>JADLSH010000387.1:7607500-10459624 GCA_016169945.1 Trachythela sp. YZ-2020
GGGTTAGGGTTAGGGTTAGGGTTAGGGTTAGGGTTAGGGTTAGGGTTAGGGTTAGCTATAAGGTTAGGGTTAGGAGGTTGGTGTTGGGTTAGCTACCCCTAGTGCTGGGTTAGGGTTAACCCTAGCGGAGGGTTAGGGTTAGGGTTAGGGTTAGGGTTAGGTTTAGGTTTAGGTTAGCTATCCCTATCGTTAGGGTTAGGGTTACCTAACCCTAGGGTTAGGCTTAGTGTTAGGGTTAGGGTTAGGGTTAGAGGTTAGGGTTGGGGTTAGGGTTAGGGTTAGGGTTAGGGTTAGGGTTGGTTAGTGTTAGGTTAGCTAACCTGGGGTTAGGTGTTAGGGTTAGCTAACCCTAGGGTTAGGTTAGGGTTAGGGTTAGGGTTAGGGTTAGGGTTAGGGTTAGGGTTAGGGTTAGGGTTAGGGTTAGGTTTAGGTTAGGGTTAGGGTTAGGGGTTAGTGTTAGGGTTAGCTAACCCTAGGGTTAGGGTTAGGGTTAGGGTTAGGGTTATGGTTAGGGTTAGGGTTAGGGTTAGGGTTAGGGTTAGGGTTAGGGTTAGGGTTAGGGTTGGTTAGGGTTTGGGTTAGGGTTAGGGTTAGGGTTAGGGTTAGGGTTAGGGTTAGCTAACCCTAAGGTTAGGGTTAGGTGTTAGGGTTAGTTACCCCTAGTGCTAGGGTTAGGGTTAACTAACCCTAGCGTTAGGGTTAGGGTTAGCTAACCCTAGGGTTAGATTTAGGTTTTAGGGTTAGCTGACCCTATCGTTAGGGTTAGGGTTACCTAACCCTAGGGTTTGGCTTAGTGTTAGGGTTAGGGTTAGGGTTAGGGTTAGGGTTAGGGTTAGGGTTAGGGTTAGGGTTAGGGTTAGGGTTAGGGTTAGGGTTAGGGTTAGGGTTAGGGTTAGGTTAGCTAACCCTAGGGTTACGGTTAGGTGTTAGGGTTAGTTACCCCTAGTGCTAACACCTAACGCTAGGGTTAGGGTTAGCTAACCCTAGAGTTAGGGTTAGGTGTTAGGGTTAGCTAACCCTATGGTTAGGGTTAGCGTTAACTAACCTAGGGTTAGGGTTAGGGTTAGCTAACCCTAGGGTTAGAGTTAGGTGTTAGGGTTAGCTGACCCTATCGTTACGGTTAGGGTTACCTAACCCTAGGGTTATGGTTATGGTTAGGGTTAGGGTTAGGGTTCGGGTTAGGCTTAGGGTTAGCTAACCCTAGGGTTAGGGTTAGGTGTTAGGGTTAGCTACCCCTAGTGCTAGGGTTAGGGTTAACTAACCCTAATTTTAGGGTTAGCTAACCCTAGGGTTAGGTGTTAGGGTTAGTTAACCCTAGGGTTAGATTTAGGTTTTAGGGTTAGCTGACCCTATCGTTAGGGTTAGGGTTACCTAACCCTAGGGTTAGGCTTAATGTTAGGGTTAGGGTTAGGGTTAGGGTTAGGGTTAGGGTTAGGGTTAGGGTTATGGTTAGGGTTAGGGTTAGGGTTAGTGTTAGGGTTAGCTACCCCTAGTGCTAGGGTTAGGGTTAACTAACCCTAGGGTTAGGGTTAGCTAACCCTAGGGTTAGGGTTAGCTAACCCTAGGGTTAGGGTTAGCTAACCCTAGGGTTAGGGTTAGGTGTTAGGGTTAGCTAACCCTAGGGTTAGGGTTAGGTGTTAGGGTTAGCTAACGCTAGGGTTAGGGTTAGGGTTAACTAATCCTAGGGTTAGGGTTAGGTTAACTAACCCTAGGGTTAGGGTTAGGTTAACTAACCCTGTGTCTACGGTTAGGATTAACTAACGCTAGGGTTAGGGTTACCTAACCTTAGGGTTAGGGTTAGGTCTTAGGGTTAGCTAACCCTATGTTAAGGGTTAGCGTTAACTAACCCTAGGGTTAGGGTTAGGGTTAGGTTTACCTATCCCTAGGGTTAGAGTTAGGTGTTAGGGTTAGCTGACCCTATCGTTAGGGTTAGGGTTACCTAACCCTAGGGTTAGGGTTAGGGTTAGGGTTAGGGTTAGCTAACCCTAGGGTTAGGGTTAGGGTTAGGGTTAGGGTTAGGGTTAGGGTTAGGGTTAGGGTAAGGGTTAGGGTTAGGTGTTAGGGTTAGCTACCCCTAGTGCTAGGGTTAGGGTTAACTAACCCTAGGGTTAGGGTTAGCTAACCCTAGGGTTAGGGTTAGGTGTTAGGGTTAGCTAACCCTAGGGTTAGGGTTAGGTGTTAGGGTTAGCTAACCCATAGATAGTGGAATAAGAAGGATAGGAGACTGGGGCCTGGGGCGAGAATATGTTGAAATAAAAAAAAAATAGTCACGTGGTTTTAAAGCGACACAAACACGCGCGAGGTGTTGACAATTTGTATAATTTTATATGGTATCATATTACGATTGTTGTGTTTGTTTGTTTTTTTCGGGTTAAATCGGTTGCATTTTTAAGGATGGACTGCGAAGGCGAAAGTTCGAAGTCTTTAATCGATGAGCAGGAGGCCATGGAAGCCGTTGTAAACTATTTGTCGGAAGAAATCAACGAGATTGTGGAGTTAGAAGAGTGCGTTACCCAAGGAGTTAATGAATGTCTTCTTACTAAAAGCTTTCCATGCGGTCTCTGTTCGAAGATCTGCAAATCAAAAGGTGGTCTTACTAATCATACAAGGGCCAAACATGGTGAGAAAACACCGATTATCAAGTCAGTATCGCCAATAACATCGGATGTTGTTTGTGAAATTGTTTGCAAAGCAGCGCAGTCCGTAATAAAGTCGAAGTTGTATGGCGAGAAAATGACAAAATTGATTAGCGAAGCCGACCTAAAGCCATCTGATCTTCTCGTGAGTTCTTTGTTGACATTGTATGGCGGATATTGTGAAAAATTAGACAGGGACAAACTCTTGAAAAACTTTTACAAGCTAATACCAGAGTCTGCGAAGATGTTCGAAACAAAATCAAAAGAAATGAACGTTCCTGCATACAATCTCATTATGATCCACATTCCTGATTTAGTCGTCGGCTTTTACAAACGTGGAAATGTTCAAGAAAAGCTTCCTGTCATAAAGCCAATTGAACAGTCCGAATTTGGGCCATTATCGTACGTTGCTGGTTATATAATTGCCAAAATGTATCGAAAAAGTAAAGCCACTGCAGGAAAGAAACTCCAGAACAATTGGAACTTCAGTCATTGTTATCGAGCATGAAGTCACTGGATGACAACGAGTATATCGACTCTCTTTCTAGAGGAAAACTATGGAATCCTTGCGAGAATCTAATATGTATTGCTGCTGAATGTGAAAAGGTATTTCGGCAATACAGTGCTGGTTTGGTGAGGGAAATTCCTTTGGAACAAGTCAGAGCAGATGTTTTGCAAAAGCCTAAAGTGAAATCAGCTTGGGATGCTATTCTTTCTGATGCAAGCTTGGCTAAAAGCAAAACATCTGTTCCTGATGTATGTTTGGAGAACATTATTATGCTGTATATCCGCGTGAGATCCTTTTCTTACACAAAGGATGTTGTCACCCAAATCAAATTAAAGGAGAAGATAAATTTGCACAAGAAGGCTTTAAGGAAAGCACTTAAGGAACAGTCTGAGGCTAAAGCTAAAAGTCTTTAAGTTGATGAGACCAACATTCTATTTTGTATCAAATATTCTGAACCTTTTACATGTATAAAGTAACATAATATAAAGTAACATAAGTGTTTTTCCTCTTTCACGAAAATGTGCAGTATATATATATATATATATATATATATATATATATATGCTTTTCTTATCAAGGGGAGAGTGCTGCTTAATGGGTTAAAACTGAACTGTTTATATATATATATATATACTAAAATTAGCGAGTCTTATACTAGAATCATACTAGTATTACTATTGCAAATGCCGTAATTTGATTGGCTAGGAAAACAATCATTTTCCTTATTAAATTATTTTCTGGAATATTTTATGTTTAAAGAATGAGTATCAACCGTCATGCTTTGCACCGCTATGTTTACAGTTGGCTTCTATAATATCGCCATTTTTGGGTGCCCATAAATTCATGAAACTGTAAACATAGCGGCGCAAAGAATGACGGTTGATACTCATTCTTTAATCTCTGATTCGACTAAAACAATTAGATTACTCAATCTCGATTTCTATGAGGTGCAGGGCTTCCACAACTTATTTGCATAGGGCTGTCTTTATAGGGGTATAGGATTGGACAAAGAGAGAAACAAAGAACTTTTGAAAAGATTGTATAATATATACTACCAGTATTGACCCCTCCCTCCCAAAGTAATGGTCTTTTGCCAGGAAATTTCTTGGCATTGTGGAAGCCCTGATGAGGTGATAGTTGATTCGGGCTTTGCCCTCATCATGGGTTAATTAGATACTGTACATAGAGTAAAATACTAAAGTAGGGCGCAATGCGACTCAATGGGTTATATATATCACTCATGTTTCCACACTTTCTCAACTCTAGATTTCCCAACTTTCACTTGTGTGTATATAATTTTATATCAACATGGAAAATGTTTTGTAATCCTTAAATATGATCAGATTCACATATATACAATTGTACCGGATCAACCATAAATTCAGTGTGCCCTCATGCAATGCAATTTATTGCATCTTATACTTTCTCTCTGGCAAATGCCAGAAAATGTTACTAAAATCTGTTTAATTCTGCTTCTTTTCCTTCTTCTTCTTGGGTAAAGGCTCTTCCTAATAGTAGCCCATCGTGACTCACCCGCTTTTCGTCGTGATCCAACATTCCCTCGTGACACAAGGCCGGCATTTCTTTGGATCTGCAAAATACGGTCATTGTATCCAAACTGGACTGCATCCGGGTTGTCAGATCTTCGCCCGCGTTGTCTTTGGTGGCCAAAGTATTCCTCAAGGCAGTCTTGCATGAAGCGCTCAGTGAGGACATATGATACTCCATTCCCTAACAAAAACTTGGTGCATTCAATCAGACTGTTCACTGACATTTGTAGACCTTCATATGTCTGAATTGAGATAAACATTCGTGTCATCCCGTCTGGGGTGAAACCTTCTCTCTTGCTGATCGCTTCTTTCCAGTCAACAAAGTACTGAAGAAAAGTGTCAGTCAACCACACAAAGCGTGGATCATCACATTTCTCATAAGGTGCCAGGAGTGGGTTCTGCTTTCTCTGATGCTCATGACCCGATCGAACATTGCAACAATCAAAGAAGTCGTTCATCAGCTGACAGAAAGTTGCGGTTTCTGAGACTTCTTCCAGGGCATGCTTCTTCGGAGGGCTTCTGCCATAGATTTGGAAAGAATTTGCACTGCCAAATTAACCCTCATTTTAGCATACGATGTTAAATGAATATGCTCGATGGTCAACTTTGGCAGTTGGTGGAGGCCCAAGTCTAGATCTGCAAAATAGCATCTAGAAATGTGCTCCCACAGCAAATTCTTTCCATTTCTCCAAAGGTACCTTGTTCCACCTGTGCCAGAACTGTGCAGATTACCTAAAATAAAACATATATAATAAACTACAGGGCACCTACATGTATGTAGTTCTCATAATCTTATGATACACAGTATAGTAAAAGGAGACAAAAAATTTTGTTCACCCACTGAATGGCAGTACACTAAAACAATGTCTGGCAATCAGGGTGCAGTGGTTACTGAAAACGTAACAAAGTTTGGGTATTTGACCTCTCATTGTACATGCGCAACTTGGCAGGCTCTTTAACCCATTAAGCTGCAGAGCTTCCCCATTGACGAGTAAAATCGTCTGGCGTTAGACAAGTAAAAAAAATAAGTAGGGAGCATTGAGGCTCAATGGGTTAATGCGCAAGCCTATCCCTTGAAAAGTAAAGTTAGCCTAACGCCCAGTTTACATACACTGTCAAAGTTTCTGTGATCACAGTAGGAATGTTGCATTGGTAAATTCTAAGTTTTGAAGGATTCGTCAGACATGTTTGAGGAAAATGATTTAGTGTTTAACACTTATTCAGTTGCCTCAAACATTTCTTTAAATCCTTCAAAAATTAGAATTTACCAATGCAAAATTCCTAATGTGATCACAGAAACTTTGATAGTGTAAACCGGCTTAAAGCCGGGTTACAGTCCGTTCTGCGCATCGGTTCTGCTCATAACAAAGGTAGACTACTGGATTTCAAAATTGTGCAAATTTCGCATGTTTTGTATATTTCTGAACATAAACACTAGCTCATACTTATTTAAAAGTATAGCGAACCAAAATAGTGTTAAATTTTCTGACAGTTCATAATATTTTAAGAAATATAGCAGTTCAAAATGTAAACAAAGCGTTTGTTTACATTACGGACTGTAACCCGGCTTTAAATAAAAGCATCCTTAATATATTACCTCTTGTTGTTTTCATCAAATGTGGTACATCTGCAAAGAACCAAATATTCCTTTGTGGTGCAAATAGATTGATGGTCTTGTTCAAAATCTTTGATTCCTCACCCATAATATGCTTGTGCAGTCGATAAAACTTCCGGTTAGCTGACATTCCATCACTTGAAGTTGCAACAACATGGAGATCACAATTCAGTTCTAATATTCCAACTGCTCGCCAAAAAAGTGGGGCCAATTGATACGAGACCACTGTTTGTGTGAGAAAATATGCCAACATAAATTTTAGAGTGGTTTGGACACCTCTAATCATGAATGCAAGAACATGGGTAGCAACTTCAAGCTCTTCGAACGTTGAATAATCCAAATCAGGGTCACCAAGCGAGGTAAAACCAATCAATTTGCCTGAGTGTTTGTCAAAAACAAGCTTTCCCTTGATTTTCATTTCGTCAAACACCAAAACGACATATCTACCAGCACCTTCATAACAATAACAATAATAACTTTTACTCTGGATTGCTACTCCTAAGCACTTTACAAATAGGTCCTACAAAGCTAACCTAATTCTTAATAATTAAAATTTAACTCATTAACCAATTGGTGGCAACACTATCCCCCTGGGGCCGGTTGTTCGAAGGTCGGATAGTGCTATCCACCGGATAGTGATTTTTTCAACCTTGGTAAAATGCTTGAAGTAATAGTTCAAATACGAGACAGAGGACTTTACCGGGATTTCAAAGTCCGAGTGCTTTTGAAAAGGCGAGCCGTAGGCGAGCCTCATTAATGCACGAGGACTTTGAAATCCCGGTAAAGTCCGATGTCGAGTATTTGAACTTACTTCTAAAACTCGCTAATTTACATAATTTCAAAGTACTAGTACTTTAAAAAAATTTCAAAGTACTAGTACTTTAGAAAAATTTCAAAGTGCCCCGTAGAATGTCTTCCTCTAGTTTCAAAATACTCATTAAACATTGATTTCTTTTGTGTTTTCTTCATGAATTATTAATGAGTTTTAGAAAAACTATGAAACTACGGATATAGACGACACAAGAAGTACGAAAGACATTTAACTTATAAATACTAAACTTTGATACGAGTTATACCAATCAACGATTGACTTAACAAAGCTTGAAAAATCACTATCCGATGGATAGCGCTATCCAACCTTCGAACAACCGGTCCCAGATGAGTACAATCGTCAGAGTAAAATAATAAAGTGGGGCACATCGGAGTGTATTGTCGCTAAAGGGTTAACAGCTAGAATGCATACCGTAAACTGGGGTGACTAAGGTGGTCAAAGTCACCCAATTTTCAAAGTCACCCCAGTTTACAGTAGGTCTGATTACCCAATTGAGTGGCAGCACTATCCCCCTGATGAGTAAAATTGTCTGGCATTAGACAGAGTAAAATAATAAAGTAGGGCACACGGGGGTGCATTGCCGCTTAAGGGTAAGTTAATTAAGCATAGATATCTATGGGGTTAAGGCACTAATGTTCTCTTTTGCACAAGTACCGTAATATTGTGTTACATTATGTATGCAGACTAGAGTAAAATCATTTGGCAGAGTAAAACTATCTGGCATTTGACAGAATAAAGTAACAAAAGAGAACATATTGTGCCTTAATATGTTACTAGAAGAATAAACATAATACCTTCATAGGTCTTTACAATCGACTTTAGCAGCTCAATGTTCCCCAACACAAAACCGCTACCTGGTTTGAAGTGGTTACGATAGTCTCGTAATGTTCTTTCATGGGGCAAATAAAGAATACCATCTGGATTCTGTTCACTCTTTCTCAATTCATTGTACACTGATGATGACTTTGCATGTATTGAGAGGCAGAACTCGATAAAATGCGGATGCCATCTTTGACTATACTTGTTTGTCATCATTGCCTTCTGTTGCTGTTCGAATACTAGTCTCATGTGCGGGGTAGTTTGCAAATTGGTTTGGTCTAAGATTGATAGAAATGATTTGCTCATCTCATCATCAATCCTTACACCATGGGAGCTGATCTCTTCTTCCATTCTTTTAATTCGCTCTTCAAGCTGTGTGCATTTCAGTTCGGCCTCTTTCAATTTCAGTCTTTCGTCTTTTACTGTTGCCTGTAGTTTAGCGGACGAACATTTGCTTAGTGGTGCTTTACGTTTTGCAGGAGAGACAGGAGTCACAGGACCATATACAGTTGTATGAACCACAGGATTAGCTTCCTTTTCATTTTCTCATCAATTTTACAACAAGGTCTACACTTATTAGTTCCTTGTTCAACAAGTACCTCACACTTTAAAGATCTTCTTACTTGGCAGTAATTCACTGGAGATTGTTGCTTCGCGGCAACTAACGGGATAACATGCAAAAAGGTTTCATCGGAAACGCGTTGTTCCGGCTCGACGGAAATAAGGGAAATTCCACAGCAGATCTCAAGACCACACAACAGATCGTGCAAGTCCTTGTATTTACATAATAGGCGCGAGATACCCGTTGGAAATAATGCAGATGTGTCAGGCACTGTAGCTCCATAAACAGACACAGTTACTTCTAAAGTTTCTTCGATTTGTATGTAATATTTTGGGATAAGATATCCTTGCTCGCGCATTTCAACGATTATGTTGGTGTCCGAAACGTTTACAGTCCAGCCATGCAAGTACAAATACTCGCGTTTAAAATACGTTTTCAAATCGTCGAATGATGGAGTTTTATCGGCACGAGACGCCGAAGCTGTACTTGTAGATGGCGCATCATGACGAACAATAGTCCTTCTTTGCTGTGGTGTTGAAGATCCAGGCAGACTATCCAATGTTTTCACTGGCAAATTTAATGTGGGAACAGATCCAGTCTGAAGCCTTTTTCGTATTTTCTCATCACCGTGTGCATCAGTGAAGGGAAATGATTCGATGCAATCTTGCTCAAAGTGAACTTCACAAAGGAAAATATTGTGCTTCACAAACCTTTCCTTTAGATCACTTGTTTCTTGTCTTGTACGAAGAATGGCAGTCTTCCAAGCTTCTCTAGCCTCGAGTTTAAGCAGTGATGTGTGCTCGGAGTCCGACGACTTTGGAAAAGGTATTCGAAATAAACTTATCCCCTCGTATCGTCTACTGTGTGGACAATTGAGGAAAGCGCAGTTTTGCGGCATGATATATTCACGACTATCATAACGCGAATATAAATTAGCGAATAAATGAATATTTGTGAATGAATCCATCGCATATCGTGTTTCACCTCTATGGTTTCACATAGCACAATGGGTCTTTGTGTCGCTTTACGATCACGTGATTTTTTTAACCGGAAGTTTCAACATAATTGTGACGCGCAGAGAATTTAATAGGGAGTTTCCTATCCTTCTTATTCCACTATCTATGGTTCACAGAACCGCACATTATATGGCAGAGGCTTCCCTCATAATTTTCCTCCTTCCCATCTTTCCCCGCGCGCTCAAATTTTCCTGAAAACTTCGTGTAAGACTGATGAAAATGCTCGAGACCTCACTATTAAAAAAACGACTAATTATTTAATAGTTCACAGCCTCTGCGGAGGAGAGTACGTAAAAGGGCTAGATTATGTCCTATGATTACAAAAATGGTATCAAACTAAAGGGATTGGAAATCCCCGTCGAATGGTGGTATTTACGAGTTTGTAGTGTGTAAACCAAAGGTAGGAAAGCGAAACGAATATTTAATTAGTTTGTATTATTGTTAATTTGTAAACAAATACAACTACAGAGGTGTTTGAAAGGGGCTAAATCGGCCGCGTAGCGTTGTAAACAAACACAATTTACTTCCCTAAAAAGATCGCAAAACGCTGAATCGAACGGTGGTATTGTCATCTACATAGCATGCACTGAACCGAAGATATGAACCTTCAAAGTCTTATAGCGATATCGCTATAAAAACATTAGGGGCCAACGATAAAGAGGTAAATTACATGTCCCCAACACCACAGTAGATTTTTGGTGGTCACACTAATATGGCCGCCATTGGCTTCATTTATGCATAGCAGATGAACTATCCAGTCCTTGTCTTCAGATCAGTGGCCGCCTCGTACCCAGGCGCTTTGGAGGAAAAGAGAAACATCGCGCTAAGCTACTTATAGAGATCAGTGGTTAGGCTGAGCGATCGTGCTTGGGGAGGACGCGACCCCAATACTCTAATTATTTGATGTAACACATATTTGATATAAGCACACACTTTCACGAGGAACATAATATTTTGATTAAATTTCCAAAGAATCGTTTTGAGAGTATTAGCATATTTCGCCATTAGAGAGTTCCATTGCACCTTTAATAAGGTAGTCCAAGGTGGGCTAGGATACTCTAAGGTAAGCTAAGGTATAATAGAGTACATTAAGGCAAGTTAAGGTAGTTATAAGGTTAGTAAGGTATCTAAGGCACGCTAAGGTAGCTATAAGGTAGGCTAAGCTTTCCCAAGGTAGTCTTAGGTTCCCTAATGTAAGCTAAAGTAGAAGTATCCTTGATGCTGAAAACGTTTTTCGAAACGAAACGAAACGATGCTCACACAAAAACAGAGAAAAAGTAAGGAAACCGAAAACCGAACTGTTGAAGAGATGTCAAAATTGCCTCAGTAATACATTATTAATTATTAACAACTCATTAATACGTTATTAAGTTGTTCTATATTTCCAGAAGAATAGAAATCAAACAGTTACCATATTTGAATAATAGATGTATTGCACATCCATGCTGGAGAAGACGTTCAAAGCAGCAATTGTTTGAGAAACAGTGAACTAAACAAACTGAGCTTTATCTCGAAAGTTGACTAAATCGACCCTTTTATGCAGTTACTAAGACATGAAAAATCCAGAATTTGGGTCTCCTTGGTTAACATAATATACAATTATTAGTGTTTGTCAGTGGCGAGCATCAATTATTTCCGATGCCGAAGGCAGAGCTAAGCTAGTCTAAGGTAGCCTAAGGTAGACTAAGGTACTCTAAGGTAGGCTCTAATAAGGTATACTCTAAGGTAGGCTAAGGTAGGCTAAGGTAGTCTACGGCAGTCTAAGGTAGTCTAAGGTAGGCTAAGGTAGGCTAAGGTACCCTAAGGTAGTCTAAGGTAACCTAAGGTAGTCCAAGGTCGTCCAAGGTAGTCCAAGGTAGTCTAAGGTAGTCTAAGGTAGGCTAAGGTAGGCTAAGGTAGTCTAATGTAGGCTAAGGTAGGCTAGGGTAGGCTAAGGTAGGCTAAGGTAGTTTAAGGTAGTCTAAGGTAGTAAAAGTACCCTAAGGTATTCTAAGGTATTCTAAGGTAGTCTAAGGTAGTCTAAGGTAGTCCAAGGTAGTCTAAGATACCCTAAGGTAGCCTAAGGTAGTCTAAGGTAGGCTAAGGTAAGCTAAGGTTGTCTAAGGTAGGCTAAGGTACGCTAAGGTAGTTTAAGTTAGTCTAAAGGTAGGTTAAGGTAGTCTAAGGTAGGCTAAGATGCCCTAAGGTAGTATAAGGTACCCTGAGGTAGTCTAAGGTAGTCTAAGGTAGTCTAAGGTAGGCTAAGGTACCCTAAGGCAGGCTAAGGTAGGCTAAGGTAGGCTAAGGTAGTGTAAGGTAGTCTAAGGTAGTCTAAGGTAGTCTAAGGTAGTCTAAGGTAGTCTAAGGTAGTCTAAGGTAGGTTAAGGTACATTAGGTAGTCTAAGGTAGTCTAAGGCAGAGTAAGGTACAGTAAGGTATGCTATATATTATTGTATGCCTATTTCGGTTGCTCATATACCGAGAAAGAGCCATAATTGAGCAAAACATCACTTCTACAATATCGAAGATAAAGTACACTACACTACTTCAAACCTGACGAAACTTGGTTGGATTATTCTTTAGTCAACTATCGTTATGTTCAAGTATAACTTGTGGCAAAATATGGCTGAAATTGTGTTGTGACGGGGGGTAAGTGAAATAAACTCTATTATATCTCAACAAAACAGTATCAACCCTCATGAAATCTATTCGCATTATATTGATGCAAGTATAATTTTTCAATCTATGACCAAAAGATTTATGAAATAAGAAAATATAGCGTTTCTAAGGTGTATGAAGTGATGTGATGCATAATTAGCAGATGACCTGGGATGGTGTATGGTCATTTTCTTGTAAAATATTAGACCTAGACACACTCTCCTATGACCACCCCTAAAAGTAACCATTCTAAACATTATAAGCACTTCAGAAAGTCTGTAACTTTGATGGTTTAGGAGATAGAGCTATGCCGGCAGTGCCGTTTCTGGGCGTGGTCATTTTCATGCATTTCGTCCCGGATTCGGTTTTTGGCACATATGCCATGTTGTCCGTCATGGTCATTTTACCCTAAAACAGTTGAGTTTATCTGTCCTAAATAAAATGCATACAAACTCATATGTAGGTCCTAGACTGCATACCCAACTAACCCACCTCTCCTGGAAATCAGCTCACTCCCTTGAATTTACTTCAAGCGACTGGGGCGAGGCAGGTAATATATTCCCATATGCGTAAACATGTCAACTAATTCTTGGTGTTGACCAATCAAATTCTACGTTCAAAAATTGAACGACGTTTAGTCACGATAGTTGGGTTTTCTTGCAGGCCCTCACTCCCCGTTTTTCTTTTCCCCTTCAATGAGGGCCGGCTACACAGGCTAGAATTTTGGTTGTTTCACTTATATTATACCATACTATCACAAAGTTTATAATTACCATTTGCATTGGAAATTTTATATGAGCCAACTCCGCCGCTTGAAATCCTTCTCTCGATAGTAATGTGTGATCCATATTCTTGTGGTTTGAATGCATCTTGACCACAATTCCTCAATTTATTCTTGATCACTGCAGTACTAAATCAAAACAAAAATCAAATAGATTAGGGCTCTCGAAATTTTGAAGAGTGGTTGCCCAGCCAAATTTTAGAAGCTTGGCATATATATTTCAATGCTCAGGGTTAGAGATGAGCCGATTAATCGGAAAATAATCGGCAAAGCCGATTGATCGGCCATTTTTAAATAATCGGTTATCGGCCGATTATTGTTTGATAATCAGAAAGATAATCGGCCATAAGACTTTTTTATACAATTGCCAAGCACATGCTAAAATACTAAATACAAGCGAAATAGATAGGTTGTTTTTCACAGGGTTTTTTATGAACATATTGCAAAAGAACTCACAAAATTAAAAAGCTTTCATACAATGCGTTTCTGCTATGCCTAAGTCCATCAAAGTTTCTGTGATCAAAGTCTTTTGTCAAAGAACTTCAAAGCAACCACCATCCTTGAAAGGTTTTTACACCGCCGTCTTGCTACTTACAATAATCGGCAGATACTGATTAATCGGCCAATAAGTTGAGATAATCGGCCTTCAAATAATCGGCCTCAGTAATCAACAATTTTCGTTATCGGCTCATCCATAACCATGGTTAGGGTCTTTGCAGTATCCTGATATCCGCAGGATACTAAAATTTTGTTTCGGATACTAGACCGTGAATGACTTGTATCCCGACTGGATTTTAAGCATTATTATAACATTAAATATCTCTGGTCAACATCCACGATAAGTGCACAGAAATTTGCTGAAGGTTTATATAAATGCATCTTAGTGTATTAAATTCATGATACCAACTTGTTTACTGTCTAGTTGTTGACTGTTGTCGTTATTGTTACTTGTAACAGTCAGATGGGTCATGGATATATCAAAATGGGATGCATCATTCAGATGGGCCAGAGACGCAAAACATTCAGTAAGCAATATTTAGTGGGATACCAGATTCTCAGGGGGAATACTAACACTTTGAATCCTACTATCGCAGTTGGATACTGAAAAAGAATTTCAATTTCAGACCTGCAATGCTTCAAGCAAAGGCCCTTCCTAGGTCAAAACGTCAAAGTGTTCTCAATCGTTTTCAGACACTAGTTCAGACACCAACCATGGCAGTTTTATTGTAGTTTATTGTATAGTAGAATACTGGCTACAGCAAAATATTTTCCACCAAACGCCCTCTTGACTGGCCTACCTGCACTTGTCTTTAACAAATCCTTTCAAAGAACTTCCTCTGTTTGTGCTTGCAGCTTTTCCACCCAAACCAACGACAACGGCGGTTATGATTGCACTTTTACCACCTGAAGAAAGTTAACCCATTAACGCCCAACACTTTCCCCTTGACGAGTAAAATCATCTGGTGTTAGACAGAGTAAAATGACGAAGTAGGGCGCATTGCGGCTTAATGGGTTAACAAGAGACATAGGCAGATAGTCTGGTTAACCCATTAACGCCCAACACTTTCCCCTTGATGAGTAAAATTGTCTGGCACTAGACAGAGTAAAATGACAATTATGAATGTGGGCACATTAGGAGCATTGTGGGTTAATCCATTGTATTTGTGAGTTTCAGCAAATATTACAGAACAGCAGATGATGATCAACTACAGAGACGTTGACACTTACAGGAGCGATAATATTAAACTACATCTCTCTAGTATATTTACAATTACCACAGACTACAAGGCAACTATATATATAATAAAAGAAATAACAATGTTTTCCAACTGTACTAGTGCTTAGTGAAACCCACCCTTTGATGAACTTCAGAAGTGTTGACACTTATAATAGGAGCAAAAATTGAATTTCTCAATTCTACTTATTTGCCTCAAGATATATGACTTAACTACCCATAATAAAAATAATATACTGTATTTTGTCAATACACCACCATCCTCTATACGGTAGTGGTTTGTGAAACCTATCCTTATGGGCACCTCTCAATTACAGGCTGCTTCCAATGTCCCAACCTACACAATCTTCTCAGGGATGGATTTACCGGAGGGGGGAATGCAGGGGGTGTGCAACCCACCCCTCCTATGCTTGGCAAAGAGAGGTGCAGGAGGAGTGCCAATTCCCATATCAAATATCAATAATAAATATCAGCCCATTGATGGTCGCATTCTTGACCATCTAAGCAATCCTATTTAAAAAAAAAAATTCTGACAAGATGGCCATGCAGAGGGTCCTCAGTGATGATCTACCCTGCCTTGGACGCCGGCCACGCCGTGATTCACGACCAGCACGTGCTTAGCACCCCCCTTCCTTTATCAGATCAGGCTGAATCCATCCCTTCCTCTTCTCTAACTTTCTATAAAACAGATATTGTAATGTGTAGTGCTAACTCTCTGAGTTAGATTGATTAGGGAGGGGGATACATT
Source organism: Trachythela sp. YZ-2020 (assembly GCA_016169945.1). Taxonomy (NCBI): domain Eukaryota; kingdom Metazoa; phylum Cnidaria; class Anthozoa; order Malacalcyonacea; family Clavulariidae; genus Trachythela; species Trachythela sp. YZ-2020. The sequence continues at coordinate 7,622,940 of JADLSH010000387.1, forward strand.
TTATGTTAGTATAGTTACAGGCGTTTAAACCTTGTAGGGGACCTCATGTCCTATTGTTTGTTCGCCTAGTGTATTTATATTATGCTATTGTTATTATGTAGTATATGTATCTATACGGAATTTTTAAAATAAAATAATAAAATAAAAAATATCTCTTTAATTAAAAGTCAATTTTCCACTAGGCAAATTTGTTCGTGCAAAGCAAAAAAAATGTTGCCAATGTGACTGGTTAGCGAATAAAACTTTTCGTAACAAATATCAAGCAAATGTTTAGGCTTTTTGCTTTGCTTGGCTCAAAACAAATTCGCCTAGTGGAAAACCAGCTTAACACAAACACTTGCATGTGTTCTTTCGGTATGAGAAAGATCCGCCTGTATTTTACATGTACTTGATGTTCAATATTTCAAAGAAGAACATTAAGACTTACTTCCATTTCGGCCGATAATAAAACTCACACTTGGCGAGAGAGGTACTCTGAGATGTGAATGACACATGAAATTCTGAAGCGTAATTTCTTCAATAATACCAACCTCAGCTTCACTCTAAAGAAGTTGTATTTTATCCGTTAGGCCACTTAGAGATTGTAGACAAATAGATATTATCTCAGCAATCATGGAATTGCTGGTTTTTCCAGTTTTTCTTGTATAAATAAATGCATCTGCCTATTTTGTGACTTAATAAAATTTATTTTGTGAAGCCATGTAATTATTCTTGAAATTGCTGTGACTTTGTGCAACCATTATGCAGTAGGAATTCAACCTAGGTCTTCTACTTAGTGTCGTGGCAATGGAAGTGTTCCTAAAATATTCTACCAATTCATTTGCTCACACGAACCAATTCATTTGAGACGTTTGTGCAACTTCGTGTATTTGATCATATTTTGTCACTTCCTGCTTCTTTATGATTGGTCAATTGCACCAAAACCAAAGGTGATTGGGGCATTAAACAGGAAATTCTTGAATTATACAGGAAGTTATCTAATTTTCAAATGAATTGGTTCGTGCGAGCGAATGAATTGGTAGAATATTTTAGGAACACTTAGTAAGTGTAAAATACCAAATGCTTATAAAGTTTTTATTACCATTTGGTATTTTACATAACCAGGGCATACCTATGTTACATATGGTGAGAATCTTTTTCACCTGGACATGCTGACAAGTGGAAATATGAACCTTACAACAAAGGAACAGACATTGGAGAGGTCTCAGGATAGTAGCAAAGGGGAGTTGTATATAGGATGTGACATCCATCAGAATTTCTTCTGCAGGCAAATGAAACTATTGTCAGCAACTATTTTTTGTAAATGACTGCAAATTACCATTCAAAACTTTCAATTCAAAAGCACCATATTAATCATTAATAGATTTATATATCGGAAAACTGAAGAACCAAACGAAAATAAAACAACTCGATGTATGTACATTCATAAACACACTTGTCAAATGGATCAAAGGTCCCATAATAACATGCCTCTTATATGTTACACAATAACACAGTAAAAACCCACATATAAGAACCACTATTTCTCTACCTCAAGCTGAAGTGGTTGTTGTATAATGGATGCTTAGTGAGAAAACAGGCAGAGTTGAGGAGAGTTATTTCTATCTAATATTGACTGTGGCTGTTCTTCAGAAGTATCAAACAATGTACCTGCCCTTAAAACATGCTTCATCCTTTAACTCTTTAGGTCGGTAACAATTTGCTTCACTGCTTCTTCTGGCTTTCCTTGTGACCTATGTCCAACATCTCCTGACAAATAGCAATCATTGTCTACGGAGTCCATCACCATTTCCAACGATTCCAATGAGCAGGCCATCCTTTGTGCATTGCTTTCTGACAAATTTGCACCCAGACTTCTCCATAATGTTTTAAGCAGCTTGTTAAGCTGCTCCATTCTTAGGTCTAATGAGATCTTCTTACGTTTGCCACCATGCTTATTACAAAAGCGATTCCACTTCAAATGATGAGCACTAAATGCTGGCAAAACTGCGGTAATCTTGACCAGGTAGAGCAATACCACCTAAGCATACTTATAGTGGCCACCTACTTTGTACAAAAGAAGGGCCATCTTGTAAATATCAAAAAGTCTCTCACCTTCACCCTCTTTAACTGCGTCATTAAATTCAAACAAAATCAGTCCATAGGTTTAGTTTTCCTCTGTGGTAATTATAAATGTAGTCTTCAGCAGGGGAAGGCTCCATTTCTGGCTCTGCACTTTGCGAATAGATTGGGTGAACTTGTCTTTCATGTCTATAAAGGGAAAAATAGTCAAGCTTTAATACATGCTTTACTGAACTTTCTGTTTTGACGTTGACAGTACCTGTTTCTTGTAGCTTTGGTACTGTAAACATAACCACAGGCTGCTCTACATTTGAAATATCCACATGAATCCTGGTCACTTGAACCACACTCTACATGCAAACTATGGGAATCTATTTCGTGTCTGTAATAGTAAAAATATATCATCATCAACTAGTTAAGGCTTGTACAGTATATACACAACTGAGCACATTATACCAATATATTTCACTAATTGAGCCAATAAGAAAAGTGATGCAACAGATGGCAAGTCAGGAGTAAGATGAATGGAGATCTTGGATGTCAATGTAGCGAATGTCGGAATAGCCAAAACCTCTTTCAATTCCCACTATTTTTAGCTTTAACTTTCAGCCTTCGAGATAATTACTTAAAGTGCTTATGAACGCAAAATGGGTTTTTATTGATTCGGATAAGGCGTGAAAAGTTAGTTAGTAAGTTCTAGATTAGTTTTTGGCTTAGACGTTTAGTTTCGGAGATATAAAGGCTCAAACAGGCAAATTTTGCCATTTTCTGAAAAAAAGTAGCGCGACCAAAATATCACCAAGGGGCCTGGATCCCAGGAACCCAACTTTGATAAACAACTAAGAAATATATGGCGAAGATATCGATATCTTGTGTTTTTTTGCATATTTTGTCTAAACGATGTTTCGTTTGTGCGTGATCTTACACAGAAAGTACCAACAGTAATATATCTAGCTATCTGACACCTTTTTTGGATGATAAATCACCTATTGCGGCTTTAAACCGATAGAAAAGAGGACACCGAAACTCATCGATCTGAGACATTTGGTGGCAAATACAGGCCATAGTTATCGACCTATAAACAAAGACTAATGTACCCAGTTGTCCCAACATAGGACAGGAATCAAAATACAGGTAAGCTGTGATTTTAACAAATGCAATGATGTCTATTCGCGCGTATGAACTTTGGATATTTAACGTTGAATCATGTCACCTAAATGCAGGGATGGATTAAAGAAGATTTTTTCAGAAAAAAATCTTCTTTATTCTTTAATTCATTTAAAGAAGATTAAAGAAGATTAAAGATTTTGTAATTTGTAAGTTGACTTTCATAATGTGAATTTTACAAGGAATTTAATGAGTGTTTATACTTGATACTGCAAAATGCAAATTCAACTTCGCCTCTACCTCGTGGCAAAAAGTAAAGAAACCTGGGATAACAAAACACGCCACACACACAAAACATGAAGTATTGACAAATAATCATCATAAAAAAAATAAAAAAATAATTAAAGAAGATTAAAGAAGATTTTTGTTTAAAATCAAAATCTTCTTTTATTATTTATGAAAGATTGAAGATTAGATTGAATTAAAGCCTAAATGTGCATATTATTTGCTTAGTATACAATGTCATTGAAGCCAGTATGGATGAAAGGTTCTGTGCCGGACATGTCCGGTGTACAACGGTGTTTGTTGACGCACAAATCGATTGAAGTGCTTCTACCTCTGAGAGATTACATACTGCTGTTATAGAATAATATATCATATATGTTTCAATGTGGAAATTATCACAACTTTAATGCCTTTATGGTATTTAACTAATATAAATTAATAGGCCATTCTACTTTTAGACTTCAACCTACTTTATATGTAGACTTTCAGTGTCTTGTATTATCCTACACATGTGGTCAATGTCACATGTTTTATATGATAGTGAGATACTGATGCTATATGTTTAATTGATACATGTATTTGGCACAAAGTTGATCACCAAGTGCTGCACTGTCCCACTAGTGGAACCACCTTAACCTGAGTATCAGGCATTTCTGCGGTTAGCCCTTGGTCCCCAAGCCACCTATTTGAAGAACCTTAGGGAGGCTAAGAGAAAATTCCCTAAATAGAGAGATACACTTCAAAATTGTATAGCCTATTAAACTATTTGTTTGTAATTTCATCTAGATTATCAGTGAAGTAAACTGGAACCATCAGTGAAAGATGAATTAACATTTTTAATTAAATATTTATTAAACATCTTTATCAATATATGTTGCAGTGTGACTCTATTGTCTCTTGGGGGCAAGTTCACTTTTAATAGCTCAGCCCTTTGATTGGATTGGCTTAACCCATTAATTGGCAAATTTTACTCATCAGTGGTAGAGTACTGCCAATTAATGGGTTAACTGCGCTTGATTGGATCGGCTAAACTTTAGCTGCTTTTTGGGTAATGGGTTACCTAGAAAAGAGCCAGACTCCCACTATGGAGGAACTTTACCCATCTGGAAGGAGAGATTCCACTTCTAAAATGTGCAAGGACGGACATCTGGTAGGGGAGGGGGTCAACATCCATTTTCCTCCATGGGGAGGAAGTCGTTTTACCTGCACAGAGAAGCACCTTTCCGAGTTACTTAAATCAGTTATGTGGGCATGCCAAGAAAGTTGGATATGTGTACACTATGAGTAAAGCAAACATCACTCTCACACCAGACATCTTACATCTAATGTGAAAGTTGAAGCATGTTTGCTCTGCCCACACAGGCAAAGCTACTGTAATAGAAAGTATGAAGTTTTGCAGATCACATACTGGCCTTATGGCTTATTAAATTAGATATGTTTCCCCCACTAAAACATTCTCAAAAGATGAATATTATTCTAAGCCTATTTATGTGGCAATTGATGTTTAGTGTTGTCACAATAATTCCATATATATATCTATATATCCAGTTTATGATATCCGTGTATTGATCATCTTTCAGTTGCAGTTAACCAGTTATTATTCTTGAAAATGTCCAAATTTTGGGCAAATTTGAATGTAAAATTTGTAGGGAAACAAGCTTCCTGGCTAAAGTGAGAACCAACTTTAAAGCAGGTGTAGAAATGAAATGCAACCGATTCCCATGTCCATGAAGGCATGAAGACTATAAAATGCAGTAAAAAGTTTAAGTTCCATTCCAACAAACTTTTAACCCTTGCATTCGTTCATTTATTTCTTCTTTTGAGAGAATTTCATAAGCAATTTGTTCGCCAGAAGAGGCATCTATGTCCCAGAATTTATAGACATAAGTTACTGTCATCAAGTGTCATGGTCGTCTCCACGATCGACTTTGAAATCGCATTTAAATCCATTCCTTCGTCTATATTCCACGATTGACGATGCAAACCACTAGAAGGGTTACTTTACACACTCAAAAATGTGTTTGAGTTCAAAAATGTGTTTTTTTCCTCAAGAAATAGCCAACTTTTCAAGATGATTTATCCAAATGTAATTGTTTTTATAGTAAAATTAAATACACACGTTCCTGGGACCCAGTCCCCCGGAAGACGCTACTTTTTTTCCAAAATAGCGACTTTGAGCCTTTATATCTCCGAAACTAAAAGTCTAAGCCAAAAACTAATCTAGAACTTATTAGCTAACCTTTTATGTTCTATCCGAATCAATAAAAATCCATTTTGCGTTCATAAGCACTTTAAGATACAGATATTTGCTCTAACTATATGTTGTCGAGCACTCTTTGCGTTTATCCACGAGCCGGCGCCGTGCGAGGGTACTAATTCCGCTCGGATATTTACACCCGGGTATGTGACAGCATAGTGGAATGCAAAGTTGTCCGCCATTATGCAATGGACGGTTTTCTACGTTATGCGCATGCGCGAGTTCAGGGCGAGAGAAAACTGTTTTGTACTCGGGAGTCGGGGCATAAACAGACAAACAAAGTCTCTAAAACGAGATAAATGAAAATTATTTAGAGGAACGGAAGGAAAAAACAGTTAAAAGACGGAAGAAAGACAAGATTTTCGAGTTTTAAAGAGTTTTAAACGCGTGAGTGTCTATTTTGTATACTTGCTTGTGACGTATTGGCATGCAGTATATTATAGTTTTGTGGATTTGAAAATGCGTATGTCATCCTGTGTGGTCAACACAACATTGATTAATCTTAAAAGGTATTTTAGTATTAATTCAAATACGTTATAGAATAAGAAACAACATATTAAATCTCAAAAACAAGTGCGAAAAGAAGTATAAAAGTTTTGTGAAAATTTCGAAATGTTTTGTGAGACTTCTCACTTCTAAGGTTGAATTTTACAGTAAATCAAAGCTAAAAGAGTACGTAATAACATACCTACTTTATATAGTTGGGCAATTGATAATTTTATATTAACAAATTTTACATTAACAAATCTTATCAATATTTTGTACAAAATAATAGAAATATACAGTGTTACCATGGTTACATTGATCGATTCAGTACTTCATGGTACAATAACTTTTGGGGGAGTAAATAAGTAAATTGTTTGGTTCGAATGGGCGAGGGGATTCTGCATGCATGTATTTCTATAGTCTTTAAATATTACGCGATATGTTTTAAGTTCCTTGAGTTGTATGTTTGCATGGTGAGAAATTAGGTACGCTATAGCGTACATGCGTCTACTGGAATTGTAGTTTGAGGACTTGTCCCGCGCGCTCTTCACGTAACCGTGTAACAAGCAAAGCGCCTGGGTACGAGGCTGGTTTGAGGACAGAGTCATAGAAAGATGCTGAATGCGGATAAAAAGCATGAAATCAAACTTGATTCATATTTGAAATATTTGAATCAAGATAAGGCTATTTCAAATATTACACAATTACAGTGTATATATGTTTCTGAATACTTCAATCATTAATAGATTAATAGCTTCCGTATCAGTTTTCAGATAGACAACGTAGAGGATGTCCTTGCTTGAACGTGATATATCACCAAAGAGCAATAGTACCAATATGCCTCTATTTATTATGAACTCTGTCTATATGTCGCGGTCTGACTTAAAGGATCTTGGTTATAACCACTTATATTGATATACAGACTATGACCAGTGACCAGTCTAGGATAATTTGTTTAGATATTATACAGTATAAAGCGATGTCTGCGGTTGGACCACACCCTTGGGTGTATAGTGATTGTTTACTAACTCCAAATCTTGCATATGCGCATCGATTTCGATGCTCAGTTAAAATGCTTCTGTTCAAGGTAATAAATTTGAATTTTAATTTAATAACTTGAACACTTTTTTGTAACCTAAAAGGTTAAATTACAAAGGTTCTAACAATATATAGATACTATAAGGTGATTACACGATAAAAATGTACTGAGCTAAAAATTGTGTTACTATTATGTACAAATTATCATAGGCTAAACTTATTTTGTTTTAAAATCATTTGGGGTAAAAAGGAGTTTTTAAATCGATCCGTTTTACACGCATACTTATTATATTTGTCCACAGATCTCAAATCGTAGTTTATTAACTTAAGTTCAGGGAATAGTTCAATCAAGTGGTCACTATTCTTATTCTTCTGAAAGAATTGTTCACATAATTTTTCACGGCGTTCATGAAGTGAAGCGAGGTTCGTAAGGGTTAACGTTTCACTAAAATCTAATTAAAACTCGTTTTTGGACTCTCTCAATGTCATGCATCTCGTAAATAAACTTGAATATTATGCCATGCCTGGCAGGCATATTCTAATATTGGCCTGATCACTGTCATGTAAATAGTTATAAGCAAAAAAGGGCCGCTTGTGTCATAACTAGTATATATATATATATATATATAGATTTTCGCTTACCTCAAAACTTGTCTGCAATTCGAATGACAAAATTAGATGGTATGTTAGCCTGCACTGTGACAGTGTTTAGGGTGATATATACGTGTAGGTTTAGGTCTACGAAACGCAAAGAGTGCTCGACAACATATAGTTAGAGCAAATTATAGATTTTCGCTTACCTCAAAACTTGTCTGCAACAGGCTGTTTCATCTGTAAAAGAATCCTGATGATTCTTTTACAGATGAAACAGCCTGTTGCAGACAAGTTTTGAGGTAAGCGAAAATCTATATATATATATATATATAGTTAGAGCAAACTTTACTCTTCCTGAGTGGTAGACATAAGTTTTGTCACAGTCTGAATACCGACACTTGAATTTTGAAAGTCTACTGTGCAACTCACACGTCTGCGTCACAAGTGTTGCTACATCATCAGTATTCAATATATATATATCAACATATTGTGAACAGATATCAATCAACCATTTCCTTTTGGCAAGTTTTCCCTCTTTGACAGCAGGAATGTGATAGTGGGAGAATCTATATAAAAATAAATGTATTCATACATGATAGTTATTCATGAACCTAACAACTGGAGGGAAAGTATATTAGGTGTTGAGCCTTTCCTCTTGACGAGTAAATCCTCGGGTTTTAGAGTAAGGGCTGGGGTAAGAAAGAGAAGGGAATTTTCACTCTCCCCATTTTTTTCATCACCCTAAACACTGTCACAGTGCAGGCTAACATACCATCTAATTTTGTCATTCCAACTATCTGCATAAAAGATGTACATATATGTGCCTCGACTTCTCTTTCGTGGAACTCCTTGTATTCATTGTAATTGTTGTGGACTCCTTTCGCCGCAATTGTTTTGCCAGTTCTGTTCATGCTTGCTCTGCTTGTTCCAACTTCAGTCGAAGAGCTGTTTTTCACAAATTTAGAGCTCTCCAACTAAGAAACACGATAAATTAATTTACTTGTCAAGGTGAGAGTTTGGAACCTTTATGCATGTGCACATTTTCCATTTTACTACGCATAATACCAGATGATTTGTTCGTTCAAGTGATCATCCTTGCCCCTTGATGGATTAAATCAAACTCCAAAGAAATTATTTTCATATAGCTTCTCGCTGTCAGCAACAGAGCACTTTGGCACATACCTCTCTTGATTTGTAATTAACAACTTGGCCATTTCACTAGCAACATTTATATTTTGAAACTGCAGGCCTAAACAGCACTAAAACAAAAAATATAAATATGAGGAAAAAATAAACACATTCATATATGTTCATATCCCCAGAGCATTTTCACCTATCCCAAGGAAAAGGCCCTGAGGATACAAATGTTCGAAAATAATTCTAACTTGTTAATATTATTCATGCCCATGCATTCATCAGTCAAGATATATGTACTGTACAAATATTAAAACTTACAATTTCAGACATCCCAGTCATCTCCTTGCTAAAGGTATGTGGTATATGATACAACACCACATCATGTAGATACTTTAATGGGTGGATGTATTTACAAACAACCCTGCTGACCAATATTGCCCCTTCTATTCTTCAATCTTTGCTGCACTTCTCTGCAGTAAATCAACAGGTTGAATGTCCTTAATTTCCTTCTGTGGCATGGTGTTGTCTTAGGAAGGGTTGTTTGCTCTGCCGAGTAGAACATACTGATGAGTCCAGTGCAGTGACTGATTTGTATTCTCCTTAGATTGTATCCTGGCATGGACCGTGTGGTCAATATTATCTCCAACAATCCTGAAATTTAAGAATAAGTTCATAAGTTTGGAATAGGCTCATAAGTCCGACGAAGTGGAACCCGCCAGTAAAAACCTCCCCATTTCACTACTACCGATATTATCTAAGATTTGTGAGTGTGTTGTACATTAATAAGCTTTTGTCAGCCCATCAGAACGGCAATAAACGATATCATTCAACAGAGACATTGGACCTACAAATAACTGATGATATACTTAATGCTATGGACCGTAAAGAAATTACAGCTATGATCTTAAGGTGGCTCGCTACAGTTTTGTATTATTTCGTATAAAATGAAAAATTAAGGATATAGAAAATAAATTTTGAGCAATTATTAACTGTAGGAGGAAAAATGTATCTGAAATACATAAAACCATACTTGAAGGGTTCTAAAAATTTTTAAAAAGTATCATAACTACCGTTGCTATGGCAACCGTGACGTTTCAAAATGGCCGATATTATGACTTTAAAGTAATTTAACTCGCGAAAAATTGTGGTGACCCCCATTTTTTATTTGATAAAACGTTTCCACTTACCAAAAGGAAGTGTTTCGCAAATTTACAAAAAATTCTGTAAGAGGAATATTTTTAATTTAATAAAATGTGTTTTTTTGCAATTAAAAATTTTCCTCACTACAGAATTTTTTTTAAATTTGCGAAACACTTCCTTTTGGTAAGTGGAAACGTTTTATCAAATAAAAATGGGTCACCACAATTTTTCATGAGTTAAATTACTTTAAATCATAATATCGGCCATTTTGAAACGTCACGGTTGCCATAGCAACGGTAGTTATGATACTTTTTAAAATTTTTTAGAACCCTTCAAGTATGGTTTTATGTATTTCAGATACATTTTTCCTCCTACAGTTAATAATTGCCCAAAATTTATTTTCTATATCCTTAATTTTTAATTTTATACGAAATAATACAAAACTGTATCGAGCCACCTTAATAGCTTGTTAGATCTTAGTAAAGCCTATGATAGTATTAGTCATTCTCTTTTGGTGGCTAAACTTAAAAGTATTGGTGTCTCAGGGATTACGTTGGATTGGTTCATAAGTTGCCTTTCCGACAGGGAGCAACAAGTGAGAATAGAATCTGATCTGTCCGAGCCTCTTCCAGTGAAATACGGGGTACCTCAGGGCTCTATTTTAGGCCCCCTTTTGTTTAACATCTACACCAATGAACTTTGCTCCGTAACCTCTAATGCATCTGTTAAATCCTATGTCGACGATACTAAACTCTATCTCGCTTTCCCATTGAAAGAACTGAATGATGGTCTTGTTAGACTGAAGGAGGACTTGAACAAAGTCACGGGATGGTGTAGTACAAACCAACTCTTAACAAATCCAGATAAGACTCAGTTTATCTTGTTTGGTGTCAATCAACCTTTGCACCATGTTCCATCAAACGTTGAACTTCCATTCCTTGGCAAAATTCTTAAACCTGCTTGTCACGTTAAAGATTTGGGAATCACTCTAGATCAATCTTTATCTTATTCCAGCTACATAAATGAAACTGTATCATCATGCCATTTTAAGCTGTTTCAAATACGTCGAGTTAAACATCTACTTGATAAAGCAACGTTGGAACTTGTAATTCAGTCACTCGTTGCTCGACAGTATGGTCTTCAACAAGTAGGTCGAACATCCAAAAACTACAACATATTCAAAACTTTGCTGCCCGGATAATTACTGGAGAACCCAAATTCTGTCATATTACACCTATATTGCACAATTTATCCTGGATTCCTATCCCTGAGATAATCTATCTAAGAGAGGCAGTAATGACTTACAAGTGTATCAATAATCTTGTACCGGAATATCTATCCTCAAATCTTGACTCTTGTAGGATTAAGAATAGAGCTTATAATACAAGAAACAAGGACGAATTGAGACCACCTAAATGTCGTATAAAAAGCACTGAACGCTCTTTTATATTTAGGGCGTGCAAACTTTGGAATGCGCTTGAAGAAGAGGAGAAGCAATTAAAATCCTTACCCCAATTTAAGAAAGCAGTGAAGAAACGTCTTCATGAAAAGTTTTCAAACATTTCAACTTTGAAAGGAACTTATTTTTAGATTTTATGGTGTACATGGTTCTTAATGTACTTTACCATAGAAATAAAAAAAATTATTTTATTGAATATTATTTCTATGGGCTCTACACCGCAAACTATATTAAAAACGACTACACAAGTCGTTTTTGACAGACTTAGCTCTCTTGCGATCTTTTTTTTTATCAAAAACAACATTATACTTACTTGAAAGTGGGTAAGTTATTGTTTAGAAGTTCATTGATTGCCTCGTCAGGTGTATCGCTGTCAATTGTTCTCTCCTTGTCTGGACGTTCTGTAACAACGTTTTGCAATAGTTAAATGCCAAGGGATCAACTCCAGGGTACGCCTTAATCGTGGTCGCATCCAAGTTTATGGCTATTGTTATTTCCATATCGTCTTCAGCTAACTCTTGCACCTGTTTGCATTTGATTGTTGTGAGCATGTTTAGAGCTAACAAATTCTCCTCCGTTGTTTTCTTCCACATTATAATTTTTGAGTCGAAATTCTCTCCGAGTTGTCTCTGAAAATGCACGGTCATTTCAGGTGACATACAAAGGCCCAAACGGCTAAGACGGAGAATGTAATGTACCTTTTGCCATTATGGAAAATAATTGCTGAGACTCGATAGACGAACGCGGACAAGGTTGGATTTCGTACTCGCGCTACCGAAGCAGTCGCTAAAGCCATTGTGTTTGTCGAGGAGACGCACTTAAATGGGTTTTTGGAGTTAGTTGACTTTTTTTCTTTTCCACATGCTCCTTTTAAACAAGCATACCACAAAGGACACAAGATGCTTGTTTCATGTACTAAAATGTTGGTTGAAAACGCAATTACTTCATCCACTTTCGTTCCCTTTAGTATTGTATCTGACTTGCTCAAGTTATCAAATTCTTCAGACACAGCCCTTTCTGCCGCTTCAGAAATGTACTGTTTCAGTTCAGGATGCTTAAGAGGCTGTGTCCGTAAAAACCTCCTGGTCAATATGTGGCTCAAAAATAGATTTCTCTCATACTCTGGTGTTTTGAAGGTCTATCCTTGGGATTTCATTTGACTCAAATTTCTGTTAAAATATTTTTGGGGGCGATTGATGTTCGATCGGCTGGTGACCAACTTGAACTCCGAATGAGGCAAAATATCGACACATTTTCACTGCTATTTTTTAAAATCAAATTCATACCTAAATTTTTATATTTTTGCACAGAAATATGGACTTATCCTTCTATTTTCGTTGGTGATATGACTTAGATAATTATTCTTTTGTATAAAATAGAAAACAGCGCAATTATTGACCCTCCTGCACGGATAACGGATATCGTCTCAAAATATACCAACTTTGAAACCTTATTTCAAAATCGTGGCACTTGATTGGCACATGACCTTAGCTTTTCTATGAACTACTAACATTAGTCAACACAAATTGCTAATAAAATCTTTCTGCTTTAGCATTTGACAAAAATGACAAGCGCTCGAACTTTGTAAAATTTGAAAATGTGTCGAAATTGAGCATATTTAACGGTAAACCTAATTATTGATATTAACAGATAAAATCACCTTACACTACACGGAATGAAGCTTGATTATGTAAATATATATCGTTCATCATTATTCTTTGGCTTTGCGCTTGAAAACAATTGTTTGAGTACAGTTTGACTTCAAGGATAGAGTCATTCAATGCCAGTGTCTTCTGCGCGCATCACTGCCATTAGAGGCCTGATTGTCACATACGAACTTCGCTTTGTTCGCTTTGTTTACCTCCTGTAAATAAAATGTCTATGTGTCTTGGGGGTTTATTAACAATGTCCAATCAAATTAGAAAACTCAGAATTAGTCATAATACAGAGTTTTCATCTGTTTGTTTACGTTAAACTGTTAAAGTTTCGTTAGAATGTACTAATTAAATCTCGGGGGAAACCCCTGGCCGAAAGAAATGTACTCGCTGTGCGTAAACATGTCAATCAACACGATGAAATGTTTCGTTGCTCTCTGCTTCTCTTTCTTCGTATTGCATTAAATAGTAGTCTTAGTATTGCACCAGGTTCTTGTGTCTACAATATTGTTTTTTCCTGTACTCATTCATATAGTGTTCACTATTACTACAGCCAGGGCCGGATTAACGTCGCGCGAGGCCCGTGGCAGATTTTCAGCGCGAGGCCCGTGGCAGATTTTCAGCGCGAGGCCCCCAACCCCAACCCCAACCCCCCTCGTTATGAAAACATTTGAATTCAAAGACACACAAAATTGTTAAATAATTGTTTTCAATTTTATCGGCAAATCACCGCAATTTCACTGGGGCCAACTGCCAACCCTAGGGAGCCTAAATGCGCGAGGTCCCTAAATTCGCGAGGTATCTAAATTCGCGAGGCACCTAAAATGGCCGTGCCCCAATGAAAATAATAATAATAAATGGGCGTGTTCTCGTAAAAATGGGCGTAGCACAGTAAAGCGCGAGGCCCCCATAAGCGCGAGGTCCGCGGCATAGGCCGCATCTGCCACGTGGTTAATCCGGCCCCTGACTACACCCCCAATTGGTGGTCACGCAAAATTTATGCATTCACACCTTTGACTGGTGGCCTTTTCCCTTTTCAGTTTCAGTCACAAAAACCTGGTGCAATACTAAGACTACTATTTAATGCAATACGAAGAAAGAGAAGCCAGAGAGTAACGAAACATTTCATCCTGTTGATTGATATGTTTACGCACAGCGAGTACATTTCTTTCGGCCAGGGGTTTCCCCCGAGATTTAATTAGTATATTCTAACGAAACTTTAACAATTTAACGTAAACAAACAGATGAAAACTCTGTATTATGACTAATTCTGAGTTTTCTAATTTGATTGAACATTGTCAATAAACCCCCAAGACACATAGACATTTTATTTACAGGAGGTAAACAAAGCGAACAAAGCGAAGTGACAATCAGGCCTCTAATGGCAGTGATGCGTGCAGAAGACACTGGCATTGAATGACTCTATCCTTCATCCTTGCCAGGGTGCATTTTAAGTTAAGCTCACGCCGAAGATGCGCCAGCAGCATATTAGCTTCGCGCCGACATGGTCATGTTTTTAAATATCCATGAAAAAATTTTAACAAATAAAACGCCAGGTACAGTGTTTAAAAAACCTAAAAACATCAGGTGGTATAGTTTTACCACATAATTTCATTGATAAAATGACAATATTATACATGTACCTGACTGAAATCATCAAATCAGAAAAACTCGAGATTGAGATTATTGACCCGAGAAAAAGAACAGTTTAAAATTGAATAAGTTTCGTGTTAATAAGTGCCCGCGCGTCTAACAGCCAGTTGGCTACAGAACGTCATGTAATATGCAAATATAATAGGACCAGAATTCTTCAAAACATGGTTCATTCTGTCGCTTCCTACACTCGTAGCGGCGCGTTTATACGACTTACGATAAGCAAACTTACGAAATTCGAAGACGCCGTGACGCCAAATTACGCCATTTTATAGACTATCTAATTTTCAATGTACGCCAGAACGCTAAAAAATCCTTTATTGCACGCCGATACGCCACGATTTTTTGAAGTCCACGCCGAAGATCTTCGGCGTATCGCCCTTCAAATGCACCCTGGTATCCTTGAAGTCAAACTGTACTCAAACTATTTTTTTCAAGCGCAAAGCCAAAGAATAATGATGAACGACATATATTTACATAATCAAGCTTCATTCCGTGTAGTGTAAGGTGATTTTATCTGTTAATATCAATAATTAGGTTTACTGTTAAATATGCTCGATTTCGACACATTTTCAAATTTTACCAAATTTGAGCGCTTGTCATTTTTGTCAAATGCTAAAGCAGAAAGATTTTATTACCAATTTATGTTGACTAATGTTAGTAGTTTATAGAAAAGCTAAGGTCATGTGCCAATCAAGTGCCACGATTTTGAAATAAGCTTTCAAAATTGGTATATTTTGAGATGATATCCGTTATCCGTGCAGGAGGGTCAATAACTGCGCTGTATTCTATTTTATACAAAAGAATAATTATCTAAGTCATATCACTAACGAAAATAGAAGGATAAGTCCATATTTCTGTTCAAAAATATTAAAATTTAGGTATGAATTTGATTTAAAAAAATAGCAGTGAAAATGTGTCGATATTTTGCCTCATTCGGAGTTCAAGTTGGTCACCAGCCGATCGAACATCAATCGCCCCCAAAAATAATTTAACAGAAATTTGAGTCAAGTGAAATCGATTTTAGTTGTTCCCAAGGATAGACCTTCAAAACACCAGAGTATGAGAGAAATCTATTTTTGAGCCACATATTGACCAGGAGGTTTTTACGGAGACAGCCTCTTAAATACTTGGTTTGCCGCAGTTTTCCAATTTTTCAAGGCTAAATTTTTAATAACACCCTTGGTTAAGTCATCAAATGTTTCCCTAACCACAACATTACTGGTGTTAGGGTAAACAATTACAACTTTAAGTTGCGTGTCTTCCTTGTCATAAATCGTTTCAATGTTACAAATGTTGTTGATGAAATCGTCGTTTTCGTTTAGTGATGTTGTTTCAGCCTCGTCCAAAACTACTGGTGTTGTGTCAATGCTAGCGCTATCCGGATCTTCTGAGCAGTCAGAAAATAGAGTCATGCTGCATGTACTCTCACGAGTATCGCTGTTGGTTTCTTTTAAATCGTTTTCGTTCTCTCCTTGATGAAATTTCTTGGCTAAATCTCTCTCTGAGGTTACTGTGCTCGGAAGCTGTCTCTTGATTCTTTCAGCGTCAACATACAGTATGCAGCGACGGTGTTTTCGTCTTGCGCTTGTGTCAAAGAAACTGCCTCCTTTACAAAGCTATACAGCTCAGCAGCGTTTCTGATTTTTCTTCCACAAGGCCTGCACACTCTCCCGGACAAACTTTCACTGCACGCTAGCTTAAATCCAATGGATTCGCATGCGTCTGCGAGAATCAAATTAAGGCTTTCTTGTCTGCGCGATGGCTTGAACAAATTTTCAAATGTGGTATTATTTCCATCAACAGACGTTAGCCTGCGTTCACAGAACCTACACTTATTATCGTATTCAGTTTAATACTAATTTAAACTTAAATTTAAATTCAGTTTAATATTTAATTTAAATTTAATATTAAGTTAAATTTAATTAAATTTAACAGTTTAATATTTAATTTAAATTCAGTTTAATATTAATTATCGTATTCAGTTTGAGACATGAATATACATGAGAATTGCGACAAATCATTGTTATTCGAAACATAAACAAATCTCGCCACTCATGCGTGACATTCACAGGGAATACCCGCGCTGATCACTGATGGATCTGTTTGACAGCTGGGTAATTAGCGCTGATAGTGGGCGGAAATGCAACATGACATAGGCCTTCACGGCAGGCGTTTCCTCCCCTTCCTCCCCCCGTTTCCTTCTCGCTTCTCCGTTTCTCCCCCCCCTCCCCCCTCCACTTTCAAACGCCTGCTACGCAGGCTAGCAACATGGCGCTGTAGTGTTCATGCATACTACAAAACCAAACATAGTGAATTATACTACAGGTATATACAGTAACTGTGCCAGCTGTACACAACTATAACTAACAAATGCCTTACACGCCATTTTGGCAATCGTTAAAATGACTATGGTCACTTCTACAGTATAGAGACGACCAGTAGGGCCACTCATTTGAGATTTTGTGTGGCCGCTCATTACGCATTGGCAGCCAGTCAATTGCTTTTTCTGGCCAATAAGCAAGCTGGACTAACTTTCCTGGCCAGTAAACCGCATATTTTTGCATAAAAAGCCGGCTACATGTTGCATCGCCGAGTGGCCCTACTGGTCGTCTCTATACTGTGGTCACTTCAATGCCGAATATCTCGAAAACTGCCTGGGGACCGCTGGGACCATTCCAGCAGATTTAAAGTTGAGACATTTGTATTGACTTTTCTGCAAAAATTACGAAAATCGAACCATGGGAATTTCAGATATTTTAGTTTGAAAATTGTAAACAGACGCGGACTCGTGTTAACACGTAGCGACGACATGACCAACTTCAATCATCAAAATAAGGTTAAAAAATAACGTTTACCTCAGAAATTCTTGCAGATATCGGCAGTCCTTTTATAATACTAAGGACATGCTTGCATTTTAATAGAAAATTTGAATATTTATACATTTTTTGAGTGGTTTTATGCGTGCAATGCAATTTACAAGACCAAAAATCGTCCAAAACACAATGGGAAAATAGCGCGATTTCATTGGTCGAGATATTCACGCGACAGCTGTCCAACCTCCTCTGAAATTTAATTATTTAAAGGACATTGGCAACAAAAATTTTTATTGCCTATTTTGAAAGTGTTACACCATCTAACAATGAATCTGGTGTTAATTCCTTACCAAACTTTTTTGTTTGCGAGTTATTTGCATTTTATTTCGCCATAAATATAAATATTGTCCGCCATCTTGGAAAAATTATCTTTTGCGTCACATGACTCGTTTGACGTCATTTGTAGGGTTCGATCCATAGATATAGGCCGTAGGATGAGCATCCAAAAGATGCAATTCCGTTGCACCCCTCGTGGAACTACGTAATTTTCACATGAATCAATAGATAAAAACTTACTTTATCAGAATCCGTTGCTCCCCAAGCGAAACAGGTGCACAATTGGGAAAAAAATCCCTCCAAAGTTTGCTATTTTCGCGCTTCGAAATATTCGAACCGCCATTGTTTTGGTAGCAAATACGCATGCGCTTGTCAGCCAAACTTGCACTGCGCACGCGCAGACAGAAAAATGGATTTTCCCTGTGGGTTTTCCCCGATTTCCCCCGTAAAAACAACAAAATAAAATCACGGAATAGAGATCAAACCTTGTAATATTGACGAATAAAACACACACATTAAATATTGTTTAAAACACATTGTACATTTTGCTTGCCCATATGCTAAATCACTTCAATTCATTGGCTGTTGTTTCAAAATACCGTTTTAACGTTTAATTCTACTTATCAACATCCTAATTCAATACAAATTTGTGCGAGGTAAAAAACCCACCTGTATCAAATAGGACGGAGAATATATAAATATACATACAATTCACACGATCAAGGAACAAATTAAATATTTCACTAAACTAAAGTCTTGGCCAAACGTAAGAAACATTGTCGCGGAAATATTTGTGATTTTCAATGTTTGCTCAAATGTTTCCCTGTCTCCCACATCTGGAAACATTGGCTTTTATTGCAGAAACAAAATTTGCTTCCCAGAAAGCAAAAATATTTCCTACCAAATTCAGAAACATTTGATGAAACACCCTTTCTCCGTTTGCCGACGCTGGTAGGACAATATGACAAACCGAAACATTGGTAAGACAAATAATATGACAAATATCTTTGCGCAACAATGTTTCCCAGTTGGTCCCGGGCTTTAAGGGATATTTATATAAACTCCTAGGAAAACCTCTAATTGAAAGAAACATGTCCCAGGCACCAACTCGAAATTCATCATAAAAAAAAGATCAATTGGGAGGAAATATAAAATCCATAATTTCATCATAACTATCTATAATTGAAAGAAATGTTTTCATCCTTGAGCCCAGATTTTCATCAGTGCAATAAAATCCCACTTATTGGATCCTGGCCAAGGGCCTACGCTCAAAACGAGATTGCATGTATTCTACAATAAGCTGTCCTGGCTTTTGTCTGGTAAAGTTCTACTTCTCGTATTTGAACTATTACATATATTATATTGTGACATAAGTTGGTATTTAGCCACTATCTAGAATAGCAAGGAACGATTTAGAAATTCCCTCAGTTTCTGTGTTGGAATTCAGATCATCATCATCAATGGTACAGCTCTCTTCATCGTTGTTTTCAGACTTATTTGACATATGTTCCTCAATCAATTAAGAAGAATCCAAATTTTCCACATAATTATACAATCTCACTAACATTTCTCATTTTCGGTACACAGAACACAAGTTGGGGATAACTTTTCATCAGTCGTTGCTTGAGTTTAAAAGCTCTATATTTAGATGCATCCACATTCTCAGTGTCCTTAGCAATGATAACAAATTTCTCCAGCAAATCTTTCATATACTTTATTTGCTTATTTCCGATGACCTCCGTCTCGATTACTTTCTTATGCATCAGTCAAATCCAAGCGTGCCCATCCCCCCCCGGGAATTTGACAAATTTTGTAAAAATGGTGCTAATGCCCCCCGGTGGGGTCACAAACAAGTGAAAATGCCCCATGGTGGGGCCACAAGTCAGTGGCAAATTCCCCACCCCGGGGAACCTTATTCCACTTTTGAAAGCAGATATTATTACAAAATATAAGCACGTTAATGTTGGTACAAGGCAAAACAACTACATAGCAAATATTAATAATTTTTTACACATGTACTGTGTTAAAAAGCTATATCAAATTGGCATTGTGTCCGTATGAACAAACCATGCTTCGTTACAAACCATACTGGCACCACAAAGCCGAAGTCTTTCTATTTGGCCAAATGGTTTTATTAGGTTCAAAATAGAAAATTTTCTAATGCCCTACCCCCGGGCTAACATTAGCTTTCAAATCCCCCACCCCAGGGAGGAGCCAAAGTGTCAAATGCCCCACGGTGGCCCGGGGGGGGATGGGCACGCTTGGATTTGACTGATGCATTACAGAAGACATCATAAGACTTCTCGTACACTGATGTAGATCTTTCAGTCTCCGATTGCTTCTTCGTCTCTCTGGTGAGAAATTTTGTATAATTGCAGTAGCAAACTTTGTGATAGCGCAGTCTTTCCCCTGGATTTGCACAAGTATCCGTTCATCATTCTTTCTCTCGGCAGCTGCACGTAGAAGGCCAGCATCAATTGTTTCTGCCAACATGAGTGGGGTTCTTCTTCTCTTCTTAGTTACCTGGTGTAAAACAAAATTATTAAACTACATACAGCTGCTAATAACAAGGTTGGATGTTTGTAGCATTAGAAACTACTTTACCCTAAATAAACTTAATTGATCACAATTCAAGATATTTTAAAACCAAACCCGAGAATGTTGTGTACATTGCGCTAGTATATACCTGTCAAAATGACCATACCTTGTCTAGTGAGAACCAAGAGGCGTCTCTTCCACAAATAATACATATCTCTGGGAGTACATGCTCGTTTCTTTTAGGCAGGGTCTTATTAGGTTCTACGACTGATTGACGTGTAATTTTTCGCCTTGGTTCTATTGGCTATTTGGCTCCACTTCCACATGTGGTTCTTCGGTAGAAGTTACAGTTTTAGAGCTAGTTCCTTCTCCTTTTTCTTCTTTTCTCTGTTGTCTACGGATCTTCTCTTCATCACAAAATCTCTTCGAGCATTTCATGATTGTACCATTCTATGAATTGACAGATCCGTCATCGATGTTCTCGTACGATTTCTTAGCTATTTCAGCTTGTTGACATTTAAGTTTGGCCTATTTAGACCTACACTCAAGAAATCTCTTAAGCCTTTGGCGTGTAACTTTGCAAAGTTTCTCCGTAACGCCATAAAAATACATAAAACATGAGGATATTCGAGTTTTATAAATATCTTCAGCCATGATTGTTTTGCATAACTAAGCGTGTTTCCACTTCGAAGCATGTGCGTGTTTGTGCGCGTGCGCAGTGCGAGTTTTGCTGACTGCGCATGCGTATTTGCTACCAAAACAATGGCGGTTCGAATATTTCGAAGCGCGAAAATAGCAAACTTTGGAGGGATTTTTTTCCCAATTGTGCACCTGTTTTGCTTGGGGAGCAACGGATTCTGATAAAGTAAGTTTTTATCTATTGATTCATGTGAAAATTATGTAGTTCCACGAGGGGTGCAACGGAATCCGTTTTCTAAGCATCTTTTGGATGCTCATCCTACGGCCTAATATAATAAACCTAGATTGCTGACTCATACCTAGCGGAGGCGTGACCTGCATGATAAATCCAAGATGGCCGCCATTCAGGGCAAAAAGAATATAAACTCTACGGGGAAATCCATATTTTTTGCATTTTGCGTCGGCCCAGTGTTTCGAATCCACTTCGATCAAACTTTTTGGCAATAATTACTTATCGTGAAGGTTTTAGATGCAAACTGGACAGCTGGGGATGAATTGATGCAAACATATCGCTCGCCGAAATTTGTACGAAATCGTCACTTGGTCAGTTCGAGTGAATTACTCTGGTTTAGAGTATTTTATAAAGGAAATTTGTGGTTTTCAAGGCCAAAGACGTATACCTTGAAGGCTTTGGATGCAGAATGGACCGTTTGGGATGAATTATATTAAAATATCGCTCGCCGAAGCTTGACATGAAAATGTCACTTGCTCAGCTCGAGTCATTTACTGCAGACAAGTACTTTAAATGTACTTGGTTTAATACATTTAGTCATTAGATATTTTGAGGAATATTCGGAACATTACTTAGAGGATAAAAGCAGTATTTAAAAGTTAAGTCCACAGTTAATTGATGCCAAATATCATCTAGAGGTGAAATTTGACACACAAACATGGTACGGTATTTCAAGGATGGAAATATTAAATATTAAAACATTTATGAAGATGCTTTGCAGCCTATTTGAACTCACTGTATGAAATGGCAGACAGCATTACTTATGAAAGGAAGAATTCTGATCATTATATTGATTAGGCTTTTCCCGTGGAGATCATGAGACCAGACTGGGTAATATATGGCAGATTTCGACAAGGAAAAATTTATGCAGCAGAGAAAAATTCAAGTGTCTAGTGGGCAAATTGTGGCAAGTGCACTGCAAATTTGAGTGTTGTTTCTGATTTTCAGTATTGTTTTAAAACATTTAACTTAACATTTAACAATACAGTAACGGTGTGCAACCTGTTCATGTACTGAAAAATATCAAGTATGCATCGGCCACACTTTCCATGGTGGTCGTGAAATATAAACCTATAAAATAAATTCTGTTCAATAAACTTAACAGTTCCATATATGCTTGAATGAAATCCGTACATTGTTATACTAATATTATTTTATCATTTCTATAGTAAAAATATATTAATCCTTCAAGTAATTAATGGCAAATTTTCCTACTTTGTTGAACCTCAATAAAACTAACATAAAGTTTTCTTGTGTGTCCAAAACTAAATTTCTTGACATGTCATCTAGTGAGAATGAATGTCCAGATTAACAATATGTTAGTGTTTTCTATTTATGGTTCTTTTTAACACGACATTTAGTAAACTATATTTTCCAAGGCTGCCCAGGGGGGGGGGGGGATTGCTCGAAGGGCCCCAGATTTAAGTGAGCCCCAAAAATACTATAAAAGGAAAAAAAAAATGGGGGAAGAAGTCAGAGGGTTGTAAGAGGTGGGGAAGGATCATAATCTCATTTCCATTCCCAATTTTAATTGCTATTTTTATTACTTTTTTGTAATCCCAGTCGTCTCAGCAAGTAAAGCCTGTTACATACATTACTTTTATCCTCTAAGTAATGTTCCGAATATTCCTCAAAATATCTAATGACTAAATGTATTAAACCAAGTAAATTTAAAGTACTTGTCTGCAGTAAATGACTCGAGCTGAGCAAGTGACATTTTCATGTCAAGCTTCTGCGAGCGATATTTTAATATAATTCATCCCAAACGGTCCATTCTGCATCCAAAGCCTTCAAGGTATACGTCTTTGGCCTTGAAAACCACAAATTTCCTTTATAAAATACTCTAAACCAGAGTAATTCACTCGAACTGACCAAGTGATGATTTCGTACAAATTTCGGCGAGCGATATGTTTGCATCAATTCATCCCCAGCTGTCCAGTTTTGCGTCTAAAACCTTCACGATAAGTAGTTATTGCCAAAAAAGTTTGATCGAAGTGGATTCGAAACACTGGGACGACGCAAAATGCAAAAAATATGGATTTCCCCGTGGAGTTTATATTCTTTTTGCCCTGAATTATTATTATTATTATTAATCTTTATTAACCAATTTAACTGGTAACTCCTCACAACAAACGTGTGGGCTTACAATATAAAACTTAACTATAGAATTAATTAAAATTTAGTATAATAATTATTAAGATACTGTACTGCTAAAATTATATTATTATGAATAATAATAACTATAAAGTATATTCTATTACTCGAAAATTCTCATTATGACGTTATACAAAGTTAAAAAGACATCTATTTAAAAATACCCTTTTGAATCTTTCTGTGCGAACACTCGGTAGTTCATAATCGTGTCCGCGATTACGTAGTTCCAATTGGCGTTTAGGTGGCAGCAAGACATGTAAGGCATGATTAGGATCTGTGGTAATTTTTCACCATAATTTTCTATCTCTTGTATTTAAAATGTCGACAATAGATAATTGTTGAAGAAGATATCCATACTTATATGAGCGATTTAAAAATTTGTCAATTTGATTAAGATACTTGGAGTAAGACGCACATCCCCAAACTTCTATGCCAAAGATTAGTATTGATAGAATGAGGCTATGAAAAAGAAGATCCAACTCTCTCCTGGAAAACCCGTAGTATTTACAAATCCGGACAATGTACATTCTACTACAGGCTTTGGTCATAAGTTCATCAAAATGCATATCCCAAATAATTGGGTTCTCTTGGAACGTTACCCCAAGAATTTTTAACCAGCTTTTACGAGATATCGTAGGTAACGGCTCAGGAAGTGGACATGATATTTTTCCGTGAATAACCATCTCCCATGTCTTCTTATAGTTCAGTTTCATACGGTTAGTATCTGCCCAGTTGCTAATATTTTTAGTTTCTATTACCGAAGTGTCATTATCGTTTGTAACTTTGACTCCTAAATTAATATCATCTGCAAATTTGACGATTAGGTTAGAAGGTGAGACAGGTCTTATGTCATTGACCATGATTGAAAACAAGATTGGCCCCAATACTGTTCCTTGAGGGACCCCACGATTTATAGGTAAATACTCTGTTTTATGCCATCGACAAAAACTCGTTGGTGTCTATTTGTCATCTTGGATTTATCATGCAGGTCACGCCTCCGCTAGGTATGAGTCAGCAATCTAGGTTTATTATATCTATGGTTCGATCAAAACAGCAATATATTTTTGTATTACATATTTGTGTTGAGTAGCTTTTCTAAAGAAATTATTGCTTTTTAATAATTGTAATGGAAAGTAGGGGAGGTGTTACCTTACCAATTTGAACCAGAAGCGGGAGGGAATACAAGCAATATCATGTTTTGTCTTCGTCTGATGAGGAAGTCGATCACGAGTTTGAAATTGCAAAGTCTTAGTTGGACGATCTTGAAAGTCTTAGTTGGTGTAAATGGGGACATTGTACTTTATCAACAAAGGCTATTGAATGTTTTTGTTGTCACGAGAAAGCGTTAGAGTACGATGAATATGATGTGCTTCTTAGTCAAACTGAGTCGCAAGGAGACATGTGTTTGACAACACATCCGGAATTCCAAGACAACATGCTATCAGAAGGTGTGCTAAAGATAGATGTTTGTCGATATCTTGAAGAAAACTGACCTCTTGATGATGGGGATCTGGAAAGAATTCACAAGCTATTCAAAGTGTAATCATGCGTAACATGGCTATTTAAGTCAGGAAGCTCAGTGACACGTCGAGCCTGTTGAGGTGCCACAAGACCAGCCTGTTGAGGTATTATGTTATGGACTTTTGTTAGGCACATTAGTGTTTTTCGCATTTGACGCGGTCGAGCGAATTCGTTTTACATTCTTGCATGTTCGTTCGGGGCTCATATGGCCTTGATAGAGTCTAGTGATTGCTTGAGTTTGATAGCTAGAATGTGTATGTTGTATATATATCTAGATGATTGTGTTCATATTCTTGGGTCGATATAGACTAGATCACTCGATCGTAATTATGCCTACACAACTTATCCATGTTTCTTGGGCATACTTGAGTAATCAAGGTTTGAGCCATTTAACGGGTCCCGCTAGACGTCCGAATTGTTTGGGTCAAGGACGGATGGGTTTACTTAATCCCTAATAGCCGAATTCAGCGACCAGGCGTGTCGGTTTTACTTGTAATTGAGTTAGGATTACATAATTATTTTAGACCTTTTCGCTCGTATTTTCACGTTGGCCAAGCCTACGACCATATTTACAGTATGCTGGTCGAAAGGTGGGAAGTTCAATAGAAAACCGGGTTTACAGATTGGTTTACCGTACTTAGTGTCGCCCGCATGTGCTTGACAGGAGTCAAAAGTTTATAAAGTTTGACTGAATACGTGACGCTCGTGTTGGTAGAGGCCACCGTCAACGGATCCATATATATATGTATCGTGAGTTTTCGTGACCACATGTGTAAATCGATTTCCATCGCTTGGTCACAGTATAGAGACGACCAGTAGGGCCACTCGGCGATGCAACATGTAGCCGGCTTTTTATGCAAAAATATGCAGTTTACTGGCCAGGAAAGTTAGTCCAGCTTGCTTATTGGCCAGAAAAAGCAATTGACTGGCTGCCAATGCGTAATGAGCGGCCACACAAAATTTCAAATGAGTGGCCCTACTGGTCGTCTCTATACTGTGGCTTGGTAGGGGCCAAGAGCAAACGCCAACAATTGATAAATTTTGGCAAAGTAACATTTGCGTTGGTGGCGGCCAACAACAGTGAAGATATATGTGTGGAAATTGCTTCCCTTCGCTTGGTAGGGGCCAAGAGCAAACGTCACAAGTTTATCAAGTTTGACAAAGGGTCACTTGCGTTGGTAGAGGCCAACGGCAGTAAAGATATATGGGTGAAAACAGTTGCTTCCTTTCGCTTGGTAGGGGCCAAGAGCAAACGTCAAACTGACAAACGTTTATACAGTTGGCCAAAGTGACCTTTGCGTTGGTAGCGGCCAATGCCAGTGAGTATATATGTGAAATCTGAAGATTGCGGTCCCGCGTTTGGTGGGGCCAAGAGCAAAAGTTTATCAAGTTTGCTAAAGTGACACTTAATTGCGATGGTAGCGGCCGACGGCGGTGAATACATATGCGGACATTATATATATACATTATATAGGTATCACCTATAGAGGCCAAGAGGAAAAGTTAAAAGTTTATATACAAAACAAATAAACGTTAAAACTAATAGTAATATAACGTTTCTATACGTGGGCTTTAAGCCGTTAGCGTTGGTAGAAGCCAACGAACAATTTGCTATATATATACTCATATGACACATGGGTTACGGTATATGAGTATGATTATCGAGGCTGAACGTTTTCCGGCCAAAACCAATCGTCAGAGTTTTAGAATGGCAAAAGTGGTTTCACTGCTGGGTAGGAATTTCTACAGGCAACTTTCATACTCTGCCCTACTGCCTGTGAGTATTAGAAAGAAACGAATAATGACTATTCAGTATTATGGAAATTTTGTTTCACCGTTTGCACAGGGCATACAACTTGTGTATAGTGATGAATCGTTTTTATCCGTAATGAGCGTTGTCTATATCTTATTTGGTTATGGAAATCAAGTACTAAATCGGTAGCGGCCGAAGTTTGATAGCACCTTGGGTCCATTAACTCGTACATTTTATGGACGGACAATAGGAGAGTACCTAACGGAGTTTAATGACCTTTGACCATGCTTTTTGCATTGTGGGAACAGTAAAAGTATGTCTGGGAGAATACTTTTGTTATTAATTCTCCCCGGTTAATTGTCTCACAGTACCAGTGCCGTGACAGGGTTTACTTTTATTTGATTTTTCGTATCCACCACTTTCCAGCTCCACGACCAAATAAAGGCGTTAAGAGAGGAGCTAGATGCTCTTAGAAGCGGCCAACAGAGCACCAGAGGAGTAGCTGCGGCATTGCAGCTCGTGCGTCAACTCGCCTCAGCACCGACCAGATTCCGAGATCCATCGATGATTGTCTCGGCTCTTCAAAGTTTATCAGACGAAGCCAGATGTGCCAATGACTCTAAGACGGCCGAGTATGAAGCAATCTTGCGGCAAACTCGTCCTTTAATGTTGAAGCCGAGTTTGGGGATGTCATCATCAGGCTGTTGGGAACAAAGGAAGAGACATCCGTTGCGGCTACGATCGCCAAAATGGTCAAAGGGACTGGGTCGGCGGTCAACCATCCATATCGTCGCCCATCAGGATGGCTCGGGTCCACGAACAACTGGAGCAAGACGGGGAAGAGGTGCATGCTTTGCTTGTGGCCGCCCTGGACATTTTCAGAGACACTGCCCCTCCAGAAATGCTAATAACGTATAAATGCTGTTGTGATAATGAACAAAACAAATAATATAATTTCATAAGCATGTCTGTTGTGTCTAATTATTTTAAAAACATTAAAAAAAAAGTTTAAAACATCAGTCTCAGTTGTTGCTTTTTGTGTGCTTTTTGTGAACACACGTGTGTTAGGGGGTTCCCCGCCTCCTTTGTTGGACCTAGGTGCGGGCGTCTAATGCCTTTTATGCCCTTAGGGGTTGCCTGGGGTCGACAAAGGGGTGGGCTACCATATCTCATAATTTCAAACTCGGTTTTTCTTTGGTTAGACTATCTCCGGCGTCAAATGGCGCAAGACTCAAGATATCCGTAAATTTTATAGTCGGCGTCATCCTAGACCGAGTGTCCAACGGTGTGATTGGAAAGGTTTGTCCACCAGTTTTGTCGGTCCCAGGCCTTCACCTCATATGGTTGCAGGTGAGCAAGTTCTGGCAACTCCCCGGGAGATGATCTTCCGCGATCCATCTTCATTTGTGCCAGGCGAGCTCCATCATCATTATGATGAATGGGAAAAAATTACCCCCCGTGGAAAAGCAGACGAAATATTGTCATTTATTAGAGACGGAGTAGACGTATGGTCATTTATGACACCTTATCAAGGCACATTTGCCGGGCAGTCTTATGACGAACAGTTCCCTCCGTCCCGGGAATTCCCCAATAATCCTTCATGCGTGAATTTCCAAGATTTCATTGATTCCACTATTCGTGAGAGAGTACGCACAGGATCGTTACTATTTTGGGGTTTTGTGGGTGAGGTTCAACCACCAGATTTAGTCATGCCTATCACAGTCGAACCAACTAAGCCTCGGATGTGTCATGATGAGAGGTTTCTCAATCTTTGGATTCGCGACCTACCCTTTTCCCTGGACTACCTATCAGATCTCCCGCGTTACGTCGGTCCAGGACATTTCCAAACTGTCTGTGACGATAAAAGTGGCTATGACCATTTATCAATGACCGAAGCTAGTAGAACCATGTTTGGTTTACGATGGAATGGCTGCTATCTTGTGTACGCCTCTTTACCTTTTGGTTGGAAAGCCAGCGCATATGTGTACCACTCTACCGGGTTAGTAGCGACTAACTGCATCCGCACCTTAAATGTTCCATGCAGTCAGTACATTGACGACAGACACAATGGTCAATTAGTTACTTCTCCAGACTGCAGTTGGTCCGCCTTCCAAAAAGCAGAAGCTGCTATTTATATTGTTACATCGGTGCTTACAACCCTCGGTTACACTTTGGCTTTGTCCAAATCATCACTATTACCCTCCCAGGTCGTTCGTTTTTTGGGTTACTTATCCAACTCCATACTCATGGCCTTCATATTACCTGACGACAAAAAGGAAAAATTCCGAGTGTTGGGCGAAGCTATTCTCTCTCAGAAGGAAGTAGACCTGCAGGTGCTACCGCGTTTTGCGGGGAAAACGACATCCTTCTCCATCGCAGTTCCAGCCGCGCGTCTTTCGAGCCATTTCGTCACATAGTCGCAAGCCAAAGCATATGAAGGTGACAGGTGACTTGCGTAAGGAAATTGAGTACTGGCGATTCCTCGATATATGGCAAGGGCACCTGCCGTGGTTTGACGAGAGACATCAGTTGATCGAGTTCTATGCGGATGCCTCCAACTCGGGCTGGGGAGGAGTTATCATTCCCCTCGGCAGCGAACCTATCAGACTTCGCGATTACTGGAGCCCTGCACATCTATCCAAACCTATTGTGATCAAGGAGGCTTTGGCACTCTTGAATACTTTATCATCCGCCACAACATCCTTTTCCAACTGTCGAGTAGATGCCCACACGGACAGCTTAACCCTTGTCCATGCATGGAAGAACCAAGGCGGTAACAGCCCAGAGTTAACGGAAACTCTGAAGTTAATTTTCGAACTGTCGCTGCATTCCAATATTGCTCTCACGTTATGTCATGTGCCATCTGACAAGAATTTGGCGGACACCCCGTCTCGAGTCTTATCTGATTCAGATTGTATGCTCGCCGTTCGCTCGTGGAAAGCGATTGAGAGTCGATGGGGACCTCACACGATTGACCTGATGTCCCTTGACTCGAATACTCAGCGTAGTCAAGGCAACGAGCCACTCCGCACTACTCCCCTTGGCCAACACCCAACTCTGACGGAGTTAATATATTCACGCAGATAATCCCGGAGACGGATAATGGTTATGTATTTCCACCATTAGTCTTGATTGGTCCAGTTCTGCGTTTTTTGACTCCATCAGGCTGTCAATTTACGATCGTCGTCCCCGATATTTTCCCGCGACGTTTTTGGTGGCCATTGATTAACGGACACGCTTCGGACCGGATCAGGTTAGGTTCAAGCGGTCAGCAGCACGTACTCCTTTTCCCCACACGTTCGGGCACATTTGAATCTAGAGATCTTCATTGGGACCTTCGGGCCTTCAGAATATCAGGTAACATTCCCGATTAATTTGGTCCCCTTCTAGGGCGTGCCTCGAGTATGGAGACCGGCAAAGTCCTGCCCTGAATGCCATTACCCGAATGACAACTGTGCTGCATTTTGTCAACATTGTGGCGTAACGCAAACCACTGCCCGTGACGACACCGAATGCCCCGCTAAAAAGATTAAAATAGATATCCCGACAATCGATAAGCGCATTGACGATTTACAGGCTGCACGGACTTCGTCACAATATGGACGGCAAAAATCACAGTTAGAAGGTGACTTACAGACATTTCTAGCCAACCTGAACCCTCCAAAAACATCCATTTCTTGTGGCCCCCATGACGTTGTCCGTTTCCTAGTCTGGAAAGATAAAAAAGGACGGACAAAGGTTCACTCAAATTCGAGGTAGCGTTTCTCGACCTTTTCCACTTAAAAAGGTTACTAACCCGGCCATCTGTCCGCTCGCAAACTTACGTTTCTACGGTGAACTATGCAAGTCAATGGGGATTGCATTGGGTGAGACGTTTCTCTTCAGAAAGAGTTCGAATCATCATGCGGTATCCCGTTCCCCGTTTTTGGCGTCCGCTGCTCAAAGCAGGCTAGTTGCTTACTTGAAGGCGCTAAACATTTATGAACATGAAACTATCCATGGCTTCCGAGGTGGAGCCGCAATCCTCCTCACTTTGCTTGGTGCATCCAAGAACGACATTGCTAAACATATAGGATGGAGCTCTGTCAATATGGTAGATCACTATACACAAGTTGACTCAGTTCTCGCTGCCGCTGATACGTCAAAAAAACTTGACATTAGTGTGCTACCTCAGGCGGGCAGAACTCCCACCGACGTTTTAGGGAAACAATTTCGTGACTGTAATAATTTAGTGGGCTTTACACCCTTCTTTGTTGTATAGGCAAAAATGTATAAGTTTTGGGAAATAGAAAGTTAAGAGATGAGGAGTTTGAGTTACGGGATTGTTATAACGTCAGGGTGATATAAGTGTTACCGGTTCCAATTAGAGCCAAGGGGGTGTCCTGGCGGCAGGACTCTCATTTCCCATAACTAACCAGTTCTGTAAGCCTATGGAAGCATGGAGCAGTTGGAATAGATTACTATTCAAAGTGTAATCATGCGTAACATGGCTATTTAAGTCAGGAAGCTCAGTGACTTTGGATCAGTTTGTTAAACGTGGCGCAAAGGTGATAGTTACGAGGATCTTATACATTTTGGGGTGTAAAGGAGCCTAGATGATCTTTGTTATTATATTTGTGTTTTGCAAGAGTAATCGTGTAATATTTCTGTATATAACCGTAGGGATATGGCTATTTTTTGCCCACCCTTCCCTCCCTTACGACCTATATAGTCAGTCTCTGCATGTTCCTGGGCTTACGGACTCTCATTTCCCATAACTAACCAGTTCTGTAAGCCTATGGAAGCATGGAGCAGTTGGAATAGATTGCTATATCGACTGGTAGAATATTATCGATGTTCTCGCTGGATTTTCCAAATTTTGGGCAAAAAGAAGAGAAGACCTTTCCCTGCTTGTATATATTCCGCAATACGAGAAAGATTCGCGTCGCCTGATGGCCTATGCACGCATTTCAAATACGCCAAAACATCGAAACGGTAACCTCATATGTATATTTTTAATACAGAATACTTTACTCTAATTGTTTAAACTTGATAATACTCTAAATATACTCCGAATTTTCGCCAAATCTGGGCTATTTCGCTCAGCTGTACAAACCCAAATTGTCAAGTATAATAAATAATTATTTTCTTTATTCCCCTATAAAACGAAGAACTGACCCTAACATACAAACTTATAAACGTAAACCTCACCCTAAACCAAAATAATGCTATATCATAACATCATAAGCACTAAACCAAATTATACACATTGAACAAGAAAATGCCCAAATTTGCCTCATTCACGATTTTTACATTTTTCTACTTTGCATTTACATTTGCTGTCACATATAACATATATTGCCCTACAATTGCACTTTATTGTCCCACATTTCCCTTTACAAACACAAGGTTTATTCCCTGACCCTCTTTCTTTACTTGTAGGTAATGCTGGCGTACTGAAGCGAGACTTTCGATTGGCCACCACCTGTTCCTTTGAAGGTCGCTCCTTTCCTTCCAAGTACTTGTCCACTAGTGACTTAGGTTCAGCAGGTAGCACTTCATTTGCATGGACTTTGGCTTTCTTCAGTGTTTTGTACTGATTTCGTAGCTGGACCACTTCATTTAATATCAACTGTACATATGCTATAGGGTTAAATTTTAAGATTCAAATTTATATTTGGTGATGTATATTATGGAGGGAGGGGCGGGGGGGGGGGGGAAGAGACCTGTCTACTAAATTTTATAATATTTGTCATAGAACAGATGCAGATATGTTGCCAAGTGGTGACTTATTTCTACATGAGATATTGTGTATTGGCAAATGCCTTTTGTCATGTCGGCCAATTTCCTTTTGGGAAGCATTTTGCATGAAACTAGGTGGGGCATCATTGCTGCTTAATGGATAATAGTAATGCCTACATTGGGTAAAATTAAATTCATTCCATAGGTGGGCTTTTCCTTCAATGGTTTTGCAACTGCCTTTTCTCCTTTAAATGCCTTGGGGTAGGAAATTGCCATTCGAAGCTTTCCATCAGAACTTGTAGCTTGCTTCCTGTTACTGTTTTCATTACAGTGCAAGTTTGAACAGTGGCTGGTCCGTTTAACACATTAACTAACATCACTAAGCAAGAGCGTAAAATACTAATGTAGGGCCATCTGGACGCATTGCAAGCTATTGGCTATTTCTCCTCGTAGGCACAATGTTGTTGGCCTGTGCAGCACACTCAACCCTCATGTGAGTTTAAAAGAACAGACAGAAATAATTTTTTTAAATTGGACATTTTAAATGATAACAAGGTGATATTGTATTATAGCTATCAGGAAGAGCAAAACTCACCTTGCACTTAATGAATGGTAAGAATGGTATGTGTTTTTTGACGCAAGTAGATTTTCCAGGGAGTGTTTGGCCTCTAAACCAGATGTCTGGTGGTATTGGGATAGCTTGCGAATCACAGAAATCAGTCGAGGTCTTGTTAACATCTCTGTTAACTTTTTGTAAGCAGCAGATCCTGTAATATGAATAAATTGTACATATTTTGATACTATTAACCATGAGGTCATGATACAACCTAATGACAAATGATTTACTAATCAAACAGGAGGAGAGTTGGGGGTGGATTCTTGGTTGCATTTGGGCACAAGAACTTCTATGTTTCTAGTTCTTCCTATATTTTTCAGGTAGTTTGATCCTACTAACCCACCCCAGTTTGAGCAAAGACCCTTTGTCTGGAAGTTAGTAACATAGGTCAAGAAAACAGTGAATGCAAAAGCAATCACGTGTTAAATCAGCACAAACTCTGATACACTTGGGAGCAACCCTCTACAGGGCATGAACACAAAAATGGGTTAACAGTAGTCCCAAATTGTGCATGTCTTTTGCTTACTTTTTCGCACTCTCCAATTGAAGTCTGCTATCAAGTTGGGGGGCCACGGCAAGAGACCCTTATCTCAGAAACCATGACGGGGCAGGAGTGTTTTGGGAAACAGTGTCTTGGCAGGGTCCAGAGGCCTAGCTGTTGGTAAGGGTGTTTCTAAGTTTGATAATTGAAAAAAAATAAGGTTGCCTACAATATTAGACTGCCATAGTCTCAGAGAGGTCTCCAATGGTGCGAAAATAGCAAAATATTAATTAACATAAATTGCAAAAAAGTTAGTTCACACACCAAAGAATTTGTGTTGTGTAACTGAAAAACGATTACATGTCTATACTGTGCGGCACCAGTGTAGGTAGCGATATACGGTATTTTTGGGGCTCGTAGGATCAAACTACCTGAAAAATATATATTTTAGTTTGATTCTACAAACCCACAAAAAGACATGTCTAGCCACTCGTCTGGTAAACAGCTAGTTGGCTGCACTTCAGTGTGATTTACCGTACAATCAAGGTTGCTTTTCGAAATATTTCTCTGTGCTTAACGATAAATGGCTGCAAATAATCAAAATTTGTCAAAAGACAAAGCGAAAGGAGGGACCCGCACATTTTGTTCTGCTATAAACTGTTCTAACAGTAAACGTAGCAACCCAGAGCTGAGTTTTTCCGTTTTCCATCAGACGCAAACAGGTAGGTTAACAATTCCTGCGGCAATCAATGTTACCGAACATGGTCAATTATTTAGGAAACACGTTAAATTTCACAATTATTTAGGTCAAAAGAATGGGTTGTGTATTCTAGAAGTCAGGGCCTTCTCGACAAAAGTCCAGAATATTTGCACAAGAACTGTAAATTGTGTGCCAATCACTTTGAAAGCTGCATGTTCGCGAACGAGGCAGGGAATCGATTGAAGCAGTGCGCAAAACCTACGTTGTTCAACATACCCAATCCTCCCGAAAAAGTTGGTTAAAAAAGACGAATTGTTGAAAAGGTGTCAACTGTCCACAGCCAGGGTAACTATTTCAAGACATCTACAATAAATGCGCTCCTTCAGAGTTCAGCGCGGGCAGAAGTTCACTTTATCCGGAGGGAGAGAGGTGGGGGCAGAACTGACCTCCTTAATTTCTGACAAAACGTTCTAAATTTCCAACAAACCCCCATTTACACTCAATATATATTAATTTATACCATAGTCTCTCAGAGTAAGTTCAGATTTTTATACGTGTATATATTTTAGGAAAGAGACAAAAACGTGAAAGAAGCAATGGTAGTGATGGTATGTGGAACAAAATATTTTACATTAAGTGAAATAATGAATAGTAGCAAAACACGTCCCTTAATATCAAGTCAATGCTTCTTCCTCCTCTGTAAAGTCTGATTATTTAATAAATGCCCAGGGCGTTTATTAGATTATTTATGATATATTCAGTGCAACTTTTCAAATAAAAATTCATTACATATACTAGTTATCAATAACAAAACTCACTCACACAGGTAATACGAAAGAAGGGCCTAGTGAAAAGGGATACACAAAATGAAGAAGCTGAACCAAACAAAACTGATACGTACACCCCTTTGCAATATGAAGAGCAAGAAGGTAGGCAAAGCACCTCAGAATGTTGTGGAAGTACTCTACCACTGACGAGTAAAATACTCTGCCGTTAGACAGAGTAACATACTAAAGTATGGTACATCTGGGTGCATTGCCAACTAATGGGTTAACAAGAGACAATGCCAGATAGTCTTGTTAGCACATTAACTGGCAGTACTCTACCAGCTAATGGGTTAGAGCCTTAATTCTGCGGTTCTGTTGTCATTTGCATAAAAATATGAATGCAGAAATTACATCCCCTTTAATGTTACTGTATATTCACCTAGTTACATCACAACTTATGGAGGGTAGTACACCTGAAAACCAGAACAGCACCACTGCCACAGCTTCCACAACTTCCACAACTACCACAACACAGGAACAAGATTTTAGTGATCAGACAAGTAATTCTCTTCGACATAATACACCTACAAAAAAGAAGCAAAGGAAAGTCATACGAGCACAAAGCCAGCAGATTAGGCGTCTGAAGAAAGCTTTGTCCAAGAAAGAAAAATCCAGCAAAAAAATAAGTGAAGAAAAGGCATTGGAAGTGGCCTTGGCAAACTTCCAGAAAAATGCAGGTGAAACTACATGGGAAAGTAAAGAAAGGAAGAAGATATTCCCCCCAACTTAAATCACTGGCAATTTCTATTTATCATGCAAGTGGCAAAGCATATAGAATGTTGTCCAAATTGTTTATCTTGCCAACAAAAGCATCACTCAGGCGCTATATATCAAAACTACCAGCAACACCTGGCTTTTCTCAAGGGGCATTGAACATTATCAAGAGCAAAGTTTCATACATGAATGCACAAGAGAAAATCTGTACTTTATGCATGGACGAAATTTCTTTAAAAACGCATTTATTTTATGACATACCTGGTGACAAAATTGTAGGTCTAGATGATTTCGGGGGTAGTTATCGTACCAACAAAGTGGCAACATCAGCACTTGTGTTTCTCGTCCGTAGCATCACAGGAAATTGGAAACAACCATTGGGCTATGTTATTGTTAATGGTGCATGTCCCACAGATGAAATGGAAAGACTCATGAAGGAAGTAATCGACAAGTTAGATGGCATTGGTCTGAAAGTTCTTGTTGTAATGTCAGATATGGGCTCGAATTTCCAAAGCTTGGCCAATCATCTTGACATAACTCCAGAAAAGCCCTGGTTTATCCACAACAACACAAAATATTTTGTCATGTTTGACCCACCCCATTTGATCAAGTGCATAAGAAACAATCTCATGAAGTATTCTTTCCATTTTGACTCCTACACTGCTACCTTGGAAGGACATTGAAAGCTTCTATGACAAAGAAAAATCACTACCCATCAGGGCTGCCCCAAAGCTAACAGAAAAGCATATACATCCCAATAATTTTTGTAAGATGAAGGTAAAGCATGCCACTCAAGTTTTTAGCCATAGTGTAGCAGCCAGGAAATGCACATACGTAAGTGTGGGGGGCCTTCCTTCATCAGCAATGGGAACAGAAGAGCTGCTTTCAAAGTTTGATTCTCTATTTGACTGTGTTAAAGAATGAGTCTCAGGGTAATGCTTTGCGCGCTTTTTGTTTATATTTACATACGGGAAATTTCCGTGTCACGTGCACATTCACTTTACAATTTGCATAATATTGCGTCTTTTGCGTTCATACTACACGAATTTTTGTCCTTTGAAAGAATATTTTAGTGGATTCTTTTATAAAATGTCTGAATCAGAGTCTGATTCAGATTTGAATGCGTCGCAGTACGATTTAGAGGACGATCTAAATGCGTACGGATCACCGGTATGCAGGACGCAAGAAGTTAGTGAACCTACTTTACAAGCTGACCAGGATAGAACGCAAGTGAGTATATTAAATTACTCTTTGTTTCGTCATTGTTTGATTTATGATATATTATATAGTTTGATAGAGTATATGCTCATGTATTTATAGATTAAATTTCGTTTCATTTCAGTTTTGTAGTTGCGAAAGTACATGTAGCAGATGCAGCGGTAGAAAACAACGTGGATGTCCATGTCGAGACGAAGAGCTCAAGTGTGCGGATGGCTGTTCATGTGGAACGAAGGAGCCAGGTTGCAAAAACAAGGTTCAACAGGGAACAGTAGCAGCTACAAATGCCGGAAGAAATGCTTTTGAGCGTCATCAGATCGCGTTAGAGGAAGCAAAACACCAGATCACGGTAAGTTTACACTTAATGTTTGTGATTCTGTTAGTATATATATGGAATTCCAATTGTCATTCCAATTATTTCGGTTTGGGAAATATTTTACACTTTTATAAAGCAAATGTTAAATTACCGTTTATATCGCCTTTCCTTGTCACCAAAATCACATTTTAACACTTATTATGGACAGTCAGTCCATGCTCGTATTAATACTTTTCCTGTTGTATTAGGTATCGATCTGAAGAAGCTCTTGGTTTGTTCATTTGGTACAGACACAAACCGAAATATATAATTATAGAATCTTAGAAAGCATTATTTATAGGAACTTAATATTTTTAGGAATTCATTGCAACTTTGACAGTTGGACAAAGGATAAGGTACTGCTTGAACTTCTGACGAATGGTAAAGGTAGCCTTGATTATGCCAAAAATCTAGTGCAATTTGGTGGAAACCCCCCAGTTCTTCCGGAGACAAGGCCGCCATGGTGTACATGTGGAGTATGTCGACCTATGCCGACTGAGGAGGAAAATAAGTGTTGCAAGAAAATCACATGTGTCACATCATTTGTGACATTCCAAAACACATGCACCGACAGAGATGTATTGGTCATGGCTATCCGAGCGAGGTGTGACATCAGGGCAGATGAGCCAGACTATTCAACGAACAGTTTTAGGAAGGCAGCATATCGTCGGTACATTTTATGGCGGTATAAGAAATTAGGGAGAGGGAACCGAAAGGTGTGCCCATCGTGTGTTGTGCTGGCAATAAGACACATATACCCAGCAAATGATGGTGTTTTCATGGAATTTAAGAGAGCATGATGTACTTTACAAATACAATACAATACAATACAAATTTATTAATACAAAAATGACTATATACAAGAGTAGATAATGTCATCCGCTAATAGCTAAAAAGCTAGTCGAGGCGGATGACAAAGAAAAAAAGGAAAAATTATAATAATTTATTAACACACATTATTATTAAGATATAACCTAAATAACGATTTTAATTAGAAACTTTCCCAATCATCAAGCCAAAAAAATAGAAACTATTCGTAAAGATAAAAATCCTATTGTTTAGCCATTAATTGAACTAATACAGGGACATCAACATAATCATCCTCCAGCTCAAGAATTGTAAGTAAAGAATTTTGCAATGCCTTATTAAATTTCTTTTTCCCTAATTCGCGTACATTGCCAGGTATATTGTTCCATATTTTCGCACCGGATCTCGCAAAAGAGGCATTTAATTTATTTAGTCTTGAATATTCAATGTAAAAATTATTAGATGCACAATGCCTAGTTTTATGTGTATGAATGTTTCTGGAACGATTAAAATAATCGGAGATTGTTGATGGACAAGAGCTGTTAGAGACATCATACATCAAATTACACACCGATTTATAATAAATCATATTCAAGGGTAAAACGTTTAAATTAGTGAAGAGAGGGATGGCATGTTCTTTATAACCTTTAAAGTTCATTAGCCGCAAAACTCGTTTCTGAAGAACAAGTAACTTATTTAAATACGCCTTTGACGCTCGGCCCCAAACAATTATACCATACGTTAGATATGGTTGAATTAAGCTACGATATATATTAAGTAGAGTTGAGAGAGGCACAAAATGCCTAAGTCTCGTGATTATTCCTATTGACTTACTTATTTTAGAAGCAATATTTTCTATGTGGTGTTTCCATGATAAGTTTTTATCAATAATAAGTCCTAAATATTTTACAAATTCTTTACACTCAATTTCAATTGATTTGTTTGCTCTATTATCAAATAATTTTATACAAGGTTGATAGTTAACGCGTTTTTATTGGAACGAAAAATAACATAGTTTGTTTTATTTAAATTAATAGTCAATTTATTTGCATTTAACCATTTGCAGACTCCCACCAGTTCTTGATTAATTACTGCTTCAAGATTTTTTAATTTTCTATCTGCGTATAATAAATTTGTGTCGTCAGCAAACAAATAAAATTGTAATACTTTGGATGATGTATGAATATCATTTATATAAATGAGGAAGAGTAGAGGTCCCAAGACTGAGCCCTGTGGAACTCCAAATCTAATTGTTTCTTTTGGTGATATATTTTGTCCAATTTGAACTGTCTGTATTCGATCAGTTAAATAAGACTGAAACCAGTTATTTATAATACCTCGAATACCATAGTGTTCTAATTTATTTAGAAGTATGGAGTGATCAACTGTGTCAAACGCTTTTTTGAGGTCAATGAAGACACCACACGAAAATAAGCCTTTGTCCATGTTGTTGTGGATATTATTTACAATATCAACAACAGCATGTTGTGTTGAATGATTTGCTCGAAACCCATATTGCTTTTCATAAAGAATCTTATATTTGTCACAGAAACTTTGAAGTCTTTTACACATTAATTTTTCAAAAATTCGATTAAAATTAGAAAGTAATGAAATTGGTCGGTAGTTTCCTGGATCGGTTTCATCATTAGTTTTGTAGATTGGAACTACTTTAGCATGCTTTAGTTTTGACGGAAACGTTCCACTTAGGATTGAAGAATTCATGAGTTCTGCCAATGGCCAAGATACTTGTTGCTTTATACATTTCAGTAAACGTGTAGGACAAGAATATAGTCCAACAGATTTGCTAACACATAATGAGGCGATTTCAAATTCAACTTCAACAGGGGTGACAGGATTAAAATAAAACGAACTTGAATAGTTTTAGTTTTAAGTAATGACTAAAATGTGTATGAGAATTAGGCAATTTTGATGCCAGTTTTTGTCCTATAGTGGAAAAATACTTATTCAAAACGTCAGGGATATCTTTTGGATTACTAATGAACTCATTTTTGTTCGGACACTTCAATTTTGTAATCATTTTATGCTTCTTTTTGCGATTTATCAAATTATTAATACCTTCCCAAGTTTTTTTCATATTTTTGAGATTATTGTTAAAATACTCATGATAATATGTTTTTTTACTAATACGTGTTAGTTTTGTTATTTTATTTCGATATATTTTATAATTTTCTTTATCTCCCGAGTAAAATAACTTATTTTTTATGATAATAGACCTTCTAATTCCCTTTGTGATCCAAGGCTTAGAGGATCTCTTTATCATACGTTTAGAAATTGGTTTCACTGGGGCATGTTTATTTACCAGTTTATTTACTTTGTCATAAAAGGCATTAAACAATTTGTCCACATTACCTCCCTTATTGGTGATAAGAAGATTCCAATCAATTAATGCCATATCATTAATAAAATTTGTTTCTGAAAAACGAGAAAAATCTCGCATTTTTTCTTTACGTTGCTTGTTTGTTTCAATATTTGACTGTATAATACAAAACTGTGAGAAATGATCACTAATATCAGAGGTAATATTGCCGCTTAGGATAGAATTTTCAATATCATTAACAAGAATATTATCGATCAGTGTAGCAGAATTGTTATGTATTCTGGTAGGTTTATCTATGGTTGGTGTAAGGGCATAACTTTGAAGAGTAAATAAGAAATTTTGAGCAAAATCGCAAACTTGAGCTTTAAGAAGATCTATGTTGAAGTCACCCATAATATATATTGATTTGTTTGAGCTTGAAGCTGTAAACTTGTGTATAGTATCCTCAAAATAATTTTGAAAACTCTCAGGAGAGTTATGTTGTCTATATAAGACACCACAAATAATATTTTTCCCATCACTTTACATAAAACTATCTAAAATATATTTGCAACTAAAATTATTAATATATTCTGTAAAGCCCTGTCTGGTGAACCCAACCTCTATATTTCACATTTACCAAATTTACAGTGGTGCTTTATCGACAACCCCCCCCCCCTCCCCAGCCCTTTAAGTTACCATCTCATGACGTGAAGACATATAAATTCCATAATTACATCTTCACATCATGAGCATTTTTCATAATTATTATAATCCCTTAGTCTCTTTTCGACATAGTAAAAATATCTGTGAAACCCTAGTCCACAGCCCTCTACCACAGGACTCGTTGTCACCTAACCGCACGTTTCCTTGTGGTGTGAAGGTGTTAAAACCTGTAAGTATATAGATTCTTCCACTACAATTTTGGCACCAAAATCTAAGTACACCATTAAGCATCATTTCACGTGCACCTCCTCTCATCTCATCTACTGTATTTCATGCAGTAAATGTGGGATGCTCTATATTGGTGAAACTGGTAGATATTTAAGGTTAAAGTTTCGTGAGCATCGTCGTGCTGTCGTAAACAATGATGCTAAACAACCTGTTGCCAGATATTTCAACACTGTCTGGCAATCACAGTGTTTATGCCTGCCATCAGCAGATACTCTACATCTCACCCCCTCTATTTCGTTCCTTATTTTCCGTCTTTCTTGCTTTGTTATCTTTGTTCGCTGCTCCTTATGTTCTAATATATTTTTGTGATGTTATTTCCATATTTTGTTTATAGTTTGTTTTGATTAAATCCATCTGATTGGTGTTTTTATCAGGTGATCGCTTTTGTATTCACTATAAAAGCACATGTTTTTCCCCGACCCATTCTACTAACTTCCAGACGAAGGGCCTTCGCTCGAAACGTCGAAGTTCTCATTGTATTTTTCAGGTAGTTTTACACAGCAGTCAACCGCCGTATTTTTTATACTCCACCCACACTGGCACCGCACGTTCGATATATATTATATGCATTATCTATAGAAACCCCATTGTTACAGAATTAGGTTATTTCAATGTCAGAAGTTGGTTGTGGCTGTGTTTCATTAGCTTCTTGTGTGTGGTCATGGCTACTGCCAGTGGTGCAAAAGACAAACCTTGATAGTGATTGTGCCACTAGATCACTTGTCTTGGGTATTGGCTTGAGCGCAATTGATGGGGCAATATTCTTTGGATGTTCCTTGGGGACTTCAACTTTACGGAGTATGCTTTCCTCATCGTCGACTCTCTTCTTCAGGATTCTTGTGGCAAGAGTAGGCCAGAAATCGTACGTCTTTGGTTCCTTCACTGTTGTTATCCTCCAATTTTTTTATCTCTTACTGAATACCTTGCTCTTTTTTGGTTTACCATTGCGTGTAAATGCTGGTTTTCGAAATGCATGAGCGTTGTGATCAATAGCAGCCAAATAGG
Organism: Trachythela sp. YZ-2020; assembly: GCA_016169945.1. Taxonomy (NCBI): domain Eukaryota; kingdom Metazoa; phylum Cnidaria; class Anthozoa; order Malacalcyonacea; family Clavulariidae; genus Trachythela; species Trachythela sp. YZ-2020. The sequence continues at coordinate 7,665,576 of JADLSH010000387.1, forward strand.
TTCTACCGATAAAAGCATCATTCCTAAAACACATATAAGATTATGTTAATTACTGTAGCGAGTACAGTTTTGTGTATATAATACTATGACTGCAATATAAGGCCCATTTACACTATGCTCAATTTTGTGTACGCCACAGATAAAAATGGTACCCATGCCAATATTACCCGTGCTTGGACTACCAAAATAGGTAGCCTCAGCACGGATAAAAATGACATTCTTTGATAACTCCGTAGTGTAAACAAGTCTTATAGAATTAGAATTTAGAAACATACTTACTGGTACCCCACTCTCTTAGGTGCATACTTTAACAACATAGAGTTAAAATTCTCCAGTTTGCTTGTGTGCCTACATGGAAATTTAATTTGAAAATTGAAACACCAATCATTGTAAAACATTGTCAGACCTTTGTAGTTCAGGGAATGCCAGGTACAATTAAATACTAGTAGCTCACACAGCCTGGCCAAATTGAAAACTATTGCAGAACTCTGAGGCTGGGGTGTAGGGAACTTGTTTGCATATACTGTATTTGTAACCATCTATTCACACAGTTTACCAAAATTAACTACAACATTTGAAGACATAGAGAACCAAACCAATGAACATCACTATTTATGTGATAAAATGCACATACCTAAATATGACATAATGATGGAAACCCTTCAAAAAATTTTGGTCAAGTACCACCTTCCGAATCTCCTCGAATGCTTTGGAGTTTTTATCCAAATAGGTCTTCCCCACTTCTGTGGCCACTAACGGTCCATGGTCACACTTTCCATCCACCCACTCATGCTCACCCGCAATGTGGTGCAATATCCCAAACCAGCTGTCCTGAAAAAATACATTTAAGTTCAACACTCAGTACATTCACTTTTGACTGAAACATATTTGAGATACACCATGGAATCTGGAAAGCATGGTTCCAGTGTAGGTAGTGATCCACAATATACTTCAGCATTTGTAAACTACCTTGCAAACTACCAATTAAATTAATTACCAAGAACTTCAACATTTTGAGCAAAGGTCCCTTCTCTGTGATAAAAATATCTTCGAATCTGGGAAGTTTTATTACAAAAGACAAGTATGACAAGTATACAGTATGACTTGTAAGTCATTTTTTGATACTAGTACCAAGTTATATGAAACTTGTTATTAGTATACAATACAAATTCTGTGAGGATTACTTTAAGTTTTTCTTCATCACCATCACAATTCTGACAGACAAACCAAAAGTGGTTTCGTATTGCCTCAGACCATTCAGCAACTGCTTCACAGTTCTTCAATTTAGCTGCCTATGATGGATTGATGGTTATAGTAATGTGAGAAAATATTATTTTTCATTTATCAACTTTATTAGTATGTTTTAAACATATTCACAGACTTATACAACACACGAAGTCAGGAATCAAGTTAGTTTAACATGACAAATGTTTAACATACCTTGACGAGTTTCTTTGACAGTTTGACAGACTTGTGCCAAATATCTAGTGCATGAAAGAGATCACCAAACTCTTTGGGATTCTTCTCTGGTAAATTAAAAATATATATTAGTAGTAATAACTTTCGCAAGTCAGCATTGCAATAACAATAATAAACAGGTCATGAGTTATCTCATGAACAGGACATGAACCCCCTCCCCACTCCCCAGAAATGTACATTTGACTGGGGGAAAGGGTAACATATAATTTCATCATGAACTTTATGGGCTACAGTCTTCTCCTTAATTACCCATTAAATCTGTCAATTCTAAATGAAAATACTATAATATTGAGATGTGTTACCTTTCATCTTTCGAACCAGGGCAATAACTGCAGATGAAGCATCCGTAACCACTTCCGAAACAACAATTTCACCAACCATTCTTTCGAGTATTTTTCTCAGACCAAAGACTTCCATATTTGTTGAGACACCTCCTGTTTGACGTTTGTCCACCACTTCAACATCAACAATTACATCAAGATTTTGCTCCATCAAAGCATATATGCAGTACTTTGCACTATGCCCTGGTGAGTCATTCCGCCCATCACCACACAAGACAACGTATTCACCCATCTTTCATTTGCTCCCAATATCTCTTCACCTCAGGGATGACAAAATGTGTTTGCATCCTGTTAAAAGTTGCCTTTGAGATTAATCCAAGTCCCAAAAACCGACAAAATAAGGCCAACTTGTCATAATTGTTTCCAGAAATGAAAATGCCAGCTGCCATCAACAACGAATTTGTATACACGTTTTGACCATTTTTCTGACACAGTACTTTGGAACATGTCCAAAATCCAAGATGACCTTCAGAACATTTCCAGGATATTGTCAAAACATCACCTTCCATTTTATTATTTAGTACTTGACTTGTTCCAGAACAAGATAAATTATGGCAACCACTGTTAAATGTTTCCAATAGGAAAGGCACATCAACCACGACACGATCTCTCCTAAAATGCTCACGGCACATATTGTTATGGTTACCTAAACCAGTTAGAACCAGCCTTTCATTTCTTTCTTGGAGAGATTCAGCTTTTTGAGGCTTGTCAGCATCATCTTCTAAACTGCTGACATCCATATCTTCTTCTCCTTTTGTAATATCAGCAGTTGTCATATCATCTTCTGTGGCACTTAATGTTACGTCGCGATCACGCTCTTCATCTTCTATGGCACTTAATGTTGCTTCAGGATCATCATCTTCTACGGCATATGGTGATACTTGAGGAACATAGTACTCTTCTGCAAATCTATAAAACAGACAATATTTTAACATCTAACAAACCCATAGTTTATAAGGGCACAGTACAAAATGGAGACGTTCTCCTTGTTACTATGAATATGGGAAATTGGCCATGTTCACAATCAGTATAGTAGAAAGTGAGCTGTTATGAAGATTTTACAATTAATACTGATAGCTATTTCTTACCCTTGAACATCATAAATGTACTGGTCATCTTCCGATCCACTTTCACATTCACTTGAAGAACTGAGACTATTAATAAAAAAGGTGTTGGAGTGAATATATATTTGGGAAAAGGTAAGAGGAAATTTGTAGCATCCAGTATGGGAGGAATCTCTTTTTTTGGATAATAAAATGTACTATAATATCCCAAAAGGGGAATGAGGAAGTGTAGATATTTTCTCAAATGACTCATTGCATACTATTTAATTTGCCATCAAAACTCAAAAGGTGCTGCATTAAAAAGTGTGTTATAACATCAATGTGAACACCTTTGAATGGTCATCTTATTAATTTATGTTGAACCATTACTTTTCACTAATTGTAGATAATACCAGTAACAATTATCAATTATGTTACAAGCTTAACCATATATAGGGAGAAATCAGGCCCTTTGGTTCTGGGGTGTTCGACAAATAATCAATAACAAATATTATAATACAGCACCAATGTCATAGAAATGCAAAATATAATTACCTTGCATCATTATCTGATTCGGAACTTGTGGTATCACTCTCAAATGATGGGTCTTCACAGTATAATCCAAATTCAGGATTGACAGAAATGGAAAGACTCTCAATTCTGCTGACGTCAAGATTATCAGATGTGGGTGCAACATCCATGGCTCTGTTGAGAAAAGTAATTTCAATTAACCCTGATTTCCAGTAAACCTGGTTTCATTTTGGTAGTAACTATCCTGATGGGGGCATGTGAAACGATGTGAAATAGCCAAGTGAAGGGCCAAGGGACGGGCGTTCATTTATGATATATTATCATGGTTGAGAAATGTTGTTGCTGAGGGTAGATGTAATAGCATGTGAATTTAACAATAAAATAGATACAATATATACCACTTGCAGACTTGCTACATAACTCAAGACTAGAACACATTATATTTGGCAACAAAGCACTAGTATTAAAACATTTAAACAGAGTTAAAGGATAATATATTAATATCTACCGTATTTCTTACGTTCTATAATTTTAACACTTACATGTCATTGTCAGCCTCATGGACAATGGATGACAAATACAAATTTTGGTGAGGTTTGTATTTACCAACTGCTGTTGAAGAGACAACATAAGGCAAGGGTCGATCTGAAGTGTAATAAACAAAACCAGGGGCGGATCCACCCCCCGATTATAACCGTGGCAGGATATAAGGTCCGGTTCGACTAGGGGGGTCCGGGGGCATGCCCCCCCGGAAAAGTTTTGAAATTTGGAGCCCGCAAATGGCATTTCCTGCATTCTGAGCGTCGGATTTATTTCTAAAATTTGTTCTCAACGAACCCGAATTTCAGACAAAAATTAACGAAATACACATAAAAACTAAAATTATGTTAATAACATACAACATCAGAAAACGACCATCTCACTTACTTCTCGGAGCCATAAATCGTCTTGATCTTCATCACTCACCTACTTCCATGACTGAAATACAACGAATTTTTGACGCCGTTTCTATTTCTATACAGGTAGGTGTTTAACGGGATAGGGTTGTTGACTGTCATCCCATACCCAACCCTCCTCCTTTCTCATCCGGGCTTGGGACCGGCCATGGCGGAGTTAAAGATAAACCTCCAACAACGAAAATTAGGGAAACTGTTCTCTTACAACAGCCGTTCCGTTCGACGTCTGTCACCAAAATGCAGCACCAAGGAAGTTATTATAAAATGTTCATTATCTTGAAACAGCAGCACAAATGAAGTTATCATAAAATGTTCACTGCTAATAATCTTAAAACAACAGCACCAGAGCAGTTATAAAATGTTCACTGTTAATAATCTTGAAACAGCAGCACCAAGGAAGTTATCATAAAATGTTCACTGTTAATAATCTTGAAACAGCAGCACGGAAGAAATGATAAAATGTCCACTGCAAATGATCATCAAACAACAGCATATGTTTCCGGAAAATGCTCACTTCACTTAAAAATAGCCTAGGATTGAAAGGTAATTGTTAAATGCTCACTGTAAATCATCTTGAAACAACAGCATGGAGGAAGTAAGTTATTAAAATGTTCACTGTAAATCATCTTGAAACAACAACATAAAGGAAGGTAGTTATTAAATGTTCACTGTAAATCATCTTGAAACAACACCATAAAGGAAGGTAGTTATTAAATGTTCACTGTAAATCATTTTGAAACAACACCATAAAGCAAGGTAGTTATTAAATGTTCACTGTAAATCATCTTGAAACAACAGCATAAAGGAAGGTAATTATTAAATGTTCACTGTAAATCATCTTGAAACAACAGCATAAAGGAAGGTAGTTATTAAATGTTCACTGTAAATCATCTTGAAACAACAGCATAAAGGAAGGTTGTTATTAAATGTTCACTGTAAATCATCTTGAAACAACAGCATAAAGGAAGGTAGTTATTAAATGTTCACTTTAAATCATCTTGAAACAACAGCATAAAAGAAGGTAGTTATTAAATGTTCACTGTAAATCATCTTGAAACAACAGCATAAAGGAAGGAAGTTATTAAAATTTTACTGTAAATCATCTTGAAACAACAGCATAAAGGAAGGTAATTATTAAATGTTCACTGTAAATCATCTTGAAACAACAGCATAAAGGAAGGAAGTTATTAAATGTTCACTGTAAATCATCTTGAAACAACTGCATAAAGGAAGGTAGTTATTAAATGTTGACTGTAAATCATCTTGAAACAACAGCATAAAGGAAGGTAGTTATTAAATGTTCATTGTAAATCATCTTGAAACAACAGCATAAAGGAAGGTAGTTATTAAATGTTCACTGTAAATCATGTTGAAACAACAGCATGAAGGAAGGTAGTTATTAAATGTTCACTGTAAATCATCTTGAAACAACAGCATGAAGGAAGGTAGTTATTAAATGTTCACTGTAAATCATCTTGAAACAACAGCATAAAGGAAGGTAGTTATTAAATGTTCACTGTAAATAATCTTGAAACAACAGCATAAAGGAAGGAAGTTATTAAATGTTCACTGTAAATCATCTTGAAACAACAGCATAAAGGAAGGTAGTTATTAAAAAGGAAGGTAGTTATTAAATGTTCACTGTAAATCATCTTGAAACAACAGCATAAAGGAAGGTAGTTATTAAATGTTCACTGTAAATCATCTTGAAACAACAGCATAAAGGAAGGTAGTTATTAAATGTTCACTGTAAATCATCTTGAAACAACAGCATCAAGGAAGGTAGTTATTAAATGTTCACTGTAAATCATCTTGAAACAACACCATAAAGGAAGGTAGTTATTAAATGTTCACTGTAAATCATCTTGAAACAACAGCATAAAGGAAGGTAGTTATTAAAAAGGAAGGTAGTTATTAAATGTTCACTGTAAATCATCTTGAAACAACAGCATAAAGGAAGGTAGTTATTAAATGTTCACTGTAAATCATGTTGAAACAACAGCATGAAGGAAGGTAGTTATTAAATGTTCACTGTAAATCATCTTGAAACAACAGCATGAAGGAAGGTAGTTATTAAATGTTCACTGTAAATCATCTTGAAACAACAGCATAAAGGAAGGTAGTTATTAAATGTTCACTGTAAATAATCTTGAAACAACAGCATAAAGGAAGGAAGTTATTAAATGTTCACTGTAAATCATCTTGAAACAACAGCATAAAGGAAGGTAGTTATTAAAAAGGAAGGTAGTTATTAAATGTTCACTGTAAATCATCTTGAAACAACAGCATAAAGGAAGGTAGTTATTAAATGTTCACTGTAAATCATCTTGAAACAACAGCATAAAGGAAGGTAGTTATTAAATATTCACTGTAAATCATCTTGAAACAACAGCATAAAGGAAGGTAGTTATTAAATGTTCACTGTAAATCATCTTGAAACAACAGCATAAAGGAAGGTAGTTATTAAATGTTCACTGTAAATCATCTTGAAACAACAGCATAAAGGAAGTAAGTTATTAAATGTTCACTGTAAATCATCATGAAACAACAGCATAAAGGAAGGAAGTTATTAAATGTTCACTGTAAATCATCTTGAAACAACAGCATAAAGGAAGGCAGTTATTAAAAAGGAAGGTAGTTATTAAATGTTCACTGTAAATCATCTTGAAACAACAGCATAAAGGAAGGAAGTTATTAAATGTTCACTGTAAATCATCTTGAAACAACAGCATAAAGGAAGGAAGTTATTAAATGTTCACTGTAATTCTGTAAATCAGCTTGAAACAACAGCATAAAGGAAGGTAATTATTAAATGTTCACTGTAAATCATCTTGAAACAACAGCATAAAGGAAGGAAGTTATTAAATGTTCACTGTAAATCATCTTGAAACAACAGCATAAAGGAAGGAAGTTATTAAATGTTCACTGTAAATCATCTTGAAACAACAGCATAAAGGAAGGTAGTTATTAAATGTTCACTGTAAATCATCTTGAAACAACAGCATAAAGGAAGGTAATTATTAAATGTTCACTGTAAATCATCTTGAAACAACAGCATAAAGGAAGGTAGTTATTAAATGTTCACTGTATATCATCTTGAAACAACAGCATAAAGGAAGGTAGTTATTAAATGTTCACTGTAAATAATCTTGAAACAACAGCATAAAGGAAGGAAGTTATTAAATGTTCACTGTAAATCATCTTGAAACAACAGCATAAAGGAAAGTAGTTATTAAAAAGGAAGGTAGTTATTAAATGTTCACTGTAAATCATCTTGAAACAACAGCATAAAGGAAGGTAGTTATTAAATGTTCACTGTAAATCATCTTGAAACAACAGCATAAAGGAAGGTAGTTATTAAATGTTCACTGTAAATCATCTTGAAACAACAGCATAAAGGAAGGTAGTTATTAAATGTTCACTGTAAATCATCTTGAAACAACAGCATAAAGGAAGGTAGTTATTAAATGTTCACTGTAAATCATCTTGAAACAACAGCATAAAGGAAGTAAGTTATTAAATGTTCACTGTAAATCATCTTGAAACAACAGCATAAAGGAAGGAAGTTATTAAATGTTCACTGTAAATCATCTTGAAACAACAGCATAAAGGAAGGCAGTTATTAAAAAGGAAGGTAGTTATTAAATGTTCACTGTAAATCATCTTGAAACAACAGCATAAAGGAAGGAAGTTATTAAATGTTCACTGTAAATCATCTTGAAACAACAGCATAAAGGAAGGAAGTTATTAAATGTTCACTGTAAATCATCTTGAAACAACAGCATAAAGGAAGGAAGTTATTAAATGTTCACTGTAAATCATCTTGAAACAACAGCATAAAGGAAGGAAGTTTTTAAATGTTCACTGTAAATCATCTTGAAACAACGGCATAAAGGAAGGTAGTTATTAAATGTTCACTGTAAATCATCTTGAAACAACAGCATAAAGGAAGGTAATTATTAAATGTTCACTGTAAATCATCTTGAAACAACAGCATAAAGGAAGATAGTTATTAAATGTTCACTGTAAATAATCTTGAAACAACAACATAAAGGAAGGAAGTTATTAAATGTTCACTGTAAATCATCTTGAAACAACAGCATAAAGGAAGGTAGTTATTAAATGTTCACTGTAAATCATCTTGAAACAACAGCATAAAGGAAGGTAGTTATTAAATGTTCACTGTAAATCATCTTGAAACAACAGCATAAAGGAAGGTAGTTATTAAATGTTCACTGTAAATCATCTTGAAACAACAGCATAAAGGAAGGTAGTTATTAAATGTTCACTGTAAATCATCTTGAAACAACAGCATAAAGGAAGGTAGTTATTAAATGTTCACTGTAAATCATCTTGAAACAACAGCATAAAGGAAGGTAGTTATTAAATGTTCACTGTAAATCATCTTGAAACAACAGCATAAAGGAAGTAAGTTATTAAATGTTCACTGTAAATCATCTTGAAACAACAGCATAAAGGAAGGAAGTTATTAAATGTTCACTGTAAATCATCTTGAAACAACAGCATAAAGGAAGGCAGTTATTAAAAAGGAAGGTAGTTATTAAATGTTCACTGTAAATCATCTTGAAACAACAGCATAAAGGAAGGAAGTTATTAAATGTTCACTGTAAATCATCTTGAAACAACAGCATAAAGGAAGGAAGTTATTAAATGTTCACTGTAAATCATCTTGAAACAACTGCATAAAGGAAGGTAGTTATTAAATGTTGACTGTAAATCATCTTGAAACAACAGCATAAAGGAAGGTAGTTATTAAATGTCACTGTAAATCATCTTGAAACAACAGCATAAAGGAAGGTAGTTATTAAATGTTCACTGTAAATCATCTTGAAACAACAGCATGAAGGAAGGTAGTTATTAAATGTTCACTGTAAATCATCTTGAAACAACAGCATGAAGGAAGGTAGTTATTAAATGTTCACTGTAAATCATCTTGAAACAACAGCATAAAGGAAGGTAGTTATTAAATGTTCACTGTAAATCATCTTGAAACAACAGCATAAAGGAAGGTAGTTATTAAATGTTCACTGTAAATCATCTTGAAACAACAACATAAAAGAAGGTAATTATTAAATGTTCACTGTAAATCATCTTGAAACAACAGCATAAAGGAAGGTAGTTATTAAATGTTCACTGTAAATCATCTTGAAACAACAGCATAAAGGAAGGTAGTTATTAAATGTTCACTGTAAATCATCTTGAAACAACAGCATAAAGGAAGGTAGTTATTAAATGTTCACTGTAAATCATCTTGAAACAACAGCATAAAGGAAGGTAGTTATTAAATGTTCACTGTAAATCATCTTGAAACAACAGCATAAAGGAAGGTAGTTATTAAATGTTCACTGTAAATCATCTTGAAACAACAGCATAAAGGAAGGTAGTTATTAAATGTTCACTGTAAATCATCTTGAAACAACAGCATAAAGGAAGGTAGTTATTAAATGTTCACTGTAAATCATCTTGAAACAACAGCATAAAGGAAGGTAGTTATTAAATGTTCACTGTAAATCATCTTGAAACAACAGCATAAAGGAAGATAGTTATTAAATGTTCACTGTAAATAATCTTGAAACAACAACATAAAGGAAGGAAGTTATTAAATGTTCACTGTAAATCATCTTGAAACAACAGCATAAAGGAAGGTAGTTATTAAATGTTCACTGTAAATCATCTTGAAACAACAGCATAAAGGAAGGTAGTTATTAAATGTTCACTGTAAATCATCTTGAAACAACAGCATAAAGGAAGGTAGTTATTAAATGTTCACTGTAAATCATCTTGAAACAACAGCATAAAGGAAGGTAGTTATTAAATGTTCACTGTAAATCATCTTGAAACAACAGCATAAAGGAAGGTAGTTATTAAATGTTCACTGTAAATCATCTTGAAACAACAGCATAAAGGAAGGAAGTTATTAAATGTTCACTGTAAATCATCTTGAAACAACAGCATAAAGGAAGTAAGTTATTAAATGTTCACTGTAAATCATCTTGAAACAACAGCATAAAGGAAGGAAGTTATTAAATGTTCACTGTAAATCATCTTGAAACAACAGCATAAAGGAAGGAAGTTATTAAATGTTCACTGTAAATCATCTTGAAACAACAGCATAAAGGAAGGTAGTTATTAAATGTTCACTGTAAATCATCTTGAAACAACAGCATAAAGGAAGGTAATTATTAAATGTTCACTGTAAATCATCTTGAAACAACAGCATAAAGGAAGGTAGTTATTAAATGTTCACTGTAAATCATCTTGAAACAACAGCATAAAGGAAGGTAGTTATTAAATGTTCACTGTAAATAATCTTGAAACAACAGCATAAAGGAAGGAAGTTATTAAATGTTCACTGTAAATCATCTTGAAACAACAGCATAAAGGAAAGTAGTTATTAAAAAGGAAGGTAGTTATTAAATGTTCACTGTAAATCATCTTGAAACAACAGCATAAAGGAAGGTAGTTATTAAATGTTCACTGTAAATCATCTTGAAACAACAGCATAAAGGAAGGTAGTTATTAAATGTTCACTGTAAATCATCTTGAAACAACAGCATAAAGGAAGGTAGTTATTAAATGTTCACTGTAAATCATCTTGAAACAACAGCATAAAGGAAGGTAGTTATTAAATGTTCACTGTAAATCATCTTGAAACAACAGCATAAAGGAAGTAAGTTATTAAATGTTCACTGTAAATCATCTTGAAACAACAGCATAAAGGAAGGAAGTTATTAAATGTTCACTGTAAATCATCTTGAAACAACAGCATAAAGGAAGGCAGTTATTAAATGTTCACTGTAATTCTGTAAATCATCTTGAAACAACAGCATAAAGGAAGGTAGTTATTAAATGTTCACTGTAAATCATCTTGAAACAACAGCATAAAGGAAGGTAGTTATTAAATGTTCACTGTACATCATCTTGAAACAACAGCATAAAGGAAGGAAGTTATTAAATGTTCACTGTAAATCATCTTGAAACAACAGCATAAAGGAGGGTAGTTATTAAAAAGGAAGGTAGTTATTAAATGTTCACTGTAAATCATCTTGAAACAACAGCATAAAGGAAGGAAGTTATTAAATGTTCACTGTAAATCATCTTGAAACAACAGCATAAAGGAAGGTAGTTATTAAATGTTCACTGTAAATCATGTTGAAACAACAGCATAAAGGAAGGTAGTTATTAAATGTTCACTGTAAATCATCTTGAAACAACAGCATAAAGGAAGGTAGTTATTAAATGTTCACTGTAAATCATATTGAAACAACAGCATAAAGGAAGGTAGTTATTAAATGTTCACTGTAAATCATCTTGAAACAACAGCATAAAGGAAGGTAGTTATTAAATGTTCACTGTAAATCATCTTGAAACAACAGCATAAAGGAAGGAAGTTATTAAATGTTCACTGTAAATCATCTTGAAACAACAGCATAAAGGAAGGAAGTTATTAAATGTTCACTGTAAATCATCTTGAAACAACAGCATAAAGGAAGGCAGTTATTAAAAAGGAAGGTAGTTATTAAATGTTCACTGTAAATCATCTTGAAACAACAGCATAAAGGAAGAAAGTTATTAAATGTTCACTGTAAATCATCTTGAAACAACAGCATAAAGGAAGGAAGTTATTAAATGTTCACTGTAAATCATGTTGAAACAACAGCATAAAGGAAGGTAGCAGGGTTTTTTTTAACGTGCAGTTCTACACAAAATGTGCAGTTCTAAATCAATTTGTGCAACTCTAAAAAATATTTTGTGCAGTTGAAAAAAATACGAACTTTCAGGATATGGATATTTATTGTAGAAAACTAAAGTAATCGAAGGAATAAATGGAATACATATAGCTTCAATAACAAAAGCAGTACCAGAATTTCTCATAAAAAACTCAACAATATAATTTTTGTTGACAATTTTCAGCATCGTTTCTATTTGAAGGGATGAGAATCAGTTAATGAAAGTTTAATAAGAAAAAAATGGTGCCATTTGCGCGAGTTGAATTTCATGCTATGACATGTCGCAGGGCCTTTTTTAATTAATATACTAGGGGGCCAAAGCCCCCCCAGCCCCAATGTTAGCCCCAGTAAACTATCCTCCCAGTGAAGGTCCCTTTTGTCCAAAAGTTCTTAAGTTTATAGGTCAGAAGAAAGTTATGATATTCTCATAACAAAGCATTGCTTTTACACCAAAAGCTCAGTCTGTTTAGATGGGTATTTCAAAAAATGTCTCTGAAAATGCAGGAAATCAAGCCACAGAAACTCAAAAATACAAAAATTTTCTGGGGAGGACCCCCAGACCCCCAACCACATCCACACACCCTCAATATACCACATTCTTGTTAGGTCCCTTTTCGTTGATGCCCCCCCCCACTAACCATTTCTTGAAAAAGGCCCTGGCATGTTGGGACAGTATGACAAAATGTGCAGTTCTAAATTTTTCTTAAAAAAACCCCTGGAAGGTAGTTATTAAATGTTCACTGTAAATCATCTTGAAACAACAGCATAAAGGAAGGTAGTTATTAAATGTTCACTGTAAATCATCTTGAAACAACAGCATAAAGGAAGGTAGTTATTAAATGTTCACTGTAAATCATCTTGAAACAACAGCATAAAGGAAGGTAGTTATTAAATGTTCACTGTAAATCATCTTGAAACAACAGCATAAAGGAAGGTAGTTATTAAATGTTCACTGTAAATCATCTTGAAACAACAGCATAAAGGAAGGTAGTTATTAAATGTTCACTGTAAATCATCTTGAAACAACAGCATAAAGGAAGGAAGTTATTAAATGTTCACTGTAAATCATCTTGAAACAACAGCATAAAGGAAGGAAGTTATTAAATGTTCACTGTAAATCATCTTGAAACAACAGCATAAAGGAAGGCAGTTATTAAAAAGGAAGGTAGTTATTAAATGTTCACTGTAAATCATCTTGAAACAACAGCATAAAGGAAGGAAGTTATTAAATGTTCACTGTAAATCATCTTGAAACAACAGCATAAAGGAAGGTAGTTATTAAATGTTCACTGTAAATCATCTTGAAACAACAGCATAAAGGAAGGTAGTTATTAAATGTTCACTGTAAATCATCTTGAAACAACAGCATAAAGGAAGGTAATTATTAAATGTTCACTGTAAATCATCTTGAAACAACAGCATAAAGGAAGGTAGTTATTAAATGTTCACTGTAAATCATCTTGAAACAACAGCATAAAGGAAGGTAGTTATTAAATGTTCACTGTAAATCATCTTGAAACAACAGCATAAAGGAAAGTAGTTATTAAAAAGGAAGGTAGTTATTAAATGTTCACTGTAAATCATCTTGAAACAACAGCATAAAGGAAGGTAGTTATTAAATGTTCACTGTAAATCATCTTGAAACAACAGCATAAAGGAAGGTAGTTATTAAATGTTCACTGTAAATCATCTTGAAACAACAGCATAAAGGAAGGTAGTTATTAAATGTTCACTGTAAATCATCTTGAAACAACAGCATAAAGGAAGTAAGTTATTAAATGTTCACTGTAAATCATCTTGAAACAACAGCATAAAGGAAGGAAGTTATTAAATGTTCACTGTAAATCATCTTGAAACAACAGCATAAAGGAAGGCAGTTATTAAAAAGGAAGGTAGTTATTAAATGTTCACTGTAAATCATCTTGAAACAACAGCATAAAGGAAGGAAGTTATTAAATGTTCACTGTAAATCATCTTGAAACAACAGCATAAAGGAAGGAAGTTATTAAATGTTCACTGTAATTCTGTAAATCATCTTGAAACAACAGCATAAAGGAAGGTAGTTATTAAATGTTCACTGTAAATCATCTTGAAACAACAGCATAAAGGAAGGAAGTTATTAAATGTTCACTGTAAATCATCTTGAAACAACAGCATAAAGGAAGGAAGTTTTTAAATGTTCACTGTAAATCATCTTGAAACAACAGCATAAAGGAAGGTAGTTATTAATTGTTCACTGTAAATCATCTTGAAACAACAGCATAAAAGAAGGTAGTTATTAAAAAGGAAGGTAGTTATTAAATGTTCACTGTACATCATCTTGAAACAACAGCATAAAGGAAGGAAGTTATTAAATGTTCACTGTAAATCATCTTGAAACAACAGCATAAAGGAGGGTAGTTATTAAAAAGGAAGGTAGTTATTAAATGTTCACTGTAAATCATCTTGAAACAACAGCATAAAGGAAGGAAGTTATTAAATGTTCACTGTAAATCATCTTGAAACAACAGCATAAAGGAAGGTAGTTATTAAATGTTCACTGTAAATCATCTTGAAACAACAGCATAAAGGAAGGTAGTTATTAAATGTTCACTGTAAATCATGTTGAAACAACAGCATAAAGGAAGGTAGTTATTAAATGTTCACTGTAAATCATCTTGAAACAAAAGCATAAAGGAAGGTAGTTATTAAATGTTCACTGTAAATCATCTTGAAACAACAGCATAAAGGAAGGTAGTTATTAAATGTTCACTGTAAATCATCTTGAAACAACAGCATAAAGGAAGGTAGTTATTAAATGTTAAATGTAAATCATCTTGAAACAACAGCATAAAGGAAGGTAGTTATTAAATGTTCACTGTAAATCATCTTGAAACAACAGCATAAAGGAAGGAAGTTATTAAATGTTCACTGTAAATCATCTTGAAACAACAGCATAAAGGAAGGTAGTTATTAAATGTTCACTGTAAATCATCTTGAAACAACAGCATAAAGGAAGGAAGGTATTAAATGTTCACTGTAAATCATCTTGAAACAACAGCATAAAGGAAGGTAGTTATTAAAAAGGAAGGTAGTTATTAAATGTTCACTGTAAATCATCTTGAAACAACAGCATAAAGGAAGGAAGTTATTAAATGTTCACTGTAAATCATCTTGAAACAACAGCATAAAGGAACGTAGTTATTAAATGTTCACTGTAAATCATCTTGAAACAACAGCATAAAGGAAGGTAGTTATTAAATGTTCAATGTAACTCATCTTGAAACAACAGCATAAAGGAAGGAAGTTATTAAATGTTCACTGTAAATCATCTTGAAACAACAGCATAAAGGAAGGTAGTTATTAAAAAGGAAGGTAGTTATTAAATGTTCACTGTAAATCATCTTGAAACAACAGCATAAAGGAAGGAAGTTATTAAATGTTCACTGTAAATCATCTTGAAACAACAGCATAAAGGAAGGTAGTTATTAAATGTTCACTGTAAATCATCTTGAAACAGCAGCATAAAGGAAGGAAGTTATTAAATGTTCAATGTAACTCATCTTGAAACAACAGCATAAAGGAAGGTAGTATTAAATGTTCACTGTAAATCATCTTGAAACAACAGCATAAAGGAAGGTAGTTATTAAATGTTCACTGTAAATCATCTTAACTGTAAATCATCTTGAAACAACAGCATAAAGGAAGGTAGTTATTAAATGTTCACTGTAAATCATCTTGAAACAACAGCATAAAGGAAGGAAGTTATTAAATGTTCACTGTAAATCATCTTGAAACAACAGCATAAAGGAAGGTAGTTATTAAATGTTCACTGTAAATCATCTTGAAACAACAGCATAAAAGAAGTAAGTTATTAAATGTTCACTGTAAATCATCTTGAAACAACAGCATAAAGGAAGGTAGTTATTAAAAAGGAAGGTAGTTATTAAGTGTTCACTGTAAATCATCTTGAAACAACAGCATAAAGGAAGGAAGTTATTAAATGTTCACTGTAAATCATCTTGAAACAACAGCATAAAGGAAGTTAGTTATTAAATGTTCACTGTAAATCATCTTGAAACAACAGCACGGAGGAAGGTAGTTATTAAATGTTCACTGTAAATCATCTTGAAACAACAGCATAAAGGAAGGTAGTTATTAAATATTCACTGTAAATCATCTTGAAACAACAGCATAAAGGAAGGAAGTTATTAAATGTTCACTGTAAATCATCTTGAAACAACAGCATAAAGGAAGGTAGTTATTAAATGTTCACTGTAAATCATCTTGAAACAATAGCATAAAGGAAGGTAGTTATTAAATGTTCACTGTAAATCATCTTGAAACAACAGCATGGAGGAAAGTAGTTATTAAATGTTCACTGTAAATCATCTTGATACAGCAGCACGAATGACCTAAATTTTTAGGGAGTTTCCCCTATTATGTCATCGCTGTTTAAGAGATCCACCAACAACATTCTTCTTGGATGCTTTAAAGCAAAACGGTCAATCACTTTTTCCACGTCCAGATGGATTTCCCGATGAACATTTAAAAGCTCTAGCGCCTTCAATCTTTTTTCACCCATTGTACTTCTCATAAAGGTTTTCAATCGACGAAGTGTTGAGATGGATCTTTCGCAACTGCATGTCGTCACGGGAATGGTGCCAAATATTCTCATGCCATATTTGGAAAAGGAAATCGATCCGCATAAGGAAGAAGTTCCTCGAGTGAAGTGGGAAGAGGATCTGTGACATTACTAAACTTAAGTCTCCACGTCCGTAGTTCGCAGTCAAGGGAGTCGAGGTCAGGTAAGTCATCTTCATATTTCTTGAGGAATCGGGAAAAATTTTCTTTCCGGTTGGGTTCGGAGACGACGTAATTTGACATCCCATACATGACATCTAGAGCATCAAGATTTCCTTCTGAGAAGCGAGACTGTATTTGTCCCCGAAGTTGATCGAGAAAAGGTATGGTAACTGCTTTCTTGTAATAGTCCGAGGTGGAATCAGCAGGGACATTTTGACGATGTACTTGGCGCTCAGTCGTCCTCTTTTTCGTCGGATCGACTTTCACCTCCTTTGCCATATCGACTGCCATTTGATAGAACCTATCATGAGTGGTGTCAATGTCAGAATGAAGTTCGTTAATCGTTAGGTAAAGAAGCGACACTTTCTCTCGAGCTTTTCCAGCGTCAAGGGAAGCAGACTGAAGTTGTAGGGTTAATGGCTTCGTACATTTAGGGCAACGCTCTACGAGAACAAGGCAAACAATAAATTCAAATTTCTTTATTGCTTTTCGCATACCCCCGGCCCTATAGCGTGCATCTGCATCGGTCGTTTTGGTATCCTTGTTAATCTCTTCGAGTGCTGATAGAATAGCCACATAGCAGTTCCTGAAGATTTTTAAGCCATCAATCCGGGCAACCCATCGTGTACGGCAAACATTCAAAAGCTTTTGTCGGCGCTCTGTGGGAACTACTTCTTTAATCTTTTTCTTCAACACCAGGGATCGCTTCGGTGAGTTGTTGAAAAAATCAGATACATTACGGACGTTATCCATCATATCCCGAACAATCTGTATTTGGAAGGAGGATGCAACACAAAGATTCAATACATGTGAATTACAATGAACGTAGATAGCTTTCTCGTAGATTCTCTGTATTCGAGCGGCGACCCCAGAAAATTTCCCTGCCATGTTTCCAGCTCCATCATATCCTTGACCGCGACATTCTTCCATACGAAGACCAATGCCCTTGATAAAATTGGAAATTTCTTCAGATAGAGCTTCTCCAGACAAACCTTTTTGGCATGGAATAAAACCGCGTATCTTTAAGAGGTTGTCAACAAATCTCAAAACTACCGCCATTTGTTCCACATTAGAGCAATCTGTAGCCTCATCAGCCAATACAGAAAAGAACCTTGCATCTTTTATCTCGCTTACCAGCACTTCGGTTATCATTTCGCCACATATTTCGAGGATTTCGTTTTGAATTGTTTTGGATCTATAGGTTTGGTTTGAAGGACAATCCTTGAAAAGCTCATCCATGAGATTAGCACATCTTGCACCATATTTAACAATCTCAATGAAATTGCCAGGGTTTGTTGTGTTATCTTCAATGTAATACTGCGCATCATCACGGTGACCTCGAAGTGCAATATTCTGTCTTCCACAAGTTATAATTGCATCAATAATGGGATGAAGACGTGCCCTATTCCTCTCAATTAGTTGCCGTCGGGCGTTATTGAGCTGGACATCAATGGGGGTGGTTTTTCTCTCCATCATCCGTATAAACTCTGATGCTACGACGGTTGCAGTTTCGTGAACCTTCGAATTTTGTGTGTGTTTAGTTAACTTTTGTAACTTTTGCCTTTTAGGGGTTCACGACGCCATCTTGTCAAGTGGGGCAAAAACAATGGTTAAAACATTACCGCATCCCAATGGGAATACCTGTCCCTAGGGTCATGCTATTGTTACCCTATTGTGTTTGCCCCACTTAACAAGATGGTGTCGCAAAATCCGAAAAGGCCTATTGATCGACTCACTCAAGTGACTGGACTAGTTAAAGTGTTCATCCACAGTAACTGTGGCCAGGACAGACTGAGTAAAATGTTTGACCCTCACATGCAATTATATGACCCTCACAAATTTATAGCATAATATGATATTTATAGCATAATACTAGAAATACATGCATGCAGAATCCCCTCGCCCATTCGAACCACACAATTTACTCCCCCAAAAGTTATTGTAACATGAAGTACTGAGTCGATCGCTGTAACCATGGTAAGACGCAACACTGTATATTTCTTTTATTTTGTACAAAATGGTAAAATATTGATAAGATTTGTTAATTTTAACTATAAAATTGTCAATTGCCCAACTATATAAAGTAGGTATGTTATTACGTACTCTTTTAGCTTTGATTTACTGTAAAATTCAACCTTAGAAGTCTCAGAAAACATTTCGAAATTTTCATAATATTTTGGACAACTCACATCAATAAAATAAAAGTCAAGGCGAACAGGTTGCTGGGTCTGCTTAGAAGAACATGTCCTTTGCTTACAGACCGCAGTATCAGGCGCACTCTGTATCTCTCGCTCGTCAAGTCACAATTATGCTATGCCACAGAGGTCTGGTCTCCCTCTCAATATAATAACAAATATAATCTGGAGCAAGTTCAAAGGCGTGCAACAAGATGGATCCTTCAATCGAAGAAAGGTGACATAACCTACAGGGACAGATTGCTGGCTCTGAATCTTTTACCATTGGCGTTTGACAGGGAAATGAAGGATTTGACATTTATGTTTAAAACTTTGCATGGTTTTTATGATTTCAATGTTTTCGATTTTGTGTCATTTGTTAATCATAGTCGTACCCGTAATTGTAATAATCCTTCCCTAGTGCTTAAAGCTCCGTCATGTAAAAGTAGCACTTTTCAGGCATCGTTCTTTAACCGTATTGTTCCACTCTGGAATCACACTTGCAAAATTGCTTCTCCTGGAGATCTTCGCAGTTTGGCAACGTTTAAATGCTTCTTGTCAAGAACTTATTTCAATTTATTAAGTAGTAGTTTTGATGTTGACATGTGCTGTACGTGGTCTTTGTATCGTAGCTGTTCGTGCCATAGAAATAGTTAACTCTGATGTAAACATATACCAGCTCCTCGTGTCAGGTTTTGTTTTATCCTGATTCAGCGTACTGAATTTTTCACATGATTACATTATGCATCATAAATTAAATGTGGTGCAATAGCGTCTTTTGATATAAATCAGCTGGTATATGTTTACCTATTTATAATATTCTTGTAATTACCGAAATTAGTTGTAAACAAAATTGAAGCGGGAGAGTGCCTCGCATGGGACTCTGAGTCCCGTTCGCACTCTTGCCGTTTGAACATCGTTCAATAAAGCTGTTAAAACAAAACAAAACTGTTTTTAACAGTATTTTTATTTGAGATTTAATATGTTGTTTCTTATTCTATAATGTATTTGAATTAATACTAAAACACCTTTTAAGATTAATCAATGTTGTATTGACCACACAGGATGACCCAGTGAACACTGGGATGACCTACGCATTTTCAAATCCACAAACTATAATATACTGCATTGGCATACGGCAAAAGCAAGTATACAAAATAGACACTTACGCGTTTAAAACGCTTTAAAACTCGAAAATCTTGTCTTTCTTCGGTCTTTTGACTGTTTTTTTCCCCATGTTCCTCTAAATAATTTTCATTTATCTCGTTTTAGAGACTTTGTTTGTCTCTTTATGTCCCGACTCCCGAGTACAAAACAGTTTTCTCTCGGCCTGAACTCGCGCATGCGCATAACGTAGAAAACCGTCCATTGCATAATGGCGGACAACTTTGCATTCCGCTATGTTGTCACATACCCGAGTGTAAATATCCGAGCGGAATTAGTACCCTCGCACGGCGCTTCGCGCCGGCTCGGGGATGATACAGACTATCACCAAAATATTTGTAAATCAAGTTTCCTTGATGACATTACTGCCATATATTGTGTGTAAATATGAGATTTCTCAATATTATTGATTATTAAATAATATTCTCGTACCAAGCATTAAATGGAAATACTACTCCATGAATTCACAATGCCAGACAGTTAATATTCCACAGATTATGATCATGACAATATGATTAATATATTATTTTGGCACATGAAATGCTCAGCTTCGTTGTAATATATTCTAATCTCAATAAAATTTGCATTCCAATAAATTTGCATACAAGTAAACTTTATGAATATTCAAAAATTATCAGGTCAGATTCTCACCTTACAGGTACACGAAGCGCAGATCTGTCTTTCTGGCTCTTGGGAAATTGGAGCTTCGAAAACTCGCACGATCGCACTGTTTTCTTATCCAACTTTGTTCGTTGACTTTCTTCAACCAAGACGCGTTCACAATGTTGTCTCAACAACAAAATATCATCCGAAACATCTTCTAGCGAATTTAAACGACCGAAAATTTGAATAAATTGCCGCAGCACATTATCAATCCTCGCACAAGAAGCCATGTGGAACAAAAGCAAGAAATGGTAAAGCATGCAATATGACGAGAAGCTTCCGAGCTTATCACGATTGAAGCCATTTCTCTACAATTGCGCAATAAAAACATGGCCACGGTGGCTCGGAGTGGCTTACCTCACTAAAGCTAGCCCTGTGATTGGCTTGCAACCCTCCAGAGTGGCTGAAGGTTGCAAGAAATTGCTATATTTAGTAACATCAGGGCTGCTGACCGTGGCTCAAAATCGTTGTCGCATTTTACGAGTTCTTTCCGAACTGAAACTGCTGAGTTCGGTGCGTTATCGGTGATCCATCGTAACAATATTTAATATGCAAAATACAGCAAAATCTAATTGCGGGATTTTCCCAGTCAGTGGATTTTCCCCATTCTCGTAAATAAGGTATAGTCTAATACAGCAATTAAATAAGTTTTAAACTAGTTATAAAGTAAATATTTCGTGAGATATTGATTAAGGTAAAGAATGTTTTTGTTGAAATAGCAATGCAATAGAAGTATTTTAAATGTTGGAGACTCAGAGTAGACAAATTCATTTAGTCACTTATCGCTTAATCCTGGTTGACAGATTTTCACATATCAGGATCGCAAAAATCTGACCGTGGCTTGAGCCACTTTTGCCACCCCCTGGATCCGCCCCTGCTAATGCGCTATTGTTTCTTGCCTTGGCGGCGGCGACATTCATGTAAATAGTTTTTTAAACTTGGTGGTCAGTGACAGCCGGTACGAGATTTCAACAGGCAATAGCGAATTGCTTCCTTGAAGACCGGTGTATTCCATATTGGAACGTTTATACAAGGGTGAGTTGGAAAAACACTGACGGCAAGACTTTTCCATAATGTCGTAAAATGTGTATGTGTTTTGTGTGAAAATAATTATACCAATAAAACTAGAAAAACATTGTTTGTAATACTAGAACGGAAACGTGATAGGTGGTAGCAAAAGTATGTATTCCTGTTCTGTTAGTATCGCATCGAGTTGGGTTGAGTTAGTAGAGTACGCAGAGTGTGAATCGCATAGAGCGTGAATGAATTGTTGAATTGCAATCGAGTTGGGTAATTCTAAGTAATATCAGACATTGTAAAACGACGTGCACTAATATATAGAACAATAACGTGCACTAATCAAGTGTAAATATTTGTACTTAAATATATATTCAAAAATACAGTCCCATGTGTGAAGTGTCTTGAGTCGTGAGCCAGCAACCAGCGTGATTAATACGCTATTGTTTCTTGCCTAGCCGGCGACATCATTCATGGCTAATAGCTTTTTAAACTTGGTGGTCAGTAAAACGTGGTGAAAGCGAGATCACAATTGAAAATTCCTGAAGACCGATGTTTCCCATAAACCATAGTTAATGGGCAGCGCTAGTGTAAACTATAGTCTATAGACTATAGTATAGAAACTTTCCAATGCAAAGCCGGCGCCGGTCGCATTTTGTTCGATATTTGTTGTATAAAAATGCGTTGAGATAATACAATTTCATGGTAGAGCCTTTTCGCTAATAAGCACAGATTATTTCTGCTACACAACAAGTATATATTCATTTGGAGTATATGATATGTGTGTTGAAACATGCGGCAGAATATAATACTCGAATGGAGTCAAATCTATACGCGTATATTTCAAATACTGTCGTAAAATTATCCGCAGACAAGTGGTACTAAATTGTTACACAATTATTTAATATAAGTCGCCGTGCATGTGTAATTTTTTTAGAACGCGTTAAAAGCGATATATCTTATATTGTTATATTTGCGGAACCCTACAAATGACGTCACAAAATGTCTTCATGCATAAATTAGCATATCAGGATTTTTTCAAAATGGCGGACAACTGCCGAACATTTTCATAATTTTCTCAAGAACTAAATGCAGTAGACAAGCGAAAATACGAAATTAAGCATTCCGTAGGTAAGCCTGGAAGATATAGGCAATAAAAATTTTCGTTGCCAATGTCCTTTAATAGAAAATTTGCATTAAAGCAAAACATCATTGGGAAAATGGTAACCTTGGCCATGGCATGCCATGACATGGCCGCCGCGAAGCGAGCATTTTGCATGCGAGAAATATTGCTTCTTTTAAGTACTTTCTTCCTACCGTTTTATAATTTTGAAACAAGAAATATCTTTTTAATGCTATAAAGTTTGTTTTGACCAAACTATGGCGAAATCGGAGCGAAAATGGGCGAGAAAATTCGTATAGAACAACCGAGGGAGCGAGCAATAGGCTCCCAAATACGTTTTGAGAGGAAGGTTCTTCTCAATATTTTGAGGTGAGTACGCATTTTAACATACAAAAAGACAAAGCTAGAAGAAAGCATTTGCCTAATGTTTCTACTGTTTATTTAATTAATTAATTCTGCTTTGTTGTGGTCGGTAGATTTCCTGTCGAAATAGTAGGTTTTAGCGTTGTAAATATATGAAATTCATAGCTAGAACTTGAGTAAAACTGTTTTCAATTTACATGGTTTTGCCCAAGGCAAACCTTACATATACCCTATATAAATAATGTAAACTATTTTTTACATTTTTGAAGCATTGTAGTCCAAATATTTCATTGATAATACAGTATAGTTGCTTAGCTACAGGTAGTAAGGTATAAATATAATAATGGCATTAAAAGAATTTGATTAAGCAAGATGGCTGGTGAGGCATTTACTTTGGGTATGGACAGGATCACAGGAAATTGCACAACCTTACTTCCAATTGAAAGGTTATTGCCTGGGGGGTTTTAAAGAAGGTAGCAATGCCTCATTTTGATGCCATACTGTATCACATTAACAATCTATTCATTTATTTATTCAACTTCGCCAGATAAAGGTTATACGAATGACATACACAAGTGCACAACACAAATATAATACGAACAGTAACGAATGGCGGGGACACCACAACAGTTAAAACCAATTACTGTGGGCCCTTTTAACATATAAGTTACATATATTATACTAATATCTAGAAACAATAGTTAATGACATTGTTTAAACTTCGACAACAGTTACAATTTAAACATACAGACTTCCATGTTCTTGGGACCTCTGCATCATAACAAATGTGAAGGGCTTTGAAATAATAGTCCCGCAACAATATTTTGAATAAAGTTAGACTTGTATCTGGATGCCTTAAGTTTGTTGGAAGACAGTTCCAAACTCTCGTAACACGGGTGAAATGGGAACGCTGGATTTGATTACTCTCGTTGGAATAATGGGTTGAGGAAGAACATCTTCAGATATTGTGACCAGGCCATTTACAACTTTAAAAAAGAACATGAGATCCATATACTCATGCCAGTAGGATAACGGCATTAGTTCCAAAGTGATCAACCTCTCGCGGTAAGACTGACTACACATATAGGGTAGATTCAGCATGAACTTCGAAGCTCTTCTCTGGATGCGTTCGGTTCGTTTGATGAGACCCATGGACTGGAGAGACCATACCTGGCTTGAATAGTCGAGAACAGGGCGAACCACTGACAAATACAGTGTGCGGCGAGTCCTTGTGTTGGTTATTTCTGCGCCGCTTCTCCTCACGAAACCCAGCAGCTTGTTTGCTTTCGCACAACGTTCTAGTACATGCTTGGTCCATGTAAGGTCGCTAGAAACCCAAATTCCCAGGTCCTTTTCGATTGATGTTGTTGCAAGTTCGTTGTCCTTGATCTTATACGGATAAACGACGGGTCGAGTCTTCCTAGTCACACGCAGACATTTGCACTCTGATTGATTGAAGACGAGCCCACTGGAAGAAGACCAACTGTCTAGGTTATTCAGATCATGTTGGAGTAAAGTAGCGTCGGAGATGGAGTCGACGCAACGGAAGATCTTAGTGTCATCAGCGAAGCAGGCAACACTTGAGTTCTTAACAACGTCAGGTAGGTCATTCACATAGAGGAAGAAAAGTATAGGGCCTAATATGCTGCCTTGAGGTACTCCCGAAGACACCGGTTTTTCAGAAGATGTTGCACCAAGACTAGTAACACGCTGTCGACGGTCATGTAGATATGATGAAAACCAGTCGAGAAGAGATCCTCTGATATTGAATCTTTTAAGTTTGGCAATGAGAGCAGTGTGACTAACCTTATTGAAAGCTTTGGACATGTCTAAGAAGATAACATCGGTTTGTTTACCGGAGTCTAACAAAGAACCAATGTAGTTCATCACCTCAACGAGCTGGATGGTACAGGGCCTGCCCGGGATAAATCCATGTTGTGATGTGTTCAATAGTTATAACCGGTGATCACGCAGCTTGCTCAACACGCAGCGCTCGAGAACTTTCGATATAATGCAGAGGAGTGAAATGGGACGATAGTTCTCAACGTGGGTTTTGTCCCCTTTCTTAAAACCTGGTATGATGTTTGCCAGCTTCCATTCCTCTGGTAAAGAGCCACTATTGAGAGATCGATTAAACAGGGAACATAACGATGGAGCAATTTGATGGGCGGTTTCTTTTAGAAGTCTGGGCGTCATGCCGTCAGGATCTGTGGCTTTGTTGGTATCAAGGTTTAGAAGAGACACTAACACGTCATCTGGGGATAGAATCAATTCCGATAGAGTGGATTCGGGAGTTGAGGGAAGAGTGATTGAATCAATTATATTGTCATTGCCGTTTAGAACAGACGAAAAGTAAACATTGAAAAGTTCTGCAATGTCTCGAGGGCAGGATGCTGATTGAACTGAAGCTGGATCCGATCCACTTGCTCCCATCGAGACACTTCCCGGCACGCTAGAGTCTTTGGTCTTTAATTTGAATATAGACCAAAATCTCTTGGGGTTGCTATGGAGATCTACGTCCAAGGTTTCAAAGAAGCGAGCCCTGCAATTGGAGACTAGTTATTTTACTTTGGCACGTAATACCTTGAATTTATTCCTCAGAGCGTCAGTTGGAAATTCTTTCAGTTTACGTCGCACAGTTTCCTTTTTCTGAATGGCATGAATTATTTCACCACTTATTCAAGGTGGACTGTTAATGTTTTTGATCGTTTTAGTGGGAATATTTTATACACTGCGTCGAGAAACAGTTCTTTCCATTTCATCCAGCTTTGTTTGACATTCACTTCCGCTTCGACCACAGTACATAAATCAAGTCCCTCAAGCGTAGTCCGAAGTCCATCAAAGTTTCCTCTTCGATAGTCAAACACTCTACGTTTAAGTTTGGGAGCTGCTTTGACTGATATTTTTAGGTCAAAAACAATTGTAGAATGGTCAGTTATTAAACCACTTTCCAATGAGCTGAGTACTGATACATTCTCGATTAGACTAGGAACATTGGTAATAACAAGATCCAGTACGTGGTTTCCTCATGTCGGAAATGTGTTCAACTGCGTCAGGTGGTAATCATTCAATTGTTCAGTGAATTGAACTTCGTCGACACCGGTTGTTAGTTCTTGAAATTCCCAGGAGATCTTAGGAAAATTGAAATCGCCACATATGATCATAGAGCAACACTTAATACCCCGGTAATTCTACAAACTGGTGTTGTTTATGGTTTTACTCTATATGGTGGCCTAGCAAAATATTTAAGGGGCCTGAAATCTGAGGGTTTGGGGAGGGGCATGCTCCCCCAGGAAAATTGGAAAAGTTGAGGCTTTTGAGTTCTGGCACTTGCAAAATTGGTGGGGAAATTTGCTGCATAATCGGTTTTGGTGCTTTGAATGCCTTGGTGGGGGCAATAATCGCCAGCAAATTAGTCATAATTAAACTACCTGGCAATGGAAAAGAGTTTTTAAACAAGACAAGAACTATCTCAAACAATTAAGCCTTCTTTTCCTTCTTTTGCATAATATCTATATACATATTATATAGGGAATGTATTTAAGTAAATAGATGTATTTTATGGAATCCCCCCCCCCCTCAGGGCCAGTGCCTTTGGTTATTGTTTGAATACGTACTATGCCAGTAGTGTCTTTGGTTGTTGTTCGAATACGTAACTTGCTAGCAGTACTTCATATTTCATAACATAGTTCATAAATGTTGCCTCCTCCAACATTTAAGATACAAGGCCACCAGACTTGGGATGTAAGTAGAATAAGTGTGTAAGTAGAATAATAGTAAAACAGCTATAGTGCTATTATTATTACAGAGGGCCCTTCACTTTTTGCCTCTTAATCTAAGGTTGGAAACCAAAGGTCAATCACTACAACCAACTAAGCTTGCATGGAAGTTGCATTCATGAGTATGCTTGTAGATGAGTGGGCTGACACTATTTGTGTAAAAATAGGCAGCATGACCATTCCTACTGACCACTCCTATTCTAAAAAAATCTTAATACCACTAACTAACTGAATAAATGCTTGACAGCCAACTAGGCCACTACTCCTGAAACACTAGGACCTTGTAAAGATTGTAGAGACCTTCTAGTAAGTTTAAAGTAATTCTGATACAAACTTAACAGTTTCAATGTAATAAAGCATGAGCGGTGTATCAATATACCTGTACCTCTAGAAACCAGAAAATAATAAGGTACCCAATTGCAACTTGAGAACAGGCAACAATCGAAGGTCTGAATTTGAAGGAGGGGGCAACATATATTCAAAATACTGGTGCAAAAATCTCAAAAGATCAGTGATTATGTTGCCTTCAGGTGTTACCGTTCGAATGGGACATTACCACCTTCTTAATCTCCCAGATTCCTTTCAATTACAAGCAACAGGTTGTGTAATTTCCTGGCCCATATTGGCCATAGTAAAAAATGTAACTGATCCTCGCCAGCTACCAACTTGTTTAACAAGAGACACTGGTAGATAGTTTTGTTAACCTATTAATTGGCAGTACCCTACCGGTACCACTGACGAGTAAAATCATCTGGCGTCAGACAGAGTAAAATACTAAAGTAGAGCACATCTGGGTGAATTGCAAGGCAAATTCCTACCGCTAAATTTTAAAATTGGCTCTATTAGCTATATGTCCTATATTATACCTTACTACCTGTAGCTAAACAATGTAAAAATGTGAAAAATAATTTACCTTATTTTTATAAAATGAGGCATTACTACCTTCTTAACCCCCCAGGCAATAACTCTTCAATTGGAAGTAAGGTTGTGCAATTTCCTGTGATCCTGTCCATAGCCAAAGTAAATGCCTCACCAGCCATCTTGCTTAATCAAATTTTTTTAATTCCATAAGTTTTCTGGGTAGAAACTCAGAAAAGCTTAGACTATTTGGGAAATGAATATGATGATCTAAATCGCTTCAGCAAAACAGCTAAACAACAAATCTCGCGTCTAGAATCTCGACTTATTGAAATAGCTGACAAGGTTGAACTCGTATCAAACTCAATTGATGAAGCACAAGAATATTCTTATTCATATAATGTGAAAGTCGCTAGAATACCACATCTTAAACAAAAAGAATCTGCGAGAGATACGAGTGATCTTTGTGTATAAATCGATTCTCGATTCAAGATATCGACATTGCTCACCGTGTGCCTACAAGGAAAACGAATGATAATCAGCCAAAGCCGATTATTTGCAAGTTTACACGGCGTCTTACTCGAGAGCAAGTTATGGCGATGAAGAGGGATATCACGAAAGTGGACCCAAACCGTCTTGGTTTACACTGATCCTGAATCAAACTTGTCGCCTGCGGGAATATATGACCATTTAACCCCACGTCTGCAACAGTTATTAGCAGAAGCCTAGAAATTTAAAGATGACAATAATTTAAGATTTTGTTGGACCAGAAACGGATCTATTTATCTCCGAAAGACTGAAAACTCAAATCCAATTAGAATACACCAACGTAGCGATTTGACGAAGATGGCTATTGGAACCAGTTAAATATAATATCTCAAAGAAACTGGAGAATACCATAGTCAGCTAAGTAAAATGTTATCGTTACCTAATAATAGCTATGCAGGCTAATATTATAAACGCAAATACAATTGTGAATAACAACTCCCTACGGGAGTTACCATTTTATGGTGTTAATTCTGCTCAATTTTGTAGTCTGGTCAATTCAAACTTGACCGACTCTTTACCCTCTAAAAATCATTTGGAAGGTTCAACTAGTTTTCATGATTTGGATCTTTTCAGTCTAAATACTGGAGCTCCAGACAAAAATTTTGCCATGGAGCCTTTTTCTGACTCTATTCGCTGTAATTATTATTCTCCTCATAGTTTCAGTATTCTAAAGAATAAAGTTAAAAATCGACCGGAATAAATATGCAATTTTCAATGTTTCACAACAATGTTAGAAGTCTAAAGAAAAATCTGGAAAATTTGCAAACACATCTTCTGAATGAACTCAATTATCATTTTAGTGTGATTGGAATATCTGAAACTAGAATTAAAGGTGAAAATTGCGATTTTAATCCTTCGTTGCCAGGTTATAATTTTGAGTTTGTGCCGACTCCACTGGCTACCGGTGGAGTTGGAATGTATATTAATGATGCTTTAAACTATAAAATAATAGATAAATGTGCTAATGAAGCCTTTCAGGCACTTTGGATTGAAATCATTCAACCAAAAAGTGCAAATATTATTTGCGGTGTAATATATAGACAACACAATTCACCTGAGCGTTTCCAAGCGTATTTTGAAGAAACTATTGAAAAATTAAGCACAACAAGAAAACCAATTTATCTAATGGGTGATTTTAACATAAACCTCCTTCGCTCTGATTCATGTAAATATGCCCAAAATTTCTTACTTTCTTTACAAAGCTACAATTTTATCCCGACTATTGACAAACCTATACTCGTGTACATAACAATTCAGCTACTCTTGTTGACAATATCTTCGTCAATAATATAGAGAATGATATCAGTCGCGGAAACATAGTATCTGATATAAGCGATCACTTTTCGCAGTTTTGTATTGTCACTCTAAATAACAGGAGTGTACAGTATGGTCAAGGTCACAAAAATTTAACAAGAGATTATTCAAAGTTCTGGGAAGCTAATTTTATTGACAAACTTTCGGAGTTAGATCTCTGCACTGCCGTGTCAAGCTGTAATAATCCAAGTAAATCTTTTTCCATGTTTTATAACAAATTGCATAAATCAATTAAAAACATGCACCTTTAGTACCCGTCTCAAAACGGAAAGCTAAACTATAACAAAAGGTATAAGAAAATCAATTACTATTAAAAATTCGCTCTTTTATTCAGGCAATTCAGAGAAAAATAAATACTACAGAAATAAGATATTAACACTAACTCGTATAAGTAAGAAAGTCTATTATCACAAATACTTTGAAGATAATTTTTTAAATATTAAGAAAACTTGGGAAGGTATTAATAATCTTATCAATCATAAAAACAAAAATATTAGATCTATAACTTCCCTTAAGCGTCCAATCAACAATACTATAACTTCAAATGCGAATGAAATTCCAAATATACTAAATAAACATTTCTCAACGGTGGGACAAAATTTAGCATCTAGAATGAAAAACTCACCTGCTTCGTTTGTTGATTATTTGCCAAGAATTGGCAATCCGTGCTCCTTTGCTTTTAACCCAGTTTCTCATATAGAAATTGAATTAGAGATATTGAAAATTCCAATGGGGAAAGCATATGGCTTGTATTCTTGCCCTGTCCGCATTTTGAAATCTGCTTGTTACATACTAAGCAAACCTCTAGCAGAAATAATTAATAATTCAGTTGAAACTGCTATATTTCCAGATAAATTAAAGCATGCGAAAATAATTCCTATTTTCAAAAGTATAGATGAAACTGATCCTTCTAATTATAGACCAATATCGCTTCTATCAATCTTTAATAGAATTTTTGAGAAGATGATGTATAATCGATTAAAATACTTTCTGGAGAAAAATAAACTGTTGTACGAGAAACAATATGAATTTCGTGAAAAACGATCAACTCAACACGCTGTAATTGATATAGTAAACCAAATACAACTGAATATGGACCAACAATCTCTTGTAGTATCTTTATTGATTTACAGAAAGCGTTTGATACTGTAGATTATTCTATACTTTTGAAAAAGTTACATCATTACGGAGTACGTGGGATTGTTATTATTATTATTATTATTATTACAGGCATTATTTAACGAGGCTAACACTTAACAGTAGTAAATTACACTGATGACTTCGTGGCCCTCACTATATACCAAACTAAATTTGAATATACTAAGCTAGTTAAAAAGGTAAAAATGTTAAAAGTGATTACAGATTCATGATCATGGTGGTTTTCTGGTCATCTAAATAAGACTTATATAGATTGTAGGCCTACTTAAAGCTAGCAACTTAGTTCTTTTTTCTAATAACCATATCAATGCAGTTCCATTCAATAGAGGATCCGACCGTAAAAGTACGACCCCCTTCAGTTTTTATGGTAAATCTAGGACACAACAAGTTCGTATTTGAATAATGTGTTTCTCTTTGATGGATATCCAAATTCCGTAATAAAAGTCTATCAATGTAACTGGGTGTATTTATATTCGTATTTACGCGCTTGTAAACTAATGCACTTCTTTTGATATGTGATTGCCTAGTAAATGGCAGCCATTTCAAGGTATTAAATAAAGATACCGACGGAGCAGTCCTTTCAGCGTCAAGAATGATTCGTGCAGCCCTTTTCTGAAGCATTAGAATTCTCTGAACACAATCGCTGGAACAGTTGTCCCATACCATACTCCCATACATCATTGTTGGTTTAATAATGCCATTGTAATACGTTTCCCTTAGTCGTTTCTTCAGGTATGGGCTTATATGCTTTAAAAGACCCAATCGTTTTGATAACCTTTTACATAGTTGATCAATATGTGGCTCAAAGGTCATGTTTCTGTCATGTATTAAACCTAAGAGTTTAAGCGTGGAGACTTCTAAATTTCAGAGTTGTTAATCTTAACATTCAAGCATGGAGTAATGTTGTCATGAAATTTCTTAGCAATGCGTTTCCCCGTAATCAGCAGTGATTTCGTCTTGTCCGCGTTTATCATCATTTTGTTGTTGGTCGCCCATTCGCCTACTGCCTCAAGATCTTTATTCAGTTCCTCTGTCAGTGACTGAATATTCGAATAATGAGCGCTTGCCGTAATTGTCGTATCGTCTGCGAAGATATCGGCACCTGAACTTGATAGATGAAGAGGGATGTCATTTACAAACAACAGAAACAGAATGGGACCTAACACGGATCCCTGGGGCACACCTTGTTTTATTTGCAGCGAGTCCGATCTTTCCCCATGGATAGTTACAAGCTGCTGTCTGTCCGTAATGTAAGATTGAAACCAGGAGGACAACGCAGAGTCACTCAGTCGATAATGACGAAGTTTTGTTAATAGAAGCTGATGATCTACGAGGTCAAATGCTTTTTTAAAATCAACAGACACCATTCCAGTAACTTTGTCCTGATCCTTTGTCCTGTTAATTTGATTAGGGCTGATTCGGTAGAATGCCCCTCTCGAAAAGCAGACTGTAGATCGTAAAGCAGTCCATTTTTTGCAAGGTAATCCATAAAGGATACAGAGACATGCTTTTCCAGTAACTTAGAGAGCACATACAGCACAGAAATTGGTCTGTAATTATCTCGGCTGTCGTGCGCAACATCTTTGAAAAGGGGAGAAACTCGTGCAAATAATCTTGTTAGAGGTTCCGCAAATACAGGTGAGATCAGTTTCAATACTTTGACGCTAACCCCGTCAGGCCCCGTTGCCTTTGACAGAGATAATTTATCAATTAGCTTTATAGTTTCCTCAACAGTTACCTTGGGAAAATTAAACTGGGTAACAAAATTTCCGATCTTTGATGAGACATATTCTACAATCTTTGTAGTATCAAATTGATTTGTTTGGGCTGCAGTATTGCTAGATTGTTGAAGAAAATTCACAAAAAAGTCGTTTAGCATATTTGACATAGCTGTTGCATTCGTTTCAACGGTACCATCACCCCTCTTTAATTCTGTGATTTTATTCGACTTTTGAGATTTGGTAAGAGATTACAAAGCTTTCCAAATCCCTTTAGGATTCCCTTTGCACATACATGCGTTTAGACTTCTTTATCAAATTTGTCACAAAACATTTCGTTCCTTTGTATTTTGCCCAATCGTCTTGAGAATTTGATTTACGTGCCTTTTTCAGTTCGTTGTCACGCCTATTGATTGCACTGACAATATCAGCGTTTATCCAAGCAGGCTGTTTAACTTTTTTTACACGTTTTTGTTTAAGCGGGATGTGAACTTTCAATGCCTCATTCAATATTAATTCAATCACGTCAAGAATATCGTCAATTTCATCAAAAACAAAGGCACCATCCCATGGGGAGTTTCGAAGGTCTTCAAGTAACGCCTCTAAATTCAAATTTTTTAGGTCCAGATAATTTATAGTTTTGTGTCGAGATTCCTTCTTTGTCATCACGTATTTTCGGCAGAAAAATACTGGGAGATGATCAGCAATTCCAATATTAGGCACAATGACATGAGAAACAAAATTCCCATGAGTGGTGTAAACATGATCTAGGCATGTATTGCTCTTGGGTCTTGTTGCCATTGTGACATGCTGAGACATATTCATACTAATTAAAGACTTAATAAGCCTATGCTTTGAATATGTTCTTTTATTTAAGAAATTCACGTTTACATCTCCGACTAAAATCATTTCTCGGTTTCTCAAATAAACTGTCCCGATGTTATGTTCAATCTTCGAATCAATTTCGACGTTTGTGGAGGGTGGACGGTAAAGCGCTCCTACTAGAATCGGTCTATTTGAATTGTGAGGATGCACACTGAACCATAACGACTCGATACAGTCATCTTCTAGGTCCCATAACCTACTTGCTTTAACATTATCGGCAACGTAAGCTATCAAACCTCCACCTTGTTTCCGACCAGATCTATCTTTCCGAAACATTTTGTATCCCGGAATGTTGAATACTGAATCGGACTTTGTGGGCTTAAGAAAGGTTTCCAACAGAAAGAGAATATCGACATTTTTGTTAGTATTTAATAGGAAACTAAT
The DNA here is from genome assembly GCA_016169945.1 of Trachythela sp. YZ-2020. Lineage (NCBI taxonomy): Eukaryota > Metazoa > Cnidaria > Anthozoa > Malacalcyonacea > Clavulariidae > Trachythela > Trachythela sp. YZ-2020. The sequence goes on from JADLSH010000387.1 coordinate 7,699,611, forward strand.
TTGTTCCAGTTTAGAGTTAAGATGTTCAACATTCCAATGACCGATTCTTAAACCTTCACTTGGCAACTTGAGTTGAGCAGTTTCTTCTGAGGGATCTCCCGGGTTCAGCTCCACATCGCCAGCAAGTAGAAGCTCAAAAGAAACAAACATAGGATTGAACGTCGCATCGCCATTCACTGCATACCGCACAGTTGAATTCGAAAACTTTCGCTTCGTTGCCATACGAAATTCGTTATATACACATCTCTTCCCTCTATTACACTGATAGGTTTTACACCCTCATTTATTCCACCAAAAGATCCTTGAATTAATAGCAAGTACAAAAATAAGTAAGAAAACTTCAGAGCTCTAACACGAGCCACCATTACTATTATGTTAATGATTGGTTTCGCTCATATTTATCGAATCGTATACAAACAACACAAGTTGATGATAATGCATCCGGCAAATAATTAACTACAGTAGGTGTACCACAAGGGTCTGTTTTAGGACCTTTGCTTTTCCTTATTTATGTCAATGATATCTATAATTCATCTGACAAGTTACAATTTTACTTATTTGCGGATGATGCGAATTTGATGTATGCTGATAAAGATCTAAAAATATTGGAATCTATACTTAATGCGGAACTACTTAAAGTGTATAACTGGTTAACTGCAAATAAACTATCTTTGAATATAAAAAAGACGCTTTTCGTGATCTTTTATCCTTATCAAAAGCAGCTGAACTATGAGGTAGATTTGAAGATATTTGACAACGACTCAAACACTTTTATTTCTTTGCAACGTAAAAATTATGTTAAATACTTGGGTGTGCTTATTGATAGTAATCTTACATGGAAATACCATATTAGTCACTTTGTACCTAGAAATACTTTAATAAATATTTATAAATCTCTTATTCTTCCTCATATATCCTATGGCATAGCAGTTTGGGGTCAGGCTGCCAAAGTTCATCTTGATAAAATTTTAAAACTTCAAAAACGTATTCTTCGGTTAATATACTTTGGGGATTTTACATTCCATGCAATTCCTTTCTTTTCATCTTCCAATATTTTACCTGTTGAGATGCTATACTTTAAATCCGTTTCTATTCTGATGTATGATGTACATAATAATTTGGCACCATATTACATATATCAAATCTCCTTACTTATACTCACGATATACATGACTATAATACCAGATTTTCTTCCAATGTTAACTTTTATGTGAAACATTCATGCTGAATAACTCCTTTTCCAGAACTGGTCCAAGAATATGGAACAGTATTCCATGTGACTTACGTAATTTCCCAAAGAATAAATTTAAGAAAACATTACATAAAGTATTAGTTTCTATATTTACAAATGAGGAGGATTATGTTGATATCGCAACGGTGATAAAAAAATTGAAAAGTATAACAATTAAGGATAAATTCTGCTAAATTCTTCTAAGGATAAATTATTATTATTGCATACATTTTGAAACTTATATGTAATTTTGATCTGTAATTTTGATTATTGCATACATTTTGAAATTTATATGTAATTCTAAATAGTAACTCGTAGATGTAACTTTAAATAGTAACTCGTAGTCTTTCAGTTGTCTGCCTCGAATAGCTTTTGCCACCTGCGGACAATTTTTTTTTATTAAAAATTGTTGTTGTTGTTGTTATTTATACCTTACTACCTGTAGCTAAGCAACTATACTGTATTATCAATGAAATATTTGGATTACAATACTCCAAAAATGTGAAAAATAGTTTACATTATTTATATAGAGTATATGTAAGGTTTGCCTTGGGAAAAACCATGTAAATTGAAAACAGTTTTACTCAAGTTCTAGCTATGAATTTCATATAATTACAAAGCGAAATTGGCCAGTGGTCGCGCTTAGAACTTCATAATTGACCAATTTTATTGGCTTGAGAAGTTTTCACGTGGAAATGTGGAAATTTATTGCGTAAAGTCCTGCCTTAAAAATGCTTTTGTATAAAGTTTGGAACTGCACCAGGGATGTTTATAGAACAGCTGTAATATGCGGTTAGCCGTTAATTATGGTGTCAGCAGTTTTTGCTTGAAATCAAGAACGGTAGTCAATCTAATTTCACGTTCGTGATGTCAAACAAGAACGGCTGTCACCATCTATAACGGCTCAATTTACTTCTGGGTTGGCGTCCGTGAATCAAAAACGTTGCTTGCTTAAGCGCTCTATTAAAAAGATCAGAACCCTCTGCATGAGTTGCAGGCTTGCGAATTTATATATGGGAATCTTACGAGGCAGATGGGTATTTGACTGTATTTTTACCCGCACCATGGGGAATTTGACGATGGTTTTCACCCACACGATGGGGAATTTGACCAATTTTTTTTCGAAAAGTCAAATTTCCGGGGGTCCGCCCAGGGTGGATGATCGCAGTTGGAATTGACTCGTGCATAAATAGACAGTAGAAACATTAGGCAAATGCTTTCTTCTAGCTTGGTCTTTTTACAAAGTAGCATAGACGGGGCGAAATAAGAAGGTTTGTGTTGGTTTTGCTTCAATCAATCAATCAATCAATCTGTTTAATAAAACGATATTGCAGTTTAACAACTGAATTACATGGAAAGCTTAAAATTATTAGATATAAGACTAATTAAGTTAAAATGTTAAGTATAATTATTAGACTAAAAGATATATATGTGTACTTATATATGAATATATAAATATACAATGACATAATAATTACTGATATAATAATACTTATAATATTTTATAGTAACAAAGTTTTTGAAACGTTCAGACATTAATGGAGGGTTCTGATTGGCATTCGACAGTTCGTTCCGAAGGATGTAATCATGAGTGCAGGACCTCGGACGAATTTCCATAACTTTAGTTAAGGGGTTTGCAGCTGAGTTTTCACGACGCCAGGATTCAATAAATTTCCTACACGACACGTCTCTTCGTGTGCTCAGCCGTTGGAGGTTGGAGATTTCCAAGGCCGCATCGTAGGATAAATCTGGATAAACAATCCTTAAGGCCCTTTTTTGTACTGACTCAAGGAGGTCCGACGAGGTTTTAGATATTGACGACCAAACTGGAGACGCGTATTCAATTCTGGATCTGATGAATGAGCAATAAATTTGAATGATGTCTGACGGCTGTAAACCAGCCCTCTTTAATAAACGCAAGGCGTATAGACGGGAGTTTGCTTTCTTCAAGACTTTATCTACGTGGACATTCCACAGCAAGTCATTTGATAACCATACGCCAAGAAGTTTAAAACAAGATACAGTTTCAACCGGGTTACCAGCAACAGTAATTTGTTGATTTGTGCCTGGTGCTCCATATTTAAGGAAGCTTATCAACATCTGCTTGCACTTTTTTGGGTTTAATTTCATTCCTCGATCATTGGCAAAATCGGAAATATCGTTAACCACTAATGGCATTAAACTTGGTGAGTATCGCGGTACAATCTCAAGAGCAGAGGAGTCATCGACAAATTTTATTCTGCCAGGCCAATCTTTAAGTAGTGAATTTACAAGAACAGCAAACAGTAATGGACCTAATTTTGTACCTTGGGGCAAACCACCGTTCGTTTTCTTCCAAAATGAATTTGAATTTCCAACCCTCACACATTGTTCTCGGTTGGAGAGGAAAGCTTTAATCCACCGAATAGTCACTGGGTGTACTCCAAGATTAGTAAGCTCGTGGAGAATAACATTGTGATCTACTAAGTCGAATTCTTTTTGGAAAGCAGCAAAAAACAGCCTGGCACTGCAGGAACTTCTCTCAAGGGCGGCCAAAATTGAATGTAGGAGATATACTAGAGCATGAGTTGTCGATTTCTTAGGCAGGGCAAATTGTTTAGTGTCCATTTTATTTACAACTTCAGGAAACAGATTGTCTAAGGTACATCCCTCCATGACCTTTGCAATTTGCGAGGTCAATGAAATTGGGCGTAAATCATCCTCGATATTTGAAGGGGGGAGAACCTTCGGGACGGCACAACAACAGATCTCTTTAATCCTCCCGGGAAGACACCTTGTTTCATAGATGAGTTATAAATATCCGTGATGATTGGAGCAAATTCAAAGGCAAAGGACTTGTCTGACTTGGTATTTTGTCTGGCCCAGGGGATTTCGTGGTTTTAATTTCCCGGAGTTTCTTGAAGACCTGATGGGAGTCGACAAGGAGATCATTTGGTACTTACAGCTCCACCTGATCATCGTCAGACGGAAGAGGCTCAAAATGAGACGTAGGGCCAACAAGGAAGTTGTTAAATGTTTCAGCAAGGTCGTTGCAGCTCGGGACATCATCGGAGAGTAGTTGGCGGTACCAAGAATTTTTAGATGACAAACCACTTAGCGCTTTCACTTCCTTCCACCATCTCGTGGGATTTGAATTTTTCAATTTCTCAACTGATCCAGTGTAGTACTTCATACGCGCAAGTTTAATACTTGATTGTACTTTATTTCGCCAGAACTTATACATATCTGATTTCTTCCCACTTTCATGGAGAGCTCTTTGGCGGTTTGTAATAGCCGATTTAATTGATGACGTCATCCACGGTTTATCGCTTTTCCGTACCTTAGTCCGTTCCAGGGGGAAGAATTTCTCAATCATCGCACTAATCGTCGTGTTAAATTTCTCATACTTAGAATCGCAATCGTGTGTACTAAAGATGGCAGACCAATCAAATATAGTAATGTACCGGCCGAATGGTCGTATCTTACTGTCTCTAAGATCCCGTTTCCATATTGGTGTGTTGTCTGGTTTTGGGAGAGGATATTGGGCTTTCAAAAGGATTGGATTATGATCACTCGATCCAATAGGAGGAAGTTGGCTTGATTCAAATATGTTGGCTTTCACGTTGGTTAAACACCAGTCTAAGATTGCCTCAGCATTTTAAAGTCTGTTTAAAACATTGCCAAAGCATTTTAAAGTCTGTTTAAAACATTGCCTTTCGAGGCCATGTGCTTATAAAAATCGAGCAAGATATTATAGCGGTATACCCTGAGTTTGTCAATTTCAACAAGCGAAAAAATCCACACAAAACACTCGATCGTTGAGAAAACACAAGCTATGGATCGAGCAACAACGCGCACATATTTGTATGTCAGAATGATGAGCCTATTGCTCGCTCCGTCGGTTGTTCTATACGAATTTTCTCGCCCATTTTCGCTCCGATTTCGTCATACTTTGGTCAAAACAAACTTTATAGCATTACTAGAAATACACTCATGCAGAATCCCCTCGCCTATTCGAACTCAGGAACATACTTCCCAAAATTTATTGTAACATGAACTATTCCGTCAATCATTGTAATTTGTAACCATAGCAACACGCAATTTTTTACTTTGGTACAAAATGATAAAATAGTAATATAATATTTGTACTTTTAGCTATAAACTTATGAATTGCCTCACTATATAAAGTAGATATGTTATTACGTACTCTTTTAGCTTTGGTTTGCTGTAAAATTTAACCTTAGACATTTCATAAAAACGTCAAACATTTTCAGAAAACTTCAACTGTTTTTTGACAGTATAATTTTTTAAATTTATCTTTAAAATAGTTTCTGACATTACGTTGTTTCCTCAAAATTCAAATTTGCTAAAATACTTTTAGGTTTAATCGATATTATATTACAGTAATAACCTCACAGAGTGACATACGCTTTTGCAAATCCACAAACTAAAATATGCAAAATAGACACTTACCCGTTTAAAACACTTCAAAAGTGTGCTTTTTTCAGCCATTCGACTGTTTCTCGTTTATCTTCTTTTGAAGACTCTATTCATCGTTAAGTTTTTCCAATAGCCCGAGTATTAAAAATCATTTTTGATGCATATATTAACAAAATATTTATCCGTAAATCTTTAAATGTTTATCCGTATGTTTCTCTCGACCTGACTCGCGCATGCGTATAACGTAGAGAACCCTGAACCGTCCATGGCATCGCGGCGGACGACTTTGGATTCCGCTATGTTTTCACATACCCTGGTGTAAATATCCGAGCGGAATTAGTACCCTCGCACGGCGCTTCGCGCCGGCTCGGGGAAAAAGATATTTCTTGTTCAAAAATTATCAAACGGTACGAGGAAAGTACTTAAGGTTACTTCACACGATGAAAAGCAAGAAATATCATTTTTTTAAAACTTTGTTTTGTACAACTTTTTGAACCAGAAACGAGAACTGGCAAAAAGAACTATGATTGGTTCATTGTATAGGTAAGCAGCAAGCTAATTATATTCGACGAAAAAACCCGCGAAACTTCAAACTTAATTTTCTCAATGATGGACTTCTCACAAAATTACCGTACAAAAGTGTGAAATTATAACTGGGGTTTAACAGAGTAACTTGTGTTGCAAGTTACTCTGTGTTGGTCGGTAGCTATACCTTTTTTAATTACCAGTCTTTTTATAGGGATTTTAATCTGACTTATCATGATAGTTTACGAAGCCGTAAAAAAGAATGGCATATAAAAAAACCATTGAAGAAGAGAAATTTTCCGAACACTTTTTTTAACCATGCCTATGAAGATTCAAATTACAATATCTAGACAAACTTTGCGGTGAACGGTAAACATAGTTTGTAGAGTACCTACATATTTACTCAGTCAGCTAAAACTAGAAAGGTTTTACCCAAACACCCATCAAACGAAGTTTTTCGAATCTGTATTTTTCTGGCTTTTTTCACCGAAATTGGCTACACCTAAAATTCATTGCGCAATGTCTAATCTACCAGAATGCACGTTCATCGTGTGAAGTAACCTTAAAAGAAGCAATATTTCTCGCGGCAAAATGCTCGCTTCGCGGCGACCATTTCGCTTACAAGTGCAAGGTTACCATTTTTCCCATGATGCTTTGCTATAATGCACATTGTCTATTGTTTGGCTCGGAAGTCGTATAAAGGTCAACCAAGGGTACCCCACAAAAATGACCTCTGTTGACCTTCCTTAAAGTGGCGGAGAGGGGGGCGTTGGTGGGGTAGTGGTTAGTGCATGTGCCTTTCCCCATTATTCCTGTATTTCTCTTACAGGTGTATGTACCACAGAATACCACGGTACCACAGAATACCAGTCTTATTTATTGATCTTATAAAATTTGGAGGAAACATACTATATACTTTATTTTTGTGAATATATATTAGTTTTAGTTTTAATTGGCAAAAAATGAATATTTTCATAAAAATTCTTAAAAATAATCAGGATTAACAAAAAATAACATTCTATGTTTTTGATATTTTTCCCCGTATAATGCCTGTAAAATTCAAAAGTTTAAAAATAAGTTTGCAAACCAGTATAATTTATGTTGATCACTACTTTTTCTATGCAACACAACATTATTACTATACAGGAATCACACCGAGGAATCAATTTTACCATTGAAAAACTGAATTTTTCAAAATTATTGATAAACCTGGTATTCTTTGGTTACACCACTGGTATGCTGTACTGATTTTAGTATTTACCTTTCACTAAATTAAGTTAGCAATATCCTACAGTAGTATCACACAACATGACACACCAAATCCTGGTACAATTTGATAAACCGTTGCTTATTTATCTCTGCACTCGTATTCTGTGGTACATTAGAGTTTGTTCCACAGAATGTTCAATTAAAAAATATATTTAAGTGTATGAAATCTAGCCCAAAAACCCCAGGAAGAAAAAATATATCGATAAACTATACTAAAAAATATTAAGAAGCCACATTATATATATTTGACAAAAGATATGGAACATGTAATTTTTTGCGGTATTCTGTGGTACATACACCTGTACTATAATTTACACTGTCATGTTGCTGTGAGAAGAGTACTTCCAGTTTGACTCTACCAAACATGGAACACCGCAAATTCTATCCGGCTACTCCGGTTTCCTCCTGCAGTAACCGGCTGGGCCAATAACGGATTCCCCACTACTGAACCTATCAGGAGAACATTTTAAAATAACTGATAAAGCTATTCCAATATACACGAAGTTAGTTTAGTTTATATTCCTCCTGTTGTAACACTGGAGAAATAAGGGGAGGCCCTCACTGAAACTCTAGAGAACAGTTTAGAACTGATAAAGCTCCATCAACAAGGAAGAACACCAGCAACAGCACAGCAACAGCGACAGTAACACCAACACCACCAACAACAACAACAACAACAACAACAACAACAACAACAGCAACAACTAATTCAGACAGCATCTGAGTGGACAGACAAAATCTGTAGACTTAATTTGAATTGAATTGATTGACTTGTGCATGCCAACCAAAATGTACAAAATATATGTAAAAAAATTAGTTGAAATGGAAAGATATGAATATATATATAATTAATCTTCGTGCCACTAGGGCAACGTCATAACCTAGATATATGATCAGTTGTTTACTATACTACACAATTCAGGTCTTGTCTGCCTGTACAATAACTATACAAGTGCGTCTGTAAATTGTCTGGGATATTATGCAAAAAGAGGCTATCTGGACCTGATTCTAAACTTTGCAATTGCCAACACGTTCAATTAATTCTCTGGCCATCGTCTTAAACAGTTTTTGAACATTAATTGCATCTCTCGCACTTGTTTCCCAAGGGTGGATACAATATAGGCTGGCAAGCTCCTATAAGTGAAGTTCAGAATGGATGAACAAAATAGAATTATTATAAACTGCATTTGGCGTATATGATATCACACTTTAGAGGAGCACAAATATAATACAGGAGCACACTAATTAGTAAATAATTATTCATTGATGGCACAATGGTGTGACGTGTTTCTTTCGCCTAACTGTGACTGTGTTTGATTCCTTCATTATGCAATTTTCTGATTATAATTTCTCCTCAGTTTTCATATGTTAAAAGAGAATGTTTCCAGCTTGCTTCTAACCAAACACCAAAGGTGTTTTTTCTAGATACTATAGTCAGTTTCCGCCTGTAGTAATACTGGACAAACAAGAGACTGTGCTCTAGGGAGAATTAACAGCCTAAATGGAGTTAGGTAATGCAATGTAGTAGTTCTAGAGGGAACTACTGGTTTACTATAAACAGAACTATGTAGTATAAATGAAGCTGGTTTCGTTCAGGTTATTACTTCTTACTTAAGTAATATTGGATGCATAAGAGAATTGGTCCATACTGAACCTCTAGGAAGAACAGCTTAGAACTGATGGAAGCGATAGAGCAATGCAGTATACCTAAAAGTGAGTTTGGTTTAGTTTTCATATGACAAAGCATCAATTTTTTCTTCACCCAACAACTCTCCTAAAAGCATGAATCCAATGATCCCTCACTTCTTCAAACGATTTTCTTGACGTTAAATCAAACACAATAATCGCAGCATCAGCATTTCTATAATACTGACTCATCAGCGACTTGAATCTTTCCTCGCCTGCAGTGTCCCATAATGTCAGCTATGACATTGAGAAATAAAAATATACTTCAGTTTAAATAGTTTGTCTGACGATGAGCTGATCACTCAAAATTGTGAATAAGCGGACTCTGTTAGTCGGTGCATGGCCAGCCAAAACACATAATAGGCCGGTTTTTTCAGCCCAAGCAGATTAATTTTGAATATATGGGTTCAAGATTACCATTTTGTTTTAATCCTCGTTTTCACAAAGGTAGCCAAGCAAGAACAATTCAATCAGTAATGCACTGTTTTGATAATAACATGTAACAATTGTACATCATGCACACTGGAGATTTTCCTACAAAAGATTCCGCTTTGCAGACTTGTTCAATGATTGGTTTGAACCAAGTCCACGAAATGGGAAAAAATCTATTTGTCAATGGTCCCTTGACTGAATTCCCCTCAAAGGGCGTTTGCTTGAAACGTCAAGAAGCATTTTCATCTCTTTTAAATTAAATGGCCGTCATGTACTTCACAAAACAGTTATTATATTCTATGGTGCGGCAGATGCTGGACCCCCAAGGTTAAATAATTATATCTGTCAATGTCACTTGTTAAAGCTGTGCCCTACTTTGTCATTTAACTGCATCTAATTTTAGAGAAAATAGTCACCAAAGAGAGACACTTGAACACTAATTAGTTAACCAGACTATCTACCATCTATCTTAGTTTCTTCCCTAATAGGGATCTGTCTACGTACCCTTTTGTTTACCCATTATAGACAAGTCGCAGAGAAATTATTCACCGTATTGCTTCCTAATTTTTCAACCTAATTTTATAGTCTAAAGCCGGGGCATGTTCCTCGTAAGTATTGCCCATTAATGGATTTAACCCATTAGCTTGCAAGGCATCCAGATCGATGCACCCTACTTTAGGATTTTACTCCGCCTAACACCAGACAATTTTACTCGCCAGTTAATGGTTAACAAAACTATCTGCCAGTGTCTCTTGTTAACCCATTTACTGCCAATGCGCCCAGATGCGCTCTACTTAGGGCCTGTTTATATGATCCCGGCTAGGCGGGACGGGACAGTTGCCGAGATCCCGCTTGTAATATAAACCCTATTGAGTGTTTATATGATCCCGCTTCTATCCCGCCTAAACGGGATCCCGGCATTTGTTGCCGGGATCCAGCTTAGCCTGGACGAAAAATTCCCATAAAAACACTCTATCCCGCCTGGTCGGGATGAACTTTCATTCTGAGCACTCGTAAATCCCTTTCCTGCAAATAATATGACGTCAAGCACTTAACTGGCTTCATTCCGGCAATGTATTTTCTCCATATCAAAACGCCATCCCGCCTAGGCGAGTTTCCCTGCTAGGCGGGATGAAATCGTCCCGTCCCGCCTAGCCGGGATCATGTAAACAGGCACTTAGTGTTTTACTCTGCCTAACGCCGGACGATTTTACTCGTCAGTGGTACTGGGTCACAGATTAAGTATTATCAGATATGGAACTCGAGTCGGAACCCTTGATGTTTTTGGCCCCACAGTGACGCAATTCCACGCGCCACGCAAATTGCTCTGGTGCGTGGCTGACAATTTTCCAACTAAAGAATAGAAGAAACACTGTTCGAAAGTTTAAAAATGCTTATTTTTACGAGTTAGCGCTACAGATCATCATTTTGAGCTTAAAGTTTCTGAAAATAGCAGTAAGTGATCATTTTGGTGTTTTTTTTAAACACGTTCGAGTTTCCCAACAACTTTTATTTATCATTGAAAGCCAGGAGTGAGTGTGAAACAGTCGACATGCAAATATACTATATGTTGGTTTGATGCTTTGAAAGCTTGTTTATTGATAGTTGACAATGTATTTGGTGCCGAAACTTAACGCTTAGGAAAAGATTAATCGTTTTTAATGTTTTCCTTAAGCAAAAACCGAAAATTAAATTATTTACATCCTGCCAAAGTTTGGGAAGTCACAGATTGCCATTTTGTTTGTATCTATCACAATCGCATTGTAGAACAGTTTTTTGAGCTTTAAACACAAACAAGGCGGTCGCGTTTACATTAAGTATCCCAGCTGTTATACTATGGTATAAAAACCTATGGTATAAAAGTATATAAACAAGTCATGTAATGAATATTTTCGTTGAAGATAAGGTTAAATCCATACATATACGCGGCTCGCCGTGTCTTTTTGTTTTCAGACTTTTCATGCCTTATCTGTCTTGAAAACTTGTAAAATTGGAATAAAATCTGAAAAACAGTTTCCACTAACCTGGTAAGTATAAGATTTCCCCGGAAACTTAGTATTTCAAGTAGATATAGGCTTCCAAAGTTGAAAATTTTGCAAAAATCGATTTGTCAAAGTCAATTTGATTGAAAATACTGATAAATGCATTCCTCGAGGCATGTTTTTCCCGTTTTCTCCTTACCATAACATTTTTATCCATTTCTTGGTAAAATGCTCTAGTCCTAGCCCATTTGTAAAATTTGTGAATGACGTACAAATCATCCAGATATACTCTTTAAAATCGCTGTTTTATTGCCAAAATTTTGGGTTTACCTATCTACTTCTTGATTAAAAATTTTCATGACACTTGCCAGAGGCTCGCGCATGTGCATTGAAAAAGTGGGGACAGGATCTCGCGAGAGTTCCATATCTGTATATCATTAATCTGTGACTGGGTACTGCTAGTTATTTAATTAAACAGGGGCGGATCTAGGGGTTGTCAAACTAGTCACGCGACTAAGGTAAAAATTGCGCAGATATAAAAATACATAGTCCAGTTGTAATATTTCATGCAGCGGCAGCCGCCAGTGATATTCAAAAATACTCCAGTTATCAATTTCGTGCAGCGGCCGAGCCTGCAGTAAAAAAGTCAAAATAGCGGTTATCTGCGTGAGTTTTGACTAATCTGAGGCGGATTCTAGCCATTTGATTGGTCCATTTGAATTTTGACTAAAGTTTGCGGGGGTCTGACTCATTTGGGCAATATTCGAGCTTTCTGATTGGCTGGTTAAGGAAATATTCTCCTTTCTCATTGGCTCGATTTGTTTGACTAATTCGCTCCTTGGGGTATTCAGCAGCGCTCCTTGGGGTATTCAGCAGTCTTCAGTCAATACGAAATGAAAATAAAGTCTTTCTGATTGCTACTTGACCGCAAAGGTTCAAATTGATTTGAGGATCGAGTATAATGCACGCTTTGAATACAAGATCTGTCCAAGATACTATCAATGACACCGATATCAGTCTGTCGAGAGATTTTGGCGCAGATATTTTCATACCCAGAGTTGCTCGTCAACAAAATAAGAAGTGTACAGCGATAAGGTATTAAAAGAGATTCTATTTATATTGGTTTATAGTCTGATACTAATACTATTACTGAGTATTACTAAGTTCAAAGTGTGTCTATTTCACGCTGGTAAAAGCCGCTTGGCTGAATTAGCATATATTTGCGCTTGGTCAAAAGGTCATTTATATTATTATATAGTCGTTATATTGGCATTTGTGGTAATATTTGTATCAGCCAAGGTATTGCGGATGTATTTTTATCGACGGAACCAAATATTAATACTACACAAATTGTTATGTCGAAATTTGGAGTCTTTGACCGCATGGTTTGGTGTTACGCTGTTTGTAATATGATATCTATAAGCATAATATATGGCAAATTGTGTTTCCTATGCATGCTGAAACACTCATTTTATTGCCTAGCTAAAAACAATAGCGCCCCCCCCCTCTCCACCGAAAAAATATGCTCCCCCTGGGGAAGTGGAACCAAAATTTTTTGACTAACGAACGAAAATTCCTAGATCCGCCCCTGATTTAACATGGGTTTAATACAAATTCGAGAATATGCAAGCTGTCAAAATTTTGAACAGTTGTACCTGAGTCCAAACCAATTCTCAAGCTCTGTGTAGAGAAACCCACCGATCGTATGCGATGGAACATCTTCGAATTCGTCAAATTGAAACCTTTTCAGAAGGCTTGATTTTCCTACACCTTTTGAGCCCAAAACGATGATTTTTAAATGAATATTTTGGCTCGTCTTTTCAGCTTCGACGATCCTTAGTGTGAGCTCCAAAATTCCTCAGATTTCCCCAAATGCACTCTAGTTTTGCACAGCATGTGGTATGCTTGCCGGACTGGTGTCAGGTTACAAAGGACGTTAGGTACTAACGATGAGTATTTTTAGATTCTATAGGTCATAAGCTTTCTACTGATATATAGTTTGTCATAACTTTGGTGAATATCTTTAAAATTACAGCCATTTCAAAAATGACCATCAATCCATGTGTACCCCCGCCTTAAATGACTTGTTTATCCTTGCATAGTTAATATATACGACAGAGTTTGGAAGCCCGGCAAACTTCAAAGGGACACGTGACCTTTTTCTCAACTATGTTGAAGTTTTCGTCACGTGACGAAAGTAGGGCACAAATGTGTGATTTCGTAGTAGAAATCCCTATTAACGTTTCGAAAATCTTCAATTTTTGAACGCGATGCCGAACTTATGAAAACCAGAGTATTTGTTCCTTCATAAGGTATGTATTGTAGAGTGAACACGAGAGAACACGCGTTAACACGAATGAACACGAGTGGAACACGGATGAACACGAGTGAACACGAATGAAATACAACTAAAAATGCCATTTAGGTTCTATAGATATTTAGTAAACAGAAAATAGACCCTAATTACCCAGTTATTTATTGCAAAAGACTTGGAAACGTTAATTTATTGCGTACTGCCGCTCAGTATTCTACTCACGATTATTACAAGCGTTTTCTTTGGGCTAAACGACAGTGGACTACACAACTATTTGGAGTTTGGAAAACGTGGTTGTCAATGGGGGGAATTCAACTTTTGGTACATATGTATTTAGTTGTTGTTTGGACAATTGTTGTGTATATTTGGTTTAATTATTTAGTTGCTATTTTTAAAAGCGAATACTGTTAATTAATTGTAATATTAATAACGTTAATTGTTATAGCCAAACGCAAGCCATTTATGGAAATATAATGTACATTGACCATTTCACTTTTCAGTTCCGCGAGTCCACGTTGTGTTATTGATAATTATCATTTGAATAAAAATGCTTTCATCCATTTACCATAGACCAAGACTTGTCCAAATGTCCCCACCGACTATAGACCCATTCAATTTCTCCCTTGTTTAGTCGGTGTTGTTTGCTTACATATTTCAAATTATGCGACAACACTTTTTCGAAATTAAACGACATACAGATATGAAGGAAAGAAAGCATTTTAATTCGAATAATAGTTAGCAATAACAAACCATGGACTGAAAAGTGAAATGGTCAATGTACATTATATTTCCATAAATGGCTTGCGTTTGGCTATAACAATTAACGTTATTAATATTACAATTTATTATATTCATTTTGAAATCAATGGTGTTTCTTGCAATTTGATTGCTTCATAGGAGTGCGATTTAATCACGAATCGCATCATTTTGAAGTCCAAACAGTGCGATTCGTGATTAAATCGCATCATTTTTAAACCAATCAGATTGAAGCTCTGCACCACAACAACCAATGAGATTGAATAATACAATTTAACTAGCCAATCAATTTAAAGAAAAATGTGCTCTGGCAAATGACCAAATTTGCTCACCATAAATTGTCAATACTCTAGACTGCATTACTGCAGTTTTTTTCATAAGAATCAACATAGAGGCAAGTCCAACTTAAAAGAATATCAAATAATGTTTCACAAATAATACTGGCCAAATTATCAACAAAATTTTGAATGAAACATTGTCAAAATGTTAAAAAAAAACAAGTTTCATTTGAGCAACAGCCCAAAACTGAACACAAAGCCACAAGGTATTAAAATATGGAATGATCGATCGTAGTGTCGAATCTGTCGATGTTTGAACGCACAAAAACACAAGAAACGTTTATCAATTTACATGTAAAGTTCACGATATCTTTAAACTTACTTTTGCGGTCTTTATTTCTAAAAATCCACTCACATTTCACACATTTTAAATTTTTGTCAATTTGTCAAATTACAATTCATGTTGTTGCTATGCTACGGCATTTCAGGGAGTATCGTGAGTGTGTCAATTGTAAACAAAGACGAATAAAATACCGCTTCCGGTTATTTAAAAAAATATTTAGATTTCAAAATGAATATAATAAAGTGGAAATTGAACTTCGTGTCGTGCAATTTTGGTCTGAAATCAAACTTCTGATTACAAATCGCACTCCCGCTTCGCGGTCGTGCGATTTTGTAATCACGCGTTTGATTTCAGACCAAATTGCACTCCACTCAGTTCAATTACCATTATTAATTGACAATATTCGCGTTTAAATAGCAACTAAATTAAATCATATACTTAAATATACACAACAATTGTCCAAACAACAACTAAATATATTTGTACCAAAAGTAAAATTCCCCACATTGACAACCACGTTTTCCAAACTCCAAATGGTTGTGTAGTCCACTGTCGTTTAGCCCAGAGTCAGAGAAAACGCTTATAATAAATTCCGAGTAGAACACTGAGCAGCAGCACGCAATAAATTAACGTTTCCAAGCCTTTTTCAATAAATCACTGGAAATTTGGGGTTTTATTTCCTGATTCCTATATATTTATAGAACCTAAATGGCATTTTTAGTTGTATTTCATTCGTATTCACTCGTGTTCCACTTGTTTTCACTCGTGTTCACTCGTGTTCACCCGTGTTCCACTCGTGGTCACTCGTGTTCACTCGTGTGCTGACTCGTGTGGAGTTTTAGATCAGATCAATGCGTTTATTTACTTTTCAAATGTGAACGTTTGGTCACGCCCCGTGTCACTTTTGACAATGAAAGTTTCACGTTTGGCGTGAGAAACTGTCCACGTTTGTGCAAAATACAAGCATGTTTGTTCGCGTGTTTGCCAAGTTTTAAGCAATTTTCCATATTTCGAATGTTACGCTCGCAAAATTTAAGTTATTTTGCAAGATAGAATGAAAGATATACGTAAGGATCAAAAACATATTCATACTTCGCCAAAAAATCGAAATATCTAATTTTTCAAAAGGTGTACGTTTTGTTGGCCAACGTTCATGTTTGAAAAGTAAACAAACGCGTTAAAATCAGAAAGCTTCAAGGTCGAACGCAAATGGTAATAAAAGCCTAAAAGGCATGTTTTAACTAACTTTTAATCGCAAAGACCCATCTGGTTTCGCTGGCCATACTATATCGGGGCGTGAGCTATCATGTTACAACTTTAAGTCAATTAAGGATAACAAGCCAAATATTCGAAAATACGCCTGGAATTGGGTGAATATATGTATATTCTCAAAAATTTTCATAGTTTTAAGTCTGTAGAGTTCGTGGAAAATGGAAAATGGAATATCGAAACATTTGGACGTTCTCGATACGGATATTTACTGGCAAATGTCTGGTCAAGAAACGTATTGTCCTTTCGCTTTGCTTGATCAAAAATCATCGGTAATCCCAGCTCCAGGATTATAATAATTTAGAACCACTTCTTATAGACAAGAAATACAAGGTTGTTTTTAGTTAGTTTGTACGGGATCGATATACAGTAACGTAGGCAGCATTTATATGAGTAAGGTATCAAATATCTTTTGAACACAGAAGTGTGTTACAATATCAACATTAAGCGATGATTGTATATTTTATTATCATGAATTAATTAACATTGCCGTTGTAGTAGTTTCACACACGTGTATTCATAGTAAATATTACTCAAATTTAAGACTGAGCAGAGTTCGGCCAGTATTCCAACAATATGTATTCTGTAAATTATGTATCATTGATGTCGCGCACACGAAACTTTCAATTCGAAAGCTAGAACAGCCATTTATTTAATATACGTTGTCTATTAAGATCTAACTTACTATTATTCTGGACTTGGGATTATAAATCATTTCAAGCAAAGCCTAGGGACAACAATGTGTCTTGATGACATATAATTTTGCCCAATAAATATCCGTCTCGAAAACAAAGGCAAAGAACTTCTAAATGTTTCTTCCATTCCCCACGAATTCTAGCGATGTCAGATTTGAAACTATGATTGCTTTTCGGTATATTAATCTATTCACCCAAACGAATTCACTATAATCTGAGAGATTCCAGGCGAGAGATACTTCGCTCGTTATCCTTGACCCTAAGATAAAATAGTTCGCGCCCCGTCGCGATATATTATGCCCAGCGAAACCAGATGGGCCTATCCGATTAAAAAGTTTGTCAAAACATGCCTTTTACATACATTATGAAAAGACATATACTGTGGTTGTCATAAGCTCTGCATCGCGTTCAAAAATTGAAGAGTTGCGAAACGTCAATAGGGATATATACTACAAAATCACACATTTCTGCACTACTTTTGTCACGTGACGGAAACTTCAACATATTGAGACACGTGACCGAAGTTTCCAAACCCTATCGTATATAATAATTATGGTCCTTTAATCCCGCTTTTCGCTTTATATTATTATAATTTTATTATTTTAGTCCTTTACAAAAAGCACTTTTTGCGCTTAATAAGCGACTGAGACGACATTAAATGATGGTTAACACTATTTTTCTCATGAAGCCATTTAACTTCGAGAATCCACTAAAATGCTTGTTATGAAAAGGTCGTAATTGAAGCCATTAATTAACATACTTATTTATTATATAGCAAGTGTCAAAGTTCAATTTTCCTGTTTGCCGATTGGACAAAACCATATCACGTGCCGGTCCACAAAACGTCATGTTCGGCAACCTGTCAACAATGAAACAATTGTTGACCGGTCAACAATAAAACCGGAAGTGTGACGCGAGCCGCTCGCTTCTGCCGGTCGGTTTGCAAGTCGTTCAGAAGAAGATATTAATCTATTATTAAGAGATAAAGACGGAATACCAGGTGAATTATTGAGACTTTGACACTTGCTATATAGGACCTCGGGAAAAGAAACACTTGCTATGAGACCTCGGGAAAGCAGCGTGTTTTGTGGTCCCTCGACCGCCGTTGTTGCCCTCGGCTTCGCCTCGGTCTCAGTAAATAAGTGATAATTAGCGAACAAGAAACTGTAATTATGTTGCTATTTGTAAATACATTTCACTGTGACATATACACTGAGATTGAAAGAAAGGATGCTCATTTGTCTGACAATATTTTGAAGCCAGTCAGCATTTCGTCTAAACTGCCACGTTATCGAAAAGTGCGATTCCCATTTGCTTGAACTAAAAATGGCGGAAGTGATAATTGGAATCCAGGTGCTCAATTGTTTTTCGAGCGAGAAAAATATATGCTACATGCATTCAATTACAGAAACATCATGGCATCAAAGAAGGCTTTCGAAAGCAAGGATGATGATAATATAATTAAACCGGAGATGACGTTAATAATTTTAAAATTATGAAAATTGAAGCGTTGAGAGATTTTCTTTCATTACGTAAAAAGTCAACTGATGGCGATTTTGAAACGCTTGTATCAAGGTATTTTAATAATAAGTATAATGGATTTTTCTTTTTATTCTAATAGTGACATCTTTCAGCTTATTCAATTCTTTACTCAACTTATTCAACACTTATTCAACTAATTCAAATCAACACTTTACTCCTAATGAAAGCGAATGTATGATAACATCTTCAAGAAAGGAGCCATTATCGCACGTAGATAACCCAGATCCAAAATTAAAGCATCTTATCCCTACAAAGAAAGTAAAAAGGAAAAAATCAAAACCTGGAACTACAAGACCAAAACTATACTTGTGTTATGTTTGTTCAGAAGACTGTATTGACAATGCAGATGTCTTTGAGAAAAATAGTATTTGTTGCACCAAATGTCGGAGGTGGCTGCACTTTGGATGTGTTAATATAAAGGAAGAAGAGGATATACCCCATACAAAAGCAAAATGGTTGTGTGAAAAATGCAAATAAGCAGACCAAAAGAAATAGAAAATCCATAGAAAGAAACATATAGAGAATATTACATGGTTGCGCAGAAATGTGGAATTTATTTCGAGTGTTGAAGAGAATATTGCTCACGAGTGAGCGTAGTGTACGAGTGAGCAATATTCTCTTCAACACGAGAAATAAATTCCATATTTCCAAGCAACCATGTACTATTCTGTTTATTTTATAAACAAATTATAAACAAACGACAATTCATATAGAAACTGAAAACAAATATGTAAATAGTACACAAATAGTAATAGGTTTTTGATTGGCTTGCAAAAATGATATTTTCACACGTAAAAATATCGTATTTTTTACGTGTGTTTAAACACGATTTTTATCAGTGGCATAAAACTCTATATAACACTTATGTTTATATAAACAAACGACCTTTTTTATAAGATTTTCAAAGGATTGTTTTAAATTTTTTGGGGTATAGTATACTTACATAAGTATTATAATCATTTAGTCCTTAAAGATTGGCTTTTTGAAATTAACCAAGGTTGCACACACAATTGCTATATCATCAATACATGGCAACAAAGTCAGTGGAACTTCTTGTGTCAAAATCTTGAAACTACGCACTTGCCAAATAACTTGTTCAATAAGAATTCTTAAATTTGCAATACGTTTAGTTTTTCTTATCTCTGAAGGTAACATTTGGTGGGTTCCACGTTTCCCTGGAGGGATGTACAAACCAACTCTTTTGGCAACACAGTCATCCTCAATATTAAAACCTTTGTCAGCCATAATGTAAGAATGGCTGAGACAAGTTTCCAAACATTTTGATTCTTTCACAATTTTTTTGTCAGATATAGTTCCAGGGTATGACTGAGTCAAAAAGGATATGTGTGAGTTAGGTAAGCAACCAGTTAAAATTTTTATAAATTTGTTGTGATGCTTGTATTCCGACCATGTAAGTTTTTGAAGTTCCAAGCTTTTGGATGTTTCAATAACTACCTCAAAGCAGTCTATAATTTGAGAAACATCCTTAACATTGTCAAATCTTTTAGGGCGAGTGAAGTTTAAACTTCCTTGGCCAGGGACAAAAATGAGACATCCTAGTACTTTAGCCAGCAGTCGAATCCAGGTTTTGAAAATAGAGGACACAGTGCTTTGTGCAATTTTGAACCTTCCTGCCAGATATCTCTGAGTTAGACCTAGCCGAAGTTTCATCGATGATAGAAACATTTCATCTCTGGAAGAAAGAGCAGTTCTCCGACCCATTTTAGATGATATCGCTCTCAGAGGTCGTGTTTTCTTCTTACCCAACCCCCTTTTCTTCAAGTAGGGTTGTGCTAACTAGTGAACAGCTTCAAAACACTCCATGTTAGGTAGGCCAGTATAAAACATGACATCACTGTCAGTTTTTAAAAGAACTGTCCTCAGAGACTTCTTACAATTGCAATTTTTTTTTGTTTTGGAGAACAGTTTTGAGTAATAGTTTAATCTTTCTGGCTTTTGAGTGGTTTTCTGACACAAGCTTTGATGCAATTCCATGGCTATTCTTGACAGCACATAACAATGTTTCTTTCTCAGAGGTTAAAACTTCAATGTTTTTTTCCAGTTCTCTAATCTGGCAGGACACAAGTGATACACAAGGATCAACAGCACCTTTTGATAAGGTTGACTAACCATGCTACCAGCTGATTCTGAAAGACCTTCAGCAGACATTGTTTGTACCTCATTGGTATAGATTAGAGATAGATAGTTTATTAAACATAATTACATAGCAGCCCTGGGGCTGAATTGCGTAATTAATTTACAATATGAATATAATTTAATAACAATATAATAGTTAAAAAATGTATGCTATAAAAACTAAAGTGCATCTAAGAATTATTAAAAAGATTACACATCGTAGGAATAAAAGTTTTATGGTAACGAAGAGTTTTACATTTCACGTTAAATGTTCTTTTATGATTAAGGTCATAATTTGATTGGTGTTCTGGCGGAAGTAATTTATACAACTTGTGTGACTCATCACATATTATCTTACTAAATAAGTTGTCACACAAGTCTTTTCTTCGACTTTGTAACGTTGGAAGTTGGAATTTTTCCAGATTGTCTTGGTATGAATTCCCAGGAGATAAGATTGAAAGCACACGTTTTTGAATCCTTTCCAAATCATCAGATAAATACTTTGGAAGCGAGTGATGAAAGACCGGAGCACAATACTCAAGAACTGATCTAATACAGGTACAGTAAAACAGTATAATATCTTGATCCGGCACTCGAGCTCGTTTGAGTAGGACAATAAAATATAAGCGTTTATTAGACTTTTTTATAACTTCGTTAATATGTTCGATCCAAAGAAGATTATTGGACACAGTTAATCCTAGAATCTTAGCATGGTTGACAACGTCAAACTCCCTCCCCTCTATGGAAATGGCGTCAAACGAATGTTTTTGTTTCTTAAAATCAATGATCATTTCCTAGCACTTTTCAATATTTAATTGCAGCTTGTTTTCGCATGACCAATTCTGGACAAGTTCGGCATCACTCTGGATCGTACTACAATCCCCTTTATTTACAATTTCTGCAACATTAGCGTCGTCCACATATTTCCATTTATTTGCACTGGGAAACGTGAGATCGTTTATCATCAACAGAAAAAGCCACGGTCCAAGTTTAGTACCTTGGGGGACACCTGACAGTATATTACCCCATTCGGAAACACGATCATTGGCCAGTTTAACCCGCTGTTTCCGATCTTTCAGAAAATCAACAACCCAGCGAGCAATTCCTGGGGGAATGGGTAGGTCACAGATTTTTTTTGCTAAAATGGCATGATCAATAAGGTCAAAGGCCTTCCTATAATCTAGGAGCATGATCCTTACAGCAGCACCAGTGGCATCTGTGGCTTCAGCCCACTTATGTATCATTGAAATTAGAGCATATTGAGTAGAGGACTTTGGGATAGCTCCAAACTGGTCGGGGTCGATAATTGAAAGGATGGCAGGACTGATATATGTAACTACAATAAACTCCTCTGCGACCTTTGAAAGTGCAGGTGTGAGTGATATTGGTCTAAGGTGCTTACTGACGTTTGTCACAGGTTTTGTTTTAACTAGGGGAGAAATGTTCGCTAATTTCCAAGCTGACGGGAATTTTTGTTCGGCAAAGGTACAGTTCAGTACGGTGCGGACAGGTTGGGCAAGGATTTCTGCAAATTCGTTTAGCAACCGGTTTGGCAAATCATCGGGACCTGACGCTTTTCGGGGATTTAGTTTCTTTAACGCACGAAAGACAACATGTTCGGACAGCACAGGGGGGTCAAACTCATCGTCGTATGGGGGAATGGATTGTAGAGGTTGATAAGCTTTCATAGGCTCCAGGAAGGCGTCGTTAATAAGATTAGCAATTGCAAGGGAGTCAAAGTTCTCAATTTGGTCAAGTTGGAGTTTGGATCGGAAATTCTCAGAACTCTCAGTAGTGGTCATACCTGCAATTTTTTTAACATCACTCCACCACCGACTTGGTTTGGACTCCTTTAAATGCTGTACTTTAGATGAGTAAAATTTAGCCCGACAAGACTTTCTTTCTCGATTTACACGGTTTCGATATAAACGAAAGAGTTCTATATTCCCTTTTACAAAAGCTCTTTTGCGGAGTTTGATCAAGTTTTGAACTCCAGAGTGATCCAAGGTTGGTCATTTACGTGTAATTTGGATGTTCTTAGTGGCATGATGCTATTAATTCCGATTCTCACTAAATCTGTGAATAATTTTAACTTTCGAGAGAATTTAGACTAGACCAGTCACACGAATTAAGATACCTGCCAAGTTCATCTCGCCTACTACGTCGCATATCTCTTTTACATATGGTTCGACGACTGGAGGTTTGGGGTAATCTATATTTTGGATGGAGAATAATCACGTTGTGGTCAGATAGTCCCAAGGGCGCACACTTTTCGACAGAGTTTACCCCATATAGGTGAGGTAAGTTAGTTAGGATCAAATCTAAAATTTGGTCACCTCTTGTTGGTACACGGACTAGTTGCTTCATCCTAAACTGTGTTAACAATCGGTTGATGTTTAGTCGATTAAAATCACCAGTCAGGAATATTCCGCAACCAGGATAATAGCATTCAATGGACGTAAGTGTAAGGAACAAGTAATCAATCATAGAATTGTCGTCGGCGTTAGGAGGGTGGTAAACTGTACCAATCACAATATAAGGAACTCCTCGAGGGAGTCTATTTGGTCTAATTTGGACCCAAAGTACTTCAAAATTTGGATTGTCAAAATGATCGAGTGTTTTAAATTTTATTGAATTTCGAATGTATGTACACACACCACCATGAGCACCATAAGTTCGATTTTTGTAGATGAGATTATAACCAGAAATGTTGATACAATCTTCACTGATACCGTCATGAAGCCAAGTTTCTGTAAAGCAGGCTAAATCAGGTTTTAGCTGAGTGATGCAGAGGGTTATTTCATCAATTTTGGGTGCTAGGGACATAGTGTTGGATAGTATAGTCTAGCTGTCTGCGCTTTCTCCTTGGTTGAGGGTAGAGTTTACAAATTTTGTCTCTTGAGTCATATCCCAGATTTTTTGTAGGATAGGAGCACCCTTCTTCAAAATGGTCAGAGCAGACCCTGGAATTTGATCTAGGACTCCATAACTTTTTCGTATTCTTCAGGTAGTTTTACAAAAGAGTTTGGGAGTTGGTCGAGGGTCAGAGGTCGAGGGTCGAGGGTGCAAGGTCGAGGTCGAGGGTGGAAGGTCGAGGTCGAGGGTCGAAAGTCGAGGTCGAGGGTCGAAAGTCGAGGTCGAGGGTCGAAAGTCGAGGTCGAGGGTCGAAAGTCGAGGTCGAGGGTCGAAAGTCGAGGTCGAAAAATTGATTTCATTGGTACTGTTGAATTTGAGTAGAATGCTGAATGGTGTAAAAACTTTTAAAAACTATACTTTTGTCAATTTACACAACTTCTTTTCGTAAATATTAACACGAAATATTGATTAGTAAGTGAAACTAATGATACTAAATTTAGGGGCCGATTACATGGGCCGAGTTGTCCCGGCTAACCGAGTTGACCCACTAAGGCGAGACGAGTTATAAATTGCAATTACATAAGCCGGACTAGCTCGGCAAACCGGGCTGAAGTGAGCTCATTAATTGAAAATTTTCAACAATTAAATAAGTTTTGCTGGTTTTAGAAAGAAAATTGTTTACATACTGCAATTAAGGGCTTCTTCACGTATAGGCTGGAGTTAGATGCTGTATTTATAATGAGAAATGCCCATAACATAGTTTTCTTCGCTTTTATCTGGTAAAATGCAGTCGCTTCGCTCTTGAAAACTTTGAATCGCTTACCATAGCACAAAAACATCATTTTGATACTAATTTGAGTTTCTTGTAACGTTATTTATCAATATTTTTAACAAAATGACCGCGCGTTGACCATATCTCAGCCCGGTTTGCCGAGTTGAAGCGATTACATGGCAATTTTCATCCCGCCTAAGCGAGTAACTCGGCAAGCCACAAGCAGGATCCCGGCTAGGCGGGACAACTCGCTAGCCATGTAATCGTAAAGTCGAAATAATAGGGAATACATTATACGAAGCGGGTCAACTCGGCAAAGCGAGTCGCTTAGCCGGGACAACTCGCCCATGTAATTCGCCCATGTAGGTGCGGTCATAACTATTTTTGAACTCTATATCGAAAAATTGATTTCATTGGGACCGTTGAATTTGAGTAGAATGCTTAATGGTGTAAAAACTTTTAAAAACTATACTTTTGTCAATTTACACAACTTCTTTTCGTAAATATTAACACGAAATATTGATCAGTAAGTTAAATCAATGATACTAATTTAGATTTTATACAGTAATTGTTGTTAAATTGGCAAGGCGTGGTCATAACTGTTTTTGAACTCTAGATTATGCTTAATACTCAAAGCGCCAACATGGAGTCGTCGGCGTCAGAATGTAGCTCGGGGTTTTCGGTTGATTTCAACGTAGACTGTGACTCAGATGTCAACACATATGCAGATGCTCTCAAAAGGAAGGACGTCGTATCACAATATCAAACACAAGGCGAGACAATCGCCCTTAAAATCGCAATCGAACGGTCAATGACAAAGGTTCGTTGTTGTTTGTTAATTTTAAAATATCACATTTGTCGGTTCTACATGTACAAGTTAAATTAAACTAACAAAAACATTCTGGCCATTTTAGGAAGTAACCAACTAAGAACTGTCTGTATAAAACTCTTCATGTAATCAGTCTCATAAATGATAATTCTATTTAGGAATTTCTTGGTGTTCATCTACGCTTTTCAGGAAAAATATTAGATACAAGCCTATATCTCAACGTACATAGCTATTAGCTCAACGTAACTCAACAATGTGCATAGCAGCATATATCTTAAGTACTATAAAAATATCTCGTCAGAGAAATAGTTTATTGGCAAGGCGTAATTGCTACTTTCAACCCATAGGAATTGAGTATTTGTTTCGTCATATGGTCCAAAGACTGAAAGAGGTCCGACGAAATGTGCACCAGGCCGGAATAAAGCGGGTTCTTTCGTTTTATGTGGGTGACCTCCGGATGATAATAAGTATTGCAAAAGTCTAACCCATAAACAAGTTGTTGAGTTCTATCATCTCTTCGTATCACCCGTCGATCAACATGTTTAACCACGATGTTGTGGAGTGGCGAACGATACATATCGGTAAATATGTTCCCACATCCATAACACTTTTGTGCTCAGGACGGTAAAGGCACCAGTTCATACGGATGCGGAGACATGCCAGAGTGCCACGGAAGAGACTGCACCTCAGTATTTGTATTTGCCCTTAGGGTATGATTTGTAGTGTATGATGACGACGATCCATGAGCTACGTTCGCTGGAAACGGTTGTGGAAAATGCATAGGTACCACAGACGACAATGAACAAGGATTAGTAAGAGACTGGACCCCTGTATTGGTATTTTGCATTACAACTTCAGTTCTAACAGAAGATAACGACGTGCCAGGTACGTTCGCTGGAAACAGTTGCGATAAATTCATAGGTACCATAGATGACACTGAACAACGATCAGTTCCAACGGTGGGTGCAGTTGACACTCTAGAAGTCGTATTCTGAAAGGGTGTTGGAATGTTTATTGGGTTCGAGTATGACGAACAAAACGTACTCGAGGGAGGTACATTGTACTGATTTTGGGCAAGGGCAGGGTGAGAAGACACGCTAGATGGATAGATTAATGCGCTGGCTGGAGCTGTTGGTTTTTTTACTATTTTTCTATTTTGTTTATTTTTTTGTGGTCGATGTTTCGATTTTGGATCGATTTTAAGTCCATCCCCAACATTATTTTTTGGGAACATATCTTTACCTAATTTTTTCGCTCTTTTTAGTTGCTCAGTATGTTTTTTTCGCTGGCGTTCAGAGTGAGATGGACCTGTACCACCCGATGCAACACCACGCTCGTACGCTGCAATTTCTACGTCTAATGTGACCGCATCCCTGACGTCTGCCTGGCATGCATCCAGCAAGGAAAGATTTGGCAAGTCTCTGTGAGCCCATCCAGCATGTATTACTTCTTGTTGGTTCATTTTAGGAGCTGCGTTAGGCGCAAAAACACGGAAAATATACCCACGCCTGTCATTCCACCAAGAAATCCATGAAGCCAAGAACTCTCTTTCCACTCTATCATTTATAAAATCATCCATTTTACGTTTGGCATCATCGTAAGCAGACACAGTTGTACTTTCTAGAAGCGAGTTACAAATAGATTTAAATATCTATTAAATACCAAATGCATTTCTTATACCTGCCATGTTCGCGCGCGCCATGTCCGTGCACCATCCGAGCGGATTGAATTTTTTCAAACCATTTCCGGACACTTTTTGAAGTAGTTCGTTGAAAAGAGTCCAAAACAGAGTGGGTTTCTGTACTTTCAGACTCTGTTTCCATTGTGGCAAGTGCCACTTGCTTACGTAAGAGCGGATGATACACACTTGCTGTAAGAGTTATGAAACCCTTGCACCTTTTATATTTTCCGTCAAAAAAGCAGTATTCTTCGTTTAGAAAGTGATTACCATCCTTGTCCATGTTCATAGCCATTTCAGCCTTAGTCTTACTTGACTTAAACACAAATGATGGTTTATCGGAATTACCTCTTCGGTCGTTCATCTTATAAATATAATATTTGTCCTTTTTATCACAGTATTCCTTGAATACTGCTACTGCTTCAAAATCATGTCCAACTGGTTGCGTCTCTCTTTTCACTTTTTTCTTTATATTAGAAATCCAGTTACGATCTAAGGTTGATTCTACTTCTTTTTCTACCTCACTCCAATCCAGTTGTTTCCTAAAAGCCGAAAGTACGCAAGATGATTGGATTTCTGATGGTTTCATGTTTGGATTATTTTCCACCAATTGTTCAATCCGTTCAACATTTTTTTCAACGTTCTTCACGACAGGACATGAATGCTCACCATAATGGTATACAGTCACAGACTTTCTTCCGTAGCTGATATATCGACGAGCTGGGCAGCTGACAAACTTTGGAACGTTCCCGCATCCTTTACAGACACTCGTGGAATCTTTTCGGCTCCTTTTTTCAAACTGGGTCCTGTTAATGATACCATACTGGATCTTATAGGGACAGTTTTCATTCTCACATATGCTCGAACCTTTACAGTCAGCGTATCTAACTCGTTTGTGTCCTTGCCAATTTGTGGGACAGTTTTTCTTCCAACGTCGGCCGTCTTTCAATAATTGAAAGGCATTTTTACTCTTCGTGAAACGATTAATTACATAAACTTTCGTCCCGTCGATGGCTTCAGGAAGTCGGTCAACAATTCATCCTCCACGTCATCCCACTGATGTAAAGGTACTTTTCTCACACGTACTTTTATTGTAGCCCGTATCGGGAGAATCGCTTTCACTTGAGGTTGAGGAGCTCTCACATCCAGAATCATCCTTACGGCAAAAAAACAACCTTTTATGAATTATTTTTATGTACGTATATTATTCCTATACAGGTGCTTCTAAGAAAACTAGAATAGAATATTTCAACTTTAGTTAAAGCTAGTCCCTATAAAGATTCCATTGTTGTATAATGTGTTCGCACCAAAAAGGCTTCAAACGTTTTATTTTACGTACATACGCATGCTCAAAATGGCACAAAAATCATGTCATTCAACAGTCAAGGCCTTGGTCTTTATGATCACGAAAAAATTACGTTCATACACCCAGTAATTAACGCACAATGGCATGCTAAAGTTCGATTACCTGAGACACTCGGCCTGTATTGCTTAAAATGTTGCCAACAATGTTCTTAAAATATATAATTGCTTAGTTGTTATCCTGCCTGTTAGGAGACTGGCAGTGTAATAATAATGTCTAATGAATATTTATTATATAAAGTATAGTGCTTTATATGGTATTCGAGCACAGATAAAACTGATAATCTTACATGTGAGATTATTATCAGTTATAGACCTGGAGCGAGGGGTATTCCACAAAATGGGAATACCCCGAGTAAAAGGTCTATAAATGATATATTATACCGAACCTTATATGGCTTTTACTTGTACTAGATACTAGAAAACAAATAGCATTGACTTAATAGATAATTAATAACTTTTAATTTTAAAATACAACTTTTGATAACTTAGTTCTTTTTTCGTATTTACCGCGTCCTTGCTATCCAATAACCGCCTTATTTCATAATTTACTTCCGTGTTTACTTCAAATTAGACGACGGCCTGGGTACGAGCGGGTATTCAAAAGTCGAACTCCCCGCTCAAGCGTGGTATTCGACTCGAATACCATGCCCCGGGGAAACGACTCAGAGTACAAGTTGCCCGGGGCATGGTATTCGCTGAAAAATACCCCGGTCATGTGGGGTACAACTCTAGTTCTCTGATTGGACAAACTTATTGTGAAGTATAATATTTTATGATAATCTCACATGTGAAAATTATCGCTTTTGAAGTTTATGAAAATGGATATTTTATTTTATTTTATTTTGTTTGAAAAGACTGTCCTTTATATAATAAACAGAAAAACACATGGATGCTTGGAAATACCATTTATTTCTCGTGTTGAACATGATATCTCACGAGTGAGCGCAGCGAACTCGTGAGAAGTAATATATCACACACGAGGAGTTTATTATAGTGATTTGAAACACCGAAAAGTGTGTTGAAAAACAAGATAACACTATGTCTGTTTTTAAGCTGTCAAGATGCAACGACCGATGTGCATTTCACTTCAAAAATCCCGTACACTCTGTGAAAAAATCCTCAAAAAGTCCTGAAAATCTGGAATAAGTCCGGAAAATCCACGAAAATCCAAAAGTCCGGAAAATCCTCAAAATGTCCGAAAAATCCACAAAAATCCTTCAAAATTCCCGAAAATCCTTCAAAAATCAGCAAAAATAGCGAAATACTTGGTGTTATTTCATCGTAAAATGTTTGTAGCATGACAATCGTCAAAACGAGGCTTCAAAAAAAGTTCGGAAAAGTCCGAAGAAAATCTTGAAAAATCCAGACAATCCGGAAAAAATCCAGAAAATCCGGGAAAATCCAAAAGATCAGGAAAAGTCCAAAAAATCCTTGACAATTTCGTTCAAAAAATCTGCAAAAATCCACAAAAAATCCTGAAAATCTCGTACACTTTTTTGGAGTGAAATGCCCCTCGGCAACGACAAAAACCTACACAAATACGACAGGTTTATGGATTTCTTGACAGCTTGTGTGAGAAATTTTTTTACCACCAACCATTGAACAACAAAAACACAACAAAAATATTCAAACAGTACCTTCAAACAAAAACTGCCTGATATATTTGGTTCAAGATGAAAAATCCAACTTGACAGTTGGATTTAGCTGTCAATAGTTTAGCTGTCAACTTGATATAGCTTCTCAAACAAACCAGTATTTAAAGAGAAATTCAACGCGAAAGTTGAGTTATAATTTATGGGTGTTTATTACCGTGGTATCAAGACAACGATACGGTGGTGATTTCCTTTGTGTTTTGCTCATGAATTATTAATGATTTTGAGAAATCATGTTCAACACTCGAAATTAATCTGGTATTTTCGCGCACCCATGTATTATTCTCTATATAATTTACGCGCGGTCGTGGTAAGTGATATAATGCTTTTACCTTAAACTTGAAGACAAATTTAATAATTCGTCCTCAGCTTGATCATCACCATCATCCGATGCTTTTAAATTTCTAGAATTAAGACAGTGAAGACTGGACAGTTGGAACGCAATAATGACAACGCGCAACTAATTAATATGTAATAAATTACCTTCTTGATTGCTTAGTTTTTTTCTTAGGCTTGGCTTTTGTCTTTTCTGGTGATATTGTAAGATCAATCACTTCTTTGCAAAGATTTGTTGGATTTGACTGTACAAAATTAAAAATCCAGATGTATAAATCACCGACAGGCCTACCACGAATTGTTGCATGGCAGTTATAATGGGCTTATAATGAACAGTTTCACATGCGGGGGATTTTTAGGACTAAAGTCGAAGCAATGCTGTTTTCATTTGTAACTACTGTACTATGGCATTGCATTGTCATTAAAGGCAATAATATGGATGGTTTCGAACGCACTTTGAATTGACTGGATGCAATTTTAAAAAATAGACGCTCAAGTAGCGCATGTGGCTACTACCGCTTGAACAGAAGATTCATATATATTTCAGCAAAGAACAAAATGTCTGGATAGATTTTAAGTGGCTCCTTACTGT
Organism: Trachythela sp. YZ-2020; assembly: GCA_016169945.1. NCBI lineage: Eukaryota > Metazoa > Cnidaria > Anthozoa > Malacalcyonacea > Clavulariidae > Trachythela > Trachythela sp. YZ-2020. The sequence goes on from JADLSH010000387.1 coordinate 7,730,568, forward strand.
TTTTTAGCAAAAGGCAAATTTATGATTAGGATGGAATTTATGAACAATTGTTATGAACAAATAAATTGTAAAATTTCCCCTTCATAAATCATAAATCTTCCCAGACATCCCTAGACTGAGCCAACGCCCCAACCACAATTTGTTAATGTATGGCGACGTTACACAAGTTAATTGTATCTCAAAGCCAAAAGTTTCCATTATGTACAGGGTGCCCCCCAAAAAAGTAAACCCTTTGATATTGAAATTGGCATTACATGGGTATAATTAAGAAAAACTTGAACTGTGTGTTAAGAAAGTATTGAGAAGCTTTTTGTCTTCGTTTGAGACCTGTTTTAGATGACGAATTGCCATCCACAAAGATATTTCATATTAAACTTGACGAGTTAAATTCAACGGAAATTCGACATGTAAAACAGGCCTCAAACGAAGAAAAAAAGCTTCTGAACCTTTCTTAACACACAGTTCAAGTTTTTCTTAATTATACCCATGTGTGAATTGAATACAATAGGTCATTTGACAGCAATGCTAATTTCAATTTCAAAGGGTTTACTTTTTTGGGGACACCCTGTATAGAAACAAATTAATGTCTTAAGCTGGATTCCATTGTCTCGTTTTTCATACGTGCGTACACGCACGGAAAAGTTTAAATCTTTCTAAATATTATATTAGTTTTAACCATGTCAACAAATACATTTTAAATCATACACAAAATTAAATGCTGCGGTAATTTTATTCGCTGAATTACTTCATAAGAAAATTTTAAATGGATTTAAACTTTTCCGTGCGTGTACGTACGTATGAAAAACGCGACAGTTGAAATCCAGCCTGGCTTAACTGCTTAATTTGACATAATTGTAACCAATCATAAACCAGGAAAATGAATACAATAGATAAAGCATGCTCGCAAGAGATCACTTTGTTCTAAAGTTCCAACGAGGCACACTACAGGTTACAAAGCTGCGAAACTTTTATTCATCTATTGCTTATAAATAATTCATCGCTATGCCTCCAGTTCGACGCGTAAGAATACGAAATGCAAATGAAGGAAGTGCGTCAAGCAATAACGTTTCCAACATCAGACATAATGTAGTTAATACCATTACAAGTCTTCGAAGACAGTGCGCCGAGAAAGGACTACCAACACATGGACGTCGAAATGCGTTAGTTGCTCGCTTACAACACCACGCCACAACTAACGTGAATTTACGCGTGTCTACAAACGAAGACTCGCAACCAGCGCCTACGGAATCACTAACCTTGCCTATGGAATCGCAACAACTTCTTTCAGAAGCGCAGCAGGCACAAATTCAGTCGATAGCCTCTCGTTGTATTGAACAAGCTGCGGCCGAGATAGCGTCCAACGCAGCCCGGGCTGCCGTCCAAGCAATGTTAAACTCGACGTCTTGTGCTAGTGGAAGCAACGCGGCCAACAGCATTCCAGTCATCCTAGACGAACGCGAAGTGCGCGAAGGCAATATTCCCACACTAACTGCAAATCAGTCGACCAACGCCACAGTACAGCGAATTCCCTACGGAAATGGCTTCCACGAGGTTCCTGCGACATACGTCAAGCAAATCCAGTCGGGTGAGTTTTTTGACTTAGCTAAACTTCTACCTAAAAACATGTCGATGGGCAACCAATCCGATGAGCCCATAATCTTAACGCTTGAGAACACGGTGATTAAGGCCAAAAAGGCATCTCAGCCAACCGCTAGAATCACCGATATTGAACAGTGGACAACCGCGTACACCTCGTATATGAGCGTTATGACCCATCAGTTTCCCGGTCGGGCCCAAGAACTTATCCAATATATGAGTTTGATACGCCATGCTGCCCAAACTCACCGGGGCCTGGGTTGGTGTATATACGACCACAAATTCCGATGTAAAGCCGCACTTAACCCTAGTCTCGACTGGTCCATTCTTGATCAACAACTTTGGCTGATGATATTTACCACAGCACCGGATATGCTTGCACGACAATATCCAATTTTTGCCAATGGACCCCAAAACCGGGCTTCCTCAGGGGGCGAACGAGGAGGCTCTTGTCATGAATTCAACCGAATGGGTCTGTGTTCCCGGCAGTCATGCCAATACCGCCACCTATGTAACAGGTGCAATCAACCACACCCAGGGTATCTCTGCCCCTCCTTCAAATCCACACAAGCTGAGGATAATGAGCAAATCTCAAAACGAGGTCACAAAACTTCAAGATCAAAACGTGACTGAAGTAATACCATTACCTACCCCTGTTTCTGTTCACAACCTAGAAGAAGCTCTGTCTGGTCATCCAAATTTTGTTTCAGAGCTTTGTAACGTTTTTACTCATGGTGTGCACATAGGTTTTCAGGGGCAACGCACCCCCAGGTTTTCAAAAAATTTGCCTACTGCTTTTGCCAATCCGGAAACTGTTTCCTCGAATTTAGCAACTGAAGTTTCTCTTGGCCGCATGGCTGGCCCTTTTGACTCTCCCCCCTTTCAGAATTTTCAGGTTTCACCAATTGGCTTGGTACCTAAAAAGAATTCAAGCAAATTCCGCACAATTTTTCATTTGTCTTATCCGAAATCAGGCTCAACCAGCATAAATCATAGCATTTCGAAAGAAGATTTTAGTCTCCAGTATATCACAATAGATGATGCTATCAAGGGTATTCAGCGTTTTGGCTCAGGCTGCTTCCTGGCTAAAACCGACATTGAATCGGCTTTTAGGCTAGTCCCAATCCATCCAGATGACTATGAGCTGTTAGGCATGTGCTGGGAGGGGAAGTATTATTATGATAAGGTTCTACCATTTGGGTTACGGAGTGCCCCATCCATCTTTAACCGACTTTCAGATGCACTTGAATGGATCCTACTCCATAACTGTAACATCTCATTTGTATGTCATATTCTTGATGATTTCCTTCTCATTGAGCCCCCAGCAGTTACACCACCTTTGGACGGGGTTTGTCAACAAAGTTTAACAAAAATGTTATCTACCTTTGAAAGCATTAAGATCCCAATAGCTCCAGGGAAAACACAAGGCCCCTCGCAAGTACTTGAGTTTTTAGGCATCCTATTAGACACTGTAAACATGAAAGCCAGTCTACCTCGAGACAAAATTGAGAGGCTGCATGCCATCTTTGAGCAATTTCAACATAGACGGTCCTGTACTCTAAAAGAATTGCAGTCTTTAATAGGCACCTAAACTTTGCATGTAAAGTAGTGCCCCTGGGCAGCCTTCTTACAACGCATGATTGCTCTAACTAGAAACATCAAGAAACCACATCACCACATTAAGCTAAATTCTGGTTTCTTCCAAGATCTTGAAATGTGGAAGAAGTTTATTTCCAACTGGAATGGGGCAAATTTCTTTCTGTCTTCAGAGTGGCATGACTCTGATACTTTAGTGCTACATACTGATGCCTCTGGCACATTGGGGTTTGGGGGTATTTTTGGGAAGAAGTGGTTTCAGGGAGCATGGAAACCAAATCAAAGACTAGGCCAGCCTGGTATAAGTATATCTTGGCAGGAGTTCTTTGCAATAGTTGTAGCATGTCATATCTGGGGTGACCTCCTTCGGGACCACCGGGTTAGGTTTCATTGCGATAATGAGGCTGTGGTGACCATTATTAATACTAAACGTTCCCGAATCCCCAGGGTTATGGACTTACTGCGTCATCTAACACTCCTAACCTTGCGGCACAATATATACATCCACGCTGTGCATATTCCTGGTAAACACAATGACATAGCCGATGCAATTTCTCGTTTTCAATTTCAGAGGTTTCGACAATTGGCTCCGGATGCAGATACCAGTCCCTGCCAAATTCCAGAAACTGTAATGACTCTCTGAATGAGGACATCCAACATTATATAAATTTATCTCTAGCATCTGCAACACAACAAACTTATAGTTCTGGAGAAAAACGCTTTATAACATTCATCCAGTTATACAAGAAAAAATATTGACCAGTGTATACCAGCTGACGAAGTGCTGTTGACAGAATTTGTCGCATTTCTTGCAAAATCTATCAAATATCCTTCCATAAAAACATATTTAGCAGCAGTTCGTCACTACCACATTCGGCATGGTTTCCAGTTAAATTTGCACAAAATGTTACGCCTGCAACTTGTGTTACGAGGAATTAAACGCTCCCATGGCGACAAAATTAGAGTCCGCCTCCCAATCACAATCCACCATTTGCGGCTTTTTAGAATGTTACTTGGCATACCCAACACACCAAGTTTTGATTCCCTGATGATCTGGGCAGCCATGACATTAGCCTTTTGGGTTTCTCCGTCTTGGAGAGTTAACATGCAACTGTAAATTCAATCCGAACATACATCTTACCGAGATAGCGTCCTCTTTGCACCTAGACTTGGCACAAAAGGTCCAGATTCCATGACTGTCCATATTAAGGAGTCCAAGACTGACCCATTTCGCCTGGGTCATACTATAACAGTTGGGGCCACTAATTCTGATATTTGTCCAGTACAAGCTTTACAAAACTATCTGTCACTACAACCACCCACAACTGGTCCTCTGTTTATCCATGCATCAGGTAAACCTCTCACAAAACAAAATTTAACCACTGAAACTAGGAAGCTGCTCACTAAATCTGGCTTCGAGGCTTTGAATTATGCTGGTCATAGCTATAGAATAGGTGCAGCAACGACTGCAGCGGAAGCAAAATTACCGTCATGGCTTATTAAAACCTTAGGACGGTGGTCATCTGACTGCTATGAACGTTATATCCAGACACCTACTTCTACGTTATCAGGAGTATCAGCCATGCTGGCCAAAAACTTAATTCTATTGCAAAAGAGAGAATAATATTATATCTAAGAATATATGTGTGCGCATATATATACATATATGCATATTTATATGTATACATGCCAATTTGCATATTTATGTGTGGGCTTTTTTCTATGGGAATACACTTTGTGTATTTGTGGGGTTGAAGTGCTCCCAATGATCACCTTCAGGCCCATAGACTCAGGTTACCTTAATGTACAGATAATCAGTCGAATCGTAGGGACTGGCCAAGGGGATTATGACCTCGTGGTTCAGGTTGATGTTAGAGGGGGTCGCTACCCTTCTGGCAGGGCTCTATTGGGGATTATGACCCCTATAGGGCATTCAGTCTCTCCTAGTGGGGCTTATAGATCCCCCACAGGAGGAAAGCATAAGGCCTTAATGAGTCTTTTGGGATGTACACAGCTTTACAACAGTACAGTATGTTAAACCGGAGTACTTCACCCCCATGACCCATTCTCCCACACAAAAATTCGTATCACTTGTGTTTGATTTTAGTCGTAGTATTCTCCCAAGAGCAATTGAATCATTAAAGCCAATTTATATGCAAAAATATAAATTTAAGTTAATGGAGCAATGCTCACGGTAATTGGCAAATGGCAATTTCAATGCTATATAACTCAGGGTCTGATTACAGTTTCATGTTATCACAACTAAAATATGCGGCTGATGGTGATGAAAGGTCACCTGGTTTATATCATGTCTGAAATATCAAAGGTTACTTTGTATTCATCATTTGTGCACGTGCACGGCAGATGACACAAAATTCCTACAACCAATCAGAATGTTACCTGCTTAATTTGACATAATTGTAACCAATCATAAACCAGGAAAATGAATACAATAGATAAAGCATGCTCGCAAGAGATCACTTTGTTCTAAAGTTCCAACGAGGCACACTACAGGTTACAAAGCTGCGAAACTTTTACCCACCCACCCACCTCGTCTAGTCAGAGGATATGCACTGGTACTAAAGAGAACACTGGAAGCACCTACGTCACGGTATATCCTAGAAACAATGCGAACATTGGAGGGCACTGCTATCGTACCTCAGGACATATTAAAATCTTATTTGTAAAATATGAACTGGTATTTTGTTGAATTTATTTTATGCTTTGTAGTAACAAATCAAATGGTCATGCGGGGTTGAAGTGCTCCCAATGATCACCTTCAGGCCCATAGACTCAGGTTACCTTAATGTACAGATAATCAGTCGAATCGTAGGGACTGGCCAAGGGGATTATGACCTCGTGGTTCAGGTTGATGTTAGAGGGGGTCGCTACCCTTCTGGCAGGGCTCTATTGGGGATTATGACCCCTATAGGGCATTCAGTCTCTCCTAGTGGGGCTTATAGATCCCCCACAGGAGGAAAGCATAAGGCCTTAATGAGTCTTTTGGGATGTACACAGCTTTACAACAGTACAGTATGTTAAACCGGAGTACTTCACCCCCATGACCCATTCTCCCACACAAAAATTCGTATCACTTGTGTTTGATTTTAGTCGTAGTATTCTCCCAAGAGCAATTGAATCATTAACTGGGTGAAACTCTTCCTTTTCCCACCATTCAAAAACCTTTTGTTTTTTCTAAGTAGACAAGTAAATCAAGAATAACTTTTAACGGCCGGGCACATATTATAAGCTCGCGTAAAAAACAAATTGGTCACTGCCAACCTTTGCAGGTGATTTAGCGTTCGGCGACATATTCTGCTTCTGCTTTCTTGCATGTCGATCCAATAATTCCAATTCAAGGTTTTTATCACTTCTGTTGGTTACTTCCTAAAATGGCCAGAATGTTTTTGTTAGTTTAATTTAACTTGTACATGTAGAACCGACAAATGTGATATTTTAAAATTAACAAACAACAACGAACCTTTGCCATTGACCGTTCGATTGCGATTTTAGGGGCGATTGTCTCGCCTTGTGTTTGATATTGTGATACGACGTCCTTCCTTTTGAGAGCATCTGCATATGTGTTGACATCTGAGTCACAGTCTACGTTGAAATCAACCGAAAACCCCGAGCTACATTCTGACGCCGACGACTCCATGTCGGCGCTTTGAGTATTAAGCATAATATAGAGTTCAAAAATAGTTATGACCACGCCTTGCCAATTTAACAACAATTATAAAATCTAAATTTAGTATCATTGATTTAACTTACTGATCAATATTTCGTGTTAATATTTACGAAAAGAAGTTGTGTAAATTGACAAAAGTACAGTTTTTAAAGTTTTTACACCATTCAGCATTCTACTCAAATTCATCAGTACCAATGAAATCAACTTTTCGACCTCGACTTTCGACCCTCGACCTCGACTTTCGACCCTCGACCTCGACTTTCGACCCTCGACCTCGACTTTCGACCCTCGACTTCGACTTTCGACCCTCGACCTCGACTTTCGACCTTCGACCTCGACTTTCGACCCTCGACCTCGACTTTCGACCCTCGACCTCGACCTTCCACCCTCGACCCTCGACCTCTGATCCTCGACCCTCGACCAAAACCCAAACTCTTTACAAAACAGTCATCCGCCGTATTTGCAAGAAAGTTAATTTAAGTGGAAAATTTAGACCTACTTATCATTGTTTTCTTACGATAATGTATAACACTAAATTATGTGATGTCGTGCTTTAAGATTACATGAAACCAAAGAAGGCAAAGATGAAACATACATATAATCACTTACTTGAATGGTTCTTCACATGAACAAGAGTCGTGTTTCATTCCTGCATGTTTCTCGCATGTAGTTTCCCTCCATTTTGACAGTCTATATGCACCATTTGAACAACCAACAACAGCACAATGCGTTGACATTTTGAGTATTTATACCAATAAATCTTTATATGTTTATTCGGCGGATTACATGTATACAGCATTCGACCGGAAAAGATTTGAAAGCTTTGTTTACCTCCCACACACGCGTGAAAATGCGCGCACAGCATAAATGTTTATGTGTTGATTGTTGATAATTGAATGCATATGCATTCCCGTTCAAAAAACAATTGAGCACCTGGATTCCAATTATCGCTTCCGCCATTTTTAGTTTATTACCTCCGCTAGTTTGTTACTAGGCAACAAGCAAATGGGAATCTTTTCGATAACGTGTATTGCCAAAGGCCTTGCTCGAAATCTTAAAATTCCTTAGAAAATTCCTTAAAAATGGAATTCCTTAAAAAAATCCTTAGAAGTAGGAGCACTGATTTTAATTGCAACATTAATTTCCCGGAAGTGAAATAAATCTGGTATTAATAAATGCGAATTTTAATCATGCGGTGTGCGGAAGCAAAGGGTTGCAGAAACAGAGTTGCGCAACAATGAATTGCGGATTGTTGTATTGCGGATTGAAGTAGAATGTGGCGACGAAGGGCCTTCGCTCGAAACGTCGACGTTCTTATTGAATTTCTCAGATAACTTGATCTTAAAGACCCGAAGCTTATAATAATTTAGATACAAGAGTAAATTACTAGAAAGACTGGCAGGCAGACTCCCGCGACGGAAAACCCACAAGGCGGGCGAGGCGGAGGAGGCGAAAGACCGTCTGCCGGATTTAGCTGTCTATTTTAAATACCCGTCCACCAGTGGACAGGAATTGATGATTGGCTGTATGGGTGTGTGCCGATGTCAATCAAGGCAAAATATGCGTTAATATGTAACACATACAGTATCAAATTCCGCCATGAAGTAGATGTGTGTGGTCGCCTGTTTGCAAATTATGCATTTCTCAATATACAAGACGCGAACTAACGTTAATAAGAGATCGTGGTTAGAGAATTACTTGTTGGAAAACATGTTTTACTTGCTCTGGCCTAGACGAAATCTCCAGAATATTAATTTGTTTATCATATTGCGAGTATTGTCCATATTGTCTCACGCTGACACAATCAGGCACTCAGTAATCACAACAGTTTAGCCGCGAGATTGAAGATTTCGCTCTATAGGCCTATAAATATTAATTGCACTTGTTTCTATATAATAAATGCTTAGAATTTATTTTGAAAAGCATCTACAGTGCTCTATTGCTATCATTATATTTTCACATTAATTGCGTTCATTGTAATGTTTACATAAGCAACCCAACCTTGCAAGACTGATTTAACATTTTACAAGTATTTCAAATACTAACCAGGGAATTTTTTGAACATAGGCTTCTAGAACTTAATAGGCAAAAATTGTAATTATAGTTTAATATATTTGTAACTAATTTAAAATTACACAGGACTCCATTTAAACTAGCTTATAGCTAAACTGGATGTTCCTGTTGACATATTGATTAAAACAAACAAACAAACAAATTTTGAAGCAATCGTCTTATTCTGTCAAAACAACTGTTCAGTGAAAATAACCCCCGATATAAAAACGAGACATGATTGCCTTTAAACAGGCTAAAAATTCTTACAATGTGTATATTCTGTATTTATTCGCCTAGTTTTTGGTCTGATCATCCTTTTAATTTATGTCAGAGTAGTATTATACCTCTCTTCTGGCGCCGGAAGTAATTACTATTCAGGGAGTGTGTAGAGTGATGACGTCATCAGCGTACGTATCCCTGTACGTGCCTCTGTACGTACCCTGTACATACCCCTGTGTCCTATTTTGCATTGTTATGAGAAAAATATGTGAGCACAACTAAAAACCTAAAGTTTCGTTCATATTCTTTTGTAAATGTCATGGTACTCTCCATGTCAATCTAATTGTGATGGCTCGTACCCAGGATCTTTTCTCATATGAACAGAGAAATTCGCGCGCTTTTGTGTTCAAGGTCACTGGCCAAGGTCAAACCTTGGTCAAGGTCGCACGTGATAACGCACGTGATAACACACGTGATAATGAGTGTTCATGTAAAATAAATATGTATGGATCGCACGTGATAACGCACGTGATAACACACGTGATAATGAGTGTTCATGTAAAATAAATATGTATGGATCGCACGTGATAATGAGAGAACAATAATAATGAGGTCAGAATACAGTGAGCGTAGCTACGCATGATGTGTACAGCGTAGCTACGCATGATGTGTACAGCGTAGCTACACACGATGTGTACAGCGTAGCTACGCATGACGTGTACAGCGAGCGTAGCTACGCATGACGTGATTGGACATATCTGAACATGAACGAACTGTGAGAATATAATTTGAGGTTAATGACTAACACAAATCATTCGTTTCACTGCTTTGACAGATAACTTTGCTGAGTATATTTCTTTTCGTGAGAAGGCTTGCTTTGAAATTTAAAAGGTAAGTGTCTAAACAAAATTATGACTTAATAGAAATACATGCATGCCTCCGAGCACTTGTAAACTATACAAATATATCTCAAACATAATAATTTGTTAATTGTTCGCCAATTCTATTTTACGTTGTCTTAACATGAAGTACCACCGTGGTAACCATGGTAACACGGGTTTTTAGTATGATTAAAACAATAGGACGATTTATACTTTTTACTGTAGAATTTTCAGTTATATAACGTAGCCCGGTTTTCTAGTTTGCTGTTTAAGGTAGGTTTCTTTATTGCTTGTAATAGAAAGGAAATAAACTTAGCAAAAACATTTTTATTTAGATATGGATTTAGCTACTAAAATATCCGAGTGTCAAACGATTGCTGAGCTTACGCTTTGGAAAGTATGAACGTCCTGAACGAATACGAACAAAATCTTGTTTTCGAAAAGAAAGTGGAAATAATTGCTCGTGTACTGCAATGGAGGGCGGAAAACGAGCGGCTTGGGTTGGCGGCGAACCTTACGGATTCCTGGACGCCTGAACAAAGACAGCAGTTTTTGCAAGACTGGAATAACGACGAACCTTTTCAACAAATGTGTGAGGATTCAACGTTACATGATTTGACTCCTCAATGAACTGTCGAAGAAAGAGAGCGCTTCTATCGTGATTGGCAAGACGATGAGCCTTTGGTACAGTTTGGTCGTGGACAGAAAATATCTATTGACGATGTAAATGATGGTGCAGGGACATCTGATCAGGTTAGCGATAATAACTATTTTACTGTAACAGATGTTAAACAAGTTCGAGTGAAAAGGTTCCGAACAACTGGTGTGGATTATACTGTTCAGTTTACGGACACGTTTGCTCATTTGGAACTTTCTCAGTATCATGATCAACTGCATGAGATATTTGAAAGTTTATTGAACACTATCACACGAGATATTCCCGAGCACGATCAAGTCCGTTTTGTGTTGCGATCGCCTCAGCTTGAGACCCCTATTTCTCTTCCATTCCTTCCTCTTCACCAACTTACAACCGAACGTGTTTTAGCTCAAATTGAGCGTGTCATTCAATCCAATGAGGAATTTCAATTAAATGATTCTGTACATGTGAATTTGATTCATGTAGAAATGCCTAATGGCGGTACCGGAACAAAACGTTCTGAAATTAATTTCGAAAAGCATTTGGCCAAAAAAGGCTCAGTCATTCGCATTCAAAATACGGACGAAATTTGTTTAGCTCGAGCCTTAGTTGTTTCGATTGCCAAAATTGAAAATGATAGTCGGTATAAGATGATAGCCGACCATCGTATGCCGGTACAAACACTTTTAGCAAATGAATTTCACGAAAAAGCCAAAGTTCCAAAAGCAAAATGTGGTTTAGACGAAGTCAACCAATTTCAAACGTATTTGACTGATTACCAAATCAACATCGTTTCGAAAGAACATCAAAACTCTATCATTTTTTCTGGACCTAAAGAACAAGACAAAAGGATTTATTTGTTTTTGCATGACAATCACTATGATGTGATTAGAAGTATGCCCGGATTTTTTGCTCCTAAAAAGTATTGCCACACCTGTAAAAAAGCATATGATCACGTTACGGAGCATTTATGTCCGGATGCATGTAAATCGTGTCGTTTTCCAAATTGTCCAATTGTTGCATGGACTCCTTGTACTGATTGTAATCGTTTTTTTAAAAGTCAAGCTTGTTTCGATCGACACTAACAACGTATAGATAATGGTAAATCCATTTGTTCTTCTCTCGGGAAGTGTGATCAATGTCAATTACGGACTGAAGCGTTGCTCAAGATGTAAAGAATACGTTGACGTCAAGGACCATCAATGTTACATGCAACCTGTAAAGGAAAAACGTACTCGTGAGAATCAATCCGATATGTTTGATGACGAAGCCCATGACGAATCGCCTGAGAACAGTTACAATCAACTTCTCTTTTTTATGTGGAATGCCGTCAACGAACACTTGTGTGTGATTCAGAACGAGGCTGGTGACGAATGGGTGTTTCAAGGAGATCATACGAGAAACGAGTTTTGTGAATGGCTCTTTACGAAAGAACACGACAGTTCCGTCTGAGAACAGTTCCAAGGCTACGACAGTTATTTCATTCAACAATACTTACACGAGAACAATGTTCTTCCCAAAGTCATTATGCGTGGTGCCAAGATCCTTACGTTGTCGGTGCCTATGTTTAACATTAAATTTATCGACTCTTTGAGTTTCATACCGATGAGACTGGCTGATTTTCCCAAAACCTTTGGCATCAACGAACTCGCAAAAGGCTATTCCCTCACCTATTCAACAAAAAAGAAAACGAGAATTACGTTGGACCTATACCACCTAGTCCATATTATCATCCTGATGGAATGAGCCTGATGACAAAGAAAAGTTTTTACAATGGGATAATGGTTTGAAAGAGAACAATTACGTGTTCGACTTCCAAAAAGAAATCCTCACTTACTGTCGTCCGGATGTTGATATTTTACGTCGTTGTTGCCTTGAATTTCGCGAACTGTTCCGTGATATCACTGATATTGACCCGTTCGAGAAGTGTCTTACCATTGCATCGGCATGCAATCTCGTGGTTCGAACGAATTTCCTCGAAGAGAATACCATCTCTATCCTCCGTCCTCACGGTTACCATCCGGAAATCAAACAATCCAACATTGCCCTAAAATTTCTATCTTACACTGCAGAAAAGAATGACATTTACATTCAACATAAACGGAATGGTGGAGAGAAGAGTGTTGGCAAATATTCCTGGATGGATATCACGAAGAAACCAATACAGCTTATGAATTCCAAGGATGTTTCTGGCACGGTAAGTATGATTTCTCATCTAATATTTCCCCAAAATAAACGCTTCCCTCTCAAATAAAAATTAAATATTTTTTTGCAGGTTGTAGGAATTGCTATGCTAGGGATACAGTCAATGGTGTCAGCAAAAAAATCATGCATGACTTGCGTGAAGCCACCGTAGGAAAGATCCTGTACCTTAAAGACTGCGGTTTTAACGTGGTCGAAATGTGGGAGTGTGATATAAAGAAAGAATTAAACGTGATGACGTCATGAAACAGCAATTACGTTCTGATTGATCCGTTGGAACCTCGTGATGGTTTCTATGGTGGACGAACTAACGCTGCCAAACTTTTCCACGAGTGTAAAGATGGTGAGAAAATAAGGTATGTTGATAGCAAAATCAATCTTAGAGTGATAATGTAGAATGATAGTACAGCGAGAATAGATCTAAGAACGAGTCTAATTATGACGTCATTTCTTCCAGATACGTAGATTTCACCTCGTTGTATCCCTGGTGCAATAAGATGACAAAAACAATCGTTGGTTGTCCTCGTGTTATTACTGAAAACTTCGACGACATTTCTGCCTATTTCGGATTAATCAAATGCACGGTACTTCCACCTCGAGGTCTTTTCCATGCTGTCCTTCCCTATCGTACCCAGGGTAAGTTGATGTTCCCTCCTTGCAAAACCTGTGCAGATACGTGTAACCAGAATACCTGTACCCATTCTGACAATGAAAGAACTATTCAAGGAACATGGTGCACCGTGGAGTTGGAGAAAGCCCTGGAGAAAGGTTACCAAATCCTACAAATGTATGAAGTATGGCATTTTCCCGAAACCTCCGACGAGTTGTTCAAGGATTGTGTCAACACCTTCCTCAAGATCAAGCAGGAGGCGAGTGGTTATCCTAAGAATTGTACCACGAAAGAACAAAAACAGCAATATGTCGATGAGTACTTTGAGGTTGAGGGATACAACTAGATCGAGAGAAGATTGAGTACAATCCTGGGTTACGTGCATCGGCCAAGTTGATGTTGAACTAATTTTGGGGTAAGTACGCTCTAAACACTTCGTCACAGCAAATTTTATTTTTCTAGGCAAGTTCGCGCAAAGACCGAGTGGAAATGGTTAATGATGTTCAATCGTAATTTGAAAACAATGAGAATTTCATCGTTCACGTAGCACTGTTTCTGTTATTTTCTTTTTAAAGAACAGGAACAACGTTAAGTGGACGAATGAAGGGTATTCAGATGGATCGAAGCAATATTGAACACAATTCATGTATGCAATCTCCGTAGTGCGCGCTACACCAATTAAAGTTGAATTTCAGATTCTTAATTTTTTTCATGTCTTTTCTAGGTAAATTTTCGCAACGTTCCAATATGACCAAAGTGGAATTGATCAGTTACGTGCAAACCTACTTAAACTATTTGACCTCGGATGAAATCAACGTTCTCAACGCGAGATTCGTGAATGATGAAATGATCGAACTTCACTATGAAAACAACGAGAATTTCATCGAGGCAGATACCAAAGCCAATGTGATCATCGCTGCTTTCACCACAGCCTATGCGCGTCTCAAACTTTACGATGTATTGGATCAACTACAAGAAAGAGTCCTGTACTACGATACCGATTCTGTCATATTCGTATCCAAACCCGGTGATCTAGAACCCAAAATTGGTCCTTATCTCGGCTTATATGCTTAATTATTGTTAAAAAGTTGTATATGCTTAATTGTTGTTAAAAGTTTGAAATACAATTTTTGAAACAAAATCGTTTCAAATGATGTAAGTGTAATTATTTTCGATCTTCAGTTTGTGATAATGATCCAGATTTACCCCAGTCTGCTCTTCCAACAGTTCGATCTGTTTTACATTCTTTGTGTTAAGGTCCCACATCATGACTTCCTTTGCGTTCATGCAGTAAGTAAAGTTATTCCCTGAGGGGCTGAGGCACCGTTAAATCAGTAAATGTTTCTAATATGACTTGCGTTAACAGAATTGAGTGTAGCGTCTGATTGTCGATAAGCGCTATCGGTATCATATTCGCTTGTACCAAATGTCGTAGCATATCCAAGATTTCCCCTTGTCTACTCGAAAGCCAGTTGGTTACAATATCCCTCCAAGACATACTTGCCATTGACGCTGTCAAGCGGTTGTGATCAAAATCAGAGATGGTGCGGTGTTTTTGTGAAATAATTCTCACTGTATCCAAAAACTTTCCCATGACGTCATAATGTTCAGAGATATACCCGTGACTAACGCATGCATACCAAATCTTTTCAATAAACACTTTGTTATTAAATGTTTTATCATCGTCAAAAATAGGAACCCATTTCTCTGGCAACTCATTTAAGATTTTATTCTCTAAATTAGAACAACACATATTGACACGAAGCACAAGTTGATTCTTAGCCATAAACAATATGTCGATAGTCTTGTTTTGTGCGCAAACTGATTTCTCCCACCTAGCTATTGACGCTGTCGAGCGGTTGTGATTAAAATCAGAGGTGGTGCACTGTTTTTATAGGACCCTGATTGCTACAATAACTTAAAGGTCTCTTGTTTTAGCACCCGTCTCTCATCTGTACAAAAGACAGATCTACAATCATAACATGTATACTTGAGCATTTCAAGGCCGTTCACTCTAGGCTTAACATCGTTCAAACTTTTGGTAAAAGCCTCCATGACATTTGCTTCTGAAATCTTTGACAAGGCTTGGTCAAAATACAAGCATAACTGCTCATCCTTTTCCATCATGAGGCACTGATGCTGTGTTTGGGATGGGTGGTCAATGATGCAACCATTGCAGTTTTCAACAACAAGGCGAGATATAATTGACGCGATTTCTTCAGCGTAACTTTTCAACAGTTTCTTTTCAATACGTTTCTGACAATGATGAAGAACTAATTCTTTATTATGGAAAGATCACGTTTAGCTTTTGACGAACGAGACATTGCACCAGGCAGATACAGTAGCTCTTTACTTCACGACTATCAGAGAATGTTTGACAGTTTTTCGTAAGTTGAAGTCGTCTTATCAAAAATAACACGTCGTACAAGTCTGGTGTCTTCAGAGTAAAGTAGAAGCCACCGTGTAAACATGGGTCACTCTGCTAGCAAAAATCCAAAGATCAACAAAGATCATAACAGATAGAAAATGTTTAGAGTAGGCATAAGTGTTGGTCGCAATGATCTTAATCTTGTTAAGAGTTTTTAAACAAACATTTTTGAGCACTGATGAAGAAGATGACATAGAACTGTACAACACGTATAACGAAACCAAAGCCTCTATCGTGGAACGTTTGATTCGTACTGTGAAGACAAGAAGGTGGCGATACTTCACAGCGAAGAAAACAATGAGGTACATTGACATGTTGCCTGATTTAGTGTATTCTTACAATCATAGTGTTCATCGTAGTATTAAAACAAAACCAGCAGATGTTACTGTCGAAAACGAAAAGAAAGTATGGCACACTTTGTATGATGATCATAATGCTGTGAAAAATGTAGAGTGTAAATTTAAGATTGGTGACCAATTTAGAATTAGCAAAATCAAACGTAAATTTGAAAAAGGTTACTTACCAAATTTCTCAAAAGAAATCTTTACCGTAGGCAAACAAGTGCCTCGCGATCCTGGCGAAGAACTGAAAGGAACGTTTTGCGATAAAGAGTTGCAAAAGGTTATCAAACATGATGACGTCTACGAAGTTGAAAAAATTCTGAAGAAACCTGGAATAGGCAAAAATGTACAATATCTTGTCAAATGGTTAGGGTACCCGAACAAGTTTAATTCGTGGGTACCTGTTTCTCAAATAAATAAGATTTAAACAAGCGTCTGTGTTGTGTGTCTTTTATTCATACTTTAGTAGTGACAATGAGTGGAACACATTTTTATCTTACGCTTCCTAGCAATGCATCCCTAAATATCTTTTCCGATAACAAAACGACTAGTTATCGTGTAAAATTACCACAAACCATTGATTTGAATGGCGATTGGGAAGTTGGTTTGTACTCCATCTCTTACCCTAACACATAGTATACTCTACAGGATCATGACAATCATATCTATTACGCTGACAAAAGCGGACTTTTTTGGATACAATTGTTGATTACGGTTACTACGAGACAATGCAAGATCTTATCAAAGCCACCAATAAAGCTTTGGCAAAAGATGTTAACGAAAACATTAAGCTAACGTTTAATGTTCGCACTGGAAAAGTGACAGTTCAGTTGAAAAATGGATACCAACTAGCTCTAACAGGAAGAATGTCGATTATGTTTGGGTTTGGAGGAAAAGACGTAAGATTCGCAAAAACGACCGAAAGTCCTTACGTGGCAGACTTGTTTGGGATGACGACCGTCTACGTTTATTGTGATATTGTTCAACCTCAGATCGTCGGAGATACGAGCGCCCAATTACTCAGAAGCATTCCCGTTGAGGGAAAGTCTGGTGACGTCTTTACAAAAACTTTCCCAAACATACAATACGTACCTGTCCAAACCAAATCATTCGAAGACATGGAAATTATTTTAAGGAACGACACAGGCGATCCTGTGCCATTTGAACACGGGAAGGTGGTGACAACACTGTATTTCAGACAGCATACTTATTTTACCTAAAGATGAATAATCCATACGTACGTTACCATCTTGATCAACAACAAGGACATGGGATGCCTGTTTTCAGAGGCAGTCCATGGCAGGTGGGTCATGGACAAATGGGCTATGGATTCGGTGGCATGTTTCGTAGCGTTGCAAGAGCAGTCATGCCCATGGTTAAAAGTGGAGCAAAAGTTATCGGTAAAATTGCTTTGAATGCTGGAGCTAATGTGCTAGGAGACGTTACTTCTGGAAGAAATCTAAAAGAAGCAGTAAAAATCCGAGGGAGAGAAGCTGTAAACGTCGCAAAGGGAAAAGCCGTTAATCGACTTCAAACTTATGCTCAAACAGGAAGTGGAAAACGTGGTGCAAAACAGTCAGCAAAGCAAACAGCTAAAAAAAGAAAGGCGTCGACCTATTCTCTGTACCTCCAACACAAGTAAGTTTAGAAAAAGGACATTGGATCGATCATCAACCTGTTTCCAGCGTATCAGACGGTGGTCCAATCACGTTCCTCTCTCCAGGCACTGAAGATTATAATGTCGATTTATCTAAAACGATTCTTGTGGTGAGAGCAAATGTGACCAAGGCGGACGGTGCAAATCTTGACACATACGAAAAGGTCGGAGTTATGAACAATTTCCTGCACAGCCTGTTCAAACAAGTCGACGTGTTTTTGAAAGAAAAGCAAGTGACACAAGCCACAGGAACGTACGCGTACCGAGCATATCTAGAAACACTCCTAAATTATAGTCCGTCAGTGAAGAGATTCCAATTCACAATCGCCCTCTACTATAAAGACACTGGTGGGAAAATGGACACTGCCGATCCTACTTTGGCTGCTGACCATGTCAATGCCAATCTTGGTCTGAAGGCAAGATATGCGTTTAGCAACGAAAGTGGAATTGTTGAAATGACAGGACCTATATTCAGCGACGTATTTTTCATCGAACGTCTCCTGCTAAGTTTTGTTGACCTGAAAGTTATTCTGAATCGAAGTAGCAAAGAGTTTTGTCTGATGGCGTCTGAGGCCGATGTTGATTACAGACTAAAGCTGATCGATGCCTATCTCAAGATACGTAAGGGAAAATTTTGAAAACTTGAGTCTGTAGATCGTCGGAAATGGCATTTTCAGAGTCTTCTCTACCTCTTTCGTTATAGGCCCTTTCATTAATACATACATAACATTTCAAACACTCTAGTTTCGAATTCAAATATTTCGCTGCAATTTTCTTTAAATGCAGTTATGTAAAGAAAACGCCACCCAAAACGTAACCTTCAACATCATAAAGACCCAATTAGAAACTGCATTTTTACAACAGAGTTGACTTAATTTTACTCGAGAATACTGCATGACGTGAAAATTGAACGCACAATGCGGCAGAGCAAAAGTTAGGAGGTTTTGCGAAGTCGTGTATGGCTATATCATCTTACATTTGAGTATATTGCTTTAAGAGGAAAATATATCTCTGGGTTTTGCAATGTTGATTTCTTTTATTGACAATTTTTGTATCGTTTATTATACGTTTTTTAGACAGATGTTTCGGACCAACTCGGACCTAATTAAGTAGTGTAATTTTACAATTTGGGACCGACTTTTTCGGAAAATTCACAAATGATGGGAGGGTGTCACACCCGCCACACCCCCCCCTATTGTGCGCTCCTGATAACACAAACACCACTACTAACATGTCAGCACCATACACTAACACAAAACCTACAAGTATTACCATTTTTAATTATTACAAATTTACAATTGATATGTTCGATAAAAAATTATACAAACCGAAATTATATATTAAACCTTCGTATAACACAATCTATAATAGTTCGTAGTTATACGCGTTATAACCTGGCAAAACTAGACGAAAATAATATTAATTATATCGAGAAAATTATTATATTTTGATTCAAATTGTGAAAACTACAATCTTTGCCAGAAACTATGGGACAAATATTGAAATTCCATCACACATCTTATGTCCAGTTTCCCCCGCGCCCCCCGTTCAATGTTGGTATCACAAAAAAGTAATACATCGCAAACGAGACATCTCCTGACATGAGCGCAACATTGAAACGGGTGGGGGGAGGGAGGGGGGAGTAATTAGTACACCGAGTCCATCCCCCAGTGAGAAGAAAACGTATTGTGAACGAAACCCGCCCGAGATCGAAACCCACTATAAACGAATGGAAATCTCCCACGCGTCTCCGAGTCAGCCCCCAAGCGAGAACAAAACGTACTGTGAACGAAACGGACCCGAGATTGAAACATACCATAAACGAATGGAAAAGATATCTAAGATATGTCCGCCAAACAATAGGGTAGTGACCATCGCCGGACATCTATGTACACCTAACCCAATACCTACCGTAGGAGACGTTGTGACGACCATGACTATCCCTACAAGAATTACTGCACGCAAATCCTTACCATTTACTAAAACTTTTGGACGTAATTGTATTTTAAAGCATAATGCCTCAAACTGTATTATAGTATCAAGAACGAAACCATCGTGCGGGGCAGGATCCCCAACCTTATTCGTACCTTCAATTATGCTATCTAATGTCATGTCCCTCGCCCCCAAGATAGACGAGCTGCGCGAATCAATTACACTTAGTAATATAGACCTCATTTGCATCACAGAATCATGGTTACAAAACCATATCCATGATAACATTGTTTCTATCTCTGGATATAACATTGAACGCCGCGATAGACCCAATGGCCAACATGGTGGTGTGTGTGTCTATATAAGAAATTCAATAAGATACGAAGTCTTACATGACATGATGAACATAGGCATTGAAGCTCTTTGGGTAAAACTAAGACCTTCACGCCTTCCTAGGGGAATTCCCTGTATTATATTGTGCAATTTGTACCATCCTCCCAGTGGAAACGATCAGGAAGTAATCAATTATCTATATGAGTCATTAACAACAATTGAAGCCAAATTTCCTAATAGCGGAATAATTCTACTTGGTGATTTTAATAGACTAATCACCTCTCGAATAACTAATGGTTTTAATCTCCGTCAGATCGTAAAATTTCCAACACGGGGTCCGAATCGGCTAGATTTAATTTTTACCAATATGAAGGATTTTTATAAAGATCCAATCAAACGACCGGCATTTGGCCTCTCTGATCATGACACAGTAGAAGTCCAACCTTTAGAAAGACTACAAATTCAAAAACCAAAATTACGTGTGAAATCGAGGGACCTGAGACCATCTAAACGTCTTGCGATGAGTACGTTTTTAAACGTCGATGTCAAATCTTTGATCGCTACGGAGAATACCTGTGATGGAAAAATACAGATGTTAGGGTCAATAATTAACTTTGGATTAGATTCGTTACTTCCCATCACGACTAAAACAAGATATTGTAACGAACCGCCTTGGATGTCTCGATCCTTAAAACAAGCAATTTACCGTCGCCAAAAGGCCCTAGCTCAGGGAAACATAAGTTTATTCAAAACTCTAAGAAATCGAGTAAACCGTGAGCGAAAATCGTGTCGATCGAAGTTTTACAAGTCTAGAGTTGAACACTTAAAAGAATGCTCGCCCTCTATTTGGTGGAAAGAAGTTAAAAAACTGGGTGGTTTGGCTTCACAGGTCACCTACCGCGAAGATTCGATGTCTCTACTGCAAAACCTAGAAAGTGGGACTGGCCAAATACCTACCACTCCGTATGACCTTGCCAACCTAATAAATCAAACTTTTCTTGAGCCAATGAAAGTTTTTGATCCATTGCCATCCAGCATTACCAACCGAGACACTTTTGAGAATCCCCAACTAACCAATCAATTATTCTGTACGTCCGAGTTTTCTGTCTTTAAACACCTTGCAAGCTTAAATCCAAACAAAGCTAGCGGCCCAGACGGCATTCCAGCTTGGATATTAAAGGAAAATGCCGATATTTTGGCCTCGCCTGTTTCAGAAATATTGAACTTCCTTCAATATGGAAACATGCGGATATTATTCCAATCCCGAAACAAAAACCCGTTCGGGAGGTAAATAAACATCTACGACCAATATCCTTAACACCCATCATATCCAAAATAGCAGAGGATTTTATTGTAGAAAATTTCGTTAAACCTGCCGTACTCCAAAGAATTGACCCTAACCAATTTGGTACTATCCCAAAATCAAGTCCGACTTACGCCCTTTTAAGAATGTTACACTCCTGGAATGGTTCTACCGATGGAAACGGTGCAACGGTTAGAGTCATCCTATTTGACTTTAAAAAGGCTTTTGACTTAATAGATCATGGCTTATTGGTTGCTAAACTCCATACATATAACCTACCGCACTGGGTTATTAACTGGATTATAGATTTTCTCACATGTAGAAAACAAAGAGTAAAGCTAAATCAAGAGGATTATTCGGATTGGGCTGAAATTCCCGCCGGAGTTCCACAGGGCACGAAATTGGGCCCATGGCTGTATTTAATAATGATCAACGAATTAACAACCTCTAGTGGTGACATGTGGAAGTTCGTAGACGACACCACCGTAGACGAATTAATCAGCAAATACAGCGAAAGCAGAATCCAGACCTCAGTTAATGATCTATCAACCCAAATTTCTGAATTAAAATTTCAGCTGAACGAGAAGAAATGCAAAGAATTACGTATTGGCTTTGGTAAACCAAGTGCTGTTTTTGATCCAGTTATTGTGAGCGATATCCCTTTGGACGTAGTTCCTTGTGCAAAAATTCTTGGACTAACCGTTTCCAGCAATTTGAAATGGAATGATCACATTTACCAAATTATTGCGAAAGCAAGAAAGCGATTGTACTTTCTGACACAACTTAAACGAGCCAAGGTTGGGATTGATGAATTAGTTCTATTTTACAGCACATGTATTAGGCCAATGTTGGAATACGCATGTCCTGTTTTTCATAACAGCCTGTCTAACTACCTATCCAACGATCTGGAAATGATTCAGAAGAGGGCGTTGAGAATAATCCACCCCTGGTCCCCATATACTGACGCGCTGACACTCACTGGTCTTCAACATCTTGGTACCAGAAGAGAGAAGATAACCAATAAACTTTTCCTGGACTTTATGATGGACGAAAATCATAAACTTCATAAATTTCTCCCACCCCGAAACACGTGTGTCACAGACCTTAGGACGAAACATAAGTTTAACGTTAACTTTCGAACAGACCGTTTTAAAAATAGTTTTTTTATTGCCAGTTCATTAAAATTTTAACCAATGTAAATATATTAGTATAAATAACACTAAATATTAGAACTGATCATCTTAATATGGTCTTCTAGAGTAGCCTCTTATCTGTTGTTCACCAAACTTTGGGTAGTTTCAAGTAATTTGTAAAATTGGTGTAATATAGCTATAGTGATTGGACCTTATGTAATGTAAGCATAATTCAGCTTATGGCTGCAAGTTTTACCAATTAAAAACATCTATCTATCTATCTCTATCTATCTATCTATCTATCTATCTATCAATTACGTTAGAAAATGTTACAATAACTATATTTCTTCACGGAAGTTATATTGTCCCAAAGTATTATGGCAAAGATTGAATCTTTGCCAGAAACTATGGGACAAATATTGAAATTCCATCACACATCTTATGTCCAGTTTCCCCCGCGCCCCCCGTTCAATTTTGGTATCACAAAAAAGTAATACATCGCAAACGAGACATCTCCTGACATGAGCGCACCATTGAAACGGGTTGGGGGAGGGAGGGGGGAGGGAGGGGGGAGGGAGGGGGGAGTAATTACGTTAAAAAATGTTACAATAACTATATTTCTTCACGGAAGCTATATTGTCCCAAAGTATTATGGCAAAGATTGTCTGTAAACGCATCGCCATTATCCATAAAAATAATTTAACGGTCACAGACCAGTCATGTACGCAGTAAGTCTACGTGATTTATTCATTAACTGACCTCAATCCGGTCAAAAATGTTTTCCACATAGTTAAGAGCAATTTACAGGTGCAGGTTCGACACAGAGGGAATCAATCATGAAACATGGACAGAGTTCAATGATAAGGTTTCCAAAACATTGCTAGATACTTCTGTAGATTTGTCAATAATTTACTATTAAGTATTCCTAGACGCGTCGGCGCAGTGATTGTTGGAAAGGGCTACAGAACAAAATACAGGTTTGTTGATTAAACACGTGACATTGACATTGAGCTCACTACGAGACGGTTCTCACCACGAATCTCACCTAAATATTTACACCATATATGCGCGGTAAATTACTTCTTAGCAACTTATATTTAACAAGGTCGCTATGGAGGACTGACATCATGCATATCAGTTATGCAAGCATGATTTTAGAACTTTTAAGGACGATATAACCAAGTGAGAGATGATTTTTGAGCAACGATTCTCACTTCCGTTATAAAGTAAGCAGTAAGATATCAAATTCATTTACTGTTTTATGGTGAGAACCGTTCAAAATAGACCATTATTTCCTATATATTTTAACTATACTAAAATAGTTTTACTATAACATTATTTTTGTACACATTGTGTTATAGAAATTAGCAAATATGAAATGTATGTGCTTAAAAACCGGAGAAAAAACTATATTTAATAGTGAGATCCGTGTATGAGCCGAGTGAGCTTCGTTCACTAAATTGTTTGTTGACAGACAAGCATATGATTATCGCTAATTATCTTATCCTGTCAGCATATTATTGTTTGCTAATGTTTGGCATTCTTAAAAATAAGCTTCGCAAAGTCAGGAACACAAGGTTCGACTTGTTTTTGCTCACCTTTTGGTATTTGACGATGTAATTTGAACATACGCCATCGGACACCCATCATTTCAGTGTTGACCCGATCCACACTTGCCCCATTCACTAAGGCGTCAATAGTCGCGAAAAACGGCGTATCCTTCTCTAGCACAATAACTTTTTTCATGAAGTTCCACATTTTGGCAAACAATTGTAATCCATCTCTTATAAACATGTCCGAAATGTGATTAAGTTTACAGTTTATAGCGCAGTTTTACTCACAAGTAAAAATACTATAAGAAATACCCACCCTCCCCGAAAAATGACCTACATATAGACCACACAAGCTCCTCTGAAGGGAAAAAATACCTGTTCTTAGTTTCTAAAGTAATAAATATACATTTTAAGTGAAATAAACTGACTGAGAAAATTATTTGACATCACTATGTACATAAGTGTGCAAACCTCAGACTGTCTGTAAACGCATCGCCATATATTATCCATAAAAATAATTTAACGGTCACAGACCAGTCATGTACGCAGTAAGTCTACGTGATTTATTCATTAACTGACCTCAATCCGGTCAAAAATGTTTTCCACATAGTTAAGAGCAATTTACAGGTGCAGGTTCGACACAGAGGGAATCAATCATGAAACATGGACAGAGTTCAATGATAAGGTTTCCAAAACATTGCTAGATACTTCTGTAGATTTGTCAATAATTTACTATTAAGTATTCCTAGACGGAATGGGTTCTTTATTTCCAGCATTAGGTGTTATCCGAACGGTTGGTATCTGACTGTCCTTTTGGTGCCTTAAGTCTAGATAACGTTCCATGTTCGCATAGTACAGGTTTTGCTTTTCGGCATCATGTTGGCCAAAATCGGCGAAGTTTCAAGTCTTTGTCTTTGTTCATATCTATGCAACGCATCCTCGGGAACCAATACCATTCGCTTCATTTTACTAACAAACTTCCAAGTACACTTAGAACCGGTGGTAGGAGAGCTGTCAATAAGTTTCCACCTTCTTGATTAAGTACAGCTTTTTCCGTTTTTGTGACACTTTCTTATTTGCCAACGCGCGGAGATGTGTTTTGTAGCGTGCTAAAGGTCGCTTTTGACGCGGTGTTACTGGGATAATGCCTTTAAGTAAATTCAGTTAACACTCGCAAATAGCCGTAATGACATCCGCGGGAACATTATCGATAAGCAGTTTCCGCAATTTAGGTTTAGATTTCACTATGACTTGAAGATAGGGAATACTTCCTCTCATGCGCTTTGACATGATGGAAATGATGGTTTTAGGTGACACGCGTAACTTAAGTACGCTTGACGTGAGACAATTTGTCTTTCCCCTGGCAGAATGTTGATTCTCAAGCGCATGTTTTCTGGTGTCAGCTGATGACAGTCGATCATTAAATATCCATATGGTTTACTTGTAGCATCACGAAACGATTCCAAAAGGTAGTTGGTATGTTTAGGAAACATTTGTTTGAAATACCAAGCGAGTCGCGGGGATTTCGGAATATCATCATGTGATGGGAATTTAGACTGATCATTCGTGACAATTCACCGGGTGGAAACAGGTTCTGGGTAAGGAATAAAACCGATATTCCACGGTGATGAGAGCCGCGAGTAAATAAATCCGACATGCGTTGATCATTAGAGCATTGAGATATTAAATCATCCAATATGACAAGGGAGTTCTCACACCCATCTGTCATGTCGTACAAATCGCTGGGAAAACCTTCCACCAATTCAACGTTCGGTAGAGTTCTTGATAAGTCGTCAAATTCTTTTTGATACTTTCCATAGCAATAAATTATTTTGGTCGGAACAGGATAAAACAGTTCTTCTAAATGACGTAGCATGCAACGAACGATATATGACTTCGCAGAGTTGGTGACCCGGTTCGAGGCGAAGTATGGTAAGAAAAATACAACCGAAGGTGAATCGAAAAACAACATGGATTTGGATTTGGACTGGTTGGACGACCTTCCGGGTCTAGACGAGCTTCAAAACTTTTTTTAACGACGGGGGTCAAGATAAAAAACGACTCTTTTAAGAGCCATCACATTTACAAAAGAATATGAACGAAACTTTAGGTTTTATTTGTGCTCACATATTTTTCTCATAACAATGCAAAATAGGACACAGGGGTATGTACAGGGGTGGGTAGGTACAGAGGTACGTACGCTGATGACGTCATCACTCTACGCATACCCTGAATACTAATTGCTTCCGGCGCCAGATGGGGGGTATAATACCACTTGTCAGTTAAGAGAAAATTGTGACAGGTGAAAATGTTCGGAGAGTTATATTTTTTCTGCTCGTAGCTGAAATCGCCATTTTCAATATTGTACAGTATTTATCGGAAGAGTAAAATAATTTTAAAATAATGGATTCATGTTTTATGTTGCTTGAATCACGAAAACTACGCATTTGTTTTCTTCCGTTGGCGGTGAAAACTTTTGAGTTTTTCCGTCGTTATGTATAGTTTAAGTGTGTTGTCAAAGCAATGTCAGAAGTTTCTATTAAAATCCATGGAGCACTTTCTCTCTTAAGTAGGCGTTCAAGTATAGATTTCATTGCAAGTAAATGCATAACGTTCACTCAAATTCACTTCAAGGCAGTGGCATATATATGTGTGAAATAATATTGCCTATTTACAGAAGAACACAACAGCAAAATTAAGGTAGGAAAAATTTCAGACTTGTTTGCAATATATTTTATGATGTTAATATGTGCTACCGAGCCAACAACGCTGTATTCTTTTAAATAAATTAAAACCAATAATATTATATTAATCATGTTTGCCATAAATTGTACGTTTGAATCTATGATATATTACATTATTAACGCGCATTGCAGTGAATAAAATACATACCGTATTTTGTGGATACATTTATATACATTATGAAAACATAAATATGGAACAAAAAGGGAAAATGAAAACATTTTAAGAGGGCAAGATGTGGGACAGTACATTGCGTTCATTTCAAAATTGCTTAATGTATTCGCTATTTACAAAAGCACAAATTTTGTCACTAAAATATCTTGCACGCGCCTAAAACATCTACAATATCTTGCCTCTAAAACATGGGCATGGTGCACGGAATTTATGTACTGTGTTGCAGTAACTTTATTCTTCAGATTATATTTTTGAATTCGATATAAAATTATTTTCAAACGACTGCATATTTGTTATTGTCCTGCACACACAGAAACGAGGCGCGGTTCGACAAGGCTAGCGAGATCTATTAAATCTTTAATTGTGAGTCAAACCGTGAACGATTCGCCATAATATTCTATGCTATAACATTTTCAATTCATAAACCAAATAAGCAGTAAAATATTTTCCAGTGAAGAAAAAACGAACCGCGATGCTAAATTGCGTTCGGTGCCCTAGCATTTACCAATTTCATTATTTCTGAAGGTTTTTCTTAACGTTACACAGGTTTATTTGAGCAGAATTATTGTAAAATGGAAATATACATGGAAGAATGAGAGGTCTAATGCACAACAACACACAATAGAATCGTCAAATTCTTTTTGATACTCTCCATAGCAATAAATTATTTTGGTCGGAACAGGATAAAACAGTTCTTCTAAATGACGTAGCATGCAACGAACGATATATGACTTCGCAGAGTTGGTGACCCGGTTCGAGGCGAAGTATGGTAAGAAAAATACAACCGAAGGTGAATCGAAAAACAACATGGATTTGGATTTGGACTGGTTGGACGACCTTCCGGGTCTAGACGAGCTTCAAAACTTTTTTTAACGACGGGGATCAAGATAAAAAACGACTCTTTTAAGAGCCATCACATTTACAAAAGAATATGAACGAAACTTTAGGTTTTATTTGTGCTCACATATTTTTCTCATAACAATGCAAAATAGGACACAGGGGTATGTACAGGGGTAGGTACAGAGGTACGTACGCTGATGACGTCATCACTCTACGCATCCCTGAATACTAATTGCTTCCGGCGCCAGATGGGGGGTATAATACCACTTGTCAGTTAAGAGAAAATTGTGACAGGTGAAAATGTTCGGAGAGTTATATTTTTTCTGCTCGTAGCTGAAATCGCCATTTTCAATATTGTACAGTATTTATCGGAAGAGTAAAATAATTTTAAAATAATGGATTCATGTTTTATGTTGCTTGAATCACGAAAACTACGCATTTGTTTTCTTCCGTTGGCGGTGAAAACTTTTGAGTTTTTCCGTCGTTATGTATAGTTTAAGTGTGTTGTCAAAGCAATGTCAGAAGTTTCTATTAAAATCCATGGAGCACTTTCTCTCTTAAGTAGGCGTTCAAGTATAGATTTCATTGCAAGTAAATGCATAACGTTCACTCAAATTCACTTCAAGGCAGTGGCATATATATGTGTGAAATAATATTGCCTATTTACAGAAGAACACAACAGCAAAATTAAGGTAGGAAAAATTTCATTGTTTGCAATATATTTTATGATGTTAATATGTGCTACCGAGCCAACAACGCTGTATTCTTTTAAATAAATTAAAACCAATAATATTATATTAATCATGTTTGCCATAAATTGTACGTTTGAATCTATGATATATTACATTATTAACGCGCATTGCAGTGAATAAAATACATACCGTATTTTGTGGATACATTTATATACATTATGAAAACATAAATATGGAACAAAAAGGGAAAATGAAAACATTTTAAGAGGGCAAGATGTGGGACAGTACATTGCGTTCATTTCAAAATTGCTTAATGTATTCGCTATTTACAAAAGCACAAATTTTGTCACTAAAATATCTTGCACGCGCCTAAAACATCTACAATATCTTGCCTCTAAAACATGGGCATGGTGCACGGAATTTATGTACTGTGTTGCAGTAACTTTATTCTTCAGATTATATTTTTGAATTCGATATAAAATTATTTTCAAACGACTGCATATTTGTTATTGTCCTGCACACACAGAAACGAGGCGCGGTTCGACAAGGCTAGCGAGATCTATTAAATCTTTAATTGTGAGTCAAACCGTGAACGATTCGCCATAATATTCTATGCTATAACATTTTCAATTCATAAACCAAATAAGCAGTAAAATATTTTCCAGTGAAGAAAAAATGAACCGCGATGCTAAATTGCGTTCGGTGCCCTAGCATTTACCAATTTCATTATTTCTGAAGGTTTTTCTTAACGTTACACAGGTTTATTTGAGCAGAATTATTGTAAAATGGAAATATACATGGAAGAATGAGAGGTCTAATGCACAACAACACACAATAGAATGAGAAGTCTACACCCTTTTGGTGTGTAGCGACGGCCGCGCGGTTGACTACGAAGCGCTTTTGGGCGTATACACGACAACTATTTATGATCAATCAAAAAGCGAAAAATAATAGATCTCGAAATATAGAGCAATGGCTCTCCTTCAGGAGAGCTGGTAGCAAGACATAAAAATTCTAATGACGAAGGGCTTTGCTCGAAACGTCAAGAAGTGTATTCTTGCCTTTCAAACTCGATTGCTGCATGCCGCGCCCTACTATAGCTAGAAGGTTAGCCTGCCTCTAGGCTACTTCTTATCAAGAAGAGTAAATTCAGCCATTGATGCACGGGACCGCATGCTGTGAAAGAAGTAAACATAATATATTGTTTCAAAAAGTCTTATAGTCTTATATTTAATGGATGGGCTAACATTACGGCTGCAGATCGCAGTATTGAATCTAAAATTTTGTCATAAGTTGCCATTCTTTTTGTCCAATACGTTGGTTTATCTTGCAACTTGTGCATGTACATGGCTTTTAACAAATATAACATTGTCTCAGAGTTAGTTAAGCCTTCTATAACTCTTTCAATATATTTCTTGAATCAAATGGACTCATTTGATCGACAAGTGGCAGTGTTAAACTTTACGATATTCTAAATTTAGAAATATTTGAATATGAAAAATATTCAAATCGGCATGTGGATAAAAAATGTTTGGTATATTCGACTACAAAAAAATGTTGTGACAGGTGACTAATTTTGTGGAATCGTTACGTATATATTAATCTGTAGGTATTCATCACCATTTTCAATATTTCTCAGGTGATGTTATACACGCGACATCTTTTCAACTCGCAATGAAAATCGTTCAAAAACCAATCAAATTTCATATAACCTCATTTGCATTGCAAGTTGTCGCTAAAAGTTGTCTCGTGTAACGTCGCCTTGAAACAATTAGTTTAAATTGTTTGACCTAAATCTTACTTATGAGTTATGGTGCTTGAATAACGAAAAACTATGTATTGTTATACTCGTGTTTGAAACTTTTGAATTTCATCATTGAGAATATAGTGTACTGTCAAAACAATGTTGAAATAATTTAATATTCTAATTTATCTAACACTTTCACCTGTTTACCCTTGAGTAGGCGCCAACGTCCAAATTTCAGTTCAGAAATAGTAAAGGCATCACGCCCATGCACATCATGCACATCACGTCCATGTTTCATGCAGCTGGCATCTTTATGCATGTAAAATACTTACTGTCTGTAAAAGGAAAACACTATATTTAAAAGAAACACTGTTAAATTACGAATAAATTTCTGATTGTATGGAAAATACTGTAGAGCGTATATGCATGCATGTATGCTTTCAGAACTAACAACACTGTTTTAATTTCTATTAAAAATTTGAACAATACATATGATACCCCTTTACCATAAATAGTGCGTTATAGAATCATAGTGTTATTAACGTCCATTACCGTGAATATAATATGTACAGTACAAAGTGGATATTGAAAACAAAAACTTGAAAAAGAAAATTACATCTTGACAGCCCAAGGTAAGGAGCAATATATACGTCAAGACGCCGGCACATATATTGTGTAGGTTATATTTTCAGTACAAAAAGTATTAGTTACAGTATGCAATATTATATGTCTTTAACAACATAGACACAATGCACTAAGAATACTGCTAATGTGGTACTGAACTTAGAATTTGAGTTTGACTTGCTGCTGCATGTTTACTGCATGTTTGTTAAGGCCCAAACACAGCGGGTACATTTAAACAACGCAGCGCGATCTACACTACAAAATTCTTAATCTTAATTCATGAACAAATAAGGAGCACAGTGAACACAAAAAACGAACTGGGTTCCCGAAATAGGTATCATCCTCATCTTTCGTGGAAGCATACACAACAATATGCGGCATTATACAATATACACAGCCTCGTACCCAGGCGCTTTTAAGGAAAATAATAAAAATCGCGTTCAGCTAATTTATAGAGATCAGTGGCTAAGCTGAGCGAGCGCGCGGAGGTGCTTGGGGAGGTCGCGACGAAGGAAGCGCCTGGCAGAAAATGTATTAAAGATGGCGGCAGTGATTTTTAATATCAATGAATGCAAATGAGAAAATATTGCAATTGTCGTCGCAAACTGAAAGACTTATACACAGTGTTGTATGTTCAGGAAATATTTTGTGTCCAAATGATGAATGCACTGCGAAGAGTTTTTTCTGGAAAACAAAAAGCTTTTAGTGTACTACTGTACTTCATATATTTTTTACGTATTAATTAAATAATAAAACATTGATAATTTGCAATTTAATTTAATATTGTTATAAGTTAAAATTGTACTTTCCTGCCAGTGTCCTGGCTAATGTAATCTCAACTCCCATCTGAATATCATTAATTTGGTTTTCTAAAAACAGAATGCATGTGCTTTCTGCCATTTGTTTTCACAGAAAGATTAGTACCTATTAAAATTGTACACACACACTGTGATTTGATAGCAGTGTACGTATAGTACTATAGACCATCGATCAATTGTAATCATATCATACTCAAATTGTAATGAATTCATGCTATGTTTAAAACATTTAGGGCTACTCCTATATGGGGGGCGCTCTGTGCTTTGTCTTTCACATTCGGATTTCAATGACCGACGGGGCCATGCTATCCTTTCCCCAGGGTCCCTGAAAGATATTTTTATCAGGCTCTAAAAAGTTCAGCAAATAACATTCAAACAAGACATTGAAAGTCATTTGCTGGGCTATTACTGTATATCCATTTTTAAATTTTCTCAGGTTTGTTATTGTATTAATCACCTCAAAATCTCATACTATATATTAAAGCAAAATAAAACACCCTAATTGCATTATGCTACAAACATTATAAAATATACTATGGCATGCAGACAGAATAATTTTACAAAATACAACACATTTGTTCACATTCAGTCATTTATTTCTGTTTTGTTGGACCTGGAAAACATGCTTTAACTGTTCGAGTGAGAATGTTTTCGTTGGATGTCAAATCAAGCAAATCCATCACAATGACTGTTTCACATAAATATTTGATTCTTCATCAATACTCAGCAACATGTTCTAGCTCAGTTGACAACTTATGCCTTCTCTCATCACACTGGAAACTGGACAGATTGTAAGCTAAAAAGAACACAAAGCACACTGTTTGACCCATGGGCTGTTTACATGACAATATGGTGATCCTAGCCACAACGTTACCCTGGTAACCAGTAACCCTATAGTCTATTGTGTGTTAGGGTGATGCTAGAGATAGGGTTACCTTTGCAAAAAGTCATTGTTTTTCTCTACATAAGCCATGTAAAGACATCCTACCTTAATGTTCACTACGAATGTGACTGATGTCAAAACAACAAAGATGTCATATGATTATTAAATATACATACATATCAACCCGACAACTATTTTAAACAATAAGCGCTTTCGGCAAAACAGTGCATCATGGGTAATCAGGGCATTGACTCGGAAGAAATCGAAGAACGAAGTAACAAATTAAAGAGAGTTCGAAAGCACATTAAATTTTAACGCGTTTTTTTTATATATTTTCACGGTAAGTGCAAAGTTTTTTATTTCCCTGTATTTTATGGATAATTTAAATTAATAAATCTGTAGGAATTTAAAGCAAAGCTGTTGCTAGGCGATCAATTGTGTGTCAAAATATATCAAAATATGTCAAAATATCAAAATATTTGACCTTCGTGGTCGATTGCGCACACACAATTGATCGCCTAGCAACAGCTTTGCTTTAAATTCCTACAGATTTATTAATTTAAATTATCCATAAAATACAGGGAAATAAAAAACTTTGCACTTACCGTGAAAATATATAAAAAAACGCGTTAAAATTTAATGTGCTTTCGAACTCTCTTTAATTTGTTACTTCGTTCTTCGATTTCTTCCGAGTCAATGCCCTGATTACCCATGATGCACTGTTTTGCCGAAAGCGCTTATATCCATGCCACTTTGGCAAGTTGGTAGCAATATAGCCTGTTGGTAGGTTATGTGACCCTACCTCATGGCTCATGAATATACTGGTTATTTTCGGATGCTCTTGGTAACCATGCTACTTCAGTCAATATCAAGAAGCACTGACAGATTTTTAAATGAATACATAACAAAATACACAATGCCTATGACTATATTATTATAAAATAATAATAAAAAATAATAGTAAAAATTACCTTCAACATCGAGTTGTCGAAAGGAAGTATTAAATTCATCGTCTGAACTAAATTCTGCATATAAACGAAACTTGTTTTAGCGATACAAATTTACCAAAATCGTAGACTGTGCCTGTGATCAGGGGCAGTGATCAAGCATTCAATTGTTATTGTATATAAAAACGACAACAAAGTATGCAAATTGCTTAAAGAAAATAGCAAAATAGCCCGAATGAAAAACAGCAATCTCGCAAGGATATAGCATATCAAAGGTGCAATTAGTTTTGTGACCACAAATAAGAAAAATCGTCAATTCTGTGCAACCATTTCATATATTACACAATTTTAACCACTAGAGGCTTTGCAAAAATATTAAATATATTATATATACATAAAAAATACCTGTAGTTAGAGCTTCTGGAAAAGAATGGTCTGTTTCATCCAGACAGATATCAAGGATAACGGGAGAAAAACTGACGAAAAGGCACCTCAAATCAAGCGATGGAAAGGATTCTTCACATTACGGTCAAAATTCTTCACTTATCTGCATTTTCTGCCAGGCGCTTCCCCCTCTCGTCGCGTCCTCCCCAAGCACCCCCGCGCGCTCGCTAATCTCAGCCACTGATCTCTATAAATTAGCTGAACGCGATTTTTTTTCTTTTCCTTAAAAGCGCCTGGGTACGAGGCTGCAATATACATGCATTCGCAAAAATATCATTGACTTTGAAATTGTATAAAGGAAGATTAAACGTGCAGATATGCACCCATGTAGTGTTATTCAGGAAATTTCCGAATGAAATTGATAAACACAATATTAAGGGTCAGGACCAACTCTATAGTCAATATGGTCAGTATATATCGCCGTAAGCTTGTTATTTCGCCTACTATCGTGTAGCATGGATATCCTAATTTTGTCATGTAAGAGTTATTTAAATATAAATATTAAAGCCCAGCAAATGACTGTCAAACAAGACATTTAAAATAAGAGTAAAATTTATTTACTTATATACGTTTTGTTGTTTACTTTACAACATCTTCAGAGCGTTTAAACTTATTTACAAGAGAGTGCTATATATATTACAGATTTACCAAAAAATGGTGCTAAAAAAGTAGGTAAAAAATGACACCTTTTTTGGGTGCTATTTTAACACCGCCATTGATGGTGCTGATTTAACACTAGTTACGGTGCCAGAGGAGGTTGGACAGCAGGCCGCAAAGCATCAGGGTAACGAGCGTATGTTTCCACGTGCGACCTCATTTATGCGTTGACTGCCGTGAAGTCAACATCTCTGGCCGTAGCAAATTCTGGACGCTATTGATCCAGAGACTCAATGCCATCATTATGGATGTGTTTAGTGTTTGTGTATGGATGTATAACAAGACTCTTTGAGTCCGTTTAATGGATTTAATTGTGCAGAAATCTCAAAGGCTGCGTGTGATCAACTGGTCTTGTGGTCAATATAAATGTTCATTTGTTGATAATTCTATTATGTAATTTGTGGACACTTTGTTCAGTGTTGCACGTGTTGCAATTTATATACTTAAGTAAATGATTTCATAAGCTGACCCACTGCCTCGATCGTCTGTATTTGTAATGTATATTGTGCAACTAGTGAGGAATGTAGTACAGACAGTTAACTAAATATTTATTGGCCAGATTGATTCGGCTGGCATCAAAGGATTCGACTTTTAATATGTATTATATTTATGTATTATATGTATGTATTATATTTAGTTATTTATTTATCCCAATAGCACATTATGACTACTGAAAATCCCCATATTGGGGTCGTCAAAGAACTTCTATTCCTCAGCTTAAACATATACTTTTGAAACAGAAATTACTGTTGAAATGTAGACAAAACAAACTTTACATGAGTAATATACAGTTCCATTTTTATTGAAAATACATAGCATATGCATAAAATATAATATCTCTGCTCATTCTCTACATATATAAATAAATATTAAAGAAAGCAAATATTCACAAGAAGGCAAATTAACAATACAATGATGAATTCAAACCAAAATACAAATCTGTAAATAAACAAAAAAATTTACTTCTAAAATTTTACTTCTAAAATTTACTTCTAAAATTTGCTTCTAAAACTCAGCACTTATTTTAAACAGTAAAGTCCACTTCTTCAGAAAAATACGAGCAATCACTGCGTCAATTGTGGAAATTCGAGATGTTCAACTTCAATGATTGTTGACAGAAATTGAGAAATGGCATCGGATTAATACAATATGACAACGTACAGCCTACATAAAAGATCAAAATAACGTTTACGCTACAAAATACTGCTCACATAGGTAGATCAATAGTTATTGAAATAGCATGGATGCATTCCAGGGAAAAAATTGAATAACAATGACAAAATATTCGATATTTGCGAGTCGAGTGGGCCGTCAGACAACAAAATTGCAGACAGAGCCAGACACTAGCCCAGATATAAAATCTCTAAACAACACGCAAATAACTCCTAAATCTCCTAAAATTCATTCAAAAGTACTTTAACGCTTACTCTAAAGAATAACGCTCTTTATATTAAAGAAGTTTCAAGATTCATTGGGAAAAACAAGCTTTGGTGGCGCAATATCTTCCTAAACTATTAGACGCCACTTTGGCAAACGTGAAACGTCGAAATGACTATGGTCACTTCAATGCCTAATATCTCGAAAACTGCCGGGGGGGATCCCCGGGATCCCTCCAGCAGATTTTTAGTATATACATTTATCTTGATTTTTTTGCAAAAATTACGAAAATCGAACCATGGGAACTCCAGATATTTTAGTTTGAAAGTTGTAAACAGACGTGGCCTCGAGTCATCACGTTGCAATGACACGATGAACTTTAATCATGAAAATAAGTTTAAACAATAATACTTACCTCAGAAATTTTTACAGATACCACAAGTTCTTGTATAATATTAAGGCCACGCTTGCTTTTTTATAGAATTTTTAAAATATTAGTATGTATTTTTCAAGTGTTTCTGCCCCCAATGCAAATTAGGCAGCCTAAAATCTTCACAAACACGATGGAAAAATAGCGCGATTTCATTGGTCGATAAATTCACGTGACAGCTGTCCACCCTCCTCTGTTACGGTGCTAAAACAACACCTTTTCTAGTGTGACATTAGCACTGGTTTTTAGAGTTAATTTAACACTTGTTGTGTAGCGCTAAAATAACACTTGGTTTTGGTGTTAAAGTAATACCCCTTTTCAATACTAAAGTCACACCAGTTTAAGTTTAACTGTTAACCATGGTGAAAATAACACTTAATTTTGTTATTAGTTTACACTGCACTAAAGTTATTTCATGCACCCAAATGGTCCCATAATATTACACAGAAACAAGAAAATAATTTCATGATTATTAAGTTAAAAGTTTTTGGATTCATTTTCCTTAGCTGTTCATGATTAAATTTAACAATTGTTAATATTCTTCCACTTGAAATATCCTTTCACAAAACTTTTAACTAACCATTATGCATGGATTAAATCAAGTTTAATGTAAATGTAGTATATATACTATTTCCATTGGAGTCCCAGCTCATTGACAAATTTCTCAACAGAAATTATTTTCTTCGCATCAGCGCGCTTGTCCATCAGAACAGCTTCCAGGAAGGCGTAGATATTCGAAACTCCTGGAGTGTACTCCATATTTAGCACATAAAAAGTGTCGATAAGCATGGTCACTACCATAGCCACTGGAAGTTTTTGTCTCAGAAGTTTAAATAGATTCGTCCCTCAGCAGCGATGTAAAAACGATCCAAGCTTGCCAGGTCTCCAGAAGCTATAATCCGTGGATAGGTGGATTTCTCTACTTCTTCGTGAATGGAATCATCATCCTGAGAATATTCATTTTGATTTTAGCTTATAAGTTTCAATATCGACTAACCTTAGGACCTTAACCTCACCCCTTAACATTGAGCCTAAGTCACATTGTTGCATCTTTAAATAATTATGTCATAAATATTTTTTTACTCGGAAGCTTTGCTCTCATTAATAAAGACATAAGGCAATCGGATCAAGAATCAGGCTTCCAGGCCAAAAAAATGTTTACTGTATGACGTAATTATCGAAAGGGTTAAGTAATGATTCAACAAGAGGCATAGAAATATATAGTATATAGTTAACTCATCTATGCCCAATACTTCCCCTCTGCATGAAGTGCGTCAAATTTTCTATTAAAATATACTTACTGTGCAAATCATGGAAAAGAGATTTTTTGAAATGGCCATATCTTTCAAACAGGATTGGAGAACCAATGCCGTAACAGTGCTCTCGATTTCTGGAAAAAAGTAAAGGATAACTATAATTAGTAAAACATAAGTCGAGAAACAATAGCTTACCAATCCTTTCATGGTTGAAAAAATATTGCTATAGTTTTGTTTCACAGCTATTTAGCTAATAATTTAAAGGCTTTCAAAAATTATTGGGCGGGGGGACGGTTGCCCCCCCCCCTGGCCCCCCTAGTGTCTACCACTGATATTTATATGTATAAATTACATAGTGCCACTTACAGTGCCAGCACCCAGTGAATCGACTAGAAAAGGATATCTTTCAATGATCATAGATGCCACACGTTGCTTTTCTTCTCTGCTCGGGAACAATGTATGCATCTTTATAGAGTTGCAAATATCTCTCGTAAACTCGTCTCGCAGTTTTCCAAATAATTCTCCAGCTATACTCTTTCTGGTCGGTGGTCGTTGTACAAGAGCACTTTGAGTACGATTTCCTTTGCAAATATTTACCCCCTGGCAATGAAACTAACACCATTAGAATCCTTACAAAATAAGCTTTTTAACAGTGGGTTATGTTGCCGACTAAACATTACAGAATCAAAAATACTAAAAGTTTAATCCCAAACATACCTCCAGTTCAACTCAAACAATCTTTAATATCTTCTTCATTCTTGGATTTGACAACAGACTTCTACGGTCGAAAATTTAGCTTTTTATCTGTGTATTTCTTGTAGAAAGTTTTACTTCGATACGACGAGTAGAAGTATTTATTTTGAATTTTGTTTTATTTATCGGGTATTTTCCAGCACGCATGTGCTTGCCGTAGTTTGACTATATATGGTTTGCCTAAGCGCTTCAACCACGACAAAAATATCTTATATAGGGTAAATACCCTGGGGAATTCATTCCGACTACTTAAAAAACCATAGAAATAGTCTTTGGGCCTCTTCCGGTTGTTTTTGTCTGAAAGTCCAGTTTGGCCGCACGCTAAGATTTCAAATTTCGCCGTAACTTTGTCAATTTTTATTGTTTTTCTTTGAAAGTTGATCAGTAGGTACTGTTTTTAAAGTTCTATAAAACAGTGTATTAGCGATATATAAAAATCACACGGTTTTTAAAACAGAAGTTATAATCGACCAAAGGTACTGAATATATAATTAGTTTACCAATATAATAAGTATATCAGATTACTCGAGATACTAAGGTTAAAACTCACGAAGATCTGTAAAACAATATGATTAGCGATTTGTTTGGCATTAGCCGAGAACACTTTTTTTTGCTGAATCAATTGGTGGTATTTTTGTCCGTTTTGGGTGAGGGGCGCCAAAGATACGAGCGCTCAAATCATCATCCTCTGGAGGATGATATTCGAATGCCTCGTCCAGAAAGAGTTATTAAAAAGAGCTTTTTTACTTTTGGGGAAAACTGTAAGTAAGGAAGGCCAAAGATCAATAAAGTTGCTAAAAGTGTTAATTAGTCTCATGCACAATTTAACATTATTTTGAATTTAGTGAAGTACAATTGCTGATACTTTTGATCATATTTCACCATGAAACAGGTCAGTTTTTAGGGCTTTGTGCACAAGATAGCTAGCTATAAGATTTTTGAAAAGATGGAAAATAGTCATTGAGAGACTGAGAGTATAAAATATGTCCTCAAAAACCAATATATATTAATATAATATCACTGTACCTCTGAAAGCTCATGCACAATATTATAAAGTGTGGAAATTTTATATCCAGAGAGCATAATAATTAGAAATATAAACATGAACATTGAAACTTACAGTATCAGGAAGCTTGAAATCCTTTATCCAGATCTTGCTTTTATTCTTCACTTCTTTAATTGCAAAACCGGGTGAAGATTGTAATGACTCAGATGATGAGGTCTCTCCAGATGTGCCACCAGGTGTTCTTGGCAAAACCGGTGAATTATACAAGTGACTCAAATTTTTTGACACACTTGTGGATAAATCAAATTCTTCCTCATCATCAAGACTTATCACAGAACTGACAGAAGGTGTCTTAGGTGTAGAGGGTGCAGTATTTTGAATAGTTGTTACCTAAATAAATTGATGTTTCAAATGAAATTGGTAATCACTTTGCATTAATCAACTACAGTATAAATCATCTGGCCTTTAGACAGAGTAAAATATTACAGTAGGCCACATTGCCGCATAAAGCAATGCATTAATAATATAAGACAAATGTTATTAACCTATCACTGTAAGTGATACCATCCCCTTGACAAGTAAAGCCTTCTGGTGTTAATAGAGTACAAAATATTTTATTTACTATAACCTGTACCAAGGTAGGGTACTTTTGGGCGAAATGCCGCTTAGAGTGTTAAACCCATTTTAACATTATTATTATAC
Source organism: Trachythela sp. YZ-2020 (assembly GCA_016169945.1). Taxonomy (NCBI): domain Eukaryota; kingdom Metazoa; phylum Cnidaria; class Anthozoa; order Malacalcyonacea; family Clavulariidae; genus Trachythela; species Trachythela sp. YZ-2020. The sequence continues at coordinate 7,770,821 of JADLSH010000387.1, forward strand.
GACTAGACAGTACAGATGAAAGATTCTCACCATCGGATCTGTATATACATGAGTCACGGTTGCCAATGCATTTCGGACACGAACGACTTGACCTCCTTTCAGTTACCCTGGTTGCCAGAGGTTCTTGTATTCCGCCCTATTATGCTCGCTCGTATTTTGTTTCACGCGGGGCGGAAGAGAACCTCTGGTGGCACGCGATATGAATCTCACTTCCCTTGGTACAAAATTTGTACCAAGCACATGATTGGTCAGTTATAATTAGCAGTTATAGAATCGATGTGATTGGTTAAACAAAAAACCGGTTTGCTATACAAAAATAGCAAAATGGTAAATGTATGTATTTTATAGTTTATTCAACGAACATTTTTGTCGCCTTTCAGCCACGGAAAGATACGATATTGGGCTTAAATTATAGCCGACGTTTTTGTCTTGAAATTTCGTATGTTTTGTAGAAAAAACATCGATATATTTTGGTTAAAATTCGTCAAAATGGGGGAGAAGTCGGTATGCTTACTAATATTAAATATTAATAGGCATATTTCATTGGTGTTTCTTTCCGTGACCAAATGGCCTCAACAATGTTCGTGCTTAGCTTTTACATCGCCGATTATAAAGTTATAATTCGCCAGACATGATTTGGATACGCTAACATCATATATTCTTCAAATATTAATGCATTTATACGTATATTCCTGAAGATTTCTGGGGCCATTTCAAAATTTATCTGACAATCTGACAAGAAACGGTATGACCGGAAGTTAACTGTTCAAAATACGTCACAAAATAGAAAACCGGTTTTACAAGTTCTGTAACTATAACTGAACATGGAAGTGAGATTCATATCGCGTGCCACCAGAGGTTCTCTTCCGCCCCGCGTAAAACAAAACACGAGCGAGCATAATAGGGCGGAATACAAGAACCTCTAGCAATCAGGGTACCTTTCAGTCCGCATTTCTTGAGAAGTTCATCAGAGGTGTTTTAATTTTTTAAATGTCAACTGTATCAAACTGTTTAAAGCAAAAAATAATTAGAATTATTTCCAAAATATGCAAGTTGAATTTCAGCCACAGGGCTAAATTTGGCCCCGGGGTTGAAAAATCTCCATGTAATCAGCCCCTTACAGTAGTAGACAGCTATCTTTGTTCTAACAGAATACTTGACATGGCAAAATTGCCTGCTTGCCATGCATAAAACCCAACGTGAAAAAGAAATGTTATTCACATAAAGAAGCCGAGCCAGTCTGGCTTTCCAAGTTGCCCCAGTTCACCGGATCAACTCACCTCATGCAATCAGCCCCTTAATACAACCCCAAGCCAACTCAGTACATCACTACATGTATACCCAGGCTTATTGAGGCCAAGCCTGTTGGAGTGTTCGCTCTCTCTATAAGCCTGGTCTTTACAGTACTAAAACAGAACTATTTAAGAGGCCTATATATATGCTCTGCTAAATTATATAATAACATTTCATAATACTTTACTATGAAAGCATTTTATATATCAAAATATTTATATTTTGTCTGACAGAGACACATGGGTGATGGGACCTGGCATCCATATTTTAAAATTATATTTCATCTGAGATGCCGAATACATGGGCCGGGCTATCCCGGTTAAGCGGGCCAGCCCGGTTAAGCGAGACAACCTTTCAATTACGATTACATGGACCGGGCTAGCCCGGTAAACCGGAATGAAATAAACTCATTAACCCTCATTTTTTCAACTGTTCAATAATCGTTGCTATATATTAATTGAATATTGTTTATATGCTGCATTTAAGGGCTTCCTCACGTATCGATTGATGTTTGTTGCTGTAATGTCATTCAGTATTAGCGTAAACAACTTTCTTCGCTTGTACGTTCGTAAAATGCAGTCGCTTTACTGTCTGCAATTTTTAAGCGTCAACTAAAACAATGTTTTAATGCTAGTTTCGGTTTCTTTTAACGTTATGTGCGTGTTACCGTGCGTGTGCGATTTCAGCCCGGTTTGCAGGGATGAAGCGATTACATGGCGATTTTCATCCCGGCAAACCGGGCTAGCCCGCTTGCAACAAGCGAGATCTTGCCAAAGCGGGCCCGGCTTCCATGTAATCGCAATGCAAAATTTATATAAGATTATTATAGTAAGCGGGCTAGCCCGGTTTAGCGAGCTAGCCCTGTAAAGCGAGCTAGCCCGGTCCATGTAATCGGCCCCTAAGATATTCAATCCTACTATAAATTGAAATCTCAAATTATTATTTAATTTTATTTACCTGCTTTTTGAGGTTATTTTTTGGAGAAATCTAAATCCGTGTCGTTATGTCGTTTGTATTTATATCAGTGATTCAAACATAAATATTACCATCAATTACCAGCATGCTTTGTGGCCTTTGCTAGGACGCACAATATGGGAAAAAAATTTTGACACGAAATTTATACGATCTACGACATTGTTTTGATCTCGCACTTTATTGAGTTAAAATAAAATGAGTTCGTGAATCATGTTGTGTTATTGTATAAAATATGCAGGCCTTCGACTAACAAATATTCGATATGTTTTTTCCGACTGATGAACGCAACTCCATACTTAATGATTCAAACGCTAGCACGGGGACGATCACGATGTCCTAAATATATTTCAAAAACATAAATTGCATAAATACAGCACTTCTTCATCCTCAAGAATAGAGATGGTAATCTCCTTGAAACCCGCATTTATTAGAGTTTCGGTAAAGAAGTATCCATCTTCTAAAACAAAAAGAAATCACAATTAAATATTAGATGATGTTTGATATAAAAATACTTCGAGAATATCGTACATAAATGGCGTTTTATCAACTCGTGTTGAACATACCAATTTAATAACAAATTCGATTCCTTTTTGCTCTTCGTAAGAATGTCAATGTGCAATTTAACATACGAACTAACAGCCTCGACGGACAACACCAGAAAATATAAAGAAACCAACAACTCGAAGCAGAATTTAGCCTCTATGATTTAACCAAACGATGAAGTCGCCAGCGATGAAATGAATAATTTCAATCTTGCCGCGCGAAATTTGATCTCATGTTATTCCTAATATGGTATTCCATGCCATATAGAGAGTTACCGGAGTTGTTGGAGCGCGGGGGCCCCGGAACCCGGTATTGTGCGTCACGTCTCGTATGCCACATCCACTGAGAATATTTTTGTGTTTCTGACAAAAATATGGCCTAATGGCTTGCTTTCGTTGCAGCATTTGCCTCGAATTTGTGTCAGAATCTATTCAAACATTAGTAAAGCATATTGGCAGGATTCATTGAAATGAACCGAATTTCCATGTCGTTTGTGGTATAGAGGGTTGTGCGAAAACATTCAAGAATTTTTTGTCCTTCAAAATCATCTCATTCGCAAACACAATATTATCGCCAAAAACGAAAAGGACGTCCAGATTTTCGAAAACCATGACGAGAATTATTATTATTATTATTAATTCATCTTTTTACAGGTTAACTTGTTCAGCTGTTACCAAAAATGCTGTTATCCTACAAGGACCTGTACCTACATGTACTAAGAATAATAAACTATTTACTATAAAAGTTAGAAAAGTAAAAAATTAAAAGTTATTACTAGATAGTCCAAGATTGAAATAGATAAAAGGTAAAATATTGGTTAAAATAGTGCATGTACTCTAAATATCTAACATTATTAAGACATCAGATTTCTTTTAGACTTTTCGGTTTTCAATAGACTTTCGCGCCGTGCGAGGGTACTAATTCCGCTCGGATATTTACACCCGGGTATGTGAAAACATTGTGGAATGCAAAGTCGTCCACCATTTTTTTTTGTCATGGACGGTTTTTTAAGTTATGCGCATGCGCGAGTTAAAGCCGAGACAAGAAACTGGTAACTAGCTACATCATGATTGGCTAAGACAACGATTTTGTTTTTATATGCAAACGTCAGAAAAATAACTGCCATTTTGGCATTTTATTTTTGGCATTTAATTTATAATGCATTTATATGAAAACTTTTTTCAAAATTGTACTCTGGAGTCGGGACATATTAATTCGGACAAATATTAAGTCTCCAAAACAAGAGAAGTGAAAATTTTTTAGAAGACTTTTATTTACTAAAGTCAATAAGAAAATAAAGCAGTCGAAAAGCCAAGAAAGGACAGAATTTTCGAGTTTTAAAGCGTTTTAAATTAAACGGGTAAGTGTTTATTTTGCATACTTGTTTTTGCAGTTTTGCCGTCAATTGGCATGGAACTATAGTTTGTGGTTTTGAAATTGCATAGTTCATCCTGTGTGGTCAATACAACATTGGTTTAGTGTTAATTCAAATGCGTTATATAGAAAAGAAAAACATATTTTATCTAAAAAACTTCATAGTATAAAAATACTGTTCAAAAAAGAGTTGAAGTTTTATGACAATTTCGAAACGTTTTGTACAGTAAATCAAAGCCAAAAAAGAACAAAATAACATACCTACTTTATATAGTTGGGCAATTGGTAATTTTATTGTTAAAAGTAAAAATATTATCACAGTTTTAGTGTACAGAAAAGAAAAGAAATATAGAGTAAAAGGCAGTTTAGTTTTACAAACTTTTCGAAACGTTTTAGTGAACGGAAGGTTGCATTAAAACATTAATTTGAAGCTTATAGAATGCATAAGAACATACCTACCGCATATATCTCATATTTCTATGGCTAAAACAACTAATATTTTAATTATTTTTGCAGCTTTTGTAAACTGTTTTGTACTCCAGAAAAGAAATTTATATTATTAATCGCGTTGCCATGGCTACTGTGCTTCCTCTTTTTGAAACAAAATTTCCATTTTTTATTCTTTCAAAAATTCTCAACCCAAAATAGATTTCCCCAAAAAAATTTATTGTTTTCTTCCACTCTTCTTTCCAAACTATTACAGTAATGATCAAAATTTTAATGGCACATTTAAAATGAAGGGAAACACAGTGATTACGTCAAGTAAAACATTTCATATGGCGATAGCCTTTGAGTGCGTCGTGAAGAGGGGTGTAAGCCAGAGGCCCAGAGATCCAATTCTGTTTTCCAAGCCAAAATTTTGCTTTGAACCCAGATATCTGACTCGTCTACCACCTTTGCATAGCAGATTTTGTGATGAAAAAGCTTAGTAACAGTAATGTTTTGGAATGTAGTGTCTGTCAATGTTCGGGTGCATGGGGCGAGGGGTTACTGCAAGCATGTATTTCTAGTTATGATTGATGAATTTGAAGAAGTCATGGAACACAGGGGGAGAGACACATTGAATGCCTTACTCGTTTGAGTAGCTTTAATCTGGCAGAAGTTTTGTGGTCAACAGAACGAATCTGTTCATGAAAAGTAAGATGATGGTCAAATGCTACGCCCAAGTACTTGTATTGCATGGCTTGATATACTTGTTCACCGTTGATCCAGGGTTTTTTTAACGTGCAGTTCTACACAAAATGTGCAGTTCTAAATCAATTTGTGCAACTCTAAAAAATATTTTGTGCAGTTGAAAAAAATACGAACTTTCAGGATATGGATATTTATTGTAGAAAACTAAAGTAATCGAAGGAATAAATGGAATACATATAGCTTCAATAACAAAAGCAGTACCAGAATTTCTCATAACAAACTCAACAATATAATTTTTCTTGACAATTTTCAGCATCGTTTCTATTTGTAGGGATGAGAATCAGTTAATGAAAGTTTAATAAGAAAAAAAAATGGTGCCATTTGCGCGAGTTGAATTTCATGCTATGACATGTCGCAGGGCCTTTTTTAATTAATATACCGGGGGGCCAAAGCCCCCCCCAGCCCCAATTATAGCCCCAGTAAACTATCCTCCCAGTGAAGGTCCCTTTTGTCCAAAATATAAGCAAAAGTTCTTAAGTTAGGTCAGAAGAAAGTTATGATATTCTCATAACAAAGCATTGCTTTTACACCAAAAGCTCAGTCTGTTTAGATGGGATATTTCAAAAAATGTCTCTGAAAATGCAGGAAATCAAGCCACAGAAACTCAAAAATACAAAAATTTTCTGGGGAGGACCCCCAGACCCCCAACCACATCCACACACCCTCAATATACCACATTCTTGTTAGGTCCCTTTTCGTTGATGTCCCCCCCCCCCACTAACCATTTCTTAAAAAAGGCCCTGGCGTGTTGGGACAGTATGACAAAATGTGCAGTTCTAAATTTTTCTTAAAAAAAACCCTGCGTTGATCTGGATGTTGATAGAAGTGGAGGATTCTTTACTCAGTGTTTTTCAGTCCCAAACAAGACACATTCAGTTTTTCCTTTCTTTAAATTTAGTGTTAGATGATTTTCCGAGAACCATTTTTCTATCTTATTCACTTCATCATTTACTATAGTCTCCAAATTGGAAACGTCCTTATGACTAAAATATACCACTGCATCATCAGCATAGAGTGGAATCTTACATTCATTTAATTCTGTGTGGAGATAATTTATAAGTAGGACAAAAAGCAATGGTCCGAGGATGGAGCCCTGCGGGACCCCGTGGGTAATAAATTGTGCATCTGAGAGCGTTCCTTGAAAATATATGATTTGGGCTCGTGCGAACAAGAAGCTTTCAATCCAATTATATTCTGAATCTTTAATACCATAAGCTGGCAGTTTGTCTAGAAGACGATTATGGTTTACGACGTCAAATGCTTTACGTAGATCCATAAATACTGCCCCAGTCAATTGACTTTGATCCATACCCGTACGTATATCATCTATCAGGATCGTTATAGAATGTTTCGTTGACTGATTCTGACGGAAACCGTACTGACAGTCATTAAAGAGATCATGTTCCTCCAAATACCGTGAGATCCGATTATACCCGAGTCTCTCAATAACCTTTGAAAACACCGGCAGCGTGGAAATAGGTCGGTAATTATCAAGCATAGTTTTGCGCCAGATTTATAAACCGGGGTCACTCTTGCAATTTTTTTGGCATTAGGAAATTGACCACATTGGAGACTACGTCTTGCCAAAGACACCAGTGGTATCGCAATCTCCTTGGCTGCTTTCTTGACAAATTTGGGTGGGATGTTATCAATACCAGCGGGTTTAAATGGGTAATGTTTCTAGGATTTGGAGTAATTCCTTATAATGAACTTCTTCAAAATAAAATTCATAGCCATTCGAGTTGACTTTTTTGATAAGCCTTTCATATCATTATTCTGCCAGGTAGAACTGACGAGATTATACGTGACGAGGTTTTCAGTAAGGAGGTTATGTTGGTAAAAAAGTCGCAGAAGGTATTTGATATTTTGCTTTTATCTGTTACAACTTCGTTTTCGACTTTAAACAGGGTACTTGATGTTGATTAAGTCTTAACTGGGTAGCATTGGGATTTAATTCATTTTCATTAAGGATAGATCTCTTATAGTTAGCCTTTTCCTTGCGTATAACGTAGGTTGTAAGATTCCTCAGCTTTCGATAATGACTCCAATCTTCGGGGTTATTTGACCGTTTTGCTTTTCGAAGCTGATAGTCACGTTCATACATATTTTTCTTGACATTTTTGGTAAGCCATGGACAATCTTTTCCTCGAACAATTCTTTTGATTAGTGGAGCGTGTTTGTTGATTATATTTGTGAAGACGGCTTTAAATCCATCTCATGATCATGCGGTATTAAAATCATTATTCCCTATCACATCATTCCAATTCTGGCTTCTTAGCTCATTTCTAAATGAGGTAGCAGAATATTGCTTGTAATTCCGAGCAAATATTTTTCTTGGTGTATATTTAGCACAGTTCATTTTCCTCGTTAACCCGATAAGGTCATGGTCACTAAGACCATTGTTGCAGACAAAGGATTGGAGAATATTCTCGACATGTGTTGTTAATAGTTGACCTGCATCTAACGACGAAAGCGGACTTATATTCATTTATGCAATGTTCTTTCGTCAAAATCCAAGATCTGATTGGTTATGTTAGAGAATATATGCTAATAGTTGACCTGCATCTAAGGACGAAAGCGGATTTATATTCATTTATGCAATGTTCTTTCGTCAAAATCCAAGATCTGATTGGTTATGTTAGAGAATATATGCTAATACGACCTAAAGCGACCTAAAAGCAACTTTTATGATATGGACGAAAATCAAATTATTGCTTGCCTCTGCAAATTCCATTCCCGGGTCGGTATCATAGGTGCACAGAAAGCGAGTATCTAGCTGTAGACCGGGAGCCCATAGGGTTGAGCTTAGTTGGAAAGTTAACCAATTTTCATGCACATAGCACTACTCCACATGCATGCTTATATCGGGAAATGGACGTCTGCCAAGCACATACTGGTGGATGTAGTCAGGGGGGGGCATGAGAATGAAACTCCATAATTGAGCTAGATCAGCTTAAGAGTTAACCTGGTGAAACCTACTGGAAAATGTTCACCATGACCCAGTAAATTATGAATGACCACTGCCAGACATTTTTAGCGGTGGAGTGGGCCCGCCAGACACCCCTGAAGCTCCAGCCCCATAATTGAGCTAGATCAGCTTAAGAGTTAACCTGGTGAAACCTACTGGAAAATGTTCACCATGACCCAGTAAATTATGAATGACCACTGCCAGACATTTTTAGCGGTGGAGTGGGCCCGCCAGACACCCCTGAAGCTCCAGCCCCATAATTGAGCTAGATCAGCTTAAGAGTTAACCTGATGAAACCTACTGGAAAATGTTCACCACGACCCAGTATATCATCAATGACCACTGCCAGACATTTTTAGCGGTGGGGTGGGCCCGCCAGACACCCCTGAATCCCCAGCCCCATAATTGAGCTAGATCAGCTTAAGAGTTAACCTGATGAAACCTACTGGAAAATGTTCACCACGACTCAGTATATCATCAATGACCACTGCCAGACATTTTTAGCGGTGGGGTGGGCCCGCCAGACACTCCTGAATCTCCAGCCCCATAATTGAGCTATATCAGCTTAAGAGTTAACCTGATGAAACCTTCTAAAAATGTTCACCATGACGCAGTATATTATCAATGACCACTGCCAGACATTCTCTCTGATGGATGTTCCCTCCAAGTGCACCATGGGACCGGTCATTAATACTGACAGAGGGGGTGGGTGAGAATAGGGGGTGGACCCAAATTTTTTGGCATCAATAGGGTCAGCCTCAAAACAAAAATATATGCATCTGGGGAGTAAATACTAGAAAATACTTCACACGTGCTGTCTCATAAATGGAGTTGTTGCAAGAACAAATGAAATGCTAGTAATTCCTCCCACCCTCCCTTCCATTATTAATGACTGGTCCCTAACAACCTAGCCTGCTCGCAGACGTTGTAATTCTCATGACCTCAATTTGGCGTTCTGATCAGCAGACGGTAGTATTTTGTCGCTTGGTGTGAAATATACAACGTCTGCAAACAAGCAACTAACAGCCTCTCCACCCCCATTCAAGTGGCCTAAAAAGTTAAGCATAACATTGTCTAGCCAATACAAATGGCCACATGCATATATCAACAATTCGGTTAAATAAATATCAAATTATCTGGAGTTGTTGTCTGTCATTAGTCCTCGTCGTCTTCTAGTTCTTCTCCCGAATCGGACTCTTCACTCCATGCTTTTTCTGAATCACTCAGCAGTCCATCAATGGTTTCTTCTTCAGAGTCACTGTCAACTTCGTCTTCCATTTCCTCTGAGTTTTCATCGTCGTTTGTAAATAAACTGTCTGGTATGGCAGGTCCTTCAAACCAGGTTGGCTTTAGAATGTTGTCATCCGCATACCATCCATACTCGGTTGGAGACAAACCTTCCTCGGGAAATGCCGTGATTGCATGGGTCCATAACGCTGTGACATACTGCGCTGGTTGAATCTTCATCTTGAGGGCTGGAAGAGAAGGTGGCAACAAGGAACAATCGATTTTTTTTATGTTTGCCAGTGGATTCTCCTAAAGGCAATTAAATTGTTGATTAGAGCTATTGTGATGTGTTTCAGCATTTCCAGGATGGGACCACAAAACTGGCTATAGCGAGGTTGACAATGCATCGGGGGCAAGTTTGTTTTTTGGGGGGGGGACAAGCATGTTGTACGAGTTCAAAACAACCAGTCCCATTTTTTTATTTTTAGTGCAACTTATATTAAGTTAATTACGGTTCTCGTTTTAATCACCTGATCAACTTTGCCAGTCATTTGCATCAGTTTCTTGTATCTTGCTTCATTTACATCTTTAAGATTGCTCTGTGCGTACATTCGGCATACAAACTCGGATGTAACATCTAGATCAACAGTATTGTTCACGTCACCCATGCTGATGAAAAGGTTAACGTAGCAGTCAGTCATGTCCTTTTCAACAATAGTGAGTGCTTTAGTTTTGCCTTTCCTGAAACAGTAAATGTATATAGTATCAATCACTACAGTAATAAATATATATCAATTGCAATGTATTTTCCATTTTTTCCGGACAACTTTCTCTATTTTTAAGTAAAGTTTGGGTTGGTTGTATGGTTTTTAATAGCGATTGTTTACATAAATAAATAATTCTTTGCTAACCTGTAAAAGGCCGACGTGAAGTCACATCCAGTGAAGGCATGGTATCCAGGCAGTGCTCTGGGAAGTCCAGGTTTGCGCTCTTCTAGGACATCAGCAATGTTGGTTACATTGATGTACCTTCTGCTGTTTCCCACCCCACAGTCCATGATAATGCATATGTCGGCCATCGTCCTGTCATCTGGGCTTACCTGGCCAATAGCACCAATAAGTATCACCAAGACATCGGTGTCGGATGCTCTCACTATGACATCGTCTGCTGTAATATTTGCAATGTGGAAAGCAATCAGGGTATCGGCCTCTTCATGGTCGCCTTGGAGGTGTAATGGGCTGGTTACAGTGATTTCATGATGTTCGTCGGGGACGTACTGTAAACACTCTCCACCATAAGAAGCAATCAAGGTCTTACCACCAAAGATATTCCAGTAGTTCGCCTTCTTCCACTCTTTCAAGAGAAACTTGGCAAATTCATTCTTGAAAACTCCATTTGTGAGAAGTTTCTTCCCGCTTTGTCTGATTTTCTGTTCTGGCCCGGTTATTGCATATGCTGAGTCAACTGCACCCCGCGACTTTCTTTCACTATCCTTTATGGAGTTCTCCACATACTTGTCCATGCAAACATGGACTTCACTAGCCCTCCCTGAACATACCACTGACAACATGGTTCGAGCCATTGATGCGTATGATGCTCCCGTAGCTGTCTGCGAGAGGACAGAATGTAGAAGAAGTCCTCCGTCATAGACCTGTACGTAACTTCTCGGTAACTCTGCGTCTGTGATTGTTTCCGTCTGTAAGGACTCGAGCTTCCTCAGCAGCGCAGACTTTTCAGTTTTCATATGCGCCCCATCACAGTGTGCGAGTGACAGTGGGTACGTTGTAATTGGGTAGGAGATAATCTTTCGAAGGTCTAATGCAGTCTTCTCTGAAACGAATACGATCATTCGTACGAACATGTCCCTCAGGCTCTCAGCATTTGCTTTGGCTTTTCCTAAAGCAGGTAGTTTGGATTTCTTCTTCGCGTTTTGAGCAGCGAAGTTCTGCACCCGCGTGCGTTTCACAGGTTGTAAAAATCGGGTGTTGTCGCTCTTCCATTCGTCTTGAAATTTGTCTCTTTCGTCTTCACCTCTTTTCAGCGTGTTGAGTAGGTATGTTTCAGTAGGTTTGGATGCTGCTTGACCGGTTGCAACGTTCACCAAGGAAGTCGGAGCATCATCTCTGAATGGATTGCAGTATTCGTCAATTCTTGCACTCAATTCGGCCATCTGACGGTTGTCCCTTTTGATTCTTGAGGGACGGCATTGAGATGTTACATTTTCTCCCATTTCAAGCCCGACGAATGTTCTTAGCTCGGTGACTGCCGTGGCACGCTGGGACATGTTCAGTGACCAACGGCGCATTGCGTTCTCAGAATTTCGGAAGGACACGATTCCCGTCATTCGTGAACCAGCATCACGGTTTACTGTCTGCTCCAGGGAGAGGTCAACAGCGGATCGGTTGTAATTCTTCTTGGTACGTCTTATGGAAAATGCACCATTCTCCAATACGTCACGCAACTCCGGGCCTGCACTTTTCAACTTATGCAGGAAAAGTGTTCCCCATCTGGCGTAGTTTGGTCGGTTCAGGCAAAGAACACTGAGAGCATCGTTGGGAAGATGGTAATGTAGCCATTAACGTCATTCGTCTTTACGCATCTCTGCAGTTCTCGGTGGAGGCGATTGATCAGGAAGATGTAAATGGCCCAGAACTGAGCTGTTGAGCCAAGATTTCCCTCGAGAACCGACTGGAAATAATCTTCATATCTCTGCAGATGATCGGTAACGACTGGTTCGGATAGGTGTTTCTCTGCTAGTCTAGGGTCTAAAGGTACTGTAGACATCACTTCTTGGAAGGAATCATCGTCTTCTTGAGGTGTGTCAAAGAGAAAGCGTTCATACAGTTTCTGCTCCAAGACATTGGACAGAAGCTCATGAATCCGAGTGCATCTGTTGTAGAACTTCCCCTTGATAAATCCCATCATTGAACCTTCCGCTAATATGTCGGCTTCCGTGAGAATAAATTCCATTCCACTTTCTTTAATGAGTGTGCCAATTGCTCCATAGAACGCCAACTCGATGTGGAAATTGCCTAGCATGACCAAGAGCTTGTTGAACAAAGGGGTTTCGATTGCTTGAATTGAGTAGGCTTTCAATGCAACCTGCAAATCATAGGTGACAACCGCATAATCTTGACCAGTTTCATTTGCAACCTTCAAGGTCCGGATCATCGTCTCTCTTACCACATCATTGTTGGTGGGCGATCGGGATATTGGGTCCATGTAGCAAATTCGTTGAAGTGGTAAGTGGTCGTCGATGTACTTGCTCATGAATCCAGCATACAATGGAGTGTTGTTGCTTTCAATTAGCTTCCAAAACCAATAAAGATCCAATATCTTAAGTCGTATTTTGCTTTCACCCCGTTCTTCCGCAGTCGATTGAGATGCTGATGTGGATGCTCTGGAAGAAGTGCTAGTAGATACTGGTCTAGCGGGAATGAGGAACTTGGCTGTGTGGATTGACTTTCTGAATGGTGGTATTTCCCTTTCCTTCCCAACAAAACTTCGTCGGTTTCTTCCTACTCGATACGCAATTGGATTATTATTGGCATTTACGTCTTCTTGCAACACATTCTGGTATGTGTGCCCAACTGTCGCATGTAAAGTCTCTTTCCCGTCAAGAGTTTCCACGTTTGCATCATTGTTATCCCACACACAGGCCGTTGCTACGTTTGGTTCCAGACGAATGCCATCGGGCGCGTCGCGTTCATTACTCGCAACTGAATAGGAGAATTCAGTCTCGAGACCTTTGGTCTCACTGTAGCTTATAGAATGTCCTGTTCGGTTTAGAATCTGAGTCACCAGTTTTGACCCTGTGAGGGATGCAAATCCTAGACCAAATGATGTGTGTTTCCATGGTTTTACGGTGCCATGAGTTACGTTATAAACGGCATCTGATTCCATTTCAGTTACCTTTCGGTCGAGTGTATCCTTTTGTGTCCCATGAAAAGTTGGTTTGACACCACCCAAGAGAGTTCTGAAAAATAGATCTAGCTGTGCTGGCATCTCTGGGGCGCAATCTTTCAAATTTTGGACTGTTGCAGGGTTTGGAGTCTTGGTCTTTGGAAGCTTCATAATCTGAGATCTAAGATGAAGCGCAGCCCATCTTAACTTGTTATCCTCTTCATACCGTTCAGCATCTTCGTGCAGGCGATTCCGGGCATCATCTTCTGAAATAACGGAATTGTAGATGAAGTTGCCTTTTCTCTGGTTTACTAATGTTATTGCGACTTTTTCTTTCAAATGCTCTTCTATCTTCCTGGTAAGATTTTGGGCTGTGTATGCCTGGACATCTCTCTCGTCTCCCCCGACACCGGTGTATTCTTCTCTGTACATGCCAAGTAAATCACTAACCAATACCGATCGATGTTTTATTAACACCTCGTCCTGGATAAAGGAAACCAGAGATGCAAATGCACTATTGTGATAGAACTGAGATGAACTCTCTCCTCTAGGCTTCTCTTCATTATCAACATCGGTCTCCCTCAGGAACTGGACACGGCAGGATTTGTGGTATTCAGCTTCCTTTGCGATCAGGTCCACATAACTGCGAATGAGACTCTTGATACGTTCGTTTTTGGAATTATTTACCCTCTGGCAAAGTGACTCACAACCGGCAACTGTAGATACCTTTAGTCTGGGCTCCTCTTTTCCATTTCTCTTCTTACGACTGTTACCACAGAAAATACATCTTCCTTTCAATAGACCCTGCTGATCCGACTTAGGAAGGACGCCACAACGTCTGGTCTCGATACAAGCCTTTTTTGTTGCGGGCTCATTGTCAGTAGGTAGGGGTTCTTTCGGGCGCTTTACTGCAGTGTATTTCTTATAACAAGAAGGGTGATAGCTGAGAATTAGGGATTCGTGATCACTGCTTACTAAAACTTTTTGTGTAACCTCAACGTATGTGTCTGTGTTAAAATTGTTACGCAAGGCCGCAGCATGCTTTATTTTGGTCCATGTGCTGTCACTGAACTTTCTCAATTTGCCTTCGTCTTCCGTAGACGCTATTGGCGGGTGACAAATGTAACAGGTTGGAAAACTCTCTGTGTCGTCGTGCTGGAAGTGAAATATTTCAGAAATAAAAACCGTGTTGCGTGCGTGTTGACAGGTTGGGCAGTATGGGAGTTGCAATACCGGTATTCGCAATTCGTGTAAATGAGACGTTGCTGGTTTATTATTCCCAACTTAAAATCGAACGTATAGACTATAGTGAAATTTTTTTATATATTAGAACTGACCATATAAATAGACATTTTGGGGAATACATTTGACGGATTAGTCAAGATCGAAATTAGAAAGTCACTCCATAGTCGTGCTCGTATCAGCGGGGTATTTTTAATACATTAATTATTATATTAATTATAGGTAAACTCATAATTTATTCATGAACCGCGTTCTGTTGAAATGAACATGGTTTTAAATTAGCATAGCGAAGCACATTTTTCTGCGAAGCGAAAAATAATTCAAACATTGCTGTAACTTTCGTGAATTTCATGTTCTATTTTAGCTCTTTTTGATTATAATTTTTGTATATACGTTAGTGGAATAAAACTACAACTTTAAGTTGAATACATATTCCATTTATAATATATTTAAAGTTTTCCTTCAGTATAATAATTAATATGGAGGGCAATCACAGCAAAAATGAATATCTGAATTTTGCATTGTTCAGATTTCGAATTATCACGCCAACTTCACATATCTATAGAGTATAGTTATTAATCATACAGTACCTCTCGATTGACAACATTGCTAGTAGATGCAGCGTCTATTGGCCTTGTTTCTTCTGGATCCATATCCATCCACTCGGCGGCAGTTGGGGCCGATAAACAAAAGATCCAAAACAGACGAAAGCGCCAAAAAATGCTAAGCACAGCGGACTCTCCCATATATATATTTTGAGGTATTCAGGAGGATCTGGCGGGCCCGCCTCACCGCTAAAAATGTCTGGCAGTGGTCATTGATGATATACTGCGTCATGGTGAACATTTTTAGAAGGTTTGATGAGGTTAACTCTTAAGCTGATCTAGCTCAATTATGGGCCTGGAGATTCAGGAGTGTCTGGCGGGCCCACCCCACCGCTAAAAATATCTGGCAGTGGTCATTGATGTACGGTGGCCCATAAGGGCCAACGCTTCTCCGTAGAAACACGCAGCTTCTCCGTACAAACGCGTTGTTATTCCATGGAAATCCAACTTCTCCGTGGAATATTGCCGTTGTTCTGTCACGGGAAGCCTTTTCTCCGTACAAATATGCAGCTTCTTCGTGGAAACACGCAGTTTCTCCGTGGAAACACGTCGCATTTCTGTGGAAGCACATAGCATTTCCGTGGAAGCACGTCGCATTTCTGTGGAAGCACATAGCATTTCCGTGGAAGCACGTCACATTTCTGTGAAACACGATACGGGGCACCTCTTCTCCGTAGAAACACACAGCTTCTCCGCACAAACACGCGCCTTCTCCGCACAAACACGTGCCTTCTCCGTGGATTAAGGCTTTCCTTGTGAATTTAAAAAATACACACCCCCCCGATTAATCCTGAATATTTTTTGGTTTTATACGACGGGGGGGGGAGCAGAAAATCAAGTCACAACGTCAACGCAACCTCGAGTTAAAAACTTAAAATTATACCTTCTATTTGGTCATGGACACAGATATCCAGCATGTAAACTGTGAGAATTGCCAGACAGAGATTTTGATCAATTATAGTTTTGTAACAATTGTGGAAATAGAGTTGATACTGGTAAGTTTACTTGTTTTTTTTAATATATTAATCATTTTACCCAATATATCAGATTTACTTAACATTTTCATATAAATTTGAAATTTGAATATATGTAGTTATATTTTAAAGAATTCCTTTGAATTTCCTCAGTTCCATGTGTTGATCTGCTAGTGTAGATTGTATATTCATTCATAAATATTTAAAATCTACACAAAATATTGTTTTAAAAGCTTTGCTGTATCAGTTCAAGGGGTTGTTATATACAGTAGTGGCCACCTGCCTAAAGAATAAAACTGAACATTGCCCTCAGACTGTCACAAATACTCATGAGACATCAATGGGTAATTTCTTCTATATTTCAAGCCACTTATACTGCCCAAGTAAAGTTGTTAAAAATATGGTGTTGAATGGAGTAAAATATTACAGGTGTGTGCATGTGTACCACAGAATACCATGCTACCACAGAATACCAGTCAAATCCTGGTACAATTTGATAAACCGTTGCTTATGTATCTCTGCATTGGTATTCTGTGGTACATTAGGGTTTTATCCATAGAATTAAAAAAAAATCTACCAAATCTAGCCTTAAGACCCCTCAGAAAAATACATTTAAATATGGAAGAGGCGAAACCAGGATTCATGATTAAAGTTTCAGACGTTCTCTGGTTTAAAATATTTATTATTTACGAGCTTTCGGCTGCCAGTCTGCAGTCTTCAACGGGTTGATTAAAATGAATAATAACAAATAACAGTGGTTTACAATTACACAAAACAAATACACTGACAAAAGACACAGTGACAGTTCCGCCTACGTGAAAAGATGAATAATTATTTACATTGATGTAGTATATATAGATATAGTTTTAAATGTTTTTAAGTAAGAACCTGTATATTGTTCTGGTAAGTGTTTTGCATTATTGTCTGCGTTTTTGTGACAGTCTGAGGGAAATGTTCAGGTTTTATTCTTTAGGCAGGTGGCCACTACTGTATATAACAACCCCCTTGAACTGATACAGCAAAGCTTTTAAAACAATATTTTGTGTAGATTTTAAATATTTATGAATGAATATACAATCTACACTAGCAGATCAACACATGGAACAGAGGAAATTCAAAGGAATTCTTTAAAATATAACTACATATATTCAAAGTAAATCTGATATATTGGGTAAAATGATTAATATATTAAAAAAACAAGTAAACTTACCAGTATCAACTCTATTTCCACAATTGTTACAAAAACTATTATTGATCAAAATCTCTGTCTGGCAATTCTCACAGTTTACATGCTGGATATCTGTGTCCATGACCAAATAGAAGGTATAATTTTAAGTTTTTAACTCGAGGTTGCGTTGACGTTGTTACTTGATTTTCTGCCCCCCCCCCCGTCGTATAAAACCAAAAAATATTCAGGATTAATCGGGGGGGTGTGTATTTTTTAAATTCACAAGGAAAGCCTTAATCCACGGAGAAGGCACGTGTTTGTGCGGAGAAGGCGCGTGTTTGTGCGGAGAAGGCGCGTGTTTCTACGGAGAAGCTGTGTGTTTCTACGGAGAAGAGGTGCCCCGTTCGGGCCAACGTATCGTGTTTCACAGAAATGTGACGTGCTTCCACAGAAATGCGACGTGCTTCCACGGAAATGCTATGTGCTTCCACAGAAATGCGACGTGTTTCCACGGAGAAACTGCGTGTTTCCACGAAGAAGCTGCATATTTGTACGGAGAAAAGGCTTCCCGTGACAGAACAACGGCAATATTCCACGGAGAAGTTGGATTTCCATGGAATAACAACGCGTTTGTACGGAGAAGCTGCGTGTTTCTACGGAGAAGCGTTGGCCCTTATGGGCCACCGTATTGATGATATACTGAGTCGTGGTGAACATTTTCCAGTAGGTTTCATCAGGTTAACTCTTAAGCTGATCTAGCTCAATTATGGGGCTGGGGATTCAGGGGTGTCTGGCGGGCCCACCCCACCGCTAAAAATGTCTGGCAGTGGTCATTCACGATTTACTGGGTCATGGTGAATATTTTCCCCCTGACTACATCCACCAGTATGTGCTTGGCAGACGTCCATTTCCCGATATAAGCATGCATGTGGAGTATTGCTATGTGCATGAAAATTGGTTAACTTTCCAACTAAGCTCAACCCTGTGGGCTCCCGGTCTACTGGGAACGAGGTTGGCCGGAGTATAACTATATATAGTAAATATATATATAATAACTTGGAACAGTAGTGTTTTGCCCGGATTGTGTGTGCCATGCATTTTCGGTACGGCATGGCTGTTTATGCATCCAAATGCACAATCTGTTATTGTAGGTGGATTTCACTAAGTGTTATACATGGGGAAACACAACTTTACATGCATGTATTGAAGAGTTATGCCTACATTGGTACTTTGGTAGCCTGTCAAAGCCGTATGAGCGACTACATAACAGTAAATTGCGTGCATTTGCAACCAAACAGAAAATAACCGAAACACAACTGCGTTTCCTTTTAGAGTCGTTTAAGTGCAAAAATCCCCTATCGACAGATATGTGTTATTGCCAGCTAGTCTACAAATATTACACTGTTCTTGTGCCTTTAAATATTATATGCAATGACATTGTCAGTATATTAACTATGCAATCTAATGGCAGTATTATAGCCAGTAAAGCAATTATTAAATGCAAATGATTTTTATACAGGGTGTCTCAAAAAAAAAGTGAACCCTTTGAAATTAAATACAATAGGGTACAATAGATTCTTTGAAAGAAAATGCAAATATGAAGTTCAATTTCAAAAGGTTCACTATTGTATTAAATTTCAAAGAGTTCACTTTTTTATGATACACCCTGTACAGGGTGTCCCAAAAAAAAGGCTACCTTTTCAAATTCAAATTAGCATGTTAATTCAAGCAACCTATTGTAGTTCTTTGAAATTCATTATCGCTTTTGAACTACGAATGCGTAAAAACACACAGTTTTATACACATGGGATATTGAATACAATAGGTTGCTTGAATTAACATGCTAATTTGAATTTGAAAAGGTAGCCTTTTTTTTAGGACACCCTGTAGATGAAATATTTCCACTTCATTGTACAATGTACAGTACATTCATGTAAAGAATATTGCGGATTTACGATATTATGAATTCCCTTGTGACCTGATTACTAATCGAGGTCTGCATAACATAAACTAATAAACTGTACAGGGTTATAAAAAAAACGCAACACTTAATATTCTAAGATATTCACTTTGTTTTCAAGCACAATAGATTTTAGGCCCCTGGGAATTTAAAATGGCTTCTAATCGCACAAATCAGCTAACAACCGAACAACGAATTTTCATAGTTTTACAGTACAACCGAAATCAAAACACAACTGAAGTGCAAAACCTTTTTCGAGCAGGATTTCCTGATCGGGACCCTCCTCACAAAGCGACAATCTTGAGAACGTCAGGAAATATTCGAGTGAAGGAACGAGCCTTAATCTCAACAAAGGTAATTCTGGCAGGCGAAGAACAGCACGATCGGAGGAAAACATTGCCGCTGAATTCCCAGGGGTCAAAAATCTATTGTTGAAAACAAAGTGAATATCTTAGAATATTAAGTGGTTGCGTTTTTTTTGATACACCCTGTATACACAAAGTTCATTCAGTCACACTTCATTCTATATCTGAGAAGAGCGTGCAGGGGAACGCATCTTCTCTTCGAATCTTGCCACGATAAATATTTGCGTATACGAGTATAACTATTCACTACGATCGATCGAGCTATAAGTTTGAAAGACCCGCTTTAACATGATGCACAACAGACATGCATGTTCGACATTCAATTTATTCAGGATTTAGTCCCGTTAAGTCACAACCAATAACAACCAAGTATTTTGCCTAAGCATGCAAATTCAGAAGCGGCAACCAGTAGGAATCAGCGATTTTGCTTATGTTTACGTCTCGATAATGATATTAATGAGGCTATCAGTCCGCTTTCGTCCTTAGATGCAGGTCAACTAATACAACATCAATTAATGAGCTTGTTTGTGATGAGATCCTAGTCGGTTGGGTAATCACTTGTAAGACCGTTTATCTTCATAATATCTTTAAGACTCCTATTGCCCGTTTTCTTGGAGTAATCACAATTCAGATCACCTAGGAGAATAACCTCTTTGTTCTCTTGTAAAGCAGTCATTAACATTTCGTTGAATACCTCATTAAAACTCTCATTAAGATGCACTGATGAGTTTGGTGGTCGATATGTAAAACAGACGAGGATTGATCTTGAATATTTTATAAATAATTCAAGCCATATCGCTTCTACCGTCGGACTTTCTAGATATGTCCTTCGTTGAAAATTAAGATCATCGCGGATAAACACAGTCACCACACCACCCGCTCCTGAAGTGCGATCACGTCGTATGCTAGAATAGCCATCAATTTGAATTTCAGTGTCTAAAACCGTCGCATTCAATTTACTCTCTGTTACACCAAAAACATGAATATTTTTACTGAGACTGCTAAACATATCTCGAATCATATCATTCTTCGATTGAAGGTCATTCACATTATGGTGTAGTATTTTAAGACCCCTCTTAGTAACATACGATCGTAAATTTTCATAGCGGTCCTTATGCAATTGATCATGACTAATCTCTTCACTAGGTTGGATGTAACATGTTTTACAGTACATAGTGTCATCGATATTCTCCTTTAAACATTTTATATGGAAACATAGCTTACAGTTTTGACAAGTTCCCCTCAGTTGACTTCGTTTGATACGCTTTGAGCAGTTATTGCGTGTGAAAGCTGGACCGGGATTCAATTCAATATCTCCTTCTAAAACCATGAGTAGCTTAACAGTATCCTTTAGGTTGATATGCAGCCCATTACATTGCTTGTAGTTCCATAAAGAGCCGTATATATGCGATTCAACTGCATATTCAGTCTTGACTTCACGATATAGAAGGAATAACAAACTGAATCGCTTACAAATTATTCCTTTTTCAGACCGAATATACAGTACAGAAATGTAGAAATCTTTATAAATGTTAGAGCTATACAGAGCGATCGCACCACCATTATCATTCCATACTTTCTTTACAGTGTCTGTAATAGTTAGAGTTGATAATATTTAAAGCGAGATATTGACAATTCAGGACCGAATTTATTCTGCAACAGCAAGGTTTTGCAGTTAAAGTGGTTAAGCAAGAAATGAGGTCAAAATATGAAAAAATTAGTGAGGCTATGACATATGATTGGAAAATGCTTGTGGCGAAAAACTTTTACTCTTTACTAAATGATGTATCACCATTTATAGAAATGGTGTTTTTATATGATAAAACTATTGAATGAAGTTGTATTTAGCGATGGACGACAGCATGAACAGGAAGAAAACCACTTTGACCTGAACCAGGAGGAAATCAACTTATTCAGAGCCAACGCTTTATGCGTATTGAGATTTAAAGAGAAAGGACGTGCCCACAAACAGTTGTTGATTCGTTAGTTGAAAATGCTACGCAAGTAACCCAAAGAGCTGTTTCCTGAGTGTAGCATTATTCCAAAGATGCATTATATGGTTCATATGCCAAGAGCAATGCTTCAGTAAGTTATTATTACTTCTTTGATGTGTGTATGTATTATTGCTATTGGTAGGTGATGTGGTTCACATGACTTGAAATGGGAAATTTCCATATATGAAGCTGAAGAAGACTTTTGTAATCATACTCAACCACTGTGCTACATGGTTAATTAGTCAGTTCAACTAGTGATAATTCGGAACCCAGTTGTAGTTTCTTTGTATACCTTAATATAGTGTCATACACTGTCTGATGTCAGATGGTTTTAGTATTTTACTCATCAGAGGAGAGAGCTGTCAAATTGATTGGAAATGATTGGAAATAGACTTATCAATAAAATTGAGTTAGTCGGTAAAGCAAAGTCTGTAGTAGAATGTCCCTACTTGGAATAGTCTTCGGAGACACTGAGTGTTTCCAACTGAAAGGGTTAAACTCTTACACTAATATTTTTTGCTGTTCTCATTAACAGATTTGGGCCACTAGTACGAAGTTGGTGTATGCGATATGAAGTCAAAAACCATTACTTTAAAATATTGGCTATTGTGCTTGGTAACTTTATCAACATATCATATTCATTAGCCAAAAGACACCAAGGAGGTGTTTGTTATTGGCTCCAATCTACAGAAGGTGGCACAAGCTCATTTATTGAAATTGGTCCAGGTATATGTTGAATATTTATTGTATATATTAATGCATATATGTTTCTGCATTATATGTACTGCTGTGCCCGACTAAATTTGAGCTTGTTCATTTTTTAAATGAACATTGGAATGGGTGACTATGCATTTTGGCTGTTGGCCCCTGCCCAATCTAAAATACTGTATGGTGTATGCTCATGCCGTCCAAATTATTAGGGTAAGTTCCAGATCTACTGTACTGATACTTTGGCTTTGACTACCGGTTCTCAGATATAAGTAGCTCAGCTGCAGGTCGACAAGAAATGCCATGAGTTTTCACAGGGTGTACTTAACAGATCACGGCTAGCTTAAAAATATATGTCAATTAAATTGTTTTGTACCAAAGGTGGCTGGCCTCTGTATGCGAAGTCATACTATGTTACTCTCCATAAACATTTATTTGATGGACTATTTTCAATAGACACTCTATTTTTATAGGCCAAGCATCTTATGTTGGTGATTATGACCATAGTGATCTAATTGAAGCAGAAGCTGCTACAGAAAGGCCAACACCAGTGTGTAAGTAAGTCACTCTAAGATTAATATAGGTATTATATGAGCAATAGAACTTAGGATAGGTTATTTTGAGACCGCAACAGATATCATTTATGTGATTTATTCACTGGGGGCGTTAGCCTACAAGAACTACTGTATCAACTACTGTATCCTGTTGGTGCGGTGAACAAGTGGCAAAATGGGATTGATTTGCCATTTTGCACTCCACCCCTGGTGTCCTAATTTGGCCCCAATCCACGGACGGTATTACTGTACACTAATTATTGTTTTACTTAACAGGGCAAAATGGATATCAATTTGTGGGACGAAATGTAAAGTTGGTGCCATTGTCCATGTTGGTTTTGATACTGAAGAGTTCCCACAATTCTGGAACATTCTTGAAAAAATTGTCATCAACAATGACGTTTCCAATGCAATGTTCATTGTATCAGAAAAGGAAACTGTGAAGTTTTCTGAGCATTATTATTAAGCATATGAAATTGCCACCTGCAAAGTAAAGAGAACTAAAGTTGTCTACTCGAAGGACTTTACTTCACATTTGCCATTTAACTTAATTAAGCCATTTGGATGTCGTGGAAAATATATTTGTTTAAGATACGAAATAGATATGTAAATTTCTGCATAATTATGCAGATTTGTGTAACTTTCTTATACAATATAATTGTAAATGAAGTGTGAAACAAAAATAAATATTGTTGAAATTTTAAACATTACCTAAAGTTGTATAACTATATTAAATTATCTCTCATAGTTAATCAATCTCGGAAAGGTGCTGTATACCATAACATGGCGGATAATGAAGTCTTCCATCTCAGTCGCCTACACGCGCGGTTTCAGTTATAAACATAGGAGATCGCGTGTTGTCATTGGGGCTGAGAATGAGGCCCAAAGACAAACCTTTGTTTCTTTTACACTCAGTCTCAAACTTTAATTCAAGGAACGGTGTTAATTTAGCACCAGCCACCACCAATAACAAATATGTAGCACCTGTGTTTCACACTTGCAACACCCATATTTTCACCCCAAGAAACGGTGTTAATTTAGCAACACCAATATAGGTGTTACTTTAACACCCATGTTCTAACTCCAAAAACAGTGCTAATTTAGCACTACGAGTAACAAATGTTTAACACCCCTAGAGGTGCTATTTTAAAACCCAAGAATTAGCACCAGAAACCGGTGTTATTGTAACACTTGCACTCCTCTTGTAGGTGCTCATTTAACACTTCTAAAGTGGTGTTAATTAAGCAATCGAGTGTTAAATTGACCCTTTCTTTCGTGTTAAATTAGCACTGAATTAGGTGCAACAATGACACTATCTAATTAGCACCACCCTTAGGTGTCAATCTAACACCAGTCGAGGTGCTATTTTAACACCCTAAAATTAACAGTGTAGGTTAAACAGTTATATTGCGTCACTATAATATGTTGCCAACAAAAATTGATAATAATTGTCGAAAAATTCGGATAGGAAATTTTCCACTTTAAAAAAAACTGTATGAAGACAGCTTCAATAAGCGTCATCGTTCAAATTTCCGCGTACAAATTATATAATGTCATAACGTCTACTATCGTTCAGTTCAGTCCAGTACAGTTCAACCTGCCTGTTTATGTGAATTGAAAAGCTAACTATCTATAAAACACTTGTTCTGACTTGTTTTTAATTAAAAAAAGAGTAATTGTATTACTATAAAACTAATTCAATCTTCATTTCTATTTTATATATGGTCTAACTTAACATGCGTATATATACATGTTTTTGATCGAAAGCGACTTCAAACATAACATAACCGTGCAACAGATACTGCACATTATAGCGGGGAAACGTTTTGGTTGTCAGAGCGTTTAATTTAATGCACAGAGCGAAAACGTTTCTTTACAGTATTACAGCTGTATGCTTCATAATATAAAACATCAGACTTGTTCTTTCATTGTCTTCCTGTATTGATCCACTGTAGTGTAAATAACATGACGTATGCGGGGTTGCGGAGCGAGGAGAGACTTGTCAACTTCGGGAATTCTTGGTTCAAAACTCAACCGAAGTGGCTAGACTTGCTTTAATTTTTTTTTCCTGTATCTATCCACTATAGTGTAAGTCATGTTGTTAATACTATACTAGATCGATACAGAAAGACAATGAAGGAGAGAATGTTTTGTCTATAACAAATATAATACTGCATAATTGTTTCGTATCATGTCGTTGTATTTGCGTCAAACTTGATGACCATGTGTGCTAATTTTTCATTGTTATCCATGTTAATTCTGGTATTCAATTTTAAAATATCATGAGAATCTCAATATATTAATGAATTTCAGTCTTAAGCCTGGAATATTCGAGTTGTCCAAATAATTGTGACATTTTCCTGCAGGAAATTCCCATTCAGATTACTTCAAAATGCTCTGATGTGTTATCGAAACGAACTACAGTGATTACAGTGATTTGCATGAAATAATCCCTCAAAAACAATGTATATGCTTGAATGCTAAAGCAAGTTACTTTAATCCACGAGATTTAGCAAACACTGCTAATTAACTCAGATGTAAGTTATTATCCAGGGTATCAAACATCTTCTCACATCGACCTGTATGAATTCTCAATAAGGACGTTGTACCTTATCTTGTCAAACTCTTTAGAAAAGTCTAGGAAGCATATACAAAGGTGGTGGCCTTGAATGCCATTACTAGAAAGCCAGTGATGGATCATGTTCTGTAAACAATAAGTAGTGGAGCTTCCCTTTAGGCAATCGAAGTGATTTGCATCGATCTTATCTCCAACATCTTGGATCATCCATGTGGCAACAAAATCCTCGATGAAATCGGTCTTGTATCGTCCTCACATGTAGGTTGGAGAATCTTGGGGATTGGGTCTACGTTTAGTGGTGCAGTCCTGGAGTGGCGTTCCAAGGTGACAAGGACTGATCTCAAAAGGTGGAGTGAGGTTGACAAGGCTGGGGTGTCACAACAAAATAAACGTAAAAAATCAAGTGTCTATTTTTGGTTCTAGGAGTTATTTAATTAGTGCTTTTAAAATGAAGAAATAATCTAATTTATGGCATAGCGAAGCTACTTCATGCTAGAGTCACATAAATTATTCAATGGCATGATCACAGTGATCAAGTAGAGATTACTAAAATCATTTTAACAGTTATGTTCTAAATAACTTTCCAGGTTAGTGGGGGGCTCAGCCCCCCAAATCAACAGGTCTCCTTGGGTCCCCCTCCACTACGCTCCCGCCTACGTTAGATTCTTTACATAACGCTGGGACCTTCCCTGATGAAAGTGAGGCATTAAAAATGACCGTATACGAACTCGTACGCAAATTCCTTGAGAATAAGTGGTGGAGGGTTATCGCGTCCACTCGCTTTAGCGGGCTGTAATTCTAAGACCTTACTACAGACTTCATAACGTTTAATAACTGGTACATTTCCGGACCTGAGAGGTTGGAAGGGAGACATTCCAGAATCCAGTCTTTCTTTAGCAACATTCTTGGCCTAGAATCTCCTTTTCCTGAGGTCAATCTCTCTTTGGACCTTTTTCCGGTAATGGCGCCGTTGATGTGTTTTACGATGTGAACCACAGTTTGTCTACCGGATGGAACCTGATAGCTGCATGGGAAGGAAGCGATCGAGTGCGCCAGTAACCTGGGATGTGAAAGACTCAGTCAGCTCGTCTACGGAGCCGATGGGTTCAATTTAAGTTAAATGAACCAGTTATTAAGTCCAGCCCACTGTCTAAATTCATTAACTGAGTACTGATGTACTTGATGATAATTGATTGATTTACAATAATTTTTTACAATTTACAATTTACAATAATTTATTTCAAAATAATAATATTTTACAAAGATAATAGCTGTTCACAAATAGCAAAGGCTAGTCGAGGCGAACAGCTATTTTTTTTGAGCTGAGTTACCGTAAAACAGAGCTGTTATCTGATATTCCTAAAGGGTCGGTATAACAGGGACTTCATAAAACTTGTGGAAATTTCTGATAATAAGATCCAAAATCCCACCACCTTTTTTTGGTTTAAAAAACGACTTAAAATCCAGATATATCTAAATTATAAAAAGTCTTTCAAAACGATCATTCCGCAATCTGGATACTTATCTAAATTATAAAAAGTCTTCCAAAACGATCATTCCGCAATCTGGATACTTGTTTGTGATAGTATCTAGTATTCTATTGTATTTGTTAAATATTTGCAAAGATCGCGCTGTTGTTGAGGACTTTGATCAGGTGGGTTGTAAACTACGCAGACTGTCACCCAGACAAAGATTGTGGCAGGCGAATATGGCGCAATAGCAACCATATATACATTCGTAATGTTGGCTTTCCAAATAGATTCTGCGTTTCCCCGATATTCCTTGGGATATAGGTATAAACATACCACTTCTCCTCCGCTATGCAAACGATCTTCACGATGTACTACGTAACCATTAATCGATACTTGTTGGTCATCAATATTATTGTGGAATCAGGACTGCGTGCATGACTGCTGCTATTTCGATCCTATTTGCAGGGCCATCCTCAGGGGAGAGAGGGGCAAAGGATGGAAATTTTCCCTGGGAACTCTGCTAAGGCATATATAGAAATGAAGTGAAATATGCATATATATTACTGTCAAATAGTCCCCCAGAGAGAAAAGTTCGAGAGAAAATGCCCCCGAACCCCTTAAGCATTTTAGTACTAGATTGAGAATGCACCTTAGATTAAAAATGTTTTTCAACATTCAAGACTAGACGAGGACATAACTCAGAATTTCAAGGGTATAAAAATAAACCAGTTTTATATACGAGCACATAACCCCAAAGATTATTGACGATAACGATCACTAGGGCACATATATAGACCATGAATCTGGCAGGAACATTTGGTGCCAGTGTAGGTAGCGTCTATTCAATAGGATTTGGATCTTTAGGATCAATCTATTCCTGAAAACTTCGACGTTTCTGGCAAATGCCCTCCGTCTGAAAGTTAATAACAATTAGTCATAATTGCCATTACCAATAATAAGCGTTGTGAAAATAATGGCACCTTAATCCTGCTTATATATACAATCTTAGTATTTTTTAACTGAAAGAGACTGGATTACAAGCATCTGTAAATGAAATGTACTAATATCATTGGTCTGGAGAGAATATCTCTGACTTTGACATGAGTACAAAGACAAAATATAGTGAATTGAATAAGATTGACTCGACTTGAAAAAATAAAAACTATCCGTATGTAAGTTCAGTTCATCGACGAGATGGTTCCATATCCGAGTTGTTCTTATCATGAGGGATCTTTAATAGGTTACAGTTCTACATTTCGGAACGACGAATTTAAGGTTGTTAACTGTGGAGGATCTTATTTGTGTGGAAGTCCGGATTGTTGGATGTAGAGAAGGCTGAATGTAACGAGTTCGTGAGATATTTTGTAAAAGAGCACCATATCAAGATATTCATGCCAATAGCAGATTGGTAAGAGGCCCAATGTTTCAAGTCTGGTGGCATAGTTAACAAAGCAGGAGAATGGAATATCGAGAATATATTTAGTAGCTCTTCTCTGCGACCGGTGCCCATATTTAATTTGTGTAGCATATCCCAGGTGTGGTCGAACTACTGCAAGGTACAACGTGCGTTCACCTCTTGGTAACGGATGTACACGGTGAATCGTCTAAATGAAACCTAGGAGTTGGTTCGCCTTTGCTGAGTGCTCATCCACTTGTCTCGTTCACATTCAGTCTGTATCAAGTTTTCGTAGTTAAGTTTGTAGTTGAAAGAAGAAAAAGCATTGGAAAACGTGTATCTGGAACGGCTACTGTAGATGAGAGCGCTTAAAAGAAGCCCAGTACATCAAAGATTAA
Source organism: Trachythela sp. YZ-2020 (assembly GCA_016169945.1). Classification (NCBI taxonomy): domain Eukaryota; kingdom Metazoa; phylum Cnidaria; class Anthozoa; order Malacalcyonacea; family Clavulariidae; genus Trachythela; species Trachythela sp. YZ-2020. The sequence continues at coordinate 7,799,712 of JADLSH010000387.1, forward strand.
TGCAAACCAGGGATGCATTTGTTAATGATGATGACTTTGAATCAGAATTGACGAATCTTTAGTGGCACCTGTTGAGAAAAGAAAATGTCTTCTAAAAACGCTTTTAAATTACGTTTATTTCAATTACGAACGCGATGACTAACAAGCAATAAATATCGCTGTCAGTAAGATATCTGTTGGTACTTATCATAATGGCATTAGGCATGTTATATTATTGTGTTTACAAAATTTTGAATAAAATCTTAGAAACATATACCATGTTAAATGAAAGTTGTTTATATATTGCGTAGTGAAATGTGTATATAAGAAAACCCCTCTTCCCTATACTACTTTCCATGCTAAATAATACTAATAATTATAATTTTGTTTTGTGTATTACTGAAATATTTGTCGTTGGTTCGAAAATAAAATATGTTTTCATTGTATTTCTATTCAGACGACCTGCTTATTGCACAAGCAAAATACACAAAAATTAAGATAATGATTCTCTTTCCAACGAAAATTGCAATTGGCTTAATCATTTTGATATACTTTGGTGGAACTTTGATCATTTGTAATGAAGGTATCCCCACTTGTCACAAGCGCTTGAAAGAACTCAAAGAAAACGTGAAACGCTGGCAAGAAAGATGTATAAATGAAAGTCGACAAGAGATTAATTCCACATGTTGTCAGGCAGAAAAAGATTACCTTCAGGATAGAATGCGTACGCACTCGAAGATGTGTTTTTACGAAGGTAATATAATCAAATTTCATATCGCGTTGGCGTTGAACCTAACTGTTACTTTTGCGCATTATCTTAAAAAATCAATACAATCTCAGTTCAAACAATCCGGGAAGTTCTCTCGATAATGCCTAATGTTGTCTTTCTTCTATTCGACGAAATTCCCGTACAATAGAAACCCGAAATCTCCTATTTTTACAGTAAATCCACGTTTCGACTAATGTCAATAATAATCAGGAATGATGTGATAACAAAGCTGTCTGAATATATCAACCATACTGTGATGTTTTTTAAAGCACGCAATGATACATTGAAGTTGAATCACATTTTACTATCATTCGATAGTTAATCACAACTATTTAAATTGCCTATATCAAGTAACCTATATAACTTACTATATAATTACCATATATCAGAATATTACATTCCTCCCCCTTCAGTTCAATTCTCTTAATAAATTGTTCCCACTGCTTAATTGATAATTATTTAGATAATCATTGCTCTGAGATTGATTTAAATGTTCATCAGCTTAACAAAACAAACAATAATAATTAAAGTTTGTCCTCTTTCAGGTCCTTTTGTATAAGGTTTTGTTTGTGGGTTGTTTGTCTTGGGTAGTAGTATTTGGTATGGTTAAGGCATTTGTAGTGGTGACGGTATCTGGGGTTATAGTGGCAGGAATGTTTGTGGTATCAGGTATGGAGATGGGTTGGTTTTCTTCCATTCGTGTGTCCTTTAACTTCAGTTCCTGGTTTGTTGGGTTCTGTATGGGTTTGAATTTGCTTCCATCTCTCACGATTGTTCGTCCATCTTTGATTCTTTTTGCGGTAATCTGTGAGCATTACGTTTGGGTGATAACATATACGCATGGTTTGTACATTGTCTGGCCTTTGCGTTGGTTTTCTCGTTTTACCACAACAACGCTGTCTTGTGTCGTTTGTCGTGATATTCTTTACACTTGCGCTCGTGTTCTCTTACTGTTGTGTCTTGCTCTTGGGTTTCGGTTGGGAAATGGTCCGACTTAATCCTCACCTCTCGATTCAAGAGTAGCTGATTGTTTCGGAATTTTGTTGCAGGATGTGGGATACTTCCGTATGCTTGGAGTATTTCGTATGTTGCATCTTTAGGATCGATGCCGTCTTGCTTTGATATAGCCATTATCTTATTGATGAGCTTGTTGAATCCTTCCACTTGACCCTGGGATTTCGGGTGACGTGGTGTTATGCGTCTGTGGTTGAAACATGATTCTTTCGCGAATTCTTGTCTATTGTCGCTTTGTAGGTTTCTGGGAATGCCGTATGTGGAGAAGATCCTTTTTAGCTTCTTTCTTGTTGCTTCGAACGATATATTCTCCCTCAGGGTATCTCGATTATTGATGTGTAACGAAAGAGATTTTCCATTTGGAAATGGAGCACAGAAGTCGATTTCTACAGCTAAACATGGTCTGGTTGGTAGTTCCGTCATTTTTAGCGTGTTCCGTGTGTTTCATGTTTGTGGAAATTTGCCTATCAAAGCATCTTTTGACTGATCCTTCAACCTGTATGTTCATTTCTGGAGATTTCCGTCCAATTATTCCCTTGGTTTTCGATAATCCAAGATGTCCTTGTTTTTGCGCAATTTGCACGACATTGCTTCTAAGGTTCTATATGGTGGGATGATCTTGTCCAATCGAAGGATTACATCTTCCGATTCATACAATTCGGCTTGGATGTCGATTGATAGCGTTTTAGAGTGGGGTCATTCTTGTTCCAAATACCCGTGTGAATAGCATCTTTCAAACTTTGTAACTATGCGTCAGGATTGGTTTCTGTTGTAATTCTATCCAGCACGATGGCATGGTCAGTTTGAATAACAGCTTTTCACGCCTCTCGATTTCAATGCCCTTCATTTTTCCATTGGTCAAGGTATGTCGAGGCAAGTAGTCTGTTTGCCAGGGATGTGGATTATTGTAAAATCCGTGTTTTGCATTTTCATAATAAGCCAATCGATTCGTAGTGGTAATTTCGTTTATTGGTGTACAGTGGTAAGAGCGGTTTTTGGTAAATGGTGATCGTGAAGTTGTTTCCGCCTAATAGGTACATGTACACGAGAAAACGTGAATTTCGCCATTTCTGCATCGACAAAATCTTGGCTGTTTAATCCACCAAATGCCAATTTTTTGTAGCGGTATTTACCCCATCGTATGGAAAACGTCATTATTTTCCTGGATTGCTCGTCGAGAGAAAATTGGTGGCATTCATTATTGAGGTCGAGTTTGCTGAAGACCTTGCAAATTTTCTGTTATCGAATCTTGGACTTGACGTGTGCGCATCATTGATTTGTTGATCATTCTCAGGTCGAGACATGCACGAATGTCTTTTGGTTTCTTGGGTTTAGGTTATACTACGAGTGGTGAACACCAAGTTATAGCTTCATGCACTGGTACTGGCTCGGTAATGTTATTTTCCTAGGATTCTTCTTCGAGACGTTTCTTTAACGGGGATTTAGCCCAAAATGTGACCGTGGCATTTCGGTCAAGTATAAGTAGGGGAGTCCGCGGGAATGCTCTCACGGAAAAAACTTTGAAATTAGAATCATGGAAACGCCATTTGCTGCGTTCTAGATTGCAGATTTACTCAAAAATTCTCCCTAAAACACCTATATTTTGACAAAAATGAAGAAAAATAACTACAAAAATGACAATATTCATTATTTTATCAATAATTACGTACAATCATATCTTGCAAAGCAACAATAGTCAGGACAAAATGTTCACTAAAATGTTAATCGTCTTGCATATCAGCACAACGGTAGTTGAGAAAAGAATGGTCGCGTTAGTTGTACACTTCTTAGTAATATCAGGCTCGCTGACCGTTGCTCAAAATCGCAGTTCCACTGAATTATCGAGAAGTTCTCGTCCACGCAGGCTATTGTATTAGCAAGTAATTTGATATGGTTTTCCCTAATCAACTGCGTCCGATTCACTTATTAAGATCACAAAAATATAACCGTGGTTTGGGCCACATTTGCCTCCCCCGATCCCCCTCGCATTTGGTCAACAAAGCCCCCAGCGTTTCTTTCAGACCCAGTGCATTATTAGGACTTTTAAGTTCTTGGGGCCCAAAAACTGCACGCCAAAACGCGGTACGTTTTGAGTCGTGCTTTTTCCGAACCCCAATGCTTTTTATAAAAGAATAAATACTGACACAATAAGAGAGCGAGGAGGCTCTCACAGCGCGATACTCATGAGATATATGCCGCCTAGGTACACATTATTAATCTGGAAGTGCTAGTGTTTATATATAACGTAGTTAAGGTCCATTCCAAGAGACTTAAAAAAGCCTGACAAGCAGGGGCCCCACCGACCTTTTGCCCGGTGAGCCCGACTGGTCAGTCCGCCCCTGATCACAAAGCTCAGAAAAACTTTTATATTTAGGTAAATAACGGCTGCACAATCACAAAGGGTTGGCCAATAACCGAATGTAAACGGCGATTTTTTCCTGTTTGCTGCTGCAAGTAGAGCTTGTGACGCATCAGCATCGCATTGTCCAACAGAATTTGCGAAAAAAATATTCCTCCAATCGCTCCAAATAGGCAGTAAATTACTTTCTACTAAGGTCAAATTCAACAAGAACGGCAAATAATACCGTGGAGGACATCATCATCTAAGCACTGAATTCCAGAAATTACAACACGGTATTAATCTCACTCGGTGAACATGAATATCTACCCAAAATTTTTACTGATACCCAGTCCTCATCTCAAATTGTTATATTTTGAAAATATCATAATTTTACAGAAACATTTCAACATATATATCGTCAGCTGAGAACTGACAAGGTCTAGCTGCACTTTGACTAGTTTTCAGAAAAATGCAAATGAAATTCGAAACTCTTGTAAAGAACACAATAAAATATAATTAAAACCAATTTTGATATATTACATATTATATAGGTTAAGTCTTAAGTTTAAGTTTATATCTTTGCATAATAAAGCAATCCACATGGAACGCTACTTTTACCGCCTAGCGCATACGAAAAGCATTCACCACTGATGCACCAGCTACTCGAGGTGATATACTCCTGGAAGAATTATTTTGTCCAAGTGTCATAGCAATTGTCTAAATATATGACATATTTTGTACGTGGGTCGAGTCAAACGGCTAGGCGAGGACGCAGCGTGAAAATTCAATAGTGAAATAGGAAGTTATCACTGAATGAAGCTTTCTCAGAATACAATTCTCTATTTGACTTGTGCGATTATTTTTCTTTAGGACCGTATCCTCAGCCATACTTACTTGTGGCTACCTGGACTGGAGTCTTGGCAACTGACTTGATTACCCTTGATACAGTCGTGATCAATAGAATCGAAAGTACTTGGGGGTTGGATATTGATACAGTGGACAAGAAAATGTACTTTGGAGAACATCTGAATCGAGATATGCGTCGGGCGAATTTGGACGGTACTGATGAAGAAATTATTGCGAAAGATTCTGGCGTTGATGGATTAACAATTGATTGGATAGGACGTCGTTTATTCTGGACTGATTCTTTCAAAGATAAGATTTACGTGGCGAATTTAGACGGCAAAGATAGCAGAGTGCTGATTAATACTATTGGACCTGTGCGTATAGCAATAGATCCCATCGAAGGGTGAGTATTACGTAATTTGTGAAGTAATTACATTCATCAGTTAAACATAGAACTTGCATGTTTTATGAAAAAAACTCTTGCCGTGATGTAGAAATTTTTATATTTTATCTGTTTATAGGTTTATATTAAACTATACACTTGAGAAAATGTCAAATAATAATTTAATAATTTCGGCCAATCACAAACATTTCCAGCGTATAACATATAAGTACTTGCGGAAAGTATATCTCATGCATCATGGCGTTATTATTACTATTATAATTATTATTATTGTCATTATTACTATTACTTTTAAATAAGTCGGCAAGTCCAATCACAAGATATATATAGATACACGTATTCAAATATTAAATGGTGTAATTTATATATATATATATATATATATATATATAGTCAAATCTGCAGACATGCATGTTTCGCCGTTCAACGGCTCGTCAGTGCAGCTTGTAACGCAGTCTAGATGCGAGTGACTTCATATTTATACACCATACTCTTGCCCTCACCAAGCGCATGTGGTACAATACTCAGACACATGCGCATCCAGACATGCGTGAAGTGTCTTGGGGCCAGAGTGCTCAAACGACCACAAGGGAAGTGAGCTTTTGCATTATAGCTTATATAGCCACCAATTAACCTCACAGAGTGCTCAACAACACAAGTGAAGGAGCATATATAGTCAAATCTGCAGACATGCATGTTTCGCCGTTCAACGGCTCGTCAGTGCAGCTTGTAACGCAGTCTAGATGCGAGTGACTTCATATTTATACACCATACTCTTGCCCTCACCAAGCGCATGTGGTACAATACTCAGACACATGCGCATTCAGACATGCGTGAAGTGTCTTGGGGCCAGAGTGCTCAAACGACCACAAGGGAAGTGAGCTTTTGCATTATAGCTTATATAGCCACCAATTAACCTCACAGAGTGCTCAACAACACAAGTGAAGGAGCATATATAGTCAAATCTGGAGACATGCATGTTTCGCCGTTCAACGGCTCGTCAGTGCAGCTTGTAACGCAGTCTAGATGCGAGTGACTTCATATTTATACACCATACTCTTGCCCTCACCAAGCGCATGTGGTACAATACTCAGACACATGCGCATCCAGACATGCGTGAAGTGTCTTGGGGCCAGAGTGCTCAAACGACCACAAGGGAAGTGAGCTTTATCTATATATATATATATATATAGATAGATAGATAGTTCTTTATTGCCTCCAATTCTGAAGAGTCCTTTCTTACAATATATAATAAAATACTATTACTAATTACTACTAAGTGGATACTATATATAACTTATTTACAAATAAATTAATTTACGACCATATTATACTGTTTAAAAGTTGTTCTATTCTTAAGAAAATCGCCACGATTCCATTGGAACAAATTATGATAAATTGGTCCCTTTCATAGTTTGAGACACTACATGGCAGTGACCCACGGCTTAAAAAACTAGCAAGTATGCCATTATCATCTTGGTTAAAAAGACTTGCACAAACATTTAAACTCAATTTGTCCTGCAAATTGTCCCACAATAACTCTCTTTCAATCGATACGCTGTAACAGTCCATGATAAAATGTTTAAGGGTTCCTGATACTTGTCCGTGACATATCCTACAGTTATTCTGATCACCATGATCTTCCACAACATCATTAAGTTTTGATGGAATATTTCCACATAGAAGATTTACCAGAGTTGCTATAGGTTTGAGGTACATTGGGTTCCGCTTCGCTGCATTCCACAATTCTAAGGGCTGCAGTTCGGTATGAACATCCCGAAAATATTCAAGCTCAGGTTTGATATACAAGCCTTGCCTCCAACACTGGATTTGAAACTGATGAATTTCTGTTTTTACTATTGATTTCCATGAGGATTTAGTAGGGATTTGACCTGTTTGTATGTAGGTGGTAAGATAGTCCCAAGTCCGTATTTATTCAAAACTCTAACAATGTTTGGAATGAATCCCATTTGCTTTTTTGTCACTCTATTGAGGAAAGACGATAACCTAGCAACAAATATAATTTTTTCCACATTTGTTGGTTCCAAGGATAGTAATTTATGGAGAAACATCAATTGTACTTTATCAATATGTCCCTCGATTGTCCATATTCCCAAACTTCCAAGTGCTGCTTCTGATCGCGTTGATGGTGCAAGACCTTGAGCTCGCTTTGCTGCAAAACGATTCACTCGTTCAAGTATCTCGTGCTCAGTTTTTGTGACATTACTCCACAACTCGCTCCCGTATAACATTGTTGGAAAGCCAACGGTTGACCATACGTTGATTCCGCAGATTGGATTTAAACCGGCAGGACGAACTCCTGCGCTCATCAAACTTGACACAACTGCTTTACCTTTCCGTGCCATCTCCAGTGTGCGCTCTGTGCCTGAGAAATTGCCACTCAGACGAATACCGGCATGTTCACAGGACAATTTCTCTTTAATCTGTTTTCCATAAAGTGTCCAGCATCTTTGTTGAACATTACGTCTATGTGTATTTATATGTTCTCCAAATGTTATAATATTCGTTTTCGTTACATTATAGTCAAACCTCCATCTTTTGCTGTACGCTTCCATGGTTGATATCATTGTTTGTAGACCATTAACACTTAGGGATAACAACGCCACGTCATCAGCTATCAGAACATTTTTCACGGAAATTAGCGAGTCGATATTAATTCCATTGTTCATCGTATTTAACTCTGCATTTAAATCATTGTTAAAGCATAAGAACAACCATGGCAATATAACTCCACCTTGTCGAATACCTTGGCGAATCAAAATTGGCTCCGAGAGCAAATCGTTATGAGCCACGCGACAAGATAGATTTGAATACCATTTTTTTAATAATCTCCATGACTTGCCCCGTATTCCAAGATTGAACAGCTTGAAAAAGAGACCATCCATCCAAACACAATCGAAAGCTTTCGAAATATCCAAGAAGCATGCGTAAACTTTGCTTTCCCTTTCAACTGCATGGTGAATCGTTTCTTGCAACACAAAACTAGCTTGAACGCACCTTTTTCCTTTTTGATATGCAAATTGTGCTTTATCCGGAACTCCATTTTGTATTAATGTTGGCATCATCCGATCCAAAATAAGTCGTTCTAATATTTTGCCGATAACATTAAGAAGGGTAATACCTCTATAATTGTCTTTGTCTAATTTATTCTTCTTTTTCCCTTTAAATAGGGAATAAATGACGCCAATTCCAACAGATTCAGGAATAGCTTCCAGTGTTCTGATTGCATTGAAAACATCAGTCAGAACATGACAAAACTGCTTCCCAGCATACTTTATGTGTTCATATACAAGTCCATCAATTCCACCAACTTTGTTGTTTGGCAACCTCAAACATACGTCACTCACTTCTTCTGTGGTAAACGGTGTTTCCAAGACATCATCAGTAACGTTAGCACTAAGATCCAAGAACTCTTTCAACTGTTGTTCCACGTAAACTTTAAATTGCTCATCGTATAAAGGGGATTCTTTAGGTGTATATAATTGTTCATAGTGAGTTTTCCACACAGATAGAATTTCTTGTTCATCAGTAATTATTTTTTCATGAATTTTTTAATTCATTACATACCCCTGAATATGATTTCTGTTTCCCTGAAATTTCTTTCTGAAAGCGTGAACGATCCTTTTCAAACAGTTCATCCATGTTGGAGCATTAATTTCTTTCGTGCTCAAAGCATTTTCTCCGTAATAGCTTTCGAAATTCACATTTTCCTGCCTTATATTCTCGAAATGATGCATTATCAGAGTTTCTCGGTCGCCCTTCCGCTATCCATTTCCTTCGACATTTCCTTGACTTTGTTCGCGCATTTTTAAGATCGTTGTTCCAATAGGGTCGCAAAATGGGACGATTTCTCTTGCAAGGCAGAATCTGTTTGGCAGAAGATGATAAGATCTGCATAATTTCAGATAAAACAGATTCAATATCCTGTTCACTAGCCATCGTGTAGGATAGTAAATATAGTAAATTTGATAGAAAAATCTTACAGTAAAGGATTTGCCAAAGGCTTTACGAAATTTAAAGTCGACAAACTCAGTAACCTTTCGAAAATAGAGTATGCTTCGCGCGTCTGGTGTAATAACCTGGCCAGTAATAACAATATCACTCTGACAGACCCAAGCCATGACGAGCAACTCAATCACAATAAACATTCTGAGCACAATTTCTGGGGAGCACAACATAAAACGCATTGTACCATTATTTTTCACCATGTCAGAATGCCTCAATTACGTCACTACTACACTGGCCGCAGTTCATTCGAGAAAATTATTTCAAATTCCAAGTTGGATTTCTAAGTTATGTAATCCTCAACATGTAATATCAGAACATTTGTATCAGCTTTCTGCCATCTGTTCTAATCGTTTTGTCCTTTCCTTATACGCGCTGTCTGGTTATCTTGTGCTATTCCTGCTGAAAGAAAACGGGTTTCTATACCATTCCTGTTCATAAAAAAGAGTGAAACCGACCTGCTTCTATTTCCGGCCCATCATACTCGAAACCATTTAAATATTTAAGTATTTAACTACTTTTTCCTCTTCGCAAAACTGAACGTGATATTCCAAAATGGATCACGCCTGATCTCTCAGGTAGTTTAGAACACACTGCTTAACTGGCCACTATTATCAACAATGATTGGATCAAAGAATGCTCTTTTGGCGTCACTCTCCTTGACCTCAAGAATGCTTTTGGCGAAGTTCATTCGGCAAGAGCATCGAAAACAATTCATGTGTTACATTGCACGACAACTTCAAAGCTTTAACAAACGGGACAGTGTTATCTCAAGTTCAGTGGCGTAGGAACCTGGGAGGGTGGCACAAAGGGCACGTCCCCTCCCCCCAAGTTTTCTTCAAAGTGCCCTCTTTCCCAGCTGAAACAATGGGAAAAGTGCCCTTTGTAATAAGAGGTGCCGTTAAGACGAAGTGCCCCTCCAACTTGAAATTGCCTCCTACGCCTATGCCAAGTTGTCCCTTTGTTGACAGACCGAAAACGGAAAAGTTATCGATGTCCGTCAGGAACTCCTCACAAAGAGAATTACAACCGGAAAAAGTAGAAGTGATTATGCGTTAGTGAGTCTTAAATGGCCTTTACTACAATATAGGAGAGAGAAATATATTGATGAATTGTTGGATGCCCTACAGGTTTTGCTAATGCAGATAAACGAAGTTGAGGTACAACTATACAAGCACTGAACAATATAGTTTAATAGCAGATATTTTGAAAATGAAAAATAATCATCAAGGTTTATATAATGCAAAGTTTGAAGAAAACCGAATTATATTTTGCTGCTCGGCCTAATTACAAGTCCCTCGACATTTTGGTGAAGGTTGGTCAAGAATTTTGGTTGCAAAGTTTCATATATTTTGCCGATCTTTTCCAGTGTTGTGTCGCCAACAATGAACAGGATTTTTCCTATGCAGTGCACATGGTCTATATAAAATAAATAGACAATTGTTAACCTGCTTCATAAATGATCTATGACATTTTCTCTTTGATATCCATCCCACCCCCCTTCACAACAAAGAACACATGTGGACTACAGAAATTTGGTTGGGCAGAAATGTCATGCTAGTTTTCCCAGTTGCCTACTGGAGGATATACAGTACAGTAAATTTGTAAAAAACATCCAATACAAAGCCCTTTCAATTTATTTATGATATTGCAAGATTTATAATATTAGTCTATTTGCCATAAGTTGGTGGGCTTTTAACTTCTCTTACAATTTCCTCTCCCAGTTTGTATTTTGGATAAGTTACTTTTCTGTACTGCTCTCCAGTTTTGGTCTTCTGGCCATCACGTCTCAAATCCTCATTAAAGTGAAGTACCGCTAAGGCAGTCCTGAAATATTAAAAGCCGGAAGATCAGCCCTATTCAGACACTTGAACCAAATGCTTTTACTGATGTACCACATGTAATGTAACTATCCTGCAGTATGATCCCACCATGAAAAACATAGCATTTTGGGATCCCAGTGTTTAATGTGTCCTATAGAACCCTTCACGCAACTGATTTGCGCATCTGGTGAGAGCTTCTTAATGTCTGATTCCAACCTCGTATTCCCAATGATCAATTACACCTTGTCCATAGCAGGTGTTCCTATTGTTGCTATGTTAAAAATAGCAATATTAACCCATTAATGTGCAGGATCCTTTCCCTGACAAATAGAATCGCGCATTTGGGCGCATTGCAACTCAATGGGTTAAAAATGGATAGCTTTTCTGTCACACCTTTGCCACAACGATAAAACCCTTATTAACACTAACGTGCGGTGCCAGTGTGGGTAGAGTATAGCAAATACGGCGGTTGACTGTGGTGTAAAACTACCTGAAAAATACAATGAGAACTTCGACGTTTCGAAGCTTCGACGTTAGTTTCCTACTAACTTCCAGACGAAGGGCCTTCGCTCGAAACGTCGAAGTTCTCATTGTATTTTTCAGGTAGTTTCACACCACAGTCAACCGCCTTATTAACACTACACAGAGGTATAGCAGTATGTTTTGTGATTCATTGGGCAAATGTTAAATGTTTACAGGAAAGGAAGCATTTAACTGTGACAACTGATAAACAGGTTTTGAATGCAAAGTCGGTGGCTACACAAAGCAATAGTATGTCTCTCATTGCTAGAAAATTCCAGATTGTTCTCCATAAAATGAGGGGTGGACATTTTCTGCAATGTATTCCATTGTTTATATTGAAGCAAGAACATGCATGTACTACAATTTTTACAGTCATTTAATACCTGTTTCAATCCATTTTCCGGTTGTTCCCAGCAGTTCCACATTTTGAAAATAGGTTTCTAAAACGTCCTTAATTTCGGTTGGCAACATGATTTTTAAATGACCTCCATTTTGCCAGAATCATTTCTTCAAACCCTTCTTTAGTTGATGTATCACACCAATACAAATGGTTTCTTACACTTTTGTTCCAATGAACAAGGATTTCACGACAGTAGTATTATACAGGCCGATTGGGCCTTATTTTTAAGGGGGAGCAGGGGGAGCAAGGGGGGAGGACATCATTAAAAATTCAAACATCATTAGCATATGGTACATTAACATACAGGGGGAGCAACATCATTAAAAATTCATTAACATAATATGAGAGTGTGCAACATTATTAACATAAACATTCATTAATTATGTATTGACGTCATAACGATATCCAAGGCGAGTTTGGGCAAAACAGTCATATTGAGTTCAGCATATTTTGTGCGCAGCAAAATATGGGTTTGTTGTGGCTATATACAAGCGAGATTTACAAACATTGTCGTTTTGGCGTTAGAAACATAAATATTTTGATGCATTTGTTGCCAATGTAAACTAAAGACACAATACCTTAACTCATTAAAGGATTAAGTCAAAAGGCTTGTTTGGGCGAAACAATCATTAAGCTGAACGATCACAATAGCTTTATACTTTGCCAAGCGTCGTGTTCCAAACACAGTCCGTTTCGACAACGAGTAAACATATTCTCGTATCAAATATCACCTTATACGAAACGGCTTAGACAACTAATATAGCGATGCTTAACCTAGTAAAATATTATTGCCTTATGCGAAATAATAACAAGCAGAAATATAGCTTTCTAAAACGAGAAGATCTTAAGAGGCTGTCTCCGTAAAACCTCCTGGTCAATATGTGGCTCAAAAATAGATTTATCTCATACTCTGGTGTTTTGAAGGTCTATCCTTGGGAACAACTAAAATCGATTTCATTTGACTCAAATTTCTGTTAAATTATTTTTGGGGGCGATTGATGTTCGATCGGCTGGTGACCAACTTGAACTCCGATGAGGCAAAATATCGACACATTTTCACCGCTATTTTATAAAATCAAATTCATACCTAAATTTTAATATTTTTGCACAGAAATATGGACTTATCCTTCTATTTTCGTTGGTGATATGACTTAGATAATTATTTTTTGGATAAAATAGAAAACAGCGCAATTATTGACCCTCCTGCACGGATAACGGATATCGTCTCAAAATATACCAATTTTGAAACCTTATTTCAAAATCGTGGCACTTGATTGACACATAACCTTAGCTTTTCTATAAACTACTAACATTAGTCAACACAAATTGTTAATAAAATCTTTCTGCTTTAGCATTTGACAAAAATGACAAGCGCTCGAACTTTGTAAAATTTGAAAATGTGTCGAAATTGAGCATATTTAACGGTAAACCTAATTATTGATATTAACAGATAAAATCACCTTTCACTACACGGAATGAAGCTTGATTAGGTAAATATATGTCGTTCATCATTATTCTTTGGCTTTGCGCTTGAAAAAAATTGTTTGAGTACAGTTTCACTTCCAGGATAGAGTCATTCAATGCCAGTGTCTTCTGCGCGCATCACTGCCATTAGAGGCCTGATTGTCACATACGAACTTCGCTTTGTTCGCTTTGTTTACCTCCTGTAAATAAAATGTCTATGTGTCTTGGGGGTTTATTAACAATGTCCAATCAAATTAGAAAACTCAGAATTAGTCATAATACAGAGTTTTCATCTGTTTGTTTACGTTAAACTGTTAAAGTTTCGTTAGAATGTGCTAATTAAATCTCGGGGGAAACCCCTGGCCGAAAGAAATGTACTCGCTGTGCGTAAACATGTCAATCAACACGATGAAATGTTTCGTTGCTCTCTGGCTTCTCTTTCTTCGTATTGCATTAAATAGTAGTCTTAGTATTGCACCAGGTTCTTGTGTCTACAATATTGTTTTTTCCTGTACTCATTCATATAGTGTTCACTATTACTACAGCCAGGGCCGGATTAACGTCGCGCGAGGCCCGTGGCAGATTTTCAGCGCGAGGCCCCCAACCCCAACCCCAACCCAAACCCCCCTCGTTATGAAAACCTTTGAATTCAAAGACACACAAAATTGTTAAATAATTGTTTTCAATTTTATCGGCAAATCACCGCAATTTCGCTGGGGCCAACTGCCAACCCTAGGGGGCCTAAATGCGCGAGGTCCCTAAATTCGCGAGGCATCTAAATTCGCGAGGCACCTAAAATGGGCGTGTCCCAATAGAAAAAGAAATAATAAATGGGCGTGTTCTCGTAAAAATGGGCGTGGCACAGTAAAGCGCGAGGCCCCAATAGCGCGAGGTCCGCGGCATATGCCGCATCTGCCACGTGGTTAATCCGGCCCTGACTACAGCCGCAATTGGTGGTCACGCAACGTTAGGTAAACCTAAACGATTTCGGCAGACAGTAGATTTTACCAGCCTCCGTTACCCAGGCGCTTTTAAGGAAAAGAAAATTTATGCATTCACACCTTGATTCGTCATTTCTTCCCCTGCTACTTCACCATGACTGGTGGCCTTTTCCCTTTTCAGTTTCAGTCACAAAAACCTGGTGCAATACTAAGACTACTATTTAATGGAATACGAAGAAAGAGAAGCCAGAGAGCACAGCGACTACATTTCTTTCGGCCAGGGGTTTCCCCCGAGATTTAATAGTACATTCTAACGAAACTTTAACAATTTAACGTAAACAAACAGAGGAAAACTCTGTATTATGACTAATTCTGTGTTTTCTAATTTGATTATTATTATTATTATTTCAAATTATTTAATAACGGTGACACTTCAGCGTCGGTGCTGCTTTTCAAGGGGCCGTTAGACTATATACATATATTAAATATAAATATTAAAAACACTATAACATGACGAAAACAGTTTCTATAGTTACAATGGATGCATGCATACTAACTTATATTAACTCTTATTAACTCTCATTAACTCTCACAGACCCATTAGTTATATAACCTCATTCCGAACAATCCTCCACATATATGTTGTCACTGACTATCCCTTTCCAACTCGTTAAAGTAATTATTAATTAAAGTTTTAAAATTTCTTGCGGAGAGTTGCTTGTAACCATTGACAACATCATTTGGGAGATTGTTCCATGAGGAAGCTCCCCGGTATGAAAAGGACTTCTTCATGAAGTCAGTGTTGGGTTTTTCTAAATAAAGTTTACAGTCATTACTCCTTAGAGGATACACGTCATTGTGGCTAAGTTTGAACATATCCGTTATGTATTCTGGTAGTTCGCCTTGTAAGGCCTTGAATGTCATAGTCATTTCACGTTTCTTAAGCGTTTTTCAATTGATTCCCAGCCTAAGCTTTCAAATATATCCTTTGATCTTACTTCATAATTTGATCCCGTGATTATTCGGGCCGCCCTTTTTTGCATTTTGAATAGCTTTTCAATGTGAGTGCGACTGCCATCATTCCACACATTTGAGCAGTATGTAAAGTGAGGTAAAACTAATGCATTATACATATTAATTAGTGCAGTTTGAGTTACGAATCTTTTCGATCGTTTTAATAAAGCAATAGTTTTAGAAAGTTTTTTGCACTGAATATCATTATTCTCATTCCATTTTAATTCTTCGTCTATAGTAATCCCCAGTACATTCTTATTTGTCACTTGTTTAATGGTGTGGCTGCCAATTAATATGTGCGGGTTTCCTGTGAATTGTTTTAATTTCCTTTTAGAGGCTATCAGCATAAACTCAGTTTTTTTAACGTTTAAAGTTAGCTTGTTTGCCACTAGCCAGTTATTGACCTTACATAAGTCATTATTTATCTTCCTTTCTATATCTGCAGGTGAAATACCAGTACTTGATATATTTGTATCATCTGCAAACATTGAAGCCTGTGTTTGTTCAAGGCAGTTTGGAAGATCATTTATATATAACGAAAACAACAATGGCCCTAAGTTTGATCCTTGGGGAACTCCGCATATTATCCTGTTCATTTGGGACTTAGTTCCTTGAACTGTGCATATTTGCATTCTGTTGGCTAAATACGATTTAAATAACTTCAGAGCTACTCCTTGAAATCCATATAGCTCTAGTTTTGCTAAAAGGATTTTGTGATCAACCGTATCAAACGCTTTTTTAAGGTCAAGGAACAAGACACCATTTATTAAGCCTTTATCGATATTCATTAAATATTTGTCTGTTACTTGCAGGAGAGCGGTTTCAGTAGAGTGGCGTTTGCGAAAGCCCGATTGTTGTTTTGAGATAATTTTCTCGTCATTCAGAAAGGTGATTAATTGATCATAAATAAGCTTTTCTAAAATTTTTGCAATAGCCGATATTACAGAAATTGGTCTATAGTTCCCACATTCACTTTTGTCACCTTCCTTATAAATTGGAGTTACTTTGGCCTGTTTTAAGTCATCTGGAAAAATACCAGTGACTAAGACCAAGTTAAATATATAAAGTAAGGTCTCACATATAGTATTACCTGCAGCCTTTAGTAATTTATTAGTGATTTTATCAAGCCCTGCTGCCTTTCCCGTCTTTATACTGTTCAGTATGCTAGTCAACTTCGCTGCAGAAATTTGTTTAAAAGTAAATTGACTAGTGTTAGGAGTGACGTATTGAAAGGGATCTAGATTATTTGTAGGTATGGTTTCCGCGAGTTTGGGTCCAATCCCACAGAAAAACTTATTAAACTCGTTAGCTATATTTTCATTGCCAGTAACTGTTTGCTCATTAACTTTAAGCTGATTTATAGTTGTTGTTTTCGACTTCCTATTAAGTAGTTCATTAATATATTTCCAGCTATCTTTACTGTTTTTGCTGTTTTCTAGATTTGTTTTGTAATAATCTGTTTTTGCATTCCTTATAAGTTTGGTCACTTGGTTTTTGCATCTTTTATAAGCTTCATGATATGTAGCAGAATTTAATTTCACTGCTTTCTTTTTAAGATAATCTCTGTGATAGCTTAATTTTTTAATTCCATTGTTTAGCCATGGGCAGCATTCATTTCTCACTTTCCTAGATCTGTTTGGAGCATGGGCATCAGAAATCTGAAGAAAAATTTCCTTCCACTCCTGCCATGCGATGTTTGGATCTGAGTTATACGTGAAGTATCTGAACGCTTGTGTTAAGTCATTTTGAAAATCAGTTTCATTCAAGTATTTAAATTGCCTTGTTTCTATTATCTTCGGCTTCTCTCTAGGTATTCCTATTTTTCTGCAGATATATACCACATCATGGTCACTTATTCCCAGCTCTATTACACCCGATCCTATAATTTTGGTATCGTCAACTTTTGTAATTATGATATCTATCAATGTTTTTGTTAATTCGGTTATTCGGGTTGGCTTGTCAATGTTTTGTTGTAATTGATAGATGTCTATCAGGTCCTGAAGTCGCTTGGTATTACTATTTTTACAATCGCTTTTTAAGAAGTCACAGTTGAAATCACCCGTTATGACTATTTCTTTGTCTTCACTATTAATCTTTTTTAAGAAATTTTCGAAGTCTATATTTGAACCTGGAGGACGGTACCAAGTAGAGATTAATACTGATTTAGTTTTTGGCTTTTTAATTTCGAGGCAAATCGCCTCCACATTGTCTGGAATTAAATCAGCTCTATTTATATAAGGAATGACATTCCTTAAATAAATAGCTACCCCTCCTCCATTTCGATTTCTATCTCGTCTTATTAAGTCATAACCCTGTATTTTAACCTCAGAGTTTTTTATAGAGCTGTCAAGTCTTGTTTCATTGATGCACATTATGTCGAACGGTTGTTTAGCAAGAAAAACCAATAATTCTTCTTTATGTTTAACTAAGCTGGCAATATTTAAATGTCCAATTTTAAAGCCTTTAAGCTTCGGGTACACCCTTTCATTTTGATTTAATACTGGATTGTTTGGGTCTGTGAGGTTCTCTATAAAACTATGATTTAAGATAATTAGTCAATTATTATTCAAATAGTTCTTGATGTTTTTAGCCAGAGACGCAGAACCCCTCTTATTCAAATGTAAGCCATAACTATTTAATTGATATTTGTCTATATTGTCATTGTTTATCAAGCCCCAATTTTGCTCAATACATAATTCAGTAAGTAATTCATTACAGTGCTTTACCTTTGTAGCCAGATTTGCATCATCATTTCTTGTGATAATTGACGAGAACGTTAGTTGAACCTTTTCGTTGTCTCGTATGATTTCCTTTCCAAGCTTATGAATGGATTGTACCACTCTTTCTGGAGAATCGTTTCTGAGGTCATTAGTGCCCACATGTATAATAACAGCATCCGGTTTTGTCAATAATGTTGGTTTAACGTAATGAACCATATCGGAGGTGGTAGCCCCAGGGAATGTTTTCATTCTGATATTATGGTTTACGCCGTTTTGCAGCAGTTTTTTGTTTACATATTTTATCATTGAATCTCCGAGAATAGCGACTGTTGGTTTGTGTTTTGTTTCTTCAGATTGATTTTGATTTCGTGCGCTCTTGTTTTGGTCTGTTTGGGTGCTTGTCACTCTACGATATTTACTGCTTGTCACTCTACGATTGATGCCTTGCTTGTCACTCTACGATTGAACATTGTCAACAAACCCCCAAGACACATAGACATTTTATTTACAGGAGGTAAACAAAGCGAACAAAGCGAAGTTCGTATGTGACAATCAGGAGGCCTGCTCTGGGACCTCAACTCGCCTTAACTCGCCTTAAGTCGCCTTAAATCGCATCGGTTAAAAGTCCCAATTTTCCTTAAATCGCCTTAAATCGCCTTAACTCGCCTTAACTCGCAATATCGCCTTAAGTCGCCTTAAATCGCCTTAAATCGCCTTAAATCGCCTTAACTCGCATTGCTTAAAGTCGCATTTTTTCCTTAAATCGCCTTAAATCGCCTTAAATCGCCTTAACTCGCCTTAACTCGCATTATCTCGCGGCGAGTTAAGGCGAGTTACCGTCCCAGAGCAGGCCTATCAGGCCTGTAATGGCAGTGATGCGCGCAGAAGACACTGGCATTGAATGACTCTATCCTTGAAGTCAAACTGTACTCAAACAATTTTTTTCAAGCGCAAATCCAAAGAATAATGATGTGAACGACATATATTTACATAATCAAGCTTCATTCCGTGTAGTGTAAGGTGATTTTATCTGTTAATATCAATAATTAGGTTTACCGTTAAATATGCTCGATTTCGACACATTTTCAAATTTTGCAAAGTTCGAGCGCTTGTCATTTTTGTCAAATGCTACAGCAGAAAGATTTTATTAGCGATTTGTATGGACTAATGTTAGTAGTTTATAGAAAAGCTAAGGTCATGTGCCAATCAAGTGCCAGAGATTTTGAAATAAACTTTCACAATTGGTATATTTTGAGATGATATCCGTTATCCGTGCAGGAGGGTCAATAACTGCGCTGTATTCTATTTTATACAAAAGAATAATTATCTAAGTCATATCACTAACGAAAATAGAAGGATAAGTCCATATTTCTGTGCAAAAATATTAAATTTTAGATATGAATTTGATTTAAAAAAATAGCAGTGAAAATGTGTCGATATTTTGCCTCATTCGGAGTTCAAGTTGGTCACCAGCCGATCGAACATCAATCGCCCCCAAAAATAATTTAACAGAAATTTGAGTCAAATGAAATCGATTTTAGTTGTTCCCAAGGATAGACCTTCAAAACACCAGAGTATGAGAGAAATCTATTTTTGAGCCAGATATTAACCAGGAGGTTTTTACGGAGACAGCCTCTTAAAGTTTAATCGGCATAGCTAAGGTCTTACAAATATATGTTTGCCAAGCGAATGTATAAACATAGTTCTTAAAGGGATTTAAAACTTACAAAAATTTAAAACAACAAGAAAACTGACGTTCTATTAACAATATATACATAGTCTTATTAGTGATACTCTTTGTGGTAAAGATTTTTAATAAATTAAATGATGACTTCTTAATAAAGCCTAAATATGTGTAAAAAAAAAATAAAAATAATAAAAGAGGAAAAGTATTTTGCCAGGAGAGGGACTCGAATCCCCGACGTGCAAACGAATACTAGATTTTAAGTCTAACGCCTTAACCAACTCGGCCATCCTGGTATTCTATATTTTACAAACGGCTTAGACAACTAATATAGCGACGCTTAACCTAGTAAAATATTATTGCCTTATGCGAAAAAATAACAAGCAGAAATATAGCTTTCCTTCTACTGACTACGTGCAAACGAAGGAAAAAGATTTTCCTCCTACATTCACTGAGAAACTACTCAACACACATAAATACATGGTAGGCTGCGTGTACACACTTGCCTATACAAACTTTATTTCATTTCTAAACGCTATTAATTACATTCTCATGATAAATATAACTTTATAAGTTCAAAGATCTAGTCAGCGAAAGTCTGTCGTCTATTGAATCTTTTATATACATATCTCTTGTACTGTCCGTTTTCCACCTTCCTTGTAATCTGAGAAGTCTGCTCTGACTTATATTGCCAGTCGTAGCTTGTGCCATTGCCGTCGCACCACCGGAACGCAGGCTGTGGGTACTATAGCGTTTTGCATCCACGCCAACCGATCCCAGAGTCTCCTTTATAAGCTCGCGGCATCTTGAATAGCTGATAGGTTTATTCACCGTAGGTTTCGACGAGCCTTGTTTGAGGGAATTGACAGAGCGAAAAATATACTCGTCGGAATTCGGCACTATCTTCACTAGAAGAAAAAAAAACGAGAAAGCAAACCATATGGACACGCTGGCCCGTTAGTCTTTGCAACAAAAGCTTTATTACCAAGTCAGTATTGGTCCGTCTTTGACTTTTTCACTGTGATCTCGACATGATCGCTATTCATAGCAACATTCCTGGCTTGAAGCTCGAGTAATTCGCCAATCCTAAAAAGACCTGAAAACCCTAACGAAAAAATTAGCGCAGTTCTAAGATCCATAAGAGTTGCCGTTGATCCAGAATATGTTTGACAAACACGTCTGACGACCTCAATCGGTAAAGGCTCTTTTTTGCTGGAGGGCTTAAAAAAAAATCTTTTGCTAGCTTCCACTGTGTTATGCGAAACCTGTGTGTCTGCAGGATTCCCCTCCGTGTGCATGGGAACTAGAGAGTGTACCCATTTAATTGCGCAGAACGCCAACAGAACTGCATCGTAAGACGACCTATGCTTACATGCATATATAGGACAAATACTTGGGAACGAGTACGCTCGATGTAGGTAAACATGTAGACTGTGCCCAGCATCAACAAGAAACTGTTTATATCTCTTGTATTCTCCAAGGTATTTTTTAACCGTATTGTTTGCTCGCGATTTTAGTACCTGCCGTACAATGATCCTTCGTTCATTCATTGGCAATCCTGCCCAAGGAGATGAACTCGCAATATCCTGGAAATCAATGAAGCAAAAATTATTATGTGTGTATCTAATTGCACATAAAATAAATCGATATTATAAAGCAAAATTGCAAACTGAACATCAAGCTCGTCACAGACGAACAGACCAACAATATAAACTGTCCTGCTGTTTCACACTTGACATGAGCGCCAACCGGCAACATGTACCCACTAACGAATATAACTTTGCCATCCGGCATCGTTATTTGCCCATGAATATTACCCAAACCACTCGGTTTTTTGCCATGCGACGTCATATCATTATTTATTTCAAAACACAATAATCATAAAAAAATATGAAAACAATACAATATTAATTCACACTTCAATAGGCGCAGAGAAGTCAAACTTACACACTAAGACATTGCCTGTCCAAGACTTAGAACCCAGTAAACATTTCAAATTTGTCCCCTGGCTTAAAGCTAAGCTACCTTTAAGGACAATTTTTCCACGAGCATAGGACGAAAACCTTGAAATGATTAAAGGCCAGTATGAAGCGGAAGTCCAAAATGGGACCACAAGCGTCCCTTTCCACTTGTTTTGATACATAGAATTCAAAACTCTTGCTGCGATAGTTACTGGTGGCACGACTAGACAGTTTTCGTTAGACCAATCCTGGTAAAACGCATCTACCCCTGCAGTACCAGGGTTCAAGTATCTGGAGAAAAGCTTTTTAACTTTAGCATTCCTGTAACTTGCAAAACAATCGAGCGTATGGGGGCCGAAAAGAGCCTTTAACTGCTGAAAAGTATCGGGCGTAAGTTCCCAATCGTCATAGTCAGTGAATTTTCTAATATAGTCCGCTTGAGTGTTTTGTGATCTGGGTATCCATTGAATGTCTAACTGAATCCCGCCCTGTAAACACCTAGAAAAAATGTCGATTGCCAATTTGTGACAATTTAAGCGCATACTGCCAACCTAAGCAATCTTCATGGCAGACTGACTATCAGTAAACCATTTAACAGTGCAACCCTTGAGAATCGGTGCAAAGGACGCAATCCCAAATTGAATAGCAAGGAGCTCACGATAGCTAGAACTAGTAACCGCCTCTTGTTGTGTAAACATACGGTGAGCAATACTCTCTGTGCCTAGAATTAGTGCGGCACATGCATGGTTGCTAGGATCGGAATAAACAATTTTGTTCGTGTCACAGAACTGTTGACAGACTCTCACATTTTGCACTTCGAGGTTGTCTTGCCTAAACTTAAGCTCGAGTAAGCAATATTGATCAAGAACAAAAGGGGTGTCCCACGTGTCCATATTAGCTATAGACATCTGACAATGTCTTGACATAATACGAGCTAAATTCCCTGTGACGGGCCCTGTAGAAATTATCCTTCCCACAACGGCTGCTAGAGTCCTAGCGCTAACTTCTTCCTGTTTGGTGACATCGTATAAATTTGTAAGCAATGTTTCTATGCGCTGAGGACTGATAGAAATAGTGCCTAAAACACCGTTCCATTGTAGGCCCAGCCAACAAATTATTTGTGTGGGTTCCCAAACTGATTTTTCTTCATTTGGAAGAAAACCGGATGCCCAGATATCAGACCGTACAATTTGTGCAGTTTCCTGGGAAATTTCCTCGGAATTTTCCATGTCTAACCCATCATCTAAGAAAATTTTAATATTTATGCCTTGTGAACGCCAGTGCTGTGTCAAAGGACGAACCAGTTTAGTAAAAATATATGGCGCTGAGGAGAGGCTGAATGGCAACATTGTAAACATGTAGAAATGCTTCTCCCCAGAACTCGAAGGCCAAGAGAAACCCAGAAAACGCTGATGCTCAGGAAAAATATCAAGGTGGTGGTACCTACTCTTGAGGTCAAATTTTGTGAAAGACTTCCCCTTGCCGAAATAATTCATAGCTGTACGCCAATCTTCAAATTTTATTTTTTGTTTGTATATATGCTTGTTAACATAACGTAGATCTAATATCAGACTTTTTTGTCCTTGTTAACAGCTACTGACAATGGACTAATTACGAGAAGAATGTCCTCGGTCGTTTTGACAATGCGCCCGGTGAGCAACAATTCTTGGGCGGATTTTGTTACAAAATCTCCATGAGCGTGAGCGGAGTGATTATTCGGAAAGGTAGCTCTCTCGGGGGTTTGGTAAAATGGTATCTTATAACCGTCAGTTATGCACTGTATAATGAAGCTTGGCGCCTTAATTCTTACCCAGAAATCCACATGTGCC
This sequence comes from Trachythela sp. YZ-2020, assembly GCA_016169945.1. Taxonomy (NCBI): domain Eukaryota; kingdom Metazoa; phylum Cnidaria; class Anthozoa; order Malacalcyonacea; family Clavulariidae; genus Trachythela; species Trachythela sp. YZ-2020. The sequence goes on from JADLSH010000387.1 coordinate 7,823,448, forward strand.
TTCAGCCGGCCCTTTACTTGGACCGAATTAGGATTGAAATTGTTTTCACCTTCAGGGAAAAGTTGTCTCACCTCGGCAATATCTTCATGTCCGTCTGCCATCCATTCCTCATCCACATAATTTTCTGCTGTCTCTATGGGCTCTTCATGTTTTCTTTTGCGACTCCCCCCAGTATGGTGGTCTTGTTGGCGCGTAGGACTGGGCTTGGTAGGAGGTACTGTTGAATTTTGAGCATTTCTCAGCCCAATGTCCCCTCTTCCCACATCTGAAGCAAAGGTCGTTTGCACTAGGAAATCGACGGCCTGAAAAACAAACAAAAAATGGACCAGCCCAAATTTTTAGGTACCATGTACGGTATAGTAGAACGAAAACCATTTAAATATTAAAAACAATATATAAGCTTCTGTTTGTAGTGTGTGGCTAGTGTTACACGTGATGAAGCTCATGCTTCGCACGCTTGTGTTTATACTCTCTAGATATGGAAATTCCTTTGCATGACTGGCTTTCTACGTTACTTCCGGTGGAAAATATATTTTCCTTCTACTGACTACGTGCATACGAAGGAAAAAGATTTTCCTCCTACATTCACTGAGAAGCTACTCAACACACATAAATACATGGTAGGCTGCGTGTACACACTTGCCTACCATACTGATCTACCAAAGAAAGGGCTAATGCCTAGTGAATTGCAATAGTATTAAATACTATAAATTATATATTCACCTCGAAAAAACTGTTTGTCATCAGAATCAAACCGACGAGGGCTAGGCCTAGAAGTAGCAGCCGATGCATAACGGCGTGACTTGACTCTTTCGTTTGCCACTTTTGACTTCTTACGGAGGGCTGTTGTTTGAGCTTTCCGGATCCTTTTCTCGTCATCCGAGTTGCTTTCCAATTCTTCTGCTTCATACTCTTTTACAACCAACCAACCGGCCTCGCTCTTGTAGGCGAGTTTTATTTCTTCTGACGCTGTCGTAGCGAACCCAGTGCACTTTCCAATTTGTCCAAGGCGTTCGGAATATCCTTCTTGTTTAATATAACGGCCGTTTCTTCTAACAAGTCTTGAATCTCCACATTAAACAAGAATTGATTTTTGGTCCCAGCGAACTTTAGACTTTGCCCTTCAGCTTGTCGTTCGATTTTCTTTGAACGCCCCGATGCTTCTGAAGATAAGTTCGTCGTTAGGCTCTCAACTTTCCGATCCAGATACTGCTTGAACCTTTCAAAAACCTGCTCTGTACTTCGCTATTATCTACGCGTGCGGTGGTTGAAGTATGACCACTTTCATCTCCGGACATTATATTAAAAAAATATATAAGCTTCTGTTTGTAGTGTGTGGCTAGTGTTACACGTGATGAAGCTCATGCTTCGCACGCTTGTGTTTATACTCTCTGGATATGCAAATTCCTTTGCATGACTGGCTTTCTACGTTACTTCCGGTGGAAAATATATTTTCTAAAACGAGAAGATCTTAAAGTTTAATCGCCATAGCTAAGGTCTTATAGAGAAATACAAATATATGTTTGCCAAGCGAATGTATAAACATAGTTCTTAAAGGGATTTAAATCTTACAAAGTTTCAAGCGTTTTAGATGTAGCAGAGGATGAAAAGCAGTGATTTTTAAGCGAGATTTACGAGCATATACAAACATTGTATGTAAACCCAATTCTATGCGTCGGTTTTGTAAGTCATTTGTAAATCGTTAACGGCGATTTGAATAAATTGAGAATATATAATTATAGGGCGGGAAAATATTGTACAATGTACACACAGCACACACAGAATTCATTTTTAAAACACATTTAATGATTAAAATTTATTTTACAGCGTTAGTAAGGTCTACTCCTAAGAGCATATCGTTTCTATTTCTTTAAAGAGTTCTCATATTCTTGTCTGTCTTCAGGTGATAATCTTGCAATATCTTCAGCTTTCATAAGAATATATTTTGGTCTCTCGAGTCTCGTCGCTCAGGCGTCATCATTGCTAAATCTTTAGCCAGTTTAGGTCTCCAATCTGAAAAGTCTACCTAATTAAATATATTTTTAACAAAGTAAATAAGGTCTGCTCTGGGTCTGCTTCTAAGAGCGTATTATTTTTAACTCCATCACTCGCTTGGGTGTGTATATATTGTCCGAGTCAACCTCGTTGCTTTTTCACCTTTTAACCATAACTTTACATTTCTTTAACCCATGCCGAGCAAGCATATCTCTGATATACTTGTTAACTAATCCAATTTATATGACTATGACTATGATTGGCTAGTTCTGCAAGGTTGGTGCTTCCGCAACCGAGCACAGGACAGTTCCTCCTTATACGACCCATACTGATCTAGATCTTTACTCGATCAGTGTTTCTGTGTATTTGAAGTTATTTCATAAAATTCATAATGCTTTTATATGGCCCGATTTTACCCTATCAGGACCGATTTGACTAGACCCGATTTATGGTTAGGCACATCGTTGCCCAGTCATGTTGTTTCCCGAGATGATTGTGAGTCAATGCTGTTTGGGAAAATTGCCTTGCTAAAAGTTCGGGAGCTAGCGTTACGAGAAGAAAGTGAAAACGGAGAATTATATTTTGGAAAACAGATTTATTTCGATTTCGAACTTACAAGTAAATATAATCTATTTCTAAGAGTATATAGTTTATAGGTAGTTTATTTAAACGTGTACAAGAGAATCACAGACAATCAACTATTAAGAGTCATTGTCACTATTTTCGTGTGCATCAGGATAACGTTGGTTTTTGAAAATTATTTTCAAAAGAAATTTTCTTTTATCAATAGCAGCCTCTAATGCTTCTTCTGGGTCAAAGTTATCATCGTTCACAAATACATCCCTCGTTTCCATAATCTTTCTGTGTATTGGATCTCTCTTAAGGTTTCGTATCCATAGCAGACGTTTTAGATAAATATTTTGCAAGTCTTCACGAAGCTTTGGTAGGATAAGTAAGTATGCCTTACTATTAGCTTCTTCTTCGGGAAGATCTGCAGTGAAGTTCCGCGTTAGCTCTTCGAATTCTGCTAAATTTCATTTTGATACTTCCTCTTTTAAAGGTGCCCATGGATCGCATTCATATTCACCATCTACTTCGCTGTCAGTATTATCTAAACTATCCAAATCACTCTCTGGCGTAGCATCAGTTTCCACTTCATTGTCTGTATTATCTGAATTATTAAAATCGCTTTCTGACGTATCATCATCAGACTCTACGTACTTTCTTTTTCTGCCCATCTCTACACTATAATCTGAGTCAGATTCTGCTGATGAGTTGTGATCTCGCAGAGTATAGTATTCCTTTCGCGTCTTTATATGTTAAACCAACGATTAAACGATAGCTATAACTCCTACCTTCATCGAAGCTAACCAGTGAATGTTTTATTTTATGAACAATATAACATTTTATAATTATGCTTATACATTATTTATAATGGCCAGAACGAACAGGCCCGATTTGACAAAACTTTGCGTTTTGGATAAAAGTAACTAAAAGCGTTCTTCTCTGGAACATATGTTAACATTTTGTTATCTAAAACCCATATTTACACCTGATCCACTACGTTTACTTGCCTAATCGGATCAAATCGGGCCTGTTCGTTCGGGCCATTATGAATAATTTAATATGTCCCTGCGGGACTTTTTGTGTCCCGAGAGTCCCGAAACGCTAGATTGCTGGGGTCCTCCCCACCCAACGATAACACACACATGTAGTTTGAAAATTTCTACTTTTACACAAACTTAAATATCTAAAGGAATAGTGGAAACACCGTCTTCCAAAACTTTTCGTTTCCGATAAAAATAACTAAAAGCGTTCTTCCCTAATCGGGTCAAATCGGGCCTATTCGTTGGCCATATTGAAACGCCATTGTCACCATACCAACGGCAATGACGTCATTTTTGTGAACATATTTCAGCTCTTAGAATGTTACTCAATACAAATCATACAATTTTTGTTTTGTAACAAGTAAAAATTATTCAAAAAGTTTAATCTAAATCGTAAATTTTCCACATTTAAAAAAATTGTGGGGAGCCACCTTAAGGGCCTTGAGACTTGAGATTATCTTGTAAACAATGTCTCATATGTCTGGGCAATTTCTTATGTCTCATATGTCTGGCTGGCACTAAGTGAACCAGTGAACATGCAGTCGTTATGCCATTGTATTTGTAATTTGTAAAATCAAGAAAGGACTGGATAGTAGGCACTAAAAAGACTAAAGACAGCGAGAAAAATTAACCTTGGATGTTTCTGGAATTCATTCCAGGTATGTATATTTTATCATTTATGTTGAATTGGCCAAATGGCTAGACACGTGCTTGCACTTTTTTTATCAAGTGACTACGTATAACCGTTAAACTGTACTTAACTCTTATCGACGCACTTGTTTTTTAAATAAATGTAATCCAAAACTTAATTGGCTATGAAACATGAAAAATGTAGAAAATAATTAAAACCTTTTACATTTCGTTTTAGATGCCAAACACTCGGTATAAAGTAACGTGCGGCTTGTGCAAAAAAGTGTTTGACAATGACCTCAAGAGAAAGCACTGCAAGGCCATGCACCCCGAATATACTGATAGCACGTTACCCCTACTCCTCAAGAATCAAAGACAGCTGGTTAGATTACATATTATTAATATGTCTTTCTGTTAATGCTTTGCGATTTCTGGTGAAATCGTCAGAATAGAAGTAAAGTTGCGGACTTGCCTAAGTGCCTTAGGCAGTGATAAGGCCCGTTTACACTTGCAAATTTTGCTGCGATTTTATGTACGATTTCTGCTTCTGATGGATGTGAACGAGTGGATGAGTTATGAATATTCAGATAAGGGGACATTTACTCAAAACATTCGTAACTCATCTGCTCGTTCACATCCATCAAAAGAAGAAAATCGCACCTAAAGTCGCAGCAAAAATTGCAAGTGTAAACGGGCAAATATAGCATACAAGTACAGGCAACGAATCTACACGCCGACACAGTAGTCAGCAAAATATAATAGAAATAAAAGAATGCAATTCAATTGTGAACAAAAGACATGCAATATGGTTAAAAACGGTGAATTGTCAAAACGTGCCTCCTGCACTGTTAGGCAATATTAGGTCAATATATTATGTGAAAATTAAGAAAAACATTGATCATCATGCATGATTAATTGGTTATATCTTTTAGTCATTCGTTCGTAAAAATTCCATGAATAGTTCAACCACTTCGTCGCTGCCGAGAGAACTGCAGTAGCCTGAACAGGTTTATATATTTTTTTATCTTCGAACGGTAATACGAACTACCAAGTACCAAGTTGAGATTTCAATCACGGCATACATTAGAGTATAACTAAACATAAATATACGATTCTGCCCCTGGAGAACCTTCTATTGACAGTGATTCGCCTGGAATTACGCGTGTACGTCCTGTATATGTTGTTTAGTTAATTAATATATTATTACATTATGTACAATTATTTTGTTTATTACGGTTTTACAACTTTTATAACTTGCACAGGACCTATTACCTGGCAAACGATCATGGACAGAGCCTGCAGAAGAGAAAACAAAGTCGGGGTTTGAAGAAAAGCGTTTGCGAAAAGACGATGAAAGTTTTATTAATAGTCCAGATTTGGACAAGTTAGAAGTAAGACAAGTTCGTGTATTTTTTTGCAATTTTTCAAATTGTGATCTCTTAGAAACAGGCGAGTCACTACTATAAATGCAAATATCATACTTTATAGGAAATTTAACCAGCGTAGATTCTGATACAGATTCTGATAATGATTCAAACATTGGATCTACAACAACAAATGAAAACACATCCTGGATTTCTTGCTTTGGGAAGCTTAGCCACCTTTGTGGAAACTTGTCAGAGTGCCAGGAATTAAGTTCAAGAGTTGAAAAAGTGATTGCGTTACAACCCGAGAACTTGCTTGGCGAACTACTTGATGTAGTAGAGCGCGTTTGCGATTTGTCCACTTCTTTATTGTCCGACACCCATAAAGCATTGGCGGGAATAAATTCTCAGCAAAAGACAACCGAATTTGTGTCAACAAAATTTACACCCATTGACCTTGACCCAGGATGCAGAAGAAGAATTTTAACCGACGAAGATAGAGTGTACATGATCCAACAAGGTCCGTTTCAGCCAAAGCTTAGAAGCTATCCAAGAAATATCAATATTCCTGAATCAAAGCACTGCCATTTTTCGTCGGAATGATACAATTGCTATCCGCATCTTGAATATTCTATTACGAAAGATGCTGCATTCTGTTTTGTCTGTCAGGTATTTTCATCTGGTTTTGGAAATCCCAAGTACGTGACAAAGTACGTGATGCTTGGACAGGAACGGTGTTCGAGCTTGGCACAAAATGAAAAGTCGTGGTAAAGGCAATGCCGGGAAATTATCTCAGCATTTGCAAGCTCCGGCCATCAAGCAGCTCTTAATGCACTCTTGGGTTTCCAGAATAAGTCCAGCCACGTTGATTTGTTACTTGATAAAGAACGAAGGAAAATTATGATGGGAGAAGAAATGGAGTTCCAACGCAATCGTGAAGCCATTAAAACACTTTTGGACATAACACGAACTCTCGCACGTCAAGGAATATCGTTTCGTGGTTCTTCTTCAGGGAAAGACGGAATGATAACTTCCATCAAATTGTTGCTTTGGTAGCCAGGAACTGGCCTTCCTTTAAGAGATGGTTGGATGATGCCCCCAAGCGACCACACAGAGTCGATTACCTTAGTTCCAGGTCTCAAAACGAATTCCTTGAGTTATTGGCAGAAGATGTTACATGCAAAGTCACAGCCGAAATCAATCAAGCTGGGATGTTTTCCGTCATAGCTGATACAACACCTGATGTGTCCCACGTTGACCGACTTTCTGTGGTCGCACGATACGTAAATGTCGAGGGAAATCCACAAGAATGTCTTGTGGATATCAAGGAATTCCACGATAAAACGGGTGATGGTCATGCTCAAGGAATTATTTCTTCTCTGAATGAAAAGTGCCTCGACACTTCAAACGTAGTTTTCCAATCCTACGATTACACGTCTTCCATGTCTGCTATCTTCACGGGCTGTCAAGCAAAGTTGAAAGAATATCTTGGAAGGGAAGTACCTTACTTTCCATGTCTTGCCCATCAAGTCAATACAACTGTGGAGCATAGTTCATATCTTTGACATTCTCCAGGAAGTGTTTGTCTTTTTTACGTCGAGCCCGAAGAGATACAACGTTTTCCATCAGATAGTAAAGTAGAATGACATCGAAGGAGCATTGGAATTAAGAAATCTTTCGGTGACGCGCGCCCGTGCAGAATATATTCGAGCAGTATGGTCGAGTTACGAAGAAATCGTAGAATCACTGGAAGAGTTGAAAGATTCAGATGATCCCAAGACTCAAGCGAAAGCAAGCAATCTACTGAGAAGGGTGAAGTCGTTTGAATTTTTTATCATGTTGATGTTCATGAGAAATGTTATGATGAAGACGAAGATTTTGACGAAAGAAGTCCAGAGTCTCGATATCAACATCATTGATACCCTTGAGGCTGCCCAAGCTACTATTGCCACACTGCGCCACCTACGCTACGACGAAGCCAATTTAGATAATCAAATCGATGCAGCTGTTGTCTTTTCTGTACACCATGAAATAGATGCTGTAGTCGAGTACCAGCGAAGACATCGTTCGCAACGCGGGCCGAGAAGATTCGACGAAAATCCGAAACAACTGCAAACCTTGCTTTCAAGAATGTCTAGAGAAAAGAGTCCATTCAAGTTCTGGACGTCCAAATCCATAATCTATTAGCTAATGTCAAAGCTGCTTGTGACATCCTCTCACCAGCTATCAACCTTCTTCTTCCACCATATGACAAAGAGCCAGAACCAGGAGAGGTCGAGTCCCTGATCAAGATGCTTCCTGAAACCCTGCAGCCTGACGTAAGTGCCCTAAATGTTGAACTCACAATGTTTAGGCATCACTGCCAAGCAAACAAGCCAGCCGTCAAATCGCTCGCAGAGGCAGCACATTGTGCCAAAGCGTTAAATTATATTTTTCTACTGGCAAGTAGATGTCACACTTGATCTTGACAGCACCCATTACGTCAGCCTCCAGCGAACGCAGTTTCTCAAAGCTGAAATTGATTAAGACAGTTCTGCGTTCAGTAATGAAAAAAGAGAGACTTAAAAGTTTGATGATACTTGGATGCGAAACTGACGACATTTCGGATTCGATTAATCTGGATGAAATTGTTCATTGTTGGGCAAAAATGCCAAAAACACGACGTTTGATAATTGTTGAGTAATATGGGAAAAACGTTTGTTCAATTAATTCCTTGGCATAAAATTTAGAAATAAAAACCAGTAACGATGAATCGATGATTCGACAAGCTGTAGTTCACTAATTCTGCCAAAACGTTTATCTAAATGGTTTGAACTTTTAACGTTAGCTTAGAAGCTATAAAAATAAGAAATGCTTATAAAAATGGAATAGTTTATATTCCGAATCTTCTTGATGCGTCATTTTCTGATTGCATGTACAATGTTCGGCACCAATGCGTTTATGAATCCTTTTTTATATTCTGGTCTTTATTAAACTAGCATTTTTTGAGAATAAAATGGCCGGGCGGGCAAGATACTGAACCATGAAAGTCGGTCTCAGAAAAATGGGCACCCCCGCAGAAATTTTTGGAATGTGCGACCCTGAAGGGAAGTTACGTACTCCTGTCACCAATGATTCCAAAAATGATGTATCAGATTAGCTCTAAGTTTCGCGAGGTGTTGTATGAAGGTGGGATCTTCGTTGAAGATGGGATCAGACCATTCATCTTCTTCAATCGGTGGGTGGGGTAATGCCGTTATTCTGCGACCGTAGAGTAGATGGGAGGGTGTCAAGGGTTGTTCATCTTCGATGTTGGAGGAGACGAACGTTAGTGCACGGTCATTGAGTATCGCCTCAATTTCTGTAACAATCGTTTGGAGCTCGGATAGTTGGATATTTGCTCTTCCTAAAACCTTTTTCAGAGCAAGCTTTGTAAGATCAATAAGTCGTTCCCAGAATCCACCGTACCACGGAGCACGTTTGGGAATAAATTTCCATTGTACTGCACGTTTGCTGAGGTGTGTCTCGAGGAGTAGAGATTTCAGAAGCATCAGCAACTCTTCAGCGGCAGACTGGTAGGTAGAGGCGTTGTCGGAAATCATGATTTTTGGTAGTGACTTTCAGCTTGTGAATCGACGAAAAGCTTCAATAAAGGTCGGTACTGTTAGGTCGGTCACGACTTCCAGATGAACAGCACGAGTGTTCGCACAAGTAAATAGACAGATATACGTTTTTGACCGACCGTTGGATGATTTCACGTAGATCTCGCCCGTAAAGTCGACCCCAGTAATCGTGAATGGCGGTGAATCATTTGTTCGGATTGCTGGAAGTGGTGGTGGTTCTGGTATTGTGTATGGTTTGCCAGTATTTTTTCGGCAGGTCACACAGCGACGGATGATCTTCTAAACATTTTGTGTGGCTGCGGGTATCCAGTATCGTTGACGAAGTGTGTAAGTGTAGAGTTTTGTCAAAATGAAGGGTTGTTCTGTGTTCAACTTGTACAATCAATTGTGTAAGGTGATTTATTTTGTGGGGGAAGGATGGGGAACTTGGTTGACTCTTGAAGAGGTGCATTGCGTATACTTCCACTACAGCGGATGATGCCTTCGGCAAGAAAGAGACGAAGTTGTCTGACTAAGGGTAATCGGTTAGGTGTCTTCGATCGTAGTTTGACAAGTTCCTTCGAATACATAACTGATTGACAATCAACAGCCCAAAATGTCTGAGCTGTATCTAGTTCAGAAACAGATAATGGACCAGAACGAGTTTTCCTTTTGAGATTATTGACGAAACGTAGAACCCACGCTGTCACTCGTACTAGCCTTTGGAGGGTACTGTAAGTAGACAAGTCGATTATTTTGGTGATTCCATGTTTAGGTTCAGGTACGTCAGTTGGGTTGTTTGTAGATTGACTAGTGAAGATGGAGATGGCTTCGAGTTGCTCTGCTGCTGTGAATGAAAGGAAAACAGATTTGGAGTTCCAGATTGGCCAGTTATCTTTGGTAGTTAACCATGAAGGTCCACGAGTCCAGAGCGTGGATGTGGATAGTTCACCAGCTTGAATACCTCTGGTTAGGAGGTCAGCGGGGTTATCTTCTGTTGGAAAATAGCTCCACGAGGCGTTCTTTGTGGTTGACTGTAACGCGGTTGAGGACGAATCGCTTAAATTCTTTCTTTCTTGGAAGACAACCAGTAGAGGACTATTTGACTATCTGACCAGAGATAAACGTTGGACATTTGTATATGGGTTTGGAGATATGAAGACAATCTTGCACCAAGTACGGCTGCCTTTAACTCGAGCTGCGGTAAAGTGAGTTTCTTGAGTTGTGCAACTCGGGATTTGGCCATAATTAATGCTGTTTCGTGCCCATAGGTAATGTTGTGACTGCTCCATAACCTTTGACACTAGCGTCGACAAATACGTGGAGGGAAGTGTTGGGAGGCCATGTTGATGAAGACAGGAAATAACGACGAGGAATTTCAGTTTGTGTAGTGGTTTGTAAATCGTTAGAGAGCGTCAACCATTTCTCCTGGAGCTCTTATCGTAGAGGTTCGTCCCAACTGTAGCCTTCTTTCCTCAGTTCTTGCATAAGTATCTTGGCTCGGATGGTTACTGGGGTTAAGATTCCGAGTTGGTCATAGATCTTAGAAGATTCGCGAAGAACTTCTCTTTTTGTGATGATATTGTTAGTGTTGTTGGGTGGTTGTCGCTGCTGGAATTTGAGTGTGTCAGTGTTGGTGTTCCATCGAAGCCCGAGCACTTTTGTTTCTGGATCTTTGTCTTGAAGATTTGGTCTACGGCTGATGCACGAACCGTGGAGTTGTTGGAATTCCACGATCTTAGGTTGAAGCCCACAGGTGACATTATCAGCCTTGATCGTTCGAGGACGTCGATGTTTCGTCTTCATTGTCGGAGCCGGTGGCTAAGTTGTCAACATAAATATCGGTCTTCATTTTCTCAGGGACTGGGTGATCAATACTGTCCAGGTATTTCTTGATGGTTGAATTAAGAATAAACGGCGAGCATGATACACCAAACAAGCTGGACTTAAAACGATAGACGTCGAATCGGCTTTCTTGGTCCTTTGGGTCTGATAACCAGAAGAATCGTGTAGCATCTCGATCTTCTTCATTTAGGATTATGTGGAGAAATTCTTTCTCTATATCGGCATCGAATGAGGATGAATCGAATGAGGCGGAATCGAATGAGGATGGCGGTGAGGTCGTTTAAGAGAGGAAGACCGGTAGTAAGTCAATCATTCAAGCTTGGTTGACTATCGCTTGGCTTTCATCTGCAGCCAAAGACGACACGAAGTGGTATGGTGGAGGAGTCTTTCAAGACAGCATGATGTGGAAGGTAGTGGCGGCATCTGTTTTGGATCTTTTCAGAATGTCGGATTTTCTCGATAAATCCACGTTGTTCTTGTTCGGTAATGATTTGGGCGTATGTTCTCAGTTTTTCGGGATCTGAGGCCAGCCGTCGTACTGTGGAGCGGATTCGTCCCCTTGCTATTCTTTCATTGGTGGGAAGTGATGGGTGATTTGGTTTCCACGGCAATTTTGCACTGTAGCGTTCATTTTCGATGTGGATTGAGGAATTTTGGTAATCTTTGACGAATTCTCTTTCTTCTACTTCGGTTTCATTCGGTAGAATGCCTATGGATTCCAAGTTCCAGAACCGTTTTAGAGTTTCTTTGTCTCGTTCTGTGGTAACGATTGCCTTGAGGACAGTAGCACTGAGTTCTGATGCGGAACAATGGGTGGCAGTTGGTTCAGACAGCAGGTAGCCAATCTTTGATTTGGCGGCAGTAGGTCTGGTTCCTCGAATAATCTTGTCTTCTACAACGTTCCAATAGTGGTCTGCACCAATGAGGATTGAGATCTTGAATTGGTCATCACTGGTAACGGGATGAACTAGCTTGAGGTCTTTAAGGTAAGGTAGGTCGTGTACGTCGGTGGTAATATGGTTCTTTTGTGGCATAGCAATCACCGGAATAATTACGACTTGGATTGGGATATTTTCACCAGTGTCTGTTTGTAAATGTACGGTAGCAACATGGACTCTCTTAACTGATGATTGGGTACCACCAAAGACTGATAAGTGTATAGGTTCGGTCTTTTCTGGTACGAGGTTGAGAATTTTTGCTAATTCTTCAGTTATGAAAGAACGTTGGGCACCATCATCGAAAAGAATATGTGCTGTTGCGGCTCTGTTTCTGGACTCTACGGTGGCTATTGCTGTTTTCAGTAGGGTACATCGGTGGGAGCGGTACTTGTTGTCGAAAAGGTTGGTATGAAGGTTTGAAACAGATGTTGGTGTAGTGACACTAGGTGTCTGTTCGCTCGTGTTGGTTGTTTCAGCTACGGTGCCGCTCTCGGTACACATACATTGTACACTTCCGCATTTGTCTTTGACGTTTTCCCGCGTGTTTGGGTCAGGTTTTTGTTCTAGGCGTTCCTTAGTTCCTAGACAAAGGCTTGTGTGATGTTTCTGGTGACATTTGCTGCAGCGGTTTTTGGATTTACACTGTGACACGCGATGGTTGTTAAGGCAGTTGAAACACAAGTTCGTCTAAAACGCAATTTGTTTTCGTGCAGCCGGGTCACTTAATACCGTACAATCGTTCGGTCTGTGAAATCCCCTGCAGAAGGTACATGCTTTCGGTTTAGAGGGATTAGGTGTTTTGAACTTTGAGTTGCTGAAATTGCCCCAGGCCTTTTGTATTGGCTCGCGTTCGTTAATAAGCTCGAAGTGGAAGGGAAGGTGTCAAATGACTGACTTAAATGATCAAGTTTATTTGTCTCTTCACCTGCCTCGAGAATTAGAATTTCTTTCGAAACAGTTTTGCGTAATTGTTCTAAATTAAATCTGTGGTCCCATGTTCTCGGATGAGATTGTGCTTTACTGTGGTCGGATGTTTACTCAAGATAATAGGCACTAGGAGATCACCATAGGAGTCTTGTGTTTCCCCCAAAGCTTCAAGGCTTCGGACGTGATTTTTCATACGGTCGTAAAACCCACGTAGACTAGTTACGGACTCAGATGGGTTCGGGAGGTCTAACAATGCTTGCATGTGCGCGTTTGTGATTTTATTTGGTTGACAAAATCTTTCTTCTAGTATCTTGACTGGCTGTGCATAGTTTGTGTCTGTTAGGGGTAGGCCCTCGATTGATCTAGCCGCTTATTCCGCCAGATGCGCTTTTAGATAATTGAATCTTTGAATGTCACACAAAGAAGAGTTGTCATGAAATGCAGCCTTGTACGAATCCCAAAACGTTTGCCATTTTAGTGGATTCCCATTGAATATTGGTAGGGCTAACTTAGGTAGTCTATGTGCGCTCGAATTGTTCAATTGCGGTGAGTTATTGTGACCTTGAGAGGACGAGTGTTCTCCTCGATTATAGTTTTGCGTGGCAGACAACATGTTGCTATTACTAGGCGTAGCGGTTTCATTAGAACTAATAAAAAATTGTATGCGGTACCTTTTCTCCATGAGCTCACCTAGATAGTCATCTGCCTCCACGATCTCGCTTTCCAGTTCTTTCTCTCTCTCGATTGTACACGATATGTTCTCGTCGAGCTTTTTCAATTGTTTAATTTTCGTGTCGAATGTCTGTAGTGCGGCTTGTAGTCGGTGAATGTTCGTTTCGTTGATCTCGTCTTTCATGAACGTTTCTGCTTTGTTCCACTCCTTTGTTGCTTGTGCTCGTTGCGCGCGTCGAGTTATCCTTGCGCGTTTTAGATCGTCCATCCTGGTCACGGCACTAATGTCTCGATTGGGTATAATTTGCGTTGTGTATTAGCGTCTCTTCGACAATCGAGAACAGCAAGCGGGGGTTCTTTCAATAATAGTTGTTAAACAATGACGGACGATCCGCACAGTGATTTTAAAGATATATATATTTACTTACAATTCATACTCTCGTTAAGCGAGTCAGTGAAAAACTGTATACAAAACAATATGAGAAAAAAGTGTGTGTAAAGTGCGAGTGTAATTTTATCCATGTGAATTATCTTCACCAATTAAGTTCGAGTACGTTTTGTGATTACTATAAATTGTACATTAATATGACGTGTGGTAGATCTATATTATTAAAGGTGCGTAATTTGATATCTATAACTATAATCTAAAGCACTAAAGTGTTTGTCGCTATTTCGCGACAGTCAATTCATTCAGAATTTTCCATAGACCAGAGGGATTATTGTTGTTTTCTTTTATCAAGTTCTCATAGTATTTTGATTTGCAGTCACGCACTTTCTTGTTTACAAGTAGCGAAGCTTGCGGTATGTAGACCAATGGGTTTTTGACTGTGTTTTTTTAGCTTTCTTTAGATGATAATCCCGATCTTGCATTGCCTTACTTAACCCAGCAGTCATCCACGGAATGCTCACTCCATTGACTTTCATTCTCTTAATTTTCTTTCATTTTCTTAATTGTAATGCATTTTGTATTCACTATATCAAAATTAGCACCACTGAATATCAAGAAACAACACTCCAATCAGTCCAATGTCAAAATCAATCAATGATCATTGAACCTCATTAATTATAAATTTTGAGTCTGAAACCCAGGTTCCCAGAAAGAAAAAACATTTTCCACCTCTGATGAGCAGATACATGTACGCTTAGCATACCTATTTTTATACGTTGCATTTGCCCGACAACAACAACGACGAAATGTTAGGCATTTTTAATAAGATTATTTGTTGGCAACTGTAACATGGAATTGTAAAACTTAAGAATTTTACATATTCTATTTTGTCAGTCATTCACTCTTTGCATGGAGTTTAGCATATAATGGCATTTATTACCGTTGAATAATCCAAATTTTAATTCGTAGTAGATTATCTTAGTTCAACCGCTGCTTCCACAGAAGAACTTCCGCACGGTGGTAACACCAGTCTTTGAGCTCGTTTAATTTAATTACAAATCTTTCCTTTTCTTCTATGTAGATACCTATTTTGGACTGCATATAGAGGTAGAAGCGTGATGCGAAAACACTTGGCTGCAGGCAAGGACTTAGAAATATTTCGCTTAGACAGACGTCCTTTTTATCAGGTTATGACTCTGGATTACCACAACAAGCGAGTGTACGTGTTGAACTGGCCGGATGTACTTTCCATGGATTATGATGGTGGTAACAAGAGTCAAATAATCCATTTTTCTCCACCTGGCAGTTTATTATCATGGGAAATAATTGGAAATTTACTATACTTCAACAAATTCGACTCACCCAGGATTATTGAAACGAATGTTTCCAGCAAAGATATACAGCGTTATATTCCGTTACCTAAAGGCTACATCATGAGAATGCTTTTCGTCGTAGACAGATCTCTGCAACCTGAAGGTAAATATTATATTGCGTGTGGAATGTTAGTACATTATACATATTAAATTTATTAGGCATAGTTAATATTAAACGATCGCACACCAATGACACTGGTTGAAATCTGCAGTTTCTGAAATGGCATCTGGGAAGATTTGACATGCCGAAATCAGGTCACTTCATTCATCTTGCTTTTCAAGTAGCACCTCCCCGTTCCGCCTCCTCTGCTCAAAATTGAAGCTTGTTCGTTATCAGTATTGACGCCAAACAGCTCTATTTTCAATTATATTATTTCTTTGTATCATTTAGTCATAGCCGGCGAGTGCAGACTTTGCGTCGAGCTCCTTTTCACTTCCTCCTAATAAATCCGGTACTTTTTTCTCGCACACTGTCATTCCCGTCATGTACATCAAACGATATTAGTGATTGTCATTTTTTTGAGAAAGATCTTTGGGGACTTAAATTTGAATTGGTTTTTAAATTGAGTAACTGCAAATTACAGGTATTCATTATAAAGCTTTTTGGTACCTAATTACAAGTTTTAGAGGAATAAATGCATCCCAAGGATATATCTATATAGATAAGCTAGCAATAGTGAAATTTTGTAACACTCGCACAATTTTATGGCGCCCACATTTATACGTCTCATCGCGATTTTCTTCCCTGTTAAAACAAAGAAAACTTACAAAGTTTGAGATAACCTATGATACGGCTACATAGAAGCAACTCATTGCGTTAGAAAACCATTTTTGTACACTGATCCGGAATAAATTATCTGGATTGCGTGTTCTGTTTATCCGTTAGGGACGTTTGTCAAAATAGTGTCGTCAAGTACAATGGCGGGGGTGATGATGAATTCTTAGCGGAAATGAAATTGCTTGTATTTTACCAGAGTAGCTACCCTTGACCATGTCTACAAGAAATCAAAAAACCACACTTGCCAACGTTCAATAATGTTTTCCAGGATTTAACTCCCTGGTTCAAACATGCTTTGAAAGGGGCTTTAGAGAGGTATCACACGCTTATTAATAGTCGTAAAACCATTTCCAGTCATATTCTTCCCATATATCGCCTTGCTAGACAAAATTTACATTTTCATACTTGACATTAAGAAATGTTTGCACATTAGGGGTGAAACGTTTACGCGCAGATAGAATCACCATTTATGTGATTCCTGATATTTGCCTGCAGAAATTAACATAAATTTGTACTTGAAAATACAGAAAATGTCGTAAAGCGAAATTGTGGCTGTGCTGTCATAGGTTTTAAATTAATATACACAAAAATGTTTGCACAACAAACGTAAGCGAAATACTAGATCCAATTATAATATTTTTTTTTATTTGGTGAGTAGTTCTACCATCGGGTAAACGTAGATTATGATGCGTTGAAGCAGAGCAGACGTGTTTTTTAAGCTCCGCTTATATTTCAACTAAAAGTTGCTAAAAAAGGTGTCGTAAGGAAACTAATTTAAGACTTCAAAGATACATCGCTTAGTTTATCGTCCTAGTTTATCGTTGCTTTGAAACGAGCTTTATACTATGTGTAGCCTTCGCCTTGCATGGACCGGAGAATACGACGGTTTGAAACGACTAGTCAGCGAGGAATTAAAACTTGACGGTATATGGGAACAACCCGGTGGGTATAAAAAGATCTTCACTACATCTGATGAGCTAACGTCTATTTCGTGGTTAAAAGACAAGAAGACATTGACTTTCGAGGGAAAGGATTCAAAACAATTAAAACGAATGTTATGTTCTGTGTTAATTGGGGAAAATATTGTCTTAGACTCTAGACAAGCCGACAAAAGCGACAAACGAAAATGCTCGTCTCAGTGTCCAGACTATAGCCTTGATATTGAGAGCTTACACTCGGGTCAAATGGTACATGGAGAGGCGATTCAATCACTCGGAGAATCGATTTCCAATGTAAACGAAGTGTTGTCCGAGCTTAAAGATTTCGTATGCGCTGTATGCGCTGTATGATTCAATATGCGCTGGTATAGTCGGTGAAGCGGATCAGCATATAATTACGGATAATTTACTAATCACCAGAGACAATACTAATGACACATTTGGAATAGCTGATGAACGAGTACCTGAAGCAGACCAGCATACTATTACGCATAATTTACCAGCTACCACAGTCAATAACACCATTGTAATAGCTGATGAATGCGTATCTGGAGCGCACCAGCATAATATTATTTATAACTTACCATCTACCATAGACAATGATACAATTGAAATTGCTGATGAACGCGTATCTGAAGCGGAACAGCATAACATTACGAATAATTTACCAACTACTATTACAGATAATAGTATCATTATAATAGCTGATGAATGTGTATCTGAAGTGGATAAGCATAACATTACGAATAACGTGCCAGCTACCACAGTAAATAACACCATTATAATGACTGATGAACGAGAATGGCTTGGTCACCTCCCTTTGATTGAAGCACCTGTATCTGAAGTGGATAAGCATAACATTACGAATAACGTGCCAGCTACCACAGTAAATAACACCATTATAATGACTGATGAACGAGAATGGCTTGGTCACCTCCTTTGATTGAAGCACCTAATCCGGTTTCATCAAAAAATCTACTTTATGAAAGCACTTTCAACCACACTTTTCGAAGTAGATATAATCCAGAAGCACCGCATCAACAATTTCATAAGAATAAGTACAACAACCGGTGTATACGTAAAGGCCAGAACTTTAAGCGACCAGTTATCCATCGCAATAATCCAATTACGCCCCATTTTCGATGGTACCAGACCAATCACCATCCCCCACTACGATCCGAGAGACTAACACAAAGTTTAGAATGGGAAAAGTACTTAGACTTTGTCCATCAAATGACAATGCCCTATATGCATGGTCGACAAAAACTGACACAGTTTTTCTAACCGAAGGTTCTCCGACCATCTACCCGATCAAGGTGGTATCTGGTCGAATCCGTGAACAGATTACTGGTGCTAAACTGAGAAGTAATCCGCATAACCTGATCAACGTTACATTAGAAAACCCATTACAAGCCGCGCCACTACCTAATTTAATACATACTCAAGTTAGCAATTCCATGACAATGTCTAGCTCAGATATAGAAATCTCACCATCTCAAGGCCTGGTGTCTACCCTTCCCAAATTTTTTCTTTCCAATGTACGATCCATATCCAATAAAGTAGACGATCCTGATGTAGTCGTCCAAAGAAATGGCATAGATTTTGCGGGAATTACAGAGACATGGCTGAATCCTAGCATCCCGGATAGCAGTATAAATATCCATGATTTTAACCTGGTTAGAAAAGATCGCTCTGGTCAACGTGGGGGTGGAGTTTGTGCATTTGTAAAATCAAATATCCCATTCATGCCTCTTCCAGACCTATGTTGTCCGGATCACGAGAGTCTGTGGCTAAAACTTCGACCCTATCGACTTCCACGGGAATATTCCTGCATAGTTGTTGGTCTTGTATATCATCCACCACAGGCCGATAATAACGAACTGTATGACCACCTCATAACCTCATTGGACAAAATTTTAGCATCTTACCCAACAGCAGGTGTAATTGTTATGGGTGACTTTAACCAGTTCGACTCCAAACGCCTTTGTAGAAACACGTCACTTAAACAAATTGTAAAGAAACCTACCCGTGGGAATGCAACTTTAGATTTAATATTTACTAATATGAAACGTTGTTACAATGACCCGGAAATACTCCCTGCTATTGGACAATCGGATCACATGTCAGCCCTGTTACACCCGGTTAGTAACGATCAGCGCCCAAATACCATTACCAAAGTCTGGGTCAGAAAGCGGAAGCAATCAAATATGCAGGCATTTGGTCGATTTCTTTTGGATCTTAACTGGAATGTACTTTCGCAGCTACCCGATTGTCAAAAAATGTGTGACCTGTTTTATGACATTATTCTCATGGGTTTGGACACAATTTTTCCCCAAAAAGCTGTTAAACTTCACTGTAGAGACAAAGCGTGGATTACTCCTGAAATCAAACTCCTCATCTCCCAAAGACAAAAGGCCTTTGCCTTGGGAAATACAATTGAATACAACAAATTGCGAAATAAAGTAATTCACGTCGTGAAACAGGCAAAGTCTAAATACTTCGAGTCTCAAGTGAATCATTTAAAAAATTCAAAGCCAAGGAAATGGTGGAGTGCTATTAAAAACCTAGCTGGCTTTTCTTTAAAGCCTGCCTTCCATTCTGCAGAGGTGAATGGAATTATCTTGCAGGGACGAGACTTAGCACTCGCTGTTAATAACGGGTTTTTAGCCGCCACTAAATCGTTACCGCCGCTTTCAATTACTGATAAATTATCTGTGGAAGAACCTACCGTTTTGTACCCTATCTCCGTTGTTGATGTCGAATCGCGTTTAAAAGCAGTTAAATCGAATAAAGCTCCTGGTCCAGACTCTCTGCCAAATTGGATTCTCAATAACTTTTCAATGGAGATTTCAGAACCTGTGACAATGATTTTTAATGCCTCCATTAAACAAGCACAAGTTCCAACGCAGTGGAAAGATGCAAATGTCGTTCCCGTCCCTAAGACATCCCCGGTCACGGATATATCTTCAGACCTGCGACCTATATCTCTGACCGCCACGCTCTCAAAAGTTCTTGAATCATTTCCATTTCAATGGATTATGGATACCATTAAGTCTCAGTTGGACCCAAAGCAATTTGGATCGTTAAAAGGCTCTTCTACGATAGACGCATTAATTAGCATGTTCCACTGTTGGTATTCTAACACAGACGGCAATGGCGAGACTGTTCGTGTTTTTCTGCTTGACTTTAGTAAAGCATTCGACAGAATCAACCACAAAATCCTGATAAAAAAGATGCAATTACTAAATATTGATAAATCCTTAATAAACTGGGTTATTGATTTCCTGATGCAAAGAAGACAGAGGGTGAAATTGGGTTCTTCGTTCTCTGATTGGTCCTTGGTAAATGGAGGCGTCCCGCAAGGTACAATCCTTGGCCCATTACTTTTTCTCATCATGGTCAACGATTTGGCTATTAACCACAAAGATAGATGGAAATATGTTGACGACACTAGTCTCTCAGAAACAATCGGTAAAGGTTGTCAAAGTAACCTGCAATCCGTTATTAATAATATCGATCAATGGTGCACGGAAAATGATATGATGCTTAATCGTTCTAAATGCAAAGAGCTAATTATCTCGTTCGCTAAGGACGTCCCTAATCTTCGACCATTGTTTATTAAAGATCACTGTATGTCCCCAGTTTTATCAGCAAAGGTTCTTGGTCTGTACTTTTCTTCTGATCTTAGTTGGAACTTACATGTTGAACACATAGTATACAAGGCATCAAAGAGACTTTTTTTTCTCCGAGTGCTTAAACGCAGCGGTCTTGGAGGGAGTTCTCTAATTCAAGTCTATACCACATGTATACGACCTGTGCTTGAATATGCATGCCAGGTTTGGAACTTAAACTCCCCTGACTACTTAAAGGAAGAAATCGAAAGAATTCAGAAGCGAGCCCTACGAATAATATGTCCTGACCTGTCATACCGCAAAGCCTTGGAAGTTTATGAAATATCCTTGCTCTCTCAAAGACGAAATAATTTATGTAAATCCTATTTTAAGAAACTTCTCAACCCGGAAAATAAGTTGAATGAACTCATCCCTAATAAACGCGAGGACTTACGTACTTACAATCTACGTAACGATCAGCATATTAACTTAATTAATTGTAAGACTACAAGATTTAGTAAAAGTTTTATTCCTTCTAGTATCGTATCATATAATGATTCATTTTAATTGTAATATAAATTTTAGTTTTAATATACCGTATATATTACTATATGTATTAGTTTTTATCATGTAATTTAAATGTCAACTCTGTACAATTCAGCTCTTAGCTGCCATTCAGATTTTGTAATAAAATTCAATTAAAAAAAAATAAAAAAAAATAAAAAATATGTGCTTGCACATCTGAAACCGCGTGAAACTTCCTGAGATATTTACCAATTTATACGTATTATAACAAACAAGTTTCCTTAAAATTACGACTTTATTGACAGGACAAGGATGTCAAGATGTTCCATGTATTCACGGCTACTGTTCAATCAGCAATGGTTCCCACTCCTGTCAGTGTGATATGGGTTTCTCATTTAGTGGACGGTCTTGTACAGGTATATATATAGTATATGCTTAGCAATTCGTGTATGATAGCAGCAATGTTTTGCCAAAAGACGCTTAAGCACGAGTGTAATTTCTTTCAAACATCTGACATATCTTTACAGGATTAACTTTCGAGAAATATCTGTATTGATATAGAGTTTTGAACACACCTGTTGATAACGTGTGATTGCAGTATTTATCTCTCCTGGTTGGTAATCGAAGTTGGTTATCTTCATGCGAATAGTATAAATTTAACTAATACGATGTGAACGCTAAGAAACGTTTTTAGATTTGCTGCTCAGAATAGACTTTTTTGTTAAACGGGATAAAATAGTGAGTTTCCGAAAAGTGAAAAATCTTACCGAAATTGAAAATCTTTACTAGAGAGAAGGTTCTTTTAAATTAGATGAATCCAATCTCGGATAAAGAAACGCAGATAAAAAATTATTCGAACACAATTCAACCAGTTATCATCCAGAATACATTCGACGTCAAATGATCAAGTCGTTTTGGTCCACCTCCGCGTTTTAGAATCAAATGTTGTACCGTAGAAAGCTTACGATGTAGGACGGCAACGTGACGACGACGCTGTATACTGTACAATCAAACACATAATATTTTGGAAAGGAAATTAATGATCAAAATCACACGTGAGACTTTTGACGTCGTCCTCGCTCTGTTTAGGGAAGTCACAGATATTTACGTCATGTGTACAACCTATGCACTTGAAGCCGGGAGAAATGGTACCTGGCCTCAGTACTGAATTAAAAATATTCTGAAGCATAAGCCCCTATTAACGACAAGTTTTCTTTACAATAATTTATTTGAAGCAGTTTGTTTCGATCGACGTCGTAGCATTGCCGTCTTACATCGTAAGTTCTCATGTTTTATGAAGATAAGAACGCATCCACGTTCCAAGAGAGAATATATATCTTAGTATTTTCTGTCAGGGTTAAAACATCTATTCCCACCTTTGGAGAAACTACCCGACTATTTACGCGGAACAAAATAAAACGTACTTGGCACATGTGCAATACGTCAATAGAAGAAAAGAAATATGGCAAACACGTTGGTATATTATCTTGTCTGGCAATTTTAGCAGCTATAAGAAAATTCAAGAAATGTCAAGGAAAGGGAGAGAGGAAATGATAAGTGTCGGTGTCTGACCGGGGTGGGAAAGTAAATCCTCAGCGCGCCACCGTAGTTTGGAAGACTGTTGGATTACCTAAGAAGCTGTATGGTTCCGTACTGTACAGGAATATTACACAAACTGAAATTAAGGAGTTAGATAAGATAACAACCGTGCTGAAAAAAGACAACAAGGCCTTGGTACCACTGCTAATCTGAAGGGGTAATTGGAAATTTGGGGCTCTGGACTGTCGAAGAATGCATCGACAGTACGAAGCTATTGTTTTTGCAAAATAATTGGTTTGTCCGTCTGTCTCTTCTATTTACAAACAGTTTTTCATCAGAAAGTGTTTTGGCAGTCAAATGAAGTAACAAACTGGCGTCAAAGTTAGATGAAAGACATAATTAAAATTTTAAAGAAATTAAGACAATATTTGGAGATGGTTTTCCTGGAAAATACAACTGGAAAACACTAGTCAAGGGTGCCATTCACTTGCATCCAATTAAAACTTGGAAAACGAGAATGCAGGCGAAATAAAAAATTTATTACTACCGTCTTTTTCAATTAAGATTTTGACCTTCTGATGATGTGGTATTCTTCACTCAAGAATCCCGTTTATGAAAAGGCAATTGCCAATGCTGTAAATGTGCTGAATAGTAGTATACCAGCTGTAGTTATGTCCAAGGTAGATATTCAAGTGAATTCTTCCTGTTGTAGTTCATGTGATCGATGCATGGACGATATGGCATATTTTTTAATCATGGATTGTTTAATCGTTTCATCTAAACGTGCAATAATATGTGGGATTTTCTTCTTGCTACCGTTACGAGCCTGTGCACAACTGTTCATTGGGGACGATAAATCAATATATTGCGGTATCTTCAGTGCTGATTTACAGAAACGTGGACAGTTTGATACAACTATCTTATATAATTCATATATTACACTTGCTCAAGGAATATCTTGCATATTTTTAGTAAATTAGTTAATATTACTATTAGAAGTGATAAGCTTATAATGAAGCGACAGTTACCCCTGTACTATCAGTTTATTCTTAACTTTAGCTTCACTATGTTAAAATTGAAATTGGATAGACTGGCCCGCGGGGTTAATCGGGACACTCCAGTATTGGACGTAATTAAGCATCTATCTATCTACGGACAATGGAGTTTTACTTTTAACTAATCACAGACGCGAAAGATCTACGTATGATATGGGATACGCGCATGCCTATTATCATCATGTGACAACTATTCTATATTCAGCTATGAACACATTGTCACAGCTGAATAGAATAAGTCACATACTCAGCCGTGAGAATTTTATATGTAGTATAGTGCATATTATTTAACTAATTAGGGCGACATCAACATTATATTAAAAACATAATATTTACGTATTAAACGCTACTCGTTTTTAGAAACTTAATGTATAGCCTCACAGAGTAACAAATAAGAAGATGGAATGTGTCTAAAATTTTGCTCTACGAACCGTCAGTAAAACAAGAATGATAATAAAACTCCATCAGTCTGAGGGAACTGAAGTGGCTTCTACTGTCGAAGGAACCCTATTTACGTGATGCATTCATGCCTTTTAAATGCATAAAGCTACTGACCCTATTTTTTCAACTGAGCACTTCCGAACCAGATTATCAAGTAGTGGCCGACTTACAAGGCCATCTAATGACATTCAAATCCTAAAATATAGAACCGACGTGGGCCAAACGTCATATGTTTATAGAGCTTAATTCGATCATATTACTATAATCCCTATGTCTTTCAATCAAACAAGTTGGGTCAGCCAGATTTTTTAAATATTGCATCATGAAAGAGCTGTTAGAAAGATGAATGGCGATGCCGATTGAAATTGTCTTTCAAATGGCAAATTAATGAATGTTAGCTGGTTCCCTTCCCAGCAATGAACAAAATATGCAATTTACTTTACAACTCACAAATAGAGCGCATTTCACTGTTCTACTTATAATGTGTGTTCTAATGTTCTGGCAGTCCGGCAAAATGTATATAAACGTGTCTCTTATATAGTGAGCGTACGCAACGGTACCTCGAAAAATTTCTTCGCCAAGACGAAATTCGTATGTGTTTGAATAAGATTGTCTGGATAACATTTTCTCTCCTAACCAATCACCCGGACTGAGAATGAGCACTGTAATACAATAATTACATGTTTTCGATGTAAATAACTTAAAAAGTCTCACGGTTATAACCCAGTAACTTAGAGATTTTTAGATCGAAGGGACCACGGGAAAGGTGGACTTGCCGGCTTTAGCGCCCGTCCCCCACCGCCCCATAAACAAGTCGTCACACATACATCTTGGAATGCACACAAATTTAACATACTATAAGTTTTCATAACCATAATTTCACAACGCCAGATTAGCAGGCGTATTCGGAACCTGAATTACCAAGGAAGAGAAAGACACCAGCAAAATATGAAGTGGGAGAAGGAGCACAGTGGCAGCTTCAAACCTGAAACATCAGAAGACTTGTATAGAAAATCTATTACAAAGCCCTTGATGTGTTTGTAGGAGCGATTAACGAACGTTTCGACAAGCCCTTTTTTAAAGCTTAATTTGCGAAATTACAAGCTCCACTGTTAAGAGCTTCCATATTGTAAGCCATTTCCCTTGAGTTAGCATAATGTAATAATAGAACATTTCGATCTCTGAGGCTTCCTATAGTTCTGGAAATACAATCAAAGTTGCTGGCTGCTGTAATATATTGTACACACGCCCCCCAACATTTCCCATCGAATTTAAACATATGTCGAAGGTGGTAATCAGCTGTTTTAACATTAAGCATTTGCAAAAAGTTGGTGGAATAGCATTTTAGGGACTATAGATTTCAAAATTTTCTGAATAGCATGTGTATCAAACGTGAGATCCTTAGCGCCCAAAATAGATGAGGTGTCTGAGTTTATACCACGCCATCAGATTGATTTAGCATTTATTACCGAGACCTGGCTGAAGGAATCAGTAGATGACAGCGTCATTAGCATCCCTGGATACACTGCTTTTCGTAAAGACGGAAGACAGATGACCATGGGGGCGTGTGCATTTATGTAAATATTGAACAATTAAATAATTTTAAACTTCTTGAGGATCTTAATTGCTGTGAACATCACGAACTTTTGTTGCTCCGCATTAGACCAAACAGACTCCCTCGAGGAATCTCAAGTATAGTTGTCGGTGTTTTGTACCATCCACCAGTAGGAGATAGTAAAACAATTTGTGATCACTTATTCCAAATGCTTACCTTGATTGAATCAAAATATCCCAATAGTGGCATATTATTGGCTGGAGATTTTAACCGCCTAAATATTAACAGGTTACTGAAGCATTTTCAACTTTAACAATTAGTTAAAGCTCCGACGAGAAACGATGCTATTTTGGACTTAGTGTTAACCAATTTTCACGAATATTACTTTTACCAGAAATCCTACCCCCTTTTGGCCTCTCCGACCACAATACCGTAATTGTCCGTCCACTAGATAAAAGTCATAAACCCAATGAGAAGACTGTTATAATGAAACGAGACCATCGTCAATCTCGCAGAGCCGAATTTGGTAGATACCTAAGTTCAATAGACTGGTATTCAATTATTTCCGATCAGAACAACTGCGTGGAATACCTTTTACGATGTAGTTTTTACCGGCTTAATTTGAGCTTTTGATGCCAAGCAAAGAAATTAAAGTTTCCACGACAGATGCACCATGGATAAATAACAAATTGAAGTCGCTCATCAAGAAAAGACAGCAGGCTTTTGTTACTGAAGGAACTAAATCGAAGATATTTAAACAGTATAGGAACTTGGTCAATAGGGAGCGAAAATCTTGCAGAGCGAAATATTATAAATTAAATATTCATAAGTTGAAAGAAAAAACCCCGAAGAAATGGTGGAGTGAAGTTAAACGTGTCTCTAATTTTAACACCAAACGGGAACCGATAAGTTTAACCAATGTTGAAGCGTTTTCTAACCTTACACAGAAAGAACGAGCAAACGAAATTAATACAGCATTTTTAGAACCTCTCGAGGAATACAGGCTACAATCTCCGTTACCAAATTTTCCGTTCAAAGAAATATCAATCTTTCCAAATGTATCCGAAATAAGGGTGCAAAAAGTTTTATCAAAACTTCCAACGAAAAGGGCAAGTGGTCCCGATAAATTACCTAATTGGGTATTAAAGGAATACTCGTATGTCCGAGCCCTTCCAATCTCATTTATTCTCAACACTTCGTATCGAGAGCAACGTGTACCTACCACCTGGAAAATGGCTGATATCACACCTTTGCCAAAGACAAAAATTGTAAAAAATCCGAAGAAAGATTTAAGACCTATTTCACTTACTGCTAGTATCTCTAAAGTTGCTGAGGAATTTATTGTCGCCGATTATGTGAAACCAGCGGTTTTTAGAGTCATCGACCCGAACCAGGACGGCGCTATTCCTAAAAGTTCTACTACCATTGCATTAATCAGCATGATCCATCGCTGGTCCACTGCCACTGGCGGTAATCGTGCTGTCACAAGATCAATCCTTTTCGATTATCGCAAAGCGTTCGATTTCATCGATCATTCAATCTTGATTCAAAAGTTATCAGAGTTAGAAATACCTTATAGCGTCATCAACTGGATATCAGATTTCCTGACAAATAGATACCAACGTGTTAAGTTAGCTTATACCTGTTATTCAGAATGGGGCCCAATTCCATCTGGTGTCCCCCAAGGAACTAAGTTAGTTGGTTATTTATTTTACTGATAAACGATCTAAAAGTAACTCAAGTAGACTTCTGGAAGTACATTGATGATTCGACAGTATCAGAAATTGTTCCGAAAGACTCTATTAGTAATGCCCAAAATATTACAGATGATGTGATTATGTGGTCTAATGAAAACAGAATGCAACTTAATCCAGATAAATGTAAGGAGCTACGGATCTCTTTCAACGCTGAGTCGAGGCCCTTTGATCCAATTGTAATTAATGGAAAAGAGTTAGAAGTTGTTACGAATGTTAAACTCTTGGGTCTTACTATTAACAATAAACTATCATGGAAACCTCACATAGACGAAGTGGTCAAAAAGGTCGACAAGAGACTTTATTTTCTTAAACAACTTAAACGTGCAAATGTTCCATGTAAAGACTTGGCCACCTTTTATACATCATGTGTTAGATCTGTAATGGACTATGCCATCCCGGTATTTTATTATGCACTGCCTCAATACTTGCAAAATGATTTGAAACGGTTGGAGAAAAGAGCTATGGCCATTATCATGCCTGAAGAAAATTATTCTGATACACTAAATTTACTTGGTATTCCATCTTTGAAAGACCACCACGAACATCTTTGTGATAAGTTATTTCAATCTGCCGTGTCTGACTCAAACAATAAAATTCATAATTTGTTACCAGATAGGAATGAATTTAGTTATAATTTAAGACATGAAAGAACGTTCAATATTCCTATGACTCATACAAATAGGGTGGAAAACTCTTTTATATATGCAATGTGTAAAAAAGTTAACAATAGTTAACATCCTTTCTTGAATTTTTAGAATAGTTAAGATTTAAAATATTTTTACTAATCTTTATCTAAGTAGTGTTGTCTTATAAGTAATTAGCATAATTTTGATATCATGTATGTACATAATTGGTTTTAGCTTAGTATTAATTGTAATAATTACGTAATTCAGCCTTCATGGCTGCAAGGTAATTTCATTAAATACACACAATACAATACATACCCCCTAAATGTCTCTATCATTGAGTATTCGTTACTAGTGCCACCGCGTCCTCTAATATATTTAGCGCCCCCAATCCAAAAAAATGCTCCGGGGCTCCCGCGCCGAGAAAATTTTCTTGACAGCATAATATTAACGTAAACATGGTAATGAGACTTACTCCGGTGGACAATATAATTATATAACTCTGGATGAAAGTTTCACACTTTCTTGCATTAAATTGTATCAAATTTATATCTTTTAGAATCTATCGTAAATTAGTTTTGAAAAACCGGTGGGGATAACTAATAGATATCCTATGTATATGTGTTCATGTATGCAAAATAATATTATTCAAAATCTTCTAATTTGTCTTTCAATATTTTATTTAGATATCGATGAATGCTTGTCATCCCCATGTGATCTTACAGTTTCTGTCTCATGCAACAACACCCTGGGTTCTTACAGATGTATGTGTAAGAAAGCGTTCCATTTTGATGGAGTGACATGTATTGGTACGTATTCTCGCATGTATTAGCATGGTAACTAATTATCCTTTATTTCCCCTTCTCAACTTGTGTACTCATCCTCACAGCTCCTGCTTTTTCTTTGTTTCGACATTTATTTCGAAAGTATGAGACATCGTGCGGCTCTAAGGATAATCTAACCCATGCATCCAAAAACGACATATATATTCGAATGCTATTTTCTGGTAATATACCTGCATGGTATTATAAAACAATTTTATAGCGGTTTCAAATTTGTAATATCTAGCTGGACATGCGAGTAATAATTTTAGTATATATATGTCGTGAAGTTTTCTCATCGTACAGCTCCTAACATAGAATCAGAATATATTAGTTATGGATGTTTTTGTTTACTTACCTCAATTAGGGATATAGCTATTTCAATGGGACTTCAGTCACGAGCATATATTTCAGTCGTATTGTATATACAATACAATTCACCACCATATTCTGCATAAAGTATTTTTTACACGGCTTATTTATCAATGTACGGGAAATCTTGAAAAAGGAAAATAGACAATAAGTGAATAACTGTATTCAAATCAGTAACTAGTATACAGCATTTAATGCAGAGTCCAGTTCGCAATTAAGCATGATAAAGCTGTTCTTTGCCCTCCTGTATACCTGATAACTATAGTATTCTTATCTACGTGAAATTATCTTTTCAAAACCTGGAATATATTGCAGTGGGAATTTTTAAGGAATGGTCTATTTTTTGCGAGTTGCGGATGGAAAAAGGAGCGGGTAATCAAATTTGGCATTGGCAAATGGCGCTGGTAACTTCCTTGGGTACTACTTGCCTGTGGGGATTTTATCTTTAATTTCAAAAGCATTGAGTCTGGCTTTGACGTTAAGATTTACCGAACGTCTCCTGCTGGATTGAAAATGGAGGGCCTTCCTTCAAAATTTGTGACATTCAATTCACTGGCTGTCAAAAAATTCCGAATTTCATTTCTCGGTAATGTCGTGCACTTATAGATTAGTATCTTGTATGATGATTTATATATTGCAGTAACCAATACACATAAAATCTGGTCTTAATATATTGCAATAAATCTAAATCAGCAGGCTCCAGGATTGTAATTTGATTAAACAATGACTGATTTAAATGGTTAACAAATATATTTCTCGCCCAAAGTTTGATTAATTTAAGCTTATAAAACAAAATTGGGAGAGCTATTAAACACTGAAAATGATAAAACATTTCTGAACATTTTCGATGATCGTGGTGGACAATTCTCTCCTGACATTGATTTTGAACATTTATCGGGAAATACTTCTATTGACTGCTAAGTAATGGGTGTAAATCTCAGTGTTTTTAACATGAAAGTTGCTAATATAATACTTGGCAATCATTGTAGAAATTAGGTAAAAACATTCATATTACTGACAGTAGTCAACCAGCAAAGCAAAACTCGCCGCCATGTTGTTCCTTTCCACTTTGTTAAAAAAAGTTTCCTCTGATTTTCCTTTTTTTTTCAAAATTCGCTATCCGGGAAAATTTCCGAAAAATATAGCCCAACGAAACAAATTAGACCGCTATTTACCGGCACCCGCTTCTTTACCTGCTACCAGAAACGTGCGCAAATTAAACTATCCCACTATTTTATTGTAAAACATTTAGACATACGTTCTTCCTCTTCATTCAAATTCGCAGCCGGGTAAAATCCATCGGCATCCGCGCCTTTACCTGTCGCCAGAGACTCGCGCAAATTAAACTAACAAAACTGTCCCAATTTTTAATTGTAAAACGGTCAAACATCAGCCTTATCACTCTGATCGCTAGAGTAATTGAGTCTTGTTTATTGAAATACTAATGCATCTTTTGTTGAAGTTTATTAAGATCTAAGCTTTTATGATTTAAAATTTGGTTCACCTGTACTTTTTTAATTTGCAGGAAATGTCTCGGCTGTTCAGAGAGTGTGTATTAACGTTTTCGATAATGTTAAAATAAATCAATTTCACTCAATCACTACAATGCTTCATTCTAGGTAGAGAATGTTATGAATTTTCTTTAAACGTTCTCTTAGATGTTGATGAATGCAAATCATCCTCGTACTGTGGTTGTAAATATTCAAGAAACGAAAAGTGCATCAATACCGAAGGATCTTGCAAATGTGGGTGTGCTGAGGGGTTTACGCGAAATGGGACAGAATGCTTGGGTAAGTAATATTCATATTTTCGTTGTATTTGCTCAATTTAAACCAGTTATTTTTTGCTTCCAAGCAAAGGAATTTTTCGGCTTCCAACAACTTCATTGACTGCTCGAGTCGTTCAAACAGAGAAGAAACTACCACCTTTTCGTTGGGGGAGGGGCGTCTGGCAGAATTGCCCTGCCAAGAACTATGATGTTCTGCAGCTCTATGAGAGACCACGGAGCATTTTCTTGAATTCAAAAGCATAAAGATTTCCGAGAGTGCAGTGACACTCGTATCGAGTGCTGAAGGAGCAAGACCTTTTAAGGGTATGCTCCCCCAAATGATACCCTGCCCCCTTAAGTTTCGCCCCTGCGATCAAAACTGCTAAATTATTGCAGAAAATAATGACCTTTTCCCGAAGAGAGGAAAAATACCGAATGGTTTCACCAAGATCCTTTAATGATAATTCAATAAATGTCTTCTGAATTTGAATAATGGAATCTGATCAATAACACGATATCAATTTTGGGGCAATTTTGTATATCCCTCCTCGTGCGCTAACGTGTGGTATCAATGAATTCAGGTGGCAAAAAAAATTATAATACTTTCGTGCACAACCCTATCATTAAAAGCAATATTTTCCTCGGACAGTCGCATCTATTCTTGCATATTAATTGATCAAAACTCAATTTTTATAAAGGAATGTGGCGTATCGACTAAATGCCCATTAGTTGATAAAACGAGCAACATACCATTACTAGCCTAAATGTACTTCATGTATTATAGTTAATATATCACTATAACCTATATCTAAAATGATCAATATAATAATCAATATATAATTGACTGTATTTATCTGAATATTTTCATAACTAACTAGCTAGCTCGTCAAAATTGAAAGTTCAAATTTTAGGCAGAAATAAGAATAGTTCGTTCTTACAAACGTGGTTAAAACAAGATAGATAGAATGAAAGACAAGTAGACTGGTATATTATAGTTACCTTGCAGCAATAACACTAAATGTCGTAACCTTTACGATATTTGTTAAACATATTTATTCTAAAATTGCCGCGTTTAAGATACTTATTTAAGCTCCTAAATTACGTCAAAACAGTAAAATATGACAAATATGTACATTAATAAACTATGTAAAATAAGTACAAAAATTATAGATTAAGTTGCTATGAGGATGTCTAAACATTTGATGCGTTTGTACTACATCCATAATGAAAGGCTCTGGAAACCTCGTTCCAGCAAGCAAGGACTAAAAGTTCAAAATAGATGGACACTTGAGTTCAGCTTACCGAAGTTTTATGACTGCGTTGAAATGTTTTAAATTTTAATGTTCACAATATTTATGCATTTTAATGTGCGAAATTTGTAATAAACCAGAACCAGAGCTATAAATGTAATATATAAGTTTAATTTAAAATTGAATTGCTTAGAAATGGATTTCGATTTCCAAACATTTCCAAGAGTCAATATTATACGCACGCTTCCTGCAACTGAGCAGCGTAGCTCTATTTTACTACATATTACCGCACGCGTTTTTCGGAGTAAAAATCAGGCACGAAAACTATTGGGCTACTAGGCTATAGATTACCAATACAAAGTATTTTCTTCAAAGGGCTGAATTCTTACTATCAAACAGTGACTCTAAGCCAGTAGAATGTGAAGACGCACTAAACATTTTAAAGTGCACCACACCCCAAACCCTTCGGTGCACCTCACTCTTGGCATCATTTCTAGTATATCCGTGAAAAAAATGTTTAATTTGGTCAAGTCGTTCGATTTTTATGGCGTTTTGAACTTAGCTTTCGTGGACCTTGGCCGTCGTATTTCATAACCACAAAGAGCCTAGGTCTAGCCTATTTTCTGACGTCACGCAATGTAGTCGGCATTTAGCTTTGATCAGCTTGTATTTAGTCCGTCATTTCGGCTTTGCTTGCCTTGAATCAATCGAATTTACACTGGTTTTTCTGGCTATCATGTCTAGCCATGAAACAGATTCAGAAGAGAGCTATCAGTCTGATGACTCGGACATAAACTATATTCCGGGGTACATAATGGAACACCCTGAGCTCGAAAATTCGAAAGATGATTTAAGCGATCAAGAGCAATTAAACGTGGGCCTTGCATATGCCGTGGAACCCTTGGCCGACGAAGAATGGTTGGCAATCTACAATAGGCAAAAAAGGGAGCTGTTGGAGTTAGAAGAAAAGCTAGGGAGAATACTAGATGGTTCTTTGGAAGTAAAGCAGTGGTAAGTAATTAATAAACATAGATTAATATCTTGTTTCTTTCGGAATCTGTATTATATTTGACATTAATTTACATGAATACAGGCAGGCGTGAATCTACCCAACTTTTGAATGTTTTTCCTCTCTTTTATCACATGTGTAAATGTGGCAACTGTGGAATAGAACTGCTAACAAATGGCAACGAATGCTACTGCTGTTGTGAGCTGGAAGGCTGCGAGGAAGCGACGAAAAGCGAGGAAGTGATAAGAGACCTTGAAGCCGTAGGTCTACAAAATGCCAAGTGTGTCACACAACACCCGGGATTCAACCCCGTATGCCTGCAAAAGTGGAGTTTCAAGCTAGCTGCAGACAAGTATAAAACTAGAAATAAAACCAAATATAGTCAAATGGCAATACAGCAGAGGTTAGATAATTACAGTTATGTTGTTAGTTTTTAGGTGTTGCCAGAACTTTGATACATTGTCTCCGAACTTGGTTAGCCTATCAACTCATTGCTAAACAACAGATAAATATTGGAATACAGTGAGCTCTCTCCAAGTTTGTCGTATCTGTCTTAAAGAGTTGTATGTCTTAGTCCCCATTACTTGGACCTGGTTGATCTTTTAAGCTGGGCTAGTGTGCAGTAACTTGGGTCAACCCACCCACAACCTGATCAATACATAGGAGTTTATATAGTCAACTGATTGACCCTGGTTTGCATGCTAACAAAACATAAATCCCCATTTGTTTTTGTTTTTAGATTCCTACGCAGCATGTCGTATAGAGAGTTTACAAGGCATTTCCTGTTATTGATAAAGAAGAAAATTTGTTGGATATTCTGATGAAAGTCGGCATCTGCAGGTCATCTGCTGTAATTATGTAAAAGGACATTCCATCAGACCTAGGAGAAAATTGGACGTTCGCCTCCCTTCCCACCTTTGGACGTTCTGGTAGATTTTGCCCCCCTCCTTCTTGGACGGCACAAGTTTCATACTTTCCTCTAGGAGGGAGTTATGGATTCTTTCTGGAATGATGTTTGAGCATGGAATATCATTATGATGTATATGATACAAGGACAGCAAATTAGTTGTTGATATCAAACCACAAATTTGAGTTGAGTATGGCATACTTTCGGCCAATCTGTATGTGCATCAACTCCACTACCGCAGTATTTTCGAGATATCGTATTTTTCCTTTATGAAATTGGTGGCTCTTAAAAAAACCGTTGTTTGTTTTGCTTGAAGCAAGCAATTTATTGTCTCTTTTTGGTTTTCTTGGGCAAGAGAACAGCTTGAATTTTACTTATTTTTTGGACAGTCTTTAACATTTTTGTGCCCCTTCATTGGATGTCCACATTATCTGCGTGAGGAGCAGCCTTAGTCCTTCCTGCCTCTTTCTCTCTCCTCAGTTGTTCCTGATATTGTGCTACTGCAAAAGTAGAAGAAATAATAAAAAATAAAAAATAATCTAATTAGTCCATTAACACCCCACACTTTCCCTTGGACAAGTAAAATCGTCTGCCATTAGACAGAGTAAAATAACAAAGTGGGGCACATTGCATCTAAATAGGTTAAAAAATAAAAGAACATAATCAACATCAGTGGGAAAGATTGATTAAAAAGTGATCAGATTTGGAAATAATTATTACCTGGAGTAGGGGGTGGAACATCCGGGATGACGATTTGAATTGTGTCAGATCTCTTCTTAAGGGCATCTTTCTTTGTTAGCTTAGTAAGCATTGTGTTCATTGGAGGTGGACACATTTCTTTCAGCTTTACTGCTGCATCTTTTAGGTCATCTTAGATAGCTAGTGTAATAGTCTCATATATTTCTTGTATATATGCTGCAAGAAGAAAAGGCATGATGCAATACATAAATGCAAGACAAGATTACTGTTTGCAGATAAACAAAAACTTACCAAAGTTCTGTGCAACTCTAACATTCCGTACTGTGGCCTCACCATTTTTGAACTTTGGATAGCTGATTTTTACTCTTTCAGAATTGTCAGATTCTTTTGTTTTTAGCTCTCTTTGGATGTTGAAGTTGAAGTGAATGACAGCTAAAATATGCCTTAAAAAACCCAACAGGACTGTTACTTTAAAGACTCTCATCCTTAATTTTGGATACTAGTGAATACTAGTTAACAAGGTAATTATAGAATAACTGTTAGGGCATCAATATTACTATTTTAGTTAGTTGAGTTTCTAACCTCCAGTATTGTCCAACATAACTGTATGCAATCATCTTTGGAGCAAAGTGATTTAACACGTCATGGAAACCCTCCAAACAGCTAGTTTGTGCTAATGGAGATGCTTTCTTGATCCCTTCCATTAGCCTTGTGTTTGTCAGTGCAGTGCACACTTTCTTATGGAGTGGTGAATCTATAGAAAAAGAATAAAATGGACTGCATCAATTTTCTACTCCTGCACACACTGTAGTTGAGTGACCCCTGATAGTAAAATTTGGGTAGATCTGATGGGCCTCCAACTGAATTTGGGACTCGTTGGTACTATACCTAAACATATAAAATGCAACTATTTTTTGGTATATAGTAACATACCAATGGTCAACCACTTTCTAGCTTCAATTTCGCCATGGACACACTTGTCAAACAGTGAATTACTGTGACCTGAATGGATGTTTACCATGTGCCTCAAGAAGGACTTGAATTTAGTCCATATGACAAGGCCATTGCCACTGAATGTCGAGGTAGCACTCCAGTGCAGGTGATTTTAGCATGGTTTGATCCATTCGTTTACTGCCTCACAGTCTTTCTCTTTGGCAATTTCGGAAAGCACCTTCCTAATTTCTGTAAGCCATAGAACATACAAATAGAAAAAACACATGAATAAGAAATGCAGGAAAATTATGAGGAATTGGAGCATTTATTTGTAACAAATCTCTCCTGGGGCATCTAGAATGAGATTCTCAGGCAGCAGTGAACTTAAACATTAAGACTGTACAGAATAGTGCATTATATATTACATCATTAGACATTCAGTGATGTTTATAGTTCAGTGGACTCACATTCTAAGAGCTTTGTTCACTTGTTATTGTTGTATGTAGATATTACTGAATGTCTATAAATTATGTAATATATTATGGCTTATGCACTATGCAATAAGTCATAGGCAGCAAATTGGAATAATTCTTATTTTCTTCAAGAGCCAGATGTCAAAATACATGACAATGTTCTTCAAGACTTGTCGCATGTACTTGGCAATGGAAGTTTGCCTGTTTGAAATGAATGTCGTTATAGTAAGGCCATATGTAATCAGATAATCCATGCATAGTTTGAAAGATATGAACTCCATTGCTGGACTACATCCTGCCTGATTTCTCTACATGGGAGAAAAACAAAGCTGCAATAAGTACATAAATCAATAGCTGGTGAGTGAGGCGGTATCATTTATTTCTCCTTCTTACCTGCACAAGGTTGAAATGTATGATTTATGTAAGAGTGCAACAAAGAATTGTGCATCCACAAAACTTGGCCGAATGTCCCATACTGTCATGTAACCATCGCCTGCCAGAACCACACCATCTCTCACTTGTTTCGTTTTCTCCATCGACATCGCCTGGTACTTCTTCCAGTGAAGATAGATAGTCGGAAATAGCACAATCTAAAACATTATTTACAAATTGGTTCAATTATACTGTAACTCATTAATGCACAAGGCTCTTCCCTTGACGAAGACAGAGTAAAGGAATTAAAGCAGGGCGCACTGCATCCGGTTAACCCATTAAGGCACAATGCGCCCTGGTGTACCTACTTTGTTAATTTACTCTGTCTAATGCTAGACGATTTTACTTGTCAAGGGAAGACCCCTTTGCCTTAATGATTAATATAAGCCCCACCTATTAAACGAAACATAGTCAATCTGTTTCCTGTCAGTTGTGGGAAAATGCTTCCTGCAATCAGGATTTTCTATTTTTGGCAACATTTTTCGAGTAGTATTTTTAGAAACCTCCTTAGAAATATGGAAAGGGCAAATTTCAAGGACAATTTTCCGGCAATGCTAAACTGTTGACTAAAAAGTGTTGAGTAAAAGGACAACCATAGTTTACTAAATAAATAAGCTTGTTTAGCATATACTTACTTTCTGATAATGGAAGTATGTCTTGTGTAAAACACATCCAAAACCCATATGCAGAAATATTTGCCAACTGTAGTGTAGGAGCCACCACCAAGTAACACTGCCATACACAAAAGAAAATTTCCAGCAGGTGCTTTTTTTCGTCCAGGCATCACAGGTTGACTATGCTATACTGTAGTCTTCTGTGGGCACTTTGGGTTGTTGTATGTCGTGGTGACCACTTCTTCAGTTCCAACAGCTTTTGTCTCAACCAGTGGATGTCAACCTTGCATGAAAGACAAAAGTTGAAGGACAACAGAAGATGTCACAGAAACACAATGTGTTTTGGTTCTGTCCGCAGATTGCCGTCGACGTGCAATAACCTGGCACAGGCACAAGTAAAACTATGACCATGACTTGTGGTATTTATATTCTGTCATGGTGGTGCAAAGATTTGAATTTATCTTCGAGTGGCTAAAACAATATTACAAATCAGTGTAGTGTAAAAACTATGTTTTTATCACAAGAAAATAAAATTCATTCTGTGTAAGCCCAAGGGGCCATAATTACTTACCCTGAGGCTTCTTCTATCTCTTCTTCATCTTTTTCAGTGTCCTCGTTATCTGCTTCCACCTCATAGACAGGATCATAAGCTTCGTTCTCTTCTTCCATGGCTTCACCTTCATCCTCAATCTCCGTTGCTTCTTCCATTTCACTTTCCTCCTTCTCACTCTCTTCTCTGGACATCAAGTGTTGCCCCCACAGTTGTTCAAGCTTGTTTACTAGATATAAACTAAAAAATAACACTGTTTCATACAATAGCTTTTCGATCGCATTGTATGATCTTAAAACTACATAAATTTGTATGATATTTAGATATTATAAGATATGTGGGCTTTACCTTTGCGTTTCATTTGTTTCATTTTGTTTTTGTTTGCTTGTGCAAATGTTTGCAGGGTAATGATCTGGTTATTCAGTCTCCTGTTTTTCTCCATAAGAGTTTCCACGTCAGCATCAAGTTTGGCATATCTGTATCGGTTGTGGAGATCTAAGAGTATGAAACAATATTGATTTTGCAGCATGAACAACTAATAGCGAGGTCTATACTAAACAAAAATTTGGATACACAATTATGCTGAGCATAATACAGCTATAAGTGATCTTACATTTACTGGCTCGTCAAGGGGAGTTTCTTCAGGCATCTCCAGCACTTTGGGTTCTTGTTCCTTTTCTTGCGCTGTGTACCTAGTCAGTAGAGGTTATTTCGCTGATCTCAGAGTGACAAAACGTAAACAAAGTAACCATTTTATTAATACTTAAAAAACTCATTAATAATTCAGGAGGAAAATTCAAAAGAAATGAATGTTTAATCAATGTTTGTAAATCGGATAAAGGTTTGTCCTGATTTACATAAACTTCAGCTTTGATTTTCTCGGCTTAGACAATGTTTATTTTTAAAATTACTTCGCCAATGAACTCATAAGATGGGTCGTTGTTTAAGTTCGATAAAACATTCGCATCCGATCTTTATCTGATATACAAACGCTCGCCTTCGGCTCGAGTTTCTATATCAGATAAAGATCGACTGCTCATGTTTTATCTATAACTTATTATACTTTATATACTAACCCTCCAAAAACTAATCCTACAGGTAATCCTAACCCTAACCCAAGTTTGGTTCTAATAAACCGTGAAGAAAATATTTTTACGAAACGTCATTCTAAGGGCCGGAAAACTAAGTTTTACCTGTGTTAGTCGACTTTGGTGTTCGCATGTTGACGACGTCCTTATTTGAACCTTCGGTTTCACCATGGCACGCGCTTTCTTCTTTCATAGCCTTTATCGAAAGATACAGTCGAATATAATATTTATATGCTATATAACGACGTGCCGATATAAGCTAGAAACAACTCTCTAAAATTTACGTGCAAAAAATATCCAAAATAATAGCTTGTTATCAACAGACTCACCGTGCGTCTATCCCTGGAACTTTGCACGTCGAGTGGTTCGCTTGAATTTTTCGTCGCTACAGTATGAATATTTGGGTATACACAAATACCAAGACCATCGCTCTTTAGCTTCGGATAATTCGACTTCGTTTGGCCAGGCAAAATGGAAAACCTTCGCCCGTAATCTTCAGGCATAAAGTGCGCTGAATATCAAGTCGAAGACTTCGAAGGTTCGAAGACCCGTTTTGCCTTCACGAAGTCAAGACGAAGACGAGTATCACATCACCGCAGCAGTATACGTTATCCTATTAAATATACGTGCATAGCCACACGTGCATATTTTGCCGCCTCATTAACAATTCCTACCAACGTTACCGTTTCGAAACTCCTGAGGACAAGGAAACAGCGTTGAAAGGTATGAAAAAATCTGGCGAGGGGTTTTGCATTTAATGCATTTCTGGCAAGTTTTGATATATTTTCTTTTTCAAAACCTTTATTAGAACTACAAGCTTTCACTACAGTCAGTCTATGACAATCAATACTTCGCAATGACTCGCTAAGTTATATACACACATTTTATTTATTGCAAATCTTCAATTTACCATAGAGGATCGGCTCCCTAATAGATTATTTAGATTATTTATTCATTTACATTTTCTAATTATTAATTTAAATTCTAGCTGAGCACTTTTGCAACAAAAATCAATATTAACTAAATACAGTGTACTTGTTCTTGATCAACATACTGCAACTATTGATACAAGTAATTACCAATTAATTGTTTATCGAATAATTTTACAGAGAACTAAACTACACATACATCAATACCATATCTTCAAATGATATTTAGCAAGTCTGCGTATATAAGGTAATCTTTTGATCACGAGAGTAATGCATACTTAATGTTCTATCACCTCACGTTCGATATGAATGTTTCCCGTTACTACATTTCTCCATGCTGCTAATTCTTTCTCGTTATATTCAATTTTTTAAACATGATTTAATTAATCCAATTAGAATATAATAACTATCAGAAAGTCATTCCGATAATCGTCCAGTTTTTGAGGTATGCGACGCTCTCTTGTTGCATAACGTTTTGTCAAACAGTTTCGGACGTGGTTGGAGTCTCATGTCGAATATGATCATGATGTTGCCTTACATACAATGTTTGAGTTTTTCATTTCGATTCCCGCCAAAACTGATCCCGTTTCTTCAATCAGCGTACCTTGAGAAGACCACTGCTCGGGAGTTAAACATCTTGTCAGCAAGGTTGCAGCTTGTTCCTTCCCGGGACATTTTGCGACTGCGTTTGGTCAGCGGGTATTCACTTCATAATAGCATTCTAAGGAGAATTTTCCTACTGCAGACGGCTTGCGAAGTCGTAACTTCCAATTTTCCCACCAAAATGTTCGCCAGAACCCAGTCGTTTTAATCTGTGAGTATATTTTAACATTGCGCACGGCAAAACAGCGTTGAGACGCTTCAAACACGGGACGCAGGCTTATTTTGCGATAATTTTATAGCAAAGGATGCAAAGTCACGCGACTTTGAGGCCAAAAGTACCGCACTTTTTATCACTTCCAAAACAAACATCCACAACAGGTGATAGCGCAATATCTCAGGAGTTTAGATAGATCAACTTTATTTAAACACATTGGCCTTTTCAGCAAAAGCTGATTTCCAAAAGGGATGTGTACTTACAAATTATTATTTATATACTAGCTCTAATATTACATACATAACAAATACACTTATATACCTATTTAGACAAAAAATTAACTACTACTTTAAGTCGAGATTAAGGTCGAGGAAGATAGCTTTTTACAGAACGAATTATACGATACCGAATTGCGTATCTCTTCAGGTATCTGATTCCATAGTTTAGCCCCACAATATTGGAAGCTTTTTTTTAAGGATTCCGTTTTTGGTCTTGGAATATAAAACCTTGTTGAAGAACCTCTCAGATTATGGTCATGAATGGTATTCAGATTTTGGAAAGCTTCGCATAGTCGTTGGGGGGCTAAACCATTAACTGTCTTGTACATGAGCCTGGCTTTCATTTGTGCCCTACGCTCTTCAAGTGTTACCCAGCCTAGAGATTTTCGTGCCAAAATAGACTGACCATGTTCATTTTTTAAGTTCATGATCAACCTAGCCGCTCTGTTTTGGAATTTCTGTAGACGTTCGCTTAAGCCTTTATTAAGTGTATCCCATACTTCACAGCAATAATCAAAATAAGGTTGGATTAAGGCATTATAAACTTTTATCAAAATGTCTTGTTCGACATACTCCCTCATTTTTCTA
Organism: Trachythela sp. YZ-2020; assembly: GCA_016169945.1. Lineage (NCBI taxonomy): Eukaryota > Metazoa > Cnidaria > Anthozoa > Malacalcyonacea > Clavulariidae > Trachythela > Trachythela sp. YZ-2020. The sequence goes on from JADLSH010000387.1 coordinate 7,865,121, forward strand.
ATAGCCCCAATACCTGATGATATTTTACTGCTAATATGGTTAATGTGTTTTTCCCAACTCACGTTTTCGTCTAATTCAACTCCAAGAGCTTTGGTATTTTTAACTTTTTTAATCAATTGATTATTTATTTTAACTCCTTGATGGGTATCAATATTACTTATTTTATGTCGTGTTCCAATTACAACATACTCGGTTTTCATTATATTTAGACTTAGTTTATTTGCACAAAGCCATTTCTGAACATTCCTCATGTCTACGCTCGCCCTCTCTTCCGCCTCACTAATTGTTCTGCCTACTGCCGTTAAGTTAGTATCATCAGCAAACATTCTTGGAGTTGTGCGTTCTAGGCAGCTTGGCAAATCATTTATATACATAATAAATAAGAGGGCCGAGTATACTTCCCTGAGGAATGCCACAAATGATTTCTTTCTCCACCGAGTATACTGGCCAATTGACAACTTTGAGTTCGGTGCGTCAAATAGCAACGTAAGATTTAATGCTTTCCTTTGGAAACCATACATTTCAAACTTACTTAACAGTATTTCGTGGTCGACTGTATCGAATGCTTTTTTTAGGTCAAGAAAAATAACTAAGTTATACAGCCCACGGTCCATGTTGGTATACCATTCGTTCGTACAATCCAATAATGTAGTAGTTGTGGAATGATAAGGTCTGAAACCAAATTGGTGTTTTGAGAAAAGATTATTCTGGTTAAGATACTCATACATTTGATCATACATAATTCTTTCCATAAGTTTACTTACTACAGGAAGGATTGATATCGGTCTATAGTTGTCCAACATGGACCGCTGACCTTTCTTAAACAATGGAATAACCCTCAGAAGGAAATTGATCCGAGTCAATTGACATATTAAAAATCTCAGTAAGAGAAGGTGCAATAACTGGAGCTGCTACTTGTAGAATTTTAGCTGAAATTTTATCCATTCCAGTCGCTTTGGTGGTAGACAAATTAACTAGAAGAGTGTAAACCAATGTTACACTCACTGGTCGAAATGAGAAACTGTTCTTTGTCTTAGATTTTTGTTGAGTAATAAAATCTCGAAAACTAACGTCATTGTCATTTGGAATAGACTCAGCAAGCTTTGGGCCAATATTACTAAAATGATCATTAAAAATGTCGACTAATTCGTCGGTCGATGTAACAGTTTTACCTGGAAGTTTAATTTCATTAATCGTAGTCTGTTTTCTGTTTCGACCTAATATATCGTTTATTGTTCTCCAAGCATATTTAGGATTCTGTTTATTATTTGTGAATTTGTTTGCATAATAATCTCTTTTAGCACTGCGCAAAGCAGTGTTAGCAACATTTCTAGATGACTTATATAGTCTCCAGTCTTCTTCTTTATTTGTCTTTATTGCTTTACGCTTAAGAGCATCTCTTTTAAATAATTTTTCCTTTACTTCCCGGCTTACCCAAGGAATATTGCCCCCTTTTCTTAGTCTTTTTACTCTCACAGGGGCATGTTTATCCAGCACATCTACAAAGAATGTTTTCCATAACCGCCACATTTCATCTACATTTCTTTTAAATCTTATTTCTTCCCAAGGTATATTTTGTAAGTCATATAGAAAGCCTGAAACATTGAAATTCTTAAAATTTCTATACTCGACAGAACCTTGTAAATCAGTTTTTATTCTTGTACTTATTTTCCGAATACTATAAATGAGGCTGTGATCACTAATTCCGAGATGGACTACACCTGAAAAAATTATTTTTTCAGGCATTGACGCAATTACTACATCCAATAATGATTGGCTAGACTGGGTAATACGCGTAGGGTTATTAATTAATTGTGTAAGCTGATATAATTCCAAAACGTCTTGAAGCCTTCTAGTGGTGGACAAAGTTGGTTCTAGCATATTACAATTTAAATCTCCCAAAATATAAAATTCTATATTTTCATCATCAATTGATTTGATTAGCCTCTCAATTTTTATAAACACTTCACTAGCGGAACATGGTGGTCTATAAATACTTGAAACTATAAAAGATTGACTATTAGCCTGCTTAATTTCCACACAGACAGCTTCAAGGCCTGTTGGAATTAGATCAGGCGATTTTCATAATTTATATGGCGTCTTATATAAATACATACCCCTCCTCCATTTCTATTCCGATCAGCACGTAGCAAGTCATAACCTTCAATGCTAACAATCCCATCGGAAATAGTGGAGTCCAAACGGGTTTCATTACCTGCTAAAACATCTAGATATTTATCATGAAGTAATAATCGGATTTCATCAAGGTGTTTCGGAAGGCTAACTACATTAAGCATAGCCATCTTAAAACCCCTTGTTTTCGGAATATTTAAACAGGCATCATTAGCACTCCTCCTCGACCCGTCCTCATTTCAATTATGCGAACTTAAGAAATATGAAAAGTTTGCCTGAAGCAAAGAGCTACCTTCTCGGTTTAAATGCAGTCCTCTACTATTTAAATGAGAGCGACTAATATTACTATTGTCTAAAAATGCAAGCTTTTTCTTCAAGCAGCTTGACTTTAGTATATTGTTGGTCTCATTTACCTTCGTTGTAAGTTCCTCTCTATCGCATCTAGTGACTAAAGAAGAGATGATGACTTCAGTATCATTGCAATCCTTTTTAAAATTCTCTGCTAACTCGATAATTTTCTTTGCAATTTCTTTAGGACTTGAATAGCGTATGTCGTTTGTGCCTGCATGGATAATGAGCTTATCGGGTTGCTTTCGTGCAGTGGGCTTTAAGAAATCAGACATATCATTAACTGTTGCACCTGAGAAAGACTTAACTATTACGTTTCTGTCAGTGTTGGATACTTCCCAACCTTTTACATATTTTATAATCGAATCTCCAGCTATAACAACCGTTTCTTTAGTGCGTTGTCTTTCTGCTGTTATTTCCTCACTTGCCTTATGCGCTTCTCTTGTTTGCTCGTTTTCCTTTGCCTTTTGTTCGTTATTCTTCACCTTTTGTTTCTTATTCTTATTCTTCTTATGCTTTTGTTCCTGATTAATCTGCTGTGACGTCTGCTTGTTGACTTTCGATTGAGCAGCTTTGTCATCAGATTCGCTCATGTGATTCTTACCAAAGCCCTTTCGTTGAAGGCTTAATTTCTCTTTTGTTTTTGTCGTGTTAGGAATTTCTTGATCATCAGATTCTTCATCGCCTTCGTAAATTAGACTTTCAAATCCGTTGCTAATCTCGACATTCGGATTGATATCAGCATCTATACTAGATGCGATATATTTACAGCTACCGTTTTTTATAACAGAACCTTTGACAGTTTGCCAATCAGCCCCTTTATATTTCTCATTTAGATCTGATTGTAACATTCCCAAAGCTGTAATCAGGGATTCTTTCTCATTTTCGAATCTTTTAGCTTTAGTGTTTAGATCTGATATAATATACGAAAGATTTTCAGAACGCTCCCTTAAATTTTCATTATCCTGTCTTAATTTTACATTTTCCCGCACAATACTATCAACATATTCACGGGAGAGCTCCGTATTTAATCCTTCCTTTGCTTTCAAACTGTTTATTGATTTTGCGATATCCATAAAGTTATTATTCATTCGATCTTCGAGGAGTTCAACCTTGTCAGCTAGATCAGACCACTTACCGCATAAATCATTAGGCAGTAAGGTAGAATCACTGATGTTGACCAATTCGATAGCGTTAGTATTATCTCTGGCTTCGATATCTGCGGTTTCGTCGTTTGTAGCCTTGACATTTGTGGCTTCGACATTTGTAGCTTCGACCTTTGCGGCTTCAACATTGGTGGCTTCTACATTTGCGACTTCGACATTTGTCAAATCTGTATATTTGTTGCTTATAGCTTCGTGAATTCGTTCTTTAATTTCATCAGCCGCTTTACCGTCAAAAGAGATCGTTTTGCTTTTGCTGTGCCACGTTACTAACAGATCATCGCCTTCGCCTTTAAAGCACCATGTGCCTCCGCTCGGCGATCGCCATATCGCATTTTCAGCATCTCTTTGATTCACTTCATTCGCAACGAATGTCTTTAATTGAGAAAGATCTCCTTGCCATAATAATTTGTTTTTTTTAACATCAAACAGATCATAAGTTTGATTTGTTGAGTTTAAGGCCATATTTTGCGGAGCTCTGTCTCTAACGAGAGTCACAACTATCTGTGCGTATATCTTAAATATAAAGCGAGAAACGAGAAATTTAAGGGGGAAAATGCATATTTTTATCCCGCGATTGTAGTATGAAATCCCAACGTGACACATGATACTTGCTGACCTTTTGTCAGAACATGTTTTACCATGGAAAATAGCTCGAAATATATGCACGCAAATTACTAATTCGACACGAAACCAAGTCACCAGATCACGCAAATCTCTCGGATTTTTTTAGGTAGGAGACTTGTAACAAGCCTTGAAAGTAAACAAGAAAGATGGCTGCTCGAACTTTTATATATTTAAGACTTCAGCTTGTTATTTTCGGCTTCAAAGATATGACCTTATGCTAGTTATGGCGACATGCAAGCACCATTAAAAAGCAAACTTTTAAACGATTTTGGAACCGGTTTGTCGTGGAATAACCAGCACTTTTTTGGGCAACATTAACTGTTTGAACATCGGCAAATACATCGCGAAGTCCACAGTTTGCATCGCGCGAAAGGATATTGCTTTATTCGACGGAGTTATAACTCGTGTATAGCCAGATTTACTATAAATTACACTATGAGATGCATCGAATTGCCAGTGAAAATACATCGATCGCGGGAACCACTTAGACGGAAAGAAATGCTGGCAAAATTTATGTACAAATATTGCTTGTTCAGGTCGCTCTTATTATCGAAGTCCACAACCATGGAATATTTAAACAAAGTAGCTTAAAATTTGATATTTTTATCAACTCCAATGTAGTTTATAGTAATTTTTGGTTGCCATATTAGGGCAATGTGCGCATGTCCGTCGCCATCTTGTCCCAAATTTTGTTTTTTACAGGATTGGACAGCTCTTTTCACAAGATTATAGTTTGGCGCTGCAATTGCAGAGCCAAGATTATAGTTTGGCACTGCAATTGCAGAGCCAAGATTGGAGTTTGGCACTTCAAATGCAGAGCCAAGATTAGAGTTTGGCGCTGCAATTGCAGAGCCAAGATTGGAGTTTGGCACTGCAATTGCAGAGCCAAGATTGGAGTTTGGCGCTGCAATTGCAGATCGCCAATATTGGAGTTTGGCACTGCAATTGCAGAGCCAAGATTATAGTTTAGCACTGCAATTGCAGAGCCAAGATTGGAGTTTGGCACTTCAAATGCAGAGCCAAGATTAGAGTTTGGCGCTGCAATTCCAGAGCCAAGATTGGAGTTTGGCGCTGCAATTGCAGAGCCAACATTGGAGTTTGGCGCTGCAATTGCAGAGCCAAGATTAGAGTTGGGCGCTGCAATTGCAGAGCCAAGATTATAGTTTGGCACTGGAATTGCAAACATGCAAAGCTAACATGCAAAATATAACTATGCAATATATTGTCACTGCAAATACAGCGCCAATTTCAACATTTTGATACAAAATATATAATTCAGTATTGCCTCATCAACCTGACAGCATTCATTTAATTTTTTGGATTAACACTACAATTATTACAGTTTTCTACCACTGAAATTGTTTTCTACATACAATTTATAGAGTAAAATATATACAGTCTTTCCAAAATTCGTCAGTCCATAGCTACTTGCCGGCCCTTTGTACCCATGGCTATCATTTCTTATTCCACGACCGTCTCCAATATTCTACAATGCCCTTATCCTGACGCTTTTCAAGCACTTTACACAGCCACAAATCCCCCACCAACAACAAACTCCCAAATGTCATCAACATGGGCTACTCCTGAAGGCCTGACATATGGTCCTGTATACACCTGAACAAAATAACAAAACAGTGATCTTTTAATTTATATTATGAAACCAGCTAAAACAGGGAGGAGGAGGGAAGTTTCTGCGCTATAATGTACGTCCCACAGCACGCTAATTAATTAAGTCTTGCAGAAGAGTTGTGGATCTCACTGCTTCTTTTAGATTCAATCTCAAGTCATGAACCAATCTCTGAACTGCTAGGACAGATCTATTTTAATAACGATAAGCAAATCAAGGTACAGCCGAACAGGCGGTCTTTATTTGTTTTCATACTTCAATCAAAATATTCTTTACAGTTTCGTTCAACTGATTCTTTGTATTCCTAAATCACAATTGCTCGTATAACGTAATTAAAAAAACATAGAAATATCCATTCATTCTGATTCTTTAATTCCTATTTCCTGGGCAGACCAGGTGACAAATATTTCACTGCACCTGAAGTGCTAATCTTTATAACTTTATAAACAAATATATATTTCAATAAATTTACTATTTGGTCATACAGCCAAGTGTATAAAAATGGTAAACCATCTTGAATACAAGCCGACATAATATGAATCCTAATCGAAATATCACAACGCATTCTTGTCTTGTTTTAACTCAGGATATCTTGGGTTTCAAGATGTTAATCTTCGCCTTAGGCTTTACAGGATTACGTTTCGTATTATTATTCGTGTGTTACTGTGTTTTCACCTACAGCATAGTTCGGTCGGCGACGTGTGTCCACGAATGGGCATGACAGTGTAATTTATTAAGCAATAATAACACTTATATGGCTTAAAGCCACAAGGTATATAGTCTCACAAAAATATTTTACTAGTCAGGCAATTATTTGCAGGGAAACTGGAAGGAATATTTGACTGCAGTAAGGCAGTAATGCAGCATGAATATAATTATGGCATATCATATCATATATTAACTATGAGCATATCAACGCCACCGATCCCCGTACAGCTTCACTACAAATATTCACGTCGATCACGGTTAGTAAAGCTACTAACTGTACTTCGATTTATTAAATAAACAGACCGCCTCGCTGTTGCTATAAAAAATATCGTTCAAGTTCACAGATAGATAAAATGAGCCGCATTATCAACTATAAAGCATTAAAGGTGCTTTAAAGCCCCGGTCAAACTGATGAGAGTTGCAACTCTCGGTTAACCTCCCACGTTTCGCGCACGAATATACCTAACCCTGATCCTAACCCTAACCAATATTCGTGCGCGTAACATGGGAGGTTAGTCCAACTCTCGGTCGCGTTTGACCTACCTATGGTTTGGCCACCCGAGGTGACCACCAACTCTCATTGATCCTAACTTTGAGCTGTTTTAAATTTTGATGAGAGTTGATGTCATGATGAGTGTTTTGTTCGCTTGACTATGGTTCGACCAGTTTTCAGGCAACTATATTCAGACTAATGTTTCCTATTCCATACAAAAATTAGCTTAACAAAAACACAAAAGCTAAAATGAAAATTTAAACACTTTGTTTACTAAAATTTTAGAGTAACTCTTGAGTCTTGTTCTCGTTTGACAAGGGATGCAAATTTTCGCTTGCCGACTCTAATACGAGCACCAGAATTGCTGCAACTTGCAACAAAAACAAACTGATCTCAGCGCGTCTGCGCCTGTTTCGATGTTTATAATTAAAAAGGTTTGCGCATAAAATATGTTATGATATACAGTAGGTTTCAAAACATGAGACAACTTTCGTAAACATTTCAATGAACAAGTCACATACATTGAAATCAGTGTTTGTTGCAAGTTGCGGCAATTTTGCACTATATAGAAGTGCCTCGTTGCCATAAAAACCCTGTATATTTTTGTTCGTGTATGGTATAGACTAGGTTTAGTTACCTTCGCTATCACTTTCATCACTTGTATATACTATGGGAGAACAACCAACATCGTCATCGCCATCGGACGTTGAAACATCTAACTGAGTTGCTTCGTCATCTTCATCTGTGAAATAGACGATTAGTCGATGCATCTAGTTCACCACAGCTGTCGGTATTGAAGTCAACTTCGCACAAATCACCAGTTCGTATTGAAGAAACAATTGATGCTCGACTAGATAAAGGACTCGTAATTTGCGAATCGATGTCTCGTTCGAGTAAATCACTCGTGTTTAAGTCCATTCTGTAGATGAACTGAATGTAGCTGATGATCAGCCAGCATATACGCGTGTCTATTCAGTATTCACTAATGTCTATATATGCTTTTTGAACGGCTACGCCAGACAGGATGTCGTCTGCGTGAATTTATTTAAATTCGTTTTTTTATTTAAATACCAGGTTAACAGGTTTTAGACCTGATAATTTTAGATTTATTTAAGCTCGCATATAATTGTTTTTATAGCTTTCAGCATTACAATCCCGCCTTCAGCCTCATACCTCATACGACACGCTTACCAATCAAATTTTTATGCGATTATGTGTTGTAATTGCTTCCTATTTCCTGGTCGTTATATAAGCTCTGATCAATCCTCATTCACCTTATGACTGTTTTGAAGAAATCTTTCGTCATTGGCAGAAAATGTATATACGATAATACTGCATTACACTGTTATGATTGAACCTAGACTTTATACTTTATATAGAAACAATTCACATTTCCCCGTAAAGTTTTTGGCACGAAAACTTCGTCATGAGAAATATTGTATCAATCACAGACAAAGTCAGAACTCAAACCCTAATCATGTCTAATGTCTATGCACGGTTAGTAGAACCTAACCGTCGTATATGACATGTATATGCCCAGGTGCCGCAAGCATACCATATTTTGAGTATATATATATATATAGTAAGACGGCATAAGCCAGATTTCCAGGACCATATAACATATTGCATAAGCGTTACTATTCTGGATAATACACAAAAGGCAAAGGCTCAAGGGCAAGGCCAAATGGCCAATGGCCAAATGGAGGCTTCAGTTTGAGCTATTGGAGTATTACGCAGTGTTTTGGATCTATTAATAAGAGTATTGGGCAGGAATTGTATCTCACATTGAGATTGTAGTTAACCAATTTCAGTGATTTCTTATCGTCTGCGAGACCAATTTGAATTATGCATGGGGGTTGTGAACTGCATGAGGTTTTTATCGCGTAAAGTTCGCAAAAATTAACTTATAGTCTAATATATAGACTTGTCATGTGCACTGACTGGCAAGTATCCAATTGCATGCCAATACTCAAATAATAGAATTTTTTGCAAAGCCAAAGCGTAACGAGGTTGGTTATTCATAACACGCAATAGTTGGATGTTGTTCTAAAAATTTGCCAACTGATGATGTCTACTGCAACTTTCGTGTATTAATACGGCAAACAAGGAAACAGTGATGAGGCATAACTGTGTGACTGATCGCAATCGGCTCACAATTTTTGAAAATATGTGCCGGATAACTGGTAAAAGGCACTTTTATCGGCAAACAGTCCTGTCATTTGTCAAGAAACCACATGTCATGTGCTTCGATATTAATAAAGTTGTTTATATGCTCAATGACCCTTCTATGATAATATTAAGTCTCCATCGGAACCTGTCTTTATAGTGCGAACTAAAACAAATACTAAGGTATACCAAGTTTTCTCTTTTTAATAACTAATGTGGTCAATGACAAGTTTGCAAAACATCGTGTATATATAAATTTTATATATTTGATATAAATATTAACTGTGTTTAATAACCCTGACTAATAATGCATTGTCTATGTATGACATATGACAGTAGGACTGACCTGATTATGGTGAGAGAGTCTAGTAAGTTATTTAACAGTTATGTACCTATAATTTGTTTCCACCCCCTCTGGAGTGCGGGCAAAACCAAGGGAACAATTTTCCCCAGGCAACAGGCGTTTGACAACAAGTTGCAGCCAGAGTTCTGGGCAATTTAGGAAATTCAACTATATTAGCTAGAATAATGTTTTATTGTTACTGTTTTATAGCTGCTACTTAAAAAAGTAATATAAACAATGCTCATTAGTATAGCAAAGGTTTAAATTCCACGTGTACTGGTGAAATTGACACAGAATTTTAAAATATTCAAATGCCCCGGGGTCTGCCTGCCTTCCTGGGGGTGGTGAAATCAAATGACATGCAGCTGCATATTTATTTTGTATTCCTATGTTCACTTGGCTTTGTCCTGCAATGCCCCATCTATAAGAACCTGTCTTGGTAACTAAAAAGCATACTGAGTTTTCTCTTTGACATTTAAACACTGAACTAATGTGGTCCATGAGAAGTTAGCAAAAACAGTGTGTATTATATGTGATATAAATAATTGGTCTGTTTTCTTAATTAATATATTAATGTTTACGCATTAACAGGAAATGAAGATTTTCCAGCACAAAGTAACCTTGCCTAGTAAATGAATTGCCTAAGTAAATGAATTGCCTATGCCATATGACAGTAGGACTGACCTAAAATAATTTACTAGACTCTCACTATAATCACAGCTGTGCATCTAGATAATTTGTTTCTACCCCTTCTGGAGTGCGGGCAAAAGCAAGGGAGGTTTTACAACAATTTTTGCAGCCAGATTGCTGGGCAATTTAGGAAACTCAATCCAGGGGAACCTCATCTTGTAGTGCAGTATTTACATAGCTGTGTGGAAAATTGACACAAAAATTAAAATATTCAAGTGTCCTGGGGTCTGCGGTCTGCCTGTCTTCCTTGGAGATTGGTGCATTATCTTGTGCTTGTATGTCAGAAAACTGGACTTAATATTTTATTGGTTGCCTGGCTCTGTCACTTAGCTTTGACCCATAAGGCATAATGGATAATAATATTAATTCAGCATATATCTACATATTCTATAATAATACTAATTATCCCTTGCAACCTGTCTTGGTGTGAACAAAAACATAATTTTTATTAAGTATACTAAGTTTTCTCTTTGACATTGCATATTACCGGAATTCAGATGTCATTCCCAAAAGTACAAATCTAACCACTGAATGTAAACAATCTGGTTTATTAGGTTTTGTACAACTCCTTCGTCGATGAATTAAATTGTCTGCTGTTAAACAATGTAAACTAGGAATAATTGTGTAACAAAATTTTTCGTTTCAACCTAAGTGATAAATGTAATGTATAATCATCATTTGATTGTCCTAAATTTTCACTTAACCCATTCTGGCAGTACTCTGCCGCTGACAAGTAAAATTGTCTGAGGTTAGACATCTGAGTAAAATATTAGTATTTGAGCAATGTTTACCCACCTGTTCAACCTTTCCAGTTGGGGTGACAAGAACCACCAAAGTGGTTGAAACTGATAACCTATTTTTTGTGTGTGGGGAAACGACAGTGAGAGAAAAAGACAGTGGTATTGTATCTAAAAGGCAAAAACCAGTTAATTTATATGAGCAACTTTTAGATGCTTTTAAGGTGGACAAGTTATTTCATGTAATTGATATATGTAGTGGTGTGGCTTCTTGCGGAGTGGCATGCCAACAAAAGGGTGTGAAATGCCTTGTACTCGAAAAGTCCCCCCTAAAGGTTCGACTGATAAACCAAAGGGTGAAACAATAATTAGTTTAAGCATCAAAGGAACGATATATTATTTGTTAGTTAATTGTTAATAGTATGATCTTGTACAGCTTGCATATTTTCCCATTACATTTACAGCTATTTCAATTGGAGTTATTCCATGCTTCCTATACTTCTGCTTATAAGCTTGTTCTCATTGAAAGTATTGGCAGGATTAAACCCAGGGTAGAGTATTTTAGCTAACCAAGCAAAAGCGTCTCGTCTTACAAATGTTTCTTTCTTCTCGCACTTGGATTTTGCATTTGCCTTTAGCTTGCGAAAAACTTAAATTGAAGTAGCTGCATATATTTATATTATTCATACTCTATGTACACTATATTGAATATCAAAGCTCACAAGAGGGAAGGTTTTACGTTGACGTCCCCGTTGTTTTTAAGGTTAATATTATGACAATCGTTAGAGTACAATCTCCATCCCTTCCCATTTTCCTCACATCTGGTAAAGAGAGTGTGCATATTTTTCTGAAACACACTAAAGTGAGCGCCAAACTCTAATCTTGGCTCTGCAATTGCAGTGCCAAACTCCAATATTGGTCTGCAATTGCAGCGCCAAAATCTAATCTTGGCTCTGCAATTGCAGCGCCAAACTCTAATCTTGGCTCTGCAATTGCAGCGCCAAACTCCAATCTTGGCTCTGCAATTGCAGCGCCAAACTCCAATCTTGGATCTGCAATTGCAGCGCCAAACTCCAATCTTGGCTCTGCAATTGCAGCGCCAAACTCCAATCTTGGCTCTCCAATTGCAGCGCCAAACTCCAATCTTGGCTCTCCAATTGTAGCGCCAAACTCTAATCTTGGCTCTGCAATTGCAGCGCCAAACTCCAATCTTGGCTCTGCAATTGCAGCGCCAAACTCTAATCTTGGCTCTGCAATTGCAGCGCCAAACTCCAATCTTGGCTCTGCAATTGCAGTGCCAAACTCCAATATTGGCTCTGCAATTGCAGCGCCAAACTCCAATCTTGGCTCTGCAATTGCAGCGCCAAACTCCAATCTTGGCTCTGCAATGGGCAATTCCAGCTATCGCAATGCATGCCGGTAGAAGTGGTTATTTTTCCATTTCGCGCCAAATGGCGGACGGAAAATGTGTATTTTAAACGAAGCTATATTTTTACATTTTTGACACAGGAGTGAAGCAAATTTGGCAAAAAGCTGGCTTCGAAAACTACTCTGTCGCACGTTTTGAAGTAAATAAAGTGATCGGTAAGAGCAGTGTAGACAATTTACCCCTTCAAATCGAGCTCTGTAACCAAAGAATCTAGATTTATTATTTTTATGTATTTCTGACTGCTTGATTTCTACGTACAGGCAGTTAAAAATCAAAATGTTTTAGCCGACATTTTGTCAACATGTCCCAGAGGCATGGCTTCACTTTGACATGGTTTGTCGCGAAAACAAACCCGGTTTACTAGCAACTTTCTCGTTATTTCCGAACAGTATTGACTGTAAAATACATCTGCTTTGCTGTTGACTTTATCTTGGCTATATTTTTGGTCGTGGGCACATGGTGTTTATAGAATAGTTGCAAAAATTAGTGTTTTGGTTGCTGTGTGTATGCAAAATGTTGTATTTTTAAGAAGCCCTTCCATTAAAATAACTGAAAATATATTATATACAAAGTCCTTTGTCTGCCACTACTCCAGACAGTAAGTAGTGACTACCAGTGATTGCTGAAAGTTGTTAACAAACAGCCCTTTGTCCCATGATACACTGTAGTTCAACTATAATTGTTAGGGGCTGTTCATAAGACCCATGCTTGCTATGGCAGCTATGCCCATACCAAGATTGCTTCATATATTGTTTTATATATATCTGTAACCTTGGGGTCCAGTGTCGGCTGCAGCCAAAAATATACAACACTGCTAGTCCCACAACATTCGGAAGGGTTGTTGTCGTTGCAGCCCATGACTGCCTGCTTGCTAGGACCAAGGCCAGATTTTGGTGTACATGCTGGGGGAGGTGAAATAAATTTTAGGGGAGGTGCAGTGTCTATGCCGCAGGAAGAGTGGGTTCTTGATTTTTAGGGTTTGTAAAGTTGTTAATAACCTGCCCCCTATTCCACAAAGTTTATGGAAGTTAGGAAGTATCAATTTATTCTTTCCAACACAACTAAAACCAATATGTAAATAACTGTTGAATATGCATTCATGCAGATATGCTTACTTTAATGTAAATGCCGTGGAAGTTGAACACCTTGGGGAAAATTAAAGGTGCATGTTGCTGACTAGGTGCATGTTGCTGCTGATCACAGTTGGTACATTCATGACAATTGTTGTAGATAAAGAGATTAGGGTGGTTTTAGTGTGCCCAATAGTAATAATTGGCATTTTTAAAGATTTTGTCTTTATTATTATAACGGCCAACTCAATTACCTTTGTTTACTTTTGAAGTCCAAGGTTTTATTTATTTAATTCCCACCTAAATGTCCACATGAGTTATAATTGTAGGCTCATGATGGCCTTGGCAAATCATGCTAGCTCACCTTGCAAGCTTGTCATGTGCCTAATATGTGTTGGCTATCCAAGCCAACAGAAAGAAATGATATAATCATATTTCCTGGAAAATGAAATTAGTGTATATTTTGCAAAATAGGTAATTACAGAAAATGTTCACACTCCCCCCTAAGGGAAATTTGCTCACTATCTCCACTCCCCTCTTAGGAAGATATCTCCCCCTCTTAGTAAGATGTCTTAAACAGGGACCTAAGGTGCCCCTTTGGAAGTGCCAATCTGAACCAGATTTCATCCACACCCTGTGAACTTGATAAAATTTTAATTGATTTACTTGAGTGACATACAGTTGCAGACCCTTCATGAAGCAGGAAGAGAAGCAGAAACTGACCTGATGGTCCACAACAGTTTGGTTTGTTCACTGCCAACCCCCCTCCCTCCCTCCCAATAATGATTCACAATCTAGAATGTTTGGTGTGGATTGAAAAACGTTTGAATGTTGATGAGCACTCTGAACATTTGTAATTATTAATAAGCTCCTTCCCCTGTAGATTTGGAAGGATGACAATAGAAGTCTTGGAGGGGAGTCCAGACCTTTCAAGGCTTAGCCCTACCAGTTTGACCCACTTGAAAGTTTTATGTGAACCCAGTAATGTGGAGATGTTGCCTTAGTCCAACGGTCACTAGCATGGCCGGATTTTGAGGGGAGCTGAGCACATCTGGGATAATTTTGCACCTCCCCTGAGAATTTTTGTGCCACCTCTGGTAATTTATACACTCTAAAAAAAAGTGGTGAAATTCCACCAAAAACTGGTGAAATTTTCACCAAGTTCCATGTTGCTATAACACCCACACTTTCCTGGTCAATTTCACCAGGATTTCCTGGTGGATTCATTACAACCACAGTCCTGGTGAACATTACCAGGAAATACTGGTGAATTTTCCTGGTTATTTTGTACCACATTTCTGGTTAAACTGAGCAATCCTGGTGAACATTACCAGGAAATACTGGTGAATTTTCCTGGTTATTTTGTACCACATTTCTGGTTAAACTGAGCAATCCTGGTGAATATTACCAGGAAATACTGGTGAATTTTCCTGGTTATTTTGTACCACATTTCTGGTTAAACTGAGCAATCCTGGTGAACATTACCAGGAATACTGGTGCATTTTCCTGGTTATTTTGTACCACATTTCTGGTTAAAATCAGCAATCCTGGTGAACATTACCTGGAATACTGGTGAATTTTCCTGGTTAGTTTGCACCACATTTCTGGTTAAACTGATTAATCCTGGCAAATTGTATGTAATTGTATCTACATGTATATAAACATGCTGCTGTAGTGATTATATATACCGGGTGGGGCAAAAAAAAGTACGACTGGTTGATTTAGTATAACTTAAAAACTAAAAGAGCTTTTACACTTAAACAAGTTGGTTTGCATTCAGCGATGTCAAACTTAAATGTTGATATATGCCATGTGCATTTTCATGCAATATTGACCGAGATAGCTGCGTTTAAACTTGAGTAAACATTTTTGGAAGTGTCAAGAATTAGCTAAAAATAGCGTATTCAATAATTTGATATCCATTTAGCATTTTACGCAAGTATTCGTTTCAATGAAGTGAAGTTGAAGTTAGAAGGGCAAATGTTAGAATAAAAGAGCGTATCTATTCAAGAAACATTTCTAACTTCAACTTCAGTTCATTTAACTAATACTTACGATAAAATGGTAACGGTTATCAAATTAGTTTAATAGGGCGTTTTTAGCTAATTCTCGACACTTACAAAAGTGTTTACTCAAGTTTAAACGCAGCTATTTCAGTCAATATTGCATGAAAATGCACATGGCATATATCAAAATTTAAGTTTGACATCGCTGAATGCAAAGAATCTTGTTTAAGTGTAATAGCTCTTTTAGTTTTTAAGTTATACTAAATCAAACAGTCGTACTTTTTTTTGCCCCACCCGGTATATATTGTGCTCAATAAAAGCAATTTACATCCAAATCACAAAACAATCTCAAACAACACAAATCTCAAAAATAAAGCGCAAAACTATTTTTCAACCAAATCCTTGTTGGGTTTTAGCATACATGATATATTCCTTAAAATTGTATCCATGGTTTTTCCCATGCATCCAAAAGTGGCACTTACAAAGTCAGACTTGACCTTCTTCCAGGGAGGTGGACTGACACAGTCGTTGCACTCAGATGAAGATGGCCCAGGACTATCTGAGGATGAACCAGAACCACTACTGTGAATTTGTTTGTTACTCGGGGAAACCTATAATAATATAATTAGAAAAGGAATAAGAAAAAATACACATTCAAGACTATCGCAACCTTGGGCCAAATTTAAAATGTTCACTCCAACACCAAAAATGTATTGCTATTTTTTATTCACCTAGGCCAAATTTTCAATGTAGCCAAAATGTATTTGAACTTAAAATCACATGTTTATATTTAAACTTACTACATTAACACTGGTGTGATGCCAGCAGTACTTGTGGTCGTAAATGCCAGATTGATTGCATCCAAGATAAGTATAGTAATATCACTGATATGACAAAATATTTCAATGAATCCAATGTCTCAAAGCAACAAATACACGTGATTCCTCAGTCTGGTGATATGACTTGGCTCCATGGTATGGCTGATAATCCAGCAGTTCCTCTACACTACTCATTCTCCATAATCCCTCTGCTGGTTTCAAAATGTAGGAGTGGGCATGCCGATCAAATCTCACAATGTGAAATAGCTCTGTAATAAGTTGAATTCCATTGTCCAAACAAAGCACATAAACAATCCTCTGAAAGACTGGATCAGCATCATTTGTTTTACCTGTAACAACAATCATATTCTTCTCATATCTCTTCCCTTGCACAACACACCATTTGGCAACATAGACTTCATCTAGTAGATGGACACCAAGCACAGCTCCTAAAACCCTGGCATTTGATAAAGACGCCACAAGTACAGCAGACCCTGGCCCAACCTCCTGATCTCTTGTAACCAGGTCCTTTGCACTGATCATGTTGTAACAGAAATACATCTGTTGTCTGTAGCTCAACGTCTTCATAATATTCCGGAAATTGCACACTATATGTGCCAGACGTTTAAAAAAATTATGCTTAGCTTCAAAACGCATTGTCCAGTAGTGTATAAGGGGGCCAAGCATACGAATTTGACGAGGATAGTGAGTCATAAGGTGGTGTTTCGGCTTTAGATTGCGCTCTGGAAATAATTTCAAAAAGTGTTCATGGTGGTCTTTGATAACATGCTTCAGAAATATTGTATCCTCTTCAGTTATCTCGTAAGAAAATACAATATCCATACAGTCTAAAAGTAGCAGTAACAGTTCATAGTGTTCATGATCTTCAGGCACTTTATCACCAATTAGAAGAGGAATATGACGAACCAAACACCACATCTGTGCAGCCGTTTGATGGGTAGGTCCATCTGGGTGTTGCAGCTTGGCAGCAGAAATTATTGAAGGCTTATTTTTGGAATCTATCAATCCATAATCGAAGCTGGTAATCCTGCTGTTCAACAAATCTAGAGTGAAATGTCCCTCTTGTATCAGGACAGCAAGTACAAGATGCACCTCCAAGCTACAAACACCTTCTAAAAGATCATGCATTATATCTGGAGCAAAATTCTGGGTCACATGGAAACTATCAATGTCATTCAAAAGACAAGCTGATTTTATACCAGTTGTCGATGGGTCATTGATGTTCACATCATCTTCATAGTCCTCTTCCATTCGCAGGAATTCTGGTCTCTCCGTAGTAGAGTAGTGCATGTCATTTCTGTGCATCTTGCAATGCCTGCAATGATAGTTCCCAACAAAACTTTTCCACAAATCCACCGATACCATTAACACCAAGGTTATCGCCTGTCATCTGAGCGATGCCCACTTTAACAGTTCCATTATAGACATCACAGTCAATGTGCACACCGTCTGTCTCCATTGCTTTGATATCATCAACAAGAGGTCTTAGAAAGGGATCATAACCATATATTTTCACATCACCTGCATTGAACATGGCAACAAGAAAGCAATTGGACAATGATGAACGATATTTTGGTGGTAAATTCAAGATAGTGCAATATATCACTCCAATTTTATGGACACCTGCCTTCGAACCAAGAGGATTTACCACTTCACACTCGTCAACATACATTAAGAGCTGAATATTTACTGGATTTGAAAAAAATATATGTTCTTTACAGAATCGACCATCTTTAAAATCCCTTAAAATCCCATCATTTCTACACTGATATTGTAACACAGTAGACATAAAACCCTTGCTCTCAAGAATACATTTTAAAAGTTGCTGTATTCGTATGTACTGCATTGTAATATGCCTCGCAAGCTGTTCAACATGGCCAGTAGTTCTATTGTGGTGTGGAAAATAGCCTAACGCAATTGGCACTTCAATCGGTTTAATGAAAAATCCTGAATTAACAAAATATTTCTCTTGTTGATAAGAATTTCTTAGCTGTTGATATGGCTTCTTACAATTTTCAAATGTTTCAAGCAAATTTCTTAATTCTTCATCATTACCATCATCACAAAATCCCCTTTCATGCAAAAACTTCAAGTTTTTTTCCTTCAAACCACCAACAATATCATGAAACAAATTTGACGAGTCTGCAACAACTGTATCTATTGTTGACTGGACAATATTACTTGAGGCTTTCATCCTCGCAATACTAGCTGCAACCATATCTGTAATTTTTTCCTTGCTAAACTCGTCCCAAAAATCATTATCCATTTCAATCTCTTGTGGCTCATCTAAATTATTATGCTGGTCATTATCATAATCATCATCATCATCATCATCACCACCACCACCACCACCACCATCATCATCATCATCATCAATATTAACTGGGACATGACTACTCTCAATGTGTCGTTGTAGTGCATACCTATACCTGAAAGTACGCTTACATCCATCTTGAGAGCATGTTACCGACGATGTGAATGAATTGCCAAAAAGAATTGCATGTGTGTTTTTAAGATGTGATATAAGTTTGTTTACATTCCCATTAATAACATGGTTACACTTTGAACAAATATATCCCATACTGTCTCTGAAGGGTACAATAATTTCGAAATACAATATTTTATGTCAAATTGGGTATCAACTTTAATTCAGCATACCTCGCCAGCTTGGAGTTTCTTTAAATTTGCCAAAAACTTCATCCTTGGACCAACTGGCTTGATCATTTCCTTCAGGGTATCAAAATCAAGCAAAACGAATGCCTCTTTGTCAATACAATTCTCTGTATAAACACACAAATGAAATATAAATAAAAAAATTATAGCTAGTAGACCTACACTTCTTACATTAGTCAGTGTACAAATTAAATTATTGCTGTCGAGCCTCAGAGAGACAGCACACTATTCTTGACGTGCTGAGGTTTCTCCAGAGTTCACTTGCCCGAGTCTTTTACCCGACCTATATATTGTCAAGATTTGGATTTGGCGTCGGTTTGGTGGATGTTTGTTTATCGTAATTCCGGGGCAAAAGGTCGAGCTTGAAGTCATTTTTTAAATTAGGGGAAGTGAACGAGATATTGTAAATTTTGTATGCGCATGCATGCAGGATTCTTTCCATGTGTTCGATCAAGATTTTGAAAACTTTATATACGGATGCGAATTTAAGATCGACATTTTTCAGAAAATCTTAGGTAAGTATGGCTCTGTTTCTTTCTACTGACATACATCAAGGCGATGAACTATTTAGCGTTCAATCTAGAGGGAAGAAATGTGCTTTCATAAGTTTATCGGCTATTTTAACAGCCCAAAATAACCGCTGATCGAGACATTAAATAATGTCTTACTGCAAGGAGACAAAATGTACTTAAAAGCACTAGATAATGCCTTAATTATCCTAGACCCAGGTGTACAATTTTTGTCTATAGATAACTTACAAACAGTTGTTAGTGTTTCATGTGGTAAGAACATGTTTTCTTACGAGATCTGTGGATCTGTAATATCGCCTGTATAGGCAAAAACATGCAGCTGCATCTGTGATGGCAACAAATAGTGATCTACCTGTTGTTGTAGAGTCGACTGAGGCACTAAAAGGCATCGACCTGCCCGTTGAGGCACAAAATAACATTGATCTGCCCATTGTGGTGGAAAATAACAACATTGATCTGCCTATTGTGGTGGAAAGTAACAACATTGATCTGCCCATTATTTCTTTTTTGTTATATAGTTTGGGGGGTTGGAATTCTTACTGAGCTTAATGTTAATCATTACACTGACTGGTACCATCTGGATTACAAAGCTGGATTACAAAGAAATGTATATTTTTATTTTACTTCAACAAAATGGTTGTTTCAAAATAATATGGATATATTTCATCATCTCTTATCGGGTGCAATTTGCTATATGCGGAATTATGTATTTCCAACAGGTCATGTGGGTGTGGATCCTGTGTAATGTGTATCAAAGTTGTTTTGGAGAGAGACACCATTGTGTCGGTTTGCTGTATAATCATGTATTTCCACAATTCACTGGGCAGTACAAGATGAACACTGATGAAACCAAATGTTGATTAAATACATGTATGAAACATCTACAGATGGGAACAAAGAGTCAAAGACTGTTCTGACAGACTGCACATGGCAAATGCATTATCAATATTCTATGAACACAGACAACCAGCTAATTGCACCACAAAAATATTAAACTTTAGACATTGCCTCTATAATTTCAAAGTAGTTATTCAAGATGCCATTGACAAATTTGAAGTAAACAACAACTTCTACTAACATTTGATGTTGGTACCAAGAGTTCCATTAACAATAGCACACTCAGATATCTTGCTTAATACTGTACAGTATATGCCATGTACAATAGTATAGTGTTGTAGTCACAGTGTTGTAATCTCAACGTTAAGTTTTGACAACAAAATAAATCAATACATACTGTCAATAAACAGTGTATTGTTAGCAATTTCAATAAGTTCAATATTTAATACTAATTATGTTCAGGAATTTTCCATGCAGTTTGTGCGTCAAGACAGCACTTCCCTTGCGATATAGTAACTCCTAGTATAGCTACTAAAACTACAAATTCGACGAAAAATATATTGTGTTTCTACTAAATTGAAGAGAAGTATGGTCGACTAACTCACGGCTCACAACGTACATATAGTCTCCCAATAAACCCAGGCTTAACAATATCTATACGTATAAATCCTCAACCCAACTATAGTTAATAGTGTTCAGGGTATTTAGGAGAGTATAAATATGTACGTCGGTTGTGATGTCGTTTAAGTAAATAAATTCCAACATGGCGGCAATATAAAAAATATCTTAGAAAAGAAACAAGATTATACTGTCTAATGGTTGCTAGACTGAGTAGTATTATTAAACATATACAGCTTTAATATGTAGTATATAACTGTTAAATATAAATAATAAGGTATAGTTTCCGTCGAAATCATGAAATGCGAGTACGAAGTTCGACATTTTCGAGCGAAGGCCTTCTTGTTCGGCCTTCCCTGAGTGAAATTTCAAATTGTGTTTACAGACTGACATTCGCTTTCTCGGCGTAGTACAATCACAACTTGTTCATGTTGTATAATAAGAAGACACAAGTCCAAAAAACTGGACATGTCTGATGTCTAACACTGTCTGGTATTAATATGCATTTATTTAATATATGCATCGTTCCCGCTCAACCGTAAAATAACCATATTTGCATATATATAATTATTTTTAAAAGTAAACGTTAACCTACCTTCAAATACGTCCTTGAGAGTCAATAGATTCCACTCTTCTAGTTTCTCCAACACAAAACTATCCATTACCGTAACACGCGTGTCAGTATTCAATGCTACACTAAATTATAGCAGTATATATATCGTACAAAGAGCTCCAAAATCAGGCTGACTTTGTCTTCAATGTAGTTCTTGATCAGCAAATTGCGCCAAAACGAATTATTGACGTATTTAGCAAATAGCCAATCAGAAACGAAATGATATCATACACGATAACTCATTAGTGAAATTCACCAGACCACTGTGTTATAGCGATTATGGGGTAAACTATTATTCGTTATTAACCAGGAATTGTGGTACAAATAACCAGAATAGTGTTAAAAATATTTCACCAGGCAATTTTCACCAGACATTTTTTAGAGTGTACACCTCCCCTTGTTAACAGTTAAATTATGATGTATCAAATTTAATATTGAATAATAACAGAACCATTACAACCAACTTGCCAAGTTTTGGTCAAACACAATTTCAATTGGATGAGTCACACAATCATAATGCATAAATACATACATTACATACATAAAGTAACATTTTTTACTTTACACTGCACCTCCCTTAAAATTTATTTCACCTCCCTTAAAATTTATTTCACCTCCCCCAGCATGTACACCAAAATCTGGCCTTGGTCCTAGCAAGCGGGCAGTCATAAGCTGTAAGTTGTGGGACTAGCAGTGTTGTATATTTTTGGCTGCAGCCGACACTGGACCCCAAGGTTACAGATATATATAAAACAATATATGAAGTAATCTTGGTATGGGCATAGCTGCCATAGCAAGCATGAACAGCCCCTAAACAATTATAGTTGAACTACAGTATATCATGGGACAAAGGGCTGTTTGTTAACAACTTTCAGCAATCACTGGTAGTCACTACTTACTGTCTGGAGTAGTGGCAGACAAAGGACTTTGCATATAATATATTTTCAGTTATTTTAATGGAAGGGCTTCTTAAAAATACAACATTTTGCATACACAGAGCAACCAAAACACTAATTTTTGCAACTATTCTATAAACACCATGTGCCCACGACCAAAAATATAGCCAAGATAAAGTCAACAGCAAAGCAGATGTATTTTACAGTCAATACTGTTCGGAAATAACGAGAAATTTGCTAGTTAACCGGGTTTGTTTTCGCGACAAACCATGTCAAAGTGAAGCCATGCCTCTGGGACATGTTGATAAAATGTCGGCTAAAACATTTTGATTTTTAACTGCCTGTACGTAGAAATCAAGCAGTCAGAAATACATAAAAACAATAAATCTAGATTCATTGGTTACAGAGCTCCATTTGAAGGGGTAAATTGTCTACAGTGCTCTTACCGATCACTTTATTTACTTCAAAACGTGCGACAGAGTAGTTTTCGAAGCCAGCTTTTTGCCAAATTTGCTTCACTCCTGTGTCAACTCGAAAGCAATTTTCTCGCGAATTATCGAATGGATTTCGCCGAAACTTACGTTTAAGAGTCCTGATCACCTCTGCTAAAAATACAACTTTTAAACCAGTGTTTGGAGCGTAAGATAAAGCATAAAAATGTAAAAATATAGCTTCGTTTAAAATACACATTTTCCGTACGCCATTTGGCGCGAAATGGAAAAATAACCACTTCTACCGGCATGCATTGCGATAGCTGGAATTGCCCATTGCAGTGCCAAACTCCAATCTTGGCTCTGCAATTGCAGCGCCAAACTCTAATCTTGGCTCTGCAATTGCAGCGCCAAACTCTAATCTTGGCTCTGCAATTGCAGCGCCAAACTATAATCTTGGCTCTGCAATTGCAGCGCCAAACTCCAATCTTGGCTCTGCAATTGCAGTGCCAAACTCAAATAATTCATAATTTGAAAAAAAAGTAATATATCTGGATTTTAGCAACGTTTTTTCTTGTATTGCTAGATTCTAGGTTTTTTGTTGAATTTCTCTTATAGCTTCTCCATTTTGGCTAAATATGCGTGAATTGTCAAAAACCTGCATTGGCATTGTCGTTGAGAGAAAGTTCATGCAATATTTTCGAAATTTCTTATTATCTGGCAAGGTTTTCATTCTACATGTTATCATCATTTGTTGCTGATATTAACAAAATTTTAGAGATATTTGCTTTATTTTAGTTTATAGATAAATTGTCTGCTAAAATCGTACTATATCCTAATTATTAGCAACATTGCAGTCAAATTTCGTGCTGAAAGTGCAGTTTTGTTTGATATTTGACCGGAAATTCAGTAAATAGAATATTTCACTTAGCTCTGGAACGTGTTTATTTTACCTATATAAATTTTGTAACTAACTATTCTTCTTGTAAACTCAGACGGGTGCTTTGAGTACTGAATAAAGACTATTATTATTATTATTATTATTATTATTATTATTATTATTATTATTGTTATTATTATTATTGTATAGACGCACACTGTACATGTCCTTAGTTTCAACGAGAAAAATTACTTGAATTGACACATTTTATCATAGATCGTATTTTATAATTACAATTAATCAATAATGATTCGTGCAAGCTTGCTTGCATTATTTTCAACCCTCATAATATGTGGATTTTGTGGCAAGGAATTTATATCGCTGGGGCGTCACTCATGGCGCTGTAAAAGTAAAGTGGAGTATGAGCAAGAAGCTACAATAAATGCTATTCCTGCCATGGAAATCCCTGCACAAGAATGTCTGCCGGTAAAATCTTGCAAAGCTGTCAAATGTTGCTGTGGTAAAGTCTGCAAAGGGGCTCGCGGTCTTAAAATGCACCAACGTAGCTGCAGAGTCATTGATGACCTTGAAGATGAATTTCAACAACAAATGACAGAAGCGTTGAACGAGCATCAACACGAGGATAATGAAAATCAAGTCAACCCCGAAATATCACCTTTAAACTGCCAAGAAAATCTCCCTGACTTAAAAAGAGGAATAAAATTGCCCCACTCGCCATTACAATGGTCAATTGCCAACGACTTTTTCAAATTGCCAGCCAATCACACTGCACGATCTAAATAAAAATATCAACACCATGGCAACAGTTATGTACAATTACTTTGGTGAGAATTTTGGATATGTGGATAATAATAACCATGTTGAATTTGAAAGAAAATATGAAACCTTCTCAATTAAAGATTTAAAGAAAGCATTAAAGAAATTAAAATTAGAAAACGTTGATGTTATAGAGATCAAATTCGTAGCAAAGAAACTGCGCAACCTCCTTAATAAGTCGACTAATAATACTGTCCATAATACTGATAACCATGAGTCTGCGGAAATTGATCACGATAATCTTATTAATAAAAATTTTTGGGGTTATGTTAAAAGATTTTTCAAAAAGAACAACAGCTCACTTCCATCATTTGATCTGGCGCGATGTACATCATACTTCACTAAAACATTATCCGTAATTAACCCAAATAAAACATTCAACATCCCAAGTTGGATTCCAAAATTTGCTTCTCCTGAAAACCCTTTTAATCTTGACCCCCCGACCTATCAAGAGATTACAAACGTCATTCGTAAAATGAAACTGTCTGGCTCGCCATGTCCACTTGACCAATTATCTATAATCTGTTTTAAGCGCTGTCCATATCTACGTTCATACCTAACCGAGATAATCCATGCAGCTTGGTCCTGTGGTGTTGTGCCATCCGAGTGGAAGAAAGCGTGCACGATACTAATACATAAGAAAGGAGAAACAGACCAACCAGAGAACTTTCGGCCAATTACCCTTGAATCTATTCCACTTAAAGTTTTCACGTCATGTCTTCGCAATAAAACATTTCAATTTCTTGCGGAAAACAAATACATAGAACAAAATATCCAGAAAAGTTTCACTCCAAAACTGTCAGGAACACTGGAGCACACAGCCCAGATGGCACATATAATTAATAAAGCGCGTATAAAACAACGATCTCTCATCATAACCCTACTAGATCTTAAAAATGCATTTGGCGAAGTTCACCATAACCTTATTCATGAAGTCCTTGAATATCATCACATTTCCGATCACAAAAAAAATCTTATCGGTAGCCTTTACACTGATTTCCAAACTTCTATCATAACTGAACAGTTCAACACCCCCTTCATTACAGTCGGTCGTGGCGTTCTCCAAGGGGATTGTCTCAGCCCTCTTCTATTTAATATGTCCTTCAATACTTTTATCCAACACATTAAGTCAGAAAAATACCGTCAACTTGGATTTTGGAAAATAACTGAAAATGGCATCCCATTAAATCCGATCCATTGGTTCCAGTTCGCAGACGACGCGGCCGTTCTTAGTGGCCAAGAAAAAGAGAATCAGATGCTCCTAAATCGTTTTACAATTTGGTGTCAGTGGGCCAATATGATAATACGTGTAGATAAATGTTCAACGTTTGGTATTAAGAAAGAATCAACAAAATCCACTCAATATCTACCAAAGTTATTTTTAAATAACAGTCTTGTACCACGTGTTGAAATTGGTAAATCATTTAGCTATTTAGGTCGCTACTTCGACTTTAGCATGTCTGACGAAGATCATAAATCTGAAGTATATGACATATTCACTAATATGCTAAATCAAATTGATGAACTACCATTACACCCGAAAAACAAAATTCTCTTGTACAGTCGATATGTACTCTCGAAAATCTCTTGGCACTTCACTGTTTCCGATATAGGCAAAACCTGGGTAAATGAAAAACTAGATAGCATCGCATCAAAATATATCCGAAAATGGCTTGAGCTTCCTATTTCTGCGACCCTTAGTAATGTCCTGCTTCCCCATAACAAATTCGGCTTAAATACAATTCTCCCCTCAACTAAATTCCTTCAATGTCAAACTGTTTCTCGGAAAGCTTTAAAATCATCACCAAATGAAGACATCAATAACCTATGGAGGGACACCAGTAATTACAAAAATGTACAATATGACACATACAAAAACACTAAGGACGTATTAAGCACAATCAGGAAAGAACACGAAGAAAAGCTTCAAAATCACCTCATTTCACAAGGTTCATTCTTCTCCAACATCATGAAATATTCGACCCTCTCATTCAACTCCATATGGTCCTCAGTCCAAAGTAAACTTCCTAAGAACATATTTAACTTCACCATCCGGTATATAAATAACACGCTTCCGACTCGCAAAAACCTTTTGAAATGGGGAATATCACCAACATCCGAATGCTCATTCTGTCTGAAACCCGAAACATTACTTCACGTCGTCGCTGGCTGCAAGACCTACCTAAATGAAGGACGTTTTACGTGGCGACATGATTCTGCAGTGCTTAACTTCGTCGCATCCACACTTAAATCCGTACAACATTCTAACCTTTACGCTGATGTTCCTGGCTACATCAGTCCATCTGTTATCACCGGAGATAGATTACGTCCTGATCTTTTGGTAACAATTCAAAACAAATGTATTTATATACTCGAACTTACTGTCGGATTTGAATCTAATCTGCTTACTAATGTAACCCGTAAAAGACAAAAATATCAAGAACTAATTAACGAACAGAACAAAAAATATGAAACAGTAAAATTGGTAAATTTATCTATCAGTTCACTGGGAGTTTTCAGTCAATCATCGCTGGACTTTGTTGAAATGTTGAAAGATCTGAAGTTTGATGAGCAGTGTAGAAAGTACTTCATTAGGAAAATGATTAACACTTGTGTCAGGTCCTCATATTATATATTCTGTAAACGTAACAAAGAATGGGACAACCCACAACTAATGTCATACTAATATTTTTGTCATATATATAGAGTTAATTCAAGTAGACACTGGTAAACTACCTGTAAAGAGAGGTTTATCACTGTAGTATGTAAACATTGATCGTAATTAATAAAGTTTCCATTATTATTATTATTATTATAAATGGCCAGACTCGAAACGTCAAAGTTCTTGTTGCATTTTAATTTTCAGGTAGATTAATTATAATTACCCGAAGCTTATTGTATAGACGCTACCTACATTGGCACCACTTCAAGCTATTAACATTTCATCGAGAGCACTTCTGAAATTGCAATGTTCGGACAATGTTCGGACAATGTTCGAACAATGTTCGGACAATATTCGGACAATGTTCGGACAATGTTCGGACAATGTTCGAATCTCTGCAACAAAAGTCCATATTGACTCGTTTGTTTGTCTAACGCGAGTACTGACTTACATTGCATCGCTGGACGATCACCGATGACTTTAGCAAAAATAGTTCTTTAAAAATTCTGCAAGCTTTTCATAGGATTCTGTTTCGGGATTTCGGGTTGAATTGGCCCTCATAAGAACTTCAAAATCATTATATTGTGCTGTAACTGGGGGTTGGGGAAAAGATGCTTGTTGGTAGGTTATAATGATGAAATTTCCCATATAAAAGCTGTTCAAAATTGAAAACTTGTTTGTAAGTTTGCAAGTTAAGTATATTTTAAAACACAAAATATTATTTGCATATCTTCAAACAAAAGATCCACCTCTAAGTCACTATTACCGAGTAATTGCATGATATATAGGGAACATACAAAGCGTTCTATTTGTATGTTTTGAGGTAAGAATAGTTGAATATGTGTCAGTCTCACATTTACCTCACATTATTGCATAAGACAAGTCTTTTTGCACTTAATAGAGTCCCAAGAGATAAAATATACAAAACACACATTTCATTTAATAACATCACATGTGATACAAAAATATCATAAAATACCTTTCTGCCTGTAAGACCTGTCAAGCAGTGAGGTGTTGATCAGCAAAGAACTTCTTCAACCTTCTCTTCTTCATGATAGTAAAATGGAGTGACATGATAGACACTTCTTTGTGACACTTCTTCTTTACAGAAACATGTGATTTGCAGCAGTAGAAATCCTCATTCTCTTTTTTCTTTCTCATTTTATGCTCTACTGTCTTACACCTTTCTTCCTTTTCATCGTTGATTGTCTTGACAATTTTGGTTGCATCCTTCTCTTCCATCGAACCATGCACCAGTGTAATTTATGTAATTCCCTCTAATTGAAGTCATTCTCGTGACAATCGCGGACATCTACTGAGCAGCATCAAACTTTTCTTACCAGTTCCTGGCTTATCCTCTTCGAATATGTTTTGCTGATGTGGGTGGTATGGTGGAAGAAGGAGCTGTGTTGTCAGAAGGGAAAGCTGCAGTCCGTTCATTTTTCATGAGATCTGCTGCTTAAAATATTTTATCTGTTGCATAACTTTGATATTTAGTTCTTCTTGTTCCAACCTTCTTGCTGCCTTACCATACCACAAGACTAACAATCAGTTTTGGGAAAACCAGAAGCAACTTGTTATCAAGAAAACCAAGGAAGCATGTATCATCAGTCAAACCCCAGTGGATGACTAGTCCATTAGCACCATAAGATTGCAACTGCTGAGCTGTTTGAAAATACAGTAACTACCAGACTCAGTTTAACATGTAAAGTAAACGTCAAGTAAACTACTAACATCAAAAAAATAACTACCTTATACAGGGCAGCTCAAAACAGACAATGCACAATTAAGAAATTATGTTCAGGAGATTCAATTAAACTTCATTAACAAAAACATACGAAGTTCCAAGTAAAAACCGGAACTGGAAAAAGTAACTAATTACTGATACACTGTAGTCCACCTTGTTCAAATGGTGGGAAAATTATATTAAAGTGTTAATAAAAACAAACTAAAAATGTACAGTAGTGCTATAATTGAACAAATTATTTAGAAATGTACTAGTGTTAGTAATGCTAACTCATTAAGCAACCACTTTTATCATTTCTAAGGACAACTTTTCCTGGTAGGCCCTTGGTGCCTCTGTAATGTTTTGCTTTTTAATAAATCCCTTTGGGGACCAGGAGATGAAGTGCTTGACCTTAACAGGATAATTGATTTTGGTACCCTGTCCATGTTGGTCTAAAAAGCTATCCCACTGACTTGGCTGAAAGAAAAACTGCTCCAAAAAATCATCTTTCTCTAATACCCTCCACTTTCCTTGCTGATAGCCTTTACTTCCAACAAGATACAAATACACATCTTGCCTAAACTCTACAGCTAAGGTCTTGCGCACCTTTGAAGCCTTCAACGCATAAGCTACAGCTACTTTCAGACGACTCACTTCATGAAGAACCACATCTCTATCTGGTGTAGGATTTTGGAAATACCTACAGAACACATGTTGCAATGAGTCACATATTATACAATATCATGCACTGATGCACAGGTTAAGGTCCTGTATCTATTTTTGCTAGATGCAACAATTTCTACCAAAAATATAACAAATATCAGACTACTTAAATCTTATTTGCTTGGTATTAAATTGAGCACATACTTCAGACATTCATAATTAAGATGTCATTGTGGTTCCCATGTCGCCTCAAATGCACTATAGTTAGTCCACTTTATCAGATACTCTGTCTCCTTAATCAAAGAAAGTGTTATTAATTAAAGTATTCAGAACTGAAGACTGAAGGCAACAACAAAAGCTAAACAATGTGCTACCCATATAAATCGTAAGAAATGATGTGCAGGACAATATTAATCAATATAAATAAAAGTGCTATCGAATTACAGTCAACTCGGCCCACTTGCCAACTCGGCCCACTTGCCAACTCGGCCCAATACACATGTCTCAGCTATTTTTGTTTACATCATCCGTGCAAACAGTGCTAAATGTCATCGCAAACATTAGCCTTATACTATTATGTTGCTTTGCGTGCCTTAGACTTAGTTCAATTAACCAACTAAGCATTTCACAGGGTTGTTCTTTATAAAAATATTCTCCAAAATATCAGCGTTGTGTAGTCGTCACATTTAGATACCGTGCTATCGTCTCTATTAACAGTATTCTGAAAATATTAAAGCAAGAAGCCGCAACGGAAAAACAACATGGTTTAACAAATATCAAAATAAACTTGGACTCTACATTTCAATCAATTAAATGTACATATTGAATAATTTTATTAACTATAAACATATTTATAGATTGTTGTCTGTTGAGTAAATATACACTCTTACGTCCATATTCTTTGATCGACGACTTGTTATCACCCTCTCTACATGAAATAACCGCCCATTATCTAATGTTATTTTCCTTTTATTCCTCCTTGATTCGTCCTTGTAAAAATCAGCGCTTGAAAGTTTGTTTAAATCTCTAAAAAATCCTGCAGAGTGTGATGAGCGTTTGGCAGCCATCTTGAAAAATATACAGGTTTACGGCAAATGCCGAAAGTTGCCGAGTGATCAACGGAGTTGCGCACCCCCCTGTTCATGTGCAAAATTTCTCGCCATGCTTGCGTACTTTTAGTCTTTGTTAATTGTTAGTGCGTCTTAGTTACGTTTTATATGTAGAAATTCAATTGGGACTGCAGTATTTGGTAAAAGGTGAAAGCAGTTGTGATCACCCGGCCACTTCTGTTATATATTCTACTAATTACTATATTCGATATCTCTTTCTATTATATGGCAAGCGCTAGTTCCTGTAGTTTACGCGATATGATTGGCTAATCAGCGGTCCGGAAAACAGGGGCGCACACTAGAGTCTCTGAAACGCCATTTCCTGCATTTCGAGGGAACTTTTGCAATAAATATTTATGTCCGTGGTATATCTTTAATCATACTTATATACATAATTACTTCCATATATATACAATGTGTTAGAAATGTTAGAAATGGAAGGGAAGATAGTCGTTATAAACCTATCAGTTCTACATTTAAATAGTTAATTCTGCAACAAGCTGACATATAAGACCTGAATATAGGCATACATATTTCTAAGTGTAGTTTTTACTTCTAAAACCTCCGTAGAAAAAACTATTACTGATGAATGCTAATAATTCGTTGGGTTTTTGGAAGGTCTGCCTAACGATCAACAAGTTTATCAAGATCAATCGAGTCCGTTAGATCTTTATCGCATCCAAGTGTCATGAAGGCCATTAGTTTGTCCTGTCTCATTACAGAGCGCAGAAATGTCTTAATGAATTTCAACTTCGAAAAGCTGCGTCGCTTGAGGCCGATGTGATGGGTGCTGTCAAGATCAAGTGCTAGCATCTGCAAGTTAATGGGAAGATATTCTGTAGCTCTTTGGCACAACGCGCTGCTTCTGCGATTGTTTTAATGTCTGGCTTGCTCGCTTTGCAGTGATGTCGAAACGTAAGTTCAACATTTAAGACATTTTCATCAGGCTCCAGTGAATAGTGATTCAGGAACAGGGGCGCACGAAAACGAAACGCCAAAAATTTGGAATAATTTATGGTAAATAAGATTATAATCAGTGTAAGGTATTAATGTCTCAACTAAAACACAATTCCGTCAATTCGCGATTCTGCAATCAAAATGTTTAATGCAATGAAGCAACATTAGTACATTACAGAAACACGCCGTTCAGCGTTCGCATTATAAAGCGAGTAAAAGTGATATCACGCATTGGTTAATGCAGCTGGCGCTGATAATTGGCAAATATGTAATAAATTGAGCGCTTGACTGCTTGAGTTCAAGCTTCTCATGTTCAAGAATAGAAATAGAGTTGAGTTCGGCAATAGGACTATAGAGGCGCTTCCCCAACTCTCCATTTATTGAGTGATAAAAATACTCTTAATAGTTGAATCATTTGCACGACTATAGTATACACAGACCTCACGCATGCACTAAGGCACACACGTGATTACTGAGTCCCAACATAAAATATATTGTTACGTACCTTCTCAACGCCGCATGAAAGTTGCACGAAACTGTCGCTAATGTCGTGGTGGATGCAACTTCCAATTTTAATCATTTCTCTCTGTGACTGCGTTCTCGCAATCTCGCCGCTATCTGAACAGTTTAAATTTCCTCCTGTTATTTGGAGTCGATGCGGTAATTCGATCTGCTCATGGTGTCAAGAGTACTCATGGTATGACAAATGGCAATTAGTGCGCTCTGCACCTTTCTGGTTATCAGCTGGCTATGAACCACGGAAAGTAAACTGATTCGGACAGTGTGTACTAGCAATTAGCAATCATGTAACCAATTTTTACTTTCTTGAAAACAAAAGCGATCATTTTACTCAATATTTATACCGGACGATCGGGACAGACTTTGTAGTCAAATAGAAAATTTGGGCCCCTAATATGCGTACCTGAAAATCACGTAATGCCCCGCGGGGCATTACGACAATTTTAATGCTCTACAACAAAAACAAACCATAAAATAAACTGCTTGTTTTACTACTGATGGTTGTGCTATATAATGAACTACTTATTAACCGAAAGTGGGGTCTTTATGGTAAAATATTAAACCGAGGTCTTGCCCTTATGACCGAGCGATACCGAGGTCAATACGGCAGGACCGAGGTTTATTATTTTACCGTAAAGACCGAACGTTTGAGGTATTAGTATTTTTTCGTATAATGTAGTGTATTCAATCTCATTATTTAATTTATTTGGCAAAGCCAAATATCGATAAACAACTACTACTACAGTACTAGAACTGTTTGTGTTAATTTAAAAACACAGCATAAAATTATAAAATTATAAAATGATTCTGGGTCGCAAATATAGATCCGATATAAAAATTTATCCGATATGGAACGTGCCTTTTTGAGCTAGCAAAGCAATGTCTCCCCGTTTTGAAAATGGATCAATTCAGGCCTATCCGATAGGGTTTTGGTGTCGCTATACACGAAAACCTATGCATTATATAGTGCATGCAAAACATTCCATTACACAGGGTGTATCAATGATAAGTAATTCAACTTTCAACTCTAGTTATCTTGCGTTATGAATAAGATTAATCTTTTAGCTGTCAAATAAAACTTGTTTTGTATCATTGCCCTAAAAAATAGCCAAATACGATCCGATTTAAAATGACCCGTCGAAATCGCCTTCTCATTTCGATTTTCGGATTGAAATTATTCTCATTTCGGATTCAATTGAATTCAAGAATAATCAAGTCTTGGTAAATTTGAAGATGGCTTTACTTGCAATTTAACAACGAAATTTTGTGGTTAAAATATTTTACGAACTGGAAGTTTGCAGAGAACTTGCAATGCCTAATGTTTCCCACATAGGCAACCTCCATTTGGGAATGCTCGGAAATTCGAAGAATTTTCTGAGGCACGGTGGAGGAAATATGTGCTTCGACCGGCAATTTCAAATTGTATCGTATTTGGCCATATTTATTCGCAATGATACAAGTAAGGCATCATTTGACGACTAAAGACTTGATCTTGATTGACTACAAAAATGGTAAATTCTGCTTATTACTTTGTAATCTATACCGTGTATTAAACTGATAAACCGTAAAATAAAGTCACTCATTAACACACTGATCGAAAACCTGGTTCTATTTGTTCATAAAGGCAGGTGTGTCTGTGTGCTTGATGTTCGGTTTGCCTCAATTTTGGTCATACTTTATTGAGATTTTAGAGCGAAACAACACTGCTGGGGGGCTCATGGGAATATATTCTTCAGCATGTTTAGGCGCAATTCAAATCTCTGTTATGGTCTTCTATTCAATAATAATTCAGAGCAAATTATTCGGAGTGCTCCACCACTCGCCCTACCCAGTGCTATAGCCTTGAACACATAACCTACTTTATACGCATTTGTGCCTTTTATATAACAGATGTCATGTTTGAAACGGCACCAAACTTAAACAGAATTTCCTCGAAATAGATCGGATTTGGATACAACACATTTTGTTTATTGTATTTATGTATTTACATATGATACCACATATCGCCAGAAGGGCAAGGATAACTCTTCCGGAGTGTACTCCAAATGCGGGATGCCAAACATTTGCGCAAAGTTGACGAAACGCGGGATTGAATCTTTCCTTACATGTGTATTGTTTATATTTATAGCTATCTCTGAACTACAAATCAGATTGAATGGATCAAGTAACAATACGAGTGGAAGAGTGGAAATCTATCATCCAATATTTGGCTGGGGTACTGTCTGTAGTTGGTTGCAAGGAGGTTTTGGTGGTTTGCCAATTTGGGGTATTACTGAAGGTAACGTCGTCTGCCGCCAGTTGGGTTTCACCGGAGCGAAGAAGGTCAGTTGCCTGGCTGACTATGGCAGAGGAAGTGGTCCTATGTTGCTTTCTAACGTTCAGTGCTCTGGCAATGAATCATATATTTGGGATTGCCATCATAATAAATGGAGTATTCCTTACTGGTTCTGCCACCATGGTTATGATGCAGGAGTGGATTGTTTCTGAGAGCACAACCATTCAAGTCAAGGATATTGGGTTAGATGTAGAGTAGATTTCCATTTTTTCTCTATATTAGCTAGATGAAACGTAGAAAAAGGAGATGCATCACAGACAACAACTTACTAAATAGAGTCGATTCCACATAATAAAATAGAACATTTCTAAAATAAAACGGCAAAATACCGCCCATTATGCTTTACAACCATTTTCAAAATTACGCGTCTAGCCCGAAAATAATATAAGTCTACATGTAGGTTTTATGTCAAACCGGACGTCTGCCGGTTGACTGTATATTTTAAAGACTAGCATTATATTGTGTATTTGGTTATGAATGTGTTAGCTTTGTAGCTTTAAAGTATTTGGAATGATTATCCGGATCTGTTTGTAATAATTATTGCAAAACTTATTAAGCAATGCAAAGAAACATCATGATCGCAACAGTCTAGCGCGAGATGGTTTGGCACACAGTTAAAATTATTATGCTTTTTCGAACTATCAAAGTCGTTCACGAAATAGATTCTGCTCTGATGCTTTGTTCTTGCTTTTAGTTACTTTATGTACTGTAGCTTAAATTGCGGTTCAATACTCTTTTTAAATGCTGAATATGGCTCAAAATGTCGTTTGTTTACAACTTTACATTCGCTATACTTATAGTTCGTGTGAAAAAAACTGGCTTGTCAACTCAAATTATTCACTGTGCCGGTGGCGTAATTTTGAAAACGGGTGTAAGTTGCCAAATTTTACCTAATTGTGCAACCACTTGATTAGAAATGAGTAAATTTAAAAACTATTTAATTTAAAATTACAGCTGAGCTATATTGGGAGACAAGAATGAAAATGTTTCAACTTACAAACGCAAGTTTAAGGTGTCTGCCTAATTTTCTCAAAGTATATCATTATCAATAAATATATTTGCAGGAAATGTATATCCGCGTGGAATTAAGGCCCCAATTACACCATACCGGATTGCATCGGAGCAAAGCGATTTTTATACCGGATTGGGCTGTTGTTTACATTACGCCACTGTAGTCCGGTGCGTGTCGCAGAGAAAAATCACTTTGCTTTGGAGGTGATATGAAAAGTAATCTGGTATACGCCGAAGCGTGTAAACATCGCAATCTGGTACGATTCGGTACAAAATCCATATTTTGTTTCCATGGAATTGGTAAAGGGAGTAGCTTGATACGGAGCCGAGCGGCATAATGTAAACACACTTGTTTTTTGTCATCTGGTATGAAATGTAATCCGGCATGGAAAGTAATGCGGTATAGTGTAGCTCCTGCCTAATATATGTTGCTTTGGCATGATTTTTCGCTTTATGTTTCGATTAGACAACAGTATTTTGTAGTTTTTAGACGCGTCTCTATAAGAGGGTTTGTCTGTCCGTTGATCGGTCTGTCTGTCTGTCCCCACTTTACCCTAATATATGAAGGAAAATTTGGGGTAATGCTTGTGGGGCCAAATTTGTGTAAGTGAGCATGCCCAGTTATGTGAGCACGCGTCATTAGTATTTATTTAAGTAGTTGTTCTTGTAATATGGTAATGAATTATATAATTAGTATAGCTCTGTCTTAACCGGCAGTTGGTTTTGAATTTTCACCCAATAAAATACTATTAATGCAATTTTTTGTCTATTTATTTCTATTTCGGATTAAACACCAACTAGCGCTGTAACTAACGTGTTCCGGATGTAATACTCTGACTTAAAAATTATTTCCAGTGATTAGACAACGAACTAATAACAAAGCCAAAATATCCTTTTCTTACAATCAGAATACTCTCGCTGTATATTTTATACCATGTGGTGACTGTGAGAAAGAGTATCTGAGTCAGGCTAAGCGCCAGTTTGATACACGTATAAAAGAACATCAAAATGCTGTTTCAACTTTAAACCGAAGGGATCAGCTTTGTCAGAACATGTGTGTGAAAACCAAGCATGCCATCGCATGGTGTAATTGTAAGGTGATCATCACTAATCATGGCTACGGCCAAAGACGTTGCCTAAATATGAATCATTATGCTTTGACTAGGGATGACGGTAGCTATTCACAACAAGAGTATTTCTATCTTGTTGGCCGATGACTTCATCCCTGGAATATACAAGGAGCTAAGATGTGACTTCAGATCACCCCTGACGAAGATACCAGACCGGAGTGTCAAACTATGGAATAGCCTGCCGGATGAAATTAACAGGGACCGCTGAGCATTTTTTGGATTGGGAGGGCTAAAGATCTCTGGGTGCGCAGTGACACTAGTATGGAGTACTGATGGCGCAAGACATTTAGGAATGTATGAGGGCATGCTCCCCCAGAAAATTTTGAAATCTACAGTCTCCCAAATGGCATTTCATGCACTTTAGGGGAAGATTTCAGAGCAATGTCGCAAGAATTCTTTTCCAATATTTGGTCAAACGAAAAGCTACTGACCACCAAACCTATACCGACCGTACCTACGCAACGAATCAGTATTTACTGCCAAGACTGGAAAAGAAATGGAATTGCCTAATTTGATACCTAAAACATTCATACTTTTTATGATATCTGAAAAGTAGCGCCAAAAGCCCCACGATTCCCTGCTATATGTAAGTAAACAATAAGCCTTAGACATAGCCGAGATAATAATGTTTTATTCAGTCTAACTTCTTTACATGGTTGTGAAAAATTATATTATGTTTAACTATGTGTATTTACTAGAAATCACAATATGTATCACAATACAATACGTATATATGGGAGCTAAAGCGCCCCAGCCCCCCCCCCTGCTCCGTTGTCCCTGAATAAATCCAATTTTTAGATAACTGTATCGGCTATGGTTTGCGGGCCTTACGCTCTACTAAAATATGTAAAGTTAGTAGTCCTTAGTATTTATATAGCTCAGTGCTTAGTAGCCAAGCTTTAAAGTGATCGCCAAAAGACTTTTTCTGCCTTCCCTCCAGTAATATATACAGCTCGGTGGTGACCGAATAGACGATGTTTTTGCGGCAGGCAGGCATAACGTTGTACATGCGTTCTTTGACAAAAATAGATATTTGATCGGACCGTAATTTTTGGCAATTTCAAAATGCTTATTCTACTTCAAACATCTGTAGAG
The DNA here is from genome assembly GCA_016169945.1 of Trachythela sp. YZ-2020. NCBI lineage: Eukaryota > Metazoa > Cnidaria > Anthozoa > Malacalcyonacea > Clavulariidae > Trachythela > Trachythela sp. YZ-2020. The sequence goes on from JADLSH010000387.1 coordinate 7,903,022, forward strand.
TGGTCAAAATTGCATCAAGATTAGAAGTGTTACATACCAAAAATTTCAGTTAGCTCTTTGTGAATATAATGTAACTTACTTGCGTGAAATACCTGTTGAAGCTTTTGCGCTACATTAAATCAAACATCGTAAGTTTTTTTGGGTAACTGATACTATATAGGTGGTGTGGAACCAATCTCAAGGATTTAAAAGACAAAGAGATTTTGCCATGTTGGATAAAATTTGAATTGCAAACCAGGAAATTCCTTTTTCAAATGTAGTATCTTAATAAATAAATATCCCAATGGTAAAATGACAGGACATTGGTATTCATATTATCCACATTTCTACACAATCTGTATCACTGTGCAGTATGTATATAATAAACATATGTATTCATGTTCAATTGGTTCAACATAGAGTGCATGACCAGTTTTTCGAATCAAAGATTCAAAGTTGATGGTTATTCAAATTCAGTCGTGAGCGTGCTTGGCCTTAAAAATTACCAACATTTTTCACTAAAGTGGCTATTACACGCGGTAATTTTTGCTGGACCTTGCGACGCAATTTTGAGACAAATTGTGAGCATGAATCTGGTTTTACCTTGCCGTTATTTTTCTTGCTAAACATGCCCAAAAGGCATCTAAGAAATAAATGAGAATGATAATATCGGTTAAGTGAAACACGGGCCATGTTCTCCGTTTTTTGTGCGTACATTTCTACATGCATCTGTGCCGAAATTGGGTTGCAAGTTGCAGCGTCGTGTAACATGGTCTTAAGTATGATCGCGGGCGATTGATATTAGTGACTTGTAAAGATATGCTTATGCAAACGTGACTAAAAACAGGCGCATATGTTTGGAAACTAGTTTTAATTTGTTTTTTCTCGCGTATCTGACTTTGTGTACAACCAGAGTCCATAGTTTTTTACCCGTATAGCTGAAACTGTGAAATTAGCGACTCACTGTTTTTCGTCACGTCCGCGTCGTAGATTAAGCATATCTTAGTCACTATGTATGACGTGAACAACCTCGTATCCAGGGCTTCTGTGCTTGTGACTTTAGAGACCAAGACGTCGTTACCTCTCGTCCATCCCTTTGGCTATGACCATTATTTCCTTCGGGGGCGAATATTTCCTTCAGGGGCGAATATTTGACAGGTAATATTTTGCCTATACTTGCCTAGAATTCAAAGGTGAATTTTAGGATTGCACGAGGCCTACAGTATATTAACCCCCTGAAGCTCTAATCCCAATAAAATGCATTAATTTTCGCTTTATAACGGCGCAATTTTGGGACGAATAAAGCGTGAAATCTGACCCTTGTATTTGAGAAGGAATAAACACCACTGGGAACGGATAAATCCGATCAGTCCGCCCCTGAAACGGGCATGACGAATTTTGGTATAAAATGCAGAATGTTGGCTGCGGTTATTATTGCTGATACCCTTGTCTGTTTGGGCCTTTCCTCCTAAACCTACGTTTACGTGCTGCGATTAGTCGGGACAAATTTTGAATTTAGGTGAATGTTAATGACAAATATTTTGAGTTAATGTTGTTGTCACGACGACGTCAGTAGTAATAGCTCGGGCTTAATGGACCCATTTTATGCGTAAAATTTAACGAGTATCCTGCATAATTCATGAGTTAATTATGTCAAAGCCTTTAAATTCTGGTAGAATTATGGCTTACCTGGCTTTAGTTTACAAAGTGAGCGATTTTTGTGACACTGAAACAGTGCGAGAAGCCGTTCGAATATGTGTAGACGATTTAAAACAATTTGATTTAGCGAGTATGAAATAAAACTGTCTTGGTTTCAACGCTTAATTTCATGGCTGGTGGGTTAGTGTTACAGCTTAACCGCGTGTAATTTAAATATCACTAATTGGAATTGAATAGCGAAAGTCATTAAGAAGTCATTAACTGTTGTACATGGGTGAACACATTGTACTTTAACGACATTGCCCAAACCATGAATTTCCCCCTTAAGTTAAAGCCTATTTTATGGCCTTAAATTGTTTAAGCAGGACAGAAAGACTGAACACATTGCACTTTAACGACATTGCCCAAACTTGATTTTGCTGAGCTTGTACAAAAAGGTTGTTAACGACTGGACTAGCCTGATCTTGTAGTTCTCTAAACGGCAAAGTAGGGAGCACACATAGATAGCACAAATTGAAAACTTTCGCTTTGGAGCAACAACGTAAAAATCGTCGAAGTTGTACTTTTAAAAAGAAAATGTTGCAAGATGATATTTACATGGTTGACGAAAGTCGATTATGTCGGAACCCCCTCAAATTGTTGGAAGCAATTTACGCTGATACAGTTGCAAATGAAATTACGCAGTTGTGCCAGGAAAACGAATGTAATTATTATTATTATTATTTACAAATATTTTACAACGGTAGCCCTTCAGAACACCTATGATCTGTTTTTCAAGAGGCCGTTTGAAACTGCTATTTACATAATATTATTAGAAAACAAGAATGAAACCTAGTCAAATGCACACATAAGTATAAAATTATCACACTATTAAAAATATTTGAAAAGGAAAATTATTACATGCAGATGGAACATATGTAGCTAGATCTATTTAATGTTACTGTTTTCTCTGAGAGACGTCTTGAATTGACCTGTCGACATTTCATTTGTCTTAACCTTATTTGGCAAGTCATTCCAGCATTTTGCTCCTGTGTAAATAAAGCTTTTTTTCAGGAAATTTGTTCTAGGTTTATTTAGCTGAAAATTAAGCCCGTTACTTCTAAGTTGATACTTTTCATTATTAGATAAACTGAACATATTAGCCATATTTTCCGGCACTTCCTTATTTTTAACATTAAACATAAGTGTAGCTTTCTGAATATCTCTCCTTTCCTTAAGTGTTTGCCAACCAAGTTCTCTCAACAGGTCTCTTGATCGGATCTCGTATGATTTACCCGTAATTATTCTTGCCGCTCTGTTTTGCATTTTCTGCATATTATCAAGCAAGTAGCTACTACAATTATCCCAGACCATGCTACAATAATCAAAGTAAGGAAGAACCAATGACTTATATACTGTGATCAAAATTTCTTTTGGCACAACCTGCTTAAGTCGCCTTAGCATACCTAATCCTTTAGAAACTTTTTTTATTACATTACCAACATGCTCATTCCATAAAAGCTGGTCATCAACAACGATCCCCAAGGTTTTGCATTGTTTTACACGTTTGATGTTTGTATCTGCTAGTTTTATTAAGGGATCCCGATCGATGCTATTTAGTTTACTTCTTGAGCCTATTATCATGTATTCTGTTTTATCTTTGTTTAGGGTCAATTTGTTGCTAATTAGCCATTGATGTACACATTCCAAATTTTTATTCAGATTTTCCTCTAATTCGTCAATCGATCTGGCTGTGGCAGTTAAATTAGTATCATCAGCAAACATGCTTGCCGAAGCACCATCCATGCATTTTGGCAAATCATTAATATAAACTAAAAATAATAGGGGCCCCAAATTCGACCCCTGTGGTACTCCACATGTTATAGCACATTGCCTCGACATTGCCTGATTACTTTTACATATTTGTTTTCTGTTACTCAAATATGATCTAAACCAATCCAATGTTAATCCGTAAATTCCATAAATTGATAATTTTTTAATCAAAATATCATGATCTACACAATCAAATGCTTTCTTCAAATCCAAAAATATAACTCCATTCAATAGCCCTTTATCCATGTTTATATACCAACTATTTGTAACTCCTAATAGGGATGTTTGTGTTGACTGTTTTTTCCTAAAACCTGCTTGCTGTTTTGTTAGAATGTTGTTGTTTTCTAGATATGCAGAAAGTTGTTGAAATATTAATTTTTCGAAAACTTTTGTGATTACTGACAAAATGGATATTGGCCGGTAATTATTGCAGTCATTTCTATTTCCTGTTTTATAAATTGGTGAGACTATTGCAATTTTCAAATCATCTGGAAAAATACCAGTACTGATTGATTTGTTAAAGATTTGAGTCAGAGAAGCAACGATTTCTTCCGCTGCATCTTTTATTAACTTAGGAGGAATCCTATCGTGTCCAGTGGATTTCGATGCTTTAATACTCTTAAGTATTTTCATCATATCATGTTCATTTACTGTCTCTAATTGAAATTCAGTGTCTTGAACAGATACGTAGCTATCAGCTGGTTTTGATAAATTAGAAATACTTTTAGCTAAATTAGGCCCAATTTTCGAAAAGTGATCATTGAGGGTGTTTGCTATATCTCGTGCATCGGTGATAGTTGTATCATTTATGATCAATTCCTTGATGTCTGTCGTCTTAGATTTTTTATTGACTACCTTGTTAATCGTTTTCCACATTTCTTTCGGGTTTTTGGAAGTGTCTTTGAAACATTTCAAGTAATATTTTGTCTTAGTTGATTTAATCTTTAGAGAGTGCATTTCTAGCCTGTTTATATGCTTGGTGAATGCTGGGGGAGCCTGTCTGAACAGCTTTCTTTTTAAGATAATCTCGATGTCGCATATGTTTCATTATGTCATCAGTAAGCCATGGCGTATATTCACTCCTTACCCTCCTGGTTATTGGTGGATATAGACGAAGGATGGCAGACGTGCGGTATAGAAGCTATAGAACGTGTTAATAGCAAGCATTTGATTTGGGACTCGCTTGCCGAGGCTGCAAGAATACTGAAAATCAATTGCCACGAAAACGTCCTTGAGCGTTTAAGAGAATTAAAAAAGGCACCAGAACACATGTTCGTTTACGACTTGGAAGAATCGTATCACTGTAGAAAGAGCTACCAATTACAATGCATCCTAAATTATTTATCTTTTTGGAGGGAAAAGTGAACAAGTCAAGAATATCGAATGCTGGCAATATTTCTAGTAAAAAGTAGTTGACGTGTTATTATAATGATAAAGAGGCTAAGGCGATAAACTTTTAATTCCACCTTTGGGATAACTTTACTTTACATTAAAAGTTATACGTAAAGCATACTGTAACTAAACATTCAGTTATATTAACGTGTGCATGCGCAATTGAAAATAGAGAAAATATACGTCTTGTGTACAATTTTATTAAAATATTATTACACTCCGCATAGAGTATATTATATCTGTTTATATAAGGTAGTTGAGGAAGTCTAGTCTGAATCAGTATTTTCGCCCTCTTCCATATAAGCATTGTCTTTTAAAAGACGTTTCAGAAGAAACTTTCTTTTATCAATGGCTGCTTCCAAAGCCTCATCATGATCAAAGTCGTCACTGTTTATAAACACATCTCTCGTGTTCATTACTTTTCTATGTACATGATTCCTCATAAGCTGTTTCATCCACAATAGACGTTCCAGATAAACACTTTCGAGCTCTTTTTGTAGTTTAGGTAATATCAACGCGTACGCTTGCTTGTTGGAAGTTTCGTCATCAAGACCGTTTTCGATAAGATTCTGTTTTATTTCTTCGTACTCGCTGGCATATCTTTGTTTTGCTTCCTCTATTAATGGTTTCCAAGGATCACTTTCATCTTCTAATTCAGAACCTGATTCATTTCCATCTACCTCAGAAAGATCACTTTCATCTTCTAATTCAGATCCTGATTCATTTCCATCTACCTCAGAATTTTGTACATTATCACTATTTGACGCTTCGTCATCTGACTCCATGGGTACGGAATTGTGATTTGTATTCTATTTGGTGTCTTCTAAAAAGACCGCTTGGTTTTTAAGCCTATACTATCCGTAGCAGACATGAATATCCTTTCTGTCTAACCGAGTATGCGGCTAAGTGGGGTGTTGAACAGACATAAGGACCAAGTCACTCAAACTCAGCTCATGGGGTATGAGTAATTATGAGTGGTTGTCGTGAGCTTGTCTACGTCAATGCTCATTCATGAGCTATACAGAGCAAGTACTCATGAGGCATGAGTAATCATGAGTGGTCGTCGTGAGCTTGTCCACAAAAGTGTTGAAAATAGTATATCTTCGTACTTTTCAACTCGGCTTCCAGCAGCCAGCAGTCGTTTGGAGCATTGTTGGCAAAGTAGATAGGGCATGGAAATTCTTACAGGTCTGGTAGCCAGTCTGAATGAGTTACGGGACATCTGTCATGTTTTCGTCTTGCTCGAGCCATCTATTATGTCTGCTCAACGAAAATGAGCATTTCAGAGTGCTCATGGGGTATGAGTAATTATGAGTGGTTGTCGTGAGCTTGTCCACGTCAACGCTCATTCATGAGCTATACAGAGCAAGTGCTCATGAGGCAATAATTTTCTTAAAATCCGTCATTTGCTACTAAACAGTGCTGAAGTGATGAGCTGCAAGTTTTGTGGTAAATCTTTTAATCGTCGCTTTAATTTGCGCAGACACGAAAACGAATACTGCCCATTCCGAGAGGAGAAGTCGGATACAAATCACAATTCCGTACCCATGGAGTCAGATGACGAAGCGTCAAATAGTGATAATGTACAAAATTCTGAGGTAGATGGAAATGAATCAGGATCTGAATTAGAAGATGAAAGTGATCTTTCTGAGGTAGATGGAAATGAATCAGGATCTGAATTAGAAGATGAAAGTGATCCTTGGAAACCATTAATAGAGGAAGCAAAACAAAGATATGCCAGCGAGTACGAAGAAATAAAACAGAATCTTATCGAAAACGGTCATGATGACGAAACTTCCAACAAGCAAGCGTACGCATTGATATTACCTAAACTACAAAAAGAGCTCGAAAGTGTTTATCTGGAACGTCTATTGTGAATGAGACAGCTTAGGAGGAATTATGTACATAGAAAAGTAATGAACACGAGAGATGTGTTTATAAACAGTGACGACTTTGATCATGATGAGGCTTTGGAAGCAGCCGTTGATAAAAGAAAGTTTCTTCTGAAACGTCTTTTAAAAGACAATGCTTATATGGAAAATACTGATTCAGACTAGACTTCCTCAACTACCTTATATAAACAGATATAATATACTCTATGCGGAGTGTAATAATATTTTAATAAAATTGTACACAAGACGTATATTTTCTCTATTTTCAATTGCGCATGCACACGTTAATATAACTGAATGTTTAGTTACAGTATGCTTTACGTATAACTTTTAATGTAAAGTAAAGTTATCCCAAAGGTGGAATTAAAAGTTTATCGCCTTAACCTCTTTATCATTATAATAACACGTCAACTACTTTTTACTAGAAATATTGCCAGCATTCGATATTCTTGACTTGTTCACTTTTCCCTCCAAAAAGATAAATAATTTAGGATGCATTGTAATTGGTGGCTCTTTCTACAGTGATACGATTCTTCCAAGTCGTAAACGAACATGTGTTCTGGTGCCTTTTTTAATTCTCTTAAACGCTCAAGGACGTTTTCGTGGCAATTGATTTTCAGTATTCTTGCAGCCTCGACAAACGAGTCCCAAATGAAATGCTTGCTATTAACACGTTCTATAGCTTCTATACCGTACGTCTGCCATCCTTCGTCTATATATTACATTCGTTTTCCTGGCACAACTGCGTAATTTCATTTGCAACTGTATCAGCGTAAATTGCTTCCAACAATTTGAGGGGGTTCCGACATAATCGACTTTCGTCAACCATGTAAATATCATCTTGCAACATTTTCTTTTTAAAAGTACAACTTCGACGATTTTTACGTTGTTGCTCCAAAGCGAAAGTTTTCAATTTGTGCTATCTATGTGTGCTCCCTACTTTGCCGTTTAGGGAACTACAAGATCAGGCTAGTTCAGTCACTTTGTAAACTAAAGCCAGGTAAGCCATAATTCTACCAGAATTTAAAGGCTTTGTCTCTTCATATCTTTGACATAAATTTTCAAACACATTATCTCTTACAATACTACATATCATGGAGTTATATGTATGTTCATGCTTTTCTAAAAGCAGTTTGATGTAAAACCGTAACGTATTCCGCGTTAATTCTACGTTATTTTCCTTAAAAACATCCAGAATTAACTGTTCTGCCATCTTGGAATAAAATGACGAACTTTCGGAAACCTCTCGTTGTTTTAACGTCGTCGGAATGAATCTAATTATAAATGCTCATTAATATGCATAACTCGTACTCGGAATTGTTCGCATTATCCTCGGAAATGAATTAATTATAAACTCATTAATATTCAGATCATTAACATAATTAACTCATGAATTATGCAGGTAACTCGTTAAATTTTACGCATAAAATGGGGTCATTAAGCCCGAGCTATTACTACTGACGTTCGGCACATATTTTTCAACTATCGTTATTACCAAAACCGCGGATGCATCCTCTCGCGCGAAAAAACGCATCATGGTTTCGTGTCAAAACATTCAGGAATGCGACTACATTCCTATACCTTTTACTGTTAAAATGTCAAACTATGGTGAAATCGACATTTTGAGAATATCGACATCTGATTGGTCTGTGGGTAATTTCGTTGATATTAGCTAATAATAGTTTGACATTTTAACAGTAAAAGGCATAGGAATGTAGTTGCATTCCTGAATATTTTGACACGAAAACAAGGCACATTATTTTGGGCGACAGGAAGCATCCGCGGTTCCAAATAATAATGTGCATCTGAAATTTGCCTCGACAAATTGTATCGTGTAAGCATACCTTAAGCTTTCACAACCGTTTTCCGAGGATCTCACTAAAAGACGTCAGCACATGCATATGCTAATTTATTATAGTATTTTTGAACTAAAACATAAATTAATAAACACAACTACTGTAGAATAGACTAACTGCGCATTGAACATTGATAAATATTATGATACGTGCCCTGATGATAATATTATGACTTTTTCGACAGTAACTGTATGTTGTAAACACTAAAAAAATTAGCGACTACGATGTTTATACCGTTGTTTAGGATCACTCAGAGCATGTTTTCAGACAAGACGTCGCAGACAACAGAACTTAGAAGACGGCAGTCATTCAAATAATCTCCAACGAGAAAGCAGGAGACAAAGGATAATAATGGCGATGAGTGAAAAATGTTTTGGAAAATTTACATTTACGTTACGCAAATAAATAGACGGATTTCATGTCGCGTCACAAAATTTGTGATATATTAAAAACGAAAGTTGAAAAGCTGATTATTTTATATGTTTTGCAGATCATTACACCTAGTTTTATTCAATAATATGAGACTTAGGCCTATCTCTAGAGTTTAAGAGTTTATTATTCAACATGAAACCCCTCTTTTTGTATCCATCCATTCTGAATTATAGAACAACATGCAGTAGAGAATGTTTGAGAACCTTTCTGGGAATTACCGTTTAATGTTCAAGTTTATAACAGAACAAGGAATTGATAATGCTCGATTTATAACAGAGACTGATCATTCGTCAATACGCATCATCCGTCAAACAGATCATTCCTCTTAGTGTAAACACAAGATGAACTACTATAGAGACGGATGACCGTCAAGACAAACTTGGGTGAAAAGGAATAGTTCGTCTGCGTATAAACGCGAGCAAACGGACGGGGTCATCCGTCAAGATGAACAACAAACCCCCCGTCTACTGCAGATATTTCGTCTGGACAGGTGATCAGTCTGTTTGCTGGTGTTTATATATACCAAGCACAGACGAATTATCGACTGAATTATTGTTTTTCGTCCAAGTTCGTGCAAGCATTATCCGTCTCTAGTATAAATCGGGCCAATTTCAATTCTGTGATGCGTGTTTTCCCTCAAAATTAAATTATGGCACTTGATTGCCATTGGTACAGTATATAATAATGAAAAAGGAATTTCTACTCGGGCTCGGTGTAAGCTAACGTTAGTTCCGATAAGAGAGCCGCTAACGTCTGCGAAGGAGGCTATAAAACTTGAGTGCATTTACAGACTGTATACATACATACATACATACATACATACATACAAACATACATACACACACACATACACACATACATACGTACATACATACATACATACATAAAATTTTATTTCAACACGCTAGCCACAACAACAATATGTTGGTTTCCATGGGGGGCGTGCTATAGAATATATAAAGAATACAAAAATATATATGAAAATAAATACAAAATAACAAAACAGAAACAAGACATGCAAATATAACTTTGTTACAGATGATCAAATTTAATGATCATGCTGCTATAATAAGCCTTTCCTAAGTTATGGAACTGGACCTTGGAATCGTATAAGCCTTTTAAATGAATATAAGTTAGCCTATTGGCCTTTTTGGCATCATTAGGTAAATTATTTCAAATAAAGGCACCATTATATTTAAAACATTTCTTCATAAATTCAGTCTTAGGCATTAGTAGCAATAAATCTGTGTCGCTATTTCGAAGATTGTATGAAATAGGACAATTAATAATTTTCTGAAACGATTCATTCAAATATAATTAGGTGCAGTTAGATTATTTAAAATTTTATATATAAAAACCGATTTCAAGTAATCTCGCCTTTATAATAATAATAATAAAATGGTTTATTAACGCATTTTGCACCAACATGGTGAATTAAAGCGTGTATAATATTTAGAATATTAAAATCTTATATAAAAATACATATAAAAATTTATAATCAGATAAAATTCATTATTGACAAGCAAATATTACTATTACTATTAAATTAGATACAACATCTAAGCTATTGTTTTGAAACGTTCGAACACATAGCTGGAATAAAGCTATTTTTGTAGCGGTCAGTCCGACATTTGGGTACACTATAGTCCATGTTATTCCGTAGGCAACGTCCATACATGTCTTCTCTTGTCGGCGGTAATAGACAATGAAGTTGAGAACTAGGTTCTTGGATCTTTTTAAATGTTTTATAGCACAGAATTTGTCGTCTATCTTCTAAACGAGAGCATCGTGCGATACTGAGGGCTTCATTATAGTTACTTCCAGGGTAAATAATGCGTAAAGCTGTCTTTTGAACATGATCAATCTTATCGGAGATGTACTGTGGTAAGTTAGTATGCCAAACCGGGCAAGCATACTCAAGGATTGATCTCACCGGCCAAGGAGAAGTAAATGACAAGAAGATCGGCCGAAGGAAGGCCACTACGACTTAAAACGCGTAAATCTTCATGAATTTTAGGCCCGTGAGCAATTTGCCATTTATATCTAAGCTCGCTGAAAGAGCTGTACTCGAACAGACATATATTCAGTGGTAGATAACGACTTGTATCCATCTGCGCAGTCATCATATCGAAGGAATCGTAGCACCGAGACTGCTCTGCTGAAAGTGAAGAATGACCTTTTGATGAACATGAATGAGCAACATGTTTCGCTCCTTGTACTATTGGATATGAGTGCGGCGTTCGATACGGTTGATCATCGTATTCTGCTAGAGCGTTTGTCATCTAAATTTGGTTTTACTGGAAGTGCCGCCAGTTGGTTCCGCTCTTATTTATCTCATAGATCTCAGCGCATAGTGATTCGCGGAACTGTTTCCGAGAAGTTCGATGTGCCTCATGGTGTTCCTCAAAGTTCTTGCCTGGGACCTTTATTGTTCACAATTTATGCCAGCAAACTGTTTGACGTCATCGAGAATCACTTACCAATATCACATTGATATGCAGATGACACCCAATTGTACGTTGCATTTAGACCAACCGAAGAATGTGGTGAGTCAGATGCGGTCATTGCCATGGAACGTTGTATCGAAGACATAAGGATGTGGATGTCTGTAGACAAACTGATCAACAACCCTGATAAAACTGAATTTCTCCTTATTGGTACTAGACAGCAACTCCCTACGGTCAACTTCAGCCATATCGCGGTTGGTGCTGCGGACAATGCCCCCCAACCTGTTGCTAAGAATTTAGGCGTTTGGTTTGATTCTAACCTCACCATGAGCAGCCACATTTCGAAGACTGGATTTTACTTTCTATATAATATAAGACGTAGTAGAAAGTACCTTACTAAAGAATCGACCGAGACACTCATACATGCTTTTATATCCAGTCGCTTGGATTATTGCAACAGCTTATTGTATGGATTGCCCAATTCCCAATTAAGCAAGCTACAGAGAGTGCAAAATGCCGCTGCACGTCTCGTGTTCCAAGAATCAAAATGTTGCCGAATTACACCATTGTTGCGAAGCTTACATTGGCTCCCAGTCAAATATCGCATTGACTTTAAAATACTCTTACTAACGTTTAAGGCTATTCACAGAATAGCTCCAGATTATATAAGTAACCTTATCTGCCTCAACGTGCCCACAAGATATAGTCTCCGTTCAAGCAATACTATGTTACTGAGCGTTCCGTCAGGGAAATCACTAAAGACTTTAGGCGATAGAGCATTCTGCATGGCAGCTCCTGCACTATGGAACAGTTTGCCATATCACATTAGAAGTTGCTCATCCTTAAATATTTTTAAACAGTCTATTAAGACATTTTTATTCCGTCAAGCTTCTGAATAGCTTTCTTGGAACGTTAAGTTAAATTTTACGGATATTTGTATAGTTTTTCATTGTGTCCAGAAAAATCGTGTATTAACTTTCTCTAAAAGCAAATTTTCTCACTCATTGAAGGGAACAAGTATGCCTATTAATGCGAGTTAAGAGGTCAGATACCATAAATCCTCTACTAAGTCCCTCTGTGTTGGGGGCATATTTGTTTTAGGCATTTTTGATGGGGTGCTCATTAAAGACAAGACTTATTGGTATATTTAAGTTGTACACTATCAGATTAATGATTGAACTTAATTCAAAAATAGTAACATGGACATTAATATTGCTGGTAAGCTAAAAACTTTTATGACAACTTTACACTTGTGTTTCTCTATCGGAAGGGGGGGGGGGGTTGTTTTAAAAAAAGAGACTGGCTTGCTTTTAAGAAGGGGGTAGTTTGAGAGGGGTTCTTAGTAGAGGATTAATAGCATATTAATACAAGGCGTGAGATAATATAAATATCCTCCTCATGCATTGAAACACTTTTCATCTTTGTTGCCATTGATCTTCCACTCTTTTTTGCTACGGGCTCATTCCTTCTCACGTTTTCTGCAAACTGGTGCAAACGTTTAGGTTTTCCGGCCTCTCTCTGGAATGGATTATTCTTACAATTTTGCCCCTTGCTCTGGGATGCTTTTGAACCATTTGCCACCTTTCGTCTCTTAACAGATTCTGGTTGAACATGAATCTTTCCTCTTTTTCGTTTCTTTACAACTGAGGTAGTAGTGAGACGTGTGTTCAACACTCCTTGAGTTCCAAATGTATGAAAACTGGTTGTCAACTTTGATATTGGCATCTTCATTACTCTTTCTGTAAATTTCATTACACCTTTAAGGAAATTTTGATCACATGCATCAAGTTTTCCATTCACATAATTCAAGGCATGTGTGATAGCCTTCCGCTGAGCACAAGTACTTGAGGGCGCAGAAAAATGAGGTGTCCGACCATCTCGGAGGTGCCCGACCGTCGACGGTTTCGAAATTTGCGTCGGCAAGCAGTGGATTGATTTCGTGCGCTTAAAACAAGCAAAATGGGATCAAACTCTTTCGTTCTGCACACTATACGATGGAGGATTCTATTGAAATGTTTTCTGGTCTCTCTGGTAAAAAAAAACGAGGTTAGCTACCGACGAAATTTGCGTCGATGCAATTCCAAAATACACGACTACTGCCGCCTACAAATCGCTGTCTGCGAGAGCCAAAAGAATGGTAGGTACAATACTTTCAAATTTCTGATTCTATTTTGTTTTTCTGTTAAGGGTAAATTTCGTTTGTCAATCGTTTTAATATATGACCAATTTTAGTCACAAATATATTATTTAAATAAGTTGTAAAAGAAGCTATTTCAATGCAGTCTGCTGGTGTTGGTCATAGTCACGCAATAAATATAAATGAGCCACAGCCGATGGAGTCACTAGAAATAGCACAAAATCGTGAGGATATGAGTGAAATAGCGTATCAAAACCATTTGGTTGCGTCGTCAAAGGATGTACAACGAGTACTGTATTATTTTAAACAGACAATGTAGCAGTAATTTGACCCAGCAGTAAATTATAAAACTCTCCTTGTGTTTGTTGATTATTTAGAAGAATGATATATCAACTGAAACTAGTGGTTATGTTGGTTATACCTATTTAATAAAGGAAGAAAAACATGGAACAAGTTTATAACAATAAAAGCAAAATACAATACAATGTCAATGATTATAAAATAACTAGAAATACATTCATGCAGAACCCCCTCGCCCAGGCGGTGTGCGCATTGGGGTCGCAAAGCACTACGGTCGAAGCTTTTTCAAAATGGCGTTGTTGTGTTCAAAACAAGGTGAGCTTCTGTGGAGATTTTATCATATTAATATCAACTATTTTATAATGTTTTATAAAAATTATGACTTTGTATGGTTTAATCAAGCTTCTTTGAGCATTTCTTTTGTTAAATCCAACACATGTGTAGAAATGGTTTGATATATTATTGGCCGGTTTTTTTTACGCGGGAATTTAAGGGTTTAGTTTTTTGCACTTTGTGAGTTATTTGTGCCAGTCCGTTTGCTAAAATAAGTGTAAATGACTTCTTTAATACCTGTTCTTCATAGAAATATAAACGCTCCCCAATGCTCCCAAACGCAACATACAGTTATAACTCGCTAAACATAGTGATATTTTTATCTTGCACAGGACTGTAAATAGCCACAAATGGCATCGAAAAGGCGTGTGTTGGAAGAAGGCAATACACCGGGGAAGCCCGTAAATAAACGTAAAGCAGCACAAACTCAAAGAAAACAAAGGTCAAGGAAAACACTTTTTCCCCAGGAGTCGCAAAATGCCCGTCCAAATCGAACAGAATGGTCTGACGAGGAACTTTCTGCTTTGGTTCAATATATTTGTTTATTTTGGGATGAAGATAATACAGACAAGTGGCCTATGTTAAAAGACCCGAAATTTTGGGATGCTTGTGCTGAGTCGGTTAGCAAATGTTGTAACTCATCTCGAACAGGTTAGTGCTTTCTAGTTTACTATTTTTCATATATTCAATGAGGAAACGGATATTTTTTGGATGCTTTTTTATCTTAGTCACAGAATATCTTCGAACTATAAAAATGACATAAAAAATGCAGAACATGTTTAATACTTTATATCACATTTGACCTTATTTACTGTCAAACTCCATTATTTGACATATGTGCACGACATGTTTGCTAAAATTAAATTTATTTGCACCACAAACATTTCGCATACCAAAACAATTCCATTCTTCCAATTTGTCCTCTCTGCAGTATAAAATTTTGTTTATTTTATCTAATATACTTTCCACTCTATCACAGGTTCTGCTTGTCGTACCAAGGTGATAAAGCACTTATCAAAAAAGTTCAAGACTTTGTCAGAAGCTGAGGAAGCCTTCGATATCGACTATGAAAACTCCAAAGCATCAACTGAAGACATCTCCACCTCGGGTTTCCATTCGAACAGCTCTGCAACCACATATGATTTAACTGACACAGAATATCTTGTTGAGCAATTTCTAGCCAGTTATGATGATATGTCATTGGAACTACGAAAGCAAATATTAGAGGATGTTTTCAAGAAGTATGTCATTGGAACTGGTGATATCAATTTATATGTGTTTGTTTCAGACAGTTTTCTAACATCCAGTATAAGTGGAATGAAAACATTGTTTGATGCAAAGAAGGCGAATGTTATCTTACAATTGAGCAAATGCTTTGAGGGTCCAGAACCTCGTATGCCACTGGATAGAATGCCCTTTGGTTTGCTGGATTACAACGTCAAATTCTTTTCCAGCACTAGTTCCGTCAACCTTAAAGTTGAAGACCACTATGCCTCTTGGCTTCAGACAATGTTTGCCCATTTTGGACACAAATGGCTATGTTTGCATCGGGGACCAACATGGCAGTATGAGTGGAAATCAGACCAACAAGGCTCAGAACGACCAGATCATCACGATGACAGTGCGAATCCTGGCACCAATCTTTGCAATATTATTGAAGAAGCATTGCAATTTTCTGCAATAGATTTGAATGCCAGTGATGAGGAACAAGTGGATGATGAAAATTTGAAATACATGAATATCACTATGTGTAATCTTTCTCTGGCTGCTGCTGCTGCTGATGATGAAGTACCGGTCACTTCTACCCCAGTGCAGCATAATGGTGTCCCCAACCCTGCATCTGATATTCCTCCTTCCCAGGAATGTAATGGCGATTTTCAGGATGGTGCACCAGTATCGCATTTATGGACATCAGTTTCGAGATTTGAAATGCAAGAAATAGAAATTGGTCTTGTTTCACCTGAGCAAATGGACCATTTGCACAACATTGTGCCGAAAGCCAATCCCACCTCAAACCGAAATCCTCATAAATTTAATCCACTTAAGGTATGTAACATTATTTAACTCGTGAGAACAAATAGTAAAAAGTTTCACGTTGGGTTTGACATCAATATTGAGATGCGTGAACGGATGCCATGTAAATTTTTCTAAGATTTTATAATAGGTAGCGTCGACGTACACAAATAAGGTGTAATACATGTGTGTACTTATATAATGTTTTAGTTGATGCTTCCGCCATATTTCTTAATGCTTAAAGAAATACAACTGCAGAACTGCCCACCATTCCCAATCTAAAAATTTATATCACCAGGTGTTAGATAGTAAAATACTAGAGCAGGATAAGTATTAAGTGGGTCACATTGTGCATTAAATTGGGTGATTTCTGGTGTTTTAGTTGGGGGTGCAATGTGCATGCATGATGTATCAGTAATTATGTGAATATATATAATGTAAATTCAAGCTGTGCGAAAAAAAGAATGTCATGACTGAGTATATACATTAATTAATGTATTTTTTTAATATCACAGTGGTGATGAAAATTGAAGATTCTATGTTTTAAATTCTAAGCATTGCTTTCTATTGGTCCTAATACAGAGGAAGATAAACATTGCAAGTTTGGGAGCTAGACAACTACAAAAGCGGGTTGCTACCTCTGGATTTTCAAGATCAGTTGATGTGCAGGTATGCTGAAACATCAATAAGTTAAAGTGCTTACATGTATAACCACAAAATGGGTTTTTGGTGATTGGGATAAAGTATAGAAAGTTAGTTAATACGTTCTGTATTAGATAATGATTAGATAAAGATTCCACGTTTTCATTTTAGGTGAAAGCACTTGAAAAAGCTAAAGATAGCAACCCGACAGGAAGGTGGTGGATAAAGGCAGATGCCTGTGATGTGCGACATGGTCTTAGAGAAAGTGTAAGGGGTATTTGGGCTGGCGATGAAGATCTTGGTGATGGTTCCTTGCAAATACTGTACAAAGAATATAAGGAGAGATGTGCATTTGTGAAGAGGATTGGCTCTCCAGATAGAGAAAGGTTCATCACCGTGGATGTAAAGAAAATGTTAGCCTTAGTAGAAGAGGATTTAACTTCCTTGAAAGCTGGCGAAATATTAGCAAAGGCTGCATACACAAAATTGCTTGATGGTGGTGCTTCATCTGAGCAATCAAAGATGGAAATGGCCTGGAATGTGATTGGTTTTGAGGAACTAATTAAGAATGTCGTTCAAATACTAAGTGATTTGAATGCTTTTATCTCTGATGATAGCAATCCGAACATGCCAACTATTAAGTCTGACATCCTCAATTATTTGAAAGGGTTGTATTCCAAAAAACGGATTGCAGCAACGCACATATTGGTCTTCATGGTGGCAGATGAATTACGAAACCGCAAGCCGTATGCTATCCCTGTCCGCTTCATGCCTTATAAGTCCATTACTGATGGGAAACTAAGGCAACTTGAGTTGGAGTTAGAAAATGTCATGATAGCGAATGGAATGACTGTCGTGGGTAGGTAGTGTACATACATTTAAACACCATATCCAATCACACCTAGAATTCACTATTATCCAAGATTGTGATGTTGTTTAGAATTAAGGATAATAGTGAATTCTAGCCCTAACCGTAACTCTAATCCTAACCCTAAATCCAAATAAAAATTGAAAACAATAATAAAATAGAACAAGACGCAAAATATACCTAAAAAATGGTTATGCCTTTTATACCTTAATTTTAGGTTTTACAACCGACGGGGAGTTTAATTCTTTGAGAACAATGGGGCTGGTTCGACCAATATCAGTTGCTGAGCTGATTAAAAATGCTAAGAAAGAAGCTAGGGGTATGCATGTAAAGACTATCACCTCAATATTTACATTGAACGAACATGGTACGTATTAACAGAGCTCAAGTATAGGTTTTCTCTTTCCAGATCTTGTCTGTTTCCTTCTAATCTTTGATTACTTTTACCATTTTCTTCATTTTGAAAGCGTATGTTTAAAACACGGGAACTATCTTTTGTTAGGAAATCCAGTGAAAGAACACCCAGCTGTCCCAGTGGAAGAAGTCGAATGGCTGAACGACTTTATCACAAGTTTCGAAGACCAAGAGTCGTTTGGAAAAGGATTGTTGCTGCTTCGACGGAAACAGTTTCCATTCGAACACAACCCAAACCCTTGGGTAAACGGTACGAGATTTTGTAACTTTCAAATCGGTAATCGGCATGGGTAGTTTCAGGCTTTGGCCTTTGTGCAAAAGGACCCGGGCCGTTACGCAATAATTAACCTAATTAATGCAAATATATATTTAGATTTATTTATTTACTTATTTTTAAAAAAAATATATTTATAGTTATTTATATATATATATATTTATTTATTTATTTATATTTATTTATTTTTTCTCTTTTTATTAGGAAGAGCAGAAACTAATGGAGAAGTTTTGAAATCCATTATGGCGATATTTCTATATCGGAAGAAGATCGATGATCTTCGAAATGATGCAAGAGACCCAGCAGATTTCGTCAACCATTTGTACCAGCCAGAGAAAAATGTAAATGGGGAGAGAGTACATCACCGCGAAGACCACAACCACCTTCTTAAACGCATTTGTTCGCGTCTTCGGGAGGGTCACATCCCTGGCCTGGATTTGCGACACCTTCGCGATGCCCTCCACGATCATTCGACTGGCTTGACCTATGAGGCATTGACAGGAAAAAATAAGCAGTCGGTTCCCGATTGCGAGAGGCTCATTGGTCGTGGTGTGGTGGATTATTTACGTCGGATGGGTCACGAAAGTTCTACCAGAGTAATTGAAATATTACATAATTGGCACAAAGCTGCAGACGGGCGAGGTTTGTCAGAAACCCAAAGATCATCATATTACAGAGAGATGAAGAATTGGATCTTGGCTGATTGGATGCCTTGGTTTAATTATATGCCTGACTATCGTACGATTGATGTAAATCGGTATGTCATACGATTATGTCTGTCTGAAATCATTAAGATTTAAAAACAATCAATTTATGTCTGAAATCTTACCACTTCAAAAACGTGTAGGTGTTTTAACTAAAAAGGAGTACTACGTAATTTCATCTATGATATTTTGTATCTAGCTTACTTACGGATTACGGTATACTCTCGAACGTAGAGTGGATTCTTTAATAAGCTCTTGGTTGGTAAGATAAAGTACCGGATACATTTTCACTAGGTGGTTGATCATGTCAACCAAGAAGCTTACTAACGACCAGGCATTGGATCATGCTTTTGTGTTCAATGACACATGGGCAAATTAAACCATACTCATCCATTTATTGAATAGATTCTTTTTTTAAATGTGGTCAAACAAGGAAAAAGTATTTACTCCAGATGTTACATGAAATTTGAAATAATACAATTTTTTTATATTTAATCCATCTTTTTAATAGACGACTAAATACCATATGTGGTCTGACACAAGAAACGGTCATCGGCCTCGTCGCCAATTTAGGGAGTAAAGAACTTCGGCAATTGGAGTACGAGAGCATAGGATTGCCACCCGAACATCCGAGAGCTTCTGCGACAGATGATGTAGAGGGCATGATCGGGATGATGCATGATATGTTGGGCAACATCTTTGACGTCAAACAGTTCTTAGAAGCACAGCCAAAAATCCTGAATGAATTTACCAAGAGAATTGATCCTGATCTCGAGTATTATTACTGGACAGGTGCTAAGGAACGCTATTCGGAATTTGAATTGTCATCCTTCAATCAGCCATCAGGTGATGGAAAACAAGAGCGCCTGGACAAAGTACGTTTGTCAAAACGCGGGGACCCAGGAGTCTTTGTTGCTAACAGGGCATCGTTGCCACAGAAGGGACAGCTAACAGTACGAGCAAAATTTCACAGAGAGCCAGTAGCATTGCCACCCCCAGAAAAAGATTGATGAAAGGACACAAATTAGTTGTGTGTCATGTGTAATTGTACAGTACATAAATTTACATTGACCTCTGTTCATTAAAATTTTTGTTTTTGCGATTGTTTGTTGAAAATTTACCTAACATTTTTACTAGCTTGTATAACAGCATTATCCCACAATCCTTTTTTGGTTATGTTAATAGTGAGATAGAATCCAATTTTTTGAAATGTTGTACAAAACCGAATTCTATGTATATCAACATCTAAGCCTCGATCATTGATGATGGGATGAATGTATTTTGTAAGTTCACTTGGGATGTATCCGACTTTTTCATAATCCAATTCTGACATTACATAAATAGCAATTGCATGTTTATCATTGACATTTTCTGGTTCAGCCTCAATTTTTGCAAACACTGGTCGGTTGTACTCTTCCATATACATAAAGGCCTTTTCAAGGGCATTCTGTCTGCTAGTAGAGTGACAGGTACCTAGCACCTTAAATGGTAAACAATGGGTGGTTTGTATTGTTTCTTCTTCATCTGGGAGAACTTCATTACCATGCTGTTCATCAATATCTGTTGCATCAGAGTTTGCTGGTGTGACATCATTCCTTTCTAATTTCCAAAGTACTATGTACACTTTGCCACCAATATTTATTTTACAGTGAGATATACACTTAAATTTGCCTAGGCAAATGTTTGTGAGTTCACAAGTTTGGACAACACCATCACAAACTTCCATGTCTTTCTGGAAGGTTACATGACTAAATTCCAAGCACATAACAGGAAATTGTGGGATTTTCCAGTGGAAAGAAGATCTTTCAATTGACACAATCTCACAAACAAATTCTTTTTCCTCATCACATGTACCTTCAGGTAAAAAAGCAAAAGCATTACGTTTAGTAACTAGGAACAATTGTAGGGTAAATCAATTTAGACAAATCGATTTTAGCATATTGCATGATGTGAATAAAGGAACTATTACTATTAGAGATTTTTTTCCTGAAAAAAGTAACACTATCCATAAATTAAATGTAAATATTGCCCTTCATGAACGAATAGCCCAACATTGCTCAAAACCTGGTATATAACATTTGAGTTTGTTTATTGACCTGTTGACATGCCATCAGTGCCATTTAGGGTATTCAAAAAATGGGAATTATTCTGAACTTTCTCTCCTGTTGACAGGTTGATGTTACCAACAGCAATGTCATTGGCATAAGAATTGTCAAGAATACTATTAGAAAGTTAAGGATCAACTTATAACATAATTCTCATGATTAAAAATTTGTAATTAACACAAATGTTGAGCAAGAGCGCACTTCATGATTATCCTGATAATTTTCACAGCTGTCAAAAAGGATACTTTCCACATATAATTTGTAGATCCACAGAAAGAGCAACCAAACATTCTTGCAATCGAACAGTCTTACATGATTTAATGTCAAAGACTGTTTGATATCTAAAAACTGCCAGAGCATTATCAAAGCTGGTTGTATAATTTGCAGGTGCACCTCTCATATTTGATATGACTTCCAAGAAATTGGATCCTTGACTCTTGCTTAACCCATAAGATTTCTTTATGCCAAAGCCTTTGATGTTTTTGAGGTAATCGCACCCTGCAGCAATACACATATTTTGGAACACAGGGAATGTCAGCTGTAGTCCATCTATTACCTCATTCAATATAAAAAGAGTGCCATCACCATTCATTGACACCTTTACCATAACCTAAAATATAACAGTACAAACATATTTAGCATGTGCATGTACAGCTAAATTTCTTGCATGCTTCCCAAAACTACAACAAAGAAGAGATAAATGTAAGAAGGAATGCAAAACTGGAGGAAAATAGTTCAACAATCAACAGTACCTTAAGAATATCAGAAGTGAACTGTCAGAAATTTATAAGTTCATAGAGATATTGTACAATGTGTGTGAGGGGGTAGGGGAGCCATTTTTCACAAGCAACAAACCATGCCCCAGAACCCATAGATTTGTTTGCATCGTTTTCTCTTGTCACACAAACAAGCTGAACCTCCCACAAAAATAAGGATAAGTTACACATTGGAAAAGTTAATTCTCGTCGAGCAAGCAGCTTCAATTGTGAACTACATACAAACCTTATCGCAGCCATATGCCAACAGGTCTGAATCCTCAGTAAGAGCAAAATCTGCATGCCCCTTCTTTACCAGATAAGTGATTTGGGCATCAGACTCATATGGTGAAACAAGGTATTTAACATTTTCATTTTTGCAGACCTTCAGAAAGTAAAAAAAAGTAATTAATATTTGTAAACAAATCTGAAACGTGTTGCAATCATTCCAAATTGTAATAGTTTTTTTATAATTCAACTAACGTTTATACAGTTCTCCACATCTTCGTGCACAATGGATACAGCTTGGCTTCTTAATTTCCTTGCTTGCTCTTCTGAAATATTCGGCTCAGCAGCCCCTTTTAAGAGGTCTTCTCTTTGGCTGTGTCAAAATTTAAAAGAATTTTATCTATAACACATATTTATATGAAACTATGGAGGCCAAATACATAAGTTACATTAAACTCAATGTGTTTTTCTTACCTGTGTCTACGTTGATGTTCACTAGCCTTCGCTGGCAAAGGCAAACCATCAAACACGACGATAGGCACAACGCCTGTCTCGATAACAATTTGCAAATGTCGCTTGAAGATATCGGCACATCTATGGAATTTACATACAAACTTGATACTAAACGAGAACCAAGTCCAAGAACTTCATAGTTTAATAAACTTATCTAAAACGTAATGACAGGAATTTTTACTTACCCTTCGCGATTTCCACTCTGGTTAATCGAAATATATAGACCTTTGTGAATCCAACAAGATGCGTCTATGGCGACCTTTTGACCCGAGAACGTTCGTATGTTGTATTGCCTACCGAATATTTTAATGAAAGGCAACAAACCGCTAATTCCCATATTCAAATGAAAGAAATATGAATATTTATGCCAAACTCTTTGTCTTCCATGCGTAGTCTAGCGTGGTCAGAACGAAAATGAGCAAATTTTATTTTCCCCCGCAATGCTTTGCGACCCCAATGCGCACACCGCCTGCCCCTCGCCCATTAGAACCCAAGCAATTATACTCCCCAAAAGTTATTGTAACATGAAGTACTGAGTTGATCACTGTAACCATGGTAACACGCAACCGGCCGTACGTATATTTCCTTTATTTTTTGTACAAAATGGCAAAATAGTGATAAGGTTTGTACTTTTAACTGTAAAATTATCAATTGCCCAACTATATAAAGTAGCTATGTTATTACGTACACGTTTAGCTTTGAATTTACGTACACGTTTAGCTTTGATTTTCTCTAAAATTCAATCTTAAACGTCTCACAAAACGTTTCGAAATTGTTATAAAACTTCAACTGTTTTTTGAACAGCATTTTTATACTATGAAGTTTTTGAGATTAAATATGTTACTTCTTATTCTATATAACGTATTTGAATTAATACTAAAACAATTTTTAAGATTAGTCAATGTTGTTATTGGCCACAGGATGAACTACGCATTTTCAAAACCACAAACTGTAGTGCATGCCAATTGACGGCAAAACTGCAAAAGCAAGTATGCAAAATAAACACTTACCCGTTTAAAACGCTTTAAAACTCGAAAATCCTCTCCTTTCTCAGCCTTTCGACTGATTTCTTTTGCTTTTGACTTGAGTAAGTGAAAGTCCTCTAAAAAATTTTCATTTATCTTGTTTTTGAGACTTAATATTTGTCTGAATTAATATGTCCCGACTTGAAAAAAGTCATATCAATGCCAAAAATAAAATGCGAAGATGGCAGTTATTTTTCTGACGTATACATATAAAAACAAAATCGTTGTCTTAGCCAATCATGATGTTGCTAGTTACCAGTTTTCTCTCGGTTTTAACTTGCGCATGCGCATAACTTACAAAAAGGTCGAGTCCCGTCCAGTGAGCTCTATATATATATATCTGGAGTGAGAACTTATGTACAAAAAGTGAAGCCAAAGATGGCGGAAATTGACGTCCAGTGCCAATCCCTTTCTATTGTTTTCGACCGCGCGGTTTGCACAAGCCGGCAAGGAGTGTGCCGAAATTTCGTGTTTTTACTCCGATTTAAACAATAATATCATGCTTTTATGAACTAATAACTTGATTAGCGATGCGATCTGTTAGGAAAAACTGGAATTAGCTGAAAAAAATGATATGAAAACTGTTTATGACCTTCATGAGTTTGGACGTCAATTGCCGCCATCTTGGCTTCACTTGGCCTATTGGCCGAACATTAGAAGTTCTTACTCCAGATATATATAGAGCTCACTGGTCCCGTCCATGACAAAAAAAATGGCGGACGACTTTGCATTCCACAATGTTTTCACATACCCGGGCGTAAATATCCGAGCGGAATTAGTACCCTCGCACGGCGCTTCGCGCCGGCTCGGGGATTAAAAACGTACATACAATATTTTATTGTATTTTGTACGCTCTACAGGGAAAACCCGTCTAATGTTTCAGATTCGTCACAGATTATAGAATATATACTTGCCAAAATGCTTTTATACTGTTGTTATCTATCACGGTGTATAAGAATTAAAGTAAAAATTTTGACAAACGTTTGAAAACAATATTCAATTGAAACTACCATGAAATGACTCAATATGCAATGTCAGAAGTAATCCTACACGCCATGTAACACATTGTACAAATATACCCACACGCACGCACTGCAGGGAAAATCTCAGATACAAATTTTAATTTCAAATGCTATATCTATACAGAGTAATATATATATATATATGTGGCTCATAAACCACATAAAAGATCAAAATTAAAAAAAGTTATACACATAAATAGGTATATTATAACAATAGTCTATGATATCAACATCAGAGTTGTCCTCCTCTACAAATCCTACAAAGTCTTCATCAAGAGCAGGCATAAACTGCCTCCTTATTTTCTCATACGCGCGTGGTGTTAGCTGTAGACGCCCATAAACCATCCACACAAAGCTTCTATTTGCTGTGCTCCGTAAGAATCTACAAATCAATATATACTAGTAAGTCTTTTTAGTAAAACGTGTATTTGTGTATTGACATGTATATAAATATATATAATCATGGTACCACGTGGCCAACATGGCGGCAACATAGCAAAAATTTCGGTCCTGCAGTGGGTTAAATTTTATACAATCTTTACAAGTTTCTTTTCATGAATATGAGTTTACAATGACTCAATTATGGGAAGCTTAATCCCAGTTGACGTGCAATCAATGATATCTAGCGATACACATGATTCAAACGAAGTACACAGCGGTGCTTTGAAAATGCACTGCAAAGAAAACGCGAAATATATATCCAATGCAAAGACCAAATCGTTTTAAAAATTGGTTAATATGCTTAAAATTAAGATATTGGATTGACTTCGGGAATCAAGACAAATACAACGTAGACTGGAAACAGGAATTAAACCCAGATGGTAATCTAGTCGACATTACTAGAAATACACTCATGCAGAATCCCCTCGCCTATTCGAACTCAGGAATTATACTTCCCAAAATTTATTGTCACATGAAGTATTCAGTCAATCATTGTAACCATAGCAACACACAATTTTTTACTTTTGATACAAAATGATAAAATAGTAATATAAATATTTGTACTTTTAAGTATAAAATTATGAATTGCCCCACTATATAAAGTAGATATGTTATTACGTACTCTTTTAGCTTTGGTTTGCTGTAAAATTTAACCTTAGACATTTCACAAAAACGTTAAAAAATTTCAGAAAACTTCAACTGTTTTTTGACAGTATAATTTTTTAAATTTATCTTAAAATGAAGTTTTTGACATTATGTTGTTTCTTCAAAATTCAAATTTAAACTTGCTAAAATACCTTTTAGGTTTAATCGATATTATAATAACCTCACAGAGTGACATACGCTTTTGCAAATCCAGTAATCCACAAACTAAAATATGCAACAAGACACTTACCCGTTTAAAACACTTCAAAAGTGTCCGTTTTTCAGCCACTCGACTGCTTCTCGTTTATCTTGTTTCGAAGACTATTTTTATCGGTGTGTTTTTCCAATAGCTCGAGTATTAAAAATCATTTTTGATGTATATTAACAAAATCTTTATCCGTAAATCTTTAAA
The DNA here is from genome assembly GCA_016169945.1 of Trachythela sp. YZ-2020. Taxonomy (NCBI): domain Eukaryota; kingdom Metazoa; phylum Cnidaria; class Anthozoa; order Malacalcyonacea; family Clavulariidae; genus Trachythela; species Trachythela sp. YZ-2020. Next base: position 7,929,322 of record JADLSH010000387.1, read on the forward strand.
TGTTTATCCGTATGTTTCTCTCGACCTGAACTCGCGCATGCGTATAACGTAGAAAACCATGAACCGTCCATGGCATCGAGGCGGACGACTTTCGATTCCGCTATGTTTTCACATACCCGAGTGTAAATATCCGAGCGGAATTAGTACCCTCGCACGGCGCTTCGCGCCGGCTCGGGGATAATTACGTTATATCAAAGTTTACAAGATGAAATATTTGAAGCCAAAGCGATATTCAAATGAGTTATTCAATGGAGTTATTCAAAATTATTACAGGTTGATTATTAGACACTTCCAACTTTAAACGATGTACTCAACAGAGTATAAAATTACATTATTTATCACAATAATTTTCTGTAGCATTTTCAAAACAATTAACAACTAATGAAAGAAGTGAAAGTTAGCAGTAAAAAATCACACGGACATAGCAAAGTTATATTACATACCGCAAATGATCTATTAGTGTTTGTGCGCAAGTGTAATGAAGTGTTTTTGCTTTTGTTCACTGGAAAATCCTGTGACAAAATTGCATTTTAAATTGCACTATTTGGAACGTTGTATAAAAGTGTAAAGCTGACCAACGCCTCTCTCTAAATATTTAACAAATAGCCCCATACCTTATAAGGACGAAAATTGAACAAACACCCCTGGGGCCGGTTGTATAAAAAAGTAGTTAAAGTTAACTATAGTTAGGCGAAAGTTAACCAATCAGAATCGCGAATTTTACAGTTAACCACACTATTTAACTACAAAACGGGTAGTTAAAATGTAGTTAAGATTTTTATACAACCGGCCCCAGGAGTTTATTAGGTAGTTGCCGAGATCCCGCTCGTAATATAAACTCAAAGATTGTTTATATGACCTGGGATCCCGCACAGCCGGATCATGTAAACAGGCATTTCCCAGAGTTGATATAACAATTATGTAAAAAGTAAAAGTAATTGATATTGTAGATTTGACCCGTTTGTTTTTATTTGTTGTGACCTTGTGTTTACGCTTATATATAGGGACCTGTGCTTTTCTAATTCATCCTACTTTCTTCCGTGTTTGCTCTTCCAGCAAAGCGTATTTTGTGTGGCACATGCTTTCGGGGGCGCGTGCTTCACTTCATAGAAAGACAAGGGCAGGACTAAAAGGGGCCAACAACGTGACGCAATATAGATCTGCAAGATTTCTTTTCAATCCGTGGTACAGCACTGTTAATTTGAGGGTGTTAAAATAGCACCTGTATAGGTGCTAAATTGACACCAGGAGGTGGTGTTAAATAGAAAGTGCTATTTTAGCACCGATTTGGGTGCCAATATAGCACCGTTAAGTTGGGGGTCAATTTTAAAGTGCTAATTCAGCACCCGAAATTTTTAACACCTTTTTTGGGTAATAAAATAGCACCTCTTTCATCAGCGAAAGTGCTAAATTTACACCCTTTATAGCGCTAAATAATGGGTGCTATTTTGACACCTTTTTTGGGTCCTAAAATAGCACCTCTTTCATCAGCGAAAGTGCTAAATTTACACCCTTTATAGCGCTAAATAATGGGTGCTATTTTGACACCATCAAAAGTGTTAAACACAGGCCACTATAGAGGTGCTAAATTAACACGATTTTTAGGGTTAAATATATTATGGGTGTTTACAGTTTTCACAAAAAATCGCAAGAAAGCCCAAGTAACATATTTCTACGGAATATTGTTTTGATATATCGCCATGTATAATATCTTGTGATACTACATGATTATAGACATTTTATATACACAAACTCTATGGTGTTTTGTTGTGTCGCATCTAGTTTACTCCAGGGGCCGGTTGTTCGAAAGGCGTTTAAGTCCTTAACCACCGTTTAACTCACTATCCACCGTATAAAATTTAAACGCTTGAAAAATCGCGTTGTTCAAACCCTGTTTAGTGCTATCCAACGGTTAAATTTCGGCTATCCAGCGGGTAAATTTAAACGGTGTCTTGAGACCGTTTAAGTCACTATCCGGCGGTTAAATTCGAAGTTCAGTCAAGAAGAACAGTGAATATTTCGCATGAAGGAGGGGTCAGATTGTAATGAAAATGCAAAATCCCTGTTGGGGAGTCCCTTTTCTATATCGAATAAACGTAAAAACTCACTTTTGACTTCTGTTGAGTCCTCATGGTCTTAACATTCACGGATCCAAGGTAACTAGCAATGCAATGTCTTTGTTGTAATGTATTTTATTTTCATGCCGGTGTCAGTGGGTTATGAGTTCAGTATTCTGGCTTTTTTCTCCTTTCCTTTTGAAAATAAGCAGTACGTAAAATTCCAACTTTTAATTATTAAAACAAACAACGAACTAGTGTATAAAGACACAACTTTGTCTTTGGAAAGCCAAACAAGTATACAAATAAACAGACAACAAGACGCCGAAAGACGAAAAATCTTTGTTCGCTTGCTTAATGGCTTTCATAAGCCAATCAAAACTTGCGAGAAAATGTTCTTAAAGCTATTTTGAATCTAGTGCAAGGTCAAGGAACAAAATATTCAGTCACAGTTTCTGAATCAACGTAAACAAGACAATTAACGCAACTCACAGTCACTTTTGCTATTGCATTCGCATAAAGAAACCAAAAGTCTTTGAAGCGAAATGCAGAAAAGTGGATACGAAACTCCTTACTGCAACGACTGAATGACAAAATTCCAACCAACAGGCAACAGCAAAAATCTCTACTGCATGTTTAATAGTTTAAAGCTTTGTGGATTTCACAAGTTGAATAAACCTTCATATAATACAAATTAAGTTGAAATGTTCAAAAATGCCTAGCAACAGATGATTTAGAGGTAAGAAATTTCAGGAAAATCCGGTTTTTCCCGGTTAGTTTTAAGGTTATCCGATGGATAGTTAAACGCGACGCTAAACGGGCTTTGTGCAACACAATTTTATCCACCGTTTAACTATACGCTGGTTAAGAAATTTATACGCCGGAAAGCGGCTAAACGCCGTTTAAGCTAAACGGCGTACGAACAACCGGCCCCAGACCTTTAAGAGAAACTTTACAGAGAACGTTATATTCCTAAAGCATAGAGTCTAAAATAATGGTACAAAATACGAGCAGTGTTTAGTGGTTGGGAGTTGTCTCTCCTGAAAGAATTCATAGAAATGACATAAGCACGGAAAGACGGACTGATCTGATCTGAGCTAGTACTATATTTTCAGATCAGTGGTTAGTAGAGGTGAGGTCGGTAATCTTCGAGTTAAGCCCCTCGAGTTAAGCCCCTCGAGTTAAGCCCTTTTCGAGTTAAGCCCCGACCACGCCCTAACCACGCCCTTTTGAATAGGCATATTATTGGGTTAATGTACTGAATTTCTCCAATAAGCCCCCTCTCCAATAAGCCCTCCCCCTCCCCGAAACATGGCTGAAAATAAATAAGCCCCAGAGCTTTAATAGAGGAGGTTAATTAATTTCTTCCAAATGAAACAAATTTTGGACCGAAAAGCTCCCGTAGAAAATGAAGAATATTTAAATACTGTATAACGATTCTCTAAAGCAATTGAGATTAAAACGTATTTCATCTACGCATGCGCGAGGTGAGCATACCGCAAGTATGATGAATAGAGACGCACAGATTAATAATGTACAGATGTCTCACTTCTATAGCAAAACCGTAAGCCGGGTTTTTTGGCGGCCATGTTCTTAGCAAGTGCCGTAAAGAGAGGCATGCACCCCCCCGAACATAAAAAATTCAAGATGGCGGCCTTGATTTCTGCCTTTTCAGGAAGTAGAAAGCAATAGAGACGCTTTTTTATTCTCTTGATTAAGGTTTATTGTTACCGAATGATTTATTACAACTTCAAATAATGTGTGCGCATAAGATATAAGTTAAAGGAAATCTTCTTAATATTTTTTTTTGTTTTTTTATCCTCGTAGGAGTGGAGAGCATAATAATATAACAATTCATACTCAATTACTTTAGTCAGATATTAAAAACACCATGTTTGCTACAGTGTACAATCTTTTTGTACAATCCTCAGTACCAAGAGAACTTCCTCTACAGTTGAATGTTTTGATAGAAAGGATTAAAGATAACATAATGTATATTTGGGTCTTGGGAAGTCAGCAAAATTTCTAAAACAAGACAATATTCAGAAGACATGGGTCAATGATATACTTTATAAGGGGCTGTTTATATGGCTGGTCTGGCTCGCTTAGCTTGGCTCGCTTAGCGGGCCAGCCCATAGTAAAAACTACTGTGTGTTTATATGGACACGCGGGCTGGCCCGGTTCCAGAGAGCTCGCTTGAAAAAGGTGAGATCTCGCTTACCGGGATGAAAATTTACCCATATAAACACTCACTAACCGGGCCAGCCCGGTTGCAGGGATGAAAGTTCAAAGAGATGCTGCTGCCAACTGTCAAAACAATGTCAAAGGTCAAAACAACAAAATCATCCCGCTTGCCGGGATGTAATTTTCTCATATAAACACAAGACAAATTCATCCGCCAGGTCAGCGAGCCAGCCCGGCTTTCATATAAACAGTCCCTAAGTATGGAAAAGAAATTTATGCAAGACAAAGTTGGAAGTTATAAAACTGAAAAAGTAAATGGAAACTTAACGAATTGAAACAAAAAGCAATGTAAATTTTATAACATGATCAAACTTGTTTTGGACCCTTGTGTATATTTAATGGAAAGTTTCATAATGGTTTGTTGTGTAGCAGGTAACACTGCCTGAGAGAAATATATAGATATGGAAAACAGTCGATAAAGAACACAGACAATTAATTGCCCACATAATAGCTGAAGTCAAATTAGAGATGAGAAACTTGTGTCAGACAGAAAAGTTTTCTCTAGAAACCTGTCTCAATATAACTATGAATTTAAGACAAGTTTAAGACAAAATTTAAGACACAAATTTCCCATCTAACTTTCCCAAAGCTTTTTATTTATTTTAATAATTTCACCCATATAAAGAAAAACATTTTACATTTGTAGTAATCTATTAAATATTTTACATTTGGGTTAGGGGCCTACTAGAAACCTTGATAGGCTTTTTACTTAAGACCCCTAGTTAATAAATAATTTAATTATAAACTGTATAAACAAGTTCAAAGAATAAGTTCAAGTTAAGAATAAAATGATTCTTTAGATATAACACTATATAGATATTATCAACTATATACTAAGTTGCAGTAACTAGGCATTGCCTTGTGTAACATGACCTTAAATGTTAACCATTAATTTGCTGGCAATGTGCCCTACTTTAGTATTTTACTCTGTCTAATGCCAGACGATTTTACTTGTCAGTGGCAGAGTACTGCCAGTTAATGGGTTATACTGTACATAGGGATTTTGTAGGTGGAAATTTAAAAAAACTGCAATATTATGTATCCTACATTTAACAAAAATTTATATTGATATCCTTGATAGGTGCATTATACTAGGGTAATGCCACTGTGTGGTTATAATGTAGTAGTCAATTGAAACCCCACCCCCTGGGCATATGCAGGGTTTTAACAGGATTTTGCAGGCCCAGACTGCAGAGTATGGCACTTTCAACAAGATCTTGAGTGCGCAATCAGGCTGCACCTGAAGTGCGGGTGCGCAAAACTACCTAAAATTTCTCAGGTGCACCTCTCTGGGTGGGTGCCGAAAATTTAGGGGGGGGGGTGCCAAAAATTTAGGGGGGGTGCCAAAAATTTAGGGGGGAGGTGAGCGGCATGGTGCGTAGCACCGCCGAGCAAGCTGCAGCAGGGGTCTGGGGGCACAGCTGGGAATGGGAGTAAGGGGGTGAAGCACCCAGAAAATTTTCGTCTATGGCACCTTGAAATGCATATGCCTGTGCACAAAGGAAAATGAAAGGAAAAAATTTCATGCAAGATCAAATTTGCAAAAAAGAAATTCATGCTACATGGGATAGACTAAAAAGCTCTCACTAAAATGCAGGAAATCAAGCCACAGAGAATCAAGAATTCAAACATTTTCTGGGGGAGGACCCCCAGATCCCCTAGGTCATTTTACATTAATGGTCCCCACACTGGCCCTGTTATTCCATGCATGCCTGCTTTATTTGCTCATGTTCCAAATTGCAATCAGAGCTTTCATAATGAAAAATTTATGCACAAAATTTTAGTGCAAAAATATTTCTGCAAAGCCAAAGCAGCCAGAAAAATATTGTGCATGGGAAAAAAGTCCTCCCCCTCATCGCTTTTCTAATGTTCGCCCCTAAGTGCGCCATTGTTATTGCATTAATTTATCTTGGGTGCGCCACTGCCATACTCTGCAGCCTGTGCGGGGGAAATATAGATTTTAACACGCTTGCCATCATGCTATCCAGGGGTTTGAACAGAGACACAAAGGCTGGGATAAAATGCCAAGGATTTAACTCTCATAGAACCTTTGCTTTAATCATACCGACACTTTGACAGTTCCCTGTAACAGCACGTTTTTAATCCAAAATGACATATCAGACAACGTTGGAAAGGCAGGAAAGCTAGACTGCAGAAGCTAGATGTGCAAGTCGGGCAATTTAACAAATGCAAGGATCCCTGAAGAAACCAACCAACCAGGCTAATCATGAATTTTCTATACACACATCCCTATGATCCCTTGAAGAATTCTTTGCGAAGAAAAAAAACAACAAAGGCAAGCCTTGAAATGTGAAATGACTGAAATCCTTCCTTTGAAATACAGAAATAGTTTGATCCTTTTAGATAACCAGTCTATCCATTTTGGGGCATATTTTCTTTACCTCTTGCATGGATGATCCAAGACAATACCGTCAATACGGATCCAATGAATACACCAAATAGCCAAATAGACAAAGACCAAAATCACGAGGTGAAATTGTCAAAATTCGGTGTGAAATCTCTTTCCGATTAACCCATTCCACACATAGACTTGATAGTAACAAAAAAGATTACTGTCGGTAAATTTTAAGACAATTTACAATATTTTAGCCCATGTTTTAAACGCATATTTGCGTACTTTTCACGCCTTCACATGCCGCCATTTTGAATGTTTTCAGGGGGGTGACTGCCTCTCTGGACGGCACTTGCTAAGAACATGGCGGCTTTTTCGCAAAAACAGCTTACGCATTTTTAATGAGAAGTCAGACTTCTGTACGTCTCTATTCTGTGGCCGGTTGTACGAAGCCCGTTTAGCTTAAACGGTGGATAACTCGAAAATATAGATCAAGTCTATACATTCATCGAACAACCAAGCTAAAATATTTCAACTTGAATAGAACAATTATATTTGCAACGACATATTAACGGCATAAGATTTAAGATCAGTCATTCACCAAATGTGTGAAAGTGTTTTTTAATTTTGGCTTATCCACCGTTTAAGCTAAACGGCATTCGTACAACCACAGGCGGCCCAATTTCAGGGTGAATGATCAGGAGTTGCGGGTTTTTAACGGCTTTTTATAAACAAATTTTATACTCCACCAAGGCACCAAAACTATTCTAAAAACATTCTTAAATTAGTCAAATAACTACACTTTAACAATAAAATATAGTTGACATGATAGTATAATGCCTTTACATTCTTTTAATTACTCCATGAGCTTGTTTGGAGCGGTTTATGCAACATTTTCTGTGGCCTATATGTTGTGTCAAATTGTGTGTTGCTCGTCATATGTGTATAGAAGGTAAAGGCTAATTACTGCACCCGACCGCATCGCTTAAAACTCAAATATCTCGCTCAAACTTGTCGTACGGCAAAATAAATTCGATCAGATCTTTCACAAGGTTTCTCTTTCTAACGAATATGGTTTGATCATAACTCGGGCAAATTTAGCGACGAACGGAGCCAAAATCTCTCAATTTCGGCTATGTTCATAATACTTCGAACTGTTCGGGCATGATCGTGGACGTGACGTAAACAACTGGTAAACAATACCGTCTTACGCGGGGTGGGACAGCAGTCAAATTCGTCGCTACTCGTCAATTTGACTGCTGTCCCACCCCGTGTAAGACAGTATTGTTACCAGTTGTTTACGTCACGTCCACGATCATGCCCGAACAGTTCGAAGTATTATGAACATAGCCGAAATTGAGAGATTTTGGCTCCGTTCGTCGCTAAATTTGCCCGAGTTATGATCAAACCATATTCGTTAGAAAGAGAAACCTTTGTGAAAAGATCTGATCGAATTTATTTTGCCGTACGACAAGTTTGAGCGGAGATATTTGAGTTTTAAGCGATGCGGTCGGGCCGCGAGTAATTAGCCTTTACCTTCTATACACATATGACGAGCAACACACAATTTGACACAACATATAGGCCACAGAAAATGTTGCATAAACCGCTCCAAACAAGCTCATGGAGTAATTAAAAGAATGTAAAGGCATTATACTATCATGTCAACTATATTTTATTGTTAAAGTGTAGTTATTTGACTAATTTAAGAATGTTTTTAGAATAGTTTTGGTGGAGTATAAAATTTGTTTATAAAAAGCCGTTAAAAACCCGCAACTCCTGATCATTCACCCTGAAATTGGGCCGCCTGTGGTACAACCGGCCCCAGTGTCTAATAGCGTTGTCTCACGTAGCTAAAAATAGATTCCCTCAGCTAAGACCCCCCACGAGACTCAGACAAACAAACTACTATTTAATATAGAATTATACTAGCAGCGAACTATCATTGGCATATTTTTTTATTTTATCTGCACTAAAACTCATTCAAATTTACACCAAAGTTAGAACATGGTTAGTACTAAGCACTGTTGCTGGGGAACGCGTGCAAGTGATTCGAGATATCCAGAAAAATTGCCGAAATCGCTTCAGGAAATGAGAGCTTCTGGGCAAAAGGTATTTATACCTTTTCCAAAACCGTCGCAAGGAATTGAAAAGTCTCGTCGCTGGGTTTCAGCATGTTCACGGAAAAACTTTGATGTATCAATGATAAATAGGAACACATATATTTGTGCAGTTCATTGGCCAGGCGAGAAAGGGCCCACGGATAAAGGGCCAAAGTGGTAAAGGGCCTTCGGCGTTTACCACTTTGCTTCAAGCCTCTACATTTTAACCACCGCTTGAGTTGATCGACAGTATAATCTGATGGATCATGCTCAAAATATGAGCCGGGAACGCCGTCGTTTTCAGTGAGAGTTGTTAAATTTATCGGAGAAGCACTAGTTGTAGAATTCATATTTAAACCAGACACAGTGCCAAAGGGCGGTTCTCTCTTTTACAGAACTGATATTTAAAAATAGACTATTAAATCAATAAGTTAACCGGCTTGTGAAATATTTTTTCAACATATTTTTTTATTGTCAAAGCAAAATAGTTTTACTTATCAACGGAAGATTCCTCAGTGAAAAGAGTTTATATTTGAAATTATTTTACGTATAAGTGACAATTAATCTTTCATTTGAAATAAATCCGTATTTTAAATATAGAATATAGTCGATAGAATATAGTCGATAGAATAGTAGACAATCCTAGACCTAGCTTCTTTTATAGTATTAAAACTAAAAGGTAAACAAAATAGACTATAAATAGTGGATACTAATACAGCGACAAAATAGTAAATTTTAAAAATAATGGGCACTATAAAAGCGAATATAAAACACCAAAAGAGCAAAATAATGGGCACTAAATCGACAAAAAATGGTTTTTAAGCGTCCAAACTTAGTATAAACACGAAAGCAACTATATATTATGTACGAGTCAAATCCAACCACGATCAGCCCCCCCCCGGACATTTGACTCAAGATCAGCTCTGTATAGGCGGGAATTTGACGCAAGTTTAATCCGCCCGGTCGGGCATTTGTCCATTATACAACAAATTGGTCAGCGGTTGTTCCCATAAAGTATGTACACTCTAGCGCTTCGAAGTTTTTAAAATTGCTTTTTTAAACACATTCTGAGCGACAAATATTGAATATGCCGTTGTTCAAAGTTTGGAATAAAGGAAAAACAATTCGGAAAGCTGTTCTTGCAACAAAATTCCAGAACCATGTACCCTTATAGCAGGGCATTTGACTGTGGTTTCTGCCTGTCCGGCCGAGCATTTGACTATTTATTTTTTCAAAAGTCAAATTCCCTGGGGGGCGCCCGGGGGGGGCCTGATCGCGGTTGGATTTGACTCGTACATTAATATAGACAATATAGGATAGTAGACCTATTTATAGCAGCGACAGAATAGTCCATACTAAAGCGATGAAATAGCCTATATTACAACTACCAAAGCAAAAATATCGACACTGGCACTTCGACTAAGCAAAAAGTACAACGTGTGTATGATTCCGCACAAATAAACTTTAAACAAACTATCAAATTATCAAAATAACTCGCAGCAAGCTCTCAATCATAATACAATTTATATTAAGAGTTGCCAATGTTTGTCTGAGTCTTGGCGGGGGGTCGGAATTCGTGACGTCACGTCGAGACAACGCTATTTCCTTACTACGCGCGCAAAGTTTTCTGGGATAGCGTCACTTTCATTTCAAATTTTAATTTGAAAAATTATGTTGGAAAATACAGAGGCAGGTCGCACCTCTTAGAAGGTCGTACGTGATTGGCTAGTTCAAATTCCCATTGTTTTTTAAAATGTTTCAAAATTCGTGGCGCTGTGTTCTTGGTGTTCTCGGTGTTCTTGGTGGTCTTGGTGTTCTTGGTGGTCTTAGTGTTCTTGGTGTTCTCAGTGGTTTTGGTGTTCTCGGTGTTCTTGGTGTTCTTGGTGGTCTTAGTGGTCTTGGTGGTCTTGGTGTTCTTGGTGTTCTCGGTGTTCTTGGTGTTCTCAGTGGTCTTGGTGTTCTTGGTGTTCTTGGTGGTCTTGGTGTTCTCAGTGGTCTTGGTGTTCTCGGTGTTCTTGGTGTTCTCAGTGGTCTTGGTGTTCTTGGTGTTCTTGGTGGTCTTGGTGTTCTCAGTGGTCTTGGTGTTCTTGGTGGTCTTGGTGTTCTTGGTGTTCTCAGTGGTCTTGGTGTTCTTGGTGTTCTTAGTGTTCTTGGTGTTCTTGGTGGTCTTAGTGTTCTTGGTGTTCTCAGTGGTCTTGGTGTTCTTGGTGTTCTTGGTGTTCTTGGTGTTCTTGGTGTTCTTGGTGTTCTTGGTGTTCTTGGTGTTCTTGGTGTTCTTGGTGGTCTTGATGTTCTTGGTGGTCTTGGTGTCCTTGGTGTCATTGGTGTTCTTGGTGTTCTTAGTGTTCTTGTTAGTCTTGGTGTTCTTGGTGGTCTTGGTGGTCTTGGTGTTCTTGGTTGTCTTGGTGTTCTTGGTGTTCTCGGTGTTCTTGGTGTTCTTGGTGTTCTTGGTGTTCTTGGTGTTCTTGGTGTTCTTGGTGGTCTTGGTGTTCTTGGTGGTCTTGGTGTTCTTGGTGTTCTTGGTGTTCTTGGTGTTCTTGGTGTTCTCAGTGGTCTTGGTGTTCTTGGTGGTCTTGGTGGTCTTAGTGTTCTTGGTGTTCTTGGTGTTCTCAGTGGTCTTGGTGTTCTTGGTGGTCTTGGTGTTCTTGGTGGTCTTAGTGTTCTCAGTGGTCTTGGTGTTCTTGGTGGTCTTGGTGTTCTTGGTGTTCTTGGTGTTCTCGGTGTTCTTGGTGTTCTTGGTGTTCTTGGTGTTCTTGGTGTTCTCAGTGGTCTTGGTGTTCTTGGTGTTCTTGGTGTTCTTGGTGGTCTTAGTGTTCTTGGTGTTCTCAGTGGTCTTGGTGTTCTTGGTGTTCTTGGTGTTCTCAGTGGTCTTGGTGTTCTTGGTGGTCTCAGTGGTCTTGGTGTTCTTGGTGGTCTTGGTGTTCTTGGTGTTCTCAGTGGTCTTGGTGTTCTTGGTGGTCTTAGTGTTCTTGGTGTTCTCAGTGGTCTTGGTGTTCTTGGTGGTCTTGGTGTTCTTGGTGGTCTTTAAGTGTTCTTGGTGTTCTAGGTGTTCTTGCTGTTCTTAGTGTTCTTAGTGTTCTTGGTGTTCTTAGTGTTCTTAGTGTTCTTAGTGTTCTTAGTGTTCTTAGTGTTCTTGGTGTTCTCAGTGGTCTTGGTGTTCTTGGTGTTCTTGGTGTTCTTAGTGGTCTTGGTGTTCTTGGTGTTCTCAGTGTTCTTGGTGTTCTCAGTGGTCTTGGTGTTCTTGGTGGTTGGTAATATGTTAAATATGTTTTTTAGGTTTTTATGGAGCCTCTCATTTGGGAAAATGTTTGCAACTTTGAAGAACATGATGCAATTCGAATGAAACAAAAAGGTATCAGTTAATTTCTGTATCTCTGCATGGTGATAATATATCGATATATGTTTTGGTTTATTTATTATAACACTACTTCCAGATCTTCATCCTTGCCATAGTTAGTAATAATATAAGTATCATTTTCCTGTTAAAGGCTATAGAACTTTATTATAAGGTGGCTCGATATAGTAATCACGAAATCCCTTAAGCAAGAATCGCGAAAATAGAACTTTATGCTATACTTATGAATAAACATGTGTGACAATTTGCGTGCGCGGGAATTATTAACGAAAGAACTTCCAAACTGACCTGACCAGAGCAGTTGCTCGCGCCATCTCGCGCCATTGCGTGTTTTCTAAAGCGTTTTCATGTCAATTTCTGACGTCATTAAAAAATTCCATTTATATCTCGTTAGGGCCATTTATGCGGGAGAAAATAAGTCGCGTCGTACATAAGAAGCGTCTTAAATAAGACGCGAACACACTCGTATAAATGGTCAAATTTTGTAAGTCGCGACTTAAATAGTAAGAACAGTCGTTCTGGCGGTACGCAACAAGTCGCGACGTATTAGAATTTGACCAGTTATACGCCAGTGTGTTCGGCGCTGTTCGCGTCTTATGTAAGTCGCGACTTATTTTCTCTTGTATAAATGGCCCTATTATTTTGTCCGGTGACCTGTTTAAATTTTGTATGCGCTTTTGAACCGCAAAAATCGTTCATTATACAAAAAAAAAGAAAATTCTGTCTTGGCAAAAAAATGTTATCGAGGATAACGACATTTTTGCCTTTTTTTGGCATTACAGAATTTTTTAATATTTTGCTTAATTATTGTTAGTCTGTCTTCCAAGTAAAATAATGCACGAAAAAAATGGGGGTAACCTTCCTTTTTTTCCAACTGCACGAGGCGATAGGCTATTTTAGAGTATTGTATTGTGTTGTATTACATTGTATTGTATTGTATTGTATTGTATTGAAACTTTATTTAGGCTAGGTAGAACCATCAGTAAAAATTCTACAATTAGTATAAATATATATACAGGGTATATAAAAAAAAACTAAGATATTCATATTGTTCTTAAGCACAAAATATTTTAGGCCCCTGGGAATTTAAAATGGCTTCTAATCGTACAAATCAGCTAAACTAATAATGGTGCAGCTCACAACCGAACAACGAATTTGCATAGTTTTACAGTACAACCGAAATCAAAACACAACTGAACTGCAAAACCTTTTTCGAGCACGATTTCCTGATCGGGACCCTCCTCACAACTAGCGACAATCTTGAGGAACGTAAGGAAATATTCGAGTGAAGGAACGAGCCTTAATCTGGTAGGCGAAGAACAGCACGATCGGAGCAAAACGCTGGAATAGGAGTAGACGCTATTTTGAAATCCCAGGGGCCTAAAATCTATTGTGCTTGAAAACAAAGTGAATATTTTAGAATATTAAGTGTTGCGTTTTTTTTTATACACCCTGTATATATATATATCTAAATATAGAAGAAACAAATAAAAGTAATTTACAAAGAACAAAAAATATATACTGATTTACATGGTTGCCGTGTGTGAGTCTGTAGAAGCTACCAAATTTCTAAACCTCTTTTAAAGACACTGAGAGATTGTGCCGATCGAAGTTCAGTTCAAACTATTCCAAACAACTGCTCCGTCATAGCTGAAGGAGCGTTTTAAATAATCTGTGTGCGGCTTGGGGACAAACAGTTTATTCTCGTTGTCTCTCAAGCTATAAGGACAAGATCTCCAGGTAAAAAGATATTGTAGGTACTGAGGTACGCTCTTATTAATAGTTTTAAGGATTGCTTTCTGTTTTTTGCGATTAATAGATAACTTGTGCCAATTTAGCTCCTCTAATAGAGAGCTCGAGGGGGTTTCGTATGTGCATTCTGCAATCATACGAGCGGCACGATTTTGTAGTTTTTGTAGTTTACTGCTCAACTGGCTGCCGATACCGTCCCAAACTGGACAGTAGTAATTAAATAAGGTTCAATTAAGCCTGTGCTGCCGATACCGTCCCAAACTGGACAGTATAGTAATCGAATAAGGTTCAATTAAGCCTCTGTAGGCTTTCTCCGCAGTTTCCCTACATATAAATCGCCTCACTCGTTTAAGAGCTCCAATTCCTGATGATATTTTTTTACAAATTATAACATGCTACAATCGCGTGCAAAATGACTGGCAACTTTCAAAAGATGTATTTCTCTCACAAATGTTGCTAAAACTCGAATTCATAACCCCCTCTCCCCCAAGCTGCATTGTCTCAACCATAATGCACGGGATTGTAGTTAGTGATTTTGATTAATTAATAATTACTTTTTTAACATCCTGCATGTACGAAAGAAATTATAAGTTGATATAGTTATATAACAAAACGAGTAGCATTTAATATGCTTTATATCCAGTTATGTCAATGGCCATGGCATTCAACCGATTGCTTCACTGCAATATTTGCAGATCCATTCTTCGTTCTTTGTTGGTCGTTTTGTAAGCTGTGTACATTCCCTAGACAAATAGAGTGATTTAAGTCTATAAAAATATAAAACTTATATATGCGGGTTATATTTTAGTTGCGGAATTATTTTGCGTTTACGTAAGTCAGTCCATTCAAATTTATTTCAGTTGATCATTTTGAAATCGTTTAAGTATGCGTACAGTGCATGTAACGAGAGATTTTGTAAAATGTGGAGACAAATTTGAGGCCTGCTCTGGGACCTTAACTCGCCTTAAATCGCGGCTAAAAATTGGCAAAGATTCCCTTAAATCGCCTAAACTCGCACTAAATCCCCCAAACTCGCCAACTAAATTGAAATGCTGAAAATTGGAAATGCTATATAGACACCCTTTCCCCGGGAGGGGGGAGGCTTCTGGTTGTTTATTTCAGACAACTTTGGGGGCTTATTCGAGGGGGCTTGCTGGAGGGAAGGGCTTAGCCGAAACATGGTAAGTTACGTGCTTATTGATTATAGCCGAAACACAGTAAGTAAAATACTATCAAGCATAGGTATATAATATGATGTAGGATTTTTCAAAATACTTGTACTGTGCACTATTAATGTGTACTATACACTTCTGGATAAGAGTTGTATTTTTCTTAAAGGTCCCATACTTGCATATTTAATTAAGATTTTGCTGGCATCTCACTCGATTGAATAATAATTGAAGGATTTTGTAGATAGAAAATTATTGAGTGTAAATAATATACATTTATTAGACCTAACCAGGAAATGCTACGAAAAATTCAACTATTGGTCCCTGGCAGGAATCGAACCTACGGCCCTGCGATTCCGGTGCAGCGCTCTGCCAGGGACCTATAGTTGCATATTTAATTACAATGTATTTTCTCTTAAATCGCCTTAAAACGCATTACCTAAAAGTTGTATATTTTTCTTAAATCGCCTTAATTCGCATTATCTCGCGGCACGTTAAGGCGAGTTACCACCCAGAGTAGGCCAATTTGCATACCATATATAATGAATAAATATTTCATGCACTGTAATCTGTTTTTTTTGCATGACTGTATACTAAACATGCATTAGATATATAGAATAAAAGACTTTACTATCGTCTCAATTGAATTTCAACATATAACGACAGTCTAGTTAATCAGTAAATAATACTTGGGTTGAAGGAAATTTACTGCTTCTTACATGTGGTACCAAAAATCGCAGTGATCACACTGTACCCATACGTGCGACCATTTTTCGTCAGATTCATGATCAGGCGGTGTGTTCCCGCCACATTCCTGACAAAGATTATTCGAATTCTCTGATTCAGATGTAACTCTGTTTCGGACTATAAAGAAGTAAAACATTGATTGACAATGCATGTCTGTGTAAATAGAATGATATTTTTAGAGAATGTTAATGAAATTATAATGGGACTTTCAAATTTTATATAATATACATTTTTCTTAATCCTAAAAATGATAGCTTGTGATACGTACACGAGTTAGGTAATTAATTAAATGCATATATACCATTTCTTGGTAAAACACCGATCGTTCCTTCAGGAAATAGTCTCTTCCTGGCACCTATATATATATAAATAATTTGTTAAATAGTACACGAAGCTCAATTTCCTTGTATAACACTGCATATAAGGATATGTACCTATAAGCGGTAAATATTATATTTCGATATTTTTCAAAATTAGTCGTTTATATATGCGCACGCGCATGTAGGTAAGTTTCATTGTTACTCAACACTGCAATGCACTGCTATATAAGTGTAGGAAAATGGAGTTTATGTGGATATAAAACCAATATTCGTGATCACATATACCTTCGTTATTTGAACTGAGATGTTACATACCTTCGTTATTTGATTCGTCGGTCTCGCGCAAAAAGTTATCTGTAAATTATCATTTAAAGTATAGTTTAGTGAGATATATATATATATATACAGCATGAGCAACCGAATTTTCAAGTAGTTATTAAAAAATAAGCTATTTTAACTAAGAAATCGAGGGGGGGAAATGTTAATGAGGTGAATGCATACATGCCTCGACTCATAAGTAAACATTGAAAAGGGAATAAATCAACTAATAGTTTAATACATGTTTATACCTTGTTTTTCGTTAGCAGACGATGACGACCTATTCGCCAGTCTCAAGCCAGCAAGAACACCCTGGACCGAAACACAAATGATGTACATGTTAGCAAGTTTAATAGCATTAGTAGTTTGAAGTTGAATTGTTGTATTCATCGTGATACATAGCCATCTTAATTTTTGTTTACCTTGGTAAATGAGTCTTTCTTCCCCGGTGACAGTAGCTGAAACTGAATTTTCGAGGTCGGAGAAAGTTCCTGAAAAGTAATTATTAAAAATAAAATTATATGATTCAAATACATCATCTTAATAGGTAATTAAAGCTAATGGATATATATTTCATGCACCAATTGCAAATTCATAGCTGTATGCATACGTTAAGCACTGCATGAGGACAGTCCGTGTCATCGGAATCATCATCACATAAGGTGTCTATTTAAAAGGAAAACATGTATGTGGTGACAAGTCGACCCTTATATGAAGTACTTTCCCCCAGTCAAATTTCAGATGTTACGCATCATGTATATAAGTTTTTTGTATACTCTTGTCAGGCTTGTGCAAACCCAATAATTGAAAATGCAAACTGTTAACAGTCACTGGTGGTTATTATTTTTCTGTTGTAACCACTAGCCTTTGTAACAAATTTGCCTATGGATTTATTTATTTCACAAGTTGTTTACATCTGACATTCGTGTCGTGTTGTATTGAATATATAATAACTAGCCTTCTGGCTATACATTCAATACAGCATGACCAGTGACCACTCGTGTTGAAATTAATATAATACCAGAGTGTATGGATTCGCTGTTAAACATTTCTAACAGCTCTTGCACACTTGCTTTCATTTGTGCCGCGTATTCATCATCTGCATCCGAGCTGCAGGTTGCTGATGTACTCTGTGACTGCGCGGGAAAGTTATGCTCTCTTATTCCACAAGCTAAAAAAAGGAAAGATGAAGCCACCTGATAATTAAAAGACACGCGAGAAACCAGAATAGACGATATAGCATGGTTGAAACATTAGAAATAATATCTTGAAAATATATTGTTAGGAGAAATGACCCCCCCCCCCCACGTAAAGGCTGATTTCCACTCAGTGCAAAATGTCGCGTGATCGACTTTTTGCAATCGTTTTCTTTTGAATTATGAGCATTCGACTGGAACGGATCAGGTCGAGGGCTCATAATTCAAAAGAAAACGATCGTAAAAGGTCGATCGCGTGACATTTTACACTGAATGGGAATCAGCCCATGGCATTTTTTAAGAAATCGTTAGTGGGGGGGCCATCATCGTAAGGCGACGTAACAGGTAGGTGGTATATTACAGGTGTGGGAAGCTGAAGGTGCGTCTGAGGGTCCTCCCCCAGAAAATTTTTGTATTCTTGAGTCTCTGTGGCTTGATTTCCCGCATTTTCAGAGACAATTTTTGATATATCCCATCTAAACGGAGCCAGGTTTTGTTGTGAGAATACCATAACTTTCGTCTAAACTCAGTTTTCCCCCTTTTTTGCTTATATTTTGGACAAAAGGGACCGTCACTGGGGGGAGCCAAAATAGCTTACTGGGGGGGGGCAACATGGGGGCTGGGGGGGGCTTTGGACCCTGAATCAGCCTTTATACTTATCCTTACGACCTTACTTTACTTTTTTTTTTTCTTTATTCAATTTTTTCTCACCGTATTCAATTGATTGTATCAGGTCGTCGTCCAATACACTTTTGGGAATTTTGTAACCTTTGGCATTCTTTGTTTTACCAGGTTCTTTCCTCCTCACATCTGCCAATGTCGCAGTTTTATCAATAGCCACAGACATTGTGGCTACTGGAGTTTTGGTTTTCGTTAGATCGACGATGGAAGAGAAGCTTTCTTTGGCTTCCTTAAAAATATATTGAACAAGACAATAGACATTTTTGACCATTACTATAAAAGGTAACTCAGTCATGGTATACTGAATGGTAGAGCACGAGACCAAAATATATCACATTAAAATACACATTACATGCATTATTATGATCAGTGTGATAAATGGCTTCTGGTGAATAGACTCGTAGTAAATTTATTTATACTAGTTTACATGTCTATCGTTCTGAAACATGTAGCCAATTACCTTATTGCCAATGCTTGCAAATGAAGCAATCACATTGCAGGTTATTCCAATTGCAGAAACAAATTTTCCTTCTACGGAAACGTTCACAGAAGGATTTAACCATGTGAGGGGCTAAAATTATACAACAAGAATTAAAAACGTGCATAAATAGCACTAAAGATCAAGTATAGAATATAAAAAAGAATACTAACTGCGTCGTCTTTTTGTAGTGCCTGATGGATTTCTTTTGTTAGCCTACACCAAAATGTGGGCCCTTGGTACTCCTCACTTTCCTCGGTTCTTATGCCACTTGAAACCATGTGTTCCAAACTTGATACCAGGCACTCCTCAGTTATGGAACCAAAAGCAACTTTATGAAACTAAATAGAGTGTAAAGATGGTTGTTTAAAGAGTAATACGTAGTGATCAAAGACGCCATCACGAACATTTACATAAGTGTTGGTAATAAATTGTTACAAGAAAATTTATGTTACAACATGCGTTAATAATAAGAATAATGCGTACCATGGCGTATGTGTAGAGAAGTCCAGAAACACCATTGCGCCACCTCGGCTGCTGATTCGGGACCAACTTTGCCAAAATTTCTTTATATTTTCCCAACATCTGGTTGTACCCGCTGTTCCAGGATTGGAAAAACTGGATAACCCAGGCTGTTAGTACACCCTAAACATTAATTTTGCATGGTAAAATTTCAACTTTTCACCCAATTTTACTTAATCTTACCGTCACGGTCAATACCTCTAACGTATTGGAAGTTATATTAGGTTTTGTTCACTTTTTAGGACGATTATATGGTTCTTTTTTTTTTCCTTATTGGATTGGCCGGAATGCATCATGCATTCCTTTTGATGATTTTTAATTACATTATACAACACTGGAGAGTGATAGGTAAATGGTCATTAACTTTAAATACGCAATTCTGATGGTTAACTTTTGTACTATTAACTTCATTTTTATTCAATTAGCCCCTGGTCGGGATCGTGTATTGGTTTAGTAATAGAGAGCATGCGACATTTTGGTCAACACGGACATCACGTGTTTCTATTTATCATAGCCGTCAATATGACGTCAGCATTTGTTACTTGAAATCTATGCATTTTTGTCGCCAGCTCTCATGGCGTAATTTTGTACGTGTGACTTCCACCACGCATCCCGATTGATCCCGCTTAACGAATAATTTACCCTGCATGCTTTTCGCATTTAACTATACTGAAGTCTAAGAGGAGCGTCTGCAGGGTGGAGTGTGCGACGTGTCACAGAACTGAAACGTTTTTAACTAGGGGTGATCCAGTAGATATCCGGGGAGGAGGGTGCATGTGAAATAAAAAATCATGAACATATTTGACTTTAAAAAATAATTAGGAAAGAAAAAAATCCTACAAATAGCCGACATTACCATTAGTGATCCAATGCATTTAAAAAATTTCTGCAGAGCTTCTATACCTCAAAATATTCCGACAAAGCACTGACCTCGAAAATACAATTATTGCAAGAGCCCCCCCCACGATATCTAATGGTCCACCCCTTAGCTCTCTAATTTTGCCCAATTTTCTCATGCATGATCACGTTCTCATATCAATATACCACACAATCATAATGACGGCTTACCTTGTTGTTTTCAACAAGTCCTACAAGCTCGCTGTTTAGCGCATCTTCATTCTCTAGTGTAAAATTTTCATCTGTTTTGTAGGTTAAAACAATGCTCCTGCCATATATTCTACCAAAATAAATAAATATATTTTAACTCCAAGTGGTACATTGTGTAATATTGTCCCAGACCCAGTGGTACCTTGTAAGTTCGTTTTACAAAAAAAATTAAAGCGTTCACAAGTGTACACATTTGATTATCTGTTTTCTATGTCACTTGAAAACATGATCAGTAGGCAGCTAGCGTGAAAACGACAAAGGCGAAAAGAAAAATTGACTTGTTTAGGAATGAAAAACGTTTAGATATACGATCAGAGATTTCGTTTCGCCGAGTTTTGGCATGGTATATTATATATTTACTTTGTCTGCTCACTTTGCACCTTCTCGGGAATTTGAACTGACAAGCACATTTCCAACCGGAACAGAAAATCCAGTTCGAAGTGAACCTTGTGCAAGTCCTGATTGAACTTGCAAAAGAAACTCACTCATTTGTGCCGTGAAAATTGGATCGTCTACAAGACATGTCATGTTTGTAGCAGCTAGGGTTGACATCAATACTTTTCTATAAAATACAATACAGGTATAAGTCTAAGTGCTCTGACTACCGTAAAATGTATACCCTAAAGTAAAGTGTCAACTGCAGGTCTGTCCCAAAATGGTATAGCCTTCATGTAGGAGTTTAACGTTAGGAAATGTTGTACGAGTCTACATGACTACACACGTCAAGTAAAGAGTTTTTAACAACATTTCAGCATTTATGAGTTATGTTACAACTGACATATTATATATTAAATTCTGGTATGACGGAACTGTATCCGCGTATCCGCATTGTGCATCTCCACTCAAATGTGTTAATATGTCGTAATGACAACAAATGTAATTCGTTACCAACGTATGCAATGATATAGGTTAAAATCTGTTGTTTTGGTTTCAATGAAGTATAAGAAAAAGCATAGTTCGAATACTCATTTCTTGGTAATCCAAGGCCAAGATATGATTAACGAGACATGAGCCAGTTAAAAGCAGGGCACAAAATTCAATCATGGCCATTCAAATCGAATTGATAACTTTTGTACGTTTGTGTCTTGTTTTCATGCTGTACCCCATGCCAAGGCCATGGCCATGCATATATTGGTTTTCAAGAGCATTCTTTTTTATATTTCGTGAAATTATCTGCTGGTATAAAGGATTTTGGACTAATCATCCACGGATTTGAGCTTATTTGCGTAAATGTTTCGAATACAATTTTTCGCAGGTAGGTAAATGTATTCCATAATCATTCCTACTTTACTATTTTGAAAGGTGAAAGAGTCCTGTTCTTGCAGTGACGGAAATACGAATTGGATAACTAAACTCAATGCATGCACAAATTTCATGTAATTTCAGAAATTTCTCAACTCAATTTAAACTGTCTTTAGACTTTACATTTTGATCGAATAGATAATAGGCTAAGTGTAGTGACCTAAACATGATTAAAAGAAACATTTTGAAATTTTAGAGTTTGATCATACTCACACAGATATTCCACTACTATTTTGATCGCCTCCACAGCAAAATAATGGGTTGGCATTTGTGTCTATACCCTGACCCAAAGCCAATATTCTGAGAGAGAGTGTTTTTCCCACATTTCTGTTCTTCATGTTTGAAAAAAGAATGCCAATCGAGCTTTCGTCTAAAGAAACATGCAGCAAAAATATAAGCATTCTGAAAGTTAAGTCATTTAGGTTAAGTATATATATACATCGTTTGGCATATTTATATTAATAACATGCGTCTAAACATTTAAGAATGCAATTCACCAGAGAAGTTTCTGCCGTGATCTGTCGTTAACATCGACTTTATGTTGCTGTATAGCACGAAGGCTGTGCCAAGCAGAAATTCTGTTTTGTTTATCCCGAAGTTCTCAGAGATTTCAATATACCTGGAATAAAACAGATATATAGGTACATAAATTTTATGGCATTCAGCGAATTTTCTATGTAATAAATGCATGTATGTGTTCATGTATAGTACCTTCGACAAACGGTTTTCAGTAGATTTTCATTGCCGATTAAATGTGGGACCAAACCAGTAGAGTATTTCAACAAATCTGGTTCTGTTATAAAATATCTTTGCTCACTTGGCGAGATAATTTGCTTTTCCTTCACATGTACCTGTTCGGTAATAAGAAAATGTATGAAAGAAAGACCCATTTATGTTTAAGACTATTTCTTAAACGCGAGAAAATAATTTCATTTTTCCATTTTTACACTTCTAAATTTGCTACTAATTAATCAAGAATATAGCTATTATACTTAACCTAGCTATTTTTTCAATTTTGATACGTCGATTGTCACAAATAACTAGGGCAAATAATATGTCACAAAAGTAAAAAATGGACACTGAACTCAGTCTCAGGTGCAATATGAAGTAAACATGGCTCGTTTTGCAGATCTGTCCTAAAACGATTTATTACGTCCGCGATTAACAAAAATACAAAAAATAGATACGCTAAGCGAACATGTATCTGCGTAAAGGGATTTTAATGGTTGCTGTGAAAACCTGCATTCACATTTTGTAATTTCTCCTGAATAATCAAAATAGCACGGGACAATTGAAATCATTACTTAGTATTCTGATAACATATATTATATATGGCAAATATTATATATAAAACACATGTAGAAAAATCTAAAAAAATCTAAAAAAAATGGATAATAGATTGGTGATAATAGAAGGATGAATGAACTAATTAAACTTTTAATATGAGTGAATTTACGACTTATCTTTTATAGTTTATCGTTACTTTGACAGTAGGGCTATCTATATACGGGACAAAATAAGACGCGTCTTATGTAAGACGCGAACTTTACTATTTATACGAGCGCATCTTATATAAGACGCAAAGGTATTGTATAAATGATTTGCGTCTTATTTTTTAGTAGTGTGAGCTCGAGCCTTGGTTTTATAAAACCATGTCTATGGACCCCATTTTGTTTGAGCTGTTCTAGGTTTCACTCATGCGCTAACTTTTTCTAAATTTGTCTTATGTAAGACGCGAAAAGCCATTCATACGAGGGGTTTTGTGGCTTATTTTAGACACGACCAAATAGGAAAAACTTCTGTTCTTATCTAAGTCGCGTCTATCCAAGAGGCAACTTAGATAAGACGCGAACAAGAATTTGTGCCTTTTCTACATCAAGTTCACGTCTTATTTTGTCCCGTATAAATGGCCCTATTGGCTATTGTTTGTCGGAATAGAAAAAAAAACAATAATTGTACATGGATCGGCACGAAGCGAATGTTATTTCAAACTGAGTTGGGGATGGGGTTGTAAAATGTTAAAACGTATGCTTCAAAATCCTGAATTATTACGTGCAAAAACTTTACAACTATGATCAAATTCCTCTCAGGAAACACGAAAAATGCACTTCTCAAAATTTACCTGGGGAAGCATGCTCCTAGACCTCCCACCCCCCTAGGTTCGACCTCAACACTCCTCCCCCCTCATCACCGCCCCCCATGCAATAACAATATGCTGCATAGTTCAACAAAACGTACCTCTCGAGATAAAATCCAATAGCTATCTTTTTGGTATCCTAGATTGTTTGCCTTATAAAATAAAAGTGGGTTGACAAGATCTTCCTTTAAAAATAAGTAATAATCATTGATGGTGCTTGCAGTCACCCAACCACTCAGATTCAATATTCCAGAACCAATTCTGCATCTCAGTTCAGACAGAAACTTTGTCTTTGAGTCAAATGCATTTGCAGGAATAACAACTGTTCTACATGAGGAAAACGAAGATATAATATTGTAAGTGGAGATGACCTTAATTAAAAACGTTCGTTTAAAATTGACATTGAAAGGCCATTAAGGAGGCTCCCTACAGTTTTAATTCCGTAGCACGCAAATGTGCTCTAAGGTCCATTATTTGCTCATTTTGCAAGGTATGGTCGCGGGACTTGGCCATCAGATTGCCACAATATTGCGGATTACGAAGAACAAAAAATGTTTCTAAATATTTACGTTCCCATGGTAACAACGCGATGTAGAGATTGTCGTATTTTTATCTTGTTTCTTAATTTTTTGGATTTTCCTTCGGTAAAGCTTTTTATTTTTTGCACACGAGCAGGTAAAGTACAAAGTATTGAAATATGCGATTTTAAAAAATGGGCAAGTACGGGGGGAACAGGGCCGTAGCTAACCCCTAATGGTTGGGGGAGGGGGTGGAAGGGTTGCAAATAATACAAATTTTCGAATGAGCACTCAATTTCCGAATAAGATTGTCTTGAATGTTTTTTATACTGATATTCAAAATCATTAGTTACAGGTAATTTCTGAACCCTGGCCCTTGCGCCAAACCCAAAGCCAAAGCGCAATAAAATTATAGAATTTGGATTTTGGGGTAGATCCGTGAAATGGTATTTCCAGCATTCTGGGTAAGCGTTTTATAGCATTCAAAGAGTTATATGAAACCTAAAATACGCAATTTAGACTGCAAATTTCAGCTACTATAAATGATATAATCTATTAAATAGGATATTGGATTTTGTTATATGTATTATTTTCATTTGGCGACACTTGCAAGAACGTTCGTGGCGTCAGTGTATGGACGATTTAATTTTGTCAACTGGAAAATTAGGTAGTTGAGAGCAAAATACTATCGGCTGCGAGGGAGACTACTAGAAAATGTGATGTTTAGAATTTCGTGTCTGACTCTGCTGCAGCAGATAATTTTTATAAAGTTCTTTATTATGTCACATTCTTTTGTCATCTTAATGCTACAAAATGAGATCGAACGGCCGGATTGGATTTGGGCAGTTGTTCAACTAGATATATGCGGCTGCAAAACAGTGCAAAGGGATTTATTTTTCTTCAAACACTTTTCAATTCTCAGTTTATATCGTTATTGCTCAACGCAAGTCAAATGAAATTCGTATTTGCGACACATTCAAATGATTTCAATAAGCAAAAAAAATGCTTTTCTAACTTTGTCTTTGGACTGAAACTCGTTTTCCGAATAGATGTAAAAATATTCCGAATATAAGAAATTCAGATATCCTGGGGCCTGTGCAACCCCTTAGTGACGGTCCTGGGGATGGAATAGCCTTTTCAATTCAAAGCTTTATTTTGTATGCGTAAGTTATGCGTATTAATCTGATCAGCCAAAATCCTTGTAACATATTCAGGGGCGTAAATGTGGGGAGGGTGTGGGGGGGGGGGTACACCCCCCAGAGATCATGATCCAGTCGGTCTCAAAATGTGCAGTTGGTCTCAAGATATTCATTGTTAAATTGGACGCATTATGCCACGTAATGCTATGCGAGACTGACTAAATATGGTTTCAGAGATCGTTGCATTAATTAAAATATAAAGTTTGCCAAATATCCTAGAAAAGTTTGCCGAATATCCTGTAAAGCGTTCTTCTAGAATGTCATATCACTCATACTGTATGTGGCATGCGTGTTGAATATTTACAGAAGCACTGAAGCACTGTAAATGCTATTAATTAAAATTGGAATAAAATATTTGTTCAGAACGTCTACGCCTACGGAGTCCTAGATTTCACAATTTCCCAGAAGAGGATTCCCTCGGACACCCCCTGCGAATGGGCGTCCTACTGCATCAGTCGTCCTATTCTGCTGGTACTGCCCCTGTGTACACGAGTTCAGTAAAAATATGCATGAAACGTATAACTTACACAAGTTGGTCAAGTTGAATTGTGCGGCTGCTCATGCGCAAGTTATTGCATTCTATTGTATTACAAGAATAGGTAATATAGATAATTAATCAAAACTAACAAAGCGAGGACGCTTGATAAATATTTTACTATATTGATTAAATTTAATAATTCATTAATTCACACCAACGAACATATGAAAGCCATAAACTGTCTTGATCAGCTTCACTCAAAATGTTCGTTGTGATACTAGTGACACCACTCAAGTCTGTGAATCCTGTCCCTAATAACTTTAGCACCTAAGAGTTTTAGCACTGACAGCACTGAGCACTGTGTACGTAATTTCTAAAAACTAAAGGCAGTATGACACGAACTCTCATGCGCAGTACTCAATAGATCTAAATATAAAACCACCTTATACAAGGTGGTCAGTATGTGTGTAGATATTTTGTTTATTTAATTGTGTTGCCATTCAACTTATTGGAGCAGCACACATTTTTCAATTGACTTTTCGATTTAGAATTGGGGGGGGGGTTGAGAAATCGGTCTGAATTTATGAGTCGGTCTCAACTTCACACCCCCCAGCCAAAATCGATATGTACGGCCCTGAACATATCACATGACTTGACGTCATGAATCATGATAAATTTGGGTGGAATGGAATACACTTGTTAGTTGTTAAGTTGCCACACTGCCAAAAGTTCGCCAGTCTTTCGCCCATATAACCATATTGTATACTTATTCATATAAACATATATTTTTCTTGGAGTTTGCATTACGTTGCACTCTCGGATTCCTCACATATTTTCATTAAAATCAGCATGCTTTATTGTTACTGCATTAAAACGACAACAAAATTCCGACTGCCGGCCGATATGTTGGCAACTGCGTTAAAACTATAGCTTCTAAAAGTTATGGGGTGATGTAAAATTTTTATGTGGGGGTGGGAAATATGGGCCTAAACGTGAGGATAAAGTAAAAATGAAAAATATGTGTACAGGGGCAAGAACAAAGTCAATGTCCAAAGACGAAGTGCTTATTGCTTTTAACTAGCGCAGTCTTGTTAAATACCTATAATTTTATAACAATAATAAATTAAGAGGGGAAATTTAATGAATTTGGAAGAGGAATTGCGATGAATTGATTTTCCGGCGCTAACGTGTTTTTGTACGTGGCGATCCTGAATTGCAGCACATGCGTCATGCTGCGAGGGGCAAATCTCTCCTAAAAAGTGAACGAGATTAAAAAATCATGTGATTTTTTTGCGATTTTTGTGATTTTTCTACTTTTTTTGTGACTTGTCGATCTATTTTTTTTATTTTTTTTGTGATTTTTCTGAACGTGTGGTGTGCTCGTCATGCTGGCTCCAATTTGTTAACGGAAAGCCTGGCAGTGTCCGCCTGTCTCGTTGCATGGGTTTCTTGATTATGCGAAGGCTTAAAAATTCAGAATATATAAGAATACTATAGAAATCAGGATATTAAAATATTGGATTTCACCATTTTCATATAGACAATTTGATTAAAATTATTAAAAAACGTCAGGTTGGCACTTACTTTGTTTCCAACTTTGAAAGAGTATTTGAAGTGCAAACACAAACCCAGTATCCATACTTTTCGTGTTCAGACGTCAACAGTTGACCCAAGAGTTTTAGGCTAAAATCACCAAACATTTGGGAGCTACCATCGGAGTCCACACAATATGTTTTACCATTATCCACAACAAAACGAAGTCCCTGTGTTATTCGAAAACATACCAAAAATAAACCAGATTATCAATGGACTATTAACTAAACTAACCGATATGGGCTGTTTACATTATAGAGTTTAGATTGAGTCCAACATCATAAAGGATTGTCATCTCCTAGCTATATAGCCGATCGAGAGATCCCACGTTCCATAACCATATTGATTTTTGACTCGCTGATCAAATAGAGGAGTTATACAAGGAAGCCAAGCATATTGAACAAGGTTTTATTAAATTAATGTACAAAAAAGCACACGTACATAGTACAATAAGGTAAAACTTTCTGATAAATATTGTAATTTTCATGTACCTGCTCACTACCACGGGATCGATTATTTTCAACGTTTTCATCCATTACAACCGGAATTTTCACAGTGCACGTGTATTCAGTCAACTATAGAAACAAACTGCACATTTCGTCATCTCGCACTATATATCGTGACGTCACATTACGTTACATCGTTACGCAATTAGATACGAAATACGAAATTTACATACCTCTCTAATCAACACCGAGTATCTAAAGGTCATTATATATGCATACCAAGCTGTTTAAATTATTGTCACTGGAGTGAATAACTCGACAATACAGTGCATTTGATAATTAAGAGTAATTAATTGTGGAATGTAGTACTTTCACGTTTGACAGGCTATACTCTTATAATTAATATGTATGAAAGGGTGTCAACTAAATACAAGATTAAACGGGAATGATAATTTAGATGCATGGTTAGCGAAATTTTAAGTGGAGCTAGTATGTATGCAGTGTGGTACGCAATGTTTGTTTGCTTTGAATAGACCTACTGAAATTCGAATAAATTAGCATTTACCAAGATGCCTGCCAAGATCAAGGGCGTCAATCCTGTGGGAAAATTGAGCGGGCGAATTCCCCCCCCCCCTACTTTTTTGGCAGAGGGGAATCAATATATAATTATCTTCTTACCTTTTCCAGTTTTATTTATACGACATGTTCTGATAATCAGAATTCTGTAAAGTCTTCCTCCAAAGTGCATGAAATGGCGTTTCAGAGACTCTAGATTTCAACATTTTCTGGGCGAGCATACCCGCGTACCCTCCATAGTGCCCTCGTGCTAGCGGCATGAGGCCTCAATAGACAATTTAGGTTTTGGCCGGCCCCTTTACCACGCCCTTTCGCCTGGCAAAACAAACTCACAATCCTAATTCTTAGACCCAAGTTACACTCCTGTCGGGAAATGTATATAAATGACGCGGAAATGCCGGCCTGGAAACGTTAAACGTGTTATACATGCTTCCGTAACTATTAGCAGGCTCACGCCCCCCTCACATTTTGAGATGGATTTTCGCCCTTGGCCAAGATAAACGAACAGAAAAGAAAAGTCATTGTATAACCTCTTACCCACCATCTTATTAGGACTTAGCTCACTTCGGAAATAGATTATTTTCTATAAGACGTACAATAGGGAATAAGAAAGTATTTTACTTGCTATGAAGTCTATGACATGTGTTTTGATTTGGAAATCAAGCAAACATTACGATTTCCAAAGCATCTTAGATTACGTACGTATGATGAATGGAAACAAACCTAATAATATAAGCTAGGCTGTTTTCTCGCACTTCAACCGCATCGTATCGTAATCGGCGTATTTCTTGCATGTTTCGTGAATCGTGAGCACTAGACCTACGGTTGAAATAACGACTTCGAGAAAAGACGGTTTCGTTACGATACAGTTGAAGTGGAAAACGGACTTACATCGTGTCGAGTCACCTTAAGGAAGCCAGTTTCATACGTTATAACGGAATACTTAATTTTAAGGCAGACTTTCTGACTCTGGTCTTTACGGGCGGCATATATAATAAGATAATACTTGGTAGTCGTAAACAGTGATGGATCAAAACAAGAACATATCTACGAATTCTAATAGTAAGCGAGGAAAAGGAACGTGTTCAAACTGTGGAGAGCCATATGCTTGTCGATACAAACCAGAGAAATGTTCGAGTTGTAGTTTTAATTTAGGTGGTACGTTTCAACCAAAAAACGTCAAACGTGCAAAAAGTTGTAATCCTGAAGTTGTTCGCATCAGCCAAGGAATTTACTCGGTGAAGACCAGTACAAAGGACGATCGATGTTTTGTCATTAAAGAAGGTAAAAATACGATATGTCTGCACAAAGATTGTAAAGTATTGCGAGCTACGTATTCAGCAACTGGAGAGCTTGAAAAATTTAAGTGCAAACATGTCAATGCGATCGAACAATTCCCTTCTAACAATCCTTTGGTTGTTTATCATCTTAACGAAGAAAGTATAGCCGCATATTCAGGAGATCTATCTGCAAAGGCATTGTTAACCGACCTACTAAAATGCATTCCGGAAAACCATCCTTCAGTTGCTCGTGTCACGGATTCGTCCTTAGTAATTTTCGGACAACCTACGTCAACAAACACAATGGAATACTGTCATGTTCAGATTATTTCAGAAGCAAATAGATTATACAAGTGCACGAGTAAAAGTTGCCGCACGTTTGTTAGCAATTCGAAACAAAAAAAAGTTCGCTCGACCTGTCAACACTTGCATTTACTTTATTGTTTGCTGTATAACCATGATGACAGAGCACATAATCAGAGCCCAGAGGCAGAGCCCAACCAGAGCTCGTGTACAACGTCTACGGCCGAACATCGGAATTCGGAAACCGGCACTGACACTGTCGACGGTGGCACACCTTTGTCAAGACAAAGTACATTAGATGTTGCTATGAGTTTATCCCTGCCGTACGAAATTCCATCTTCACTTATTCAAGGTATTTTAAAAAGAGATGCTGCTTCCATTCTAGACGTTGGGACGGGTTGGCCAGACTCCTGCGAGCCTGCTGAAGTTATCTGTTCACTTTGCCAGTCTCCACTTACAGCATCACGACAACATCCTGGTCAAAATAGTAAAGACAATGCTTACCTTTTAACAGAACTGAACCCATTTAAAAGAGTGAAATTATTTGTCAAATTGTGCAGCAATTCACTATGCAAGGCAATGCATCAGTCGAAAACCGTTCAAATAGGTGAGTTTTATATTATACGTACTCTCACATTCTTTCACATACGATTGACCAATCATGTCTTGAATAGGGTCACGTGCCTGTCCAACATATTGCGATGTAGAACAGGAGCACGTAGAACAGTACTGAGCTCATCGCCGATTTGTTCTTGTTTAACTCACCTTTTTACAAAACACAAAACAAACGCTATGGCGAAGTAAAGTAAAGTAAAGTAAAGTAAAGTAAAGTAAAGTAAAGTAAAGTAAAGTAAAGTAAAGTAAAGTAAAGAAAAGGATTTGGAAAATTAAAGTCGCTTTCGGTCTCGCCCAATATTGAAGTCTCGACTTAATATTTTGCCATATTGGGCTCAGAAGAATCCAATAAGATATAATCCATGTTTACAGGAATGCAGATAAAGAAAGGCAATGCATGCATGTGACTATGTTGCAAAGGGTGCAAACGTCACGTACAGGGCAATTTTTGTGAGCATGCATACTCTGTTTTCAGGGTTACACAAATTCATAGCTATAGAAGTCTCAAATATGGCTATGCATGCATCGATATTTGCATAATTGAACTATAATTTATAAGTTGTAAAGCGAGGAACAGTTTATCTTCATTCTCATAGAATTTTGAGAAAGTCTATTCGATCTCAATGATCTTACTCATGGTACAAAAGTACCTACAGAAGTACAGCTATATTTCAGTTACGGTTGTCACATGCAATAGTCAAATGTACAATCCATTAATTAACAATTATTGGATGAGGTTGAGCAGTATTGAGAATTATCGAGCCGAAGTTTGCGTTATCTGCCGAACGCAAACTGAGGCTGGATAATTCCCGATATCATGCGAAAACCGAATTCAATAATTGTTTTATTGAGGCCTTTAGAGAGTTTTGTAGGGAAAAGTAGCGGTAAAAAATTACGTCACCTACAGATAATTTTCAATGTCGTGTAGGTGGCACGACATTGAGAATTATCTGTAGGTTTTTAGCCAATCACAGTCGAGATTGCATCAGTAAAGCATAGTAATCCAATATATTCTTAAAATTAATGGTAATAATAATGCTACTAATTTCAGCCTCACTATTCTTATAATTGCACGCAAATTGGTTGTAAAGTAGATTCTTTTTAAGGAAAAGGAATCTATAGCGTTCATGTGTTAGCTAGAGCCTAAGGCTAGAGCCACTATAGAGACGAGTCCATTACTAGTTTTGAAAGGAAAGAAACATTTTTCGATATTATAACAGCGCCATCGGTTGCAAAAATCTATATATTATTTATTTTACCTTAGGACTATTTAACATAGCTGATAAAATATTGGTTTCTTTGGACATTTTGCTGGAAATGAGATCGTTTTTCAAACGTGGACATCCACTTACCAATATCATAGAAGCCAAGCTGGAATCCCTTAAGTTAAAGGCACTGCAGGTTAGTTCTGAGTTGATTGTAATTCCTGAACGTTTAGCTGGCTGCCATGAACTACATGGCTCGTATACATGCATGCGCCGGGGCAAAAGGTTGTGTAACACCATGTCCATGTCGATATATTTCTGCAATCACTAAAAGTTCGCCTTCCTGCCATATTTTGTTGTGACGACCGTTATGGAGGAAGCGCGAATGTGAGCTTATCACCTTTCAATCTTACAGTTTCAAGTTGTTAACGCTCCCTAAGGCTCAGGCTGTCTGGCACTTTTGTCCTAGCATCTCGCCGGGTGTGATTAAGAACGTCTTAGTGACATTAGGGACTTTCAGGTCTTGTGTGAACGGGCTTATACTTTGGTCACATGGTGACATGGAAATTAACATGGTAATTAATATGGAAAACACAGAGTTTGACACGGAGTCAAATGGAAAGTCAAATGGAAAACACGGCGTTTGACGTCAGACAAAATATGGAAAACACGGAATCATATGGAAAACGCGGAGTCTGAAGGGAAAAGATTGGAAAACATGGAGTCTATGACGTACTGTCAACGTCAAAAAATGGAGAATTTGGAGTCTGGCGTAAATACGAGCATGAACATTATCTTTATAATTTCTGTTTTTCAAAGCTGGTGCTATAACGCAGCGCTCAAGACTGATATATTCGGAAAACAAATTGCGCAAAACCAGTCATACGATTGCGTCGAAATTCCCTTGTTACTTGTATGTTGTGCAAATTGTTACTCTTATTAACCGTGTATAAAGCATTATTGAAAAACAAGCCTAAGAAAGTCGAAATATATTCAAACTAGAATTGTTTATGTTGTTCATGTTTACACCTTGCACATATTTCCCCGTTGATTTTAGTTGTATGAAGCATTAGCCATTACAATACAGTAGGTCGCCCTTTGAAACGACCGAAATTTGAAGATATGTTCAGGCTCATATTTACGCCATATTTTTCCATATTTCCCGTTGACAATACTTTAAAGTCCGTGTGTTCCAATCCTTTTTACGTCAGATTCCGTATTTTCCATATGAATCCGTGTTTCCCATTTTTTCTTTAGATTCTGTTTTTAATATTTTAAACTCCATCAGCCTATACTAGTTCCTTGGCCTGTTCGCTTCCGCCTGTCTATTCTAGGGTGGTAGTTTGTCGGGGATTTAGGTTGACCGGGATTCAGTTCAGACTGGGCCAGTTAAGATATTTTCCCAAACGGACAGCCTGCAAAATTCCGAACAAGCCTGTTACTCGCCCGCGCGTGGAAGGCCAAGCTGAAACTCCGTGTTTTCTATATTTATGACGTCATACTCCGACTCCAGCTTCCGAAATTCCGAGTGTATTTTCTCCGACACCTTCAAATGACGTCACAAGGATTAGGATTATGATAAGAGTAAGATTGCGATCAGGTTTGTATTAAATTGAGGTTGTTAATACATGCGGCAGAACCTTTTGAATGCTAATATTTATACGTTATTTCTATATCAGTGTTCTTTTTCTTAGGAGAACCTTCCCACAGAAAACCAGCTAAACTATTTGGCAAAAATGCTTTACAATGGCTATTATTGTTTTGAAGCTTTGACTGAGCGAGATTTGGACACCGCCATTTGTGGAATTTGCGGGATTTGTCCTGAGGTGGTACTTGGAGATGGCAACGAAAAAAACTGCTGCACAAACAACCAAGTACGGTCAATTGATAATAGTCAACATGTTAACTCTAATCATTTCATGACATATAGACACAGTCATAGTATTTCATGTCATTTCCAAATATATAGGGAGAAAACGAGGCAAGCGTTTGGAAATGATATATTCGAGTGTATTATAGCTATATAACTTCTCAAACAAGTCAGTATTTTATAAAAATGAGCGTTTATTATCACTTTTCCAAATTACGCATCGCTAGCTGATTTCCTTGGAGTTTTTCTCATGATTTATCACATAAATTATTGTTTTGAGAATCGCGTTTGAACATTAGTACTCCAATAACTTATTGATAACTTCATGTCATAAGTTGAAAACAAATGCGTCCTACAATTGAAAGAAATATTCAAAAATATAAATGTGTGATGTGGGTTGGACCCCATCAAGCCAGAATTGTTAATTGTACGATAGGCTGTTTGTTAGATGCAGTACGTTAATTCAAGAATACCGGGGATGTTTATTGCCTCCACCTAACTATGCTTGATGGCAAAACTGTTGATTACCTTTAATATAGACCGTAACCATTGGTCAAGAAACCATGCATGTTTACGGTACTCTATTTAAAGGAGTGCACTTTGCTGAAAACTGCTCTCATGTGGAGAAAAACCCCGTTAAAAAATATAGTATTATTAAGCTTAAAATTGTTCTTACTTTATCAGATCGAATATGTTAAAGATGTCAGCAACACCCAACGTTCCCTCTTAACC
This sequence comes from Trachythela sp. YZ-2020, assembly GCA_016169945.1. Lineage (NCBI taxonomy): Eukaryota > Metazoa > Cnidaria > Anthozoa > Malacalcyonacea > Clavulariidae > Trachythela > Trachythela sp. YZ-2020. The sequence continues at coordinate 7,963,977 of JADLSH010000387.1, forward strand.
CCTCATGATTTCCAACAGAGGCTAAAGAGGAGGTGGTTGGAAAGGACAGTCCTAACTCGATGTGCGGAAAAATTTGAAGTCTCCGTCTCCTCAATTCCTCCAATAATGGCTCCAGCACTTGTAGGCCCAGTCTTATACAACACAGAGAGTGAAAAGAAAAGTGTTTACCTCAGAGAAAATCAACAACCAGATGGTGAGCTGAATGAGACTGAGTTAGACTTCAATGATAATATTGCCGTTAGTTACCCACATAAATGTTCAGTATTTCAAAACATGTAGCGAGTCATGTTAAACACATTAAGCCATGCACAATGCATCTTACTCTGGCATTGTCCTGCATGCGACGGCAGATGATTTCGCTTGTCAACAGAGTACAGTATAGCGCGTAATTGGCAATCTTCAACATCAGCATGTATCCGTCCTATATGGCGCAATTTCTTAAGTAAAATCTCGTGTTAATTTTTTGTAATAAATGAACAGGGTTTGTTGTCATTAGTTTTTTGGCTGTTTCAAAATAAATATGTACTATGCGTTAATCTTGTCAACAGGTGACCCTGCCATGCTACATCAAATTATCACAAAAGGAGAGGTTGATATTAGCTCAATTAAAGACATAAGTCATGAGATGATCATTCAAATATGCAAAACTTGTAATATTACATGCAGTGGAAAGTCAAAGGTAACTAAGCTTGCTCTATCTGAAATCAATATAGCAAATAGGTATGTGTTTGTAGTCATAGCAACTGTTTTGCATTTCATTTACTCAAGATAACAGCAGATGATTTTACGTTTTGTATTCCACCTTCCGTTTGGGACGGACCGGGGGGGAGGCGATTTTCGGAGATGGAGTAATTTTTTTTGTACACCTATAAAAGTTTCACTCGATGGCTGGAAATGTACATTGTTTAATTGAAATCTATTTTTACCTGCACCCATCTTCCTTGGGCAGGTTTTTTTTGCACTAATGCCTGGGTATCAAACGCATACATATAAATGTTCATGTTTATCGACTATTTTAAAGATATAAGCTGTTTTAGCTGAGAAAATTGAACGAAAAGGTTATGTTAATCAAGACGAAATCTGTATCTGATTTACAGACATTGATTAAACATTCATTTCTTTTGAATTTTCTTCATGAATTATTAATGAGTTTGATAATCTTATTTAAAAATAACAAATGACGTGAATTCATTAACAAAATAGAAATAATAGTTAATAACGTCCGTAACAGAATAGGCAAGTTAGCCATTAAGCCTGTCAAATATATTCATGATATCCTCTAAATAAATCATACTTCATAAACTTACTAAAATACTATACAACGTTTGGCGTTTTTATTAAGGAGAATTCCGATCTCACGACGTATAGCTTTTAAATCAAATGGCACAGTGAAATATTAATTTGGTTTAGCTATTTAATATTTTTCTCTTTTTTTCTAAATTTCAACAACATAGATTAGGGCTGGGATGGTTCTTCTACAACTGTATGCATTTTGCTGAGTTGTCTCATACATGCGGCCATATATTGATCTAATACCTGACAAAGATCACTCAATGAGTGAAAATTACAATAAAGTTATCTCGGGCTGGGCAAGTTAACCAGGCCAACCCGTTCCATGTATAATCACAACTGAAAAGAATGTTCACTTAACCTAGCCAACTTGGTTAACATGCCAACTCGGTTAATAGGCCAACTCGCACCACGACCACGTAACTGTCGCGATGAAGTCATGTTCGACGATGTGAAATAGTTTGAATCGTGTTTTGCTATTTGTTCTGTACGTAAATCAGAATTCACCTAATTTATGGAGATATATATTGACAGTGTATTACATCAGCTTATACTTATGATTTTTAAATATTTACTTTTGTAGTCACTGCTGATTTCAGACATTCAGTCATTGTATTCCTCTATGCTTGTTGGTTTATGCCCATGTCATGGTTATAATCGGTCCAATGGATGCACTGGTGGCTTCTATCACTTAGTTTGTCGTCATGGTGTAAGTACTGCAATAAAATCAAAACATAAAATTCAATATTGAATCACAAAACATCATATAACACTATCATCTAGATTGAATTCATACCGGTGTGCACTTTACTCATGCTTCACTGGAGACCCATATTAAAATGTAAGTCATGTAAGATCCAGTTCAAACATCTAACTTTTCATGTGCTGAATGCAATGCACATGGGTTAATCATAAGTGCGACATTTGAATGTGGCCACATTTTAGTACTACACGAGTAACACATTTAAACATTTTTAATATTGTTTTGGCAATTGCCAAATGAAACAACCTCATTTAATATAACTACTATTACATGTAAAACCAAAATAGATCTATTTTTTCAAGAATAAGGTGAAGGATCTAGTAAAAATTGAAATTGCAATTTGTTTATTACAACCCAAGTATGATTATTTTTTTGTTTTTCTGATAGTGTACAGTTTCCTCCAAGTTGCTAACACTAACAGAATCTGTCCGTGATGCTGCAGATCTCTATTTGTCATTAAAGTACCCACCAACAACGTTCATATGTGATTCCGCGTGTGGTTTGAGCAGACATCTGGAGTTGCGTGATAAAGAGCTAGCACAGACTTTGTGGGGCGAAAACTGTGGGTGTGTTGAAAAACCTACCTTGGACAAGTCACCAAGTAATGTATGTACATTCTTAATAGAGTTGCATTATGCTCCATGCACAGCATGATATTTACCAAAACTTTCTTTCTGGAATGAATGCAATAAGCATTCTGGTGCTCTTATTTAGCAACACCACAAAATGTATCGGGGCCACCCTTTTTGGAAGACCCTGTAACAACATTTAATTAATCTGCTTTTTCTGTATTGTCATGTAGAATCTCAATGTTCCAGATATTGTTACCTGTGAATTTCGAGCTCTTGACGAAAACAAGAAGCCTGAAAAAGATCTGAGTATTGGAGAGCATCCAGTAACAGGGTCACAACGCCATTTCATTTTAGGTGATCGGTTTCATTCATCCACAAACCCCCATAAATCACCACTTTGTGCCTTCCATAACATTAACCTCTGTGAGCAAGCAAATACCATTTCCACCAGCATGCAGGAATCTGAAAATAACAGGAAAAACATTAAGAGGCTAAGAAGCACATGTCAACAATCCTTTGAAGTGCACTATATCTTCAACTTCCTTATGGATTTCTACCAAAATGAAGCTATTGTTCTGGGACAAAAACGTCGTCTGGAAGAAAATATTCAACCAAATCAATATATTGAAAGAAACCTACATGGACGATTTGTAATTAAAAATTAAATTGAATTGAGTTAGACAGCAAGGAGAGGATGGTAAAATACAATAATCAAGATCAGCAGGTTGTTGTAAGAAAATTGTAGTAGATATATAAGTCACATAATTTTATGCAAAAATACATTCATGACAAATGAATAATAGATGAAACACAGTCAGAATGGAGATGTTCAAAGACTATAAATATTTTTTGGTCAGTGAATATGTCCACTCAGAAAAATGAATACTCAACATATTTTTAAAACTTTAAAACAATGTGGTTTCTGAATGTAAAGTTTTTCCGGAAGGCATAAATATGAAATGTCTCATTAAATTTTAAGAATGTTCCTGCTAACCTGAATCCCAACACCCGGCATTCTAACAAATGGACAATATTTTAAGGCTGGGATTTTAACACTCGGGAGGTCAGGGGTTTCGATTGACTAGACATTAAGTGCATTACTTGCACATTATGTGAGTAAGGAATGTACCATAAGCATGGAATGTACCAACAAGATTGTTCATATAGGTAGATTGTTCATATCTGACTTGTTTTACAAATATATTTTAAAAACAGCCATGACGCTCGTCAACACACGTTATCTCATCAAACAGGTTGGAAAAGATCTGTCATTGCTCATGGCTGTTTTTAAAATATATTTGTAAAACAAGTCAGATATGAACAATCTACCTATATGAACAATCTTGTTGGTACATTCCATGCTTATGGTACATTCCTTACTCATATATATATCGTATATCAAGTTCTACGGTACAGCTGTTCCGCAAATGATAAAATAATTGTAAATTTCAGTAACGAAACGTACCAAAAATGTATATTCTATATTTACTGTCATTCAACAACCTCCATTTACTCGTATTTTCATCTAAATAAATCTGCTAAATATTTAGTGAAAATACATAATTATAATTGTTCAGTGCCTCTGCGGAGAGAGGTAGTTTATAAATTATATACTTAATACAGTAATATTCGTAGTTGAGATTATATGCAATATGACTTTGTGTACGGACACAGATGAAATATATATATCCTTAATCTGTGGTACGGACTTTGGTTTCTTTTTATTTTATCCAAGCTCTGGACAGGGAGCCTATGGAGCATAGAGCACTTTATGAATATATTCCTTGCAACCAACCTTGTGGTCGTTTGAGCACTCTGGCCCCAAGACACTTCACGCATTTCTGGATGCGCATGTGTCTGAGTATTGTACCACATGCGCTTGGTGAGGGCAAGCGTATGGTGTATAAATACGAAGTCACTCGCATCTAGACTGCGTTACAAGCTGCACTGACGAGCCGTTGAACGGCGAAACATGCATGCCTGCAGATTTGACTATATATATATATATATATATACTTTACTCTGTACATAAATAGTTTTTCCTTTTCTTTTATTACTTATAAATATTACCTACATATATCTTACTTAAATTTGGTTGACTATATATGTAAATATAATGTTATGATATATGGGCAAAAAAATTATATAAAAAAAATTTAAATAAATAAAAAGAGTACTGTTCAGTGTCAGTAAAACAAATATTTGAAATATAAAAATCTTTGGTAGCTAGACGCTAAAAAGAAATAACTTTTGCAAAAAATATTCAGATCGCGACATCGAAGCTCTCGACTATTTTCAGGTAGTTTGATTCAGAATCATATATATTTGCTCATAACGTTCACTTAATATGATTGCCATAGCACCTGCTTCTTCAAAATCTCACCTATATTATTATTCATGCTTATAACTTAACATCATATACTGCCCATTTCTGCATTGCAAGATATACTAATAAGTCTAGTGACAAGTATTTTAATAAGTAATATAATTGTTATAGTGTGTTTTATACTTTTATTAAAAATTGCATATACATTCTGCATTTGATACCAGCCTATCTTCTAGTTTACGTACACTTAATCCTTATATATTAGATAAAAAATATTGTTTTAACGTCGAAATATCAATGGAATTTATTTACCGTTTATATTTGCATTGAACGTGCAAATGTTTTAAAGCGTGCAAGTCTTCGCATCTTTATAATAGTTTAAAGTCTTCTCGCAGTAAATTTTAAACCACATTTTGCCTTGTTCTATAAATCCTGAAATTAACAGCCATCTTCTGCAAATACATATCGGTATTAAATATAGTTTGGCCTGGTCTGAGGTATAGTATCATGCAACTATTTCACGGGGACAAATCAGACCTCCATCTTCACACGATGTTTATTTCATAAGTGTCAGACTGTCAGTGGTTGTGGTAATATCTATATTTAGATACTGCAAATAAATTTGGTTATTAAAAAGCATAAAATCCATAGCCACAAACAAGTTCAATACAGCTATTCCTATTTTATTCCTATATATAACATGGATTACAAGATCAGCCTCTAATTTATGCATGATCATTGCCTATTAATCGCATAAAGTCGACGACAAATTCGACGACTGCTATTGCCTTGCATGTTTGCTTTAAAATCGGATCTTGACAGCGGAAAAGCTATTTCCAACACTACATATTATTCAAGGGGTAAATCATTCCTAAAAAGTGTACGATACTGAAATTTTGGATTTTTGAAAGTCCAGGGTTTTTTGTACTAAATATAACAACAATTCCCAGTTGTTTTGTTGAACATAAAACGCAATTATATTCGGACTCGCAACAGAGCAGTTATCAGAACGTAACTTTTGTATAAATTTAGATCACATATTTATGAGGAAATGTCGATTCCGTCCACTGATGTCATACTCTTTCAAATTTTGAGGATCTTCCTTCATTTTTATCGTATAGTTTTATAGATCATTATTAAAGTGTATTTATTATGAATTTTATAGTATAAGATTTGTCAAGTAATTTTACATGGATTTTTTTATCTTTATTAGTATCGATAGTAATTCATACAACACTTACCGTTTATGTGAGCACAAAAATTCCGTTTATAATTTACCGCTCTTTTAGTCTTCATATATCTTCATAGTCTTCACTTGATCATATATAAATCGTACAAAAGCTCAGTTTTTTAGCTAGCTCGTTTATTATTTTAAAATAACTACCGGTACTACGAAAATAAAATTCACTAAGACACGTGATTAAATTGCGTTGCTCTGATTGGAGACCACCAAGACCACCGCTGAATTTTCATCAGCCAATGAAATGGCATCTTCTAAGAGGTGCGACTCACCTGAAAATACAAGCAATATATTTGCTTTTTCTTCTCGAAATCCGCAAGAATTTCAAGAGTTATAGCTCAGGAACGCTGGTATAATATTCAGGTTAGGATATTTCAATGTTTTTATGTAATATAAAGCAATTATAAAGGCAAAAATTTACGGATGTATTCATAAATATTTATGTTGCGTGCGTTGTGTCGCCGTAAGAAAATATTTGAATTTTAACGCGGCAAAAATTCCCTTGTACTTATCAATTTAGTTCAGAATCAAAACGATAATATAAACTACGGCCTACTTAACAATTATATTAATCTATACCATAGAAACTCTGACATTAGAGTAGACTTATGAATGTTTTTATATATGAATTATGTGATTGTTTCATAAGTTGAGCATTGTTTCAATGAATCAATGTATAGTCTATTAGTACCCTGAGAAAATGTCTTGACAATTTTAAATAATGTGCAACTTCCATAACATTATAATTGTTATTTAATGAGGTATATTTAAAATGCTTCAATAAAACCTACAGGGGCCGGTTGTTCAAAGCCGGTTAACGCTAACCCAGGGTTAAATTTGCCTAACCTAGGGTTAAATTTTAACCTTAGGTTTGTTTGCGTTGTTCAAAGCTAGATTAACCGTAACCCAGGGTTAAACAGTGGGTTAAATTTAACCCACCTCGCTAGGTGGGTTAACTTGCTAATCGGCCGATTAACTCGTAAAAATGGACGTCGAAAGGAGTGGAAAACACGTAAACACACAAAAATCTCGGTGAAACAAAGAGTGTACAAAGATTTTATGGATGAAAACCAACCTCAAACAGTAAATTCTAAGTCTTTGAATATTATTGAGATTCTTATTCGTCCTGTACGAGTCCATTGAGTTGCTTTACCTATACATGCTGGCGTTAAATTTTACGAGCATTAAAGACACAACAATTTAGATTGTCATTGGTCTAAGCATGGACATCATAGTTAATAATACTGTAGACTACGTCGGTCTTCGGCCAATTTTACAATAGAAGTACTACGTCTATAGCTATTAAAATGGTTTTCAAATATAGTTTTCTGTTTGGCATAAAGCCGTAAACATGATATTGTACAATGAAGTAAAACGAATTACCTCACGAAAGCTTTGAAATGCCATCTTTCAATATTGCCACCAAAAACAACTTGCTGTTTGTACGCCTTCGGGTTTGTTCGAAAAATATATTTACTCAGAACCCTTTTTCTTTTGCCAAACAATTCGGTTGCCAGCAGTTTTAATTTACAAGTTCCCATTTGCTTTTCTTGAACATCACAAGTTTTTGCACATTTAATGCCTACAGACTCAGTGTATTACTAACAAACATTGTTTTTGAAAGCTGTAAAACATCTTTGCTTTGGCTTCTTTTTTCTATTTTCATGTTTTGTTAAGATCTTCTGCAATACGCATGCGTTGACAATTGTTTTTCAACTTAAAACAAAATGGAATTTCATTTGATTGGCTGCCATAAGTCTAATTTTGTTCTCAAATTTAATTATTCAAGCACTGCCTAAAATTCCAAAATGTATGGCTTATAATGAGCAAATTTAATTTTATATGTTCTACTTCTCATTTGTTTCGTCTATATAAACGGTTTTGATCAAGTATTATTTTATCTTGGAACTTTCTAAAATGCTCAAATTCATGTCTGAATAGTTCAATTTCAGTTGCTTCATGTTTTGACGTACGCTTTTCAGCCAATCAAAAACGTTCTTATATTAGATATATATTTTAATATAGATTTATTCTTGGGTTAAATGTCTTAACCCAGGGTTAACTAATCGCACCGCTAACCGACCTTTCAGCAACGCCAAATTAACCCAGGATTAGCTAACCCAGGGTTAAGGATTTTTAACCCTGGGTTAGCGCTAATCCTGGGTTAAGTTAACCGGCTTTTGAACAACCGGCCCCAGGTCATTGAGGTCAATGTAAATGCATGTAGCTGAGTGGATACATGAAATTTTTGAATTTTTGGAATTACCCTGAGGGATGAGAAATATATTCCGAGGGCAAAGCCCTAGGGATATTTCATCCCGAAGGGTAATTTTTTGGGATTACCTTGAGTGAAAGTCTATAAATGATATATTATACCGAACCTTGTATGACTTTACTTGTACTAGATACTAGAAAACAGGTGATGAAATTAGATGACGCCTGGGTACGAGCGGGTATTAAAAAGTCGAATTCCCAGCTCAAGCGTGGTATTTGACTTGAATACCATGCCCCGGGGAAACGACTTAGGGTACAGGTATTCACTGAAAAGTACCACAGTCATGTGGTACAAGCCTAGTTCTCTGATTGGTATAATATTATAATATATAATAACTTTCCCTCCATGCTTTTCGGCACAAACCAACAATATATGATGCCCATATTTGGGGGGGGGGGGGGGGTGGTGGTACTAAAGCTGACTTTTACTGACCACTGCTCTCGATAATTTTTGTGGACTCTTCCTAACTCAGCTATACCCTGCTTGTTCCTCCAAACTTGTACTTGGCACGTGGTCAAAAATGTAAACAAACGGAAAAGTTCGGACTATGAGTCACGCACGCAATATAGTATTATATAGTAAAGCAATAATAAAAAAGCTATTTTACATAACATGCGTCGGCTTTTGATCGTTTTATTGTCTGTGCGGTTTAAGTAAAGATGTCGGGTAAAAATGCAAGTGATAAGTTCAAAGCAATGAGCGTTAGAGAGCTTCAAAACTATTTATCGGATCACGGGGTTACAGTGAGCGGCCATTTAAAACCTGCATTGATCGATATTGTATCTTCTGTCGAAAGAAGGGGGTTGCCAGCTGATCCAAATTTCACAAAGGATGACCATGAGAAAAGTCTGGAAAGTCGATTAAATATTCATGATATTCAAATCAGCGACCCGTTTACCATGAAAACGGAGAATAACTTCGTGCAGACACCGCCCAATCCTGGGTTAAGTTAACCGGCTTTTGAACAACCGGCCCCAGGTCATTGAGGTCAATGTAAATGCATGTAGCTGAGTGGATACATGAAATTTTTGAATTTTTGGAATTACCCTGAGGGATGAGAAATATATTCCGAGGGCAAAGCCCTAGGGATATTTCATCCCGAAGGGTAATTTTTTGGGATTACCTTGAGTGAAAGTCTATAAATGATATATTATACCGAACCTTGTATGACTTTACTTGTACTAGATACTAGAAAACAGGTGATGAAATTAGATGACGCCTGGGTACGAGCGGGTATTAAAAGTCGAATTCCCAGCTCAAGCGTGATTTGACTTGAATACCATGCCCCGGGAAACGACTTAGGGTACAGGTATTCACTGAAAAGTACCACAGTCATGTGGTACAAGCCTAGTTCTCTGATTGGTATAATATTATAATATATAATAACTTTCCCTCCATGCTTTTCGGCACAAACCAACAATATATGATGCCCATATTTGGGGGGGGGGGGGGGGGGGGGGTACTAAAGCTGACTTTTACTGACCACTGCTCTCGATAATTTTTGTGGACTCTTCCTAACTCAGCTATACCCTGCTTGTTCCTCCAAACTTGTACTTGGCACGTGGTCAAAAATGTAAACAAACGGAAAAGTTCGGACTATGAGTCACGCACGCAATATAGTATTATATAGTAAAGCAATAATAAAAAAGCTATTTTACATAACATGCGTCGGCTTTTGATCGTTTTATTGTCTGTGCGGTTTAAGTAAAGATGTCGGGTAAAAATGCAAGTGATAAGTTCAAAGCAATGAGCGTTAGAGAGCTTCAAAACTATTTATCGGATCACGGGGTTACAGTGAGCGGCCATTTAAAACCTGCATTGATCGATATTGTATCTTCTGTCGAAAGAAGGGGGTTGCCAGCTGATCCAAATTTCACAAAGGATGACCATGAGAAAAGTCTGGAAAGTCGATTAAATATTCATGATATTCAAATCAGCGACCCGTTTACCATGAAAACGGAGAATAACTTCGTGCAGACACCGCCCAATCCTGGGTTAAGTTAACCGGCTTTTGAACAACCGGCCCCAGGTCATTGAGGTCAATGTAAATGCATGTAGCTGAGTGGATACATGAAATTTTTGAATTTTTGGAATTACCCTGAGGGATGAGAAATATATTCCGAGGGCAAAGCCCTAGGGATATTTCATCCCGAAGGGTAATTTTTTGGGATTACCTTGAGTGAAAGTCTATAAATGATATATTATACCGAACCTTGTATGACTTTACTTGTACTAGATACTAGAAAACAGGCGATGAAATTAGATGACGCCTGGGTACGAGCGGGTATTAAAAAGTCGAATTCCCAGCTCAAGCGTGGTATTTGACTTGAATACCATGCCCCGGGGAAACGACTTAGGGTACAGGTATTCACTGAAAAGTACCACAGTCATGTGGTACAAGCCTAGTTCTCTGATTGGTATAATATTATAATATATAATAACTTTCCCTCCATGCTTTTCGGCACAAACCAACAATATATGATGCCCATATTTGGGGGGGGGGGGGTGGTGGTACTAAAGCTGACTTTTACTGACCACTGCTCTCGATAATTTTTGTGGACTCTTCCTAACTCAGCTATACCCTGCTTGTTCCTCCAAACTTGTACTTGGCACGTGGTCAAAAATGTAAACAAACGGAAAAGTTCGGACTATGAGTCACGCACGCAATATAGTATTATATAGTAAAGCAATAATAAAAAAGCTATTTTACATAACATGCGTCGGCTTTTGATCGTTTTATTGTCTGTGCGGTTTAAGTAAAGATGTCGGGTAAAAATGCAAGTGATAAGTTCAAAGCAATGAGCGTTAGAGAGCTTCAAAACTATTTATCGGATCACGGGGTTACAGTGAGCGGCCATTTAAAACCTGCATTGATCGATATTGTATCTTCTGTCGAAAGAAGGGGGTTGCCAGCTGATCCAAATTTCACAAAGGATGACCATGAGAAAAGTCTGGAAAGTCGATTAAATATTCATGATATTCAAATCAGCGACCCGTTTACCATGAAAACGGAGAATAACTTCGTGCAGTCACCGCCATTCGGATTATACGACATATTCAATCATTTGATATATCACTCCGCCAAATACGATAAACAAGGGCTTGCATCATACAAGTCGTATGATGATTACAGATTGTTTGTGAATGGTTACGTCGACACTTTGAAAACAGTTAAATTGGAAGATTGTGGAGTACATGTGTACGTTGGTAAAGTACAGCCAAGCATGAAATCAACAACTGACGAAGGCAAAAAGTTTTACGATCTATGGGACATGCAATTCGTATTCGTATTTATATTCAGACGGGTTTCTACAGAAAACTTTCCCGTCTAAGACAAGTTTCCCGTCCCTAATATGAATTCGGCTATTGCTGTACGGCCACTTGATGCCAAAGGCAAAGAAGTTCAAGTTGTGGAAAGGGAAAATTACTGTCGGTCGAAAAAAATCCAAGATGGATAAAAGGCACATTAAGGTATAGATATTTATGTACTTGTATATGTTAGATAGACTATGGTGATCACTATGTAGATTCGGGTAGACTGGAATCTGAATGGTCATTGAATCACAAAGCGTGATGAGTTCATTCGCGAAGTAATTTTAAAAATAAACATTGTCTAAGCCGAGAAAATCAAAGCTAAAGTTTATGTAAATTAACATGATTTTTTATCACATATAAAACCACTGACATGGTAGTGATTTCCTTTGTCTTTTCCTCATGAATTATTAATGGTTTAACTATATATACACAAAATTCAATACAATAAATTTAATATTGTTATATACATATATCTACAGGGTATACAACTGCAAGATCATGTATATTACAATATTACATTATTTTCCAAATTTAGTGTGGAGCAAAAATTGCATGTCCCATAGATCGTAAAACTTTTTGCCTTCGTCAGTTGTTGATTTCATGCTTGGCTGTACTTTACCAACGTACACATGTACTCCACAATCTTCCAATTTAACTGTTTTCAAAGTGTCGACGTAACCATTCACAAACAATCTGTAATCATCATACGACTTGTATGAAGCAAGCTAGCCTGCGTGGCAGGCCCTCGTTTGGGGCGGGCGCGGGAGAGGAGGAAAGAGGGCCTGCAAGAAAACCCAGCTTTCGTGCATAAACGCCGTTCAATTTCTGAACGTAGAATTTGATTGGTCAACACCAAGAATGTCGAATACTGGAATGTGTTGATTTCAAAATGGCGTCCTGTACCCGTAGCGTTCAGTTTGATTTCGAAAGTTGCTTATCGACTGTGCTTTCTAATCTTGAGCATCGTGGGGTTTTTTTCCAATTAAAAGATGAACAGAAGCGAGCTTTGAGAAGTTTGCTTGAAGGCAAGGATGTGGTCGGAATTCTTCCTACCGGTTTTGGAAAGAGTCTTATCTTCCAGCTTTTGGCTCTGTTGGCGACGGAGAAGTTTAGGAGACAAGGCAAAGGAAAATGCGACGGAACTATACTAGTTATTTGTCCCTTGCGAAGTTTAATAGAAGATCAGCTACGGGAAGTAGCAGACTTGGGTATTTCAGCTTCGTCTTTGCCGGATGCCAGCTTTGAAGACGTAAATGATGGCAAATTTCAAGTAATTTATTCATCCCCAGAATGTGCACTTGAACAAGAGTTTATAGATTCATGCTTAAAGAACGAACATGGACATTTCCACAATAACATGGCTGCAGTGGTGATTGACGAAGCCCACACACTTGAAACTTGGACTGGAAAGAGGTATTGTTCAGTTTGTGCAAATGTTCATTTTTACAATCTTGACCATTGTCCATTCTACAGCTCTTTATTTATAATATATTAATCAAGCTATACTGTTTAATGTATATACCCGTGAACCGAACATTGCTAATTTGTTTCTTCTGTTGTGTATTTTATTAGAAAATCAGGAGGAAAGGGACAAAAGAGACGAGTCTTCCGATCGGCATTTGGAGATTTGATAATGTTGAGGTCATTTTGCAAAGAAGGTATTTGCCATATATTAATTATATTTGTCTATGGGTGCATTCTCACTAAAACGTGATAACTATTAACTTATTAATTCCATGATGTGATGCTGTTGCTTTGTTATTGTAGCTAATATTTATTTCTTACAGGAACTCCTTTTTTGGCACTTACTGGTACAGCTGATGAGAGTACATTAAATGTCATTCAAACTGACCTGTTGCTAAAGAGTCCTGAATGCATCTTTGTCAGCCCCGTGAGAAAGAATATAAGATTCAGTGTAAAAAAAGTGCCTAAGGATGAAATGTTTGCACAATAGGCAATTTGCATTATTCCAAAGCATCATGGGAAAAATGGTAACCTTCCACTTGCAAGGGAAATGGCCGCGGCGAAGCGAGCATTTTGCATGCGAGAAATATTGCTTCTTTTAAGTACTTTCTTCGTACCATTTGATAATTTTTAAACAAGAAATATCTTTTTTATGCTATAAAGTTTGTTTTGACCAACGTGTGGCGAAATCGGAGCGAAAATGGGCGAGAAAATTCGTATAGAACAACCGAGGGAGCGAGCAATAGGCTCCCAAATACGTTCTGAGAGGAAGGTTCTTCTCAACATTTTGAGGTGAGTACGCTTAGTAAACATCAGACTGCTCATCATTTTGACATACAAATATGTGCGCGTTGTTGCTCGATCCATAGCTTGTGTTTTCTCAACGATCGAGTGTTTTGTATGGATTTTTTCGCTTGTTGAAATTGACAAACTCAGCCTATAATATCTTGCTCGATTTTTATAAGCACATGGCCTCGAAATGCAATGTTTTTAAAGACTTTAAAATGCTTTGGCAAGAAGCAAAACCAAGGCAAACCTTCTTATTTCGCCCCGTTTATGCTACTTTGTAAAAAGACCAAGCTAGAAGAAAGCATTTGCCTATTCTACTATAGAAACGTTCTACTATAGAAACCTATTGTTTGCCTATAGAAACTTCTACTGTTTATTTAATTCTGCTTTGCTGTGGTCGGTTGATTTCCTGTCGAAATAGTAGGTTTTAGCTTTGTAAATATATGAAATTCATAGCTAGAACTTGAGTAAAACTGTTTCCAATTTACATGGTTTTGCCCAAGGGAAACCTTTATACATATACTCTATATAAATAATGTAAACTATTTTTCACATTTTTGAAGCATTGTAGTCCAAATATTTCATTGATAATACAGCATAGTTGCTTAGCTACAGGTAGTAAGGTATAATATAATGGTATAAAAAGAATTTGATTAAGGAAGTGAGGCATTTACTTCAGCTATGGACAGGATCACAGGAAATTGCATAACCTTGCTTCCAATTGAAGAGTTATTGTGTGGGGGATTAAGAAGGTAGTAATGCCTCATTTCGATGCCATACTGTATCACAATAACAATCACCAACACTTTGAGGTTTTAGTGTAAATCCCCTGCCTTTCTGGAGAGCAACACTTAATACCCCAGTAATTCTACAAACTGGTGTTGTTTGTTTATGGTTTTACCCTATGGCGATCTAGGAAAACATTTAAGGGGTCTGAAACCTAAGGGTTTGGGGAGGGGCATGCTCTCCCAGGATAATATGAAAAATTGAGGCTTCTGAGTTCTGGCACTGGCAAAATTGGTGGGAAGATTTGCTTCATAATCGGTTTTGGTGGTTTGGATGCCTTGGTGGGGGCAATAATATCGCCAACAAATTAGTCATAATTGAACTACCTGGCCATGGAAAAGACCTCATATTTTTTAAACAAGACAAGAACTATCTCAAATAATTAAGCCATCTTTTCATTCTTTTGTATAATATCAATATACATATTATATAGGGAATATATTTAAGTAAATAAATTTATTTTATTGGATCCCCCCCAGGGCCAGGTCCTGTGGCTCATGCCAGTGTCTCTGGTTATTGTTCGAATATGTAACTTATTTACAGTACTTCATATTTCATAACATAGTTCATAAATGTTGCATCCTCCCACATTTAAGATGCAAGGCCACCAGACTTGGGGCAAATAAAACAGCTATAGTGCTATTATTATTACCCTTCAATTTTTGGGCCCTTCAATTTTTGCCTCTTAATCTAAGGTTGGAACCCAAAGGTCAATCACTACAACCAAATAAGCTTGCATGGAGTTGCATTCATGAGGATACTTGTAGATGAGTGGGCTGACACTATTTGTGTAAAAAAAGGCAGCATCTGTAAGTGACCTTTCTACTGACCATTCCTATTCTAAAAAAATCTTAATACCAGTAACTAACTGAATAGAAGCTTGACAGCCCACTAGGCCACTACCCCTGAAACACTAGGACCTTGTAAAGATTTTAGAGACTTTCTAGTAAGTTTAAAATAATTCTGATACAAACTTAACAGTTTGAAAGCAATAAAGCATGAGCAGTATATCAATATACCTGTACCCCTAGAAACCAGAAAATAATAGGGCACCCAACTTGAGAACAAGCAAAAATCGAAGGTCAGAATTTGAATGTTGAAATGGAGTGTCGGAACTCTGAAGAAGGACATTCTACCTAATTTTTGTGAAATGTTTGCCCTTGGTCCCAACAAAATGCCTCGGCAGCCCTGTATCTTGGGGGAGGGGGCAACATATATTCAAAATACAGGTGCTCGAAAGATCAATGATTATGTTGCCTTCAAGTGTTACCGTTCCAATGGGACACCTTCTTACCTCCCAGATCCCTTTCAATTACAAGGAACAGGTTGTGTAATTTCCTCGCCATAGCCAAAGCTGTAACTGAACCTCGCCAGCTACCAACTTGTTTATTAACAAGAGACACTGGGAGATAGTTTTGTTAACCTATTAATTGGCAGTGCCCTACCAGTACCACTGACGAGTAAAATCGTCTGGTGTTAGACAGAGTAAAATACTAAAGTAAAGCACATCTGGGTGCATTGCAAGCCAAATTCCTACCGTTAAATTTTTGTTTTTAAATTTTTATTAATTGGATTTATTAGCTATATGTCCTATATAATACCTTACTACCTGTAGCTAAGCAACTATGCTGTATTATCAATGAAATATTTGGACTACAATGCTTCAAAAATGTGAAAAACAGTTTACATTATTTACATAGAGTATATGTAAGGTTTGCCTTGGGCAAAACCATGTAAATTGGAAACAGTTTTACTCAAGTTCTAGCAATGAATTTCATATATTCACAAAGCTAAAACCTACCATTTCGACAGGAAATCAACCGACCACAACAAAGCAGAATTAAATAAACAGTAGAAGTTTCTATAGGCAAACAATAGGTTTCTATAGTAGAACGTTTCTATAGTAGAATAGGCAAATGCTTTCTTCTAGCTTGGTCTTTTTACAAAGTAGCATAAACGGGGCGAAATAAGAAGGTTTGCCTTGGTTTTGCTTCTTGCCAAAGCATTTTAAAGTCTTTAAAAACATTGCATTTCGAGGCCATGTGCTTATAAAAATCGAGCAAGATATTATAGGCTGAGTTTGTCAATTTCAACAAGCGAAAAAATCCACACAAAACACTCGATCGTTGAGAAAACACAAGCTATGGATCGAGCAACAACGCGCACATATTTGTATGTCAAAATGATGAGCAGTCTGATGTTTACTAAGCGTACTCACCTCAAAATGTTGAGAAGAACCTTCCTCTCAGAACGTATTTGGGAGCCTATTGCTCGCTCCCTCGGTTGTTCTATACGAATTTTCTCGCCCATTTTCGCTCCGATTTCGCCACACGTTGGTCAAAACAAACTTTATAGCATAAAAAAGATATTTCTTGTTTAAAAATTATCAAATGGTACGAAGAAAGTACTTAAAAGAAGCAATATTTCTCGCATGCAAAATGCTCGCTTCGCCGCGGCCATTTCCCTTGCAAGTGCAAGGTTACCATTTTTCCCATGATGCTTTGGAATAATGCAAATTGCCTATTGTCATGGCTGATAAAGCTTATAAAGGACACAGGTGCATCATGTCCAAAAACATTAATCTTTTGTAACACATTGAATGATATTGCTGCAGTATTTAACTATTTGATGTTACAACTTGGATCAAGTGCATATAATCCTCCCGAGTCAAGAAAACCCGATTGCAGGATAATTGGTATCTATCACTCTAACTCATTTAAAGAACAAAAAGAGAGATTGTTTATTCAACTTAAACATACAGGGAGTAAGAGAGTTGTTGTGGCATCATCTGCCCTTGGTATGGGAGTAAATTTCCCTGACATTAAGTACGTCATTAATTGGGGACCTGCCAGAAATCTTTTGGATCAGTTACAAGAAGGAGGTAGGGCTGGTCGGGATGGCAGCTCTGCTCACTTAGTTATTACTTATTATGGTCAGCAACTAGCACACTGCGACAAGGATGTTAAGCAGTTTGTCAACACAACAGGTTCATGTTATCGTGTGGCTGCATACAGTCAATTTGATTCCTCAATAGTGCCTGGTGATGTCAAGCATGATTGCTGTAGTTATTGTTGCCAATCATGTCAGTGTTCTGAGGAAGGATGCCCTATTTCGTTTCCTTTTGACAACATTTCTACAGGACATGCATGTGTAACATCTCAAATTGGACTGACCAGGTCAGTAAGTGATCAGGAAAAGGGTTGCCTTAGAGATGCCCTTCAAGAACTAGTGTCTCAAATAAATACTGGCAGAGCTGCAGTATTTGACATTGTTTCCACACATGGTTTTTCATCCCAATTGATTTCTGATATAGTTGATAACAGCTATAAAATATTCACAGTTAATGACATTTTGTCGCAGTTCCCTGTGTTCTCAATTACTCATGCATACCGGATTCTGGATGTCATCCAAGAACTTTTTATGGACACTCCTGACAGTAATTTTGAAGAAAAAGCTGATATGGAACTGTATCATGACATAACCCCTTTCGAACAAACACTTAATGAATATTTTGACAATATTAGTGAACTGGTAAGTGATATATTGGAGTAAATGTTTTTAAGTTCTTGTTCACATTATAGTAGAGGATAGGAGTGCACCACATACAGTCAAAGATATAATGTTTTCTACTGTATTGCCTTTTCTGCTTCATTTGGATAAGCTAAAATTAACTGTCCTAAATTGAACTATAATTTCAATTAAATTATTTCATGTCTGGTTTATATACTGATTGCCAAAGTTTCAAATGCTCTTTGATCCATTTGTGCAGATCTCGGTAATCTAGACTAGCAATATTAGCTGGAAAGTTAGGGAATGTAGGATATCCTTCTCGACCATTACTGAATTGAAATGCTTTCTTCTCCACCAAGTCGGATACAATTTGAACAACAGCTTCATCTTTTTTAGGATTGGATCGATGTCCCTTTCTTTCCAGAAGATCACAGTCTTGGTCAATAGATGAAATGATCATTTCCTGCAATTCAAGTGATTCTGAAGTTCGAGTTGCACTTTTTTCATCCAGGTTAGCTCCCAATGCTTTCCACATCTTCTTGAGAATGCAGTTTTGTTGTTCTTTCCTAAGATCAAGAGGGATGTTCTTTCCTTTCCCACCATGGTGGTTGTAAAACCGGTTCCATTTCAGGGTGAAAGCTTCTTCATGCGGAAGAAGAAAATTGATCTTAGCAAGATACAGCAGAACTTCATAAGAATACTTGGTGTGCCCTCTGCTCTTAAACAGCAGAAGAGCCAATTTGTAGATTTCATAGAGGCGTTCTCCATCTCCTTCTTTTATACAGTCGCCTAGTTCGAAAAGAACTAAGCCAAAAGCCAATTTTGCTTGATGGTAGTTGAATATGTAGTCAGGTTGAGTGATCTGTTCAGCTGGTGTCATTTCAGGATATTCAATATGCCCTGCTGTATGGTGAATTGTTTTCTCATGCCTGAAGAAAATATAGATTTTTAGTCCTACATTTAGGAAGGGGAGCAGGGACCCATTGGCTGCTATTTATTAGCTATGTTTATTTATATTAGTGACACTCACAATTGTGTTGGAAATAATATTATAAAATAACATGTATATAATGCATGCTCTGATTGGTCGAAACCCGTGTTTGGATCAGGCCATCCAAACACGGAAGACTATCGTGTTGTTGTTATTTTATAAAACAATTACTTTATGGTTTCCGTGTTTGGATGGCCTGATCCAAACACTTGGGAATGTTGGATCAGGCCATCCAAACACAGAAACCATAAAGTAATTGTATAAGATAGTTTTAAAAGATAGTATTTTTACAAACCGGTTTCGTGTCGCCTGTGTACTATAAACGAAGGCACAACCACAGCGGCAGAAATAGTATCCTAGAGGATCTCGATCATCATTTCTTTCTTCAAATCTTGCAATTACAAGTTCATGCTTCGCTATTTCATGTCTGTTTTAATAAGATTAAGGAATAGGATTAAGACCTTTTTACAATATAATGGACATTTAATTTGTTTTCCATGAATTGAACTATAACGGGAACATGCACTAGCTGACCTGACTCTGGCAGAATGGGTCAGATATGATTTACCACAGCCGTCTGCCCGACACTTGAATGGTGACTTCATTTTTTCATCCAGCTCAGCTGTCTTATTTACGATTTCAAGAACTTTTTCTGACTGAAACACATATTCTTTAACAAAATCACTACATATTTCAAGTAACCACTTCCCTTTGATAGATTTGGAAACTGAATCATCTGGTACTGTAACATATTTGGGATTATCTACAGTATAATAAGAAATAAAGAATCAAAGCAAAAACCTGTTTGTGAATGTCAATCAATTAAATTTCATATTTTCATCAACTCTATATAATCTAACTATTTTAGGGTGTCACTTGGTGCACAAAGACATGTTGCATTCACATTGAATATGTTTACCAGTAACTATGGGGTCGAATATAAGGCATTAATTGCACAATGACACTCAGTGGTATTGTGTGACTAGTATTACCAGCATGGCTAATTGCTAGTAGGCTCTATCTGTTATTTAGCCAATTAGCTGGCAATGCACCCTGAGATGCACCCTATGTTTAACCCAGTTAATGGGTTAAACCAGAAACACAAGTAAAGCATTGTAGAAACACAGCACCATTAGACATCATCAAGGATATTACTGTACTGTATAGTCTCACATATGATCACTTGCCATTCATTTTCGTCATTCCCAACTTTTCCATGAAGCCAGCACATATGTGAGCCTCCACTTCACTGGTATGGAAATCACTGTATTCATTGTAGTGATTGTGTACGTTCTTAGCTGCATTCTTTTTGCCAGTTCTGTACATGCTCGCCACTGATGTACCAATCTCTCCAGCAGATGCATGATTCACAAACAACTTGTTCTCTGCCTGAAATGACATTATGTAAAAGCATTTTACATTACATTTATATATAATATATACTGTAACCTAATATATATATATATATATATTTCTAAAGTTCATTAATTATTCATAGGCAAAATACAAAGGAAACTCATGACCCGTAGCGGATCTATATATTTGATATAGACTTGCTCAAATTTTCTCCTTCAATTTTTACAGCGTAGATAACATCAATCTTCAAAATTCCAACGCCAGTGAGCGTACAAAACGAGTCATTTTAGAAGTCATATACAAACCTTACAGTTCGGCCTTTATCAGATCTAAAACACTCGGCTGCGCCTCGATGTTTTAAATCTGATAAAGACCTCTTGTGCGGTTTGTATATGGTGTATAAATACGAAGTCACTCGCATCTAGACTGCGTTACAAGCTGTACTGACGAGCCGTTGAACGGCGAAACATGCATGTCTGCAGATTTGACTATATATATATATATATATAATGCAAATAAGCTATAATGCAAAAGCTCACTTCCCTTGAGTCGTTTGAGCACTCTGGCCCCGAGACACTTCACGCATGTCTGGATGCGCATGTGTCTGAGTATTGTACCACATGCGCTTGGTGAGGGCAAGAGTATGGTGTATAAATACGAAGTCACTCGCATCTAGACTGCGTTACAAGCTGCACTGACGAGCCGTTGAACGGCGAAACATGCATGTCTGCAGATTTGACTATATTTATATATATTTTACCTAATGCATGACTATGCAGACTAGGCTTTTTGTGCATAACCACATTTTAATAGAGCATATAGTTGTACCTTATACAGGGTAAATTTTGCATGCCAATCTGCAAACTCAGGTTCAAGGCCATCTAGCCTCTCCACACTGGATTCTCCATCTTGAAATGTCCACTTAACGTTTCTGGCTCTTTCTTCGAATAGCTGATCCCCATGTAAGGGGATCTTTGCGAGAATAGTTGTTTTGTCTGAAGATAGTGGGACATATTTTGACTGGTTGGTCTGCATCAGCTGTGCCATTTCTCCGGCAACATTAGGGTTAATGAAGTCTACACCAAGACAACACTATGAAACAAATTCATCAACAAATTCATCAACATGATTCATCAACATTTGCCCTCAATTCCAATTGGAACTCCAATAGCCTCCAACAATCACTCTAAAACTTCAGCTTCGACACTTTGTCATCCTGGCCTTAACCTATGACACTAAATGTTGGGTGTAAAGAAAGATTTCTCTTTTCCCTGCGTAACACCCTGGTATTTGAGGATTAATATCATGACAACAAATTGTTGTTAACCATTAGCTGGCAATGCACCCTACTTTAATACTTCACTAGTCTTACACCAGACGATTTTAACCGTCAGTGGTGGAGTATTGCCAGTAAATGGGTTAATAATAATTATAATCATAAGACCTGTTTTAACTTACTGACTCTGCTTTCTTTGACATTTCCTTTGAGTATTTGTGCGGAATGTTCCAGACCACTACATTCTGGAATGGCTGGAAATATTTCAGGTACTTTGTTACCACTCTACTGACAAGAACTGCCATTCTACCAATGAGGTTCTCTTGTACTTGTCCATCTGGCAACAACTCGACAAGCTGTGTCATGTCTCTCTGGTTTTGTTTCCTGTTGACCTCCATGGGAGATGCCCTGTCCAATATAGCAAATTGATGTGTCCAGTGCAAAGATTTGTTATTCCTTTCTTTCGTCTCAATTCTTGCAGTAATTTCCAAATCAACATTAGCAGCCACAATTCTACAGTATAAAAAGCAAAACATTTAAAGCTTAAGAAAATGGCCTGGTTAAACATAATTAAAACAAGGCTTATTTTTCCAGACACCTTTGAAGGGTGCTTCTTGGAGAGAGAGAGACAGAGAGAGAGAGAGAGAGAGAGAGAGAGAGAGAGAGAGAGAGAGAGAGAGAGAGAGAGAGAGAGAGAGAGAGAGAGAGAGAGAGAGAGAGAGAGAGAGAGAGAGAGAGAGAGAGAGAGAGAGAGAGAGAGAGAGAGAGAGAGAGAGAGAGAGAGAGAGAGAGAGAGAGAGAGAGAGAGAGATGTGAATTGGCATTTTTGTAACCTACATAGGGCACTTTTGTAACCTTCATAGGGCACTTTTGTAACCTATAGGGCATTTTTGTAACATATAGGCCATTTTTGTAACCTTTAGGGCACTTTTGTAACCTGCACTTTTGTAACCTTTATCGGGCATTTTTGTAACCTCGATAAGGCATTTTTGTAACCTACATAGGGCATTTTTGTAACTTTGTAGGGCATTTTTGTAACCAATCATGGCGCTTTTAAAATTACATCATTTAGTTATTTCTAACATTATAATGGTCGTTTTTACACTAGAGATGCATTATGCGCCGGTCCAGACGGATAATGCGTCAAGTGTAAAGACGGGACGAATAATCCGACGAATAACCAGACGAATGAGCTATCTTTGTTGTGCGTCTTCAGTATAAAGACGAGCACAAGACGCACAATACGTCTAGACGAACTATCATCGATTGTGCGTCGCTTAAGACGAACTATTGAACATAGTTCGTCTAGACGCATAATGTGTCTTATGCCCGTCTTTATAACGAAGACGCTTAACCAGACGAACTATAAATGCTTGCCCAAGTTCGTCCAGACGGATGCGTCTCTAGTATAAAAACGGCCAATATTACTGAAATTAAAGTATTATCTTAGCTTGAGCATCACCAATTGCATTCAACAAACTTTTTGTATTTATACACAATGCAAAGTTTGTGATAAAACCATTATGAGATAAGTTTCTATTTGAATGATTTTTTGTGCTTTAATAAGAGTTCATTGGCAAAAAAACATTAAATCATGTCCCTCGTTCCAAACGCAAATTTATGCAATTAGATCAGGGAATCTAACTTTAATCCTGTCCTAACCCTAATCCTGAAAATTGGGGAATTGAAAACACGGAATCATAACCAAGAAAATATCCCGATACAACACGAAATGTACATGGCGGGGATATCATCACAGCTCCATAGGACGTATCCGCAGAAGCCATTTAAGATGAGCACTTACGCATTAACTCTTAAAATTCTCTACTTGACAACGCCGACTTTTAGAAAATAATATCAATATTACGGTAATATCAACAAACAGTAAAAAAAGTAAGAAAGAACAATGTTTGAATAACACAAGCTACAGTTCGTAATAATCTATATAACACTATTTCTATTTTCATTTAAATCAAGGAATGAGAATTTATCTTTAATACTTCATGTTCATATAGATAATAATGGTTGTGTTATTTCTCACAGTACATTCGTACTAATGTTATCCTTCTCATTTTCTCCAGCATGCTCATATGCAAAATTAAAAGACAAAGAACTAGTTTCCAGACTAAAGGCCAATCGTCCCCTGCATCAATAGGGGACTTTAGATTTGACAACGGCTACGAGAACGACTACGACTTTTTCCAGTTAAATATCTGCTAATACAAACTTGCTATCACCCTCTCTTTGGCACAGCATATCTTTATAACAACAGTTGAGCCAAAACGAGCACAACTTTGAGTTTGTATTAGCCGATATTTAAGGGGAAAATCTCGTAGTCGTTCTCGTAGCTGTTTTCGAATATAAAGTTCCCTAACAATTAAGAAAATAAAGGATTTTAACTCGCCCCAGAGGATAAAAAATCCGAGTCCATCTTGGTATCCAGTTTATCAAACATTGCGTGACACTGATCAGCATTTAGACATGAGAAGATTTTTAGTATCAACAAATTTAATTTCTAACAAGACATGTCAATTTGTTGGCACATCATGCCAAAAAAATTTACATGCCATACAGTAAAACCGATGTTAATGTAAGCATGTTAATAACTCTTGCAGGTACTGGAATAAAAAATCCTGTCACATCACCTTACATTAAACCACGGATTTCTGTAACCCAATGCACATATTAATTTCAAGTAACAGTGAAATGTCACAGTGAAACATGTCACAGTTCGAATAAATCCATAGTAGTTCAAAACGTTTATATTGGTATGAAAACAAACAAGGTATGAAAACAAACAAAGTTTTCATTAGTTAGATTGGAGTCTCTTCTTTCTCCTTTCATATTTTATCCGATTAAGGACCTGTATAACAGTTTTTGAGCTTCTTGGCTAGCAGAACAGCGCTTCTCAATTTCAAACCTACAGATTTTTCTGTTTTCAGTAATCATGTCTCTAAAAAGTTCGTGTAATGTACTTATTTCATTGTCTGCAAAACTACTATTTCTTTCAGTAGGGGCAATGATGCTTACTGACAGTGGGTCATCATTAGATTCCGTTTCAGCAGTCTCTTTTCCTTGGCTTCCCAACCTTGACAATTTATCCTGCAATGAATCACACACCTTTGGTAGCTCTAACGTAGCATCCGACAAAGATTATTTGTTCATATCTTTCTTTATTTTATCATAAACTCTTCTGGGTGACATACCACGAAGCTCTTCACTCGTTTCAACACGATTACGAACAATATCCATTGTTATTGTTTTCTTTATTATTTCTTCCTTGAAGACTTCATGAACTTTTTGTAGCTCCTCCTCACTCCAAGACAACTTTTGTTACTTTCGTAGACTTTAATTCAGCGTCGGCCACGGACATATAGAACAAATTGAGGGTTGCTTCGCGTGTGCCTAAAAGATATAACAAAATCTCGACGTTTCGAGCTAAAGCCCTTCTTGTTACTTTCGCCTCCCAAGCTGCGCCGTTGTGATTCCCATCTTGACTTTCTGATATCACTTTTATTTTTTTCGTTATTGCAAGCAGGCTCGCTTTCCTCCCTGTCAATCACATCATCAGATCTCATCAGCTTTCCGAGTTTCTTCGAAGCTTCAACTGATTCCTTTGATTTTTCCGTATGGAGGTAATATTTTTTCGCTGTCACTTCATTATGAGCCATAAGGCCAGCCAATTTCCTTTCTGTTTATCAGTACTACTAGTATTAACCGTTCTTCTTGCCAGAGAATCATGGGATGTTTATGATCAGGCACAACAATGACACTTTGCATCGCATCAGTGTATTCTTTGGATGTTTTACTCAATTTATGTACCTTCTGCAGATGGGCAGGGAACCGTTGCACAATTGAATGGCAATCACTAACTGGGCAACGACGGTGGGTGTGGAAGACATTCCTTTTAGCTTTTTTGTCTTTATGTTTACGAATGTTGTACTTCAGCATCACTTTTGAAGCCGCCTCTTTTGTCCAGTGGTAGACAACGCGCATATGCCTGGGAAGATGGACTATGTTAGACTTGCAAGCAACTAAAGGGCATGAAATCTTTCTTCTTTTTGATGCAACTTTCTGCTTTTTGAGTGGTCGACTATCTTTGTCAGACAGTATTAGTTTTTTTGTTTGTTGGCCTTCGTTGTCTATTGGACGCTTTAAACTTTTCTTCGACACACTGAGCAAGTCTTTCTCATCTGATGGAGCCCAACTTTCATAACCACTATAATCATCTTCACCAAACAAACTTTCACTTGTCATATCCTCAGCTACTGCTGTCTTATTCACTGGCTGATCAATTTCCTAATAGGAATAATATTCATTATTAGTATTTTTTCTAAGAAAATAAGAGTGACTGCAACGATTTCTTCCTGTTACAGCACCTAATTTTCTATTCCAGTTTTCAATTACCTTGGTCACTGAAAGCAACCCAATTAACCAATTTGCTCATCAGATATTTGCACAATATTTAGCATGTTGAAAAGATTATGACTGTGTGCTACCCAGTTACAAGTCGAATGACTCAGTTGACTAATAACTGGTTACCAGTGTGATGTGTTGAATGTGGGGTCATAAATTATTAGAACATAATTTATCATGGTTTACAAATGCTCATGCACAATGAGAAAATGACATGCTGTGGACAGAAAGTGTGTTGTACATGTATACTGTATATCCAAGAATCCAAAAGGTGTCTATTTAGATCCAAGGACCAAGTCAAAGCAAAAATTTATTTAGTTAAAGTTTAAACCACAATAAGAGAAATTTGAGCAACCATTGCAATATAATTTTAACCAGGAAATTCTTCCAAATGATTTGTGTGATTCAAGATATCAAACATAATTTAATCCTAAGTATTTGTAAAACATTGCTTAAGTATAAAAAGCTATTGTAAACATTGTTAAAGTATATCAAACTATTGTAAAACATTCTTAAACTACATCAAACTATTATAAAACATTGCTTAAGCATTCAAAGCTATTGTACAACATTGTTGAACTATATGATATCAAACCATTGTAAAACATTGCTGGAGTATACTAAACTATCATAAACAATGTTGAAGTACAAGCATACTAAACTACTGTAAAATATGCTAAAGTATACAAACCTATGGTAAAACATTGAAAACTAAACTATCATGAATAGACAATGTAGAAATACTGTACACTGTACTACGGTAAAACATTGCTTAAGTATAAAAAAGTATATCAAACTCTTGTAAAACATTGCTAAACTACAGCATATCAAACATTACACTATATCAAACCATTGTAAAACATTGCTGGAGTATACTAAACTATCATAAACAATGTTGAAGTACATGTATACTACACTACTGTAAAATATGCTAAAGTATACAAACCTCTGGTAAAACATTGTTAAACTATATCAAATTATTGTAAAACATTGTTACGTTATATCAATCCACTGTAAAACATTGCTCGAGTATACTAAACTATCATAGACAATGTTTCTGTACACTATACTATTGTAAAACATTGCTTAAGTATAAAAAACTATATCAAACTCTTGTAAAACATTGTTAAACTACCAGTACATCAAATTATTGTAAAACATTATTACACTATATCAAACCATTGTAAAACATTGCTGGAGTATACTAAACTATCATAAACAATGTTGAAGTACATGTATACTAAACTACCGTAAAATATGCTAAAGTATACAAACCTCTGGTAAAACATTGTTAAACTATATCAAATTATTGTAAAACATTGTTACACTATATCAATCCACTGTAAAACATTGCTGGAGTATACTAAACTATCATAGACAATGTAGAAGTACACTATACTATTGTAAAACATTGCTTAAGTATAAAAAACTATATCAAACTCTTGTTAAACATTGTTAAACTACCAGTACATCAAACTATTGTAAAACATTATTACACTATATCAAACCATTGTAAAACATTGCTGGAGTATACTAAACTATCATGAATAGACAATGTAGAAGTACTGTACACTATACTATTGTAAAACATTGCTTAAGTATAAAAAGCTATATCAAACATCAATTGTTAAAGTATATCAAACTATTGTAAAACATTCTTAAACTACATCAAACTATTATAAAACATTGCTGGAGTATACTAAACTATCATAAACAATGTTGAAGTACATGTATACTAAACTACCGTAAAATATGCTAAAGTATACAAACCTCTGGTAAAACATTGTTAAACTATATCAAATTATTGTAAAACATTGTTACGCTCTATCAATTCACTGTAAAACATTGCTCGAGTATACTAAACTATCATAGACAATGTAGAAGTACACTATACTATTGTAAAACATTGCTTAAGTATAAAAAACTGTATCAAACTCTTGTAAAACATTGTTAAACTACAGCATATCAAACTATTGTAAAACATTATTACACTATATCAAACCATTGTAAAACATTGCTGGAGTATACTAAACTATCATGAATAGACAATGTACAAGTACTATACACTTTACTATTGTAAAACATTGCTTAAGTATAAAAAACTGTATCAAACTCTTGTAAAACATTGTTAAACTACAGCATATCAAACTATTGTAAAACATTATTACACTATATCAAACCATTGTAAAACATTGCTGGAGTATACTAAACTATCATGAATAGACAATGTACAAGTACTATACACTTTACTATTGTAAAACATTGCTTAAGTATAAAAAACTGTATCAAACTCTTGTAAAACATTGTTAAACTACAGCATATCAAACTATTGTAAAACATTATTACACTATATCAAACCATTGTAAAACATTGCTGGAGTATACTAAACTATCATGAATAGACAATGTAGAAGTACACTATACTATTGTAAAACATTGCTTAAGTATAAAAAACTATATAAAACTCTTGTAAAACATTGCTAAACTACAGTATATCAAACTATTGTAAAACATTACACTATATCAAACCATTGTAAAACATTGCTGGAGTATACTAAACTATCATAAACAATGTTGAAGTACATGTATACTAAACTACTGTAAAATATGCTAAGTATACAAATCTATGGTAAAACATTGTTAAACTATATCAAATTATTGTAAAACATTATTACACTATATCAAACCATTGTAAAACATTGCTGGAGTATACTAAACTATCATGAATAGACAATGTAGAAGTACTGTACACTATACTATTGTAAAACATTGCTTAAGTATAAAAAAATATATCAAACTCTTGTAAAACATTGCTAAACTACAGCATATCAAACTATTGTAAAACATTACACTATATCAAACCATTGTAAAACATTGCTGGAGTATACTAAACTATCATGAATAGATGTTTTTTTCTGCTT
Organism: Trachythela sp. YZ-2020; assembly: GCA_016169945.1. Taxonomy (NCBI): domain Eukaryota; kingdom Metazoa; phylum Cnidaria; class Anthozoa; order Malacalcyonacea; family Clavulariidae; genus Trachythela; species Trachythela sp. YZ-2020. Next base: position 7,993,266 of record JADLSH010000387.1, read on the forward strand.
CTCACTCGATTGAAATTAAGGTAGAAGGTTTAGATGGATGGATATTTCGAGTGAAATAATATATACAATATTTTAGAGTTTAGACCTGAAAGGGAACAGCTGCAAAAATGCAACTCTAAGTCCTGTGAGATGCAGAAAAAAACATCTTGTAGTTTACCTTATCACAACAAGCAGCTATATATATACATGAACTTGCTGTTAACGCTTGGCAAGATGGACTCTGTAGCTCAGTGGTCAGAGTGCTGTGCACACCGGAATTGCAGGGCCGCAGGTTCAATTCCTGTCGGAGGACTTAGAGTTGCATTTTTCCCAGCCGTTCCCATTCAGGTCTAAAATATTGTATATATTATTTCACTGGAAATATCCATCCATCTAAACCTTCTATCATGAATAGACAATGTAGAAATACACTCAACTATTGTAAAACATTGCTTGTAAGTATAAAAACTGTATCAAACTCTTGTAAAACATTGTTAAACTACATCAAACTATTGTAAAACATTGCTGGAGTATACCAAACTATCATAAACAAGGTTGAAGTATTAATAAACTGTTGTAAAACATTGCTAAAGTATATATACAAAAATCAGGTCCTTAAGTACAACCAGAAATTACTTCTCTGATCAGCTACGACTGTAAATATATTAACTAGTTTAATTAAGAACTCAAATAAAAATAAAAGGCAGGAAAGCAGGGTCTGAACATTTTCAACCCTTCCTACACACATACTTTTTCTATAGTTTTAATACATACAGTAGGTCATTTACTTTTGACATCTATTCTGTGTACTCCATATTGGTGCAGAACAAATAGTACGTAATTGGTATATGTTCATGCATTTGCTTGCATACATACAAATACAAGTAATTATTATTAACCCTATAAGCGGCAATGTGCCCAGATGTGCCCGACTTTAGTGTTTTACTCTGTCTAACACCAGACGATTTTACTCGTCAATTGAAGAGTGCTGCCGCTCAATGGGTTAACCAGACTATCCATGCATGCTTCTTGTTAACCTTTTAAGTGGCAATTTGCCCAGATGCGCCCTACTTTAGTATTTTACTCTGTCTAACGCCAGAAATTTTACTCATCAAGTGGAGAGTGCTGCTGCTCAATTTGTTAAATATAGATCATTAATACTATAAATGGAGGAGTGCCTCGCATGGGACTTTGAGTCCCATTCGCACTCTTACCCATTGGTTATGGAAATACAAATAAAGTTGTTACTAAAAAAATAAAATCCAATACAATTATGTGAACCATTACTATTGGCCTAAAAAAAGCCTGTAAAGGTTTCTAGTAGGTCCCTAATCCAATACCATAAGCTCTTTGTAAATAATAGTCAAGTTTATATAATCACTTTGGGGAAGAAAAGAAAAAAAGAATACCAAGACAGTGTACTCAGTGGTTCTATATTCCTAGAGTCTAGTTTGCAACATAATAGTGTTACTTTGAAAATCCATATACACACAGAGTAAACATCTTATTGGTTTAATCCTCTCCAGGGTCTAATACTCATTGATAGCAAACATTATTAGCATTAAATAACAAATCATTTGAATGATCCATTATTATACATTCTAAAATCATATACAGACCACATGTGTGCCACAAATCAAATTTATGCTGAAAATATTTTCTAGTCAAGGTGACAGGTACAGTATAATCCTGTTCTCAATAACCTTAGGGGCTGTTTATATGGAAGCCGGGCTGGCTCGTTGACCGGGTCAGCCCGCTTAGCGAGATCTCGCCGTGTAATTGATTTTATAGTAAAAACTACTGTGCGTTTATATGGACAAGCGGTCTGGCCCGGTTCCCGAGATCTCGCTTGAAAAAGACGAGATCTCGCTTACCGGGATGAAAATTTCCCCATATAAACACTCATATTATCTCGACATATTATCTTTGTCGCTTTACCTTTTGCTGTAACGAAGTAATGAAATGACTATCTTCTTATTTCTTTCTTTATTCAACCAAGAATTCACTCTGTGATCGCCAATTATTAAAATATTTTGTAGGAAATATACCTTCGCTTCGCTTCGCTTTGTAACCAGAACAAGAAAATTTGCAAAAGCGCAAATGGACGTGCGCGCAATGCATGATGGTAGTTTGGTATAAACGTAACTGATGCAACTCCTTGGCAAAATGGCGGTAGTCAGGAGAGCGATTTCGCTTGGGAAAAAAGATAATTATTTGCTCAATCGGTGTTGCGATCGTTATAGTTTTGTGCCCTGTGTTAAATTACAATGAATTTGCTCAACGCGTTACCGACAAAACCGCCTCTAATTCACGACACGATTGATCGGATTGAACACAATTCGAACCTAAAACACGACAAAGAATGTCACTTGCTCAACATTTGCAGGTATTATAACGTTCACAGACATATTCACACAACGATTTTGCTCTAGAATTGTTTTTCTTATTTCTAAGTAATGTGATCTTCCAATTTCCCGAATCTAAATGCGTTTAAGCTGTGAATTTGCTACGTTAAATTGGCACAAATGCTTGTAGTTATAATGTTTACCACTTTACCATAAAAACCTTTGTGGTAGAAAGTCTAGGTGGTGGATATTTCGAGTGAAATAATATATACAATATTTTAGACCTGAACGGGACAAGATTAATCTTGTAGTCTACCTTGTCACAACCCACAGTACCCGCATATATATATATATATATATATATATATACATGAACTTGTGGTTAACACTCGGCAACTGGACTCTGTGCGGTCAGAGCGCTGCACCGGAATCGCAGGGCTGCAGAGGAGTTAGAGTTGCATTTTTCGCAGCCGTTCCCGTTCAGACCTAAAATATTGTACAGTATATATTATTTCACTTGAAATATCCACCACCTAGACTTTCTACCTTAATTTCAATCGAGTGAGATGCAGAAAAAAATAATCTTATAAAAGCCTTTGACTTGACAAGGCTTTATGGTTGTTTTAGCATAACAATTTCCCCTTCATTTCGACTGCTTCAATCTGGTTTAAAGAACTGTTGTGCAGAGGACGTTTTTGCATGCCCTTGGTTACAATTTAATACATCGATAGAATTAAAATTTTAAATAGGTACTTTTTATAGTGTAGAGCTTTTTGCTGCAAATTAGGTAGCTACTAGCTATTTTATACCTAAATTTATATAGCATTAAGATACTAAATTAAAATGGTTGATAAACTAGGTGCTCACTGTTAAGTATAGGTTATCATGCGATGGCGAGTACGATTAGGGATTAATAGTACGAGTGATGTTTGGAAATTTTGCCAAAATTGGACAAGCCGCCGGGGCGAGTCCAATTTGGCAACATTTTCAAACATCACAAGTACTATTAATCCCTAATTGTACGAGCAACATCGCATGATTACTTGTTTATTATTAGCATGACAAAATTTCCACCATTTTGTTTCTTTTGGGAAAGTCATTAATTGTACTGCAGTACAATTAATGAAATAACTGTACTCCTCTCAACCAATCAGCATCCAGTAATTTTGTCATGCTAATAATAAACAAAGAAACATTAAACCCACTAGAGTCAGTGGCATGTATGAGGTATGGCAAGAAATGGCATGTTCTCAAAGTGCCAATTGGGGTGTGCCACCTACCACTTTGTATAAAAGGCAAACAATCTTCCATTTAAAGAGAAAGAAAAGATAGATGTCTCATGTCAGGATATCAGGGATTATTTCAGTGCTTACTTTAGGGGTTTTTTCCCATCAATATGGCTCTATTTACAGCAATGAGATATAAACTCAACCCTATTGTTTGCTTATAAAGAGATGCATATATTGCATATGAAAAATGTTAACATTTCGATTTGAGTATTACTGGATAAGTACTTATGTTAAAAACTTATGTGAAGGGAATTTGTATTACTGCATTTCTTCTATTTGGTGCCCTAGGGCTTATTTCTTTCCAGTGGGTGTTGACTGGATAGTGGGTTTACTAGGGGTTGATTGGAGGGAAAGGGGCTAAATACAGGCTTGGATAAGTCATCTTTTTCCAACCATCTTTTAAAATTTACTATCCCAGAGGGTGTACCAGGGTAGGGGTGGGGGCTAAATAGAGACAGGGGCTTAATTGTTTTTTTATCAACTTTACATTGGGGACTTATTAGAAGGGGGCTGGATGTTTGGGCTAGAATATAATATAATTTAATAGCTTCTATAGATTATATAGCTTCAAAGTGTATATTTCTCAGTGGAACATGAAATTTATAGCATCCCAATATTGAACAGATAGATTTTACTTATTGTGAATACTAAATATCATAATTCTATTTTCAAATTAAGGCATTCCATGAGCCTTCCCGAAAGCATGCTATGAGGATATTATTAAATTATTCTGAAACATTAGTACAATTCCAAGGTTTGATGCCACAATATATTTTCCACATTCCTTCCAAATAACTATTTCTTGTTGTGTTGAGCTGGTTTAGCTTACTATTTAGTGGATTATGTTTCATATTGGTGGCTGTAAGAACCAACATACTCCAAAAAATCCTCTTCACAACAGTTGTTTAAACCTGATTGAAGCAGCAAATGTATGATTTTTAACATCAATTTTTACTAAATAATTAAATTCTGTCGAAATGCAGCTTAAGTTTTCGTGCTAAAACAACAAAGCCCTACCAGGTCAAAGGCTTAGTAAACATAACCATAAAGGGCTCGTCCATAATTATGAACATTTTCACAAGCGTACAGAGCGTACTATTTTTTCAACCACTCCCTCCCTCTCAGAGGGTACTCTTAAAAGTTGAACCTCAAGAATGACGCTCACTGCCAAATATTAGCGTATGTGTATTGTACACATCTAGACTATATGCCATGACGAAATTGACCGGAGACAGACTGACACACACTAGCGAACAATAATGTCCAGTTTCCATTTTTGAAGCATGATTTCCTTGCCAAAATCACTGCAAGTGGCCTGGAACTACTGCAGATTTGCACACAAAGGCATCATCAACATTGTAAAAAGCGTACATTGGTCATTAACCCCCAGGCCCCAGTGTCCGCTCTGTATGGAAATGTTGATAATTATGGATGACCCCTAATTGTGTCAATTGAACGTAGCAAACACGCAGCTTAAAACGCATTTAGATTCGGGAAATTGCAAGATCACGTTACTTAGAAATATGTAAATCAATTCTAGAGCAAAATCGTTGTGTAATTATGCCTGTGAACGTTATCATACCTGCAAACGTCGAGCAAGTGACATTCTACGTGGTGGTTTAGGTTCGAATTGTGGCCATCACCTTTGTGGGCAGCAATGGTTTTCCAAACGTTTTTGTAATTATGAACATTTAACTTGGCAAGGGTTTAACCTTGTTTAGTTTGACTTAGTAAAACAAGAAATCTAATTGTTGTGTTAGTCAAAAATATGACTATATAACTATTTGATTAATGCCGAAACAAAAATTATTAAAGATTTAAAGCAGACAATTTAAATGAAACTTGGAAAATACATGGCCTACACGCAAATATCTCACATCTTGTAATAAGTCTGCCAACAAGCCGTCAACAAGTTGTCACCGCACTGCTTGTCCCAAGTTGTAAACAATTATGGAACAACTTGTTAGCAAATTGTAACAAGCTTGATGGCATTATCTGACTTGTTACAAAGTTGTTCCAACAAGTCCGTTACATGCTTGATATAACAATATTGTTACAACCTTGAGTTGTCAACCTTGTAACATTCTTGTTGTATCATGGCTGTGACAGACCTGTTAGAACAACCTTGTAACAAGTCTGATAATGCCATCAAGCTTGTTACAAGTTGTTAACAGCTTGTTCCAAACTTGTTACAACAACTGGGAACAAGCAGTGCGAAGACAACTTGTTGACAGCTTGTGAACAGATTTGTAACAACTTGTTTGCAGACTTGTTACAATTTGTGCGTTTTTACGCGTGTAGTCTGACAATGGAAACTTTTTTGCTAATTGAACTTCTTTTACAAAAATTATTAATCTAGCTGATAATCTGACAATAATAATTTATGCAAAATTATCTTCGACCCTTATTTAAGATTTTTTCTATCGAGTTTTACAGTTGCTTTAAAAAAAATTCAATTTTCTTATATAGGCATGCATAGCAAGGAAAATGCAAAACACTTTTTAAATTTAAGATCTCAAGCCATGCACTACCACAGAAGCTTAATATCAAAATATTTAACATTTTGTTTGCCGTAACGCCATAAGAAATGCGAGTTCAATAGAATCGATAATAGGCGTTGTTAAAATAAATAAAGTAATTCTCTTTTTTAGAATGAGCAAATTAAATTGGAACCAATTTTTAGCTAGAAAAAAGCACCAAAACTTAGGATCAGGAATTGATATGGAAATAATAACTTCTTAAAAACATTTCATTACGTTTCCTTATTGAATTAAAAAATATAATGCTTAGAATGATATTTAGCAACATGATGTAATAAAGTTCTAGCTGAGCATCCCAGCTGTTAATAGATAAGTAGCGGATAAAAACTTAAAATTTCCATGGATATATTAAATCATATTGCACCAAATTTTGCACACGAACTTCTACTAATTCATAGTTGTGTAGCACCTGATTAGTTAGACCTCTGCACCATTATAGAAAGAAATACGAAAAATTTTGATTTTCTTGCAGTAGGGCATTTTCGTAACATCAACAATTTTTTTAAAAATCTCAAAAAAAGCATGAAGAAAATTATGAATGGAACCCAAACTTTGATATAATTTCAAGTTCATGGGTCTTCGTATTCAGTGCAAATTTCATCGAATTTGGTCGAATTTAAAGTGATGAAAATAATCATTATAGCAATTTTTTTTTCGTTCAAAAAATCCACTTGATGCTGAGTAACACTCATAATAAACTGCCTTGAAAATTTTGCTTTCGCTGAAAATGGATAATAAAGGTCAGTGCTAATGAAGATAATCGACTAAAAAAACTTAAAAAGACATAAATTTTGTGTATCACATTAAAAACTTTGACTTATAGGCAATTTAAGTCCTTGGCATTGACCAGGGCATTTTTGTAACCTCTCTAGTACATTATCAGTCATTGCGACTTCACATTTAAACGAACACGCTTCAAATTTTGGGAAAACTAAAAAACTAATGCGTCCTACACTTTCGTAAAAAAAACTGTACTTTTCGGTGTAAATACCTATCAAATAGTTAGATGGATAAAAAATGTTACTAAAGAGAGAGAGAGAGAGAGAGAGAGAGAGAGAGAGAGAGAGAGAGAGAGAGAGAGAGAGAGAGAGAGAGAGAGAGAGAGAGAGAGAGAGAGAGAGAGAGAGAGAGAGAGAGAGAGAGAGAGAGAGAGAGAGAGAGAGAGAGAGAGAGAGAGAGAGAGAGAGAGAGAGAGAGAGAGGAGAGAGAGAGAGAGAGAGAGAGAGAGAGAGAGAGGCTTATTTTCATTTCCTTAAAGTGATTCATGTACGATAATTTTGTTCCAATACATAAGAATGTGTAAAGAAAACCATAGGATTTTATCAATTGAAATTACTTCTGCTTTTGTGTGAATGGGGGGCCTATTAGGAGGGGGTGGGAGTTATTAGTGAGGGATGGCTTAATAAATTTCTTCATCCAAAAAGGGGGGCTTATTTGAGAGAGGGGGTTTATTAAAGAGAATACAGTATTTCTTTTTTCAACATCTGAACTAGTGAACTCTATGTACGAATAATAATTAGGAAATAGAAGTAATTTACATTTTTGCATATATAATACAAGAATATAATTCATCAATTCTTACTTGTAATGTGGAAGGTTTTCATGTTCGAGAACACAAATCTCATATTGCAATGCTTCTTCAGTGAAACTCAAATCATCAATACTGAATAATGCCACAGCATTTTCGTTCCCACTTAATAAAGAATCTATCACCTTCTTATGAACATCTGGATCGTAGGACTTGTAACTTTCTAGAGTTTCTTCTCGCAGGTCGAATACTAGTTCCAAATCCATAGAGTCGTCCTCAAGAACGGGTTTTTGTTTGTCAAGATCCTCATTGAGAAGTTGTAATCTTCTCTTATTGTCTTCGATAGATGTCTTCCATTGTAAAACCTTTGCATCGAAGTGTTTACCCATTTTGGTTGCATTTCGACTGTAGATTTGGGACAAATGCACACACCTAACCTGTTTAACCTCGTTATATCTTGATACGTTGCGCCACTATGAACCAACAAACTGGATATTCTATAAGCAACAGCCGACATTTTTGGGTTTCGTGTCCGAGCAACAACTGCGGTGGCCAAAGCAAGTTGATTGATGGACGTAACGTTCTCGTTGTCTTTTACTCCAGCGGCCCCCGTTAAACTTGCATTCCAAAGTGGGCAGTAAACTTTCGCTTCATTAACGACAAGTTTGTTTGAAAATGCAATGAGTTCATCTGCACATGTTGCCTTTAGAACTGAGTCAGCTTTGCTGTAGGATTGGAATTCTTTGTTGACTTTCCTCTTTACAGCAAGTCGTAATTGCTGCTGAAACTCCTTATCTGGATGATCAAACACTGCATTGGCAACGGCAGTCCAGCCTCCAACAACAAGATTTCGAATTATTTGCACTGTCTTTTCGTTTGTAGGGTTTCGGGTAACAACATTCCCATTTGGATGAACTAAAAGAACCTTCAGTTTAAGTGATGAACGCCCTTGACATGTTTTCAAGCCATCAATATTGAGCTTACTAAGTACTGCGTCCATTGCAGTAACGTCCACGTTATTTATAGAGCTATTTCTTGATGATTGAGCAGTGAGATCATCATTCTCTTTATTCCCTTCACACGAATCATCTTTTGCATCCTCGCTGAACAAGCGTCTTCTTTTATCCGAAGATTTCAATTCTGATTTTCTGTTACCCGGAGAATAAACGCGAGAAGATTTTCGGTTGAATGGACTAACACCACGGTCAGGAGTCGACAGTTTACGTTTTCCAGGTACGTTAACATCTAGTTTGAATTTCTCGTTTAATGTGTTAACAGAAGATTCTAGTTGCGCTGCAAGTTCGTGCACTTTTAGAATTTTTCTCGAACAAGAATTGCAAACTTTGGTTGAATGATGTTGAGAGTTCACCAACAGTATGCCAACTTTCGCGCATAAATCCGAGAGCACAATTCCAAAAGATTCTTTCCTTTGCGATGGTTTAAATAAATTTTGGGATGAAACGTGCACAATTTTGTTAAAATTGCCGAATTGAACCCTAAAACAACATTTACAAACTCTACAATAATTGTCCGGATTTTCTTTGACAGTTCGCCCCATATTTGATTGACATGTTTACGAAGAAGCGAAACATCTTTTCGGCCAGGGGTTTCCCCCAATTTTCAGCTGATTTCTTATTGGTTAATTTTAACAAGCTTTAATGAAGGCGTTTATGCACGAAAGCTGGGTTTTCTTGCAGGCCCTCTTTCCTCCTCTCCCGCGCCCGCCCCAAACGAGGGCCTGCCACGCAGGCTAGAAGCAAGCCCTTGTTTATCGTATTTGGCGGAGTGATATATCAAATGATTGAATATGTCGTATAATCCGAATGGCGGTGACTGCACGAAGTTATCTCCGTTTTCACGGTAAACGGGTCGCTGATTTGAATATCATGAATATTTAATCGACTTTCCAGACTTTCTCATGGTCATCCTTTGTGAAACCCCATTCTTTCGACAGAAGATACAATATCGATCAATGCAGGTTTTAAATGGCCGCTCACTGTAACTCCGTGATCCGATAAATAGTTTTGAAGCTCTCTAACGCTCATTGCTTTGAACTTATCACTTGCATTTTTACCCGACATCTTTACTTAAACCGCACAGACAATAAAACGATCAAAAACCGACGCAGGTTATGTAAAATAGCTTTTTTATTATTGCTTTACTATATAATACTATATTGCGTGCGTGACCCACAGTCCGAACTTTTCCGTTTGTTTACATTTTTGACCACGTGCCAAGTACACGTGGCGGCCACCGTGCAAGTGGTGAATTGATTATTTTTTATACAACTGTGATCTCGTCAAATAGTAGTTAAGTCAGCTATGTCCTGCCTAATGAAAGAGAATATCATAATTATGTATTATTAGCAGACACCTGTTTATAATTGCATTCATTAGAATGATGCAAATATTTTAAGTTAAATTAATCTGAATTTTGTATTTACTTATGTACCTTACTTTCAACATATTTTATAGATAACCTAAGTATATGTGATTGTGAAGCTGGAAAAATATTGATATTTATGTATGGTTCACCTTGGCCTCACAACTAAAGTAATAGAGCAACTTTGTATTGCTGAGGAAGATAACGCAAGGAGTTAATGGTCTGCGTCAAGTTGTGTGTGTTTGATATTGGCCATACTGACAGGAGCAAAAGAATAGAGGTATTCTGATCTCAGAAAATGTGGAGTTGCAGTCTTTTGGCATGTCTATAGACTATGGGAAAATTTGTGTAGTAATCATCAGACTCTATAACTGTTGACTTTACCTAATAACAAATTTGTAACCCATTAAACCACAATGATTATCAGGGATTTATAGAAGCACTTTTCTGCTACCCGTAAACGGTTGTAAATAATTCATTTTCTTCATCTGAAAAACGGCAGTAGAATAAAGTGCTTCTGTTTATTGCAAGTTTACTCTGTCTAATGCCAGACAACTTCACCTGCTAAGGAAAATTGTTAGTTGTTAATAGGTTAAGCATTGGAGTGACATAGAATAACTCTTCTGGCATGCTCCTAGCATAGTACTACAATTGCTTGGCATTGCCCAGGGTAAAATAATAGATGTACCTGGTTTTAACAGGTAATTGGTGAGAACATTGCATGAGCATGGCAAGATTTGCCTAAATTTATTACCATTTTAATGTTCAGCTGCAAAGTAATTTTGGAATCAGCAAATATATTATTATAAATTAAATTAAAGGATGTTAATATATTTTCAGATTGTGTTGTCTCTTTGTTAAAAAGTGGAGTATATATTTTGGATTTGCTTTGTAGCAATGAGCAAGTTTTTGTTCACACTAGTGCTAAAATAGCACCTAAATCAGGTGCTATTTTGATGAGAATATTCGGGTGTTAAACCAACTCCTAAATCAGTGCTATTTTAACACTACAAAAGGTGTTGTTTTAGCACCGTAACTAGTGTTAAATCAACACCATCAACGACGGTGTTAAAATAGCACCCAAAAAAGGTGTCATTTTTTACCTAATTTTTTAGCACCACTTTTTGGTGTTAAATTGACACCCCAAAATTAACAGTGAGGGTACAATATAAGGAACTCTGAAATGAGATTAAATTTGCCCAAGCCACAAACAAATTATTAAAGCGAAGCTTTAATTTGTTATAGTGGGGAGCTATTGTGGAATAGTCTTCCTCAAGATATACAAAAGCTCACTGTTAATTTTAGGGTGTCAATTTAACACCAAAAAGTGGTGCTAAAAAATTGGGTAAAAAATGACACCTTTTTTGGGTGCTATTTTAACACCGCCTTTGAAGGTGTTGATTTAACACTTGTTACAGTGCTAAAACAACACCTTTCCTGGTGTGACATTAGCACTGGTTTTTAGAGTTAATTTAACACTTGGTGTGTAGCGCTAAAATAACACTTTGTTTTGGTGTTAAAGTAACACGCCTTTTCGGTGATAAAGTCACACCAGTTTTTAAGTTTATCTGTTAACCCTGGAGAAAATAAAACTTAATTTTTTTATTAGTTTACACTGCACTAAAGTGATTTAGTGCACCCAAATGGCCTCATAATATTACACACAAACAAGAAAATAGTTTCATGATTATTATTAAATTAAGTTTTAAAAACGTTTTTGGGTTCATTTTCCTTAGCTGTTCATGATTAAGTTTAACAATTGTTAATATTCTTCCACTTGAAATATCCTTTCACAAAACTTTTAACTAACCATTATGCATGCATTAAATGAAGTTTAATGTAAATGTTGTATATATACTATTTCCATTGGAGTCCCAGCTCATTGACAAATTTCTGGACAGAAATTCGTTCCTTAGCATCAGCGCGCTTGTCCATCAAAACCGCTTCCAGGAAGGCGTAGATATTCGAAACTCCTGGAGTGTACTCCATATTCAGCACATAAAAAGGCTATAAGCATGGTCACCACCATAGCCACTGGAATGTTTTTGCCTGAGAAGTTTAAATAGATTTGTCCATCAGCAGCGACGTAAAAAGGATCCAAGATTGCCAGGTCTCCAGAAGCTATAATCCGTGGATAGGTGGATTTCTCTACTTCTTCGTCAGTGGAATCGTCATCCTGAAAATATTCATTTTGATTTTAGCTTATAAGTTCAATATCGACTAACCTTAGGCCCTTAACCTCACCCCTTAACACTGAGCCTAAGTCACATTGTTGCATCTTTAAATAATTATGTCATAAATATTTTTTACCAGGAAGCTTTGCTCTCATTAATAAAGACATAAGGCAATCGGATCTAGAATCAGGCCTCCAGGCCAAAAAGTGTTTACTGTATGACGTAATTATCGAAAGGGTCAAGTAATGATTTAACAAGAGGCATATAAATATGTAGTATATAGTTAACTCATCTATGCCCAGCACTTCCCCTCTGCATCAAGTGTGTCAAATTTTCTATTAAAATATACTTACTGTGCAAATCATGAAAAAAAGATTTTTTGAAATGGCCTTCTCTTTCAAACAGGATTGGAGAACCAATGCCGTAACAGTGCTCTCAATTTCTGGAAAAAAATAAAGGATAACTATAATTAGTAAAACATAAGTCGAGAAACAAAAGTCGAGGGTCACTTTTTATATCATTAAAATAAAAATACATAAACTTGATCACTAGACAATACGTCAGTCCAATCAAGTTAGAGCAAAGCCAATCAGCCTGAGATAGTGTAACTGAAACAACAATGTCAAGCAAGGGAGCACGCCAGAGTTTTTTGAGTCACTTTCCTTTTATTCAATTCACAGCGATATCTGTATATTAAATTTATTAAATGGTTTTCACCGTGTATCGCAGGCGCTTGTGACTTGTGACGTGACATAAGAATTCATTTAAAATCTTAATTAATTCTTACGTCATCGTCATGAGGACAAAATATTATATTTGCTATAACCTGTACCAAGGTTGGGTTCTTTTGGGTGAAATGCCACTTAGAGTGTTAAACCCCATTTTAATATTATTATACGACTAGACAGTACAGATGAAAGAGTCTCACCATAGGATTTGTATATATATGACCCAGAAGTTTCCAATCGTTTCTGCAGAAACTAAGGGCATTTCAGCCCCATGCAGGGCTGAATTTGGCCCCGGGGTTGAAAAAGCTCCATGTAATTAGCCCCTTACAGTAGTAGACAGCTATCTTTGTTCTAGCAGGATACCAGACATGGCAAAATTGCTTGCTTGTCATGTATAAAACCCAACGTGAAAAAATAATGAGACAAATTAGGGTTGATTCGCGTGTGCCTAAAAGATATAAACAAAATCTCGACGTTTCGAGCTAAAGCCCTTCGTCAGGAGAAATTAGTAGACAGATAAACACATTACATCAGCTTTTATAGCAACGCTATAAAAGCTGTCATGTGAACAAAATATTAATCAATGAAAATAAAGTAGTCATAACAATCATAACAAATAATGTTATTTACATAAAGAAGCTGAGCCAGTCTGGCTTTCCGAGTTGCCCCTATTCACCGGGTCAACTCATCTAGTCACCTCATGCAATCAGCCCCTCAATACAATCCCATGGCCAAGCCAACTCAGTACATCAGTATATCACTACATGTATACCCAGGCTTATTGAGGCCAAGTCTGTTGGAGTGTTGGCTCTCTCTATAAGCCTGATATTTACAATACTAAAACAGAACTATTCAGGAGGCCTATACTCTGCAAAATTATATAATAACATTTCATAATACTTTACCATGAAAACATTTTCAAAATATTTATATTTTTTCTGACAGAGACACATGGGTGTGGGGCCTGGCATCCACAAGTCTTTATACTCAATCCTATTATAAATTGAAATCTCAAATTATTATTTAATTTTAATTACCTGCTTTTTGAGGTTATTTTTGGGGAAATCTAAATCCGTGTCGTTATGTCGTTTGTATTTTAATATATCAGTGATTCAAACATAAATATTACCATGAATTACCAGCATACTTTGTGGCCTTTGCTAGGACGCAAATATGGAAGAAATTTTTTGACACGAAATTTATAGTTTTTATACGATCTACGACATTGTTTTGATCTCGCACTTTATTGAGTTAAAATAAAACGAGTTCGTGAATCATGTTGTGTTATTGTATAAAATATGGCCTTCGACTAGCAAATATTCAATGTTTTTTCCGACTGATGAACGCAACTCCATACTTAATATTATGATTCAAGCGCTGGCACGGGGACGATCACGATATCCTAAATATATTTCAACAATATAAATGGCATAAATACAGTACCTCTTCATCCTCAAGAATAGAGATGGTAATCTCCTTCAAACCCGCATTTATTAGAGTTTTGCGTAAAGAAGAATCCATCTTCTGAAACGAAAGGAAATCACAATTAAATATTTGATTATGATTGATATAAAAATACTTTGAGAATATCATACATAAATCGCGTTTTATCAACTCGTGTGGAACATACCAATTTAACAACAAAGTCGATTCCTTTCTGCTCTTCGTAAGAATGCCAATGTGCAGTTTAACATACGAACTAACAGCCGCGACAACACCAGAAAGTATAAAAAAACAAACAACTCGAAGCAGAATATAACCAAACGATGAAGTCGCCAGCGATGAAATGAATAATTTCAATCTTGCCGCACGAAATTTGATCTCATGTTATGCCTAATATGGTATTCCATGCCATATAGAGAGTTACCGGAGTTGTTGGAGCGTGTGGGGCCTCGGAACCCGGTATTGTGCGTCACGTCTCGTATAGCACATCCACTGAGAATATTTTTGTGTTTCTGACAAAAATATGGCCTAATGGCTTGCTTTCGTTGCAGCATTTGCCTCGAATTTGTGTCAGAATCTATTCAAACATTAGTAAAGCATATTGGCAGGATTCATCGAAATGAACCGAATTTCCATGTCGTTTGTGGTACAAGAGGGTTGCGCGAAAATATTCAAACATTCATATTTTCACCCCAAGAAACGGAGTTAATTTAGCAATACCAATATAGGTGTTACTTTAACACCCATGTTCTACCTCCAGAAACGGTGCTAATTTAGCACTACGAATAGCAAATGTTTAACACCCGTAGAGGTGTTGTTTTAAAACCCAAAAATTAGCACCAGAAACCGGTGTTATTGTAACACTTGCACTCCTCTTGTAGGTGCTAATTTAACACTTCTAAAGTGGTGTTAAACAAATCGAGTGTTAAATTGACCCTTTGGAAATATTTGTATTTCTTTGGTGTTAAATTAGCACTGAATTAGGTGCTAAAATGACACTTTCTATTTAGCACCACCCTTAGGTGTCAATCTAACACCAGTCGAGGTGCTATTTTAACACTCTAAAATTAACAGTGCTTCAATCATTATCACAATTTAAGAAAGCTACAGACGTGTATTATAATAATTTAAGCGAACTCCCACACGGTAATTTTGTAAACGAACATTCTTTTGATGTGTGTATATAATTAACAATTAGATTATGAGCTCAAGATTTCTATGAGGTGATAGTTGATGAGGACGAAGCCCGAATGAACTATAATCTCATAGAATTCGAGAGCGAATAATCTACTTGATTTAGTAGAAACCAGCAAGAAAACAGTATTTCAAAACGTTTTTCATAATTTATTGAAATAAATTCGTTAAAAATCGCGCCGAGGAGATGGCTGTTTCGCTACTCGCTATCTATCGACAATTAGATAGCGAGTAGCGTAGCCAATCAAAGTACAACATTTGCAATAGTATACTAGTATGATTCTACTAATTATTGTTAGCACAGTTAGGCTATCTATATACTGAAGATTTGACCGTGTTTAAATAGATTTGTATTGACCTAAATTAAAATTGAAAACTTCGCGTTTGATAGAGGTAGAATATTATTGGACCAGGTACTGGTCCCCAATTGCTGCTAATCTTCTTCTTCTTGTTGTTGTTGTTAGGGGGCGACGCTCCTTGAAAAAACCCTAAGGCTCCGTCATTACTTGTCCGATCGGAATGAAACTTGACATAATTATTCTTAGCAATATTTCGCATCGATTGACGGTGTTCGATGTTTTATTTTTGACTTTAGAAGCAAGATACAAGCAATTCTTGGCTGTATTCGTTGCAAATAATATATACATATCATAAATATTCAGCAAATACATGTACAGGGTGTATCAAAAAAACTGCAAATACCATAATTTGTATGCACGAGATCATACATTAGAATTTCAATGGCTGTGCAAATAATTACGCTTCTGGGATTTGAAAATACGTTTCCCAGGGGTATCAAAACAAGCAATACTCTTTGCTCTGTTGTTAGCTGAGCCATTCGTAATCGAACTAATTTTAATTCACTTTGTGTGCTTATTTTGATAGTACTGCACGTGGAAACGTATTTTCAAATCCCAGAAGCGTAATTATTTGCACAGCCATTGAAATTCTAATGTATGATCTCGTGCATACAAATTATGGTATTTGCAGTTTTTTTGATACACCCTGTATATCGGCAGACGGAAACGATAATTAGGAAAGAAATTAATTGTCTTCTCTAATCCTCTATTGTTGTGAACACAGTCACACTAGTCTAAAGCTTCCCAAGAATGTGAACGACTATTAATTATAACGATTAATTATAAGCGTTTAGTTAACTCACTAAAGGCACACGCTGGCTTAGTTTCTAAAAGCGCAGAGGAGTAATACTCCTTCTGACTACATTATAATATTCATAGTCATAGAAAACCGCGAACGGTAAAAACAAAGACATGTCAATTTGTGTTTTTATGGGATCATACCATGACTAAGCGACATGAAACTGCAAAATGAACCTACCAACAATTTAGATCATTTTTTACCTTAACTTTAGCCCCGTTCATACACTCCGGTAGCTCCAATATTTTGGAATGGCACGCACGGCATGGCAAAATTTGACGTAAGATCAGAACTCGGCCACGCATGCAGTACCTGGTCCACTATAGCACGATCATGCTTGTTATGAAAACAATAGCTTTATGGCCGTTATCATCCGCTTGCTCAAAGCCTGCGAACGTTTCCACTTTATAAAAGGAGTAAGATCGTTTTTGTGCTGCGTGAAAGCTTGCCAATTGTTCGTGAGATAGTCTATGGACTGTTCATAGTATTTTCATCTAATGTATGAAAGAATTGCGAAAGATTCTTCAATAGCTATATACCGCTAGTTTCTTAAATACATGAAAAATTAATATCAGCCCCTGATTTCGTTAAAACACTTAATAGAAAGTATCCGGTATCCGCGTTTCCACCATGCCTTATAAACGCTATTTTTTACCCACAACATAACTGATAAATTTTGTGTTGGCTTCAAAAGTGATAATTAATCCGTTCCAAATTACAATTGTAACATTTTTGCTGAAACTCTTTCAAATATCTAAACGTCCAGATATGGCTGTATTTCAAATAGCTTCTAATTAGGCAAAGTCTAAAATAATGATCAATCCTGGGAGCAGGTTATGTCCATCCACGGATTCACTTTATTGACAAAGGATGACTGTCCCCCACTTTTTACGTAAATTAGAATGAATAATATAGAAATTTTCACTTAGTTAACTGTTAACCGTAAACGTCCGACTATAAGCCCAGGGCTTATAATAATTATTCTTTCGTAAGCATTTTTTGATGATTGGGCTTCTACACGGAGATACTTCTACACGGAGGGTCTTATATACGGGGGGGGGGCTTACATATGGATGGAATTTTGTGTTAGTAAATAACTATACAGTGAATGAAAACAATAACATTCCCTTGTTGTGAAAGTAATAAAACATCAATAAAAATAGCATCTTTCTTGCTCAATTATAAGCATATGGGCTTATACATGGATAGGGCTTATATTCGGAATAGCCTGAACGTTAGTGAATATGGTGGGCTTATACACGAGGGGGCGTTTATGTTCCGGAGGGCTTATGTTCGGGAGGGCTCATGTTCGGTTGGAGTTTTGGCGGGTTGTAATTAGCCTGGTTGCAGTCCGAAATTTTGAAGGGGCAAATTGAAATTTCCCAAATTACAGGCTCCAAGCAGGTAGTTGTAACAGGCCCTATTGTAATAGGAACGTCACAAATCAAAACAACCAATCACTGGATTGCGCGGAGTACAGTGGGATTTTCAAAACAATGAGAGAGGAAATTGGGCTCAGATTAATAGATTATGGGGCTTGAAAGTTATCAAAGGAAATTCACTAAACATATTGCGGGACTGGAAAAACTACTGTACAAAGAAAGACTGTTAAAACTGGGGCTAACCACATTATTTATAAAACGTAGGACTGGTGGCGATCTGATCGAAACATACAAGAGTAGATAAGGATTCGTAAATTATGGGCATAATATGTTTCGTAACTCAAGATCTGGAAGAAATTTGTTACATACATCAACTTCCTCCAGTAAAAACTTTTAAAAGAGTTACAGGCTATACTGGAATATGTTACCTATCAATGTTTATGGAAGGAAGCTCAATAAACGATTTTAAAGTAAAACAAGACGCTTTATAGAGCGTTAAGTCACTAGGGCTACGTACTAACTACGTAAGGGATAGAGAGAATAGCCAAGCGTGCTCCTGACATATTGAATGTAAAATAGCGACATTGCCCAACCGAGCGACCAATACAACCATCAAAACCGAGTACCATATTGGGGTAATTCCATGCCCTTAGGACCTGTTCATATGGGGAAAAGTTATCTCGGTTAGCGAGAAAACATTTCGACTAGCCAAATAATTTGGTTCTGTTCATATGGAGAAACGTTATCCCGAAAACCGGGTGAAGTTTCCGACTGTGACGTAGCACTGGTGTGACGCGCAAGGCGGGAAAAGTTAAAAAACTTTAAAATACATTTTAAAAACAAATATGGCTGCTTTGAACTTACGTTACGTAGTTGGATTAATCGTAAACAACCTTGTTCAATTTTCTGTACTTATTACTAAATTTGTAAAATGTAATTTGTAAAGTTTAAATTGAAAAGTTGCTATAACACGACAGAAAGTTTTCCCGCTAGGCGGGAAAGTTGTGGATATGTTGTGTTCATATGGGAAAAACATGATCCCGGTCACCGAGATCTCGCCTGTCAACGAGCGAGATCTTGGTACACAGGAAAGCTTTTCGTCTTATATGAACACAGTGTAACTTTTCATATTATTTTCATAACCAGGCGAGATCTCGCTTGTAAACTTGTAGAAATGTTTTCTCGCTAACCGAGATAACTTTTCCCCATATGAACAGGCCCTAACTCAATGCTTCAACTTATTTATAACTTTTTCCTCTGATGAATGCGGAATCGAGAATATCGGAGAGATTGCGCACACTCAGCTATACTTAAACAAATTTGGTCCCAGTAAGAAAAACCTTTTGTAGTATAAAGATTTTTTTGTGCCTAACTAAAAATGACGTAATTTGTCGTTTTGTGACCATCCACGGAAATTTCCCATTGCCGACAAATGCAAGCAGAATCCTATAATCGCTGTTGCCCCAGCGACTAATTAGTGGAGCATTCCGAAGAATAAGCAAGATGGTATTAGCAAAGCCAAAGGTAAATAAAAGTGGTTTGGGGGAACTGTTAGTAGATTACCCCCCCCCCCCCCATATGGCGTGTATCCCACAAGGCATTGCACGCTATGAACCGGAAGTGATACGTATAGGGTATACGTATAGGGGTATACGTATAGGAGTATACGTATAACCCTCTTTAATTAAAATTTATTGTATTGTATACGTATAGGGTATACGTATAGGGTATACGTATAGGGTATACGTATAGGGGTATACGTATAGGGGTATACGTATAGGGTATACGTATAGGAGGGATGACGTCATAAACAATTGTGGCGCAACAACGTTCGACGCGGTCTGACTGGTTAAGTCTATGCACGCCGTTTTGACTTTTATACTTGCACCGTCAACTTGACGGTGCAAGTATAAAAGTCAAAACGGTGATAAGTATTCATTTTAAGTTGTAGAGATGGAGTGTTTACATGGAAAACCTGTTGAACAGTCTACATGGGCACAAGATGTACAGGTAGATGAGGTTTCGTCCTCGGAATATAAAAAAAAATTTCGGTTTGTTAGAGGCTATATACGTAGAGGCTGTTTCTTGCGAAGTCTGCAAACTTAGTAAAGAAAGGTGTTGTGGCTGCGAGTATGATCACCCAAGTCAGCGCCAGCACGACTGTCTCATGTTATCAGAACAAGAGAGATGGCAAACGTATGGTTTGGAAGCCCTAGAACGAGTAATCAATAAACGTATGGTCTGGAGAGAATTTGTCGAGGCTATTAGAGTGATGAAACTACAGTACCATAAAGATGTTCGTGGGCATTTTGAAAGTCTAGAGAAAAGTCCTGATTCAACGTTTGTTTATTCATTGATGGACCTTCGTGAAAACACTGAGGATCGTGAGTTTGAGTCTATTTTGAGCTATCTTTCGTATTGGAGAGAGGACAGACTTTGAAATAAAATTATCTTGGAGCGACTTTGGGCGAGATCCTTGACGTCAGGGAAGCGTACAAGACACAAAAAACGGCTCTTTTAAGAGCCATCAAATATACTAAAAGAACTAAACGAGTTTCGTGTTTACATATTTATAGTATGCACTGAGCACATTTCGCTTAGCGTCAATACCCCAACACATGGACAGATCAAATGACAAATCAGAAATGTATAGTGTACACTGAACACATTTCGCTGAATATCAATACTTTTCGCATGAAATTCTTCGATAATCACTCATTTATCAAACCAATAGTCATTTTCCAGTGCCTAAGTTTTATTACTAGCTTACTAGCTTAGCTGTGAGATACAAAGGATTTGAATAATTTTTGACAGCTAATTGGAATATAAAATAATGATTTCCGACTTAGCAGCATGAGTCTACTTAAAACATTTTGATCTATGCACACATATTTTGTTAGTCAGAAACTCATCCTCAAAATATAGCACTGATAAGACCTTTTTATTATGACATTACACAATCGTCTCTCTCTCTCCTTTTGCGATAAAAATGTGGACATGTTTGTGAGGCACTTATTGCTGATTTTTGACGTGCTATAGCGATGTTTACTATAGATGCTTACTGATGTTTACTTTGGCATGCTGTGTTCGTTGAGCCGTGCGCGCATAAATTTAGGTTGATCTATGCACACATATTTTGTTAATCATTGACACTACTCAGTTCACGAATCCTTTAAGGGTGATATCGCCGCATTGTACAAGTATTTCTAGCTGTATCAATCCTTTTGCATAGCACACACATCCTTCTTGAATTCCATCGCCTTCGTATTTTTCTCATGCGTCTTCGCATTGAGGCCCTTCGCACAAATATACAGTTTTTACACATATTGTCCGGGTTTTACACTATTTTCCAGCTTAGATCACTTGACGTTTCCTATATTTCTGTATATTTTGGGTTCCCTAGGAGTTCCCTTGGGGTTCTCTCGGGGTTCTCACATATTTAGCGAGTCCCGTAGAAAGTTCTCATTTACGGGACCTTTTTGCGGGACATATTTAGCAAGTCCTGTAGAAGTACTCCTTTACGGGACCTTGTTGCGGGACATATTTAGCGGGTCCCGACGTCCCTTGCGTCCCGTTTGAACGATTTGCTAGCCATCTTTTTGCGGACATAATTTCAGGAACGCAGGGAAATTTTTCAAGTGGAGGTTCTCATCGAAACCGTAATGATTTTTAGAGTAAAATATCGCTACCGGTACACCGTTTTGGTTGACTGCATGCATAAATTAACACAACACGGATTAACACTTTAAACAAATTTATTCTTTTAAGTATAACAATTTTACAGAAATAACGTAGCGACGTCCCGGAGTCCCGTTTGACAAAATGTGTAGGTCTTGCCATGGAACACTCTTACGGGACGTCGGGACGCGTTCAGGTGCGTCCCGTGTCGACGTCCCGGGGTCCCGTTTGACAAAATGTGTAGGTCTTGCCATGGAACAGTCTTACGGGACGTCGGGACACGTTAAAATGCGTCCCGTAGCAACGTCCCGGGGTCCCGCTTGACAAAATGTATAGGTATCGCCATGGCACAGTCTTACGGGACGTAAGGACACTTCTACAGGCTTTTTCAAGGACGTGTTTGTTCGACATAATCATTAAAAACTGTGTACCATGAAAAGAGAAGTCATTTCGCTCCATGCCACGAACGCGTAAAGACTGTCCTCTGTGCGGAACGAAAAACCTTTGCAAACTATCCAATCATTTGGCAGACACCCACCGGTTATCAAGTGAAGAAAGACGTGTTTATCTGAATAACGTCAAGTCATCTTGCGCAGATGAAGAAGACCACGACATTATGCCCAGAGCAAAAAGAGCTAGAATGGATAATTTCGATGAAGGGGCATCTACCTCTTCTGAATATCAAAACGGCGATATTTTCGATAGTGATGATTATAACGAGGAAGAATATAACAGCGAAGAAAAAGAGAGCAGCAGCGAAGAAAATGAGAACAGCGAGGAAAATGACAACAAAGAGGAGAGCGAAGACGGGGATTACCAAACCAGCGAAGATGGAGAGGACTATGACCCCTGGCAAACGTTGATACATGAAGCAAAACTGCACCTTTTTGATGAATTTCAAGAAAACGTTAAGTGCGTTGAAAATGAAGGTTTTAGTGAGGTTGAAGCTAAAAGGCGATCGTTTTCAGCAATTCTCCCAAAACTGACCAAAGAACTAGAAGATGTTTATGCAGACCGGCTGCTGTGGATGTCACACATGAAAAAAGATCCAACTCACCAGAAGATTATGCAGACAAGAGATAATTTGATAGACGTAGATTTCCTCGACCGGGACGAAGCTTTATATTCCGCAGTAGAAAAAAGAAAATATCTTTTCAAGCGTCTGCTAGAAGACAGACAGCATTTCCATGACAGTCATGATGATGATGGTGATGATGATGGTGGTGATGATGGTGATGATACTGGCGTACATTATCAATTGAAAAATAAATTACATTATCATTAATAATAAATGTGTTCAAAAAAAGCAATTGCCTCAGTCAAATTGTTTGATCACTTACTTTTTTCCTGAAACGGTGTAAGCCAGTAGATGTCTAGAGCAGCCCTGTTTGGTTGTAATCTCAGTAAACCATGTCTTACACATTTCTGTTAAGCCCATAGCACGTAAGGGACAGAAACGTAAACTTTTGCTAACAGAGGAAATGTTTACAAAGTCAAACGTTCTAAGCTGGACAGTAATCACTGTTTATTTCTGTAAAATTGTTATACTTAAAAGAATAAATTTGTTTAAAGTGTTAATCCGTGTTGTGTTAATTTATGCATGCAGTCAACCAAAACGGTGTACCGGTAGCGATATTTTACTCTAAAAATCATTACGGTTTCGATGAGAACCTCCACTTGAAAAATTTCCCTGCGTTCCTGAAATTATGTACGCAAAAAGATGGCTAGCAAATCGTTCAAACGGGACGCAAGGGACGTCGGGACCCGCTAAATATGTCCCGCAACAAGGTCCCGTAAAGGAGTACTTCTACAGGACTTGCTAAATATGTCCCGCAAAAGGTCCGTAAATGAGAACTTTCTACGGGACTCGCTAAATATGTGAGAACCCCGAGAGAACCCCAAGGGAACTCCTAGGGAACCCCAAAATATACAGAAATATAGGAAACGTCAAGTGATCTAAGCTGGAAAATAGTGTAAAACCCGGACAATATGTGTAAAAACTGTATATTTGTGCGAAGGGCCTCAATGCGAAGACGCATGAGAAAAATACGAAGGCGATGGAATTCAAGAAGGATGTGTGTGCTATGCAAAAGGATTGATACAGCTAGAAATACTTGTACAATGCGGCGATATCACCCTTAAAGGATTCGTGAACTGAGTAGTGTCAATGACTAACAAAATATTTGTGCATAGATCAACCTAAATTTATGCGCGCACGGCTCAACGAACACAGCATGCCAAAGTAAACATCAGTAAGCATCTATAGTAAACATCGCTATAGCACGTCAAAAATCAGCAATAAGTGCCTCACAAACATGTCCACATTTTTATCGCAAAAGGAGAGAGAGACGATTGTGTAATGTCATAATAAAAAGGTCTTATCAGTGCTATATTTTGAGGATGAGTTTCTGACTAACAAAATATGTGTGCATAGATCAAAATGTTTTAAGTAGACTCATGCTGCTAAGTCGGAAATCATTATTTTATATTCCAATTAGCTGTCAAAAATTATTCAAATCCTTTGTATCTCACAGCTAAGCTAGTAAGCTAGTAATAAAACTTAGGCACTGGAAAATGACTATTGGTTTGATAAATGAGTGATTATCGAAGAATTTCATGCGAAAAGTATTGATATTCAGCGAAATGTGTTCAGTGTACACTATACATTTCTGATTTGTCATTTGATCTGTCCATGTGTTGGGGTATTGACGCTAAGCGAAATGTGCTCAGTGCATACTATAAATATGTAAACACGAAACTCGTTTAGTTCTTTTAGTATATTTGATGGCTCTTAAAAGAGCCGTTTTTTTGTGTCTTGTACGCTTCCCTGACGTCAAGGATCTCGCCCAAAGTCGCTCCAAGATAATTTTATTTCAAAGTCTGTCCTCTCTCCAATACGAAAGATAGCTCAAAATAGACTCAAACTCACGATCCTCAGTGTTTTCACGAAGGTCCATCAATGAATAAACAAACGTTGAATCAGGACTTTTCTCTAGACTTTCAAAATGCCCACGAACATCTTTATGGTACTGTAGTTTCATCACTCTAATAGCCTCGACAAATTCTCTCCAGACCATACGTTTATTGATTACTCGTTCTAGGGCTTCCAAACCATACGTTTGCCATCTCTCTTGTTCTGATAACATGAGACAGTCGTGCTGGCGCTGACTTGGGTGATCATACTCGCAGCCACAACACCTTTCTTTACTAAGTTTGCAGACTTCGCAAGAAACAGCCTCTACGTATATAGCCTCTAACAAACCGAAATTTTTTTTTATATTCCGAGGACGAAACCTCATCTACCTGTACATCTTGTGCCCATGTAGACTGTTCAACAGGTTTTCCATGTAAACACTCCATCTCTACAACTTAAAATGAATACTTATCACCGTTTTGACTTTTATACTTGCACCGTCAAGTTGACGGTGCAAGTATAAAAATCAAACAACGTCTATAGAAACCAGTCAAAACGGCGTGCATAGACTTAACCAGTCAGACCGCGTCGAACGTTGTTGCGCCACAATTGTTTATGACGTCATCCCTCCTATACGTATACCCTATACGTATACCCCTATACGTATACCCCTATACGTATACCCTATACGTATACCCTATACGTATACCCTATACGTATACCCTATACGTATACAATACAATATATTTTAATTAAAGAGGGTTATACGTATACTCCTATACGTATACCCCTATACGTATACCCTATACGTATCACTTCCGGTTCATAGCGTGCAATGCCTTGTGGGATACACGCCATATGGGGGGGGGGTAATCTACTACTGTTTCAGGAAATCTTTTGATTTTTAATGCATTATATTAAAATCTAACATATTTATATACATATGTCATATATACTTCTATAATTTTTAAGACTGAGAATGAACTAGAAAATCATTGTAATCTAATCACTGCATCATTACTACATGGCACCACTGTTATGCTATGAAGTGCTATGCAAAGAGTCCAATGTATTCAAAATTTCATTTCTGTCAGAAAGTGAAAGCATTCCTAGGTTTTAAAGAGAAAACTAGAATTATTTTTGTTGATAGTGCATGTTAATGTATGCTAATATAAAGACATTAAGTTGTTTACTTCATATGTTAATTTGTAAGTAGGTTACATATAGTACAAACAACACGAAATAAAGTTAATATAACATTATAGTACGCGTGTGCTGATTGGTCGAGAAGCTTGTTTCGTTAACTGCATAGAAACACGGAAATTTTCCCGCCAAAATTTAAAATCATAAAAAAAACAAATTTAATGCGAATTATAAAACTTTGAATACTATTTAAAAACAATTTTAATGCTTTTACACCTTTTTGACTGTTAATCTTCAAACAGAGTTGTTTTCTTGCAGAGAAATTGACGTTCTCCCAAACTCCCACGCGTGTTTCTATAAGTGTATAGAAACACGGAAAAGGTTTTCTATTTCTTAATTATAGTTCGTCTTGATAAGCTTTGTAACATTTTCTGTAGGATGTGTCTGTTTCAAGGATGACATATCACTACACCAAAGAGAAAAACTTTAGATTTCTTAAAAATCACCCCTAAGAATGTTAAAAATCTCATCTCAGGGAGCGAATCAGCCCAGCTACCCATGCTGGCAGGGGTTGAACAACCAGGCGCAAGGCAACCAGACTTTTTTCATCTGGCAACCAGAGTGTATAGTCAAGAAACTTAAATTTCCCAAAGACTTTCCTAATAGATAGATTAATGGTTTATTAGATCAATTTTTGCAGTCCTAGAACTGAATTACAATTGATTAACTAATTTCACAACAATTCTAAAAAGATAATCAAACTAACTATTTACAATTTAGAAAACTTTTAAAAATTAATTATTCACAATTATTTAGCTCGTGCTGCATATTCTAGAATAAAAGAGTTGGTAGTTACTATTGGTAGATTATATATCCTTAACTTATGGGTAGTCGTGTTTTCCTCCGGTAGCAGTGGCGAAATCTCAGTGGGGTAGGGGCCAACTTCCCCCCACCTTCACGGAAAATATACAATTTGTCGGAAATTTTGACCTAAAAAGGGCTAAATGCGGGGTTTCTCGGAAATTTGAAGGGTTTGTCAGAAATTTAGGAAGCTTGGCCACCTCCCAGGTGGGTTTGGTTGGTTTTCTCCTGTGCTGGGAGGGATTTTCTCCGGGTCCTCCAGTTTCCCTCCTCACCAAAAACTTAGTGTCTTAGTTGTCCTACTGTCGTGGCAATGGAAGTATTCCTAAAATATTCTACCAATTCATCTGCTCACACGAACCAAATCATTTGAAACGTTTGTGCAACTTCGTGTATTTGATCACATTTTGTCACTTCCTGCTTCTTTATGATTGGTCAATTGCAGCAAAACTAAAGGTGATTGGTGCATTAAACAGGAAATTCTTGAATTATACAGGAAGTTATCTAATTTTCAAATAACTCCGCAAATGAATTGGTTTGTGCGAGCAAATGAATCGGTAAAATATTTAGGAACACTTCCATTGCCACGACAGTAGGCCTCAGTTGTCAAGCACTTGTATTGTGAGCCTCTGGCTCGGGCAAATTGGGCAGTGGGTGAATCGATATTGAATAAGTAATAACTAAAAGGGTACAGTGTAAGTGTATCATATATGCACATTCTATGAGCACTAGGCTAGGGGTCTGTCAGTCTGGAGACTACTGATACCTCCCACTCAGGAAAATTTTACATTGAGTGAAAATACAACTTCCAGGTTGACTGAAAATACAACCATGCCTTCTCACTAAAAGCAATCCATGACAAGAATTTTTTAACCAAATCAGGCTCATTAGGACATTTAGTGGGTATTTTATCTCAACTTGTTATCACTGCACATACATTTTTACTGTTTATCACTATCAATTATTCTCGCCTTAATTTTTGGTTTGAAAGGACGAGTAAAAACACTCGATGACTTGAAAGACGACGACAGTATTGTTATAGTTAAACCGGATAAGGGAAACGGAGTAGTTATTCTAGACCGGAATGACTTTAGCAAGAAAATGGAAGACATCCTACAAGACACAACCAAGTTTCAACGTTTGAATGATGACCCGGTCAAACTGACATTACAGCGCGAAAATCAACTGAAATAATTTAATACTGAAAACGTTAAAGACAATGTAAAGTCCATTCTGCGCATGTGTTATGGGGGGGGGGGGGTCCCGCGATGTAAACAATGCCCAAATTTCGCGTTGTTTCGACTAAAATTCGACATCTTCTAAATCAGAAACTCGAATCTGCATTTATTTAAAGCACAGCGAACCAGAACACATCATAATTTTTTAAATATAGCGTGTTTAAAATGTAAACAAACGGACGTTGCCGGTTTGTTTACATCGGGACTTTACATCACCTTTAAAGAAGTCCGAATCTATTTCACAGGTGACACTGACGACCAACTGCGTCCTACTGGCTCCCGGATCGGTATATTATACGAACTACCGAAAATCCAAAAGATCAATACGCCATTTAAGGCCTATTTTGTCATGTATTCTTATAAGGTTGCCAAATTCTTTATCCCTCTTCTCAATCCTATTTCCTCTGGTCAGGGGCGTTGCTAGGCCTCTTTAACTGGGGGGGGGGGGTGTAAGGTAACATTTTGCCAAGTGATTAAGTGCTTTTGAAAATAGTTTTGCTGAGTTACTAGATATTGTGCAAAAAGATACAACATACAACACGAGCAACACGTGAACTGTGAAATGTTATAATTGCAAACTCTATACATGAAGGCTACAAAGTTAATAATCTTGATAAGGAAACACACATTTGAGGGCTTAGCAGGAAACACTTTGAATGTCGAATTGACATAAAGTAATTTTGAAAACGGGTGTAAATATTTTAAGAGATTATCGAAATTACAATTTCGCCTGTTTTTCAAACGCTGTAAAGCGCTAAAATATTATTACATAGAAATCATTTTGGGGTCTGTAAATAGAGTTTTTTTACGCTGAATCCAACAGTGGTATTCCTGTCTACATAGCTAGCACTGAATGTGAGATATGACCATCCAAAGTTATCGAGGTTGTGACATCGATGTTCTTAGGCTGGGATGATAATGAGTTAATACACGGCACGGGTTGCACACTCGTACGGCGATACACCGACCGCTAAGTGGCACCACAATTCCGCAAACATAAATAAATATAATAATAGGCCTACCTTTCACGTATTCAAATAACTGTTGTAAACACGTGTTAATAGGCGCGCATTTCGTGATCAATAGCGCAGTCATTACATCACTCTTGTAGCCGGATTCCAAGTTTCCGGTTGATTGTCGTGTACCGAGTTAAAGGGTTGGGTACAAGTCTTGCCGAATTGTTATTAATAAATGCAGATTAAATTATAATTATTAACAACGTAAGCTGACAAAAATTGCCATTTAGGCCATTTAACCTTTTGTCAAATCAGGCCGACATTTGCCGAAGTCCATGATGAATGGAGAGGTGTCCCACCCCCGTCCCACACCCCCCACTAGCTACGCCCGTGTCTCTGGTGCTTAGATGGTAAGAGATTATTTTTCCTTTGTTCAAGAATTACTAAGTTGTAATTTTAATTCCAGTAATGTTGTCATGGCTAGCTTTGACGTCAAATGTCTCTTCACTAATATCCCACTCGATGAGACAATTGAAATTATCTGTAACCGTTCGCTATCATGGCCTCACGCAATCTGAGTTGAAGAAATTGCTTGGCTTGACAGCGAAAAACTGTGATTTTCCCTTCTATGGCATGCTATAGCAACAGATTGATGGGGTAGCTATGTGATCTCCCTTAGGTCCTTTACTCGCCAATATCTCAGTTTCTGTCTTTTCATGAATCTTGACTGGCTAGACAATTGCCCTACTAGTTTCAAGCCTCTATGTCGACGAATTTTCCACTCTGCCGATCACATACCGCAATTTCTTTCATAGACATATTTAAATCAACAACATCCCAATATCAACTTTACATGTGAAATCGAATCCAACTCCACGCTTCCCTTCTTTGATATTAGTATTACACGCAAGGGTGGTAGCTTTGAAACTTCTGTATACCAAAAGCCTACTTTTACAGGTCTTTATACCAATTTTCATAGTTTCATTCCTTCTCAATATAAACGTTGCCTAATTTCCTCACTGCTGCATCGTTTCTTTAACATTTCTTCTAGTTATGAGAATTTTCATGCTCAGCTAGAGCTATTTAGGAAAATTTTCAACCGGAATGGCTACCCCACTCGCATATTTGAGTAATTTGACCGCTGCGTACGAGCTTTCTTGGATAAAGTTTTCCAACCCAAGGAATTTGTTCATTCTGTTCCCAACAAAATTGTATATTTCTGCCTTCCATATACTGGAACGCATTCGCTTCAAATTCGCACTCAAATATCTTGCGTTTTCTTTTCAGTTTTTCCCAACTTAAACATCAGATTTGGTTTTCGTCCAACTCAACGCTTATCTTACTTTTTTACCTTTAAGGATGAAATTCCCAAGGGCCTATACGATCTTGTGTAGTCTACTATTTTAAGTGTCGATGCTGTTCCGCGTCGTATGTGGACCAAACGGTCCGTCATTTGCACACACGAGTATCTGAACACCTAGGTATTTCTGCTCTGACAGGTAACGAAAGTAGCAATAGATAGATAGATAGATAGAAGTCTTTATTGTCACTACTCAAAACACACGTCTGAGTTTACAGGTTTGAATTATATATGCTATGTAAGAAAATTATCCGCTATTTACAAATTGAAAGCTACTTATTAGCTAAAATATGGAAGACTATTATAAAATGTAATTAGATATTAAAGATTACGAAAGAATGTCAAATAAACTTGAAAAGACATCTATTTAAGAAAGAGCATTTAAAACGCTCAGTTCTTACTATAGGCAACTCGAACTCGTGTCCTCTCTGTCTCAACGGTCTATTTAACTTATTTGGCAACAACTCTTGTAAAGCATTGTCCTTATTTTTTGTTATTTTGTTCCATAACTTTATGTCCCTTTTAGAAATAATTTCCATAAAATTCAGCTTTTCTGATATGTATCCGTTTCGATAGGCACGTCTGATAAATTTATCGATCTGGTTTATATACTTGCCATAATGGGCACCTCCCCAAAGCTCTGATCCGTAGGTAAGTAAAGGCATTATCAGGCTGTTGAATAAGAGGTCCCGCTGTTTAATGGGCAAACCATAATGCTTACAAACTCGCATTATATACATTCTTCCACTGGCTTTTCTAATCATTTCGTCAAATTGTAAATCCCATTTATTAGGCAGGTCCTCTAGAGTTATTCCTAGAATTTTCAACCATGTTTTGCGTTTAATATCTGGAACGACAGCTGGTAAAGGTGTTGAAATTTTTCCACGTATGACCATTTCATATGTTTTAGACATATTTAATTGCATCCTATTTCTCTCGGACCATTCTCTGATGTTGGCAACTTCGGTTGTAGACGTATCTTCGTTATCCTTCCCAGGAACCTCCAATGTCAGGTCATCAGCAAATTTCACCAGCTCATTTTGAGTATGGATTGTTTTGATGTCATTTACCATAATGGAAAATAATACTGGACCTAAAACAGTCCCTTGGGGAACCCCCCTATTGATTTTCACATAGTCCGTAATAGTTCCGTCTACCTTTACCCTCTGATGACGATCCTTCAGAAAACTGATAATCCAGTTGATCACATATTGGTTAAGAGAAATATTTTTCAATTTTTTACATAAAATATCGTGCGGAACGCTGTCAAAAGCTTTACTGAAATCAAATGAGAAAACTCTCACGTATTTGGCGTCTTTTTCCAACCATTTTAGCCACGAATGTTGGCATTTAATCAAGGCCATTATCGAATTATGACCCCCCCTATAAGCAAATTGATCTGAGTCAATAGAGTCTTGAACAATGTGCGCAATTTCAGTTTTGTATATACACTTTTCGAATAGTCTCATGATAATGTCAGTCAACGATATAGGTCTTAACTGATCACAAGAACTGAATGTGGATTCTTTGGGTATGGGCACAAGATTGGCTTGTTTCCACATCGCAGGGACTTCAGCAACTCTCAGTGATGTATTGAATATTTGCGTAATGGTTGGAGCCAATTCAAATGCAAACTCCCTCCAGAACCAGTGTGGAAGGTCATCTGGGCCTGATGAAGTACATTTTTGTTTTTGAAGATGACTGAGTACTATTTCCACTGTAAGCGAGGGGACTCTAGTACCCTCTGGGATTTTAAGTAGCTCTGGAGTGGTATAATGAGGATCAGTGCTAACATTTTGAAAAAAAGTATTTATTTCATTAGCATCGATAGTTGTTGTAACTGGAATATTGTTGTCTTTCCTTCCTGTAATTCTATTAACGTTAGACCACCAATCTTTTGTTCCTGACTTATGTTTTCGATTTTCATTCCTTACGGCATTAAGCTGATTTTTCCGGATAAGATCATTTATCTGTTCTTGTAAACGAGTATTAGCTTCGCTATTACTGGCCTCGATAGCCCGCTTTCTTTGTTTTAGTAAATGTTTAACCAAAGGAGAAATGAATGGAGGGTCTCTTGTTGACGTACGAACTGTGATCATTGGGAAGCTTTTCTCGAATTTTGGCCAGATACTTTGATAAAATTTTCCTACCATTTGATCAACACTTTGCCCTTCTGTAGTTATTTCATTCCAATCAGTTGCTTCTAGCTCATTCAACATGTTTAGTTTTCTGTGTTGTCTCACGTCTCTAAAATACGAATTTGATCTTTTTGCTTTAATAACATCCCGTGGGTATACTATAACCATACTATGATCTGATCTTACCAAACTTTTCGCGACTTTTACTTTTTTCCAATAATGTGGAATGTTCGTAATAAAGACGTCTAATATATTATCTCCTCTTGTGGGTGCTTTGACCATTTGACAAAAGGATAGTTGATTTAATAGGGTACGAACATTTAGTTTATTTAAATCCCCTGCAATTATTATCTTAGTATTAGGTTGGGATAATAGTAAGTGGTCACATGAGTCTAACAAGAAATCAACTAAGTCATTGGGATCATATGTATGATCTGGAGGATGATAGATGGCTGCGACATGGAAGATAGAGTTTTCAGTTGTGATTTTTCCCCATACACATTCAAAGTCATTAGTTAAATTTGGTAACAGCTCCATTTTCCAGTCATTCCGGCATATTATTGCCACTCCGCCACCACGACGATTTGTTCTGTCTTTCCTTAAGATGGAATAACCAGAAGGACAGATGAGAGAATCACATACAAAACAATTTAGCCATGTTTCAGAGATACAACAGATATCTATATCATTATTTTTAAGATCTGCATATAATGCCGGAAGAGCATCCGGCTTTACAATCGATCTTGCATTCAATACTAAACATTGTGGGGTTCGTTGTGGCTTACTTGGCTCACGTCCAACTATTTTTACGTATTTCAAGTTACGAGAACGCTCGAAATGCTAAATTGACCAGCATTCTTCAACACCGTAACAATACTGGCCATACTGCTTCTCTCGATAACTTTAAGATTCTGTCCTCTTGCCCTTCCTCTGACGAACTTTTCATCCGCGAAAGCCTTCTCATTTCCAAATTCAAACCTTCCCTGAATAAACAAGGCAGTTATGTCCTTCTTCTTCTACATTAAATGCAAAACCCTTGCTCGAAATCGATTAAATGCATCATTTAATAATACATTAAGGTGGCTCCTTACAGTTTGAAGGTTTTTAACCCTCACAAATAAAGTACTTCAGACAAACGTGGTGAGGTTTTTCAGAAAAATTAAAGTTGGTTACTTGTTTTTAATATAGTTTTTGTGTTTTATACGAGGTTAGAAATGCAAACATTTTTACGATTTATATACTAACTAATAATTGGAAACTGTGAAGAAATAATCTTTCCCCTATGCTACGGTGTTGATGCCAAGCTTCGGCAGCACTTTCCTTGCGATAGTAACTTATAGTTTATACATTAACTCTGAATATGTCTTGTGCAAAAGACGAAACGTTAGTTCTTAAATCAATATTTTTCAGGGGCGTAGGAACGTATTCAACATTGGGGGGGGGCCCAAGCCCAATTTTTTAAAATTTGAAGCCCCCAGATCGCCAGAAACGGCCGTTTCAGAGTCTTATCTACCTCTTTTAGTTAGCTTGTTCAGGGAACTAAGCTGTTTCCATCATTCGAGCAGGAAGTCAACGATAAAATATTAAGACCAGGAAGATTAAATTAACCCCATTAGTGCTATGTTATGTTTAACCAGGAGATTTTAAACCACTGGGTGTTCTTAGAGTGAACACCCACTGATCTTTTTAAAATTTAATTTGATGATTGCTCTTTTACGCACATTATGCTGGGCATTAATTTTCATTATAAAATTACTATTCCCGCCTGGTTCATCTGATATATACCTAACTACTTAGATAATTCCTGTTCCTTTAAAACGCTTCTTAATATCTTTCCACTGAGTGATTTCGGGATCTCATGAATATATTCTATGCCACCACGCAGCTTCTTACAAGGAGCGATGTTCTTCTCTAGATAACTATGTACTTCCTCTGCACTTATATCTTTCGCTACAACGAAACCTTTTGGCAGTTCGCCGGATTCTTCATCAGTGATACCAATAACCGCGGCATCTTGGATTTTTGGATGAGCAATTAATGTTGCTTCGAGCTCGCCTGGTGCAACCTGAGAAAATGTTTAAAGATATAGGTGAAGAATTACATTTCTCAACATAATCCAAATATTTAGTAAAAGATCGTTAGTAGACTGGCCTATATAAGGCATCCCGGCTGAAGGGGTGGCCAAAAATCAGCAATCAGGAGGGTGCTATATGTAGGATGGGGCGTTGGTGGATGGTAAATAATTTCCTTTATCGACAATGGTTTGACTAAATATGTTGGCCAAATTGTGTTATTAATATCATTGGAATGGTATTGGCACAATCCCTTGCCAATTATTTAAGTTGAACTTTAACTATTCATTTAATCCATTAGTAACAAAGTTTGAGGAATCGAGGCACCAAGGTCCAACAAAGTTAATACGTTATCCCCTTTCCCTGTGACTTCTTTATGAGTAGCAATATATTTTTGGTATTGCCCATAGGAAGCGTTGAGGGAGGTATGGTGCCATAATCTGGCTTGTCAAAATCCTGACAAGCAACGGGACTATCAATAGCGACGCTATTATTGAATCGTGATGGATTGTGGTCTAGCCAGAGTAAAAATACCAGGTTAGAAAGATGTTTGTGTGGGGGGAAGATAATATGCAGTAAATTTATTGTCATGAACAGTCTCTTGATAACAACGACGAAATATAAATCAATTTTAGGTATAGTTGTATATGAGGAAATTAGCCAACCATGTTGCTTTATTTTGGTCACATGATGCAGATTGTACTGCATGCCTGGTGAAGTACATTGAGACTGTATCAAAATTAATTCAGTCTCAGAACTGGATCAATGAGGACTTGAAATCCCGCCCAATCTTCATTTCCAGTTTTTGTTTGTTTTAATATCTAGCAGATTTTCTGTATAATTTAGAAATAGATAGATAGATAGATAGATATTTAATAAAACTACATGGCAGCCTGAAAGGCTGAATTGCGTAGATTTTACAATTACAAAAGCTATGGTAATGCACTACTATTTACAATATGTATACAACTAATTGCATTAAGGTTGTCCTCCGACAAAGCTAAAAGGTAAAATCCAAGCGCAAAAAGTACGATGGGAGCGACTAGTTTGAATTAATTAACTGCGTGTGAATAAATACCTATTTTCCCGTTTAAACCAATTTTCTTTGTTGTCGAGTTTAACCGACATGACTAAACTGCATGTGGAAAAACGTTAGTTGTTGTTTTTCGAAAAGCAGTTCATGGAGTTTGCCAGTGATTGCATTTGAAGTATTCTAAGTAATACCTCCAAGAATATCAAGCAGTTTTTGTTTACAAATAACTTGCAGATAGTTGTGAAATAGAACGCAGGCAAAAAGCAGCGAATTTACTCCCCGGGGACCTCAAATATGCTGGAGCCCGCCAGTTGTTGAAATGTCGAAATGTCGAATAATTAAGTAATCTCTGCGTAGCTGTGCTATCACGATAGTGTTTAACTCTAAAGCAGTGTTTGTACAAAAATGGATGAGGAGGATACTGTAAATATTATGCTTAAAGTTGTTCGCCAAGGCAATTAGAATCAAAACGATACTTATACTAAGCAAGATGTCCCGATTTTTGACGGTGTAAGAGAGATGAGGGAATTCTTGATAAAAAATTTCAAAGACGAGCTTGCGCCAGCAACCGACGAAGATTCCTTTCGCTTGGGTTACATTGGAAACAAAAATCGGAAATTTACAATTGCCAGTGATGCACACCTTGCCGAAGCCCATTCGAACGTAAAAATTGGCTGGCTCACGCTATGGACAGATCCCCATGAAGCAACGGCGAAGTCAAAGGCTTCTAATTCTAATGGCTCGAAGCGACGCTTTTCCCAATTCATGGCATTTCATGCCAATAGCAGTGAAGGTATAGTAAGGCGTTTTTAAAAACTCTACTATGATTCCATGTGCTTAAAACGTCATTTCTTTTCGGTTAACAATTAACATTTCTTGTTTCCCTCAGGCTCAGAAGATTCAAATCCCGCCGATGCGTTTGACAACTGTGTGCGTCGGTTACGCGACAAACACGGGAAGGACATTCCTGAATTTATGATAAATGTTTGGGCAAAAATGGTGGTAAGGCCGGTTCGTTTTATTGCCTATTGTGACAGCTTAGGTTGCTAACAAGAATTATTCTCACATTTCTTTTATTTAAGATTAACGGAACGCATGAAAGTGAAGATATGCCTCCCAACATTCCGTTTTTTACCGGGCGTAAAGCTGGGGTAGCGTCGTGTGCAGTTGCAACTGCTAGTGCTAGCTCGGTCTCACTGAGTAACGAATGTAATGTCACCCAAGACAGAGTAGAAGTTCAGGACAAGGAGAAATTAGTAAGTTCCTGTAGCTAACCGTACTCAGTCAGTAACATGGTTATTACTGATGATTAAATTCTTAATGTCGTAATAAGTTAACTTTCAAACGCGCTATTTGTGCTGCCACTACTTACACAGAATTTCCTCATTCGACAGATACGAATGCGCTCAACTATTATCAAGCAATTGAAGGATCTGAAACAACTTGAAGTGACTGAAGTCTTAACAACTGAGGAGTTTGAAGAGCAAAAGCCACTAAACTTTTGGGAGAACTTTCAAGTCTTTAAACTCTGACATTGGCATTGCATGTCTTTTATACTATTTACATGCATTTATAACTATTTTATTACGTGTTATTACTACTTTCATACTCATAATAAATAATTACAGATAGTCAGCATGCTCTATGTAGTTCCGAATTTCGTTGTCTGTCACTTGAAGAAATGATTCAAACACCATAAGATTGGGTTCAGGGCAATTCTGCCAAGCAATGTCGTTTTCTCGAATATAGTGTTTTGCTTTCGAAAACAGCTCTTCACAGGACATAAAATCTGGTGAATATGGTGGCAGGAAAATGACAAGGGCTCCGGTTGCGTTCATTGCATCAATTACTTCTTGAGTGTGATGAATCGCCGCATTATCTGAATTAAAGACATAAAATCATAAATATAGTGTTTATTCGCACCATTATAACTCAAATCAGATTATCACAGTATAAATCGCAGAATCAGTTAACAGACTAATCGCTATAATTATATCAAATATGTTACCAAGTACAACAACTGATCGAGGATTAAACTCATCGAAAGGAAGTAAACACGGGGCTAATGTGGTATTCACGAAGTCAAGAAATGTTTCTCCAGTGACGTTTCCATTGTAAGTTGCTATGTCAAGTACACCTTCTGTGCATACTACAGGAATAGCTGTAATACGTGGTCCCCAAGCCAATCGTGTGCGCTTCACTCTTGCACGCTGTCCTTTGAGGCTGTACCCATTCGCTCGGCATATTCTCTTATCCTAAGAAAATTGAATATCAACCAATTTATTAAGCTTGTTAGAGAGTGCCCTTTTCTTTGTTATAATGCCAATTAATGCTTTATCCATGATCAAAAACCACAATCTATGCACTTACAAATCCACTTTCGTCTATGAAAACGAACATTTCGGGTGGCAACAGGCATGTCACAGCCCTGAAATGCACCCTTGCATCTTCGCTTCTTTGCAAAGCAACATTTACAAGCTGAAATGAATATAAAATTGCCCATTCTCACCTATTGTTTTGTTTAAATAGTCAAGAATAGAAAATGTACTTTTAATTTTAGCTGTCACAGTTATGAAAACAGCAGACGGCGACGTCCACAAACCTTTTTACGCGTTAGGCCATTTCGTTTTAAATAACGACACAGCGTCGAGCATATATATGTTCTGATCCTGTCTCATTGTATACAACGTCGACAATTTCGGCTAACGATTTCTCTGGATGCTCCAACAGTACAGGGTATCTCTATAATAACCAATTCTTCATGCGGGTGAAGTGATATACAACCGTAAGGCCTGCCAATTATTTGTGTGTTGACGTTTCCCATCCTTCTAAATTTATTCACGTGCCGAAAAAGCGTTTTTTCCGATATTTGCAAATAAAAGCTAACCTCCTCAATATCGATTCCCACTATTTCAATTAGGGAAATAGCTCTCCATCGCAAATCTTGACTGTACGCACGAGGCATTTTTAACACAAAACGTAACAGTCTGCAAATCGTAAGAGGTATTTTACTTGTTTTCACGGGACAATTATGCTATAGCGGCCACGCTGGGACGAAACTTTAAATCATAGTCTTGTTCTGCCGTTTGGCATGCAGATTGAATAATTATGAGGGAATTTTCACAATAACAATATATTCATTAGCGTTCTCAAGGGACTCAAACTTGGCTTGCTGGTCAAGTTTTTTTTCGCATGAATATGCGAGATGAATATTTAATTCATAAATCCCATCGAACTTTTCGCGCTTGGCTTTTACCTTTAGCTTTGTCGGAGGACAACCTTAATGCAATTAGCTGTATACAAGGATTAACATGCTAAACAGGTGCAACTTAACAGTTCGACATCGATGGAATGAAAGTGTTTTGAAAACGTTTGGCATGAATTATTGGGAGAGTGTAACTACGCTTGTGTCTTAAATTGTACTTTGGTTCGTTCTTAGGAGGTAATAGATTATGTAGCTGATGAGTATTATCTAATGTAACCAATTTAATAGTCTTTTACACAGTTCTTGTCGTCGGTCGTATAAAGAGGTCAGGCCTGATAGTTTCAATCTTTGGTTATATTCTTCTCCTGGGAATATATGATTGCCAATGATCGTTTCTGGACTCGTTCTAGTTCGTTCTCTAAATATTTTGGTAGTGAATGGTGGAAGACTTCGGCTCCGTACTCGAGTGTTGGTCTAATGCAGGTGGAATAAAAGTTGACAATATCGGATATGAGGACACCAGCTCATTTTAGTTGGGTGAGACAATACAACCGTTTGTTGGCTTTTTTAACAGTCTCGCTGGTATGGTGGGTCCACTGTAGAGTCTCCGAGATTGTTAACCCTAAAATCTTTGCATGGTCAACAACTTGCAGTTGTTGGTTGTTGATTGTTTTATGGGTCAGACTGATCCTTTTGCTGCTTAAAGTCAATCCGGAGTTCTTTACATTTTTCCGGATTTAGCTGCAGTTTATTAAGCAGTGACCAGTTATCAACGGAAGATGCTGCTTGTTGAGTACGACTGTGAGAGCCTTTGAGAACGACTTCCGATATTGTGGTGTCATCAACGTATTTCCAGTTACCATGAATGTTATCAACACGTAGGTCGTTGATCATTAGCAAAAATAACCAGGGCCCTAGCTTCGTCCCTTGAGGCACGCCTGACCGGACATGTTCCCACTGTGAGTAAGTGTTGGAGAGTTTTACTCTTTGATATCGGTTTGTCAGGAAATCGATAACCCAACAACAGATGTTGTGTGGTATCGGTAGACTTTGGATCTTCTTAACTAGGATTTGATGGTCTATGAGATCAAAGGCTTTTCTATAGTCAAACAGGGTGATCCTTACTGCATAGATATAAAAACAGGATTGTTAGTGTGCGACGTCTTCATGGAAAAGTAAAATAAGGAAATGTCAAAGTTAATTGAGTTTTAATTTAATTGAAATAGACGGCAGATATTGTTTGAAACATATGACAAATGTATATATACTGTATCGTCTGTAACAATGTCACTAATGTCATGGTAACAGAATTATGGATATGAAAAATGTTTTCATAGTTATTGTATTTTCAAACATATTTTGGATGGAAACGACAAAGTATATTCTCCTGTGCCGTTGTTACTTGCGCAAAAGATACAAATAATCACTTGTTACAAATAGAAATGAACGAGCTTTAAAACAAGACAAATCATTATGAGGATTAATATTTGGAAAATTGTTAAAGTGCCCATGTCATAAAATGGGAGTTTACATTATTAGAATCTCTTTGAAACGTAGATCATGAAAATACAAAGCATATTTAAAATTGAGCTTGTTTCCACGGAGTAATTATAAGGCAATGAAATTTGAAAATTTCAAATTTTAACGGCAAAGGTTTTTGAAAACCGCGAAGGTGGGAAACTGGTAACTAATACGTCACAATAGGAACCCATTGCCTACTCGGATAAGTTAAAAGTATATAAATGTAAAGGGAGAATCGCAATCAAGCCCGGTAAAAAATGTCGTAAACGAGTTCAGGTACAAAATATAATAACTACCAAAGCGATGACTGCGATTGTAACTATATTCCCAGGCAGTATCAAATCGAGAAACCGAGTGAAATCGATGAAAACACTGTTGACGCGAAGTCAAGCAGCGATCATGGACAAGACGTCTTCGGTATATAAATAATGAACTAGTTGCTGACGAAGAATGGCTCGCAAAATATCGCGAGAAAGAGCAACAAATTGTACGACGAACGTCTCAAGGAACTACATGCAGCGAAGAGTTGATGGTATAGAATATAAAATGGTAAATATTTCACTTTGATTTTGTTGCGTAACATGGGTTTCGCGACTCGTGTATTTGTCTCTACATGTAAAATATTAAAATTACAAAATTAATATAATATTTCAGGTGTAAATGTGGCAATTGTCGCATTGAGACGCTTCATATGCTAAAGAGTGTCAATTGTCCCGTCAAGTTGAAGTCCCGCCATCATGTATTGTCAAGCTTCCTTATATCTCGATACCTGGGCCCTCCGTTTAGCAGCAACGAAATTACGAGCAAGAAAGAAGCAAGAATATCGCCAAACAAGCACATAAGATAGGTAAATAGCGCTTTATTTGATATCAGCATGCATTGTCATTGATATATCGACTGTATATATACAATTAATAAACTTTATTCAAACAAAGTCCCAATATTGGTACATTGAATCAGTAGCGAAGCCAGCCTGACAATTTGGTCATGCTATGCAAATTTTAAATCATTATCATTATTCATTTCTTTAGAAATTGATTGTTTTCACAGTCTATGAACACAGAAATATTTGCATAGCATGGCCAAATTGTCAGGCTGGCTTCGCCACTGCATTGAATACATATATGAATGGTAACATAACAAATAAACACTATAATAATCTTTATATATATTAATAATCTTTATATATATTAATATATTTTAAACCAACTGAATATCTCAAACCAACTGAAGTATATCAAAAATTCTCAGTGTG
Source organism: Trachythela sp. YZ-2020 (assembly GCA_016169945.1). Classification (NCBI taxonomy): domain Eukaryota; kingdom Metazoa; phylum Cnidaria; class Anthozoa; order Malacalcyonacea; family Clavulariidae; genus Trachythela; species Trachythela sp. YZ-2020. The sequence continues at coordinate 8,034,782 of JADLSH010000387.1, forward strand.
TCAAAACAATACTTAGCAGATAGTATCAAAATATTTCTGTCTTTCATACTTAATATATATTGAAACAAACTTTGCGTATCAAAAGATTCAAAAGATTGATTAATTTTATATAAACTATTGATGAAATTCTGACGTAGAAACATTGTGTTACCACATGACATTATGCAATGTTCTTCATTTTGATCACAATGCTTGCATCTACTATCACTATAAGCAACTTTTTTATATCTACCAGTTTCAACTGGCAATCTGTGTGCTGAAACTCGCAATCTTGTTACTGCTTGACGGTACTTAAAATTTTTAATTTCTAGCAAGTAATTTTCAATATTTATATTTATCTTAAGTTTTTTATAGACTTTCAGTTTACCGCTATCACCATTCTGGTGAACCTGGTCTTTCCAAAATTTACTAAATTCATCATTTAGTATATCATTTAAACAATGGCAAAAATCTCCTCTATTTTCAGACCAAAATTTTTTAAAATCTTTAATTTCTACTTACACATTTTTAGCAGATATTCAATGAAAATTATTGGTTATTTATTTTTTATTCATACTCAAACAAACATTTCTAGCTTCACCAGCTAGTGTATTATTAAAATATGTGTTACTAATACGAATCCAGTATTTGACTACAAAAGTGGAAATTTGACTGATTAATGGGACTTTTCCTAATTCAGCATAAATAGCCAGATTTGTTGTTTTTGAGTGTACCCCAAGAATTCGTTTGTAGAATCTTAGTTGAATTTCTTTCAATTTCTTTAATATTTTTGAAAAAATTATTTTTAAAAGATTCAAATGAATTTAGTCTACCAATCATATAAGGTCCCCATATTTCACAGCCATATAACAGAATGGGAATTATCATCGTGCAAAAATGTTTTAACAGAATTTTTATTGGCACATTTTCAAAGTTAGAGAATTTTTTTAAAAGGTTATTGTTTGCTCTTAAAACTTTATTGCATAATACTTTTTGAGCTTTCTTAAAGTTTCCAGAAAAATGAATGGTAATTCCAAGATAACAATATTCATTTACTTGCTCCAGGGCCTCGTTTTTGTAGTACCATTTTGTCAAAACATATGAACGTCTCTGAGCTGTTGTTCCAAATAATAAAATTTTAGACTTCTTTTTGTTAATATTTAATTTCCATTTTTTTGCATATATTTCTAATTTTGACAAACAATTTTGTAATCCTGCTTGCGATTCAGAAAACAAAATCAAATCGCCTGCATACAGTAAACAACTTAAATCTGTATTGCCAAGTCTAACAGGGTGGCATGATTGACCAAACAAATTTGGTATGTCATTTATAAATATATTAAATAACGTAGGACTAAGATTACACCCTTGCTTTACGCCAATACGAGATTCAAAATAAGGAGTTGTTCCGTCTTCCAATTTAACAGAGTAACTTACGGATGCATACATACTTGACATCAAACGTAAAAATGGTTTACTACAACTGCAGCAAATAAGTTTAAAGAGGAGACCTTTTCTCCAAACACTATCGTATGCTTTTTTTAAATCAATAAAACAGGCAAAAATTGGTTTCCGACGAGATTTGTAATAATCAATTAAAGTTTTTAAAACTAAAAGATGATCAGCTGTTCGATGATGTTTTCGAAAACCAATCTGACACTTATTAATTATATTATTTCTTCCAAAAATATATTTAAACGAGTATTCATTATCATAGTGAAAAATTTCCCTAAGCAGTTTCTTTAGAACTCATAACATTGAATAAATCTTGTTTTTTAGTTTCATCCCATACAAACGATAATGGTTTATACAATAAATCCATATTCATATCCAATTGTTTAGGTCTTTTAATCCTCATTACGAAATTTAAACAAGAATGATGAGAAAATTCAGTTGGGTAATCTATTGAAAAACTGCTGATAAGTGGAAATAGGTCATGTGACACAATAGCGTAATCCACTACACTTGGTCCATTATAGGTATTACAAGTAAATTGTCCAATTAAGTCACCTTTAGTCCTACCATTCAAGGTAAATAAGTCATTTTCGATGCATAATTCAACTAACGATCTTCCGTAATTGTTTATATTAATATCTCTCGAAAAACGTTTACTTACTGAAATTTTAGATAAATTTCCCTCATTTAGAAATGTGTCTACCTGAGTAAAATCGTCTAGATTACCTGTTCTAGCATTAAAATCACCGCATAAAATTATCTCGCTCAAGGCTGAAAACTTATATATGCTATTTTGAAGATTTTCAAAATGATCAGTGTTAAGTCTGATTTCCCGAGAGAAATTTTGGGGTGGTATATAAACTGAACAAATAAAAATATCACTAGTTAGATTGAAATATGTCTTGTCTAGTTTCCACCATACGAAATCTTCATTACTTTCTTTATCTAAGAATTTAACCCCTTTTCGAAGCGATGATTTAACAAGAATACTTATTCCACCTGAATTTCTTCTTGAATTTGGAAATATTTCCTTGCGACATTTAGAAAATGAACAATATCCGTCAATTTGAACATTTGCATTCCCATAAGGGAGCCAAGTTTCCACTAGAGAGATTAAGTCAAATTGTTTAATTTTTTATATAAAATCTGTATCATCTAATTTTCCAAGTAAACCTTCAATATTCCAAACTCCAAACCGAATAAAATTGTTTGCCATTATTTAAATAATTTAAAACTTAGTATAGTTAAGGAGAGTTACATAGTTAAAAACTGTTATAAAAAGGAGGTACCTGCATTGGAGTATACATCATCCGATGTGGTACCTGTTGGTTTGAGATTAACATACTTAATGCATTCAGATCTTCTTGTATAGTTTTAGTATATGGAGTATGTTCAAGTGATGTTTGACCAATATCTTGTTGTCGAAGATTACTTGCTTCATTGTCTTCAGATTTAGGTCTTGTTCTAAGATCCATCACTGGTACTGCTTGAACACTGACTTGTTGACGTGGGATGTCTGCTGGAGTGTTGTCCGGTCTTGATCTGATGTCTACCACTGGTGATCGAGATCTTCTGTGATGTTCTGCATGCTTGGATCTAATTGCACCTTCAGGTTCTTCTCTTAACACTCTCTTAATATTTCTTGCTAATGCTGGAACACCGTATTTTTTACTCAAATGTTTCGCGTCATGATAATAATCTGCTTTTCGCAGATTTCCAATGTAAACATGAACTACATTTGGATATGCACTTATCTCTCTATGAATATCTTCATTAATTCTACGCACTGTATCATCAAGATTATCGTCTCTTGGAGTTTTTCCAGAAAGTATTATCTTTACATTTGGAAAGACTGACTTCGCTTTCTCAATTAATTTAACTTGATTGTCTACAATTTCTCTTGGAGTGAGATGTTCAACATCATTTACTCCGGTGTTGATAATCAAACATTTGTTCACATTGAATCTGGGAGTGTCAATAATTTCCAGGGCTTTGGCTGTCGTGTTTCATGGTATCATTTTGCTGTTTCGACTATTGCAGAGTCTGTTAATATTTAAAAACTTCCTATTGGAATCACATAGCATAACATATTCATAGACTTGTTTCTCATCAGTTTCGGTAGCTGTAGTACTTTTACTAGGTTCAGTTTCTCTGGTTATTTCCTGATGATTAATCTCATTAATGGTAGATTCCGTATTTGGTATCTCTTCACTGGTAGAAACCTCTTGTCTGTCTTCAGGAACATTTACCGTGGAAGGACAGGTTGGGGTTGTTACTTTGATCTCCTGTGGTAACATTTTGCTATGTTGATTTACAAAACTGTCATGCAACGATATAACTTGGCCCTTTAATACTTCATTCTGATCTTCTAATGTTTTGATTTTTTTGATAAGGTTACCTTTCTCTTCGACCATTGAACCAACTCTACCGCGCAACTTGGTTAATTCAGTCTCAGAAATTCATGAATTTTCATGTCAAAATCATCTCTCAGTTGTTTTATTTCACTCTTTACAACAGTCAGTTCATGTTTTAGATGACTGTTCAAAGTATTTGATAAATCGTTTATATTTTCTTCCTTTAATTTATCATTTATAGTACCTATTTCAAAGTCCGACAAGGCCAACCCTTTGTCTAGTCTGTCGATAATGTTTTCGTGTTTATCAACACGCTTATTGATTTCATCCAAGTATTCTATAAATTTCCTTAATTCCAGACTTTGGTCACCGGAAATTGATGTCTTGCCCGTGACCTCCTTTGACTCAACACTCTTGGAAGATGTCTGGTTCATACTACGATTTGAAATTTTGTTTGCAGTATAACGTGGTTTTCTGCAAGATGAAACTTTAGTATTTTGAGTAACTTGATTTGTTTGGATATCGTCAAGTTCTAACGTAGTATTAATACTCTCATTCTCGGAGTCAACGAACACGTCTAGCGAAACTGAATCTAAATTTAAGGCAATTGATAAAACTAGAATAGTCGCGAATAGTGCGAATAGTCGACGAATAGTCGCGAATAGCGCGAATAGTCGACGAGTCGTCGCGAATATAGTCGGCAAATAGCGCGAATAGTCGGCAAGTAGTCAACGAATGGTCGAATTTATACATTTAGCACCATCTAAAATTTAATTATTTTAGCTTTTGTCCTTTACATGGTATATTTTATCACAAATAAATATGTGATGTTAAGAGAAAGTAGGTAGCCCAGATCTATATTGCGTCACGTTTTGACCCCTTTTTAGTGCAAAGTTTTTAACTTTGCAGTATTGTGATGAGGGGCGAAAATTCACACGAGCTATCATACATAGATAGATACATACATTCATAGATAGATACATACATCATAGTGTAAACTTTCCGGGGGGTGTTTGCGAAGATTCTCTATTAATACCGTATCTGTTAAACTTTGGGGTTGAAACTTTTTTAAGCACTTTCAAGTTATCATATAGCTCAATTCGGTTATATTCATGCAGTGTTTAATTAGATTTACGAACAACATTTGGGTTGTGGTATTAAACGTCTACATCATAACAATCGTTTTATATATAATATTGGGTTGCTAACTCCCCCGGTAGCTATGAACACGTGCGTTCAAGTCCACTGATCTAATAATATCACGGAACGAAAATACGAAATTTTTACCGCACAATGGTGGCAGCTGGGAGTGGGAATGTGATGGAAATACGATCAAATTTATAAATAAACGTTTTCATTTTGGCCTTTTGGATTAGTAGTACGTTTTGTCATTTATATATTCAATAGACAATACTGAATGGGTCGAATATTCATTATTGCAATATTTTTTCTTGTATTCATTTGCCGATTTGATATAAATATTGACTATAAATAACTGCCGTGCGGACTGCCTGCATGTATTCCGTAGAGTACGTAGACGGTAGTAAATATTTATAATGTTAAACAAACAAACATTAAACAGGGCTGAACAAGGAATCTCAAACCAGCTTGAACAACATAATACCAAAATAATACCTCGTATAAGTAGTAATTATTTGATGCAAAAATATATTCAGTAATTCAATATGAGGCCAGACAAAATGTTTTGTTCACGCTGTCGCTGAGCCTGATTTTTACTTATACATTCTTATACATACAATAACATTGAAATCCCTGAATTAGGCAAATAATTAATAAAACAAGCTTCGACGCTAAAATTCTCACAACTATACATTCTGCACAGATTCCGGTAGTAAGATTCCAGGTTTATGTTAAAGTGTTGCATCAGCCATTGTTTATATTAATGCGCAGCTAAGCAATTCTTGGTTTCACTTTACAAATATTTTATCAAGTGTAATATTTGTGTCTTATATATTGTGATCTCTTGCTCGAAGCAATCTAATGAGCAATCTTACGAGCAATCTTACAAGCAAATCAATACTTATCAATGCCAAATCAAAACCTATAATACAAACGAGAATCTAGTATTTCTAAATATTAACAAGGAAGTAAGTCGCGATTTTGAGGTTGACCTTGGGAAATATAAAACAAATGTCAACGAGACTAAAAATATGTCACAATCTTTACAATACAAAATCAAATGAACTTATATTAAAGACAAGAACGCATATGACTCGCCGTTCATGCATGCATTTTATACGATGGTATAGTCTATAGATGTCAAATACTGATTACAAATATTAAAAGGAATTAAAGAATTCAAAAAAATTGTGATGTACGATTGAACAAAATGTATTTGGCTGTCTACAGTGTTGACACCTTGACATACTTCCATTCAACCATGCAGTGTTTGCTGACTTTATATAATAGCTATATAATTTCATTTCAACAGTTTTATGAACCGCCGCGACATACATGCACAGCAATTACGCATGTACAGACCACGCTTGTCCTCCAGTTAGTCGATATAATGTGACATAGATTTTTTCCCTTTGAAAGTGAAACTTTGCACTATCCTTGGATCACTAGTTAGTCCTGCCCTTGTCTTTCTAGGAAGTGAAGCATGCGCCCCCAAAAGCATGTGCCACACAAAATACGTTTTGCTGGAAGAGCAAACACGGAACAAAGTAGCATGCATGAGGAAAGCACAGGTCCCTATATAAGCGTAAAACACAAGGTCATGCATGCACAACAAATGAAAACAAACGAGTGAAATCTAAAAGATCACTTACTTTTACTTTTTACATAATTGTTATATCAATTTTGGAAAATGCCTGTTTAGATGATCCCGGCTATGCGGGATCCCAGGTCATATAAACAATCTTTGAGTTTATATTACGAGCGGGATCTCGGCAACTGTCCCGCCTCGCCGGGATCATGTAAACAGGCATTTTCCAAAATTGATATAACAATTATGTAAAAAGTAAACTAGTAATTGATCTTTTAGATTTATAGAGATATCATAGAGGTGAATTTTGTCTGCGTACCGTAAATGACCTAATAAACTCCTGGGGTATTTGTTCCATTTTTGTCCTTATAAGGTATGGGGCTATTTGTTAAATATTTAGAGAGAGGCGTTGGCCAGCTTTACACTTTTATACAACGTTCCAAATAGTGCAATTTAAAATGCAATTTTTTCACAGGATTTTCCAGTGAACAAAAGCAAAAACAATTCATTACACTTGCGCACAAACACTAATAGATCATTTACGGTATGTAAAATAACTTTGCTATATCCGTATGATTTTTTACTGCTAACTTTCACTTCTTTCATTAGTTGTTAATTGTTTCGAAAATGCTACAGAAAATTATTGTGATTAATAATGTCATTTTATACTCCGTTGAGTACATCGTTTGAAGTTGAAAGTGTCTAATAATCAACCTCTAATAATTTTGAATAACTCTATCTCGAAATGGCGTCACAAGGGTTAGGGTCAGATAATTTGGATAAGGATTAAGATCAGGATTATATTCAAATTGAGGTTGATAATACGGAAATTGAACCGTTTGTTTTCATTTCTTGTGACCTTGTGTTTTACGCTTATATAGGGACCTGTGCTTTTCTAATGCATCTTACTCTCTTCCGTGAAGCAAAGCGTATGTTGTATGGCACATGCTTTCTGGGGCGCGTGCTTCACTTCCTAGAAAGACAAGGACAGGTGACGCAATATCTGGGCTACCTAGTTTCTCTTAACATCAGACATTTATTTGTGATAAAATATACCATGTAAAGGACAAAAGCAAAAATAATTCAATTTTAAATGGTGCAAAATGTATAAATTCGACTATTCGTTGACTATTTGCCGACTATTCGCGCTATTTGCCAACTATTCGTCGACTATCCGGCCGTCGACTATTCGTCGACTATTCGCACTATTCGCGACTATTCGTCGACTATTCGCACTATTCGTCGACTATTCGTCGACTATTCGAACTATTCGTCGACTATTTGCACTATTCGCACTATGTTAAGAGAAACTAGGTATAGCCCAGATATGGGGCTTCGGTGGCGCAGTCGTCAGAGCAAGCGCCTTTCACCTCTGAGTTGTGGGTTCGATTCTCGCTGGGGACTCTACTCATGTGAAAAGAGTAAGTCAGCGCTCTACCGAAAGTCGTGGGTTTTCTCCGGGCACTCCGGTTTCCTCCCGCTGGGAAGCTGACTGGGTGGGTTAGGATATATAGATTAGGAAAGTAATATCACAATTGTTGTAAAAATATATAGTGTAGGCTTAGTACGTAATCCCCGAGACAGCGCGAAGCGCCGTGCGAGGGTACTAATACCGCTCGGATATTTACACCCGGGAAAAAAGGAAAGCAATGGGAAATTCAAAGTTCATCAAGTTTTGCGGGCGCATGGCTATGTTCCATGGGTGTGATGGGTGGTCATCTCACTAATCTTTGTTAAGAGTGGAATGAGCGAATTATAAAAAAACATGAGTAAGTCATATCAGTAAGTCTGAATTATAACTTATAAATCGCTTTTGGGGACTTCAGGAAAAGCGGCGGAACAAATTTATCGTTTATACTTTATAAAAAAGGATAAATAGAGATAGATGGTCGAAAAAATATGGCAAGTTTCTTATATTATATTGTTGATATATTTTAATATAGCCGTAAAAATGTTGTTTTATTTACATAGATTTTCATTTTTTTTCCAATTAAAGTATCCTATATTTTATGTCATCAAAAAGTTCCAACTTAAAAGGAAAGCGAAATCGTTTCACACGAGAGAATTTGTATATTTTCATCTGATTTCATTTCAAAAACTACTTTATCGGTAAAAGGCAGTTTAGTTTTACAAACTTTTCGAAACGTTTTAGTGAACGGAAGGTTGCATTTAAACATTCATTTGAAGGTGGAATATTCGTGACTCGCGTCCCACGCGTGGAATATTCGTGACCCGGCAAAAATGTTTGAAGCAAGCCGCGGGAAGTTTATATTTTCGGAGACTTTTAATTTATCTGCGAAGAAACCACAAATTTTTCATTATAATCGTAAACCTTTGAAATTTAAACAGTATGTATATTTTTAACCAGTTTCTAAGCTTTCTGTGTGTTTTTTACCTATATACGTTCCGCATATTCTTTTATAATGTACAAAATCTTCGACTGGTTGCATTGACTATTACTATTAGATTCTGAAATTATATTTTATACTGTGTTCAAGGAAGTCTAGAACTCCCAAAGTAATATAATATAATATAATATAATATAATATAATATAATATAATATAATATAATATAATATAATATAATATAATATAATATAATATAATATAATATAATATAATATAATATAATATAATATAATATAATATAATATAATATAATATAATATAATATAATATAATATATAATATAATATAATATAATATAATATAATATAATATAATATAATATAATATAATAAAATATAATATAATCTAATATAATATAATATAATATAATATAATATAATATAATATAATATAATATAATATAATATAATATAATATAATATAATATAATATAATATAATATAATATAATATAATATAATATAATATAATATAGACAAACTTTAATTCCTCCAATATTGAAGATATCTAAGTACAATATTTAAAAGAAAACTATAAAATGTTTAAATATATAAAATGTCAACAAACAAAAAATTAAAAAATGATTAATTTCATGAATGGTCAGTTCTAATTAAAGCTAGTTTGTTCTGTTATAGTTAACAGCATGTTAATATGTCTGACAACAATTAAAGAAAGTTCGTCCATCAGGCCTTCGTTTCCGCATCCATGGTAAATACGTCTGCTGAGTAAGCATATGTATAGTTCGACATCATCCATTGAGTGAAGAATAGCCAAAATACTTGTCGGAAGACTATCTGATATCTCGTCCCACATTTTGTTCCGCCAGCTACTTGTGTGTGAACATCTCATAATAAAATGGAAGTTAACATTCCAAACTTGAACTTTGCAAAAACTTTACAGCCGGTCGTCTCATCACATTTCGTCCACAAATTGAAAAGTCTCGGAGTATTTCCACAAACAATCTTTGCTACTTTCAATATTGAAAATTTCAAGTGAGAATTTCTTCTTGCCAACTTCCAGAGGTGTAGGGGTTCCAGTTTCGTATGAACTTCTTTAAAGAAAACGAGTTCTTCTTTGTTTAACATGCCGTTTCTCCACTTTAGCTCCTCGTATCTCTTGATTTCAATATAAACTTGTTTCCTCCAGATGTTCCTTGTTGGAAAGGTTAATTCGCCAATATAAGTAGTGAGATAGCTTGTAAGGTTGTATTTTTGTAAAATGCGGATTATATCAGGAAAGAAGCTAAGTTTTTGTTTTCGTGGATTTGTAAGGTATGAGAAAAGGCGATTGATGAAGATCTGTTTTGTAACCATTGTTGGACTTGATAAACATAAGCGACCGAAGTACATTAACTTGGCCTTGTCGATGTAACCTTCCATTGACCACAGGCCTAAACTTCCAACTGCTGCTTCAGATCTGGTATTAGGATCTAAACCTTGAATACACTTCGCATTGAAGCGCAGACTTCTTTCAATTGATGTTGTTTCATGCTGAGTTAAATTGTTCCAAAGTTCGCAACCGTACAGAGCAGTCGGAAACACAACAGTGCACAATAGATTGGCACCACAAATTGGATTTAGAGCATTCGGACGAGCGCCGATATTGGAAACATTTGCCATCGTTGATTTTGCTTTTGCACAAGCATTGAGTGTGCGTTTTACGCTCGAAAAATTCCCGGATAGTTCTATTCCAACATGTGGCCAACTTTCCTTTTCTTCTATTTTAACACCATACAAAGTCCACTGGCGGGAATTCTTAAGCTTGTTCCGCATTTGCGTAGATTCGCCAAACGTTACTATAGTTGTTTTGGATGGACTGAACTCGAAACGCCATTTAATACTGTAACGTTCCAAAGAGTCCAGCATGACTTGTAGACCCTTAACACGTGTGGACATTATGGCAATGTCATCGGCGACCATAACTGGATTGCATTGGAGATTGTTCAGCCAAAGGCCTTCACCGCATTCGTCAAAAATGTTGGGTAAATCGTCGTTGAATACCATGAAGAGCCATGGTGACAAAACACCTCCTTGTCTTACTCCTTGTAAAATCGGGAATTCGGCAGACGGTACACCATCAAACATAACGCGACTTGTTAACTGGGAGTACCAATTTCTGAGGAGTCTCCAAGTTTTCCCTTTAATACCAAGATTGAACAATTTGTAGAAGAGGCCAGGGATCCACACAGTATCGAATGCTTTTGTGGTGTCCAAGAAACAACAATAAACTTTGCTACCATTTTCAATATTATGTAGTGCAGCTTCTTTTAGTGACAACGTTGCATCAAGGCAGCTTTTCCCTTTTTGGTACGCATATTGCATGCTGTTAGGAAATCCCCTTCTGATGAAAAAAGGGGTCCATCTATCGAGTATTAATCGTTCGAATATTTTTCCGATTACATTCAACAGCGTAATGCCACGGTAATTATTTTTGTCGTGTCTATTTTTCTTGTTATGTTTAAAAAGTGAAATAATGTCACCGACCGCAAGAGCACTTGGGATCTTTTCTTCGACTCTAATTGCATTGAGAACCTCAGTGAGTACTTGAAATACCGCATGACCGCCATACTTTATATGTTCGTAAAACAAAGAATCTGGACCACATGCTTTCCCATTAGGTAATTGATTGCACGTTCTACTGACTTCTTCAACAGTGAAAGCTGTATTCAAAGCATCAAAGCTCGCGCTGAAACTCTCAATTTCATAGTCATTCAAACAACTTTCTACATGAGAAGCAAACTCTGCATCAAAATTTGGATTCGGTTTAGGAGTGTACAATTCCGAGTAGTGGTCTTTCCATACCTCACGCAGTTCGTTCGTGTCACTTATAAATTTTCCGTCAATCTTCAGACTATTTGTTTGTAGTCCTCTCTTTTTCCGTCGAGATGACATGATGCGTTGAAATGCGCTATTGTCTTGCTCAAAAATATTTTCGAAATGTTCGTACTCTTTGCACTCGTATTCGTGAGCCTTTCGTCTGAGATGCCTTCTAAAATCGCGTTTTGCCTGCTTGTAAGCGCGGAAAGTTTCACTATCTGGAGCTCGCGGGCGTCCTTGCATAATCCAAAGTTTTCTGTAATGACGACATTTGTCGTGCAATGGTTTTAGGCCTTCTTTCCAGTAGGGTTTAAGATAATTCCTGAAGTTTGATTTAGGAATAGATTGGTCTGCTGATGATTTAAGCGCAGTTGTTAAGTTGTTTAATACCTCACTTACTGAAGCGATGTCCTCAAATGAAGATAGTGTAATGTTAAAATCAGCAATAGCACTGGCTACGTTAGATTGGTAAGCTTCTCTAACAACGGGGTTGATAATCTTCTTCCAAGCTAGACGAGATTTCGATTCATGCTGGGATGGAGTAGGTATTGGACGTATTTTCAAAGCACAAAAGATTGGTCGATGAAATGAAAGGTTTGCGCTGTCATCGTCCGACACAAAACAAGATTCTATAAGGTCAACATGATCTTTTTTGATAAGTATATGATCAACTGTGGTTTTGATGAGTCCATTGTTGCTATAAAACGTTTCAATGGGTCCTGTGCAAAACGTTTGTGAATTAATTGAAATCAAAGATAATCTCTTCATTATAGTTGCAATCATTGTTCCTCTTGCATTAGTTGCAGAAAGGGTTCTTGGACCACCGGCAGAGCCAACATGACAATTAAGATCGCCAAGGACAATGACAGACCCACGGCTAGAAAGTTGGTTAATAACATCTTCAAGGGCTTCAGCAGTTTGTTTGTAAATAGGAAATGGTAAATTAGATGATGGCAGATACGCTCCAACAACGAAAAGATTTCGTCTATCAAAAGTTTTAAAGTGTATAGCCAAGATTCTGTCATTGCCAATGTCTTCTAATATTTTTATACTAGCGCTTAATGATTTTCTCCAGAGGATGGCAACGCCCCCTTTACCTCTTCGCCATTGTGAATTGGGATCCAAATTACTACAGCATTTGCCCCAACCAGTAAAGTCTCTATGTAGTGAATGTATTATTGATAAAGAATCAGGATAAAGCCAGTGCTCTTGAAGAACTAGTAAGTCAGTGATTTCCAAACAGTTTGCGACATATGGTATATTACAAATGAGTCCGCCTACATTTAGCGTCGCAATGCGTATACTTTCTACTTCACATAAATTTGTTGCAGCCATATTGTTCGTTGTTTGGGTTGTTTAGCTTTTTGCTATTTGTCTTTTCTTTTGGAAGCCAGGGCTTGCAAAACAGTTTAGTAATACTCCATGTTGTCAGTTTTAAACCGTTTCGAGATTTACTACGCGAAAAGTTGTTATTATTTTCTGCGAACGTTAATCAACTTCGGGGTTTCGAGGAGACTCCTCCCCATGATGTGTTTCCGCGCGTAATTTGACTAACTGTCCTTTTGTCAGCCACGGTTTGCACGACACAAATTTAGGCCAAAACTGATCTGATAGAACGGCAATTGCGTCATCCTCATGGACATTAACTTTAGCCGAAACGGTTCCTTTACGTTTACTCGGAAACACCCGTAAGTGTGTTAGTGTAATTCCCCTTTTTTCTATATATTGACGTATGTCGTTTTCTGTCACATTTTCGTCTATTCCTGTCAAGAGAAATCGCCTAATATTCCTTCTTTTTCGTTTAACCCCAATAAAACCGTCAGTTTGCTTCGAATTAAAGCTTTCGCCAGAGGCGGAGGTAGAAGTGTTGGGCATTTCCAGTGAATTAACTGCAGCCTCTCTGGCTGCACTTTGGTTTTTGTTTATATTATTAGCATTAATGCTCGGCGAGCCATGTGCTTTGTTGTGTTCATGAACTTTTTCTGTAGTTTTATCTACTTCAACTATTTCTTTTGTCCTCGTAAGGTCATAATGCGTTGGCGGTTTAAGCCTCCTATTGTTTGTTGGTAAACTATTACTGACAGATTCTAAATTGTGCACTGTATTTACTTGAGCTAGGCAATTAGTCTCCAGAGTATTCTTTTTTGTTTTTTCACTATAAAGTGTTTTAGTATTGTTAGTACTATTACCCTGAGACATCTGTTTACTCAGTTTATCACTGAATTTATTCAAATTATCTTGTAGTTCTTTGTTACGTTTGTTCAACATACCAATTTCTTCCCCTTGTTTCTCAATAACTTTGTCTTTCTCCAAAAGTTTATCCCCAATTTTCTTGATTTCGATATCAAACTTTTCGCGTAGCAAAAACAAGTCAGCCTCCAACGTGGAAAATCGCTCGGTACAAGATTTATGTGTAAGCCGTAACTCCCCAGCCATCCTGCTTCCCTGGCTAGCACTGAACAATGGTGTGCCATAATTTAAACCGGAGCTTCTATCAATAGTGTCATTCTCAGAGAAGCTCATATCTCCCATACTGCTGGCCCCAGAGATTACTTCTGCACGATTATCAGGTTGCGATAGTGTAAAAACACTTTCCAACCGTGATGATGCTTTAAACATCGCATTTATATCAACAGTAATGACCTTCGTATCTAGACAGTTATATAATTCAAATATATCATTTGCCAACCGCTCTTCAAGGTTTTTAAATTGACTGCTGTCCTTTGGTTTCCTTCGAGTGTAGAGTTCCCCAGTAGGAAAATTCGATATTGGTTGACATTCCGTGACTAATGCACTTTTTAAGTTAGTCAGGCTTTCAACATTTCCTTCGCTTGCCAAGACTCTTACAATTTCCATCTTTGGCCGATCTTTTATTGAATTTAAACGACCTCGAAGAGATTCTGCCATAGTTTCTTACGAGGTACTTGTTGTTTACTTTTATATCTTATTTAGTGAAGAAAAATCGTTCTTAAAACGAAGTATTTAGCAGCTATATACCGGAGCACAATATACGTGACCGGCAGCCATTTTGAAACCGGATATGATTTCCGGATAAAATTTTCTGTCTATATATAATATAATATAATATAATATAATATAATATAATATAATATAATATAATATAATATAATATAATATAATATAATATAATATAATATTAAATATAATATAATATTAAATATAATATAATATAATATAATATAATATAATATAATATAATATAATATAATATAATATAATATAATATAATATAATATAATATAATATAATATATTAAATATAATATAATATAATATAATATAATATAATATAATATAATATAATATAATATTAAATATAATATAATATAATATAATATAATATAATATAATAAATATAATATAATATAATATAATATAATATAATATAATATAATAAATATAATATAATATAATATAATATAATATAATATAATATAATATAATATAATATAATATAATATAATATAATATAATATAATATAATATAATATAGACAAACTTTAATTCCTCCAATATTGAAGATATCTAAGTACAATATTTAAAAGAAAACTATAAAATGTTTAAATATATAAAATGTCAACAAACAAAAATGAATGGTCAGTTCTAATTAAAGCTAGTTTGTTCTGTTATAGTTAACAGCATGTTAATATGTCTGACAACAATTAAAGAAAGTTCGTCCATCAGGCCTTCGTTTCCGCATCCATGGTAAATACGTCTGCTGAGTAAGCATATCTGAATTGAATTGAATTTATTTGATTTAGCACCACATTACATAAAGATTACAACACAACAAATATACAAAAAATTAGAATTTTATCATGTTGGTGACAAGGAAGCCCAAAACGAAACCACGAGGCTTATATAAATTTAGGCTCCCTTTAAATATACACCATATATATAAACACAATTAGGCCTAATAAATTATGAAATGCAGACGTGCTTCAGTTTACAAACTAAAATTTTACATCATAATTATTAATACATTGAACACAAATATTGTTTTAGTTTTCTCTTAAATAAAATAGAGGACACAATGTCAACCAGCTCACGAGGAAGAGAGTTAAAAAATTTTGGACCTTGAAAGCGCACCGAAAATTGTCTGATATTTGTCCTACATGAAGGTACATGATACTTGGAGGAGTTTCTTGTATTAAAAGTATGAATTTGATCATTTTTTGAAAACATGTTATCAAATCGTTCAGGTAAAAGAGAAAATTTATGATGAAACATAAATTGACCAAGTTGTAGCATACAAATATCATTCAGTTTTAATAAGCCAAGCTTCTTAAATATAGGACTAGTATGTGCATCGAATGCGCTTTTATTCAGTATTCTAATTATACGTTTCTGAAGTAATTCAATGCGACGAATATTAGTAGGATACGTTAGTCCCCAAACAATAACACAATATTGTAGGTAAGGATAAATAATCGAAAAGTACAATGTACGTAGAGACTCTAGTGGCAAACAGAAACTAGCTTTATAAATTATACCAATAGATTTTGATATTTTATTAGCAATATGGGAGAAATGAGATTTCCAACTCAGATTTTCATCCAGAATAACTCCCAAAAACACAGTTTCCTTAACTTGTTCAATACATTTATTATTAATAAATAGTTTTATGTCCAAGCAAAATTTTTTTTGTCTAGGTTTAAATACCATAAATTTCGTTTTTTCCGTATTAAGCGACAATTTATTTGCTTGAAACCAATCAGACAGTTTTTCCAATTCATTATTCAAAGAATCGATCACATATTGCGGGTCTTTATGTGAAAAGAAAATGTTTGTATCATCAGCAAATAAAATTGTTTCAACTAATTGTGACACATTGCAAATATCATTAATATAAAGTAAAAAGAATAAAGGGCCAAGGATAGAACCCTGAGGCACCCTGCAACAAACAGCACTAGGAGATGAGCGATGTTCATTAAATTGAACAAATTGGGTTCTATTGGTAAAATAACTTTTTATCCATTGCAATGGCAAGCCGCGAATTCCGTAATGTTCCAACTTATCAAATAGAATCTCATGATTGACAGTATCAAAGGCTTTAGATAAATCCAGGAAAATCCCCACAGAAGTTTCTTTTCTGTCAATCGCATCTGAAATCTTGTCATATAAATCGATCAAAGCAAGTGAAGTTGAATGATTTTTGCGAAATCCATATTGATTATCATATAATATCTTAAATTTATCGAGATATGCCAATAAACGATTATACATAGCCCTTTCAAGAAACTTTGAAAAACATGGAAGTATAGATACTGGTCTATAATTTGAGAATATTGCACGATCACCTGCTTTAAATAAGGGAATTACACATGCAATTTTCATATCATCAGGGACAATGCCACTAGCAATGGACAAATTAAGTATATGAGAAAGTGGTTCAGCAATGATATTAATAAACTGTTTAATTATTGACATAGGAATTTTATCATAACCAGCAGATTTATTTGGGTGAAACGATTTAGCAATTTCAACAATTTCAGCGGAGGTCACACCATCAAGAAAAACAGATTGAGAATAACATCCAGAAAGAAACAAACGATGTGACTGAGAAGGTTTTATTTTCTTAGCAAGATTTGGGCCAATATTAGTGAAATAGTTGCAAAATTTATTGGCAATTAAAACTGGATCAGAGATCTCATTATCATTATCATTCGTTTTAAATAATGGACTTATGGTAGGCTTTGATTTCTTTTTATTAATAACCTCATTGAGAACCTTCCAAGTAGATTTCATGTCAGATTTCATATTTTGCAATTTACTAGCGTAGTATGATGATTTGGCAATCTTTATTGAATGGTTCAGTTTGTTCTTGTATCTTTTGTAATACGAATCGTTTTCAGGTGTAGGGTTACGTAAGTAACGTCTATATAATTTATTTTTTCTTTTTATGGATTTTAAAATTCCTTTTGACAACCATGGATTACATGAAAAATGATGTTTTCTCTTTATATGCTTAACTGGAAAACACGTGTTATATTTTAGTAAATTCAGAATGGAAGGCCTTATATGACTGATTTGGATCATTAAAACCTTCAAGTTCTGACCAATTAACCCTGGACAATTGCTCACTAAACTTATTTAAATTATACTCGTTTTTTTCTCGAATAGTGATTGATTCATTTTTCTTATTTACTGTCTGATTATTTTCAAAGCAAATACAAAAAATTGGAAGATGATCCGAAATATCAGTAAACAACAAGCCACTTTTCATATTGCTATGCAATTGATTGGTAAATATATTATCAATTAGTGTAGCCGAATGAGAAGTTATTCTTGAGGGACGAAGTATCAAAGGAAAGATTGAGTTAGAGTACATTTGCTCCAAAAACTCGCCGGTCAGCGAGTGTTGCTGGAAGCTTAACAAGTTTAAATTAAAATCCCCCATTATGTAACAAGTCTTATTTTCCTTTGTAATTTTACTAAGCAATTCATTATAATTAGTCAAAAAACTGGTAACATCTTGGTTAGGAGGTCTATAAATTACCCCTACAATAATATTCTTACCGATAGAATTATTTATTTCAATAAATAAAGACTCCGCTATTTCTTCGTTTTCAAAACACAAATCACCACGGATTCTCGAATCATAATTTTCGGATAAATACAAGCCAACACCCCCGCCAACTCTATTTAATCGATGTTTATGAAAAAAATTAAAACCATTTATATCCACTAGATGACTCGCATTTTGTAACCATGTTTCAGTGATACCAATGACAGAAAATTGTATATTTAAATTATGCAATAAATTTGTTAATTTATTTAAATTTCGATCCAAACTACGAATATTCAAATGAAAAATAGAAAATTGACTGGAACAATGAATTTCGTTTTGAATTAACTTGTTGAATTGATCCTCTATTAAATAATCACAAAAATAGTTTAAATCACAATAGAAATGAGAATCAGGATCCGCATCATTGGCGAGGGTAAGGTGTTGATTTGCATTTGCAAACAAGGGATTATAACTCAAACTTGCCAAACTATCTGTATTAAAATTAACTGGCCCAGTATTTAGCTCAAATATTTCTAAATTAAAACTGTCATCATCTAAGCCGTAAAAAGGGAGGACTTCGCTGTATGATAGAGCCATTGAATTGAATAAAAGTAATAATATGAGAAATGAATGTGTACTTAGCTCATAAATAGTTCGATTTAAATCGATCAAAATCTTTAATTGAGCTGAATGAAGTTGATCTAGCTTCATCATCTTCTTTCAAAAACGATTTACCATTCATAGTCCAGGCATATTTGAAATGATGTGTTCTTCTAAATTCTCTCACATTAAAGTATAACTCCTTGGCACATGGAGTCAAACTTTCATTGATATATAGCTTGTTTTCCGTATTGACACAACCGATGTCAGACGAGTTTCTAGATTTCAACTTTCTCTTGCTTTGATAAATAATTTCTTTAGTACGTCGCTTGGTAAATTTCGCGATAATGGGTGGAGTTGATCCTCTTCTAGATGGCAGACGATGGGAGATAGATATATCGTACGGATTAATTTCGACTCCGACTAAATTGGCGACACGCTTGACTAATTCATCCGTGTTTTCCGTTGAATTTTGTGGTATCCCGTGAAATTCAAGGCAGTCCCGTCGACTATATGAGTTGATGTTTTCTTGATCTTCTTCAAGCTTAAACACTTTCGCATTAAGCTCATTGATTTCTCGTTTTAATTGAACATTTTCCGCTTTAAGCTGGGTCATTTCTGCTAGTATCTGATCGAATTTGTCGCTCATAAACTGTTGACTAGCTTGAATAGCTTTTAAGTCATTATGTAGTACTTCTTTTGATTTCACAACAATTGCATTTAATTCCTTCGTATGTTCGTTCAATCGTTTATTTAAGATTTCTTCAAAAGATGACACATCAGGCATTAATAGAGATGAACTACTAACTTCGATTTCGGCCGCAGCTTGTGCCACGGCTGGTTTCTTCTTAGGAGGCATATTTTTAGACAAATGCAGAGCTCAAAAAAGCACGACCGCACTGTGTAGCATATGGTGATGATTATATGTATAGTTCGACATCATCCATTGAGTGAAGAATAGCCAAAATACTTGTCGGAAGACTATCTGATATCTCGTCCCACATTTTGTTCCGCCAGCTACTTGTGTGTGAACATCTCATAATAAAATGGAAGTTAACATTCCAAACTTGAATTTTGCAAAAAATACAGCGGGTCGTCTCATCACATTTCGTCCACAAATTGAAAAGTCTCGGAGTATTTCCACAAACAATCTTTGCTACTTTCAATATTGAAAATTTCAAGTGAGAATTTCTTCTTGCCAACTTCCAGAGGTGTAGGGGTTCCAGTTTCGTATGAACTTCTTTAAAGAAAACGAGTTCTTCTTTGTTTAACATGCCGTTTCTCCACTTTAGCTCCTCGTATCACTTGATTTCAATATAAACTTGTTTCCTCCAGGTGTTCCTTGTTGGAAAGGTTAATTCGCCAATATAAGTAGTGAGATAGCTTGTAAGGTTGTATTTTTGTAAAATGCGGATTATATCAGGAAAGAAGCTAAGTTTTTGTTTTCGTGGATTTGTAAGGTATGAGAAAAGGCGATTGATGAAGATCTGTTTTGTAACCATTGTTGGACTTGATAAACATAAGCGACCGAAGTACATTAACTTGGCCTTGTCGATGTAACCTTCCATTGACCACAGGCCTAAACTTCCAACTGCTGCTTCAGATCTGGTATTAGGATCTAAACCTTGAATACACTTCGCATTGAAGCGCAGACGTCTTTCAATTGATGTTGTTTCATGCTGAGTTAAATTGTTCCAAAGTTCGCAACCGTACAGAGCAGTCGGAAACACAACAGTGCACAATAGATTGGCACCACAAATTGGATTTAGAGCATTCGGACGAGCGCCGATATTGGAAACATTTGCCATCGTTGATTTTGCTTTTGCACAAGCATTGAGTGTGCGTTTTACGCTCGAAAAATTCCCGGATAGTTCTATTCCAACATGTGGCCAACTTTCCTTTTCTTCTATTTTAACACCATACAAAGTCCACTGGCGGGAATTCTTAAGCTTGTTCCGCATTTGCGTAGATTCGCCAAACGTTACTATAGTTGTTTTGGATGGACTGAACTCGAAACGCCATTTAATACTGTAACGTTCCAAAGAGTCCAGCATGACTTGTAGACCCTTAACACGTGTGGACATTATGGCAATGTCATCGGCGACCATAACTGGATTGCATTGAGATTGTTCAGCCAAAGGCCTTCACCGCATTCGTCAAAAATGTTGGGTAAATCGTCGTTGAATACCATGAAGAGCCATGGTGACAAAACACCTCCTTGTCTTACTCCTTGTAAAATCGGGAATTCGGCAGACGGTACACCATCAAACATAACGCGACTTGTTAACTGGGAGTACCAATTTCTGAGGAGTCTCCAAGTTTCCCTTTAATACCAAGATTGAACAATTTGTAGAAGAGGCCAGGGATCCACACAGTATCGAATGCTTTTGTGGTGTCCAAGAAACAACAATAAACTTTGCTACCATTTTCAATGTTATGTAGTGCAGCTTCTTTTAGTGACAACGTTGCATCAAGGCAGCTTTTCCCTTTTTGGTACGCATATTGCATGCTGTTAGGAAATCCCCTTCTGATGAAAAAAGGGGTCCATCTATCGAGTATTAATCGTTCGAATATTTTTCCGATTACATTCAACAGCGTAATGCCACGGTAATTATTTTTGTCGTGTCTATTTTTCTTGTTATGTTTAAAAAGTGAAATAATGTCACCGACCGCAAGAGCACTTGGGATCTTTTCTTCGACTCTAATTGCATTGAGAACCTCAGTGAGTACTTGAAATACCGCATGACCGCCATACTTTATATGTTCGTAAAACAAAGAATCTGGACCACATGCTTTCCCATTAGGTAATTGATTGCACGTTCTACTGACTTCTTCAACAGTGAAAGCTGTATTCAAAGCATCAAAGCTCGCGCTGAAACTCTCAATTTCATAGTCATTCAAACAACTTTCGACATGAGAAGCAAACTCTGCATCAAAATTTGGATTCGGTTTAGGGGTGTACAATTCCGAGTAGTGGTCTTTCCATACCTCACACAGTTCGTTCGTGTCACTTATAAATTTTCCGTCAATCTTCAGACTATTTGTTTGTAGTCCTCTCTTTTTCCGTCGAGATGACATGATGCGTTGAAATGCGCTATTGTCTTGCTCAAAAATATTTTCGAAATGTTCGTACTCTTTGCACTCGTATTCGTGAGCCTTTCGTCTGAGATGCCTTCTAAAATCGCATTTTGCCTGCTTGTAAGCGCGGAAAGTTTCACTATCTGGAGCTCGCGGGCGTCCTTGCATAATCCAAAGTTTTCTGTAATGACGACATTTGTCGTGCAATGGTTTTAGGCCTTCTTTCCAATAGGGTTTAAGATAATTCCTGAAGTTTGATTTAGGAATAGATTGGTCTGCTGATGATTT
Organism: Trachythela sp. YZ-2020; assembly: GCA_016169945.1. Classification (NCBI taxonomy): domain Eukaryota; kingdom Metazoa; phylum Cnidaria; class Anthozoa; order Malacalcyonacea; family Clavulariidae; genus Trachythela; species Trachythela sp. YZ-2020. The sequence continues at coordinate 8,057,019 of JADLSH010000387.1, forward strand.
AAGCGCAGTTGTTAAGTTGTTTAATACCTCACTTACTGAAGCGATGTCCTCAAATGAAGATAGTGTAATGTTAAAATCAGCAATAGCACTGGCTACGTTAGATTGGTAAGCTTCTCTAACAACGGGGTTGATAATCTTCTTCCAAGCTAGACGAGATTTCGATTCAGGCTGGGATGCAGGAGTAGGTATTGGACGTATTTTCAAAGCACAAAAGATTGGTCGATGAAATGAAAGGTTTGCGCTGTCATCGTCCGACACAAAACAAGATTCTATAAGGTCAACATGATCTTTTTTGATAAGTATATGATCAACTGTGGTTTTGATGAGTCCATTGTTGCTATAAAACGTTTCAATGGGTCCTGTGCAAAACGTTTGTGAATTAATTGAAATCAAAGATAATCTCTTCATTATAGTTGCAATCATTGTTCCTCTTGCATTAGTTGCAGAAAGGGTTCTTGGACCGCCGGCAGAGCCAACATGACAATTAAGATCGCCAAGGACAATGACAGACCCACGGCTAGAAAGTTGGTTAATAACATCTTCAAGGGCTTCAGCAGTTTGTTTGTAAATAGGAAATGGTAAATTAGATGATGGCAGATACGCTCCAACAACGAAAAGATTTCGTCTATCAAAAGTTTTAAAGTGTATAGCCAAGATTCTGTCATTGCCAATGTCTTCTAATATTTTTATACTAGCGCTTAATGATTTTCTCCAGAGGATGGCAACTGGTTGCATTGACTATTACTATTAGATTCTGAAATTATATTTTATACTGTGTTCAGCGAACGAGAAGAATGCAAGAATATAATATAATATAATATAATATAATATAATATAATATAATATAATAGAATAGAATATAATAGAATATAATATAATATAATATAATATAATATAATATAATATAATATAATATAATATAATATAATATAATATAATATAATATAATATAATATAATATAATATAATATAATATAATATAATATAATATAATATAATATAATATATAATATAATATAATATAATATAATATAATATAATATAATATAATATAATATATATAATATAATATAATATAATATAATATATAATATAATATAATATAATATAATATATTATATTTAATATAATATAATATTATATAATATAATATAATATATTATATTATAATATAATATAATATATTATAATATAATATAATATAATATAATATAATATAATATAATATAATATAATATAATATAATATAATATAATATAATATAATATATATAATATAATATAATATAATATAATATAATATAATATAATATAATATAATATAATATAATATAATATAATATAATATAATATAATATAATATAATATAATATAATATAATATAATATAATATAATATATAATATAATATAATATAATATAATATAATATAATATAATATAATATAATATAATATAATATAATATAATATAATATAATATAATATAATATAATATAATATAATATAATATAATATAATATAATATAATATAATATAATATAATATAATATAATATATAATATAATATAATATGTTACTCCTATCTTTCAACTCAATTCACAATTAGTGTTTGACCTGCTAAACTAGCACATAAAACTACAATCAGACAGTTTTATACGGTTTTATACGAGTTGTCTTTATATGAAAAATACATGTTGTTTGAATGTTTTGAAAAGTTTTCACATTAATGTGTTGCTTGTTAAACTTCCTCTTTCATCTCAAACATGCATATGTAAAGAATATCAAGCACAAGCCAAAAAGTAGGAATGAAAATACATAATTATATAAACAAAGTCAAAGAACCAAGCATAAACTTACACGTTTCGCTTCATTATTGTGTTCACGGATTGTTGTGGTTTCATTTCGTGTTGTTCACGTATTATAAATTCTACACATGCGCAAAGTGCGATCTTGTCGAGTCGATATTTAATCGCGTCAGCAACTTCAAATGGGTTTCAAGCTGTTTTTCTCGTGTTTCCTTCGGTGAAATGTTTTAAAACTTTGTACAATTGTTAAATAAGACAAGAAGAAAAACATATCCAACTTTCAAAAAATTCTACAGAGAGGTTTCTCTGCAATCGAAATTCCAAAATATCTCGAAACTAGCCTTATAAACTACCCTTCAAATTTTGATATGTTATTCTTTGGTGGACCATTAATCTTCCAAAAAAAATTCAGAAAAATTGACCGAAGGAGAAAAAAGATATTATCAATTCAATCTGAAATTAGACAATATAAACGCAAAAGATAAGACAGCATGGTTGCCATAGCAACACTAACAATATTCCTGTTTGTCCATAAAGAGACAGCCCAATACCTCTTTACATTCCGGGAAATGCTCATTTTGCCCTGTCGTAAGTGTATCCAATATAAATTTGGTTGAAAGCGAAATTTACTGAAGTGCCCAAAGTTTTACAGAACTGTAGGGAGCCACCTTAACTGTTTTGTACTCCAGAAAAGAAGTTTTTAAAATTATATTATTAATCGTGTTGCCATGGCTACTGTGCTTCCTCTTCTCGAAACAAAATTTCCATTTTTTATTCTTTCAAAATAAATTTCTCAAAATATTATTGTTTCCTTCCACTCTTCTTTCCAAACTATTAGAGCAATGATCAAAATTTTAATGGCGCCGGCACATTTACAATGAAGGAAAACACAGTGATTACGTCAAGTAAAACATTTCATGTGGCGATAGCCTTTGATTGCGTCGTGAAGAGGGATGTGAGCCAAGGATCCAATTCTGTTTTCTAAGCCAACAAGTTGCTTTGAACGCAGATATTCGACTCGCCTACAACCTTTTCATTGCCGATTTTGTGATGAAAAAGATTAGCAATAGTAATGTTTTGGAATGTAGTGTCTGGCAATGTTCAGCTGGGGCGAGGGGTTACTGCAAGCATGTATTTCTAGTATAGGGAAGCGAAATACTTGATATAATCGGTCACTGAAAAGCCCCGACGGGGAGTGAGCTGAATAATATATGTAGGCTATATGTATGTATTCTAGTTTTATCCATTGCCCGCCGCATATTTCAGGTGACCTTGGTAATCTATAAAAGCGTTTACCTCTCTTAAGCCGAGAAACTACGGATTTTCTAGCTAAAATATAGAAAAGAAGACAATTTCAAGATTTGTAGAATATATATGCGTCCATTTTTACACTTAACACCTATAAATCCTTGTAAAAATTATTAATTTGTATGTCATTTTGAAATTAAAAACCGCTAGTCAAATAGATAATAATATCATATTCTTGCGACTTCACCTTTAATCGCGAGGTTTAAACTGTTTCGAGATGATTACCGGCTTTCTTCGTGTGTTTAAACATAGACTATCCAGAAGACAGGGACTGGAAACGCCATTGTTTTGCGCGTGCTTGTCCGTGATACGACCTGTAGAACAACAATGTCAATGGCGAGTGTTTTTGTAGTTCGAAATAATACGCATGCATTCAAAGGTGATTTTTGGCTTTGGTAATCCCAATAGAAGTTTGAAAAGGCGATAGCTGCATTGACATTTCTATTTTTGGTCAATATATATAAATGGGAAACCCTAAAATATATTCAAAGTAAAGTTACAGGGTTTGAAGTAGGTGTGTACAGCGACAACAACAATGGCGAGTTTTTGTAGTTCAAAATAATACGCATGCACTCAAAGGTGATTTTTTGCTTTGTTAAAGCCAATAGAAGTTTAAAAAAGCGATAGCTGCATTGACATTTATATTTTTGTTCATTATATATAGATAAGAAACCCTGAAATATACTTAAAGTGAAGTTACAGGGTTTGAAGTAGGTGTGTACAGAAACAACAACAATGGCGAGCTTTTTGTATTTCAAAATAATACGCATGCACTCAAAAGTGATTTTTTTTTGTTGGCCCCAGGAGAAGTTTGAAATAGGTCAAATAGCGATAGCTGCATTCACATTTCCATTTTTGTTCAGTATATATAGATGAGAAACCCTGAAATATATTTAAAATGAAGTTACAGGGTTTGAAGTAAGTGTGTACATAAACAACAACGAAGGCGGCTATTTTGTAGTTCAAAATAATACGCATGCATTCAAAGGTGATTTTTTGCTTTATTAAATCCAAGAGAACTTTGAAAAAGCGATAGTTGCATCGTCATTTCTATTCTTGTTTAAAATATATAAATGAGAAGTCTTGAAATTTATTTAAGGTGAAGTTACAGGGTTTGAAGTAGGTGCATACACTAACAACAACAATGGCGACATTTTTGTAGTCAAAAAGGGAACGCACGCATTCAATGGTGTTTTTAGCTTTTTTAAACCATCAAAAAGTTTGAAAAGTCGATAGTTGCATCGACAGTTTTATTCTTGTTTAAAATATGTAAATGTGAAGTCCTGAAATATATATAAAGTGAAGTTACAGGGTTTGAAGTGAGGACAACATAAATTGCGATCCTCTCGTAGTCGCGCAAACTGAGGCGTCAAAAAACCTCGTTTGTACAAGATTGGCATATCGCACAAAGTTGTAACTACCCTATTTGCATTAACATTGCATATGAAATGATAATATATGTTGTAAAAGACAAGTGATAGCCTTCTCGTCAAGTTCCAGGTTTTGAAAGGAAACTACTTATGCACGGATGCTTTTTACGTGCGCCATTTTGATGTACATGCTACACAAAACTGGAATTATGATTAATATTTATTGTCAAAATGGAAAAATAAAAACTCATTTACCTTGACAATAACTCTGTGCTAATAAAGGGCACATAAAAAATCAATATTATTAAGATGCACTTGGATTTAATTAAATAGGCCAATAGTAAAGGAATACAGTATTGATTTCCGTGCATGATTCTCTGTTTCTTACACGCGTGTTGTTGCCAGACTTTCGAAAAGCGTAAAAACAAACGAGCCGATAGGCGAGTTTTTTTTAGCTTTACGAAAGTCGAGCTAATAGTCGAGCGAAAGTCGATAATAAACATCGGCCTTGGTTAAAAAAGCTGTAAACAAATGGTAGTTTGACAAAAATGAATCTGTTCAATAAAAATATATAAACATGAAAAATGCTATTTTTAAGCCCCTAGACAGGAAGTATACCCATTAGCAAATAGCTTATAGATTTATTTGCTCAATCAAGTGAAAAGTGGAGACTTGATTTGTGATCAAGTAAACATTCTAGTATATACATTATTTTTATGGTTGTCACTGACTCACATGCACATCAACTGGTGTGTTGTGTACATTTATGTTAATAGTAGTGAGAATAGAGTAATATAACATTAGAGTACTGTACTTTTGTTAACAAAATATAGGTTATGAGAAAAAGGGTTTAATGAAAACATAAGATTTACATTTACAATTATAACTATGTTTAGAAATGTGGGAAAAGTGTAATGTCACCAGCTTTAAGACAATCATATAAATGTGGCCGCATTCGTGGAATGTCAAACATGATTTTTTGTGGGTCAATGCTATGAACAAGGCAAGTTGCAAAGGCAATGGCGAATACACCACAGTCACTACCATTCAATTGCTGTTGTACTGATACATTAGTAATTCCAAGGTAACTATCATTGAGTAGACTTTTCACCTGCTGCTCCACTTAATTCTCAATAATGTCATAGTATAGACTGTCATATAAATTAACAAATCCAGGTTCACAGTTGATAGAACTAACACAAACCCAATGTGACCTTCCAGTATGTAAGATTTGGACAAATTCACTTGACATAATATCAAAATTTCTTGCAGGGCCAAGTGTAGTTCTTTGAAAGCCTTCTATCAATGGATTTACTTTCTTAAGGCAAATATGAGCTGCCTGAATAATTTTGCAGTCCAACCAACCAGACGGTGATAAAATGATATCATAATCATTCTTATTTAAATTTCCAAGGGACTCCAGTCGATTGGTACTTTTCACAGTTACATATGTAATTTCTAAGTCATCATCACTTTCAAAGTTATTGCTGTCATCTTCTGAATGTTCAGAAGGGGTGAAGGCAGCGGTCAATTTGTTGTTGATAGCTGTATCAGTACATGGTGTTGAACTGATAATTACAGCACGATTTGCTGCTAATGAGGAATATATAAGCTGATCAGTTGTCAAGTCAGTGGTTGAACTACAACTTGGATTACAACTGGAAGTTGAAGACATGTTAGGGTCCTGATTATTGTCACAACTAAGTACATAATCACGAAAATAACTTGTGGCAGGCATGCACACAGTCGATTTGGGTCGTAATGTCACTTTGCAATTGCTACAAATCCATGTGCTCTTACTATTGTTGGGCATTCCCGATGCACTTTAAATGAAAAAAATTCCCATCTTGACAGCCATCAACATTGTGACATTTAAGCAGTTTTTCGTTTGGTTTTGGTTTAGCCCTACAAATACATATGCTATCGAATTTCATTGCTTCATCAGCATCTGACTGTTTTAGAAGATTATCACTTTCTACCTTCTTATTCTTTGCAGCTCTTTTTACTACCTGACTTTTTGAAGTCAGGTAGCAAACGACAACTTGGGCAGTACCAAACCTTTGGGAGGGGACCAGATATTTTCAAACACGAGTAGTGAAACTTGGTAAATAGGCATTTAGGATTATCACAAACCACAGTATTCTCATTAGCAAGCTGCTTTCTACAATAGCAAATATGACTGCTTTCTTGTACACCATCTATATCCTGCTTTCTTGTATACCACCTACCTAGAATCTCTACCAAGATGCATGTTTTCCACACTTTAGTTAACTTGGGAAGAACTGATTCCCAGTGGCAGGGATCCTTGTAGATACGTTCAAGGAAAAACATTGGTTGGTTGTTACTGTTAAAGGCACACACAACAAAGTCACAATAGTCACAACCAGTAACAAACATTTGTTGTTGTACTTGATAATAGTACAAATGGTTTCTTTTGAGTCTAAAGTTACCATTTAATTTTTCAAGGCAAGAATTATTCTTTTTGACATAATCATCAAAATTCCAATTCTGAAGGGAGAATGGGCACTTTACTTCACCACATCCATTACCACAACATGAGCATGATGGCATGAAATCAGGAGTAGCATGTATCCATGGATGATCCTTGTCAATTATTATACCACAATAAGTAATTTTAAAATCTTTATGTTTCTGTGACATAACATTTGCATATGCACCTATTGCAGCACTTTCATTCTTGCAACCATAAGATGTAGCTTCACTGGTAAATTTGTATAATTGTGGGTAGCAAATTGACTTGATTAAAGACTGTGACGGCATTGCCGGGTTTGTGTGAGATACAGCATAACTTCGAGAAGCACCAATGCGTCCGGCTCTATGCCTAAAAAAAGCAGTACCTTTTGCCTGAGTACGAGTGTCCTTTTCAATCAAGTCTCGTTCTGTGTCTGAAAGAGTTATGTCAATTTCTGCACACTTTTGTAACAATTCTGGATAAGTAAGTTTGACATAAGATGGGTCAAACAGGTCACAGACTGTTGGGATATCTCGACTTTTCAAGATAAATTGCTGAGAATATGGTTCCACTAAACTCAAGGCCACTGGTTTGATTTTACATTCGTTCAGTTTTGCAAACAACATTTTCAAATCATCTTCAGTTGGTGTTGGTGCAGCTGGAAACTTCGACTTCTTAAATGTCTCCTTGGGTGTTGAAGATGGGCTTGTTAGTTCTTCAACATTAACATCGAAATCGTCCTTCAATTTTTTAGCTGATTTAAAATTTATGTCTTTAACTTTAGCATAAGGAACCTCGTTTACGTATGTTGGTAGGAGCCAAGTGCATTTTACTTGGGTGCATGCTAACTTACCATTGATTCTTGTCCAAGCTTCTATATAAAATAATACGCTTGCAATGTGGGAGCAAGTCTCGGCTAGTCCTGCTTTACAACCAAGGCAATGCGCAGATAAAACCGTCCCCTCTTTAGTTATAATCCATATTGGACAAGGGCTCTGCGAATGTCGAACCTTTCCAAGTACAATAAATTTGTCACCGATTAGCTTTCCTTGTACGCTTGTGATAAACCCCGAAACCATTTGGTTATACGCTTCCAAACTTTTGAAAGCTTTGAACTGTTGCCCTGTATAAAAACTAGTATCGATAACAAGATAACAAAGAAGATCTGTAGCTTCTATCGGTGGTAAACATTCTGGATCCAACGAGCCGTCTACCAGAGTGGCAGGATCGATTTCTACCACAGATATTTTCTCCAAATATCGGCGTTTTACGTGTTGTTCTAGCTCTTCTGCGTATTCACTCAAAGGAGTAACAGTATGGAATTCTGTTTCTTGTGGTGTTTCATTTTTAACTTCTGTTTTTGTATCAATATCATGCGACATATGGGACTAAACGCATCAGAACACAATAAAAATACTATAACTGATCACTGCTACGTGTAAAAGCGCATCACGGATGTCGCGTGAGCAACATTAGCGCTTTGCCCAGCGTTTCCAGTCCCTGTCTTCTGGATAGCCTATGGTTTAAACGAACAAATAAATGTAGCCGGGTATTCGCATGAAAGAACCGTATTACACCGCATCCCTAGGGGTCTGAAATATGATGGTGGCAAGGTGTAACGCACAAGGACCAAATATACCATCTTGGGAGTCAGCGCCTCAGCATTTAGTATATGTTAACCTTAAAGTTTTGTTGTTGATTTTAAGAATTGTTTATTAAACTTCAAAGATACTTTGCCAATTTTATGTTGTTGTCATGTTTAAAAGAGTTTTACTCTTGTCGCGTTTTTTCATACAAACCCTTATTTACCTTCGGAAGCATGTGCGATATGTATCTGGCCATTCAAACTATCTTTGAAGTTTAATAAACAATTCTTAAAATCAACAAGAAAACTTTACGGTTAACATTATACTAATGCTGAGTCGCTGACTCCCAAGATTGTATATGTGGTTCTTGCGCGTTACACCTTGCCACCATCATGGTTAACCCATGATTATAATTAATGATAATTACCTCCGCCAGGAGTTTTCATCTGGGTTTGTGTGTGTGTTTGTCTGTAAGTACGATAACTAAAAACCCATACCTTTTAATATGAAAACTTGTGAAGCTAATGGCCATAAGCCAAGGAAAAATCGACACACAGCGAAAACAACACTCAGCGAAAAACGAAAAATTCGTTGTCTTGATCAGTGAGACCAAATGCTTGCCCAGATCAAGACACGAAATTTTTCGTTGTTCTCTCAAAATTAGTGTGAAAAAATATTACTAACATATCCCTGCATGGGTGTGATTCTGTATAATATTGATGAGAATTTGTAATTTTTGCTTTCCGATTGATGGAATCACTGGACAGCAATACTCTTACCCACAATTGCAAGGCCTAAACTAGGCCTCAAGAAGGGAGATGTGTGTGCCATATTTTGTTATAATGTTGCAGAATATCCCATTATCTATCTGTCCATATTATCTCTTGGTGGTATATGCACGTTAATATCTAGTATGGCAACTGTTCCTGAGTTAAGTCACCAGTTGAAAGACACAAAAGCCCAATATATTTTCACGGTCCCGGCTTTTGCTTCCACTGCAAAAGAAGCGGCAAAACAGTGTGGATTGAAAGAAGTGATTGTAGTTGGAGAAGCGGAAGGCTGTAGGCCAAGGAAAGACGAAGACGAAGGAAAAAGTTTTCCAAAAAATGTTGAGATCAACCCAAAAGAAGATCTGGCGTTATTACCATATTCTAGTGGCACTACAGGTTTACCAAAAGGCGTTATGCTAACCATTTCAACCTATCTGTGAACATACAACAAATGGTTGACACGCCGGGATACTATGATACTACCTTTGATGACAATGTATTAGGCCTAGCACCGTTTCTTCACCTACTAGGTTTCAACCTTGTTTTGGGCGCTTCCTTGTATAATGGGGCAACTATAGTAAGTTTGCCAAAGTCTGAGCCAGAGTTATTTCTAGAGACAATACAAAACTTTAAGGTAAGTTTCTATATATTATAGTACGAAGGTTGGGGCTTGTAATTGGAGAGCTTTAGCACCCTCCCCCCCTCCACGGTCCAAATATCCTAGGACGTTTCGCCCCCTCTTCCTATTGTAAACGGGATGGAAGGCGAAAATATACGGGACTCGACCACTAGGGTGCTAACTTTCGTGAGATTTCCTAGGGCTAGAAAATTTGCATTCCAGCGGAAAGATTTCAAGAAAATCTATATTAATTTTTGCTATTAAACGACTACCTGAGATCTTGCCCAGGGAAGTTAGCATACTATAACTTTGCTTAAGTCATTACTAAGTGTCCCATATTTCGTCATTTCCTTTAGATTTCGAAATTGACTACAGTTCCTCCTATAATTTTGCTTCTCGCCAAAGGTCCTATTGTTGACAATTACGATATAACGTCTCTAAGTTCTATTTCGTGCGGGGCTGCTCCTCTCTCAGAAGGTATTGAAACTATCTTTTCTGAGCGACACAAAACTACAAGAATCAGGCAAGGTAAAGGTGGATATGATCTTACATTTAGTCTTATTACGCATTTTCAAAGAGTCCGAAGGAAGAAATATATTTTCGGTGCTGAAAAATGATCTGTGCACAGCCACGAGTTATAACTATTTGACTGACATCACGTCACGTCAGATCACACACGTCACGTGACGTAACATCACATCACGTCATGTCGTACATGTCATATCGTAACATGTCATATTAACTCTGGGTATACGACTGTGGTACCTGCTTGATATACCATACCACTCTGTGTACCGATTACTATAGTCAAACTGACAGCCATGCGAGGACAATTGACTATTGCTATTGAAGAAAGAAGTTTTCAACACGGAACCAGAGCCGTTACATGCATGTCAGTTTAAAAGTATATAGTTGCAGTGTTAGGGTTAGGATTAGGGATTACCTACCCCTAGGGTTAGGGGTTAGGGTTAGCTAACCCTAGGGTTAGGTTTGGGTTAGGAGTTAGGTTTAGCTAACCCTAGGGGTAGGGTTTAGGGTTAGCTAATCATAGGCCTAGGCTGAGAGTTAGCTAACCCTAGGTTTAGGTGTTAGGATTATGGTTAGCTAACCCTAGGGTTAGGTTAGGGTTAGGTGTTACCTAACCCTAGGGTTAGGGTTACGGTTAGTGGTTAGGGTTAGCTAACCCTAGGGTTAGGTTTGTGCTAGGAGTTAGGGTTAGCTAACCCTAGGGTTAGGGGTTAGGGGTTAGGGTTAGCTAACCTTAGGCTTAGGGTGAGAGTTAGCTAACCCTAGGGTTAGGTGTTAGGGGTACGGTTAGCTAACCCTAGGGCTAGAGTAACGGTTAGCTAACCCTAGGGTTAGGTGTTAGGGTTAGCTAACGCTTGGTTTAGGGTAAGCCCAAGGTTTAGGTTAGGTGTTACCTAACCCTAGGGTTATGGTTAGGGGTTACCTAACCCTAGGGTTAGAGTTACGGTTAGGGGTTAGGGTTAGCTAACCCTAGGGTTAGGGGTTAGTTTAGCTAACCCTAGGCTTAGGGTGAGAGTTAGCTAATTCTAGGGTTAGGGTTAGGTGTTAGGGTTACGGTTAGCTAACCCTAGGGTTAGGGTTACGGTTAGTTAACCCTAGCGTTTGGGTTAGGGTTAGAGGTTTGGTTTACCTAACCGTTGGGTTAGGGTTATGTGTTAGGGTTAGCTAACGCTAGGTTTATGGTAAGGGGTAGCTAACCCTAGTGTTAGGGTTAGGATTGGGTTTTGGGGTAGGGTTACGGCTAGGGTAGGGATTACGGTTTAGGGATTATGGATTAGAGGTTATGGGTTAAAGGTTAGGGGTTTGGGTTAGATTGGGTTAGCTTCTAGTAATCTAGGTTTCTTTTGGTAGTAACCCTTGACTAATTTGGGAGGTTTAGCAGTGACTACGAGTACGACTACGAGATTCGTCATTTTCGCGTGCTGTTTGTATACGTCATCTTGCAAATGTCGTAGTCGTTGGGCTTTTGACTACGAGATTTTGAGTCGTACTCGTAGTCCAGGGGTCTTCACCCCTTTTTTTCGGCGACCCAAACCCAAGCTTCATAGGTGTCCCGCGACCCTGAACACTGCCAAAATTTGAATCAAGAATATAGTCGAGTGCTGAAACATTATTATTTTTATTACAGCCATATGTAAATATGTGCATCTTATCACTTGATCTCTCGTCTTGTAAAGTTTACTAGTGTAAGTTCGCGACCCTATAGACAAGCATTGCGACCCATGCGACCCAAGACAAGCCTTGCGACCTTCGAGGGTGTGCTAGCGACCCAATTTTGGGTCGCGACCCATGGTTTGAAGACCCCTGTCGTAGTCACTGCTAAAACTCCCTACTAAGGGATGACCATTTAACAATTAGACAACGAGTCCGAGTTGTCTATGAGCGAATAGTCAACGAAGGCGAAGCCTGAGTTGACTATTCGCTCATAGACAACGAGGACGAGTTTTCTAATTGTTTTAGTATACACCTTGATAGATATATTAATTTCGAGAAAATAATCCATACACCGTGTAATTTTTAAAATAATTTAATTCAATTTTAATTTATACGCACGCGCGAACTCACGCGACATCACATGACATGTAAACACGTGAAAATTATAAGGATCAACTGTCAGAAGCAAACCGTTTGGTGTTAAAATGTCCATAAAAGGCAACAGCCAGAGCGGCGAAATCCCGAAAGTGCGAGTTCGATCATTGAATGATAATTTGTGTTTACTTTTGGAATTTAATGACTTGGAAGTGTTATAAATGTGTATAATCATGAAAATATTTCATGTGGTATCTCTCGTTCGAAACATGTTGCCAGAGTTGTTGTTGCAGTCATGGCAGAAGCACTGGAAGAAGGCCTCTCGCTTGACGAATTCGAAACAAGTGTGATCGAAAGTGTTGCTGCAGTGCCCAATGTAGACAACAATATCACTACATGTTCTTGTCGCGGCGCCTGTCTTCGCGAAAAAGGGCGGAATTATTGTCCGTGTAAAAGCGTAAACAGCTTTTGTTCTATCACGTGCCATGGAGACGATTTTGGATGCTGCATGAACAACAGAAGAGTCCAAGAGAGTGACAGTGAAGACACAGTAAGTATTCAAATCCTTTGTATATATTATCTACAAAAATTATGTATGATTTGCAATTATCGCCTGGAAATATCTGAAATATGTAACTCACTAGGGGGAGAGGTAGAGCAAGAGGTCAAACAAGAGGAGGGCGTGGAAGAGGTGGTCGTGGAAGAGGAGGTCGTGTAAGAGGAGGTCGTGGAAGAGGAGGTCGTGGAACTGGAAGGGGGCGTTTAAATGAAGAGCCAGATGCTGCTGAAAATCAAGCCAACCATGAACCGCAGTTGGTGGTAAGAAAACTATATGTCGGCTTTTATTATATTTATATAAGTACAAAACTTGCCACCAGGGTAGGGAGCTAATGAAATTATGTGGTTCCCAACATTCTAGCATCTGAGAGCACAAACCTGCCTTTCGAAGCTCTTTCTTTTATGACTAAAATCATCTGACAATATTTATCTACAGATTAAAAAGATAAATTTTTTCCCCCACCTATTGAAATGTGGCCTGCTTTATTCTTTCACTCTGTCTTCAGTTGATTTTACTCATTGACATAATGTTAGTGTTACCAGTGCAACAGTGTGAACAGTCCCTTTGCTAATTATATTTTTAGAATCTAATAGAAGCAATGGAAATCGACGCCCTTAGAAGATTTGCTTTAGAGCTTCTAAGAAGACAGCCAGCAGCATTTGCTGATGTGGTGAATGGTGAGTTGGCAGGCACGGATCAACCACAACCACCAAGCCCAGATCCCGACAACGAAACCCCTGAGTGGTGCAATTGTGGCCACTGCATTATTATGCCAACGCAGGATGAGAACAAATGCTGTGCAACAGTAAGACGTCCATGCATTTCCAGAACAAATGTATTTAGACAAGTAGTTACTGATGGCAATGTTCTGGAGATTGCAATGAGATACAGAGAGGATGTTCTCGTTCTGAACAATGTCAGAGATAATCAAAGTTTTTGCCATGCAGCATATAGACAATAATTATGTACTATGGCAACATGGAAGGTTGGGAAGGGGTAACAGAAGGTTGTTCCAAGCTGCTGTGTTGTTGCCATACGTGCTCGTTACCCTTCACCCAATGGTGTGTACACGGGATATAGGCCTGCACGCTTGTAGATATTAAGCATATGATCCTTTATTTATGTTCTATTTTGTCTAAAAGCAGACAATTTAACTTGCCTGCATACACGAATCGCGAAATTTGGCTGCGCATCCAAATGACGCGTTCTGAGTCAGGCAAAAATCGCAGTTAAAGAAAAACATGTAGCTGTGACTGGATGATTTAAAATATGCGTATTAAAGTATTCAAATGTTCAGTCATGCTTGTTGTGATATGTAATCACGAATGCATGACTGAACATTTGAATACTTTAATACGCATATTTTAAATCATCCAGTCACAGCTACATGTTTTTCTTTAACTGTGATTTTTGCCCGAATTTCGCGATTCGTGCATTATATATGGAATTAGTAGCCTGTGCACAGTGCACACAGAAATTTTGTTTCCTGTGTATACACTGCGAATCGACAAACAAAAGATTGTTCTGTCACATCTTCATATTATTAGTGCATAATTTCGGATTTATAGTCTATCGTGTCATATTATTCTATATAATTATTGTTTAGCCTATCACAATTTCCCCCTGATTCTCGCATGATCAGAACAAGTTATTGTTTGCCGATTCACAGTCAATACAGGTAACAAAATTTATGTATAGACTGTTCACAGGCTATATGGTTAGGATTTACTTCCATTATTTGCTGGATATGGAATTATAAATAAGAGGAGAGCCTTTTAATGTGTTAACAAATTCTTGCATGTGGTTATTAACAAGAAGTTCTAGCAGGCAGTTTTGTTTTTTGTTATTTACTAGTGGAGTTCAATACTAAAAATAGTATGGGAACAATTAACTTATTGGGTTGTGCCTCCCTACATTGTAATTTCTACTCTCAGTTTAACCATAGATAAGTCACAGTCAGTGTGCAGTTATTGCTAAAGGTTACTTTGCTGGTCATGATTTGCTGTAGCCTAAAACAAATTCTTCAATAAATTCCTGGTCATCGACTGTATTTTATTGGCCATCAAGTTCTTGGTACATGGATCAGCAAAATAACCTTGTTCTATTTACATATTAATTATTAATTGTATAATATTTCATATTCTTGGTACAAAATTAATTAAATCAGTCCATCAATCACGTTTCTTCCAGATGGAAAAGAGTCGGTAAATGCACAGATGGATTTTCAGATTTTTCTGGGGGGGGGGCGTGCAAACGAAATCTGTCACTTTATATTTAAATCATACTACATCACTACTGTCATTTAAGTAAATTAGCATTTCATTTTCTGGGAGGTGGGGGTGCCAATTTCGTTTAGATGTGGGAAAATTTTCTGGGGTGGGTGCCCCCCCTAGAAAATATGTCTATGGCTGAATGTATGGCTGTTTCGCTCCATATCAGAGCTCATCAGCATGCCTAGGACACACTGACAAAATTTTGATTTGCATCAATGAGTCCGACATGGACAGCCTCGCCCGAAAGCATTGATAGTGAATTGGTTGGTATTATAGTCAGTTTGGCAGATCAAGAGTCTTCAATACCTGACCCTGATCCAAGCAATCTTTACAGGTTAGTATAGCATTAGCTAAAATAGCATAGACTATAGGAGATGTTAGGAAATACGGTAAAAATTGTGAAGTACGTAATATTTCAAATCCGACTGGACTAGATTTCAAATCCGCGCAATTTGATCCAGTCCGAGGTGAAGCAGACTGGGTAAAATTGCAAGGACTTGAAATCTAGTCCAGTCCGAATTGGAGGATTTGGAATAACATCTCAAACGAGTGAATCACTACATAAAGTGAGGTGAATTAATTTTGATCCAGTCCGAGGACGGAATTAATTTTGATCCAGTCCTAGGACTCAATTTACTTCATCAGGTGTCCAGTATTATCATGTGAGCCAAATAAATTAATATGGTTGGCTACGTTACTCATGAATTATTAATGAGTTTGAGATGTCAAAGACAATCTCCTTTAACCCTTTACTCGGCATGGTTGCCATTTGGCAACTTATTAATTTTACTCTGCCTAATGCCAGACGATTTTACTCGTCAAGGGGAGACCTCCTGGAAACCTGCCGAGTAAAGGGTTAATGTATTCTCACAAATTTTGTTTCTTGTTCTCGCAGATACAAGAACTTGGCCTCCAGCAATCATATATTAATGATCAAGGCACCTACAACTACCTTCGCAAGTTCATGGCTCTGCCATTTCTCCCAGCAGCTGAAATTGCCCCAATGTTCAACCAACTGCAAAGACAGGCAACCACCACCACCAAACTCCAAAGTTTTGTGAAGTATATTTCCAAAACATGGATTAAAGGATCAACTTGGCCACCATCCAGCTGGAGTGTTTTCAAACAAGCAGTCCGCACCAATGACATCGAAGGGTGGCATAATGCACTGAACCGTCGTGCTTCTGGGAAATGCCAACTGCCATTCTACCTTCTGATCAACTTACTGCACAGAGAAGCAAGACTGACATCTCTGCAGATTAGGTTGGTGTCAGAGAAGATGGCGAAACGAATTCAACGACGGAATTATCGTTCAATGCAGAGTCGAGTTTTTGCTCTCTGGCAGGAGTATAAGGACGGTGAGCGATCAGCAATGCAACTCCTCAAGGCATGCTCCCATCTAAATGGCCCAATAACAAGTAGTGGACAAACAAAATAAAAACAGAAATTATAATTGCAGTGTCTGGCTACGTACCATCAGCAACTGTGGACAGCTGTTTCGCTGTTTTAATTGTCCTTAATAGACAATTTAATAGTACTGTAAGATTTAATACTCTTGGTTTCAACTTGCTTTTGAACATCGCGTTCAGATGTTTGTCGGATGGTTAAAAACTAGGTGCCGAAGTACGTTGTAAAATTTAGAGGAAGAGATTATTTATTGTATAGTGTTTGATGGATAATATCCATTGGATATAAAGAATACTAGATACTTGGTTAAAGGAACATGTTGCCGACTTAAATTTGTATTTACTTCGCAACATAGTTTTGAACATTGCAACGTTGTTTTGAAAGTTCAAAGCAATTATAGGTATCGGATTTCAAAAGCACGTTGCAACCGAGAGTAAGAATAGTTTATAGAGTGAAAGATACTAAGATATAGTGATACCTTAACAAGCGAGGAACCAGACGGGAATCGTATGCCCACAGTTAATACCCAGCATAAAACACTTTATTCTCTTTCTAAACGGTAGCGTCGAATATCAGCTTCCAACGCATGATGACTTTGAGCGCTTGTATCTTTGGCGCCCCTCGCCCAAAACGGACGAAAATACCACCAATCGATCACAAATCGATTCAGCAAACACACCTGTTCTTGGCTAATGCCAAACAAATCGCTAAACACATTGTTTTACAGATCTCCGTGAGTTTTAACACCTTTGTAATCTGATATTTATTATTATCGTAAACTAATTATAAATTCAGTACCTTTGGTCGATTATAACTTCTGTTTTAAAAACCGTGTGATCTTCGCTAATACACCGTTTTATAGAGCTTTAAAAACAGTACATACTGACCAACTTGCAAAGAAACACAATAAAAATTGACAAAGTTACGGCGAAATTTGAAATGTAGCGTACGGGTCAAACCGGAATTTCAGACAAAAACAACCGGAAAAGGCCCAAAGACTGTTGCTATGGTTTTTTAAGTGGCCGGAATGAATTCCCCAGGGTACAATACCCTATATAAGATATTTTTGTCGGGACTGAAGCGCGTGGGCAAACCATATATAGTCAAACTACGACAAGCGCGTGCATGTTGGAAAATTCCCGATAAATAAAAAAATGTGAATGCGGTGGGCTTATATTCGGGGGGGCTTATATTCGGGGGGGCTTATATACGGAGGTTTACGGTATTAAAGATATTAAAAGATATTAAAGATTGTTTGAGTTGAACTGAAGTATGGCTGGAGGTATGTTTGGGATTAAACTTTTAGTATTTTTGATTCTGTAATGTTTAGTCGGCAAAATAGCCCACTGTTAAAAAGCTTATTTTGTAAGGATTCCAATGGTGTTAATTTCATTGCCAGGGGGTAAATATTTTGCAAAGGAGATCGTACTCAAAGTGCTCTTGCGACAACTTGCGACAACATAATTAAAATGCGACCGACCAGAAAGAGTTAATAAAACAATTAGTTTTTGTTATAAAGCAATTAGTTCTTATTCTTAATAAATATTCTTATTTATGGCTTTATTCGTGTTTATTCATAGTGATATCTTAGTTTTATTTGTGATCTCGCATTGCTTATTACGGTAGGATAGAAGATATCGTTATGAAAAGAATAAAATAACAAGATATTAAGTAGGATAATAGTAACTAAATGAGTAAGATGTATAAAAAATGTTTGTCACTTACCAGAGCACCACTGACCAGATTAGATAAAAGTATTTTGTGGTAAAAATGGCCACGAAAATCAGTTTTGCAGGCCCTTTTATGTCTACTCGCAGGCTATAGAAGCCTAAAAGGTAGACTGTCATGAAGTATATCATTCACGCAAGAATACAACCTTGAAACTGTCAATATAAAAGGTAAATGTCGATATAAAAATTATATTTTGGAGTGTGGATATTTAGATAACCTCCGAAAATTAGAGGAGGAACAGGAGCATGTTTATCAACTTATTTTAAACACAATCCCAACTCAGGGAAATCAAGTGAGAATTTTACTTTTGTTTCGTTTATTTCCAAATTTGAAAATGTACTGAAATGATCAAAATAAATATTATTGAAGTTTAAGTGTGGGCGAAACGACTTTGAGTTGTGGGCGAAACGACTTTGGTTTGTAGGCGAAACAACTGTGGGCGAAACGACTTGTGGGCGAAACGACCGCAATTCGTTTGCATAAGCTGGCGAGGATTTTGCGAGTCGCTGTTGCCAAGCTGGCCACTTTCGTACAATTTTTCCAGTTCTGGCGTCATTGCAGCCTTGTGAACAATAGCTCCGACTTTTCCTTCCCTCGTATGTTTCTTGCAAATAGCATTCAGGATTTTGTTGGCTTTTTCAAACGCAGGGTCAGCAATTATCGACCAAGGCTTGTTGTTTGGTGCCTGTTTTAAATGCCGGTCAATCGCTGAACGTATACCGCGAAGCGTCGTAACTTTAAATTCGCTACCGTCTCTTTGTCTTGCAGCGGCATAAAATATTTGGAGGCACTGACAAAGTTCGTCTTTTGCCATTTGTTCCAATGGTGTAGTGAATTTAGACTGTGCTGCAAACCACTCTAAAAATACAGTTTTTCTAGTGCAAACTGACGAAAATGTTGTGTTATTTAACCACTCGTGAGCGGCAAGTAAAAGCAGATTTATTAATAAAATACGGTTTCTATTTCGTTCCTTACCATTAAAAATCTTCATGCCATATTTTGTGGCCTTTTTAGTTTTCTCAGGGATAGAATTTTCTATCAAACTCTCCAAAAATTCCTCCGAAACGTCTGCAAAACGAGAGTTTACTGCCATATTTTTTCAGGTTTGTTTTCATTTTTCCCAAACGCAGTGTGACCAGATTTTTGCAGGACCAATTACTAAAAATGCCTCTGAAAAATTACTAAATCCAGAAAAAAATTACTAAAAGTTGCACACTTCCCAAAACAGCTCATAAATCAGTTTTGTATTAAACTACCATAATGCTTAGCGAGTATAATGAGTATAAATATCATTATTCGTATTGCTCCTATAATTTATTAACCCAAGATTGGCAAGATTTCAGGCTTTGGGCCAGGGGCGGCGGAGCTGGGGGGCAAAAGGGCTGTCGCCTTCAGATGTCCATAATTTTTCGAGAGACCTTTGCCCCCCCCCCCCCCCCAATACCCAAACCGCTCCGCCGCCCCTGCTTTGGGCAAACTAAAAAGCATTGTTGCAGAAACATTTCTGTTTCCCATTTCTGTTTTTTATTTTTAGTGTTTTGGCGCCAAAATGCCAAATTGTAATAACACTTTATCTTCAGGCAGGCGCAGGCCTCAGGAGTTGTGACAGGCATCGATCAGCGGGCTGAGCTGCCCGAACTGCCTCCCGCCTGTGCCTAAATAGCATTGACGAGTACACTGTCTGAGTTTCTCTCAAAATGTGACAGTGTTCATACAAAACAATTCGTAAAATTTGAGAAATTCATCTTTTATCTAATTACCAACAGATTACTAAATTTCCCCAAAAATTACCAAAAAATTACTAAAAATATTTAATTACTAAAAAAGTCCCAAAAATTGCCAATAATTACCAAAAGTAATTAAAATTACCAAATCTGGTCACACTGCCCAAACGTTGGCCATCACGAATGGTCAACGGTTGAGTAGCCAATCAGAATGTAGGATTTGTAATGGACAATGGTTGGGTGTATACTAATAATAGGCATTATCAAACTTCTAGGGAGAACAGCCAAGAACTGATTGAGCTATTCAATAAAGATTGAATTATTTTGGTTCAGGTTTCCTCCAGCATGTGCACTGTGGCCCTAACTGGACGTCTACGGTACAGAGAACATCTTAGAACTGATATAATAGTGATAGAGCTATGCAGTATAAGACCTATAGATAGAGTCAGCCGTTACATTAGTTTTGTTGCATAAAGCTTTTTCATTATTGCACTTTAGTGAAAATACTGTCAATTTCTAAGGTTGACAGCTCACAGTGGTGTCATCAAACTTTAACTAACAGACTTTTGAAAGAGGTTCACACTAGCTGTCACATACTTTGATCAATCATCAACGGTAACACCCCTGACATTTGTTTGTAGGCTGAACCTGTTGGCTGAATAATTGTTTTAGTACCGCGAATTTCCTAGCGAAATTGAAAAAACATTAGATTTTAAATGTCAGTTTAAAAGTATATCGTTGCAGTGTTTCTTGTTCGCACAAGCATTCAAAATGGCTAACTTTTTAACGCTGTGTATAGTGGTATAGCCAACAAAACAAAGGGGAACGGGGGCAATTTATGACAATTTATAAAATTTTGATATCTGAGGTGTCAGATATCTGAGGTGGCAGCTCGCAAATCTGCGAGCTGCTGTAATATATTGATGCACCCCCCCAAAGTTTTTCACCGGATTTAAACATATCTCGAATGTAGTCCAGAAAGGAGTGTGGCAGGGGACTTCTCCCCATTCCCCCCGTGGCTACGCCCGTAGTTGTGTATGCGTATAGAGGTTATGTACCATCACATGACTAAATTCTAAAATCTTCAGGGTGCAACTTATAAAACTAGCTGTTGAACATGTTTTGTATGTCATTATAACAACTATACAGAACAAATTTCAAGTCGATACAATTATTCCCTTAAGGTTTGAATTATTTTTGCTGACGTCAGCATTATTTTCAAATGCTGTTAAAAGCTACGTTTTTTCCAAACCTACGCGAAAAACTCGATTTATCTTTTAAAAGCAATATATAGTATCATAGTAAACAGAATATAGACATGTGTAATACAGCACGTCTCTCCTTGAGCATTTGTTTTTTGGCGGCCATGTTGGATGGCATCCACTTGCCATTATTATGGAACACAACACAAATTTTTTTATCTCGCTGAATCTCTGTTGACAATATAACACACAATCTGGCAAACAAATAAATTATTTCGCGATAACCGAGTTCAATAATTGTTTTATCCTTTAACGTTTTACTTATTTACATTTAATTTGTGGGCCGTTACTATGAAGCTATGCTTTGTGATGGGTTTTCGCTTTTCTTTCTCCGGCGCTGCCTTTTTAGCTTTACAATTGTTGCTTGAAAAATAGCGTTAGCATCTCCTACTAAACTCCGGGTCTTTGATGATATCCATTGAATGTGTAATAAGACTAAAGTTCATTTTGACTGTTCGTTTTGAGTGATGGCGTTAAAACATACTTTTAATTCCATTCTCTACCAATTTCATAAACTGTATACAGGGTTCCCACGTTCTTTGCAGTAGCGTAGCCAGCCCGCCGATTTAGTCCCGCTATGCAAATTTGTTCGTGTTCATTGACGGTGAAAACAATGAATTTCTAAAGAAATGAATAATGATAATGATTTGAAACTTGCATAGCGGGACCAAATCGGCGGGCTGGCTACGCCACTGGTTCTTTGAAAATCCTGGAAAGTCCTTGAATTTAAAAAAATATTTCCAGGCTTTAAAAGTTCTGGAAAATAAGGATACGCCCTAGAACGTGCTGGAATTTCTTTACAGCTGTGTGATACTTGAAATCTGTTTAAATAACAGATTTTCTAGTAAAAGTAGTGCTTAGAGTAAAATTCAGGCACTTTTTACGAATATTTATCCAGCCAAAGGTTTCTGAATTTACTCGAAAAAGTTCTTGAAAATCCTGGAAAAGTCCTTGAATTTCACTGAAGGGTGGGAACCCCGTGTATAGTTTTTTTATACAGAATAAAATTCTAATGGTGTTGGCACGCTTTCCACATTTCTGACTCTGTCTGTACCATTTATTATTCCACAACGCTTTTACAATTTATCTGCCAACCAGCGCAATCCTGAATGCAAAAACATTGGTATTGATATGGATATCATGTCATGAAATTGAAAGTTACAACAAGAAAATATAAGGTTCAGTTAATATTACGGGGTGTTATCTCTGGGCTCTGGAGTCCGGATTCGATTCCTGCAATATATAGTTTTCTGATTAAAAATTCAGTAAAAATAGTGTTTCCAGTGTGTCTCTACCATGCTCGTTTAGGGTGGACCATTAGATTTTTGAGGAGGAGTTGGAAGAATTGCCCTCGGAAAGAATATTTTTCTCTGACGAGCAAGGCAGGTATTTTTTTATAATCTTGACCACTGCATGAAATTTTTTTCCTCATATTTAAATTTTTCCCGACAAGTCAAATTGACAAATTTCAAATATTTAGAGATATATAAATGCAATTCTTACAGAGCAATGCAAAAACAAGACAGCTGTTTAAAGACAGCTGTTTAACCCTTCGATTCTTTGAAAGGCTAAGACAGATCGACCATCACTGGACTTTACATGATGTCCTGAGTCAGTCACAACCTTAGGAATGGAACCATTGTATAATAGAAATTACATGAAGACGATTTGCATCTGCCTTCACACCAAAATGCTCTCCCCCTAAAAACGTTAAATCAAAAACACATCACGTGGCCATGCACGTCACACAACAGAATACACAATTCGCATCTTGAATACTTCATGTACTACATTTTCATATGTTCAATTAACATACTTAATGCAGGAATGGAAACCACGTGTCCATACTGTTTCAGGAGACGGGACATAGTTTATAATAGGATCCAAAAAAACGATTCTTTATACATTCTCTTATTTCCAAAAATCAATTATAATAGGATCCAAAAACCGATTCTTTATGCATTCTCTTATTTCCAAAAACCAAGTGTGGTTCTTCATAGACAGGACAAATGGTCATTCAAAACAACAGAAGTGTATTTTAGAATCCCAAACGTCTGTTCAGCATATCATGTTAAATATGATGACCAAATACGAGTGCGATTTAAGTGTGTACAGACGACATACATGCACATGAAACAAGGAAAAGAAGTTCCTGTTTAAATCAGCTGTTCATGAAGAAAGAAACTAGAAAGCACAATACATTCCAGTCTTCCAGATTTTGGCACATTGCAAACTTAACAAAAGTACAAAAAATTACGTGATACGAATCATACAAGTTTAATACATATTTCGACAACATGCCGTGATTCATACCAACTATGTTCGTCCGAAAGTTAAGACAAAACTTAAACTCATAATATTTTTCCCCACACAATCCCTGTACGAATTTTGTTTCTTCGAACTTTCCCTGTTCGAATTTTTTTTCTTGTCTCAAGACCTGCAGGAATTTTTTTTTAAATCTTTCAGCCCCCCCCCCACTCAAAAATCTAATGGTCACCCATTAGTAACATTGCGATATTGGGGGTGGCCCATACCGGATTTCTACGAAGCAGGGCCGTCGATAGAAACTACTGAGTGGGGGTGTGTCAGTCCGTGTTTGTCGACAAAGTTTACAATTGCAATATTTTCTTGTTGTTGTCGACGGAGGGGAAGTCATAAAAACAAGCAAATGTGCTGACATGATTTGGAATTCGCCGACAAACAATTGGAATTGGCCGACAAACATTTTTCAGGGGGGTGTGACACCCCAAACACCCCCCCCCCCTAGCGACGGCCCTGCTAGGAAGACAAGAACAGTTTTACACTGTATTATCGAGCTATCCATGCAGTATCAGTAATATTAGTTAAGTTGGAATTTAATAGAGATTTTAATAGTTTTTACCTTCTCCATAACCTTGTTTCTTTAAGATGCTACACATGAATATCTCTACCGCTCTCATTTTGCTGTCATCGGTGTATTTATCCTGCTGGAACGATAATTTGCAAAAACACATGTCTCAGATAGTGAATTTAAATTCTTCAAAATTCTAGTTTGACTTTGTATTGTTGCCACAAATTTGGCACAAGCAATGTTGTCTGTTTCTCCGTAAAACATTAGGTTGGTCAATATCGTAATTAGAAAGTCATTTTAGACATGCAATGTTAGAACGCATACTTTACGACTCACATTTCTCTTTCCAGTCGTATGTGGGTGAAGATTGAAATATTCTTTAATCTGTTCTTCACTGGCAGCAGTTGGAATATCTATTTTGTTACCAAGGATAAGTAAAGGACATTTTTCTGTCATCGGTTCTCGCAGTAGCCCCTAAAATATTTAGAATAACATTGGGTTAAAGCGTAGATTAAGTCCCCCTTTCAAATAGCCCATCTCCCTAATAACAGCCCCCCCCCCTCCTATTTGGAGGAAGAAATTTAGTAGGCCTTCCCCCTTTTATAAGAAAGAAACACTGGTTATACTTAACTGTACAGATTATATTTATTAATTTTCCTGGAAATTCATGTTAGTTTTTAGCTTACCGTATTCGGCTGAATCAATAAGCCCATTCCCCAATATATGCATCGGGAAGGGAAGGGGGGGGGGGCGTAATAAACATTTTACGGTAATTAATATTATATTGTTGTTGGGTTATTTTACACTGATTGATTTTACATTCTGATTTGTAATGAATTTCGTCTAATGAATCTTTACAATCTTCTCAGAAGCCTCATAAATATGATAACAACGAAGCGCTCTTTACATGAAGTACAATACAAAGGACTTATAAATATCGCACAAAGGATTTATAAATACTTGTACAATACAAAGGACTTATAAATATCTTCTTACATCTAATTCTCTCTTTGCCTCTCGAAATCTTTCCTTGTCCGAAGCATCGATGATAAATACAATCCCATCAACTTCCCAAAAGTAATCGCGCCACAGTCGACGAGCTGTAAAGGCAAAGGGTTAGAAACCATGGCTTTGGTGTAATCTTTCACCTTTTGTAGCTTGGTGTATAGTAAATTGTCAGCCCAAAATTTATGTAGGCAACACGCTTTGTCATGTAAAACAGGTCATATCTCAAACGTGGTGGTCCAGCTTAAGCAGTGTAGGTTGCATTCTACAATAGTCAATAAGATACCGCGGTGATTTGTGTCTCAACTACCTGAAAAAGAGTAAGAAGACGTCGTCATTTCGAGCGAAGGCATTTCGTCAAGGAGTTAGTGAAGGTCACTAATATCCGGCCAACGAAGATGCTTCGCTCGAATCGTGGAAGTGTTTGAAATCAGTTCCAAGTAATTCAGACGCAGACCATGGTAGCTTAAAACAGGTCTATGCATCACTATTATACGAGTATTTCCGGCAACAAGATAGTTTACAATCATATGCATCATGTTTGCTGCCACTGATCACCGAAATGATAGAACATACCTTGTTCGTGACCGCCAACATCAACGGCTAGAAAAGTCGTTTCACCAAGACAAAATTCATCTCTGTCTGCACAAATGAAACAATTAAACATAAGTCACACAAACTTAAGGTGTCATGATTGAGATAAGTCATGCAAGGCCAGATACTATATAGATTATAGTTGTTCTATATCGGCTCGTGGTTGAATACCCGCGGCCTTTTTCTCAGTCGAAGCTGACTATATGTCTGGCGTATATAATCCGTTGACCCTTCGTCAGTAAAAAGATAGAAATAAAACACGTTGCTTTTGTCGTTGACTTTTTATCCAAAGTTTTTCTACGAGATATACGCCTGTATTCTGATAGTGGAGGTTCAATCTAAGCTTCCCTTGAGTGTCAGTGCTATTTTTGAATAGCTGGAGGGTGAGTACTCGCACAGTATGGTACGGCACTAACCCTCCAGCTTTTCAAAAACTGCACTGACACTCAAGTTAAGCTCAGATTGAACCTCCACTCTTTGAGTGTGAGTGAGCTTTTAGAATACAGGCGATAGTGACTGACTGAGTAGCTGATTGTGGTGCACCATGGGATATATCACCGAGAAGCAAGGGACTGGTGGAGAATTGATGTTACTTGTAACATTATTTAGTCCCCCAAAAAGTGAAGCCTTGAATATCAGTGTAATAGTTCCGCACCAGTATCTGTGAAATGTCTGGATCTGGTCATAGTCGCAATTATTACCTGGATGTAATGTAGGAGTATGCTGAATCATAATGTTGTCTCTCAACATTCGAAATAGTGTCGTCTTGCCAGCGTTGTCCAGACCAAGGAAAACTATTTTCATTGTTTTGCGTGAAAGACCTAAAGATGTTTTTTAAAACGTGCACGTGTATGAAGTTACTTTAATGTCTATCATTTTATTCATCTATCTATATACGGATATACAGTATAGTAATTAGTAATTACTACATTATAGTAATTGAATACCCTATACCTATACGCCCTACATAAAAGGGTCTCAATATACTGATTAACTGATAGTATTACGTTTGTCCATTTAAAATATAGATCCCATGACATGGACTCACACACGAAAATGAATGACATGGCAATTCCGTATGTTCATGCCAATCTTTAATACAAAGTAATGCACATGAAGAAAAAAATTCGTTTTTGTATCATTGTGTACTTGTTAGCTTATAGCCAATCACCGTCTAGTAATACTATAAACTACATAGTTATTATGGCCATGTTACACCAGGAAATTTTTGCTGCAACTTGGAACGCAATTTCGGACACAGAGTGATGTTCGGTAAAGAGTATATTCGCAGATAAAGTGTAAGCATGAATCTCGTCTTACTTTGCCGATATTTTGTTACTGAACATGCCCAGAATGATAATTATGATAGTGACACGCGGACCACGTTCATTGTTTTCCTGTGCGTACATTTCTACATACATACCTATACATACATTATTCAGCTCACTCCCCGTTGGGGCTTTTCAGTGACCGATTACATCAAGTATCTCGCTTACCTATATTATGAACAAAGCCTACATTATCTATTTTTACAACAATTGTGATATTACTTTCCTAACCTGTATATCCTAACCCACCCAGTCAGCTTTCCCAATGGGAGGAAACCGGAGTGCCCGGAGAAAACCCACGACTTTCGGCAGAGCGTTGACTTACTCTTTTCACATGAGTGTGATGAGCATAGTCCTCAGCGAGAATCGAACTCAGGACTCAGAGGTGAAAGGCGCTTGCCCTGACGACTGCGCCACCGAAGCCGAATAACATGGCTTAGCGCAGAAATTGCGTTGAAAGTTAAAGTTGCAGCAAAAATTGCTCCGTGTTACATGGCCTTTACATTAGAACTATAAATCATTTTGCCTGTTTGTAGGCAAGTGGAGAAAGATCGAGAATTAAATCTTCATATAATCTCACCGAAAAAATTCATCATGTCTTTCATCCAGTTCCACCATTTGTACCAAACAGTCATGTTGACTCTTGTTTTGTCTAAAATTATAAAAATCTATTTATATTAACGTTTATGTATAAACAGAATGGTCACTTATACTATTATGTTCGCCCGTAACCCGAGTATATCATATCAAACCTTCTTTTTTGGGGAAGGAAAGGGGATTGGGAGGGGAGGAATGGAGGAGAGGGAATAAAGTGATCAACGAAATAACCAGGAAATATAGCCTCAGGTTAGTTCACACGAAACTGGACGAATTCGGAACCGCACGCAAATTCGCTTAGGTTCCATTTGTTCACCTGGGAATTCGTACGGTTGCTGCACGTGCTTGAACTCGTCATGTCCGGTGTCACAGCGGATTTGGTCCCCCCTCAAAATGGTCCCCCCGGCATAAATCCGCGGGGGAACAAATCCGCGGGGGGACCAAATCCGCTGTGACACCGGGTACATGCGTCCCATGTAAACGCGAAGGGCGCATGAAATTGAGTTCGGATGATTTTCGAATGGACCGTGTGAACAAGTAAAACTGAACGAAGCGTACAGTTTCAGATTCGTCCTGTCTCGTGCGAACATATAGACTTTTACATGAAGACTTTTCAGCCCGGGCTGAATTTCAATTACAATACAATACAATACAACTTTATTTCACTCTTAAATAGGAAAATATATACATAAATAACAATTCTTAAATAATTAGTATATAGATATCACATCTATTTTACACCGGGATGAAATCTCAGCCTGGGCTGAAACAGTGAAATAGAGCTGTTCCGTCTATTTCAATCATTAAAATGCTGATTTTCTCTACTATTTGACCTCTGGTTGAATTTGGAGATTCAAAACACAAAAATATAGCCATTTAAAATGTTTTTCAACATGCACGGACCGAGATTTCTCGTCGATTACATGACGATTTTCAGCCCGGTCAACCAGGATGAAATTTTCATCCCGGGTGCATCAAACCGGGATGAATTTCCAGCCCGGCCTGATAATTTAGACCGAAGTAATCCGAAACTCCGTTTTACCAGTATTTTATCGTAAGCCCGGGCTGAATTTTCAGCACGGTTAGCCGGGCTAACTGTCAGCCTGGCTGAAAATATCCATGTAATCGGCCCCAAAGTCTAAAAATTATCAAATTAGGCATTATATACTCGTTAGGTACATCTATAACGTCATAAAAAGGTGAATTTTCACTGAAAAATATTATATTTTACGAACCTTCTTAGGCGAAAACTGGCAGTGCTTCAACGAATATTATATTCTATATTGATATATATCTCTGCTTCAATGAATAAAAGAATATGAATAAAGGGCTTTAATTCCATTAGTGGTGAGTTTTCAATTCTTTGTCAGGCAGGGTTTTGTTTGTACTCTTCGACGTGGCTAAAATGACGTTTTCTGCGATATATACATACGATTTTAAAATTATGATAAAAACTATAGTTATGTTATGTACGTTGTATATAGCTATATACTCTTCGTCATGACAACACGTGCATGCAACAGCATTGCTAATGACTACATGTGTCTTTTGTACCACATAAATTAACGTGATTGAAAGTTCGGTTCCATGACAGCAAGATTTTAATCAAATTTATGATCATACAGCCAGATATGATTGGCGGCAAACGTGAAAATAACACGTCAATATAGTTGAAATCTAAGACCCCGTTTACACTAGAGCGAAAGATTCTGGATTCATCAAGAAGTGACAAATCCGATAGAAAATCACTCTCGGTTTTGAGTTCTATCCAGAAACTTTGAATTCAGAAAAAATATAGAAACTTGTATCCGGAAACATTTGAACCCGAGAAAATTCGAATCCGCAACCTTTTTGGCGGCTATAAGTACTTTCTTCGTTTGATAAATATATTAACAGAGAATATTCATGTTATTCTAATCCGAAAACCGAATTTATAGAAAGTTTTTGTTTGTTATGAATGTGGTGTTAACGCTCGTATCCGAGAACCTATCTCCATGCTGTTTCAGACTTTTAGTGTAAACGGTTTACGTATCCGAATACTCAAATCCGGCAACTTTAGCGAATCCGGAATCTTTTGCTCAGTGTAAACGGGGTCTAAGATAGCCAGGCATAAGCCAGGTAGAAAAAAAATATCGGTTTTGTATTTCCTGTTTACACTTTTGAACTAGCCTGATATTTTGTACTTAGTCTTAATAGTCGGAGAATTTTTAATTAGTTTGCATTTCATGTTTATACTGCCACGTATAGAACTTTAGGTCTATAAACATTTTTCTTGCTTGTAAGAATAGATTTAGTTTACATTTTACATTTTCTCTCTATTCGCTGTTCAATATTGTTTGTTCCTGGGGTACTAGTAGTACATAGCTTCAGCGGTGACGTCACGAATAGGTTCCATGTGCTCACATGCGTGCTAGCTTCAGAACGACATGGACTAGGCTGCATTTTAACCTGATGATGAAAGTTTAGTCCCAGAGCTCGGCTATAAATCAGACGAAGCTACAAAACCGATAAAGATAGTTCATCTCACACTTTAGGCAGTGAAACTTGCAGCAGCTCAAAATCTTGTGAGTAGTTGCAGAACACAAACGTCGTATTAGCAGGCACCACAAATGCATCGCCTTCACTCAAAACATGGTCACCATAATCTTTCACATTCAACTCAGTTCTTCCTTTAAGAACAAATGTAAAATGTACATCACAATCATGACTGGAATGCACCTCAGTCAAACCAGTTGGCTTGGCAATGATCACGCTAGCTACACCTTTAGTAGCTTTATGTACACCAGTGTTACAAATTTTGAATCCATTCTTTAACTCCCAGACAGTATTCGTAGCTTGATGGTGGTGAAAAACTTGGCCTAGGAATTCACGTTCAGGTCTGTACGCGGTAGTAGGTAATTTAGTATGGTGGTCAAAGGAAGTCATGTGCTTAGCAGGAACACCTATTTCAATGACTTGTAGATCATCTCCCGATCCCAAAACCCGATGCCTGATTTCAGGTGGCTGAATCGCACAATCACCAGGGTATAGAGTGAAAGGCTCCCCTTGATCCTCGTAGACAACTTTGACCCATCCTTTATAACAGTATATCAGCTGAAACAACACAGTGTGATAATGCACCATGTCAGAGACTGGGCCACCATTCGGAATGTGAATATGGGATGCAATCAAAGCTCCACCTAATCTTGAGGGAATCAAATCTCGATATAGCATTCCGGCACGGCCAACCACCCACGAGTCACCTTTATCCAAATGAGTTATCTCAAATTTCTGTTTAGGTAGGGGGGTGTTAAGTCTTGTTGATTTGGGGAAGATGTTTACAGTAGTGCCATTGGGAGCAGTGTTCCCTGATGATAATTTTTCTTCAAGTTTGCCGGGATTCTCAGTCAAAATATGTATAGTTGGTGAGGGTATGTCAGCTCTTTTATCGATCTTCAATGTCAGTCCATATCCTGAGAGCACAGAAACAGTGGGATTATCGGCAGGGTAAATGTTATCTTGTTGAAAGCCAAAGTTTGTGAAGAACTTGATGTCTTCAGGAAGATCTTTGGATGGCAATATAATTAATCCTTGTCCTTCCATTGAGAACCTGAATGGGAAAATATTCGAATATTGTAAAAGCAGCTTAATACAAAATACAAAATTAATGCAGATTACATTTCATTGTTTTTGAAGATTGTGGTATTCAGCCCTTGCAAGTGACGTTATAACTCGTAATTGTTGGGCTTCCGTCGTTTTGTGTGGCAAATTCCAATGGGCAATTTCAAACTATAATTAAAATGAAATCCAACATGGCTGACATTAAAACTTTCCTTATTAACTCGAGTTCTAGACATGCTAAAACAACAAACTATACACCAAGATACTTCTCGTTCTTGAAGGATTCTAGCGATATATAGATTATATCGATAATGATATAGAATTCCAACGAGATATAGCTTGTTATATATTCGCAAGATATAAGCGAAAACGGCACTTCGATGACGTAATCTCGAGTGACTGCAAGAGCCGAACAAAAGGCATGGTACAAACTTAACGAACTAGCTTAATAAAGAAAAGGACAGAACTATCTAAGGGTACAACGTAAGTAAATCGAGGTTACTGAGCGAGCGAGCATGAAGCGAGAAAGCAAGGCAGCTGGAAGCAATACTATAACATTTATGTAGGAGGTGAAATTTAGAATTTTCTAAACGCATTGCATTGTGCATTTGTGGTCGCTGTTCTTGGTCTCTACATGCATTGCGGTCGGCTTTTCTGGGTAGCTCTCTTCATGAATGCGATCATATTTAGACTTTCTTTTCACACATCAGATTTTCTCGACATATTTCAATCATACGCGACTTCATTGCGCTATAGCCTGACTAAATATGCACGTAGCGCATGCTTTTACTTTAATAACTACCAAACACAAACTTCGTGAAATCTCTCTTAATAAACTTAACTTTACTAACTATTTTGGAGACCTATTTTGTAACGATTGTAAATATTTACTAAATTGTAAATGTATTAATTATTAATTAGCTTACTTTGATTAATATTGTTCTCATATGTAAATTACAGTAATGTCATTCTGTTATATTTGTAAATAGTGTAATATTGCGAGGGTCGTATGTTAGATAACTATTATGGTTAATACGTTTCCCTCTTGAAATAAAGTATGGTTAATACGTTTCCCTACTACTACCGCCACTGCCGCTACTACTACCGCCACTGCCGCTACTACCACCGCCACTGCTGCTACTACTGCCGCCACTGCCGCTACTACCACCGCCACTGCCGCTACTACCACCGCCACTGCTGCTACTACTGCCGCCACTGCTGCTACTACCACCGCCACTGCTGCTACTACTGCCGCTACTACCACCGCCACTGCTGCTACTACGGCCGCCACTGCTGCTACTACTACTGCCGCCACTGCTGCTACTACCACCGCCACTGCTGCTACTACTGCCGCCACTGCTGCTACTACCACCGCCACTGCTGCTACTACTGCCGCCACTGCCGCTACTACCACCGCCACTGCTGCTACTACGGCCGCCACTGCTGCTACTACTGCCGCCACTGCCGCTACTACCACCGCCACTGCTGCTACTACTGCCGCCACTGCTGCTACTACTGCTGCTACTACCACCACTGCTGCTACTACTACCGCCACTGCTGCTACTACTACCGCCACTGCTGCTACTACTGCTGCTGCTGCTACTACTACTCCTACAGGCTGGCGCACACTGGAGCTATGTGCTTAGCCAAATGTCACACGTGCCCAATGGCGTAAGGAGATAGCTCTCGTGTGCGGGCGATTTACGAACGACTTTTGTCATTCGCGCAACTTACGGCAAATATCTAACATGTTTGATAATTTCTGCCTCGCGTGCCAAAATCTTTCCGTGTGCGGCGAACGAAAGCTATCTGCTTGCGGATTGTCGTAACAGCGCATGCGTAGTATACGAAAGTAAACATCCAAGATGGCGAACAGCTCACAAAATGGATGAATGTGAAGACGAAGAGGTGTTGTTACTTTGTTTGCATTGTGACAGTGAGACGTTCTCTCGGGCTGATCGAAAAACGCATTTGCGTGTCTTGCTTTACTATCAATGGGTTCACCATAGTTAAAATGCTTTCAAATGACTGCCTGTCAATACGATGATATTGTCGAAATTGCTCTGGCTCTTCGGCATTTAGTTCTTGAACAAGGTTCGCGTAGGCTCCTTGACCCTGTCGTCTCATAATCCATCGCTTCGTCCATGTCTGACGATTCAATGCTCGTAAGCGTCGACGGCGACGACGCAACAGCAAACAAAATAACAACACCTCTTCGTCTTCACATTCATCCATTTTGTGAGCTGTTCGCCATCTTGGATGTTTACTTTCGTATACTACGCATGCGCTGTTACGACAATCCGCAAGCAGGTAGCTTTCGTTCGTCGCACACGGAAAGATTTTGGCACGCGAGGCAGAAATTATCAAACATGTTAGATATTTGCCGTATTAAAGTGGCACGAATGACAAAAGTCGTTCGTAAATCGCCCGCACACGAGAGCTATCTCCTTACGCCATTGGGCACGTGTGACATTTGGCTAAGCACATAGCTCCAGTGTGATACGGCTGCTTAAGGAGGAAATTTGGAAGGAAATAGTATTTGGAAGGAAATTGGGAAGAAATTTGGAAGGAAAGAAGAAGGAAATTATCCTATTTCTTATAAATCCTAAGAATACGGCAATTCCCAAGCAAATTCGCTTCAGAAAATGCCGAAAATGCTGTCCTGGAGAATAGAAAATCTGACCCCCCTATTATAACACAACTCAGAAATTTTAATATTATAAAAATAATCAATGCTGAGAAAATTTTATCACAACTACTACTTCGTTCTACTTCGGGTAAATTTAGGTAACTTCCCCTCCTTTGACAACCCCTCCCCTGAAATCTCCATGATCCTTTTAACCCGAGAAATACACCGTTATTCAAGATAAATTGATATAATGTGTTTTTAAACTAGAATCTTCAGGTTAAATACGTAAAATACCAGCTAAAATTCGGTAATTCTATTCAAAATCCACAAGAAAAAGGGGAAGGAATTTATAAATTTTAGGAAGGAAGTTTTGTGAAAATATTGAAAAAGAAGGAAATTTTGAGCAGCTCGGAAGGAAATTATTTTTTTAAGAGTGGAAACACTGGTTTTAACCAGTGAGCTCTATATATATCTGGAGTAAGAACTTCTAATGTTCGGCCAATAGGCCAAGTGAAGCCAAAGATGGCGGCAATTGACGTCCAAACTCATGAAGGTCATAAACAGTTTTCATACCATTTTTCTAGCTAATTCCAGTTTATACTAACAGATCGCATCGCTAATCAAGTTATTAGTTCATAAAATCATGATGTTATTGTTTACATCGGAGTAAAAACACAAAATTTCGGCACACTCCTTGCCGGCTTGTGCAAACCGCGCGGTCGAAAACAATAGAAAGGGATTGGCACTGGACGTCAATTTCCGCCATCTTTGGCTTCACTTTTTGGACATAAGTTCTCACTCCAGATATATATATATAGAGCTCACTGGTTTTAACCAGTGAGCTCCATATATATCTGGAGTAAGAACTTCTAATGTTCGGCCAATAGGCCAAGTGAAGCCAAAGATGGCGGCAATTGACGTCCAAACTCATGAAGGTCATAAACAGTTTTCATACCATTTTTCTAGCTAATTCCAGTTTTTTCTAACAGAACGTATCGCTAATCAAGTTATTAGTTCATAAAATCATGATGTTATTGTTTACATCGGAGTAAAAACACAAAATTTCGGCACACTCCTTGCCGGCTTGTGCAAACCGCGCGGTCGAAAACAATAGAAAGGGATTGGCACTGGACGTCAATTTCCGCCATCTTTGGCTTCACTTTTTGGACATAAGTTCTCACTCCAGATATATATATATAGAGCTCACTGGTTTTAACCAGGTTTTAACCATAGGGTTTTAACCACTGGTTTTAACTAGTAGAGTTCACTGATTTTAACCCACGACATTTTACCTTCAGTC
The DNA here is from genome assembly GCA_016169945.1 of Trachythela sp. YZ-2020. Classification (NCBI taxonomy): domain Eukaryota; kingdom Metazoa; phylum Cnidaria; class Anthozoa; order Malacalcyonacea; family Clavulariidae; genus Trachythela; species Trachythela sp. YZ-2020. The sequence goes on from JADLSH010000387.1 coordinate 8,092,344, forward strand.
CACCAATGTGAACATTAGTCATTAAATTAATCGGCAACGTACAAGTTCACATTTTATCTTTATTATATATGCATCACCATGCAGCGTGTAGGATTAAGTAATTTAATTCGTCGAAGCTCGACATCCAAACTAGACCTGTCCTTAATTGAGCATTCAGTGTTTAACGGACCATAACTTTCAAAATAGCTAAAAATGTCTAAATTATTGACTATTGGTCTATTGTAATTGTATTCGACCACTTTAATATCAATGAAGAACGGCATTGAGTATTTTTTCCATTGCTTAAATCATTCTGAAGTTATTGCGGTTTTATTATGAAAATTATCTGTCTGGCTCTACATTCGAATGTGAAAGTAGAGCTGCGAACGTGAAACTAGCAGGGATGGCATATTGTCTTTTAATAATTTGTCTTTTATTGTCTTTTATTATTAAAAGAAGAATTGAAATATGACCGGAATTTGTCTTTTATTGTCTTTTATTCAGACTTTTTATAAACTGAGTTTATTTTTCTTCGAAACTTTCTGCGCCATTGATCACACATTTTACAACAACAACATATTTTTACTCTGCACATTTTGAATGATGGAAAATCCTGGTAACCAGCATATCTTATGAGTGGTCCTGGTGAAAAACGTGAAAAAACTTATATTGTGACATGTCTTTGTCTTTTATTGTCTTTTATTATCTTTTATTGTCTTTTATTGTCTTTTAATGAATAAAAGAAAAAAGAAAAAAAAAATTCTGAAAAAATTGTCTTTTATCCATCCCTGGAAACTAGAGCCATCTCACATCTGTCTCATCGTTCGCCAATGTCCAATGGCGTTTCTTTGAGGTTTACATGTTTGATATATCTATTGCTTTTACTTTAGATATAAACAACTAAAACAATAGGATTCTTACTGCCAGCACTTTTTCTGTAGGATAGATATTTCGTTGTGATTCCGTGTCTTCAAGATCAAAATCCCGTTGCAAACAATACAAATATTTCTGATTTTCTAGAATTTCTGCAGAGACATTACTTCATATAATATTGCGCAACGAATAAATTATAAAAATGCTTTAACGTATTTACCCGTTTAAGCGCCGTCCTCGACTAAGCGCTTCATATGAGAGTAAAAATAGCGCTGCCCTGGAATAAGCGCCGCACTTATTCACAACAATGCGGCGCATAATCGAAGCACCGTAAGATGAATTGTTGGAGCTCAAACCAGCTACAGTGCATATCAATCTTTAATCAGCCTCAGACATTTATTATCTTGTACTACATTGTTTTTACGTTCAAAGTGAGTATATTTCAATGCTCTGTCGTTTAACTCTCTCTCTCTCTCCAGAACTTTGGAAATGCGCAATTCCGTTGTGAAGGCAGATACAAATAGAATATTTTTTAAGAACGCCATCTCAGAACGCTGCCCTGAATAAGCGCCGCCCTCAAATAAGCGCCACATCAAAAACACTAAAAAATTCAAAGAGCGCCACAGCGCTCAAACGCGTAAATACGTATTGGTTTCCGACGACAGACTAGACTTGGGGAGTTATAAAGGATTGGGGAGTTATAGGCAGGGGCGTACATATCGATTTTGGCTGGGGGTGAAGTTTCGAAATGAGACCGACTCATAAATTAAGACCGTCCTCTCACACACCCCCCCCCCCTCCCCCTAATTCTAAATCGACGTGTGCTGCTCCAATAAGTTGAATGGCAACACAACTCGAATCGCGAAATTCGTGCAAAATCACAGTTAAAGAAAAACTTGTAGCTGTGACTGGATGATTTAAAATATGCGTATCAAAGTGTTCAAATTTTCAGTCATGCATTCGTGATTACATATCATACGAATGCATGACTGAACTTTTGAATACTTTAATACGCATATTTTAAATCATCTAGTCACAGCTACATGTTTTTCTTTAACTGCGATTTTTGCCCGACTCAGAACGCGTCATTTGGATACGATGTCATACTGCCTTTAGTTTTTAGAAATTACGTACACAGTGCTGTCAGTGCTAACTCTTAGGTGCTAAAATTATTAGGGACAGGATTCACAGACTTGAGTGGTGTCACTAGTATCATAATGAAAATTTTGTTACCTGTTTACTGTTGTTCGAATATAATATAAAAAAACTTAAAATATTGTCGGACAATCTTGTTATATTAACGATTAGTTATTTTCGGAAAAAGTTTCTGTGTTTTAGCGCTTCGTGCTCTTGCATTTCGTGCTAATGTTTTGCTAATGTTCTGGTTATTTCAGGCTATTTTCGGACTTTATATACTTCACTCGTTGACATACTTCAAAAGTGGGGGCTTGAAAAACCCAAATCGTGTTTCGTACTTCGAGTTATTAAGCCCACTGATCAGATCAGTGGTTAAGCCCCCAGCGAAAAAGGGCTTGGTTAGGGCGTGGTCGGGGCTTAACTCGAAAAGGCTTAACTCAGTGTGACCAGATTTGGTAAATTAATTTACTTTTGGTAAAATTTGGTAAATTTTGGCAAAGTTTTGGTAAAATACAATTTTGGTAAATTTTTTGGTAAAATTTCTCAAAAATAGAGAAATTTAGTACTTTTTTGGTAAAATCTAGTTTGCTTATAATAGTTTGCTGTCATTTCACTGATACCTCGTAATTTAAAGTTACCCCCGGATGTCTAGCCTGAAATCCCCAATTTCAGGCATGCACCTAAAATAGGTAATTTGTGGGTATTTCGGGTTAATTTTGGTTACGTATATTGCCTTGGCGGGAAATTTGTATATTCAGTTTTTTTGACATGTTCATATTCAGTCATCGCATTCTTTATGCTAAAAGCATTTGTTACGACAATGACTGAATCTGACAGTACTATCGGACATGGTAGTTAAGCGAAATGGTTAAGCGAAAGTGATTCAACGGAAAATTTTACGTTTTACAAAGTATGTCGATGTCAAATTCAAGCTCGTTTGGTTACAATTCGCCTACATGGAAAAAGTGCGAAACATACTTCATTAATGAACAGTATGTCGGGTAGCTAAAACTATTGTCGAAATTCAAAATATATCATTGCTCATCAGGAGTTTTCATATCAGTTTTTTAATCTTGTACTTATGTCCTTGCATTCTTCACAATACTATTAACAAGATCTTTTTGGACGCCACGAAAAGAGTTTGAAAGTGTGCTTAAATTATTCTTTGATGGTTTGATGCACATTTTGTTACCAAAAAGGGAAAACACGTGCTTAACACGTGTTTGGTAAAAAATAATCCAATTTGGTAAAATTTCAGCATGTCATTTGGTAAATACCGCTGACAAAATCTGGTCACACTGGCTCAGTGAGCTCTATATATATATATCTGGAGTGAGAACTTATGTCCAAAAAGTGAAGCCAAAGATGGCGGAAATTGACGTCCAGTGCCAATCCCTTTCTATTGTTTTCGACCGCGCGGTTTGCACAAGCCGGCAAGGAGTGTGCCGAAATTTTGTGTTTTTACTCCGATGTAAACAATAACATCATGATTTTATGAAATTTTATTTATGGAATTAGCTAGAAAAATGGAATTAGCTAGAAAAATGGTATGAAAACTGTTTATGACCTTCATGAGTTTGGACGTCAATTGCCGCCATCTTTGGCTTCACTTGGCCTATTGGCCGAACATTAGAAGTTCTTACTCCAGATATATATGGAGCTCACTGCACTGGCTTAACTCGAGGGTCTTTAACTCAAAGATTACCGACCTCTAGGATTCTTACTGCTATCACTTTTTCTGTAGGATATTTCGTGACTTTCGTCAGTTTCGTGTCTTCAAGATAATCACAACACATCCTGTTCGTGTGGCTGTGGTGCAAATGATACAAATATGTCAAGAATGTCTGCAGACACGTTACTAAGGTTACTTCTGCAGACACGTTTATAGTACAGACCCCGTGGACAGACCATAGACAGACTTAAACAATGGCGTTTGTATTATTAAGACAAGCAAGATTATGGTCCTCGTATTTGACTGTCCTATCTAAAACGCAGTATTATCGTCATGTTAGTACTCTGCTCCAACACAGGTATAAAGTCGGTCAAAACTTGGATTTTTGTCGTGTTCTTATGCTTCGTGCTCGGCTCGCGACCTGGCAAATCAATGCAATGCGTGACTGAAGTTTATGTTCGTAAATAACCGAATGCATGAACTAATCTATCGAACTAATTTTTCAGTTTTAGTGTAAATCAAGCAACGAGATATGCATCAAGCAATCATTCCAATATCATTAAATGCAAGAGCCCGGATTTAGACAATATTGTTGAAGATAAATCCCTCCCGGCATTCCTATTTGATAAATTTGATACATTCGGCAACAAACCTGCTATGGTATGTACAGTATTATTACAATGTACTGTTTTTCAATATACTGTCAATTGCCCTTTCCTGCATTTTGAGAGGATGTATTCCACAGCCCTCGTAATTCACCCTTGTAGGCCGCATTCCGCAGCCCTTGTAATTCGCCTATTTTCTTTTGCCTCCGTAAAATCGGCGATTTTTTTGCCGAGGCAAGTCAGAACGTTCTCAATATTCCTTGGTGTCAGGCGTCGCCGTCGGGGTCCAGTTAGGGACCGGTCATTATTAATAGGAGTGGGGGAGGAGAATTTTCTATTTTGTATTTTTTTACAATTGAGAGACCCCCCCTAAATAAACTGAAATTAAATTGTGCACCCCCCCCCCTTCATATTAGAAAATTTCTTGTTGACCCCCCTCTTTTTCATAGATTATTTCTCTTATTCATAGATAATTTCTCTTATTCATAAATACTTGCCGATGGAGATTCCCAGACACTATATATACATGGGATTAATCGATAAGATATCAAAGTGAACCAACTCAAATATACCAGCAAAATGACATTGCATTGATATGTATATTAAATCAAGGACGCCAAATGCAATTTGACCCCCCGTTTTCAATTACCCTTAGAAAATCCCTCCAAGCACAGGAGAAAACCAACCAAACCCTGCTTACGTTTTGCTTACATAATTTTTCAAGTACAGGGTAGTTAGTTAATTTAAGTTACCCTTGACCTATATAGCAGGCTTAACTAAGCAGTAAGGGGCAGTGGTGGAAATTCACTTTTTCTGGTGAGGGGGCAAATCTTCCTAAATTTCTGAGAAACCCCCATTTAGCCCTTTTTAGGTCAAAAGTTCCAACAAATTGTACATTTTCCGCAAAGGTGGGGGAAGTTGTCCCCTACCCCACCGAGATTTCGCCACTGCTCCGGAGGAAAACACGATTACCCATAATTTTAGAAAGTTAAGGAAATATAATCTACCAATAGTAAATACCAATAGATTTTTATTTATTTATTTATTTACTTTACAACCATATAATACAAAAAACATACATGCATGGTTGAAGAACTCTTTAAAGAACTCTTTATGATGAACTTTAGATCTCCCATTCCATGGCTTTCCTTTTTTCCAGGTGTGATAAATAACAGAGCGGAATTAGTACCCTCGCCCCGGGCTATTGGGGATTAGGAAAGTCTTTGGGAAATTTAAGTTTCTTGACTATACACTTTTGTCACAGGTATATTTTGAATTTTTTGCTCGGTCGCCACGAGGGTGACCTTTGCAAAAAATCTGGTTGCCAGATGGAAAATGTGGTCGCAATTGGCGATTCACTTTGGTGTACTGATGTCATCCTTGAAACAGACACATCCTACAGAAAATAATTCTAGTTTTTTCTTTAAAACCTAGGAATGCTTTTACTTTCTGACAGAAATGAAATTTTGAATACATTGGGCTCTTTGCCCAAATGCATTCTCTTGTTCTACGCAACTGAAAGTACATCGAAAGTACTGGAAAGGTGTGTTTATAACCACATCTATGATTTCATATCAACTAGAATCAATAAATTGCAACATGGCTTCCAAGCAACTGATTCAGGTTTACCATAATATTTTGGAAGTTTTGGATAGACGTAACGAGATAGATATTATATATCTTGACTTCACCAAAGCCTTTGACAAAGTGTCCCATCCCTTGCTGTTTCAAAAGCTTGAAGAGTTTGGATTTCGTGGGCGGTTAATGCTAGCTGTGGCTCAAGAGCTATTTCAGGGTTTGTGCAAGTTCCCAATAAGAAGATTTAAGGACTTTTCAAAGACTATTCAAGCACTAAAATGAAATTTCTCAAGGACTTTTTATTGTCTTGCAAACAAAACACTATCCAAATATAAGAACAAATATAGTAGACTCTGATAAAAAGATGGCGGCTGAACGATAACCATAGTAAAAGAGTGGAAGACAAGCGACTTTCTTACAGTATTTGCTAGATAAAATTATGAAAATGTCCTCATTCGATAATTATATTCTATTTTGAATTAACATTATGTGTGATTTTCAAGCACTTTTCAAGCACTTTTAACAAATTTTGTATTTTCAAGCACTTTTCAAGTGCCCTTGAAATTGATTTTTCAATTTAAGCACTTTTCAAGGAGTTTAAGGACCTGCACGAACCCTGTATTTGTCAGGAAGAAAGCAAAGGGTTGTTTTGGAGGGACAACAATCAGATTGGCTGGCTGTTTCCTCGGGCGTTCCACAAAGCTCTATTCTGGGACCTCTGTTATTTTCACTATTCATAAATGACTTGCCAAACCAAATAGCATCTCCCTCCCAAATTGGGTCTATATGCCGATGACAGAAAAATGTGTAGAGTGATAAAAAACGAAGCCGATGTGGAACAGTTTCAGGGTGACCTGTCAAATGTTCATGACTGCATGGAGTATGAGATGGTGGATGCAGTTCAATACTAAAAAATGTAAATTTATGCGTTTTTCGCATAAAAAGTCTTTCAAGGATATCTATTATGATATGAATGGCGTGTTGCTGGATCGAGTTAAGACAGTGAAAGATCTAGGAATCTCGGTGACGGATGACCTGCGCTGGTCTCAACATATATCAGAAATAACTTTGAAAGCGAACAGAACCTTAGGCTTAGTTAAAAGGGTATGCAGAGATATAAAGAATGTCCATATTAGAAAAATTCTGTACTGTTCGTTGATAAGACCTCAACTGGCATACGCAACTGAACTGTGGTCCCCTGAACAAGTCACATACAAGCGTATGTTAGAAAATATTCAACGAAGAGCGACTAAATTTATTCTCGACTGTATATTTACCCTCTACACTGCAGTTACACGGAGAGACTAGTTAAGTTGAACTTGCTTCCCTTAGAACATAGAAGAACGTGGAACGATCTGGTTTTCTTTTTTAAATGCCAAAACGGCTTATACGATCTAGATATTTCAAATATTGTCAAAAAACGGTTTGTTAGATATAACATTAGATCTTTCAACATCAACAATTTTTATGAGATCAGATGTAACACTGAATTTTATAGACACTCGTATTTTCCAAGAGTAATTAGCGCTTGGAATCTATTGTCAGATGATCTGAAGACCGTTGCAGAGATTGGAGCATTTAAGAGGAATCTGAGAACCTATTTTTATGAAACCGTGAATGTTTATACACCTCCGTAATTTTTAATTTCTGTATTTTCTATAGTAGCTTTACTGAACTTTAGTTGTTAACCTGTATCATAATGTATGTTATTCGTTCGTAATTATGGTAGGCAGATTCAATTGGGGCTACGCTCTGTCTGCTCACCTATCATCTGTTGTAATTTGTTTTGATGATGAAGTTATTAAACTAAACTAAACTATTTAATTTTAAGAATTGTTTATTAAACTTCAAAGATACTTTGCCAATTTTATGTTTAAAAGAGTTTTACTCTTGTTGCGTTTTTTCATACAAACCCTTATTTACTTCGGAAGCAAGTGCGATATGTATCTGGCCATTCAAACTATCTTTGAAGTTTAATAAACAATTCTTAAAATCAACAACAAAACTTTAAGGTTAACATATACTAAATGCTGAGTCTCTGACTCCCAAGATTGTATATTTGGTCCTTGCGCGTTACACCTTATTGATAATTACCTCCGCCAGGAGTTTTCATCTGGGTTTGTGTGTGTGTTTGTGTATAAGCACGATAACTAAAATACCCATAACTTTTTATACGAAAACTTGTGAAGCTATAATGGCCATAAGCCAAGGAAAAATCGATTAAATTTTAGTTCAATTTGATTGACAATTGGATAGGAAAATTCGGTTTGTCTTGCTTTCCGGGGCTAAAATGAATTGAATGCATAATTGTGCATGTATAATTTATGCATGTATAATTTATGCATGTATAATTTATGCATGATACTTGACTTAATCTGTTGCTGGCGGACGCATGCAGTCTCTGAGAGCCCTCTATTATTTCATTGTATTTCATATTGTTTCTAAAACAACACTCAGCAAGAAACGTTGTCTTGATCAGTGAGACCAAATGCTTGCCTAGCTCGAGACACGAAATATTTCGTTGTTCTCTCAAAATTAGTGTGACAAAATATTACTAACATATCCCTGCATGAGGATGATTCTCTATTAATAATATTTATGAGAATTATTAACTTGTAATTTTTGCTTTCAGATTGATGGAATCACTGGACAGCAATACTCTTACCCACAATTGCAAGAAATGGTGATAAAATTGGGCTCAGCTTTGACCAAGCTCGGTTTGAAGAAAGGAGATGTGTGTGCCATATTTTGTCATAATGTTGCCGAATATCCCATTATCTATCTGTCCATATTATCTCTGGGTGGTATATGCACGTTAATATCTAGTATGGCAACTGTTCCTGAGTTAAGTTACCAGTTGAAAGACACAACAGCCCAATATATTTTCACGGTCCCGGCTTTTGCTTCCACTGCAAAAGAAGGGGCAAAACAGTGTGGATTGAAAGAAGTGATTGTAGTTGGAGAAGCGGAAGGCTGTAGGCCAATTTCTAAACTTTTTGAAGATGATGGGAAAAGTTTTCCAAAAGATGTTGAGATCAACCCAAAAGAAGATCTGGCGTTATTACCATATTCTAGTGGCACTACAGGTTTACCAAAAGGCGTTATGCTAACCCATTTCAACCTATCTGTGAACATACAACAAATGGTTGACACGCCGGGATACCATGATACTACCTTTGATGACAATGTATTGGGCATAGCACCGTTTTTTCACCTACTTGGTTTCAATATTGTTTTGGGCCCTTCCTTGTATAATGGGGCAACTATAGTAAGTTTGCCAAAGTTTGAGCCAGAGTTATTTCTAGAGACAATACAAAATTTTAAGGTAAGTTTCTATATATTATAGTACGGAGAATGGTGCTTATAATTGGAGAGCTTTAGCCCTCCCCCCTCATGGCCATATTTCCTGGGAAATTTCGCCCCCTCTCCGGAAATCTATTCCCCTTTTAAGACTGAAAAATTGTAAGAATATTTCATAAAACCAAGTCTCATATATGTAAAATATTTTTCACAAAATCCATTCTTTGTTACAGTATGTTTTTTCGCTGTATATTTGAAGACCGACATTTTTTCGTTAGGCTTGAGAAAATGCATTGTATTCCTATCATGTTTACAACGAAATCGTTTACGAACTATCAAAATTGCTTTTTACTTTGACTGTAGCAAGTTTCGATCTGGTCCTGTTATACCTACAGGTCCAAACATTTGCAACTTATATATTGTATAATGTGGCGTGGGGGGATTTCCGAATGGGGGGCGTATCTCGTATAGGGAATTTGGCCCTGGGGGCATATTTTGGGAGGTATATTTCCTGTTACAGTAATTTTTAAGTTTTTCGTGGATTTGGATAGTTTCCTATTGCTAAATTCGTTAGGTTCATAGAAGTATTACTACTACGAGTTTAACTTAATCACTATCATATAATTGATTACAGTCACACACAATAAATTTTGCGTGACACGGGATAACGTTCATTGCAGTAACGGTAAACGGGATGGAAGGAGAAAATATGCGGGACTCGGCCACTAGGGTGCTAAATTTCTTGAGATTTCCTAGGATAGGAAATTTGCATTCCAGCGGAAACATTTCAAGAAAATTTATATTAGTTTTTGCTATTAAAAGACTACCTGAGATCTTGCCCAGGGAAGTTGGAATACTATAACTTTGTATAAGTCATTACTAAGTGTTCCATATTTCGTCATTTCCTTTAGATTTCGAAAATGTCTACAGTTCCTCCTATAATTTTGCTTCTCGCCAAAGGTCCTATTGTTGACAATTACGATATAACGTCTCTAAGTTCTATTTTGTGCGGGGGCGCTCCTCTCTCAGAAGATATTGAAAAGATTTTTTCTAAGCGACACAAAACTACAAGAATCTGGCAAGGTAAAGATGTATATATATGATCTTACATGTAATCTTATTACATATTTTCAAGGAGTCCGAAGGACGAATTATGTTTTGGTGCTCAAAACTGATTTGTGCACAGCCACAAGTTATAACTGTTTGACTCACATCACATCACGTCACGTGACATCACATCACGTCACTTCATATCGTATCATGTCATATTAACTCTGGGTACGACTGTGGTACAACTGCTTAATATACCATACCACTCTGTGTAACTGATTACTATAGACAAACTGACAGCCATGCGAGGACAACCGACTATTGCTATTGAAGAAAGAAGTTTTCAACATGCACGGAACACAGGAACGCCGTCACTGCCTTTCCAACCCTACACTGCAGATTTTCATTAAGCCGTTATATGTGCTGTGTGTTATGTGTGTAATGTATAAATTAAATGTATTCTTATGATCTATCAGGTTATGGTCTAACAGAGACCAGTCCTGCAGTATTTCTATCTCCAGAGGAAGCAACAAGATCAGGATCATCTGGAGTAGTTCTCCCTAACACTGAAGTCAAGGTACTGTCATGCCACCAATGCCACCATGCTGTACTTTTTCTCAGGTTTTGTTTTGGTCTTTTTTTTGGAACAATGTTTCGACTTAACTGTCAGAAATTGTTGTTGTTATTGTTGTTAGTTGTTGTGTGCATGATATCATAAGGCATAACTGATCATGCGGTGATGTAAAATAATGAATATAACCAATAAAACAATGCTAGTTGGCAAATTGATCGTAAGTCGCGAAATTTAATTGCTGCCAGCGCCAGCGAGGTAGCACACTATTCTTGACGCTTTGGTTTTTTACTCGTGCCAGTTTCCTTGACCGAGCTATGTAAATGCCACAGATATAGAAGTCATAGATTGATGACTCGTATTACATCACTATATTCATGACAAACACACCAAAATTCAAACAAAATTTGCTCGGTTGAGCGGCCATTTTGTATGATGGTGCCTCAAGTAACTCGATGAGAGAAGCTTAATGGGAGGATTTGCTGGATAATCACAGCATTAATTTCACATTACCGTGGAATGTATTCAATATAGAAGAGTTGTTGACGGTTTTTCTTTGGAATAACGAACATTTGGCTGGTTTCAATGAGCTCAGGGATTAACGATTTGCAGTATTTTTGCCATTTAGAGCAACGATATCTAATAGAAAGTTGAAAGAGTTATTCCTGCAAATTTCTAAGCAAAATAATAGAGGTTTAAGTCAACAAACTGTCGTGTTACGAGCTGGCGGCTTAAATATGTGATTTCGCCGATCTGAATCAAGCATAAATCAAAGGCAATTTGTAATTTTTCCCTGTCAAATTATGACGTAGATAATGCAGTTTTGTGTTGGACTAAATTTAATTTTTTCAAGAGAAATACATGTAAAATATATTTGTTTTTTAACGTTTCATCAAGGTCACGAGTGTTTAAGCGCTCTTTCCACGGAATACACCAGTGTGTGCCCAGTCTTTCCCGATCTATATCAATATACGTTGGGAGCGTCGAGTTTGAGGCAGCATATTTCACATATTGAATTTGACCAGGAGTAAGAATTTCCCTTCGACCACGTGAAACTTCCTTTCCAACATGTTTCTACAGTATATTTTTGCTGGGTCAGAGAAGATTTCAGCTCCACGATTTTAGCTTCTATGTACTTTAGAACAGCGTCGCGTAACGTGAACAAGCTTCATGTACGAGGACGTTCTCGTGTATGCTATCTCTTATGTTGTGAATATTTTCCCGGGTTTCCGACGGGAAATACTATTTCCACGTCAAACCTTAACAACGTTATATGTAGTGCACTGAATCTTTTGATGAGATCGTTGAGTAGGGGTCGTTCTGCGGCCTTAAGAAAAGAGACTGCATGTGACGAGTCCAGATTCTCCTATAAATCCCATGTGCATGGAGACAATTTTTGACTGCGAAGAGATAGGAGTACGCATTCCTATGCCTATGTAGCCTATTTCTATGATTTTTATTATGAACAATAAATATACTGAATACATCACCTATAGGTGACTGATTTAAATACTGGAGAAGCACTTGGCGCGAATGAAGAAGGAGAAATATGTATCAGAGGTCCTCAAGTAATGAAAGGCAAGTATTTTTCCTTCTTGAAAGAAAGTTGAGAAGAGCTAAAATATTTTACAAAAAATCCCTAAGGTTTTGAATTTTTGAGATGTTTCTGACGAACCATGCTAAACTTCGAAATACTAGCATGATAGGACATGATGGATTATGTCATAATGGTCGGATTATAGATTAAGAAAAGGCTCTGAAGTAAAAGTATCCCGTACAATGGTATCCCGTTCAGTAGCTGTACCACTGAACTTAAGTAAGCTGGACTGTCTACACAAAAAATAACCTGTTTTCGTTTCGGTCGTAACTACTTGAACGAGATGAAGTGATTTTTCTTATTTCTTTCAGGTAGCTACAACCGAAACAATTTACTATTGAATACTTTCTGCACTGGATCCCAACATTTAAAATGCTATCTGAATAAGATAAGATAGCTGATTCGCCGATTCCAATGTACATACTAACGTTGGCTTCAATTGTAGACCAAATACAAATTGATATACAAGTGAGTCGTTGTCCCAGAAGAACGCCCCCCCCCCCCCCAACGCCCCTGGGCCATATTTCCTGTTATATCAACCATGCATGCACATGGCAATAATATTCAACGCCGTGCACTCCCTGATCATTTTAGGATACTATAACAATCCCAAAGCAACAAGCGAAACTATGGACTCTGATGGATGGCTCCGTTCTGGTGATATTGGATATTATGATTCTGACGGATATTTTTATATCATTGATCGATGTAAAGAACTGATTAAATACAAAGGTTACCAGGTATGTAAGACAGTAAGTTTTACAATATTAAATCTATGTGTTACATTTATCATTGATAGACCCGGTGTAAGTGGAATTTGGTGGAGGATGCACTCAGAATGCATATTATGAGTTTGGTTAAATATTTACTGTAGTTTGCTATACATTAATTTGACCTGTTTTCAAGCAGGTGTAATCGTCATTCCTCAAGGCTACCAATTTAGCAATACCAGCACATCCAACAATAGCAACCAAAGCAATTCCAACAAAAACTAGAACGAAACTACAGGCAACACTTGGTGCAGATATATGTACGTTTAGCGAACCTATTTTTCTAAAAATATTCCAATTCGCCAGTTTGATGAGAATATGAAGTAATTTGTTTTGAGAAGTTTTGCATAAAGTTCAGCTTTATTCAGAACGGTGTTAATGAGCTCGCCACAGGAGAATATACTTTATCGTTTCCATCCAAAATATGTTTGAAAATACAATAACTATGAAAACATTTTTCATATCCATGATTCTGTTACTGGCCATGACATTAGTGACATTGCTACAGACGATACAGTATAGACATTACATATAGACACATTTGTCATAATGTTTCAAACAATATCTGCCGTCTATTTTAATTAAATTAAAAATCAATTAACTTTGACATTTCCTTATTTTACTTTTCCATTAAGCTGTCGTACACAAACAATCCTGTTTCTATATCTATGACATCTATTTCTAAATTATACAGAAAATCTGCTAGATATTAAAACATGAGGATTGGACGGGATTTCAAGTCCTCATTGATCCAGTTCTGAGACTGAATTAATTTTGATCCAGTCTCAATGTACTTCACCAGGTATCCAGTACAATCTGTATCATGTGACCAAAATAAAGCAACATGGTTGGCTAATTTCCTCATATACAACTATACCTAAAATTGATTTATATTTCGTCGTTGTTATCAAGAGAATGTTCATGACAATAAATTGACTGCATATTATCTTTCCCCGACACAAACATCTTTCTAATCTGGTATTTTTACTCTGGCTAGACCACAATCCATCACGATTCAATAATAGCGTCGCTATTGATAGTCCCGTTGCTTGTCAAGATTGTGACAAGCCAGATTATGGCACCATACCTCCCACAACGCTTCCTATGGGCAATACCAAAAAGATATTGCTACTCAAAAAGAAGTCACTGGGGAAGGAGATAACGACATAACGTATTAACTTTGTTGGACCTTGGTGCCTCGATTCCTCAAATTTTGTTACTAATATAATGGATCAAATGAATTGTTAAAGTTCGACTTAAATAATTGGCAAGGGATTGTGCCAATATCATTCCAATGATATCAATAACACAATTTGGCCAACATATTTAGTCTAACGCATTGTCGATAAAGGAAATTATTTACCATCCACCAACGCTCCATCCTACATGTAGCACCCTCCTGATTGCTAATTTTTGTGCACCCCTTCTGAAACTGATCGTCGATTGAAATGGATGAATTTCAGCCGGGATGCCTTATATAGGCCAGTCTACTAACGATCTTTTACTAAATATCTGGATTATGTTGAGAAATATAATTCCTCAGGCTATGTTTTTAAACATTTTCCCAGGTTGCACCAGCAGAGCTCGAAGCAACATTAATTGCTCATCCAAAAATCCAAGATGCCGCGGTTATTGGTATCCCTGATGAAGAATGCGGCGAACTGCCAAAAGGTTTCGTTGTAGCGAAAGATATAAGTGCAGATGAAGTACATAGTTATCTGGAGGAAAACGTCGCTCCTTATAAGAAGCTGCGTGGTGGCATAGAATATGTTGATGAGATCCCGAAATCACTTAGTGGAAAGATATTAAGAAGAGTTTTAAAGGAACAGGAACTATCTAAGTAGTTAGGTCAGGTGCGGACTGGCTATCTCAGAGGGGCCTGGGCGATCTGGGCCAGAAGGGAGGGGGGGGAGGAAGCGCACCCCCGGGCCTAAATTTCAAAACTAATAGCGTATGCCCCCTGATACAATGGCTTTTCAGGGCAGCATTAATCATAAGTAGGGGGGTCAAATTAGAACCCCGGAAACGCCATTTCCTGCGTTTTGAGCAGCGGATTTATTCCAGTTGCATTTTATGAATTCTTTCCAAACATCAAGGTCTTATTTCGGTGAGTTATGCCTAAGTGTGCGTAGGAAATAGTTTGATATGGTTTTCCCCTCTTTCAAATTAAGCATACAGTATTTTACAGCTCAGTAATGATTTCTTGAGATTTTGACGCAGTTTAAATGTTTTTTTGTTGAAATGATAAAATATAGGCGTTAAATTTGTTCAAATTCAAATTGTTCGGGTCGTGTTTAGTTATTAAAATCTGCGTCCTTGTAGATTATTTGCAGAATTACTGGAGCGTAGCATTATACATGTATATCCTCGTCTTCGTTCTTTGATTTCTTTTGAATTCTAGTCAGTCTTACACGTTATGCTTGAAGTTTTTGTCTGTTTCCAAAAGAATGAAGTCCACGCTCCAGTAATTCTGCAAATGGTCTATTTAACGAAGATTTTCATATTAATATCACAAAAATCTGCCCGGGGCAGTGCCCCTGGATCCGCCCCCGCCATTTGATCGCGCGCCACCAAGCGTTCCTTTCGCTTAGACGATAAGAGAGCGCAGGGCCCTCACAAGCGTGAGCTCGTGAGGTTTATGCCGCTTATTCACACATGATTAATCTGGAACTGCTGGCGCTTGTACTAAAAATAACGTAAACGGCCATTTCAAGGGGCCTTACAAGCTGGGGCCCATCGGGCTTTTGCCCGGTGAGTTAGGTATATATCAGTTTACTGGTATATATTCAACTATCCATAATATTGACGTATAGTTTTTAAAGTTAGAAGTTTTTAGTGCAAAGTTTCACAATTTCTGTGAAATTTTGCAACTTGATTGTCATGAGTGGCCAAAATTCACACGATAAAACGATAGTGTAAACCTCTGGGGGGTTGTCGCGATGGGTGTGGTTTTTAGCGTTGATGACGTTTCAAGGATTTGGACCATTAGATTTTTGGTGGGGGGTGGGCATTTTTTTGGTGCAGGAATTTATTTTTTCGCTGGAAGCTGTGCAGGTATTTTTTTCCGCCATGATTTCCTTGCAGGATATTTTCTTGCATGTGAGCCTATATTTTTTAATGTCTGCATGACACATATGCGTGTTTATAGGAATACTAGAAAGGATACAGCTACAATTACAAAACAATTACGCCATGGACCATATCAGTAATAACTTCCTCTAAAATAGAAGCTGGAGCAGTTGAACGGCCTTCTTTTAAAATCTTGAGTGTTGCGGTTCCAGTGCAGCTTTTCAGTAGAGAGCCAAAACAACCTGAAAATATAATAAGAACTTCGACATTTCGCGCGAATGCCCTTCGTCTGGAAATTAGTAGCATGGGTCGGGGAAACACATTTACGCTTTTATACTGAATACAAAAGCGATCACGTGGTAAAAATGAACCAAGAATGAAGTAGAACCAATGAACCAGATGGATTTAGTCAAATAAAGTATAAACAAAATATAGAACCGACCCACGCTATTAACTTCCAGACGAAGGGCCTTCGCTTGAAACGTTCTTATTGTATTTTAAGTTAGTTTTGACTCTCTACTGAAACGCTGTGGCCTTCTTTTAACATAGCAAGTCTGATCTGATGTAGTGTTGTACATGTGAACCCCAGCAAAGTTCCAATTTTAATAGAAATGGTAGTTCCATTTTAGAATGACACATTGTTAGTAATGATACGAGATAACACTTAAATAATATGATTTTAATTATTTGTGTGGGCCTTTTCACTAAATTGGTGAAAAGGGCCATGCAGAGCATTAAAATATTAGGTGTCATTGAATATATGTATGTTTTGATGTTTTGCTATACAGGTGTTGAATTTATCATAAAAACAAGAAATTATTTTAATATAAGACTAGCGGCATAAATTATGCAATAAAAAGACTAATAATATTTTGTGTTTTTACAATGCAAAAATAATATGTTTGTATTTAGTGAGCATCTGCTCTACATTTTTAAAAATGGAAATATTAATAAACTGCAGAATGTGTTTGTTGGGCAAGTACTTGTTTCCTAACACCGCAGTGACCTCATGTCTGTGTTTAATATATTAACAATAACAAGATGAACTCGCATGCAGCTTGTGATTTATTTTGTGTTCTGGCCATCTGCTGCCCGATATAAATATTGGTCTATTATTTAAAAAAACATGATACTTTGCAGGATTTTTTTTTTCTGTGCGTTTTGTTGTGCACGATATTTTTTCCTGGGTTAAGGCTGTGTTCGAATTTTTTTTGGTATTTGCCCAACCTCCACATCAAAAATCTAATGGTCCGCCCCTTATCGTTTATATCTTCGGCAATTGTGATTTGGGTGCTCCCGGAACGATCACCCCTCCGTAAAACGATTTTTGTCAGAATTAATTTAAAGGTCAAAGTGTGTGAAGATAAACATGAAGCATGGTAAAATGCAAGGGCGAGTATAAACGTATTCCTATACGCCATACGGGCTGCAATATAAGCGCTTAAGACATATTTATATCTCGCTACATTAACTATGATTTATATCGAAAGACATTTTATCACATATTCAACATGCAGCCTCGTACCCAGGCGCTTTTAAGGAAAAGAAAATTTACGCATTGATCTCTATAAATTAGCTGAATTCCTTAGAAGCGCCTGGGTACACGGGTATTGACCAATCACAGCTCGCGTAGTAAACATTTAATAACAAAGATATTTCGTGACTTTCTCATTTGTATATAAATGTATCTAGCTACCTCCTCCTTAGGCCCTTTTTCCCGCCAAGCCCGCTCCAATTAATAAAGCGCCTGTGGAGGAGGTAGTAAATGTACAGCACCCTCACGCGCTCGCTCAGCATAACCACTGATCTATATAAGACACTGGAGTAGTGCTTTTTTTCTCTCTTTTGCGCCTGGGTACGAGGCTGGTAAATGTATGTAAATCCTGCATGCAGGGACGCCGGAGAGGGGGGCGCGGGGGGGCAAGCGCCCCTCCTGCCCTTTCCTAAGGGGGGCAAAAGTGCCCTTATAATATAAATGAAACAATAATATTACTGGCAAAGAAGATCAGTGCTTAAAGTGCTTATAAACCCAAAATGGGTTTTTATTGATTCGGATAAGGCATGAAAAGTTAGTTAGTAAGTTCTAGATTAGTTTTTGGCTTAGACTTTTAGTTTCGGAGATATAAAGGCTCAAACAGGCAAATTTTGCCATTTTCTGAAAAAAAGTAGCGCGACAAAAATATCACCAAGGGGCCTGGATCCCAGGAACCCAACTTTGATAAACAACTAAGAAATATATGGCGAAGATATCGATATCTTGTGTTTTTTTGCATATTTTGTCTAAACGATGTTTCGTTTGTGCGTGATATTACACAGAAAGTACCAACAGTAATATATCTAGCTATCTGACACCTTTTTTGGATGATAAATCACCTACTGCGGCTTTAAACCGATAGAAAAGAGGACACCGAAACTCATCTGAGACATTTGCCTTCGGATTTGGTGGCAAATACAGGCCATAGTTATAGACCTATAAACAAAGACTAATGTACCCAGTTGTCCCAACATAGGACAGGAATCAGAATACAGGTAAGCTGTGATTTTAACAAATGCAATGATGTCTATTCGCGCGTATGAACTTTGGATATTTAAATCTTTAACGTTGAATCATGTCACCTAAATTTGCATATTATTTGCTTAGTATACAATGTCATTGAAGCCAGTATGGAATGAAAGGTTCTGCGGGCACACAAATCGATTGAAGTGCTTCTACCTCTGAGAGATTACATACTGCTGTTATAGAATAATATATCATATATGTTTCAATGTGGAAATTATCACAACTTTAATGCCTTTATGGTATTTGACTAATATAAATTAATAGGCCATTCTACTTTTAGATTTCAACCTACTTTATATGTGGACTTTCAGTGTCTTGCATTATCCTACAGATGTGGTCAATGTCAAATGTTTTATATGACAGCGACATACTGATGCTATATGTTTGATTGATACATGTATTTGGCACAAAGTTGATCACCAAATGCTGCACTGTCCCACTAGTGGAACCACCTTAACCTGAGTATCAGGCATTTCTGCGGTTAGGCCTTGGTTTGTTAGCCACCTATGTTGAAGAACCTTAGGGAGGCTAAGAGAAAATTCCCTAAATAGAGAGATACACTTCAAAATTGTATAGCCCATTAAACTATTTGTTTGTGATTTCATCTAGATTATCAGTGAAGTAAACTGGAACCATCAGTGAAAGATGAATTAACATTTTTAATTAAATATTTATTAAACATCTTTATCAATATATGTTGCAGTGTGACTCTATTGTCTCTTGGGGGCAAGTGCACTTTTAATAGCTGACAGCCCCTTGATTGGATTGGCTTAACCCATTAATTGGCAAATTTTACTCATCAGTGGTAGAGTACTGCCAATTAATGGGTTAACTGCGCTTGATTGGATCGGCTAAACTTTAGCTGCTCTTTGGGTAATGGGTTACCTAGAAAAGAGCCACTCCCACTATGGAGGAACTTTACACATCTGGAAGGAGAGATTCCACTTCTAAAATGTGCAAGGACATCTGGTAGGGGAGGGGGTCAACATCCATTTTCCTCCATGGGGAGAAAGTCATTTTACTTGCACAGAGAAGCACCTTTCCGAGTCACATCAGTTATGTGGGCATGCCAAGAAAGTTGGATATGTGTACACTATGAGTAAAGCAAACATCACTCTCATACCTGACATCTAATGTGAAAGTTGAAGCATGTTTGCTCTGCCCACACAGGCAAAGCTACTGTAATAGAAAGTATGATGTTTTACAGATCACATACTGGCCTTATGGCTTATTTATTAAATTAGATATGTTTCCCCACTAAAACATTCTCAAAAGATGAATATTATTCTAAGCCTATTTATGTGGCAATTAATGTTTAGTGTTGTCACAATAATTCCATATATCTATATATATATCCAGTTGATGATATCCGTGTATTGATCATCTTTCAGTTACATGGACAAAGATGACAATCTGTCAACCAATCTTTCTGTGAAAGGTTCTGTGAGAATACACATTGGGGCCAATTTCATTAGATTGTGGGTTGGCCAGTTGCAGTTAACCAGTTCTTATTCTTGAAAATGTCCAAATTTTGGGTAAATTTGGATGTAAAGCTTCCTTGCTAAAGTGAGAACCAACTTTAAAGCAGAAGTAGAAATCAGAAATGAAATGCAACCGATTCCCATGTCCATGAAGACTATACAATGCAGTAAAAGGTTTAAGTTCCATTCCAACAAACTTTTAACCCTTGCATTCGTTCATTTATTTCTTCTTTCTTTATTTGATACTATACGAAAGAATTTTATAAGCAATTGGTTCGCCAGAAGAGGCATCTATGTCCCAGAATTTATAGACATATAAAGTTACTGCAAGTGTCATGGTCGTCTCCACGATCGACTTTGAAATCGCATTTAAATCCATTCCTTCGTCTATATTCCACGATTGACGATGCAAACCACTAGAAGGGTTACTTTACACACTCAAAAATGTGTTTGAGTTCAAAAATGTGTTTTTTTCCTCAAGAAATAGCCGAATTTTCAAGATGATTTATCCAAATGTAATTGTTTTTATAGTAAAATTAAATACACACGTTCCTGGGACCCAGTCCCCCGGAAGACGCTACTTTTTTTCCAAAATAGCGACTTTGAGCCTGTATATCTCCGAAACTAAAAGTCTAAGCCAAAAACTAATCTAGAACTTATTAACTAACATTTTATGTTCTATCCGAATCAGTAAAAACCCATTTTGGGTTTATAAGCACTTTAATGGAAAGCTATTGTTTTCGTTCCGTACTTCTTTATATCTATTTGTACATAGATATAACAATTAAATGAGTTGAAATTTGAAAATCATCAAAATTCCATCGAAAGGGCGTGACAGCGAAAAATTTTCTCGACTGCCCTTAGGTTCGCATTGCCCTCCCTGCCCTACTATCGCTCCGGCGCCCCTGCTTGCATGTACACTGTAGTTTATAAACTTTATATTCTAATGTTTCTGAAAAACCTTCTGAAACCTTCTGAAAAACACTATTAATTTGTGATGTTGGTTTTCCTGAATAAATATCATTCATTCCTGTGCAAATGATACAAATATGTCAGGAATTCTGCGCAACGTATTACGTATAAATTATAAAAATGCAATATTGGCAGCGTTTCCATTTTGAAGGAAATTTCCTTTTTGAAGGAAAATTTGACGAAATGAAGGAAATTTAAAGGAAATATAATTTTGAAGGAAATCTGAAGGAAATTTCAGAAAAACGAAGGAAATTTGAAGGAAAAATAGAAATTATACCAAATGTCACCAAAAACTTAAGGAAGAAGTTAAAATAGCCATTAAAAAAGAATGTTAATCTCTTACAATACACCTTATATATGGTTAGGTGGTAATAGATGGCTAGAAATGAGCATATTTACATACAGGCCGCGGCCAGAAAACTCGGGCACCCGTGCTGGCCTCTTTTGCCAAGATCTGCTTCATCAGCTGTGTTTGTTGTTGTTTGCTGTTCAATTTCATTTTGTATTTATACCACGGTTATGTGGAAACTAAAAAACTGGCCCATCTAACTAATATCTCCTTTTGCATTGTCGTGATCTTGGTGATCCAGCAACCGGGCTGGGTTTTATTACCCATGTTGTGTTTATGCGACTAGGATGTAATAGCATTTCTAGACAGATGTCTATCTTTAAAAGCTTCTGTGATTCTTTTTGTAAAGCACATTATAAAATTTAACACCCAGCGAAATATTATGTCAAAAATAGGGTATTTTCCCATCTTTTTGTTTAACTTCGTGACAATCTTTGAAGGAAATTTGAAGGAAATTTCAATGTTTTTGAAGGAAATTTCGGTGAAAATCAGGACAAAAAAAGGATTTTTCAACATTTGAAAGTGGAAACACTGAATATTGGTTCAGACGACAGACATAAACAATGGCGTTTGTATTAATAAGACAAGCAAGATTATGGTCCTCGTATCGCAAAACTTTGACTGTCCTACCTAAAACGCAGTATTATCGTCATGTTAGTACTCTGCTCCAACACAGGTATAAAGTCGGTCAAAACTTGGATTTTTGTCGTGTTACTTATGCTTCGTGCTCGCGACCTGGCAAATCAATGCAATGCGTGACTGAAGTTTATGTTCATAAATAACCGAATGCATGAACTAATCTATCGTATTTTTTCAGTTTTAGTGTAAATCAAGCAACGAGATATGCATCAAGCAATCATTCCAATATCATTAAATGCAAGACCCCGGATTTAGACAATATTGTTGAAGATAAATCCTTCCCGGCATTCCTATTTGATAAATTTGATACATTCGGCAACAAACCTGCTGTGGTATGTACAGTATTATTACAATGTACTGTTTTTCAATATACTGTCTAAAGCAAGTGGCTTGGAAATTACCCTTCCTGCATTTTGAGAGGGTGCAATAATCCGCATTCCGCAGCCCTCGTAATTCGCCTTTTTTTACCGGGCAATTAGTCAGAACGTTCTCAATATAAACGGGTTCCAGTTACCCCAAATATTTTTCACAAGAATCCGGACGGTATGTTTGGGAAAGTAGTTCACTAAAGTTGCATTAATACTAGCTCTGTCGAATTCAAAGCTAATCATCTGTAGATAATACAGTCACACTCCTACATACCTAATTTTAGTGTGCAGTGATAAACAGTAAAAATGTATGTGCAGTGACAACATTTGTTGTGATAAATTCTTAATTAATACCCACGAAATATCCTAATGAGCCTGATTCGGTTAACAAATTCTTGTCATGGATTGCTTTTAGTGGGCAGGCATGGTTGTATTTTCAGTTAACCTGAAAGTTGTATTTTCACTCAATGTAACATTTTCCTGGTTGGGGGAGGGGAGGGTACCAGTAGTCTCAGGACTGGCAGACCCCTTAGGCCTTAGCCTAGTGCTCATAGAAATGTGCAGTGATAAAAATTCATAAAATTAGGTATGGTAACACTGCCTTCACACTGCATGATCATAATTACACTGACGCATTTACACTTTATCCTTTTAGTTATTACTTATTCAATACCGATTCACCCACTGCCCAATTCACCCAAGTGCTTGACAACTAAAGCCTAAGACAACTAACTAGAGACACTAAGTTTTGAAGCACAGGAGAGAACCAACCAAACCCAGCTTACATTTTGCTTACATAATTTTTCAAATGCAGGGAAGTTAGTTAACTTCAACCAACAGTAACAGGCTTAACTCAGCAGTTAGGGGCAGCACGCTAACCTCATCTGCCGCCCATGCTCCCACCTTTTGGTAATTAGTGCATTACAGTGCTCACCATTCCACATGTAATGCTATGACATAAGCACATATATTTATTATTTTCTCAGAGCAGAGTTACACTGTTGCATAGTAATAAACTGAATTGTGTTAAATGTACTTTTCTTACCTACAGCTATCATCTGTGTGCATGAAGTGATGCCATAAATTTGTTGTGGTTGTTATGGGAGTGGGGACCGAGCTGGTCTAACCGAGATCTTGTTTTGCATTGCCCAGGATCTCTGGTTGCTGACTTAATTGCCTTCTGTGATTATCTTAAGGTTGAAAATTTCTCACAAGTTTGATTTCAGGTTTATGGGAAAATACATTGTAGTATTTACTCTGGATGTCTTGTTCTGATAAGCCAGTCCATCTGGTCTCGATCATGTAAACCATGCATGGGTACCTCAACCTGGGCTGGTTTGCTCCCTGAGATGTGATTTTTAACATTCTTAGAGGTGATTTTCAAGAAATCTAAAGGTTTTGACTTGATATGTCATCCTCGAAAACAGACACATCCTACAGGAAATAATTCTAGTTTATTTTCTTTAAAACCTAGGAATGCTTTTACTTTCTGACAGAAATTAAATTTTGAATACAATGGCCATTTGCATAGCACTTAGTGCCATCACTGCCATGTAGTAATGATGCAGTGATCAGATTACAATGATTTTCTATCTCATTTTCAGTCTTAAAAATTATAGAAGTATATATGTATATAAATATGTTCCCCCAAACCACTTTTGTTACCTTTGGCTTTGCTAATACCATCTTCCTTATTATTCTTCGAACTTCTCCACTAATTTTACTTTAAAATCGTTTATTGAGCTTGCTCCCTTAAACATTGATAGGTATTTAGTGAATTTCCTTTGACCACTTTCAAGGCCCATAATCTGAGTCCAATTTCCTCTCTCATTATTTTGAAAATCCCACGTAATCCAGTCATTGGTTGTTTTGATTTGTTACATTATTCACTGGGGCCTATTATAAGCCGACTATAAGCCCTAGCTGGCTCCCGAACATAAGACCCCCCCCCGTGTATACGCCCACCATATTCACTAAGGTTCAGGCCATTGCAAATATAAGCCCTTACCCATGTATAAGCCCATATGCTTATAATTGAGCAAGAAAGATTCAAAGATGTTATTTTTATTATATATTACTTTCACAAGGGAGTGTTATTGTTTCCATTCACTGTATATAGAGGATATTACACGGCGGCGCGAAGATATGAATTTTATCTTCGAGTGGTGAAAACAATATTTTACGAATGAGCGCAGCGAATGAGTAAAATATTGTTTTCAACACGAGAAGATAAAATTCATATCTTCAAGCCACCGTGTAATGTTCTTTTTATTATATAGTCATCGTGAAATCTAGTTCTATTAACCGTGGTGAAATTGACAACTTCAAAACACAAAGCCATTAGCGGGAAATGATCACGTGATCGATATCCTCACTAGTGAAGATATGGAAAATATGTCACGGCATATTTTCCATATCTTACTGTCTACTATATAATAAAGCTATTTACTAACACAAAACTTCATCCATATATAAGGCCCTCTGTGTATAAGCCCATCAAAAAATGCTTACGAACGAATATAAGCCTTGGGCTTATAATCGGAGGTTTACGGTAAACCAAGTGAAATCTCTATATTGTTCATTTTAATTTACGTAAAAAGTGAGGGACAATCATCCTTTGTCAATAAAGTGAATCTGTGGATGGACATACCCTGCTCCCAGGATTGATCATGATTTTAGACTTTGCCTCAATTTATTGATATAGAGGGATTTCATATGACATAACAAAATTTGTAATATTTATCTTAATTACTTAACCTGAAAAGCTGATTATTTTATATGCTTTGCAGATTATTACACTAAGTCTTAATATATTTATCAGAAAAAACTTTTACTACTGACAATTTTACTACAATGTAATTTGTAAAGAAAGGTGAAAGTACTGTTTAAATATATAAGAGTAAAGAAAAGTATTATTAAAGTTACTGTTGATGGGACTATCAAATTCGAATGTTGTGACCAACGCCACGCAACATGTGCTCCTAATCTGAAGTCCACACATATGTTTCTTAACGCTTATTGCGATCCTGATGTTTCGAACACGAACCGAGCAAATCATGAAATTAAAAACATTTTCGCAGTTTTATATACTTCACTCACGATTAATATGTGGGGGTTTTGTCTTATTTCAGTAATTTGGGGTTTTTGTTGCCGGGAATATTAATTGTCGTTGGGGTTTTTGTTGGTGGGGATTTTGTCGGCGGGGTTTTTGTTGGTGGGGATTTTGTCGGCGGGGTTTTTGTCATATGGGGGTTTTGTCACGATGGCCCCAAATGACATTTAAGTCCATACAAGTATTCTTCCCTGAGTTATATACGTTTGCCGACGTCAGCAAGATATTATAAAGGCTCCGTTAAAGCTATTTTGTATAACATAATTTGATGCATAATGTTTGATTATGCATTACCAGTTATGTCTTACCTTTTTGTAAGTTTGAATATTCTATTTGAAATATAGCCGTATCTGGACGTTTATATATTTGAAAGAGTTTCAGCAAAAATGTTACAATTGCAATTTGGAACGGATTAATTGTCACTTTTGAAGCCAAACCAAAATTAATCAGTTATGTTGTTAAAAACTCTGGGATTGTATCTACCTAAAATTTTCGTGGAAAATTCTTCATAATGATTGCAAAGACCTGTTAAAGTATCAGCGCAATATTTTGGAATATATTTTTTTAATTTGGAATTCCTCTATTGGGTAACCAAGTCGCACACTAGAAATTTAGCCCAATTAAAGCCCTAAATATTCCCTTTGATGGGAAAAATCATTGAGTCGAGCTCATTAGAACTCATTGCGTCGTCATGGATTAAAACGATACAAAGCAGATAGTCTGGTTAATTAACCCATGATTATAATTAATAATTACCTCCGCCAGGAGCTTATGTTTTCACGTGGGGTTTTTGTGTGTAGCGGCGGTAGGGCCGGATTAACCATATGGCAGAAGCGGCATATGCCATGGGTCCCCGCGCCTTCAAGGCGCGGAAAGAAAAATAGAATATTCTCAAACTTTATTAAGAAAAAGTGACAGACCAATTACCAATAGTGAATGTTATAATATGAGATACGTTACTGTCATTACATCTTTCAAATTAAGATTGCAATTCAACCATATATATATACTTAAAACGGGTTAATTTTTTCAGGTTATAGAGCAGTCGGAAAAAGCCAAAGGGGCCCCGCGCGAAAAAAATGCCACGGGCCCCGCGCTGCCTTAATCCGGCTAGCACGATAACTAAAAATACATGCATTTTAATACAAAAAATTGTGAAGCTAATGGATAAAATGAATTGAATATTGCGTAATTAGTGCATGAATACTTGACTTAATTTGCTGGAGGACGTATGCAGTCTCTGGGAGCCATCTAGTATTCCATTGTATTTCATATTATTTCTAACACAACACTCAGAGAAAAACGAAAAATTCGTTGTCTTGATCAGTGAGACCAATCGCTTGTCCCGCTCAAGACGATAAATTTTCCGTTGTTTTCTCAAAATGAGTGTAAAAAATATTACTAACAATATCCCTGCATGGGTGTGATTCTGTATAATATTGATGAGAATTGATTAATTTGTAATTTTTATTTTCAGATTGATGGAATCACTGGACAGCAATACTCTTACCCACAATTGCAAGAAATGGTGATAAAATTGGGCTCAGCTTTGACCAAGCTCGGTTTGAAGAAAGGAGATGTGTGTGCCATATTTTGTTATAATGTTGTAGAATATCCCATTATCTATCTGTCCATATTATCTCTGGGTGGTATATGCACGTTAATATCTAGTATGGCAACTGTTCCTGAGTTAAGTTACCAGTTGAAAGACACAAAAGCCCAATATATTTTCACGGTCCCGGCTTTTGCTTCCACTGCCAAAGAAGCGGCAAAACAGTGTGGATTGAAAGAAGTGATTGTAGTTGGAGAAGCGGAAGGCTGTAGGCCAATTTCTAAACTTTTTGAAGACGATGGGAAAAGTTTTCCAAAAAATGTTGAGATCAACCCAAAAGAAGACTTGGCGATATTACCATATTCTAGTGGCACTACAGGTTTACCAAAAGGCGTTATGCTAACCCATTTCAACCTATCTGTGAACATACAACAACTGGTTGACACGCCGGGATACTATGATGTTACCTTTGATGACAATGTATTGGGCCTTTTACCGTTTTTTCACATATTTGGTTTCAATATTGTTATGGGAGCATCCTTTTATAATGGGGCAACTATGGTAACTTTGCCAAAGTTTGAGCCAGAGCTGTTTTTAGAGACAATACAAAATTTTAAGGTAAGTTTCTCTATTGCATGAGTTTCTTGCACGTTTGCATAGCGATAAGTATAATTTATTGTTTTGTTTTTTGGAAACACCACATTTATATATTTGGTAAAGTTTTCGATCGATACGCCCGTGGATCTTCATCAGTTATTATTTGCTTACTGATCCGGGCGTGCTGATCGAAAGCTTTGCCAAATAAATAAACGTAGTGTTTCCACAAGATAAAACAATTAAGTTGCTTAGTTGTTTCCACAAGATAAAACAATTAAGTATAACTTAAAAAAGCCGAAATGTTTAGAATTTTAAAATGCTGCCTATTAGTATTAAAGTACTATGACTATGTTGACTAAAAATGCAAAATCTCAAGTTCACTTTTAACAAAAATAAACTATACCATAAGAAAGTACGCAAAAAAGTATATATAAGACAATTAAGCGAGTAGTACGGTTTTCGTAGCCTATTTTGAGATTTTAACGCTCAAACATGTGGAAAATGCCCTTACTATTTTGCCAACTTTAACCTTCTTTAACTCAAAACCGACTTGGAAAATCGCGCTAGTCACTTATATGTCTTGTATATACTTTTTTGTGAACTTTCTTATGAGTTATGGTATAGTTTATTTTTGTTGAAAGTGAACTTGAAATTTTGCATTTTTAGTCAACATACCTGGAGTACTTTTATAATAGGCAAAATGTCGAAATTCTCAAGTCTTCGCCTTCGGCTGTAAAGCCAAAATCAGAAGTGCCAACATATATAATCTTGTCCACCAATGTTTAAACTACAAGAAAATGCTAGTTGGCAGCTTGTAACAAAAACAGAGTCTAACTTTCAGATCTTTGGTCTGAAACTCTATAGACAGTACAGAGGTCGTCAAGTGACAGGGAACCACTGCCGGAGTTCTAAAAATCCACAAAAGAAATAAAAGTGTGAATTATCGTGCATTTTAGACGCTCGCTAATCTCAACAAGTGAAAAGTTTACATTATCTATGAATCAGTAAAGATACCCATGATTCCCATGAAGAACTTGTCATAGACATAGAAATATCATGAAGGAGATCTGCTTTCTTTCACAAAATCATTTTTTGTGGTGTGTTCAAATGGAGTCGAAACTGCACTTGTTGAAAATGTATTTTTGAATGTCCCTGCACAAGATCTCTGATTTGACGTACAAACGCTTTGACCACTGAGATCGAGACAGCCAAAAATGTCACTGAAAATGTAAGGTGTACATGTCTTGAATGCGTTGTTCCAGTGTATAGACAGCGATAAACGAGAGTCACTAACTTCCAGACGAAGGGCCTTCGCTCGAAACGTCGAAGTTCTCGCTATATTTTTCTGGCAGTTTGATCCTACAAACCCTCAATTAAGTAAGCTGTATATATATATATATATATATGTGTTTCGACCCTATACTATCGACTTGTGCAGTAAAAGCACCATTTTGTTTTCCTTTTAATTTACCTCAGTTGTCATTTCAATGCGACACCACAACTTACTATTGCTATTCCATGCTGAAGACAACATGTAATACAATTAAACCATGCATGCTCCATTTCTCGTCTAGATTTCGCATCTGGCTACAGCTCCTCCTATAATTTTGCTTCTCGCCAAAGGTCCTATTGTTGACAATTACGATATAACGTCTCTACGTTTTATTTTGTGCGGGGCTGCTCCTATATAGGGTATATACTGTATATCATTTAAAAACTCATTAATAATTCATGAGGAAAAGACAAAGGAAATCACTACCGTGTCAGTGGTTTTATATGTGATAACAAATCATGTTAATTTACATAAACATTAGCTTTGATTTTCTCGGCTTAGACAATGTTTATTTTTAAAATTACTTCGCCAATGAACTCATAAGATGGGTCTGATATATCTGATAAAGCACGAACTGCGAGTGTTTTAAATAGTACATATCTCATATACCATATACCTTATCATGTGATATGATATGACATAATGCCACACTAACTCTGTATACAACTGCTTAATATACCATGCCACTCTGTGTAATGATTACTATAGACAAACTGACAGCCATGCGAGGACAACTGACTATTGCTATTGAAAAAAACCGTTTTCAACACGGAACCAAAACTTTTTCAATAATTATATAAGTCCACGGGAACGTCGTCGCTGCCTTTCCAACCCTACACTATAGATTTTCATCAAGCCGTTACCTGTACGTGCTATATGTCATTTTAAGTGTGTAATGTAACTTGAATGTGTTCTATCTATTATTATGTTCTATCAGGTTATGGTCTAACAGAGACCAGTCCTGGCGTACTTATATCTCCAGAGGAAGCAACAAGACCAGGAGCATCTGGAGTAGTTCTCCCTAACACTGAAGTCAAGGTACTGTAAACTCCATGCCGGCCACCATACTGTGCTTTTTCTCAGGTTTTCTTTTAGTTTTCGGCTTTTGCTTGGAACAATGTTTCGACTTAACCGTCAGACATTGTTCTTTTTTTTGTGGTTGTTGTTAGTTGTTGTGTGCGTGATACCTGGGGCTTCGGTGGCGCAGTCGTCAGAGCAAGCGCCTTTCACCTCTGAGATCGTGGGTTCGATTCTCGCTGGGGACTCATGACACTTATGTGAGAAGAGTCAGTCAACGCTCTACCGAAAGTCGTGGGTTTTCTCCGGGTACTCCGGTTTCCTCCCACAGGGAGTTTGGATTAGCCCCAAACTAACCCTTCCATCGTAGCTGTGCTCCCTGATCAGACATGAGTCATACGGTGGCTGCCAGTGGCGTCTTTAATAAGCCTTTGCAATTCAGCTCAGCTCTCAGCTGCAAGTAAGGATGATTAGCACATCCCCACTTACTACTTACTATGTACTACTTACCATAAGGCATAACTGATAATTCGGTGATGTAAAATAATCAATATGACCAATACAACAAGTTCTAGTTGACAAATTGATCGTAGTACACTATTCTTGACACTTTGATTTTTCACTCGTGGCAGTTTCGTTGACCGAGCTATGTAAATGCGAATGAATCTGAAAAATGTGTCATGTTGTCTGTTGACCAAATTATGACGTAGATAAGGCAGTTTTTTGTTGGTTGGAATGTCTTGCGCTTATTCCAATTAGCAAACGTAATCAGAACGAATGTCTACTCCAATCGCAGAATTACGGAATTGCTACCAATTAGCAAACGTAATAAGCGGGAAAATAGACGAACGGCGCGTGTTGTGTTCTCATTCGGTCGCGCTATCTGACTATCTGATCTCTCTGGACTAAATTGTATTCTTTCAAGAGAAATACATGTAAAATAGATTTGTTTTTTAACGTTTCATCAAGGTCACGAATGTTTAAGCGCTCATTCCACGAAATACACCAGTGTGTGCCCAGTCATTCTTGATCTATACGTTGGGAGCGTTGAGGCAGCACTTTCCTTGCGATAGTAACTCCTAGTTTTACATTTATTAGATATAGAATGTGTACTTCATCACGAATTATGGGTCCATTTATATGGCATGCTTAAACTTTTGATAACATTCGCACGAAGAAAACGCATTATTGCCATATTGGCACTCAGACATCCCACGAATAAACAACAACATGGAGAAACAAAGAAAAACACCTCATGCGAGCAACATGGGGTTGTTTTCAAACTTAAACTTTTGATAACATTTGCATGGGGAAAACGTATTATTGCCATATTGGCACTCAAACATCGCATAACTTGACGACAAATGAAGAAACAAAGGCAACATCTCATGCGAAAGGCAAGGGATTGCTAACAAAATTCAACCTTTATTATAACGTTCACACGAGGAAAACGTACTATTTCGATATTGGCACAGCCACGAGTGTCAAGGGTCAAAGAAAAGGGTGTTGTCCAATATGTCTATGAAAATGTCTAGAAAATCCAAATGTTCGCATGAAGAAACCAAGAAAACTATGAAAATATAAGCGATCGTAACATGACCGGTTTGAATAAACAACTATATGAATAAACGTTGCAATATTGTTGTGGTGGCAAATTGAGACGAGTCATGTATTCATACATAGAGGCAGAGTGCAAACTTCCGGGGGGTGCTCACGATTAACGTGCAAATTTCTGATATAGCAAATTTCTGGAATTTATTGCTTATTGGACATTTAAAATGATATTAATAAGTATTAACTATTATGTACTTTTTTCTTCCAATTTAACGAAACATTTTGATCTACTCTGATCCGTATCAACTAAATATCGTCATATTATTTACCTTCAAAAATTATGATTGGGTCGTTCAAGACAAGATTACTCCCCCTGTAGCATGAATTTATTCGAGAAATGCGTTAAACTGAGTTATAAGTTATAACTATTAAACATGGCCGAAAGCAAGAGCGAATGCCGACTCCTACAAAGCTACAGGATACATTTTGCACGTTTTTAGACGAAGACGCATTGCCCGCATTGCCAAAAGACTTTATTCATTTATTTAAAACTTTGAGCCATTGTCATACAAATGGCAAATTGCATTGCGCGACTGTAGTGTGTAGCGTGTATTATAAAACTTTGTCGGCTATCGCTCTCCGATATGTAGTCCACAATCAATTGCAAGATGTTGTTCCAGTAGTATATTTACATAATTCATGAAGTGTTGTAGTCATAGTTGATTTGTAGTCGAAGTAAACCGAAGTAAATTGCGAAGTAGAAGATATTATGCTGACATGTTTTTTTATAGTCTGTAGACTAAATCGATTGAAAAGAAGCATATTGATATTGCCAATTAAAGTTTATATAACTGTTCATGAAATTGTATTATTGTAATGGCATAAACTAGCATAAAGCTATAAATAATACATTAATACCACATGTGTACGAAACGCTGCTGGAATAATAGAATATCAATTAATAATTTCCGACTGTAATGCGTGGCCGAATCGGTTATAAATTGATATATACCTATACTTCTATATACTGTTTTCATATATTTACACTTTTATACTGTTTTGCTAAACACAAGTCGTATGTACGCGTATGTTATTCGTATGTACTCGTATGTTAGTCGTATGTACTCGTGTGTTAGTCGTATGTACTCGTGTGTTACTCGTATGTACCCGTATGTACTCGTATGTAACTCGTATGTCACTATTGTGTGGTGTTTTAGTCACGATCCTATAGATTTATATGATTTTTATTATGAACAACAAATATGCTAATCATTATTACATCACCTATAATAGGTGACTGATTTATATACTGGAGAAGCACTTGGCGCGAATGAAAAAGGAGAAATATGTATCCGAGGTCCTCAAGTAATGAAAGGCAAGTGTTTTTCCTTTTGCAAAGAAAGATGAGAAGAGCTAAAAATACATTTTACAAAAAATCCCTAAGGTTTTGAATTTTTGAGATGTTTCTGACCAACCATGCTCAACTTCGAAATACCAGCATGATATATTTATCAGTAAACCCGTTAGATGATAGCGGGACATGATGGATTATGCCATTATGATCGCCTTGGTGGGATTATGAATTAAGAAAACGTATCCCCTACAATAATGTAGCTGCACCTCTGGACTTAAGTAAGCTGGACTGTCCACACAAAAAATAGACTGTCTTCGTTTTGGTCGTAACTACTTGAACGAGATGAAGTGATTTTTCTTATTTCTTTCAGGTAGCTACAACGGAAACATTTTACCATTGAATACTTCCTGCACTGAATCCCAACATTTAAAATGCTATCTGAACAAGATAAGATAGCTGATTCGACTATTCCAATGTACATACTAACATTGGCTTCAATTGTAGGCCAAATACACATTGATATACAAGTGAGTCGTTGTCCCGGAAAAATGACCACCCCCCCCCCTGGGCCATATTTCCTGTTACACTGGTTATACCAACCATGCATGCACATGGCAATAATATTCAACGCCGTGCACTCCCTGATCATTTTAGGATACTATAACAATCCCAAAGCAACAAGCGAAACTATTGACTCTGATGGATGGTTCCATTCTGGTGATATTGGATACTATGATTCTGACGGATATTTTTATATCATTGATCGATGTAAAGAACTGATTAAATACAAAGGTTACCAGGTATGTAAGACAGTAAGTTTTACAATATTAAATCTATGTGTTACATTTATCATTGATAGTCCCGGTGTAAGTGGAATTTTGTGGAGGATGCACATTATGAGTTTGGTTGAATATTTACTGTAGTTCGCTATACATTTGACCTGTTTTCAAGCGGGTGTAATCGTCATTCCTCAAGGCTACCAATTTAGCAATACAAGCACAACCAACAATAGCAACCAAAGCAATTCCAACAAAAACTACAACTAGTCAACACTTGGTGCAGATATATGTACGCTTAGCGAACCTATTTTTCTAAAAA
Organism: Trachythela sp. YZ-2020; assembly: GCA_016169945.1. NCBI lineage: Eukaryota > Metazoa > Cnidaria > Anthozoa > Malacalcyonacea > Clavulariidae > Trachythela > Trachythela sp. YZ-2020. The sequence goes on from JADLSH010000387.1 coordinate 8,126,531, forward strand.
TATTCCAATTCGCCAGTTTGATGAATACCAATACACAAAAAAGGCAACGCTGAATACACAGACAACTATAAACCTATATCTTTATTGCCCATAGTGTCCAAAGTCTTAGAACGGTGCGTACTTAACAACATCAAATGTCATCTCCAGCAACTAGTCCACAATAGTCAACATGGCTTTTTCGCAGGCAACTCATGTATAACCAACCTTGTCGAAGCCCTAGACAACATCGGCTCCCTTCTGGACAGTGGTAATCAAATAGACGTGATCTACTTAGATATGTCGAAAGCCTTCGATAAGGTTAATCATGAGCTGTTGATCTCCACACTAAGCAAGCTCGGATTTGGAGGTGGCCTACTACAATGGTTCCAGTCCTACTTGACTAACCGTCGACAGCGCGTTACCGCCCTCGGTGCTACACAGTGGCGAAGCCAGCCTGACAATTTGGTCATGCTATGCAAATATTTCCGTGTTCATAGACTGTGAAAACAATCAATTTCTAAAGAAATGAATAATGATAATGATTTAAAATTTGCATTGCATGACCAAATTGTCAGGCTGGCTTCGCTACTGGTGCTACATCCAACACCTTGCCTGTAACTTCTGGGGTACCTCAAGGGTCCATACTAGGTCCTATATTATTCCTCCTATATGTTCATGACCTACCCGAAGTCGTTAAGTCAAGTCAAGTTGCTATGTTTGCAGATGATACGAAAATATTTAAGTCTATTGCATCAGTCAACGATGCGAAATTACTCCAGCAGGACTTGTCCAACTTAGAATCCTGGTCTTCAACTTCTGGTCTCCCCTTTAATAAAAGTAAGTGTCGGTCGCTGATTTCAATATCTAGCAGTCTTTCAAATTACTGCTTCCGGAATGGAATCCATCTTTATGCTTAACAATTTTCCAAATATTAATCCTTATAAAACGATTTGTCTTGTTTTAAAGCTCGTTCATTTCTATTTGTAACAAATAAGTGATTATTTGTATCTTTAGCGCAAGTAACAACGGCACAAGAGAATATAATTCCATCCAAAATATGTTTGAAAATACAATAATTATATTACCATGACATTAGTGACATTGTTACAGACAATACAGTATATATACATTTGTCATAATGTTTCAATCAATATCTGCCGTCTATTTCAATTAAATTAAAAACAATTAACTTTGACATTTAAGATGTCGTACACAAACAATCCTGTTTTATATCTATGACATCTATTTCTAAATTATACAGAAAATCTGCTAGATATTGAAACAAACAAAAACGGAAATGAGGATTGGACGGGATTTCAAGTCCTCATTGATCCAGTTCTAATTTTTGATCCAGTCTCAATGTACTTCACCAGGTATCCAGTACAATCTGCATCATGTGACCAAAACAAAGCAACATGGTTGGCTAATTTCCTCATATACAACTATACCTAAAATTGATTTATATTTCGTCGTTGTTATCAAGAGAATGTTCATGACAATAAATTGACTACATATTATCTTTCCCCCACACAAACATCCTTCTAATCTGGTATTTTTACTCTGGCTAGACCACAATCCATCACGATTCAATAATAGCGTCGCTATTGATAGTCCCGTTGCTTGTCAAGATTGTGACAAGCCAGATTATGGCACCATACCTCCCGCAACGCTTCCTATGGGCAATACCAAAAATATATTGCTACTCAAAAAGAAGTCACTGGGGAAGGAGATAACGACATAACGTATTAACTTTGTTGGACCTTGGTGCCTCGATTCCTCAAACTTTGTTACTAATATAATGGATCAAATGAATAGTTAAAGTTCGACTTAAATAATTGGCAAGGGATTGTGCCAATATCATTCCAATGATATTAATAACACAATTTGGCCAACATATTTAGTCTAACGCTCATCACGTTACCATCCACCAACGCTCCATCCTACTTGTAGCACCCTCCTGATTGCTAATTTTTGGGCACCCTTCTGAAACTGATCGTCGATTGAAATGGATGAATTTCAGCCGGGATGCCTTATATAGGCCAGTCTACTAACGATCTTTTACTAAATATCTGGATTATGTTGAGAAATGTAATTCCTCAGGCTATGTTTTTAAACATTTTCCCAGGTTGCACCAGCCGAGCTCGAAGCAACATTAATTGCTCATCCAAAAATCCAAGATGCCGCGGTTATTGGTATCCCTGATGAAGAATGCGGCGAACTGCCAAAAGGTTTCGTTGTAGCGAAAGATATAAGTGCAGAGGAAGTACATAGTTATCTGGAGGAGAACGTCGCTCCTTATAAGAAGCTGCGTGGTGGCATAGAATATGTTGATGAGATCCCGAAATCACTTAGTGGAAAGATATTAAGAAGAGTTTTAAAGGAACAGGAATTATCTAAGTAGTTAGGTCAGGTGCGGACTGGCTATCTCAGAGGGGCCTGGGCGATCTGGGCCAGAAGGGGCGGGGGGGGGGGTGGAGCGCACCCCCGGGCCTAAATTTCAAAACTAACAGCGTATGCCCCCTGATCATAAATAGGGGGGGTCAAATTAGAACCCCGGAAACGCCATTTCCTGCGTTTTAAGCAGCGGATTTACTCCAGTTTCATTTTATGAATTATTTCCAAACATCAAGGTCTTAGTTCGGTGAGTTATACCTAAGTGTGCGTAGGAAATAGTTTGATATGGTTTTCCCTCTTTCAAATTATTAAGCATACAGTTTTTTACAGCTCAATAATGATTTCTTGAGATTTTGACGCAGTTTAAATGTGTTTTTTTGTTGAAATGATAAAATATAGGCGTTAAATTTGTTCAAATTCAAATTGTTCGGGTCGTGTTTAGTTATTAAAATCTGCGTCCTTGTAGATAATTTGCAGAATTACTGGAGCGTAGCATTATACATGCATATCCTCGTCTTCGTTCTTTGATTTCTATTGAATTCTAGTCAGTCTTACACGTTATGCTTGAAGTTTCTGTCTGTTTCCAAAAGAATGAAGTCCACGCTCCAGTAATTCTGCAAATGGTCTATTTAACGAAGATTTTCATATTAATATCACAAAAATCCGCCCGGGGCATCCCCCTGGATCCGCCCCCGCCATTTGATCGCGCGCCACCAAGCGTTCCTTTCGCCCAGACGATAAGAGAGCGTAGGGCCCTCACAAGAGTGAGACTCGTGAGGTTAATGCCGCTTATTCACGACACATGATTAATCTGGAACTGCTAGCGCTTGTACTAAAAATAACGTAAAGGGCCATTTCAAGGGGCCTTACAAGATTGGGCCGATCGGGCTTTTGCCCGGTGAGCCCGACTGGCCAGTCCGCCCCTGAGTTAGGTATATATCAGTTTACTGGTATATATTCAACTATCCATAATATTGACGTATAGTTTTTAAAGTTAGAAGTTTTTAGAACAAAGTTTTACAATTTCTGTGAAATTTTGCAACTATTGTCATGAGTGGCCAAAATTCACACGATAAAACCGATGGGGGGGGGGGGGGTTGTCGCGATGGGTGTGGTTTTTAGCGTTGATGACGTTTCAAGCAGTTATTACTTTTTCAAGTAATTTTTCAAGTACTTTTCAAGTTATTACGTGTTTATAGGAATACTAGAAAGGATACAGCTACAATTACAAAACAATTACGCCATGGACCATATCAGTAGTAACTCCCTCTAAAATAGAAGCTGGAGCAGTTGGATGGCCTTCTTTTAAAATCTTGAGTGTTGCGGTTCCAATGCAGCTTTTCAGTAGAGAGCCAAAACAACCTGAAAATATAATAATTCGCGCGAATGCCCTTCGACAAATGCCCTTCGACATTTCGCGCGAATGCCCTTCGTCTGGAAATTATAGCATGGGTCGGGGAAACACATTTACGCTTTTATAGTGAATACAAAAGCGATCACGTGGTAAAAAATGAACCAAGAATGAAGTAGAACCAATGAACCAGATGGATTTAGTCAAATAAAGTATAAACAAAATATAGAACCGACCCACGCTATTAACTTCCAGACGAAGGGCCTTCGCTTGAAACGTCTAAGTTCTTATTATATTTTAAGTTAGTTTTGACTCTCTACTGAAACGCTGTGGCCTTCTTTTAACATAGGAAGTCTGATCTGATGTAGCCTGATCGCAGGCTAGATCTGATGTAGTGTTGTACATGCATGTGAACCCCAGCAAAGTTCCAATTTTAATAGAAATGGTAGTTCCATTTTAAATGACACATTGTTAGTAATGATACGAGATGACTTTGTGTGGGCCTTTTCACAATTTCACTAAATTGGTGAAAAGGGCCATGCAGAGCATTAAAATATTTGCTGTCATTGAATATATCTATGTTTTGATGTTTTGCTATACAGCCTACAGGTGTTGAATTTATCATAAAAACAAGAAATTATTTTAATATATAGACTAGCATAAATTATGCAATAGAAAGACTCTATTGTGTTTTTACAATGCAAAAATAATATGTTTGTATTTAGTGAGCATCTGCTCTACATTTTTAAAAATGGAAATATTAATAAACTGCAGAATGTGTTTGTTGGGCAAGTACTTGTTTCCTAACACCGGCAGTGACCTCATGTCTGTGTTTAATATATTAACAATAACAAGATGAACTCGCATGCAGCTTGTGATTTATTTTGTGTTATGGCCATCTGCTGCCCGATATAAATATCGGTCTATTATTTAAAAAAACATGATACTTTGCAGGATTTTTTTTTGTTGTGCACGATATTTTTTTCCTGGGTTAAGGCCGTGTTCGAATTTTTTTTGGTATTTGCCTGACCTTATCGTTTATATCTTCGGCAATTGTGATTTGGGTGCTCCCGGAACGATCACCCCTCCGTAAAACGATTTTTGTCAGAATTAATTTAAAGGTCAAAGTGTGTGAAGATAAACATGAAGCATGATAAAATGCAAGGGCGAGTATAAACGTATTCCTATACGCCATACGGGCATGCTCTCTAGATCTATAAATTAGCTGAATGCGTAAATTTTCTTTTCCTTAAAAGCGCCTGGGTACGAGGCTGTACGTAATGATTGTCCAGTGTGACCAGATTTGGTAAATTAATTTACTTTTCGTAAAATTTGGTAAATTTTGACAACGTTTTGGTAAAATAAAATTTTGGTAAATTTTTTGGTAAAATTTCACAAAAACAAATAAATTTAGTACTTTTTTGGTAAAATCTAGTTTGCTTTAGTTTGCTGTCATTTCACTGATACCTCCACAGGAGGCCCAGGCTCTATTTGCCCGCGCCCGCCTGTGACTTCCTTATAACGAGGGAAGGAAGGAAACATTGAGACCAAAATAGCCCAGACTTGGCATATGTTACACCAAACTATCCTCTATTTTTCGCCTTTAAATGCATTTCTTTCGAGATTAATCGATATCCCCTGCAATAATGATACCGTACAACTCTCAAAACAACGATGCTTTAATCAAACAGCTTAAATTCGCTCTAAAATCCGTGAGGGAATGACAAAATTTGGCAAAAATATATCCGCGTGCCAGGTTTGCTGTTAAAAAATCGGAAGTCGTTAAACAACTCAAAATACACTCAAACCTGATTGGACAACGAATATGGCCTCCTGCTGGGCCTCCTGTGGATAGACTTGCTCCAAGTCTGTCTCTTATAGGGATTAGCTCGCGTAGTAAACATGTAATAACATAAAGATATTTCGTGACTTTCTCTTTTGTATATATATGTATGTAAATCCTGCATGTACACCGTAGTTTATACACTTTGTATTCTAATGTTTCTGAAAAACCTTCTGAAACCTTCTGAAAAACACTATTAATTTTGTGATGTTGGTTTTCCTGAATAAATATTATCATTCATTTATTCATTCCCTTTGCAGAGCTTGTGGTGCAAATGATACAAATATGTCAGGAATTTCTGCGCAACGTATAAATTATAAAAATGCAATATTGGTTTCAGACGACAGACATAAACAATGGCGTTTGTATTAATAAGACAAGCAAGACTATGGTCCTCGTATCGCAAAACTTTGACTGTCCTACCTAAAACGCAGTATTATCGTCATGTTAGTACTCTGCTCCAACACAGGTATAAAGTCGGTCAAAACTTGGATTTTTGTCGTGTTACTTATGCTTCGTGCTCGCGACCTGGCAAATCAATGCAATGCGTGACTGAAGTTTATGTTCATAAATAACCGAATGCATGAACTAATCTATCGTATTTTTTCAGTTTTAGTGTAAATCAAGCAACGAGATATGCATCAAGCAATCATTCCAATATCATTAAATGCAAGACCCCGGATTTAGACAATATTGTTGAAGATAAATCCCTCCCGGCATTCCTATTTGATAAATTTGATACATTCGGCAACAAACCTGCTGTGGTATGTACAGTATAATTACAATGTACTGTTTTTCAATACAGGGTGTATCAAAAAAACTGCAAATACCATAATTTGTATGCACGAGATCATACATTAGAATTTCAATGGCTGTGCAAATAATTACGCTTCTGGGATTTGAAAATACGTTTCCCAGGGGTATCAAAATAAGCACACAAAGTGAATTAAAATTCACTTTACGCAATTTACAGCAATTTACAAGGCTATATTTTCCGCAATTTACAACATTTCGCAACCAAACTTTGCAATTTTACTAATTTTCGTATGTTCTTTGTAGTTGTTGTGATTGATTCCCTTCTCCAGTATCTCCAGTAGCTATAGTTGCTTGTAAATTTGGCATTGGCCGCTGCTTTTAATACAATTATATTTTGCTCGCCAGATTGCCGAACAGAGAAAGGTTTCTTCAACAAATCGATTATAGTATCTGCTTCCGTAGAAGCCGTCACGCTTGCTGAAGCCATTGTTATGTAAATTTCATAATAGAATGTAAAATCACTTACCTTGACCAACTGAACGAACATTCGCTGTATAAAAATATTCGTGCAATCACAGTTGTGCAATCACAGGCGGCCCAATTTCAGGGTGAATGATCAGGAGTTGCGGGTTTTTAACGGCTTAATTTATAAACAAATTTTATACTCCACCAAAACTATTCTAAAAACATTCTTAAATTAGTCAAATAACTACACTTTAACAATAAAATATAGTTGACATGATAGTATAATGCCTTTGCATTCTTTTAATTACGCCATGGGCTCATTTAGAGCGGTTTATGCAACCTTTTCTGTGGCCTATATCAATATGTTGTGTCAAATTGTGTGTTGCTCGTTATATGTATATAGAGGTATTAAAGGCTAATTACTCGCGGCCCGACCGTATCGCTTAAAACTCAAATATCTCCGCTCAAACTTGTCGTACGGCAAAAAAAATTCGATCAGATCTTTTCACAAAGGTTTCTCTTTCTAACGAATATGGTTTGATCATAACTCGGGCAAATTTAGCGACGAACGGAGCCAAAATCTCTCAATTTCGGCTATGTTCATAATACTTCGAACTGTTCGGGCATGATCGTGGACGTGACGTAAACAACTGGTAAACAATACCGTCTTACGCGGGGTGGGACAGCAGTCAAATTCGTCGCTAATCGTCAATTTGACTGCTGTCCCACCCTGCGTAAGACGGTATTGTTACCAGTTGTTTACGTCACGGCCACGATCATGCCCGAACAGTTCGAAGTATTATGAACATAGCCGAAATTGAGAGATTTTGGCTCCGTTCGTCGCTAAATTTGCCCGAGTTATGATCAAACCATATTCGTTAGAAAGAGAAACCTTTGTGAAAAGATCTGATCGAATTTTTTTTGCCGTACGACAAGTTTGAGCGGAGATATTTGAGTTTTAAGCGATACGGTCGGGCCGCGAGTAATTAGCCTTTACCTTCTAGATACATATAACGAGCAACACACAATTTGACACAACATATAGGCCACAGAAAAGGTTGCATAAACCGCTCTAAATGAGCCCATGGCGTAATTAAAAGAATGCAAAGGCATTATACTATCATGTCAACTATATTTTATTGTTAAAGTGTAGTTATTTGACTGATTTAAGAATGTTTTTAGAATAGTTTTGGTGGAGTATAAAATTAAAAACCCGCAACTCCTGATCATTCACCCTGAAATTGGGCCGCCTGTGGTGCAATCAAGCGTACGGAAAGAATTCTCGAAGGCTCAAGTGTTGCGAAACTGCGCGTTTGAGCATGCTCAGTTCCTGTTATCCAATCAGATTGCGAGTATTTCTACTATAAAATATATTACTTGGTCATGCTGAATTCGGAGAGCATGACTAGACGCGAAATGCGTGGAATATAAGCTTTACACGCAAAATTCACACGCATTGGCCATGTTTGTTGCTAGGTAACCTACGAAATGAGCAAAATACTGCATAAAATGATGTAATTTCGCGAAAATATCGCAAAAGATTGCCAAAAAATGCGAGAATATCGTCAAATAAAATGGTTGAAATTTTTTGGAAACTAGTTAACCAAACGATTTGAATTTGAAATTTTGAGGAAAGGAATCTTTATTTTTGGGAAAATTTTTGGTCATGCTGGGCATGACCAGCATGACCTCTAGCTACGCTACTGCTGATGGTTGTATTTTCAGTTAACCTGAAAGTTGTATTTTCACTCAATGTAAAATTTTCCTGGATGGGGGGGGAACCAATAGTCTCAGGACTGGCAGACCCCTTAGCCTATAGTGCTCATAGATATGTGCAGTGATAAAAAAATTTTGGTCATGCTGGGCATGACCAGCATGACCAGCATGACCTCTAGCTACGCTACTGCTGATGGTTGTATTTTCAGTTAACCTGAAAGTTGTATTTTCACTCAATGTAAAATTTTCCTGGATGGGGGGGGAACCAATAGTCTCAGGACTGGCAGACCCCTTAGCCTATAGTGCTCATAGATATGTGCAGTGATAAAAAATTCATAACATTAGGTATGGTAACACTGCATTCACACTGCATGATCATAATTACACTGACGCATTTACACTTTACCCTTTTAGTTATTACTTATTCAATCCGATTCACCCACTGCCATTAGCAACCGGGTCTGCTAATTGTGAATTATGACGGCATAGCTTAGCAACTGGGTCTTGTCCCTTTGCTAATTGTGAACTATGGCGGCATAGCTTAGCAACTGGGGCTTGTCTCGTTGCTAATTTTCATTTGTGGCAGCCTAGCTTAGCAACTGGGTTTGGTCCCTTTGCTAATTTTCAATGGTGGCAGCATAGCTTAGCAACTGGGTCTGGTCCCTTTGTTAATTTTCAATGGTGGCAGCATAGCTTAGCAACTGGGTCTTGTCCCTTTGCTAATTTCAATTGTGGCAGCATAGCTTAGCAACTGGGTCTTGTCCCTTTGCTAATTATCAATGGTGGCAGCATAGCTTAGCAACTGGATCTGGTCCCTTTGCTAATTTCAATTGTGGCAGCACAGCTTAGCAACTGGGTCTTGTCCCTTTGCTAATTATCAATGGTGGCAGCATAGCTTAGCAACTGGGTCTTGTCCCTTTGCTAATTTCAATGGTGGCAGCATAGCTTAGCAACTGGGTCTTGTCCCTTTGCTAATTATCAATGGTGGCAGCATAGCTTAGCAACTGGATCTGGTCCCTTTGCTAATTTCAATTGTGGCAGCATAGCTTAGCAACTGGGTCTGGTCCCTTTGCTAATTTCAATTGTGGCAGCATAGCTTAGCAACTGGGTCTTGTCCCTGTGCTACTTTTCAATTGTGGCAGCATAGCTTAGCAACTGGGTCTGGTCCCTTGGCTAATTTCGTATTTTGGGCCGTTGCTTAGCAACTGGGTCTGGTCCCTTTACTAATTTTAAACGGTGACAGCACAGTGTAGCAATGGGGTCTGGTCCCTTCGCTAATTTGGAATGGTGGCGGCATAGCTTAGCATCTGGGTCTTGTCCCTTTGCTAATTTTCAATTGTGGCGGCATAGCTAGGTTAGCAACTGGGTCTGGTCCCTACTTCGCATAGCACCAGTTGACACCGAATAATGAATGATTTTATTTCGCTATTAATAATTACATTCCGGCCTGAGTTAATCTATATTTAATACATTATATTAATAGCAAAGAAGCCCAAAAAGAAACCAGCAGGCTTATATAAATTTGGGCTCCTTTAAAACTTGCAATCACATGTGTGTAAGTGTAATTTCGACAGACAATCAGACAATTACGATAAATAACTACAACAAATTAAAACAGCAATTAGTAATTTCAATATTTTAGGCAAAGAAATGCTTTCAATTTTTTCTTAAATGATGCTAGCGAAACTAAGTTAATTAATTCCATAGGAAGAGTGTTAAAAAATTTTGATCCTTGGAATCTTATAGAAAACTGACCAATATCCGTTCTGTATAAAGGAATCCGAAAAGCCGTTGAATTCCTGGTGTTATAGGCATGAATTTGGTTATTCAATTCATACATATTATCAAATCTTTTAGGCAAAAAATTATTTTTGTAAGATAAATTGACCCGTTTGCAACAAACAAATATCTTGCAATTTCAATAAACTCAACTTCTTAAATAAAGGATTAGTATGAGCATCAAATTTGCTCTTAGTTAAGATTCTAACAACTCGTTTTTGCAGTAATTCGATACGACGAAGATTGGTTGGATATGTCGAAACCAGGTCGAAACCCAAACTAAATTACAATATTCAAGATATGGATAAATCATAGAATAGTATAAAGTACATAAAGACTTTTCAAATAAATAAAAACTCGACTTAAAAATTATTCCTATTGATTTTGATATTTTGTTTGCTACACAAGAGATGTGTGATTTCCAGGATAATGTATTATCTAATATTACCCCCCAAAACACTGTCTCATTTACGTGCTCAATACTCTGATTGCCGATTACTAACTGAATGTCAGGACAGTATCTTTTTTGTCTAGGTTTAAATACCATAAATTTTGTCTTCTTTAAATTAAGAGAGAGTTTATTCACACTAAACCAATCAGACAATTTACATATTTCGGCATTCAGAGTATCGGTCAGATAATTTGGGTCTTTATGCGAGAAAAATATATTTGTATCGTCGGCAAATAGAATAAAATCTACCAGTCCCGATACGTTAGTAATATCATTAATATATATTAAAAAGAATAATGGACCAAGTATCGAACCTTGAGGTACTCCGCAAGACACGTTTTTGGAATTGGAGTTACAATCATTAAATTGCACAAATTGAAGTCTATTCGAAAAGTAGCTTTTGACCCAGTCTAAGGCCAAACCACGAATCCCGTAATGTTCTAATTTATCAAAAAGAATGCTGTGGTTAACTGTATCAAATGCTTTAGATAAATCCAGAAAGGTTCCAACTGCAAACTCTTTCCGATCGATTGCAGTTGAAATCTTGTCATATAGATCTATCAATGCTAGAGAAGTTGAGTGATTTTTCCGAAAACCATACTGGTTATCAGACAAGATATTATGTTTATTAAAGTAGTCTAGTAAGCGGTTATAAATAACCCTTTCTAGAAATTTAGAGAAGCTGGGAAGAATTGAAACAGGTCTATAATTTGTGAACACTGCTCGATCATCAGCCTTAAATAAAGGGACGACTCGAGCAATCTTCATCTCATCGGGGACAACGCCACTAGATATAGACAAATTAATAACGTGAGTTAGGGGTTCGGAGTCATATTTATTGACTCTTTAACAATCGCCATGGGAATTTTATCAAAACCAACTGCTTTTCCCGATTGAAAACCATGAGCTACCTCTATTATCTCCTTTTCAGTCACTAAATTCAGAAAGACTGAATTTGGAAAATTACCAGAAAGAAAACTACGATGAGAATTAGACGAGGATTCTATTTTCTTAGCCAGGTTTGGACCAATATTCGTAAAATAATTACAAAACCTGTTGGCAATTTCGATTGGGTCAGATATTTCTATGTTATCACCAACTTTGAATGACGAAGAAATTTTAGATTTAAATCTTTTTTTATTGATGACCTCATTAAGAATACGCCAAGTGGCTTTCGTGTCAGACTTTACACTTTCCAATTTCTTTGTGTAATTAGGGACTTAGCGATTCTCAATGAATGGTTCAGTTTATTTTTATATCTTTTGTAAAACATTTCTTGTTCAGGGTTTGGATTAGACAAGTATTTTTTGTATAACCTATTTTTCTTTTTTATAGATTTTAAGAGACCATTTGACAGCCATGGTTTTTTAAAGGGAAACATGCATTATAGATTTCAGTATACTTTGATAAAAAGGAGTTGTAAGATTTATTTGGGTCTTCATACCCAGCAAGTTGAGACCAAATAACACTTCCCAGCTGCTCTTTGAACTTAATTAAATTTTGTTTACTTTTATCACGAATAACAGTTGCATCATTAACATTTCGACTACAGTCATCCTCATCAAAACAAATAGAAAAAAACGGAAGATGGTCGGAGATATCAGTGAATAATAGGCCACTTTTCAAACGAGGGGGAAAGTAATTAGTGAAAATATTGTCAATTAAAGTTGCTGTATGAGAAGTTATCCTAGTTGGTCGAGTTATCAGTGGAAAAAACATGTCTGCATACATCTCATCAAGAAACTCGCCGGTTAATGAGTGACATTGATAGTTCATTAAATTCAAATTAAAATCCCCCATAATGTAGCATATTTTATTTTATTTTGAAATTTTTGCCATAGTTCTTTATATGTAGACAAAAAAACCCAAACACTTTGGTTCGGGGGTCTATAAATAATACCTATGACAATGTTTTTCCCTGGAGACCTAGAAATCTCAATAAATAATGATTCGGCGATATTTTCATCTACAAAACATAAATCCGCACGCAATTTAGCTTCGAAATCATTAGCCAAATACAAACCAACACCACCACCTATTCTATTAGATCGGTGTTTATAAAAAAAATTAAACCCATTTATGTCAACCAAATGATCTGAATCTTGTAACCAGGTCTCTGTTATACCAATAACAGAGAACTGTATATGTAGATTGTTTAACAAATTAGTCAAATTTTGAAAATTTCGTTCAAGACTACGAATATTTAAATGTAAGATTGAGAATTTTGAAGCATAACCTGACTCATCTTTGAGCATTTTGTTAAACTGATCTTCAATAAAATAATCACAATTATTCTTCAAGTCAGTATAAAAATACGAATCTGGGTCGTAATCTTTTGATAGTGTAAGATGTTGGTTTGCATTAGAAAATAAGGGATTGTAATCCAAACAAACAAGTCTACAACATCAAAATTAACAATACCATTTTGCAACTCAAACATTTCTAATTGAAAGCTAGCATCGTCTAGATTATAAAAAGGTAACTCACTAATGCCGCTATCAAGTGATAACGCAGCCATATTTATAGTAGAATATAGATAGACAATAAATAATACTTAGATAGATGATTAATTGTACTTAGCTTGACGAAGATGTGAAAGACTCTTTAAAATCATCAAATTGTTTTAAAGATATAAACGACGTAGCGCGGGTAGCATCATTTTCTTTCAAAAATGATTTGCCATACTTAGTCCAAGCGTATTTGAAATTATGGACTGATCTGAATTTACGTACTTGAAAATACAAATCTCTTGCCTTAGGCGTCAAGATTTCGTTCACGTACAAGTTGTTTCCAGTGTCAGCGAACCCAAGATCAGATGAATTGCTGTTTCTTAATCTGCCTTTCGATTCGTAGATCCCATCTCGAGTGCTTCGTCTCGTAAATTTAGCAATTATTGAAGGAATTCGCCCCCGTTTAGCTGGCAAGCGATGACTAACCGAGATATCCGATAAATTAACTTCAACTTGCATTAAGTCTCCGATTTGCATGACTAGGTCGTCAGTATTTTCACCATGCATCTCAGGGACGCCATGGAATTCCATGCAATCCCTTCGCGAATATGAGTTCAGATTTTCTTGTTCATCTTCCAATTTCAACATTCGTTCCAATTCGTTCGCTTCGTTCTTCAACTGAACATTCTCAAGCTTTAACTGACTGTTTTCTTCTCTTAGTAGATTGAATGAGTTTAATAGCTCATCAAACTTGTCGCTGATAAAATTCTGGCTGGATTGAATCGATTTAAGTTCGTCTTGTGTAGCTTTATGATGTTTGGAAACGACATCATTAAGTTCTTTCATTTGAGACTTTAGTCGACGATCTAAGATCTCTTCGAAGTTTGCGATGGAAAGGGTTTCCAATGCATTTGAAGCCTCAGCTGTCTCGCTTTGGGTTTGCTTCTTTTTAGGAGGCATAGCAATCTATGTTCAATGATAAAGGCTAGCTCGTTAGCAAGCAGTTCTTTGCAAGCAGCCAAGCACTTCGCTGAACTTAATTAAGACTCACTATATTGTAGTTAATTATATTGTACTGTAGTTAACTGATTCACTTTACGGAGCAAAAAACACACGTCTGTCTTGTCACACGTCTACCGTGTGGATGCTTGGGATGTAGTTCGTGGGGCGGGGGGGGGGAGTTTCCGTTACTTGGAGTTGTGAAATTTTGAGGAAATACCACTTTGGTGGTCAGGTCCTGACTGGACATGCTCACGTGATTCGGACCTGAATCCAAGTAACTCAAATCCCTAGACTATTCTCTGACCACGTCTGCACCTAACCATCCACACGGGTAAGTATGGTGACGACAGATATTAAATGAGGTTACATAGTAACCAAGGTTAATATCATAGGTATGCAGATTATTAGTATAAGTAATAGTATGGTTTCGAGTGCAATTTGGAGGAAAACATACAGGAGTGAGTTTTTCAAAGACGATCAAAATTGCACGAGTCCGAAGGACGAGTGCAATTTGACGTCTTTGAAAACTCACTAGTGTTTTTTTTTCCAAATTTCACGAGAAACCATACTATTACTATTAATAATATACATGAAAAAATTACACGCTTTGATAACACTTGGCCACTCACCTACGCCGTTTACGCATTGTTTTCATTGCTTGTTAGCAAACGTTTTCAGTCTATGTGCTCCTTGAACTTAAATTGTTGTATTCACGTACGATTTTCCATCGAAAGTGTAGAAAAAGTCGTCAAAGTGAACATTTACATTGCTAATATCCGCCGCCACGTTGATTTCTTCCCTCGTTTCCAGGCTCTGATCTTGTTTTGTTAATTTGCACTGCTGTAATTGCACAGTGTGCAATTTCAAAAATAATTGCACTGCTCTTAGCCAATCAGAATTGAGTAATTTTTTCATCTATATTATTACACTAAGTTATATACGTTTGCCGACGTCAGCAAGATATTATAAAGGCTCCGTTAAGGTTATTTTGTATAACATAATTTGATGCATAATGTTTGATTATGCATTACAAGTTATGTCTTACCTTTTTGTAAGTTTGAATATTCTATTTGAAATATAGCTATATCTGGACGTTTATATATTTGAAAGAGTTTCAGCAAAAATGTTACAATTGCAATTTGGAACGGATTAATTGTCACTTTTCAAGCCAAACCAAAATTAATCAGTTATGTTGTTAAAAACTCTGTAACTCTGGGATTGTATCTACCTAAAATTTTCGTGGAAAATTCTTCATAATGATTGCAAAGACCTGTTAAAGTATCAGCGCAATAATTTGGAATATATTTTTTAATTTGGAATTCCTGTATTGGGTAACCAAGTCGCACACTAGACATTTAGCCCAATTAAAACCCTAAATATTCCCTTTGATGGGAAAAATCATTGAGTCGAGCTCATTAGAACTCATTGCGTCGTCATGGATTAAAAAGATACAAGGCAGATAGTCTCCCCATGATTATAATTAATAATTACCTCCGCCAGGAGCTTATGTTTTCACGTGGGGTTTTTGTGTGTAGCGGCGGCAGGCCGGATTAACCATATGGCAGAAGCGGCATATGCCATGGTCCCCGCGCCTTCTAGGCGCGGAAAGAAAAATAGAATATTCTCAAACTTTATTAAGAAAAAGTGACAGACCAATTACCAATAGTGAATGTTATAATATCAGATACGTTACTGTCATTACATCTTTCAAATTAAGATTGCAATTCAACCATATATACTTAAAACGGGTTAATTTTTTCAGGTTATAGAGCAGTCAGAAAAAGCCAAAGGGGCCCCGCGCGAAAAAAATGCCACGGGCCGGGCGCTGCCTTTATCCGGCTAGCACGATAACTAAAAATACATGCATTTTAATACAAAAAATTGTGAAGCTAATGGATAAAATGAATTGAATGCGTAATTAGTGCATGAATACTTGGCTTAATTTGCTGGCGGACGTATCCAGTCTCTCTGAGAGCCCTCTATTATTTCATTGTATTTCATATTATTTCTATCACAACACTCAGAGAAAAACGAAAAATTCGTTGTCTTGATCAGTGAGACCAATCGCTTGTCCCGCTCGAGACGATAAATTTTCCGTTGTTTTCTCAAAATTAGTGTGAAAAAATATTACTAACAATATCCCTGCATGGGTGTGATTCTGTATAATATTGATGAGAATTGATTAATTTGT
The DNA here is from genome assembly GCA_016169945.1 of Trachythela sp. YZ-2020. Taxonomy (NCBI): domain Eukaryota; kingdom Metazoa; phylum Cnidaria; class Anthozoa; order Malacalcyonacea; family Clavulariidae; genus Trachythela; species Trachythela sp. YZ-2020. The sequence continues at coordinate 8,142,908 of JADLSH010000387.1, forward strand.
AATTTTTATTTTCAGATTGATGGAATCACTGGACAGCAATACTCCTACCCACAATTGCAAGAAATGGTGATAAAATTGGGCTCATCATTGACTAAACTCGGCCTCAAGAAGGGAGATGTGTGTGCCATATTTTGTTATAATGTTGTAGAATATCCCATTATCTATCTGTCCATATTATCTCTGGGTGGTATATGCACGTTAATATCTAGTATGGCGACTGTTCCTGAGTTAAGTTACCAGTTGGAAGACACAAAAGCCCAATATATTTTCACGGTCCCGGCTTTTGCTTCCACTGCCAAAGAAGCGGCAAAACAGTGTGGATTGAAAGAAGTGATTGTAGTTGGAGAAGCGGAAGGCTGTAGGCCAATTTCTAAACTTTTTGAAGACGATGGGAAAAGTTTTCCAAAAGATGTTGAGATCAACCCAAAAGAAGACTTGGCGATATTACCATATTCTAGTGGCACTACAGGTTTACCAAAAGGCGTTATGCTAACCCATTTCAACCTATCTGTGAACATACAACAACTGGTTGACACGCCGGGATACTATGATGTTACCTTTGATGACAATGTATTGGGCCATTTACCGTTTTTTCACATATTTGGTTTTAATGTTGCTATGGGAACATCCTTTTATAATGGGGCAACTATAGTAACTTTGCCAAACTTTGAGCCAGAGCTGTTTTTAGAGACAATACAAAATTTTAAGGTAAGTTTCTCTATTGAGTTTCTTGCACGTTTGCATGGCGATAAGTACAATTTATTGTTTTGGTTTTTGGAAACACCACATTTATATATTTGGTAAAGCTTTCGATCGATACGCAGCGGATCTTGATCAGTTATTATTTGCTTACTGATCCGGGCGTGCTGATCGAAAGCTTTGCCAAATAAATAAACGTGGTGTTTCCACAAGATAAAACAATTAAGTTGCTGTCAGTTTTTAAGCCTGTTTTTCACTAGGCGAATCTGTTCGCGCGAAACGAATCGAAAAACAACTTCTGGCAATGTGATTGGTTAGCGAGAAACCGAACCAATCACATTGTCATTGCCGAATTTATATTTTCGCTTCACGCGAACAAATTCACCTAGTAGACAGTACAGAGGTAGTCAAGTGACAGGGAACCACTGCCGGAGTTCTAAAAATCCACAATAAGAAAGAAAAGTGTGAATTATCGTGCATTTTAGACGCTCGCTAATCTCAACAAGTGAAAAGTTTACATTATCTATGAATCAGTAGAGATACCCATGATTCCCATGAAGAACTTGTCATAGAAATATCTACGCAGGCTAAGAAATATCATGAAGGAGATCTGCTTTCTTTCACAAAACCATTTTTTGTCAGCCTCGTACCCAGGCGCTTTTAAGGAAAAGAAAAAAAATCCCATTCAGCTAATTTATAGAGATCAGTGGCTAAGCTGAGCGAGCGCGCGGGGGTACTTGGGGAGGTCGCGACTTTGCTTCGTTTTCGGTGTTTCGGTGCTTGGACTTTGGCAAACCGAAAACCGGTTTTCAAAAAATCGGTATTTTCCGGTATACCGAAAACCGCCCCAGCCTACAACTTACTATTGCTATTCCATGCTGAAGACAACATGTAATACAATTAAACCATGGATGCTCCATTTCTCGTCTAGATTTCGCATCTGGGTACAGCTCCTCCTATAATTTTGCTTCTCGCCAAAGGTCCTATTGTTGACAATTACGATATAACGTCTCTACGTTCTATTTTGTGCGGGGCTGCTCCTCTCTCAGAAGATATTGAAAATATATTTTCTGAGCGACACAAAACTACAAGAATCGGGCAAGGTAAAGATGTATATAATCTTACGTGTAATCTTATTGCGTTTTCCCATTACGTATTTTCAATCGCATCACATCATATATCATATATATCATATCATATATGATATATCATCATATACAATATATCATATATATCATATACCATATATCATATACCATATATCATATACCATATATCATATACCATATATCATATACCATATATCATATACCATATATCATATACCATATATCATATACCATATATCATATACCATATATCATATACCATATATCATATACCATATATCATATACCATATATCATATACCATATATCATATACCATATATCATATACCATATATCATATACCATATATCATATACCATATATCATATATCATATACGGCGGTTGACTGTTGTGTAAAACTACCTGAAAAATACGGATATATGGAAATCACATCACAAAATATATTAGCATATGTAGCAGCGAACAAAGATAACAAAGCAAGAAAGACAGAAAACAATGTGATTTCCATATTTTGTTTATAGTTTGTTTTGATTAAATCCATCTGATTGGTTTATTTTTTATCACGTGATCGCTTTTGTATTCACTATAAAAGCACATGTTTTTCCCCCGACCCATTCTACTAACTTCCAGACGAAGGGTCTTCGCTCGAAACGTTGAAGTTCTCATTGTATTTTTCAGTCAACCGCCGTATTTGCTATACTCTACCCACACTGGCACCGCACGTTTGACATATATCATATACCATATATCATATACCATATACCATATACCATATACCATATACCATATACCATATACCATATACCATATACCATATACCATATACCATATACCATATACCATATATCATATATCATATATCATATACCATATATCATATATCATATACCATATACCATATATCATATATCATATATCATATATCATATACCATATACCATATATCATATCGCATAACGTCATATATTATGTCAGGTCATGCCATACTATAATACCTCGTGGTTTAGTCGCCATTTTATTCCCTATCTTTTACTCTATAACGTGACATGCATGTTCATTGTCCAATGTCAATCAATACATTATACATACTAACTCTGTATACAACTGCTTAATATACCATGCCACTCTGTGTAATGATTACTATAGACAAACCGACAGCCATGCGAGGACAACTGACTATTGCTATTGAAAAAAAACGTTTTCAACACGGAACCAAAACTTTTTCAATAATTATATAAGTCCACGGGAACGTCGTCGCTACCTTTCCAACCCTATACTATAGATTTTCATCAAGCCGTTACCTGTACGTGCTATATGTCATTTTAAGTGTGTAATGTAACTTGAATGTGTTCTATCTATTATTATGTTCTATCAGGTTATGGTCTAACAGAGACCAGTCCTGGCGTACTTATATCTCCAGAGAAAGCAACAAGATCAGGAGCATCTGGGGTAGTTCTCCCTAATACTGAAGTCAAGGTACTGTAAACTCCATGCCGGCCACCATGCTGTACTTTTTCTCAGGTTTTCTTTTAGTTTTCGGCTTTTGCTTGGAACAATGTTTCGACTTAACCGTCAGAAATTGTTCTTGTTTTTTTGTGGTTGTTGTTAGTTGTTGTGTGCATGATACCATAAGGCATAACTGATAATTCGGTGATGTAAAATAATCAATATAACCAATACAACAAGTTCTAGTTGACAAATTGATCGTAGTACACTATTCTTGACACTTTGGTTTTTGTATCTGCGCAGCAGATATATTGCTATCGTGCGTGAAAGTTTGTTAGGTTTGTTCAGTGAACTATAAGTATACTGGAACGCTAACTCAGGGGGGGGGGGGGAATTGAAGCCGTGCTTTGTAGGTAGTGCCAGTACCTTTTAACATATTTTTTTCAAAAAATACACTTTATATATTGTAAAATTTTACCCTTTTAATTTCCTTTTATACTTTCACTATTTATCTTTGACTACACTAGAACAATTAAACTTTTTACTCAAGTACTTACAATGAACAAAGGTCGTTCAGTTTCTGAAATATTACTGGAAAAAACAAAATTTGTCAAAAAACCGCGCGAAAATGTTTGGTTTTTCTGAGTTATGAGACTTTCCAAAAAGAGTTAAGAGATTTTATGATACAATTTATATAGAAAAATATAAGATACATTAAAAAATTGCTTTTCAAGCATGCAGTAACTTAGTTTTGACAGTTAAAATAAGGATTATATAAGCTAGCTCAGCCGTCATATTCAAAGTGCTCACTGATGACCAACAAGAAGGCGCGAAGACAAAAATAGCACCACTTGAAAATCGTCAATTTGTTTATATTTTAGAAGGGTTAAAGCAAGGACTAAAAGCTCAAGATAAAAAGCAATACCTGGAGTATAGTGCAAAATCAATTTGGGGGCTGCCGAAGTGTTTTCTAGTATATTTTTTCTGAGTTAAAGAGTAAAGTTTGCTTCGGCACGTTCAAACATTTGTCATTTATTTCCATATACGACAACGATCCGCCTCATTTTTGCTGCAGATAGATGTAAAACAGTCAAAACTAATCGGAAAACCACATTTGAATCCCAAACATTGAAGTCTTCTGATGTAAAAAGTATTTTTCTTGCAAATTTTCGCTCAAAAACAAACTTTTGACAGAATTTTTCTCACTCCTCGGAACTCTCAGTCTCTCCTCAGTCCTTTTGAAAGTTCAAATTCCCGCGCATTGGCTTCAACGAATCATAGGACTTGATCATAGGAGTTAGCGTTCCAGTTTACTTATAGTTCACTGGGTTTGTTAGGTTTGTTAGGTTTGTTAACAATGACGTAATGCTCAGGCGATCAAAAGCAAGATGGCGTCGGCGAAGGAGTGGAGTATGTTTAATAATATGGTTGAACTGTAATATTGTAACTGTAATAATAATATAGATGAAAAAAATACTCAATTCTGATTGGCTAAGAGCAGTGCAATTATTTTTGAAATTGCACACTGTGCAATTACAGCAGTGCAAATTAACAAAACAAGATCAGAGCCTGGAAACGAGGGAAGAAAAATCAACATGGCGGCGGATATTAGCAATGTAAATGTTCACTTTTTGACGACTTTTTCTACACTTTCGATGGAAAATCGTACGTGAATACAACAATTTAAGTTCAAGGAGCACATAGACTGAAAAAGTTTGCTAACAAGCAACGAAAACAATGCTTAAACGGCGTAGGTGAGTGCACAAGTGTTATCAAAGCGTGTAATTTTTTCATGTATATTATTAATAAGTAATAGTATGGTTTCTCGTGAAATTTGGGAAAACAAACACTCGTGAGTTTTCAAAGACGTCAAATTGCCCTCGTCCTTCGGACTCGTGCAATTTTGATCGTCTTTGAAAAACTCACTCGTGCATGTTTTTTCCAAATTGCACTCGAAACCATACTATTACCTATACTAATAACCTATGGATAAACTGGAAAGAAATCAAAGAATGCTTCAAAATTTAGTGGTTCTATTTCTGAAGGAAAACTAAACAGTGAAACAGTGAAACAGTGAACAGTCGAACTATCTTCGGAAGGACGAAGATCAAGGTAAGAAAATAAGAAATACTACAAGTCTACAACATGTTAATATAACATTGACAAGTAAATTGTAAAATATAGCATCTTGTTTTATATGCACATAAGTTTTCAATACTAAAGTAAATTTGACTACCATGAATACTAGCTAATCCCACATTTAGCAATTCCACATTTTATAGTGGTCTTAAATAAAATATTGTGTACAAATATAGTCTTGTTTATAGTATATAATAGTTAAGACGGTAAAAGATAAGACTGTACAATACTCCTTTTGGCATGACATTTATTGCAGACGGTCTCACAATCACATACTTATAATTTTCATAATAGAAATTCATACTTCATATCCATAGGCAAATTCTCCTCTAAATTACTAAATCGCAGTCATTTGCCTGTACTTTACATTTACACATACATCACTCTCATATTTGTATTGTAGGGTGAACAAACACACGGAACACTGCAGCTTTGACTAGTCAATTCTAGCCAATGTATGGATCTGATATGCTGTGTTTATATATACGTTATACATTATATTCACAGACTATATACATGTGTTAAATTATACTCCTGATTTTCAACATAGTTAGCATTTATTTGCTACTGATGAATAGACTTCAATAATATGACCTATTTGCTAACACATCCATGTGGAATAAATAGTTCATTTGTGTTCCTCCACCCTGAATACCACATGTTGACGTCATGTATCAATGTGTTTAAAAAGTCTGTTGAAACTCTGTGAGGATGTGTTAGCGACACCTGGTATTCTGACAACATCCATGCATCTACAATTTTTCACATACCTGATTGTAGTATATTATGGACTATCGAGAAGATTGTGAACCTAACATGTTTCAGCAATGACATCATAAAATTAAATAAAATATTTCTTGTGTTATGGAAATAGTATCTGCTAGTGAAATTTATATCAGCGATTTTATTTGTCATGTGTACTAAACTGTCTGGCATAGTGATACTGTAAGTTGTGAACTCCATTTAACAATTAATATTGTTTCTACTGTGTATGATATATATTTTTGTGATATTTATAAAAATACATTCTTTTAACCCATTAGCTGGCAAGCCCAGATCCAGCCTACTTTTATTAGTATTTTACTCTGTCTAATGCCAGACAATTTTACTTGTCAGTGGTAGGGTACTGCCAGTTAATGGGTTAAATATCAATCTCTTATTCTTTACAAGTTACTGGTTGAATGAAGTGTATGTTTTTGTAGAAAATATGTGTAACTTATACAATTTAGGGCCAAATAGAATTGTAGATTATTGTTCCTTCATGACAACAGTGGATCACCATGAGCAGATACATGTACGCTTAGCGTACCTATTTTTCACTCGTGGCAGTTTCGTTGACCGAGCTATGTAAATGCGAATGAATCTGAAAAATGTGTCATGTTGTCTGTTGACCAAATTATGACGTAGATAATGAAAACATATGTTGGTTGGAATGTCTTGCGCTTATTCCAATTAGCAAACGTAATTAGAACGAATGTCTACTCCAATTAGCAAATTCCAATTAGCAAACGTAATAAGCGGGAAAATAGAGAAAGTGTTGTGTTCTCATTCGGTCGCGCTATCTGACTATCTGATCTCTCTGGACTAAATTGTATTCTTTCAACAGAAATACATGTAAAATAGATTTGTTTTTTAACGTTTCATCAAGGTCATGAATGTTTAAGCGCTCTTTCCACGAAATACACCAGTGTGTGCCCAGTCTTTCCCGATCTATATCAATATATGTTGGGAGCGTCTAGTTTGAGGCGGCACTTTCCTTGCGATAGTAACTCCTAGTTTTACATTTACTAGATATAGAATCATGAATTATGGGTCCATTTATATGGCATGCCCTAATAAATCCGCCGTATTTCACATATTGAATTCGACCAGCTAGGAGTAAGAATTTCCCTTCGACCACGCGAAACTTCCTTTCCAACATGTTTCTGTATTTTTTGCTGGGTCTGTCTTTTCAGAGAGGTGGAGTGGAGCCTTGTGAGGGTACAGGAAGCAAAGAGCATGAAAGCTTCACGATTTCAGCGTCGCGTAACGTGAACAAGCTTCATGTACAAGGACGTTCTCGTGTATGCTATTTACACCGGTCCCACCTGTGCTCCTCTGAGGTATGGAATGGTATGGCGGCCACATCAATTAAGGTATTGCACCTACGCCACCAAACGATCCCAAACCGGGTCCTCAGCCTCCAAATCTGCAAACCTCAAAACCATCCAAAAACTGAAACACGCCAATGTTCAGCAAAGGGAAGTCGGCTGATATAGAACTTGCAATAAACTCAATGTCCGCGCCTGTCACGGAACAAGTTTGTGTGTCGGATAGTAAAAGAAGCAGGAAAGGCGGTTACCAAAGATTGGTGGCTCCATTACGAAGGTTTTCTCCATTACGAAGGTGCAGAGGACAAAAACGCTGGTGGGGTTAGGATAGTCTTTGATTGATCGCATACGATCACACGAAGGTGACTGATACAACGACCTTTTGGGGGAAACAAATTGTAGGTCTTACACAACCTCACAGTTTACAAGAGTTGAATGTTTGGTTGTAAATAAATATATTATGCAAAGTTAGCACAAGTTACTGCGGATCTCAACAGCCAGGCAACAGAACGAGCGTATTATTGGCTGTCACCCCCTGAGTCCCATCAATCATGATATCTCCCAATGTGGTTACGTTCTGGTGACATCCTGGACCGGGTAAAAAGCTACCGAGAATTACAAATCCAGAAAAGTGAAATCAAAGGTTTCTTGGCAGTTAAAATAGAAGAGGAAAATATCGTAGTAGAAAGGGTAGGCGAAAAGTAGAGTTAATTAAGAATGTGAGACCCAGGGGATAACAGCCTTGAGCCCCGGTAATCCGAACAGGAATCAGACTCCTGTTCAAGACTGTCACCCTTATTCATTCTTAGCAATATAACATGACCAACAATTGTGAAGAATATAAAGTAAATTAAAATAATTAGAGTAAAGTAAATTAAAGTACAGTAAAATAGGGTGAACTATAAAGTAACGTAAAGTAATGTAATATATACAAATTTAGTGAAGAGTGGGACTGTGGTAAACACGTAATATTGCGATAGCACGCAACCGTAGGGTAGAAAACATCACCTCAATATAGGTCTTAATCAAACAATCAAACAAAATATGAAGCAAATATAGTAAGACTCTGCATATGCATTTATAGAGAAAACTGAGTCGACGGAAAACTCTAACATCCCATGAATAAAACGACAACATGGGGACAACATGGGGAAAACAAAGAAAACATCTCATGCGAGCAACATGGGGTTGTTTTTAAACTTAAACTTTTGATAACATTTGCATGAGGAAAACGCATTATTGCCATATTGGCACTCAAACATCCCATGAGTAAACAACAATATGGGGAAACAAAGGCAACATCTCAGGTTAACAAAATTCAACCTATATTATAACGTTCACACGAGGAAAACGTACTATTTCGATATTGGCACAGCCACGAGAAAAGTGTCAAGGGTCAAAGAAAAGGGTGTTGTCCACTATGTCTATGAAAATGTCTAGAAAATCCAAATGGTCGCAGAAAATATAAGCGATCGTCCCATGACCGGTTTGAATAAACAACTACAGGGTGTATAAAAAAAAACGCAACCACTTAATATTCTAAAATATTCACTTTGTTTTCAAGCACAATAGATTTTAGGCCCCTGGGAATTCAAAATAGCGTCTACTCCTATTCCAGCGTAACAACTGCATGTTTAATTACTGCAAACTCGAGTGCGTAAATCAGAACTGAATCGTCAATTTATTTACAATTTATTTTACAATTTCAGCGACTGTTAAACTTATCAAGGGCCATGTCCTTCGACATGCCCTCCATTTCTCTCGACACAAAGTTCAGCTCTCCTGAGCATAGCACGCACCGCTTGTCTAACAAAGTCAGGCTGCTGTCGTAATTCATCAAACGTGTCCCTTATGCGCTGGCGCAACACATCGACATCTTGTGGTGGAGTGGAAAACACTTTGTTCTTCAAATATCCCCACAGAAAGAAGTCACATGGTGTCAAGGCCGGAGAGCGAGGTGGCCATTCAATATCGTGACCTAACGCTACGACCTGGTTATTTCCGAACACTCTGTTCAGTCGGTCCCTAACTGCAATGAGGCGATGGGCTGGAGCGCCGTCTTGTACCCACCAAAGACCCCGAAACATATCCTCCCAAAGCTGATTCCCAAAATGTACAGCGAGTTGCGGGAAAACGAATTCGTTTAGCATTTGCAGATACAGCATCCCGTTTACATTTCCTTCGAAGAAGTAGGGCCCAAGAATCAGACCATTCCCGCACAGGGCTGCAAAGACAGTGATTTTGGCACGGGATCGTTTCGTTCGAAGTTAAACTCTGGTGGTTGTCCTTTCGGTGAATAATGCCGCACATTGTGGGTATACGTCTCCGATTATTAGGCTTGGTAAAAACTGTTCTCGTCGACAGCGTTGGATAAACCATTCGGCGAATTGTAATCGACGCGGAAAGTCCCTTGCCAATAACTAGTGTCGAACATGCATCCGATACGGGTGCCATCTCAGGTCTAACCTTGTTATCCTGTTAAAGCCCGCAGATGATATGTCAACAGGATTGCGTCTAGCACTCACATGTGGATTTTCCTCCAGCAGATTTCTAACAGCGGCAATGTTTTGCTCCGATCGTGCTGTTCTTCGCCTGCCAGAATTACCTTTGTTGAGATTAAGGCTCGTTCCTTCACTCGAATATTTCCTGACGTTCCTCAAGATTGTCGCTTTGTGAGGAGGGTCCCGATCAGGAAATCTTGCTCGAAAAAGGTTTTGCACTTCAGTTGTGTTTTGATTTCGGTTGTACTGTAAAACTATGAAAATTCGTTGTTCGGTTGTGAGCTGCACCATTATTAGTTTAGCTGATTTGTACGATTAGAAGCCTAAAATATTTTGTGCTTAAGAACAATATGAATATCTTAGAATATTAAGTGGCGTTTTTGTTTATACACCCTGTATACAGGGTATATCAAAAAAACTGCAAATACCATAATTTGTATGCACGAGATCATACATTAGAATTTCAATGGCTGTGCAAATAATTACGCTTCTGGGATTTGTAAATACGTTTCCCAGGGGTATCAAAACAAGCACACAAAGTGAATTTTAATTCACTTTGTGTGCTTATTTTGATAGTACTGCACGTGGAAACGTATTTTCAAATCCCAGAAGCGTAATTATTTGCACAGCCATTGAAATTCTAATGTATGATCTCGTGCATACAAATTATGGTATTTGCAGTTTTTTTGATACACCCTGTACAGGTGTCCCCCAAAAAGGCTACCTTTTCAAATTCAAATGAGCGTGTTAATTCAAACAACCTATTGTGTTCAATTTCAAAGGGGTTTTAGTGCATGCACACACGGGTGATTAAAGGCTAGTTCTCATATGTCGCACGAATCGGCGATGTCCATTGTCGGTGGTCATTGGTGTGTAAAATGCTTTGTCTGTCGGCAGAGAATACAATAGATCGCCGACCATCGGCGACATATGAGAACTAGCCTTAAGAATAACTTCAAGTCTGCGTTTGGAAAGCGTTCAGAAGCGTTTTGTATTTGTTTAAGTCCTGTTTAGATGTTGAATTTGCGTTGAATTTAACTTGTCAAATTTTATATTGTGTGTTTGAACGCAATTAATAATCTAAAACAGGTTTTATAACTTATTCATCAATTGGGAGCTTTTCTTAATATCCCATGTGTATAAAACTGTGTGTTTTTACGCATTCGTAGTTCAAAAGCGATAATGAATTTCAAAGAACTATAATAGGTTGCTTGAATTAACATGCTACTGAATTTGAATTTGAAAAGGTAGCCTTTTTTTTGGGACACCCTGTACACGGTGAGTCAGAAAAAAGTGATGCCTTTGAAATTAAATACAATAGGGTACAATAGATTCTTTGAAAGAAAATGCAAATATGAAGTTCAATTTCAAAAGGTTCACTATTGTATTAAATTTCAAAGGCATCACTTTTTTCTGACTCACCCTGTATATATGATTGAGAGGAACAAAAGAAACCGATTTCATGCGATAAAATAATGTTTTTGTCGATATGAAGTGAGCTTTTGAAACGTTCGCATGAGGAATTGAAAACGAGAATATATACTGTTGACCGGTCTATTTTTACTATTTAGGACAACTGCAGAAAAGTCAAAGAACTATATATAATCCCTGTCAAACATCTCAGGCATGCGAGAAACGATTATTAACATGGGCCATGGCCATGGGTGTAACGTTAAAATAAACCTTATAGACTGTTGGATTATTTTGCGAACGAACCGAAACATACTAACAGTTTGTATGTTCAAGAATTTGGACGGCTAGCTAAATATTGGTGATAGCAAACACTGGCATTCTGTATGGTTGAAACCCACCCTCGGGGACTAAATCAATGGTAGCGATGCAATATACAGCCAATTCAAAAAAGTTTGTCCTTCAAAATATCTTAAACCTTAAACATTGAGCGCGCAAGGTATGACGGGTATTACTTATTTGGAGCCTTAGATTGGACATTAGCTTAGAAAACCAAATATTCCTACATCGTAAGTTTTTTTTATATGCCCTTGCATTGTTACAAAGCAAATTTCCCGAGCTAAAGACTCTAAATAGGAAGTTATCCATCATCCTTTGCGCGCTCAATGTTTGAGGTTTAAGATTTTTGAAGGACAACCTTTTTTGAATTAGCTGTATATATATATATATATATACGTGTAGGTTTAGGTCTACGAAACGCAAAGAGTGCTCGACAACATATAGTTAGAGCAAATTATAGATTTATATATATATATATATATATATAGTCAAATCTGCAGACATGCATGTTTCGCCGTTCAACGGCTCGTCAGTGCAGCTTGTAACGCAGTCTAGATGCGAGTGACTTCGTATTTATACACCATACTCTTGCCCTCACCAAGCGCATGTGGTACAATACTCAGACACATGCGCATCCAGACATGCGTGAAGTGTCTTGGGGCATTAAAGAAAAGAATAACAAGGCTATAGTTACCGCCTCTGCTTAGCAGGCTTGGGTTGTGTACTTGTGCTTTCTTTGACTTCATGTCTTAGGTATACAGGGTGTATAAAAAAATGAGACTTTAGAAATTCACCTTATTGTTATAATTTGAATGCCTGAGTACTACAGTGTGTCTAAAAAAAACCTGAACCCTTTCAAATTCAAATTGACGATAACGTATTGTAGTAATTTGACAGCTCTAATTGCTTTGAATTAATGGTTGGGTAAGAACACAAGGTCTTGTATACTCATGGGACAAAACTGAAAGAAATAAAAATTAGAAAATTTAAAAGAAATATGTTTAAATTAAGAAATATGTTGAAATTCAGACCTGCAGAAAGGATAAAATGGGTCAGTTCACTGCAGAGCAGCGCATATTTATGGTGTTACATTACAACCGTACCCAAAGTTTAGTAGCAGTGACTTTTTCGAGTGAGCAAGTGTCAAAATATTTTATCGTTGACAGGAGTCTTTTCAAATAAGTTGTAAATTTATCTGAGCATGTTGCATGAATTAAATGAAGAGCAAATTATTGTAAATACGTTTGCAACACCTTGTACATATGAGAGTCAAGTTATTATTAATTTCCTATGGCAATGTGTGGAAGAACTTGTGAGTTGTGTTTTAATTTACGCATATTAATTTGACGAGGGATTAGAGCTGTCAAATTACTACTATTGAAAGGGTTCAGTTTTTTTTTTATACACACTGTATACTGAACCCATGGATGCGTAAACACAATTGAATCGAATTTTATGCACGGAGAAGTTAATTAAAAGTCAATAGGATAATTTCTAAAGGTCTCCTTTTTTTTATACACCCTGTATAGACTATAGGCAGAATATTCTCCAGCAAAATCTTAGTCCGACTTAGAGCTCTTTTATCTTCTGCAGTTACTAGACATGCTACTATGCCAGCTTGAGTATACTGACTTCATATATTTCATGTTGGTTTCTATTATAGTTGCACTAGGTAAGACCGCTGTAAATAGGAGTACGCATTTCTATGTCTATATATTTCTATGATTTTTATTATGAACAACAAATATGCTAATCATTATTACATCACCTATAATAGGTGACTGATTTAAATACTGGAGAAGCACTTGGCGCGAATGAAGAAGGAGAAATATGTATCCGAGGTCCTCAAGTAATGAAAGGCAAGTGTTTTTCCTTTTTGAAAGAAAGTATAAGAGTTAAAAAGGCATTTTACAAAATCTCCCTAAGGTTTTGAATTTTTGAGATGTTTCTGACCAACCATGCTCAACTTCGAAATACCAGCATGATATATTTATCAGTAAACCCGTTAGATGATAGCGGGACATGATGGATTATGCCATTATGATCGCCTTGGTGGGATTATGAATTAAGAAAACGTATCCCCTACAATAATGTAGCTGCACCTCTGGACTTAAGTAAGCTGGACTGTCCACACAAAAAATAGACTGTCTTCGTTTTGGTCGTAACTACTTGAACGAGATGAAGTGATTTTTCTTATTTCTTTCAGGTAGCTACAACGGAAACCTTTTACCATTGAATACTTCCTGCACTGAATCCCAACATTTAAAATGCTATCTGAACAAGATAAGATAGCTGATTCGAATATTCCAATGTACATACTAACGTTGGCTTCAATTGTAGGCCAAATACACATTGATATACAAGTGAGTCGTTGTCCCAGAAGAATGCCCCCCGCTCAAATCCTCCCCCTGGGCCAATTTCCTGTTACACCGGTTATACCAACCATGCATGTACATGGCAATAATATTCAACGCCATGCACTCCCTGATCATTTTAGGATACTATAACAATCCCAAAGCAACAAGCGAAACTATCGACTCTGATGGATGGTTCCGTTCTGGTGATATTGGATACTATGATTCTGACGGATATTTTTATATCATTGATCGATGTAAAGAACTGATTAAATACAAAGGTTACCAGGTATGTAAGACAGTAAGTGTTACAGTATTAAATCTATGTGTTGCATTTATCATTGATAGTCCCGGTGTAAGTGGAATCTGGTGGAGGATGCACATTATGAGTTTGGTTGAATTTTTACTGTAGTTCGCTATACATTTGACCTGTTTTCAAGCGGGTGTAATCGTCATTCCTCACGGCTACCAATTTAGCAATACCAGCACAAACAACAATAGCAACCAAAGCAAATCCAGTGATGTACTGTAGATAAGAAATGGGGTAGCCGGGCTAATCTGAAATCTAGAGGGGCCATAGCATCAATTCGCAGAGGATCCGGGGTATACAAGTGGTTACAAAAGAGCTTACTAATACTGTGGTATACTTCAGTCCCCAGGGAAATTTTGAAATGTCTGTCTGGAAGTATATGGCATTCTCAGCCATTTGCGAAGCTTTATGAAACAGATTAAAAATGATCAATTATGCTGTAAAAATGTTATGGTTTGATATGGAAATGGTGGTGTCCCAGCAGTGCATATATTTGACACGCAGGACATGCACTGTCTTGATCACCAGATCTACAGTGAATAAGAATGAAAATATTTGTGAGAAAATAATGTAGGACAAGAGTTAACAGGACACATTTTGGTTGAATTTCGATGAAAATTGGATGAGAAATGTACAAAGGTTTTTCTTGCTTTCACGGGCTTTAAAAGTGTCTGTAATTAGTCCATGTATCATTTACACTGATGAACACTTGACTTTCACTGGCGAAGGTAATGAGTCTCTTAATAGTCAGGCCCTCTAGCTATATTCTGTATCTGTCTTTTTCATAGAGTAGTTTAGTTTAATAATATTCGTCAAAATTTACATAACATACAAAGTGACAACTACAAATACTGATACAGAGAAAGAGACAGATGAGATGAAAACAGGACAGATGTCCCAATTGACTATCCTCCCCCTAAGAGTTTAATGTAAGCTGAAGTATTTCTTGGATAATAATAGGTCAGCCTCAAGTATATCTTCCAGCTCTTCTACTGTATGTCGTCCACTAAATTAGGAATAACTGTTATGTCACATCGTCACCTAAATCAATATCTTCTAATGGCAGTTGAGAAGTATGTGGATGCAGGGTGTTGCACGCCGTTATTCATTCTTTGACATTGCTTTCAGCCACTGGTTTAATCCGAATTCTTATGGAGACAAACTTTTACAGTACTATTACACCTGAATCTTCTAGGTTTTGGCACAGTTTAAAGCCGGTCCAAGAACGTAACACAACCGGGCCAGTGGCCCGTTGCCCGGCTATTAAATACATCACTGAATTCCAACATCAACAAAAACTTGGCGCAGATTTATGTACGTTTAGCGAACCTATTTTTCTAAAAATATTCTAATTCGCCAGTTTGATGAGAATATGAAGTAATTTGTTTTCCAAAGGTTTGCATATATAAAGTTCAGCTTTGTTCAGAACGGTATTAATGAGCTCGTTCGAGTTTTACCATAATTCGTATATACCTAAATGAATTTGGTAAATTTGATGAATTAATTCATCAGTCATATTTTCGCTCGCTACTCTGCCTGGTTTAATTAAATGACGAGCCAACGTTTGCATTCACGACCCATGAGGGGTGATTTAATGAACTATATTAAACCTGGTTGCCGTGAACGAACAAACTTAAATACTTTCGTTCAAAAGATTAGCATTGAAGAATTTTGTAGAACACTCTATGAAAAACTCTTTATAATAATCAATATCATCATGATACAATAGTTTATCAATGACAGAATTTTGTGTTTTAGAAGTTCATCTTTTGATCGATGTTATTCGTAGCCTCTGATACCGAATTTTGGCATTGTTACAAACAAACTAAATTTACGGGGCCGGTTGTATAACAATCTCATAACTACCTTTTAACAGGGCCTTTTTTAACTAATACTGGGGGTGAAGCCCACACCAGCCCCCAATTTGCCCAAGTGTTATTTTTGCCCCCAGTGAAGGTCCCTTTTGTCCAAAGTATAAGCAAAAAAAGGGGAAAAACTGAGTTTAGAGGAAAGTTATGGTATTCTCACAACAAAACCTGGCTCCGTTTAGATAGGAAATCAAGCCACAGAGACTCAAGAATACAAAAGTTTCTGTGGGAAGAACCCCCAGACCCCCCTTCACCTTCCCACACCTGTAATACACCACCTACTTGTTACGTCCCCTTTCGATGATGGTACCCCCCCCCCACTAACGATTTCTTAAAAAATGCCCTGCCTTTTAACTACCCGTTTTGCACTCCAGTTAAATAGTAGTTACCTCTAAAATACGCGATTCTGATTGGTTAACCTTTGCATTAACTGTAGGTAACTTGACTAGTTTACTACCCGTAGGGTAGTGAATGCTGCCTATGTAGAATTTGTCGTATAATATTTTTGGATTTCAAAATAAGACCGAAAATTTTATCTTTAACGAACACACGGGTGACCTCACAGGCTCATGTGTGTGCATGTTAATGCTCTATTTGCGTGAAAGATATAATATTGTAAAATATATATTCCCATCTCATTGGAAAATATATTGTTGCATTAAAAGTCATCATGAAACCAATAATATCGTTCTCATTACCATATCTATAGTAAATATAAAACACAGATCTCGGGAGCCCATGCTGGCTCGCCGTCATGAGGCATTAGGGACCTTAAGATCTACGACGACGCGGCAGTCGACAACGCCATATAAATATGTGAATATAAAGAGACCGTGATTGAACAACGTTCTTGTTTCAGCTCACAGCTTTTTATTCATGACTTTTAAAACGTTTCAACTGCAGTTATCGACTACAATTCAGGCTGTAAAAACAAACGTGAAATGCAGCTATTCATCCTTCTGACTTGCCGTCGTCCTGAGGACGTAAAAAGGGACCTTAAGCATGTAGGACGGCAACACGACGACGACGACGGCGATTAATACAATAAGTCGATGAAAAGAAATGAATAATTAAACTCCCACGGGAGTTTTAGAAGCGGCCTCACTCTGTTTACAACGGCAAATCACAGATTTTCACGCCTTGTATACAACGCCTGCAATTCAAGCCGAAACAAGTGCTACTTCAAATTGGTTCAGTAGAACTCTTCTCAACAATAAAGCCCATGTCTTCAACTTCTTAAACTGTATTAAATTCATACAATTGATAATACACGACAAGTTTTCTTTACTATCATTTCTTTGAAGGAGTTTGTTTTGGCCGTCGTCGTCGTGTTGCCGTCCTACATGCTTAAGGTCCCTAAAATGCTCTAGTTGGCGTCGTGAACAAGACAGAGACGACGTCGAGAATTATCTTGGGACTACAAGTTTTTCCATTGCTTTATTACAAACGAAAAACTTCATTTTTAGAAGGGCCGCGTCGTCGACGTTGGCGTTGTAGATCTTAAGGCTCTTTTCCACTCATCGCAAAAACCAACTTGCAAGCTCGCTGCGAGTAGTTTTATCCAATCAAAATGCTCGATAGTTAATTTTAATTAGATGCAAGCACTCGCAGCGGGCTTGCGAGTTGGTTTTGCGATGAGTGGAAAAGAGCCTTTAAGCTCCCTATTATCAGCGACAGAACAGTAGAACACAAATGCGTACAACAACGAAAATGCACTCAAATTGTGTGTTGTAAGTAAAACGCATGTTATGTATTAGGAACAGAACCATCTATTAAAATGTACTTGCCAGTACAGTTGGAACTGCTTATACTGTAGTGAATGGCCTCAGACCACCCGAGAGTGCCTCGAGGCAGGGCGTCTATAAGAATGGGCGGTTAAACGCAAGCTGACGAGCTGAAACATGTGGCTGACGAGCTGAAACATGTGGTTGCAAAACGCAAGCTGACGAGCTGAAACAAACTTTAGGCATGGGGCAAGCGCGGCCAGCAATGATTTTTCGAACTAAACAAGAAATATTCTTACTTTCGAAGACATGGATAAAACTACTTAAAACTTCGTAACTATTTACTCGATGGCTGTCAAACTTCTTCTGTGAGTTATCGTGGATGTTTGCTATTGAAATGATGTCACAAAATAAATCTGTAACCATTAAACGACGACTTTTTTCGAAGTTTGAAAAGACCTACATGTCCAACTCGAATGCTCCAGTTCTTGCAAGAAAGTAAACATTTTGAATTTTCTCGGCTAGAAATGGACCATTTGGTATTATATTTCAGACTATGGTAAATGATACTCTAAGCTTTGCTTTTGCCAAAATTCATAACGTAGTTTTTTGAGCTTTTTTTGCAATGACCTGTTGAATTTGATGCAAACACTTTTTTGTAGACGACATACCTTCCTGCCTCGAAGGCTTGTAAAAAACACCAACATTATAGTGAACACGACGTTGTTTTCTTAGTTTAATGTAGTTAATTTGAAGAAAAAGACTTGTCTATTTATGCCATTTACTTTTCAAAGCTCAGAGAGCAATATGTAAGAAAAAACGTAGATTTATTTCTGAGGAAAATTTTGTGGCCTTCCATATCGCGGCGTGTAATATATCGCCGTGCACACTTAAACAAAATTTTCAAAAATTTGCAGAGGCCAAGAGGTTCGTAACTATCAGGACGTTATACTAGATGGTTACCGGCGAACGTCTTTTGGTTTCGAAACGGTAGCATTCAGCCTGTTTGATCGAGAATATTGAAAAAAGCTCAAAAAATTATGCTGTCATGTTTTGCACATACATAGGCTAAACCATCTAGTATAACGTACTGATAGTTCCGAACCTCTTGGCCTCTGCAAATTTTTGAAAATTTTGTTTAAGTGTGCACGGCGATATATTGCACGCCGATATATTGCACGCCGATATATTGCACGCCGCGATATGGAAGGCAACAAAATTTTCCTCCGAAATAAATTATATATTGCTCTCTGAGCTTTGAAAAGTAAATGGCATAAATAGACAAGTCTTTTTCTTCAAATTAACTACATTAAACTAAGAAAATAACGTCGTGTTCACTATAACGTTGGTGTTTTTTACAAGCCTTCGAGACAGGAAGATGTCGTCTACAAAAAATTGTTTGCATCAAATTCAACAGGTCATTGCAAAAAAAGCTCAAAAAACTACGTTATGAAATATAATACCAAATGGTCCATATCTAGCCGAGAAAATTCAAAATATTTACTTTCTTGCAAGAACTGGAGAATTCGATGTCTTTTCAAACTTCGAAAAAATCGTCGTTTAATGGTTACAGATTTATTTTGTGACATCATTTCAATAGCAAACATCCACGTTAACTCACAGAAGAAGTTTGACAGCCATCGAGTAAATAGTTACGTTTTAAGTAGTTTTATCCATGTCTTCGAACGTAAAAAAGATTTCTTGTTTAGTTCGAAAAATCATTGCTGGCCGCGCTAGCCCCATGCCTAAAGTGCATCACACATGTTTCAGCTCGTCAGCTGGCGTTCCACCGCCCATTCTTATAGGCAGGGTTTAATCATTACTTGGAGTGAAGTGAATCAATTTTGATCCAGTCTCAATGTACTTCACAACGTATCCAATATAATCATGTGACCAAAATAAAGCAACATGGTTGGCTAATTATTAATGAGTTTGAGATATTACTGTAAAACCCTATACGTGCAAACTATTGTCGGTAACACGATGCTCATATCTATATTACTGCATCGTATCTTTCCCCGACACAAACATCTTTCTGATCTGGTATTTTTACTCTGGCTAGACCACAATGCATCACGATTCAATAATAGCGTCGCTATTGATATAGCCTGCGGGTAGTCACATGACATCTTCAATTGGGACTGCCCGCAGGCTACGCTATTGATAGCCATTTTGCTTGTCAATATTGTGACAAGCCAGATTATGGCACCATACTCCCCGCAACGCTTCCTATGGGCAATAGCAAAAATTCGTATTCCGCGGGGAGGGGATGAGGTAATAGAGACCTTTAGCATTGCGTTTTTTCGCAAAAACCGCAAACCGCAAACCGCAAAATATCACGTGACCCTGGTCTTGCGGTCGCGTTTGGCGTTTGACGTTGACGTTTCAACCGCAAGAAGGTGTTCTAGCGGTAAGTGAAATACGGCAACGTTTTAACACTATTTAAAGTTTAGAAACACACGTTTAACTACTAAAGCAAAGTTCTTTGGCCTCTTTTCTTGATACATGGCAATTTTTATCCTTAGATTATAACTTTTACAAGAGTTATGGCGATTATTACCGAGCAAGTGAGAATAGCCATGCGGAAGTAAACAAAACATGGCGTACTCATTACGCGGTAAGCAGGAATGAAACGTCAAGCTAAATGCACCAAACTGCCCAAACGTCTAACGGCAAACCGCTAACCTGAAACCGCGGTTTGTGGTTCGCGGTCTGAAAAATTTACGCTATGCTAAAGGTCTCTAATAACTTTGTTGGACCTTGGTGCCTCAAAGCCCTCAAACTTTGTTACTAATGGATGAAATGAATAATTGAAGTTCGACTTAAATTATTGACAAGAGATTCTTATAATATTAATACAATTTGGTCAGCATCTTTAATCCAACACATTGTCGATAAGAATTTTTTTTTGCCATCCACCAACGCTGCAGCCTACAGGTGGCACCACCCCCCCCCCCCCCACTGCTGCTTTTTGAGCACCCCTTGTGAAAACGATCCTTAAAATGGGCCTCATATAGTCCAGCCTACTAACGATCTTTTACTAAATATATGGATTATGTTGAGAAATGTAATTCCTCAGGCTATGCTTTTAAACATTTTTCCAGGTTGCACCAGCCGAGCTCGAAGCAACATTAATTGCTCATCCAAAAATCCAAGATGCCGCGGTTATTGGTATCCCTGATGAAGAATGCGGCGAACTGCCAAAAGGTTTCGTTGTAGCGAAAGATATAAGTGCAGAGGAAGTACATAGTTATCTGGAGGAAAACGTCGCTCCTTATAAGAAGCTGCGTGGTGGCATAGAATATGTTGATGAGATCCCGAAATCACTTAGTGGAAAGATATTAAGAAGAGTTTTAAAGGAACAGGAATTATCTAAGTAGTTAGGTACATATCAGTTCACTGGTATATATATTCAACTATCCTTAAAATTGACGTATATTTTTTAAAGTTAGAAGTTTTTAAATAAACCTTAATATCAGCTAACGCATGTTTATACCGTAGTGGTGGTGGTGGTGGTGGTAGTAAAAAGTTATTTACCGAGGGTAACACACACTAGTTTAGTAACTAACAAACTTGTGGCCCTAGATATAATCTAAAAATCTAAGAATCTAAAACCTATTATCTAAAAAAGGAGTAAAGGTCTTATCCTTAAGTTGACCAGACTTAAGATGCTTATATAACTCGTTCTTTAAAATGTTTTTTGATCCAGTAGTACGTAGTCTATGAGGCAGGTGATTCCAACATTTGGCGGTAGTTACCGAAAACGTACACCCTCCCTCTTTAGCTCTATTGTATTTAGGTGGCAAGATAATATATTTAGCATTACGCGAGTAGTTCTAGTGTGTTGGTCACAGTTCAGTCTTAATAACTCGTTAATGTACTCTGGACAAGCATCGTTTGTTCTTTGATAGGCCAGAAGACATCGTTTGACGTCAGGTTCAATGTAATAGGGCACCCATCCAAGAATATTAAATAGATCTACACTACCACGACACTGCTGTGCATTTAAAATAACTCTGGCACAGCGTTTTTGCAACCTAAATATCTTATTAATGTTTTCCTTGCTGCAACAACCGGTCCACGTTACGCTAATCAATGGCTTTATCATAGAGTTGAAGTATAATACCCGTTCTGTTTTGGGCAAATATGACTTGATTTTGTTGAGTAATCCAATGCGCTTACAGAAGGACTCGATATAAACATCAAAACTCAGCTGTTCGTCCAATTCAAGACCCACAAGATTCGGATAACTCGCATGCTAAGTACTACTGCTATAATAATGTAAAGGGCCGTTCAAACCAGTCCAACATTGTTGGTCCAACATCATCCAACATTGTTGGGTCTGCTTTATGTTTGGTAATGTTGGCTGCAGATGTTGGAAGATCATGTTGGATCAGATTTGACTTTATTCAAAATTTTCATCCAACATTGTTCATGGACGAAGTTGGACTGGTTTGAACGGGCGTTAAGCAAATAGTTAATAGGATTGACAAATGCAACCAAGAATTTAAATTGATATATGTGAGATGTTTCTGGATTGAGTACAGCAACGGTAAGATTTTAGCATGAGAAATTTTTAACAACATAGCCGAAGGCTACGCACCAAAGACTCAAAATACCGTACAAATTTTACTCCTTATATCTGAAAATGTACTTTTTCAATGTAACAGTTTTATACGTCGATGATTAATTAATAGTGGTAGTTCTTACTAATTTAAATGTTAACATAATTTATAGCCAAACGCTAGTCACTAAATAATAGTATACATATATATATTGTACAATTTCACAGGTTGATATGCACCTTGTTAACTTAGTATACTATATAGAGTATAATACAAAAATGACCATCGTTCAATCAGTTATATCCACCTGGGGCCGGTTGTATCAAAGGTGGATAAGTTATCCGGTGGATAAGTCCTATCCGATGGATAAATCTTCTATCCGATGGATAGTTATCCGTTGGATAAAAATGCGTTGTACGAAGCACGGATAGCAGGGTGGATAGCTATCCGTAGGATAAGCTTAAATTTAATCGGAAAAAACCGGATTTTCCTGAAATTTCTTACCTCAACGTCAGCTGTTGCTGAGCTTTTGTAAACTTTATAATTTAACTTGTATAAAATCCATCCATATCTTGAATTAACTTGCGATAAATTTCCCGTTGGCGTTGTTGGTTGTATTGTTCTTTTTCAGTCCGTCGTCACTAGTATTAATGTAGTCAGACTTGTATGATTTTGTTGTACATTTTCATAGTACGTGAAGTACGTGTGGTGTTTTTATCACTAGCTAGCATTTCACGATCTTTGTTTATGCGAAGACAACAGCAGAAACTGTTTAGTATATGAGTTGAGTATACTTTTTCCTGTAGAATACATTAAATATTTTGTTCCATGAACTTGCACACATTTCATAACAATTTTAAGAACATTTTCTCTCAAGTTTTGATTGGCTAATCAAAGCGAACAAACAAAATTCGCCGTCTTGTTGTCTATTGCCTAATTTTGTTTGGTTTTCCAAGTGTATCTCCACCTTCATCGTGTTTTTAAACTGACTAAAAGTGAGAAATTTACTGCTTGTTTTCAAACTATATAAAAGAGAAGGATCTGAAGAAGAATGCCGGTCGACACTGCCACCGACATTGCATTTCTGTCTCAATCCGACCCTCTCATCCGAAATATTTACTGTTTTGTCTTGGAACTTCGAGTTTATCCACCGGATAGAGAATTTAAACTACCTCCGGACCTCGGATAAATTTATCCTACGGATAGTGCTTTTTTGTCCGCTGGATAACGCTATCCAAGCTTGATACAACGCAATTTTTACTTTGGATAAAATTTATCCGCCGGATAGCGACTTATCCGCCCGATAGCGACTTAGGGACAGGGAAAGTATGTGTACTGGGGGGGTGGAGGGTATTCCAAAATACTACCATAAAATTTGGCACCCCCCCGAAAAGCGTCGGAAAATATTTAATACCCCCCTCAAAGGTGATGAAATGTTTCATGCCCCCACCCAACCAATCACCCTCCCCCCAAAAAAACATGAAACAAATATAAATGCCAAGAACATAATCTGTTACAAATTGTTATTGTTAATCCAAGTTTTGAGCATTGACATATATTTAATAGTGCTCTTTTACACCACATGTATCCAATCCGTACTTTTGTATGCTTGACAGTATTCCATTTATCTACTTACCTAATAATAGAGTCAAAAGAGGTCCCGGCCATGCGCATTATTTATGGATATATCAACAGAACGTCGTGACGTATTTCATATTTTTTTAATATTTAAATCATTCTAAACGAGTAGGGGAGCTACCCGACGGTAAAATTACGTAATCAAAGACTGTTCAGGTTGCAGAGATGTCAAACTAATAGGTTCCGATCGAGACACTTTCCGATAAATGCTACTGTGCTACATTGCAATTTAATTATTATAAGAACATACACTCAATTTTACTAAAGTATTAAAGTAGTTTTAATCATATATAAGACATAGTATTAAACTCATTTTTTGTTTCGTACCCCCCCAAAAATGTCGTAACTCGTCTCATACCCCCCCAAAGGTTAGATAGTTTGTTTCGTACCCCCTCAACTTACCCTCCACCCCCCCAGTACACATAGTTTATGACCGGTCCCTTATCCACCTTTGAATACTTTGATACAACCGGCCCCTGGGCCCGATTGTAAGGGCGGATAGCGTTTTCCAGCGGATAGTGATTTTTTCAACCTTTGTAAATTTGACCGTTGATTGTTAAAACCAAGATTAAAGTTTTTAAATATTTATAAATTTAAAGTTTTCTTATTGATTGTGGGTTCCATATCCGTAGTTTCGCAGCTTTTCAGGAATTTTCATAATGGTTGAAAAAAATCACTATCCGGTGGATAGTCCTATCCGGCCTTCGTACAACCAGCCCCAGGTGCATTCTGCAGCATTTAATACATCATACATTGTTGAAACACTGAAAAATGATGTGTTGAAAATCGAGTCAGTACGCGTGGCTAAATCTCATGTCTGAGTATATATAAGTAATATCAACAAAAAAAATACTTCCAGTGTATAAAAACGCTTCTCAAACGAACAAAAAATCAACACAAAGTTTGACTTAATTTATTCAGGGTTCGTACGGGTCCTTAAAAAACATTTTTTAAGTTTTAAAAGAAATTGAAGGAAGTTCTTAAATTTAATGAACCTTGCATTTATACAGAACATAGAAGAGGAATATACTCGCTCACATTCTCTTTCGTGGGTGCAGAAAGGCATAAAGAGGCATACAATCATGAAATCGCTTCAGTTTCCATTTAGTATAGTATCAGTTTCACATGGAATTCCTGGCGATTGGTTACAAACCTCCCCCCCCCACCCCCTTTCTGTATGAAGAAGAGAGTACTGTGACACAGGGTTTTTACAGGATTTTTTCTTGGGGGGGGGAGGCTGACACCTGTACCCAATAAATGTAGTTGAGACGGGGGGTATTATTTGAAGTGAAAAGAGTGCATCCTGGTCATTTATGGCTTTCGTAACTTCTATAAGAGAAACATTAAAACACTTGTATAAAATTAACGATATCATAAACTGTTGAAAATATTATTTACTTTAATCCCAAAAGGACCAGAAGAAGTGAAAAACGATTATTCAGGACCAGTCTGGTACTAAGGGGTTAAAGGGGTTAACTTGGATAACAATGGACCCGACGCAATGTGTTAAAGCAGGGCACTAAAGGACACTGGTTAAAGATGGCGAATGCGTAGTTTTCTTGTGTTGTGAAATGAATTCAGCCATTTTCTTAATTGTCATTTTTCTTAATTGTCAGGTTTCCAACTGAAAAATAATTTCCACACGTCACGAATTTAACTCAAACAACTTCATTTTTACTGCACTGAAACTTTTGGTGAGAATATTGAGTTTCAAAACTCAATTAAAGATTGAGTTTTTGGGGCCGTTTTACGGTCCTAAAAAATCCCTGAAAAAACCCCTGTGTGACAGTAATCAAGGCTCTCTGTGTGAAACAAAACCTAAGAAAAGTAACTTTAAATGAAAGACTTTTCCAGGTTTCATTAAAATTCAAGCCGCGAATTGCTATATGTAAGGCCTGCATCATGCATGCATTAATATACAGCCTCTGCTGAGACAATGATTTGTTGGCAGAAATAATTTAATATATCATTTTAATATTGATACTGATAGACTTGAATATATAATCGCGTCAAAACAAGCTGACTTGATTGTTTTAATGAACGTGAAATATTGTTAATAAAAATTCTACAAGGCGAGAAACATTGGCATTGCCAAAATTTATGTTTCAGATTTTAATTACGAATTTTCCTAATACAACAGCAATTTAAAAGGAAACCACATGAAATCAAACAATATATATTAACACAAGGCAGCTTTGGAAATATACTTATAGTTGTATTTATGTAGTATAAATTGATCCAAAGCTGTCAGTCGACAGATATACACTACGATTAAACTCTCATATCCTTGTTTCCATCTGTATTTCAGCCATCGGAAACAAAGAGTCGCATCTGGCCCTGCAACAAATACTTAAAGAATTTCAATTACTGCAAGAAGTAAGCTATTGTGCATTTACTGCACTTTATCTAAACAAAGGTGTTGAAATATTGCTATAAAGCATAAGCTACAAAGTCAGCATAAAAGTAGTATAACTATATAGCTATATATGTATATATATATCATGCATGCAAAACAACATGTACCCAATATCCTTACTAAGGCTTACGCTGACTTTTATAGTGCCACAAAAGATAACAGATAAACCGGATGAACATTGATTTGTCCTCCCCTATACTCGTTTAAGAAGCGAATATTGCAAAATATTAAACAAAAAGTCCTGGACAAACAGCAATGACAGTTTCTTTGCAAATACAACATTTCTTTAACGGTCGACCGTTGATCTGGACGCCGTGAATTAATTAACAGGTCAATACTTCAAAGAACGTGTTACTAAGAATTCCTCATTAAAAGATTATTCAAATGAAGATACATTGTGCATAATTGTTCTGTCTTGAATACAAGACTTAAAACTTTTTGTGAAGTACTCTTAGAAATGTTCTGTCCGACACGGATTCTTTGTTTTCCGTATTCAATCTTTCGTTGCCGTGGTTCCGAGCAAACTTCCCCTTTAGTGACACCATGACGGCGTTGTTTAGGAAGCAAGCAAATACTTTCTTGGGAAGCCCCAGCTTGACTGTCATAATGTTCAGCAATTTCTCTCGTAGAAGCATCATCGCTAAATCCTGTTTGTTGCGGTGAAGTTACGCCGTATAAACTCGATTTATCCTCTTGCAAATGTCGTGATATCATGGAGTGTTTACTCTCTGTCGACGAACTGCGATTCTCACGAGGTTGCGTTGTTTCTTCACGAAGTGCTATGCAATCAAACGTATTCTTTTCCATGACTACAGATTTATTCATGTTTTCATTCATTTTAACACAAGTTCGATGCTTGCAGATGTGCTGTGCTCCAGCTTATTGAGAAGTCATTATTAACATATAACCTTAATTACGTTTAGACGCGGTTGTATGCGCAGCTGTACGTAGATCCAACTGATAAATCAACACTATTTCCACGGTCTCATATGAGGATCTTAATGGGGGTTTCTGGATGTAATTTGTCAGCTAAATTCATCAGCTATATATCAGTTATAATATTTTGTCAGCTGTCAATCAACAAATGGCAGTCATCAGCTATAACCCCATCCAGACTTTATAAGTTTATATGCAGTTGTAGCTAACGAGTCATCAAATGTAATAGCATAAGTGTTCAACCACTAAGCAGTACTTAGCCATGCTTATCAATTGCGCAATATAGCAATCGCATAGCTGCGATAATATTAATGTTTAGGTACGTTCGAGGTATTTGGGCCTTTTATAGAAAGATTATAATCTTTCAATTCAGGTCGAAAATGAAATTCGGTATTTCTTCTCCGCAGAGGCTTACATGCCGTGTTTGTGAGGGAAAAGTGAGCGCGCGAGGAGTGACGGGAAGTCACCCCCCGTACAGGCTCGCTTCGCTCTTTCAAGAAACTTCATGTAAATGATTTGTAAACACTTAAGGTGGCCCTGGCCATTTTACCCATATTGTGGAAACACGTTGAGTTAGGTGGGTTGTCGGGACAACCAAACAATGAGAATGCAAATGTGCTTACTTATACACGAGACTTATCCACTCATCACAAGCAGGGCGACTATAAGATAGGGCGGCGAAACGGCTAGATAATGTCGTGATCAATGTGTGATGCGCTTTGGGACTGGGGCGACGCGGCCCCTGTGTAATTTAAAAAAAAAAACAAGGAGTGGAAAAAACTCCAGGTGGATCGAGTAAATGATTAATATTTTAAAAAGTATTCAGTCGATTGTTGCTGTATTTTTTCAAGATGTTATTCAAGCCTTTTAGCGTTCATACAACAAGTTTTAAGGCGTTCTGTACTATCTAACATATAAAATTTTGTGTTTTAAATCTCGAAACATTTGTGACTTCCCTGTCCAATTTCGCCCCGCTCGCAAAACAATTTACTAATTTCGTGCCTTAGAATCGAGCTAGAACGTAGCTTTTTTTAAGACAACACTGCCACGAATAAAACTTTATTCCTGCCCAATTTTGTCGTGTAATTTTTTGAACTTTTTTTGCTATAGCATGTCAACTGCAGCATAAAAATTGGGTTGTAGTGTAAAAATTTCTCAGGTTCGACTGTTTTGAAAATTCGCTTATTTCAAAGGTAGTCAAACACACTAAGACCACTTTTTCAATTTCAATCTACACAAGATATATACGCTTCTTACCATAAGAACATCATTTGCCAAAATCAAACATTTGAAGAGATATTGCAGCTTTTGTAAAGACGAAGGGTCATTCCATCCATCACGAGAGCTTCGGCAGTTCCAACCCCGGTTGGTTTTATAAAAAATTCAACCGCTTCTTTTGGCACCAGAACTTAGTAAATCCCAGGGCAGTTAGACCATTAATAGATGTATATTTGGTATAAATATCGTTTCTTAATTTTTTGAACTTTTTTTGCTACCTGCCATTGAATGCGCACCAACCGGTCATTTAAATGGGGAAAGTATGACAGGCAATAGACAAATTTGGCTAACGCTGTTTACATCAGTGTGTTTACGTCGTTGCTACCCAATTCACAACTTCGGATAACTCACATGCCTGGTTACTATTGTTCTAGTTTGCGAAAACATTGAATAGAACAAAAGTAACTAAGCATCATAATTATGTATAAGAGCTATTCACTCCTGTAGATCATTCTAATGCTTAGTAACCTTTGTTCTATTCAATGTTTTCCCGAACTAGAACAATAGTAATTTCTGGCCTGTGTATATAACAAATTTGTGGTAATTTTCTTTAACAAATAAAAATGTCTCCACATGCATAAGAAGAATATTTGGGGGGTCCCGCGCATCACACACTGATCAGGGGTTACATTGCCGTTTCGCCGCCCTATCTTATAGTCGCCCTGTCACAAGTAAATAGCTTGCTGTACTGGGTATGGTGGATAATGCAAGTGAGTAGATATATACACAATTTAAGACCTAACCAGGAACGGTTGCGAAAAATACAACACTAGGTCCTCTGGCAGGAATTGAACCCACGGCCCTGCGATTCCGGTGCAGCGCTCTAACCAACTGAGCTACAGAGGCCAGTTGCTGAGCTGTAGAACTTACGGTTACAGCTCAGCAACTGGCCTCTGTAGCTCAGTTGGTCTAAATAGCTTGCTGGAATGTTTGCATGAAATATACTGACCACTGGCACGGGTTAAAAAATAGGCGTACGGATGTACGATTGTACGCCGAAAAATGTTTGGCGTACGTCAAGTATCTAAGGAAACGTACGATAACGTACACTCACTACAGCTCCTTTGTATTAGCCTACAATTACTTCAGACAACGAGCATTCTCTGGTCTGAGTTTTCCATCTCGCTATCTGCAGCGCTGTTTTTTAGTCTTACCAAAAATTTCACGTTGTTTAACGGTTAACTTTCGAGTAACAACGTTTTGAAAACTCGATAAACGCCCGCGAACATTAACTATTTCTAACAAACAGGAAATATATACAACAGAGAACATGGGTAAAACTATAGTTCAGAAAATCGTACGTCAACATCGATAAACCGTACGCCAACTTAGTTATAGAACGTACGACCTCGTACGGCATTTCTCAAGCATTTTTTAACCCCTGACCATGCATATTGCGACTGTATTTTAAGATAAAATCACACAGCTTTGCGAGAAGTACGATTCAATGTTTGCATATATTGAGGCATGCAATTTGCCATGGCACTCATTTTAGGCCATGCATAAACACAGCCTCATGGGTATAACTTCTTTCGTCTCATAGTCAATTTTATCTGTAAAGTTTTGGATACTTATTAGTTGTTAGCAACATTTCTGTGGCAGTACATATGTATTTTCTAAAGGAATGCAATTAAATTCAGGACACGCTTCATTGAGAATTTTCAAGCATTCTGATTGGTCAATTCATCTATTTATACAGATTTTAATTCAATTCTGTCTCTCACTCTTGCAATCCAACACTGCTATACGGCTTAGGTATCACGAAGAGTCAAGAAACTCCCAGTATTGAAACGAACCAGAATACAGTAACACAGCTGTTCGACCAAGTATTTTCAATGTTCAAAGGCTATCTCACATCTCAACTAGAAGCGAAAGACAAGCATTTGCAAGAAACATCCAAAATAGTAAAAGAATCAAGCGAGCAAGTTCAAAGGAAACAGAAGCCGGTAAATAATAAAAACCATCGGCGTTATGGATTTAAATCTCGCGCGGTCCGTACGGCCTCATACGGACCGCTCGCGTAGCCAATCAGATTGCAGGAAACCCTAGAATATGAATTCGGACCGCAAAAAAAACCGAGACAACATCATAGACTTGTATATAAGGTATAAATAACATGCAGATTGCAGCTGTTAGCTGCGAGTCTCCTGCAGCGAAATCTGATAATACAATTTATGGGCAGATCGGTTCGATACCACAAATTATGATATAAAGATTAATATATTATAAATAGAGTCGCAGTATTCACAATTCACAAATATAAAGTCAACATTTCCTTTCAAAAAAGCAGGAAAGTCCTAATAGCGCGACATGTTATTCGCTCCAACCCGCTCCCGTTAATATTTCACGCCAGAAGTTCTAAGACGTTTGATATTTATTCCCATTTGCTTCCAAAAGTACGACTGTCGATTCATAAACTTTGTATAAGATAAACAAATTCCGAAGAATTGCATCTTGAGATCTAAGATATGGACTAATATGAAGACAATATTTTATATGGTCATTATTTCGACTTTATTAATTTCGACTTAATTAGTCTGAAGACTAGGCTTTAAAATTTGTCTTGATTTTAAAGATTTTTTTGCACTTCACTTGGTTGAACTAGAATACTGGTTTTGGTGGATAATCCAAGTGAGTAGATATATACACAATTTAAGACCTAACCAGGAACGGTTGCGAAAAATGCAACACTAGGTCCTCTGGCAGGAATTGAACCCACGGCCCTGCGATTCCGGTGCAGCGCACGGACCTGCGATTCCGGTGCAATCGCAGGGCCGTGGGTTCAATTCCTGCCAGAGGACCTAGTGTTGCATTTTCGCAACCGTTCCTGGTTAGGTCTTAAATTGTGTATATATCTACTCACTTGGATTATCCACCAAACCCAGTAGTCTTGATTTTAGTCCATATCTTAGACTTTCACGATGTAATTCTCCGGAATTTGTTTTATTTTATACTTTTTGAAATTGTGCGCTGGAAATGGATTTCCATACACGTTGGACTGGTATAAAACAAGAAACACTGAATGCTGTACTTTACCACCAAGCATGACTATCCATTATCCTTGGTTGATATTCAACATAACGTTCAAACTCTGTTTTATCTTCGTGGCTTCGTCTCTGGTCTTTAGGTTTCGGCAATCCTTCTTTAACGAGGACAAAATAATGAGTGAACGCCTTTCTCCCCCTGCCATATCTACCACGGCCATGTCGGATCATGTTCTTCTCGATGAATCCTCTACCAACATACGACTCCGCTAAAAGCAAACGGTTTGTTAGAAAGGAAGTTGAGGTGTTGGTAACACAGCAGTTAGTGCATGTGCTTTCGCCTCAGCGACGGAGGTTCGATTCCTGCAAAATGTCTGAGTATAATTTTGCCCCATGCAGTCGCACGTGAGAAGAGTGCTTCCAGACTGATTCCGATCGCCACCTGTAGTAACACAGGACCAATTAGAGATTGCCTTTACTGGAGTTCTAAGAACAAGAGTTTAGAATTGATAGCTCTAGCCATCCAGACAGACACTATAAATAATTAACTATAATTCATTTCAATTAAGGCCATGTTACACCGGGCATTATGCCAAATTTTGCTGCAGCTTGCAACGCAATGACGCGGACGTGACGAAAAACAGTCGCTATTTTCAGTTTCAGCTACATGGACTCCAGATAAACAAATTAAAACTGGTTTCGAAACATTTATAGCGACTGTTTTTTCGTCCCTATATTATCATTCCCGTAATTCAATTTTCTTTGTTGCCTTCTGGACATGTTTAGCAAGACAATTATCGGCATTCGGCAAAGTAAAACGAGATTCATGCTCACAATTTCTCTGCGAATACTGTATACTTTTTACCCAACATCGCTCTGTGTTCAAAATTGCGTTGCAAGTTGCAGAAAAATTCCCCTCGTGTGACATGGCCTTTAGTTTTAATGAATTTAGTTTATATCACTGAATAATCGTATATTCTGATGAGAAAGTTAGTTAAACCTTGGGGCTTCGGTGGCGCAGTTGTCAGAGCAAGCGCCTTTGACCTCTGAGTCTTGAGTTCGATTCTCGCTGAGGACTTTACTCATCACACTCATGTGAAAAGAGTAAGTCAACGCTCTGCCGAAAGTCGTGGGTTTTCTCCGGGCACTCCGGTTTCCTCCCATAGGGAAAGTTGACTGGGTGGGTTAGGATATACAGATTAGCGGAAAGTAATATCACAATTGTTGTAATATCACAATAATATAGGTAAATATCACAATAATATAGGTAAGCGAGATACTTGATGTAATCGGTCACTGAAAAGCCACAACGGGGAGTGAGCTGAATAATGTATGTATGTAAACCAAACTACATGTGGTTAAACTCGCACTATTTTGAAAATTAGTTTTCAAACATCATGAGTATACTGTAAATATTAATAAGTGAATGCCCGGGCAATATTATACTGTATGTGATTATTTGTTATAATTTGTATTACAGAATTTGAATTTGTACTCATTCGCGCCTTCAAAAAGTATACAAAGTGTCATTTTAACCAACACAACATGAAATATAACAACATCGTATCCAGTATATCGTTCTGTAATCGTAGTAGTAATAGTATGTCCATTTGTAGGTTAGGTGGCTCGTTATTTGAGGTCACGTCACTGATTTTAAAATAGCATTAAAATTAATTGTTGTGTCACCCATGTGCACACTCTACGTTATAACCAAAGCACACGTTACCACACAAACTACCAGAATACTTCTCACATACTAAAATCATCCTGAGTATGTGGTTGGTAATAGAATAAAATGAAGCTTGTACATACCAATCCACAAATTGGATGCATCTGTAATGCCATGTTCAGTTTTGGCTTTGTCCTGTGTCTCTATTAGAACCTACAAAGATATTGACATATAGTTCAGGGATGGATTTACTGGGGGTGCAGGGGGGTGCACATCCCTCCTAGCTTTGGCCAAGGGGGGTGCAGGGGGGTGCCAATTTCCAAATCAAATCAAAATTTTGGATATAAAATATTGGGCCATTGGGGGCCTCTTTGACCATCTAGGCAATCCTATTTTTCAAACATTTTCTGGCCTCAGTGATGATGCACCCTGCCTCGGTCAACAATCACACCCTGCTTCATGACCAGCGCCCACTTTGCCCCCCCCCCCTACCAGATCAAGCTGGATCCATCCCTAATATAGTTGCATATACGAACACATACTGTACTAATTACTGTAAAAGATAGACTAAAAAGACAAGACTACTAAAGGATTACCGAATGGTTTTCCGTGCAGGATTGCGTGATCCTAACACGCGGGATGTTGCGAGACTTTCTGAAAGCGTAAAGACGAGCCGATAGGCGAGTATATTTTAGCTTTCAGAAAGTCGAGCAACATCCAAAGTGTTAGGATCACACAATCCTGCACGGAAAACCATTTGGTAATCATTTTATAAAATAACGACAAAGAAACAACGGACATTTTAAAAACCCCGCGAAGCGCCTAAACTTTTCCGTGCATGATTGCCTCATCCTGCACGGGTAATGACAAATCACAGCTCGCGTAATAAACATGTTATTTTTGTATTCTTGCACGGTGGTTGAACCTTACATTATATACTTACAACTGCAATGAACTGAATTAAACCAGTATACACAGTACCAATAAAAGTTAGTTGATATAAAGGCTATTCTAAACACTGCAGACATACACTATTTCCCCAATATCCAAATAATCTCTTAACAAGGGCACAGTACCTCCTTGATACTCGTAGCCGCTTTCTTGACAGAAAAGTCCATCTGTTGTATGGCATGTGGCAATGGCAGGTAACGAATCTAGAACATCAAGACGCATGAAAGAATTGAAAGAATTGAATTAAAATATAACCAAATACGCACAGCAACCTGTAGATCGCCATTTAAGGCTTACAGTATATCCACGCCGAACGTGATTCGAGTCTGCAATGGAGTGCAAGTTTTCAGTCTAGGAAGCAAGTAATCTGTAGTATTTTCTATATTTCGTGCGCTAATCCGTCGTACGTTACTTTAAAGCTTTCTTTTATGGACTATTTTTATTGTCCTTCAAATCTAAAAGTTGGGCCGAATCGTGTTTGCACATTGTATGTGCTCTCTCTCAACCTCGTTCTCTCTTAGCCTAGCATTCTTATCATGGTCACTGGTCATTCATTTCTGTTGTAGCGTAAAGACAAGGTACAGTACATACACTGGAATTTTTTTTCAAAATCCTTACTATACAAATAGTACGGATCTTAGTTGCAAATTATACTAATTCAATCTATACTAATTGCCATTTTCATACTTATCAGTTATAGACCTGGAGCGAGGGGTATTCCACAAAAAATTAATTTTTTGGGAATACCCCGAGTGAAAGGTCTATAACTGATATATTATACCGAACCTTGTATGGCAAAAGTCGAATTCCCCGCTCAAGCGTGGTATTCGACTCGAATACCATGCCCCGGGGAAACGACTCAGGGTACAAGTTGCCCGGGGCCTTGGTATTCGCTGAAAAATACCACGGTCATGTGATACAAGCCTAGTTCTCTGATTGGACAAACTTATTGTGAGGTATAATATTATGGAAATATATACTATGGATATACTTTAATAATATATAGGACTTTAATGGATACAATATGGAGCGATTAAATAGTATGGACATATCATTTCCATATTATTTCATGGATTTCAAAAATTTTCCAGTGATAAGCCGTGGGAGAGGTAACTTTACCCGGGTACCCTGCAACGTTAATAAGCATAGGTATCCCAAGATGAAAGAGGAGTATAATATGCACCTCAACTTGATTGTTCCCTAGCTTACTGTAAATTGGCCCGTTGACAATAAGTACATTATATTTATAGATGCTTTTCTTCAAAGTAATGTTATTATTTTTGTCGTATCCTTCAAATCTTGTTTTAAATTGTCGACAATATCCAGGTTTGCGAGATGGGGTCAAAACAAACTTATATCAGAAAATACAACCAATAAGAATGAAAGTTCATGATGAATCAAGGAAATCGATAAATTTTACTCACCTGTTTAGCTAAAAGATTAAGTTTTCGTGGTCGAGCATCTATGTTTCGACGACAGTTATAAATAACCTAAAACATACAAAAGATCCAGACAATGGTAAATCTAAAACGGATATTATACGTCCAATGTTCTGAATAATGTAATAAAGCCGGTTGTATATAAAAAGTAGTTGAAGTTGACTATATGGTACAGTAGTTAGTGCGAAAATTAACGAATCATGATTATTTTAGAGTTATATAATAACTATTTAACTACAAAACGGGTAGTTGAAAAGTAGTTAAGAGATACAACAGGTCCCTGTACAGTACCGTTCTCAATTTTGGCAATATAGGTTCATCTTAGCCTGGATTGGGCTTTCGAAAAGCACTTTCGCGTTTCGAACCAACGGCAATGCTCTTCGCCTCGAGCCATTGCAAAGCTATCGATTTCAAGAAAATTCTCGAGAAACGCGATTTAATGATAGAGATTTTTTATATGCAGCTGTATATATACTGTATATGATTTACTTCCAAAATTAACTATTGCTCTATCTGCCTTTGAGTTATTATTAGGGCAGTATATAAAAGGAGTGAGAGAGTCTGCTACCGAGATTTCGAGTACGCTTTCAGTTTCGCGTAGTGCAGAGCGCGAAGCCCGAAAACAGTTCTTCTCGAGAGATTCATTCGCGTTGCTTCATCGAGCAAGGGGTCGATTTTGGCTTCTCGCTCGATAAATCTTGAAACGCGCTCGCTAATTTGGTAAAGTTGTACCAATTTTTGCACCCACGTCATTGTTTATTAAATTGCTTTCACACAAGTGTAGATACTCGAAAAAGCGTATAATTTAGTTGATTAATTATATCAGCTATTTCAAACAGTGTCGTCATTGCGTTCACTTTGTTATATTGATTTCATAATTTCATCCGTTATGCTACTAAACCAGGTTGTTTTGGTTCCACAGTGAATCATCCGCACTTGTCGTGACCATTTCCAAGTGTACCTTTATATATTTAATATACAGTATGTACAAATTTCACAACTTTACCAGACATCGCCTTTGAATAAGCGTGGCATATAATATACACTGTCCGATAAAGTATATATTAATTAAGCTCTGCCCTATAAAATAAATGTAGCATTGCCATTTATTCTGAATAATGTGGCTCTGAGTCTTAACAATAGCTCGAAATCTCGAATATTGTCCTGATAAACAAAGGACTTTACTAGGGACAATGAGAATAAATATCAGTGATGGCCTATATAATCAGAAATTCATTTATGGAAAACGACACTCAGTAAGCATTCCAGGAGAGACATAGTTATTTTGTTATAAACATCATTATTTTGTCATGAACGTCATATAGTTAATTGGAATGATTTACAATAAGTGCTCTAAAAGTGAGATGCACATTATTGTTCACATCGCTTGAAAATATATCCAGGGGAGGGTGTGGCTGATCCCAATATTGCAGTGGTGTAACTTAACGCTTGCCCGCTTGCCTGGGGAAGTGAAAATCATTGTGGGCAAGTAGAAGTTTCTGTTCAGCTTTGCTTTCTGTTTCAGCTTTGCCAGAAAAAGCTGGCCATCTCTAAGTTATTATCCTCAAGTTACAAGTACAGTATTAAATGAGGAAAATATAGACCAGTTAACTATTCATTCTGCTGGATAATTTGAAAAATGTAAATACATGAACACGTTTCGACGGATATCGTGCCTCGACTTAAATTCCACTTCAGTTCTTAAGGAAAATAAAAGAATAGTGTAGATTTGTGTTATCTAATGCAAATTGTAGTTATCCATCAACATATCATGCTTACTGCAATCATTTGCTTCAAATTGTGTTATTATGTGAACCAAAGCTAGATCTAATGGCAAGTGAATTCTATTCAGGGCAACCATTTCTCAAGTCCAACTTGCCCTGATCGCAAGTGGTCAAAAAAGTTAAGTTACACCACTGTATTGGGATATATTTTTTATCGGTAGGTCCCCAATATTTGGTCCTAAAAAGCCCTTGCACACTTGAAAAGCAGACCCAAATGTCATTATCCCTCGCCCCTTTCTGACAGCCATGCTACCCCTGAATTCAACGATTAAAGGACTTCAACACAATCACTAATTTCTTGTGACATTCACTCATACTGTAGGTCTTACCAAGTCCTGGTCATCGGGCATGTTTGTTTGTTTTTCCAGTTCTATTTCTGTTTTGGCTTGCCTTGTTCTTGAAACAGAAAAATAGTTTGCACCCCATGTTGTCGAGTGAACACATCTTGTCAACGTAAAAACACCCCTGTAACTGTAAACACATTCAACATTAGTAATGTACAGAATATTTAACTATATACTGTATCCAAATTGGCAGTTTTTAAGTTTAGATATAGGTAATGAGAACCATAATGGTGGTGTATCAACACAAGACAGTGTAACAACAGTCCCTGTAGTAGTAAAAATTAAGTGTGAAATATGATCGTGTATTGGCCACGTGTTGGTCGCAAAATGTATTGTCATATGTAAAAAACTATAAAAGTAAAATGTTTATATGAATGTAAACCTAAAAAAATGAGAGTATGTGAGAAGTAAAAATTAAAGGTTGAGCTTGTAGTGTATGTAAGGTTTATGTGTGTTTTATTAGTGTAAATTGTGGTGTATAAAAATGTGCCCCAGGCTCATACGAGACTGGTCACGCTGTACTGAAAAGACTAATTCATTGCAATGCATTGACTAATTCACAGGCGTTCCTTGTGGCTGAGATCAATACACTTGGCATTCGGTTGAGCTCAATGTAATATCATCGTAACATGTTCGTGTAGAGATCGTAACATAAAGTTTGCTAATGTTTCAGTGATTGATGCTGTAGCCTAGTGGTTAAATTGTTTCAGGTCTATCAAATCTTCTCAAGAAAATCAATGCCCAGCAAAGTGTATGTAAAACATATAAAACTTTTTGCAGGTTCGATTCCTTATCCAGACATTATTCCTTTTATGATGTCATATTTTTCTATTTTTTTTCTCTTTTTATATGGCTTGCACATACAGTATGTTATGTCAGTTTAAAACTACTGCATTTTGTTTTTAGAGAATAATCATAG
This sequence comes from Trachythela sp. YZ-2020, assembly GCA_016169945.1. Lineage (NCBI taxonomy): Eukaryota > Metazoa > Cnidaria > Anthozoa > Malacalcyonacea > Clavulariidae > Trachythela > Trachythela sp. YZ-2020. The sequence continues at coordinate 8,181,822 of JADLSH010000387.1, forward strand.
TTTTTTTCAAATATTGGGTTAGTTTCAGGGTTAGGGTTAGGCTTAATAAAATCTTTAAAAACTTTATATACTGTAAGGAAGATTATATTATATTATCTTATTAAAATATTATATATAAGGAAGAAAATATATATATTCATGGTATGTTACAGTATAGTTCCTTTTTATCTAGAATGCCTGGGTCCTGCAGTCAGAGATTGTTTTCGTCAAATCGAATTTTTCAGAAATCTGTGCAGTTTCTGATTCACAAAGGGGTTTCAAGCAGATTCTCCGGAATTTATGCACAGTTTCTTACAAATCGAGGAATTTTTAGCAGATTTTCATTATTACAAAAACTTTTGCACCTGCAGGAAATTTTTCTGCCAAAGCTTTTCAGTCTGGTTTGTGCCTGAGCCAGGTTGAAAACATGCATGAATTTCCCTATGCGACTATGCGTAGCTGCGAGCGAATTGATGTTACAAGGTGCGAGCAGACCCGTAATCAGATGCGAGTTATTCACAATAGTTATTCACAGATCTAAGTAAATATCCTTGTCTCCTTTAAGATTTAGAATATTTCTGACTCTGAAAAGGCCGTTTCCGATGATCTAAAGACTGCAAATCTCAACGCTAGTTTCAGATGCGAATTGTGAACCCTAAATTTGTCCGTAGCTGCGAGTGGATGCAAGTTTTCCAACCTGGGGTCGGTTGTTCAAAAGCCGGTTAACGCTAACCCAGGGTTAAATTTGCCTAACCTAGGGTTAAATTTTAACCTTAGGTTTGTTTGCGTTGTTCAAAGCTAGATTAACCGTAACCCAGGGTTAAACAGTGGGTTAAATTTAACCAACCTCGCTAGGTGGGTTAACTTGCTAATCGGCCGATTAACTCGTAAAAATGGACGTCGAAAGGAGTGGAAAACACGTAAACACACAAAAATCTCGGTGAAACAAAGAGTGTACAAAGATTTTATGGATGAAAACCAACCTCAAAGAGTAAATTCTAAATCTTTGAATATTCTTAAGATTCTTATTCGTCCTGTATGAGCCCATTGACTGCATTGAGTTGCTTTACCTATACATGCTGGCGTTAAATTTTACGAGCATTAAAGACACAACAATTTAGATTGTCATGGTCTAAGCATGGACATCATAGTTAATAATACTGTCGACTACGTCGGTCTTCGGCCGATTTTACAATAGAAGTACTACGCCTATAGCTATTAAAATGGTTTTCAAAATATAGTTTGGCATAATGCTGTAAACATGATATTGTACAATGAAATAAAACGAATTACCTCACGAAAGCTTTGAAATGCCATCTTTCAATATTGCCACCAAAACAACTTGCTGTTTGTACACCTTCGGGTTTGTTCGAAAAATATATTTACTCAGAACTCTTTTTCTTTTGCCAAACAATTTGGTTGCCAGCAGTTTTAATTTACAAGTTCCCACTTGCTTTTCTTGAACATCACAAGTTTTTGCACATCTAATGCCTGCAGACTCAGTGTATTACTAACAAACATTGTTTTTGAAAACTGTAAAACAACTTAAATAAATTTGCTTTGGCTTCTTTTTTCTATTTTCATGTTTTGTTAGGATCTTCTGCAATACGCATGCGTTGACAATTGTTTTTCAACTTCAAAAAAAATGGAATTTCATTTGATTGGCTGCCTCAAGTCTAATTTTGTTCTCAAATTTAATTATTCAAGCACTGCCTAAAATTCCAAAATTTATGGCTTATAATGAGCAAATTTAATTTTATATGTTCTGTTTCTCATTTGTTTGGTCTATATAAACGGTTTTGATCAAGTATTATTTTATCTCGGAACTTTCTAAAATGCTCAAATTCATGTCTGAATAGTTCAATTTCAGTTGCTTCATGTTTTGACGCACGCTTTTCAGCCAATCAAAAACGTTCTTATATTAGATATATATTTTAACATAGATTTAATCTTGGGTAAAATGTCTTAACCCAGGGTTAACTAATCGCACCGCTAACCGACCTTTGAGCAACGCCAAATTAACCCAGGATTAGCTAACCCAGGGTTAAGGATTTTTAACCCTGGGTTAGCGCTAATCCTGGGTTAAGGTGGATCGATACAGTTTTCGAAAATTCAGGTGTCCAACACTTTGAAATTTTTAAGCTCTGTATTTTTAGGTTTTATTCACCAGACCTGTATCGGGGTTTTCATATATTTTGATCTTTCTACTTTCAAATTATGTTAGTTTTAGTAACACATAGTTCGTTGCTATGGCAACATACGCGTACGAAATTCACTCCAAAATAGCCTATCGCCTTGTGTAGTTGGAAAAGAAGCATGGTTACCCCCAATTTTTTTTCGTGCATTATTTTACTTGCAAGACAGACTAACAATAAGCAAAATATAAAAAATTTCTGTAATGCCATTTTTTTGAAAAAGGCAAAAATGTCGTTTTCTTCAATAACATTTTTTTGGCATTACAGAATTTTTTTATTTTTGGTATAATGAAAGATTTTCGCGCTGCAATACAGCATGCAAAATTTGAACATAGGTCACCAGACAAAATAATGAGATATAGCGCATTGTTTTTCAAAAATGGAATTTTTTAATGACGTCAGCAATTGACATGAAAACAGTATATAACATGCGTAATGATGCGAGATGGCGTGAGCAACTGCCCACGTCAGGTCTTTTTGGAAGTTCTTTGTTAATACTCCCGCGCGCACAAATGGTCACGCGGGTTTGTACATATAGTATGAAGTTTTGTTTTCGCAATTCTTGAATAAGGTTTTTGTGATTACTATATCGAGCCACCTTAAGTTAACCACAGCATCCCAAGCTCACATTGTTGCTATTTAATTTTTTTTTATTAATAATTTTTTATTATTGCTGTTTGTATTTTATGGTATATTATGTGTATGTGTTATGTCTGTTATGTTATGTGCCAGAAATGGTATGATGGAATTAAATATATATTTATTATTGATGGTTAGGGTACTTCATATTAGCAAATTATAGTAGACTTGATAGTCGAATATATATTGTCAAAAAATTGCTAAAATATTGATTCGAATCGCGTTCACGCGACAACAATGTAATGAACCAATAACGATAGAGAGTGTAATTCGAACTTGCGAGCTCTCAACTGAATATCCCCGGGTATCGACAGCCACGGAGCCTGAGATTGTCAGAAAATCGAACAAATTATGGATTTTCACCGACAAAAAATCTCTTGTGTTTGCTGAAGACGATGAATGTGATGTGAAATGTAATGGGCTTTATGGATCTGTTTTTTTTTTGGCGATTCGATGCATTATTATGCGACGCGAGAAGGATTTGTGAAGCCGATGCGAGTTCGTTGGAGCTATATTTACCTGCCTTCTCCTTAATATTACATAGAATACCATCCCCTCAAAGTGGATTTAAAATCACACCAAGTCAACACCGAAAAGTCGATTGCAACTTATAGTAGAAGTAAGTAACTTTATTTCTACATTTGACACAATATTTTAGCAATTTTTTGACAATATATATTCGACTATAAAAAAATTAAATAGCAACAATGTGAGCTTGGGATGCCTGTGAGTTAACCGGCTTTTGAACAACCGGCCCCTGGTGTCTGAGTTCATGGTCATATGTATACTCACAGTATAACTTCAAGAATGATGTTAACAGTATATAAAACACACCAGATTAGCTATTTTCACATGGATTTTAGTGCCAAAATTGAAAATCTCCGATGTATTGGCGTGAAGGATCGTAAATGTCGGCGTATCTCCGGCGTAGAGTTTACATAGAATGCGTCCTGGGGCCGGTTGTTCGTACGCCGTTTAGCTTAAACGGCGTTTAGCCGCTTTCCGGCGTATAAATTTCTTAACCAGCGTATAGTTAAACGGTGGATAAAATTGTGTTGCACAAAGCCCGTTTAGCGTCGCGTTTAACTATCCATCGGATAACCTTAAAACTAACCGGGAAAAACCGGATTTTCCTGAAATTTCTTACCTCTACATCATCTGTTGCTAGGCATTTTTGAACATTTCAACTTAATTTGTATTATATGAAGGTTTATTCAACTTGTGAAATCCACAAAGCTTTAAACTATTAAACATGCAGTAGAGATTTTTGCTGTTGCACGTTGGTTGGAATTTTGTCATTCAGTCGTTGCAGTAAGGAGTTTCGTATCCACTTTTCTGCATTTCGCTTCAAAGACTTTTGGCTTCTTTATGCGAATGCAATAGCAAAAGTGACTGTGAGTTGCGTTGTCTTGTTTACGTTGATTCAGAAACTGTGACTGAATATTTTGTTCCTTGACCTTGCACTGATTCAAAATAGCTTTAAGAACATTTTCTCGCAAGTTTTGATTGGCTTATGAAAGCCATTAAGCAAGCGAACAAAGATTTTTCGTCTTTCGGCGTCTTGTTGTCTGTTTATTTGTATACTTGTTTGGCTTTCCAAAGACAAAGTTGTGTCTTTATACACTAGTTCGTTGTTTGTTTTAATAATTAAAAGTTGGAATTTTACGTACTGCTTATTTTCAAAAGGAAAGGAGAAAAAAGCCAGAATACTGAACTCGTAACCCACTGACACCGGCATGAAAATAAAATACATTACAACAAAGACATTGCATTGCTAGTTACCTTGGATCCGTGAATTTTAAGACCATGAGGACTCAACAGAAGTCAAAAGTGAGTTTTTACGTTTATTCGATATAGAAAAGGGACTCCCCAACAGGGATTTTGCATTTTCATTACAATCTGACCCCTCCTTCATGCGAAATATTCATTATTCACTGTTCTTCTTGACTGAACTTCGAATTTAACCGCCGGATAGTGACTTAAACGGTCTCAAGACACCGTTTAAATTTACCCGCTGGATAGCCGAAATTTAACCGTTGGATAGCACTAAACAGGGTTTGAACAACGCGATTTTTCAAGCGTTTAAATTTTATACGGTGGATAGTGAGTTAAACGGTGGTTAAGGACTTAAACGCCTTTCGAACAACCGGCCCCTGCGGTCCTGGGTTGTCGTTGAATTTCACCGATTTATATTATTGTTTTATATTTAAAAAGTCTATTGAATAACCTACCTATCGATCAAACCTCTTCTAATCATTGTAATTACTGCCAAAGTTTACAAATGGATGAGAATTCTTGAATTTAACTGAATAATTGGCTAGGTTTCTAACAACAACCGTGCAGATTTGACTGCCATATTGGATTTCGATAACTAATACTTCATGTAGGGAGAATCCAATTGAACAATCAAATTTGCGCGGTTTGCGGATAAATGGCGCGGATTAATATTTGACGCGGATCAAAATAAATTAGTGCGGATCATTTAATTTAATTCCTCATTAAAGGCTGTTTTCCACTTCAATCGTATCGTACCGAAACGTAATGTATTTCTTTCTTTCCTGAGCACTCGGATAGAACTGATGACTTCGAATCAGAAAGTACAGTCGTACACGAAAAACTGGTTGAAGAAAGTTAAGAAATTACTTTACAATTTTGAAGGTTGTTTAACTTGTTTTAGTAAAATTACACAGGTGATTATTGAAAATTCTCAACGCTGATTGGTTGCGTTACATCGGATTAATACACGATAATCACCTAAAGCGTTTTTAAGCCGCTTTTATCGTAAATATTCAATTAAAATATTTTTAAAATGTGCATTTTTAATTTTTTTCCAAATAATCACCTATGTAATTTTACTAAAACAATTATTCGCCTCAGGCTCGGTGAATAAAAACCTCGACTTTTTATTCACCGATATTCACCTCGCCTTCGGCGAATAATTGTTAATTAATGGGACAAACTGGCTATCTACAGGCATAGAGTAAATATTATATAGAGGGTTCACTCTCTTGGGAACCTTTGAATTTTTGGGGGTCGCGCATATCGCATTACGCATGTTGGCCGCCATTTCTCTGGCCAGTCAATTGCTTTTTCTGGCCAATAAGCACGCTGAACTGGCTGGTCCGCCATTTCTCTGGCCAGTAAACTGCATATTTTTGCATAAAAAAACCGAGGACACGTTGCACCGCTGAGTGGCCCTTCTGTATAAATCTTTATTCTGTGCTACAGGCAAGCGTAAAAACAGTGACATCAAATCTAAACAAATTTGCTTCGCATCTTTTCAGATAAGATTTCTATTATATACCTGACAATGCATGTACAACAATTAAATACATTATTAAAAACACCAGAACATTGATTTACCCTACGTGGGATGCTGCTTTGTTAGCGGCAAACCTTATCCAATTACAGGCTTCGCTATAGCATGGGGCCGTTCCATAGTATTTCTCAACTAACTAATAATTGCAACCTCTCATTGGGACCGGACGAATCTACAATCTTGGCCAAAAACCGTAGCACGATGTGTCATTTTCTGTGCATTAGTGATGCACCTCCCCCCCCCCATTCAATGTTGATGTTTAGTGACTTGGCATCTGGGACAAACAAACTATTACGTCCAGTAAGAATGCTAGAAAGCAACATTGAATGGGGGCGCGATACAATTTCATGTTAAAACCCGATTGTAGGGAAAATCGTGCATTCCGTCAGTCGTTCTGCGAACTTCTGGCCAAGATTGTATCTTCGTGCTCAAATTTGCCCGATTTCACCTTGTGTGTTCACATGATGGGACACGTGAGACCGGGCAAATTCGAGCACATGCAGCTAACCGTACGGATTCCCGTGTGAACAAATGGAACCGGAGGAATATGCGTACAGTCATAGAATAGGAAATGACTAGAAGGACCACTTGAGGCGGAACCTTTGAAGTTTTTGACGCTGCGCATGTCGCATTACGCATGTTCATTACCATTATTCTAGCCAGTCAATTGCATTTTCTGGCCAATAAACACGCTGAACTGGCTGGTCCGCCATTATTCTGGCCAGAAAACTGCATAAAAATAGGGGGTCACGTTGCACTGCTGAGTGGCCCTTCTTGTCATTTCCTATTCTGTGGTACAGTTGCGAATTCGTCCGATCTCGTATGAACGTAGTGTAATAGTAAAAATTGTTTACATGCAGCGCGGCCAAGAGAGGAATGAGGGCACGTCGTCCTGATTCCCAGCTTTCGAAGTTATTTAAATTATCCTAAAATCAGTAAAAGTAGAGCCTCTGGTTCATGTTTCCCGAAACCTTTAGTACAATGTAGCTCTGATTGTTTACAAAGTTTCATTGGAGTTTTTCGGATTTCATTTCATTACGTCTAAAAATGTCTCCCTCTTTTTTATTCAGTCTCTCACTCTGGCTTGTCCTCCAGAATAACGCTATATAAGAAAATAAACAACTTTTGATGAAAAATAATTTTAAATAAATAATCCATTTTCTTTTTGTTTTGAATTCATTTTAAATGGGTTTTTTTTATGTATTTTTATTCTTTTAATCGTTATAACTATCATGATATTTAAAATCTGTTAACAAGTTAAAAGTTTCGTACTCGCGATTCGAGTATTAATTTAATTTAAACTTCGATTAAAACAAAAAATCTTTGTCTCGTTTAAAGTCAATAATATCTATCATAAAATTAACGAGCTGGTATTATTTTTATTGTTATTTTATGCTTACCACATCGTAAGGTTACATTTTATTTGTATCCATATATAGATGCCGCTTTCTTACTAAAATAACCAACAATAACAAAGTATTATTATTATTATTAAATGAAATTTATATTGCGCAAGTTGCATATGTATATGCTCACTTGCGCATTACAACTGATAATTAGCTAAATCTGTACAAGTATTAAAATATCTATCTAATAATATCTAGTTAATAAAACGCTTGCTTAAAAAAATATGTCTTTAAGAGTTTTTTAAAACTATTAACGGTCTTTAAAATAAATTACTGTATATAAAAATTCTAAATTTAAGTTGGATTAAGATTTAAGTTGATTCAATTTATGAAGATTTACCATTAATTTTATTGAATATAAAATACTTATAGATGTGTTTCAACCATGCATGTATACCCCGTACGCATATTTTCTAAACAGGTTGAAACATCCATAAATTATTTCTAAAGTCTTTACATTGAAATATATTACGATTTAAAGTATTTAAAACACGTTTTTGGAGCGCTTTTGGAGTGCTTAAAATTGAACAGTTTCCGCGAAAGAGTACGACGATACATACAAGTTGGGTTTCGGTATATGCATATAATGTATGAGTCAATTCCAACTGCGATCATCCCCAGCCCGGGCGAACCCCCGGGAATTTGACTTTTCGAAAAGATTTTGGTCAAAATCTCCACTGTGTGGGTGAAAACCATCGTCAATTCCCCACGGTGCGGGTAAAAAAAACATAGTCAAATACCCATCTGCCTCATTAAGGCTGATTTCCATTCAGTGCAAAATGTCGCGCGATCGACTTTTTGCGATCGTTTTCTTTTGAATTATGAGCCCTCGACTGGAACGGATCCGGTCGAGGGCTCACAATTCAAAAGAAAACGATCGCAAAAGGTCGATCGCGCGACATTTTGCACTGAATGGAAATCAGCCTTAAGATTCCCATATATAAATTCTTAATGTGTATGTGAAGAGGACCAGGACTTTAAATGTATTTTGTTTGAATGAAATAGTGTCAGTATTACTTTTACTATTTTTAACAACTAGAACATAAAGTTCTCCAACAAAACAAACCAAACATTTTGGTCATATACATGCATGACAATTTGTATACTTGCTGTCCACACTTTTCAAGCTGCAACTCATGCAGAGGGTTCTGATCTTTTTAATAGAGAGCTTAAGCAAGCGACGTTTTTGATTCACGGACGCCAACCCGGAAGTAAATTGAGCCGTTATAGATGGTGACAGCCGTTCTTGTTTGACATCACAAACGTGAAATTAGATTGACTACCGTTCTTGATTTCAAGCAACAACTGCGGACACCAAAATTAACGGATGTACGCATATTACAGCTGTTCTATAAACATCACTGGTGCGGTTCCAAACTTTATACAAAGGCATTTTTAAGGCAGGACTTTACGCAATAAATTTCCACATTTCCACGTGAAAACTTCTCAAGCCAATAAAATTAGTCAATTATGAAGTTCTAAGCGCGACCACTGACCAATTTCGCACAACCGGGAAACGAGTCAAATGCCCGACGGGGTGGGAACGGTTTCGCGTCAAATTTCCGCCTGTGCGGAATTAAACTCTGGTCAAATCCCGGGGATTCGCCCGGGGGGGGGGGATAATCGCAGTTGGAATTGACTCATACATAATATAAGGTGTAATTATTAGTAACAATATTTAGTATACTTACATTTTTAAGGACGATAACGTGCTGTTTGTACAGACAGTAGCAGTTTGATAATGACATCTTTTGTGGGTAATCATGTGACAGTCTAAACGACATATTTGGTATTCTATTAGTTGGTCTTCCATGGCCTTATTTATATTTGAAAAAACTTATGTTGTATGTACATTCAGCTTGATTTGATAGGGGAGGTGCTAAGCGGGCTTTGGTCATGAAGCAGGGCGTGGTCGGCGACTGAGGAAGGGTGAATCACCACTGAGGACCCCCTACAAGGTCAAGGGAGTTATTTTGTCGGAACTTTTTTTAAAAATAAGATGGCCTAGATGGTCAAAAATGCCAATCAATGGCCCGATATTATATTTTCGTTTGATAAATGCCCTGACAAATCCAAAATTTGAGGTCTCATGCTGCTAGCAGGAATGCGCAGGTATTGAGTGCGGAAAGCACAAGGGCCTAGGGGGTATGCGGGCATGCTCCCCCAGAAAATTTTTGAAATCTAGAGTCTCTGAGGGGGAATTCTAGAGTGCACTTTGGGGAATTCTGATGATCAGAACATGTCGTTTAAGCCAAAGTGGAAAAAAGTGGTGGAGGGGATAATTACATATTGATCCCCCTCTGCCCAAAAAGTGTGTGGGGGGGATTCGCCCCCCCCCCCCCATCTCCCCCCCAGGATTGACGCCCTTGATTATACACATCAATCTTCCCAGGTCTGGATAAGCACAATATCGCATCATAGGAAACTTGTGAAAAGTGGCTGACATAATAGTAAATGCCGGCATTCTATCTATAAAATAAATCCAAATCAAAGAACTTGTCGAGTCGAATCGTTTTTGCTGAACGTTAATCCCTGGATGTCCTAGTGGAATTGCACTGTCCCACAATCTCTGTTTTAACATACAAGCGCTCAGAACACTATTGGAATGCCCGACTGAAACATGCAGAAAAAACATATGCATGGAGACCTAGGATTCGATTCCCAGTTGGCACATTCAGAAATCAATTTCTGCAAATGACTCGACTTAATTTGTACACCTCAATACTTTGTTCCAACAGTGTTAGGGATAGCATACAATACTAAATTAAATACCTCGACATTCGTAGCCTTGTTTTCCAAAGTAACCAGTCAGCAGTATCTTGCAAACATCGCAAGATGGTAAACTAGGAAGAATGTAAGAATTGATGATTCGAATGTGTGGTCGAGTGTAGACAGCGGTAGTGTTGATGGAAGGATGTAACTATCTTTTAGGTATAGCTACATGTAATTAATAATGAATTATATAACTTAAAACTAAACACCCTGGTACTCCATACACGACATGAACTCAGGGATGGATATACAGCTTGATCTGGTAAGGGGGGGGGGGGGGTGTGGTGCGAAGCGGGCGTTGGTCATGAAGCGGGGAGGCGAAGCATATTTCGACACCATAGAGAGTCGGACCCCTCCGAGATGGTCGGACCGCTCCGAGATGGTCAGACCCTCATTATTATGCGTCCTAGTCATACTGTACCTAGCCACCACATACAACTCCTCAAAATTCCGCGTTTTTGTCATGAATGATGAATTAAAATGCCGAGTGTCTCAAAAGCGTTCAGTTAAGTTTTCAAGTAAGATTTAAAGAGCTATTTTCTTACCAAAATACAACGATACATGGCAATCAAAACCAAGACATTCACATTTCAGGACCGGCCCACGGCAGGGTCAAGGGGCTGAGCTTGTCAGGAATGTTTTTTAAAATAAGCTTGCCTTGATGGTCAGATTGTTTGGTTTGTTTGATAATTGCCCTGACAAATCCAAAATTTGGATTTAATACGAAAATTAACACCACTCCTGCACCCCCTTGGCCAAGGCTAGCGAGGGGGGGCGCACCCCTTGCAACCCCCAGTAAATCTATTCCTGCATGAACTGGAACTGAGAGCGACATTTGTGTCAGTGTGGCGACTAGATCATATGATTATAGGAAAGAAAAGTATGCAGGACTCAATAATTATAAGTAAACTTACGTTCCCGTGAAATGGGTTGCGACAAAGAGATGGTCATTGCAAATATGTAGTTTACATCCTTTATAATCTTGCGTTCCTCGTCTGGCCATTAATGGCGGAATTTGATAATATCTATAAATATGTAGCACAATTTTAGTTGTGTAACAGTTCCGTACCAGCCTATATTTATCACTAACAATTTATAAACTAATAGAGATTCCTTTTATTATCTGCATCATATTAATCATGAAAAATTTAGAAAATATTTCAGATCATACTTAATTTGCCCTCTGTCTCTCGTTTCCACTACCAACACAGATTTCGTCGAGTCGTACAGACTATTAAGGGAGACATCACTGTCCGACTTCGCTAAAATAAAAGAAAAATCGAACGTTCAATTCCTATATTACCAGGATTGGGTGATTGGAAAATTATTTTCCTTAATGTATATTCAAAGTAATACGAGCCACAAAATTGCTGCAATTTGCAACAGAAACTGATTTTAACGCATGTTAGTTGGAAATGTTTGCGAATGTTGTCTCATGTTTGGTTACTTATCTATGATTAACATGCATTGAAACCAGTTTCTGTTGCAAATTGCAGAAATTTTGTTGCTCGTGCTACTTTGCCCTAAGTGACGTCATAAACATAACATTTCAATAATGAAAAATGTGCTCAAACATTTCCTATCAGTAATTGAGCAAGGTCAAGAGGGATGGTATTCGGCTCGTGTAGTCACGCGAGAATATTACGTCATGCTAAATAATCCACCATTTTTGGGTGGCATTATCGTAGCCTGATAAAACCATTGAACTATAATAGACTGGAACGCTAACGCAGGGGGGGAAAATTGAAGCCAGCTTAATTCAGTTTTCTGAGTTTTGAGTTGAAATACTTAACGCCGAACATTGGGCTGTATATGAAATTGAAGCTATTAAAAAGTTATATTTGATATAAAAACTTCAAGACTTTAGGTAAAAGGGAAATACTTAAAACTTTGAGAGAAAATTTGCCGTATTTTACAAAATTGCGGTTGTTTTTGTATTTTTTAAGTATTTCCATTTTGCCTAAAGTCTTGAAGTTTTTATATCAAATATAACTTTTTAATAGCTTCAATTTCATATACAGCCCAATGTTCGATCGGCGTTAAGTATTTCAACTCAAAACTCATAAAAACTAGCTTGGCTTCAACGAATCATAGGACTTGATCATAGGAGTTAGCGTTCCAGTTTACTTAGAGTTCACTGGATAAAACAGACGAGTGAAAAAGGTCGTCTGTTTTATCAGGCTAGCATTATCGTGGATTTCATCGAAGTGCTGTTTTCGCGTATATCTTGCGAGATATGGAGAGTTATAAAACAAGCTATGACCCGCTAGAATCCTTGAACAACGAGGAGTATTTTGGTGTATAGTCTGTCGTTTTAGCGTGTCTAAAACTGGAGTTATTAAGGAAAGTTGGCGTACTTATTAATGTCAGCCATGTTGGATTCCATTTTAATTAGTTTGAAGAAGTGGCTTGAATTTTCCACCCAAACTGGCAGAAGCCACTTACAAGGGCTGAATAAGGATTTTAAGCAAGGATCGACATATCTTGTATTAACCATAGTGTGATTTTAGTACAATTTCCGTAAGTTAACATCAAGCTTTCCCATTCAGAGTAGCCCCATCTAAGCCTGATTCTAAAACAAGTGCCCTATATATACACTGTATATATAACTCAGGTTAAAAAGCGTTAACTTTGGGGCCAGTGGCTTCCCCTTACTGTCAAGTGTAACCCTCGTAAAATAAAGTCGCAAACAAACAGACTACTTATTACAAATTGAAAAGCTAGCGTCGTATATAAGTCGTAAAAATCACATGCTCGAGGGAGACGATAATACGTAAATAGACAATTATTTTCGCAGAGATGAAGGCGCATGCACTAATAACTGCGCAGACTGCAGAGTTGCAAGAAAGCTACGGGTATGCGGGTAACACCCGTTGGCATTGAAAAGCAGTAAGTACTAGCAACGCAGTTCTGCAATGGCCAATTGGCAAACCCACCCAGGTAAAAGCCTGCATGTCGGAACATTTCCAGTTATTTTGAGGAATGTTGGAAAAACCCAAGATCCTACCCGGAGGAAATTCGTAAACGTTTTGCTACCGACATCTCCATTTAGTCCCATAGAGAAAAACAATGACATAATACATACATCTTGGCTGTACTTCCTCACCGCCACTGAACGAATGTCGTTTTTCTATCTCTGTTTCAGAACCTCTACTATGTTGTACATTCGTTTCGATTTTCTCACTTGGCGTCTCGTCGATCGTTTCATCATCACGATTAATTCTCATACTGAACGCTTTACGAAATACTTTTCTTTTTGTATCTGGCGTTAGATCTTCCATTAAGTCTTCATCAAGTATGAGTTGTTGTTTCTCTCTGTTTTGGCTTAACGGAGCACCTTCAACCTTATCCGTAGCTGACTTAGTCTGTTCTTGCTTCTTTATAGTTCCCTCAGGTTGTTCTGCGACAGGTATTTGTATAGATGTGGTTGATGGAGAAGCTGGCTGGGAAGATGGTCTTTGGGTACTTTCTATTGGTTGTCTCTTTTTCTGACTTTGTTCTCCTTTTGAGCGATCTTCCAAACTAGTTCGCTCGTCCAATTCTACAACAAAATACAGTGCAAATCAGTTTATTTCAGGACTCGAAATAGAGAAAAAATATGGCCTGACAGTCTAATTTTTTTTGGCAGGTCAAATAAATTTTGGCCTGCCATTTTTATTCTTCAACTGTCAAAATGGTGAGGTCGCAAATGAAATGAAACATATCTATAGAATTTTTCCTGCCATTTTATTTGACTTGGCAGTTCAAAAATTATTTTATCTCTCAAATATGGCCTGCTTTTGGCCATTGGCAGGCCGCTATTTCGAGCCCTGGTTTGTTTCATGACCCCGTGTCACCTAAAATGAAATAACGCTCTGGAAAGGGTAAATCGACTATTACGAATGCAGTTTCTTCCATAGATATCCAAACACCGATACGGTGCTGATTTCCATTGTTTTTGCTCGATGATTACTAATGGTTGAGATAAGCAAATTAAAACCATTTATTATATAAAGTATAGTGCTTTATATAGAGATTTTGAGCACTGGTAAAACTGATGAGATTATTTATGATAATCTCACATGTGAAAATTATCGCTTTTGAAGTTTATGAAAATGGATATTTTATTTTATTTTGTTTGAAAAGACTGTTCTTTATATAATAAACAGAAAAATACATGGATGCTTGGAAATACCAGATTTATTTCTCGTGTTGAACATGATATCTCACTCGTTCGCTGCGCTCACTCGTGAGATACCATGTTCAACACTCGAAATAAATCTGGTATTTCCGCGCACCCATGTATTATTCTCTATATATTATATTATAAACCGATAATGCACCTGTTGAACGGCATAGCTCGAACATCACATGTAATGATCTTTTCGTAAACGCACTTTTTAACACATACAATTCTTAATAATCGAAACTTTACCGAACCTCGGTGGACATGTCACGATTTAATTTATTCAACACGATTAATATAATCGAGATTAATTGATTGTTGACAGCGATAAATCGATTGCGGATTTAAATCGACGGGGAGCAGCTCTATAGTATCTTAATTAAAAGAACTACCGATAATTCTGCCCATATATATACCGTATTTACTAGCCCCACACTTATTCACAACAACGCGGAGCTTATTCGAAGCACTGTCAGACAAATTTGTTCAAGCAGCAAACCTAGTGAAAAACAAACAACAGTGCATCTCAACCTTTAATCAGCCTCGGAATTTTTTTCTCCTGTATTAAAGTGTTGTTAAGTGATCTCTTCATTGAACTCGCTCTCTCATTTAACTTTGGAAGTGCGCATCTCTGTTGCGAAGGCAGATAACTGTGTCTGCATAACAAGCTTAACTTTTCCCTTCCTCTTTCCAGTGACTATCTTTTACAAATACAATTTAACGAGGAAATACGGTAGACCACCTGATTAAGCAGTTCTTTTCTACTGGCTTTCATGAAGCGTACGGACTAAAAGTTTGGACATCACTTTACCTATCAATTCCTGTAACATTTCATGATGTCTTTGATTTTCTTGAATTAACACTGGATCAGTTTCATAGCCACCGTGTGCGGAACGTTCTGAGATCTTTTGTTCAGCCATGACTATATCCTCACGACCTATCCCATGATCCGCTAGTGGTAGAAACTCCAGTTGATCATCGTCATCATCAACGATATCTAACGTTGCCATACTGAACACGAGTCTTTGTGGAGAACTGGGGCGAGCTTCTTCAACTGAAACTGTATGTTGACAAAACAAAATAGTGAGAATGAAAGAGAAGGATAACAAAAACCAACACTATTTGGACTCCCTTACATATTCGGCTTGTGCAAGTCACAATTCGAAATTGTGTGACTTCCGGTTTTTTGGGTGGCAAATTCCACCATTTTCATTGGATAATTTCAAACTAATTAAAATCAAATTCAACATGGCTGACAATTTTTTACATCAATACGTACGCCAACTTTCCTGAATAACTCGAGTTCTAGACATGCGAAAGCAACAAACTATATACACCAAAATACTCATCGTTGTTCAAGGATTGTAGAGAGGTATAGAATATCTTATATTGCCGGTTATATAGCATGACGTAATATTCTCGCGTGACTGCACAAGCTGAATACATACTAGTGAGTTTGGAAAGTCATAAAACAAATTTACTTACATTTTTGTATTCGAGCACAAGCATGCATTCCTAAACTTTCTTCTCCTCTTAAAAGTATTTATCTTTCTTTTAAACAAGTCTTAAGTATCACTAGTCCGCCCCAAACGACTTCGAACGTTATTAGTGTTGGTGCGGTTATAGGACGTAGAAATGATGTAAATAACGCGGTAGTTTGAACAAGAACGACGTATACTGTAATGCACAAGCGAATACAATTTATAGTCGCCTTTGTCTTAGAGTAAAAATGCTATTGCTAATGAATACGGTTTCATTGACCTGGCCGTTATGTTTCCCAAACTCACTACCAGCTTGCATAAGCTCTGCTGTTTGAAGAGTGCTAGACTAGCTTCAGGGATGCAAGAATTATAAAGGGAAATGGGGGCAGATTCTCGCATTTTCATAAATTTATTGCTATTGTATTCGAAGACTGTAAAGAACACAAGTAAAGTGATACGAAGTAACTTAGCCTTCCTCCAGAGAAACTCTCCAAAATAAAGACGTGCACTGCAGGTGATACGCATTTTCAAACAAATTTGGATGAAACCTCTATCTTACACTTTTTCATGCACTAATTCCCACACTTCTTCCAGCACACGTTCGTAGTATATGGATTTTCCATCAAGACGTGTTATATATATCCCAAACTGCAGGCATAGATAAATTTAAAGTAGCTGCCATACTGACCCTTTGACTGCGGCTGATCAGTCTTTGGTTTCTCTTCTGAAGTAACATCTATGAACAAATAAATTAGGAAATCCATGTCATTGTTTCAAGAATTTTAACTTCCCCGAACTGTTTATATATTTGAGCCCTGTCACACTGCACAGATTACCAAGGCTTTCTCTTGCTCTGGTCACAGTCAACCAAACCACAGATCTGGAATCTCAGTTCGTCAAAATAATGCCATTGAATATTGAATATGTTCCATTAGTCTTCAACTACAGGAAAAACGCCGGAACGACAAGAGTGGGAGGGGGGGGGGGCAGAATCTCAGGCATGCTTCATACGTCGCAATAGCGTCAAACTTAATTAGGATGGATTTAGGGATGAGCCGATTGATCGGAAAATAATCGTCAAAGCCGATTAATCGGCCATTTTTAAATAATCGGTAATCGGCCGGTTATTATTTGATAATCGGCAAAATAATCAGCCATAAGACTTTTTTACACAGTTATCATTAATCTTTATTCACCAATTTAAATAGCAACGCCTCACAGTTGCCAAGCACATGGTAAAATACTAAATATAAGTGAACAGATACGTTTTTCACAGGGTTTTTCATGAACACATTGCGATCGAAGTCTTTGGTCAAAGAACTTCAAAGCAACGGCCGTCTTTGAAAGGTTTTCACACCTTCGTCCTGCTACTTACAATAATCGGCAGATACCGATTAATCGGCCGATAGGTTGAGATAATCGGCCTACAAATAATCGGCCTCAGTAATCGGCAATTTTCGTTATCGGCTCATCCCTAGATGGATTTAATAAAACGAATGAAATGCGGCGGTAGTGCGTCGAATGAATAAAATTCATGCATGGCGTTTTATCCGTCATGCCTGTCAGGTCTTCGTTTCATACTACGTCATTATGACGCATACCGTCGTGTCGAATTAAATATATACATTATATTATGTTATGTGGGTGAGTTTCTGATTCTGTGGTTCTTGTATCTCTTTTAATCCATTGTTATGTTCGTCGTTGGAAATGAAATCATGTTAAGCTCAACCAATCGACGAATTAGTATAGGAAATTAAATTTCTTCTGAACGAAATTCGATGTATGAAAATGCAGGTCTCATCAAAGAGCACTTTCATTAATATATTAGACTATAAATAACACTAGCTTAGTTGGTATCTTGGCTTAGTATAAAATTATCACGTACAGTGGAGGTGCAACACCCATTTTTACAACATTTGGACGAAAACCTTCATCAATTAACTTTCTTTTACACTAATTCCTTTTTCTATGAAACGTTTTTATGTGGTTACGAATTTTTCAAAGTATAAGAAGTATTTTTTCTATATTTAAAAGCCATTTGGCATCTCCATTCCACCTTCAGAAGGTACCGCCGCGTCTAATGCACCCCCACCCCATTTCTGGCGTCAATGAAATGTTCAATTCAAGAGATCTGCCACAACATGCTGCTATATATATATATGAATTAAGGGATAAAGATATTTATGACTGGTTAAGGAGTGAGTCAACCAGAGGAAAGATTACAACGTAAATACGAGCCTTACTTGGTTTAGAAGATGTTGCCTCCGTCGATGTCTCAAACGCTTTTCCATCCTTGTCGTAAGTAAACTATGGAGAAAAATAAAACCTTTTGAGTAATGCCATGTTGTTACAACACATGGTGGCTATATGGTAAAAGTGGCATATACCGTTGCCCATGATTGAGCATTTTTGTTCTGCCCTAGTGCCCTTCCTTGATAATGCTCTCTAGAAGAAAAGGTTTTGGACCCCAGTAAATGCGTTGCCTCCAAAAGCGTGAGCCACGCAAAAGCGCGTTACTTGAGAAAGGCGCGGGGCCCTAGAAAAGTGTGTATGGAGCAAGAAAATCGCGAGGTTCCAGAAAACGATGGAAGTTCAAAAAGGCGGGGACTAAACAAGTTTGATTGACATCGTTCCTTGTGGCCAGCAACTGTTTTCCAAATACAGGGTTGGTTCTCTATGTAGCCCTACACGAGTTATGTCTGTGATTATATATAGGGTTAGGGTGGGGTTAGGGTGGGGTTGGGGTTAAATTATACATTTCGTGTAGGGCTACATAAAGAGCCTACCAAATACCGTCATAGTATTTCTCATTTATCTGAGTCTTATGATGTCAAATTGCTCTGGCGAAATATCATTCTAACAACTGCATGCAGCGCATAAAATGTTAAGGTGGTCCTATACCAAATTTTAAAAGAAAATCCTATTTTGAAATTATCCATATTATGCATCATTAATGATCCCTTTTTCGTTTTCTGGTGTTAATTTTTGTATTTGTTTGGCGGAAAATGGATAAATAGGGGAAAATAGCATGTTGTTTGAAATTTTGTATAATTACGGTTCCACTTCAAGGCTATGACTGATTGAGGACATCATGTAAAGTCCGACGAAAGTCGATCTGCCATAACCTTTCAAAGAACCGAAGGGTTAAACATTGGTGTCTTTTTAAAGACGGCAACGGCAGAGGTCACAGCTGGGAACCAAACTTAGGTGTTGAAATAGTACGTGTTAAAGATTTTTGAAAAAATCTAGCATGGCATTTTCATGATATATATGCCTACCTCTCCCGTTTAGGATGTGTTTGGCTATGTGATTTCGACCCTAGTATATTTTGTGAGCATATGAAAATATAAGGGAGCTTCATGCCCAATTTTTCATTTGTGCCATATGAAAATATAGGGGAGCTCCATGTGGAATTTTTCGCTTGTGCCATATGAAAATATAGCGGAGCTCCAAGTCGAATTTTTCATTTGTGCGTATAATATAAGTAAATAAAAGGTTTCCCAATATAAGGCGCATACACTTGCAAATATGTTGTTTATTTAAACTGGCATATACAACATTTATACACCGAAACATTTATATACGGCACATTTACATACCGAATATATAAACTATAATCAACTATCTATCACTAAAAATTGTAACACTAATCCACAAATTGTAACAGTGAGTGATTTTGTGTCAGCCACCCATATTCTATAATATTAGAGTAAAAATGAGGGAAAATTATTAAATTAGGAAAAATAGTTTTCAATGTATAAGACCACCTTAATGTGACGACCATGTTGATAAACCGAACATTGAACTTTAAATGCATTTTTCTCGAATTAGCAAAACTAGCGATTTCCATTATTGCGCGCAGGATATCTGAAGAGGCATTGAAGCTATCTTGATGAAATTGTCAGCATAGACTCATCATATCAAGCTCTAGGAGTTGAACTAAAATAATTGAGTTATGCTGAATAGTTTTGAAGTGGTGACAGTTTCCATGCGAGTCGTCAAATGCCTTTCCAGTTTTTGACCTATAAAACTAGTGATAATGTTTCAATGTCTCCTAGACAATGTTATTTGTTAGTAAATAAAAGTTGTTCCAGAATTTTATCATTAATGCTTATTTAGTTATTGTGTTTATAAAATTGCATGAATTTCACCACAGGGGGTGCTTTATCTCGGTAACCATGGCAACAGTGTCCTGGACCAAAATATTGTTTTGGTCAGAGTATCGAGCCAAACAAGATAGTAACAGATGAGTTTCATACCATTGAAACGTAGGAAAATATTTTTTTTGGTGGAGGACCCCTTAAGTTCGACAGCCCTTACTGTCCTTAGCTCTCAAGATGAGCTTCTGGTGCACTTTGACGTGTCATTAACAGATGAATTTGCTATTCAGAAACCGCGTAAATATAAAGTTCACCAGACGCCTCCTAAAACAGCAAGTCTGCATGTTATAGCATAGATATTTTGTTCATAACTTCAGACAAGCTTCTTGATTGGATATATCACCCATTTTAGGCTATGCTTACATTTTATAACGCTTTTTCAGAGAGAGCATTATAAAGGAACTACAACTATAACTATAACTATAACTATAACTATAACTATAACTATAACTATAACTATAACTATGACTATAACACAAGTAACCTGCTATAAACATATACTATACAATGCTCTACAGCCTCTACTTAATATTGATATAAAATAATGAAAATGCATGTAGATATATTGTATAAATTCTGCTTTCCATAAGAGTCGTGCTTCACTATCCAAACTATCTAGAAACTATTATACCAAAGCTGTTTTTGAGATAGTTGATCCGGGTCCTCGGAACAGCAAGTTTGTTACCGGTGTCTCTCAAGCGAATGTGAGGTTATAATCTGGTTCGAGGCCATTAAGTGATTTGTAGACCATGACAGCCTTCCGGAAGTTCCGCTGGGATTCGAGTTTTATCCACCCAAGCCCTTCGATTATTAGATGATCGCCATCAGCGTCATAGCTGGAATAAGTTAAAACCCATATAGCTGCTCGGTTTTGGAGCATATAAGTAAGTAAGTAAGTAAGTAAGTAAGTAAGTAAGTAAGTAAGTAAGTAAGTAAGTAAGTAAGTAAGTAAGTGGGGGTGTGCTAATCATCCTTACTTGCAGCTGAGAGCTGAGCTGAATTACGAAGGACGCAGCTCGACTTGATCGAGTCGAAGGCTTATTAAAGGTGCCTCTGGCTGTCACCATATGACTCATGTCTGATCATGAAGCACAGCTACGATGGAAGGGTTAGTTTGGGGCTTATCCAAACCCACCCTGTCAACATTCCCTGTGGGAGGAAACCGGAGTACCCGGAGAAAACCCACGACTTTCGGTAGAGCGTTGACTGACTCTTTTCACATAAGTGTCACGAGTCCGCAGCGAGAATCGAGCCCACTGACGATCTCAGAGGTGAAAGGCGCTTGCTCTGACGAATGCGCCACCGAAGCCCCTCGGTATATACAGGTCAAATATATATATGTTATTTACCCGCTTGCATGGAGGTTCGTATAGGGAAATATTTCCCAAGGTCTCATTCATTTTTGTACTCTAACTATCGTCAGGCTAGCTTTTTGAATTTTTTGGGTAGATTTTTTAATCTAAAAATTGTTTCACTCCTGTGTTTTGTCGCGTAATCCAGAGCGGGCCGGATGAGTTTCAGCGCGGGCCAGATGCAAAAATCCGGACCGCTCTGAAACGCTCGCTATCCAATCAGATTGCTTTATTTTCATAGATAAAAAATAAACCGAAATATGGTATATACTGGACACGTATACAGAAGTACGGTATATATACAGGTTAAGTATAACAAAATACGGTATATACGGGTCGCGCATTTACCGAAATATGGTTACCGTATAAACTGGTTATATATACCGAAATGCGGTAAATATACTGGTCACGTGTACCGAAATGCAATCTATCATGGTCAAGTATACCAAAATACAGTATATCGAAATACAATATATAAAAATTAGGCATGCCGAAGTACGGTAATATATACTGGTCATGGGTGTAGCAAAATAATATTAATCAATTTTTCATTTTATATCAACTTTGATATTTCAATATTTAATAAGTTAATAATAAAAATCAGTTAAATATATCATATATGCAAATTGTATGTAGTGCTGACGTGCTAAGATATACTGTTCATAACTTCTCAATTAATGGGGTGAGGCAATATGCACCAACAGCTAGCAAAAACATCCGAAGAAGTGAAATTGATGGTCGTTTAAAAACGTATTCATGCATTTAATGATTTATATTTTAGTGTATCTTTATCTTGGGGCACAGAATAGGAAATGACCAGAAGGGTCACTCAGCAGTGCAACGTGACTCCCTATTTTTATGCAGTTTTCTGGCCAGAATAATGGCGGACCAGCAAGTTCAGCGTGTTTATTGGCCAGAAAAAGCAATTGACTGGCTAGAATAATGGTAATGAACATGCGTAATGCGACATGCGCAGCGTGAAAAACGTCAAAGGTTCCGCCTCAAGTGGCCCTTCTAGTCATCTTTCGTTTGGAAACGTCGAAGTTGTTGTTATATTGTTCAGGTAGTTTGATCTTACAAACCCTCAAGTATAACGTTTAACGCTACCTACACTGGACTCTTTCTCGATATATGAGCAACCGACATAGGCGTTAGGGATTATTAGGGTTATGGTTAGGTTGGGGATTAGGGTTAGTTGCTCATATATCGAGAAAGCGTCCTACACTGCAACCACGCATTTGGATACAGGAAGCCGATGTGGTTGATACTCGCATCCAATGTTAATATTCTCGTTTTCTTATAAGTTATAGTAAATTATATATGTTATAGCGACTGTTCTCCTCTTTCAGCCGCTCGTTCTTTCGTGCAATAAATTATGAAATTAATCAGGCGAACTATGACCTCAGTTAATAGCGAGGATCTACATACGATGTAGAATATTTTGCTGTTTCTTTATGAATCAACTGTTTAATTTCCTCTGGTGGCAATTCATCGACCTCAGATTCAGGACCAAAGGGTACTAAAGCAATTGGTTCATTCGAGTCATCGTGATAGTGATCAAGGAAACGATGCTCTAAAGCATTTTCCACGGTAATACGGCTGCTTGGAGTGAATGTTATCATTCGATCTAAAAGATCTAAGGCAACGGGTTCTGCTTGTGGAAACAGTTGGGCAAGTGGTTTCTTAGGTTTACGGGGTAATGATTGGATATGTCGTCTACTGTCTTCTCTCGTAACTGTTAGAAGATCTTCAGCTGAGGGGGATCCAAGGATATTAACAATATTATTAAGCTCGTCAAGGTAATGCCTTCCTGCGAATAGAGGACCATTAGAAATCATTTCAGCCAGAATACAACCAACAGACCACATATCAATAGCTTTCGATACAAATGCTTTACAACGCAGCATCACTTCAGGAGCGCGGTACCCTCTTGTAACAGCATACTGTGTCAAGCCACTGTTCTCTAGTTTTGATGTAATAATCCTAGCGAGACCAAAGTCACATATCTTCAAATAGCAATCAGAATTCACCAGCACATTCCCAGGTTTCATATCAAAATGAATAACATTGGCTGAGTGAATATATCTTAAACCACGTAGGATTTGGTAGAGAAAGCAACGAACATGTTCGTTTGATAGACGTCGAGACTTGAGTAGCTTCCGTAAGTCTGTGTCCATAAGTGGCAAAACAATATGTATATCTTGGATAGCTCGCTGTGTCGGTGCTGCTACGATATCCAGTATACTCACAATGTTATCATGTTTAAAACGTGATAATATCATAATCTCTCGCAATGCTTTAGACCCACTCGAGTTGTTAAGAAATGGGCTGATTTTCTTGATAGCTACTCTACGGCGTGTATGGTTGTCAATCGCGGAACAAACCATACCGTAAGCGCCTTCGTTGATATACTGAAGATTTGTATAGCGTGGTGAGACAAAATTCCCCTGGCTATGCCGGGGCTGAGGGTAGTAACCGGCGGCCATGATTAACTATATAATGTGAAACAAGTCAAAACGTCGCTACATCTTGAAACATCTTGATGTCATACTCCTTCTAGAAGTCGCAATTCCTGTTTACATTTCCATAAAACCATCGGTGCATGTATTAATTGGCAAATGTCAGATATATAAACACAGGTTGCACAGCTGGAGAGGAATATAGTATAAAGACTCGACCCCCATTCGGTATTCAATTTGTATAGCAAAACATTCTATCCCACGCTGTAGCACAACACAATGATTTCTTACTCCCAAATACTAATGAAAAATTACACGTCTGTATTAAGAAGTTGTCAGGAATGATTATTCTACGTAAGTCATTATAGAAAGAGATTTTCAAAGGAGTCTTTGTGTCAATGAAACATTGAAACGTAGGCGTTTTATGTTGTTTGAAAAAACAAGTCATTGTGAACGGAAACACAAATCTTGCAAGGTTAAAACGACTATACTGTATAAGTTAGTACGCGCAGTAAAGTTTGTCTTTAATATGGTTTTAAAATGCACGGACTCTATATAGAAACATAACGCAATATCAGGTTTATGATGAATATTGATATATATTGAAGAAAGTTTAAATTTATAAACCAGTAATAAAGATATCAAAAATGATATTTTAATCAAGATTCAATATTTATGTTCCTAAATCAGGATTTTCCTGCCATTGATATGTCTATATTAAACTCCACGAGTGAAGTACAATTTAGAATTGCATATTTGTACCAGATATACTTTGAGTGAGACTTAGATATATATTCATTTCAAGTTTATATATTTATATCATTGTCGATATAATCTCGGATATAATCACATTCATGTTTATAGCCGCACTCCTAATCTTTAAAAGTACATTAGATTTTATATTATATTTACAACCAGATCAGGAATACTTTTTTCTGTTTATGTAAAAATCACCGTATATTAAACCACGCTTATAAAATTTATTTGGTGAAAAGCTTTCGATTTGAAATCACAGATTATCATCATTGCTATTATTTGCACTAACGATGATGCGAGCTTACTGTTTGAGAACTTTGCGAAATAAGTAAATGTGGTGTTTTCCACGATCAGAGAGTTAAAATTATATTGATTGCCATGGGAACAAACAAACAAACAATTAACTAATTAAGGATAAGGGATATTAATATCGAGATAAGCGGTAAATGCCAAACACAGCATGTAGTCAATTTTAAAATGGTGAATCTTTATATAAGTATTTTACACTTGACAGAAACATAGAATACATGACAGGGCTATTTTAACATACATGTATAAGCTAGAGCCAAGCTGGACCCCAGTAAACTATTTTGGCCTCCCAGTGAAGGTACCTTTTGTCTGAAATTTAAGCAAAACAGGGAAGAATAATCTATTTTAGAAAAGTGTTTCAAAATTCCCATGATCGAACCTTGCTTTCTGAATGTAATTCGCATGCACCTCAAAGCCTTTTTTGATAACATAACTGATGAGAATAGTGTACGTTTAGAACATTTTTTTGGCTCTAGTGCATCCCAAACATCTGAAATTCCAATTTTTTCACAGAATGATTGAGTGAATAACGCCATCTAGAGGGACATGATTAAATGAGTACTCACAATCAAAATACCGTCACTGACGCCCCCTAACTCAAAACTCTTGAAATCGACTTTCTTTATAGGAGCATTTCTGGTATTTCATGCACTTCTCGTGTCAAACCTTGTATATTGTTATATACAAGTGTTATTCAGAATGGGCCCCAATTCCATCTGGTGTCCCCCCAAGGAACTAAGTTAGGACCTTGGCTATTTATTTTACTGATAAACGTGACTTCTGGAAGTACATTGACTTCTGGAAGTACATTGACTTCTGGAAGTACATTGACTTCTGGAAGTACATTGATGATTCGACAGTATCAGAAATTGTTCCGAAAGACTCTATTAGTAATGCCCAAAATATTACAGATGGTGTGATTATGTGGTCTAATGAAACAGAATGCAACTTAATCCAGATAAATGTAAGGAGCTACGGATCTCTTTCAACGCTGAGTCGAGGCCCTTTGATCCAATTGTAATTAATGGAAAATAGTTAGATATTGCTACGAATATTAAACTCTTGGGTCTTGCTATTAACAATAAACTATCATGGAAATCTCACATAGGCGAAGTGGTCGAAAAGGTCAACAAAAGACTTTATTTTCTTAAACAACTTAAACGTGCCAATGTTCCATGTAAAGATTTGGCCACCTTTATACATCATGTGTTAGATCTGTCATGGACTATGCCATCCCGGTATTTTATTATGCACTGCCTCAATATTTGCAAAATGATTTGAAACGGTTGGAGAAAAGAGCTATGGCCATTATCATGCCTGAAGAAAATTATTCTGATACACTAAATTTACTTGGTATTCCATCTTTGAAAGACCACCACGAACATCTTTGTGATAAGTTATTTCAATCTGCCGTGTCTGACTCAAGCAATAAAATTCATAATTTGTTACCAGATAGAAATGAATTTAGTTACAATTTAAGA
This sequence comes from Trachythela sp. YZ-2020, assembly GCA_016169945.1. Lineage (NCBI taxonomy): Eukaryota > Metazoa > Cnidaria > Anthozoa > Malacalcyonacea > Clavulariidae > Trachythela > Trachythela sp. YZ-2020. The sequence continues at coordinate 8,208,295 of JADLSH010000387.1, forward strand.
CATGAAAGAACGTTCAATATTCCTATGACTCATACAAATAGGGTGGAAAACAATAGTTAACATCCTTTCTTGAATTTTTAGAATAGTTAAGATTTAAAATATTTTTACTAATCTTTATCTAAGTATAGTGTTGTCTTATAAGTAATTAGCATAATTATGATATCATGTATGTACATAATAGACAATTTGCATTACAGACTAATTTTTTATCTAGGCAAAAAAAAGTGGCCGAAATGTGGTAGGAATTTCCGCACGTAATACAAAAGTTACCAAATTTGCAAACTTTGCAAGGCTATATTTTCCGCATTTTACAACATTTCGCAACCAAACTTTGCAATTTTACTAATCTTATTATGTTCTTTATAGCTGTTGTGATTGTTTCCCTTTTCCTTGCCTAGAACAAAATTTAGTCTATAATGCAAATTGTCTATTGGTTTTAGCTTAGTATTAATTGTAATAATTACGTAATCCAGCCTTCATGGCTGCAAGGTAATTTCATTAAATACACACAATATACAATATATACATTATTCATGTTGCTGAAAAGTAGTACCACCCGAGAAAAGAGAGCTTCTGGTCAAAGCTCTTTCAGTTTCAGTTCTGTCGGAACTGTTTTCGTTGGATGTCCAACAATTAAGGCATTTCTTCACTGGTTCAGCGTTTTTACAAGATTAAACCGAAAGACACGACTTCACTATCGTTAAAAAAGTCCTATCGCAAGCCAACCTAAGCAGTACAATGCAAGGAAAAAAAAGCACACTTGCTTGCGGTAAATCCTACCTCCTCCCAAGATGTATCTGTCCACTGACATAACTATTCTTTGACGACGTCGGGAGTACAGGTAAGATAAGACGACATGACTGATCTTTACCAATCATTGCTAGAGGAACTATAACTTGACCAAGAAAACCTGATTCTAGAAATAAGAAAAGAGAAAATGTACAAAGGCCAGATAGTGATTTTTTCAAAGCTTAAATATAAGAAGGACTTTAATGAACAAAGACTAACTATAGAAACAATGCAGTCATTACCTTCTGAAGTTTTTAATTCATTAAATATATCAAATGCTATTTCCTTTGTCTTCTCACTCACGTCTCTGGATGAAAAAAGAACTTTACTTTTTATTCGAGTGAAAAATGCAATATATATATATATATAGTGGTAAGGCCAATTAAAAAAAGTTTTTAGTTTTTCATCGCCGCCCGCCCCTGAAAAATTGGCCGCCAGAAATAATTTTTTTATTATTATTAAATCGGAATTAGTCGGAAGTAGTCGGAAACCGAACGTTGGCGGCCATATTGTTTCAACATGGAGTTCCAGACTATTTCTTGCGCAGACAAAACGTGTGAAATGGAAAACAACCTTTTAACCCGTTTTTAAAAGGGGAAATATACTACTTACGCTATTAAAAAATAAATAATAAAAAAAATAAATATCCGCCCGCCCGCCCCACGTTTTTCAAAAAATCTGATGAAAAACTAAAAACTTTTTTTAATTGGCCTAAACACGCTTAGGGATGCGGATTTATATGTTGGAGACAAAGTATATAGTAATAACTGGCCTAAATATTTTTTAGCCCAAATGGAATGACACATTGTTAAAACTTAGTAACTCATTTAAACAGTTGTTGTTCAAAGGTTTTAGATACCTTTCGAGAAGGGGCGGGTGGAGGTTGGGGAGGGGGCGCTTCCACAACCTTCAGTACAGTGGCCAACCCTGCGATATTTTAACAAATGTTTTTCATTCACTTACATGATGTGAGATTCATTCCAAACAGGATCTTTCGTTCCTTTTATACTTTTCGTTTTCTTCTTCTGCGTTGATCCTTTACTGCTAACCACGCAATATGCATCGGGTATATCTACATTAAACATATAAATGTGGCTTGGTTCACAAAATGTTATAGAGAGTGCTCGATACCACAAAGATAGAGAAGATATCAGGAGTCACCTGAAGATCCTAAAGGCCCAGACAGACTGAACGCGATTCTACAACGCGGCGCGATTTTTCGATTTTCACTGACATATAACTTTGATCCTGTTTTATGTTTTTCAAATATTCAGAAGCGCTATAACAGTTTGAGCTATTTGGTCTGCATATCATTTAAAATTTCCTTCCACAGGAGGTTTTATTTACTTTTAAAAACTGAAAAATCGCGTTGCGTTGCCGAATCGCGTCCATGCGCAGTGTGTCTGGGCCTTAACTGTAGGTGAAACTGCTGGTTGTGACAATTAAGGAAATTGAGGTAAGCGAAATTATTATATCAAATATATATACATACTTCCTTAATTCATCAAATTGAAATTTCAATCTAGAGTTATTCTATTTTGAAATGATACTTGCGAGACTCATTAGAGCTTCAGCATGCGAAAAATCTCATGCAACGTATAATTATATATATAGGTGATGCTATAATCAAGAAATAACGAGTACTGCAGTAATCCGTATAACTGTATACCTGCTTTGTCTATCCCTGTGAGTCCAGAGGCCTTTATTACTATAATAAAAATAAATCAGTAAAACACTCCTGCTCGTTTATTAAACAGTACTTAAAACTTTTATACAACCGGCCCCCGATATACATGTAGGATAGTCTATGTAACACGCGTCTGATTGCTGCTTGTTCAGTTCTCTGAAGTTTCCTCTGTCTGCCTATTAAACATCCTGGAAACTCAAGACACAAAATAATGCAGTCTACGGAGTAAGGCACACAATTAAGACAAGGTATATGCAGGCCTAGATAATCAGTTTTCCTTACTGGCAGCAAAATCCCCCCCAAAAAATTTCCTGTGTACGTCGGACCTAAAATATTCTGCATGACAGAATTTTACAATCCAGCCGCTACTGGCACTGCCAGTAAGTACATATATGTCAAAATTAAAATTAAAATTTTATTTTATAGCACAAACAAGCTAATTATCTGTTGTTTGTATTTATAAAATGACAAATATTTCCTGTGAGACATAAAAATTTCCTGTGAAGACCTTTTGTCAAAAATTTCCTGGCAGCGGTGCTGATGGCGCTGCCGGACATTTCCAGCACTGGGTATATGTATCTGAATATGGGTGCATGGAATACCGACCGTTATTTGAGAAAAATGGATTACACGTCTAGTAAATATACTCTAAAGCACTAGCATGGACACGTACCACTTATCAAACAGTATATAATTGTCGTTGAACTAAGACTTATACCTTTTACACGTAATTTTCCATCAATATCCACACACGAAGAACTGGTTTCGGGTACTAGGTTGGTTGAAATTTTCTATAACAACAGAAAAAGACAAAAAGATATATTAAGGACAAGTTGCAGTCGTGTATTTAAACACATATGGTGAATAGAATACAAATTTGGAAACTCGATGGAAGTACAACATTATAACTCATTATCTAGTGTATGTTAGTCTGAAGTTATGCAAAAATCAGTCAAGTCCTTGGTCGTCACGTTAAGCCAACCCATTGTTGTTGCATGAGCGATTAACATGACAAGGAAAGACCATTTTTTCACAAACCTAGCAATTTACAAACCTATAGACATGGATAAGGTTATATTGTACTTCCATCAAGTTTCCAAACATCAAGAAATGAAGCATCAAAACAGGAGCATCAAGAAATGAAGTAGAAATCATAATTTAAAAATCCTACCTCGTCACCAAGTTTGCCTTCAGTTAAAGGAATATTCACGACAGTTTTACAGATCACTTCTTTTAATTTTTCCTCAACCGTTGAACGATCTGAGTCCTGAAATAAGAGAAATTATTTTTTAACTTATAGACATAGTTACTATTACTATCTTTAACAAAGCAGACAGTACATAAAAATTATGATAACTTTTTCCAACAAATTAAAATGTCCAAAAAAACAAATTGCGGGGGGGGGGGGGGAACTATACTTAATAGCATTTTTTCTCTTGTTTCTTGAAAAGATTGGGCAGTTTAATTACATCCTGGTGCTACGTACGACTGCCAAAGTATAAGTACTCTGTGGAACTGCGGAACTTTCTACTCCCTTTTAACACGTATTCTACAACTTTAAAAATGCTAAGCTGTTCTAGAAGACTCGTGCAAGGGTTACGTTTCGTCTACTTTTCGTGTAACACTGTCAATTAATCAGTTGGTACATATACTGTAATTAGACAAAATAGGATATTTATGATTTAATGTCGCGGTCCAAACGAACATTGGCCATCAATAAGGCATACGGAGGAAAGTTGAAGTTATTAAATGCCAGTGAGCTCCATATATATCTGGAGTGAGAACTCACGTCCAAAAAGTGAAGCCAAAGATGGCGGAAATAGACGTCCAGTGCCAGTCCCTTTCTATTGTTTTCGGCCGTGCGGTTTGCACAAGGCGGCAAGGAGATGTGCCAAAATTTCGTGTTTTTACTTCGATGTAAACAATAACATTATGATTTTATGAACTAATAACTTGATTAGCGATACGACCTGTTAGAAAATACTGGAATTAGCTGGAAAATATGGTATGAAAACTGTTTATGACCTTCATGAGTTTGGACGTCAATTGCCGCCATCTTGGCTTCACTAGTCCTATTGACCGAACATTAGAAATTTAGAAGTTCTTACTCCAGATATATATGGAGCACTGTTAAATACTCATAAACGAAAACAAACTGGAATGGAAAATTTTATTCTCGTTCCCAGGGCTACTCGGCTTTACTGCGTGCCGTTAACCCTGGGACAATGAAGTGTGGTCTTATGATATAATCTTCGTAGTTTTTCACTGATTTTTACAACATAATGAGTAGTTCTATGAAATACCATAATTATCTTGAAAGATTAGCTGACAATGTGGACATCGAACTTCATGCCTCTTACTGCGGAACTTTTTTCTTACAGCCACAGTTCATGTTTAATTTTCAATTAACAAGGCAATTGCTAAACAAAATCTCGTCTCATTGCATGCTCATATGATGACGAACATACTGTACAAATTCTCCCAAGCCCTTGGCTCCCTTACAAATACAGAAATCTATGGACTACAATCTCAAAATAAAAACTATAAATCGGCGTTTAAAATACGCCGACGAGCCATCGTTCTGCACGAATGCACGAGATCAACAGTGCGTGTATTTTGAATTAGAACTCGATATAATAAGTTGAATCCAAACCAATACAAGAATTGCATCAGTAAAATAGTGATGACCAATTTCCTTACACTTAATTTAATGCTATATGTAGATAAATTAGATTAAAATATAGAGTAAAAGGTTACAAATCTATAAAAATAAACGCCACAATAATTGCATCGTTCCGTGAAGGTTTGCATCATTGTCTCATATAAACACACCCTTTATGAATATGTGTGTGCTGGCCGTATAGTGAAAGCTAGTCTTATTAATGTATGGTGGACAGGCTAGTTTAAAGGAAGAGCCTTTAATAAACGCACCTGAGATTTTACAACACATTCCAGTGTTGTTTCCTCAGACTTCGTGAGACATGCGTTCCCTATGAAAGGCAGGTAGTTCTTCACAAATGGAACGAGAAATGAAAAACAAAGCAGACATTTCCATCGAAAATCGCACCATACAAACCTCCGCTATCCGAAGACTGACCCTGTCCCATCCTTCTCAATGCAATATCACAACGTCTTCACATTGTACAATATTTTATAAAACGAGAATATAGAGAAAAACAGACGCTTATCGATTGTTCAGCGTTTAATTATTCACGCCATGACAAGTAAAACAGAAAACAAAGCAGGTGGCCGTGACACTTAAGACGAGAACGGCTTGGACCAGTAGAGGTACAACTCTTTCCGCAAGAAGGACAATGAAAGGTTTCATCACTTTCATGTACTATTAGTACATCAAGATTCAATATAATGAGCCTTAAGACTTACTGACCAAGATATACTTTAAAAGCATTTCAGTAAGAGTTTCTTATGCATGAGGATTCTACAAAAGCTTCACTTGTGACATTTTGTTTGTCGGAGGATTGAGAAAAATTACAGTATTACCACCTGAAATTTCGTGCAATTGACTTATTCCAATTATTCAAAACTCAATTGTTATATCGCATCGCAAAGGCACGCGATACATACAAAACATTGATAAAAATGTTGTTATATCATTTCTTTCCGCATCAAAAAGTTTTAGCGCTTCTTCTGTGTGCTGGTTTCATGATCAGGGTACATTATCTAGTTAGGAAAATCTAGTAATTCTTATAGCATCGGAGCATAGCATTTTGAAATTAAGGTGGTTCCATGCAGTATTTAGTATATTTATTAGCTTCAATGCTTCATGGTCAAGATACAGTTGAAGACGTATAGGATAACCGCAACAGCATGGTCAGCAATTACAGTTTCAGTTAACCAGAATACTTCGTCCTCGACTACGGGTAATTTTTCATAGTGCAAATGGCGTTTTCCACCACACGAGGCCGTATATAAAATTTTGTATTTTTTTGTATTTTTGTATATTATTCAGCTCAGTGACCGATTACATCAAGTATCTAGCTTACCTATATTATGTACTTAGCCTACATTAGTTATTTTTACAACAATTGTGATATTGATATTACTTTTCTAATCTGTATATCCTAACCCGCCCAGTCAACTTTCCCAGTGGGAGGAAACCGGAGTGCCCGGAGAAAACCCACGACTTTCGGCAGAGCGTTGACTTACTCTTTTTACATGAGTGATGAGTAAAGTCCCCAGCTAGAATCGAACTCAAGACTCAGAGGTCAAAGGCGCTTGCTCTGACGACTGCGCCACCGAAGCCCCACCGTATCTATATATCACGCATATTCAAATGTTTTTACGAATGTAACCTTGCATGCTTACAGTTATACATACTTATTTTTCACATGGTACGTAATATACAACTATTTACCATCATTGATGATTGATCATACTGTATAATTATATTATATGAACCGTCATTTTATTCTGTATGCAGCAAAGAACCAAAAAGTTTTACTTACGGAACGTGGACTCAAAATGTGTGGACTTGATTTTTGCTATAATTTTGGTCATTAATTGACAATTCTATAATCTATATATATAATACATGAATTTACCACTTCAGATCGGGCTTAATATACTGTAGTTATATAGATTAAAGCTTTAATCCTAAACTGTACATGATTTGGAAACTCGATGGAAGTACAATTATACAGTCCTTCCTCGTCGCTATATACGTGTGCATTGTATTTTAGCCCAACCGACCATAACTCATACTTAAGCAATGTTTTAGGTAAATCAGTATTCGTGTCCGTGACTTGAACAATGGCATGCATGGTTATTATCCCTGTCGCCTGCCCTTTTTATCCTAATTTTTACAATATCCTTGTACAGAAATTCAAAGAATGCGTCAATAATTTCCCTTTTTCTGTAAGTTGAGCAGAGCTTACCATATACTGAACTGCAAGTACGAGGGTATACTGTACACTATCACTCAAAAAAGCGAATGAGATTTTAGGATTTTCCAAATCTCGCAGAGATTTTCTAGGATTTTTAAGAATCTTCAGTGATTGTTAGGATTTCAAGAACTTTTTGAGATTTTAAATAACTTTTAGTGATTTTAATTTTCGCATTTTTAGGATTTTTTCGACGGTACAGTACGAGGATTTCTGGCGTAGATCTGAAACTGTACAATTACCTCTAAAATGTCGCTAGAAGAAACTTTCAACTCAGGATCACCAATAAATTTCACTGTGAGATCATAATGATTCTCTCTCGCCAAAACTTGAAATATAAGCTAAATATTGGACAAAGAAACAAATGTATAATTTAATGCATGTAGATGGTAAGAAATCTTGGATAGGCTCCTTTTACTATACAGTAGTACCTATCATATAGCATAGGGCAGTTGAGGTGGAGCTTATTCCTGGTATGTTTTAACCAATTTAATTTCTAATAGGAGAGATATACTAATTTATGCCAACTTCCTATATAGAGATAACGTTTATATATAGGCGAAAATTAACAGTATACACGCACAAGAATGAGGAACATGCAGCAATTCCAGTACTGGCCGAAGCCAAGCCTAATGTAGTGACTAGTCTAGTCCACACAATAACCTTATTGTGATTGCCTCAGTGGGATACAGCAGAGATCTGAGAGCCAAAGCCCTCAGCGCTTTCTCCAGCTGTACTTTCGGTTATAACTTAGATCATTAAGGTTATATAGAGTACAGGCCTTAAAATATCGGACAATTTCCCGAATGGGTCGGACAATTTCCCGAATGGGTCGGACAATGTCCGTGACCGACTGATATTTTAAGACCTGAGAGTACATACATAAAGTACATTGCATTGTTTAGTCTGTCCGCTGCCAGCAACTGCATTTACAATCTACAATAGATAACCACTAAATAGAAATGCAATAAAACTGAATATTTGTTTACCTCTCCTGATAATTTGGTTATTGCAACTTCCACATCTGTTTGTTTATCTGATGGATTATTATTCTCAAAGAGGGACATGTAGAAACCAAGTTTGTTCGTCTCAATATGCATAGCAATACACTAAAATTTAATTAAATATAATTAAAGAGACTCTAGACATCGATACGAAACATCATTATTCCTTACAGTAAAGTATTACTGTATTGTTAACTGTGTTGCTGTATAGTTGTAAGAGTAAAGCCTCTTACAGACGAGCAAGTTTTCTATGACAAGTTTTTATATGACAAGTTTTATTTGCTCGTCTGTATACGCAACTTTGCCAGTTTTTTCTATGATAAGTACACGTGTTCAAAAGCTAGTGCTATGCTAGCTTTTGAACAAGTGTACTTGTCATAGAAAAAATTGCAAAAGTACAAATTTTGCTCGTCTGTATGGGTCAACAAGGAAAACTTGTGCAAGTAATTTGAGCACTTAGGTACGGTTGGTCAGCAATCTATGGTTGTATATCATTGCGGTCAGAACACTACAAACTTGTCATAGAAAATTTGTTGTACTGACGTACACACGTGCAATTGGCAAATAAAGCTTGTCATATAAAAACTTGTCATAGAAAAGGTGCTCGTCTGTAAGAGGCTTAACTATATTTGTAATTGTAACAACTAACTACGTATATTTTACAGCATTGTGTCCAGGTCTAATTACTTTATAAACAAAAGACTGTTATATTAACAAATTGGTAAATTACATTACGGAACACATACATCCTTGAGAAACGCGTTGGTAAACGAGAATCCTTTGCATTTGCATTGGACATAGATCAGTAGTCGTTTAATATCGTACTGGATTAGCGACGTACAGTATACGTGATACGTCATGCTCAATGACTTGATATTATCTACAATTTATGAATGTAAATTTGCGAATTGCGAAGTACAATCTCCCACAAGGGAGTGGTTTGGGTACTTCTATTATGCCAAAAAAAATCTTCTGTTTCTGGTCAGCGCGCGTCATTTTTAACTGTGCGCGTCAACGGTTTTTTTGGCAAATACCGTCCATCAATATCCTTGCAAAATTAAACCTGACAATTTGGTGATAGTTTAGCATTAAAAGCATAAAAAATCACCATACACTTTATAAAAAATAGAAAAATACTCACCCATTTCTCAAAAAAAGCGCCTCCATATTATATTAACTCTTAAGAAAAAAAAGGGCGAAAAAAAAGCCGCGTCGCCGCGTCAATTCTGCACTGACAAACCCACTGACCAGAAACATAATTTTTTGTTTGGCCTTACCGTAAAAAAGTTCACTATCTACTACATTCATATCACTACAGAGGCTATACATTTTAGGAAACAGCCATTACCCAAATCTGATATTAGCACGAGTTATAGCGTGATAAACTTTATGAGTTTAGATTTTAGAGTTTAGAATGACACGACTGGGAGCGGTTTCGAAAATACTTGATGGATAATTGGAAAAAAATGACCTTTCAGATGGAGTGGCGTAGCCACCAAGGGTGTTGACTTTGGCGCAAAATATGCATTGATGCAAATATAGCACCAACGGGGTGAGAAACCTAGGAAGGTTTTAGGACTGATGCTCCCCGGCGGGTTTGCATTTTCAGGGTCTCTAGAACAGAATTTCTCCCATTCTGAGACACTGAGTTCTGAAGAAAAACCATAACCACAAAAAATGCCCTGTTTTAAGTTGCTTAATCTGTTATATCAATACTCAATATTTAGTCAGACCAGACAGTTCACATATAACACATCTTTTTAGGCAATTTCATAAATTGATGGGTATCGTTATTCCCGATATCGCACCTCCCACTTTTCTGCCTGGATTTCAACTTCTCATAAGTCATTATCTAGAACAGTCCTGGGCACTCATCCCCCCTGCAATGCGAATTGATTACATGATTAACTTACCTGTACATTACTGTGTACATTTGAACAATACACATTGGTCAATGTTGGAGGCAAACTACCAGGAACAATACCATTTATCTTAAATTGCATTGAGTCCTACATTGAAATAAAAATATAATAGGATCACTATCAGTTACTTACTTTATAGCTCTCTGGGTTTAAGTCTTAGTTCCTACTGCCAATAACTCAGATGCTTTAACCATAATCTTATAACTTCTTTTTACACTCTCATGGGCATGGAGTGTTATAATCATCGATCTAGTCTAACAGTGGTGCAAATATGTGACAAAGTAGCTACTGAAAATGACAAAATGGATTATACCTTGAACACGGCTTTGAAGTACACCCATGTGACCAAGCCTCCTCCGCAGGCATCTCTGGTCAGGGCAAGAGAAAAATTGAATTTTTTCTCAGCCTGACACAGGTCCCCCAATAAAGATGCCTGTGGTGCGAGGCACAACAGTGGCACCCCAAAGACAATTCAATTACTGGCTAGAGGTGAGATTCCACTCCAAGCCCAAGGGCATCAATCCTGGTGGGAATGGGGAACAAATACCTCACTTTTACAACAATCATATAATTATTACTAATTTACTGTAATCTTACATCTATTGGCTTTCCACACTCCAAACTTTTTGGAATGGATTGTCACTCTTGTTTTACTCTGAGCTAGGTACTGTATGTAAGATCTAATTTATGACATGCCACCTGGCCGGGAGATGTCTTCCCAATTTAGACTGACTTACATCACATTTGGTGTTAACCCATTAATGGACAACACTTTCTCCTTGGCAAGTAAAATCATCTGGCATTAGACAGAGTAAAATAGCAAAGTCAGGCACATTGGGGCATGTTGCAGCTTATGGTTAACAAAACACATAGTCTGATAAGCTAAACTTCAAATATATATATATATTTTTTTTGCACTTCACTTGGTTGAACTAGAATACTGGGTTTGGTGGATAATCCAAGTGAGTAGATATATACACAATTTAAGACCTAACCAGGAACGGTTGCAAAAAATGCAACACTAGGTCCAATCGCAGGCCGTGGGTTCAATTCCTGCCAGAGGACCTAGTGTTGCATTTTTTGCAACCGTTCCTGGTTAGGTCTTAAATTGTGTATATATCTACTCACTTGGATTATCCACCAAACCCAGTATACATAGTAAACAGACATCGCATACAAAACGAGACTAGCTACTTTAAACATGTTACCACTAAGCTACTGGCACGAATATCTCGACGTTTTATTTTTGTTTAAAAGTACACGAGGTCTTATTATAACTGATCTCGATATTCTACCCAAGCAAGTCAACAGAGTTAACTTAACCATGAATTTACAGTAGGTAAAAAATTCTGTCACCACTTATCACATACCATCAACCAAAATGTTATGTTTATAGAACAGTTATGTGTTGAGAGCTTCGCGAATTTGGAATACACTTCCTGAAGAACTACGTATGCCGGATATTTCGTATCAAAAATTCAAAAAACTCCTTTTTGAGTACTATTACGCAGCGACTGTAACAATTTTTGACACTGAAAACCAACAGTCTTGGAAATCAATATGTTTAAAATGCCATCAAGCAACACAATTGACCACCTCAAAAAACTGTTGCTATTAACTTTATTAAACTTTAACTATATGAAAATACTTTGTCTAGTGTATGTATGTTTGTAAGTGTATTGAGAATGTAAGTCATGTACTATATCTTTGTAATATATTTAGTATATACAGTCGAACCTCTACTTACGGACACCTCCCGGAAGCGGACACCTCTTGTAGGCGGACACTGTTTTTGGGTCCCGGCCAATACGCTATTATATTACTATATTTACAACCTCTCCTAGGCGGACACCTCCCGTAAGCGGACGCGGACACCAAAACAACCTTCCCAAACAACATTATAACCTCTTGTAAGCGGACACACTTGATTTATTTTCTGTTAAATTAATAATTTTGCCGCCTAGTTGACTTAATACAGCATTAGAATAGAAACATATGTGTTTGATATATTGTGTTATTAGAATGAGCAATTTTCCTTCCTGACGAAGGGCTTTAGCTCGACACGTCGAGATTTTGTTTATATCTTTTAGGCACACGCGAAGCATATTAACATCATTATTAAAAGAATCATGTTTCAACAATTACGTAATCAGTTAAATATTAACCAACCTCTCATAAGCGGACACCTCCGTCCCATAATGCGGACACCAGGTAGTGGGTCGGTGGTGTCCGCTACGACGAGGGAGTGTATAATACTATCCGTAATTTCAGGACACCAACTTATTGTCTCACGCTGTGCTGGTGTTCCTGCGCCGTCTTTATCATGCATAATTATCATTGACGGCAAAAGTTAATAAATAAATAAATAAATAAAATCATCTGGCATTAAACAGAACTCGTAAAGTAACAAAGTAGGGTGCAGTGGGGCATATTGTGCCTTATAAACTTATTGACTTAGTTAGATTTGGGAAATATTAAGCCATATACTCCCATTTGTTATTAAATCTAGATATGACAACCCATTACTGCCAGACACGTTCTCCTTGATGAGTAAAATTGCCTGGCATATTAGACATGAGAGTAAAATAATAAAGGCAGGCACATTAGGGAGTATGGGTTAACATGGGACAAGTGGAGACAGTCTGGTCAGCCCATTAATGCTCAACGTTTTACCATTGACGAGACAATTGTCTGGCACTTATAGACAGAGTAAGTGGCTGGATGCATTATGGAACATTGCTGCCTAAAAAAATAGGCAATATGGGGCAGAATTAGACTGGTTACGTAATGCATCATGCCCAACAATTACTGTTGATGAGTAAAAGCATCTGGAGTTTATAGATAGAGTAAAATAACAGAAAAGGTTGCATTAGAGCACATTGCAGCTTAATGGGTTTATAGACTTACAAATTAATATATAGATAAAGGCAAAAAAATGCTGCCCACAAAAGCAAGTAGACCAAATATGTGGGTCTGTGAATATAAGGCTATAGCAAGCATTTGAAAACTAATTACATGCAGTGATGTTTCATTGTTGTCTATTGATATAAGAAAATATAATATTGTACTCTGTACCTTATCAGTCTTCAACTTTTCATTGAGCATAGTCAACCAAATCTTGAGAAGGTCTGGAGTGTTTGAGGCATTCATATATAGCCAATTTAAAATAGAATTCAGCCAGTGACATGATTCCACAGTCACACGCTTGTCATCAACATGCACGACCCGAACAGATGGAGCCTTTGTAATATTTGCGACATATTTACTATTTGACTCAGATTTATTATGAAACACATTGATAAGAATATGCACAATCCATCCAAGTACGATAGTATGTAAAATAAGCAAGTAAACTTTAAATTGTGCACTCAAATGTTCCAAGCTTACTAGCCCAGTCATAGCTCGATCTTTAGTGGTCCTTGTAGCAATAACAAAATGACAGATCCGAGGACAGACACTTTCAATGTTTACATCGCCATACTATCGCCATATCAACATCCCTCTTTAATAATAACACACTTGAAAGTTCAAATCCTTCCTTATGTCGGTTATGTTATATTAGTCATATTTATATTGGTCATTCCTTGTATAAACCACGTACTGATCTTAAAATTAGACATAAACGCCCACTGGCAAGTGGCAATGCTGTTCCTGTGCGAAATAATTTGTGCGAAATAATACCGCGAAAACTTAACAGCGAGTATTAATAATTTGACACCGAAACCCGGGACGGCGACAATCGGTGATGTCACGGCGTGTCCAAATTAAATGGGCTACTATTCTGGCCTCGAATCATCAATTTATCATCGCAGGGCCGTAGCAACCGGGGAAGGGGCTCTGCAGTCCCCCCCCCCAATAATTTGTGAAATAAAATAGTTTGTCGTTCGGCTAATCTAGCCTCCTCCGCAGGCATCTCTTGGATCACCGGGGTAGGTTGCGTCCTATGGTTGCGTCACGGTAGAAAGTCGGGGAGATGCCTGCCAAAACCAGTGGCCAAAACCAGTGAACTCCATAAATTTCTAATATCAAAAAAAATTGAGTAAAATTGGTAACCAAATTGAGTTCACTGGCCAAAACCCGACATGGTTGAGCCGTTTTGCGCATCTTGCTTGCGCAGCGATTTTTGTCTTCAGGGTAGGTACGTGGGGAGGATTTTGAAATTCAAAATGGCGGATTGCATGGAGTGGAAAATTTATTTTATCTTTAAGTTCAGCTTTTTTGGACAATTTAAACATGTATAAAAGACTTGGTTGAGGTTTTAAAGGTTTTAGAATGTTTATCGGTAATTTTTCGTGTACTGTATATGCATGCTATATATATTTGATGCTGTAAATCTTTTAACAAGCATAAAGGTAGATTTGGTATTTCTATACAATGAAAACCATTAAATTTTATGAATCACATAATTATATAGTTTGTGCCATATATATTAAAAACTCTACTCTGTCAGTCTGTCTACTCTGATTGCTTCATATACATAGAAACGAATTCTAACCACAAGGGGATTTTCTATTTTTCTTTCTTCCATGGCAGGCACAATTTCGTAATATAGTATCATTTGCTATGTACAGCCTGACTGGAAAGTTTGGAAATCGCGCAACCGAGATTTCGAAAATTTAATAGTAAGTGTATAGAGGAATCAAAATTGCGTGCCCGATATCTCGGTTGCGCGATACAAACTTTCCAGAGTGGATGTACAGTTTTTGGTTTCTAAGAAGATGGAAAGTGGGTTAATTCATTATTAAAATGAAAGTATCATGTACAACTGTACAACTCAATATAATGTATGCCTGATTTAGTATTAGAGGACAGTTTCCAAATGTAAGCAAATGAGGACAAAATTGTGCTATCTACTGTAACATATCAATTTTAATAAGAAATCAATTCAAATAAAAAATATCGTTTTTGACAACAAATAAGGCAAGAGCCATAATACCAGCAGAGAAAAACCTTGTCTGGTATTTGTTGCCAAAATAGCTAAATCTGGCAGCTAGTTAAGCAAGATCCTAGCCAACATGGCCATAATGAAATAATCATGTATCCTTTATAGTTTATGGAATATTTTAGCAGTCATGTGTATGGCAAACTTGTTGCTGCCTGAACAGTTTCAATTTTCTGTTCAGCATATAGCCTGCACCATATTTTAACACATGGGCATGCAACCATTGAAATTGAAAACATTGATCTAGCTATTATAAACAGCCAGCTGGGTATAAAAGTTGTATGACCTACCTTACAACAGGCAGTACTAAATTAATAGCAAGCTTTAATTGGGTCTTTAGGATTAAACTACCAATTTTGAGCCATTTATCTGGAAGTTAGTGAAATTCATCTAGAAGTTAATAGTCACTAACTTCCATGCAAACAGCCTTGACCCTTGCAATGTTGAATTTCTTGTTGCATTTTTCAGGTAGTTTGATCATAAACACTTAATTGCACCAAATGTTCAGAGTTCGATAAAACATTCGCATCCAATCTTTATCTGATATACAAACGCTCGCCTTCGGCTCGAGTTTCTATATCAGATAAAGATCGACTGCTCATGTTTTATCTATAACATAGAAGGCTATTTTCTGAAAGTAGGTACATCCAGTCCAAACATGCATTTGATTATACATGCCATAGAATAATTTTGATTGTAACATGCTAATATATTACAGTGGCTCTATTTATAATCATTGAACACTTCCCGATATTAGGCAAATTTTGCATCACAACACCACATGGTGGCAGAAGTTAGGGAGCTATGGAGTCATCAACCTCCATACTCCATAGTCTATATAAGGCTAACTCCAAATTGAAAATGTGCACTTCAAAACTTAGGTGAATTATTAAGAATTCTGGAGTTACAAGCCAATTTGCAAAAAAATTAGATTCACTTGCTAAGAACTAGAATTTGAGCCAGGTTGAAGAGGAATCTGCCCTTTGAGCCGCACCCATTCTCGTCCTCAGCCCCACAGCTGTGCAGGCATAAGCCTAGCTCCATTTGGAGATTGGCTACATATCTGCTGGCATGGAGCACTGAGCGCTCAAGCAGTACACAGTCATGCATAAGTACTCAAGTACAGCATAAAAACATAGCATAGTAAATTTTAAGTGTGTTCTTGGCTGAAATATCTCAAACAAAATTGTAAACAAACCAAACCAGTTACAAATTATCTTTTGTCTCATCAAGTAAAATGAGTATTATTTCCACCAGCATCAATTATATCTTGCACTTGAAACTTCGACATTTTACTATGCTTGTACCTTCTAACCTTCTAGAGTACATTGTTTCCCAAAACAATTTATACTGTTCCAGTTCAACGCTATTTGTGTGTTAGCTATACTCATATATTAAGTTAATAATATTTTCCATTCGAGCTCGGCGCTCACAACTCTTCATGCTTTATACAGTTTCTAAGTGGTTTGAACATGTTTACTCCGTCGAACTAAGACCATTAGGGAATCCATTTAATACACATTCTCCGTTTATTAAACAAGCAGCTTTAGCATCATCAAACGACGTAGTGTAGAAGCCAAGTCAGAAGTTTGTTTGTCTGTCGAAACTTGATTAAAGCCATTCGACTTCTATTTTCATGACTTCGATCCACATGCTTTATCTTTAAATATGTCCGCAACTATTCTGTAGCTTTTAAAGCGCAAGATACTAAATACTTTTTTAATATTTGTAACATAAAATGTTACAGTATTCTGGCGAACGTTTATCAGTATAATTTTGCAGTTGTTTTTTTATGAACAAATAATTACCCGTGAGAGTGAGGGACTGAGGGTAACCTACCTCCTCCACAGGCGCTTTATTAATTGGAGCGGGCTTGGAAAATTAGGGAAGGGACGCACGGGCGGCATAAAAAATGCGGGTAAGGCGAAGAGAAGCGCCTGCTGACTAATGTTCTCAAGATGGCAGAAGCTATTCACCATTTATTTGACTATAATCGTCCGGAGAAAGAGTTTGTTAATGATTCTTATGAACGTAGGCTCTTACAAAAGGTTAAGGAAGGTGGGAAAGTACTTTGCCCTAACTGTCACGCTACTGATGGCAAAAATAAATGAGCATATATACTTTTAGATTTGTTATACATATTTGTTATTATTTTGCATATAATTTTCCTTTCAAGTTATACATATTCGTAGTCAAATACATACTCATACTACATACTGAATGACACATTAATGATGTCGACATCACTAGCATTGAAGTCAATTGAACCCTTCGCATTTTGAGTGCATTTTTCGGTGTTGTCGCCCATCGAGACTGAGGACAAAAACACTTTGATTCAACGTTTCATATTTCGATTAATATGGATCATATTTCAGCAATAACGTTTAAAATATATCCATCTAAGATGGAAAACACGAAAATATATCGTTTTACGCTGTGATGGGCAATATTTCAGGCAGATTTTTTTGGATTCCCGATTCTCGACATTTATGCCTGATTTTCGACCATTATATGGCAGGCCCTTCGTCACTCTTTCCCCTGATGCAAAATATCACCCGCCCGCGGGAAAAAGGGCCTGAGGAGGAGGTAGGAGGGTAACACAGCTTTTGACATTTCTCTTTAGTTTTAATATATGAACAAAATATCCCGTGGGGGTGGGGGTAACATGACCGGTCCATAAGGACATGACCCAGAGGAGGAATGGTGAGTATACCAGAATGCATTGCATCTCATTAATATTCACATTTGCGATTTTCAACAAAGTTAGGTGAAAAATTGTTGAAATATATTGCGATTTTTGTCCCTAAAGATCTGATTTTTTGGAAGGTATGTTTTAATAATTGTTTTGTTTAGGTATCTAATTTAGTTATTTTTGACTTGTTTGGTATAGATATTTCTTTTTAGTTATGTTAATTACGCATTGTATTTATGCTTTTTCCGGGTCAGAGGGCACGCCACAAAAGTGACCTTGAAACAATGCTGGAGCTAATTAGCTTTTTTAAACAGAAACGGGGAAAAAATCACGTCATCATATTCAGCAAGCTTTGTTCTTTATATTGGTACTTTAAAACCTTAAATAGCTCGACTAAATCGAGGAGTAATCGCGGTTTGAAAATGGGGTATTTTTGCTCTATTCTAACGCAGATGGCGGGAATAAACCGCGTTGTGATCATTATGGCGCGAGGGAATCTTGTGTATGATGCACTATTTTATATTGTATTTAGAAACATACGCTTATATGTTGCTATATATTTTGATTCTCCTGTTTAATACCTGCAATATATATTTAACTGTACTGACTGTATTTTTCTATTTTATTATAGAATTCGGGAAAAAATGGAATCTGACGACAGCGATGTTTATAATATTATTGACATTGTTGATGAGGAAAATGATATTGCCAAGAGGGCATATATTTCTAAAGGAGATACGCCGGGAAAACCTGTGATTCATCATCCAGTCGAGCTTTGTTTCAGAGTCCTGGAATGTCACCAAAGGTAAAAATTATACAAAGGTTTCATTTATAGCACTTGCTGTATATATACAGATAAATACAGTGTGTCAAGTGTCAACTGTTGTTCAACTGAAAGCTATTTCGTATTTAATAATTGAATGTAGAATCGGTTTTATTTGTAGTTTCCTAGTAGAAAGATATCCAGAAAGAGGAAAATTACTCCTACAAAGAAGTCCCCAGTAAAATTTCATCAATGGACCTTTGAGGAAGACAAGGCATTTGTTGATTTCATAGTGATTGCCAATTAAACAGATCCAAAATATGGAAAAATGTCTGTTGGAGAGTGGCCAGCATTTGGTAAAAAGAACAGTTTCTGGAACGATGGTGCCAAACATATTAAATGTGGTACTTCTTCTAACTTTCTCTTATCAAGTAAGTTAATGCTACTGTTAGATGTCTAATTCATATTAATATATATATACAGGGATTTCAGAATTAGTTCAATATAGACTGTTGTGATAATAAATTAACAGGCGGTAATGTGGATTTTAAGTTGTTTGTTATTGAAATTGTTCTAAAATTTGACCGACAGGTCACAGTTGCCAGTGGTAAAGCTCATAGTAACCCAGCGGTAAAGCTCAAAGTAACCCAGCAGCTGCCGGCTTATTTTGAAAGCCCTTAGTATAAAAAGAGTATGATCAAGGTTCTTTTTAAATATTATTCAATCATAGATATGATGTTACTTCATTCTTGTTTTCATGCCTTTTATATAGATTGCCGTCTGCAATCACGAGTAACTGTTGTGTACAGGAAAAAGTTTGCAACATTGGAAGATGCTGAAATCCATTATGGTTTGACATTATCTGACAGTTTAGCAGAACTAGTGATTGATAAGAGGCCACCACCACCCTCAGCACCCCCATCACTACCACCCTCAGCACTCCCACCACCCTTGGCACCACCACCACCCTCGGCACCACCACCACCCTCGGCACCCCTACCAACACCACCCTCTGCACCACCACCAACACCAGCCTCTGCACCACCACCAACAACAAGTGATGCCCAACCATTACTTACAGTGGAGAATGTGTTTAAACTTGCTAGTTGTCTACAAAATGGTGATTTAGAAAATTTGTTGAACAAACTGTTCCTGCATTTGGCTTTGGCAAATAATGTAACATCTAACCATAATGTAACATGATGTAATATGATTGAAATAAAGTTTAATTCTGTTGCACCTTCCTGAATTTTTTGCACACCTCCAGAGCAAAATTGGAAAATCCATCTATGAGCAAAATATAGACAGGAATTGTTTTCAAATCAGTTGTGACTTATGGAGGTCGTCACTTCTCACATCCCCAATAAACCCCCCAGAGGCTCTGGCACCCAGGTTGTTACTAATTAGGTAGACAATATAATAAATACACACAGTGAATTGTTTATGAAAACAATTTATTTATTTCATAAAATTCAAGTTACAAATCATATAATTACAGTAGACCTGAAATAAGAAATGCATAAAATGTTTAAGAAATGTTGCACCATTTTCATTAGGTTGATTAAGAAAAGGGTGCTTTTACTCTGCCTAGAGAAACCTACTGTCTATCACTTATTTAACTATACTATCTAGAGTCACAAAACTGACCATTTGTACCTCTAGATTTACATGTTAACCTATTTATTTCCTGAAATTATAGATCCTACATAATATGTACAATTATCTTAATTCCAAGTTAATGAATAATGTAAAAAACCCAACAAATAATCTAAATGTTCAATATAAAACTTTCAAATGTAAAACTTAAACTATCATGAAATACTGTATGTACTAGTCTAATTAAAAGTATATGCATGATGTCTAAATTCTACAAATGTAACACTGTGCTTATCCTAGTAAATGCTTAGAAAAATATATCAATCATGAAACATGACATCATAACCTAAGCAATATACATGTTCAATACAATGCTGCAACGAAGTATTAGGTTAGGACTTAGCTGTTTATTCAACTAGATCATACTTACTCAGTATTTCATACTTCTCTAACTTTTATGTTCATGGAATAAAGACTCGTCACTATGCCACAACAGCAGCTATAAAAGCAATCACAACACATGTAAAAATCATAAAAAACATAATCTGTAGTACAGCTGTATATATGTATGATTACTTGTCAATTTGTAACATTTGATAGCACACAGTTGTGGAAGGGAGTGTAACCCAGCAGAAAATTACCTGGACAAAATTTGTCTCCTTCCAGTCTTTCAAATGTGCCTTCCAATAACAACAGGTCTTTGTACAAAGGGTTCCTGCACTTCCACAAAAAGATAAAAACACAATAATTTACAATATTCTAGTAATCTATATCACTGTTATAATTGTTTCTTGGATCATCTCTGTCCCATGGTCCACTTTTCACAATCAGCAATGCTGCACAGTAGAGTAATGTATTTTCCCTGGGAGCATATCTTCTCTTTAAACTTTTGAGAGAAACTGATCGTACTTTGTTTCTATGCATAGCTCGCTTAAGTTTAGGTATTTTGTTCACCACACAATAACCAATAACATGCCACTTGTTGTTGTGAAAAATTGTCTTTAACATTGTCTGGTTCAGATTCCACATTAAATTGTAAATCAAGCTTTGCCGATCTCCTCCACATGCAGCTTGCAAGAGCACCTTGGTATCTTTGTTCATGCCAAGACCCAACAACAACAAATTTTTCAGCATATAAAATCTCCCTGTTATCATCATCACCACCATCAAGATCACCATCATTACCATCACCTGTACCAGCACCACCAAGATCACCAGCACCATCAAGATCACCAGCACCATCAAGATCACCATCACCACTGAGATCACCATCACCACCAAGATCACCATCACCACCATCCTCTTCATCAAGACCATCGTCGTCTTCCCTGGAATCATCAGTCTCCTCTGTTACAGAATCTTCCACATCCAAAGTTTGAGTTAATTCTCTGATTTCCTCCATCTCTCTTTCTCTCATCACATCATCATCATTCAACATCCGATGAACTGGAATACCCACCAAGCACACAGGATTTATTGGTTGTAGGGTACAGTTACATCCACTTTCCCCTTGTAAGTTTACTGGTGACAACACGTTGTCTAAGTCTTCAAGGATCATTGAGGTCCGAGAACTACAAGATATGAGAACAATATTGGTAGTGTAGTAAAGACTAAATTGTAGTACTGTAAATAGCAACAAAATAAAGCTTCTCTATAAACTTTACAGTAACTGGATTCCCAGCCATAAAAATGCATATAAATTTGAAAATAGACAGCACAAATATTATATTAAACGTTGGTTGAAGACGTTGGTTATCAGAGTATGAATCATATACAAGCCCAGAAATCTGAAATTAAAAAGCAAAAACGGGCTTTGATGAAGGTGAAGCCTGAAAGTCAAAGTGAAAGTAACCTATAATTGCTTCGCTAAATATTTGCTTTTATTTTAACACATGACATTATTTTGTAATTTGTAATACGTTTCACGATTAAAACAAATACCTACCTTAAAAATACAACTGGAATGTATCTCTATCTGTACGGGACTACTGCAATCGGCGAACATTTCGTCAACTTTTATGCCATTAACAGTTGCTGGACAAATAGCGATTCTTCTGATGTCCAAACTATCCAAAAAACTGATGTGAATCTCACGACATTCAAACTGAACACACGATAACCCATTGGGAACCAGCAGTATAGGCTCCGACGATACACAATGAACAAAAAGAAGCTCATGTCCTTGCAAAACTGAAGCTTTAGGCCGAGAATTGGGCTTATAAAATCCGCCATATTTCTCACTCCTGTTGTGTTGATAGCGAAAGCCAAGCGAATAATGAGCGCGCTCGTCCGAAAAATGAATAATATATAATTAACCGCAAAGCATCACGGTATAGTCACCATTCCTCCTCTGGACATGACCGGTCCAAAGTCTTCGGGTTTTGGCAGGCATCGACACTAATTTTTTTTTCCAGCAAATAATTTCTGCCCGCCAATTTTAAGGCGATGCCTGCGGAGGAGGCTACGGCTAATCAACTACGTTATACGTCCGTTCGCGAAACCAATCAAATTTTCTGTTGGGCACCGTTTCCTACTCTATGTTTCATATATAGCGTTAATATCTCTTTCTGGTGATGTGGAATCTAATCCTGGACCTATTACTCGTTCAGTTTGCAAGCCATCCTTAAATTGCGCTCTTATCAACGCAAGAAGTTTGAAAAGTCTTCACAAGGTAGCTGACAACTATACGTCAAACATCGCTGGTTTTCAAAATTTACTATATTCTGAAAACATTGACGCGGTTTTTGTCACAGAAACCTGGCTAACTGATGAGATTAAGAACACTGAAATTTTACCGGCTTCAGAGTTTACCTTGTTCCGGAAAGATAGACAGACTTCCCGTGGTGGCGGCGTCTTAATAGCAGTTAAATCAGCTTGCTTCAAATCAGTTAAAGAGGTTCATTATCCTACCACCTTAGAAATTGTGTCTTGTGAAGTTGCAACTCTTTCCAGTGGAAAAATCCTCCTTTGCTCGTGTTACAGACCACCTAATTCTGACTCGACATGGCGTGCTTGTTTTAATGATTATCTGAAACAGGCGTGTGATGAATATGAAAACGTTGTAATATGCGGTGATTTCAATCTTCCAAATGTTAACTGGGAGTGTATTGATCAAACTGTCGGGGCTGAAGAAATAAGTTTTACGGAAATACTGAACGACTTTTTCCTAACGCAGCTGACGACCTCACCTACCCGTTGCATGAACGTTCTAGATCTCGTCATCACTAGCACGCCAGATCGTGTTCAAATTCTCGAGACACTAAAGCCAGAAGGCGCTGGAATTTTTACTGATCATGCCATCATCTTGTTCGACCTTTTAACCAAAGTAAAGTCTTCTTTCACCAGTAGTCGATTGGTGTATGATTACCGACATGCTGATTTCGACGGACTTCGTTCAGCTATTCTAGATGAAGACTTGACTTCTCTTATCGACTCAACTTGGAACGTTAACGATAACTGGCTAAAATGGAAAGAAACCTTTAAAGCAGTCGTTTCAAGATTCGTACCAACAAAAGTCCTTAAAAAGAGAAACGGATACCCCTGGATTTCCGGTGAGATCTTACATGTCATTCACCAAAAGGAATCCTTGCGCAAGAAACTAAAATCGTCTTCGAGTGAGTACCTTCTCAGCAAGTATAAGCAGCTGCGGTCCGGTGTTAAACGTATGATCTCCACTGCCCGTGATAACTTTTTTAACTCCTTATCCGCAAGTCTGTAATACAACCCGAAACGCTTTTGGTCTGTCTTCAAACTTTCCTCTAAAAAATCCAGTTTGCCCAGTACGATCTCGATGCCAATCGCTGACAATACTGATGTTAGCAATCCCTGCAGATTTACTGCAACCAAACCAAAGTTTATTGCTGACATCTTTAACCGATACTTTGCCTCCGTTTTTCACATCAGTTGAAGAAATCCCTCCATCAAACATGACTGAGGACTGCACTGCCAGTATAGACTATCTGTCTGATATCGAACTTGATCTCGTGGATATATTACCTATTCTCTCAGCGTTAGATGAGCACAAAGCCACAGGTCCAGATGGTATTCCCAACAGAATTCTATCTGAAACTGCTGAACAGATTGCTCCCTCTTTGTGTCTACTTTTTAACCAATCCTTGCAATCAGGTACCTTTCCTGATGAATGGAAACTTGGGAACATTGTGCCGGTTTTTAAGAAAGGAGATAGAGAACATGCTGAAAACTACCGTCCAATTCCACTCCTCTCAAATATCTCAAAGCTATTAGAACGTTGTGTACTGTCTAAGATAAGATCCCACCTGTTGCACTATATCAACCCCAACCAGCATGGCTTCATTCCTGGCAAATCTTGTACTACCCAATTACTACAAGTTCTGGAACTCATCGGACAACAGCTAGACAACGGCAATCAAACGGATATAATTTATTTGGATATGAGTAAAGCCTTCGACAAGGTTCGTCACTGTATTCTTCTCCAAAAACTACGTGATGTAAACATTCGTGGAAATCTTCTCTCTTGGTTTGGCTCATACCTGTTAGGACGTAGGCAACGTGTTACCATTCCTGAAGCTACCTCCTCCTCACTTCCTGTCACATCAGGCGTTCCTCAAGGATCCATCCTTGGACCAATCCTCTTTCTTCTCTATGCAAACGACCTATCCGACGCGGTACAATCCTCAACCGTTGCCTGCTTTGCCGACGACACAAAGTTGTTCAAAACTATCAACTCTGTTACGGACTCAGAACTCCTCCAAGTAGATATCAATAGTTTGGATGAGTGGTCTACACGCTCTGGTCTTTGCTTCAACGAAGTAAAAACAAAGAGTCAATCCATCACACGTAAGAAATCTCCGGTCACGCATACTTACCATCTCCGAGCTAAATCCATCAAAACGCTTGATTGTGACAAGATCTTGGTATCTGGATGACGAGGGACCTCACGTGGTCCAAGCAAACTGTTGTTCAGACCACTGCTGCAAACAGAATGCTTGGTTTAGTCCGTCGGTGTCTAAGGGAAGTAACCGACCCTTGCGTGCGTCGCACTGTTTACCTTGCTCTCGTCCGCTCTCATCTCGGCTATGCAACTCAGATTTGGTCACCACAATCGATCGAATTAGTCAAGCGGGTCGAACAAGTTCAGCGTCGAGCGACGAAAGTAGTTCTGAATCTTCCATTTCGTTCAACGATCACCTATAAGCAACGGTTAACATCACTGAACTTACTCCCAATCACCTATTGGCACGAATCACTTGACCTCGTATTTTTCTTTAAGGCTGTAAATTGTTTGGTTATAATTGATCCTAACCTCGTACCTACTCCGTATACGCCGACAAGAATCACCAGAATCTCCTCATCTCCTAACGTTTTGTATTTTCGCCCACGGAAATGTAAAACAGTGACTTACCAACGATCATTCTTCAACAGGATTTGCAGGACATGGAACGTTCTGCCATGTCACATGCGGGAAAAGGACACCTCCCTGGGCAAGTTCAAAGGTGATCTGCTATCGTATTACCGAGCAGCCATCACACAGGTGTACGACCCAGAAGTTCCAAAAACATGGAGAACAATCTGTTTGAAATGCAACTCAACCAGGGCTCTGACAGCAGATTTGTAACTGTATAATATACCATGTAATATGTAATTGTAAATTGGGACCGCAGTAATTGGCGTAAGCTGTTGCGTGAACCCTGCCACATATTCTTTCCAAGTAATTTTATAGTCCTATATCATTGTTATGTTAGTGGCAAATCTAAATAAATAAATAAATAATATATCAAAAGGAACAAAACTAATTCACCGACGCTTGTAATTCAATACGGAGCACATGTTGTAAAAAGTTAAAAAGTGCGTTAAAAACCTTGAGTTCTTAGGTTTTAGAAACTTCACAAATGCACTTCTGAGGTTTAAAAAATGCAAATTTTTCCTGGGGGAGCGTGCCCCCAGACCCAAATAACAATTTGCTGCCGATGGCACTGAACCGAAATGCGCGACAGACTAGTGACGTTGTGCGCTCGCTGAGGGTTTAGTAACTAACATCGTTTTTTTGCCCTGCGTCGTCGGGAAATATTTGTTGAATTCAGCCCCTCCAATCCGAAAAAGTACTGCACTGTATCATGACTCCTAGCAACGTATGTTATTCATGAGTGCAACTCAAAAGGTCATGAATATATTACAGACAAGTACTAAAATGTGTCAGGACTGTTGTTGAAGATTATGTACGTGGTTGTCATGTGCTGTAATGTCAGATCACCTGAATCATAGTAGAAGGTTGTCAGAAAGTGTCTAAGTGTCATGACGGAAGGTCGTCTCAGATGATGCCGATGGTGTCAAGTTGTTGTCTTGTGGTGCAAGGTCATGACAGATGGTTCTTCAGGGAAGGTCGTGTCATATGGTGAATATGGTGTCAGGTTGTTGAGTGGTGGTGTGAGATGGTTCTTCAGGAAAGGTCGTGTCAGATAGTAAAGATGGTGTAAGATTCAGTCAGGTCGTCGCATTGTTGTCTTGTGCTCTGGTCGTGTCAGATGGTGAATATGGTGTCAGATTGTTGTCTGGTGGTGTGAGGTCGTGTCAGATGGTTCTTCAGGGAAGGTCGTGTCAGATAGTGTAGATGTTGTAAGATTGTCAGGTTGTCGCGTTGTTGTCTTGTGGTGTAAGGTCGTGTCAGATAGTTCTTCAGGGATGGTCGCGTCAGATGGTGAATACGGTGTCAGGTTGTTGTCTTGTGGTTTAAGGTCGTGTCAGATAGTTCTGCAGGGAAGGTCGTATCAGCTGATGTAAGGTTGTCAGATGGTTGTCTGGTGGTGTAAGGTCGTGTCAGATGGTTCTTCAGGGAAGGTCGCGTCAGATGGTGAATATGGTGTCAGGTTGTTGTCTTGTGGTGTAAGGTTGTGTCAGATAGTTCTGCAGGGAAGGTCGTGTCAGCTGGTGTAAGGTTGTCAGATGGTTGTCTGGTGGTGTAAGGTCGTGTCAGATGGTTCTTCAGGGAAGGTCGCGTCAGATGGTGAATATGGTGTCAGGTTGTTGTCTTGTGGTTTAAGGTTGTGTCAGATAGTTCTGCAGGGAAGGTCGTGTCAGCTGGTGTAAGGTTGTCAGATGGTTGTCTGGTGGTGTAAGGTCGTGTCAGATGGTTCTACAGGGAAGGTCTGTGAGATGGTGTAAGATTTTTGGTCGTCAGATGGTTACGTTATCTTGTGGTGTAAGGTCGTGTCAGATGGTTATACAGGAAAGGTGTGTCAGATGGTGTAACGTTATCAGGTTGTTGTCTTGTGGTGTGAGGTTTCTGTCAGATGGTTCCAATATACATGTATAGGGTATTGGGCATTAGTAAAATCACCTAAAATCCGTTCGGTTGTTTTGTCTCTCCCGTAAAGCTTTATAAGCATGCATGTTTAAACAATTTATAGAGCAACGAAATTGTAAAATGACCTAATGAGTGGGCCAAGCTAATGATTCTTGGTAACAAAAATAGATTTCTGAAAACAGTGAAAAGTAAACCCGATCCGACTGAGGCATAAACTACGTACTGCAATAAGACCTGTTCCGACAGGAGAAATATAATCCGAATTTACGGGCTTAGTCTCCTTCGAAGACGTTCTTTGTCGTCCAAATCTTATCCAGACGCACAAATTCTTCTCCAAATCCAGTCAAGTTGGATTTAGACGCGATTCAGGTTCGAATCGGATCCGTTGTACTCTTCTAGTCCCAGTCATGTCTGTTCACATTTGCAGATTTTGAACTATATTTGAATTGCCAAATCCAGTCTAATTAATTAATTGTGTTGAGAGCGAAAGACACTCAAAGACTGGACTCAATTTGGACTGCATTTGTTTTGACTTGAGTATGTTTGATCGTATTTCAGTCCAAAATTTTCATTTTTCGATTTGTTAATACAATGTCTAAATTTAATACTGTACAATAACAATAAATGATACATTAACAAGTCCACGCATGTACAATATTCACAATTGTTTAGCTCTTGCGTTCATTCTTTTCATCTTTCTGTAGAGATTTCTGTGCAACATCATCAACTTCACTATG
Source organism: Trachythela sp. YZ-2020 (assembly GCA_016169945.1). NCBI lineage: Eukaryota > Metazoa > Cnidaria > Anthozoa > Malacalcyonacea > Clavulariidae > Trachythela > Trachythela sp. YZ-2020. Next base: position 8,236,610 of record JADLSH010000387.1, read on the forward strand.
AATTGTCTTGTGTGCAGCAAGGAGATGTTTACGTTGGTTTCTTCGCACTGCAATGAAAGAAGTTGTAACTTGTTCAATATTTGGAACGTTTTGGCACAGTTGTCGGGACACTTTCCGAAATCCTTGGGGTACGAACAGCGCCGAAACAATAGACTTTCGCAGTCCTTCGTTTTTGTTGTTTGTGAAGAAAGACGAAAAATCTTTTTTCGAAGGTCAACATATTTTCGCGATTTCGTTGCCGCAATTTAAATCCTAATTAATCTGTTAAGGACAAACTTAATGCAAATTTGCTAACTAAAATTGATAGAATATATATCAGAGTTTCATGTGTGGCGGCAGCAGTGGCGGAAATTTCGGTGGGGTCGGGCGGGGGACTGCCCCCTTCCCTCACCTTTACGTAAAATAGACGATTTGTCGGAAATTTTGAACTAAAATAGGCTAAAAACAGTTGATTTTGAGTGTAAATGTGCGGTTTGTCAGAAATTTAGAAGGTTTTGTCGGAAATTTGGGAGGCTTTGCCCCCCCCCAACCATTTCCACCACTGTGTGTCAGTAAACGTTGACGCACTTGATGATTATGAAGAATTTATTATTGGCCTTATTGGTTAAGTTGCGAAGTTATTGGTCACGTTATAAACCAAACTTATGACAAAGATTACAACAGTACCTTTCTCTCTGACAGTTATCTTTTGTACTTCTGGCAGAAGAAATGAGTGCACCAACTCAGAAACAATTTCTTGAGACTGCAATCGTGTTTTACTAAATTAAATAAACAAATAAATAAATAACTAAATAAATCGTTATCATTGATAAATATATTTTAGGTACGGTAAATGAAGTTTCGAAAGCTCCAGCTAAAGGGTAAAAAGGACATGTATGAGATCAGACAAATTTTCAAACGCTAGTCAGGTCCATATTTTGAATGCCACGTTTCGATAGGCAATGTGGTGGTAATCATTAAAGGGATATGGCAATAAAAATTTAGTTTGTCTCATTTGAAATAACTTTTAAAATTATATATAAATCTCCCTTACCGATTTTTCGTATCTTTCTTAGTTCTGGAGATATTTTGACAGAAATAATCATAAATCAGGATTTTTGTGGATATGCATGTTACGTCACAAGCAGGGTCACGCAAGTATTTTATCCAGAAAGCCAATGGTCATTATAAGCCCAAAATTATACTTCGGTCACTATTTCAAATAACAAATTGACTGCCAACTTTTTAAACATCTACTAATTGTTATTTGGTCTCCTATAGGAGTCGTTTTATATGGCTAACCCTGCTTGTGACGTCACTAAAACTACCGTTAATGAGATCAAAAAATAATCCAAGATGGCGGACAGCTCACTGTTTTAAGTTAAAATATTTCAAGAACTGAGCAAAATACGCAAAATCGGTAAGAGAGATTTATATATCATTTTAAAAGTTCTTTCAAATGAGATAAACTAAATTTTTATTGCCATATCCCTTAACCGCGAGTTTTCCCATGCATCTGCCCAATCGTATGTTTTGTTTTACACACATGCATGGTCTGCTAAATTTGATTTCTCCTTGTATAAAACTGAAACCGCTTATGCTGTTCTGTTTTATTTGAGAAGGATCAATCTTTGGAATATGAACGAAGAGTTCAAAAAGGATTTTAAGGTGGGCTCCATACACTTGTCTACGTCAGAGACTAAAATTTGATAATTTCCTTTTTAACACAGTTTTACGTACATGGTTTAAATTTCCATACAATTATAGCACAAGTCAAAAATTGTTCGCCGTTTAACTTGGTAGATTTTGGAGTTAGAACTTTGTCTTTAATTAAACATTGCTTACGTTTGCTTGAAATGTCTTAAATAATGACTGATAATTAAATTTAAACGTTAACCTAGTAGAAAGTTTGTTTTTGAGGAAATGAAACCTAGAGACAAATATCGAAATAAACTTGATTTGCAGTTGATTTTTGACCTTGAAAACGGTAGCTATTTTTGTGTGATTATTACACGCAATTTTCGCGCGAAAACACGAACCACGCAAAGTGCCATTAGAGTCACCATAAGGCGACCTTAATGCTACAATTAATTAGATTCTCTTTATTGGTTTCGTAACACCTTGAATGCACGAAACTACTGCGTAACACTTGATCAGAGGTATCATGATCTGAACCTTCAGAGTTATTTCAGTCCAAATCAGTCGTAATGACATCCAGCAAATATCTAGGAAAGATTTCATTCTATGGTTGTTGCTGCGATATTTTGTTTTGATTTATTTGCAGCTTTTTTGTCAGTAAGTTGTCGCTTTATATTGTTAGTACAGTATAAGATCCTACATGCTAGCGATTGAACCTGTGCGACCTCTAATCCCCGTGTTTATCTCAGCTACCAACAAAGTTCCGTGGAGATTATGGGTGGAGTTCCGGAGATTATATATGGGTTCAACCTAATTCTATCAAAAGAAAGGCGTCAATGAGCACGCTTTAATTAGGAAGATATACAGTAGCACCCAGATATTCTAACTTACGTCTTCTCCATGGCGTGGGCAATCTCGTTGATTTTAATAGCTTTCTCTTGAATCTCTCTTCTTGCCTGTTATAAATGAGAAAGAAATTACTACTACTATCAGAACGTCGGAATTCCTAACCGGCGATAACCAACGGATTTGTATTATATTGATTAATGCATACTTTTAAACCGTAAAAGCCGATAGTTTCGTGTACCCTAGTCTAGGAAACTATCCAAATCCTCTGTAACCCAGGGTAAAGGTTTGATACATATTAAATACAATTCATAAGAAAGCCATCATGGAAAGCTTAACGCATATCATTATCTTGATTTTTGCAACATGCATTTCGTGTGTTCAGTAATTACAATACATACCTGTTCGTCAGCAGTTTTCTGCACAGTTCCAATGATGATATCTTCGAGGTACGTGGTGACGGTTTTCTGATGAACATGAACTACCTAATATGAAAAATATGAATGAAACAAATGAATTAACCTATCACTATAATGTATCGTATACGTACTTCGGTATACGTGACTGATGCATGTCCGATGTATACATCTTATTTCAGTATACCTGAACTATGTATACCGTATTTGGGTATACCTGACCTATGCATACCGTATTTGGGTATACCTGACCTATGCATACCGTATTTGGGTATACCTGACCTATGTATACCGTATTTGGGTATACCTGACCTATGTATACCGTATTTGGGTATATTTGACCTATGCATACCATACTCCGGTACACTTGACCTATTTTTATTCTAACGTCTTGACCTATTTATACCGAATTTCGGTATACTCGGCCCATATATACCGTACTTCGTTATATGTATTTGGTCCACACATAGCGTATTTCGGTATACGTGACCGGTTGTTCAAAAGCCGGTTAGCCTAACCCTGGGTTAACGAAAATCTTCAAATAAAACTTCCCAACAGTTTGTTTATAAAGTTGAATATGTTTTTCCAGAAATCTTTTCTGGATCAATAGAAGTTTTATTTTCTAAAGTTTTGAAACGAACGGCCATGCAGAAATACATAACCCAAAACAGCGGGTTAAAATTTAACCCAGGGTTAGCGGTAATCGAGCTTTGAACAACTGGCCCCTGTATGCTTAACCAGTTGACCCACGCATATGCCGTATAATTGCATTTCAAGTTAAATAATATAGTTTGAACCTACAAACCCGCAAGTGTATCGTTTATCGGTCCGCACTGGAACCACGCATCCATGATATTTGGATGTACCAGTGAGCTCCATATATATCTGGAGTGAGAACTCACGTCCAAAAAGTGAAGCCAAAGATGGCGGAAATTGACGTCCAGTGCCAGTCCCTTTCTATTGTTTTTGTCTGCGCGGTTTGCACAAGGCGGCAAGGAGTGTGCCAAAATTTCGTGTTTTTACTTCGATGTAAACAATAACGTTATGATTTTATGAACTAATAACTTGATTAGCGACATGATTACAAAAAATGGAATTAGCTTGAAAAAATGGTATGAAAACTGTTCATGACCTTCATGAGTTTGGACGTCAATTGCCGCCATCTTGGCTTCACTAGTCCTATTGGCCGAACATTAGAAGTTCTTACTCCAGATATATATGGAGCTCACTGGGATGTACCTGTTTGAACATTTCATCTTCCTCTCTACGTCGACGTTCTTCCACTTGTCGCCTTCCACTTTCCTCTGCCTCTCTCATTCTCCTCTCTCTATCAGCAAGCATGGCGAATGCCTGGATCCTTCGTGCTTCCTGTATACGAAGAGTGAAATCATTGAATGATATTGCTCACATGCACGGCAGCAGGAGTAACGGAACAATATATGGAGCAACGGAAAATGACAAAAATATTAATTAGTAATAGAGATGAGCCGATATTAAAAAGAGCTGATTTCCGATACCGATTGTTCAAGAGCCGATACATGCCCACCATCAGCCGATAAATCGGGGAAACCGATGATTGGTTTACCGGATGCTCACGTTTTGTCGAATTGTCATTTTAGTGTTTTTACTCGCAAATTTCGCAATGATCTATTTTTGAGCACAACAAAAGTACAATACAAACAGAAAATAGGCAAGTATTACAAACACTGCGGATGCTTCCTCTCGCCCGAAATAACGTGTCACGTTTTCGCGTCAAAAATTCAGGGATGCGACATCGATTGGTCCGCGGGAAATTATGCTGAGACTGACCGTTAGTGAACGGCATCGGCCGATGGCCGATTGTGACAAAAAGTAGCCGTTAAGCGGCTCTGCCGATGTTTTGGCGATGATCGGCTCATCTCTAGTAATAATTACACAAAGCTTGTTACCTGTAGACGAATAATTTCTTTGCTTAGGAAACCAAACATATCAGCAACCGTTGATCCTTCCATTTCAGACAGAGCCTCGTCCACAAAGGACTCCTGTAGAACAGCAATAACATAGCGGTGATTAAACTACAGTTACTGTAGTAACTCTTGTAAAGTTCCTGACAAAGGGTTTAAACGGCCAGTTGTTACAACCGCATGACTTGGTGAGTGTACAAGTTCTGTATGTCTCATGGTGGAGACGGTACTGTACAAAAACAGTCTAGCCTTCAAACAATCTCTAGAGTTTCCTGTGTGGGTTATCCGATTGATAGTCCCAAAAAGAGCACAGAACTATATATCAACGGAGACATTATGCACATGTGCAACTCCATATTTAGCGCATAAGACTGAGATTCAGAAGGTCTATACGGGAGTTCTATTCTATATAATTGTGATTTTTATGATCATGTTAATATGATAATGAACATGCATGGTTCTTATACCGAGTGTGATTATTTTATGGAAATTAGCATAATTTCATTTACTTTCTTCTCTAAAATGGATTCGTGTAAAAATTAGTAAAAAGGAGGCGAAAGCCCTGGCAGGGTGGGGAAAACGCCCAGAATTGGCTGTTTTCAATCCTTTTTGTTCCAAAACAGCAAATTCAGTGCATTTTCCTTTCCCTGCTCGGGCTTCTGCCTCATTTTCACAAATTTTTACATTAAACGAAGTCTCGATGTTATGGACAACAATTCCTGAGCTTTAGGGAAGATACTCTGGTAGGCATTTTCATTAAAATTTCTTTCTAAAAGTTTCGAAATACTTATAACCCAATATTGGTGTTGCCACCTTAAGTGATTCTAGAAGGCAAATGGTTAGTTATTTTGATCAGTCATATATCAGTAGATTGACATGCATGATATTCCATTTATTCAATCCAGTGCAAAAATTTGATTCTTCGATTAAAACTAACAAAGGAATACTACAAAATATAGGCGCGGGGGGGGGGGCGCATTTTTTGGGACACCTGCCTGGATGATAACGATTATGATTGATTGATTAGGATTACGATTCTGATTATACTCATGATTATGAACAGGGTTATATGATAACGATCATTATTGGGATTACAATTATGATTATAAGTAATAAAGTGCGATTATTTTTATGTTGATATGATAATGGTTATCATGATTATGTTAACAATCGTGATTATGATTATGTTAATGGTTATGTGTGCATGATATTACAGTTCTGATTAAATTATGATTATGTTTAGTTCATGATATGATTATGATTTTGGTTAGGCTGTACATTAACAGATTTAGATAATTATTTAATGTTAGTTTTATTAATTTAGTTACCTCCATCCCCACGCGATCCTATGAAAATACATTTAATATATCAGAATTAGTTAAATACGGTTACAGATATTCTTTTACATTCTTTTATGTTAAACATGTTAATTTGGTTTATATATATTATATTAGTTAGTATATATTAGCTTGTATTAGGCAGCTTGATTAGAAACTTTAATGTAAGTTGTATTTAATCTAAACGATCAGAATTATTTAATATATACAAAAACTTTTCAACTCTACAGCAATGCTACATTATTAGCCTTTCTCACGCAGGCCCAAATCCGTCATTTTTGGGGTACTGCTTTGCAAACGATGTGAAAAATCTAAACTATGTGAAAAACGACTTTTGCTCATTCCAAAATTTACCGACGACGCAGGGCAAAAAAGCGATGTTAGTTGCTAAGCCTCAGCGCGCGCACAACGTTACTAGACCGTCACGCATTTTGATTCAGCAAATTGTTATTGGGGGCGTAATCTAGGGGGGCACGCTCGCCCAGGAAAATTTTGCATTTTTGCAGTCTCAGAAGTGCATTTTCCGTGCTTCCTGAGAGGATAGTTAATAAAAAATTGTGAAGTTATTGCACCTAAGAATTCAAGATTTTTAACGCACTTTTTTAACTTTTACAACCTCATCCCAAAGTTTTGAAATAATATTTGCTCCGTATACAATTACAAGCGTCAGTGAATTGGTTTAGTTCCTTTTGATATATACATGATGTGAAAGTAACGACAAACTATTAGAGATGAGTTGATTGTAGTTGGCTCTGCAAAAAATAGCTAGAGTATGAACAAAAGTACAATCCTGGATGACCAAATTGCTGCCGATGGCCCTGTGACCGGCCACTATCAATCTTATACCAATTTACCGACCATTTTGGAAAACGAGCCCTGTACGTGTCCGTACAACCAGGATTAGAAAAACGAAATTTTTGTTTTTAAAAAGTAAATTTATAGGCTTGAACAAAATAATGTATCTTAATATTTGTATATTTACCGAAAATCAGAACAAATTTTGGATTATTTAATATAAGATATCAGGGAGTAAAAACATGGAATGCGCTTGATGAAGCTGATAAACAAATGACATTTTTACAACTTAAAAGAAAACTTAAAGCTGATTTCATTGTTCAGTATTAATTTTTTCCCCCTTCGAAAGTGGCTGTCCTTTCTTTTTTCTTTTTTCGTATAAACAACGTAATTATTGTAAGATTAATCTTACAATAATTAATAAATTGTGCTACTTGGCCCCTAGTCGTTTAGCCATTTGGTTATTTCGGGGTGCCAGCTCCTACACTCAAAATATAAGTCATATCAATAGATAAAAAAAGGAATAATGTAAATAAATAAAAATGTAATTGTGTGATTGTTTAGGGAGCAATAAATTGTCATTGTCATTGAAATTGTCATTGTCATTATCTTGTGGTGTAAGGGCGTGTCAGATGGTTATATAGGAAAGGTGTGTCAGATGGTGTAAGGTTATCAGGTTGTTGTCTTGTGGTGTGAGGTTTCTGTCAGATGGTTCCAATATACATGTATAGGGTATTGGGCATTAGTAAAATCAACTAAAATCCGTTCCGTTGTTTTGTCTCTCCCGTAAAGCTTTATAAGCATGCATGTTTAAACAATTTATAGAGCAACGAAATTGTAAAATGACCTAATGAGTGGGCCAATCTAATGATTCTTGATAACAAAAATATATTTCTGAAAACAGTGAAAAGTAAATCCGATCCGACTGAGGCATAAACTACGTACTGCAACAAGACCTGTTCCGACAGGGAAAATATAATCCGAATTTACGGACTTAGTCTCCTTCGAAGACGTTCTTTGTCGTCCAAATCTTATCCAGACGCACAAATTCTTCTCCAAATCCAGTCAAGTTGGATTTAGACGCGATTCAGGTTCGAATCGGATCCGTTGTACTCTTCTAGTCCCAGTCATGTCTGTTCACATTTGCAGATTTTGAACTATATTTGAATTGCCAAATCCAGTCTAATTAATTAATTGTGTTGAGAGCGAAAGACACTCAAAGACTGGACTCAATTTGGACTGCATTTGTTTTGACTTGAGTATGTTTGATCGTATTTCAGTCCAAAATTTTCATTTTTCGATTTGTTAATACAATGTCTAAATTTAATACTGTACAATAACAATAAATGATACATTAACAAGTCCACGCATGTACAATATTCACAATTGTTTAGCTCTTGCGTTCATTGTTTTCATCTTTCTGCAGAGATTTCTGTGCAACATCATCAACTTCACTATGTATTGTCTTGTGTGCAGCCAGGAGATGTTTACGTTGGTTTCTTCGCACTGCAATGAACGAAGTTGTAACTTGTTCAATATTTGGAACGTTTTGGTACAGTTGTCGGGACACTTTCCGAAATCCTTGGGTACGAACAGCGCCGAAACAACAGACTTTCGCAGTCCTTCGTTTTTGTTGTTTGTGAAGAAAGACGAAAAATCTTTTTTCGAAGGTCAAGATATTTTCGCGATTTCGTTGCCGCAATTTCAATCCTAATTAATCTGTTAAGGACAAACTTAATGCAAATTTGCTAACTAAAATTGATAGAATATATATCAGAGTTTCATGTGTGGCGGCAGCAGTGGCGGAAATTTCGGTGGGGTCGGGCGGGGGACTGCCCCCTTCCCTCACCTTTACGTAAAATAGACGATTTGTCGGACATTTTGACCTAAAATAGGCTAAAAACAGCTGAGTTTGAGTGTAAATGGAGGGTTTGTCGGAAATTTAGAAGGTTTTGTCGGAAATTTGGGAGGCTTTGCCCCCCCCAACCATTTCCACCACTGTGTGTCAGTAAACGTTGACGCACTTGATGATTATGAAGAATTTATTATTGGCCTTATTGGTTAAGTTGCGAAGTTATTGGTCACGTTATAAACCAAACTTATGACAAAGATTACAACAGTACCTTTCTCTCTGACAGTTATCTTTTGTACTTCTGGCAGAAGAAATGAGTGCACCAACTCAGAAACAATTTCTTGAGACTGCAATCGTGTTTTACTAAATTAAATAAACAAATAAATAAATAACTAAATAAATCGTTATCATTGATAAATATATTTTAGGTACGGTAAATGAAGTTTCGAAAGCTCCAGCTAAAGGGTAAAAAGGACATGTATGAGATCAGACAAATTTTCAAACGCTAGTCAGGTCCATATTTTGAATGCCACGTTTCGATAGGCAATGTGGTGGTAATCGTTAAAGGGATATGGCAATAAAAATTTAGTTTGTCTCATTTGAAATAACTTTTAAAATTATATATAAATCTCCCTTACCGATTTTTCGTATCTTTCTTAGTTCTGGAGATATTTTGACAGAAATAATCATAAATCAGGATTTTTGTGGATATGCATGTTACGTCACAAGCAGGGTCACGCAAGTATTTTATCCAGAAAGCCAATGGTCATTATAAGCCCAAAATTATACTTCGGTCACTATTTCAAATAACAAATTGACTGCCAACTTTTTAAACATCTACTAATTGTTATTTGGTCTCCTATAGGAGTCGTTTTATATGGCTAACCCTGCTTGTGACGTCACTAAAACTACCGTTAATGAGATAAAAAAATAATCCAAGATGGCGGACAGCTCACTGTTTTGAGTTAAAATATTTCAGCAAAATACGCAAAATCGGTAAGGGAGATTTATATATCATTTTAAAAGTTCTTTCAAATGAGATAAACTAAATTTTTATTGCCATATCCCTTAACCGCGAGTTTTCCCATGCATCTGCCCAATCGTATGTTTTGTTTTACACACATGCATGGTCTGCTAAATTTGATTTCTCCTTGTATAAAACTGAAACCGCTTATGCTGTTCTGTTTTATTTGAGAAGGATCAATCTTTGGAATATGAACGAAGAGTTCAAAAAGGATTTTAAGGTGGGCTCCATACACTTGTCTACGTCAGAGACTAAAATTTGATAATTTCCTTTTTAACACAGTTTTACGTACATGGTTTAAATTTCCATACAATTATAGCACAAGTCAAAAATTGTTCGCCGTTTAACTTGGTAGATTTTGGAGTTAGAACTTTGTCTTTAATTAAACATTGCTTACGTTTGCTTGAAATGTCTTAAATAATGACTGATAATTAAATTTAAACGTTAACCTAGTAGAAAGTTTGTTTTTGAGGAAATGAAACCTAGAGACAAATATCGAAATAAACTTGATTTGCAGTTGATTTTTGACCTTGAAAACGGTAGCTATTTTTGTGTGATTATTACACGCAATTTTCGCGCGAAAACACGAACAAAGTGCCATTATATAGAGTCACCATAAGGCGACCTTAATGCTACAATTAATTAGATTCTCTTTATTGGTTTCGTAACACCTTGAATGCACGAAACTACTGCGTAACACTTGATCAGAGGTATCATGATCTGAACCTTCAGAGTTATTTCAGTCCAAATCAGTCGTAATGACATCCAGCAAATATCTAGGAAAGATTTCATTCTATGGTTGTTGCTGCGATATTTTGTTTTGATTTATTTGCAGCTTTTTTGTCAGTAAGTTGTCGCTTTATATTGTTAGTACAGTATAAGATCCTACATGCTAGCGATTGAACCTGTGCGACCTCTAATCCCCGTGTTTATCTCAGCTACCAACAAAGTTCCGTGGAGATTATGGGTGGAGTTCCGGAGATTATATATGGGTTCAACCTAATTCTATCAAAAGAAAGGCGTCAATGAGCACGCTTTAATTAGGAAGATATACAGTAGCACCCAGATATTCTAACTTACGTCTTCTCCATGGCGTGGGCAATCTCGTTGATTTTAATAGCTTTCTCTTGAATCTCTCTTCTTGCCTGTTATAAATGAGAAAGAAATTACTACTACTATCAGAACGTCGGAATTCCTAACCGGCGATAACCAACGGATTTGTATTATATTGATTAATGCATACTTTTAAACCGTAAAAGCCGATAGTTTCGTGTACCCTAGTCTAGGAAACTATCCAAATCCTCTGTAACCCAGGGTAAAGGTTTGATACATATTAAATACAATTCATAAGAAAGCCATCATGGAAAGCTTAACGCATATCATTATCTTGATTTTTGCAACATGCATTTCGTGTGTTCAGTAATTACAATACATACCTGTTCGTCAGCAGTTTTCTGCACAGTTCCAATGATGATATCTTCGAGGTACGTGGTGACGGTTTTCTGATGAACATGAACTACCTAATATGAAAAATATGAATGAAACAAATGAATTAACCTATCACTATAATGTATCGTATACGTACTTCGGTATACGTGACTGATGCATGTCCGATGTATACATCTTATTTCAGTATACCTGAACTATGTATACCGTATTTGGGTATACCTGACCTATGCATACCGTATTTGGGTATACCTGACCTATGCATACCGTATTTGGGTATACCTGACCTATGTATACCGTATTTGGGTATACCTGACCTATGTATACCGTATTTGGGTATATTTGACCTATGCATACCATACTCCGGTACACTTGACCTATTTTTATTCTAACGTCTTGACCTATTTATACCGAATTTCGGTATACTCGGCCCATATATACCGTACTTCGTTATATGTATTTGGTCCACACATAGCGTATTTCGGTATACGTGACCGGTTGTTCAAAAGCCGGTTAGCCTAACCCTGGGTTAACGAAAATCTTCAAATAAAACTTCCCAACAGTTTGTTTATAAAGTTGAATATGTTTTTCCAGAAATCTTTTCTGGATCAATAGAAGTTTTATTTTCTAAAGTTTTGAAACGAACGGCCATGCAGAAATACATAACCCAAAACAGCGGGTTAAAATTTAACCCAGGGTTAGCGGTAATCGAGCTTTGAACAACTGGCCCCTGTATGCTTAACCAGTTGACCCACGCATATGCCGTATAATTGCATTTCAAGTTAAATAATATAGTTTGAACCTACAAACCCGCAAGTGTATCGTTTATCGGTCCGCACTGGAACCACGCATCCATGATATTTGGATGTACCAGTGAGCTCCATATATATCTGGAGTGAGAACTCACGTCCAAAAAGTGAGCGGAAATTGGCGGAAATTGACGTCCAAGTGCCAGTCCCTTTCTATTGTTTTTGTCTGCGCGGTTTGCACAAGGCGTGTGCCAAAATTTCGTGTTTTTACTTCGATGTAAACAATAACGTTATGATTTTATGAACTAATAACTTGATTAGCGACATGATCTGTTACAAAAAATGGAATTAGCTTGAAAAAATGGTATGAAAACTGTTCATGACCTTCATGAGTTTGGACGTCAATTGCCGCCATCTTGGCTTCACTAGTCCTATTGGCCGAACATTAGAAGTTCTTACTCCAGATATATATGGAGCTCACTGGGATGTACCTGTTTGAACATTTCATCTTCCTCTCTACGTCGACGTTCTTCCACTTGTCGCCTTCCACTTTCCTCTGCCTCTCTCATTCTCCTCTCTCTATCAGCAAGCATGGCGAATGCCTGGATCCTTCGTGCTTCCTGTATACGAAGAGTGAAATCATTGAATGATATTGCTCACATGCACGGCAGCAGGAGTAACGGAACTGGAGCAACGGGAAAATGACAAAAATATTAATTAGTAATAGAGATGAGCCGATATTAAAAAGAGCTGATTTCCGATACCGATTGTTCAAGAGCTGATACATGCCCACCATCAGCCGATAAATCGGGAAAACCGATGATTGGTTTACCGGATGCTCACGTTTTGTCGAATTGTCATTTTAGTGTTTTACTCGACTTAACTCGCAAATTTCGCAATGATCTATTTTTGAGCACAACAAAAGTACAATACAAACAGAAAATAGGCAAGTATTACAAACACTGCGGATGCTTCCTCTCGCCCGAAATAACGTGTCACGTTTTCGCGTCAAAAATTCAGGGATGCGACATCGATTGGTCCGCGGGAAATTATGCTGAGACTGACCGTTCCGATAGTGAACGGCATCGGCCGATGGCCGATTGTGACAAAAAGTAGCCGTTAAGCGGCTCTGCCGATGTTTTGGCGATGATCGGCTCATCTCTAGTAATAATTACACAAAGCTTGTTACCTGTAGACGAATAATTTCTTTGCTTAGGCAACCAAACATATCAGCAACCGTTGATCCTTCCATTTCAGACAGAGCCTCGTCCACAAAGGACTCCTGTAGAACAGCAATAACATAGCGGTGATTAAACTACAGTTACTGTAGTAACTCTTGTAAAGTTCCTGACAAAGGGTTTAAACGGTCAGTTGTTACAACCGCATGACTTGGTGAGTATACAAGTTCTGTATGTCTCATAGTGGAGACGGTACTGTACAAAAACAGTCTAGCCTTCAAACAATCTCTAGAGTTTCCTGTGTGGGTTATCCGATTGATAGTCCCAAAAAGAGCACAGAACTATATATCAACGGAGACATTATGCACATGTGCAACTCCATATTTAGCGCATAAGACTGAGATTCAGAAGGTCTATACGGGAGTTCTATTCTATATAATTGTGATTTTTATGATCATGTTAATATGATAATGAACATGCATGGTTCTTATACTGAGTGTGATTATTTTATGGAAATTAGCATAATTTCATTTACTTTCTTCTCTAAAATGGATTCGTGTAAAAATGAGTGAAAATGAGGCGAAAGCCCTGGCAGGGTGGGGAAAACGCCCAGAATTGGCTGTTTTCAATCCTTTTTGTTCCAAAACAGCAAATTCAGTGCATTTTCCTTTCCCTGCTCGGGCTTCTGCCTCATTTTCACAAATTTTTACATTAAACGAAGTCTCGATGTTATGGACAACAATTCCTGAGCTTTAGGGAAGATACTCTGGTAGGCATTTTCATTAAAATTTCTTTCTAAAAGTTTCGAAATACTTATAACCCAATTTTCATAATTTCGACAAGTCTCAATATTGGTGTTGCCACCTTAAGTGATTCTAGAAGGCAAATGGTTAGTTATTTTGATCAGTCAAATATCAGTAGATTGACATGCATGATATTCCATTTATTCAATCCAGTACAAAAAATTGATTATTCGATTAAAACTAACGAAGGAATACTACAAAATATAGGCGGGGGGGGGGGGGCGCATTTTTTGGGACACCTGCCTGGATGATAACGATTATGATTGATTGATTAGGATTACGATTCTGATTATACTCATGATTATGAACAGGGTTATATGATAACGATCATTATTGGGATTACAATTATGATTATAAGTAATAAAGTGCGATTATTTTTATGTTGATATGATAATGGTTATCATGATTATGTTAACAATCGTGATTATGATTATGTTAATGGTTATGTGTGCATGATATTACAGTTCTGATTAAATTATGATTATGTTTAGTTCATGATATGATTATGATTTTGGTTAGGCTGTACATTAACAGATTTAGATAATTATTTAATGTTAGTTTTATTAATTTAGTTACCTCCATCCCCACGCGATCCTATGAAAATACATTTAATATATCAGAATTAGTTAAATACGGTTACAGATATTCTTTTACATTCTTTTATGTTAAACATGTTAATTTGGTTTATATATATTATATTAGTTAGTATATATTAGCTTGTATTAGACAGCTTGATTAGAAACTTTAAGGTAAGTTGTATTTAACCTAAACGATCAGAATTATTTAATATATACAAAAACTTTTCAACTCTACAGCAATGCTACATTATTAGCCTTTCTCACGCAGGCCCAAATCCGTCATTTTTGGGGTACTGCTTTGTAAACGATGTGAAAAATCTAAACTATGTGAAAAACGACTTTTGCTCATTGCAAAATTTACCGACGACGCAGGGCAAAAAAGCGATGTTAGTTGCTAAGCCTCAGCGTGCGCACAACGTTACTAGACCGTCACGCATTTTGATTCAGCAAATTGTTATTGGGGGCGTAATCTAGGGGGGCACGCTCGCCCAGGAAAATTTTGCATTTTCGGAGTCTCAGAAGTGCATTTTCCGTGCTTCCTGAGAGGATAGTTAATAAAAAATGCACCTAAGAATTCAAGATTTTTAACGCACTTTTTTAACTTTTACAACCTCATCCCAAAGTTTTGAAATAATATTTGCTCCGTATACAATTACAAGCGTCAGTGAATTGGTTTAGTTCCTTTTGATATATACATGATGTGAAAGTAACGACAAACTATTAGAGATGAGTTGATTGTAGTATCAATCTTATACCAATTTACCGACCATTTTGGAAAACGAGCCCTTAAGTACAGTCGAACCTCTAGTAAGTGGCCACCCTGTGTTAAACCACCACGCGTCAAAGTCCCAAAAATATTCCCTATAATTTACTGTAGATTACCCCTCTATTAAACGGCCACCTCCATTAAGAGGCCACGGCCGCTTATGAGTAGCTCTAATTGGTGTTTTGTATTGTTCTTTTACCTTTATTAAACGGCCAGTCTAATTTACTGGGCACAATTTTTATCGCAAGACGACCGAAACTAAAACAAAAACTAAAATAGGGACCATAGAACACTACAATTTCTTGTCAGAATTTATAAATTTTACCAATTTATGTTGTTGTTATTGTCGTTCCATTTTCAATTTTTGAAAACTATTTTGTTTAACTACTTGTTTGTTTTTCAAAATTTTACTTGTTTCTGTTACTAGTGATTTAGCATTGTAATAAAAGGACATCTGGCCACACCCAGGGCCCACTGTTTGCGTTGCTTCATTAAGCGGTCACCTCTTTTAAGCGACCACAAAGCCGTTTCCCAAGGGTGGCCATTTAAAAGAGGTCCGACTGATTAGAAATCCTGAATTCTCAATTGTACGAGTCGGTCAAATTGATTTATTATTTGCCGTTATTGCCGGCACCTCAGCAAAACTATTCCCATTTCACAATTACCATATTGTAAAAATGACGTTACTCATTACAAGAAACGTTAAAGAGTTGATCTTACCTTATGCGTATCAAGTCTTCTCATTCTCTGATCACTGAGTACAGATTGGCGTTCACTTCGTTTCTCCATCTGACCAACCAATTGTAACGCATGAGTACTTTGTAGCTCTTTTATCAACTCTAGTCTTTTCTCTTTGCCTTCGTACATCTAAAATAATTGATAATAAAAGTATATTTTATGGGAGTACAGCGCCGTAAAACCTAAACATGTGTTGTCTAAATCATGTTCAATGTGCGGGTGTGATCCATACTCTCATACATGTTCAGTTACGAACTGAGAACAAAAAATCTGGAAATCAGGGAACAGGTGGCGCATTGGCTATCGTCTTGCTAGCTTGACCTGGTTAAATGAGCATGCGTATAACGTACACATTATCATTAACAGTGTGAAATATAGCAGTCGGACATTGGGCATTATGGACGACCATTTTGGCTCATTAATTTGGATAATTTCTCCCTCATTCTCGTGAAAATATGCAAGTGGAAATAATTACAACGTAAAACTGATACGAGGATGGGACCCGAGCAATCGGGTAAATATGTGTGCAAATCCTCGTGTACGTGTATTAGAGTAGAGTAGAGGAGAGGAGAGTAGGGTAGGGTAGAGTAGAGTAGGGGAGGACAGGGTAGAGTAGGGTAGAGTCTCTTCTTTGCTCTCTTTCACTATACTAAATGGACTGAGTGCTCGAGGTAAAAAATTGTCCTCACCGTTGCTGACGTCATATAGGTCCTCGCATCGATGAAAATTACCGCATACCGATATTTTCCTAATGTTATTTGTGCTCGCGGGCGAATTTGTGTTTTTGAAATTTAACGAAGTTTATTTTTAATTTGTTTTCAATTCTGTCTGATTTGCTGATTTGCTGAAACGTAATTGTTCTCACCATGTTCTGAATGGCTCTACCACGCAATACTTTTTGTAAGAATATAGCAGCAAGTTCCTCATCTTCTTCTGCCTAGAATAAATAAAAACAAATCAATAAACTATGAGACAAAAGTTCAATAGAGGCTAAGTAAACATACACAAAAATTGCAAAACCTTTCCAACCTTCCTCCGGGCATAGGATTTTGGGTTTTCCCAACCTTCCTCAAAATAACTGGAAATTTTCCGACATGCAGGCTTTTGCCTGGGTAGGTTTGCCAGTTGGGCATTTCAGTACTGCTAGTGCTGACTGTTGCTACTAATGCTAGCCTGACAAGTCTAGTACTTACTGCTGCTAACTGCCGCCTATGCTGTGCAATGTTTTATTCAGTGTTTTACTTTCAATCATCCTCGACGTCAATAAAGGATTACCGAATGGTTTTCCGTGCAGGATTGCGTGATCCTAACGCGCGGGATGTTGCGAGACTTTCTGAAAGCGTAAAAAAATACGAGCCGATAGGCGAGTATTTTTTAGCTTTCAGAAAGTCGAGCAAACATCCCAAGTGTTAGGATCACACAATCCTGCACGGAAAACCATTCGGTAATTATTTTATAAAATAACGACAAAGAAACAACGGACACTTTAAAAACCCCGCGAAGCGCCTAAAATTTTCCGCGCAGGATTGTCTCATCCTGCACGGGTATTGACCAATCACAGCTCGCGTAGTAAACATGTTATTTTATAATAAACCTTCCTCGCGCGTGGTACCGCATGCACGCAGCTTAGCATGATGAAAGATGAGATGACCTCACCTGAGATGGCACTTGAACAGAAGGAGTTGGAGGTCTAGGTACTGGTTTCTCGACTTTCTCTAAGAACTTCAAAGGTTTGGGCGGTTCTACAGGTTTCTTCGAATGTTCAATAGATTTAGACACCTCGTCTAATTCTTGCGGACGTCGCTGTTTACGCTTTACGAAACCACCTTTAGTGCCAGATTTTGGCTTCGGCGCATGGATTCTCGGTCGCGTTACAAAGTCTGGTAAGGAGGCTTCCAATTCCAATAATCCTTGATAAGTGGATAAATAACTGCTTTTTACAACATATTGTTCAGAACCGCGATCAAGGAAGACACCGACACGGGAAATGGGAGCGTATGTTTGAGAGTCGTAGCTGGAATAATCTTTAATTACATCTCGACGTTCAAGCTTTCCTTCAACACGTTTTCGTTTCTCGGTAACCTTTCGTACAGCTGCAGGAAGATTGAAGAGAGTAAGTTGTTACTAAAATCAATTGCTGTGTTTAGCGCCTGTTTATATGGAGGCCGAGGGGCAATTCACTGATTTAAATCTCGTACACATTCAGAAAAATCACGAAAATATCAGAGAAAAAAAATCACAAAAAAATATAGAAAAATCACAAAAAAATCACATTTTTTAATCTCGTATACTTTCTTAGGAGTGATTTGCTCCTCGATGGAGGCGAGTTATCCGGCAAGGCGAGTTACTCGGCAACGGCGGGATCCCGGCTATTATAGAAACTCATAGTTTTCCCGGGTGACTGTTTACATGACACAACCGGGTAACTAGCCATGGCGAGATCCCGGCAGAGAGAGACGGGTAAGTCGCCTAGGCGAGACAAATATATTCCCATGTAAACACATTTCCCGCGTAACTCGCCAACAGAGCATGCATATTTCCTTTGTTTTCCTACTTTGATAAATAACACAGCCCAATCTAGCCCTCAAAAATGTATAAAAGTGGCATAATTACAATGTATTCGGTGGTCAAATACATGGTAACTCGGTTCCAATATAAACAGATTGCTTCTTTGTCCCGACATGTCGAGTAACTCGCCTTGCCGGGTAACTCGTCCCCATATAAACAGGCAGCGCCGCGCAGCGCAGCACAGTACAGTAAAGCAACAAATTTAGTCATATTATATACCTTTGATGTGTTCAGCTTCCAATTTTCTAAACTTGATATCTTTTTCTTGTTGTTTATCAGACCTACATGTAAATGAAAATTAAGCGAACCTTGAGCAATATAAACCGATGATGTAAATCACAGTCTGGTATATTTGCTCTTTCAATCAACCTAGACATATATATGGTAGGAACCACGGAGGATGGGGCGGGGCTTGGCTCCCACCCTAACATTTTCCACAAGAAATAAAGTCGTAAATATATTTCCTGTATAATATGCCAATAGATGAATTATTTGAAATAGGTCTTCAATTCGGCGCCAGACAGTGGAGGAAATGACTTCCCCGAGGTAGCACGCCCCCGAATCCCCCCTAGGTTTACGAGTGCCCTTGGAGTTCATCGCAAATTTCAGTACCCCCTGTTTTAAAATATCTTCCCTGACCATATGTTATCAACGTAACCTACCATAGTCTGTTGAGTCGTTTAGTTGTCATCTCTGCGTGTTCATCTTCACGTTGTTGAAGAATCTTCTCCAGCACTTGTAGTCTAGCCTCTTGGAACCTTCAAATAGTTTGCAGTAATTAAGGCATTATCGACACATGAAGAAGAGATGAAATGGAACCAGATTTCAAAGAATCCCTCGATATAGTATTTAAAGTTATTTAACCGCGAGAATGATGCAGGTGAACAGCTCAATGCTCACAGATGCAAAGATCTCCGCAGATTAAATAGTATATAAATTAATTAATCGATATTTGCATGTTCCTATACTGGGAACAGGCTATGCTTACGTTTCTATTTCACTTTCTCGAAATGCCCATTCCTTTCTTTCCTGTTCGTCCATCATTTTCCTTCTCTTATCTAAATTATCCACGTCATTCAGAGCAGGCAGAGAAGCTTCCCTACAAATAAGAACACATCACAACTGAAGAAATAGCGATATTCTATGCGAAGCGTGTATAAATGCAGGGAAATTATTTTCTTAAAAATACGAATTTCGAGTAAAATGTCAAAAACGTTCCTATAAGATAACTAAAGATTATAAAGTCTAATTTCGTAAATTTTAAACCCGTTTATTCCCAAATCCTTGCACGAAGAAGCTTGTGACGCTTAATTAAGAACTTGCTATTTAAAATTCCATCTACACCCAGGTTGAACACCTTGGCAATATCTTACAAGATCATGGCAGGATCTTGCAAAGAACCTCCAAGTACTTGAAGGACTTAGACAAGATCTTGGCACGATCAAGGTAAGATCCTTTTAGTATCTTGGCACTAGCTGGCTATCTTTTAATGACATTACTATTACATTTATTATGCCTAGTAAAACCATTATTTCAAAATGTGGGAAAATACGTCGGGATTTAAACATTGCATGCTTGTACTGATATACTTAATATAAGGTTCTCATTATCTTATGCTGCAATGTCATGTGTGCCTGTCGTTGTTGTGTAAAATATTTTCTGCAAATATTGGGACATAATGTACTGTTATTGCCTTACCATGCCCTTTTCTCCCGAGCTCGTTCTATCATCTCTACTTCTGCCAGGCCAGCAGGTAAACCATGCCCTACATCATTAAATAGATACGATAAATCAATTGTAATAATAATAATAATAATAAACAACTTTATTTCAAGAGGGTTACACTCGACAGTTCACACTGATAAACGCGTGGCCCTGTAGCAGCTTGTATCATAAATTACAATACACTGAAGATCTCGCAGCGTTGTGCCAGCACAATCAACAAATGGGATATGAAGTGCAGCAGGTGGCATAATGGTTTATAGTGCACAGGTACATGTGAGAAATAGGGACGTGCCGGATACTGCTTTGCCGGATACCGGATAACGGATGGTACCGGATACCGGATGGTACCGGATACCGGGTGGTACCGGATACTGGGTGGTACCGGATACCGGGTGGTACCGGATACCACCGGATACTGGATGGTACCGGATACCGGATGGTACCGGATACCGGATGGTACCGGATACCGGATGGTACCGGATACCGGATGGTACCGGATAGTAGTCTACCGGATACTTGGTCAGGGAAAAATGATAACCGGATACCGAATAATAACCGCGGATACTAATAATGGTTGCACGTGACCAACACTTTACTGATTTTCCCCCATAAAATAGTCCATTGTTTACTTAATATGTGCTTTATCCCTATAATATACATAAATTTCTGTGGCACAGCGGTCAGTGGACAATATATACCAGAGAGCAGTTTACATCACGAAAAACCTTTTTTGTAATTTCGTTCCAATGCGTCACACGCCCAGTAATTGTTCGTGTTTCAGAATTTCTTAACGCAAAAAAGCCAAGTGAAACATATTTTCGGTTTTATGCTTCGAATAAAAGTTCCAGACTGTACCATCCAGTAAATATCCGGCAAAATTTTACCGGATACCGGATACCAGTATCCGATCCGGCACATCCCTAGTGAGAAAAGACTCTGTGCATGTGACTCCACATCGCAGGTTTTCATCAGGTAAGTACTCCGGTGCCCGGCCATTGTAGTAACATTGGAACAATACGAGATAGCCCTTTCTGGACCTCTAAGATGACCTGTTTATACTTGATATATCCTATCTATCCAATTTAATTAAAGTGAGTTTAGTTAAGCTTATAGGTTGTGCAAAAAACTTAAACATATTTTAAAAAAGAAAAGGGGTCTTTTTCAGATCCTCCATCGTATCTAGGGCATTCCAAGGCATTCCACTCACCGTACAAGAGTGAAGAAAGCGTGAGTAATTCAGGTTGAGATCCAGGTCTTACGACATATTCTGGTGTATAGGGATCTGTCTGAGTTTCACTATCCCTGTAGTCAGTCTGAACCGCTACAGTGCGTGTTGCTGGTGTTGGAGGCCGTGCAATATCTTGCTCATGTGGAACACCTGATGCAGCCAGAGCCTCACTAAAATAGAACATGTGCTGCATGAGACACAATGATTTGAAGAGAAAATGTTAACTACAGATAAATATATGTTATTTACCGGCTTGGAGGTCTGTATAGGGAAATATTTCCCAAGGTCTCAAAATATAATTTTAAAAACAAAAACATTGGCTCTATGGATTTAAATCTCGCGCGGTCCGTACGGCCTCATACGGACCGCTCGCGTAGCCAATCAGATTGCAGGAAATCAGAGTCGTAGTGTCATGGGTTGCCATGTCACTTTCGGAAATTCGCTATATAATTGCTTCAACTCAGACTAACGTAGATAATTAAGTTTGAGCTAAACAGAATGGCGGAATTTCATGATACATTTAGAGTAAACATTAACAGTGAACATTTATATACTATACGCAATAAATGCAACATGAGGGACTAATATAATAATATGGCCGAGCAAGATGTCGTACTTACTTTGAAGTCTGCAAAATCGCATCTGCTGGAACAGGTTGCAAAAATGGAATTATTGGCCTAAACAAGAATTACATGTATATTATTATATCGTTGTAAACGTGGTAACATTTAGAAACTGTATTACAGCACAAGCGGTTTAGACGTAATATATACAAACCACGCGAGAGGTCTTTATCAGATTTAAAACATCGAGGCGCAGCCGAGTGTTTTAGATCTGATAAAGGCCGAACTGCAAGGTTTGTATATGACTTCTAAAATGACTCGTTTTGTACGCTCACTGGCGTTGGAATTTTGAAGATTGATGTTGTCTACGCTGTAAAAATTGAAGGAGAAAATTTGAGCAAGTCTATATCAAATATATAGATCCGCTACGGGTCATGAGTTTCCTTTGTATTTTGCTTATGAATAATATAGAATTTTATTTAGTCATTAAATCTCGACTTATAACATTACAAAATCTATCAGCCAGGTTAACTCTGACTCGGTTAGTTTGAGCGCTATTCCAAATCGAAGAAGACAACCTCATAATGAGAACACTATATGATAAAATCTCTACCTTTTACAATACATTTCCGATACCCGATGGTTAATGAAGACAATTGTACAATCAGTGTGCAGCAATCATTTGGAACCTATAGCTTACAAATACTGCATGATATCCTGCACTTTGAATGTTAAAACAACACAACACTCCTGTATACCTTCTGAAAAACTTGTATCTGTCAGTTCCACCTACATCTGCAACTGGATAGACCTTTGGTGGAACTTGAACTGACGGGTCATAATTAAACCTATATTTAATTAAGAAATCACATTTATCATATATTCAACAAAACAATAGGAATTGACTTCCATGTAAATGCATGTGCTCGCATGACGTCACACTAACTTTGGTGCACAGTTTAACGTTAGTATATACAGCTATTTCAATTAAGGCTGTCCCCGAGCAAAGCGGAAACGTCGAATACGAGCGCGAAAGGCTTGCTGGGAATCGCTAAAATATTAATGGCCCAAGAATTTGACAAACCTCAGTGGATTCCTAAGGAATTAGCAATCAAACGTATTAAATGTTTTGTGGGCTGTTCTTTGTGGATAATTCCTTTGAGACGTTTTTATGCATCAGTGGCTCAGAGCTGTGAATGAATCAAGGTGGCATTTATGGCTGACATACAATTTTGTGATGGAACATGTTCGAGGCATTTTCCACTACGTTATAACGACAGGAGTCACGAATAATCATAAGTTTTTCAGCACGTTTAATTGCATATTGGTATACAGGGTGTATAAAAAACAAACCTTTCGAAATTAACATATTCTTCTTAACCATAAGATTTTATACCCTTGGGAATTT
Source organism: Trachythela sp. YZ-2020 (assembly GCA_016169945.1). Taxonomy (NCBI): domain Eukaryota; kingdom Metazoa; phylum Cnidaria; class Anthozoa; order Malacalcyonacea; family Clavulariidae; genus Trachythela; species Trachythela sp. YZ-2020. Next base: position 8,260,190 of record JADLSH010000387.1, read on the forward strand.
AAAATGCCTTCTAATCGTATGAGTAGCATAAAGTCTTGTACTTAAGAACAATATGTTAATTTCTTAGGAATCCACTGAGGTTTGTTTATTATTAATCTTGGTCACGCCACGCTCCTGGTTAACATATAAAAACATATATGAATGGCTTTAAAAAGTTACAAGTTAACGTCATTTCTATTTCTTTACTTATAGTTAGATAGAGAATAATCATACTTCTTATATCTGTTGATAGCGTCTCTAGCTTGCTGTGAGTATCCTCTCCATTGTCTTGGGATAAACTTCGGTACAGGATCAGTACTATCAAGTTGTATTTGATATCGTGGATAGTTACGAACATCACTGAACATAGTCTTGAATACTGGAACACGTTTCTATACAAGATATCAATATCTTCATTAAAGTGCACGAAGCTGCTGTGGTTTGTGTCTGAGTTACACGAGAGAGATTCACTTCCACGACAGCTTATTGTAGAATACGTAATCTTTACCTACACTGGACCCCACTTTTAAGATCTTGACGGCATGTTTATAAGTGCAAATGACTTAAATGTTTCTATTATTCAAGTTGAAAGAACATTTAAACTAATGAGAAAATCATTTTATGCATGCCTTTCCCATATTCAATATGTTGGTGACTATTTACCACCAAAGGTTCATGTGGCATGATAGTACTTCGTGTTTGCTCAACTTCATTAAACGTAAATTTAAGATTTTAAACATGCAAGTTCAATAACTGTAAAAATAAAGCACTCTTTCCAGATATGTCACGTAAAAAATAATGTAAGTGCCATAAGTTATTCATTTGCATATGACACGTTGGGTAATATTTTCATCAGTGAAATATATGCCACTGACAATAAATATAGTCGACAAGTCATGATGGCATACTTACAATTCTGCTGGCGTCGGTATGGGCTTTGAATGTGGCTCTGGCATGATCTCTGTCACTGGCTAGCGTGTGCAATGGATCTAAAAGTAAACCGTTATGAACATTATCACTAAAATTAACATAGAATATAATATTTATAATGAAGCATACAAGCATTGTTTTGCAAGTCGAACGGCTTTTGGTGGTGATTCTAAATACATCTACAGTCATACATGTACGCCTTAAGGTGGCTCCCTACAGTTATTTTAGCTTATAATAAATCGTCCTTAAACGAGTATTATCGCAGATGACGAAGTTTTTTATACTCGAGGGTAATATTCATCATTTATGGAATATTTAAAACCCGGTTCAGGTAGTGTCATCGTTGCCATGGTAACAAGACGTAAGCCTGAAATGTGGTTACTATGCGCATAAAATTGTCCGTATCTAAAAAACAAAGTCGGTGACCCATCTTTTTTATTTCATATAAGTTTTAAGCATAATATTCTGAAACTGTTATGAAAGTTTAATCAAAATCGCCAGTGTGCAATTTTTTTAAACTCGAAAATTTTATATAAAGATTTCTACACTGGCGATTTTTTTTTAAATTGAAGTATATAAAATCTGAAGATAGGTTACCGATGAAACTAAAGAGTAAAACGCATATAAAGCTAAAAAATTGGGTCAACCTTAAACTATATATGTTATTTGATAAATGCAGTCTTTTCAATTTGCAATAGATATACCACAAGTCCACGACCGTCGACCAGTTACTCGGTCAGTTCTTTTCACGTATTGTCGCCTGAGAATACTACAGCATTATTGAGAATTGACCAGTTTGTACGACTTGTCAATCTATCCATCTCAGAAGCTACAAACTCTAACATCGCCAACCACCATCAACAACTCTGACCACATGCAGCAACCTCTGGTAACGCCACCATCACCAACAACTACAACAAAACTACAGTCGACAACTACAATTGAACAACGACAAAATCGGTATCTTTAAGGATGTAGTTCCTTGCCGCTATGCTGGGTGAATAAAGCCAAAGGCGAAACAGTAAACAGCGTAATATAATATAGCCTAAGTCTAATTCGAGTAATTCGGAGTTAAAATTTTTCCGCACCATCAACAACCTCTCTGATACAACCTCTCTGATACAACCTCTCTGATACGTAATTCAGGCTTTCTGACAGACATATGTAAAAAAGTAGGATAAAAGTAGGACTAAAATTTTAGGAAAAGTAGGAATAAAGTAGGAAAATATACAAAAAAGTAGGACAAAAATAGGAATACTTGGTGATTAATTTGCATGAAAATATCACAGAAATATTATTTAATCTCTCTAAGCGCTGATAATCCTCATGGACTGGAGGGGTTTTTGAGTTGAAGAAATTTTTTGGGATTTCCAAGGAGATATTTGGGATTTCAAGGAGATCTTTGGAATTTCCAAGGAGACTCAATGGGATCAATAGATTTTTTAGATTTATGCGGGAATGGTTAAGATTCTTAAAAAAGTAGGATTTTAAGAAAAAAGTAGGAAAATCAAGCAATTTTTAATAAAAAGCAGGAAAAGTAGGAGTGTGAAAAAAAAGTAGGAAAAAGTAGGATGGCAAGAAAGCCTGGTAATTATTCCGTTGAGTATTGGCGTGTCTGAAAAAATAACAACCTGAGTCGCGTTGGAAGAAATCTTTTTCCAAGTGTTCGTCCATTCGGGTCGTCGTTCTAAATATCCCTAACATCTTTCCTGCACTTTTGATTCGAATGACGATTTCGGCAGTCAACAACCACTCTCTAATGAAAATTGCCTCAGTCTAGTCTCCACCTCTAATTCCAAATACCAACAACCACTACAATAACCATCATACACTTTCGAATACAATTAACATTTTCCCTGGTCTGACATCTGATTGGAAAAAAAGACTTGCGACAACCACTCTCTGTCAAATAATACAATGTACCGTCTTTCCAGATGTAGTTTTGATTTGAACTCAACGAAGACTTGCCGTCAGTGTTGTAACAGCAAACCCAAGGTCGAGTCACAAGTTGAGTCACTCGGAGTTTAAGTCACAAGCCGAGTCAAGTCATTTTAGTGTCTGATCGAGTCGATTCGAGTCAAGCATAGTTAGTCAAGGCTCCACTTGAAGCGGGTTGACTCAGTAACTCTATCCGAGTCAATGGCAGAAATTTAGTTGCGTCAGAGAATTTGACCAAGTCCTGACCAGTAGAACAACTTGAACACCTCAAATCAGACACAGAGCTGGAAAATGCCCGGCAGAAGAAATGTTTAACAAAATATCCTCGCAAGAAATTTATAGCAGGATTTTTTCCCATCTTATATGTTAGAATGCCATTAAATTTGCTTGTTGTTTAAGAATTCCAAAAGCGTTCTGCAAATCGAATTGTCATGTTGCAAAATGGAAGTTTACCAGCATGTGCGGCACCGCAAGTTCTCTTAAACCTACCATATGATTGCAGAACGTTCTACATTTGTCAGGAAATTTCTATTTTTGGATTTTGCCGCCTGGAAGGAAAATATTTTACTAGGCTTGGTCATGTGACAATGATGGCAGTTGAGTTTTCAGGTTGTGTCGTGTGTGGAGTCATGTTTCGTACTGAACACAAGTCAAGTGACAGAAAATGGCGATATGAGACCGACTCCATGTCTCGACTCGTTACAACACTGTATGCATCGATCTTTTTTCATTAACCACTCACTAATTAACCACAAGCTAATTTGTCTTGGAACGACCATATTTTCATGATTGCAGCCAAAGCAAATATAATGTTGGGATTTTTGAAGCGCAGTTGCGCTGGTATCATCGACACCCGAGCTATAAAATTGCTATATTTATCTTTGGTACGTTCACATTTTTGTTATGCTTCTCATATTTGGGCTCCCCAGTCTGTGATTGGTCATATTATTTTGATTGAACGTGTACAAAGACGAGCTTCTCGGTTTATCTGCAAGGATAGCGAGCTGTCGTATCAAGAACGTTTGATCAAACTTAACCTCTGCCTTTGAATTATTGTCTCGATTGGATTATCTGGATTTGGTGTTTTTTACAAGTGTACCTCAGGCATGGTTAATTTGGATGTTAATCAGTATATCTCATTCAGCCAAGGAAATACTCGTCGTTAATACTTTATGTTAACACACAAAGTGCCAGAACTTCACTTTTCCGATCTATACATTCTTCGTAAGAATATCCAATTTGTGGAATGCTATTCCCGACGATATAAAAGCTATTAAGTCTTTATTAGTTTTTAAATCAGAACTTAAAACTTTTTACTATAATCGACTTAACCTTGTGTTTGATGCTGAAAATGTTAAAACTTCCAAACTTGTTTGTCCTAAATGTCGTCGTGTCAATCCAATGATGGCTTTGTACATGTTAAACGTTTATTATGTCTTTGATTAGTACATCATGTATTCTTATTCCTAGGTTTAGCTATTCTAATTGTATTGTATGAGTGGGTTTGGTGTACAAGCCTTGTAGGGGACTTAATGTCCTTTTGCTGTACACCTGCCTTAGGCGTTAAGGCGAATTTTTAAAATAAAAAATTGTATCAATATAAAAGTAAGAAATTTTTCAAGTTCTGTTGTCATCACATGTTTATCCAACAAACAGCATAAATATCGTCGCTATAAAAAATTTAAGTGCAAATATGCAATTGCCTGCAGTACATGCGTCATGCAGGTTGATATATATGACGGCACACTTATCAAGAAGTGAAGTACCTTATATAATATATATATACTTACATGTAGTCTAATAATTTACTTCATCATGCTTGAATTCCCACTATATGCTATTAATTTTCATTTTTAACAAATATAACACCTCAAAGTGGCAAATGCATGTCGTTTTGGGATTTGACTGTGTTTAACATATTTATTTATTGCTTGGAGCTACTATCGTAAAGGAAAGTGCTGCCTCAAACTCAATGCTCCCAACATATAGATCGGGAAAAACTGCAGGCAAACATTGGTCCATGTCGTGGAATGAGCGCTTAAACACTCGTGACCTTGATGAAAGGTTAAAAACAAATATATTTTTCATGTACTGTATTTCTTTTGAAATAATACAATTTAGTCCAGAGAGATCATTCCATAGGTGGAAAATTTATTTTTTTCTGGGAACCTGGGTTTCAGACACAAAATTTATAATTAATGAGGTTCAATGATTATTGATTGATTTTGACATAGGACTGATTGGAGTGTTGTTTCTTGATATTCAGTGGTGTTCATTTTGATATATAGTGAATACAAAATGCATTACAATTGCTAGTCTAGACTGGAGCAAACTCTAGTTTTGTTATTACTCATCAGTTAATTATTAACTTTCAGAAATTTCTGAAACATTTTCTGCAAAAGTTCAGATCCAAAAATATTTCTGGGAACTAGGTTCCCAGGATCGGATCCGATACTTTTTCCACGACCGAATGAAAACATAACACGCGCCGTTCGTCTATTTTCGATTTCTTCTTCTTCTTTTACCCAGCTCTATTCCCAGACTGACCCAGGTCCCAGGGTCGGCTTCTCGGATTCTTGTCTCCATCGTTTTCTATCCTTCGTCGTGTCCACTGTCAGTTCCTACACAGTCCATCCATCTGTTCTTCAGTCTCCCCCGTCCTCTGTTCCCTTCTATCACCCGATCCACAATGTCTCTAACCGGCTCTCCATCTCTTCTATCACGTGTCCATACAACCCAACACCTTCTTCTGATCTCTTCATTCCTCATCTTGTCCTTCAGCGAAACTCGCAGAATCCATCTCAACATTCGCATCTCTGTCCTTCTTATCAGGTCCTCTTATTTTTTTCCGCATCGTCCAGCATTTAGCTCTGTACAGCAACACCGGCCTCAGCACTGTTTTGTAGATTTTGTATTTCAGTTTCCTTAGCATTTTCCTGTCACAGATGACTCCTGGCATTTCTCTCCATTTCATCCACGTTTTCTTTACTCTCTGTTTCACTACTTTCCATGAGCCCCCTTCCGCCTCCATTACCGTCCCAAGACATTCGAAACAATCCACTTGCGCCAAAATTCCATTAATGTCCACCATCTTAACGACTGTCTCTTGTTTTCTTTCCATCACAAAAAAGGCCTCTGTTTTATTCTGCACTCATCTTCCAGCCTCCACTTGCCAGTCCACTTCAGAATCTTTCCTGTAGTTCCTCCCCTGTTCTTCCAACCAGTGCAATGTCATCTGCAATGTCATCTGCAATGTCAACTCCAAGGGAGCAGCAGTTTTTATGTCATCTGTGAGTGTGTCCAACACCAAGATAAACAGAAATGGGGCTGACCCTTGACGTAACCCCACTTTGATCTCAAACTCGTATGACTGTGTTACCAAACTGTGTTCTCACACTTGTTGTTACGTTCTCATACATTGCTCTAACTAATCTGACTCATGTCTCCTGTATTCCTCTTTTTCTCATGCGCCAGTACGACTACTTCTCGAGGTACTCGGTCATAAGCTTTTTCTAAGTCCAGAAAGGCAAGAAACAGTTTCTCCCTCTTCTCTAAGACTTTCTCTAGCAGTTGTCTCAGTATAAAGATTGCATCTATTGTTCCCTCCTCTGGCTGGAAACCAAACTAAGCACCCTCTACCTTCACTGATTGAGTCATTCCCTTAGTCTTTTGTCCAAAACTTTCTCCAGCACTTTAAGTCCTACCTCAAGTAGCTTTATACCTCTGTGATTTTTACACTGCATCCGGTCCCCCTAGATCCTTGTAAATTGTGACCAGATTGCTCTTAGTCCAAGAGTTAGGATTAATCTATTCCTCCTCCATGATATTATTGAGCAGCATTGTCACCCATCTGATTCCTTCAATGTCCAAGTACTTAATTGAAATGTTCCACAGTTATCTCAGTAGGCCCTGCAGCTTTGTTGTTCTTCAAGTTCTCTATCGCTTTCTTTACTCCTGCCACGGAAAATTGCTCCACTGGTCTACTTACTGCTTTATCTCTTCCATCTCCTGGAGCTCTTTCATTTTCCACATTTAGTAGCTCTCCAAAGTACTCTTTCCATCTTCCCTTCATTTCCTCCTCACCAGTGAGCACTCTGTCTTTCACTGCTGTCATCTGTAGTATGTCCTTCTTTTGTCTATAGCTTTCTGTCTTGCTATTTTATAGATCTGGTCCTCTCCTTCGTTCGTCTCTATATTTTTATACCATCCTTGTCAGGGCTCGAAATAGCGGCCTGCTAATGGCCAGGCGAAATGGCAGGCGAAATTCTATAGATGTTTCATTTCATTTGCGACCTCAGCAAAATTAACTTGACCTACAAAAACAAATTAGACTGTCAGGCCATATTTTTTCTCTATTTCGAACCCTGCTTGTTCATTTCTTCGCAAATTTCATCTCCTCTCCTATCCTTCCATAATTCCATTGAGCATTGCTCTTTGATGGTTTTTCGTTGTATTGTTCTGTCTCCATCTTCAGCTTCCATACTTTTGTCTTTGGAACTCTCTTCCCTTTCCTCCTTGTTCTTTCAATATTACAAGGAATGTCAGCAACCAACAATCTGTGTTGTTTACTCACTGCTTCAAAAACACAATCCTGTTGTACTATGATGTAATCCACTTGTGTGCCATTGCTCCCACTGTAAGTTATTAAGTGTTCCTTTCTTTTCTTGAAACAGGTATTGATAGCGCAGAGTTGGTTCGCTCGCATCATGCATCTCCAACCAGATATCTCCTCACTTGCTAATTGGAGTGGACATCCATTTATTACGTTTGGAATTAGCAGACATTCCAACAATCACGAAACTGCATTATCTACTTCATGATTTGGTCAACAGATATCTCGACACATTTTTCAGATTTGCCTGCATTTGCATAGCAAGCTATCATTCACATGTAAATACCCCATTAGGCTTGATCCCGGCAAAAGCACATCAGGGCTTACCTTGGCATAACCTTTTTTACAAATTGCACAAAATCAACATGCTAATCAAAACCAACTAATAATTAGAGGTAAGCACTTACAGCCAACACAATTTTGTGATAAGGGGGAGTCAACAAATAGATGTTTGTCCTGCAATCATCAACCTAAATTATTCTGCGTGGGTGATTGGGGTTGCAAAAAATTTGCAGAACAAGTCTGTAATGACAGTACAAAATATTTTTGTTGACAGCCCCTAAGTGTTCAAAATATAGACTTTTAGCCATGCAAAATCTGGGAACTGCTATAGCTTTATAGCTAGTAGCTTGAATTTGTCAGTCTAAATAAAGCTTAATGTTAAGCTTTAACACAAAATATTTTACCATCTTGTCTGCTTGAAGCAAAAACATTCTTCTAGATTTAGACAGAAATAACCGTGTGTATTACTGTAATATATTTATCAGTTATAGACCTGGAGCGAGGGGAATACCCCGAGTGAAAGGTCTATAAATGATATATTATACCGAACCTTGTACGAACTGGGTACGAGCGGGGCATTCAAAAGTCGAATTCCCCGCTCAAGCGTGGTATTCGACTCGAATACCATGCCCCAGGGAAACGACTCAGGGTACAAGTTGTCCGGGGCATGGTATTTGCTGAAAAATACCATGGTCATGTGGTACAAGCCTACTTCTCTGATTGGACAAACTTATTGTGAGGTATAATATATAATATATACTGAGTGTATACACTGATACACATACAGCCTTATATTTTCGTGTGTATAATCCCCTAAACTCACCGTATAAAAAGTCATAATTCCTGGTAGGCTGCAGTTGAGTCTTTGTTAATGTATTAGTAGACGTCATTTTCAAAACAATGCCGTGTTGAAGGTTCTCAAAACAACTATTTTCAAGACATATTCCAACAAAAATGTATTTGTCTGACAAATTTACTCCTTCAATGGCGTATCGTTGCCAAGGTTACAGTATAAATTTGTACGACCGATGACGAGCAATTCCGACTCCCTTGTTGCTTGGCAACACGAGATGAATACAAAGCGAAAATGCAAATATAAACAAGTAACAAGTTGATTCATATCTCACACATTTAAGATTTAAAGCTAGTAATTGTAAAATATAATCTATCGCCTTAATATGGCTAAAGAAATGTCCTTTATTAGTGAACTGAAAGCGACCGGCCATGGGGAAGTGTGGGACCACACGTCAGATCGCAATAAATTTCGACAGTTTGGTTGGAGGTGTACGACAAATGAAACGGCGTATTCAAATGACACTTTGATCGGGAATTGGAATGAACAGAGATTTGATATCCATAGGATGTTTCAACCACAACCAATACCGTCTTCAGTAAGTCAAAAATACTAGCTCAAAATTTATTACAATTAAATTATTAAGTCCAAAACATTTATTACAATTTCCATTTAATTTGTTGCCTGCCAAATATGTGTCATTCAGCACTTTAATAACACACGTGCAACATATGGTCACAGAATAGAAATATATACCAGAAGTCCGACTCGAGCAAAAATCTGTCCGCGTTTTTAAAAATGAATCGTCATAAATCCACGCCATATTCGCCATCCTGGCTAGTACAACCGGAACTTTGTACTAGCCAGGATGGCGTGGATTGGCATCAGCAATTAAATTTTTTGCGGACAAAAACATCAAAGGCACCGACTCAATCAAGATATCCTTCTGGTGTATTATCTATTCTGTGATATGGTGGTCAATAGGTATCCACCATCTGTTGCCTGGTAGGGCTTACTCAAACCCAATACCATCATGCAACCTTGTACTCTCAATAAAGTTCCTCATGTTTGCGAGTGCAGCGACAACCCTAGTAAAGGCTGGTCACCTTTGGTGGACATCTTTACTGTAGGTGTTATTACCAGGGAGGAACTATCATGGAACTGAAGTTTTGGCTGACCAAAAATTCAATCGACCCCAAAAAATATTATTCTGGATAATCACCTTTAACTATTAAATTTGGAAATTTTGGGTAGACAGAATTTTTTTTAAATAATCAAAATAATTCAATATACTAAACAAAAGCATTTTATGAAATGGAAAATGGGAGTTACCAAAGTCGCTTTCGAGTTAAATTACTTTAAAGGGAAAATACCTGCCATATTGAAACTTCATTGTTGCCATAGCAACGGCAGTTACGTGACTTTTGTTAAAAATTTTTAACTCTTTTGATGTTACTTTATAAAAGTGATACATTCTTTGTTTTCCAACAAATAATAATTGTCCAAAAAGTCGGACGTAAATCATTAATTTTCCATTTTTGAAAAAACTGTATCGAGCCACTGCGTCGACACTCGTGAATACAGTGGTAGTGCAGTCTGCAAGGTATAGTTTTGTTCGACTAATACGTGTATAACTTTCGTGTCGGCGTAATCCCATGTCCAACAATTTTGTTCGAATGTTTTCTAAATTGTTATAATGTTACAAATCCGTATGTGATTGAGATATAAGTAATCGACCTCGCCTCAGTGCCTCACACATAAAAAGATTCTCTGAGAATACATGGTAGTTGCTTACAGTTTTATCACTCAGTGAAATACAGCCATACATTTTCCGTCATATATTTGGGGAACTAAACTTGGTGGTGGCGCAACTGATCCCCCAATTTGTGAGATATGTTACTCTCAATTCGAAAAGACCAAATTTGAGTGTAATTAATTACAGATGTCGAAAATCGGTCCGTTTATAGGCTTTGTCCCACGTACAAAGGATAAAAGTCAATTCCCGTCACTGAAAGCCAACGTGAACGGCAAACATTTTTTCGAGACGAAACAAAAACTCAAGATTAAGCCAAAATGTGTTATTTGGCCTCCAAGAGGTCAATCTACCAAACTTGTATTCCGCTGAGACAAAAATTGGGATATACAGTATATGATATAATTGTAACACTGACTGTCTCTGTCATGCACGCTTCAGAGGTCTTCAGAGTTCAGTTTCGTTCAACTTTCCGCGCCATGTCAGGGCACCACCGCGGCTCAGGATAAAACATGGATACTCAGGTACGTCCAGTGGCGTGCTGGCAGGGGGGGCCGGGGGGCCATGGCCCCCCCAGCGAAGATTTTTTAGGGGGCGCCAAAATATAAATGGGGCGCCGAAATTGCACAAAATCACACAAAAGCACTAGTCCAAATTGGAATTTTGTCAGATCCGATGAGCCATCGAGAGAAAAAGAGTTTGGGATTGTTGATGATTGATACAGTGTTGATTATCTGATAAAACTTAATCCGATAAATATTAGTGATTTCCGATATGTCACGTTTTCTTGGCAATGTTGGCTATCGCAATATCGCGTTACTTACTACCGCACTGCCACAAGCACTGTTGACACTGTTCAAAGTGTTAGTACGTGCGCTTAATTTGAGTTCTGTTATTCGAAATACGACTTATACCAGGGATAAAAATTAACCAACCTACCTACAACTACAAGCATTACTGTCCAGTCTGTAATATCTCAAAGGATGTAAATTGTTAATGTAAAATGTGAAGTGATTTGGCTTACGATCACTTTTAAGTTTGCCGTCTACTTCATAAATGTTCGCCGTCTACTTTTCTTTGTTTAAGAAAAACGTAAGTCCTTCTATGAATTATATATTTATTCAAACTCCTGAATGTGTTGTTTCTTGCGCATTTTTATTTTATACGATGTTTTATAATTCTCAGAATTCCGTCAAATCGCCTCCCAAAACGCAAGAAATGGCATTTCAGGGGCTCTAAATTTCAAAAAGTTTCCGGGGGGCATGCCCCCTGACCCCCCCTAGAGGGGGCGCCAAATTTCCAGCTGGCCTCCCCTGGCGAACACAAGCCAGCACGCCACTGGGTACGTCGGGCGGAGGGACAAAAAGGATGAAGTGAGGGCGGATGGACAGCAAAAGGGATCAAATGCGGACGCATGTAAAATGGATAAACTAGCGGCACAATGTCAATGTCTCTTTTTCTACCAAAAAATGAGACAAAACGAATGTCTCGCCAAGTCAACACCGCTATGCCTATAGTTCATGGGTATTTTTGTCCTGTTCTGGCCGACTCACGTAAGCCAGACTGATAGTGATAGCAAGTTGATCACACGTCTTTATTTTGTAGTATGCACATTATTTTGAAACGACATACGAGTCTGGCCATGGTTCAAAAAAGCCAAACAAGATTCCTGCATCTTTAAGAAGTATTCAAGGTAATATATACTTGTCAGTGACCAATATAGCAATAACTACCCTGCATGCATTGACAAAAATGTTGATCCGGATTACACACGTAAAAACGCGCAACTTGTAACCAATGCTGTTTCTGTCAACAACTTGTTATCAGGGTGCAACCAATCACACTCCTTGAGCTATCTAGGCGTGCAGTGGAGTGTGATCAATTTTTCATTCTCTGCATGGTCAGCAGGCCGCACAGCTTTTTTAAAAGTGTTTAATAATGGTTAGCGACTAGACTAAAATCTGGTTATAGAATGTTAAAGTATGAAGCACAGCTACCAGAGAATATGACAAAGTAAACACTAAAAAAATAAACGAGCTTAGAAGACGTCTAATTTCTGGCGATTTGCGCTGAAAAGATAAAATATTATAGTTTTGTTGTTTTGCGTTGTAGCCTAATCGAGCTTATCGAGGCGTGCGATCAATCGCACTTCTTGAGAAGCCCTGACGTGTGTCAAGGTGTGCGCGTGCGATCTCACGCCATTCCCAGGAAGGCCTGGGATATGTTCGCACTGCTTGTTCCCAGCTTGTTGACAAGTTGCCAAGTTGCCATCGACTTGTTGACAACTTGCTACAAGATTGCTAACTCAACAGACTTGTTACAAGTTGTTCCAACAATTTGTTATCATCCGTCATTTTCTAACAATTTGTTAACAAGTTGTGAGTGACAACCTTGTAGCAACTTGATAAAATCATTAAAATGACAACATTGTTACAACTTGTTGACAAGATTGTTACAACTTTGTTACAATGACAACATTGTTACAACTTGTTGCAAACACATATTGTAGTAGTCCAGATCTGGCAGATCTGACTTAACATTAGGCCGAGAAAATGGGGTGAAGTTTTGGTGATCAAACTGTGTACCTATTAGTTGAATATCTGAAATCTGTACCCCTATTAGATGACCCTATATTAGACGCCACCCACCCAACCACACACCCATACGGTTCTGCATGCCATGCTTGTATCTAACATCGACTGCTTTTGTCATTTAAATAGGTCGAGAGCCAACAGCTTATCCTGGACATCAACCGGAACTTGATTCACCAGTTCTTAAATCTCAATACAATTCCTTTATAACTACATCAAGAGAGGCATACAGGCCTCCAAATTAACTGAAAAACAGACAACCATGGCGCTAAGCAAGTATAGAGGAAGCAATATTACAGTGGAATTCATATTCTGACATTAGGAATGTAAAACCAATGTCATGTTTAATTGTTAATTAATATTTAATTGTGCTCTAAAATTTAAAATTTCATGTTTGCCATTTTTCAATAGTCAAGAGTGGATTGGAATGTACGCGAAGTAGATATCAGTTAATATTTGAATAAAAAATAATGCGAGCCTGGCAGCTTAAAATCGATCATTGTAGGGTTTGGATAAATTTTATGTGTGGTTGATTTCATGTGACCTTGCATTGGAAACAAACGAAATAAAATAATGGTTATTGGACAAACCCAGGCTATTAGGCCATCCGCCACTCCTTAGAATACATACTCTTCGTGGTCCCCCTACGGAGACCACAAAATTTGTTCATTATATGCTAAAGTGATTCACTGCCATCATAAAACACAAATGTTGTCAATTGGTCAACCCCAGTGGTTAACCCGCAGGTCTCGAGAAAACTGCTAATACGTATGTATGACGTCATCCATAGGTGAGAAAATTAAATATTTTGGAAATTCAAAAATTCGACAACACCATCAGATACAGTTGCAGAAGTGCACTAAAAAACTCTATTACGCCAATTACTCTCGGTCACTCGTTACTGAGATATCACTCGTCGAGTTTTGAAAAATTTGCTGAGTAAGTATTTTCTATCCATTTTCAAACCCTAATATAGTTCACTGTAAATGTTTTGTTTTCTGTCTGCAAGGTTTTGTCACGAAATTGACTGCAGTAGAAAAGCTTAAATGTTTCTGTTGCGATAGTACCTTGAATTTAGCGCTCCAATGATGCGCTCTCTATGCATGAAAGGAATCTGTACTGATTGTGAAAGCGAGAAAGAATATTAGGAAAATGAGAACTTAGCTACTTTATAGATCCATATTTCGCGCAAACGTTTGCTGAACATTTAGTGGTATGACCGTGTTTTGCAAATCTAATTGTCGCTTGATGTCCACAGTTTTCTGGTTCAACTCTAGAGTAATCTACCGTCCTTTTATCACGTACTGAGACGTCTAATTCAAGGTACTTTTGCGTTGAAAACATTTCAACCCTTTTCCTGGAGTCGGTCTTTCGGCACGAGCTGCATTGACATGAAAATATACCAGTTACAGACTTACAGTAAACCTAATTAGAGTTTGAAAATGAACAAAAATGCTTACTCAGCACTTTCTCAAAACTTTGGTGAGCGATATCGCAGTAACGATAGATTGCAAGTACTTCGCGTAATAGAGTTTTTTTGTCCACCAGTGCAGACCTATCTGATGATGTTGTCGAATTTGTGAACTTCCACGATTTTATGGATGACGTCATACATATACAGGGTGTCTCAAAAAACTGCAACCTTTTAAACCAGATATTTTTAGAATTTGCATGATTCAGCACTAATTGATCCCAAGGGTGCGTAAACACAGTATAGATCACAGTATAACGTGGACAATTAGAACGTATTTTCAAATCCCAGGAGCATAATAAGTTGCACAGGCATTGAAATGCTAATTAGCAGTGGCTGTTATGAAAATTATAGGTTGCAGTTTTTTTGAGACACCCTGTGTACAGTGTGTCCCAAAAAATGTCCCCCTATACAAATTACTCATCTTTTGTTAAACGCGCGTTGTTATACCTCTGGGAATTTAAAATAGCTTCTAAACCGAACAGCAACACAAAATGTCAAATTACAAATTCGTCTTACCGTCAGTTCGAGTAAGAATGGTTCAACTGACTACAGAGCAACGAGTATTTGTCGTAAAACCATTTGTTTGTGAAATCACTTTGCTTCGATCGATCGCCGCGATTAATTATTTGGACGAATAAATACTTCCTCCGTTTATGTACAATTCAATTCAATTCCCAAGGTATAATAACGCACAAGAGTGATTTCTAAAGGGGGACATTTTTCTGGGACACCCTCCCTGTATAATAGCAATTCTCTCGAGACCTGCAGGTTAACCGACTGACAAATTTGCGTTTTAATTAATATGTGGTGGACCACCTTAGCATATAATTAACAAATTTTGTTGTCTCCGAGAGGGGACCACGAAATATATTTTCCAGCTGCCTTTCGACGAGTGGCGGATGGCCTATATCAAACAAGTTTCAAATACATTTCGCCAATAATCAAGAATACATTAAATATTTTAAATAAAATATACAGGGTGTATGCAACCTCAGAATTTCCCAAGAAATCCACTTTGTTCTTAAGAACAAAGATTTTAGGCCCCTAGAATTTAAAATAGCTTCTAATCGTATTCCAGGAGCATAACTGTCGAATTACTAATAGGTCGTATTACTATTTTAAATTCCCCAGGGGCCTAAAATCTTTTGTGCTTAAGAACAAAGTGGATTTCTTGGGAAATTCCGAGGTTGCGTTTTTTTTTATACACCCTGTAGATCACTATTTACTATATTTAATACGCTAATGCGTACCTAATTATATGGAATGTGCGTACAACGGAATACCTTCAGTTGTATACGCTTGTGAAAGAAGTGCAAACATGTGCACTTTAAAATATCAGATAATTAGCATTCCAACATAAATTATGTGCCAGACTGCAATATATGCGTCTTAATGTTTATGAGACGCTATTAAACGAATATCATAACTAGTGGCGTAACTCCTATGAGCTCTACCCGGTAAGAGCCGGGGGCACCCAGGCGATCGGGCTTCCAGGGAGGCACCCTGAACTGAGTTGTCCGGGGGCAAAACAAATTGTAAATTTTGTTATGTTAAAATGTCGTTTTCTGACCATCAGAATTCTGTGAAATCTTCTCCCAAAGGGCCAGAAAATGGAATTTCAGAGACTCTAGATTTAAAAAAAATTTCCGGGGTCGCATGCCCCCGGACGCCCCGAGCTTGTGCCTTCAGCATTCGTACTAAATGTTAATTCATAACTAAATGTTACAAGTTGGTATGTACAATGCATAAAAAGAAGAATTTACTGGTCATAGTGTGGAAATGCATGGAAATGCCATCTATGAACTCAGCGCTTTGTTTACGACCGTACAACGGAAAATTGCCTGATCCCTTAATATTTTAGAGCAAGACGTGTTCCTTTCACAAGATGATATGCCTTTCTATAATTATCTACTTTAATTTCCTTACAATAGATTATAATGAAAGCAATGTGTTTTGAAAGTTATACTAGATGGATGAATAGATTGTTTAATAGAAAACCTTCTTATACAGCTGTACAACTGAATTGAAAAGGATTTTAAATTTACAGTGGATATAATTAAAATTTAAAAATCTATGTAAATAGTTATGTACAAGCATATAATACAATTTTAAAACAAAGGTATAAAGATCGTTTACAAAAGTATGCAACAATTTACAATAACCTAAAGTTCGCTTATAAATTAACTGTTGCTGTCGTTATGACGAGCACTTGATATTAAAAGGAGTTCTTACATCGATCTGTTCTACATATTGGAATATCAAACTACTATATACATCCTTATAAAACATGCAGTATCACAAAAGCTCATGCATTATTACATACTCATTAGTCTTAGACCAATACTTTGTACTTTTTATCGACTTCTCAATAAGTCACTTGGTGATTATAAATACCACATCGACTGTACTGTACTATATAGGGTCACATGTTTGACATGTGAACAGTAATTAAAATTCCACTTTACACTAGGTTCTGACCGTTCATAATTCTGCATGAATTATTTCTGAAACATGTCTTCGTTTTCTGTTGTTGGGGTAGGTAAGCTGAAACGAACCTTGTCCAAAGAGCTCTGAAATAAAACAGGGAGATATATTAATTAGTTCTGGTTAAGTTCTGGTTAACACAGAGTTCGTGCTGGTCTTGAATAGTTGAATTCAAGGAGTAATTAAGGAATTTTTAAATAAAATAGCATTTTTCAAGGAGTATTTAGGATGTTTTCTTTCAAGAAAAGACAACTGAAGATAAATTCAACAATTCCTCAGATTGGCATAAATTTGTGAGGTTAAAACTGCTGAAATATCACGAACACCTAGAACAATATCGCTTAATGTTAAACTATATATAATGAGTAATAACAGGAAAACTTTAGAAAGGTACAAATTTATTAGTTACTTGATGTAACAATCTGCAAGTTGTATCATTTTAACGTTACTTTTCCCGTTTCTCGTGTCTGTAGCATCACGATTTTGCCAACTTACAAAATCTTATATACTATGGATTTTACATTTATTTAGAGAAAAGATTAATTTATTAATTAAGGACAAAAAATTCAAGGAGTATTTAAGGAGTTTTCAGAAAACTGAAAGATTCAAGGGCATTTCAAGCGCCCTTGAAAGTCAGAATTTCATTCAAGGAGTATTTAAGGACTTCAAGGAGTAGCACGAACCCTGTTAACAATACGCTCACAAACAAGCTGTTTCCTATGTACCCGCGTAACAATTCCACATCTTATCAACAAGGTGTGTTGCTAAGAGGTACGTTTAGCTTGCAATTTCCCAATTTAGATCTGCCAAAAATAACATAACTATTATCAAACAAAATAAAAATATAAGGTTGCTCAACTTGGGCGGTTTAAATTCTGCTTAAAATCGCTGCCCAAACGCGCGGTAAAAAAGTCACGTTCAGAGTTAAGAAATGTCTCCTAACTGAATTTCCCAATTTCATTAAATTGCCGAAAAGTTTTTTTCTTCTGGCTAACACCCTGTGGCAAGACATGTAGGAATCTTGTCAACAAGCTATATAACATTGCAGTTATTTCATCAATAGACCTTATGCATTATGACATTTTTTGCGGTGTGTGACTACTACTATACCAGAATGCTTAGCGAGGACCGTAATAGAAAAGGAAGGCAAATACTGGAAAAGCATTCTGGTAAGTAGTGGTCACTCACGCACAGTAAGGACAGTGGTGTATTTAATAGTAGGGAACTTTAGATTTGACGAGAACGACTTCGACTACGATAATTTTATCTGCTAATACAAAGTCAAAGTTGTACTCGCTTTGGTTCAACTGTTGCTATAAAGATGTGCTGTGCCAAAGAGAGGATGATAACAAGTTTGTATTAGCAGATATTTAACGGCAAAATCTCGTACTCGTAGACGTTCTCGTAGCCGTCGTCAAATCTAAAGTTGCCTAATAGCTGGGCAACGGGCCACTGACCCGGTTATTTTATGTTCTTGAACCGGCTTCGAACTGTGTGAAAATCTATCAGTAATAGTCATGTGAAGCTGATCTATAGTATCAAAGAAACATTTCAGCTTAGAAAATACAGTAGAATTCGCATGACTCTGATTGACAGTATATTAGTTACTGATGACAAAGATGCAATCTCTTATCTCAACTAATAGTACATTTAGGGTAGCCAATATGGCTTTCATTTTCACTGTTTCTCTTGCGTTCCAGACAGTGGTGGGTATGCACGATTTGCTTTTGCTTGCGAAAATTGCCGTTTTTTATTTGTTGCAATTTTCCCAAATGGCTGGAAAATGCATTATATCGAGACAAATTTCAAAATTTCCTGGGTCACTGGTGTATGGTCCTGGATCCCCCTGGAAGGGTGCATTAGGAGTTTGAAGCAATGGCCCCTCTATTTTTAAGATTAACCCAGTGCTACACAATTTCTTTTCTACATCACTGAAGGACACGCCATTATGCATATTAAGGTTTATTTGGTACAAGGTTGTCATTAACAACTTGTCAACAAGTTAGTGATGCAAGACGATGAGAAGTTATTGTAACAACTTGTAATAACATTAGTCGTCGTCAAACTGATCAAAAAGCAAGGAACGTCTAGTTAGAACAACCCTGGAGCATCTATACCACAACGGCAGGGACAACTTATACTTTATTTTTTTTCACAACAATAAACATTTTCGCTTTATATGCATTTAGCCTCCTCCGCAGGCAACTCTTCGTAAACGCCAGAATTGTGCAATACTTGGCAAAAATTGTCTCCGCAGTTTTAGTTCAGACCAGCTCCAATTATCCGTCACTATCCACTGTTACTCCCTCATGCCTATGAAATTATTGCGTAATTCTGCCGTTTTCCACCAAGTTGCCTGCGGAGGAGGCTAATATGCATTTTGAAACACAAATTTTCTAAGTGCTTTTTATTTATTTTTCAGTTTCGACCAAAATTAGCCCTCTAGGGCATGGGTAGGAATGCCGTTCGTACATTCAATTTTTTAAAGTTACTGAAAGGTATCTGAGTTATACAAGGCATTGTTTCTGCAAGTCAAATTTTGTTTTAACTAAGTTATTTTAAGGTGGCTCGACTGATATAGTAATCACAAAAACCTTATTCAAGATTGCGAAAACAAAACTTCATACTATATGTACAAACTCGCGTGACCATTTGTGCGCGCGGGAGTATATATTAACGAAGAACTTCCAAAATGACCTGACGTGGGCAGTTGCTCGCGTCATTACGCGTGTTATATACTGTTTTCATGTCAATTGCTGACGTCATTAAAAAATTCCATTTTTTAAAAAAAAAGCGCTATATCTCATTATTTTGTCCGGTGACCTATGTTCAAATTTTGCATGCTGTATTGCAGCGCGAAAATCTTTCATTATACCAAAAATAAAAAAATTCTGTAATGCCAAAAACATTTTATTGAAGAAAACGACATTTTTGCCTTTTGCTTATTGTTAGTTACCCTGGGTACCAGAGCCTCTTATGAAGTGAGGACACGACGAGGAGGCTCTGGTCACGCGAGCCTCCAACCTCACTTTGGTGAGTTCAATATTTGAACTCCGTTTGTGATTGGTCTAAATTTATGCGAGTCCTTTCATTGGTTAACCGACGCGATCCGGTTTGTCTATTACAAAAACCGGTTTTCTCTTTAATGTATCAAATGTTTTATTCTAATTTAATAAATATGGATGTTGAATTCTCTCAGGCGATTCGAAAATCAATTAGTTTTTCTAAAGCGCACGTTGTTCCAAAATGGTACGCATTTATTGTATTGTATTTGTGTTGTATTTATAGCTTTCGATTTCGACACTAATGCCTGTCGTACTGTATTTATACATAATATTTGATACATGTATTGTCCCTATTTAATACTCGACTAATCAAGTTTTATACCAAAGAATATTCAGCAGATTTACTGTTTTAACTGTCTATTTGTAATTTCTAACGTAAATTCGCGTACTTAAAATGATTTAAATAATATCATAGCTACCTCGAAATCCTTTGTTTCGCGAGGAATGATTAGTCCCTCATCTTTATGCATAACCTCTTATATTGATGTTCAATTAAATATTTAATATCCCAATAGTCATTAGTATGAAAAAGACACGCGCCTTTTCATTTCAACTTATTCAATCGAATGAAACCGTTTTATTGTCTCGGTAGCTATGATATTACAAACTGATAGCATGGCATTACAGTTGATTAGTGATGAAATGTCACTCGGACGTGTCGATAATCGACATTGAATTTAACCCATTGAGCCGCAATGAGAATTCTTTCCATAGTAGGTGCACGATTTTGTAGTTCAGAAGCGATGGAAGCATCTGTAATGTTTATTACATTATGAGGTGTAGAATTGGCCAGAATAGATGGGTTTCTTCGACTGCATAGTCCTTTAAATTCATTGACAACATCCTTCTCAATTTTACACATGATCATGTCTTTAAGATCTTTTGAGTCCCATACGGCATTTGCAATGGAAACACGTTCATTGTTAGCAACACCTCTTATGATCTTGGCATCTAACTCTTGAGTTTAGTTTTGCGCTGCTGTGTAGACGGATAGTCTATTGTCACCTACATTATAAACAAAAGCTCAATATTTAAAATTTGTTCAAGTATTGTACAATGTACAACTTTACTTTTATGCTAAAGCTCTTTTGATAGTTTTTACAGGTCAATTATAGTATTTGTATTTTTTTAAAACTTACCTCTACCTTAGTGGCTTAGTTTTGGAACGATTCATAACTCTGGGTTGGGAATTCACAAACAAATCGTCGTGACTCGGAAGTTCTGTTAAAAACATAGGCGTTGGCTGTAAAATATTTCGTCGAACTTCTGTTTCACACGCTTTTCTTTTCGCGGGCTTTTCATTTTTTGGCGAATCTAAAAACTTGCACCTTTTAAAGCGTTCACCAGAGTTCTCTTTGTCATTTACTATAAAGTATAAATGTTCTTTGCTCTTTAGCAGTTCTCTCAGCCGTTTCTTTAAATCTAACAAGATCGGCTGTTGCCTTTTCCAACCTTTCGAGGTTCCTCTTGCAGTTCAAACATATCGTAGAAGAGGTGCCATCCTTCGACACAGAAGTTTGGAGAATACACGACAACCTTTCAGCAAGTTTATCCCGAACTGATTTGGCGCCTTCAAAAATGTTTAGCTTCCCTCTGCCAGAAATAGGTATATTGATACCACAAATTCGACAGAAGAGTGGTTTATGTTATTATTTTGCTTATTAATAACTTCTTTTACTGGGGTGTTTTCCATAGACATATTTAATATAGTTTATACGCTCGATCGCTTTTCAGACACGCCATCGAGGCGCCATCACTGATCTGAAAATATAGGGGCGCCATCATGTCAACACTAGAAATTAGAAAACCGGTTTTTCTCTGACGTCATATCTGTAGTAAACACCAAAGTGAGGTTGGAGGCTCGCGTGACCAGAGCCTCCTCGTCGTGTCCTCACTTCATAAGAGGCTCTGGTACCCAGGGTAATTGTTAGTCTGTCTTGCAGTAAAATAATGCACGAAAAAAAAATGGGGGTAACCATGCTTCTTTTCCAACTACACGAGGCGATAGGCTATTTTGGAGTGAATTTCGTACGCGTATGTTGCCATAGTAACGAACTATCTGTTACTAAAACTAACATAATTTGAAAGTAGAAAGATCAAAATATATGAAAACCCCGATACCTGGTGAATAAAACCTAAAAATACGGAGTTCAAAAATTTCAAAGTGTTGGACACCTGAATTTTCGAAAACTGTATCGATCCACCTTAACGTGCAGAAAAGATTTAGAAACTCTTGAAATCTTGAGCAAAATTTAGAAGGGGCCAACTTGAACACCGCTCGCCGGGTTCGTGCCGCCCTCTCCCTTTGGGAGTGTATTGGGCCTTGTGCACACACAGAGAAAAACTTCACAAATTAACTGCATATTTGTTATACGTACCTGTACCCACTGTGGGTTTCCTTTCAAACTTCCATCCAGATTATTGCCAGATTCATCAGGTACAACAGTACCCAACCTCTGGTCCATTGTATAGTGGGCGCGCACAATACGTTTATGTTTAGGCCAGGACAGTCCAGCTATTTTAGAGTACTCTTTCACTTCGTTATCCTGTTGTTTGACAGGCCAAAATGAAACCTATGAAATATAATGAATAAGCCGGTTCGTTGTATACAATTATGACAATGTTTCCCAACAATATAAAAATTTGAACAACATCCGATCTATTTATAGCACTTACGTCATCCAACATTCCCTTGAAAAACATATTCGTGTTCCTTGCTAAACATACGACGGAATTGTTGACCTAAATGAAGATAATTTATATGAGAAACCTCATTATATATTGTCAAGATTTCCCAGTCACTTCGGATTATGCATCTTTATTAAGAGGATATTTTTTGGTATGTTACGTAACAAGCGCTCAAAACTAATGAGTATATATAATGTTACCTGGTTATGACTACATTCAAAAGTTTACATTTTTGTACGTCTCTCAATCGTCAAACAAACCTAAGTAATATGTTTATTTCATTTTCGGTAAAATAATGCTAAACTAAGAAGATTTTAGATGGTACGCCAAAGAGAAAACGACGTTTGAAGTTCCGCAGGCTTTGCTAATATTGCTGTAAATATGGCCGATCTGTAATTGTTGTATGCTACAGTATTTTTCAATTTTTTATTATTATTTTATGTTTCTCAACCGCCAGGTGTATTTAAAACGGTGTGAAACTTTATAAACTAGACAAGAAAGCTAAAATAAAACAAAGTAATTTTGGGAGGTACGCCAAAAAGATATTAGCTTTTGAACACTTTTCAACGCAAATACGCGACATAGAAAAAAATCGCCCCTTAACACGTCTATATTAACGTGTACTTTCTATTGTTATTATTACAGTAGTATGAAAGTCAATATTAACATACCCAAGACAGAGGTTGAACTTTTGTTAAACTCGAGTCTTGTGTACCGTTGAGAAATGTCACAAGCTCATGTCCTAAAATACATTGCAATTTGTTCATTAGAAAGACTGGGCAAATAAGATTAGCACGTTGGCGCTGCACCACTGAATTGATTGCACGTGTTTCTGTTAGATCTGCAATTCTTTAATTCACGTAGGCTACCCTAAATGAAGTGATCTGGTGTTGTATCATGATTAAATCATGCACGCGTATAACACCTCAACTCGCCTTAAATCGCATCGCTTAAAAGTCCCAATTTTCCTTAAATCGCCTTAACTCGCCTTAAATCGCCTTAACTCGCATTGCTTAAAGTCCCAATTTTTCCTTAAATCGCCTTAACTCGCATTATCTCGCGGCGAGTTACCGTCCCAGGGCAGGCCTCGTATAATATGTTCTGTTGTCTTGAATGTGGACTATTCTCACAAAAATGGTGTCATGCATCCATAATTATCAACATTTTCACCTTCGCGTAAAAATCGTACACAAGCAGTTTATGAGCAATGTACGCTTCTTAAAATGTCGATGATAAACCTATCATCGTCAATCCTGAGGTTCAACATTAAGGCGTATTCTCTGTACGCTTGAGAAAATGTTGATAATTATGGATCACCCCTAACATGTTCTTGAATGTGGACTATCATAAAGTAATCTGATGTTGTACAGAACTCATTCACTCTTTAAAATGGGTCTAAAATGGTTAGCCATGGTTATATCTTGCAGAGATAGTACATGCTCTTAAAATGTTGACTACCCTGAAGACAAAATACTAATTCGTTACAACAGATCATGCAGGGCTAGTGTTCTTGAATGTGGACTACTTGAAGTGATGTGTTGTAAGAAACTCACTGTTGAGAGTCAAGTATGATTATATAATGCAAAGGTTGGACATGCATGTTTAACATAAAACGAATACAATACTTTGAGCATCGTATCTCAATGTCACGTGATGCCAATTATCGGCGTCGATGACGTCATTACTTGATACAACGGAAGTTCCCAGTCGACCTCGCAGCTTCCTGTTAAAATAATTTCAATATTAGCAACATATTCTAGGTGGGGAAGATTGGGGTACGTACCACATTTACTTCATTAAACGTCACCCTAAAATAATGTATCGCATTAATTCTTGGACCAAGATAAAAAAAGGGCAACTGTGATTCGATTCCTTCAATATGCAGTTGTCTGATAATAATTGCGCCGAAGTCGTATGCGCTCAATTTCAAACACCACAGGATTCTCCGGGTACCTCCTGTAGTAACACGTAAGGTCCTCTAGAGAAAACAATTTAAAGAGAACTGATAGAGCTATCCAAAAATTGTAATAAAGTTTCGTTAGGAAACACGGATGATGTTTCGCTTTTCTACTTCCAAATGAATGTACTTTCTGCAAAATTTTGTACCAATCTTATCATTTCAAGACATTTATATATAATATCATCAACCTCACAGGGTAGATATCCGTTGTTATTATATACACAAACTCTGGATATGAGGTATTCTGCAATCTGATTGGTTCTCTACTAGCAGGATATTAGCTCATATCCTGCTAGTAGAGAAAAGTAGAGAAATGGCTGGCAGATTTGGACAATTAAATGAAGAGGAAATTCAAGTTTTACTTGAAAAAAGTACGCCAAAATGTTCTGTTCATATCCAGAGCTTGTGTATATACTGTGATATATATACACAAGATACTCACTCTCGTCGCATATGACGGATAGCCGACTCGGCGCTATCGCGCCTCGTCGGCTATCAGCTCATATACGACGAGAGTTCGTAAATATTCACCTGTTTTCTATATAAAGACATATCGTATCATCCAGGGTGCACACAATTGGCATTGCAGTCACAGGATAGGATCGAACCAGTTTAATCCACGCACTGATGGTAAAACTACAAATGCGACAATATATTTTATTTTATATTAAATACGCAAATAAAAATCCTTTCTATATCAACGTGCCCACATGAGAACAACCATTCCCACCGAATTTTTTTGCTAATTTCAGTCCTCAAACCTTTTGGTTCAGAATAAATGCGTGCATCTTATATGTTCAATCAAACCGATTATACCAGACTTTCGTGTTTGAAAATAACCCTTTGTTTCAAGGCACCATATGTATATACTAGTGTAAATAGGGGATCCAAAATTCCAAATTAAACGTAACAACAAACTAACCTGTCAGTAAGTTGTAGGTCTTTAACAGAAGGCAACAAGACGTAATCGTCAACTCCATCGAACAACAATGCATGGTTTTCTCTGAAACAAAAAGTAATATGTCGTTGAGCGAATACACTCAATACGTAAGACACCGTTTTCGCTCTTTAAATTTTTTGTGTTTTTGATGCGGCGCTTATTTCACAACGGATGCTGCCTTCACAACGGAATTGCGCATTTCCAAAGTTCTAGATACAGGTGTATGTACCACAGAATACCACAAAAATTTACATGTTCCATATCTTTTGTTAAATATATATAATGTGGCTTCTTAATATTTTTTAGTGTAGTTTATCGATATATTTTTTCTTCCTGCATGGGGGTTATGAGGCTAGATTTCATAGCTTTTCAATTGAACATTCTGTGGAACAAACTCTAATGTACCACAGAATACCAGTGCAGAGATAAATAAGCAACGGTTTATCAAATTGCACCAGGATTTGGTGTGTCATGTTGTGTGATAATACTGTAGGATATTGCTAACTTAATTTAGTGAAAAGTAAATACTAAAATCAATCATTTTGAAAAATTCAGTTTTTCAATGGTAAAATTGATTCCTCGGTGTGATTCCTGTATAGTAATAATGTTGTGTTGCATAGAAAAAGTAGTGATCAACATAAATTATACTGGTTTGCAAACTTATTTTTAAACTTTCGAAATTTACAAGCATTATGCGGGAAAAAGTATCAAAAATATAGAATGTTATTTTTTGTTAATCCTGATTATTTTTAAGAATTTTTATGAAAATATTCATTTTTTGTTTTTTATATGTCAATTAAAACTAAAACTAATATATATTCACAAAAATAAAGTATTTATTATATAAACATAAGTGTGTGTGTATAGAGTTTTATGCCACTGAGAAAAATCGTATTTAAACACACGTAAATTAAAAATACGATATTTTTACGTGTGAAAATATCATTTTTGCTAGCCAATCAAAAGCCTATTACTATTTGTGTACTATTTACATATTTGTTTTGAGTTTCTACATGAATTGTCGTTTGTTTATAATTTGTTTATAAAATAAACAGAATAGTACATGGTTGCTTGGAAATATGGAATTTATTTCTCGTGTTGAAGAGAATATTGCTCACTCGTTCGCAACGCTCACTCGTGAGCAATATTCTCTTCAACACTCGAAATAAATTCCATATTTCCGCGCAACCATGCAATATTCTCTATATAGTATATTTCCTCCAAATTTTATAAGATCAATAAATAAGACTGGTATTCTGTGGTACCGTGGTATTCTGTGGTACATACACCTGTAGGTGCCGTATTTAGCAAAACTATAGCAAATTTTTCTCAAAATGAAAAACAGAAATACGCCCAAACTTAATCGCAAGTCTTGAAATGTGAAACGTAAACTAAGTTTATTTTTACAGGCAGACCACATCTTGCCGACTCCGTAAAGTTTATTTAATGCCTTTATAGTACTGTTTGCTCAAACTTCAAAACAACTCGAATTAACACATTAACGTTTCTTTGTGACTTGTTAATCTCAGTTGAATGAAATATCAAAAAGAACGTAGCTACAAGCTTACCTATCCTGACAATTTGCTTGTAATCTGGACCAAATAACATGTTGCTGTCCATACACGAATACCCCTAGCCGCCCTCCTGTGATTGTGGTGTCATAGACGTCCCCAGAATCCGCGAGAACAGAATCGCCTTCTTTAACAATCAACCTGCAATGTAGGTGGAATACAATTTGTTAGGAAATGCTCGTCTTCGTTCAACGATAGTCAGGCATAATATCTACTAATTGAAGTCTCTCGTCATATTTTTACCAATTCAAAACCTCGACTTCCTCAGCACCTCACCTTCACCTAGACCTTATAGTAGCAAGAAACATCCTAAGGGAAGCCTTAAGCTTGATTCAGTCAAGATAAGTCACCTCCAATAATGGTAAGTGAAAACATTTTTCACTACTGGCGCGGTCGTCGGATAAGCACACTTCATCTCTGAAGACCTGATTCCACGGCGAAATTATTCGCGAGAAATTGTGTCTGCAGAATACGGATGGCTGCACATCAGTGATTCTATTCAATTTCCCCACTTTTTTCGCTTTCGCAGTGAGTAGAACTAACTTCTACTCACTGGCGAAGCGAAATTTTTTCTCGCGAAGCCTGATTTATGTTTTCTGCGCATGCGTCAATTGATTTCGTGCGAAATTTTTCGCATTTCGCTGAGAAAAAACACTCGTGGAATCAGACCTTGATATCGTGGGTTCGATTTCGCTGCGCACTCAAATAATGTGATGCGAGTCCATGCTCTACCGAAAGTCGTGGGTTTTCTGCATGACCTAGGGTGTGATAGGGTGTGATTGCTCTGTCTGTCTGTTTGTCAAACTTTACCTTATTTTGCCAACAGAAGGTCGATATTCGAGATAAAATCTATAAGCAGTCCTGTGTTCCCATCCTTGCATGATAGGATCATGCCAGAGTAACGACACCTAAACATGAAATATGAAGAAGATGGTGTGTATAATATTACACGAATTGAAATTAATTTTGTTCCAATCCTGATCTTACCTGGTCTGGAGTGTCCCTAGAATGCCATAGAGCTTGGGCAAGATCAATGCCAGGACCAGTGTTACTGTTGATGAGCTAAGTAAGTTAATAATCAAAATAATAATAAACTTTTAAGAACAATTAAATTTTCGTAAATATATGTTACACGCGGCATTGCCAATCCTTGCTGTAACTTGCAACGCAATTTGGACACAGGGCGATGTAAGATAAAAGGTTTATTCGCGGAGAAATTGTGAGCATGAATCTCGTTTTACTTTGCCGATATTTTTCTTACTAAACATGCCCAGAAGGCAACAACGAAACGAATGAGAATGATAATATTGTTTTTTTTTGTGTGCGTACATTTCCACATAACATGGCTCTGTGCAGAAATTGCGTTGAAAGTTGGAGCAAAAGTTGCCCGTGTAACGTGGCCTTTAATGTCTTCTTTTCTTTGCTCTTCCCCTATAATTTCTTCCAAATGCAAAATATGACATATTCAAATCCACCAAACCTACCTTTAATTGAAGACCTTTAATACCAGCTTTATACGTATTCTCCTCAAGATTCAGATTCTTATGTCGCCACATGACCGCGTAAAACTTCCTATTGGACTGGTAACCAAACACAAAGCCAATGTAGTTCAGACCTTCATCCGTATTCACAAACATTGTGCCTGAGAAATCTACTGGACCGTACCGTTGATTTCCTGCAGTTGGACAAAAACGTATCAGTTAGTCCTCGGCAAAAATGAAAACATTGTAAGTTGCGGAAACATTAAGAAGTTTAGAAAGTTCCCAGTTTGCTCACACTTGGAAACATTGTTGGGGGAAATCTGAATGTTTCACCCACTCTTGGTAGCATTGTTACAGAAAAACAATTTTCGCAAGTGTGACTTTTCAGTGTTGCGGAAGCGATGTTTCCTATTTTGCTCACCTTTGGTGCAGATGCTTGGGAAACAATGTTTCGGCAACAATGTTTTCTGGTTTGCCCAAGGCGTTAGCTGGGCTGTCTACCTTGACGCGTTAGAGGTATCGTGTCGTTAAGGGCCCAGAGCTCAATACATAACCCATAAAAGTTCAATAAATACTTAAATACATTTCCAAAACATTATTTACTAATTACTCTACAACATTGATTTTTCTATGTGATCGATAACGATCAATTAAATGATTGTTTTCAAAGACATATATTTTGCCTTTCCTGGTGTTCATTTAATTGTTCCTTTTCAATTCATACTAATTTCAGAAACGGCAAACGTAGTTAGTGGCTATCGTTCTGGTTTTCAAGTACGAATAACTATAATCTGTGGCGGCTGATTTGAGGTAACGTAAAGTATCAAATCTAACACGAGAGAGACTACATGTCAATTTCACGACAACGCGTTTTGCACTCAGGTTCTGGAGTGGATAATTCTCAAACTCGTCCATTAATAACTGAGGAACAAAATACGGCGACCGCCTCGTTTTTCAACACACATTTTCATGTCTCAGATCACTATAATGAACCTCTTCTTGTATATGACATATAGTATTACTTGACAGTTGATATATTATTTGTAAACATACCTATCAGCATCGATGGGCTGCTCCTGTTGGACTCATGTTGAATATCTCGGCCCTACGAAAGAATAATGACGGTTTGCGAACGGCAAGCAATTGAATGCATGGGTATGATGCATTTACTTTCTGTTCCTATGAAAGCATTCAGGTGGTACATATACTGTATGCAGTTGGCTGTGAAATATGCATCACGTTTTGAAAGTCAGGTTTACACGTGAGATAAGCATAAGGAGAGATAAAAGGCAAAAAAGTGTAGAAAAATGCTTCGACATAAGTACACACGTAAATATCACATTTTGTCAACAAGATGTGTTCGCAATAGTCTTGTAGCAAGCTTGTCAACGAGTTGAAACAATGCTGTCATTTTGTCAGGTTGTTACAAGGTTGTCACTCACAACTTATTGACAAGATGTTCAATTGGAGGACGATAACAAGTTGTTGGAACAATTTGTAACAAGTCTGTTAAGTCAACAACCTTGTAGCAAGATGTCAACAAGCTGGAAACAAGCAGTGCGAACATATCCTGATTACGAGTTATTGAAACAGCATTGGCATACAAGTCTGCTGCAAGTTTGTTACAACTTGTGTGTTCTTACGTGTGTACAAGGTTAGCATAAGAACATTTCAAAGGATATTCCTTCTGCTTCTCTTTGCAAGTCCAAGACGAAAGTTTTCGTTTGTATTTTTTTGTCAAATTCCTACTTATGCTTATCTCACTCGTATGAACAAGGCGTACGTGAGATATTAGGATTTAGTAGAATCATACTAGTATACTATTGCAAATGCTGTAATTTGATTGGCTACGCTACTCGCTATCTAATTGTCGATAGATAGCGAGTAGCGAAACAGCCATCTCCTCGGCGGGATTTTTAATGAATTTATTTCAATAAATTATGAAAAACGTTTTGAAATACTGTTTTCTTGCTGGTTTCTACTAAACAAGTAGATTACTCGCTCTCGATTTCTATGAGATGATAGTTCATTCGGGCTTCGCCCTCGTCAACTATCACCTCATAGAAATCTTGAGCTCATAATCTAATTGTTAAATAGTTGTTTTTATCGTAGTTTCTCTAGAGGTAGAATTTGAATTCATCATTTACTTTTTGGCACTTTTCTAGAAGTACATGGGCTCATATTTCTTCGGTTTCGTAATACACTAAATAATTTTTCACCTCATTTGAAATTGTCCACACATCACTATCAGTAGCCTGTCCATCAAGCCACACAACAAAATGATCAAGGAAAGACGTTTTGTGAATATTGGCCACATGTGGACATGAATCCTTCTTATCTGGGTAACCATCCCCATCAAAATCTTTGTTACATAGATCACCAACTTCAACACCTGAACAACGATTATATTATGAATATGCATTTAAAAATAGTTTTCGAAACAAATTGATGCGGTGAACAAAACATGTGTTTTTGGAAGGGCTTAGTCTGTAACGCAATCCCAGAGAGTCAGTTTTCGGATAATAATTTTACCTCTGCAAGAAGGAAACTTGAGTATAGGTGTCAACCAGCCGTGTTTGGTATAGCCGGACTGGGAGCACCCTTCACATGTGACTGAGACGAAATTATAATTAGACAATTGCATTGTGCAGATATCGCTAGTTCGCTACCCAGGGCTCAAAATAACGGCCGATAGGTCTCCGGTCAAAATGACCGGTCAGCTTGATTTTAGCTCGGTCAAAATCTGTTTTTGACCGGTCACTAATACGCATATACTAACAGTGAAACAAATCATAAGAATTTATTCTATCTATCTTTTTTTATTGTTTCACAGTGACGTTCTAAACGCTCAAGACGTTAGCAATCACCGTGTATTTAGGTGAATAGGCAACGTCATCAGTGTTACTGTAGTGCTTTCTGGGAAATCTTTATCATAAGGATTTAAAATCCTAGCGGAAGGCATGAAAATGTGGTCGGTCAAAATGACCGGCGAGGTTTAAAAGTGACAGTTCAACAGGCATTTTTGTCCGGTCATTGACCGTTGACCGGCCGTTATTTAGAGCCCTGTACCAAGTAGCAGAGATGAAAGGCATTTGTACTAGCCGTAGCCACTGTGCCACTAACACCTCATACGGGCTACTTTAGTGTAATTTATGTCCAATCTATTTTAAAATGATAACCTACCAATGGCATCAAATGTTAGGTTAAGGTGGCTCTGATCAGGATTTTGTACCAAAGGACAGTTGTCTTCAGTGTCTGGTACACCATCATTATCGCTGTCGTCATCACATGCGTCACCTACGCAACAAATGTTATATTGCGGTCTTAGTTTTTATATACTTTTTATATGGTTTTTATCCCAGGATCAAACTGGCTAGTATGAGATAAGCCAAGCCGGTGGGAGTTCGTTGGCGAGAGTTTATATGAGAATTTCCTCAACTTTGATTGCTTGATCAAAGACAAAAAAGTAGCATTGTAGTTCACAAGCTAGGGTTTACATGAGAACATTCTCAACTTTTAATTCTTGATCAAACGAGATCACGAGTTATATAAGAGTGGCCAGTCGGAAGTTTACATTGCCAGATCCTAATTCAACATTCATGGCTTGATCAGATGAGAACGAGAGTTACATGAGAGATGAAAGGCGAGGTTTTACATAAGAATTTCTGCAACTTTCATCGCCTTGGTCAAACGAGAAGAGTTATATTTTAGCGTCCTCGTGACCAGAAATTAGCTCAACCCCATGCAGGTAGGCCTTGTCCGCCATTTTTGAGTGGCACACCGCACGATGAAAGTAGACAGCAACGAGAGAAAGAGTGAATTTAGTGAAGTAAAAACACAGTGCTAATGTTTATAAGTACTATTTACTTCACTAAATCACTCCTTCGCTTGTTGCCGTCTACTTTCATCGTGCGGTTTGCCACCAAAATGGCGAACAAGACCTGGTCGCATGGCGTGAGAAAGGCTAATTAATCACGCACTTTGCGTCTTTGCTTCTTTCTTAAAATCATTGTAAGATATTCTCACCAGATTTGTCGCCATCTTTATCTGCTTGCTCAGCATTTGGAAGGTTAACACAATTATCATAATCATTGAAAACACTATCACCGTCTCTAAGAAAGGATGGGAAACTATGTTAGTGCATAAAACCCGTTTTCAAAATTACCCAATAATCATCTGCAGATGTGGCGCCAGGAATTGCTTGACTTTCATTGGCACACGATAAAAGAACACCAAAGAGCGGTTTCAAACTTGGCTGACGAGAGAAAACTGTCCCTGGCAGATCACGTGTATTATACAGTTTTGTGGGATAATTATTACCACCAATAATCGTAATGGTCAAAGGTGTTGCTTGATGGCATGGCACATGCATCAATATAAATCTTCATGCTTTGAAGACCTTTGAATAGTCACCTTAACCCTGTTTGGTGACAACGTCATCCCTCAAATCTAGATGTGAAATTTGATTGGTAAATTTCCATATTAAGAACCTCAATTTAGATACAATCCTACTCCTAATCCCAACTCTCATCTAATTCTATAATCCTAATCCCAACCCTCATCTAATTCTATAATCCTAACCTTAATCCTATCCATATTACTGTCTCAAAATGTGACAGTAATATGGATAGTCGCCAAATACTATTTTAAATGTTATTGTTTTCTAAATCTGCTATTTAAGTTCGTGTGTCAATAGACTGCATGACACTCAATAATACTGTATATACGTTCAATATTATAAAGTTTTAAGGAGTCTTTGCACGTTATAAAGTTAACATACCTATCATTCCCACTAGAGCCATCACACGCATCTCCATAGCCGTTCTGATTACTGTCCGCCTGAAAAGAAAATTGGTTCAAATAAGCTTGCTTGCTTAGGTTATGTGTTGATGCCACAGTGAGTTAACCCACGGGAGTTTTCAGGTGTCAATATAAAGAGTTAACTATGATGTTGAAATTATGTTCAATACCTGATTTGAATTAATATTATCTGGACAATTATCACACTTATCACCAACACCATCAACATCTGTGTCTGTTTGATCTGTGGTATTTAGCTTTGGACATCTGTCATTTGTATTGAGTAGACCTACAGTATATTAAGAATGGATTATTAGAACTTGTAAATGATCAATGAGAGTTGCTTGTAAGTAAGAAGAACGTTACGCTGTATAATTGTTATTTCATGTTATTGCTGTTGCTGTTTCTACTGTTGCTATTGCTGCTGTTTCTGTTGCTGCTGTTTCTGTTGTTGCTGTTTCTGTTGCTGCGTTTCTGTTGCTGCTGTTTCTGTTGCTGCTGTTTCTGTTGCTGCTGTTTCTGTTGCTGCTGTTTCTGTTGCTGCGTTTCTGTTGCTGCGTTTCTGTCGCTACTGTTTCTGTTGCTGCTGTTTCTGTTGCTGCTGTTTCTGTTGCTGCTGTTTCTGTTGCTGCTGTTGCTGCGTTTCTGTTGCCGCTGTTGCTGCGTTTCTGTTGCTGCTGTTGCTGCTGTTTCTGTTGCTGCTGTTGCTGCGTTTCTGTTGCTGGTGTTGCTATTGCTGCTGTTTCTGTTGCTGCTGTTTCTGTTGCTGCTGTTGCTGCGTTTCTGTTGCTGCTGTTGCTATTGCTGCTGTTTCTGTTGCTGCTGTTTCTGTTGCTGCTGTTGCTGCGTTTCTGTTGCTGGTGTTGCTATTGCTGCTGTTTCTGTTGCTGCTGTTTCTGTTGCTGCTGTTGCTGCGTTTCTGTTGCTGGTGTTGCTATTGCTGCTGTTTCTGTTGTTTCTGTTGCTGCTGTTTCTGTTGCTGTTGCTATTGCTGCTGTTTCTGTTTCTGTTGCTGCTGTTTCTGTTGTTGTTGTTGTTGTTGTTGCTGTTGCTGTTGCTGTTGCTGTTGTTGTTGTTGTTGTTGTTGTTGTTGTTGTCGTTATTATTGTTGTTGTCGTTATTATTGTTGTTGTTGTCGTTATTATTGTTGTTGTTGTCGTTATTATTGTTGTTGTTGTTGTTGTCGTTATTATTGTTGTTGTTGTTGTTGTTGTTGTCGTTATTATTGTCGTCGTCGTCGTCGTTATTATCGTCGTCGTCGTCGTTGTTGTTGTTGTTGTCGTCGTCGTCGTCGTCGTTGTTGTCATTGTTGTTGTTGTCGTTGTTGTTGCTGCTGTTCATGTTGTTGTTGTTGTTGATGCTGATGTTGTTATTGTTTTCTCGCCGACAGTTCAGTCTCTTAACAAACAGATCATAATTCTCACCATCTCCGTCTATGTCGTCATCACATTCATCCCCAATCCCATCTCCATCGAGATCCTGCTGAGCAGTATTTGACGTAGTATTGCAGTTATCGCAACCATCACCGACACTGTCACTATCACTGTCTTTCTGGTCATCGTTTGCAGTGAAAGGACAATTATCCTGAGATAATCATACAACATGTTATAATACACCTGCATATTTAAGTACTAGGTACAAGAACAGGCATGTACTTGTGGGGGCTGTTGATGGCGCAAAAGCTAATACATGTGCCTTTCATCTTTGCGGCCGAGGTTCGATTCCTGCAATATGCCATTGTCTGATCAAAATTTCGTCTTAGTCGCTTGTGAGAAAAACGCTGCCAGTTTGAATCCTACGCATAATCAAGGTTGCCAGAAAGAACGTCGCATACAATGGCTGCGGTAGTTCTCGCTCAAACCTGATATATAGTAATGAGTGCAGTTACTTTTTACCCCAGTGACCGGGTCTCATCACGAAGTATACATTTGTCTGATTATAATTTCTTCTCAGTTGCACGTAAAGAACTCCCAGTTTGTCTTTACCTAACAGCCCACGTTTTCTCCGGATACCCCGGTTTCCTCCTGTAGTCTCCTGTTGTAATACTTCGGGATGAAAAGGGATGCGCTTGCTGCATCTTAAGTAAGTTTGGACTATACAATGCTTATGTGTATTGGTTAGTATAATGTATAATAACATGGTTTCGAGTACATTTGAATAAAACATGCACAAGTAAGTTTTATATTTCAAATAGCAAACATGGGATAACAAAAGGGAACTTTGCTATCAACATTCGCACTTTATTCGCCTTGATATGAATATGAAAAGTGTCCATAAGTCCATTGGAAGAATAAACGATCTTAAATGGCCTAAGCACATTTTCTTTCTGCATATAATTAATCTATAGTAATAACAATCTGAACTTACAATTACATCCGGGATATTATCATTGTCGTCATCAGGATCACAATCATCGCCATCACTGTCATCATCATTGTCACCTTGACCTTCGTTTGGAACATACGGACAGTTATCCTGGGGAAAACAAAATATGCCTTGTTTATGTTACTGAACAAAACTTGCCAAAGCAAATGCAATTGGTAAATCATACACAAAATATAGTTTATATTAGTGATTTGAAACACAGAAAAGTGTGTCGAGTTCAAATCAAATATAATAGACTTCGAATGTCTCGTACAACTTCACAAACCAAGATATTCAACGTGAAAGTTCTCATGAATAATATTAATGAATGAGGAAAACACAAATGAAGCAACACCATATCGATGTGTTCATCTCAAGGAAAATAAGCTTGAAATCGATCTAAAATTGCTCGCACGCATTTAAAAGTTGGCTAATGCGGTTATTTGCTTGAAATAGTTTGGTTCAAAAATTTCAAAGATGGCGCTTACCCTTCTACAATGCGGATCAAAACAACTTAAGCCTTTATCGGGTATTCCGTCTAAATCAGTATCTGGTCCACACTCCACACCATTACCTCCAAAACCATCTTTACACTAGGGATTAAAATGGAAATGAGTAGAAATAAAGCACCGCGTGCATACAATCTGCAAAGACTTGAAACTTGTAGATATAAAAATGCGTCATAAATTTTCTTATCACTTCAGACATGTTGGTGGCACAATGGTTAGTACGTGAGCCTTTTCGACCGGGATTAAAATCCTGTAAGAAAACCTGTGTTGTTTCGTAGAGTCGAACTGGTAGCACTTTCTCACATGCGACTGAGGTGAAATTATAATCAGACAACTGCACAATACCTCAGTTTACAGGTATGAAGCCCAATTCTTTTGTTCTTTAAACTAGACTATAGTGCTATGTAAAATGTTTCGGTGTGACGAAAAGAGGCTATTATTAAGCCTCGTACAGAAGAGCAGCTTTTCCATAAAGATCGCTCTTGTGCGTGAAGAAAACTCCTCCAAGCTAATAATACCAGCTTACTTCTTGTTCAAAGTAACACTGATACTGATCTAATTCATCTTTTGGAATGTTGATGATACAATGGCTAATGCTGTGCCTTTCACTTCTGGGACCTGGGTTCGATTCTTTCAATATGCAATTGTCTGATTATAGTTTCACATCAGCCGTACATGAAAACAGTATTTCCAGGTTGACTCTACCAAACAGCACAATTTCTCTCCGGTAATTACACTGGATCAAAAAGGAATGCAGTCTAAATAAAGTTACTTTGGTTAAGTTTAGCTTAGTTTTACCTCACATGAGAAGCGCCCAGATCCCTGCGAAGTGCAAGTTGCGTTGCTATGGCAATCGCTGACGCCAGCATCACAGAAGTCTCCTGGATCACATCCACTGTATCCATTACCAATATAACCTGCATTGCAAGCACCGCACTTGTAACTACCCTAAAAAGAAAATATAGGAAATCTTTTCTACAGTACACGTCTGATTATTGAGATCATAGATTGCGAATATCAAGACCCGTCAAGGACCAAGCAATTGATTTTCTCACATATGAAATTCGCAATGTATTGTGTCTATCCAGCACCTATTTAATGTTCGTAAATCATCAACTGCGCTCGCCTAAACTGCTCTCGCCTCAACCCCTTAAAACCGCCAGCTACGCAGGCTAGTCTAAGAGCAAAATGGATATTATTTGGGGGCAGATTACAGGTAAATTTTAAGAATACAAAGCTGGCTTTTTCCCTGGATAGATCACCATCCATCACAATCCAAAATGGCGTAGCTATTAATGATGAAAAAGTTAAGTTAATCATATTCAGCCATTCAGCCCTTCCAAATGACATCACAACACATAATGTGATGTTTTGTTTGATTTCCGCCATTTTGGATGACAAATATACAAAACTAATTAAGAACAATCTATGCGTCAAATACAGTCTTTCATTAGCCTTCAAAGCAAGGCTGCGGTTGTTGCCTTTGTGCGAGAATTTAGAAAGGCCACATTCTGCCAAATTTAATCAGGCACTATCGCTGCTGTCGCGATGATTTTTGCCAACCAAAATGGCAGATTATTTAGCGTGACGTAATATTCTTGTGTGGTTACAAAAGCTGAATAGGAGGAAAATCAGATATTTCTCCTGCACTCTCGGTCCTTTAGCAATGGCGGATTTCTATTCCCGAGCAATGCTTTGCCTGCCTTCAGTGAGCAATTGATTGCCCTACGCAGTGTTTCTTAAGATACTTACAATCGTATTGATGCATTTCGCATTCCTATCACACAGGTGACCCCCTTCTAAACATTCATCTATATCTTCACACGTTTGTTTTGTTGTCTTCGCTTGCTCTAGACCAATCCCCGAGGGAGCACTTCCCCGGTGGCCTGAGGGACATCCACCACAACGATAGCCAGGTGAAAGATTTGTGCAGTTTGAATTACATGGCGATGCACGAGTACACTAAGGAGTTGAAAACACAGTCATTAGGTTAGTTAGTATATACTGAACCGTTCTCGACAAATTTAACCAAATTATTGAGAGCATCTCGAAGAATATCGAGAAGGAATCAAGGGCGAAATTCATTTCAAAAAGTGTGGGGGGGGTGGAGCCTGCTAATAGTTATGGATGCATGTAACATGTTTAACGTTTTCAAGACATTTCCGCATCATTTATAGACACTAGTCTTCCCGACAGGAGCGTAACCTGGGGGTGTGAGTTCGTTTTGCCAGACGAAAGGGCGTGGTAAAGGGGCCGGCCGACCAAAACCAAAATTGTCTATTGGGGCCTCATGCCGCCAGCACGAGGGCGTTAGGGGTAAGCTCGCCCAGAAAATTTTGAAATCTAGAGTCTGTGAAACGCAGTTTCATGCATTTTGGCGGAAGACTTTACAGAATTCTGGTGATCAGAACATGTCGTATGAACAAAAGTGGAAAAAAGTGGCGGGGATAATTACATATTGATCCCCCTCTGCCCAAAAAGTGTGTGTGTGTGGGGGGGGGGGGTTCGTCCCCCCATTCCCCCCAGGATTGACGCCCTTGGAAGGAATACCAACATCTCCCTCATTTACGCCTATAAGAATGCATCAAGAACATTTTTCAAAGTTCGAGCCAAGCATACTCGCAGTACGCAAACTCGAAGCGGACTCAATCTCTTATACTGTGATAGTAGTAACTCAGTCTCTGTCAATTGTAGACGCTAACTAGTTCGATATGGTTCGTCTACTGTAGTTGTACATGCAACCTGTATATCGAGGAATCTTCATCTTCGAATCGCGTTTCTCGAAGTGATAGCTTCGCGATGTCTCGAAGCCAAGCCCGTAACGTTGGGTAAAACTCAGAGGACAGACTTTGTAAATGACTGCACTTGATACGTCTCGTACTCGGCAAACAAACTTAAAAAGCATGTTTAGCACATAATCAATAAAATAATGCTAAAATAAGGAGATTTTAGAAGATACACCAAAGAGAAAACGATGTTTGAAGTTTAGTAACTTTTGCTTATAGTGATGTAAATATGGCATCAATGTTTATAGCATCAATAATAGTTGTAGTAAAATTTACAATTTCTTCCTACTTTTTATGTTTCTCAACCGCCAGATGCATTTAAAAAGGCAGCTAACTGTATAAACTAGAAACAAAGTAATTTTGGGAAGTATGCGAAAAAGATTTTAGGTTTTGAACGCTTTTCATCGTAAATACGCGATATAGATAGCACTCTGGGTCTACGGTTTCTCGCTTGAGACGCGCTCGTTTCGCTAAGTTAAGTTTATTGAGAACGACAACACTGCACCTAGTTAAGATGTTTACCAACCTCATTAATATCAACACAGCCGGTCCCATTCCCCTCATAACCTGGCGGACAATCTCCACATTGATAATTTCCAAAGTCCAAATTGCGACATGTCACACCAGGAAAACATGGCGACGGTGCAGCCAGACATGGGCCTAAAGAGAACTTCTACATTTAGGTTTCCGTGTTTTGAATAGAAAAAATAACATGGTGATGGTATAGCCTCCTCCGCAGGCAACTCTTTGGCAAAAAGCTTGTAATTTGTTAATGTTTTTTTGTGATTTAACAGCGAATATTATCCAATTTTGCCGAGCGTGAAGACTGAGTAGGGGTTAGGGGAGAAAAGACGAAGGGAGTTCTTTTTTCCTCGCTTCTTTTTCTCCCCTCGCTTGATTCCCAGTGATCCCTAACTGTCACCTCACTTTAGAACTCATTCTTCTTTAAAGCTCGGTTAAAACACTAAATTCCAGAGAATATTCGCTATTCCCTCTATTCCCAATATTCCCTCTATAAAATTCGCGAAGATAAAAAATACAAAATTACTTGTATAAAATATCTATTACAAAGTACAACATTGGAGTTTTCATACTACGTATTTGAAACCTTTCAAGTGCCGGGCGGAAGAGTCTGCTTTGGCGTGAGTGCCGGGCGGCACTGCTGAGTGCTGGGCGCTGCCGCCGCCCACCGTGGGCAGAACCCAATACGAAGTAGTGCGACAGTATAGACACACCGTCTCTAACTTACATTGACTGGGAGTGACGCATGTCTTACATAGACCACAGAATGGAAAACTCCCCTCTTCTGCCCACTCACGCACGTGACATGCACGACACCCGTTCTTTCGATACGTGCTCGTGTATCCCGCGAGACAACACGCGCAGGTCGTGGCACGCGTGACGTTGTTGTAACTACCGGGAGGACATAACTGACACGGAAAACCTGAAAGTACACGAAGTGTATACTAGATTAGTTTCCAAATGAATATATTATTATTATATGTCCTAGTTTTTGCCCAAGGTAGTCTTTTGTGGTAGATTTTTTAGTAGATTTTTGATCAGCGTAGGTAGCGCCTAGCGGTCTTAGAAATGTAAAATCTATGTCTTTTGTGGTATATTCTTGCAAATCTAAACTTTAAACTGTTAGTTCCCAGCTTAGGTAGAAAAACATTTTGGCGGTACATTCCAACTAGCCTAAACTTCATGCAGCTTGTTCTTAGCGTAGCCTAAACTTCATGCAGCTTGTTCTTAGCGTAGCCTAAACTTCATGCAGCTTGTTCTTAGCGTAGCCTAAACTTCATGCAGCTTGTTCTTAGCGTAGCCTAAACTTCATGCAGCTTGTTCTTAGCGTAGCCTAAACTTCATGCAGCTTGTTCTCTGGAATGCGTTGCCTAGCACTATTCAGACTAATGACAAACTATCAAGCTTTAAAAAACAACTTAAAGCATTTTATGTCGAAAGACTAAATCAAGTATTTGATGGCGATAATGTTCGAACGTTCAAACTTGTATGTCCCAAATGTCGACGTGTAAATGTAATGTCAGTTTGTACTTGTTAATATATAGTATATATAAGTATATATAGCCTATATGTATTTTAATTGTATTGTAAATCAGGTGTACTATCTAGTATGGGACTTCGCGTCCTTTTATAGTTACACCCACCTTAGGGTAAATCTTTAAAAAAAAAAAGGTAGTGGTCAGGACTTGACACACTACCATTATTGGTCCACTGCTATTATAAGAAGAAACCGGTTTACCAGCGCTGTTTGGTAGAGTGAAGCTGGTTGCGCTCGTTTCACATACGACTGAGGCGAAATTATTAAGTCAAACAAATGCGCACTACAGGAATTGAACCAAACAAGAAAGGCAAGTGTACTAGCCATTGTGCCACCAACATCTTGCAAAGACAGTAAACCTTACCAGTGCCGTTACTATACGTCCCTGGCAGACAGTCA
The DNA here is from genome assembly GCA_016169945.1 of Trachythela sp. YZ-2020. Classification (NCBI taxonomy): domain Eukaryota; kingdom Metazoa; phylum Cnidaria; class Anthozoa; order Malacalcyonacea; family Clavulariidae; genus Trachythela; species Trachythela sp. YZ-2020. Next base: position 8,301,648 of record JADLSH010000387.1, read on the forward strand.
ATTTGTTCTCCATTGAAGCAGACAGTACCAGGTTTACAAGCATTGCACTTCTCTGGACAAAACTGAAAATAATGAAAAATATTTTGTCTTAGAATTGTAACGGGCAATTTACACGTGCTGGCTATCACAAATGATAACTTACACTATAATATAACATACATGATCAGAAAGAGAATTCGAGACAAAATTTATTACTTACGCTTTCATTACATGTGACCCAAGTGTCAGCTGGGCATGGCAAGGCAGTTCCATTGTGACACAGCTGAAATTAAGACAATATTTGCTAAGAGTAATAAAGATCAGTTCTAACTTATAAATTTAACTAAACTACTAAAAAACTAAACTAATAAGAATTTCATTTGTGCTGTTACCTCTACCAGTTCTGAACAGCTCTCCCTAAAGATCCAGTGAGATTGGTTCTTTGTTAGTAAAGGACCAAGCCAGATAAATCCTGCGGTGTTTCGTAGAATCAAATTGAAAGCACTTGGGTTACACCGTTTCCTTCTGTAGTAACACTGAACCAATATTTGATGGCTTTACGGGACCTCTGGGGGCCAAGTCCCCCCCTCCAACCCCCATGTTGACCCCCCAGGAAACTATCCCACCCCCAGTGAAGGTCCCTTTTGTCAAAAAATAAGCAAGCAAGGGAACAATGACTTACTTCAGAAGAGTATAAATTCCCATAACAAAACCTTGCATTTATACTGAAAGCTCAATCCAAAAAATTGTTACTGAAAATGCAGGAAATCAAGCCCCGAAGGCTCAAGAATACGACAAATTTCTACGGAAGGACCCCCTATAGGTTCGCACATCTCCAGTTCACCACTCCATGTTAGGTCCCTCTTCCTTGATTGCCCCCCCCCCCCCACACCAATAAATTCTTAAAAAAGGCCAGGGCTGCACTCATCCCTAAATATAGTTATTCAAGTGATCAAATAAAGCTAACTGGATTTCTATTCTGTTGCTAGCTCCTGGCCACATGCTCACCTTGACGCCAGGACAAATTTTCAAGCGTACAAACGAGCAAGTATATTCAAGTTAATTAACTTGTGAAGGAAAAAATTATCGTCTCATTGGGCTCTAACTTACCCAGCCTTTCCGACATTCATCACACTTGCTTGCACCAGCAAATGAATACTCCGTAGGTGAAGATTTCCCACAAAGCATTTCGGTCCCATCACCAACACAGTAGTTGCCCGTACGACAACGTCGGCACATTGGCTTATGTGGAGAATTCAGAGCTTAGGAAAGAAAAGCATTGAATTATTTAAAAAAGTTGTCGGGGAAGGTTGGAAGCTGGGTTTATTTTTCAATAGTGTTCTATTCTTAAAATGCCTATGCAATGAAATTTCACACCAGTTTTTTATGACTGCATTGTAAATAACACTTAGCTCTGTAGCTCAGTTGGTCAGAGCGCTGCACCGGAATCGCAAGGCCGCGGATTCGATTCCTGCCAAAGGGCCTAAAGTTGCATTTTTCGCCCGAAACTTCCATCTACAAACGCCCTCCAACATTCTGTTCTATCGAGTATCGGGCGAGGTGCCTGGAATCTTGAATGTTTACCGTTACTTATATTGCAAAAAACATCTTTTGTAGAATTTTGTAAACTAGCCGTTCTTTCTTGTGACATCACAATGAAGGAATTTTAAGAAAAGTATCATGGTTTCCTTGTAGAGTACACATCAAAAATCTCATATGTAAGTCACCGGAATTGTGAGTTATAAAACTTTGACTATGTTAAAAATTATCCTCTTCCAAATTTCATTAATATGCACAAAATTACTCAATTCTGATTGGCTAAGAGTAGTGCAATTATTTTTGAAATTGCACACTGTGCAAATACAGCAGTGCAAATTAACAAAACAAGATCAGAACCTGGAAACGAGGCAAGAAAAATCAACATGGCGGCGGATATTAGCAATATAAATTTTCACTTTTTGACGACTTTTTCTACACTTTCAATGGAAAATCGTACGTGAATACAACAATTTAAGTTCAAGGAGCACATAGACTGAAAAAGTTTGATAACAAGCAACGAAAACAATGCGTAAACGGCGTAGGTGAGTGCACAAGACAGTGTTATCAAAGCGTGTAATTTTTTCATGTATATTATTAATAAGTAATAGTATGGTTTCTCGTGAAATTTGGAAAAACAAACACTCGTGAGTTTTCAAAGACGTCAAATTGCACTCGTCCTTCGGACTCGTGCAATTTTGATCGTCTTTGAAAAACTCACTCGTGCATGTTTTTTTCCAAATTGCACTCGAAGCCATACTATTACCTATACTAATTGCATATCAAAATATCTCGAACAGGAAGTGAACTAACAAAATCCTGTAAAAGGTGCTTTTGGTCATTCTAGGTGTTCTTTGAAATGAAGTAAGGCTCTGTCTTATACAAAGTCGCCTCTAGAAGATTCTAAACAGTCAGTTTTATACACACGAATAGACGATATACTATACGAAATACTTACGATATTCGGACCCGGTAAGGGTCGGAGCTCGAAGGAACACTTCTCCGGTGACATTATTGATAACAAAGTTTGCGTGACTAGTACATGTAGCATTGATGGTAACATTGACCGGAATAAAGTCCCCACGTCTCGGGTTCCCGTTATCTACGGCATAAATCCTGTATGTCCATCTCGTTTCAGTAGTCTTGTTAACCCAGACAACTTGAGTAAAATTCTTTGTATCGTAGCGTGTACGGCTCACCTCATGGCTACAACGTAAAAGCAAAGACTTCACAATCTTTACGATTTTTGTGACAGTGTACAGCCAAGCAACATTTCGTCAACAACAAAGTTTTAAAGTTTTGTGTAGACCAATAATCATATATTTTATTTTCATTCTAAGACATTTAAATGACGTCAAAGTGCAGCCATTATAAGCCATTGTAAAACTTAAAATATCATCCATGCTTTTTCTGCAAATATACCCGATCGTAGCCTAAGCATATTGGTATTGGGTATAAAACACCCCAAGCTAAAATTATATATTAAGCCCCTCCACCCATCAGAATCCGCCTCCTCCGCAGGCAACTCGATGGGAAACGGCATAATTAAGCAATAATTTTATAGGCAAGAGGATGGTAACAGTGGATCACGAGGGATACTTTGCGCAAGTAAGAAATAGACAGTTCTAACTCCCCAAGTATTGCGCAATTTCTGCTAAGTATTGCGCAATTTCTGCTAAGTATTGCGCAATTTCTGCTAAGTATTGCGCAATTTCTGCTAAGTATTGCGCAATTTCTGCTAAGTATTGCGCAATTCCACCGTTTGCCAAGAGTTGCCTGCGGAGGAGACAATATCAGAATATGCTGTAGAATTATTATAAGCACAGGTCCAAGGCTGAAGCCTCTCATCCAGTCGTTCCCATGGGTCTACAGAAGAACAGTTTATATAATTTCTCTGTGTCCGAAATTGCGTTGCAAGCAAAAAATATATAAGCAAATATGTAAAGTTCGTTAGAATAAACTCTGTAGAAGCATTTACATGTATGCTGCTACTTACGTTTCAGAAATACGTTGTGGATAATACGAAATCCTTGCATTCTCGTCGCTGTCCAGATCTGTTGCTTTGATAGTGAAGAACGCGGCCTTGACGAGAGGAGGGACTGGGGTAAAGCTATAAGATACTCTAGGTAAGATAGGACAGTTGTCGTTTACGTCTTGCACAATAATCTGAAAAGACAACAGTAAACAAATATAGAAATGCCACTCTTGTAACGAAAACAATTGAAAATTCCCCCCGAGCTTAATTAAGTAATCCTAAAGAGTAACACTCCATTCTTAGCTTCATTATTTCCATCGCCCGAGAAAAATTAACCGAAAACCACTTTGCCACGGAATAAGCTGTTGCATCAATAATGAAATTGTGGGGTTTTAATGTAATACAGTATCGTTTATTCCCTGTAATACGCAGTAATAACGCTGCGAGACTTATCCTTGATCTTCCTCGCCATTCCTCCGCTACTGAAGCTCTTGAAACTCTAGAGTGGAAACCTCTTTGCCTACGTCGAAAATACCACCGTTGTATCTCTGTCTTTAAATGCCTTAACCATCTAGTCGACTTTGATTTTAACCTCATCAAGAACTCTCAGATACATAGCCATAAAACACGCCAAAATGACGACTACTATATACCTTCCACGCCAACGTACGTACGAATTGGGGAAAACAACAATTCATTTATCACTCAGTTTCGGAATGGAACTCATTACCTATTGAACTAAAGCAATCTACTAATCTTAAACTCTTTAAAACTAAATATTATATTATATATTCTAATTTGTATAATATAGATATATATTACAGGACCTCCCTGAAAAACAACACTTCGGTGAGTGGAGCTTCATGAATAAATATTATTATTATTATTATTATTATTATTTGCGTACAGCACACAAAGCACCAGCTAGGTCCAGATAATCTTACGTAACAACCAGGACCAAATGAAAACCAGGCTTAGCCACAGAAAAATTCAAACAGAAAAATAACCATATCGCTGGGCATTCATTGCATGACATCATGGGCTCATTTGTTTTGCTTTGATTCGACGTATTTATAATAAGATTATAAGATTGAAGATCAATTTGTAAGTTTAAAGTGTCTTTAAATACGCTCGAATGTCGTCATTCTGTTTACAAAAGGCCTTTCTTAGGCTTTTCTTTACCTTTAATGTTTATCAATAAATCAACTTTGCAGACTTTATCTTGAAATAATTTAGTAGCTCGCCTCATTAATATTCAGAACAACTCAACATGTACAATCTACGCATGTTCAGTTAAGACAAGTTGACTTCCACGTTCTTGCCTTAGGTGTCAATTTTTGTCCGCGATTTCCGATCGTGAATACTCTCTTAACTGAAACGACTAAAAAGTGCCCTACTTTTAGTCGGACCGAAAAGGTGAAATATTTGCAACTCTACAAAGATAAATAAAGCATAATGTTCTTGCTTACCCTAACGGTGATGTTTCCTTCGTGTCCACGTGCAGTATCTGTAATTTGCAACAAAAGCTCGTACTCCCGGGTGGCTTCATAATTCAAACTCCTGGCCAATGTCAACATAGCAATTGTGTTACCAGATGGTATGGTAAATGTTTCCACAGTTGTTGATACGTCAGCAATAGGTTGTGTAATGTTACTAGAGTTGGAGCACAATACCACCAGGTCTCCTGCAATATTCACTCTTTCTTCAACCGGCGGTGCGGGGCTTGTTGGCGGAGTGTATGTTGAACGTTCGATAGTGAGTCGTCGTTGGTTGTTGCCACTTAATACCTGGTGACGAAACAAATGTATAATCAGTAAGAATATTTTTGAATCGCCTCGGTATTTTGTGAATTAATTGTAGACAATAAATGACTGCACATAATAGTCTATAGAGCGTGAATAAGCAAATACAGGATTAATAAACTATAGATAACAGATAAATAGACTACAAGTTATTCATGAATAGATTATAGATGATAGATGATAGACAAACAGACTTCAGAGTTCATTCAAACTTTTCATTCAGAGCCATGGCTCTTCACGAATGAAAAGGCAGATTGAACTCAGATCATTATATAAAACTGAACAGATAACGGCAAAATGTTATCTATTTGGTAAATAGACTAGTGATGATAGTCATGACTTATTTGTCGACTATTCACCAAATTAATACGTACATTAATGCTGTACGGTCCAGTCGTAAACTCGTCACCAATCCTAAATTCCTTTACCAGCGCCCCAACATGCAACGACTCTGGAATGGTAGCCAGATAGTCGACAGCCTGTGTTTGTTGCCATGGTTGCACAAAGGAAATACCGCTGGCTTGGTACAGAAATACAGACTGACACTGAAATCTCTCTGCCAAGAAAACCTCAAGGCGATATGGCACACCAACCTAAACAAAAAGACAGAATCGCAAAAATAGGAAACCGTTGCCTCAAGCCACTTGAGGGCGTTGTTTAAGACTTTAACGACAATTGCAAATTATATCATGAATTTTGATTGAATCGGAAAGCTGCGTCGGGAAAATGCAATAAAAACCAACAAAAAAAAAAAACAACCTTCCACACCAAACATAGTCAATAGAATAAACAAGGTTAGGAAGCTCAATGGAAATACAAAAGAACTCATTATCTATGTTGGTTCACGTTTATGCAAGAATATCGTAGTTTCATCATGACATGTGTATTGTATTTTCGCCAATGTAATATCACAGATGGGTAATTAAACCAAAATATTGCTGTCAAAACGACCAGTTTTTGGAATAAAGCTAGACAAAAGCATAACGTAATGAGTTTTATATAACACCTTATTAAATTGTCGTCATTTAATTAGCTAATTATGATCACGTGACGTTGAAAATAAATTTCCATTTTCATGATCGTGCAATGGAAAGTTCCATTGCAAACTCAGCCGTGGATTTTTGTACTATACAATTTTTTCCATTGCACGGTTTGGTTTTCATTAAATTCCATCCGTCAGAATCCTCATGGTATCTTGTTCGTAGCTCATTTAACCCTAATTTCATGAGACCGATAGAATTTTTAAGTGCAAACAAAATGGCGTAAAATGAATGCCATTATCTTATTAATTCTTCATTAACACATTTTTGAGACTTGTGTATTTGATTGTTATATCAATTTTGAACTTCATACATGTAACTCAGGTAAGTATTTGGTTTGTATTTAATTCAATAAATATTTCATATAAACATTGAATCATTGATATTTTGGTGTCATATAAAACAAATAATGAATGTTTTCATTCGTGCAATGCTAAAAATATTTTCATTCGGTGAAAGATGGAACTTCCCATTCCACTCGGCTATCGCCTCGTGGAATGGAAAATTCCATTTCTCACCTAACTGTCTTAGAATGTTACCAGATCATGCACCTGCAATATACATAGACATAGTCTTTTGAAGTATTGCAATAATATAAGTACATCGAGGTTACTTACGAGAAGATTCATATGCACTTTCTTTGTACTTTGTTTAATATTTTCACAATTATGATTGGATAATACTCCTTCTTTTACTTCAATATTACCGTTACCTGATAAAAGATAACAGAAACGCATTTTGCAATACAATAAACTGTTGTTGACGACGAATAAAAAATGGTCACGCATAGGTTACAAAACATGAGACAACAATCGTAAACATTTCGACCTAACATGCGTTGAGATCAGTTTTTGTTGGAAGTTACGGCAATTTTGTTGCTCGTAATATCTCACCTTTAAAGCCCAATCCATGTTACAACTCGCAACGCAACTCGGAACGCAATTTCGGACACAGAGCGATGTTAGGTAAACAGTATACTCGCAGAGAAATTGTGAGCATGAATTTCGTTTTACTTTGCCGATATTTTTCTTGCTAAACATGCCCAAAAGGCAACAAAGAAATAAACGAGAATTATAATATCGGTGAAGTGAAACGCGAGCCATGTTCACTGTTTCTCTGTGCGTACATTTCCACATAACATGGCTATGTGCAGAAATTGCGTTGCACGTTGCGGCAAAAATTGCCCCGGTGTTGTACCTCCTCGCCTTAGGACAAACGATTAAAAATTCCCTGGTCCTGGTGCGCATCAACGCAATTAACTATCTTTCAAAAGGCTTAAACAGTTGAAGAAATTATTAGTAAACGTAATAAATTACTGTACCTGACGCAGCCTGAAGTTCTACAATCGCACAAGGAACTGAGTTGTTCGCAGGATCATGAAATAATTGAACCACCAGTTGTTTATTTATAAACACATAAAGTTCCTCTCCACCAGCGAACGTCAAGATCTCATTACCAGAATATGTGAAGGCATTTCTTGCTGCGAACGTGAAACTATTGAACAAACAATTAGGAATTAGAGATTTTGTTCAAATGAGCTCAAGGAGCTACTGAAAATTATAGAATATAAAAATATATTTGGTAATTTCACTTCATGAATCATGGCCATTTTCATTACCACTTGCTGCCTCGTTCGCACACAAGCAAAAAGTAAAGTCAATAGGCTGTTGCCCAGTCATGATGGGACCAAAAACAAGTGTATATATAAAGGTTAAACCGGATATGTTGTTGATTATATCACGATTGAACAATGATTTATGAAGTCGACAACATTGTTTAATATGCCTACATCTTGTTCAATAATAATATTATATTGACGAAACAACGCGAAATGTCGCGAAATAATAACATTACTGTTCAATTTTGGCATCACATTACTGATGGAAAACTAATGGCTAAACAGCGCTGCTGTTATCATATATTAACAAACTAAATTGTTGACAGCACTCATGTAAATATGGGTTGCAGCAAGGCATTGTTCGGCGTGGGCAGTACACAATTGCTAACAACCCGGACAAGTAGCTGAGTTTATCACGTGTGCTGCTATACTCACCCAAAATTCCTCAGTGCATTGGTCACACAATCTCGTTGTCCCTCAGCCCCAAACCCCCGACCATCAACGGGATAAAATGCTGTCGAAATATACCGATATACACGATTTCCATTTTTGTCCATATCGTGAGTGCTTGTTAGTTCAATAGACTCGGTGTATTGCCGGTTCCTTCCGGACTCACTTCGGAACCAATCGGAATAGTCAGGATAACCGTCGTGAGATAACCAGCTCTCAAACGGGCTCGCAATGTATCTTGGGTTAGGCAAAGCTCCTTTGTATTTTACGCTGACGAAATCCGACTCCGAAGCTCTATAATAATGTGAATTGAAAAATAATATGGAGTTACTTTCATTCACGTTAAAGAACACCTCTGCTAGTGCGGTTCAATTCCTGCAATATGAAGTTGCGTGAGTATAATTTCACATCAGTTCGAGTTTGACTCAACCAAACCCCACAAGTTTTCTCAGTGATGGATTCACGAAGAACGGCTTAAACGCAGTGGCACCGGCAGGGGGAGAGGGGGGGGAGGCCAACTGCCACTACCCCTAATCGCTTTCAGAATGTGATTATAGATCCATGAAAATCCAATAATGTCTTTTACCATTGTCTCAAAAGTCAAAATCAGCTTACCTGTACAGCTAAAAGACAAATAAGACGAAAAAAGAATTTTGAAAAGTATTTTGTCCCCTCATTAAAAATTCATGCCGGCGCCACTGCTTAAACGGTGAGACCTTAAGAGCTATTCACTATTTATTAGGTTAGTTTGGAATAGCTCAAAAATCAAGCAAGCCATCAACTTACCTAAAATCGTAGTATGTGATGTCCAAATAGTAATTGGAAGTATTGGTCGTGGTATTAATTATTGGTGCTATATGAAAGATTGAAAATCTATCAATAAATTATTCTATCGCTCTTTTTTATTCATTTCACAACTTTGGATAATTCACATGTCCAATAAGTTACACCTTTCTCGTTTACTGCAGCATAGAATAAACAAAGGTAACTTCGAATTAGAATTATGTATACGCGTTAATGTTCACTCCTGTAGATCTATAATTCTAATGTAAGTAAACTATATTCTATGGATAAACTATGGATGTGATCACATCTGAATAAAAACTGCTTGCTAGTTTTTGTTTTGCAGTGGCTCGGAAGAAGAGAGATGGCCACTGATATTATTCCAAATTGTCTGTTTTGCAGTGGCTCCGGAAAAGAGAATGTAGCCACTGATATTCCAATTTAAATTGTCTGGTAACATTCCCATAGCAAGAGTCTGGAGTGCTTAGCCTAGTTATCCAAATTTGTCCTACCTTTTCCCTCAATAGTAGTCTGCAGAACTGACTGACTATCCACACTTGTCCTTGATATCACCTCTCTACTTGCATTCAAGACAACTTCAACAGTCTGCACAGAACACGAATAATCACTTCCCGCCAAAATACCGTCATTCTTGTCGAAAACAATCCACGTGCGATTCGTCGTTTCTACCACGACCTGATTGGTCGGTCCGTGACACGTTACAATATAGGTTAGATTAAGAATCGTGGCATTTTCGGAAAGCACTCGCAGGGTCCCGTTTGTTCCATTGATGAATTCGACAGGATAAGTGTAAGCAGTTGGTACCCAGTCAACTCGCAGTTGAAAATCTCCTGGTGTAGAGGCGGTTAACTTAACTGGCGCTAAAAAAATTGAACAGTAAAAACTATTTAACTAATCCCCGTCCTTATTAATCATATATCAAAAATGGTGATTTTTCTTGGTGGAAAACAGAAAAGTCATCGTTGGGGAAAAGAGTTATTTTGTTAATATTAAAGGAGCCTTAATTTTTTCCTTTTCGAATCAATCGTATATTATGAGTCAAGCTGACTGAGTCCTCGGGTTCAAGTTGGCAATTGCCGACCAATATGAGCGAATTCAGGGCAAATAGAGAAGCAGACTAAGCAATTACCTTGCCTTAACACCTTTCAACTTCATGGAAAATGTATGCTAAATTTCTCTCTTAATATAAATTATACAGTACAACAGAAGCTAGGTCCAGTAGTACGATTCGTACTTGTTACTGAGTTAGTTTACAGGCTCGTCAGATACTGCAATTGTAGCTAACTGACTATGTTACCAAAATCATGATTAACTATATTACGCACGCAGCAGGAAAGCCTGACAAGTGTTTTCAATATTACTGCAGGCACACTTCATTGAAAACTTAAATTCGCCGACTTCAGCTTTCATTTTACCAACTCCATTTTTGTTTTACATCAGACGAGTTACACCGATCAATGTTAGGAACTTGCCAACTTCTCTCAATCATCTTTTTTACTAGATTAACGGCTCACTTACCGCAGGTAAAATCTCTTCTATTATAGTCTTGGTAGTTTTTAGGGATAGTAGCTCCGCGCACTCGAGATGGTTTCTCACATGACGCTTGGGACGTTACTGATTGACTAACAGCAACAATTGAGTTGAATACATTACAGCCACAGGCTATGGGATTATTAGCCAGTCTCCTAGAATAACAAGAAAGAGGAGTTTAATTATCTCAATTAAGATATTTTCTCTCATGCAACAATCAATAGTAAAACTTACAAATCACCAAGTTTTGGTAATTTACTAAATGCAAGAATTCCCATCATCTGCAGGTGGTTTTCCTCGAGATTTCTAGATGAACAGATGACAAACAAGCAAGATATTGAAAAACAAGAAATTAACCCAAGCTCTAGGGCACGGCTAGCAAGGAATTATGAAGAGAGAAATTCCATTAGACAACTAATTTTCCTTAGACTTGCTACAAATTGATTCACATTTTTCATCGTCGATTCTCCAAATGCGAGTCGACTTGTAGCTAGTCCAAATTTTCCTATGATCATATTTTGTGAGAAAAGTTCTGAAACACTTACAATTTCTTAAGCTCCGGTAAAGATGGGAATGTAGGAATACTTTTAATACGGTTTTTTCCCATGTTGCTAAAACAACAAAAAATGACGCAATGAAGAAAACAATAGCCAATGTTGATGAGAGATTTAGCAATAGAGCTAGAAAGCAGATTAGCAAGGGTATGAAGAGCAAATGAGCAAGGAATGAAGAAAGCAAATGAGTCGGAGAGAAAATGAGCAACAGAGCCAATGAGTAGGAGGGGAAATGAGCAAGAGATCTAATGAGTAGGAGCGAAAATGAGCAAGAGAGCTAATGAGTAGGAGGGAAAATGAGCAAGAGAGCTAATGAGTAGGAGGGAAAATGAGCAAGAGATCTAATGAGTAGGAGGGAAAATGAGCAAGAGACCTAATGAGTAGGAGCGAAAATGAGCAAGAGACCTAATGAGCATGAGGGAAAATGAGCAAGAGACCTAATGAGTAGGAGGGGAAATGAGCAAGAGATCTAATGAGTAGGAGGGAAAATGAGCAAGAGATCTAATGAGTAGGAGCGAAAATGAGCAAGAGATCTAATGAGTAGGAGGGAAAATGAGCAAGAGACCTAATGAGTAGGAGGGAAAATGAGCAAGAGACCTAATGAGTACGAGCGAAAATGAGCAAGAGACCTAATGAGTAGGAGGGAAAATGAGCAACAGAGCCAATGAGTAGGAGCGAAAATGAGCAAGAGACCTAATGAGTAGGAGGGAAAATGTGCAAGAGACCTAATAAGTAGGAGGGAAAATGAGCAAGAGACCTAATGAGTAGGAGGGAAAATGAGCAAGAGACCTAATAAGTAGGAGCGAAAATGAGCAAGAGACCTAATGAGTAGGAGGGAAAATGTGCAAGTCTGCAAGAGACCTAATAAGTAGGAGCGAAAATGAGCAAGAGACCTAATGAGTAGGAGGGAAAATGTGCAAGAGACCTAATAAGTAGGAGCGAAAATGAGCAAGAGACCTAATGAGTAGAAGGGAAAATGAGCAAGAGACCTAATGAGTAGGAGGGAAAATGAGCAAGAGGGCTAATGAGTAGAAGGGAAAATGAGCAAGAGACCTAATGAGTAGGAGGGAAAATGAGCAAGAGAGCTAATGAGTAGGAGGGAAATTGAGCAAGAGACCTAATGAGTAGGAGGGCAAATGAGCAAGAGTGCTAATGAGTAGTAGGGGAAATGAGCAACAGAGCTAATGAGTAGGAGGGAAAATGAGCAAGAGACCTAATGAGCAGAAGGGAAAATGAGCAAGAGACCCAATGAGTAGAAGGGAAAATGAGCAAGAGACCCAATGAGTAGGAGGGAAAATGAGCAAGAGAGCTAATGAGCAGGAGGGAAAATGAGCAAGAGAGCTAATGAGTAGGAGGGAAAATGAGCAAGAGAGCTAATGAGTAGGAGGGAAAATGAGCAAAAGACCTGATGAGTAGGAGGGAAAATGAGCAAGAGAGCTAATGAGTAGGGGAGAAAATGAGCAAGAGACCTAATGAGTAGGAGGGGAAATGAGCAAGAGAGCTAATAAGTATGAGGGAAAATGAGCAAGAGAGCTAATAAGTAGGAAGGAAAATGAGCAGGAGACCTAATGAGTAGGAGGGGAAATGAGCAAGAGAGCTAATAAGTATGAGGGAAAATGAGCAAGAGAGCTAATGAGTAGGAAGGAAAATGAGCAGGAGACCTAATGAGTGAGGTGGAAAATGAGCAAGAGAACCAATGAGTAGGAGGGAACATGAGCAGGAGAGCTAATGAGTGGGAGGGAAAATGAGTAAGAGAGCTAATGAGTGGGGAAATGAGCACGAGAGGTAACGAGTAGGAGGGAAAATGAGCAAGACAGCTAATCAGTAGGATGGAAAATGAGCAAGAGAACCAACGTGTAGGAGGGAAAATGGACAAGAGAGCTAATGAGTAGGAGGGAAAATTAGCAGGGGGGATTTGGCAAGAGAGAAAATGAGAAAGAGTTGAAAGAAGAAAGGGAGCTAACCAGCAACAGAAAGGATGTCCAAAGGAGCAAATGCAATCCAATTAGCAAACGTGAAAAAGATAAAATCTATACTTACATTTCCTGAACGGAAGTTAAATTGTTAAACGTTCCTCCTTCAATTTCCGTAATGTCATTACTCTGTAAATATCTGAACGAAATTTTAAAAATTAATAAAATCGAACAAAATTTCCAACCTTGGATATAGTTTTGAATGCCATTGATTACGACAAATTCATGTTCAACACAGAAATTCAAATTATTATTACTTCGAAAACATCAAAAGATTTCTAACACTAATATATCTCCAAAGTGCTCCATTACAGAATATATATAGTTTATATATTAGTGTAATAGTATCTATAAATATATGGACTATACTCACAGAAATTTCAAACTTGTAAGCTTCTGAAAGGTATTTTTTTCCAGCTTTGGCAAGTTGTTATTTTCTAAATATCTAAAAGAATAAATAGCTTGCTTTAGATTGAAATTATGTTAATTAAAATCCAGAACTACGAAAATAATTTTTTAGGAATAAATATATTATTAACAAATTTCATAAAACATACAACTTTTCAAGATTGGTAAAACTATCCAAAGCTGTATTTGACAATAACGAGATTTTGTTGTTGCGTAAAACTCTAGAAAAGAGAAGGACATGAAATTTGAAATAGAAGGCTGACAATGAAAATCAGAGAAGCTATGAGATAGGTGAAGTGTTGCAAAGCGGAATGAAAACATTTGTGGGTAAAAAGTGAATGATTATAACAAAGTCCGATAATAGAAAGCTCAAATGTAGCAGCATCTGCTGGTCCGATTGGAGTATATACTTGTCTTGCTGAATTGGTAGCGAAAGATCTGGTGTATAAATTCATCTGACTTACAAAGACACAGGATTTAGAATCTTTAGTGCTTCATGAGGAAATATCACCAATTCGTTGTCCAAAAGATATCTATGGGAATAATGTATAAATACTAGTATAGTTAAATGTTCAAATAACAAACGCCCTTAATTGTATGATAATTGTAACTACGATATATTATGTTAACAAGAAAAATTGCCCAACACTAATGCACATGTCTTGTGAAAATATAATGATACTAGAGGGCACTCAGTGATTGCATACCTCCGCCAGAGATTGACCCCTTGCCTTGTTTACGTTTTTCTAGCAGGCAAAAGCTTTTTGAAGCTCCCAAGAGAGCTTCGTTATTGTGATATGCATTGTTGAATAACAATGGCAAACATAATCTTTTGCATAATCTGAATTTGCCATGCATCAAATGTAAACAAGGCAAAGCCAAAGGGTCAATAAACCAAACATGAACAGATGAACTAATTACGCATTCAGCTCTGTTCAGCTGGAGACTAAAGCAAGACAAACTTTTGTAAATTTCTCATCCAAACTGAACCAAAATTTAATCAATTTATCCTTGGCCTATATGGCCATTAGCTCTGCCAATTTTCGCGTTAAAATGTGTGATATGTTTTTAGTTATCGTGCACACACACATACACACACACACACACACACACACACACACACACACACATACACACTTACGCACATACAAACCCAGGTGAAAATATAACTTCCTGGCGGAGGTAATAATAATCGTATACATACATATCTTTTCCTAGACTAAGACCAACAAATGAATCCCCACTGAGTGACTTGATTTCATTCCCATTTAAATATCTAGGATATATGTTGAAGAATAGAATAAATAATGAACGAAGAAGAAAAGGAAGCAGGATAAAAACAGTAGAATGAAATCAAGAATAAAGAACAAAAGAACTTACAAGTAATCTAAATTGGATCCACTACCAAAAATTTGTGCACTTATTTCTTTAATATTGTTATTCCGCAACTTTCTGTAAATGTTTCCAACACAAATGTTAAGTTGGGAAAAGTTTAAATAGAACACTCCCTGAATACTGTAATGACACTTACAAGTACTCAGCAGCAAGTACATCAAACGCATGAACTTCAATAGACTCAATTGAATTTGCATCAAGTTCCCTAAAATATGAAACATTTTAGATATATGACTGTGCAACTTACTAAGAAGACAGAATGCCTTTATATAGAACCTTAGTAGGTTATATACCTGGTAACCAGTATATGATTCCCTTAAAATATTAAAGCATATTATTTCGTTATGTCTTTTACTTACAAATTGTTTGAAAGTTTCACGTGTTTGAATGTTTCTGTTCGAAGTATAGTAAGCTCAAGGGAAGACAAGGCGCTAAAAAATAATGAAATAATATTATAATCATGGACCGAATGATCATTAAGTTGATTTTTCTAATAGCTGGGTTTCAGTGAAGTGTTTTATATGGTGCTGTACACGGTGGTCAACTTCTAATGTATTGATTTGGGAGGGAACAAATGATGTTAAACCATTACATATATTTGACATCAAGCACAAGGACAATATATACAGTGAACAATTTAGTCACTCCGATAGCTGCCTTTTATCTTAGAGCTTCTATAACATGTGCAGCACTGTCTCACTTAGTGAGACCCACCTATATTAAATAGTAATCAAGGTAGGGAATCTTCAACAAAGCAAAAGACATAATAAATCACAATGTTCTGTGACCAAATCTTTTTACTCACGAGCTTTCAGCTATCAGTATACGTACACACCAAATAACGAGAGAATATGCATACGAGTAAGAATGCAAGTGCCAATACAAGATAACCAATTACCAGGAGAACTACTGAGGGGGTGGGGGGCAAATGTAAAAATATTACCGAGAACCTCCATTAACTACATTAAGTTAGATTAACAAGCAAAGACGTCAATACCGCTAGTCCTAAATCTACTGTCTTAGTAGTTACACGTAATTGCTTTTTCAGTTCACCCATACCTATTTCAATGTATAACTATGATACTTTCTCATTGCAGCTATACAGTAGCTATAATTTTAACTATACTGCATGAGCGCATGAGCTATATTTGTTGAATGCCACAGGCACATATATGTAGGTGGTCGGAATATTTCTGACAGAGCATGGCTGCAGAAATTGGAGAGCTAATTCCAAATTCAAAATGTGCGCTAGAAATTAAGAGTTCTATAGTGTTACAGGCTAGCTATCTAAACCTGGCAGTACTGGCTACAAAAATCATGTGGAGCCAGTGGAGCTGGTTATCTTAGCCTTGAGTTACTGGCTAACTCCAAAACTCAATCATGAGGAGATTTGACAGTCAGACGCGAGTCAGCATCTCCAGATTTGTATGTTGTAATGCAGAATTTGAATTCCGTGCAAGCGCTGGATTAGTACAGTCCACAGCCAGAAGTGGCAAATAGCCTAGCTCATTTGAAGATTGGCTACTTCAACTTCAATATGTCACTTCCTGACCGCGCATCCACCTTATTATAGAAGCCTTGTCTTACTAAACGTTTCATTTAATATTTGGAGTAATATTCAAGACATCCTACATTGATGTGGCAACCACATTAAGAAAAGCTCTCGACGCTATATTTTTCAGAGGATTTTTCTTCACACCACCACTGAAAGAGCTACAGAAAAAGGAATAGGTAAATTATATTTGTACGATAAGCCCTCTACAACATAACAAAATTTAGGAAATCCGAACCAAATTATAATAGAAATGGCAGAGAGTTGGAAATCATAAATGAACAAGAACGAAAGTAAGCAAAGTAGCAAGACAGGAATGCATGCGTGCACCCTTATAACATCTTTCACTTATATGCATGGTTTCACAAGTGAAAATGTCTTCTCACATGTGAACTGTTCCAATTCCACATATCAAATAATAATTTAACATCTGAAATTAATTTTCACATTATATGAACCTTTACTTTCATATGCAAAAGAATCATATCTGAAACTCAAATTTTATGCGTGAAAATGAAGAATTTCACATGTGAAATGTGCATTTTCACCAGTGGCGTACCGAGAACGTTTCCACGGGGGTGCTCATTCCAAAACTTACCAACGACGAAGGGCAAAAAAAGCATATTAGTTGCTAAGCCTCCACGAGCGCACAACGTTATACTAGTCCGTCGCGCATTTTGGTTCAGTGCCGTCGAAAAGAAAATATTGAATTTTTGAAGCCTCAGAAGTGCATTTTCTGTGCTTCCTGAGAGGATTTTTAATCAAAATTGTGAAGATTTATACCTAAGAATTCAAGATTTTTAACGCACTCTTAGCTAACTTTTTACAACCTCATCCCCAAAGTTTTGAAATAATATTTGCTCCGCATACAATTACAAGCGTCAGTGAATTAGTTTTGTTCTTTTTTGTATATACACAATGTGAAAGTAACGACAAACTATTACAGATGAGTTGATTGTAGTTGGCTCTGCAAGAAATAGATAGGGTATGAAAAGAAGTTGAAGGTGTTTGTGGATGGAATATTCGAACAAAAATGTATATACATTTTTAGACCTAGCCAGGAGCAGTTACAAAAAATGCAACCTTAGGCATGTATATAAATTTTCGTTCGAATATTCCATCCACAAACACTTATATTATTCCCATCGAACGAGATGCCGAGAAAAATCTTAGTATTTACCCATATACCATATACTGGCATCCCCCCATATATATACACGAACTTGCGGTTAATGCTCAGCAACTGGACTCTGCAGCTCAGTTGGTAAGAGCGCTGCACCGGAATCGCAGGGCCGCAGTTCGGTTCCTGCCAGAGGGCCTGAGGTTGCATTTTTCGCAACTTCTCCTGGCTTGGTCTAAAAATGTATATAAATTTTCGTTCGAATATTCCATCCACAAACACCTTCAACTATTATTCCCATCGAACGAGATGCCGAGAAAAATCTATGAAAAGTACAATCCTGGATGAGCAATTACAGCCGATAGCCCTGTGGTTGTTTGACAATTTTAATATTTACCAACCAAATTACTTTCAAATTTCACGTTTTAACCGATGAAGGTCAATTTACTAGCATTGGGGGGGGGAGGGGTGTAACACCCCCTACACCCCCCGCTCGGTACGCCACTGAGTTTCACATGTGAAATGTTCCAATTCCACACATAATTTCGCATGTAAAATAATACGTGAAATTTTGATAAGCTTGAGCAAGGATGTGAGCATTAAATAAGCAATGGAGCAAATGCGTACACAGCAAATAAAGAGAGAACATATGAGTAAGAATCATGCAAGTGCCAATGGAAGATAACCAATTACCAGGAGAACTACTGGGGAGGAGGGGGGGGGGGGCAAATGGAAAGATCTTACCGAGACCTTTGATTTACTACATTAAGTTAGATTAACAAAGTAAGAATACGACGAGCTAGTCTTCTAAACACTTTTATCCTCGTCTTATCAAAACGTAAGCAAACCACGCATCATAAACAAACTCAGGAAAGGGGTACAAGAAGAGGTACACCCTCCCCCCAAATAAAAGTTACGTTAAAATGTAAGTTAAGTTTCAGGATAGTGGAAGGTGCACTTAACATTTTTGTCGAAATATTTATCTGTCAAAATGTCAAAATAAAACAAAATTGTAAAACATGGAGCATACATAGAGCAACTTCCAGTGATGTTTACAAAGCTCTCTTCCTCTATTTCTACGATATCATTGTTGGAAAATGTCCATCTAAAACAAAATTGTAAAAGCCACTTCAAATAAAGGTGTCCTGAACTTACACTGTATTATATTTATTCATATGTATACTTAAATTGATAGCTAAATTAGTTCACTCTATAACTGTTTTCCTGAAGGAAATGTATTAAAAGGCAACCTCTTATTAGACTTGCTCCAAGTCTTTCTTTCATTGTCTTTATTTATCGATCCACTATTATTTACAGATCCACTATATATGTTATTTACACTATAGTGGATCAATAAGATCTAATAGATATAAAAGATCTAATAGATGTATACCAACTACGGCAACACATTAACACACCAACTAGAATATCAAGTACTACACAAACATTACTAGATGTAATACTTACTAAAATAGACGACTCAAAAACTATAGACTCGGGAGTTATACACTTAGGGATAAGTGACCACAGTTTAGTTTACATATGCAGAAAAATTGGTATTCCAAAACAGAAACCAAAGATAGTCGAAACAAGGCAATTTAAACATTTCAACACAATTCAATTTCAACAAGATTTAAGAGAAGCGTTCAGCATTCCATATTGCGAAACCGACCCAAATAAAGCGTGGAATGACTGGAAGGAGACATTCCTTGAAATTGCGAACTTTCACGCACCAGTCAGACAAAGAAAAGTCAAAAGTGAGTATAAGCCATGGCTAAATAATGATATAAAAACAAAGATTTATCGTAGAGATTATTTAAAAAAGAAAGCTGTCAGTTTGAATTCAACAGCTTTCCATGAGTCCTACAAACAATGTAAAAATCAAGTAAACAGACTAGTCAAAGAAGCCAAGGCAAACTATTACAAAACCAAACTAGAAAATAGCAAAAATAGCAAGGAAAGCTGGAAAACCATAAATGAACTTCTCAACAAGCAATCAAAATGCACAATAATCAAAGAGTTAATAGTGAACGGTAACACAGTAACCGGTGACAAAAATATATCAAACGAATTTAATAACTATTTTTCTACCATAGGCCCAAAATTGGCAACAAATATTACTCCTAACGATTTAGATCCACTCCACTTTGTAACTCCCTGTACCAAAGTATTTAGTTTTGAAAGTATCACACCCGCAAAACTAGAAGCCATACTAAAGAGAGCTAAATCAGACAAATCACCAGGCCTTGACAAAATATCAAACAAATTACTAAAAGCCGCAGGAAACACAATTGTCAATTCACTAGTATACGTTTTTAACTTGTCTTTAAGTACTGGAATATTTCCAGATGAAATGAAGATTGCAAAGGTCAGCCCCATTTACAAATCGGGAGAAAAATCAAACTGCGATAATTACAGGCCTATATCTGTTTTATCTGCAGTCACAAAAATACTCGAAAAATTAGTTTATGACCAAATAAATAACTTTTTAGTGGAAACAAATATAATAGTGCCACAACAGTCAGGCTTTCGAACTGGGCACTCAACAGAAACTTCCTATTACATACTATAAATCAATGCCTTGTCAATATGGATAAAGGACTTATCAATGGTATACTATTTCTTGATCTAAAAAAAGCCTTTGACACAGTCAACCATGAAATACTTATCGCCAAATTAGAGCGTTACGGAATACGTGGAATAGCCTTACACTGGTTCAAATCTTACCTTTCAGAACGTAAGCAAATATGTAAAATCAACCATTCTGAATCAAATATCGAAACTACTACATGCGGTGTCCCACAAGGATCAAATCTTGGTCCATTGCTGTTTCTAATTTACATAAACGATTTACCAAACTGTTTAGAAACGACATCGGCATCAATGTTCGCTGATGACACAAACATATCATGTCAAGGAAATTCATCAGTAGAAATTGAGAAGAAAATGAACATAGAACTTGACAACATTCAAAAATGGCTAACTTCCAATAAACTTACACTTAACAAAAACAAAACAGAATACATGGTCATTGGATCCCGACAAAGGCTGAGAGAGATACCAGTTGACCCACTTGTGGCCATTGGGGATCACATGATAAATAGAGTGACAGAAAAAAAGACTCTAGGGGTAACTTGTGACGAACAACTAAGATGGCAAGAACAAGTGGACAATCAATGCAAGAAAATATCAAAATGTGTTGCCCTTTTAAGAAGAGCAAAGCAATTTGTAACAGAGGACGCACTGTTGACAATGTACAATTCACTTGTTCTTCCACACTTTACCTACTGTTCCACTGTTTGGCATGACGGCAACGTTACTAATATGAACAAATTATATAAACTACAAAAAAGAGCCGCTCGCGTAATAACAGGGGCAAACTACGAAACTAGATCATCTGAAATTTTTGAGCACTTGAAATGGGAACCAATTGATACCACACTTAAAAAGCGAGAACATGTAATGACGTTCAAAGCACTACAAAAAGCAACGCCTAATTACATATCCGAATTATTCACCTTCCGCCACAATGATAGGTACAAGCTGAGAAACAATGATCGCATGCTCCACTTAGATCAACCTAAAACTAACTTCATGAAACGTAGTTTTTCATATCGAGGAGCCGTATCCTGGAATAGCCTACCCGATGAATTAATTAATGAATACGAGAGCCTCTCCATAAACGCTTTTAAAAACTGTTTAAATAACCATTATAATCATAATTAAGTACGAAACACTATATACTGATATATTTTAATATTTGTAAATACCTAATTACCTTAATTAAATAATTTTTGTAATGTAAATCACACGGCCCTTTGAAAACCAGGCAACTGAAAGGCCACCGTGTGCATAAAGAAGTTTAAATAATAAATAATAATAATACATTAAAACAATAAAAGAGAGACTTGGAAAAAGTCTAGCCACTTCGGTTCAGTTTTGAACCGAGATTTTCCAAAGTTGACAAGTCTCTCTTTCTCGCTCCGCCACCCCACGCTACGTCATGTTAATTACAGTATAGTGGATCGATACAAAAAGACAATGGAAGAAAGACTTGGAGCAAGTCTACCTCTTACTGGTACATGAACTAAAGGAACCGTGTTGTTATGTATAGCCAAACTGGAGGCGCTCTTCTTAATTGAGACTGAGGCGCAATTATCATGAGACAACTGCATAAATCGAACCTTGCAGGTCGCAGACGCGAAAGACACATGTCTTAACCAGTTCACCAAAATATCAACTTTGTTAATGAGGAAGTCATGCATGACGGTCTGTTTAATTTACTACTCACTAGCCTCCAGACGTAAAAGGCTTCCTTCACAACATCTTGACGTATAAAACATCGTATATATAGTAGTCAGCAATGATAAGGTGATCTATACTTACGAAGAAGAGCATGCGACGTTTGAAAATGTCCGCGAACGTATCCTTGTGAGGCGATTGTTACCTGCATTACTAAAATACATTAATTTTCTGAATTAATAACTTCAACTTATACAAATATCTATACAAGAATGGATAATTTCAACAACGACGACAAAAACAACAGTAAAGTAAAAACTACGAATGAGTCAAACAGTAAACACGGTAAGAAAATAAAACTCACAAGGTTGAAATTGAAAGGCCATCAAAATCTCCTTCAGCTGGCAATAAGGTCAGATGATTCGAACTAAAATCACTACAAATGAAACAAATGAAACAAGCTGCAACGTTTCAGATTTAATACAGCCAGCATACAAATTTTCATTGACATAATGCCATGCAAAGTGAGCTTAACTTACAAGCTAACACCTCCAGGGCGATCCAAAGACGTGAACGTTCCCTCCTCAATGTAGGAAAGTTCGTTGCTATTTATATTTCTAAAAGTACGTGGAAAATTGAACAGTAAAATAGATCACCACGACTAAACAAGCTTTGTGCTAGTGCTACAGGCTAAGGTTATCGTAAAGTTCCACTAACCCAAAATATTATTTTGGTACGTGTAATATTTGGGTCATTCTGGGAAGAAATCCGTCGAAAAATCTCAACTTTATCGACTTCTACATGGTAGAAATTGTCGAATATGATATCAATACACGAATTGCAATTTAATTTTTCTATTTTTTTTTTCTGGTAAAATCCATCCAATGACATAATATTTGGCAGCTTGGACAATGAAAAAGTTAATCAAGAAGAGATTTTACTACAAAGATATACTACATTTCTTCTTAGAACTTAGAATGACCCACTCAAATTTACACAATCACACAAAAAATCATAATTATTTGGAGTTATAGTGGCACTTTAATGTTAAGGACAGAACAAAACATGTAATTAAATCAACTATAGTCAATACAAATGTCAATACATACAAATTAGAAAGTTTCTTCAAATCCTTGAACGTAGATTTCAAAATTATTCCTATCTTGTTATTGCCAAGGACCCTGTTAAGAATTTAAAGATTATTTTAAAAAGGAATGATGTTATCCTAGCAAAAATAACTCCACCATGAGGGGATTTTAAGGTATAATGTAAAATTGACGCTATTTTCCAATGCCCAGGCATGTTCAAGCTATAATTGATCATGTGTAATTTCCAGCTTTACAGTAAATATCGGTAATACATGGTGTCCCAAAAAAATGCCCCCCACCATATTTCGTAGAATTACTACGCTAGCTACGCTAGCCACTGGATGGAATAACTATTATATCAGGCCAATACATTGATATTTGACTGATCAAAATAACCAACCGTTTGCCTTCTAGAATCACTTAAGGTGACGACACCAATTTTGCATCCCGTCCAAATTATGGAAATTAGGTTAAAAGAATTGCAATATTTTTAGAAGGATTTTTAAAGATACTACCTACCTATCATCTCTAAAACGAATTATTTGTGGTCCCTATCATCAATATTTTGTTTCATGTAAAAATAACTAAAAAGGAGGCAAAAATGTCCAGAATTTGCTGTTTTCCATCCAATTTGTCCCAAAACAGCAAATTTTGTGCATTTTCCTTCCCCTATTCGGGCTTCTGCCTCATTCTTCATCGATTTTTAGAGTAAAAGAATTCTCGATGTTGGCTACAACAAATCACGAGTTTTAGAGTAGGTAGGTAGCCATTTTCTTTAAAAACCTTTCCAAAAGTTTTGAAATACTTTTAATCTAATTTCCATAATTTGTGGAAGTCGCAATATTGGTTTCGCCACCTTAAGTGATTCTAGAAGACAAATGTTTAATATTTTGATCAGACAAATACCAATTGATTAACATATGTTTGTTATTCATCCCAGCATAGACAATCCAGAAGACAATGTCTTCTGGATTGTCCGGCTATGATCCCAGTGATGGGGGGCATTTTTTGGGACACCATGTATCAAGTGATGTTATGTAAGCAGAAGACAAGTAGTTGCAGTGAAGTATTTTGGAAGTAAAAAAACCGCAACAATGTTTCCAAGGATGTGGAAACATTCGCGGAAACATTGCAATTGTCAAATGTTTTTTTTCCCATGCCGGGTATATAAAAAGCATAAGTGAATGTATATGAAATTAATGGAACATACAAACGCTGCAGATTTATCAGACCATCAAAAGCATTCTTAGGTAGAAACGTTATCTTGTTTCTGTCCAAGTCTCTGAAATTGAATTGGGAATACTTAGCTTGACATTCGCTTGGGACGATATTTATGATATCATTGAACAAGCAATATTTACAACATTGGCGCCCAAAGGAGAGTGATTATACACTCAATACAACACGGACGCGAATGCTGAGAACAATTGTGAAATGAGCCCCCGTTGTTAAAATTCCATGGTGATTTATGGGGGATTTATTATTTCATCTTGTTCATATAAATTTGTTTGACCCTCGTGAAGTTAGCTGACAAATAGCATAGCTGACACTTACCTGACATTGACTTAGCTAACGATAGCAAC
This sequence comes from Trachythela sp. YZ-2020, assembly GCA_016169945.1. Lineage (NCBI taxonomy): Eukaryota > Metazoa > Cnidaria > Anthozoa > Malacalcyonacea > Clavulariidae > Trachythela > Trachythela sp. YZ-2020. The sequence goes on from JADLSH010000387.1 coordinate 8,326,297, forward strand.
AGTCGCAATAAATACACTAACAAATACTTTTAAATCTTAGTAATTCACATTATTACCGTTTATTTAGCCTTTTATGTCATATCAGAACATTTACAGCTAAATATACCACCCGTGAACACAAAATAATAACATTTTGAGCTGGAGACATACTGTATTTCTTAGTGATTTGTATTCAATAATGGACACTTAGTCTCAGGCACGCAAAATCTTCGTATACGTCTTCTATGTACAGCATTTTGTGCTATGTAGTCGTAAATGAGAAATCCATTCTACTTGAAATTCTGTGAAGATACCCTAGTCTGCCTTTTCAATCAAAAATCCTAACTCCGTATTAAGACTTCAATATACTTAATAGACAATTTCTCGTATAAACCGATTTCCAAAAGACATATCTTACTACAGAAAGTTCTGTGCACGGTAGATGGAAAATGTGAAAACACTATTAAATTCGCCATAACATTTCGCTTCTTTTTCATACCGACAGATTTTTCAAAAAAATCACTGAAATCGCTCCTTGTTTAATTGAATTTAAATGGGATAAATTATTATCGCCCGAATGATTTTCGCTCGAAGACTAACCAATCAGCTGAAGCCAGGGCTATTTTCGCTCACCATTTTTCGCGGAAGCAAAAAGCCCTGGGTACGAGGTTGATAAGAGAGAGAGTATGGGTTGTGAAGTTGCCTCATTATTATACAACCTCAACGAATGCCCAAATCTAAAATATGGAAGGAAAAATAGAGAGCTTACTCAAACATTTATTTCATTATAATTTACTAAATTTACTTACAAATCGTTTAGAGACGGTAAGTTAGCAAATACATCGGAATGTCTAAAGTCGAACTGATTGTTATTCAGATTACTAGTAAAACAAGAGATAGAGATGAGTTAGCAAGATTCACGGTACAATTTTATTGTAAAAATCTTTTAACATTACAGTACCTGTAGATCCCCTTACCCCATTTCCGATTTGTAGCGATCATATACATGCACGAACGAGGCTAACTTAATTACTACTTTTCCTCTGTCCCATTCTCGTACCCAGAGCCCGTCTTACGGGCGGTTATGTCGCGCTCGATTGACCGCGCGTGAGAAGGGCTCTGGGTACGAGAATGCCTCTGTCCCATACCAGTGTGTCCGGCAATCTGGCAAAGAAGTCCTAGAAAAGTGTATACTGAAGTCTTCCAGTAACCGAATAACTCACATTTCCTCAATTCCGCTTGGAAATGCTCCTGTTTCAGCGGAGACAATGGAATTGCTCTCAAGCTTCCTAAAACACAACAATGAACAGATATTAGAAAAAACAGCATCCAATAATACTTATATTTTGAGAGACTCGCACGAGGAAAGATTGAAGCTATATAAAGTACTGTAACAGTATATAAAGTCGACATATCGAAATTGATTATGAACCTACAAGTCAACATGCAACCATACCCATTGTGAGATAATACATTTTAGTCCTAGTTTAAACATATATAAAAACATCTATAAGGCATAAATGCTCGATATATTAATTGCAGTTCGGCGCATATACCATAGTGTTACTATTGACCTTAAGTTTGTAACCAGGGTGCCACACTTATAGTAGCCAGTGATTACTTATATTTATAATAAAACACGTCTCAGCTTTACTTATAATAAACACGGCAAGATTTCTCTGTGCACTCCCGTTTCAATTTATACCCTTCATGTGGTTATAAGCATAGTGGTCGTAAAATTAGAACCTTATACTTATCTTGATCTTATACTGTAGAGTTTGAAAAATCATTTTTGCTTCAGACTGGAATAAAATCTCTGACTTATGATTCAGTCCTAATTTTTGTATTTTGAAATAATTATACTTTACGTCACTCTACAAACAACAAAATTTAATACTTTACAAACAACTTTTGCAAAATACTTACAAGACTTGTAAGCTGTCCAGAGCGGAAAACGATCCATTTAGTAGAAAAGTGAGTTTGTTCGATGAAAGATCTCTATTAAATAGTGAAATATTGATGGCATGAATGTGAGGTTTCAAACGGACATGAATTATATACACACACAATAGGAATTCAAATGGTATTATTATCACTTATTGAAAGGTCCAGACAAACTGAACGCGATTCTACAACGCGGTGCGATTTTTCGATTTTCACTGACATATAACTTTGATCCTGTTTTATGTTTTTCAAATATTCAGAAGCGCTATAACAGTTTGAGTTATATGGTCTGCATATCTTTTCAAATTTCCTTCCATAGACGTTTGTATTTACTTTTAAAAACTGAAAAATCGCGTCGCGTTGTTGAATCGCGTCCGTAAGAAGTAAGAAGACAGTAGCAATTAATTATACCGTTAAAAAGTTCGTTGGGTCCACTTACATTTCTGTCACGGAAGGTAGTCTGCTTTTAACGAGCATCGCAGACGGTACATATTGTATCCAAATGCCTGACATCGCATCTAAATGACTATCAAATAATGTTCAGTTGGTCTATAAGCTAAGTAGAAGCGTAATTTTGGGCGCAAAGTTTGTAAGTCTAAATAAATGTTTGAATAATATATAATAATTTAAAGAATTGAAGGGATTTCATTGATCGAGAACTACGATCTATTAGAGGACAGGCGCACGGAATTACGTCACACAAACATTGCAGCTGCTTTGCTTTTTTACATAAAAATGGCGAAAATATTTGAATATTCTACTCATGCACTTTGTTGCTGAATAGGCAAATGAAGATATCGAAAAAACCTAGTACAAGCTGTTGATGACTATGAAAAGCAACAAAAAGAGAAACTCGATTTCCTAAGGTACAAATCATGTTGTTTCAACATGGTATCTACATGGTATCTATAACTGAGCACATAACGGCAAAATGTTATCTATACTTGTTAATTAATTCATATTAAGCTAAATCCGAACACATATATTTCCAACTTTCACTTACAGTTTGGTAACTGACGTATTCCTAAATGCCTCTGGGTGGATGGTGTTTTCAGTCAGGCGATTACCACTTAAATATCTACAAAGCAATATCATCATGTGTATTGCCGTATCGACCAGTGCGGGACGCTTCGTGAAATATTAGGGGTGTGAATGTATATGGGGGTGCGAAACATAATTTGTTGCTGCAAATCTCAGTAGGCCTACTTGAAATTGTTTTGGCTCAAATTTAATGAGAATTTAAGGTTGTGTACTTACAACTTTGCCTTTCTTACACCGTCAATCATGCAGCAATCATTAAAAGGCTTTTAGAAATTATTAAAGGAGCGTTTTCCCTAGCCCCCCTCCCCCTCTCGCACCCTGCCCTATAGTGTCCACAAATCGTCAAATGTATGGATCATATACACGAACGACGTTTTTCAATATTTGACCATGTTTATACATAACACCAGATGCATTTGGACGGGAAAGAATTATTTATACAGCATTTAATAATAATTCTTCTTAAAACTCATCATAAATGTAGAGTTTGGCGATATTTCGATATATCGATGCTATCGCGATATTTTCACTCATGATTATCGTATCGAAGGTAGAAACTTGAGCCACTATTGATGACTATCGTGATATTGCTTCGCATTTGTACATAGCTCTTATAAAATGCAAAAACAGCTCTTTGAAAATAATGCAGTTTTTAGAACAATTAAAATTATTTTCTGAGAGCTTGGCGCTAATGGAGCCGGAGGCTACGAATTACGATACAAAAGCTAGTATTTATGCATTAATTCGCTGACGTTTATGAAATGATGAAATGAAGCTGGTTTCTATTTTAAGGTTATTACTTCTTTTTCAAGTCAGATAGTTACTTTAATCTGTTGTTTATAATAAGATATGGCATATATCATTAGTTATTAGACTAAGTGTAGCTTGTTAATATCGTTTTCATATTAATTTAAATTGAAATTGTTTGGTCATTGTTTTCATTGGATTTATCACGATATTATCGAATATCGTGATAATTTCGTAGACGATAAATCATGATATGATTTTTTAAATATCGCCCAACTCTACATATAAATGAACGGAGGAAAAAAGCAGTGGACATTCTGAAATTTGGAACGTTTCGAAACCGAACAAACACGGTTCAAAGGTTGTCGTATACATGCATGTTATTAACAATTTTTAACTTACAGCTCCTTTAAATTATCTAGTTCCCACAAATCTTCTTCTTCAACCTTGTCGATATTGTTGGAATGAACCATCCTAAGCATAAATATAATTGTAAAATACATTTAACATCAGAAAATTATACATATACAAAACAACGGTAAGTCCGAAAATTAACATTTCAATGTTATCCAGTTTTCGACTATGTTTTCGACATCATCAGGAATTTGTCATCCTTTAACCAAAATTAAAACAACTTCATTATACTAAAGGCGGATTTCCAGTCCTCGCACGAAGCTCCTCGCAGCTCGCTGCGAGTACTCGCACGAATGTCATTCCGTTGCCACCACACGCCGTTTTATGATTGGTTTATAGTATTGCGAGCTCTCGCAGCGAGTAAAAAATAGTTCAAAATTTTGAACTATTTCCCGCGAGCGGCAAAGCACTCGCAGAACGTCTGCGAGTGCTCGCAGCGAGTGACTCGCAGCGTGGACTGGAAAATCCGCCTTAAGACGTACTCTGTTATAACAGGGGAAAACTTGACGTATAAACTAACTTTATTTATCCTTGTATGATAGCTTTAACCGTTCTAAATCAGTCTCCTAGAGATCTACAATATTATAGGCCATCCCTAATTGATCCAGTATAATACAGGAGGAAACGCAGAATAAGCTATCCTTATTTATAATGAATAGAACTGCCTAAACTGTTCTTCGTAGAAGAAAACCAGAGCCACCCTGGAACCGCTTTTGTCACATCCAGTAATTTTTACAGAAAATAACATACAGTTTTTCCAAAGATTTCATCTGAGCAAACGGTTTATTCGCGTCCTTCTTTGAGCTATAAACGCATGGAAAGGATCAAGATTAGATTTGATAATACATTATACATACAGTCGAACCTGTATTAAACGGTCACCCTCGGGGATTTCGCAAGTGACCGCTTAATACAGGTTGTCCGCTGAATACAGGTCTTGTATAGAAAATCACCACACGGCTTAAACTATAATATTTAATATAACTAAATTTGAACTAAACAGTAATACATTTCAATACACACACCAATGAAAATACTGTTGACACTTTCAGTGATTACGGAAGTTCGAGTAATAAGATAAACAAAACTTAAAGACTTTGACATGTTGCCGAATAAAGATTTAATTATATATTGTATTATGTTTGCTGTAGTTACTTCCCAATGACCGTTTAATACAGTTTCAAAACAATGAAAAATTAAGTTTGGGACCGTGGAAAAGGTGACCACGTTCGCTTAGGTGCTGCTTAATACAGGTTCGACTGTATATACATTTGATTATATTAAGGTATTAGGACCGAGTTTTGAAAAGCAACGACCATTGAAAAGATAACTTCAAATTTTACAGGCACGAGTACAGAAAGTTTACCCCAGTTAGGCGAATACGATATGAAAAGTAAGTTTTCAAGAAACCTTAAAATAAATATAATTTACAATCTTTCAATCAATAAATTATTGACCAATGTGTATAATTGGAGGGCAACATATTGGATGGTATTAGCCTCCTCCGCAGGCAACTTGGTGGCAAACGGCAGAATTACGCAATAATTTTCTAGGCAAGAGGGTGGTAACAGGTAACAGGGGATAGTGATGGATAATTGGCGCAAGTAAGAAAGTCTTAAGAAAGTTTTAACTCCCCAAGTATTGCGCAATTTCTGTCGCTTACCCAGAGTTCCCTGCGGAGGAGGCTAGGGTGCATGGTAATAAGCCAGTTCGGTGTTTCGACTGCGCATCCAGACTGGGAGAATTAAAATATGCATATCGATGTATTCAACTGTTCAACCATCATTTGAGCATGCAACATTGCCCGAAGAGCAATTAGTTTCCGTACGGTTGACTCGCTTTAAAATAGAGAATGTATTCCCTTAAATGCGCCTTGCTTTATTTTTCTTTACACAGAAGACAAAATATGCTGTCATAAAAATGTTTTAACGACAGTTCTATGATTGAACAGTTGAATACTTTGATATGCATATTTTAACTCTTCCAGTCTCAGCTACATGTTATGATTTAACTGCAATTTTATCCCGCAACTCCGAACTGGCTTATATTAACGTCCAGTGATTAAGTTTTGAATCACTTGCTCCAAATGCAGAGCAATTGGCGTAAGCTCACGTTAACTAAACCTAATAGTAACTTCATGAAAAAAGCTTTTCCTATCGTGGAGCCTGCGCCTGGAATAACTTGCCTAATGACATTGTTAATGGATACGAGCAACTATCAATGAGTCGCTTTAAAAATGTAATTCACAATTACTTCTGTGGAACGAATCGCAACTGTTGACAAAGTCAATGATCGCAAAAACAATAGGCCTACATTCATACCATTCCATGCCTGTGGAAATACAATGTATATGCATGCACATATAGTATAAGCATGGTATGGATACATTTGTGGCATTACATCGCTCTAGTTTTTAACTTATGTCAACTATACGAGTGTGTTTTTACCAATTTGGTAATAATTCAGTAATTATATTTTCTTTCTCAAATATAATTTATACTAATTGCATGTAAATAGATTTTAAACACAACGGCTCCTTGAAAAGCAGCAACAGCTGAAAGGCTACCGTTGTTAAAGAACCATTGAAAATAATAATAAGTTCATTTCGTAATTTTGTAGATGTTAACACTCGGTCCCAGGACTCTAATTAATATTTAATTGACCACTATCGTCACAAATAAGTACAAACGATGAGTGACTGGATGGCATGGAGAAGAGTTTGGGTTTTTGTCGAGAGTCGAGGGTCGAGGGTGAAAGGTCGAGGGTCGAATGTCGAGGTCGAGGGTCGAATGTCGAGGTCGAGGGTCGAATGTCGAGGTCGAGGGTCGAAAGTCGAGGTCGAAAAATTGATTTCATTGGTACTGTTGAATTTGAGCAGAATGCTAAATTTAGATTTTATAATTGTTGTTAAATTGACAAGACTGCGGTCATAACTAAAAATAGTTATGAAAATAGTTATGAAAATAGTTATGAAAATAGTTATGAAAATAGTTATGAAAATAGTTATGAAAATAGTTATGAAAATAGTTATGAAAATAGTTATGAAAATAGTTATGAAAATAGTTATGAAAATAGTTATGAAAATAGTTATGAAAATAGTTATGAAAATAGTTATGAAAATAGTTATGAAAATAGTTATGAAAATAGTTATGAAAATAGTTATGACCGCGGCCTTGTCAATTTAACAACAATTATAAAATCTAAATTTAGTATCATTAATTTAACTTACTAATCAATATTTCGTGTTAATATTTACGAAAAGAAGTTCTGTAAATTGACAAAAGTATAGTTTTTAAAAGTTTTTACATCATTCAGCATTCTACTCAAATTCAACAGTACCAATAAAATCAATTTTTCGACCTCGACTTTCGACCCTCGACTTTCGACCCTCGACTTTCAACCTCGACATTCCACCTCGACAGTGGGATTTTCTAAACAATGAAAAGACAATGGAACATTCCGATCACTAGATGGTGGTGAGTAGATGGCACTATTGTTATGCTATGACCTATGTGTTACGCAAAGGACCCATGGAAATACTTACGCCCAAAGCACCAGCATATTAGGCGGGAAATCTGTTTCTGAGTAACTTGAAAATGTCGTTAACTTATTGCTTTCAAAATGTCTAAGAAATTCAATAAAAATAGTGAAATATATTAATTTCCTGGCAGAAAAGTAGAAAATGTTTGGCGCATTCACTCTTACAGTTCTTTAATGCTCGGCCATTCTTCTTGTGAGAAAGCAGGATGTGGAAAATTTTGAAGATTGTTTCGGTCCAACCACCTACAAACAAAAATGGTTCCTTTACTTTAGAACTAATTTGTGGATTGAATATTCAAGGTTAAATTTTAAAAAGTACGACTATTTGATTTAGTATAACTTAAAAACTAAAAGAACTACTACACTTAAACAAGATGCTTTGCATTCAGCGATGTCTAACTTAAATTTTGATATGTACAATGTGCATTTTCATACAATATTGACCGAGATAGCTGCGTTTAAACTTGAGTAAACATTTTTGGAAGTGTCGAGAATTAGCTAAAAATGGCCTATTAAATAATTTGATAACCATTAGCATTTTACGCAAGTATTCGTCTCAATGAAGTGAAGTTGAAGTTAGAAGGCCAAATGTTACAATAAAAGAGCATATCTATTCAAGAAACATTTCTAACTTCAACTTTACTTCATTTAAATAATACTTACGATAAATCAAATTAGTTTAATAGGCCGTTTTTAGCAAATTCTCGACAGTTCCAAAAGTGGTTAAACGCAGCTATCTCAGTCAATATTGCAGAAAAATGCACATGGCATATATCAAAATTTAAGTTAGACATCGTTGAATGCAAAGAAACGTGTTTAAGTGAATAGCTCTTTTAGTTTTTAAGTTATACTAAATCAAGCAGTCGGGTTTTGCCCCACCCGGTATATGCATGTTTATGACTATTAAGATTTCCCCCTGTTATATAGATCTTGAATATTTAATACCCGGCCGTATTATATGCCAAACCATTCAATAAGATATATTTATTTTTTGTTTACTCACAAATGTTCTAGCTTTGGTAGAAGTCTAAACGCATTATACATGACGACTTCCGTCTTTGGGTCTTGGCCTGTTAAAACCCTAATGGGAAAACAAAGGAATATTTGAGAAAACGATACAGCTGTAGATGTTTGGTAGATAAAATATAGATGACAGATGAACAAACAGACTATAAATGAGAAAGATTTACTGTATAATTATAAATTATATATAAATAGAACACAATGATGGAACATTCCATCTTTCACCTCATGAAAATATTCTTACTATTGCATTTAGTAACATTTATTGCTTTTGTTTTATGAGACATCCAAATAGATTATTGTTATTGAATGATTTATTGAATTACTTACAAAAACAAATACATATTACATATAATGTTCGAAACAACCCATTATATTCAACTGCATGTACTATATCCTCGTTAGGACAAGTAAGAATATGCCAGTAATGTGTGGTCACCTAGCACCATGCATCAAACCTCGCTCACTAATTGAGAATGTTCAGCGGCGAGCGACCAAGTTTACATTGAACAACCCCAAGGAAATGTCATATCCGGAAAGGTTGATTAAAGCGAACCTGCTTCCACTCGAATTCCACAAAGAGATCTCCGACCTGCTGCTATCTCTTAAAACTAAAACCAGCCTTATTTAACAATTAGATTATGAGCTCAAGATTTCTATGAGGTGATAGTTGATGAGGGCGAAGCCCGAATGAACTATCATCTCATAGTCATAGAAATCGAGAGCGAATAATCTAATTGTTTTAGTAGAAACCAGCAAGAAAACAGTATTTCAAAACGTTTTTCATAATTTATTGAAATAAATTCGTTAAAAATCGCGCCGAGGAGATGGCTATTTCGCTACTCGCTATCTATCGACAATTAGATAGCGAGTAGCGTAGCCAATCAAGTTACAGCATTTGCAATAGTATATACTATAGTATGATTCTACTAAATACATATATATAGATGTCAATAATTATATTTAATATGTAAGTTATGTACCTACGATCCAGGCTATAATTAAATCACATAATTACGATGAAAACAATTTCAACTGCAGCCTTCCATCTGAGCTGAAATGTTATTACTCGATATCCATACTTAGAACCAGTCTGACCGTAAAATCACAGTTATATGCATGTACAAAGCACAAGAGGGCTACCTCTTGGCTGTACCAACTTTTAGTTGTATAGTTAAGAGTTGTTAATTTATGTAATTTAATTAATTGATGAAGTTATTTGCTAGGGTCAGGAGTCAATTGGTAATAATAATAAAAATAATAACAATAATAATAATAATAATATTTATGAAGGTTAATCTTGGTCAGCTAAAAGCTAAAGCTGCACTAAAAATTTCTACACTTCTGCTTAAAATTTAAAAGTGATGTTTCGTTCCTCGGATCTACTGGTAGATCATTAAACACCAGCGCTCCTTGAAACGACCAGTTTCTGTTTTTACCTTTGGTAACTTCAGTTTTGAATTGTTACCTCTTGATTCTTTCTGGCGGGAAAACCGTTCAAAAATGTTCTTAAATTGGTCTGGCGCAAGACCATTTAAACATTTAGAAACTTCCTGTGCACAGTGTAGTTTCCTAACATTTCTTATTGGACACCAGCTGTTTTGGTTTGCTTTAGTGCCATATACGATCTTAAAAGCACGATCTTGAATTTGTTGAAATCTTGAATTTGTGCGCAATTGATTTATAAGCATGTTATGTACTTTTGTGTCACTCTTCTATAACCAGCACTTGTGGTGTCGTGATCACCACGCTTGCCTTTCAAGCTGGGAGACCCGGGTTCAATCCTTGGTCGGACCTCTATACTCATGGTCTTAAAATAATTGAGGAGAAAGTGCTACCTTTACATTGACATCAGTAAATGGTTAGACTTTCGCGTCTTCTTGGATAAGGACGTTAAAATCGTAGGTCGGATCCCCTATCAATTGGGCAATAGCCTGTTGGGCAATAGCCTGTTGGGCAATAGCCTGTTGGGAAATCCGCTCACCAATGAGTGAGAAACTCAATAAACTCAATAAAAAACTTCTATTGTTGTTTGTTCATAAATGTATTGTGACGAATTCATTGAAATTAAAATTACATTAAAATGTTCTGAGGTCAATCTGCCTTTTCATTCGTCGAGAGCCATGATCTAGACGAGGAAATACGCACGGATGACGCCATTTCACTGACGTAATATCAGCTTTCTCAGAAGCATCACGAACCAATGGCGTGAGTTGTTTTGTATAGATCATGGATCATGTCAAATGGCGTGTAAATATCTTTCCGTCGAGCTTCAAAACCCAAAAACATTTCGGTATAAGCTTAGTTTAGCTTTGCAACTTTTTATTATATAAAACAAATAGATAACAATGGAAAACCATTGTCTGTTCAGTTATAGATACACAGAGGAAGTCATAACGTGGTAAGAACATCGGTGACTCGCCCCAGCGCTTCGAGGGCGACATTTTTGTTCCTACCACGTTATGACGTCATACTTCGTATCTATAACTGAACAGACAAGGGCAGAATTTTATCTATTTGTTAAACAGACAATAATAAAACTGAAACCAAACGTATAATACAAAGATCCACGTTCCATTACGAAAGGTGTAAACTGCACTGTAAAACAAATTGGTTAAAACAACCAAGAAATTGGTCGTCTGAGATTCATTTTGAAGAAAGATGGATGAATGCAATGTGCATGACAACGAAATAAAGGGTAGACTAACTAGTACAAAATGTCATCTCCTCTCACAAGAGGTAGCAATTTCATGATGAAATAGAGAACAACGATACTTACAAAGCTTTTAACTTCGGTAAATCTTCAAACACAGGTGTATAGCCTGAAGTTGTTATCACTTTGAGCTTGTTACCTCGCAGGTCTCTGAAACATCGTCAAAGACCAATTGCAATCCAGGTATTTGAAAATATCAAGAACGAAAGAAAAAGAGACATTGTCAAAAACAACAAGTATAATTTAGGTATATGCAGGGTAAGTTCAAAACTGTTATGTGTAGAGGTCCAGTAAGAGTCACATCATATTGCTCCAGGCGAACAATGGGCGGATTATTCGCACAAAACAAGCAGCTTTTGGTAGAGTAAAAATGGAAACATTATTCTCTAACGTGATAGAGCAAAATCATTACAAAACAAATGCGTTTTATAGGGAGCGAACAACGGGAGAAATTCTCTATTCTACCTTGTTCGTTACACCAATATACTGTACTACAATATCTGTATAGGTTCTGGCTTTTCCTACATTCATTATATCTCTATGGATTTCGTGGTTCTTTCAATAGTACTTTAACATCATGTTTAACATATATTAACCATTTTACTCACAAATGGCACAGTTCTGGAATCCTGTAGAACACTTGAGCATCAATGGTACTGATTGTATTGTGATGTAGCTCCCTAAAATGTTCACGGCAATTATGACATTAAAATTTATATCTTTTTTAATTTTGGTCTAGCTATATAGAGAATTCAGTAAAAGATACTTACAAAATCTTTAAGTGGATGAGGTTTGAAAGCGCGTTTGGAGACATGTATGTGATTTCATTGTTGCTTAAGTTTCTACATGATAAAAATATAAATGGCTAATATTGTATACGTAGACTTTGGGAATATAGTTGTTAACAATTGCCGAAATTGCGATGGCAGTGGCGGACACAAGGGGGGGGGGGGGAGGGGGCAAAAAGCCTTTGAAGGACAGCTGATTAACTGTGTAACAACACTGTATCAATTATTTTAAAACCACGAATTAAAGCCTTGATAGACTATAATTTAAGTAAATGTGCATGAAATTTAAGCCAAAAAGGTTTTAAGAACTGAGTACCAAAAAGGTGGTTATATGTTGGCAAGCTAAGTTCGCGCAGCCCCAATATTTTGCCCAGTGTCCGCCACTGTCTGATGGGGTGGGGGCATGCCATGAAATTCAGGAGGTTTGCCGTACAACCGGGGATAAAATTGAAACTTCGATTATAGATTTGAATTTTAAAGTTGCTGTTTGGGAGTAAATTGTTTAACGGTTAACATTTGAATATTAGACGATTGAAAGTCGTTTTGTTCAAAGAATTTCTTTTCAATCAACTGGTAGAGCATGTTTCATTGCTTTAAATTTAGATTGACAATCATTATATTGAAGATTGAAAAATATTTCGCTCTTTCTTGCAGTCAGATTTAAAGGAGAAAATTGTCAGTTCATTGAGGTAAGAGTGTATTTGAAAATTTTGCCACGTTGAAAAAACTGAAAAAAGAGCAATTGTACTTTAAAGTGCTACTAAAGCCAAAATTGTAAATTAAAGCCCCGTACATGCAGACGAGCAAGTTTTCCTTGACAATTCATTGACGAGTTTCTTTGTTCGTGTGTACGGCAAACAAGTCTTTTCGATCAATTTTTCCTTGTCTTGGATAACTAGCTTTTTAACAAGGCTCGGCTCCCTTGTCAAGGAAGACCTTTCAATTTTTAGACGCGTCCCTATATAAGAGGTTAATGGGTCATGTGAAAATATGTGGGGGGGGGCATCATCGAAGGGGGAAGTAGGTGGTGTATTACAGGTGTGGGAAGGTGAAGGGGGGGTCCTCCTCCAGAACATTTTTGTATTTTTGAGTCTCTGTGGCTTGATTTCCTGCATTTTCAGAGACAATTTTTGATATATCCCATCTAAACGGAGCCAGGTTTTGTTGTGAGATTACAATAACTCTCCTCTAAACTCAGTTTTTTTCCCCTTTTTGCTTATATTTTGGACAAAAGGGACCTTCGCTGGGAGGATCAAAATAACTTACTGGGGGGGGGGGGCAACATGGGGGCTGGGGGGGGGCTTTGGCCCCTACAGTACATTAGTTTAAAAAGGCCCTGGAGCACGCGTCATTAGTATTAAGTACTACAACTTGTTTGTCATACACACAAGCGAATAGAACTTGTGAAGGAAAATTTGTCAAGGAAAACTTGCTCGTCTGTGCTAGGCTTTAGTTTTTCTTGCTCTTTGCTGCTTCATCTATTATCAGGGTTCGTACGGGTCAGGAAGAATAAAATTCAAGGACTACTTACGGCTGAAAAGAAGGCGTTAGAAGTCGGTAAAAAGAGCTGTTAAACTGTACACTCGTGCCGCATACTGACAAACTTCAGAATATAAAGTATCCAAAAACTAAAGAAAGAGGTATTCAAGGACTTTCAAACACCTCTATCATAATTCAAGGACTTTCAAGGCCTTGCATTTTTTGTTCTCAAATTCAAGCACTTTCAAGAACTTTCAAGTTTTGTACGACCGTGTATTATGAATAAATTAAATATTTATAATGTAACTTACAGATGCTTTAATTGAGAGTTGTTGCCAAAGAACACTTGTAACCCTGTGTAGCTCAATTGTTTGATTTTGTTTTGATCTACAGAACTAAATTGGATAAAACTCTATTATTTTCTGTTTCCAGGCGAACGTATAACCGGTGCCAGACCAGTTTTTGAAAATCTGCAGATATACTTACATAAATTCAAGTTTTTTGGGGTTGTAAAAATCTGGAAACCTCGTCAACTCGTTTTTACTTAATGAACTAAAAGGGAATAAAGGTATGGAAACGATAAAAGTATAGTCAGTGTAACTATATATTAGTTATTATTAATTTTCTACTATATTTCAAACATACACTTACATTCTTTCCAGATTAGGAAGATCAAATAAGCGATCTGGTATGAACTTTATCTTATTTCCAAGTAAAACGCTAAAAGGAAATGTAAGAAATTTTGGAAACGAACATCAACCAGAGGATAATCACCAAGGAGAGCAAATTAGGAGTTACAGTACTATTTCATGAATTGTGCGCATTTCCATTAGTTGACTCGAAAAGCCACTTGTCTACTCGCAGCAGTTCAGGGCGCAGTAAAACAAGTGTTTTACTGCGCCCTGTCTAGTTTCAGAAATTTACGATTCATGTCGTTTCGAAACAATGCAAGCCTTTTACATAACCTGGATGACATGACGCGTGGCATACTCACATTTCTTTAAGGCTGCGGGGTAATGCGGTTATGTTCTCCATAAAAATTTCAATCATGTTATCATCCAAAATTCTAAAACAAAGTTTCGATAGAAAATACGATATTCAGCAGTTGATACAGTAATACTACCTGGATACACATGCAAAGGGGGAATTTAGAGTTGGACAAACACTCACATAGGCACCGGCAGGAAGATCGCAGCGAAAGAGGTAAACGATTTTAAATGAATATTTAGAATGAATAAAACAGACCAAACTGGCAGTAAAAAAGGCAAGCTAGCTCGGACAATCTATACTTTAAGAAACATGTGTCGCCGGCATTTCTCTACGTAGCGAATTCTGCACGAAGTTCATAACCTAATGATATTCCTTGACATTTCGACACGGTGTCTGCCAACTTTCGTCCGCGGTTTATGCGACAGCGACAGCACGTGATTGAGATTCCCTGTCCAGACCGGTACAATATACCTATGTTACACAGTCAAAATTTGCCGCAAATTCTCATATAAATTGTATAATATTTCTATTATACTACTCAATTACTAACAGCTTCTCCAACTTTGTATTTCTAGAGACATCAGGAATTACAGTCAGCTTGTTTTCACCAAAATTTCTAAAAACAGATGATTAGATAGGGTAAATAGAAGATGATAACATGAGAGCCATTGCTGCGGGTTAACTTATTAATAGACCTCATCAGCTTACCCATGCTTATACCCGTTGCCACCCAATTTACTTGTATAGATAAAGGAACCGATCAGTTCCTTTGGTGGAGAAATTGATCTTGTCTTAGCTGAGGGATAAGGACAATAAATTGTAACTATTAAATGGAAAAAGATATTGGGACGTCTTATGACTATGCACTGTTGTGCTCTTTTTTAAATAAAACTGGACAATGTATAGTATATTTCTATAATTGTTAGCAATATTACAATTAGTACAAGATATATTTGTAACATTTTAAAGAATTTCTAATAAAGTTTCTGATTTTTTTATAGATACAGGATGGATACAGCATGACCTGGTAGAGGGGGTGCTGAGCGGGCATTGGTCATGAAGCAAGGCGCGACCGTCGACCAAGTACATCAACACTGAAGAGCCTCCACCCCAATAAAGAGCCTGCTCACAGGCTACCAAAGCCAAAGACTTGATACAGTATCTTTATTGTTTTTGTTTGCACCCCTCGTGCATTCCCCTTGGTGAGTGCCCACCTCTATGTGCAGATAATCCATCCATGCTTTCATAGATAATTCAGATATTTTCCTGGTTACCTTTCTTCCATTCTATGCTGACATCGTAACAGTGGTAACTACTAATCTATAGGTAGGCAGGTTTTCAGAAAAAGTGAAATGGGTGGCAACGGGTATAATAAGGCTTATTGACCGAGCGTGAGGTCTGTACTGTGAAATATCAGACCGAGGTCTTTTAGTCAAAATCCATGCAAAAAACAGAGGTCTGATATTTCACAGTACAGACCGAACAAGCGAGGTCAATAATCGGTTTATTATATGGCTGAACTGAGTCTGTGAGCATATGCTTTTCGCGCGAATTAAATCGGCTATCGTCAGTTTCATGGCCCAGACACACCTAACGCGATTCGGCAACGCGACGCGATTTTTCTGAATTTTTGAAGTGAAAAAACTTCCCTGAAAGGAACTTTTCAAAGCTATGCACCCCAGACGAGTCAAAATGTATTATCGTTAAGTAATTTTGAAAAATGTTATATCAGGATCAAATCTATTTGCTTCTCAAAACTGAAAAATCGCGTCGCGTTGCCGAATCGCGTTCGGTGTGTCTGGGGCTACTCTGGGCCTTCAATGGGTAACAATATACGGTAGGCATGCATGCTCAATCAAAAACAATTTGGTTGTTTGAAACTTTTTATCTGTAAATTTTAATGACACGGGTGTCATATCTTTGCAAGGGTGAAATATCTAAGAAAACCATTATGCACAACTTATGATAAACGACATCCGGGACACCGGTCCAGATACGGAAAATACGGACCACGGTCCGGATATGGGTTTTTACGGACCGCTTGTCAACCAATCAGAATAGAGAATTTTGAAAAGCCATATAATAAAAAGAGGTAATGTACTGTATACGCAAGGCAGTGCATGTGATAAGTCTATTAATGCCCTAAAATCTTTAAATGTTGTACGTATGTTGTACTTACAAAATCTTCAAATCTGTTAAATTATGGAACACTTTTCTTTCGATATATTTAAGGCCAACGTTGATCAATTGACTAAATAGAGATGAAGCAATTATATACTGTCTACAGGTGTGATTTAAGTTGGTGATTTGTGCTCACTGTATGATAATGGTGATTCTAATTACAGTATATAGTGATGATTGTCTCTGGTAGTGATGGTGATGACGATGGTGATGATAATATGATGGTAAAGAACCAAAGTACAAACAATATAATTGTTCCTCTCATGCACGCGTTGTCTTGGAACTTGCGCTCTAAAAAGGGTGTCTAAAATTTTAAACTACATTAACTAAGTTGTGCAAAAAATCTAAACAACACTTTTTGTCGCAAAAAGTCTTGCACCGAAAAGAGAAATTTACACAAAACGTAACAGAAAGAAAATGCAGTGCCCCTGAGGCAACTCACGCAACTATATATTCTTCTTAATCATGAGAAAAGGTAAAATTTACAGATTGTGTCCAATGTGTAACACCATACCGATAACGTAATATAAAACGCTCGACGTATATGCTCATTCGTATACAGAGCCGTAGCAACCGGGGGGCTGGGGGTAACTGCAGCCCCACCCCTCAATAATTTGTGAAATAAATTTCAAATTGATTTCAGTTAACCGTTTCACTCACAATTATTGAACAGAAACACTTCAGTAACTCTTGGAAAACAGATTTAATAAGTCACTAGCCAAACCTTGAAAGACTTTTAGACAGTGGTGCACCGAACGGGGGTGTAGGAGGTGTTACAACCCAAATTTTTAAAACAATGTCGGTAAATTGACATTCGTCAGTTAAAACGTAGAATTTGAAAGTAACTTGGTCGGTAAATCTTAAAATTTCAAACAACCACAGCCACAGGGCCGTCGGCAGTAATTTGCTCATCCAGGATTGTACTTCATTTCATACTCTATCTACAGTATTTCTTGCAGAGACAACTACAATCAGCTCATCTGTAAGAGTTTGTCGTTACTTTCACATCGTGTATATATATCAAAAGGAACAATTGAAAACTAATTCACCGACGCTTGTAATTGTATATGGAGCACATGAGGTTGTAAAAAGTTAAATATATAGTCAGAAAGGACACAGCTTTTCGAAAAAATATTTTTGAAAAATGGAGGGAAAACTAGAAAAATGGACCTGCGCAGACAGGGTTTTTCACAAAAAATCTAGCAAAACTAGGTGGAAATGACCAAGCAGTAGATTACTTGTAGAGGGAAAGGGGAATGAAAGTGAAGTACAGACTGCGCGGAGGAATGAGGCTTAGACAGTAGACTTCGTTTTCCCATCAACTGACTGAACGATATCGTTTCATTTAAATATTTTGAGTTCACTGTGATAAGGTAACCGTTACTATCCGTCTTCATATTAAGGTAACTGGACAATTTCTGATCATTAAAATTTACCTTATTTAACCCTAGGTCAATAATAATCCATATAATATATAATTATGATAATAACCAACTCGTTGAACAGTCAACATTGCCTGCCATAATTGCCTGCCAGTTTCACTTGGGTCGGACACATTATGTCCGGTGCTTTCCGCTCTACATCGGACAATTAAACGAATGGGTCAGACAATATCCGTGACCGACTGGTATTTTAAGGCCTGCTTATTCATGGCAGATATTTAAGGGCATTTTGACTCGCTCCTGCAATTGACACATACCCTTTTGGCAAAAAAATTCATTTGGTTGTAGGAAATCGTCACTCCTGGTCCAATCCAAGGGCTGACACACATGAAAAATGTGGAGACAATGTTAATGAATTTTGTGACCGAGTATACGCATTCTATATTTATTTTGTGAATAAATTTCATAAATTCCTTTGATAATGTATATAATTATGCAAAAAGTAATACTAACTAGTGAATAAGTACTGATACTAACATTTCTGTCAGATGTTTAGGCAGTTGTCCATTTCTTATTATTTCTACCTGTAAACCATATCTCGTGTTACGAGCTGTTCTATAATTAACAAATAAATAATTCCTTGTCAGTTCACATGTATGATGTATGTAACTTTTTGAGTTTAATATCAAAATTTAGCAAAGAAGTATCAGGGCATTGGTGGAAGCTCACTGGGAGCTGGGCAAATTATACTCCAAGAACTGCAAATTACTTTAGGGAATCAACAGTGGAAGGTATGGGGGAAAGATACCCCCACTTTGGACAGGTGCATGGGGAAACATATATAAGCCTGATCCATGTGTACTGTATTGCATGGCTCCTGACCCCATCCCTTACAATCTGGAATGGATTGTCACCCTTAACTTTACAGACTTTATCAGGGCTTTCAGAATCATTTTAAGTAAGCAGCTGTGTTGAGAAAGTAGACGGATGAAGGAATCATTTGACTAAAATATCGGATAAGTTTTGATAACATCACAAGTGTGGTCACTCCAGCTTTTGTAACATGCTTCATGTAACCAGCAGTAAGCCTTTTTACAGTAGTATAAGTCTCAGTAAAGGCCAATGTTCAATAAATTTCTGACAAAAACTACTTGTTGACAACACACTGTATTTGTAATTGTAGCCCAATTTGGTTTTTAGATCATAGTTTTAAAACGTTATGTCTGCTTTTGTTATTCTCTTACCAATGATTGTTATAAGTGCAATGAAAAATACAGATTTAGAATTACATGAAGAGTAATGTTTTAAAGAAAGTAGCCGGCGGTATTAAACCTCATAACACCTGCCAGAGCTCTGGCTTATTTTGAAAGCCCTGCTTTATATCACTTTCATATATACTGAAATATATATTTCTAAAGGAAATGTGACTTTCCGGCCAAACACATATAATTGGATTATATATGCACATTTTACATTTGATTGCATTGGGATTATACTTCCTGTGTTTTCTGATTTTTGGATAAATATTGCTTTGAGTAAGAAATGAATCTTTCTGAGTGAATTTTCACATTCCAAGTCACAAGTGGTAATTTGGATGGCTGTATATATAGGGATGAGTCAGTAATCTGTTTTATATCAGTAGAAGTAGATAATTCTTGACCATGCATATTGGCAACTACCACAATCTATTGGTTGATATAAGCCCACATATCCTATCGGGATTTATCATGTAATATTTACTTATTAGCCACCCTAAAACACTTTCTCCTTAGATTTGGTAGATTTAAATGGGAAAAAATGGTGTGTTTCTGTGTACAAAATAACAAAGTGTTATTTAAATGACAAGCACCTGCTCTCATAATTAAGCTGCATGTTCTACAAGACTACAACACAATGAACACATTAGTGCTCACATATTTACCATCTCTTTTCCCTAACCCTAAGCAGACAGTTGGGAATTTTAAACTGACATATACACGTAAATGTATACAGTCATGTATCTTGACTCAATGACAACTTTTTATTAAGATTAAAAAAAACTATTTTTGCAGACGCTGTTTCTATGATAACCGCATACAAAATTTATACAATAACATAAAAGCACGGCACTAACCGCTTAAATACAGGCTTTCCCGTAACAATTACCCATCAAGAGAAAAGGCAATATATATATAAATTATAAAAAGCTTTGCATAATATACTAATTTAACACACTATTACGACCTTGCATGATATAAATACAAAGCGCAAGTAACTACAAGGCTCAACTATAAAAGCTATTAAAGTAAATTACTATAAACAAACTTAAACAGTACATACAATTTGTTTCCCCCAAACGTGCTGCATTGAAGCTCGCCTTTTGAACACGATTCGCATGGACATAATGTAGTAAATGGATTACTAGATGATCTCTTATATTCCGTCCGTGAGCCATCTTTATTCCAGAATCCTAACCAGTCGTCCGCATAATTCATGTCACATCGGTCATTCCAATAGCCATATCCCAAGAAACTCTGACTTCCATACCAAGGGGCTGCATAAGCATATTCGAAATTAACAACTGCAGCGAACATGAAAATATCTAGCGCTAAGGTCCTCATGTTTAGAAGGAGAATTTTGTTAAAAATATTAAAGAAATAGAGCATTCAACAACTTGCTGCATTATAAAAATTCCGCTGTCGTCCCGTACGAGAATTCATAAAATACGCTTGAACGATTATGTAAACAATTTGTCAATGAGAATTTTTAATTAATGATGTGTTAAAGGGACATTATTGGTCAAGATGGGATAAAACCAGAGGGATAAACTAGTTGTGTTGGACTTTATTACTGTAATTGGTCATAATATATATAGGAGGGTTGGGAGGCTAGGACATAGAATAAGGAATGCTAGGAGCTAAACTTCTACACAAAGTTTGCAGTACATCTGTACATGCATGGTCAGAGCTTTGTTCAAGATAATCCTTTTGTCTATATTGATTGCAATGATATGACAGTGTACGAAGGTGACAATATTTCGTGTATATGTAAAGTTATTGACAGAAAAACGCATGCTGCAAAACTTGCAAAAGTAGCCTGGAATCGTACTAAACCCGAACAAGGGACTTTATATAGGAGTGGGAAATTTTACATACGGTAAATGCTCGTTTTAGCGCCGCGGCGCTTATTAAATTTTTCTGATCCTGAGTGTGGCGCTTAATCGGGAGCGGCGTTTAACCGGGATTATATTAAATAATTTTCGACTAAAGGTTCACCCCAAAAATTTTTATTGCCTAAACTTAAAAATTATGACGATGTTTGCATGAACGCCTCTACTAACGTCAAACAGCAAAACTGAAACGGCTTATTTAGTGCGATTATTTGTGTATCCTATCAAGTTAACGCCGCGCTAGCCGATTGCGGTAAACGTCAAGCTTAAACTCTTTATTACCCCGCGGCGCTTATTAAGTTATTTTAACCGGGAGCGGCGCTAAAACGAGCATTTACGGTATAGTTTAAGTCGTTTAACACTAGAAAACCTTTCAATAAATAAAAGTGGAACGTACACATCAGTGCTTCGCCAAAAGTCACAAGATATCCTCATCGTTTAACCTTAAAGTTGTGCCCAAAAGTTCTGCAGCAATAACAACGATAAGAGTTGAAATAGAATATTTCGAAGTTTTTCAAAAGGTTGGGATTGGTTATGACGAACTTGTCCTCATCTGCAAAGCAGAATTACAGTGTAAGGCATCCCAGAACCAACATACATGATTTAACATGATGGAACTGCAGTAAAATACCGGAAACATGTACAATGTGGACCCCACTGATCTAATAATAGACTGGATATAGCTTCTATACTATGAAAAATGAAGCCAAAATCAATCGGCGCAAATCTACTTCCGGTTACCACTTTGCAGCGAAAACAATATGGAGTTGTATGGGGAAATGGGTCGGCAAGGCTGGTTTTTCACCATTTTCAGGCATTTCCAAGCGCTGGACTAAACCGTTCGTCTTGTAATGAAAAGAACAGGATATTTTCTTACTTTTGGAGAGATACTTTTGTAGATTTCGGTAAAAAATCACCGCTAAAGACGTTTGACAAGTTGCATACGCGAAGTCCATTTTCGGCCAAAACTCTCTGCCTAGTGGTCTTTCATGCTGGCATTTTCGCTAAACAAATAATCTGGCTGGATAGAAACTCAAGTCGAATGGATTAAACGAAAGGTAAGCAATGTCTAATAAGCGTTTGCCTTTCTCAATCAAGCGAAAAAGTATAGAATATCGGTGTTGCTCTCGGGTTATGTTGTGCTATGCGCCTATATCTATATTGTCTATATTGGATAATTGCATTTTGTATCTCAGATTGGAGTTTTGGTTTTTGTTCTTGACCGAAAAATACATTTAAATAATATATACATGGATTCGTTTCTAAAACAAGCTCTGTATCATTCATATTATAAACTGCTTCAAGTGTTTTTATGCAGAAAACAATCCAGTAGAGTCTGAGGGTAGTATGGAGCACCAGTATACACCATATTAAAATGGTGTATGCCAAGTTTGACTAGTTGTCAATTCTCACATAGAGACTAAAACATTGAAATTAGAAAACATTATTAAGACATGTCATCCTGATCCACTGGTGCTGACTGGTGTGATGGCAGAGAGGTCCCGTATTATAGAAAGTGGCTTGTTGAAGTGACTGTATCATTGAATAATAAATTCTCTGTTCCTTTTCCAAAGTAGATGAACATTTTGTAATCATATGAATATAAATAGCTATGTGACTCAGACTCACATAATTTTTAATAATGCTGTATAAAAATTAGTTGTTTTAACATAGTATGGATAAACTGATAATTATCTTTTTACTGTACCATGCCCATGGTCTTCACTCACCAGATTAAGACCCCTAGTAAATTCTGGTGAGCTGCTCTCCTCTCTTGTAATATTCCATAGTCTAACATTTCCAGGGTTTCTTGCAGAAGGGAGAGAAGGCCATGGGTGGGGTTGGCAAAATGTTGACCTTTTCCATAAAGTATACATTACATGTATGCAAATTAAGTGTGGAAATATATCACTTTCCCACAAACATAAGAATACCATAGACTGCAACTGGTTGTCTTGTGTGTTCTGTTGGTTGTTCCCATGCATTTCCTTGTTGGTAACAAATACTGGTCATTACATATTGGTGCTTGGCAATTTGGCTTCTTTGAGGTCATTTCAAAACCACCAAGATGGTTGACATGCTACTTCATGTTTCATAAAAATTCTACTAATTAACCCATTAAAGGTGCATAATGCCTCCCTTGACAAGTATAATTATCTGGTGTTAAACAGAGTATCATAGGCATAGGAAGCAACTTCAAGTTGGGGGGCATTTTGTCTTAAAGGGCACCTCTTCTATTAGAAAAGGGCACTTTTTCCATTGTTTTAGCTGATGATAACCATCATATTCAAGTTGATATGTTGATGATAACTACATATTCAAGTTGATAAAGATTATATCAGAGTGTTATAGTAAAGTCCACTTCTACCAACTTGGGAAAACAGCCATGGTAAGTGAGAAAGAAGTTGAATAAACTTGTCTTGTTTAATCACCAGTGAATCGCAGTGATGAAACTATCCAATTTAAATCTTTAATACATAGGAATGGAATGAAGTAGTGTATTGGATTGCTGTAGAAAGCTCACGGTGTCTCCTCGATGTGAAAGAAGAAAAAACCGGTTCCTTTAGGAACCAACAACTATTTAAAAGTTTCCAAATCAAATTTTGATTGAGCTCATTCAACTTTGTCCCATGTCCTTTTTACAATTTTAGTATCATATCTGCATAAAAACACTTGAAGCAGTTTATAATATGAATGATACAGAGCTTGTTTTAGAAACGAATCCATTTATATATTATTTAAATGTATTTTTCGGTCAAGAACAAAAACCAAAACTCCAATCTGAGATACAAAATGCAATTAGCCAATATAGACAATATAGATATAAAGCTATATTGTTGCTATAAATGTTCATATAGGCATAGGCGCATAGCACAACATAACCCGAGAGCAACACCGACATTCTATACTTTTTCGCTTGATTGAGAAAGGCAAACGCTTATTAGACATTGCTTACCTTTCGTTTAATCCATTCGACTTGAGTTTCTATCCAGCCAGATTATTTGTTTAGCGAAAATGCCAGCATGAAAGACCACTTGGCAGAGAGTTTTGGCCGAAAATGGACTTCGCGTATGCAACTTGTCAAACGTCTTTAGCGGTGATTTTTTACCGAAATCTACAAAAGTATCTCTCCAAAAGTAAGAAAATATCCTGTTATTTTCATTACAAGACGAACGGTTTAGTCCAGCGCTTGGAAATGCCTGAAAATGGTGAAAAACCAGCCTTGCCGACTCATTTCCCCATACAACTCCATATTGTTTTCGCTGCAAAGTGGTAACCGGAAGTAGATTTGCGCCGATTGATTTTGGCTTCATTTTTCATAGGTATAGAAGCTATATCCAGTCTATTATTAGATCAGTGGTGGACCCGGGGAAAATTTCCAGTATGGGACAGTACAAAATTAATTAATGTTTGGCAAGAAATAGAGTCGGTTCTGACAGGCGTTTGTTGTTTTTGAATGCGAGTATTTTTGTTAAGTCCAAAGAACAAGTCGCATCAAAATAGGTCGCACCAAAACAGAATGGAAAATGACGTTAATTGTTGGGGCTTGTTCGTTCCTTGCGGGCATTTTAGCACTGTATGCTTTGATGTGTTTTTCTAAGAAATTCTGTAAGAAGAAGAATGAGAATTCGAGGTGCGTTGACGTTTCTCCAGAGAGTTGCCAGGCGCGAAGTGCGAACGAAGGACTGAGATCTTACGACGAGATGGAATTACGTCATACATCGAAAGGCCCTGGGAACGAGGAA
The DNA here is from genome assembly GCA_016169945.1 of Trachythela sp. YZ-2020. NCBI lineage: Eukaryota > Metazoa > Cnidaria > Anthozoa > Malacalcyonacea > Clavulariidae > Trachythela > Trachythela sp. YZ-2020. The sequence continues at coordinate 8,351,412 of JADLSH010000387.1, forward strand.
GTAGGCGACAGCGAAGGTACGAGTTGCCTTTTGGTATTAATGTTGGGTATAGGAGCGATCATGACTATTATGACGAAAGCAATTATCAGGAATTAAGTGAATATCGTGATAAGGACAAGGAGAGATACCAATCTTTGAATCCTATAAATTTATGATTTTTAAGGCCCAGGACAAACTAAGGACCATTTTTGTTGAAACATTGTTTCCTAGCCATGTTTCCTGAAGGTGGACAAACCAGGAAACATTGTTTCCTAGCCATGTTTCCCGAAGGTGGACAAACCAGGAAACATTGTTTCCTAGCCATGTTTCCTGAAGGTGGACAAACCAGGAAACATTGTTTCCTAGCCATGTTTCCCGAAGGTGGACAAACCAGGAAACATTGTTTCCTAGCCATGTTTCCTGAAGGTGGACAAACCAGGAAACATTGTTTCCTTGCCATGTTTCCGAAGGTGGACAAACCAGGAAACATTGTTTCCTAGCCATGTTTCCTGAAGGTGGACAAACCAGGAAACATTGTTTTCTAGCCATGTTTCCCGAAGGTGGACAAACCAGGAAACATTGTTTCCTAGCCATGTTTCCCGAAGGTGGACAAACCAGGAAACATTGTTTCCTAGCCATGTTTCCCGAAGGTGGACAAACCAGGAAACATTGTTTCCTAGCCATGTTTCCTGAAGGTGGACAAACCAGGAAACATTGTTTCCTTGCCATGTTTCCCGAAGGTGGACAAACCAGGAAACATTGTTTCCTAGCCATGTTTCCTGAAGGTGGACAAACCAGGAAACATTGTTTCCTTGCCATGTTTCCCGAAGGTGGACAAACCAGGAAACATTGTTTCCTAGCCATGTTTCCTGAAGGTGGACAAACCAGGAAACATTGTTTCCTAGCCATGTTTCCTGAAGGTGGACAAACCAGGAAATATTGTGGAAACATTGTTTGCCCGTAATGCATCCTAACGCGCCCTACTTTGTTATTTTACTCAGACAATTTACTCATCAAAAGGAATTAAAGTGTTAGACATTAATACGTTAACCAGACTATCTCCCCCTTGCCTCCTGTTAATCTATTAAAGCTGCAATTTGCGCCAATGTGTGCTATACCTTGTTATTATTCTGCCTAATACCAGACGATTTTACTTGGCTAGGAAAAGTGTTGGGCGTTATTAAAATATGTTAATTTTTTGGCCAAAAAAATATAAACAGAATTAAACAGCATTGGTGTATCAATATTACTCCCTGCGTTTAAACTACATTTAATCATGATTCAATTAAGGTTGTCCTTTCAAGCTCTAAGTGCGCAAAGGAAAATGGACGTGTTTACGTCTGTTTCTTAACCCTTAATTCTAGCTATAGGCCGTGAGCTAGTGCACCAAAAGATGGCTAGAAAACGAATTTCATTGGACACCTCGCTAAGCTAAAAGAACTTTATATATTCTTATAGATTAAAACACGCTGAATCCAAATCTAACTAAGTTCTTGTCGATATACCCTGCAGTTTTTTTGTATTTCTCGATTGAAATCTTAAAAATTCACTGTCGCGTGATTATGTTTATTAGCAGTTTCGCGAAAACACATCTTTCAAAAATCATACTTCCTGTACGAACATGCGCCGATTATCTGCCGGTTTCTATTCGACTTACAGGCGACAGCTGTTTGAGGCATGTGTTTTTTATTTTCTTATGGATTTCCCAATGTGCGAGAAAGATCATATTCCATATCTTCGAATTTCAGATGTGTTCCATTGTATTCCTACATTTAAGCGATAGTTTTAAGCTATGACAGGACAAAAGAATGCTTTTATGGCTGCTCAACAAGTAGACAGCGTGAAGGAAGTTAGCTTTCAAGATACCAGCGCAAACGAAAAGCTTTTAACTTAGAATGGTTCTGCTGCTCTTGAGGTCAAGAATAATGACAATATATTGCTGTTCTACCAGAGGTTCTACCTTCATCTAATAAAGCCATTGTGTACATTTGGCGCAAGGTTTTATCTTTATAATATTATACACTTGCGCTTTGTCTAAACACTATATGTCTGTATATATTATTTATATTCCTCATTGTTCACTGCAATATACATACACAGTATTTATTAGTTCTAAATTATAGAGCATATTTGTTTATGTATTTTTAAGATCCCAAAAGTTACTGTAGATTCATATTTGTATGTTGTTTAATTAAGATTGTACTGTACAGTAAACACTCCTGGAGTAAAATATAAATGAAAGGAGATGCATTTGAGCATTGGATGTCAGCCCACTATTCCTCAAAGCACATTTAGTACATCTGTTCTGTCCAGACTGCAGAATTGGTCAATACTGCACCTGAGATTTCTCAATGTAAAAGTTTTAGCACACCTGGGATGTGCTTTGATATAAACAATTTTTATACTCCTAATCTATCCCTAAATTTTATTGTTTTAATATCTATTTGGTCAATTTTGTGACCCTGACTGCTTCTTGACATGCCCTTGGAAACAGTTTTGCAGCCTTGCCCCTAGATTTGTAGCTTCTGCACCACCAAGACCTCATCAAGAACAGCCCTTGAACAGTTGAACTCTCTAGCTGCAGGTGTCTTGTACCCAGGTGTCTTGTACCCAGGTGTCTTGTACCATCAGTTGCTACATTGTTGTGTGACTGGGGCATATGATTGCTGTATTCAGAATTTTGGGGTGGCATAGCAAACCAAAGTGCCTAATTGTGAGGCAGATTTATAATATAATTTTGGCAAGGCCTTCAATCAGTTAGCCATATATACATCAGTGTAAATACTGCAAAACAATATAATGTATATTATTTGCACAGATATAGATCAGGGTTTACAGATTGAATGCCTTGTAGAGAAAATAAACGTGGTATTTTACATAAACAAAACAATGACAGGGTGTAATAATGTAATGTATTTTGTAAATACTGATTATTAATTGTAAATAAAACAATTCCAATTGAAACAAAATTGCAATATTGTCTGGTACTGTTTCATTTCTTGAAATACAAACGTTCAAGGTACCAACACCTCAGCACAAATCCCCTCTGTATTCAAAAGAGGAGATATATGTATCATATATGTGACACGATTCACGTCTGTATTCTCACGTCCATATTCTGTTGGGCTATTCTGCCCGCTATTCTGCCCTGTTGACATGCTTTCAACTGATGTTTCACTGGTGATATAAAACCTTATCAAACGCCGTGGCAGATGGCAGATTATTTATAGTATTCTTGTGCTTTGCCAAAACACAATTGCATCGTTTATTGAAGCAATGATATTTATTAAACTAGAAGATATATAAGCCAAGCTAGTCACTTCGTTGTGTGTTTTGTCAGACCTTGTTGACCTTGTTTAATATAGACCGTCGTTCGCAGACTTTGTCGCACAAACTACAAGGAAATAACTTCTCTCCATCAATTTTTTTAGCGCATCAGAAAATTGGGCAATAGCCATAGATACCTGAAAGTTAAACGGATCTTCGTATTCGAAGTAGGGCAAACGCTAATGTCAGGAAAGTATCCTCGTGTTGGCCTTCGTTTCCCCGTCGAAAACTACATTATCCATTGTCAATATGCCTTACAAAGCCCTCGATATCTTCACGAAGCTCTACTGTTTCTATATTACGCTTCATCGCTGTCAGAAACGATATACCATGCACGATATATTTTCCTGTACTCACAACCGAAAAATTGTGACCGGTCACAGGCAGTCACAGGTCACATTGTTCCACGCATGCGCACAGAGGAAGAGTGACACACTGAAATGATATTTTAAAATAATCAAGCTGATTCAAATACAGTCACCTTCAGTCGCACATAGTCACACATAGTCACACTGGATCACACAGTCACACTGGGTCACACATAGTCACACTGGGTCACACACAGTCACACTGGGTCACACATGGTCACACTGGGGTCACACATAGTCACACATGGTCACACATGGTCACACATAGTCACACATAGTCACACATGGTCACACACAGTCACACATGGTCACACATAGTCACACTGGGTCACACATAGTCACACATGGTCACACATAGTCACACTGGGTCACACACAGTCACACTGGGTCACACATAGTCACACTGGGGTCACACATAGTCACACATAGTCACACATGGTCACACATAGTCACACATGGTCACAGATGGTCACACATAGTCACACATGGTCACACATGGTCACACATAGTCACACATAGTCACACTGGGTCACACATGGTCACACATAGTCACACATGGTCACACACAGTCACACGTGGTCACACATAGTCACACAAAGTCACACTGGGTCACACAGGGTCACACATAGTCACACTGGGTCACACATAGTCACACATGGTCACACTGGGTCACACATAGTCACACATAGTCACACTGGGTCACACATAGTCACACATGGTCACACATAGTCACACTGGGTCACACATAGTCACACTGGGTCACACATAGTCACACTGGGTCACACACAGTCACACTGGGTCACACATAGTCACACATGGTCACACATAGTCACACACAGTCACACTGGGTCACACATAGTCACACATGGTCACACTGGGTCACACATAGTCACACATGGTCACACATAGTCACACATGGTCACACACAGTCACACTGGGTCACACATAGTCACACTGGGTCACACATAGTCACACTGGGTCACACATAGTCACACTGGGTCACACATAGTCACACATGGTCACACATAGTCACACTGGGTCACACATAGTCACACATGGTCACACTGGGTCACATAGTCACACTGGGTCACACATAGTCACACATGGTCACACATAGTCACACATGGTCACACATAGTCACACATGGTCACACTGGGTCACACATAGTCACACATGGTCACACATGGTCACACATGGTCACACATAGTCACACATGGTCACACACAGTCACACATGGTCACACATGGTCACACATAGTCACACTGGGTCACACATAGTCACACTGGGTCACACATAGTCACACAAAGTCACACTGGGTCACACAGGGTCACACATAGTCACACTGGGTCACACATAGTCACACATGGTCACACTGGGTCACACATAGTCACACATAGTCACACTGGGTCACACATAGTCACACATGGTCACACATAGTCACACTGGGTCACACATAGTCACACTGGGTCACACACAGTCACACTGGGTCACACACAGTCACACTGGGTCACACATAGTCACACATGGTCACACATAGTCACACACAGTCACACATAGTCACACATGGTCACACTGGGTCACACATAGTCACACATAGTCACACATGGTCACACTGGGTCACACATAGTCACACATGGTCACACATAGTCACACATGGTCACACACAGTCACACTGGGTCACACATAGTCACACTGGGTCACACATAGTCACACTGGGTCACACATAGTCACACATGGTCACACTGGGTCACACATGGTCACACTGGGTAACACATAGTCACACATGGTCACACATGGTCAAGTACAATCTACGTACCAAATACGTATGTCTTATTTCTCAAGACATATTTATTTGTATAAACGCGTGAAAGATTTTGTATCGCAATAAATATGATTAAGATTTTTTGGGTACTAAAATAATTTGGACAATTAGCCTTTCTCACGCCATGCGACCAGGCCTTCTGTGAGATTTTTGGGGTACTTTTTCGCGCGGGGCCAAAGGACGACAACAAACAAAGTAGATATTTTGCAATCTTGAAAGCCACGTATTTCGCTGAAAATTTTGCTGTTTTTTCAGTAAATATCCTATATTTTTTACTTGTACGACAAGTGTACGTCTTCAGTTACATTTTGAGATAATTTCAGCCCTTAACATATGTAATTTCTGGAGATAATTGGTGTTTGAAGAGCGAAGTCCTTCGTGGACGATTGCAGGTAGGAAATGTTTGCTTACTTTATTGCATGACCTTTTAAACATAAACTCTACCTACTCTACTGAGGTTAACGTCATATTATATGATTTTCTGAATTGACATACCAATGTTTTATTGTAATTTGGGAATAAAACTACTCGAACGCGTAATTTTCAAGGTTTTTTCGTTCATTTTTCAGACCATGGTCGCCACATTCATCTGTCATGCCTGGACGAGTTAAATGTTTCGTCTTGGGCTGCAGCAATGCGTGGTACAGCAATAACAAACATAATAAAACTAGAGAACTGAATTTCCACCGTTTGCCGAGAAATGAGCAACTTATAGAAAAGTACGAAAGTATCCTAAATACTACATTTTCAAACACAAACAACGCCCGCATTTGTGGAGCACACTTTAAAAATGGCAAACGAGAATCACGAGATGAACTTCCTTTGTGGCAATGTCCACCAAAAACAACACTAATTACACCAAAGAGGAAAGCTCCCACGCCTAGACACCCTGTTCCACCGCCTAAGCCTAGAAATGAGCATTTTAAGACTTACAAAGAAAGATTACTAAAAAAACAGTTTAGACAAAAAAAGAGTTGAAGCAGACAGTTTAAAAGTGCAAGTACAGGTATTTGAAAGTAAGATTGAGGAACTAAATGATGCACTAGAGACCAGTTTGGCAAATATTAACACAGCTCATCAGGAAGTTGAAACATGTAAGGAAGATATTAGATCATTGAAGCGTGAGCTAACTGAAAGTAAATTTGGCCATGAAAAATTTGTTGGTAATGATGATAAGATGCTTTTCTACACTGGGTTGAATATGTACCCCAAAGCGTGATAACATAAGTCAGAAGAATGAGCTTTTTGCTGTTCTTCTCAAGTGTAGGCTTGGCCTACAAAATGAAGATTTGGCAGATAGATTTGGAGTAACAAGGCAGGCAATTTCTAGGATTTTTGAAGGCTGGATAACATTCCTTGATAATATGGTCAGCAAAGTTAATCTATGGCCAAGTCTAGAGTATATTGATAAGTATATGCCTACCAATTTTAAACCTACTTATGCCTCAACAAGGGTTATACTGGATTGCACCGAGCTGAAAGTTCAACGGGCTACAAATTGTGACCTTCAATCAATGAACTTCTCATCTTATAAGAATTGTGCTACAGTGAAGGGCTTGGTTTGTACAACTCCGGATGGAGTTGGTTGTTTTTTTAGTAATTTGATGCCAGGATCAACATCAGACAATGAGATAACACTGCAGTCAGGTGTTCTAGATCTAGTTGAGCCAGGGAGAGGTGTGATGACCGATAGGGGATTTACAATCCAGGATACATGCGCAGAGAAATGTCGCTCCACCAATGTTAGAGACAGAGCAGTTCACAATAACGCAATGCACCAAAACATTTGACATTGCCCACTTAAGAATCCATGTTGAAAGATTTATTGGTAAAATGAGAAAATGGCACATCATGTCACAGGTCTGGCCATTAAACCAATATGATCTGATTAACCCAACAAGGAAGGTTATTGGCTTTCTTGTCAACTAGTGCTGGGCAAACTCCGGTTTTTCACCTCCGGCTCCGGCTCCGGCTCCGGCCAAAAAAACTCCGGCTCCGGGAAAAAAAACTCCGGCTCCGGCAGAAAACTTCCAGCTCCGGCAAATTCGTGAAAATTCGAAATTTAATGGAAATTTCCAATTGCAAAGTGGAAGCACTATCTTTGTTTTTCTGCATGGCGCGAGAGCGCGTTCTAATTTATGATTGTCAGCCTGAGAATTTTATCAGACGCTACGACGCTGCGTTTGCAATTGTCAACAATTTTAATTATAAAAAGTTTTAACCACATTGACTTTGCGTTTGTGAGTTTAAGTGACTGCTTCTTGTCTTGTGCAACCAATACCGTGCTTCATGCGACATAGAATACTATATTTAATGTTTGTGGCAAGCCTATACACACTTATCACTGCGAGTATTTAATTTTTCGTCGATGGATCTGGACAGGTTTTTTCAAAGCACCAAGCAAAAAATATCTATGCCACTATGAAAACCAGCCTTGATTTTAATGAATGATTTTGACAGTGTGCAATGCCTGAATGCCAATGTTCTCAACAGAGCAATCGTAAATCGTTCGCACGCAATGCAATAATCTGTCAGTATCAAAAAGTTGATACTGATTCGTTTAAAATTAGATATTTCATAATTTATACAAGACATACAAGCTTGCGATTGTATTACAACTTTCCTGTGATAAGATCACAGACGCATGCAATAATGACTTGTTGCAATGTTGCCGTTTGAGACAACAGATACGACTTCAGATTTAATGTACTTTCAACAAATTCAAAGAATCAAAGTCATTCTGACTCTCCAGCCGGAGCTGAGAGAAAGCACAGCAAACTCCGGCTCCGGCTCCGGCAGACAAAAAACGCCGGAGCTCCGGCCGAACTCCGGCCTCCGGTGCACAGCACTATTGTCAACATGGGCCCACCCATTGGCCCTAAAATAAATCAGCATGAGGAATAAGAATTACTGAATTATGAATTGAGCAAATGAATTATGCCTTAATTTTGGAACTATTTAATACTATAAAATACAATATTTTATTATATAACATAAAATTTGATGCATCTATTTTAATCAATAATGATGCCATGTAACAAATAGAGTTTTTCCACTTTGTAAACCTGTTTCACATTGTCATTGACACCCAACCAACCCGAGACTGGAGTCAGGAGAATTCAATCGATTTTACAGTTTTGGAACTGCTATTTTTATTTATAACTAAATTGAAATACATGCAAATATGTCACCAACCCAATGGTCACAGCTTCTTATCCAATTGATGGGGCCCTGTTCACAAGTGTTCAAGGACAAAGTAGGAAAATGTCTATTTGTTGATGGTCTGTTAAAATGCATTGGCCTTACTTAGTCTTTTGTGAATGAAAACTCTTACAAAATATTACATGTATAGAAGAGCTATGTACATTAATTAAAAGAACTTTAGAGATCTTTCAGATGTAAGCAGAGGCTTTATGTAAGTCTCATGCCACTGTTGTAATTTAAATTTCAGGTCACTAAAAAATGCTTCATCAAACTGAATGGGGAAGTATACCAGGTCAATATCCGTGTACAAAACAAAATGCACCACTGACTTTCCAGAAAGTCCCATCTGCAGCTGTATCTGCTCATAATAGCCACGGCTATTGTCTTAATTTAAATAAGGTTTCCCATCTTCTGTAAGTGCATAGGGATATGATTTGCATTGCTCCTTGTCACTAATCGCCTCTAAGACCCTTTGATCTCTCTGGCTAGCTAACCCTTTAATTTCCATTAGGTGATCGGTACCTGGTACATACCCATCTGGGGAAGCCAATAGAACTCCATAAATAAAGCAACCACATTCTTGCACATTTTGACCAGTAACATCTGCATATCTTTGACGAGCTCTATCTTCATTGATTATACCATACAGCATCGCAGGGGGAATGTTTTCTTCATCACGCACTGGCTGGAGATTCATTATTTTCTTAATCAGGGCTGGTCTTCCAACATCTGTTGAGTGCAAAAGCTTTCTTGCAGTTGACAATGTTATTCGGTACTGACGACACTGATGCCACAGAGGGTTATTTCTTTGACCCCTGGTCATCTCTTCAATTTTCATCTTGCACTCTTCTCCTGTAGCTTCCACTGTCAATGAACAATCACATGTTGGCTGTTCTTGGTACCTGTCACTTAACACTTTAAAAATAGTAGATTTACTGGTTGATGCACTGGAACTCATACACTGTAACAACCTTTGTTCCCGTTCTGAGCTTGAATTGTTGGTGGAATCACTCAAACTTTTTAGGACCTTCTTTGATATAGTTCTGGATTCTCTTTGTTGGGGCTTTTTTGACTTTTTTGTTGCCGATTGAACTCTAATGTTTTCAATTGTAGTAACACTACCTTTCCATGGTTTGGTTTTGTGCCATGATTGTAATTTAGATGTGCAGGGTAGTTCTAGTGTCAGATTATCAGACCTGTTATGTTCCTCAAGGGCATATAGGGTAGCAGAAACATGACAACACAATCCTGATTTGCCAGCTGGACATTTACAAAAAGCTTGAGTTGGCTTATTATGTAGAAATGATATCCACAATGGTCTAGCTGGTTTACCTTCCATACTCGGCCTTACAAATGCCTTCACTAACAGCTTTTCCTGATCTAAATTTGCTGTGACAACAGATACAATTCTACGGGATGCAAAAATTCTATACCCTTTCTCCTGCATTGCCTGAGCTGCTTGCTTTCTGGTCTTAACATAACACTCGACAGTATCAATAGTTACACTAGGTAAGTTGTTTCTATCACTATCCCAATGCAAAGAAGTTTCATCTATACTCTCTATGTCTAGTGCTGTTGTGAGTGTTGATTGTGGGGCTTTCTGGATGCTATCTAATATTTCAGGATGCTCAATATAACCTTTCACACGAGAAAGTAATTCAGACTTGCTGTCTGATCATTTTGCACCCTTAACTGTTCTCAAAAAGTCTACGCATTCCGCTTTAGTCCACTCATCCACATTACGGGAAATAGACTCAATTATAGACATTGGCAAGTGGCAAGCCTTGACGTTTTTAGATAATGTTTGTTATTGCTGTACCACGCATTGCTGCAGCCCAAGACGAAACATTTAACTCGTCCAGGCATGACAGATGAATGTGGCGACCATGGTCTGAAAAATGAACGAAAAAACCTTGAAAATTACGCGTTCGAGTAGTTTTATTCCCAAATTACAATAAAACATTGGTATGTCAATTCAGAAAATCATATAATATGACGTTAACCTCAGTAGAGTAGGTAGAGTTTATGTTTAAAAGGTCATGCAATAAAGTAAGCAAACATTTCCTACCTGCAATCGTCCACGAAGGACTTCGCTCTTCAAACACCAATTATCTCCAGAAATTACATATGTTAAGGGCTGAAATTATCTCAAAATGTAACTGAAGACGTACACTTGTCGTACAAGTAAAAAATATAGGATATTTATAATATAGGGCCTGGTGACGAAAAACGTTTTTTTACCGGCCAGCAGTTGACTTTAAGAATAACATTAGTCTATTCCTTGACAACCGTTGCTAGGTACAAACAAACTTTTACAGGCGTTTTTGCAGCACGTTTAACATTCGGTTGAAGTTTATTTGTGGTGGCAGAAATTGAGAAAGATCCGCGGAAGGAGGTAATTGGTTTCGAAAGGGAATCCCCTGTAGTGTCTGACCACTATATCTTTATAAACAGTCGTGGGAGAAACTGATTTTTCAGTTTCATGATGGCATGATGCCAGTAAAAGTGAGATATATCGAAGTTTTAATAAGATCAATTATGGCAACAGGTTTTTCAGCACTTTTGGTCTTCAAAGATATTCTCTTCATTTGCAAGTAATTTCCAATTGACAAAAAATTGAACCAGTTTGCCAGAATTTTACATACTGTACATTTGTAAAAGCTCATCTTTGAATGCCTAACAAAATTCTCATATTTGTTGGTGATTTATGGTCAAGAAGTGTTTGCAAAAAGGTACTAGAGAAGTCAACATGGAACTATTGTGGACATTAATTTTGCACTAACCTTAAAACTTTCCCAAAAAATACAAGCCTATGCCAACTTGTTAAATAATTTTATATTCCTATTCTGGAATAAGTGTAGCACACACACACAGACTTGATATAATAGACTTCAATACAACTACAGTACACAACAAGAAACATAATTTCTAAGGTTGGACTTTTTATTGAACAAAACTACATAATTACATCTGGAAAACCCATATAGATTCCATGTAATGTTCCTAAAAATTATGTATCAGTATTTCAAATCCAAGCATGTGCTCCCCCATTTTCTAAGATGGAGAACAAAAGGGAGGGAGAATTATCCATTGTCATGGACAGTAGCCGACATGGATGAGCAAGGAGGTAGTGGTTTCCTATTAAGTCTCTGAAAGAAAGCAAATTAATTCAGTTGCCACGTTTTTTTCCTGGTATGAAAGCTTGATATCATATTAAATTAAGCAAACTGGCATTAACTTACAGCCAACAAAAGTAGGGTTGGATATGTTGCAACCAAATATTTTTAATGTGTCCACCACTGCATGGGGACAACTTGACCTTAATCTAATTTCTAGCACTTTTCATTACTGTTACAGTAGCTGTATGTATTTTGAATGATCTACTCCTGGGGAATGGATAATATACAAATGACTGTGCACAGTCCAGTGGGACTTAAATTTGACATACACAAAATTATCTTTACATACTGTATAGTAACATGCTGTAGGCCAGTGTAGGGTCATAGTAGCCCAGCAAATACACTGTTTAGCTCACAAAAATAGCTGTAAAACAATTGAAAAGATGCTTGTCAACAGAGGTGGAAAGTCTGGACTAGGGCATATACTCTAGTTTTGTTATTGCTCATCAGTTAATTATTAACTTTACAAATTTCTGTGAAAAGTTTTCTGCAAAAGTTCAGATCCAAAAATATTTCTGGGAACTAGATTCCCAGGATCCCATACTTTTTCCACCCCTGCTTGTCAAGAAATAATCTCAACAAACATGAATGTGGCATTATTTAAAACTGAATCAGAATGCTTGTCATTCACAAATGTCAACAAATGCATAGTCGACAATCATTGAACAAAATGCTCACTATCTACATTGTACAATGGGCATGGTATGTCATGGGTATGGCATGTCATGTTTTTAATTTGTGGGTTTTAAATTAACAACTGGAATATTAACCACTCCACAATATAGTAAGGCATGACATAATGCTGACTTCCATGGATTGGTTTACGTGCAGACAGGGGGGCTATCGGTGTATTAACTAACCAACTTTTTAAATCCATTTATCGAAACCTAGAAAAAAAATTATAAGAGAAACAGGTTGAAGCATTTTGTTTTGTTGAAGTAAATATGCTGCAGGAAAAGTTTCACTAGCTGAACATGTTTCATTACTTTAACACGTTTACAACCCGAAGAGGACAAGTCTAACAAGGGTATTTTACCATTGACAACGTACATTAAAAACAAAACATACAAAAACAACAGATGATCGCACAATCGCTTACTAGTAGTACTAAAATTTTGTAGACGCCATCATTTGTATTTCCATAGCAATCATGCCCAGATCAATGGCAATCAATGTTCGAATGAAAATAATGCATTCTTTGATAGGTAGGCTATCTTCAAAGGTTAAAATCGATAAAATTATCCACTCCGAATCACGTTGTTTTGACAAATTATAAGAAGTATATACATTGGCAGTTTCACAACAAAATTTCAAGGTGTAGAAAGTTTTTAACATAACAAGCGCTCGGTATATCTTCAATATGTCGTACTTTGCTAAGCAGGTCTAAGTAGGAATAGTGTGCCACAAATTGCATTCATTTCTTTCCAACATCCGTAGGATTTAGGGTAAATAACGAGGCAACAACAGGGAAGGACAAGACGCTATATTTGGGTCACTTGTTTACTTGAGATACAAAATTTTAAACAATAACCTAGCGGGAATTCTGTCTTAAAAAGGGCTAACTTCAATCATAAGAAAACCCCAAATTATCCACTCCGATTTTTTCGAAATTTTTAAGGCATAAACATATCATAGATATCTTCAACTTACCAGAAATTTTATGCCGTAGTCTTGTCGATAACACACCAGGCGCTCGTAGTGAAAAATATACTCCATTGAAGTAATCAAAACATCATGTCTCTTTCCGTAATATGCGGCATATTTTACCATATTCTGGATGTAAAACCACATGTATATGATAAAGAAGTACCATTTGATCTTCTATTAAAAAATAGCCGTCTCACAATAAAAGGTTTCAGAAAAAATAACGACAATATATAGGCACACAAAATTGTCTATTTTCTTCAAATTTGCAAAAAGCACGCTCGTGCCAGTCCTCTTCCGCATCACACGTCGATCAGCGCGACATTAGCGCGTTGCGCCGCCCGCCCTGTTTCTAACTGTAAATTTAACTACGAAATTTGAATTTCGAAGTGTTTACACTCTTAGACTAGGGAGATCCTGTACCTCCAGTCTAATCTGTAAGCCTGAAGTTATTATAATGGCTGTGATAGATTAAGCTCCATTTGAAGATTGGCTACAAACATGATACAATATTTCCAGTCAATTAATTCCAATCAGTTGTATCAAATGAACATAGGGTAATTTGTACTCTTAGCAAATCTCTTAGCATCCTTTATAATATTTATACCATTTAACTTATTCCTTGTATTTGTTCTTATATTTGCTCAATATAATGATCTTAGGCTTGGATAACGCCAACGGACACACTATTTAACAGAGTTGATTTAACTGTGAATAAGACAAGATCGCAGAATTAATCTGTGATAAGATTATTTTCCATACAATCATAATTATATTTCAAAGCGCCGTTGTCGTATATAAATGAAGATACACTCCACATTCTATGTATAAGCCCCGGTCAAACGAGGATGAGAGTTGGCAGTGGCGAAGTGTATGAAATTTTCCAAAATTTACCTTGGTTTGTGGTTCAAGTGCTTCGGCGGAGTTCGCGATACATTTCTACTATACAGCATGTTTGTATAAATTGCAGTGTGGCCACCGGAAGTGATTTTCGCACCGGCGAGATTGTGACTGTGTGACCCATGTGACCGGTCACAAATTCCCTGCCCCGTTTGCACTCGCATATATCAAGCATCAGATGAGAAACGATCAGAAAAAAGCTTATTTTTATCGGAAACCTGATATGAATTAAATACGTAACATTTTGTTTACAAATGTTTGGTACATTACTATTTCGTATATCTTAAAATGACCCGAGATATGCCCGAGTTGTAGACTATTGGTCCGATTCTTACGAAACGCTTTTTGAACGATGAGTTTTGCACGGAATTGCTAATAAACGTAGTTCAAAACAGTGAATTTTTTAAGATTTCAATCGAGAAATACAAAAAAACTGCAGGGTATCTCGACAAGAACTTTTTAGATTTGGATTCAGCGTGTTTTAATCTATAAGAATATGTAAAGTTCTTTTAGCTTAGCGAGGTGTCCAATGAAACTAAACGTTTTGGTGCACTAGCTCACGGCCTAGCATTTCGCAAATCACAATGTGCACGCCTATTCTGTGATATGCACGCCGAGTTTAGCGCTGGATGTTTTGCGGTTTTGAGTTTTAACTTCGAAAAGTCAACCTTAATTAAATTAGCTGTATAATACTAGTCAAATAAGAAATGAATCGTGACAAATATTAATATAACTGGCAAGCATTTGAATGTAAAATTGAAACCCTTAAAAACACGTGTGATTTCGGCTCGTAGCCACACGATCTAGTGCATGCTGGCCAAGGTTTGCTTTCGAAATTCCTCCAGATAGCAAAATAATTTTTTTGTAGGTTTTAATGGCGATAAACAGAATTGTTTCCTTTTATGCAAACACTTCTGGACAAAGCCTTCATCCGTTACCGGCCAAATCTTCATCTAAGCTTACAGAACAAACGTTTCTCCACAAAATAATCTATTCTATTTATCGCCATGAAACTAACAAAATCATTTTGCTATCGTCAGGAATGTCGAGAGCAAACCTTTGCCAGCATGCACTAGATTGCCTGGCTACGAGCCGAAATCACACGTGTTTTTAAGGGTTTAAATTTTACTTTCAATTTGCTTGCCAGTTATATTAATATTTGTATAAACAACTCATTTCTTATTCTGACTAATTCTGACTAGTATTAAGATGTGTTCATATGAGCAGGAAGAAATTTGTGTTGGAAATAAGGTGAACCACATCTTTCTTGTATAATTTAAAAGCTTTTTTAATACACTTATAGAGTGTATTCCAAACAAGAAACACAACAGTAAAACTGCTTGAGATATTCAGTTAGAAGTCCAGTTAGTTAGTTTAGCTTAGGTTTGCTCAATTGCTCCTGTAACTGGATCAATAAGAGATGACTCTTACTGGACCTCTAGGGAGAACAGTTTAGAACTGATAGAGCTATCATAATATCTAGTATAAATAAAGTTAGTTTAGTTTAGGTTTCTTCCTGTAGTAACACTGGATCAATATAAGGGATGACTCTTACTGGATCTCTAAGCAGAACAGTTTGGAACTGATAGAGCTATCCAGTATAAATAAAGTTAGTTTAGTTTAGGTTTCGTCCTGTAGTAACACTGGATCAATAAGAGATGACTCTTACTGGACCTCTAGGGAGAACAGTTTAGAACTGATAGAGCTATCCAGTATAAATAAAGTTAGTTTAGTTTAGGTTTCCTCCTGTAGTAACACTAGATCAATAAGAGATGACACTTACTGGACCTCTAGGAAGAACAGTTTAGAACTGATAGAGCTATCCAGTATAAATAAAGTTAGTTTAGTTTAGGTTTCTTCCTGTAGTAACACTGGATCAATATAAGGGATGACTCTTACTGGATCTCTAGGCAGAACAGTTTGGAACTGATAGAGCTATCCAGTATAAATAAAGTTAGTTTAGTTTAGGTTTCCTCCTGTAGTAACACTAGATCAATAAGAGATGACACTTACTGGACCTCTAGGAAGAACAGTTTAGAACTGATAGAGCTATCCAGTATAAATAAAGTTAATTTAGTTTAGGTTTCGTCCTGTAGTAACACTGGATCAATAAGAGATGACTCTTACTGGACCTCTAGGGAGAACAGTTTAGAACTGATAGAGCTATCCAGTATAAATAAAGTTAGTTTAGTTTAGGTTTCCTCCTGTAGTAACACTAGATCAATAAGAGATGACACTTACTGGACCTCTAGGAAGAACAGTTTAGAACTGATAGAGCTATCCAGTATAAATAAAGTTAATTTAGTTTAGGTTTCTTCCAGTAGTAACACTGGATCAATAAGAGACGACTCTTACTGGACCTCTAAGAAGTACAGTATAGTTTCGACAGAAACTAGAATTGCTTGGTTTAGCTTAACAAACTATGGTTAGATAATTTCCTCATTAGAATGTAATTAATTGTATGAATGTACATATTATTGCCTTAATAGGTTTGTACTTGGTCGTTCCAGTAATTAGTAAGAACAATTAAAGATGGTCTGTTTGTGGAATAAGCTTCTTTGTATTATCCTAATACTGTTCAAAATGGCATCTTTAGTTCATTTATGCCGTTTGTACAGGAGGCTATATGCATTTCCTGAATTATCAGTGTTCTATGCAGAGTTAGGAGAAGGCTTTGTTTTGCATGTCCCGGCTCTCGACCGTCATACATGGAGAAAAGACGGCAGGCGACTAGCATTTACACACTGTATTGATTACAATGACCACAACTGCATTAACGCTAGAATATATACTGCTAGGGACGACCCTATATATATATAGCTTACGGTTCAAGGATATTAAACTTGAAGATAGTGGTAAATATATTTTTGAACTGATTTGCAGAGGTAACAGATATGTATATTGGTTTGAAATTATAGTTTAAGATAAACATTTTGTCTATACTGATTGCAATGATATGACAGTGTACGAAGGTGACAATATTTCGTGTATATGTAAAGGTATTGACAGAAAAACGCATGGTGCTGTAGCATGGAATCGGACTAAACACGAACAGCGGACTTTAAGAGTGGGAAATTTTACAGATATTTTAACACTAGAAAACCTTTCAAGAAATCAAAGTGGAACGTACACATGTTTCGCTAAAAGTCACAAAACATCATCATCGTTTAACCTTAAAGTTTTGCCCAAAAGTTCTGCGTTAACAACGACAAAACTTGAAATAAAATATTTCGAAGTTTTCCAAAAGGTTGGGATTGGTTATGACAAACTTGTCCTCCTTTGCCAAGCAGAAGGCATCCCAGAACCAACATACATGATTTCACATGATGGAACTGCAGTAAAACACGGAAACATGTACAATGTAGACGCAGAAAAGAGTTCCAGTATGGGACAGTACGAATGTTTGGCAAAAAACAGATTCGGTTCTGAGAGGCGTTTATTGTTCCTGAATGCGAGTTTTCTTGTTAAGTTGAAAGAAAAGGTCGTGTATATAAGGTCGTGTATTTCGGTGTGTTATATGTGATTTTTTGGAAAAAAAACTGGTTTATATGATAAATTCTAGAAAATTTTTTCACCCCCACCCCAAAAAAAAAAAATAGAAGAGAAATGAAAAGTGGCAAAAGTGTGCCTCTGCCAGCTACGGCCCAGCTACGTACCTGATAAGGCAAGTCGCAGCGAAACAGATTGGAAAATGACAGTAATTGTCGTGGCTTGTTCATTCCTTGCGGGCATTTTAGTGTTGTATGCTTTGATATGTTCTTGTAAGAAATTTAGTAAGAATAATAATCGTGATGAGAATTCGGAGTATGATGACGTTTCTCCGGAGAGTCGTCAGGCCAGAAGTGCGAATGAAGGACTGAAGCCATACGAAGGTATGCGATTACGTCATACATCGAGATGTTCTGGGAACGAGGAAGTACGTCATAGCGAAGAATACGATTTGTCTGTTGGTATTACGGATAGTGAAAGTGGTTATCAGGAATTAAGTCAACATCGTGAAAACGATGAAGGAAGATATCAACCATTGAATCCTATAGAATCATAAACTGTTAGATCGAGACAAAAGTAAGAAACATAAAACGTTGTAGTGGTTATAATTTTATAGCCACGTTTTCCAAATGTTGGGAAATTTTGCGTAAACATTATATATATATATAGACTGTAGAATTAAAGTTGAAATCATAGTTTATAAGAGTTAAAGAAAAATATATTAAATATTTGGTAAAACTTTTAATTGAACATCTTATCAATGCCCACAATCTGACCGGCCCAAAATTTTCGCGACGGCAGTGTCAGTCTGGAATTTTTCCAGCGGTACTTTATCAAGATAAACTTGAATTACGTAATTTTAATCTATTTAACTACAAATTTGTTTCGTATGACAAGCGAAGATTGCCACACTCATCAAGTGAAATGTATATATTTCGTCCGTTTTATAAATAAAGTTAGTTTAGTTTAGGTTTCCTCCTGTAGTAACACTAAGGGATGATCCTTACTGGACCTCTGGAGAGAACAGTTTAGAATTGATAGAGCTATCCAGTATAAATAAAGTTAGTTTAGTTTAGGTTTCCTCCCGTGGTAACACTGTATCAATAAGGGATGACCCTTACTGGACCTCTGGAGAAACCTTGTTTCCTAGCCATGTTTCCTGAAGATGGACAAACCAGGAAACATTGTTTCCTAGCCATGTTTCCTGAAGGTGGACAAACCAGGAAACATTGTGGAAACATTGTTTGCCCGTAATGCATCCTAACGCGCCCTACTTTGTTATTTTACACACACAATTTTACCCATCAAAGGGAATTAAAGTGTTAGACATTAATATGTTAACCAGACTAGCTGCCCCTATAATTAATTGTCTCCTGTTAATCCATTAAAACTATCCATTAAAACTATACTTTGTAACTTTGTTATTATTCCGTCTAATACTAGACGATTTTACCGATTTTACTTGACTAGGAAAAGTGTTGGGTGTTATTAAAATAAGTTAATTTTTTGGCCAATAAAATATAAAGGGAATTAAACAGTATATTGGCATATCAATATTACTTCATGGCGTTCATGCGTTTAAACTACATTCAATCATGATTCAATTAAGGTTGTCCTTTCAAGTCTAAGTGCACAAAGGAAAATGGACGTGTTTGGGTCTGTTTCTGAACCCTTAATTCTAGTCTATTCTACATATATGCACTTCCATTGAGCTGGAGTTTCTGCGGTTTCGAGTCATGACTTCGAAAGGCCAACCTTAATTAAATTAGCTGTATAATACTAGTCAGAATAAGAAATGAATCGTTTATGCAAATATTAATACAACTGGTAAGCATTTGAAAGTAAAATTTAAACCCTTAAAAACACGTCTGATTTCGGCTTGTATAGCCGCGCGATCTAGTGCATTCTGGCAAAGTTTTGCTTTCGAAATTCCTCCAGAGAGCAAAATACTTTTGTAGGTTTTAATGGCGATGAATAGAATTGTTTCCTTTTATGCAAACACCTTTTAGACAAAGCCCTCATCCGTAACCGTCCAAATCTTCACCAATCAATATTATCAGCATTGATGAAGACCTAAGCTTACAGAACAAAAGTTTCTCCACAAAATAAATCTATTCTATTTATCGCCATGAAACTAACAAAATCATTTTTCTATCGTCAGGAATTTCGAAAGCAAACCTTTGCCAACATGCACTAGATTGCCTGGCTACGAGCCGAAATCACACGTGTTTTTAAGGGTTTAAATTTAACTTTCAATTTACTTGCCAGTTGTATTAATATTTGTATAAACAACTCATTTCTTATTCTGACTAGTATTAAGAGGTGTTCATATGAGCAGGAAGAAATTTGTGTTGGAAAAAGGTAAATCTACATCTTTCTTGTATTTTTTAAAAGCTTTTTAATTTTGTGTGCTTATGGCGGCATATTTGACGAAATATCGAAGGACACAATATCGAAGATAAAATACACTGCACTGCTTCACAACTTGACAAAACTTGGTTGAAATCTTCTTTAGCCATCTATCATTATGTAAAAGTACAACAATTGGATGATACTGGCGAAACTCGGCGATAAAAAGCAAACAAGACGGCAAAATATGGCTGAAATCGTGTTTTGGTGGGGGGTAAGTGAAATAAAATGTATTATATTTAAACAAAACAATGTCAATCCTTATTAAATCTACAATAATTATATTGAATTAAGCATGGTTTTTCATCCCATGATAAAAAATTTTAGGAAATAAGAAAATTTAATCTCTGCCAGGTATATTAGTTATTTCATGGATAATTAGCAGTTGACCTGGGGTGGTGCATGGTCATTTTCTTATAAAATATTATACTTAGACAAATTTTTCCTTCCAACAACTACCCCTAAAAGCAACCTTCTAAACACTATAAGCACTTCAGAAAGGCTGTCGCTTTTGCTTTTCGGAAGTTAGAGCTATGTCGGCACTGCCGTTTCCGGACGGGGTCATTTTCAGGACTTTCGCACCGGATTCAGGTTTTGGCACATATGCCATGTTGACCGCCATGGTCATTTTACCCTAAAACTGTTGAGATTGCCTGTGCTAAATGAAACGCATACAAACTCCTATACAGGTCCTAGACTACATCCCCTGGGCAAGACAATAAGGCTCTTATGAGTTACATCGAATCAACTTTAGATCGTTTCCTTGACTCCTTTCCTAATGCGTTCATTATTCTAATTGGAGACTTTAATCATTTTAATTATCGAGATTTGCGTTCCTCATTTAACCTAAGACTGGTTAAAGTACCAACACGAGATAAAAATATTCTTGATCTGGTCTTAACTAATCTTCATAAAAACTATAATCAACCTGAAATTCTACCTCCAATTGGAAGTTCCGATCACAATGTAGTACTTTTATCTCCCATGACAACTAGGCCAAAAGGAAAGAAATCAAAAGCGCTGGTACGTGATACCTGCAGTGCCAACAGACATCGGTTTTCTGAAAAATTAAAAACTGTGAACTTTAGTTCAGTTTTTATCAGTTCTCGTGTCAACAGAAGTACGAACTTTT
This sequence comes from Trachythela sp. YZ-2020, assembly GCA_016169945.1. Taxonomy (NCBI): domain Eukaryota; kingdom Metazoa; phylum Cnidaria; class Anthozoa; order Malacalcyonacea; family Clavulariidae; genus Trachythela; species Trachythela sp. YZ-2020. Next base: position 8,372,865 of record JADLSH010000387.1, read on the forward strand.
TGACCGTGCCTTGAGTGATGTTATGGACGAAACTTTACCATACAAGACTGTTAAAACTTATTCTCTGGATAAACCTTGGATATTTGCGGAAATTAAACAAGCTATAGCTGATCAACAGGAAGTTTGGAAGTCATTAGGGCCACAATCGCCAGAAATTCGATCATTGAGAAATAAGATAAATCGATTAGTGAAAAGGACAAAAAAACGCTATCTTAAGAACAAAATCAAGCAGTGTGGAACAGCTAATACTCGACAGTGGTGGAAAGAAGTGAAACGCCTTGCTGCATGGATTGAACTATACTAGCCAAGTGACTAGCATTCTTTATAATGATTGTTTGTTCGAAGGTGTTGATCTTGCCAACCATATTAACGATTGCTTCATTCAGGCGACTACTAATATGCGGGAACTATCTGTACAACCTACTATCACTGAAGTACCGGATAAATACAGAGTTACTGTAGACGATGTTAAGTTAGAATGATCTCGTATTAATCCACGTAAAGCTACAGGTCCAGACAATTTTCCGAATTGGATTTTGAAGGACTTTTTAGATATTCTAAGTCTTCCGCTCTGTTCTATTTTCAATGCATCGATTGAAGAAGCTTATTTGCCAACAATATGGAAATCAGCTGACGTCATACCCTCCCCCAAAACAACTCCAGTTAAGGATGCCGCCACCGATCTGAGACCAATTTCATTAACGCCCGCATTGAGCAAGATTGGAGAGTCTTTTATTTATAGGTGGTTGTTAGATTCAATTGAAGATAGAATAGACCCGAATCAATTTGGTGTTATAAAGAACTCGTGTACCACCGACGCCTTAATGCTTATGATTCACCGTTGGTTTCAAGCTCTGGATGGAACTGGATCTTTAGTTCGAGTGTGCTTATATATTAGATTTTTCAAAGGCATTCGACAAAATTGACCATAATGTACTTATAAATAAGCTAAGAGATATGAATATTCATACTGTATTGGTCAATTGGATTATTGCATTTTTATCTGGTCGCCATCAACGTGTGAAATTGGGGGGATGTACATCTAGTTGGATCAGTGTGAAGGCGGGAGTACCTCAGGGGACTAAGCTTGGGCCATTATTGTTCCTGATTATGATTAACGATTTCAAACCAACCAATGATATCATAAAATTTGTTGATGATTCTTCAATTTTTGAAGTCGTTTTACAGAATACAGTGTCTAAACTGAAACTTTATCTAAAACCAGCGAGTGGGTCGAGCATAACTGCATGGAATTAAATGGTTAAAAAACAAAGGAATTGAGGATTACATTCTCAGACTATGAGTTCGATTTTGGTAATCAGTTAACGATTAACAACGAGCCTGTTGGAGTTGTCAATAAGGCAAACCTTTTGGGTATTGCCATCTCAGATGAATTAACATGGAATGATCACATTCACGATATCTGTAGTTCTAAAGCTAGTAAACGCTTATATTTCCTAAGAATCCTACCACGAGCGGGTTTTGATGATGTGGATTTAGTAAAAGTTTTTTGCTGTTACATTCGGCCAGTTTTGGAATATGCTCGCCCTATATGGCATTCTTGTAACCCTGAATATTTATGTGAACAGGTTGAATCAGTTCAAAAATGAGCCCTCCGTATCATATGCAAGAATTTGTCATATTCAGAAAACAGGAAGACTACTGCATTAATGACACTAAAGGATCGAAGAGAAACATTATGCACGTCGTAAATATTTTAATCGGATAAACATGCCAAGTAATCGCCTTTTTAATCTTTTACCATCTACAGTAGTAGTGAACATCAATATAATTTACGTAATGACCGCCTTCCGTCTATTAAAGCCAAAACTGAGCGTTTTAGAAATAGTTTCATTCCATACGCAATTAGAACATATTCGTAGTTAATTTTAGATGAAAATTTTAATAATTTTTACACTCTTCTTATAACTTAATTTTAACAAAGTTTTATATATATGATTATGTAGCTATGTATAATGTAAGAACGTGTAATTTAAGATTGCTAAACGTTTAATTCTTATTAAAAGTCGAAATTAATTAAAAAAATATCTCAACTGCTATACTGCTATCTCCGTTCATCCAAGGATGTATTTCTTCCATTTAATCTAAAATAAAAATGTGGAATTATTATTCTCAGGCAAATCAACCCTCAATTTGTCCTGATTTGTTGCACTTACACGGTACCGGACCATCAAACTTGCCCGGATAGTCAAAAACGTGTCCGAAAAACGTGTCCGAAAAACGTGTCAGGATATTTTTCGTCTGGTGGCGTGTAAACGGGACCTCAATAATACCCATTTTGTTGGCAAGATAATGGCTAAAACTGTTTGAAGCGACTCAGGGCATTTTTTAATAAATCGTTAGTGGGGGGGCCATCATCGAAAGGGAACCTAACAAGTAGGTGGTGTATTACAGGTGTTGGAAGCTGAAGGAGGGTTTGGGGTCCTCCCCCAGAAATTTTTTGTATTCATGAGTCTCTGTGGGTTGATTTCCTGCATTCTCAGGGACAATTTTTTATATATCCCATCTAAACGGAGCCAGGTTTTGTTGTGAGAATACCATAACTTTCCTCTAAACTCAGTTTTTCCCCTTTTTTTGCTTATATTCTGGACAAAAGGGACCTTCAATCGGGGGCCAAAATAGCTTACTTGGGGGGCCAATATGGGGGGGCCGGCAGGAGTCTCCAGTTAAGCCTTAAAAAGCTGAAGCCCTGATCATTATAGAAATATCCGACGTCGACAAATTTCGAAACATTTTACCCGCCATTTTTTTTGGTTTGCTATCTCCCACGTAAATTTATCATTGTATAAATAACTGCAGTTATAGAAAGTCGCATTGTGCACTGTTTATACTCTCGCTTTTCATATTGTTTTAATTTTCTAAAACTCTTTCCCGACGGCAGACAGTACCCAAAAATGGCGGATTTTGGCCTTCGTGAGAAAGGCTAAAAGAAAACATTAGTTCCACTTGCTTGCCTGCTTGCATCATTGCTTGCTTTCACTGTTTCACACTTACGTGTTTGCTGTCAACATGATACTGAAAAGTCGGAGGATGATGAAATTCAAGCCCACAGCATATTATTGGAGATCCAGGCCACGAACTGCAATGAAAAGGAAATAAACATTGCAGCTTAAGTACGCACACGTGACTAATTAATCAAAATATTGGGGAAAAAATGAAAACAAATTGAGCATAAATACTTGTTTATAATAGGCGAACTTGCAAAATCAGATGATCAGTTTACGTCACAAACATTGCTTTATCACTGCCTCGTCCCCAGGCGCTGTATAATAGGTTTGCATGAAGTATAACAAATTTAAAGGTAACATGCGAAGTGGGCGCGTGGGAGATCTTGTTCTGTTTCTTGCAAATTGTGACATTCCTCGTCAAAACAATGATCGGGACATTTCAATTTGCTGCTCTTATTCAATGTCAACGCAATTTGTATCTGTCAACACATCAGGAGGTAAACAAGGCCGAATCGAAATAGTGTTTCTCTCTTTCCAAACTTTAGTATATATTTTTACGCCGCTTTTCGTTTAATAATCGCCGCATTATTAACTTGATTTCTTTTGTTTAACCATGCCATCCGCCATAACAATTACAAGATCTCCCCTGAGTTCATTTACTGTAGTCGTTAACTTGCCTGGGAACGAGACAGGCTTTATCATTTGTCATTCGTGGTGTCATTGCTTTCGTGCCCTTGTTTATTAATTAGTTTCAAAAATAACTGACAAAATGGGAAAAATGAAAACAATGACGTAGAAACGCTTTGTTCTCCACGTGACTGCAGGCTAACCGTAAGTTAGCTTAATCCACAGAAAGTTAAACAACCAGTTAGTGTCACATACTTCCTTAAGACCAGTTTCCAACTGGTTGTTGGCTCAAACGTACCATCAGAGCGTCGCGCTCTTTTGCGGTTTCGTGGTCGAATCATCTCTTCAACCATCTCCAAATAAGCGCCTTGATATACAAAACAAGAGTTAAATTACGAACATGAATTGGTGTCAGTTGTCTTGTAAAAAGCCTTGTGACAAAAAATCGTCATGGCTGGACATTGTACTTGACTCCAACTAAATTATCCGCACAAGAAGTCAAAATGGCGTTTGAACACACAGCTATCATCGAGCTCGATTCCTGATGGAGTCTGACTCTATGGGTGCATTCAAAAATTGTCAAAAAAATAGAGATATTCTACCAAATACAGTTTTACCAACCTTTTGAAGGAGGAGGGCTGCCAGAACTCCCGTTTACACCCAACGAAGGAAACAGGAGATTCTCGATAACAGGCGACTGCGACTGGACATCTTGGACTCCTTGTCCAAAATCAGAGATATTTTGAACTAACCGTGTGTTTTACTAACCTTTGGAAAGGGGGCGGTCTGCTGACACAGTTGTTGTAGACTCAACATTAATCACCACGGCCGGTGGTGGCGAGACGGCAGCGGACTGATCCGCGCGTGGAGAGGTCTGGACGACTGGTGTTGTCGAAACTGCAACATCCTAACAAGCAAGGAACATTTCAAGGTCAATTAGAGAACATCATATTAAATATTGTTTTTGCAGTTCTTGTTTTGGAAAGAAAGACTGCGACTAGAAGAAGACTAACACTTGTGCAAATCTCTTGAACTGGGGCCGGTTGTTTTAAGACGTAGTTAAAGTTAACTGCAGTTAGCGTTAATCAGTTAACTACACGACTTGTACAAAACGTAGTTAGTCGGGTAGTTAACTAATCACGTAGTTAACTGTGCGTGGGGCTTGCTTCCTTTGTGTATTAAAACGCCCCACGCAGTGATTAACGACCGCTGACAAACATTAATAACATGAATGTGGACTCGCATTTTGCAAATAGGCAAGAATTATAAATATTTAATAATATGCTCCAAGTCTGTCTCATGCGAAAATGCGGGCGGAAGGAAATTAAGGCGAACGGCGGGCGGGCGGGACGCGATAAAATTGGAAGAGGAGAGACCAGGGCGCTATAAAACACGCGCTCGCTTTTTTGCAAAACGCGCGCTCGCCCCAGTCTTCTGCTGCATCACACATAGATCACGCAAATATAAGCGCGTTTCCCCGCCCGTGTTTTATAGCGCCCTGGGAGAGACAGACTTGTTTCGCGCCAAATTTACCGGTTGATTTTTCAACCGGTAGGCGGGGCCAGTAGCCTACTGCTCATTCTGAATAGCGTTGTCTCACGTAGCTAAAAATAGATTCCCTCAGCTAAGACCCCCCACGAGACTCAGACAAACAAACTACTATTTAATATAGAATTATACTAGCAGCGAACTATCATTGGCATATTTTTTATTTTATCTGCACTAAAACTCATTCAAATTTACACCAAAGTTAGAACATGGTTAGTACTAAGCACTGTTGCTGGGGAACGTGTGCAAGTGATTCGAGATATCCAGAAAAATTGCCGAAATCGCTTCAGGAAATGAGAGCTTCTGGGCAAAAGGTATTTATACCTTTTCCAAAACCGTCGCAAGGAATTGAAAAGTCTCGTCGCTGGGTTTCAGCATGTTCGCGGAAAAACTTTGATGTATCAATGATAAATAGGAACACATATATTTGTGCAGTTCATTGGCCAGGCGAAAAAGGGCCCACGGATAAAGGGCCAAAGTGGTAAAGGGCCTTCGGCGTTTACCACTTTGCTTCAAGCCTCTACATTTTAACCACCGCTTGAGTTGATCGACAGCTACCTCCTCCACAGGCGCTTTATTAATTGGAGCGGGCTTGGAAAATTAGGGAAGGGACGCACGGGCGGCATAAAAATATCACCCGCCCGCGGGAAAAAGGGCCTGAGGAGGAGGTAGGATCGACAGTATAATCTGATGGATCATGCTCAAAATATGAGTTTAAATGTAGAGGCTTAAAATACGTTTTCAGAGTTGTTAAATTTATCGGAGAAGCACTAGTTGTAGAATTCATTTTTAAACCAGACACAGCGCCAAAGGGCGGTTCTCTCTTTTACAGAACTGATATTTAAAAATAGACTATTAAATCAATAAGTTAACCGGCTTGTGAAATATTTTTTCAACATATTTTTTTATTGTCAAAGCAAAATAGTTTTACTTATCAACGGAAGATTCCTCAGTGAAAAGAGTTTATATTTGAAATTATTTTACGTATAAGTGACAATTAATCTTTCATTTGAAATAAATCCGTATTTTAAATATAGAATATAGTCGATAGAATAGTAGACAATCCTAGACCTAGCTTCTTTTATAGTATTAAAACTAAAAGGTAAACAAAATAGACTATAAATAGTGGATACTAATACAGCGACAAAATAGTAAATTTTAAAAATAATGGGCACTATAAAAGCGAATATAAAACACCAAAAGAGCAAAATAATGGGCACTAAATCGACAAAAAATGGTTTTTAAACGTCCAAACTTAGTATAAACACGAAAGCAACAATATATTAAAATAGACTATATAGGATAGTAGACCTTTTAGGATAGTAGACCTATTTATAGCAGCGACAGAATAGTCCATACTAAAGCGATGAAATAGCCTATATTACAACTACCAAAGCAAAAATATCGACACTGGCACTTCGACTAAAGCAAAAAGTACAACGTGTGTATGATTCCGCACAAATAAACCTTAAACAAACTATCAAATTATCAAAATAACTCACAGCAAGCTCTCAATCATAATACAATTTATAGTCGGCCGGCCAAGAGTTCAAAATATGCTCCTAAAAGATTTTGATGGCAATTTTATGTTAGAAGCTGGCAAGAACCATATTCATACTCAGGTAGATGTAGGGAATAAGGTTTGAGGTGTTGCCAAGTCGAAATCTTAAATTTTGAGTGAAAAAATATGATATTTCTAAGCCTCCTTCCCGCGAAATCGCGGTAGTTTAACTTCAAACGATTACCGACAATTCTGCTGCTATGAGACAGACTTCTTTGCTCTGATTGGCTATCGGAATTGTTCCTAAATTGGTCAGCCAATGGGCGAACGTCGAAAAGTCCTGACGCTTCCGGTTTTTGCAACATACGAGGTAAACAACATCAAAGATATTCAAAGTACAAGAAAGAAATATGCTATTTATGCTATTTTAAAGATTTTTCGTGGTAATGCGATCAATATTATCTATACCCAATTGTTCTTTGCTTAGTTATACTGATTTAGACCCTTTGCCCGCATTTGCTTGATTATCGCCGCTGCCTATGGCTATGTCGTGTGAAGTCAAATATAGTTTTAATACAGCCAGTACAATAATATAGTGCACAAAATATTGTACTGTCTGACCGGAAAAAGTATGACTATTTTATTCAATCTATACTATCTCATTTCTCGACTTATTGAATACTATCAGAGAGTATTCTTATAATTTCAACAAGATTTTACCGCACTGTTCAGTTCAATTCTTTAGCCTTTGGTTTAGCGTAGCAGCAAGTTGCAGCTGTTTGTGTCGGACTGATATCAAATTCCTGTGTTCGATATTTATTAAAAATAACATATCATTCCCAATGATAACAGGTCTCGTAAGCCATTCTAGAAGTCAGAACTTTAAAAATTTCCGTGCTTGAGTTTGTTCACGAACATTATTTAGAACTTGACAAATTGCAAAGTACATTTTTATTGTTAGTTCCATTCAAAAGCCGAATATGTTTCTAACAGTTATCACTAAAATATAAAAATGGGGGGATATAACGGGGTCTCCATTATTGGTTTTATCAACGGTTGAGATAGTCTTGGTTTTGGAACAGGACATACTGGCCTGTGTGAGATTGAAGTTGGTTGGAATCTCGCCGTTATGTGGTCCAAGTGACCATTCTGTTGCGATAAAAAAGGAACGGGTTGCCCATATCTGTGCATCTGTGGTCTAGTTGGCCAAGCAGAGCGACCGTGTAAAAGATCGACCATTATGGGAAAAATCGCATTGAAACCCTTTTAGGCAATAACCTCTTCTCTGCAGAAAGGGGCATGGAGTCTTATTTTTCTGCACTTCCCATTGTGGTTTTGAAAAATCTGGATGCTTAAAATCGCAATTGTCTCCCTTCTTACACCAGCCTCTGCGATACAGGAACGGACAGGGAACTGAGATTTTATTGTAGCTCGTTTTGGCTTTCGTATTTTCATGATGCAATTGTGATTTCAATTTGGAATTTTCATTTTTGAGCGCTCTGATTTCGTCTTGTTTGTTGCATATAACGTTATCCTCTTTATGTGTTGACGAAATTTGTTTACAAATTTGAGAGGTTTCAAGATTAATTGAACTTGAATTGTTTGTGGTTGTGTGTTTAGAATAATTATCAATAACGCTAATGATGTCAGTTGGGTCATTAGTGTTTAGGGAATTGTCTAATATTGGTTTTATATTGTTGTTTGCAGTAGCTCCTATGCTGACCTTGGTTGGATTATTAGTCAAATGTTGATCGTTAACACTATCGTTAATAGATTCATCAACCAACTTGACCTCCATACTCGAGCGACAGCCATTGTTCTTCTGATCATTAAAAAATGCGTTAGAATTTATCTTTTCAAACGATAACAACTTTGACTTAATGAGCGCATTATCCTCGTACAGTTTACTGATTACTTCGTCTTGTTTATAAATTGTGTTCTCTAAGTCTTTCTGTCTACTGCGTAGGGAATTCAATTCTGAAATCATCTCTCCAAAAGAGTTCGCAGAACCCAAACGTGACTCAAGAATTACCATGTCTAATTTTATACCCTGAACATCAGTCACAACATTTTTGCAGGGGCAATTACAAACGCATTTACATTTCTCAAGCGGTTGAAGTATGACGTCTTTAGTTGTTTCGTTATTTCTTAAACCCAATGTAGCCTGGCATTCAAACCTCAGTTTTAAAGGGTGATCATTATTGTCAGTAATGATTATAAGTTTATTTGTACGTGGACCATACCATTTAATGACCAGGTCGGAATCAGTGTCGTTGAAAAGCTTAACGTCGCCGCCAGGTGAACTCCATTTCCCTTTAGCGTTCAATGTATCTTCAACAAAAGCCTTTAACTTACTCAAAGAGCCAATCCAACGGTAAATCTCACCATCGTACGTTAACTCGTTAACTGTATTCATGACTGTTTGCTACTAATACAAGTCGTGGTATTGAAGATTTAAAAATGTATATAAATATTTTATAACGGAGCACAAAATACACGTCCGCACATATGTCAGTGAAAATTAAAGCTTTATAGAATGACTTGGCCGTCCGTCTATTATATTAAAGCCTGGTTCACACTGGTCGTAAGAATCGGGGATTTCCATTGTCTGTGATCATTGGTGTGTAAAATGCTTTGTCTGTCGGAGAATAATACAATAGATCGCCGATGAATGGCGACAAGTGTGAACCAGGCTTAAGAGTTGCCAATGTTTGTCTGAGTCTTGGCGGGGGGTCGGAATTCGTGACGTCACGTCGAGACAAAAGCTGTCATCAATCATCATCTGTAGGCTGTAGCACAGAATGGCTGTAGCCCACTGACCTATACTAAATGGACTGAGCGCTCGAGGTCAAAAAGTGTCCTCACCGTTGCTGACGTCATATAGGTCCTCGCGTCGATGAAAATTACCGCATGCCAATATTTTCCTAATGTTGTTTGTGCTCGCGGGCGAATTGTGTTTTTGAAAAGACAAAGTTGATTGTTAATTTTTTTTGTCAATTCTGTGTTGTTTTCTTCAAATTTTGTTGTTTTTGGCAAATATTTTTTACCTTCGAGTTTGAGAACAACTTTTTCAAAGATAGGAGTATATTTTCCTGTTGCAAGTTTGAAAACAAACCTTTTAATTTTAAATAAAATGATGGCTTCGGTATGTTTTTATACGCGACCACAACAAGAGCTTCGGGCCATCGATGATTGCTGGTAGCCTGGTACTTATGCTATATTTTTTCATAAAATTTGCCGTGTTATGTAAGTATTATTTTGCTGTTGACATGAAAAATTTTTGCCGACAAGCTTTCCTGATATTGTACTGAGTAAAAGACTGTGTTTTTGTAAAGTTTTCTACGGCTATTTGAGATTTTTTTCTAAACATGTATACGGCTTTAATTGAGATGAAAACATCTTGACAGCACGCCAAATTCATAAAGATCACATTTAGTATAAACTGACTTACTTTCTACAATGATTTCGCATCAATTTCTCGCCTCAAAAACACAAAATTAACTCTTTTTTTTAGTTTGAAACATATAAAAATATAGAACCGAGCCGTTTATCAACGCATTTGTAAGTCAGCGAATTTACGCATGAGAGCAAAGACCTATATGACGTGAGCAGTGGTGAGGACATCGAGCTCCTGATAAAATAGATTGCGCGCTCAGTCCATTTAGTATAGGTCAGTGCTGTAGCCTCTTTTGGGCTGTAGCTTCGGAAGTGAGAGAAATAATCACAGCTTGTGGCGATTAACTGAGACTGACAATGCGATCTATAAAGGATGCTCTACGGTATGGAGTTATTTAACTTTAATTTATTAGACATATGACTCACTGCTTTAGATTCATTTTTCAATTTACAGTTTACTCACTTGTTTCCTTTTATAAAACTATACTTTAGTTATACTTGTTTCGTTTTATAGAACTATGGACTTTGCCGAGACTTCTCGCGTAGCGGGACGAATATTCCCTTGTTTTTTAATTCCCATGGGACATTATGTCTATGAGATGTTAATGTGGTTCTATAATTAGCGCTGCAGAACATGTACATTTCATGCACAAAATTACTGTAACACGACTATTTTAACGATTTTGTTGTTTTTCTTGATTTTTTTGTGATAAAAAGCATTTGTTTAGCAACATATTTGTTGCTTGTTTGTAACACAAACACATAAAACTATGTAAAAAGCATCAAATTAAGCGTCAAAATCGGAAATTTGGTTTCTCTATTTCATCCCTGTATTCTGTAAGCGGGCTGGCGTATTTATATGAAATATATTCATCCCGCCTATACCTATGGTCTCGGCTCACTACTTCGGTGAGATCTCGCCAAGCGGCCAGCTCGCTTTCTCATATGAACGCGATGTATTTTTTATACTGAAAAGTACATGGAGGCGAGTCATAAGCAGGCGAGATCATAAGCAGTTCTCGGTAAGCGGGATTATATGAACACGCAGGCCCTAGGTTTGTTGACCTTAATAGTATGTGACTATAAGTCCTAAATCTGTTTGGAATTCATGTAAAAGCTCTAAATTTAAACAAGCTTTTGTTTTATTGGATGCTATAGGCCCTATAGCTATACTAAATAAGTTTCTTCTCGCGTCGGCTTTCACGACAATATTCAACAATACAACACAGAACGCAAGTTTTATTCTTTGAATTTGGCGATATATCTACACGAGTACGTGCAAGCTTTCGTTGGAGTGATATTACTATTACTCTCTTGCATAGCCACACATCATTTGCGGTAGATAACGGCGGTTAACGGCATGTAGTAAAAGAAGGAACACCGGAATACCGGAACACCTGAATGCCGGAATACCGGAACACCTGAATGCCGGAATACCGGAACATCGTTTTCATTTTGACGGAAAGTTACAGTTGATTTCATATAACTTTGTTTACATACGGGCTTGTGAATTTCATTATGAACTTTTGAACTTCACAACGAAGTTCGGAACGAAGTTCGCAACATTCACGGAAAAGTTATATGAAATCAACTGTAAAGGAAGTATTTTAAATCCGATCCGTAAAAGGAATTTAAATATATTTATAAAGGCTATCAACAGGCAAAAATTACAGGAACCACTGAGTATTTTAAGTATTTTAATAAAATATAAAACAACGGTAACTCCGAAAATAAACATTTATTTCGGAGTTGGGTTTTGAGGAGATTTCCTTAAACTAAGGAATTTTCCGAGGATCTAAGGAATTCTTTATTCTTGGCAATGGGAAGCAAGCATGGCGGAGGGCTGTAGCTGGTAAGTATTGTTTATATGCAAATAATATCTTGAATAATCCTGACATACTATTTGGCATACGATTTGATAATGTTTTTATTTCCACCAGGGACATTCCTTTAGTTGTTGTTTCAAGGTTAGTTTTGTTCGTTTACTACCTTTTCAGGCGCAAATTCGTATTTCTGCCATGCATGCAAATTCGTATTTCTGGCATACATATGCAAATTCGTATTTCCGCTATGCCCAAAAAGTAAAATATATATAATTATTCATTTTGGATTTACTTTTAGTAATGATTCCAGTTCTGACAGTGACAGTGATCGTAGTGTCAGTATATTAAAATCGTAAGTGAATAAATAATGCGACAAAATATTACAGTATTAAACATGCGTATATTATAAATGTTATAAATAAGGTATTGAGAGGATAAATGTACTGAAAATTTTGAATTCAATATCTTTACCTTGATTGTTTTTATTGTATAGACAATTATCTACAGATGAAGAAAACATCGAAGACATAACTAAAACCTTGTAAGCAGTCTCTAGTAGCACTATATAATTGTCGCGCTTGTTTTGCTTTTTTATACTATAATTGTCTATATCAAATTTGAGAGGCTGATTTTTCTGTTTATTTATTTTGTAGAGATGTATTTTCTGTTTATTAATTCTCCAGTAAAAAAGAAACAGAAAGTATTGGATACTGATACGCTGTAAGTCTGCATTAATATTTCTTGCTATTCACTCAATGTATAAATCTATATGTCATCATTAACCCATTGAGCACCAGTGCTCTCCCCTTGACAAGTAAAATCATCTGCCATTAAAACAGAGTAACATAATAAAGTGTGGGTCAGAAAGTATTGGTCCCCCCCCCGTCCCCCCCCCCCCCCAACACATTCACACACACCCCTAGTGTTCGCCACTGGCTCAGACATAATCTAAGCATTTAAATTAAATGAATATTTATTTATAAATGTTATAATAGGTGTAAGTATATATAGAGAACCAGACACAGTACTAAAATGCGGTGCCCTGCAAAATAAAACTTCTGGCGTTTCCGCCTACAAGTAAACTCATATAAAATAGTACGCTAACATTTCTGCTGTCGGCCGCAAGTTGGTGCGTGCGTTAGGATTAAAACTGCGCTTTAAAACCTTCAAAATAAAATATTTCGAGCTCAAAATACTATCAAAATGAAGAGAAAAGTGAGACGAATCCGCTGGTAGATGGCCGATAAAGTGAAAACCAACGATTCCGAAGTTATCAATGATCAAACGGACTGCATTTTTAATTAGTGTAATATTTTTGAGCGATTTGTCAACAATACAATTTTGCTTATTAACACTGCACTTTAAAACCCTCAAAATAAAACATTTTGGGTTCAAAATTCTATCAAAATGAAGAGAAAAGTGAGACGAATCCACTGGTATACGGCCGATAAAGACAAAACCAACGACACCAAAGTTATCAAGGATCAAACGTACTGCATTTTTAATTAGTTTAATAATTTTGAGCGATTTGTCAACAATACAATTTCGCCTGAGTTTGAAAGGCCATAAATCACTAGAATACTGTTGTTTAGTCATACATTTGCCATCCCTAAGTACAATTTCTTACACTGAATCGAACGGTGGTATTTTTGTCCTTATTGGGCGGATAAAACCAGAGATAAGGCGCAGCAAACAGTCAATAGTGGGAGTCCGAGATTAATTGGAAAGAAAACTTTCCTCGAAAAAAGGAATTCGGAAAACGTGAATGGATTATTTTGAGTGGCTTGTCTTTCAAAGGCCATAAATCGCTAGAATAGAAATCAACTTTGAAATAAATTTTCCATCCGTAAATACAACTTTTCACGCTGATTCGAACAGTGGTATTTTTGTCCTTGTTTGACGCATAAAACCAGAGATAAAGCCTAGCAAACAGTCGGTCCTGAGAGTACAAGATTAATAATTAATAATGAATAAATTCCGAGCAAGTGCAAGGAATTTTTACTAGGCGATTAAGGAAACGTATTGATGCATGGAAACAAACTAACGGACAAACGGACAAACAAACGGACAAACTCACAGGCAGAACCAGACACAGTACTAAAATGCGGTGCCCTGCAAAATAAAACTTCTGGCGTTTCCGCCTACAAGTAAACTCATATAAAATAGTACGCTAACATTTCTCCTGTCGGCCGCAAGTTGGTGCGTGCGTTAGGATTAAAACTGCGCTTTAAAACCTTCAAAATAAAATATTTCGAGCTCAAAATACTATCAAAATGAAGAGAAAAGTGAGACGAATCCGCTGGTATACGGCCGATAAAGTGAAAACCAACGATTCCGAAGTTATCAATGATCAAACGGACTGCATTTTTAATTAGTGTAATATTTTTGAGCGATTTGTCAACAATACAATTTTGCTTATTAAAACTGCACTTTAAAACCCTCAAAATAAAACATTTTGGGTTCAAACTACTATCAAAATGAAGAGAAAAGTGAGACGAATCCACTGGTATACGGCCGATAAAGACAAAACCAACGACACCAAAGTTATCAAGGATCAAACGTACTGCGTTTAGTTTAATAATTTTGAGCGATTTGTCAACAATACAATTTCGCCTGAGTTTGAAAGGCCATAAATCACTAGAATACTGTTGTTTAGTCATACATTTGCCATCCCTAAGTACAATTTCTTACACTGAATCGAACGGTGGTATTTTTGTCCTTATTGGGCGGATAAAACCAGAGATAAGGCGCAGCAAACAGTCAATAGTGGGAGTCCGAGATTAATTGGAAAGAAAACTTTCCTCGAAAAAAGGAATTCGGAAAACGTGAATGGATTATTTTGAGTGGCTTGTCTTTCAAAGGCCATAAATCGCTAGAATAGAAATCAACTTTGAAATAAATTTTCCATCCGTAAATACAACTTCTTCACGCTGATTCGAACAGTAGTATTTTTGTCCTTGTTTGACGCATAAAACCAGAGATAAAGCCTAGCAAACAGTCGGTCCTGAGAGTACAAGATTAATAATTAATAATGAATAAATTCCGAGCAAGTGCAAGGAATTTTTACTAGGCGATTAAGGAAACGTATTGATGCATGGAAACAAACTGGACAAACAAACGGACAAACTCACAGGCAGAATATAAAGCGGTGCCAAACTTGGCCGGGGCACCGCAATATAAAGCGGTGCCAAACTTGGCCGGGGCACCGCAATAATACATGGGTGCGCGGAAATACCAGATTTATTTCGAGTGTTGAACATGATATCTCACGAGTGAGCGCAGCGAACGAGTGAGATATCATGTTCAACACGAGAAATAAATCTGGTATTTCCGCGCACCCATGTATTTTTCTGTTTATTATATAAAGGACAGTCTGTGAAAAGCGATAATTTTTACAGAAAATCGATAATTGAAAAGCGATAATTTTCACATGTGAGATTATCATGAATAATCTCACATGTGAGATTATCACTTTTATCAGTGCTCGAAATCTCTATAAAGCACTATACTTTATATAATAAATACATATAATAATAAGCAGGTATGCTGAAATGGGGGAGCAATAGCAGGGCTCGAAATAACGACGACGAACGTCTTGAGTAGTGTTTATTATTTTTAGTAGGATTTTAATATTAAATAATAAGTTTTAGTTCTTAATTGATAATGCTGCTGTGTTTCTTGCTTTTGTGTGAAAAAATACAATACTATAATTAAAACTAATTGAACTAAAATTTATTACTGTAAATACATGTTAAATGTAGTTACACTATTAGTATTGTCAGTATTGTATATAATATGTAAGTCCACAAATGTCATAGATTTGAATTATTTAAACTCAAATTTGAAATGAAGTTAAACTTCCTGTTCAGATGTGTATTTAATGGCGTATTTAGAATTTTTCAAGGAAATGAGGGCAAATGCTCCTGATCGGCAAAATTTTTATTTGATCGGCAAAACGTCGTGATTACCGATCACCATGATCAGGAACGTCGGGAATGTTATTTCGAGCCCCGAATAGGGGTAGCCGACAGCCTTTCTGAATATATATCACTTAAAAGTGCCCCCTACAAAAACCTGCCCCTTGCTCTCTCGTCATTCCAGCATCCCTGAATATAAGCTTTTCTTGCAAATGTAAAATGCAAAAATGTAAATTTAGTTCCAAATTAGGATTTTTATTTGTCTGCAAATGCTCTATTAAATATTGTAAAAATAAAACATCAAGTGTCTGTTAATTAAGTGCTTCCCTAATAAAAAACTTTTCTCTTCAGGGAAAAATTAACAGCTGTTATTATCAACAGTATGCTACTTATCATGAATAAAATATTTCAAATATTTTTTAGGTTATATCATCATGATGACAAACAATTGCCCATTTTTGCAAAATTACCTGCTCTATATGATATCAGCAAAAACGATAAAGATAAATCACAGAAGCTCCTCACAGAAGCTCCACCTCATCCATCACGTGTGTGTGGTAAACCGCCAAGATATGTAAAAAACAACTACGCATTTGTTGTTGACACATCGAAATTGGATCATGTGCGTGATATATTGGCAGATGACTCTGGAAAATGGGTAAATAACGGACAGCACAAGTTTCCAAAAACAGTTCGTGGAGATTCGTTCATTGATGAAGATGTGGGTGATGAATTTTACACCCTTCACAGACATTATTACTACAACAAAGATTCTAGGGATTTCCATCGAACTATAACATTTGTTACAGGTGCGTATGCAATGACTTTTATCCAGTATTGAAACTGCTGGGGTTTCTCACTCTGGCTATCAGTCCTAAATGACTTGCTGTTAGAGCAAAATATTGGAAGTACAGTAGATCCCATTGGTAAAAAAATTAGAGATAATAATATCATTTTATATTTCAGTTTATCTCGAGGTTTATCTTTCCATAATGCCATACACCAATACCACCTTGGGATAAACACCCCTGATTTGTGAAATAATATTTTAAACTGAAGTGATATCATGCCTGATATATGCACTTTGTCGAGTCTGCCATCAACAAAAAGATCTTGACGAACATATGTAGGATCTTGCGGATGGCATGGTAGCCAAAAAGCCGGAATTGCGAAATCTGCTTGCCTTGGGAACTGATGGTGAGGTGGCTCTTTCGGATGCCTTTTTAGATGTGTGCCAAGGAGCAAGACATCTAATTTGTTTCAACCACTTTCAAAACAATATCACTGATCACCTGAAGTCAGTTGGAATTGACGAAGCGAATAGAAGGTTGATTTCTGCTGATATTTTCGGTCAACAGGTAGAAACAACGTTCGAAGAAGGCATTGTTGATTCGGATGATGTCGAAGAGTTTGATGCGCGAGTTCAATCGATCAGGAGTACATGGGAAGAACGCATTGGCAAGAAAGGAACAACCTTCCATGATTGGTTCGTGAAATACAAGTCGAATCTCATGAAAAAACACCTGTTGAAACCAGTGCGAATAGATGCAGGTCTGGGCAACCCACCTAGTCGCTATGTGTCCAACAGAGTTGAGTGCGTCAACAGTCTTTTAAAGCGAGAAACGGAGCGCAAAGAATCCCCGGTCGACCAGTTCGTGAAAACAATGCAAGGTACTGTATGATTAAATAGTAATTTCACTAAATAGACCTTTCCGGTAATTACGTCACGACTATCACTGTTTTCAACTTAGGACCACCTTAAATGGAATGGCTTTTAAGTTTGTTTCTCACGGGCTATGGTCAGAAGAGCAGAACATCCTTCTTCAACACGTGCATAACAGTGTAGTTGTGACGTAATTACCGGAAAGGTCTATTGCTCTGTTAGTGCAAGGCTTCAGACTTCAGAGCATTATATCAGTTTATAACAGAGAGAGAGCCGAAAGAACGCCTACTAATCGTGTTCAATTGACAACACTAGAACTTGCTTACGTCAGCAGTCCTGTATAGGTTTTTTTTGGGGGGGGGCGGATTAAAAATCTCGTACTCGATGTAGTACTTTCGGTAGTGTAACAGCATTTTTATTATTCTTGCTTGCATTAATTTTAGATATGATTGAACGCCAGTCTCGGAATGTGGAGTGGGCTATCATAGATAAAGGTCCATTTCAATTGCACCCTTCCTTAAATCATTTTATCCTTCCTGCTGAAGTATGGCTTTCAATGGAAGCAAATGAGAAAGAATCTTATATAAAAAGGGTTATGAGCAGTTCTGTGACTGATACTGTTTCGGAAGATTACCAGGAGACTGCTTGTTTCCCAAACAAACTTATTCCAGAAGGTATTCCAACAGAACCTTTCCCAGACGATATTTCAACCGAACCTATCCCAGATGATTTTCCAACAGAATTTGACCAAGTACATTTTCTATCTCCTCTTGATGTTCTGGCAAATGCTGCATTATCCGATTCAGTCCAAGATACTACAGGGGCACGTGTGTCAAATATGTCTCTGACATTTTCTGAATTCCGTGTCTACCTTCATGGACAGCCCCAAGAAACGGTGAGGGGTATGTGGGATAAAGCAGTACAACTTGTTTCATCGCCAGGAAAGATGTCACCTGCCCCAGGTTGCGCCCCAACCTCGAGAATGGTAGCAAGCCATCGATTCAAGGACCGGCCACATCTCGTCACGAAGGGGAAGGCTAAAGATGAATACAAATGCGAAAAAAGTTGTCCTCACTGGAATGGGATAAAGATCTGCTCCCATACCATCGCTGCGGCTGAATCGAATGGAGATTTATCGAAATTTCTCGTGTGGTACAAGCAGAAAAGAAGTTCCAAAGCAGCAAATTTGTCCGCGGTTGTGCGTACAGACATGCCCCAACATCCCGGAAGAAAAGGCGGTGTACCTGTTACATCAAGAAGAGCAACTCCTAAACTACCCGTTGATGCACGACGAAAGCGCACATACAGTAAATCTACTGAAAGTTCGTCTATTGTAACAGAGGTACCAAATACAAACCCATTCTACGTTAAAAAGATGAACATTCGAATTCAAGTATGCCAAGGATGCAGGGGTCCTCTGCAGAAGTCGGCAGGGAAAGAAATTCAGCCCCCGCCGTTCGATTACTGTATTGCGAGGAGGGAAAGACGACCATACAGAGATGACAATGGCCAACTGAAAACTCCATCCCGACATTCAGATGCACATTATCACCTGCGAGCAGCATGCGTTAAAGCTGCAGAACCGTCATTTGTAACATCTTCTCTTGTGATACCTGACGACATTCAGCTAACAGAAGTTCATGAATGCTATCTCATCCATGAGTTTGGGCTGAATTTCGTTGCGAGTTAAAGATATCGAATTCAAGACTTTGCTATAACATATATGACAATTTGCTGACATATGACAATATATCCTTTACAGAATAAAATAGGGATTTTTACTTGTTGTTTACGTTACGTTGTGACACAACGTTGTTGTGTTATGTTTGAGTGACCTACTCAGTAGGCTTACAGTAGGCTACTGTAATATTGTCGGTTTCAGGTCACTTTTCAAAACGCGGTTCCGGTTTGTTGTGAATATTCCCATTCAGGTTTTTAAATTTAGAATATTGAGCGTGGAATTACAATTTAAGTTGCTTACTCAAATACCGAAGTACTGAACTAAAATACCGAAGTAGCGATCTTAAACTCGTAATTTGCAGTGTTTTACTTATATAGCCTACGAATTAAACGTATTTCTTAAGACTTAATAAATAATTGGGAATTACCACAACAAACTAGGGAACTACGCTTTGAGAGGTGATCTGAAATCCACAATCACTACTGTATTGTTTACATTTACTTAATTTAAATTCACATCGAGACTTTAATTTAAATTAATCAGCGAATCCTGGTAGAATATAACTGGGATATTAGTTTTATTCACACGAATATATGTATTCCTTCGCGGAAAACAATTGATGTCTCACAAGAAAATGTTTAGCAACAACTTCGCCAAACATTGTCTTGTGGAACATCGCGTTATTAAGTGTTTGTCTGCGTTTGATGTCCTTGTGAGTAAGGTCTACTAAACTGCCGCATTGTATAATACTGTATATATATTGACATTTTTTATTCATGTTTAAACGCCTTAATCTTAAATAAAAAATTTGAAATATTTTTTAAAATTGTCCTTCAAAAGTGAAAATAATATTCCGGTGTTCCGGCATTCCGGTGTTCCTTCTTTTACTACATGCCGCGGTTAACATGGAAGTTAAACAGTGAACAATGTGTGAACTTTAATACTAACTTAGGTGTCGAATAAATTAAAGCACCGCAAGGCACAAACTTGTCAATCAACTTTCCCGCGGAATTTATAATCGGTTCAAATTCCTGCAAGGGAAACAAGTCTTACTCTCCTCTCCCAATTTTCTCGCCGCCCGTCTCCCGCCCGCATTTTCGCGCGCCCTAATATACTCCCCCTATAAGAGACAGACTTGGAGCAAGTCTAGGTTCAAATGTAATAATCTTTAATTGAAGAAGGCAATAAATGTCGAAACGTTGTGTGAATTGTTAGTGATTAAATTATATAACGCCGAATGGCTTTACACGAAGGGATTATCTTATTGCATTTCTCTCTGCCGCCAACAACGTGTCAAGCTGCTAAATCAATGTACTTCCAATTGGGTAAATGTTCATGCGGGAGTACCACAGGGTACCAAACTTGGTCCTCTGTTGTTCCTGGTGATGATCAATGATATGAAACCTTGTAGGAACACAGTTAAATATGTGGATGATTCTACTCTATTTGAAATTGTACTGCAAAACACAAGATCTAAACTTGATTCAGCGCTATCTAGAACTATCGAGTGGGTTGAAAGAAATCATATGGAACTAAATGGGAAAAAGGTAAAAGAATTGAGAATTTCTTTCTCGAACTCGTCTTTTGATCTGGGTAATCAGCTAATGATCAACCAGCAAAATGTGGATGTTGTCAACAAAGCTAAGCTACTTGGCCTTACTATTACCAGTGACTTAATTGTCGTGGAATGAGCATATCCACCAAATATGTACCAAAGCATGTAAACGTTTGTTCTTTTTAAGAGTTTTAAAGCGATCTGGCTTCAAAGTTCCTGATCTAGTAAAGGTATATCGTTCGCATATCCGACCTGTACTTGAGTATGCATGCCCGATATGGCATTCTGGTATTCCCGAATACCTCTGTGATAAAGTTGAAACTGTACAAAAACGGGCCCTCCGAATTATTTGCCAGTCCTATTCATACACAGGAAATCGTGAAACTACTGGTTTAATGACACTGAAAGAAAGAAGATAACTTTTATGCTGTAAATATTTCAATCGTATAAATAAGCCTTTTAACAGTCCCTTTCAATTATTACCATCTAGAAATGATTACCAATATAAACTGCGAAATGAACGCTTACCGTTAATTAAAACTAGAACAGAAAGATTTATTAGATTAGATTAGATTTATTAAAATACTTGAATGGCAGTTCAAAAACGAACTGAAAAACACAAGTTTACATAGTTTAAAATACGTATATACAGATTATAGATACGCTGGTAATACTAATTACAACGTAGGTTACTAATTTACAAGTTGATATATTAATCAATAGAAGCCTAAAAGATTAAAAAGAGTTCCATTTGCGTACGTAATATGGAAAAAAAACTATCATTATAGCGTTTAGTTCGGGTTTTAAAAAGTGAGATAGATCGGGCATGTCTAAGATTGTACTGGTGATGTAAAGGTTCAGGTAATAGATTAAAAATTTTACTCGAAGTGTCACTATAATTGTTTTTGTAAAAAGATCTGCATAACAATTCCTTCTCTCCTCGAGAGTGGGCAAATTTAGGTCTTTGAGGCTTTCGGAGTAGGACAAGTGGGGAACAATAATTTTGAACGCACGTCTCTGAATGTGCTCTAATTCATCAGTCAGGAACTTTGGTAACGAGGTATGCCAGACTGGACACGCATATTCCAAGACAGGTCTAATAAAACTACAATATACTGTCCCAAGATCACTCGGTTGGTCACCATTTCTTCTTAATATCCTTAAAGCATACAGACGTTTGCTTGCTTTAGAGGATTTAGGAATAGTTTTATACCATATGCAATTAAGTCCTATTCATAGAACAAATTACATTAGTGCAATTGTGTAATATGTATATATATATATATATATATATATATATATATATATATATATATCTTATAGTATAATATCATTGTAAAATCGTGCAATTCAATCTAGCTTTGATTGCAATGCGTTTTTTATTAATAAATTCAAATTCAAATAAAAAAATATATTTATTATATAGTAGACAGTAAGATATGGAAAATATGCCATGACATATTTCCCATATCTTCACTAGTGAGGATATCGATCACGTGATCATTTCCCGCCAATGGCTTTGTGTTTTGAAGTTGTCAATTTCACGATGACTATATAATAATATCGCGATGGCTATATAATATTTCACGATGACTATACAGGGTGTATAAAAAAAACCTGAACAAAATTGAAATTGCTCTCAACTTCGCGAAGCGGCTGCAGGTACGAAGTTTTTTATTAATTAACAATTAGACAACGAGGCCGAATTGTCTATGAGCGAATAGTCAACGAGGCGAAGCCGAGTTGACTATTCGCTCATAGACAATGAGGCCGAGTTGTCTAATTGTTTTAGTATAAACTATAACATTAATTTACACGTCTTGCTGGTTTGCAAACCAATCTGAAATTTATATCGTATTAAGGAAGCAAATAGGTCAGTTTTTGTTCGCCTTAAATTGTGTTAAAATTCAACTTTAATTTTAAAATTTCATTGAGTGTATGTTGTTTTATCTATTTTCTTACCCTTAAAAATTGCCATTGCATATTTTGTTGCCTTTCTGTTTTTTTTTTCTGGTACGAAATAGTCCAAAAAGTCGTCCAAAAACATCATTAAACACTTCGGCAAAACGCGAATTTTCCGCCATTTTGAATTTTCCTACTAGTGGTCTATCACCAATAGACCATTAGTAGCTCAGCCAATCACAACGTTGAATTTGTAATAGACTACTAGTAAGTTTATACTAATATATATTAGTAAAATTACATAGGTGATTATTGAAAATTCTCAACGCTGATTGGTTGCGCTACCTCGGATTAATACGCGATAATCACCTAAAGCGTTTTTAAGCCGCTTTTATCGTAAATATTCAATTAAAATATTTTTGAAATGTGCATTTTTTATTTTTTTCCAAATAAATGAAATAATCACCTATGTAATTTTACTAAAACAATTATTCGCCTCAGGCTCGGTGAATAAAAACCTCGACTTCGTCTCGGTTTTTATTCACCGATATTCACCTCGCCTTCGGTAAATAATTGTTAATTGTTTGGGTATTTATAATGTAGAATAAACTAAAAAATTCTGAAAGTTACATTTTTCCCCCAGGGGGGGTGTCTTGTCCAACAGATCAAAAATGGCTTGCGCACGAAATTTGAATGCTTAAAAGTTATTTTGAGTATTATTTTAAGTGTAAGCCCTTCAGAACGTCGCGCAAACTTTCATTTTTAAGAAAAAATCAGCTTTTGCATGCTTAATTACGCCTTTACCTAATTTGCATATTGTCTAGACAATATGCAAATTGTCTAGACAATATGCAAATTAGGTAAAGGCGTAAATTAAGCATGCAAAAGCTGATTTTTTCTTAACAATGAAAGTTTGCGCGACGTTTTGAAGGGCTTACACTTACGAAATTTTGAACAGCAATGCAACACCCAACACATTTTCCACCCACTAACTCAAAATAACTTTTAAGCATTCAAATTTCGTGCGCAAGCCATTTTTGATCTGTTGGACAAGACACCATAAAATGTAACTTTCAGAATTTTTTAGTTTATTCTACATTATAAATACCCCTCCTGGGTTTTGAAAAATGTAACTTTCAGAATTTTTTAGTTTATTCTACATTATAAATACCCAAACAATATATAATACTAAAAAACGTCGTACCTGGAGCCGCTTCGCGAAATTGAGAGCAATTTCAATTTTGTTCAGTTTTTTTTTATACACCCTGTATAATAAAATCGTGTTGAAAACAATATTTTACTTTTGCAGATAAAATTTTAATATCTTCGCGCCGCCGTGTGATAATAATCCTATTCAAAACTAATTAAAAAGAGCTATTACGTGCACTTAAACAATTTTCTTTGCATTCAGCGATGTCTAACTTAAATCCTGATATATACCATGCGCATTTTCATGCAATAAGTTGACCGAGGCTTAGAACCGTAGAACCGTAGAACTATAGAACCGTAGAACTATAGAACCGTAGAACTATAGAACCGTAGAACTTTATAAAATAACATGTTTACTAGGCGAGCTGTGATTAGCCAATACCCGTGCAGGATGAGACAATCATTTTATGCTTTCAGAAAGTCTCGCAACATCCCGTATGTTAGGATCACGCAATCCTGAACGGAAAACCATTCGGTAACCTTTAATAGAGCTATTGAACCATAGCACCGTAGAACCATAGAACCCTAGAACCATAGAACCCTAGAACCGTAGTCCGCGTAGCAGGCGTTTCTGTATGGGGTTAGGGTGGGATGCGCTAGCATCCTACCCTAACCCCATACAGAAACGCCTGCTACCCAGGCTATAGAACCGTAGAACCATAGAACTGTAGAAGCATAGAACTATAGAACCGTAGAACTATAGAACTAAAGCTATAGAACTAAAGAAGTATTGCTATAGATATATTA
This sequence comes from Trachythela sp. YZ-2020, assembly GCA_016169945.1. Lineage (NCBI taxonomy): Eukaryota > Metazoa > Cnidaria > Anthozoa > Malacalcyonacea > Clavulariidae > Trachythela > Trachythela sp. YZ-2020. Next base: position 8,397,403 of record JADLSH010000387.1, read on the forward strand.
GTAATGCCTAATACTGCATAAATTATATACATAATTATGCTAAATTATATACATGAGAAAATATTCTAATATAATGTAGCCTGCGTAGCCGGCGGTTTTAAGTGGTTGGGGGTTGAGGCGTGGGCAGTTGGGCTTAACTCCCAACCCCTTACTCCATTTTCCCATTAAAACTGCAAAGTCCCATTAAATACAGGTCTTGAGTAATACAACTCTATACAATTCTGTTACTAGAGTTTATAAATTGACAATGGAATTTCTTTGTTTAAGGTACGTTTACACGCTGCGATTTGTCGGGCCGATTCCAGATGCACGTTAATGATATTTGAAAAATACGTGATAACGTCATCATGACGACATCATCAACTCAAAATATTCCTCATTAACATTCAACAAAACTTAAAATCGGCCCGACTAATCGCAGCGTGTAAACGTACCATACGCACAGGCTGACTTGCGTGGCCAGTGATCTGTGATGGATGTTTTTGTACTAAAGACGCATTACCGCCTAGACGAATTTAGGCAGTAGCATTTTCAGTTCATCATGATAGTTCGTCTGGACGTATATTAAACATTTAACAATTAGATTATGAGCTCAAGATTTCTATGAGGTGATAGTTGATGAGGGCGAAGCCCGAATGAACTATCATCTCATAGAAATCGAGAGCGAATAATCTAATTATCTCAGTAGAAACCAGCAAGAAAACAGTATTTCAAAACGTTTTTCATAATTTATTGAAATAAATTCGTTAAAAATCGCGACGAGGAGATGGCTGTTTCGCTACTCGCTATCTATCGACAATTAGATAGCGAGTGGCGTAGCCAATCAAATTACAGCATTTGCAATAGTATACTAGTATGATTCTACTAAATACGTATAGTGCCCGTTTTCATATACTCAAGACGCATAACAAAGATAGCTTATTGAGCTTATTCGTCTGATTGTTTGTCGGATTATTCGTCTTTACACTAGACGAATAGTATAGACGACTTAACGAGTCCAGATGGTAATGCGTCTCTAGTATAGTATACAAACGGGATCAATTGAAGTTAACGACCCCCCTACGCCAATGGTGTCGTATACTTCAATTAGGCCTTTCCCGATTGCGCTGGTAAAATCCGAAAAAAGTGCTGGCAAAAATGGTGCTCAAATCTCAAAATAGTGCTCAAAAAGTGCTAAAATTGTGAACAGTTACCTCTAAGATTTTCGTAAATGTGTCAATTTTTACTTAAGTAATTAAACTTACAATCTATTTTGCGTAGTATTATTCGACAGGTTGTTAGTGTGTTACTTGTTACGAAAGGTTGATAGAATATAGAACAATAATATTTTTCAAGTTACTTCACATGGAACGACGAACGTAAAAATGCTTTATCACGTACATAATAAAATTTGAATACTCTTAGTCTTAATACTTCTGTGAGTCTGTCTACTGATTAAGAGTTTTCGTACAACAGTGTTAGACTCTTTTTGCCTTATTGTATCGTAGCATGACAGAAGCTTCCAGGCAGGGGCGGATCTAGGAATTTTCGTACGTGAGTCAAAAAGTCTGAAATGTTATCTTGGGCGTGGTCTTGATTTTCGATCGGCAAAAAAGACCCCCCGTGACACGATCGTTCGCGGTATTTAATTTCGCGATAGACAAAACTTCGAAGGAATTTTAAAAAAGCCGTTTCGCCCTATATCAGGGCTCATCAGCATGCCTAGGAAACACAAATTGCAATATATCAACAGTATATAGAGCAAAGTGGTGATTCCGACATGGACAGCCTTTAGACGGCTGTTCAAAGAGCAGACTGGTTTTAAGGCGCCAGAGACTCGCCTAGAAGGAGTTTGGTTAGAAAGGGTTGACTGTAAGGGACATTTCATGGACATGAAATTGCTCAATTTTCATGCCATCCCAGTCAATATGCACACACACACACACACACAAACATACAGGGATGAAAGGAGGTGATTAGATATAAATAACTATTAAAATAAGGACAATTTATCTTTCAAAGAGCAGACTGGTTTTAAGGCGCCAGAGACTCGCCTAGAGGGAGTTTGATTAGAAAGGGTTGACTATATGGGACATTTCATGGACATGAAATTGCTCAATTTTCATGCCATCCCAGTCAATATGCACACACAAACATACAGGGATGAAAGGAGGTGATTAGATATAAATAACTAAAATAAGGACAATTTATCTTTCAAAGAGCAGACTGGTTTTAAGGCGCCAGAGACTCGCCTAGAGGGAGTTTGGTTAGAAAAGGTTGACTGTATGGGACATTTCATGGACATGAAATTGCTCAATTTTCATGCCATCCCAGTCAGGGGCGGATCTAGGAATTTTCGTACGTGAGTCAAAAAGTCTGAAATGTTATCTTGGGCGTGGTCTTGATTTTCGATCGGCAAAAAAGACCCCCCGTGACACGATCGTTCGCGGTATTTAATTTCGCGATAGACAAAACTTCGAAGGAATTTTAAAAAAGCCGTTTCGCCCTATATCAGGGCTCATCAGCATGCCTAGGAAACACAAATTGCAATATATCAACAGTATATAGAGCAAAGTGGTGATTCCGACATGGACAGCCTTTAGACGGCTGTTCAAAGAGCAGACTGGTTTTAAGGCGCCAGAGACTCGCCTAGAAGGAGTTTGGTTAGAAAGGGTTGACTGTAAGGGACATTTCATGGACATGAAATTGCTCAATTTTCATGCCATCCCAGTCAATATGCACACACACACACACACAAACATACAGGGATGAAAGGAGGTGATTAGATATAAATAACTATTAAAATAAGGACAATTTATCTTTCAAAGAGCAGACTGGTTTTAAGGCGCCAGAGACTCGCCTAGAGGAGTTTGATTAGAAAGGGTTGACTATATGGGACATTTCATGGACATGAAATTGCTCAATTTTCATGCCATCCCAGTCAATATGCACACACAAACATACAGGGATGAAAGGAGGTGATTAGATATAAATAACTAAAATAAGGACAATTTATCTTTCAAAGAGCAGACTGGTTTTAAGGCGCCAGAGACTCGCCTAGAGGAGTTTGGTTAGAACTGGTTGACTGTATGGGACATTTCATGGACATGAAATTGCTCAATTTTCATGCCATCCCAGTCAATATGCACACACACAAACATACACATACAGGGATGAAAGTAGATTATTAAAGTTATTAAGAACAAATTAAAAAGACATGTTAGCCAGGTTTTATAATTAGTAGACAACATTTAATAATACTTTTAGAAATATTTTGTTAATTGCAAAAGGTTAAGAAAGAATGAAAGATGTCATAGTATCACCGTGTTTTATTATGTTTATGTTGCGTTGTGCCCAGTTACTGCATACTGTACACTTTGTGTTTACTGTACGCGTTGTGCCCAGTTTATACTGTACACTTATAGTGTTTGACGGTTATGACGTCAACATCAAGGTAGACAAGCTACTGTATTTGCCTTTGGTCTACTATACTGTACACTTATAGTGTTTGACGGTTATGACGTCAACATCAAGGTAGACAAGCTACTGTATTTGCCTTTGGTCTACTACTATTTGCCCTACCAATTTTCAGAGCAACATTATGTTTTATTACTTTTATAGTTTTGAGTTACACATAAGCTCACGGCAAAGATAACCACAGTATGCAATATTTTGTTGCATTGCAAAATGTAAGAAAGATAGAATTATGTAACAATGGCACAATATATTACAGTGTGCAGCAAGTTAAGAAAGCATATAATGCTCACAATATAACAGTAATGATACTGACATACTGTGTATTACGGAAATACGATAACAGAAATACAGAGGATTCCGTGTTACGCTGTGTTAGATAGAGATACATGTAGATATGAATTGAGTTGAATATAACTACGAGTTTAGGCAAATGCTTAGATAGACTAAAATAGTGCTAACAAACAGAACTACACTCTTAACTAAATTTCAACCTTGTGTTTCCAACGGAAAACTTATCTATAACTTTTCCGATATCTGGAACAATCTCCTGGTGAATCTTCATCAAAGCGAGACCATTCAGGCGTTCTTCAACCATGGTACTGCGCTTGTAGTCTTTGAGTATTCTAAGGGCAGAAATGGACCGTTCACATTCACAAGAAGTGATGGGAAGAGTTCCTAGAATTCGAAGTAAAACTTTAATATTCTCAAAACCATCAAAACTGATAGCTTTCAACGTCAATACAATATTAGACGGGAGAGGTCCCTCAAACGTCTCCCAATAGGTGTTCCACAACGAAAGCTCAGCATCTAAAGCTAAGGGGTTGGGTAGATCATCACTGTAAAAGCAGAAACGGTCTTAAACTCCTCTTTCCAATCAATTCCCTTGTTAATTAAAGACATCATCTTTGTGGGCACAATACTTAATCCTTTATAGACATTAACACTATCAATGTCAAAACGTGTCTGTAAAGATAAATTAAAATGGTCAATCAAAGGAATGGTAATAGTACGTTTATAATATTCTGAAATAGACGTAAAAGGGTGATTAGCTCTCTTAGTCTGTCTGCCCACAGTCCTTGGCTTTGACTCATCAATGTCAAGCTCATTTGCTAAAGTAAGAGCTTCTTGATACCAGGAATCATGATAGGTATCTACAGAATCCTCATTAGAATCATGTTGTCTTTCAAGCTGTTAATTAAATGAATGCCATCCATGATGTCTAGGCTCTTCCTTGCAACAATTGTGTGACAGCAAGAGTTGCATCTAGTACATGTCTGGTTATAATAAATACTACAATAAAATCAAAAGTAGAAATATGTTTAAAGTGAGATAGAGCATCACTGGAAAGAGAGGTTATACTCACCCTCTGCATTATCAACCATATCTTCAAATAAACGATATAAAGGGATAAAAAGCTCCTGAAAAGTATCCATACCCTGAATACGTTCAACCCACCTGGTTCTACAAACATCAGCTAGCTTGGTCTTCTTTGTATCTGATGCAGAACAATGGGTTTTAATACTTTCCTCAAAAGGCATGTTACGTGTTTGAGAAATATTAATAAAGTGAGAAACCTCATTAACATGCTTCAGCATGTTTTTCACTTCAACAATGGCTAACGAATCACAAACAGATAAATTTAATCTATGGCTATAGCAGTGAGTGTAAAGGGCTTTACTGTTTAGCCTTAAAATATGTGCAGATAACCCATTTATGTGCCCAGCCACTGCACCAGCACCATCATACCCTTGACCACGACAATCTTCAATAGACAAGGTTAAATCTTTAGCGCATCTAGAATTAATTTCATAAGTTGGGCACCACTCAACCCCACTTGCAGTGCAAAAATGCAATGAAATCTTCTCTGATATTCATGTCACTATCAACAAAACGTAATACAAGGACATTTGCTCCTTGCGAGAAGTGTCTGAAGCCTCATCAGCAATAATACAAAACAAGTTACTTTTCTTTATATCGTTGATGATCTGCTCACTAATAACCTGGCCACAACATTCAATTATCTTATTCTGGCTGGTCTTAGAGATATAGCTTTGGTTCTTTCCACAAGTCTTTAAATGCTCTTCTAAGACTTTATCTCCAGCCCGAACTCTAAAATTGAGAGACTCCACAAAATTGCCCACTCCCCCCGTAGAGTAATTACCCACTTCTGGATGGTACTTGGCATCATCACGATGCCCACGAAGTGGCAAACCAAGACGCCCACAAAAAACCACAGAGTCAACAATGGGAGTTAGTTTTTTCCTATTATCCTCAATTTCCTTTTTGAGGTTGGCATCTATCATAACCTCAATAGGCTGTGCTGCTCCTGACATTTGCAAAAGTAAAGAAGTTAAAATTGGGAAAGTACAAGCATGCAGGCCCATTTCCCCTCCTGTACCATGCCCAGCATGGCGTTTCAAATTTTGTGCGGTATCGTTCCAGCGAGAAAGTGGTTGAGAAAATAATTTCTGGATTTTCCTAGCCTTACCCGGAAAACGATCTCCAAAAAGTACACACGACAAACAGTATGCACCATCTTCAGAGGGTGAATAACAAAGCCAGGGATATAATTTTAACCAATCATACCTAAAACTTCTACCATTAGTCCTGGGAAAAGAGTGCTGTTTATCAGGTTTATAAACATTTTTAATTAAATTACAAATTTGAGATGTATCCATACCTTTAACCTTGTCTCTAAAGAATGCAACATCAAAATTATTAGTTAAATCATGTTTCACCTCTTCAATTTTAACCTTACTAGTTGATTGAAGAGAAGTAGTTGAGGTGCTAGGTGTTGAGTCCCCAGCTAACTTATGAGCAGCAAGTCTTTTGGAAGAAGAAAAGTCTCATTATTGGCTTTCTTTGAACATGTTGGATCTATAATATTAACCTTTGTCTTTGACACTATACCGGTAGTAAAAAAATTAGAAATTGTAGAAACTTTTTGCTTCTTAGTTATTCTGCCAGATGCCTGTGAATTAACTGCCGGCTTTCGTTTCTCCTGGTGTTGATGAAAAAGAAGAGGTACAAAGTGGTTAGGTTTAAAGGTTTCTCCGGGTTTAATATTACCTTCATAACAAAATAGAACATGAAGATCATCTACACCTTTCTTAACATGTTGACGTGGCTCAACTAGGCGGTTAAATAGCAGTTTATACCTTAATTCACCACAATCTGGGTAGTAGGAAAAAATATTTCTACTTAAAACAGAAGAGAGACCTAAAATACAAAGAAATGATGACCATTTTGTATCTGTACAATTTAAAATGGCCTCCTGTTTTACCAAGTCATCCTTGGTCAAACCTGTGTCAAGGCATGCGAGAGAGACAGACAAAGGTAAAAGATTATTAATACTTTTACCAAAGCATTCATTATGATCATTCACAGCCGACAAAAAGCATGGGTGTTGAGAATAAAAATTAGCATTAATGAAAAGCTCAAGTGAGGTTAACATTCTCAAATCATTCACAAACTTGTTGCTGCCTACCAGTGCCAATGATGCAGAGCTATATAAGCAATTGCCAGAAATTTCAGATCTATACAAAATAAAGATATTTACTATTAATATAGTTAATATAGTTCATCCGATCAGAACTATAAATCATTAATACACCAGGCCATGTCACAGAATAAATCTTTATTCTATGGCCATGTGGACCATGTGGTGACAACAAATAAAACAACATGCAGGGCCAGCTAGCAGCTATGAACACGGTTCATATATATAGTATTATTTTACACCGCAACAAAGCTTTAATACATACTTTATATAGAAAATAGAAATAAATGTCTTGATTGAAGACGACGCGACGACAGAGTATAAACAATATGCTAATATCATTAATATATCAATAGGATTAAAATATGAATGCATAAGTAACCTTTATTTGACAAAGAAACACACGCAACATTATGCAAATGTTAGGAATATATCTTTACCTTATTGCCGTACAACACTTTCGTCTGCCATCAATTGTTCCTTCACGTGCATGCTGCGGGATAAACTTCTCAGCACCGAAATTTCTAGCGAGGCTAGAATTTGTGCTGTTTATCGCATCCAATAGATGAGCCGCAGACATCGTTGTTATGCTATTCAAAGCGTCGATTCGCTTGATCAGATGCCCGTAAATCTCGTTAAGACTTTCGAGATCGTTCTTCCGAAATCCTGCGATGATATTCTCGCGCATTGTCGATACACTGTATTATAATCGCTTGAAAATTGAAGCTAGCAATACAGAATATCGAGCAGAAGGCTAGTCAGCTCGAAACCTGACGTATTTATACCCCACGCTGCGACTGGTCAAAAATTGCGTCATGACCGGTCAAAAAATCTAGCCATGGATAAGGATGGATAATTTTTTTTGAATCATCCAATCGAATGCTCGCATTCGAGCTCCTGAACTGCACAAACCGGTCAGGCCGCCCCACAGATCGGTCAAAATGGCGAATCTCCATGGAGATGACCCCAAATAGGCATATTGACCAATCAGATTGCTAGAATTTGACCGGAGACCGGTCAAAACTCATGGGTAAGACAGCTGATCGGTCATTGGATTGGATTGCTTTACCAAAACTGCGCCACTGAACGAATTTAATTAACTGGACTAGAATTCCAATATTAATAACTATTATATTTATATATGCCGCTGCACGAAAGGTATTTAACTGGATTAACTTAGAATATTAATTATCTGCGCAACATGAGTCGCGTGACCGGTTTGACCACCCCTAGATCCGCCCCTGCTTCCAGGTAATCTTGCAGAGCAGAGTCTTGCTGTGACGTAAATCAGTCGAGTCCGACTGATTTACTGCTTCCATTTCAGCCCTCGAAAACCGCCAAAAAAAATTCTTCCGTATATGGAGTTGTTTACGACAAAAAAAAGAGAACGCGAAAAGTCAGCGTTCTAATTTTTTAAGCGTAATGTCATATGCAGCTGTATTAAGGCTTTTCTTTTGGAGTTTTACCTAAATTTTACTTATAGAATAATACCCGTCAATTTTTAAACCTTACACCGAACTGTATGTTTAGTTAATCGAGGTACGAATCGAATTCTATAATCGAAATTCGCTCGAAATGTTAAATATTGCTCAAATGTTGCCCAAAGGGCGAAGAAGTGCTCAAGGTTGCTCAACATGCAAAATAGTGCTCCAAACTAAAAAAAGTGCTCAAAAAGTGCTCAGCGCAATCGGGAAAGGCCTAACTTCAAAAACACGGATTTTCGTGTTTGTGTCTGTTTCAAAGGAATTTTTATGACTTTCCTTTTATTGTCTATGTCTTCAAAAGACTTTCAACACGACCAATAATATGCGCTTGAGGTGTTTTGTTTTGCAATTTTGTCTCCGTGTTTTGATCGCAAATTGCATCTTGTAAGTACTCAGAATATCGAGTCGTACTGGAATAGAACAAGGTGAAATTAAAGACAATAGACAGATTTAGATCGAGGACGCGGACGTCAAAGACGACGTGAAAATGGCGTGGCATAGCCATACATGGGCACAACACGCCACTTTCACGTCGTCTTTGACGTCCGCGTCCTCGATCTAAATCTGTCTAATGAGAGGCGTAAGACGCGACATGTTGCCCGGGTATCTTGACGAATTTATGTGGCGAGAACCAGCCGGCGAAAACAAGTTCGACGCCATCTTGGAAGCAATCGCTCTGGAGTACCCAATGTGAGAAGATAAAGATAAACAAAATACATAAAAAGAAGCTAAACGAAATTCTCGATATAAAAAGCATGAATAAAAATCATGAATCATGATAAAAGCTATTTTTTTTTGGGGGGGGGGGGTCGTATACTTCAATGGCCATTGAAATATACGACTCCCTTGGGGCAGGGGGTCGTTAACTTCAATTGATCCTACAAACGGCTATTGTCTGATAATATTTTAGTGTGCCGATCGTCACTAGACATCAGCGAGGATGCTAAAATAACTAACATTCTGTCTATAGGGGATGCATGATCTTAGTTAAATTAACTAACGGAAACTCTATACTGTAGGGCACGACCGGCCAGAGGGCACGACCTAAAACGAAACACATAAACCACAAAGATGCAAAACCCATGCATATGCTTACTTTAATATTCCGCGACGCGGGCCCCTCGTGATATTCATTGTATCTCGTTCCACCAGAATACAATATCGAAGTGCGTCGACTGTTCGAGATGGTCACGCTCATTTTATGAATTACAAACTCACTTTTATAATGGCATACACGGATAAAGAATATATAAATAACTTTATAATACCATAACACACAGTTTGCCTTTGCATTCGCAAGGAAAACCCTTGGACTAACGGCGTCTTAACATGAAATTTGAGCACGCATATTCAAATTTTGCTTCTTAATTATATTTCGAATTTAACCAATCATATTGAGAGCACTGAGCTATATAATACCTGGAGGACCTGTTGTGGGTTGCTTGTATGCATTTAAGTAGCATGAAAAATGTTCTGTAGTAACATAAGTCTTTCGGAAATTGGTTTATATGAGAAATTGTTTGTTAAGGATATTGAAGTCATAATATATTGTTAGGATTTTTGATTGAAAAGGGCAGACTAGGTTATCTTTCTATAGAATTTCAAGTAGAATTCGATGGTGCTTTTGGATTTCTCATTTACTGTGAACAAAATGTTATGCATAGTATACGAGCGACCAATTCTACTGTCTATATGGACTAAGTCAAATTTTTTGCATTTTAAAACGAATAAGAGTGTCCAGTATGAAAAATAAGCGGAATTTTATGGCGAATGCAATGGTGTTTTCAGATTTTCCATTTACCGAGCAAGAAATTATGCGCATAGTATGCGAAGGAACGGTTGCGTGCCTGAGACTAAGTGTCGATTATTGAATACAAATTACTCAAATTACTAAGAAATATGTCGCAACGCAATTACGCAAAATGTTATTGTTTTTGTGTTCCCGGGCGATTTATTTAGCTGTAAATGTTCTTACATGATATCAAAGGCTAAATAAAGGGTAATAATGTGCATTAGTAAGATTTAATAGTATAACTAGTGTATTTTTGCGACTTTTGCTATTGTCAACTAGCTTCAATGTCAGCCAAGTGTCAGCTACGCTATTGTCATGCTATTGTGACATTACGATTTACGAAGGGGATAAATGGGAACTTTATGTTTGAGTTCCCTAAATCTTTCCACTGACCATGTTGAATCGCGTGCGCACCCTCTCTCTCCGCCCGGGATGTAACGTTTTCCGTAGACTTGCCCCAAGTCGACTTCTTCTAATACTAAGTTGAATCGCGTACTAATTGAACCACGTACTAACGACGAAGTCGCGAAGCCCTCTCGCGAATCGAGAGGGCGAGCGAGAAGTCGACTTGTTCCGCCTGCAGGAAATTGAATCTAATTAGATGAAATTGGAATCTAATTAGATGAAATTGGAATCTAATTAGATGAAATGTCAGACTTTTGCCTGACCCAGTAGGAGCAACCATCAAGACATCTAGGTTACTTAAATATGCCTCAACGACTTTGCGTTGGTGTTCTTTGATCGATAAGATACCTAGCTTCGCTAAACCGAAATCAATAGCTCCTCGAACATTCATATTGACTATATTCCCTTCGCTGTTTGTAATGTTTTGAAACGAGACGAGCTTGGATCGATGACGTCAGATCAAAGCGTGTGACTTTTGATTGGTTAAAATTGTGACACACCTCCGACCAAAATACAGGTCGGTAAAAAAACGCGCGAAGCAGGCTGGAAAAGTCCGTTTACCGCCTCAAAAAAAAAAAACGGACTTTGAGAAAGTCTAACCAAATTATTGCCATATTATTTACCAATGATTTTGGATACCTATAGGCTATACCTAGAATGAATATAACCCAAGCACTCGTTGTCTCATTGAGCTCAATTTGGTCAGTCAATTTCAACAAGAATGATAAAATTGCCGTAAAACAACCTAACTGTTATGATAACGAATCACTTTGGTTGACCAAATAATAATGGTTATAACGTAAATTAACCAATTACTTAATTTGGATAACCAAAAAGATTGGTTAAATCAACCTATTTTTATTGGTTATAACCAATTGTTCACATTTGACCAAAATATAATTGGTTGTTTTAACCAATTTATATTGGCTCGATCACCGTTGCTGACGTCATATAGGTCCTCGCATCGATGAAAATTACCGCATACCGATATTTTCCTAATGTTATTTATTTCTGCTCGCGGGCGAATTTGTGTTTTTGATTTTTGAAATTTAACGAAGTTTGTTTTAAATTTTTGTTTAATTCTGCGTTGTTTTTTATGCAAACTTTGCTGTTTTTGGTAAATATTTACTACCTTCGAGTTGAGAACAACCTTTTCCAAAATAGGAGTATATTTTCCTGTTGCAAGTTTGAAAACAAACATTTTAATTTTAAATAAAAGTATGGCTTAGGTATGTTTTTATATATTACACGACCACAACAAGAGCTTCCGGTCATCGATGATTAATTAAGAAATAGAAAACATTTTCCGTGTTTCTATACACTTATAGAAACACGCGTGGGAGTTTGGGAGAACGAGAAATAATCAGTGGGAAAACGAGCTCGTAGGGCGAGTTTTTCCACGTTATTTCGAGTTCTCCCAAACTCCCACAAGTGTTTCTATAAGTGTATAGAAACACAGGAAAAAATGTTTTCTATTTCTTTTATAATATAACTCAAAAGACATTTTTTAAACTCGATTAATTTACAAATTCTCATTACGTACGCATGCTGACCTTTGCTCGTCAATTTCGCTGCAAGAAAACAACTCTGTTTGAAAATTAACAGTCAAAAATGTGCAAAAGTATTAAAATTGTTTTTAAATAGTATTCAAAGTTTTATAATTCGCATTAAATTTGTTTTTTTATTATTTTAAATTTTGGCGGGAAAATTTCCGTGTTTCTATACAGTTATAGAAACACGCTTCTCAACCAATCAGCACGCGCGTACTATAAATGTTATATTATAATGGTATTTATGCTATAGTTTTTCCATAAAATTTGTCGTGTTATGTAAGTATTAACCTTCTGTTGACATGAAACTTTTTTGCCGACAATCTTTCCTGGTATTATACCGAGTAATTTGAGATTTTTCTCTAAACATGTATACGGCTTTAATTGAAAGTTAAAAACATATTTGACAGCCCGCCAATTTCATAAAGATCACATTTAGTATAAACTGACTTACTTTCTACAATGATTTCGCAGCAATTTCTCGCCTCAAAAACACAAAATTAACAATTTTTTTGACTTTGAAACAATAAAAATATAGAACCGAGCCGTTTATCAACGCATTTGTAAGTCAGCGAATTTACGCATGAGAGCAAAGACCTATATGACGTGAGCAGTGGTGAGGACACCGAGCTCCTGTTAAAATAGATTGCGCGCTCAGTCCATTTAGTATATAGGTCAGTGGTTGCAACCTTTAGAAATAGGTTATTCAAACCTATCAGCTTTTATAGGTTTATACTAAAATAAATTATGTATATGAATAACTTTGTCTAAGCGCGCGCGGTTCTAACATTAAATGATTTAATTGTAGAGAACAAAATGAAATATATATGGAACCGACACATAACAAGCATATATTTAAGTTTCGTTCAAGATGCCTATACTTCTGGCTCTTTACTCTTCTGCATTTCTCGCATATTAACCAAACAGTTAGACAACTGAAAATGTAGTTGTTGGCATCTAAATAGAAGAAATTATGTTTCATAAAAAAATAATAGTGTAAGTAGGAAGTACAGTCGTCAAAGATAGGACGCACATGCACGGTGTAATTTTAGTTGGCAGATTATTCTTTTCATGTCACTGCAAGTAGTGAATCAGTAATATAGATTAACCACATACGTAAATAAATATATCGGGCGTATTGTGTGCGCCTTGCTAAGGATTGCACAACAGCACAAAAGAACAAGCGTTAATTCTTGCTAAGGCGGTACATCACCAATGTGTTACACATTTTCGTTCGTATACATAACTCAATTAATTTACTCCAGAACGGCTCTTGAACGCGTGTGGACCGCATTTGGAATAAAGTTTGACGAATTTCAACCACAAATGGGACGCGCTACAAAAGTATCCTTTGAGGCAGTATATACTGCAGAGTTTTGAGTGCCCGAAGACATTTGCATTTTTCATCAATCTTCTTTTGTATAAGACTCGCTTATGCTGTTATAGCCCGAAAATATTCCCAACCAGGAATTTAGGTCAGTTAGCGTATGGTTACCGCCTTGTAAACATTCTTTGTGACAGTTTAGGTGCTTTGCGCATAGTTTCAATCACATAGTCCGGGCGGGACTGCGCGGCATCAGGATAATGAATTCATATCAGTTTATTATTGACTTAATGAGTAGTGTAATACCTGTGAGTATATAGATCAAGATGATCAAGAGTGGTGATAAATGTTTCCATCCATACAAGATTAGTGCTGGTGTCTGTCATGATCACGTGATCTTCGTGACGTAATGTCTGTTGAAACGCACGACACATGTCTTTGAAGTCAACAAATTGGCTCGATTTCTAGGTAAAGAAGACGTACTGACACCAACACAGTAAGTACACGTGCCTACCTAATATGAACATGTTTTGTGATTGGCTTCCTTAAACAAAAGTTATCAGTGCTTGTGATCCGCCTTGTAAAAAATGTATTCTTTCGTTAATTGTATTTTATTCTCTTTATTATCACACTTAGCCAATCACAAAACCTGTTAATTAGGTAGGAGGTGACCCCATCAACATGGCTAACTATATATACCAAAACGAAAATTACGATACTGTTTTTTTGCAAATATAAAGTCACTTTTATGTTACTCTGAATAGTGATTCTGAAGTAATATTTGGAAATTATTACTTATGGAAATTGGTGTTTTTCTCGACTTTAATGCTCTTAACTGAGGTTATTGAGCCATGTAAGTGAAACTGTGCAGATATCTCGAACGTGCGGTGCCAGTGTGGGTAGAGTATAGCAAATACGGCGGTTGACTGTTGTGTAAAACTACCTGAAAAATACAATGAGAACTTCGACGTTTCGAGCGAAGGCCCTTCCGTTGGAAGTTAGTAGGCCTTCGCTCGAAACGTCTAAGTTCTCATTGTATTTTTCAGGTAGTTTACACAACAGTCAACCGTCGAAACTATGCAGAGCCTGACAAAATGATCAGAAGTCTCTCAAGCATTGTTTATCACTTGTATGACAATTTGCATAGCTGGACATAGGTGCATGACGGTAAGAAAATATTATATTGTACCATGTTCATGAGCTGACATTTATGACTCCTACATTTTCTCTCGAGGTATTCATAAAATTATGTTGTAATTTATTACCTGCTTTTCAAGCATTTCCTTGACATCATTATGTTGTCGTTGATAAAGGAAATCTTTCTTCAACTAAATTAAACATGACATAAAAACACCGTTCATTCGATTACAATTATGGCACTCGAATCAAATGAAACTCAATGATTTGATCAAAGATACAACAAGAACATCCCCGAACAGTGCTAGCATGCGCCTTAAGTTGAATAATATTTTCATCATTGTTCTTATAAACATAGTAAAAAGACAACAAAAAGTCTTCATTCACCCTCGATAATTCTGTTACGACTTTACCCACGCGCGATACATTCTGAATTCGTGTTATATATATACGAATATTTTTCGCGTTAATCAGTAAATTATGTTCAAAACACAACTGAACAGCGGTTATGAAGTTTAGAGTTGCTTCAAGTCGACCTCTATACTATAAGTTTGCTTGATTGATAAAGTCGAGAGCAGGTTTGGTCGGAGCGACGAAGTCGCGACTCAGCGACTCTGTATTATGAAGTTCTATAATCCCAACTAATTGACAATTGTTTCTTCTACGTCTTAAAAAGTGAACATCAAATAAAATTTTGAGTCATCAACGAAGAAATCGGTGTTACTTGCTAGCTTAACCGTCGGACCATCATTTACATAGTGCAAAATAAGAATGTAACTAATTTTACAAGTCCACGTTTTACAAGTCCATGTTTTTCAAGTTCATGTTTTACAAGTCCATGTTTTACAAGTCCATGTTTTACAAGTCCATGTTTTACAAGTCCATGTTTTAGAAGTCCATGTTTTAGAAGTCCATGTTTTAGAAGTCCATATTTTACAAGTCCATATTTTACAAGTGCATGTTTTACAAGTCCATGTTTTAGAAGTCCATGTTTTACAAGTCCATATTTTACAAGTCCATGTTTTACAAGTCCATGTTTTACAAGTGCATGTTTTACAAGTGCATGTTTTACAAGTCCATGTTTTAGAAGTCCATGTTTTACAAGTCCATATTTTACAAGTCCATGTTTTACAAGTCCATGTTTTACAAGTCCATGTTTTAGAAGTCCATGTTTTACAAGTCCATGTTTTACAAGTCCATGTTTTACAAGTCCATGTTTTACAAGTCCATGTTTTACAAGTCCATGTTTTACAAGTCCATATTTTACAAGTCCATATTTTACAAGTGCATGTTTTACAAGTCCATGTTTTAGAAGTCCATGTTTTACAAGTCCATATTTTACAAGTCCATGTTTTAGAAGTCCATGTTTTACAAGACCATGTAAAATCTTAGTTTGCCCTATTTTTACGAGGTGATGGCCGAATATGATTGCCTTGTGTAAACATCGCACAGCAAAATAATGGTCCAGGAATTGTCCCGCCGCTGGACATGCACAAGAGAGAACGAATGACTCTCGAGTCGTTGTGTTGACGATCATTTCAAAAGAGATAAACAGTAAATGTAAAACCTATTGCATGAGTATATTATATATTATTAGCTTTTCTACACATAAACAGAAACGTTGCTTGATATAATATGATCTGAAAATTTTTTTCACCTGCAATGTGGCTTCTTTTTCCATGACCTGTTGCAGTCTAAATGTTTCAGTTGCTTCATGTATATTCTATATAAACAATATTTACAAAATGCATGTAATCAAGAAGTAAATATGAATTAGTTATAGCGGTATTATTTTATCTTTGATTTCGTTTTCGTCTTGTCTACATTTTCTTGGTGCAAAAATTAACGTTACGTAAGTGAGAATGTATAGGCTAGCCTGTCTACCACAGATAGGCGTGTATGAGCGTTATCGGGTAGGCGTGCATTGTGACAATCTCCCACAAGAACATCTTATCCCAACACAAATTGGGAACCAGCTTATCCCAACCCTAAGCCGAACAGGGCTTTATATTACCTTCCTGCCAAAACGTCGATGTCAACTGAAGACTTACTTGAAAAAGTCTCCCTTGCAATATATCGAACCCTCTTAAACTGGAAATGGCCTGCCTCCCAGTGACTGTTATTTTATTTGAACACATGGAAAAATTGTAAAATACACAAACTCAACGGCTCACCATGATAATAATTCCAATGAAAAGATTTGTAAAAATAAAATGTCCAAGGAAAATGAATGAAATGGTGAACCACTGGCTATATGGACGTGTTTCTAATTTGCTCTGTATATCAGTCCAACCATCAACCTGCAAAAATTGGCCGAAATATTACACGTTTAATGACATTAGTATACAAATCAGTGGCGGATTACCAGTTACGGGGCCTGTAGGCTAAGTAAAATTTGCGGGCCTTGAGGATGATATTCTCACGCCTGTAAACGGCGACACATGAGGTCCGGTCCATGTTCCGCCTAAATATTTGGAAATTTAAGGTCTCGGAAATGCTATTTCCCGCTTTCTGGGGGCCGTTTTGTTTAATTAAGGACAAAAATAATAACCATTCTAATAGAAAGTGCTACTCAGCCTACTCAGCCTATTGGGTAATCCGCCACTGATACAAATCAAGGTAGTAGTGATCACGAGTTGTTCACTGCAGTAATGCAAAAAGTAGTAACCGTAGAACTCACAACCAACAAATAAAAGGTTTCGTGGGGTCTGGTAGGTGGAGAAAACGGCTGCGGTGTTTGCTAGAGTCAAACTGGAAGCACTCTTCTCTCACAAGCGAATGAGGCGAAATTAAAATAAGTGCATACAAGTGCATACTGCATGAATCAAATTCCGGCCACCGAAGTAAAAAGCACATGCTCCAACTACTGTGTCGGCAACAAATAACGGCCCCATTCAAAACTAATTTACAATCATTAAACAAGCGTATAAAGTACACTTCATGGAACAAAACTTTATACTTTATACTGGATCAGAGTATATATGCAGTGGCGTGCTGGCTTGTGTTCGCCAGGGGAGGCCAGCTGCAAATTTGGCGCCCCCTTGTAATTTGTGTATGGTTGAGCGTCGTAGGCGCGAGACCTCTAGGGGGTTCCGGGGGCATGCGCCCCCGGGAAAATTTTGAAATTTTGGATCCATAAAATGCCATTTCTTGCGTTTTGGGAGGCGATTTGACGGAATTCTGAGAATTAAAACATCGTAAAAATAAAAATGCGCAAGAACCTACACATTCAAGAGTTTGAATAAATATATAATTTATAGAAGGACTTAGTTTTTTTCGTAAACAAAGAAAAATAGACGGCGAACATTCATGAAGTAGACGGCGAACTTACCATTGATCGTAAGCCAAATCACTTCACATTTCACAATTAACAATTTACATCCTTTGAGATATTACAGACTGGACAGTAATGCTTGTAGTTGTAGGTAGGCTTGTGTGCGCTTTTGTGTGATTTTGTGCAATTTTGGCGCCCCATTTATGTTTTGGCGCCCCCTAAAAAATCTTCGCTGGGGGGGCCATGGCCCCCCGGCCCCCCCTGCCAGCACGCCACTGTATATATGCATTTCTTACCGTAACATAAGTAAAGAGTGTAAGCATTGCAGCGCTTAAACTTGACCAATTTTCATTTTCCGTTCCCGTTTCTTCATCATGACCAAACATATAATATCTGCATGTCAAGTATTTATTTGTTAGATATTTTGTAAGTTGTTAGTGTAGGAATAATTGGTATTGGTATATTAATAGTTGGTGTTGAAATTGATAATGCATAGTGTTAGTATTTCAAATGATAATGCTCTATGGTATTGAGATAATATCGGTATGAATGTTGATATTGATGTTGGTATATTAGTATTGGTAGGGGAGAGTGTATGATGGTATAGTGGTAGAGAGCATTGCGATGATATTGTTATAGGTGTATTGGTATTGATACTGGTATTGGTAGGGATTAATTTGCTCCAGGAATTTTTTGTTATGCATAGATAATAATTTGTGTATCTATAGTTATGAAAGACGATATATCTTCCGTCGATATCATTTCCGTAACGGGACGAGTATTTGCTCGTTTGAGTGAATTAAACTCGCTGGTTTTGGACATTTTTGGAGCAGTGGTTGATGATTGTCTACTCTATTAATACAAATATCGTATATATTTATTCATTCTCTGCATACCCTGCACATAGTGCCTATATCAGTGGCGGACACCAGGAGGGGCGAAGGGGGCGATGGCTCCCCCCAATAATTTCGCAATGATAGCTGATTAACTGTGTAACAAAGATGTATCTACATGTATGATTTTACAACCAGGAAAGCATTGATAGGCTATAATTTAAGTAAATTTGCATAACATTTAAGTTGAAAAGGTTTTAAGAACTGAGATTTGCAGCAACAAAAGGGTCGTTATATGTTGGCAACATAGGTTCGTACCCCCAATATTTCGCGAAGTCTCCGCCACTGGCCTATATTGAGCTTATGGAATCCAAGCAATTTCAACTGAACCTTTACTTACATATTTACCTACTCATTTACCTACCAACCTACCTACCTGTCTACCTCACTACTTGCTCATTTACCTACCTACCTACCTACCTACCTACCTACCTATACACCCACCCACCTACCCACCTACCTACCTACCTACCTACCTACCTACCTATACAGCACCTATTAACCTACGCGTTTACTACCAATCTACTTATCTATCTAGTATCTGCATATTTACCTACTTATACCCACCAACCTACACTCTACCTTCATGTTTTCCCATCTAGCTTTATATAATAATCTGAGTTCAAATCGCCATTTCATTGGTCGAAAGCCATTATGTATTAGAGGACAGACGCACGGATGACGCCATTTTAGTGACGTAATATCTCTAAGCCAATCACGAACCAACGACGTCCGCCTTTTTGGATAGATCAAGACATAGATCACGTCAAATGACTTGCAATTTAAAACTCTTTCCGTCGCGCTTCAAAGCCCCAAACCTTTCGGTTCGAGTTTAGTTTTTCAAAATTTTCAACTTGTATCACCAATATATAAACAGACAACGGCAAAATGTTATCTATTTGGTAAGTCCACAACTTACCTACCTGCCTACTTCATGTTCCTATTACCTACCAACCAACCAACCTACCTACATACCTAACTATATCTACCTACCTACCTAACCAATCTATCTACCTATTAACCAACCTAACTACCCCACCTGCACGTGTATACCTACCAACAGTACCTATATCTACTTACATACCTATCACTTTAAAGTTCCGGCAGGTAGGTAGTAAAATGTTAAAACAAACAAAAGCAAATCCGGAAAATACTTTTCGTCCTTTTTCAGGTAAACATGCCCTTTCGCATCCGAATAAACAAATCAACTTACCCAACAACAGCAAAGAATCCCATAGACATTGAAAGTAGTACAACAACATTCAGTACAGAATGACGTAGAGTCTCAATTAATGCTATCACCAAGACTTGTAAGCCTTCGATAAATGATATTGTTCTCAGTGTTCTTGCAGCTAAAATAGATAAAATGAAGGTGTTCAGAAGTTAGTTTAGAAATACTAACTACATAACTGATAAATATGTTGATTGCTTAACACTAACTGAATTAAGTCTAAGATTGATCAAAGCTTTCGACACGGTTTATACTTTATCTAGTTCTAGGACAGTGGATCGAAATCATATAGGCAGAGGTGGAAAAAGTATCGGATCCTGGGAACCTAGTTCCCAGAAATATTTTTGGATCTGAACTTTTGCAGAAAAGTTTTCCGAAAATTTCTGAAAGTTAATTACTGATGAGTAATAACAAAACTAGAGTATACTCTAGTTGTAATGCATTTTGTATTCACTATATCAAAATGGACACCACTGAATATCAAGAAACAACACTCCAATCAGTCCAATGTCAAAATCAATCAATGATCATTGAACCTCATTATTATAAATTTTGAGTCTAAAACCCAGGTTCCCAGAAAGGAGAAAACATTTCCACCTATGATCACAGGTGTAAGGAGAAACTTCAAGATGTAAGAGTTGCTTCGAAAGTAGTACGTTTACACGCCTGCGATTTGTCATTTGATTTTCAGATGCATGCGGTTTGTTTTAAAAAAATGTAAAACGTCATCTGGCAACATCACGAACTGAAAATATTCGTCATTAACATTCAGAGAAACCTAAATTCGGGCCGACAAATCGCAGCGTGTAAACGTACCTTTAAGGGCACCTTTTCTATTAGAAAGGCTTTAAGTACAGTTTTACAACCATGCTGAAACAGATAGCTACTTTCATAATTTACTCTCGATTTGAGTGGGGCTTGCAAGGTATTGGTAATTGACAAGAAACACTGTCGTATAGCAGTAGTGTGAAACACCAAAAGATTCAATAGAAATAAGGTGATTGCCGAGTTTTATAATATACAGTATAGGCGTACTTTGAGGTGTTTTAATGATAACTCAGAATAAATTTCTTCGGATCTATGATACAACTTCTCAAACGAACCAGTATATTTAAAGAGAAATTTGACGTTTCAACGCCTAAGTTAATCGACTTTATTAATTGTGGACGTTTATTATACTGTAGTATTGACTATTGAGAGAACGATACGGCCAGGGCCGTCCTCAGAAAATTTATCAGGGGGGGTGTAAGGTCCGTTCAACCGACTGACTAACGAACTTGTACCGACTACATTGCTGTTAGTCATCAAAAATATTTTTGTCTGCCGACTAAAATAGCACTTCTGCCGACTGAAACTCCAAATAGAATTTCTGGGGGGGGGGGTGACATCCCCCAAACCCCCCCCCGTAGGTCCGGCCCTGGATACGGCTGATTCCTTCTCTGTTTTGATGTGAGATGTTTCCATTCTTTACCTCGGAGAAGTCTTAATGGTTTGAGAACATTATCACCAACATTTATCACGTCAAGGATTGCTTGTATGTAAGATATAAAGAGAATAAGGAAATCAAAGCGATTGTAGCTGCTTTTCCAGTATCCCCTAGGTTCCGCGTAAACCTTTAGCAAGAACTCGACCGTGTAAATGGACAAAAACAGTTCATCGACAATTTGAAATAAATGTCCGTTTGAATTTTTAAGCGAATCCATCGTTTCCAAGCCAATTACTAGAGCATTGATCATAATCACACCCATGATTATTGCATTAAACATAGGTTTCTGTGAAAAAGAAGAAAAAATAGAATAATTGTTGAGGGATGAAAAAGAATATTCGCCAACATATCTGGCCTCGCTTGTATAGAACGTTGTCCTTGAACAAAATCTCGACTCTTTCACCTAAGCAATAATTTTATCATCATAGCAGACTAGTAGTGTGTGGGCTAATGTAATATTCTACATTTTCAAAACTACATTGTCATTCAGATGGCAGTACCATACATTGAAACACGTGACTGAAACACATTTTAGTAACTGCAAACCCAGTTGCGTTTTGATGCGCGGGATCGCTCTCGCGCGCGCATTCGTTCCGCATAACCTGTCGCTACGGTTCCGTTCGCCCCATGGTTGCTTCTGTCACTCCCTAAGGACTGTCTCTCTCTATTACTACACTCCTTAGGATAACCAAGGAAGCGATTTACCACTCTCAGGCTTCATACAAAATGCAAGGTCTGTTTCACCAGTCCCAAATGTCCTTTCAAAACATACTATACTAAGTTTTATCGCAGCAATTCAGGTTTGCTATTTTCGAATTCGTCCGGTTTCATGGTTTCAAATTGATCGAGTCGGACGTCCTATGTTAACTGACCCTTACCTCTTTAAGAAGGATCTTATTGTGTTTTTATTATTCATCAATCTTTCTGCCGGTTAACTTCTTCAGTATACAGATCAGTAAATATTTACATAATAATTATATCAAGGACTTGTAAAGTATGATTGTCAGTGACCAGTTAAGTGACAAAATAACACTCAGACAATACTTGAATTTATTTTCTTATTTGTTTCCTTATTTATTTGATCTTAGAAGTCCATACGTCACGCCACTGTCAAACAATGAATTACATTGCGTATACGTAATGTTTATATGGGTCAGTTAAAATTTGTGTGACGTAAGCACTTCGAGGGTCAATTCTATTGGGTGAAAAATGAGGATTCATGATTGAAATAACTTTCAAATTTACGTAACAGCGAGTAGAACTAGAACTATGTTCATACAAGACCGTACGAATTCTGCTTTGAACAATAGACAATTTGCATTATAGACTAAATTTTGTTCTAGGCAAGGAGAAGGGAATCAATCACAACAGCTACAAAGAACATAATAAGATTAGTAAAATTGCAAAGTTTGGTTGCGAAATGTTGTAAAATACGGAAATATATAACCTTGCAAAGTTTGCAAAGTATTACGTGCGGAAATTCCTACCACATTTCGGCCCAAATGTTTACTAATCTTATTATGTTCTATGTAGCTGTTGTGATTGATTCCCTTCTTGCCTCGAACAAAATTTAGTCTATAATGCAAATTGTCTATTCTGCTTTGAACAATTGCAACCGGATGAGTTTGCATACTGTTCCGAAATCCGAATCCATGCGGTCTCGTGCGAACATTAGGGAGCTTAAGATCTACAACGCCAACGTCGACGACGCGGCCCTTCTAACAATGAAGTTTTTCGCTTGTAATAAAGCAATGGAAAAACTTGTAGTCCCAAGAGAATTCTCGACGTTGTCTCTGTCTTGTTCACGACGCCAACTAGAGCATTTTTACGTCCTCAGGACGACGGCAAGTCAGAAGGATGAATAGCTGCATTTCACGTTTGTTTTTACAGCCTGCATTGTCGATAACTGCAGTTGAAACGTTTTAAAAGTCATGAATAAAAAGCTGTGAGCTAAAACAAGAACGTTGTTCAATCACGGTCTCTTTATATTCATATATTTATATGGCGTTGTCGACTGCCGCGTCGTCGTAGATCTTAAGGTCCCTATTGTGTCCGCAGGCAACTCGGCGAGTACGACAAGAGGTTGGGAGCTAGTTACGAGGGGAGGAGACGGGGCGTGGCAGTAATGGAAAGGCTCTGATTTGTAACAATTATCCCTCACGATCCCCCTTCCAGCCCCTTGGTCTATAGAATTATTGCCTAATTTTGCCGTTTGCCACCGAGTTGGCTGCGGAGGAGGCTTGGTAAGGACTAAAGTCTAGGTAAATAAGTTATATTCGGCGGTTGACTGTTGTGTAAAACTACCTGAAAAATACAATAAGAACTTCGACGTTTCGAGCGAAGGCCCTTCATCAGGAAGTTAGTAGAATGGGTCGGGGGAAAACATGTGCTTTTATAGTGAATACAAAAGCGATCACGTGATAAAAAATAAACCAATCACATGGATTTAATCAAAACATTTTATTGTATTTTCCAGGTAGTTATACACAACAGTCAACCGCCGAATATTTGCTACACTCTACCCACACTGGCACCCATAGATATTATATCTATGCTGGCACCGCACGTTCTAAATAAGTTATATTTTACGCAATATAAACCATCGGTGTACATACATTCGTAAGCTGATTCACAAACTTGTGAAAGTCGGCGTCAGAACGACGTTTTACATCTTGTATTGTCCTGAAACAAAATAAACTTGCATTCTAAGAGCTCAGCATCCCCGTTTAAGCGTAAGCTAACCCCTACGCCTGGTGTTTTCAGTGTTTTGATCCCGAACTGATATTCACCTAAACTAAAGTTTCACGAAATACCTTGTGAAGTAATAAATGAGCATTGCACCCAATCCAATTTCAAAGATATAAACGTCACATGTATACCCTTGTTAACCCGACACAAATGCATAATTAGTTTATACAAACACTTGTGGCTATATTAATACTGCTTTTCTGCGGTTATTTAAACCACGAGTGTTTTGAGTGTTTTTGACTTGTTTGCATATGAATTGGTTCATTTCACAAGTCGTTTACAACTTAACCTTCGCCTTAAATACAACAATGAATTGTACACCTATGAAATTGATTACTTGAAAATAGAAAATGATTTCAACATGACGATAAACTTAATCAATTAAGAAAGTTTAAACAAGTCCGTATAATAAATAGGAACATGCCATGTGCCAAAAATATTGCTTAAATTGCTATGAAAAAGCGAGGTAAAAAGAGCCGCGGAAGACAGTCTTTCGCTAAAAGTTGACTGCCTTTTATTTAATATCTAGAGCCTCAAGTTTGAAAAATATGTCAGATAGTTACAACAAGAGCTATTTAATATTTTAAAGATATTCAAACCTAAATACATTAAAGAGATTTAAAAACAGTTTTTTCACATCGGCGATTTCAGTACAGCGATAAATTAAAACATTCCAGACATTTAGTTTTTTCAAAACATTGTCCGGCTGCCGGACATGATATAGTCACTTCGGTATTTATTTATTTCACATAGAAACTTGACATAAATATTTAATATATTAAAAATTCGTCAGTTTGCCACTTGGCTGGAGTTTTATTAAACGATAAAAACTATTAAAAGTCAAATAAAAGTTTTTAGTAAACAATAGTTTCCAATAAAAACATCTATGCTATATGGCATTTTACATGAGATAACTCACCTTTCATGTTGACTTCGTTTTCTACGAATCTGCATTATCTTGCTTATATATTCAAGTTAAAAATTTGTTTTAAAAAAACTATCTTGTTTCAGCTTTTGAACTGTGAGTTGGCCGGGTTTTGATTTTTGAATCTTTAAATTGACAAAAAATTGTTGACTTCATGCGCCAGCAGTATCAAGCAGCGGAAAGTCTGGTCAACGGTCAGTGCTTCATGTAGCATTTGTAACCATGCAAGCTCATTTTAAAAAAGCAAGTCATCATATCAGTGTCGGTGTCGTAAAAAAGTACTTGAGAACACTTAAAATATAATAGATTTTTAAAAATGATTAATTTTAGTAAGTGTTAAATATATGAAAGTATAGGGGAAAGAATTAAAACGTTAAAGTTTAATTTTTAAGTTAATCAAAGGCAACGTCGTAATCGTACAGTATTTGGTTAAACATTATATGAAGACTTAAATGCAAACACATCAATTTTTACTATCGCTACAGATGATAGTAGCGATAATAGAGGCTTTGCACCATCACGTGACTAAATTTTAAAATCTTTAACGTGCAACCTATCAAGCTGGCTGTTAAACATGTTTTGTATGTCATTATAACAAGTATTCATAACAAATTTCAAGTCGATACAATTATTCCCTCGCGAGTTAAAAAGGTTTGAATAATTCGTATTGCTGACGTCAGCATTATTTTCTAATGCCGAAAAACTTAGGTTAGCTTTTAAAAGCAATATATAGTATCACAGTAAACAGAATATGGACATTTGTTATAAAACACATCTTTTCTTGAGCATTTGTATTTTGGCCGCCATGTTGGATGGCAGGTGGATGCCATCCCACATGGCCGCCAAAAATCCAATTCTTAAGGAAAGATGTGTTTTATTAGACATGTTTATATTCTGTTTACTATGATACTATACATTGCTTTTAAAAGCTAAATTGAGTTTTTCGCATTAGGTTTAGAAAAAACGTAGCTTTTAACGGCATTAGAAAATAATGCTGACGTCAGCAATACGAATTATTCAAACCTTTTTAACTAATTGGGAATAATTGTATCGACTTGAAATTTGTTATGAATACTTGTTATAATGACATACAAAACATGTTTAACAGCCAGATTGATAGGTTGCACGTTACAGATTTTAAAATGTAGTCATGTGATGGTGCAAAGCGTCTATTCCGGAGCGCCATTGTTTCTTTGAATATTCGTTAGAAAGAATTGTGATTTTTGTCCAGTTATACTGGGAACTCTAGTCTGGGATCTGTTGAGACAAGAAAATATTAATACGGGCTATTGTCGAAGTGTCTATTGGTAAGTTAACGCAATATTCTTTTTGATAAATTTCAATGATATTACAATAATATGTTATTACTGTCATACTGTGTACGATTTGTCCCATCTTCTATAAATCGACTCTACAACGTTGTCGTTGGTCATATGTTAATTTCTTGTTAACTCCAGATTAATTGTTTTGGAAATGATCAGAAGAACTTTCGTTTGACAAAGTTAAAATGTGGCGTGTTGATGCTTTAAAAGAGTATTGTCAAAAGAGAAATATCTAAGTATCTGGGAAGAAAGCCGAACACTTTGCTCGTGTTTTTGCTGCCTCAGAGATTGGTGTTGCAGTAGAGCTTACAGCTCAGGAACGAGTATTGAAGACGGAGGACGAAAAGACTAAGTTTCTGATAACGCCTGATGATTCCTTACCGGACCCTTTATTACTTAAGGATGGCTTGCTTGGAGAAAACGACAGTATGACTTCTTGGCCTCCAATATTTTTGAGTGACATAACCATTTTCTTAATGACAGATCACCCTGAAAGGGAAGTTAACCTACACGAACGTGTATTGAACGAATACAAAGAGGGAAAAGCATATCGTTTGTGTGAATCAGGCTGGATGAAAGAAGTGTTTATGCACCGTATAGCAAATGACTCGAAGTATTGCTTCCTTAAAGCTAAATGCACTCATTCAATGAAAATTGCAGACACACCGCACACAACATGGATTTCTGCCATCAAAAGTACTGGAAAGATTATTAGTGCTTATTGTACTTGTGTTGCATGGTAAGTTTGCATTCTAAATTTATTGTATGCATTCATTTTGTGCTTCAGTTTTCAATCAATGATGTGTTAGAAATACAATTTCTCTGATTATCTATATGGTTAAATTGAGATATTTATACATACATGTAACACCCTGCCCTCAATTTTATTTTACTTTTAATTTATGTACTAGAATGCGTAGTTCGTGCATCCATGTTACTGCATTGCTATTTTGTATTGAAGCTGCCAACCGGAGTGGTCTGACTAACCCGCGGCGTGTACATCAAAGCCAAGTGTTTGGAATGTTCCAACAGAAAAAACTTCTGTTGAACCAATGATGGTGTGTAACATGGATTGGAAAGCATCAAAACTTAATAAAGGTAATCATTGGATTTCTTAATTTAGTCTTTATTGTTTTTTTTGTTTAATTTAGAATAGAAACCTATGATGTTATAATAAGTAATCGCGATCGCATGGCACTGAGGTTGATTAGTGATTAAACGTCCCTCAAGTCCCAAGGGACTTCCGCCAAACCTCCCGAGACTTGAGGGACGTTTAATCACTAATCAACCGAAGTACCATGCGATTAGTTTGTAATTGCATGGTCACCGAGAAAACAATGTAACAATGCATGCCGAACTAATTACGGAATTCAAAATAGAATTTCGAACTATCTTCTATAGAATCTACTTAGGTTTTTCATGCATGGTTGGAATTATGAATGCTAAATGAGGGACGATTAGTACTAATCGTACCTCATTCACTATTCATGAGGGACGATTAGTTGTGATCGGGTGAAATACGACATTGATCGTCCCTCGTGAGACAAAATAATTCGAGGTGACCATGAGATTACTGTATTTTTATTCATTATCTGTTTTAATTGTTGAAGAGCCCAGTAGACATGCTGTTGATGCATGGTGACAGGGAGAAAAGGCATGATCTCAAAGTGACAGGGAGAAAAGGCATAGACTCTATCTTGGCTTGAAGGATATTCTTCCAGATGCATGTTTTATAGCTTTTAATGATACTGAACAGCAAAAAATGCTCAGTGCAATGTCGGAGGTCAGTACTTGTGAAGCTTCATCAATACCTTCACCAACAAGGACAAATAAAGAGAACTCACTGTTGAACCTGGCAACAACTTCTTCATCAGCTTAAGAATTATTGGGCTCCATGGAGTTGATAAGTGACAAGGAAGTCAGTAATATCGAAACGGCTACAATAGGACAATCTGATAATGAAACATGGTATGCCCAACGTAAAGCAAGGATTACTGCCTCAAACATGTATAGATGTGCAGAAATTAACTGATACACTTTTGGGTTGCCACCATGCACCACCTGACCATCTACCATCGTTAAAATATGGCAGGAATATGGAACCAATTGCCAAGGCAAAGTACATTATATCACCAGATTTACTTGTTGAGTGCTCTTGCTGTGGGAAAGGGGTACTTGAGGTTAAGCTAGTGTCCATACTCCATTACAAACGAGTTGCCTTCTGCAGATAATTTACCTTATCTCATATCTCACACTCCACGATGGGCAGACTGTTTTGAAAAAGAAACACCCCTACTTTGCACAAATACAAGGCCAGATGGCATTGACTAAGAGAAATCATGGTGTCACTTCTTAGTACATACTCAAAAAGGACAGCATGCTGAGAAAATTTATTATGACTCCAAATACTGGCATGAACTAGAAGAAAATTTAACTATTTTTTATTGTAATTATTTTGCTCCAGAACATATAAAACGCATGCAACAAATGTCAGAATTTTTTTTTTGAATGTATAATGCCAGTGCTGTTATTGAGACTATAATAGCAAAGTTATCCTATTTTCATACACTGGCATATTTTACTGAGTACCAAAACATGAGCCTATTGCGAGCGACATTTGCTCAAACGAGTTTGCGCAGGCGCACTTGCCACCTGGTGTCATTTTACTTTGCGTAATCATATATTACGGAATACAATGTGGCGACTGTATCGAAGCGACGTCGACCAGAGAAAGGGTTTTACAAAACTGTAGAAGTACATATATTGTATATAATAAAGTCGTTGAGTAACACGCAAGTCTATAAAAGTAAAATAGTATAATGCTTCTCGACGTTTCGAGCAAAGTCCCTTAATATATTGTAGCTAGATCTAACAATGCCTCGCACAATGCCCAGTAAGTATTTGCTCATTAACAAACCAAATTAAGGTGAATAAAATTATAATAAATATAGTCCAATTTGCAAACACTTACTGGCCGGGTACACTTTCCAGACGATTGCTCATGGCCTTGTTCCTTATTATTTTCTTCGTTCGCTGCATCAACAACCGCAAATATATAAAATACGGTAATCCCAACCAGCAGCCAAAACCTTACAAACGCTGAAGTCGAGCTCATTGTCAAACATTTTCAATCGCGAAATGACCGGGTCAGAATTGCGCGAAATTTTAAAATTTTCCCACCAAAATGACCGCAAGGACCCAGGCTTTGTGAATCTGCGTGTACATTTTAACATTACGCATGACAAAAAGGTGTTATGACGCTTTAAACGCGGGTCGCAGGCGCATTTACAGTACATTTACTAGTAAACAATGCAAAGTCACGCAACTTTGAGGCCAAAGTGACCGGGGTTTTTTTAACTTCCAAAAGAAGGATTTACGACAAGAAAGAGCGCTATAATATAAGGAGTCCAAAGCCGAGTGTACAAATTAAGAATGTTATATATAAAGTGAGAAATAAGAAATTTTAGGGGAAAAAGCCATGTTTTCATGGCGCGATAGTATTACGCGATGTCAGCGTGACATGACACCTGATACTTCTGACCTAATGGCATTACATGTTTTGCCATGAGTCCTAATTGGGCAGTTTGTACAAAAGTGTTTGTTAATAAGAGGTGTCGCATGTGGTCGCATGTGAGAAGAGTGCTTCCAGTTTGACTCTACCAAACACACCAGATTTGCTCCAGACACACCAGTTTCCTCCCGTAGTAGCATGGTACCAATGGGGGATCACAGGACAAAAAAAAAATTTCACCTACAGTACATTTAAGTAGTCTGAAAGGCTGATTGAACAGTCTTAAAAGCTGAATAAACTTGGATCAAATGCAGCCTATGGTTATTAATAATCAATTTAACCTATTAATCTAAATTTAAGGCTTTCACTTAGTGAACAGATACAATAATATAATATAATTGCAAATTTGAACAACTTAAAATTCAGCTTTAATTTTTCTCTGTCCTTTGGCTGGCCCTTTTATATCCTCGAGAAAAAAATTAGCTGATAAATCTCCTACGGTAGACTATTCCAATCTCTAGCTGCAGAGTTCTGGAATGTGCTTTGACCTGTGGCGGATTTTGTCTTGGGTAAGTGCAATAATGTATGCTCCCATAGCTAGGTAGGTATAAAATTAACAGCTCTGGACAACTGTTAAGGTTATTTACAATTTTAAAAAGTAACAGAAAACGCCTGCGATTTTGTAATGTTAATAAACCTAATTTGTTATGCCTGTCCAGCAAGCATGATCTCCTGTTCAACCCTAAGGGAATCAGACATGTTCTTAGTATAGACTTGTCAGTTCTTAGATAATTGTGGCTCAAACAATCTTCTTTTCTTGGTGACTTTTTTTGACAAAGTTTAAGTTTTTGTTTAAGTTAATTTACTGATTTCCTTAAATTCATGATTTCTTCATCCTTTTCCTTCATTTTTTTCAGGCATGATTCATTTGCACAATAATCGCTTTCTTCCATTTCAAACCATCCATAACCATAACTGTGATCATGAGTTATATGGTCCGGTCTTCCTGGTGTTTCTACTACCTAGTAGTGAGTACCTCCATATCTTTCATTTGATCAGAACAGGGCCGGATTAACCATATGGCAGAATGGGCATCTGCCCACGGGCCCCGCGCTTTAGGGGCCCCGCGCTTTACTCAGTTCTAATTTTTTTCGGCGCGTGGCTGGAGGAAAAAAAGGCCCCAAAAGCCGCAAGGCCACAAAAGTAAAATAACGTCACTCCATAACATTACATGTCGTCGATAATTAACGAGTTTCCTCTTAAAAAATCGCGTAAGCACAACGTTTACAAAGCCTCTGCAGAATGAGATCTTAATAAAAGATACGTTCATCACTTACATGTACATTTTACATGCCGAGCATCGCCGAATGTATATGAAATTTATGAATGTTTAGTCGGTTGACTAGGTTTAACTTTTACTTTATTAAGTTCTCTAATAATTGTTAAATTATTGTTATTGCCATAAGCTGGGTTGGATGACAGTTCAAATTGATGTACATACGTTCTTGTTTTAATATACAGGCAATTTTTCACATCATGGTATACATATTGTTATTTTTTAATCTTTCTGATTTCAGGGAATTCTCAATTCGGGCCCGCTGGGGGGGGGGGGGGTGGAGGGACCCCGTGCTGAAAAAATGCCACGGGCCCCGCGAAAGGTTAATCCGGCCCTGGATCAGAAACATCCATGCCCTCTATGAATACTTCTCTTTGATTGTTGCAGGTTGTTGTAGTGTCATTTGGAGTTGCTAACTCCATATCTGTTGGTTCAACTTCACTGACACTGATCTCTTCCAGTGTTTGAGAGCATGTTTCTTGGCGCTTTGTTGCGATTTCTTTTCTATTAGGCGGTGGTTTTCGTGTGGCTTGAACTTGTAGCTGGTAACCTAACTTCAAAGTTGGATCAGGATTGTGTTGGTAGGTTTTCCTGATATAAAATGGTCACTGCACACCCTTGATGAGCTGTTTGGCAACCAGATTCCGCCTTTCTGATTCTGCCTTTTGATCAATCTTGCCCACCGCAACCTACCAGCTTTATCCTTTCGTTCAGCTGGAAAGGGTGAAGTATAAATGGACGCTTACAATCACATATCCCAGTGAAGTAAGTGCATTTATGAAGGTTACACACTGTCGAGGTCCATTTGTTTAGCTTCTTTCCGCTGTTTGGACAACCCACAACAGCACAATGCCAGTGTCCAAATACCATAATCTATATAACAATTGAATTTTATATTAATGACTGACACGCATTCAAATAAATTAACATCTTCGAACAGAATCTTTCAGACGCAACAGAAACACGGAAATTGTTGCTCGAATCTGTCGTCTTTATCAAAAAGAATATTACGTTAACTTACCAATAGACATTTCGACGATAGTCTTTTCTTGTCTCAACAGATCCCAGACTAGAATTCCCAGTATAACTGAACAAAAATCACAATTCTTTCTTATGAATAATCAAAGAAAACAATGGCGCTCCTGGAATTGGTGCTCACTTGACCTTTGCACTGCGCGCGTGACGGAAGTCTGGAACTCTTGGGTTCATATCAAAACTCAATCTCGTACCCCGAGCCCGCGATCCTTCGAAGATCGCAGCATTATTTTCAAAGGCTGTTAAAACTATACTATACACACTATTTGGTTTTAAAATGCTTGGTTAATGTTAAGAGGCGATGCCTAATCCAAACTTAAAAATAATCTAAAGATTCTGCATGGCCCTTATATCAGCATTTGATTTTAGGCCGCCATGTTGGTGTACTAACTCAACGCCATTTTGGTACACCAACATGGCGGAGAAAAAACAAGTGCTTAATTGAAGCCGAATTTTAGCTCGCAAGCCTCTGCGGAGGAGAGTGAATACTTGTTACAACTAGGAGTTACTATCGCAAGGAAAGTGCTGCCGAAGCCTGGCATCAACACAATGCCACATTGACACATTTCAATATTCAAACGCGCTGCTGTGCGTCACACTCACACCGCATTTTGGCCGGTAAATCAACAGACCAGCTATACGATTGGTTAATACTTCGACGTTTACAGCTCTTTTATAGCGGTATACCGGGTGTCCCAAAAAAACACTTACGGTGTTTCATTATATGTAGCGCAAAAATTGCAACAGGCATTTCACTCAAATATATTTCATTGTTTTCAAAAAGGCCTAACTTAAATTTTGGTATATAACACTTGAATTTTGATGCAATATTAACCGAGATACAGATGTTTGAAGCTGCGGTAAGTTTATAAAATTAGTGAGAAAGCGAGAAAAAAAACGGCTTATTAAATTAATTTGAAAACAATTGACATGTTATCACGAGTATATCGTCAATTTCAATGAAGTTAACTTAAACTTCAGATTATTTCCTGGTAGATTTATTACTTTGTTAGTCTTTTGTAACCCTTGGGAATAAAAATGGAATAGTAATACACATGCATTGACAGAAAATTTAGTTGAAAACATTGAACACAGCTCGTGAGGTAATTGTTTTGGCATGAGAAACTTTGGATGAAGAAATGATACAAATTTCTTTGATGGCATGATTTCCTGCAGACGAAGACGATGTATTCATGCTCAAGGACAAGCTTTCCCAGATGAATAAATCTTGATCTTTGGAACAATAACGCTGTGTTCTTTTGACCAAAATAGAAATATTTATCACATTTAACCAAATAGATATTTGATCGGGCCGTTTTATGCTAATTTTTGGCAATTTCAAAAAATGCTTGTTCAAATACAGTATCTGTAGCTCGGTTAATTAATATTGCATCAAAATTCAAATGTTATATGCCAAAATTTAAGTTGGCCCTTTTGGAATATAATGAAACTTATTTGAGTGAAATACCTGTTGTAGTTTTTGCGCTAGATTAAATCAAACATCGTAAGTTTTTTTTGGGACACCCGGTATATAAACCATTATGGTAGCAAAAGCCTAGAAACCCAACAATTTAAAGACAATGTAGAGATATATTCAAGATACCTTGCAAGATACGATTATGCGTGTTTACAATATGCCAAACTATAAAATAACATTTGCCCAGGGCCGTAGTGAGCGGGGGGGGGGGGGTATGGGGGGTACTCTACCCCCCAATAAATTTACACCAGTCGGCAAATTGGTCCGAACCGGTCGGAAAAGTGTGAAATCGGCAAAATTGTACAAGCTAAGAATGATATTCGGAGTAGGCAGTCAGTGGGAATGCCTATAGGTGTGAGGAAAATCGTGCGATCAGAACATCGGATCGGATGTTTGATATATTACGCGATATATAATATTTCATCAGAATAGTTTAGTTTGCGTTTTGCCATAGTTAATTTTGCCAATGGCTATGGCAATATCTGTAACAGCATTTTGTCAAAAATATATGCCTCGTATATAAGCGTCTCCACAGCATTCTCCCTCTAGCATCAATAGGCGAAACGAGGCTGAAAGGTCGGTTTACCACTACAGGCGAGTTTGTCGTTCGTGCGACGGCTACAGAGGAGGGTGGACAGCAGGTCGCAAAGCATCATGGGTAATGAGCGTATGTTTCCACGTGCGGCCTCGTTTATGCGTTGACTGCCGTGAAGTCAACATCTCTGGCCATAAGCAAATTCTGCGAAAATAGACGCTATTGTTACACAGACTCAATGCCATCATTATGGATGTGTTTAGTGTTTTGTAATGGAGGTATAACAAGGCTCTTTGAGTCTCTCTGAGGATTTATTTGTGCAGAAATCTCAAAGACTGCGAGTGATCGTCTGTATTTGTAATGTACATTGTGCAACTAGTGAGGAGTGCAGTACAGACAGTTAACTAAATATTTATTGGCCAGATTGATTCTGCTGGCATGAAAGGATTCGACTTTTAATATGTATTTAGTTATTTATTTATCCCAATAGCACATTGTGACTACTGAAAACCCGCATATTGAGGTTGTCAAAGAACTTCTATATACTTTTTTGCAACAGAAATTACGTGAAATGTAGACAAAACAAACTTTACAGTAATATACAGTTCCATTTTTATTGAAAATACATAGCACATGCATATTCTCTACATATATAAAGAAATATTAAAGAAAGCAAATATTCACCAAGAAGGCAAATTAACAATACAATGATAGAATTCAACCCAAAATACAAATCTGTAAATAAACAACAAATTTTACTTCTAAAATTTCTAAAATTTTCTTCTAAAACTCAGCATTTCAAAAGATTGTTGACAGAAATGGCATCGGATTAATACAATATGACGACGTACAGCCTATAAAAAAAGATCAAAATAACGTTTACCTTACAAAATACTGCTCACATAGGTAGATCAATAGTTATTGAAATAGCATGGATGCATTCCAGAAAAAAAATTGAATAACAATGACAAAATATTCGATATTTGCGAGTCGAGCGGGCCATCAGACAACAAAATTGCAGACAGAGCCAGACACTAGCCCAGATATAAAATCTCTAAACAACACGCAAATAACTCCTAAATCTCCTAAAGTACTTTAACGCTTGCTCTAAAGAATAACGCTCTTTCTATTAATGAAGTTTCAAGATTCATTGGGAAAAACAAGCTTTGGTGGCTCAATGTCTTCCTAAACTATTAGATGCCATTTTGGCAAACGTCGAAATGACTATGATCACTTCGATGCCTAATATCTCGAAAACTGCCAGGGGATCACCGGGATCATTCCAGCAGATTTAAAGTTTATACATTTGTCTTCATCATTATACAAAAATTACGAAAATCGAACCATGGAAATTCTAGATACTTTAGTTTGAAAATTGTAAACAGACGCGGACTTTAGTCAACACGTCGCGAAGACACGACTAACTTCAATCATGAAAACAAACAAAAACACGTTTCATAATTTCTAAAATATCCATCAAAAACTGATCAAGCAAAAACGTTTAAACATATAATTCATTGATATTACAAAAAGTTTAAAACATTTTAATAAAATGCAAATGATAAGAAGGGAAACTTCAAAAGTTGGAGATAGTTATTTTTAGAAAGTGCAAACTCGTATTAAAAATTCAGCAGCGAATATCTCGAAAACGGTGAGTTGGGCGGATAGGGGCAGTTAAAACGAAAGATTAGGCTTTAATCTATCACATTATGCAAAAATTAGCGAAATCGAACCATGGAAAATCGATATTTTCTATTTCAAAAGTTGATAGTTGAAACAGCCTCGTATTTCCACGTGACGCATAAGTGCCTGCATTAAATATAAAAATATAGTACAAAACGACGTTTACCTTCCAAAATTCTTCGCTTGGGAGTAGATTAATATTCATTGAACGGGTGTGCATCGAATTTAATTGCAAATTTGAATAACAAAGCGAAATATTTCCGTATTTATGAGACCAATGCGAATTTCACAGTCCACTTGCTTCTTGCGAGCGCTGAGAAAATAGTGTCTCCTCATTGGTCGAAAAATATCATGTGACAGCTGTTTACCCTCCTCTGGACGGCTACACCACTGAGCTAAATATATCTGGAGGACGTGCTGCTAATGTATGCCAGGCAGAAAAGTAAAGCCAAAAAGATGCATGGCGGATTTTGACGTCAATTGACGTCATTACCATGACGACTGGTCCCAAATGCCAATGGTAATTACCACTGACCAGGCTTGATGCGTTTTAACGTTCCTATACCTGCCCCAACTTTTTTGCAAATCGTTTCAATGTGTTCATCCCAACTTAGTGTTTCATCAAGTGTAACGCCCAGACAAGAGATTGAATATACTCTGGGAATAGGTTTGCTATTTAGCATTACAGGAATATCATCATTTATCTTATGAAGATTATGCTTTGATCCAACGTACATAAATTTGGTTTTGGTTGAATGGTGCTGTAATTTGTTACTTATTAGCCACTGGCTAATTTTATTCAAATCGCTGTTTAAGTTGAAAATAAGTTCTGCAGAATCCTTTGCGGTTGAAAACATCTGCGTATCATCAGCATATAAGCACGGGGTGGTGTTATCGAGACAATCTGGGAGATCGTTAATGTAAAGTAAAAACAATAATGGTCCTAAGATGGATCCCTGAGGGACCCCACAGACTATCTTTTTGGGTGTTGATGTCGTGCCGTTGACAAAACACACTTGTTCTCTATCAGAAATGTAGGATTCAAACCACTTCAATTCAATATTTGAAACTCCAAATTGTTCTTTCATTTTGCGTAATAAGATATTGTGATTAATTGAATCAAAAGCTTTCCGAATATCAAGAAAAACTACACCGTTCAAGTCGCCATTATCCATATTTTCGTACCATGCTTCACACATTTGAATAAGTGCAGTCAAAGTCGAATTCTTTGGGTGGAAACCAGATTGATACTTAGAAAGCAAGGAGTTCTCACTCAAAAATTCATACAATTGGTTGAAAACAGAACGCTCAAAAATTTTGCTAATAATTGGTAAAATTGAAATTGGGCGATAATTTTCGCATTTTTGCCTGTCTTAAGATTTAAAAATCGGTAATACCCAAGCCTTTTTCCATTCGTCTACATAGATTCCAGTTCTAATCGAGAGGTTAAATATCCACGTTAATGATGGGCTATTTACTTCAGCTTAAATTTTAAGTTCCCTTGCTGGAATAGTATCAATGCCTGTCGATTTTGATGTTTTAAGTCTATATAACTGAAGGAATACATCATGCACATTAATTTCGGAAAATTTAAATTGTATATCGGATCGAGAAATGACATTTTCTGACCACCTTGAGTCCAAGGTATTATTCTCAATTTTCGGCGGCTAGTTTAGCCCCAATACTCACGAAGTAGTCGTTAAAGGACTCTGCCATTTTTATATCGTCAGAAATAATATTTTCGTCTATTTTTAGCTGGGAAATATTGTTTGCTCTATTATTTTTCCTCAGGAGTTCGTTAATTAGCTTCCAGCTTTGTTTAGGGTCTTTTGCCAGAGCACAATCTTCGATTTTTTTACAGAAAAAGTCTCTTTTTGCCTTGTACATTTCTGAGTGAACTTTATTGCGAGTTTCTTTGTACTTAGCCCAGTGAATTTGAGAGTTAAATTTTACAGCCCTCTTTTTATGAAATTCTCTCATTCGCATTAGCTTTTTAATATTTGAAGTAATCCAAGGGAGAGAATTGCCTCGAACCCTCATGCATTCCAGTACTTGCAAGTAATATGACCTCCATATTCGATAACAAGTGTTTGGATCGTCATGCAGTGCCACATTTTCCCATGGCATCTGTGAGAGATCATTAAGGAAATCAGTAGCATTAAATTTTTTAAAATTTCGAGCATATGTTACGTTTTGTCGAGAATTAAAAGCGCAATGTTTCCTGACAGCAAAAATTAAACTATGATCTGATATAGATGGATAACTCCTGATTTTGCAATATTTTGCTTCTTATTCGTGATCAACAGATCGATCAGGGTTGCTGACATTTTCGTTACCCTTGTAGGCTCATTAATTACTTGATCAAATTGGTAAAGAGACAATAAAAATTGTAACCTACGCGTGTGTGGATCAGGAGGAGATTTGCTGATATTACAGTTTAAATCTCCTACAAGTATTAGTTCTTTGTTCTCTAAGTCACATTTCCTAAGAAAATCTTCAAAGTCGTCGAATACCTGTACATCTGAATTAGGAGGTCTATACCATGTACTTACTAGGAATGACTTACTACATGGTCTACTGATTTCTATACATATATATCATTTCCAGTGAACATGTTAGTAAGTCATTTCGTTCGGTAAAGGGTATGGTGTCACGGACATATACAAAAGCACACCGCCTCCGTACCTGTTACGATCTTTTCGAATTAAGTGATATCCGACAACGCTAATTTCATTCTCCGAAAATGAATCATCAATTTTAGTTTCATTGATTGCTAGAATATCTAAGGACTTATTCTGCATAATAATTCGAAGCTCATCAATATGCTTTGGAAGACTGTTGATGTTCAAACATGCAATTTTTATACCCTTCAAGCTATTTAATTCATTTAATATTGACTTATCTGATTTGTTACTCATCTGATGGCAATCCTTAGCAGGTTCTGAACCCGGATCACACCTTGTTGAAGTTAACGTTAGGAACACATAGTAGTTTGAATGAAACCCTGGGAAACAGGTTGGTTAGGGCCTTGTTAGGGCCTCTCTCCTCCGCAGAGGCTATTTATTTAATTCTATTTATTTAACTTTTTATGATTCAGAAGCGCTAGAGCGTAATTGAACATCGAGTTTTTTTCAGCGGTTTCCTCATTATATTACCATTATCCAATATTAGCGTACCTTTTATAAATTTTTTTTATCCAAGCCTCTGCGAAGGAGAGAGTGTTAGGGCAGTGAACTCTAAGTAATCTTTAATTACTTAGAGTTCACTGTGTTAGGGTTGGTTTTCACTTGTTTCCATCTATCAAACTGACATTGCGCGATTTTCAAAGATTTTCATATTCGTTTTTCTTGATTTTTCTTCACCAATTTCGTTAGGGTTAGGTTAGGGTTAGGTTTAGGTTTTGGGTTAGGGGTTAGGGTAGGTTTCAGGATTAGGGTCAGTTACAAAGTTTTTAACTTTACTTCAAAGTTGAAAAAATGACGTAACGTCAGTTTGGTAGATGGAAACAAGTGGCGACCGTTAGGGTTGGGGCATAGAAGTATTAGATGTCTAATATTAGATATTTTATATATCTTCTATATTAGATATTAGATATCTATTATTTCTATGGGTTGGGGTCAGGGGTTGCGTTAGGGTATAAGCACCACCTAGAATAACTACGTGACATATCGTATATCCGCCGGTATATTGGTTCAAACTGTTTTGTCACAGAATACTATACAGAAGGTCATCTCTATATATTGTCTTGCGTAAGCGCTATTCGTCATCGATTCGCCACTCAGCAACTAAACAGAAGAAGTCACCTTTAGGGCACTTGCTGAGTGGCGAATCGATGACGAATAGCGCTTACGCAAAAACAATATAGGATGACCTTCTGGATAGGTTAGTATTCTGTGGGTTTGTGTTCCTTACATGACGTATAGGCCGTATTCTGTGGCACGTCATCGTTCAGTTTCGTTATTTACAGGCTGCAGTTACTACATAGCCATTTTTCTGGGACATCCTTCTTCTTCATTTTCAGGCACGCTCTATACCATGAAAAGGAAATACCAAGGAGACGTTAATAGTGAACCAGTAGAAAATTCCATCTTTGTCTTTTGTTGTTAATAATGATTGTCTAATACTAAGGGCCACCAGTAGTATATAAACATCAGCCGAAGCATATAGTAAAAAACCTCAACACCTGTTATTAGCAGGGTTCTATTTATACACCTACATTTTCTGCAACAAAATCGCTGCAACTTGTAACAAAAGCTGATTTCAATATATGTAGTTAATTAAGAATGTTCACATATAACTGAGTAACAAGACATGAGACAACATTCATAAACTACTGCTTAAAATCAGGTTTGTTGTAAGTTGCAGCAATTTTGTTGCTTGACTGTGGCTTAATGTTATGGAAGCATTACTTATCAATTTGGCCCACAATAAACGTCATATGGACGTTTCTCTTGACAGTCCCCCAACCCACCCCATCCCTCCTTAGTTTATAAACATTGACATAGTGTATACATAAACACTGCCGTAACTATACTGTAAGACCCATGACACCAAGTCATTATTACTATAACAAAATAATAAGATTGCTCTCAATCCAAAAATAGTTATTAGAAGATGGAAACCTTAATACTTACAAGTGAAACCAATTTTTGCATGAGTCGCAGTCAATCCAATTGATCAATTGGACACCCCTCCTGCTGGGTGGACTGTCTTGACCACAAAGAAGGCATGGATCGTTTTCTTCCGTTGTGCCTTGATCAGTGACAATAGCAGGTGTAGTACCTTTTATAAAAGTATAAAATCATGGTATCAAACCGTGCAATTAAGTAATTGATATTTTTATTTATATGTCCCGTACTTCATGGAAGAATTCTATATAAAGAAATAGAGAAAAACGCTTTCAATAATTACGCACTAAAACATTAATACTGTACGTACTTTTCACACTTTCAGCACCCCTATGGTTCCGGAGGCAAAATGAAGACGCCTTCTGTGACGTTTAGCATCTAAAATTATTTATACATATTAGTAAAATATAAGTTTGTCCTTTGGCTTTGGTTCACGAAATATTGAAGCCATTGCAAATACCTACTTTCGCTGCCTTATATATCCGCTGCAGCCTGTTTCATTCAATGATGGAATCTTCAGATGCACTATAGTAGCAGCACTTTGAGATAAACGTAACTATACTATCTGCTCAATTCTTCTTTAAGGGTATTAAGGGTATAGTATTAGCCGTAACGAGATTTTCGTATTCTATTACATTTGCATTTTGCACACGCAACGCAGACACGCAGACAATATCAAATAGAGATGTCAGCCGTTTTAATTTTAATATACAGTTTGCACGAGCATTTTTAACATTTAATAACTATAAAGATCAATATTAAGCAATAAGGATTAAACTTAAATAATTGTCATTGTTATTCAGTATTGCTCAGGAATCAGACCTAGAAGTAGAACGGTTACAAGGTGGTTATCGTTCACTATGTATTGTCTGGAATTGGGGGAGAGCGGCAGCATAAGCTTGGAAAATTCCAACTTTCATTTCTGCTTCTAGCAATTTTGTAATTAACATAGCCTCCTCCTTCCTGGCGCCCGAACGTGTTTATCAGTTTTCAATCTGGTTAATGTAGCCCCGCTTTAATGACCAATTTTGTAATAGTAACCGGCTGCCTAACGACAAAGGTTCTTCTTCATTCTGTCTAGCATCCAGGTTACAGCCGAGGTTGCAGCTTCGTCTTGTTTAAGTTTTTAAGCTTTGTTTTCGGCGTTTCGATATCCTAACACTTTAACAGGATGACAATGTCAATGAATCTGCAGAGAGCATTTCAATATGACAACAGCCACTATTCAGCAACTGTGTTACCTTTATTAAATTAAGAAAATATTTTATACAATATTTGTTTAGTCTTTATCTTTTAAAATGTTATTTTATACCCAAGAACGGTAACTCGAATAAAATTAACAATCTATATCTCGATATTTTAAATTACCATTGTTGCGCATTTAATTTAAATACGCAGTACGTGGTTCATATAAAGTCATAATTCATGATGTTGAAAATTGAAATAGTGATGCATGAGCCGCGCATGGGATTTACTTTATGAATATATACCGTGTATTTGTAGAAAAAAGAACATAATGATGATTAATGAAAGGCCGATATATGTGGAGAAACATCTTGATGAAACATTGTTGGTGTGTTAATAATAATGCGCTGCATTCTTCATTCTTACTATATTTGATTTGGCATTCAACTATGATATAATAATTGCTCTGCATTCTTCATTCTTATACTAATAATTGCGCTGTATTCTTCATTCTTATAATAATAATTGCGCTGTATTCTTCATTCTTATAATAATTGCGCTGTATTCTTCATTCTTGTAATAAAGGAATTAATCAATACGACAATAAAGATAGGGTTTGTATCAAATTAACTCATAAATAGACCTTCGCGCCTCGATTACAATATTTACATTTATAGTATTGTCACAGGTATAGTATACAAGCGCAATCCAACACCTTGATGATTAAGAGACCAACAGACAGCGCAATAAAGACTTCATTCTCATATAACGCAACACTTAAGACATATAAATATACTACACTATACTTCAGACATATAAATATATAGTTTTCTATAGGTATTATACATCAAACTCTTTTCAAGCGCAATCCAACACCCTGATGATTAAACGGAAGTAAGGGAGACATCTCATTCCGGGCTATGATTCGTCGACCACAACGACCACCAAATATTTGCTTTAACCAATCGCATTAGACCTTGCAAACGGTGCGACATATCTGCAAACCACAATACCATAAGCTTTGTCTTTACTCGATGTTTCCCTCAAAGCAATAACCACTGTGAAGGTAGCCTCGGATTGGGCCTCAGATTCGGCCTCGGATTGAGCCTCACATTGGGCCTCACATTCAACTGTATTCAATCATTCAAAAGTATATTTTATCAATTTTTATGAAACACCTTTTCTAGTTATTTTTACGTTACATTTTGCTAAAACCAAGCAAAACATTGAGCTATATAATGTATCTTTCCATTGCTGGGTGTAAACTAGGAAAAAAAATACCATTTGTGCGAGAAATTTAAGATTTAATACACTGCGCATACTTGTTCGATTTTCTATAAAGCATAATATCGATGACCTTTAAAGTCAAAAACGCATTTGCGCGAATACTAAATTGTGGATTGCTTTCAAAGTGGAATGTGTTATAAAGAATTTTGCTATCTTTCCAGTGATCCCTAGCAATCGTCTGGCACAACAACAGACAGCCTACAATCTCATGATATGTGAGGCTTAATTTCCAATTATGAGACGTCAAATATGACAAAACTATAAATCATACATTTCACAAAGCTTTTGGGCAAAATCAAAAACAAGGAATTGCTTTGATCCTAGAGTATGTTATACAGAATTTTGCGC
The DNA here is from genome assembly GCA_016169945.1 of Trachythela sp. YZ-2020. Lineage (NCBI taxonomy): Eukaryota > Metazoa > Cnidaria > Anthozoa > Malacalcyonacea > Clavulariidae > Trachythela > Trachythela sp. YZ-2020. Next base: position 8,440,954 of record JADLSH010000387.1, read on the forward strand.
TCTTTCCAGCGAAATACAACGTGCGTTTGGCACAATTACAGAGAGCCCACAAACGTAATGACATATGACACTTCTCAATATGAAAGGTCAAATATGACAAATTAGAACACATCCATTGCACTAAGCATTTGCGCAAAATCTAAGTCGTGGATTGCTTTGAAAGTCAAGTATGTTATACAGAATTTTGCGCTCTTTCGAATGATATACAACGTGCGTTTGGCACAATTACTGACAGCCCACAATTGTCATGATATATGAGACTTCTCAATATGAGAGGTCAAATATGACAAAACTACAAAATATATCATTGCGCAAGGCATTTGCACAAAAACTAAATCGTGAATTTCTTTGAAAGTCGATTATGTTATACAGAATTTTGCGCTCTTTCGAATGATATACAATGTGCGTTTGGCACAATTACTGACAGCCCACAATTGTCATGATATATGAGACTTCTCAATATGAGAGGTCAAATATGACAAAACTACAAAATATATCATTGCGCAAGGCATTTGCACAAAAACTAAATGGTGAATTGCTTTGAAAGTCGATTATGTTATACAGAATTTTGCGCTCTTTCGAATGATATACAACATGCGTTTGGCACAATTACTGACAGCCCACAATTGTCATGATATATGAGACTTCTCAATATGAGAGGTCAAATATGACAAACCTACAAAATATATCATTGCGCAAGGCATTTGCACAAAAACTAAATCGTGAATTGCTTTGAAAGTCGATTATATTATACAGAATTTTGCGCTCTTTCGAATGATATACAACATGCGTTTGGCACAATTACTGACAGCCCACAATTGTCATGATATATGAGACTTCTCAATATGAGAGGTCAAATATGACAAAACTACAAAATATATCATTGCGCAAGGCATTTGCACAAAAACTAAATCGTGAATTGCTTTGAAAGTCACGTATGTTATACAGAATTTTGCGCTCTTTCGAATGATATACAACGTGCGTTTGGCACAATTACTGACAGCCCACAATTGTCATGATATATGAGACTTCTCAATATGAGAGGTCAAATATGACAAAACTACAAAATATATCATTGCGCAAGGCATTTGCACAAAAACTAAATCGTGAATTGCTTTGAAAGTCGATTATGTTATACAGAATTTTGCGCTCTTTCGAATGATATACAATGTGCGTTTGGCACAATTACTGACAGCCCACAATTGTCATGATATATGAGACTTCTCAATATGAGAGGTCAAATATGACAAAACTACAAAATATATCATTGCGCAAGGCATTTGCACAAAACTAAATCGTGAATTGCTTTGAAAGTCGATTATGTTATACAGAATTTTGCGCTCTTTCGAATGATATACAACATGCGTTTGGCACAATTACTGACAGCCCACAATTGTCATGATATATGAGACTTCTCAATATGAGAGGTCAAATATGACAAAACTACAAAATATATCATTGCGCAAGGCATTTGCACAAAAACTAAATCGTGAATTGCTTTGAAAGTCGATTATGTTATACAGAATTTTGCGCTCTTTCGAATGATATACAACATGCGTTTGGTACAATTACTGACAGCCCACAATTGTCATGATATATGAGACTTCTCAATATGAGAGGTCAAATATGACAAACCTACAAAATATATCATTGCGCAAGGCATTTGCACAAAAACTAAATCGTGAATTGCTTTGAAAGTCGATTATGTTATACAGAATTTTGCGCTCTTTCGAATGATACACAACGTGCGTTTGGCACAATTACTGACAGCCCACAATTGTCATGACATATGGCACTTCTCAATGTATATGAGAGTTGAAATATGACAAAACTACAAAATATATCATTGCGCAAGGCATTTGCACAAAAATTAAATCGTGGATTGCTTTGAAAGTCGAGTATGTTATACAGAATTTTGCGCTCTTTCGAATGATATACAACGTGCGTTTGGCACAATTACTGACAGCCCACAATTGTCATGACATATGGCACTTCTCAATGTATATGAGAGTTGAAATATGACAAAACTACAAAATATATCATTTCGCAAGGCATTTGCACAAAAACTAAATCGTGGATTGCTTTGAAAGTCGATTATGTTATACAGAATTTTGCGCTCTTTCGAATGATATACAACGTGCGTTTGGCACAATTACTGACAGCCCACAATTGTCATGATATATGAGACTTCTCAATATGAGAGGTCAAATATGACAAAACTATAAAATATATCCATTTCGCAAGGCATTTGCACAAAAACTAAATCGTGGATTGCTTTAAAAGTCGAGTATGTTATACAGAATTTTGCGCTCTTTCCAATGATATACAACGTGCGTTTGGCACAATTACTGACAGCCCGCAATTGTCATGATATAGGAGACTTCTCAATATGAGAGGTCAAATATGACAAATTACAACACATCCATTGCACTAAGCATTTGCGCAAAATGTAAGTCGTGGATTGCTTTGAAAGTCAAGTATGTTATACAGAAGTTTGCGTTCTTTCCAATGATATACAACGATCGTTTGGCACAACAACAGACAACCAACGATTTTCATGATATATGAGGTTTAATTGTAAATCTAAGAGTTTAAATATTACAAAAAAAATATGTGCATTTCACTAAGCATTTGCGCAAAATCTAAGTCGTGGATTGCTTTGAAAGTCAAGTATGTTATACAGAATGTTGCGTTCTTTCCAATGATATACAAGAATCGTTTGGCACAATTACAGGCAGCCCAAAAATGTAATGGTATATGACACTTCTCAATATGAAAGGTCAAATGTGACAAATTACAACACATGCATTTCACTAAGATTTTGCGCAAAATCTAAGTCGTGGATTGCTTTGAAAGTCGAGTATGTTATACAGAATTTTGCGCTCTTTCGAATGATACACAACGTGCGTTTGGCACAATTACTGACAGCCCACAATTGTCATAATTTATTGCAATTAAAAATTTTCCTCATTACAGAATTTTTTTTAAATTTGCGAAGCACTTCCTTTTGGTAAGTGGAAACGTTTTATCAAATAAAAAATGGGGGTCACCGCAATTTTTCGCGAGTTAAATTACTTTAAAGTCATAATATCGGCCATTTTGAAACGTCACGGTTGCCATAGCAACGGTAGTTATGATACTTTTTAAAATTTTTTAGAACCCTTCAAGTATGGTTTTATGTATTTCAGATACATTTTTCCTCCTACAGTTAATAATTGCCCAAAATTTATTTTCTATATCCTTAATTTTTCATTTTATACGAAATAATACAAAACTGTATCGAGCCACCTTAAATAGATCTATTTTGGTAACAGTATAACTGCTGTTGTACATTTTTGCAGTGCGCAACGTGGAATCAGGAAGTACGGTTGGTGCTGAACTCCACGATCAGAGCCACAGTACATCAAATCATGATGTAGAAAGGAAACTGGAAGGTAAGGAGTACATATAATTTCTAATTGTGCTCGAAATTAAATTATAGATGTGTGTGCTAGCCTGCACGATGTTGTAAAGTAAATCTGAATATATACTTAGTCTTAGCTACTTTACCAACGGGGTTCGTTTAATGTTGCAAAATGTAACGACGAAACAAAAAATAAATATGCATGAATTCATTAATAAATAATCGTCCGAAGATCGTCCCAAACAACGCGTTAAACTCAAAGTAGAAACTGCTCAACTGTCCCAAATTGTGGTATTGACATCCTGCTATTTCTTTAATTAAAGCCATATCTGAAATACATATATACATTTTTATCCTTTTAGAACTTGAACGGAAAATAGAAGAGCTGACGAAAGGTAAATCTATTGATTTTGCTATTTACCTACTAACTTATCCCCGTTTGAATCTACATTAGAGAGGAATAACACAGTAATTAACCCTGATTCTCATTGCGTAATTGACTAGTGGTTCTCAAAAATGTTACATGCTCACATAAATGAGCTTTTTGAATTGTAGGAAATCGTCAGCGACAACATGCTTCGGGGTATGACGATACCAGGACTGTAAATGAAGGTACGAACATTATTACACTATACAGTTTCTACACGAGGAAAGATAAAGTAATGGTAATTAAAAATACCCCCAACGTACATAGTTACTTGACAGAAACGACATATTTGAGATTAAATAAATCAATCATCTAAAATTCATTATTATTTCAGATATTGTGTGCTGGAACTGCGGCGAAACAGGACACCCAAGAAGATTGTGCCCTGATTCGCGCACAACACTGGAACAAAGACGCGGAACGAACAGTTGGAGAGGAAGTAGGGGAGGCAGAGGAAATAGGGGACGCATTGGAAACAGGGGAGGAAGGGGAAATAGGGGAGGCATTGGAAACAGGGGAGGAAGGGGAAATAGGGGAGGCAGGGGTGGAAGGGGTGGAAGGGGTGGGAGAAAATATATTGTATATTTTAATTAAAAATTGCTTTAACATATTTGACCACACATATTGCTAAGTCTCATATAGCATGAAAATTGCGCTGTCTATGATTGTGCCAATGTTACATACCAATGGCAAGACTGCAAAATTCTGTACAAGATGCTCGACTTTGAAAACAATCTCGGCAAGACTGATATATCAATCTTTAAAAGCAATCCACGACATACATTTTGCGAAAATGCTTGTGAAATTGATGTGTTGTAATTTGTCCTATTTCACCTCTCATTTTGAGAGGTCTCACATATCATAACAATTGTGGGCTGTCTGTAATTGTGCCAAACGCATGTTGTATACCATTCGAAAGAGCGCAAAAGTCTGTATAACATAATCGACTTTCAAAGCAATTCACGATTTAGTTTTTGTGCAAATGCCTTGCGCAATGATATATTTTGTAGTTTTGTCATATTTCAACTCTCATATACATTGAGAAGTGCCATATGTCATGACAATTGTGGGCTGTCAGTAATTGTGCCAAACGCACGTTGTGTATCACTCGAAAGAGCGCAAAATTCTGTATAACATAATCGACTTTCAAAGCAATTCACGATTTAGTTTTTGTGCAAATGCCTTGCGCAATGATATATTTTCTAGGTTTGTCATATTTGACCTCTCATATTGAGAAGTCTCATATATCATGACAATTGTGGGCTGTCAGTAATTGTGCCAAACGCACGTTGTATATCATTCGAAAGAGCGCAAAATTCTGTATAATATAATCGACTTTCAAAGCAATTCACGATTTAGTTTTTGTGCAAATGCCTTGCGCAATGATATATTTTGTAGTTTTGTCATATTTGACCTCTCATATTGAGAAGTCTCATATATCATGACAATTGTGGGCTGTCAGTAATTGTGCCAAACGCACGTTGTATATCATTCGAAAGAGCGCAAAATTCTGTATAACATACTTGACTTTCAAAGCAATCCACGACTTAGATTTTGCGCAAATGCTTAGTGCAATGGATGTGTTCTAATTTGTCATATTTGACCTTTCATATTGAGAAGTGTCATATGTCATTACGTTTGTGGGCTCTCTGTAATTGTGCCAAACGCACGTTGTATATCGCTGGAAAGAGCGCAAAATTCTGTATAACATACTCTAGGATCAAAGCAATTCCTTGGTTTTGATTTTGCCCAAAAGCTTTGTGAAATGTATGATTTATAGTTTTGTCATATTTGACGTCTCATAATTGGAAATTAAGCCTCACATATCATGAGATTGTAGGCTGTCTGTTGTTGTGCCAGACGATTGTTAGGGATCACTGGAAAGATAGCAAAATTCTGTATAACACATTCCACTTTGAAAGCAATCCACAATTTAGTATTCGCGCAAATGCGTTTTTGACTTTAAAGGTCATCGATATTATGCTTTATAGAAAATCGAACAAGTATGCGCAGTGTATTAAATCTTAAATTTCTCGCACAAATGGTATTTTTTTTCCTAGTTTACACCCAGCAATGGAAAGATACATTATATAGCTCAATGTTTTGCTTGGTTTTAGCAAAATGTACCGTAAAAATAACTAGAAAAGGTGTTTCATAAAAATTGATAAAATATACTTTTGAATGATTGAATACAGTTGAATGTGAGGCCCAATGTGAGGCTCAATCCGAGGCCGAATCTGAGGCCCAATCCGAGGCTACCTTCACAGTGGTAAAGCAACCATATACTGTAAAAATGTTAGAATTTCATATTTTCAATTTTATACTAGTTTGTCAGTTAGTTGTATATTTGGGCTTAGAAATATTTTTGTCAGCTAATTAGGGTGCCCTTAGGTTGGGGTGCATGCCCTTAGGTTGGGGTGCCCCAAACTTAGATTCTTAGGTTAGGATATTCTTCATTAACCATGACTGTGGTGATTGTATTTCCTATACATTCTCTGATATGATTTTCTATCATGAACTAGTGAAGAAAATCAGGGATAATTGTCCACAAGTGCATGCACCCACAGTTCTAGTCTGGTTCTAGTGTATCAACGATCTTTTGTTCTCTTAATTACCAGGATATAACATGCTTTATTCCTTTAACAACTGATTACCCTACCACAGAAGAGTAATATCGTCTGGCGTTTGACAGTCCGAGTAAAATACTCACAGACACTGGCAAATTGTTTTAACCCACTAACTGGCAGTACCCTAGTATGTATACAAAGGACACATAAAGTACAATCACAAAAATTGAACCAGTTGCAATTGCAGATAGTCTATTGTTACAGTTTTGCAACAAGGCAATTGTGACAATTACTATTTGAGCCATTATCTGGTAGTATTCAACCACTGAAGAGTAAAATTGGCCTTTCTCACACCACCATTTTTGGGGTACTGCCTTCTCCAGATCAGATAATGTAAGCACTGAAAAAGTGTTTTTGTATAAGACAGTGTAGTTGTAAGTATAAGCATTGTGGTTAATTTACAGTTAAATTTTTGAAGTTGTTTTTCACATCGTTTAGAATTTTCACAGCATTTACAAAACAGTACCCCAAAAATGGTGGATTTGGGCCTTTGTGAGAAAGGCTAATTGTCTGGCATTAGACAGTTAAATGGGTTAACAAGAGACACTGGCAGATAGTTTTCTTAACCCATTAACTGGTAGTACCTTTTTACCACAAAGTAGTAAATATGTTTGTCGTTAGACAAAGGAAAATACTACAGTAGTGCTAATGGAACCCAGGCTTGACCAACAGAACAAATCAGTAAGTCACAGTAATTTATAAAGATATATTTGTAACAAAAGGTCAGGATAAATTCATTTTAGCAACAAACAATTAAATTGAGTTATAGATGGCCGACCAACACTGTTAAGCGAGTAGTACGGTTTTTGTAGCCTTTTTTGAGATTTTAATGCACAAATATGTGGAAAATATATATGCCCTGATTTTATGCATTAAGTTACTATTTTGCCAAGTTAACCTTCTCTTTTCTTATGGCATAGTTTATTTTTGTTGAAAGTAAATAGGCTAAAGCCGAAATCAGAAGTGCCAACATATATAATCTTGTTCACCAATGTTTAAACTATATGAAAATGCTAGTTGGCACCTTGTAACAAAAAATACCATCAGAGTCTAACTTTCAGATCTTGACCAGCCATCTATTACTTCTTCCTTGGATTCTTCCAAAAACAGGCCAAAGGGGCATGGGCAAACCCATAGGGATTTGACATTTTTGATTGAGTGGGTATCAAATTCCCTATCTACAGGTCAAAAATCTCTATCAAATTGGAAAGAGACCTCAGTGGCAAGTCCTACTCACTTGCATTGCATCAACTGATTGGTATGATTGTTCTCAAATTCCCCTCAGGTTTGCCCCTCCCCTTGGGCTTAACATTGACAGGTGCATAAATGGTTAAGACAATAACAGAGCAAAATGTGTAAAGTTACCTTAGTTGTCATTATATTGTTATGCCAGTACTTTTAAATATTATTTGATATTTCATTTATATAAATTATACATTTCTATCTGCACTAGTGTGAAATTGTTCCATAATTATATAGGTTTTATAATCAGAGACAGTATGCTTTTAATATGATGTTATATAGTTCATATAAACATTATAATCGTAACAATTCGAAACAGACTAGTCTAACAATTGGATACAGTCCAAAAGGCAATGTTATTAAGGTACATTTGGGTTTGTGTTAATATTGTTGACAGCATACTGTCAAGCCTCCACAAGCAACCCCTGACACTAACAGTTATTTCATTAGTCTCAACCACCAAAAGTCCAAAACTCAACTTACATTTTGCAATACTTTAATATAGACAATTTTAAGTGGTAAAAGAGAGCATGGTTATGTCAATGCAATGACTAGGTACTTATACATATTGTGTTTTCCATTTTTAACCCAAGGAAGAAGCATTAAACAATATAATTGAGATATTCAACATAATGAGTATAACATACAATTCAACATGATTATAACAGTTAATTTGTTAACTTCTCAAATGTACAATTGTTAAACGTTATTCCCCATTTCTGGGATTCTCTTCGGGGGCACAATATATGGGCATGCCCATGCTCACCACATATCCAGCATACTATTCCTATATGTTGAAATCATAAAATGTTATTAGGTGCTAAAACATATGGTGGGTTTCACCAGGTGTTACAGGGCAGCAGATGGTGGTCAACTTCGGAAATGTTGGCATTTATAGGAGCAAGAAAATTAAACAGCATCTCTAAATTTTATATATTGGCCCTCAAATACAAGACTGCTATGCTAATGAAAACAATTATCATTATCAAATCCTTATCCAATAACTGATCATATAACAATTATTAACAGTAAATTATATATTATACCCATATCAATATTGTCGGCATGTCCATCTAAAATAGAAAGATTGGTTGTTAAGTTATGTAACTGGACAATGCAGAATTGTAATATTTCAAATTTAAATGGCCTACTGAGTTACTGGCCTACTCAGTGGCATAGCCAGGGGCTGGGCTCTACAAATCATGTACTTTTATATATAGAATACATAAGTGAGAAAACGTAATATATATGTTATACCATTATCATTATACTTTCACTATCTGATGAGTGATGCCTCAGCCCCTACAAAATGTTAAATTTTTAAAATACGCGATCATATGAAATATGCCCTTAATTAGTATATACTGTATTTTCTATTGCACGTACAGTAAACCCCCAGTCTTTATAATCAAATACACAAATTAGACTCCCTGAGTCTGCATATATGACTTCCTGACTAGTCTGCATGCATATACTGTATAAAAATTGAAGGGTTTTGTAGATGGAAAATTATTGAGTGTAATTTATATACATTTATTAGACCTAACCAGGAACAGCTGCGAAAAATGCGGCCCTGCGATTCCGGTGCAGCGCTCTGACCAACTGAGCTACAGAGTCCAGTTGTCGAGCTCTAACCACAAGTTCATGTATATATACTAGGGTACTGCCATGTTAAGTTGTGAGTAAATATCAAGATTTTGTTGGCATCTCACTCGATTGAATAATAATTGCAGGGTTTTGTAGATGGATTCTGGTGAAGTGCTCTAACCAACTGAGCTACAGAGTCCAGTTGTTGAGCTCGAACTACAAGTTTATCTATATATACTAGGGTACTGCCAGTCTGCCATCTACAAAACCCTTCAATTATTATTGAATCGAGTGAGATTATGCCAACAAAATCTAGATATATACTGTATAAAAGCATGTAGTAAATTCCTAGTTTTTAATATTACCCGTTAGCAGTGCTCTGCCTTTAAGGCTTACCATGCAGTACTCTGATTTTTAAAAGCGATTATATTGCACATACCAAGTTGTGCATGGTCAGAGGCAGAGCAACAATGTCCAGATATTGTCCGACACTGGCCTTGCGAGGTTAGACTTGCGCGTTCATCTATTTAAATAATCCAGAGAGACTGTTAACTTCAAAATAGACACTTTACTAGAACACACATACGTAAATACCTTAATCTTATCCAAAATGTTCTTTCTTTTCTTGCATGTGTATATACCAAACCTTAAAAAGTACAACTTAAAACAAATATTAAAAAGGGCGCAAAAGAAATAGTCAATTTGATTGGTGGACAGAATGAACAATAATGGATTAATGAAGTTATCATAAAATACAATCACTGCGATCATTGACCTGAAATAGAGAAAAATATACTAATTAGAGAGCCAAGAATTCGACTTAATTATTTACCGAATACTCGCATGATAAGTAGATTGCACTGTTAATTTCAAGGAGTTAATTTTACTCCAAAAATGGAGTAAAAAAAAAAGGTACCAGTTGACTCTATTTTGGGAGTAATTTTTACTCCCAAATTTTAACTCTATTTTTAGAGTAATTAATACCTCTATAATGGAGTAATATTTACTCTAACGGGAGTGAAAATTACTCTAGTTTTAAATTTTACTCTCATTTTGGAGGAAATAATATGCCAAAATTAGAGTAATATTTACTCTAACGGGAGTGAAAATTACTCTAGTTCTAAAAATTACTCTCATTTCGGAGGAAATAATATGCCAAAACTAGAGTAAACTTTACTCCAATAGGAGTAAAGATCACTCTACAATTGGAGTAAGAATAGTAATATTTCCACTCCAAATCTAGAGCAAAAACTACTCTGCCTAAATATAAAGTAACCTCATTTAGGCATGTTTTCCATTTCAACCATATCACACGGTAGGTAGCGTATTTCTTTGAACCGCAAACTTGAACAGTACGAATGACCTGGATAAGCGCTACGGTATACGTCACGAAATGGTTGAAGTGGACAACAGCATTACTTGCAACAAAATGTTCCTGGAAAGTATTAAAGCATCATAAAAATAATTGCAACAAATAAAGGAAGGAATTTTTAATAAATGGAATGTTTAGATAATTACAAGAAGATATATATTTAATATATAACGTCTATATATATATCAATGTCATTCAAGTTCTTGCAAAAACTTGTTGATGACAACCCGTTTTTTCATCTCGCTCGTTTTCGCCAGCATTGCCGCTTCCAGAAAAAGGAATGCATTTCTGGTTGATGTGGGGTATTCAATATTAAATACATAATAGCAAACTACTAGTACCGCCAACACATGTTTTGGAAAAACGTGTGTTTGGAAGAAGGTGTGTTTTCTAACACACCAAGGTGTGTTTTATTACACAGCTAAAGCTGTGCTAGACAACACATGCATTGACCCTGTGCTCTATTACACACCTTTCCTAAAACACAACTTAGAACACACAAATTGAATCGGGCTTAAGAACATACAAAACAATGGACACGTCGAAAACGGTTGACATCTTAATTCTATGTTTCAATGATTGCAAGATTGAAACACAGAATTTAAATGTTATACCCATTCCCAGATTGTGCAGTGCTTTGTATTTTCCAAGTTACTCTGTGGCAACCATGATTTTTGAATCTAGTTTTACCATTATATAAGAAAGCATAATACTATAATAATTGTTAAACAATTTATTAACACAAAAATAATGTTAAGACTATTAAATAATGTACAGACTATTTTGTAGGTATTTTGTGTGTATAACAGAATAGTTCTACGGTTCGTTTTCAGCTGTTGACATGCTACTCTTTAGTTCAGTCATTAATGCTGAGTACTTTGTACCTTTGTATGCATTATCGCTGATCGCAACACAATTTCCTGAAGAAAGAATAAGGCCGCAACCATGCCATCTGGGTAGGAACGTTGAAAACGTACGGTAGTACGCGGATATGACATCTATCAGAGTGTTGATCACATCAGTACCAGGGCATTCAACAAACACTTGGTTCTCCCAATAACCATTAACTGGTCTACATCCTCCGGCACCCAGTGCACAGTACACTAAACTGGACCATTTTGTCCCGGACCATACTCTCCATTGTTGACGAGGGCTATGGAAAAATATTGTGAGCGTCAATGTAGATATTGGTGTAAAACACAACTACTCAACTAGAATACAATTACACATCCAACATAGAATATGAGGTCTGAGGTCAGAGCACTTGCACAAATTAAATGTCCCGCAGTAAATAGCACTTGCCAAACATCAAATGTCCTGCAGAAAGCAAGCTAGATCATATACTTTGTCTTTGTAGCAACTAGCCATGCTATGCAAATATATTTTTTAAATTATTGAAACCTTTATTTGAGTTATTATAAGGAGAGTGGGATACTCAGCAGTCGACTGTTGTGTAAAACTACCTAAAATTTGGGAGACTGCCTGGACATTATGTAGTGCTATAAGCTAGCTTTCTTGGATTAAGCAAAACATCTGGCCGCAATAGAATCTTAGGAGAATAAAAATTAATACACTATTTTAAAATGCATTAGACATTAATCGGTTAACCTTGAATTATTTTGATCGCAGTGCCAGTGTGGGTAGAGTATAGAATACGGCGGTTCACTGTTGTAAAACTATTTGAAAATACAATAAGAAGTTAGATGTTGAGCGAAGGCCCTTCGCCTGGGCTTCTACTAACTTCCAGACAAAGTGCCTTCGCCCCAAAACGCCGAACTTCTTATTGTATTTTTCAGGTAGTTTTACATAACAGTCAACCGCCATAACCTTGAATTAGTTAACTACATACTGTATCAAATTTTCGCATCAAGCATAAAAATACAAAAATTCTAATTGTCATTTTTGTAAGTCCCTATTATGACCAGAGGTTTTTCTCATCAAAGAGAGATAGCTTATAAAATGGCATTACCTGTACATAATGTCTAGCAGTCTCCTACTCTCCCTTTGATTACTCAAATTGTCTGGAGTTAGAAAGAGCATTGGCAAAGCAAGCCATGGAAACTGCTCTTACTATTCAAATAAACACGCATTAAAATAGCCTAAAGACAATGCATTTCTGAAGGTTTTAATAATTAAAGAATCAACAATTTGCATAGCACAACCAGTTGCTATGTCTAGCTTCATCACTGAGACAGAGTATATAATAATAAAGTATTTTGCAATAAGCAGTGGCGGACAATAGAGGGGCCAAGGGGACAGTCGCCTCCGAATAATTTCTCCAAGCCTTTGAATGATAGCTGGTTAACTGACCGTGTGTAACAAAGCTGTATCAATGATTTTACAACCACGAAAGCCTCGACAGGCTATAATTTAAGTAAATTTGCATGAAATTTAAGAATTGAGAAGTTTTTAAGAATTGAGATTTTCAGCAACAAAAGGGTGGTTATATGTTGGCAACCTAAGTTCGCACCCCCAATATTTCGCGAAGTGTCCGCCACTGGCAATAAGTTCCATATCCATATCCACACATTGCTTCTGTCTGGCCCCATTAGAATGTGGGAAGGAAGTACTAGTCGATACCACATAGTGTAGAGTGAGAAATGGATATGTTGTACCACAGCCATTATTGCCCTTAGGAAATGCATGTATCAGTGGCTTCCCCCTGGGGTCGACCCCCGGGGATGCAGGGGATTGGTCTTTTCACCCAGTCAAACCTTAGCAAATTCTGGGTACAAGATAGAGGTATTAAATACAACCCCACCCTCAAGGGCAGTATCTTTTTTTTCAATCCTATATCAAGTTACACAGCCAGTTGCAAGTGGTATAAGACTTATCAACACTAAAAACATCAACAATGACTTGTAGCAAAAGATAGGAAATGTATAATATGAATGGCCCTAGACCAATCCTATAAATTCATAATAAATTCAATGTGTCAAAGTCACATTCGGGAGTTTCTAAATCAAAATCTCCTGGGTACTTTCCTGTGGGTTTTCGGCTTGAGAACCAAATTTGACTTTTCCCCCACCCCATGGGATGCAAACACTTGGCAAATGCCTCTGGGTCCCCAGGGGGAAGCCGCTGATACATGGATAAGTACACACGTAAAAACGCACAAGTTGTAACAAACCTGCAGCAGACTTGTACCAATGCTGTTCCAACAACTTGTCAACAGGATGTCTTCGCACTGCCGATAACAGCTTGTTGTGACAGACTTGTAGCAAGGCTGTCGTGACAATGCTGTAGCAAGTTGTTGACATCAACTTGCTACATTAACAAGCTTGTTACAACTTGTTCAACAAGTTGCTACAAGCTTGTTAAGCCAACAACTTGTTGACAAGATGTGCGTTTTACGTGTGTAGGGCATAGTGTTAGTCCTCTCTACTCTTGGAACATAGGCATGATATAATTTAACATCTATGTTTAACTTTTGAAGCAAGCTATTTTTGTGTAAAAGTATATTCCTGGTACTACCAAATATCCACTTATCGGCAGCATGATAGCATCATGGATTTACATTGACTGGTGCATAAACTTCTCACAATCAAAATATATCAACCAGGCATTTGAACATTTACATGAGATAGTATTAAATAGTTGGACAATGGGCTCAGTGATTTTACATTCTTGGACAGGTTTCGACATGTGAAAATATATAAAAGTCATACGAATCTGACCTATTAGTATCGATGAAACATTTCAGCTTACAAAATACAGCAGAATTTAGATACATGACTCTGATTGACAGTATACCAGTTAGTGATGACAAGGATGCAATCTCTGAACTCAAATAATATATTTAAAATAGGCAATACTTTGTTTTTTCTCCATTTTCACTGCATATGTATCAACATAATTATATTAAAATCTTATATGAAATTTGTACCTGATTTTTGAAGTGGTTAAATGACTTAAATCTTATAAAGCTATATACTAGGACAAGATGGGCTCTGAGTATTTAACTGCCAATCTGTCAAACACAGTTGGTAAATATAAACATTGAAAGGCTTGAAAGCCCAAGTAAAATTGAAGATTTTGTATAATAGCATTTGCTGAAGTAATTTTAAATTGAACTGTATTATTTTCAGCGTTTTAATTCATATATTGTCGCGACAAATTCAAATTTTAAACGGGGACAACATGCTTAACATTCACGAACGAAGATTGCAAATATTTCCTAACAAAATTGCTCTATTACATATAAAACATAACAATAACCTTACCTGAATATTATTCAGTAGTCGCCGATGTATTGCTTCTGAAAATCCAGTTTATTTTGGGTCAAAATATAAAATTTCGAGCTCGATTCAATTAACATAACAAAAATAAAAATTTTAAAATATGGAGGTGTGATGCCTCTATCCGAGAACCTGTGCGCGTGTAGTAAGAAGACTAGACACCAGTCTGTCAGTCAGCGCGCATTGCGGAATTTATTCATTTTTCGTTCATTCTTTGATAGAGTGACAAAACTTCAATCACCAGTAAATGTTTAAGATTATGTGTTACATATAGAGTTCTGAAATAGATAGATAGTCGCTGAAATGCCCTTCGAACTTGAGCATACCGATATATTGCCCGATATATTTCAATATTTTCGTAGAAATATTATGGCATACATGTGGATTTCTGGTATAAGGTTATTAACATATATATTAAGGTGGTCCCCTGCTTTTTCAAAAGAGGGACGATTTCCGTCTTCGATCCGAAATTTCCTACAACTATTATTTGTATAAAAATCAAAGACGGCGGTTGACTGTTTTGTAAAACTACCTGGAAAATACAATAAGAACTTCGACGTTTCGAGCAAAGGCCCTTCGTCTGGAAGTTAGTAGAATGGGTCGTGGAAAACATGTGCTTCTATAGTGAATACAAAAGCGATCACGTGATAAAAAATAAACCAATCTGATGGATTTAATCAAAACAAACTATAAACAAAGTATGGAAATCACATCACAAACTATATTAGCATATCAGGAGAAGCGAACAAAGCAAGAAAGACAGAAATTAAGAAACTATAAGTGAGAGGAGGTGAGATGTAGAGTATCTGCTGATGGCAGGCATAAACAGATAGGAGTTCAATGTAAGAGAGGCGCTCATTAATGCCGAAAGGATGAATGGTGCCAAGTTGGGAAATGAGACGCATTTCTTGGCATCTCAATGCGTCTCATCTTGCTGCCTTTGTCATGCAATCCTATTCTGGTATATTTTAAGAAATATATCAAACACGAGTATACTGTAAGTGTTCTTCCTCTGATTTCTAAATACAGACAAGCAGGTTGAAAATACGAGGCGGAGCGGAGTGTTTGTACTCCTGGAGTAAAAATTAAGGAGTAAAAATACAATAATTACTCCGTTATTTCTACTCCTTTCTTGGGATAATTTTTACTCCTTCAGTGGAGTCAAATTGACTCGCAGAGGATTAAGATTGGAGTTAAGATGACTCCTGGAGTAGAAATAAAGGAGTAAAAATTACTCCGATATTTTTACTCCTTTGCTAGAGTAAATTTTATCCCTTCGGTGGAGTAAAATTGACTCTCAGTGGAGTAGAATTTTTAAAATGAACCAAAGTGGAGTAGTTCTAACTCTAGTTTTGGAGTTAAATTTACTCCAATATTTTTACTCCCCCAAAGGGAGTTATATTAACTCCTATGCTGGAGTTAAAATTACTCCCTGAAATTAACAGTGTGCAAATGGAATGTTTCACATCAGTGGCTTTGCCTAACTGCATGCATGTATTAACTTGGCAAATACGTACAGTAATATAGTCAACATCTTACATACATTATACATGAATATATATATATACGGTCAACTTTAAAATAGATAACATTCATATGAAATCACTAAAGGTAGCTACGTTCACACGTTGCGATTTGTCGGGCCGATTTCAGATGCACGTTAATGATATTTGACAAATACGTGGCAAACGTCATCTGGTGACATCATCAACTGAAAATATTCGTCATTAACATTCAGCAAAACCTAAAATCGGTCAGACAAATCGCTGTGTATATATACATGAACTACAATTTACAAATCAAAAAATCCAATTAACTGAATTAAGTTTTGAAATAGTTAAAATATGAAGCAATAGATGGCGCTCTTACGGCCAAAGCATGTACTCTTTGATGAATTGATCGCCGATCTTGTCTCTTGGTACAAAAAAAGTTCTCTCAGTGGAACATATTATCCACGCCCATGGTGAGAATGTTCACGGACACGCTGATGACAATAAATATTTGATAATTGCTAAGGACAATATTTGTAGCACATTCAATTGAACTTCATAAAAGTCCATTCTCGCTTGAGCTTATTTTCTGCAATGATCCATTTCCATGATGAGAATGTTCAGGATTAGGTCAGTATGCTGCATGTATTGTATTTGTAGCACAAATGAACTTGATAGAAATGTACTCTGTTTTGAGTCTTGACTTTTAGCATGGAACATGACGAGAATGTTCACGAACAAGCTGATGATAGTCAATATTTGATACGATGCATAGCATAGTATATGGTAGGATGATGAATTTGAGTCTTGATAGAAATATATTCTCGCTTGGGCTTTTCAAACAATCCATGGACTATGTCTATGATGAGAATGTTCACCGGGGACACGCTGATGACGGTAGGATATGCTTGGCACGGTATGGTAGCACAATTGAACATAATAGAAATATATCTCAAATGATCATGAATTCTGTTCATTCATTCATCACTGAAAAGCTAAAGTACCAGTACCTGAATGTTTTGTCCCAGCAAAATTGCGTTCATCTTTAAAAACTACAGTAATTTCATTTATCATCCACAATCTTTTAGTAGAATCATTAACAAACCAAAATCTCCGCGCTAAAATCGTTGCTTCTTTTCCAATGAGTACATCTTTGTCAATTCAGAAAGTGTCAAGAAAGATAGAATGCCTGGCTTGTTTAAAATGTCAGTTATATTGATATATGCCATATAGGAGAAATCGCATACAGAACAGAATAAGAACAGCAAGGTTCGCACACATTGTCATTAAGTTATAAATATATATTAAATACTTTCATTCTACGCGTCCATTGATGTCTTTCATGAACTGCAGATAAACTGTACCTACAAGATGAACAAAAAGATATTTACGGTAATAATTTAGCGTAAAATATTGAAATGCTTTAAAACAACGAAAATGAAATGCATCGCTTACCTCTCTAATTATCACTAACAATTTTAAAACAAGATTATTCACACACCAATTAATTCCTTCAATTCGTCACACCTCGAACACATCTAAAATGTGCAGGTCACTGACAATGTCGCATTATCAACAATGCAAAGTTCCTCGGAACACAATACAAATTGTGCCTCCTCTCAAAAATACAATGTTCATGACTGGCATATTTTTAATGGAGCTAGTCACATACGTATTAATAAATAGTCCTAACTTATTAGTAATCATTTTAACTCCTTATCGTCCGGTACTGTTAGGTGCTAATGTTTTTAAGACGATATCGTCTTAAATTTTGCAGGTTCATATCTTCGGTTCAGTGCATGCTATGTAGATGAAAATACCACCGTTCGATTCAGCGTTTTACGTTGTCTTTAGAGAAGTAAATTGTGTTTGTTTACAATGCTACGCGGCCAATTTAGCCCCTTTCAAACACCTCTGAACTTTGTATTGTTTACAAATTAACAATAATACAAACTAATTATATATTCATTTCGCTTTCCTACCTTTGGTTTACACGCTACAAACTCCTAAGTGTGACCATTAGATAGCTCTTGAAAATCCTGTTCGAAAGGATGTATTTAAATATCCATACTAAATAAACTAGCCATTTTATGACAATTCTCGACCTTTCTCGTGAAAATCCCGTCTAATTGCGAAATCCCGGTTTTGTCGGCGCACGCTCGGGCAACTTCGGAAGCTAAATCTCCGCGGCTTTGCATCCTAGCGTATTGAAATTACCGGCAATCGATTCCGCGTGATGTAATTGCCTAGATGGCGGATTTTCATTGGTTTATAGTAATCAACACTGACCTTATATGGCATTTCGTAATTAATTTGCGCGTGCGGGAATCAAATTTCAACGATCTCGGCATTTTGTATGCGACTTTCAAAAAATAAAAATAAATACTTCTACTTCTTCAAATACAATGAAACTTTCCAATAATATTCCTTTTTACATGAGCTACAATTTTGGGATTAGAATTGCTAACATTTGCTCGAAAATTCTAAATCCTGTTCTGGCAATTCAGGTTTATTTCAACAATAATTGTAAAATTTTTAGATAATTTATGAACATGTATGCAAATTAATTTGGATATGTAATATGAACCGGGACAAACTAAATATAATTTTAAAGAGGAAGTCATAAGCTATCGAATGATGCGTGTCCTGTTGCCAGAGCAGCCTCGTACCCAGGCGCTTTTAAGGAAAAGAATAAAAATCGCGTTCAGCTAATTTATAGAGATCAGTGGCTAAGCTGAGCGAGCGCGCGGGGGTGCTTGGGGAGGTCGCGACGAAGGAGCGCCTGGCAGAAAATGTACTAAAGATGGCGGCAGTGATTTTTAATATCAATGAATGCAAATGAGAAAATATTGCAATTGTCGTCGCAAACTGAAAGATTTATACACAGTGTTGTATGTTCAGGAAATATTTTTGTGTCCAAATGATGAATGCACTGCGAAGAAAACAAAAAGCATTTTAGTGTACTTCATATATATTTTTTTACGTATTAATTAAATAATAAAACATTGATAATTTGCAATTTAATTTAATATTGTTATAAGTTAAAATTGTACTTTCCTGCCAGTGTCCTGGCTAATGTAATCTGAACTCCCATCTGAATATCATTAATTTGGTTTTCTAAAAACAGAATTTCTGTTTTATGCTCACTGAATTATTCCATGCATGTGCTTTCTGCCATTTGTTTTCACAGAAAGATTAGTATCTATTAAAATTGTACACACACACTGTGATTTGACAGCAGTGTACGTATAGACCATCGATCATTTCTCATACTCAAATTGTAATGAATTCATGCTATGTTTAAAACATTTTAGGCTACTCCTATATGGGGGCACTCTGTGCTTCACTGCTTTGTCTTTCACATTCGGATTTCAATGACCGACGGGGCCATGCTACTCTTTCCCCAGGGTCCCTGAAAGATATTTTTATCAGGCTCTAAAAAAGTTCAGCAAATAACATTCAAACAAGACATTGAAAGTCATTTGCTGGGCTATTACTGTATATCCATTTTTAAGTTTTCTCAGGTTTGTTATTGTATTAATCACCTCAAAATCTCATACTATATATTAAAGCAAAATAAAACACCCTAATTGCATTATGGTACAAACATTAAATTTATACTATGGCATGCAGACATAATAATTTTACAAAATACAACACATTTGTTCACATTCAGTCATTTATTTCTGTTTTGTTGGACCTGGAAAACATGCTTTAACTGTTCGAGTGAGAATGTTCTTGTTGGATGTCAAATCAAGCAAATCCATCACGACTGTTTCACATAAATATTTGATTCTTCATCAATACTCAGCGACATGTTCTAGCTCAGTTGACAACTTATGCCTTCTCTCATCACACTGGGAACTGGACAGATTGTAAGCTAAAAAGAACACAAAGCACACTGTTTGACCCATGGGTTGTTTACATGACAATAGGGTGATTCTAGCCACAAGGTTACCCTGGTAACCAGTAACCCTATAGTCTATTGTGTGTTAGGTGATGCTAGAGATAGGGTTACTTTGCAAAAGGTCATTGGTTTTCTCTACATAAGCCATGTAAAGACATCCTACCTTAATATTCACTACGAATGTGACTGATGTCAAAACAACAAAGACGTCATATGATTAATATACATACATATCAACCCGACAACTATTTTAAACAATATCCATGCCACTTTGGCAAGTTGGTAGCAATATAGCCTGTTGGTAGGTAATGTGACCCTACCTCATGAATATACTGGTTATTTTCGGATGCTCTTGGTAACCATGTTACTTCAGTCAATATCAAGAAGCACTTACAGATTTTTAAATGAATACATAACAAAATACACAATGCCTATGACTATATTATTATAAAATAATAAAAATAATAGTAAAATTACCTTGAACATCGAGTTGTCGAAAGGAAGTATTAAGTTCATCGTCTGAACTAAATTCTGCATATAAAAGAAACTTGTTTTAGCGATACAAATTTACCAAAATCGTAGACTGTGCCTGACAGTGATCAAGCATTCAATTGTTATTGTATATAAAAACGACAACAAAGTATGCAAATTGCTAAAGAAAATAGCAAAATAGCCCGAATGAAAAACAGGAATCTCGCAAGGATATAGCATATCAAAGGTCCAATTAGTTTTGTGACCACAAATAAGAAAAATCGTCAATTCTGTGCAACCACTTCATATATTTACACAATTTTAACCACTAGAGGCTTTGCAAAAATATTAAATATATTATATATACATAAAAAATACCTGTAGTTAGAGCTTCTGGAAAAGAATGGTCTGTTTCATCCATACAGATATCAATGATAACACACCAGGGAGAAAAACTGACGAAAAGGCATCTCAAATCAAGCGATGGAAAGGATTCTTCACATTTCGGTCAAAATTCTTCACTTATCTGCAGGGCTCTCACATCCTGTTGTTAGGAAATCCTTAGATTCAGGGTAAAAATTCCTTAGATTGACAAAAATTTCCTTAAAACCGTGACCGAGCCTGGTTCCCAGGAATATGACGCCTGGAAACTAGTGTAAAAAGGCGGGAAAAAGGCGGTGGAAAAGGCGGGAAAATTTTATTTTGTTATCATCAGTCATATAGACAATATAAACAAGTGTAAAACAACTGTCAACACTAGTCAGACTCATATTAATAACAACAATTTTTATTTGTTGTCACATTTTGTTCAATTTTCATGATTTTTGTTAATAAAAGTAAATATTTCAGATAAAATTCAGAATTCCTTAGAAATTCCTTAAAAAATATAATTCCTCAAACAATTCCTTAAAAAAGTAAAAAAAGGTAGAAATTTCCTTAGTTTAAGGAAATTTCCTTAAAAGTGAGAACCCTGCTTATCTGCATTTTCTGCCAGGCGCTTCCCCCTCTCGTCGCGTCCTCCCCAAGCACCCCCGCGCGCTCGCTAATCTCAGCCACTGATCTCTATAAATTAGCTGAACGCGATTTTTTTTCTTTTCCTTAAAAGCGCCTGGGTACGAGGCTGTTGCCAGAGAATAAACACGTCTGGCGATATTTACATTTGAAACAACCGATTGTAATTACGGCGCAAGGCGACTGGACGATAAAATTAATCAACATCAAATCATCGAAATATTTAAAAGGTAGAAAACTTGCATTGAAAATGCTGCTAAAATAAAATTTGTTCTTATGAGTTATGAATCTTATACTGCGTTTACTTATCAGTATGAACCAGTCATTGGCATTATATTAATAGGTACAGGCAATTACCTCGAAAGCACCACATTTGTGCTCAGGCCTTTCTCAACTCTACTGGTGCTTGAACAACACCAGCTTTGAAAACTGTTTACGTATTACCTTCTCATGCATTCTTCCATTTCTCAACTTGCATAAATGATGCATACGGATCGTCACATAACTCTGCGAGCAGCATTTAATCAAAGTGAACATGTGGTTGTTCACTGCAGTTGAATCAAACATGTGTTGGTCTAACGTGCTAAAGACCCCACTTTCAACACAATTTTGTAACACTGTCGTAGCAATCGCACTTGAAAGTCCAGCGCTATGCGGTAAACCACCTCCATTTGTATTCAGCATTCTGACAATACACTTCTCTGTTTCTTCACAGATCTTAATAAGTCCGAGTGATGGCAGCTTAAGACCTCCATTCGTTTTCCATGTTACGAACAAATCTGGAATGCTCTCTTTGACCGTGGTCAAAGCCGTTATACATTGCGTACAGTGAATCTTTTTCATTACCATCTTCGCAACATACCCAGCAATATACGATATTGCAGCCTCTTTGTATTCCGATAGTTCTATGGCATTGGACACATCACAGTAATCATGGTCAACAGTACCTGGCTGTCTCAGCTCCAAATCATATCTCCTTGCAATTGCCACATCGGAAATTCCAGTAGGTAAGGCGTTAATCTCACACTGGTCTTGGACATTATTCAATCTCCGTGTCATCTTGAGCAACGCAGTTTCCACGTCCTCCTTCAACAGTTGCTTGTATGCTGCTACAAATTGGCGAGTTGTTGGATTATTATTCCATCCTCCACATGCTCGCACAGCTGAGAAAAATAACTCCAAGTGATCTTGGCTCATCTTGTACGTCAGAAGATACTTCAGTACTGGATTCTCGACCATAACGAGATCGTCTGCCAATCCCAAAACAGCTTTAATACAAACAAGGAAACCAAGAAATCCTGTTTTCCTTTTTGACTTGAGAATCGATTGACCATCTGGACCTTTTAGACTTTGAATGTACTCACTTGCCTCATCTAGAAACCTCTTCGTATATTGATAGTTTGATTTTCTGATCGGCGCTTTGTAATTCCTCGCCAGCGGGTTTCTAGAATTCAGAACATCAAAAACATGATCAAAAACACGAATACACTTCACTGTTGGACCACACCCCTGAAATTGTGGCAATTTCAGCTTACCTTCACAATACTCTAAAGCATCTGCAACACTTGAACTGAGTGCCTGTGCTGCTAGGTTTACCTTCATTTTCTGCGGCTTCCATTTGATATGCGCACACCGGAGTTTATTCGCAAGATGCAAACCTTCGGCTTCTTGTAACTCGTGCAATTTCTCGATGAATTGCCATTTAATTTCGTTGCTATCCTTATCCTTTAGAACTTTCCACTCGGACATTGTGTTTCTTACCAACTTTATCATATGACAAGCATCTAACAAAACATAAATCTTGGCTTTGGGGTCGCACGGATGCTGAAAGTACGCCTGTAAACTATCAGGTAATAGCTTAGCTCCGAGTATTTTCAACATTGACTGATGAGACGAGGGACCATCGCATGTAAAGGAGACCACCTTTACCCCAACTTCGTGCAATTTGGTTATGCACTCTTTGGTCAAGTTGGCTTTCTCTTCACTAGTAAGACCATCCACTAGAAAATATCCACATGGTACTTTCCAACCGGAGTTTACAGAGACTGCCATGAAGAC
The DNA here is from genome assembly GCA_016169945.1 of Trachythela sp. YZ-2020. Lineage (NCBI taxonomy): Eukaryota > Metazoa > Cnidaria > Anthozoa > Malacalcyonacea > Clavulariidae > Trachythela > Trachythela sp. YZ-2020. The sequence goes on from JADLSH010000387.1 coordinate 8,464,787, forward strand.
AAGAGCATCTGTTGCTTCGGGCAGCGAGTCATCTTCAATGCCTGTACCAAGGTCAACATAGCCACGCATCTTATGACCATCCCACTCGACATGTTTGCGTATAGACATCTCATCAAGCATTAGTGAGCAAACAACTTCTTGGCCATCTCTCTTTGCAGCTAGGACTTTGGCTTTCAGGGCTGTCAAAGCATCTTTCGTGAAACCTGGTTCGCCATCCATAGAACTATACCATGACCGAATCACGGATACGTGTGGCAACCCTAAATTAAAACTTTTGCGAACATAGTTATACGCTTTCGCTGAATAAAACTTCAAGGTCAGGGCAAATGATCTGAGCTCAGGCGGATACGCCCCAAGATTTTTCTTTACCTGTTGTGTCACTAACCTCTTCATAAGTTCCCTAGGAACTCCAGAAAAAGTTGTTTCTAGAATAGCAGCACAATCATTACTGATCAGATTTTTTTCTTTCAATTCACTTACCACTCTTGCCAAGGTGCTAACCTTCCTATTTGCCCGTCTAGTTTTCTGTTGTGCAGCTTTGAGTTTCTTCTTTAGTCTTTCAGCTTTCTCTATAAGGTCATCCATTTTTCTTCTCACTCTACGAGGAGATTCAATAAAATTTGGGCGTTCAGTTCTGCTCTTGTCAGAAGCACTGGACGTACGTGCTCTCTTTGAAGATGCGCTTACCTCGTCTAAACTCACTATTTCGTCTGAGTATTTTCTTTTTCTTCCTAGTATACTTACACTGTCACTTGTTACATCTTCAATGACATCCTGTATACATACACTATCTTCACTAGCAACCTCTTCAGTGACATCCTTCAAACTTATTACCTCATCACTTGCTTTGTCTTCATGTACTGTCACCACTAAACATTTTTTTTCTTCTGACATACCTGTTAACTGTTTTCCTTTTATACTTTCCTGATTCACAGCTTTCTTACTACATGTCTCTCCAATCGTCATTACCTAGTTAATAAATGTAATTTGAAGTAGTTATATTAGTTATTTAATGATTAATGGCCACCAATACGTTATCTTGGACAATTTAGGAAATATTTAAACTTTATTATTCCTGCCTGATTATATGACTTTCTAACGAGTCTTCAATTCAAATCTAATTCCCTCAAAATTTTGTTCTTACTATCTGATTAACTAGTAATTTCTAATAGAAAGATAATTGCTGCGAGGGGTCAGATCTTTATTTATTATTAACTACCAAATCCTATTATTAAGAACCAAACCCAACAGAACTATTAACTACGAAACCGAACTATTCACCACCAAACACAACTCAGACACTCCAAGGTGGCATTGTTCCAATGAGTGAGATACCGAGGCCTATAGATGAGCACCGACTGCGCCCTAGGCGCGAGATTTTTATGGGGATCCGGGATGCCCCCTCGGAAAATTTTTAAATCCAGAGTCTCTGAAAATATGCCATTTCCTGCATTTTCGGCACTGTCGGTGTCCGCCATTTTGTAATTTTTATCAGGCACAGGTAACAAGACAACGCAAGATGTCGCAACATTTGCGGAAATGCGTGAGATTCTCACGAGCGTGCGTGAGAGCGTGAGATGAGTCCTAAATGCGTGAGTCTCACGCGAGATGCGTGAGACTTGGAGTGTCTGACAACTATTTAATGGACAGTTTGTTGACCTGATAAATTGTTCGTGATACCTTTGTAATAACATGAAATTAAACCAACCATATTTGTTTATTTGATGTATTGTAATATATCGATTATTGTTCATTGTTGAACAGTAAGTACTTTGAACTGAACAGTATCATAGGCAAAATTTATTTTATTTAAATCATCAAATAAAAAGGTTAAACACAATATAACAATATCTATAAATGGACAACCAATTAAGCAAGTTAAAAATACAACATTCCTTGGTGTTATTATTGATGAACACTTAACTTGGAATGATCATATTGAATTAATTACGAAGAAAGTTATAAAATCTACGGGAATAATATCCAAAATTCGACATTTCACAAATTTTAATACTCTCAAGCTAGTCTATTATGCTTTAGTTTATCCTTATTTAATATATGGAAATTTAATTTGGGGAAATGCATATAAGAAACGATTACAAAAAATAATAAACATCCAAAAGAAAATAATACGATTAATGATGTTCAAATCATATTCTGAGCACTCTGAACCACTATTTAATAAATCAAACATTCTGAACATTGAAAAAATTAATGATTTTCTAACTAGTTTATTCATGTTTCGATATCACTATCTGGATAATCTACCAAAATATTTTACAAATTACTATGTTACTAACAGCGAAATACATAAACACAATACAAGGATCTAAACTTCATAAATCATATTCAAGAACTAATTTTGTCAAACATTCACTTTACAATATCTGGAATGAGTTAAAGTCTGAATTAAAAATTATAAAATCCTATCACATATTCAAGAAAAAATCAAAAAATTATTTCTTGCTGTTGCATTCGGAAACATAGATTTTATATCCCTCATCTAGTCATCTATCTCTTATATGTAAATTATATAATTATGTCTTCTCAAGGAATAAAGTTTCTAATTTGTATATATCCTTGTTATTATTTGAAATATTGTAAAATATCTCAAACTCATCTTCTTCTTTATATTTTTCTATTAATAATTTTACTTTAAGTTCTGATCATCAATGTAAATAATTGTAAATAATTAAACTAGGAGTCTTAAGCAAAAGCCTTTAGCGGTTTCTAGTAGACTTCTAGCCCTAGTAACTGTAATCTATGTTTTTATTTTAAACTATGTATGTATGTATGGGCGAAACTTTAATAAACTTTAATAAACTTAATAGTTAACTGTTTGCCACCTTTATCGTTAGGTGCTAATGTTTATATAGCCACATGGCTATAAGACTTTGCAGGTTCATATCTTCGGTTCAGTGCATGCTATGTAGATCTCGATGTAGATGACAATACCACCGTTCGATTCAGCGTTTTACGATCTCTTTAGCCAAGTAAATTGTGTTTGTTTACAACGCTATGCGGCTGCTTTATCCCCATTCAAACGCCTCTGAACTTTGTATTGTTTACAAATTAACAATAATACAAATTAATTAAATATTCATTTCGCTTTCCTACCTTTGGTTTACACACTACATACTCGTAAATACCACCATTTTAGTTTATAATCATAGGACATAATCTAGCCCTTTTACGGCAATATATTGTGTATTTGTTGCGACTTGAAAAGGACGTGCGAAACTGCGAACATTGCGAACACGTGCTGGTTAAAAAAACTGTCGCTGTCCAATACATCGCAGGCTCAGAGGATCATCTCGAATGAAAAATACCAAAATCGACTATATCCACGATTAGTAAGCTGCTCGCTTCGCTCGCAGCAATAATGCATCAATGCCAGTGTTGCTCCCCTCACTCAGGCATTTGTACTCTATTTTTCTAAGTGAAAATAATTTATTGGGGATGGGCAGATAATACCCCACCCAAATGCAGAGAAACGCATGATGACAAATGCCTGGCCCCAAGGGATGGTTTATTTTTTATCTGGAAGCGGGCTGGTGGATTTTAATGAGCCCTCTTAGCTGATTTTTAACACTGTAAATATATAATTATTCACTTGAAGTTGTATACCTATAAGCAACAGATAGCTGTAACTATGTTGTAATTATATTGCTCAAGATGTGCCAATCTATTTGAGCAGCAGAACTTTGCAAGATTGAACCTAACTGCATGGTCTGCATCATGGGCAGATCTACTGGGGGTGCAGGGGAGTGCATCCCCACAGAAAACGTCAGCACCCCCCACAAAGTCAGCATCAACAAGTTCAAACTGAAATTTTCATGAACTATGACATCTTTGACATAATTTGTGTTGGTGCAGGTGTAAGAGTGTGCCCCCAGGAAAAATCTGCACCACATTGTCATTCCATGGGTCCTGCATAGTTGGGGGGGGGAGGTTTGGAGAAAATTTTGAGAGTGACATTCTTACAACAGAATGAAACATTGTATCGTTTTATGCGTGCCCCCGTTTTGCTAATATTATTTCGTGTGACCAACCCTTTAAGGTCATCTTTTTGCATGGCCCACCCCCTATTTTAACCAGCCCCCCCTCCCAGATAAAAAATGAACAGTCCCTAATTCATACAAAAACAAAGCTTTCATCAGAATGTCATGAGGAAACTGGAAAATGTTCAAGGCTTTGCATGCAGATTGAATATAAAGTTTGACTTAATACTAACTACTTATGTTTTAAGCCCAGCTGTAAAGACAAACAAGTTGTCTCCACATGTTCAGTTTGTTTAGTGTACAACTCAAATACATCATCCATGACCATATTCATGGAGTTTTATACAATATGCTGTGGCACTCACAGTGCACATGTTCAGCAGCAGCATATAGAAACCACAGTACCCTGTCAGTAAACAAATGCCCAGCTCCAGGGCAATTTTGCAAAAACAATTATGCCCAGCTCCTGGGGAAAAGCTTGGGAGGGGGAGGGCATGCAATGCTTGAATTAACTGACGCATTAATTAAACATACTTACAGCCAATTGGCTCATACTTCATTTTCAACATTTCCCTTACAGTACACAGCAACATGCAGTGCCTAATAACCCATTAACTGGCAGTAACCCATAGACAGAGTAACATGCTAAAGTAGGGCATGTCTAAGGGCACATTCCCAGCTAATTCCCCGGCGAAAATTTGATGAATTATTCATGAACAATTCATGAATATTGTTCATGAACATCCATCAAAAGTACATGAACTGTTCATGAATGTGCATGATCATTAAATGGCACAGTTCATGAAAACAACAGTTCATGAACAATAAATTCATGAACATTTCTGTTCACGAACGGTTCATGAACTATTGCATTCATGCATTTTTTATGAGCAATTCATGAACAATATTCATGAACTATTCATGAATTTGCTCATGAACATTAAATGGCACAGTTCATGAAAACAACAGTTCATGAACAATAAATTCATGAACATTTCTGTTCACGAACGGTTCATGAACTATTGCATTCATGCATTTTTTATGAGCAATTCATGAACAATATTCATGAACTATTCATGAATTTGCTCATGAACATTAAATGGCACAGTTCATGAAAATTGTTGTTCATGAATAGTTCATGATCTTTTATGTCTCATGAATTATTCGTGATCACTCTTTCATGAAATGTTCATGAAGTAATTCATGAAATGTTCATGAAGTAATTCATGAAATGTTCATGAAGTAATTCATGAAATGTTCATGAAGTAATTCATGAGTTGTCATGAACATTTGATGGTACAATTCATGATGAATTCTCATTCACCTCATTCATGTACATCATCTCATTCACCTGATTCATGTCAGTACATGAATTATGCAAAATTATCACAAAATTCTTAGTTTAACAAGGCTTAGTTGACAAGAAAGACAACTGACTGCCTTGCGGACTATGCCTACGGTTTAATACTTAGAATACACAACTCACAAGTCACAACCGTAACTCTTAGAAGCAAGATTTTTTTAATCAAGTTTCTATTGGAAAGTATTGGGAAACAGGTTTCATAATACAGTTAAAATTGTAAGGTTTTGTGTTTACCGTTAGTTAATATGGCATATAGCAGTTCGTATTGCGCTTTTACTTCATGCCCTTGTCTACCGCCAAAACGCCAACAGCGAGATGACTTCTAACAAGACGCGGTATTTAATACCATAGGGCAGATTGAACAAGGCAAATTTAACCGCCCACATCAGTGTTAGTAGTGTTGAAACATCTTTTTAAAGCATCCTGTTTGCGCAATTATAGTACAGTATGCGTATTTTTTTCATATCTTGTTCGTTTTTAGTAAACTCCTACCTCATTGGCTGCACGTACTGTACATTAACAGTATGAATGCTGAGAGAGGGAGTTTTGCAATGGGAAGCCAAACTAGGGTCAACAAGCTGAGGGTCGCAAAATATCATTTTAGCTCATGCTTATATTAAATATCATCGGCTGTGAAACCCATTTCTTTTACACATCTTCAATTCTTTGTATAATTTTCACTCTGTCTTCGTTGTGTTCAACATTTGCGGTCGCGCATTCATATCAGAAGAAATTTACTGTAACTTGTACTGTAATTAAGAGTCATGCGTAGGCCAAAGGTCGAAGAGACACAGACAAGCTAGTTTGGTAAATTTGCAGTTAATATGGTGAATTTCTTGAAGCATTTAGGGCTAAATCTGAAGTTATAAAAATGCGTAAAACATTGAAGTTATGCCGTAAACTTACTTTATTCTTTCTAATCATTGCTCAGAGAACGGCTGCCTTTCCGTTGCTAGTTCACTTCATCACCAACTGATAGTATTCGTCGAAATCCTTTCTTAGCAAGCTATTATGCTTTTCACATTTAATAATTAATCCACTCAACAACAAAAAACGTATAAAAACGTACTAACGATGATATGTTGCATCAAAAGCACGATTTTATTCCCACACATAAAATGTCAACTATTTGTAGTTGGCCGATAGCCAGTCTACATGGCCAACGGCAATGTGTGCAACTGGACTTTCATCAGATAAATTGGCGGAAATTAATAACAGCACTGATATGGATTATTTCAACATTAAATTCTTGCGTCTAACTTCTGTTATGCTATATTGCTATATAGTTCTTCTAGTAGAATAATTGTACATGTATATGGAAGAAAGCTTGTTTTTTATTTATTGAAAATTTGATATAGAAAAAGCCATTATCACTGCATGAGGTATTTATGAACATGTTTTATGATTTTCTTACAGTGTATGATCCACCAAAAAATTCAGCAATATTTTCTGAATAGTTCATAAACAAATCTTCAGAAAATTTTGAAGAATAATTAGTTCACCAGATTGGTAAATGAAATCACGAACGTTCATGAATCATTCATGAACAAAATTTAACGAAAAGATGGTTCCATGAAATTCATTAAAATTTCATGGTAAGTTCACGAACCTAATTCTATGAAATTTTCATGAATTATTGTGCATGAAATAATTGAATGAATATTCATGAACATTCATGAACTATGCTGTTAATGAACAAAAAGTTCATGAACAATTTGTCATTCATCAAATGTTCATGAACGGATCATGAAGAGCATTCACGAACACTTCATGAACACTTGTTCATGAACTTTTGTTAAAACGTTTGATGAACAGGGCATGAACTGTTCATGATTGAATATGCATGAACGTTCATGAACGAACCATCAAAGTTCATGACTTCATGAACAAATTCTCGCCGGGGAATTGGGTTAAGGGGTAGTTACTCAGGTTACAAGGTGCAAGCACATGTAGGAGACACCTGGCAGATCTTGGTTGATTTCTTGCAAAAATGATTGCTCTTGTAAAAATTAATTTGAATGCTGATCAAGAGACAAATATGAATTGTTAATAAAGCTGAATGGATTACTACGAAGTCGACTATCATGTCATCTGTCATGTCTGTTTACAAGATCTGGCATGCAGGCACTCAACAACATAAACATTTTAGTTAATTTTATATATATAGCAGCTTATAAGGGATAACACAAAGTTTGACCATGACATCACAGCAAAATTAATTTACTGTCAAGGAGCAATTAGTTCTTGGCATGAATTGGGTATAGACAAATTAAGAACAAAAATTATAGATAAAATATGACACCAACCTGAGAATTGAGAAATAGTGTCGGGACAGCACCAGGCTTCAGAATTTCTCTTTCTCCACCCTCTTCTATCATGTCCGGGCTAAAATGTTTGGAGCAAATACGACTTCCTTTTGTGGGGACAAATTTAACTGCCACACTTCTATTTACATTCTGAACCCATATGGCATACATCTCTGGATGTTTTTTGGCATCTGGGAAACTGTAAATATATTGAGATGCATTAAAATATAATGACCTGTGATGATATGTAATTAAAATATCAAATTAATATGAAAATAATTATATAATAGATATCAATAATTTTATTGCACCAAGAGTCGGTGAGTATGCTATAAACGTTAGTTATTGTATTAAACCTATGCTGAGCCCATTTGTAGTACGAGGATTTTCACATTTTTATACGACTTATACCAAAAATTTCTATTTTTTATTTATATGTGAAAATTAAAACAGGTTTTTGATAATGTGAAGCAAGTAAAAGTAAAAATATAAGAACTGCCTCAATTTGTGATCTTAAACAAAATATAAGTAAAATATAATATTATATCTGCTGCTTAAATACAGCGGAGTTTGTTCAGTTTGTTTTTGAAAGGAAAAATATTTCGTAGCCATATATACATGTTATTCAATTTTTACATAAAGTTCAATAAAAGCGAAGCACAAAAGATGTTTAACGAATTCTTACCGATGAGAAGAAACATTTGGCGTTGAAAAAGTATTGTGGCATCCATAAAATGAACAAAAACGAGGCATTTTCCAGCAAAAAACAAAAGGCGGGAAAACAATTTGAGCTCTGAATACAATTTTTTTGTACTAATATCATTATTAACAATTTTCCTCGTTTCTGATTGGCTAAGAACATCAAAATTTTCTCTTAATTCTTTTTACTATGGGTATTTGGGAGAAAATACCACATGTGGTATTTTCTCCCAAATACCCCTAGTAAAAATTGAGCAACGTCAATTGAGTAAAAATGAGTAAAAATTGAGTAAAAATTGTTAAATAATAATATTAATACGAAATAGCACTTGTTCGAGAAGTATTAATGAAAAATTGCACTTGTGTTTGGCGAAATATTCGTAATACCGCTCGTGCTTCGTATACAAATACCAGGGGGGGAAAGCACTTTGTTTAAAGCTTAGGATCGCGGTTTGTCAGTGGTAATTACCATGGGCATTTGGGACCAATTGACGTCAGCAAATGCCGAAATCCGCCATGTTTTTGGCTTCACTTTTCACTGCCGTGCACGTCCTCCAGTAATATAGTATAGCTCAGTGGGCTACACACAAATATTGGCAACATGGATTGTCGGGGAAGAACTTTTTGTGGCGAATTCTTTCATTAACCAATCACATTGCCGAAATTTGTTTTTCGCTTCGCCAAGTGGAAAACGGGCTTTATACCAGTGCTTCCACTTGCAAGGATTTTTCCCTGCAGCAAGGAAATATTGGTCCTTGCAAGGAAAATGCAAGGAAATGAGTTTTACAAGGAAATGGCAAGGAAAAATACAAAAAGTAAAGAAAATTGCAAGGATTTCTGTAACTTATACCAGTTACAAGTGTAAAACCACTTAAACCAGTAAAAATGAACCTATAAATAGTATAGGCTTAACAAAAGAGGTTGAGGTACAGAAGAATCTGAAAATGCCATTTCCAGCGATCTAGAGACTATAAATTTCAAAATTTGTCGTTGAACATAAATTCCCCTGGATGAACATAAATTTCACGCAGTGGCGCCGTGGCCGGGGGGGGGGCCAGGGGGGCCATGGCCCCCCCTATCGTTGAGACCCGTCGGAAAATTGGAAATTTGTTACGTACTAATTTATTGATATCAGACCGAATTATACGGTGGCCCAGAAGGGTCACACCAAAATAATATAGAGTTGATGCAAATATGTATAATTTGCTGCAAATTAAAATAAGTTGCTGCAAATAAAAGAAAAAGTTGCTGCAAATAAAATTAGGTTGCTGCAAATAATATTAAGTTGCTGCAAATAAAATAAAGTTGCTGCAAATAAAATAAGTTTCTGCAAATAAAATTAAGTTGCTGCAAATAAAATAAAGTTGCTGCAAATAAAATAAGTTTCTGCAAATAAAATTAAGTTGCTGCAAATAAAATTAAGTTGCTGCAAATAAAATAAAGTTGCTGCAAATAAAATAAGTTGCTGCAAATAAAATTAAGTTGCTGCAAATAAAAGAAGTTGCTGCAAATAAAAAAGTTGCTGCATATAAAGAAGTTGCTGCAAATAATAATACGTTGCTGCAAATAAAAATATTTGAGTTCTGCAAATAAAAAGCGGTTGCGGCAAATAGAATAGAAACTTGATTTGATGAGCTTAAATGAAGTATATCCTATGATAAAATAAAAATGGCGGATAAGCACATCGAATTCTGTGCACAGTGTGGATTTAAATGCTCAAGTGGGGATAAATTTTGTTCTTCTTGCGGTTGCTCTTTGTCTTCCCGGGAAGAATCTTCTAATAATGCTTCATCTGGTATGGAAAAGCCCAAATCAACAATATCATTGGAAGAGTTTCGTAAGCGCAAAGAAGAACGTCGTTCATCATATTTTTTGCCGAAGTCGAAGAAGAAAAAGACGCAGCTAAAGAGAGAAGAAAATGTTACCATTACAGTTGGAATTATGCGGTTGTGCGACGAAACCACGTTAAAGAAAATTAGAGGATGTAATATGGCATTGACAATCGCAGCCTCGAGCAACCAATCTACTTTTTTGGAACGTGCCATTGCTAAACATGCGAGGTTTAATAAAACGTTTAATGGTGATTTGAAGTATACACTGCTTTACCCTGATGGCTCTGAAATTAAATCTACGCTTCCTGAAAGCAATGAACCATTCTCGCTGGAAAGATACAAAGATGAACTAGGCAAGCCATATTCGCGAATAACCCTTTTTATTTGTCGGGTAACCGAATTCTTTGTCAGTAGGCTGCCGAAATTGCCAGATTCTGAAGAATCCTCTGATATCGATGACATAAGTAGGGATTTGTCACAGGAACCAAGTACAAGTGCTGCCTGTAGCAGCGCTGCCTGTAGCAGCAACAGTGCTCCAGGCAGTATCTGCTAACACAAGTTGTGCAACTGTCATTGATTTAATCGAAAACAATAAAGTTAACATTTCAGCTAGCTCAGAAATATCATTAATTAGAGTTGAGTGTCCTACTTGCTTTGACTTTTTTGAAATCAATGAAATTGCTGATCATGCTGATTCTTGTGCTGCATTTGGATAGGAGAAGTAGAGAATTGCAATGACTTTGAAAGTGTCTTCGATATTCCAGATGAAGAACAACAAATGCCTGATTTACTGCAGTTTCCAAACCAAACAGAGCAGGAAAGAGTTGAAGAGAACATCAAAAGCATATTACAAGAACTTGCTGAAAGAGAAATATCTGGTCAAGCAAGAATTAACATTCGAAGAACATTTATGTGGAATGATTTCAAGGAAGCCAGATTGAAAAATAGAATACAGCCAAACAACATGGTTAAAGTGGTGTTCGTGGGAGAGTCTGCAGTTGATGATGGTGGGCCCAGGAGGGAATTTTTATCTGGTATGCTCTCGTTTTTCTTTATCATTAATATTATTATCAATTAAAATCTATTCATTATCAAACACGCAAGTCTATCCCAGGAAAACACATACAGATCAAATGTTAATATTTACATACAATACATATTTAAATATTTACATATAATAGCGATCACCCAACACAATGCAACACAGCACAAAATCAGTTGGATAATAACACTTTTCAACAGAATTGACACACAATATGTAACAGTATACAGTCTCAGTCTTGCCTTGTTTACATTTTTCTGCCAGGCAAAAGCATTTTAAAATTCTCAAGAGAGCTTTGTTATTGTGATATGTATTGTTGAATCACAATGGAGAATATATTCTTTTGTATAATCGGAAATTTTCCTCCTGGGTCTACACTGAACAATCCAAAAAGGAAAAACACAAATATTTATACTCCACTACCCAGTGACTACCCTCTGAGCTAGACTCCTGCAACCATTCAACATTGATGTTGCTCATAGTTACACAAACCAACATTAACCAACTATAACTGAAAATATATAACAAAACCAATATAACTGAAAATATATAACACCATATTTAAATGTCTCCTTTTAAAATTTGTCCCAAAAAGAACATTGGACAAACATCTAAATTCTAAAAAAAACACAGACGAGACTTACCAACACCAAAACGCAAAGACAACAATAATTCATTTTGAGCTAAATACACAGACGACAACTGAAAATTTAGCTGGTCACGAACGAAATTGCTAGGACAATTAAATTGTGGTGAATATTAATTTTTTTATTACTTTTAGAAATGCTTGATTACATAGGCAACAGGTTTTTTACATCTGGAAAACCTGTTGCATCAACAATTGCGTTGATGGACAGCGAATTTCGCTTAGTCGGGGAAGTAATAGCAATGTCAGTGCTTCAAGGAGGACCTGCACCATGTTTATTTGCTGAGGAAGTTGTAAAGTATTTGACAAAACAGCCACTTTCGTACGAGAAAAATAATGATGCTTACAAAACTATTTGCCAGAAGGCAAGTTCATTCCTGTACAGTAATTCAACGTTCTGCCCAAATCGAGTGGTCATAAGATATTACAAACTGGCTTTGGATGGAAACTGCTATTTAAGCAAATTAATGGTAGTCATATTTGATACTTTTTGAGTGCCGTGCAGAAGAATCCGCATTGGCGTGAGTGCTGGGCTGTACTGATGAGTGCTGGGTACTGCCTCTCAGTGCCGCCCGCCTTGGGCAGAACCCTGTATTTTGCTTTTTATTTAATTTAGTTACAATATATTGATAATGATCTGTGGGGTCTAAGCATTTGTACATGTAAATTACTTATACTTAGTGTGCATTTAAAATGCAACACATTAGGCCGGAAAAAACCCCTTCTATTTCTGGTCAGCGCGCGCGTCATTTTGAACTGTGCGCGTCAACGTTTTTTTTTTGCAAATACGGTCCATCAATATCCTTGCAAAATGAAGTACTCTTAAATAAAACTTTTATTCTATTAAAGCTGCAAATTTGGTGACAGTTTAGCATTAACAGCCTAAATAATCACTATACACTTTATAAAAAAAATACTCACCCATTTCTCCAAAAAAGCGCCTCCTTATTAACTCTTAAGAAAAAAAGGGCGAAAAAAAAGCCGCGTCGCCGCGTCAATTCTGCACAAACCCACTGACCAGAAACAGAATAATTTTTTTGGCCTTATATCGTATTATCATTTTGCAGTTAATGGGGGCAGTAGATGATGAAAATGTTAGAGATATCCTCATATCTGATGAAGGAATGGACATTCTTCAAGAAATTGGCTACAAAGGAGTGCCCCAAAGAGAAACGAAGTCATCTGTATGCACGATTATTCAGTAAGTAACTACGAAATATATAGAAAAAATAGATAAAGAAAACTATTGCACTCACATTGTACTTACATCACATGTAAACCATTGGGTTTTCATTTAACCCCAACGGCTGTGACCATATGCAGATGCCAATAGATCTTCACATTTGCAATACAATCAGAAAAAGCGAAAAAACCAGCTATCTGAAAAACACTACTGTACTTCTACCCAATTTCGTCATTAATTTTACGTCATCTACTTTACATATTTTTTCGCATCTGTTGCACGGTCGTTCATGTTGTAAACACAATAGTCAGAATTGCAAATTTTACATGTCTCTCGTTGCTGTTTAATAGGTCCATATGTTTCAAGCACCAGCTTTCAGAGTTCATGCCTCAGCTGATGCAACTGGAAGAAGGATTAAGGTCCTGCAACTTTCTTTCGTCTGCAAGAAATCGCCCCAAGGTTTGGGAACCTATTCTCTCGCAGAGTGGGTATAAAGATCAGTTTACACCTGATGAGTTCCTTGACGAAGTAACAGCAGAGTTCAGTTCATCGCAATTAAAAAAGAACAAAGAAATAAATGTATATAAATATTTCTGCGATTTCGTAATGGCTCTAAACGTTCCAGATGGTATGTAATTTAAACCAATTAAACGTACAGTATTAGCTGTGGTGTATATAGAGTTCGGACTTCAGTATATTCAAACATATTATAAGACACGGTCCGAGGAATATTTTTGTGTTGTTGGGCGATTAATATATTAATATACACGTCAATTTAAATATGCGTACCTGAAAAGTTTTACACAATTACACATCAACCTGCACCGAAGTTCACAATGGTTGAAATGCATGCGTGCGATATACATAAGATAGCACAATCATTCAATCTTATTCTTAATATCTAACATGGTTTATATTTTCCAGGAGATACAGTTAACATGCGAAATTTCCTCAAATGGTGGACAGGCTGCAAAACAATCCCACCGCTTGGGTTTCCCAAAGGATTTACAGTTAGATTCGTTCACGGATGCAACGATAACTGCAAATGCCGGCCTACAGTGTCCACATGTTTCTTCTATCTTAATCTACCTTTGCATGTAGATAATGAAGATGAAATGATTGCTATGATGAATTCAGCGCTGAATGACAGCAGAGGATTTGGAATAATTTAGTCTTAGGTCATTAGTTTTGCGTACAGGTATATCTATATATGCTAGCTTTACACTCTTTTATGCGGATAATTATGCATGCATATATAATCCGTAATTAAGAAGGTGCGTTTGTTGCGTTATAATAATGCTTTAGTTTTACGTTATGTGATTAATATTATGTTATGTTTTGGCGCATCCGAAAATCATTGATTTAGGTTTCTTAAAGGTTCTTGACAAGCAGTACAATGTTTAGTCCCAACTTCATATTTCACTTTTAAAATTAAAATTTTAACGTTGTGTTAAAGATGTTGTGCTAGAACTGTTACATAAATTAATCAGTTATTTCCTCGGCTCTGTAATAAATTTCTTATCTTTTTTCAAGTAAAGGTTTTTTGATATAATATAACGAAGCATGTTATATTATATCTGCTGTCTAAAACTGAAACCTAACTTATTTTTCTGCTTAATTTGCTGTAAGCTGTTCTACTTAATACACAAAAGCTAGGGATAAACGGAGTGTGTAGCTGTTATGCAGCTGTCGCAATATTGAGGAGAGTTTGAAAAAGTTGAAATGATTCCTCTACATTAGTTGGCAAAAACAAGCCTTCGTTTTCCATAGCATAAGTAAAATACTCTTCATATTCATTATTACCAACTGGGAATAAGGGCATATTCTGAGAGTATGCCTCCACTTCAGCAATTTTCTCATCAGATACTTCAACTTTGCAGTCTCTCCTACCAGACCTCTCAGGTAAAAAGTATAGAATATCGGGCACACCTGGTACGGTTCCATGCCTTGAACGACGAATTCGATGTGTATTCCAGTGCTCCTTAACTTCATCCAAATCCTTCTGAAGCAAAAAACTGAAGCAAAACCATAAGCATTCCATGTGCAGCTCATTTCCAAGATCTAATATGCCAGATTCACTCATGTCCTTAAATAAGTTAATCCACCAATCGGTTCTTCCTCGTCTAAAAAAGGACCACCAGCCTTCGATTCTTTGATTAGATGGGGAACTTCCATACTTGTGAGCATCAATTCCAGCAAACATATAATCTCCATCCTGTCTTAGAAAACTTTGGGCAGCAGCTATTATGCCATTTTCAGTGCCACAATCAGTTTGTACAATAACAGGACAACCTTGACTTTGTTTCACATAATCATAATAGAAGTTTGCCACAATACCTGGGTTATTGTTAGATCTTGTCAATTTCAGCCAAATTATCTTACGACTAAATCCGTCTATTGCACCATGAACTGGAAATCCATATGGCTTTAGCTTATCATAACCTGAAAAGGGTACATTATGTCTATATGCAAACATTAATTCACTATAGGGGAAGTCTATGGATATGGGGTCTATAGATATATATGCCGAGCAAACCAGGATAGAGTAAGAAAGCTGCAGCAAACCACAACGAACTTGGATTGAGTAATATTTAGGAGATTTTAAGACATGTGCCTTTTTTGGTATGGTATTTTCACCGTATGGCAATTCTATTTCAGACTTCATGAGCTTTCGAACCATGTTTGCAGAGGTATAGAGATTAAATATACTAGGTGATTATTCTCAACGCTGATTGGTTGCGCTACCTCGGATTAATACGCGATAATCACCTAAAGGCTAGAGCGTTTTTAAGCCGCTTTTATCGTAAATATTCAATTAAACTATTTTTGAAATGTGCATTTTTTATTTTTTTCCAAATAATCACCTATGTAATTTTACTAAAACAATTATTCGCCTCAGGCTCGGTGAATATCGGTGAATAAAAACCTCGACTTCGTCTGGGTACCTTCGGCGAATAATTGTTAAATATAATTTTAAAATATTATTAGTATTAACGTGACTTGAAGAAATAAATTTCAAAATGTGAAAGTTCAAGGGCGTTAGTCCGAGGAAAATGGAAATCTAATTGCGTCATGACGTGATTGAAAGGTATCTGGTCAGGATTGTTTCATATTGTAAGGGAACAAGTGCAACCAATAATTATGTCATGATGTCCAGGGCCGTACTCAGAAAATTTTCCAGGGGGGGTGTAAGGTGGTTTCAACCCCCAAACCCCCCCGTAGATACTGCCCTGATGATGTCGTTCGATCATGATTTTTAACAAGAAACTTAACTATACGTCAAAATACATATGGCCAACGGTGTTAATAATTTTACAAGGAAATTGGTATCTTAAAGCTACCCATTAGGCATTAACTGCCATTAAGTCTAATGACGGGGGAAGTTAGTAGTCTAGGTGAAACGGTTAACTGAAATCAATTTGAAATTTATCTCACAAATTATTGAGGTGCTGCAGCCACCCAGTCTCCCCAGTTTCTACGGCCTGAGACATTAATATTTAAAAGCTTCAGTATATAATAGCCGTAGCCCTTACCATCGATATGCCAACAGAAATTAGGACCATAGTTAAAGTATGTTCTACGTCTCAGTCTTCGTTCCCTTCTTTGCATTGCAGCCTCCGGATTTAGCTCACGCAAGATTCGCTCTACTTTTCTTCTTGGGACATGGATATGATGCTTGATACGAAGAGCATGCCATATCGCTCTATAACCACGTAGTTCCCCAGGGCCGTTGCTTTCAATTTTGATTAAATTTTCGAATAGTTTGTTCGTCTAGTTCTACGTTATGTCTTCTAAGACCATATTCTCGCAATCTTCGTTTAAGAGTGCTTAAACTCATATTCATTCCATGGTGGGTAGATAAGAAATCTAAAATTACTCTATTTTCATAGCCACAATGAAAGTAATACTCTATCATTTCTCTTTCGTTGTCATAATCCCTTTCTTGGTCGGCCATCTTTAAACGGAAATTGCATCGGACAGGGAACTGAGGGAAGGCAAGATGCCAAAAGTAAATTGCTATTGCTGTGACTGTGAGTATTATTTTCAGCAACTTATTTTTATTTGCAGCAACTTTTTTTTTATTTGCAGCAACTTTTTTATTTGCAGCAACTTTTTCATTTGCAGCAATTTATCTGTATTTGCAGCAATTTGTTTTTATTTGCAGCAACTTATTTTTATTTGCAGCAACTTTTATTTGCAGCAACTTTTTTATTTGCAGCAATTTGTTTTTATTTGCACCAACTTATTTTTATTTGCAGCAACTTTTATTTGCAGCAACTTTTTTATTTGCAGCAATTTATCTGTATTTGCAGCAATTTGGTTTTATTTGCAGCAACTTATTTTTATTTGCAGCAACTTATTTTTATTTGCAGCAACTTATTTATATTTTAGCGTGACCCTTCTGGGCCACCGTAGAATTACATAAGTTCATCGTTTTGCAAACCGAGTTATACGACATAATTCTTCAAACTGCTAACGAATAATGTGCATTATTACACTGGCCGTAAGGTCCAGTGTTGAGATTCCCTAATTTTCTGTGCACATTCTTCGTTTTTTTCGTCAACGTGAAATCGACCTACTAGGCCGTAGGATGAGCATCCAAAAGATGCTTAGAAAACGGATTCCGTTGCACCCCTCGTGGAACTACATAATTTTCACATGAATCAATAGATAAAAACTTACTTTATCAGAATCCGTTGCTCCCCAAGCAAAACAGGTGCACAATTGGGAAAAAAATCCCTCCAAAGTTTGCTATTTTCGCGCTTCGAAATATTCGAACCGCCATTGTTTTGGTAGCAAATACGCATGCGCAGTCAGCAAAACTCGCACTGCGCACGCGCACAAACACGCACATGCTTCGAAGTGGAAACACGCTTAGTTATGCAAAACAATCATGGCTGAAGATATTTATAAAACTCGAATATCCTCATGTTTTATGCATTTTTATGGCGTTACGGAGCAACTTTGCAAAGTTACACGCCAAAAGCTTAAGAGATTTCTTGAGTGTAGGTCTAAATAGGCCAAACTTAAATGTCAACAAGCTGAAATAGCTAAGAAATCGTACGAGAACATCGATGACGGATCTGTCAATTCATAGAATGGTACAATCATGAAATGCTCGAAGAGATTTTGTGATGAAGAGAAGATCCGTAGACAACAGAGAAAAGAAGAAAAAGGAGAAGGAACTAGCTCTAAAACTGTAACTTCTACCGAAGAACCACATGTGGAAGTGGAGCCAAATAGCCAATAGAACCAAGGCGAAAAAGTACACGTCAATCGACTCAATCAGTCGTAGAACCTAATAAGACCCTGCCTAAAAGAAACGAGCATGTACTCCCAGAGATATGTATTATTTGTGGAAGAGACGCCTCTTGGTTCTCACTAGACAAGGTATGGTCATTTTGACAGGTACATACTACTGCTACTAGCGCAATGTGCACAACATTCTCGGGTTTGGTTTTAAAATATCTTGAATTGTGATCAATTAAGTTTATTTAGGGTAAAGTAGTTTCTAATGCTACAAACATCCAACCTTGTTATTAGCAGATATTTAGTTTAATAATTTTGTTTTACACCAGGTAACTAAGAAGAGAAGAAGAACCCCACTCATGTTGGCAGAAACAATTGATGCTGGTCTTCTACGTACAGCTGCCGAGAGAAAGAATGATGAACGGATACTTGTGCAAATCCAGGGGAAAGACTGTGTGCGCTATCACAAAGTTTGCTACTGCAATTATGCAAAATTTCTCACCAGAGAGACGAAGAAGCAATCGGAGACTGAAAGATCTACATTAGTGTACGAGAAGTCTTGATGTCTTCTGTAATGCATCAGTCAAATCCAAGCGTGCCCATCCCCCGGGCCACCGTGGGGGCATTTGACACTTTGGCTCCTCCCTGGGGTGGGGAATTTGAAAGCTAATGTTAGCCCGGGGTAGGGCATTAGAAAATTTTCTATTTTGAACCTAATAAAACCATTTGGCCAAATAGAAAGACTTTGGCTTTGTGGTGCCAGTGTAGGTAAGTTTCGAACCGGGGCCCTTCGTCTGGAAGCGTAGGCCCTTTGTCTGGAGCGGACGAAGGGTCTCCCGCTCAAAATGTTGTAGTTCTCGTTGCTCAAAGCTTAGACTTAATTTGGCTGCAATGTTCCACATTATTTTGCTCCTAACAAAGCATGGTTTGTTCATACGGACACAATGCCAATTTGATATAGCTTTTTAACATACAGTACATGTGTAAAAAATTATTAATATTTGCTATGTAGTTGTTTTGCCTTGTACCAACATTAACGTGCTTATATTTTGTAATATCTGCTTTCAAAAGTGGAATAAGGTTCCCCGGGGTGGGGAATTTGCCACTGACTTGTGGCCCCACCATGGGGCATTTTCACTTGTTTGTGACTCCACCGGGGGGGGCATTAGCACCATTTTTACAAAATTTGTCAAATTCCGGGGGGGGGGGATGGTCACGCTTGGATTTGACTGATGCGTAAGAAAGTAATGGAGACGGAGGTCATCGGAAATAAGCAAATAAGGTATATGAAAGATTTGCTGGAGAAATTTGTTATTGCTAAGGACACTGAGAATGTGGATGCATCTAAATATAGAGCTTTTAAACTCAAGCAACGACTGATGAAAAGTTATCCCCAACTTGTGTTCTGTGTACCGAAAATGAGAAATGTTAGTGAGATTGTATAATTATGTGGAAAATTTGGATTCTTCTGAATTGGTTGAGGAACATATGTCAAATAAGTCTGAAAACAACAATGAAGAGAGCTGTACCATTGATGATGATGATCTGAATTCCAACACAGAAACTGAGGGAAATTCTAAATCTTTCCTTGCTATTCTAGATAGTGGCTAAATACCAACTTACGTCACAATATAATATATGTAATAGTTCAAATACGAGAAGTAGAACTTTACCAGACAAAAGCCAGGACAGCTTATTGTAGAATACATGTAATCTCGTTTTGAGCGTAGGCCCTTGGCCAGGATCCAATAAGTGGGATTTTATTGCACTGATGAAAATCTGGGCTCAAGGATGAAAACATTTCTTTCAATTATAGATAGTTATGATGAAATTATGGATTTTATATTTCCTCCCAATTGATCTTTTTTTATGATGAATTTCGAGTTGGTGCCCGGGACATGTTTCTTTCAATTAGAGGTTTTCCTAGGAGTTTATATAAATATCCCTTAAAGCCCGGGACCAACTGGGAAACATTGTTGCGCAAAGATATTTGTCATATTATTTATCTTACCAATGTTTCGGTTTGTCGTATTGTCCTACCAGCGTCGGCAAACGGAGAAAGGGTGTTTCATCAAATGTTTCTGAATTTGGTAGGAAATATTTTTGCTTTCTGGGAAGCAAATTTTGTTTCTGTAATAAAAGCCAGATGTGGGAGACAGGGAAACATTTGAGCAAATATTGAAAATCACGAATATTTCCGCGACAATGTTTCTTACGTTTGGCCAAGACTTTAGTTTAGTGAAATATTTAATTTGTTCCTTGATCGTGTGAATTGTATGTATATTTATATATTCTCTGTCCTGTTTGATACAGGTGGGTTTTTTACCTCACACAAATTTGTATTGAATTAGGATGTTGATAAGTAGAATTACACGTTAAAACGGTATTTTGAAACAACAGCCAATGAATTGAAGTGATTTAGCATATGAGCAAGCAAAATGTACAATGTGTTTTAAACAATATTTAATGTGTGTGTATTTATTCGTTAATATTACAAGGTTTTATCTCTATTCCGTGATTTTATTTTGTTGTTTTTACGGGGGAAATCGGGGAAAACCCACAGGGAAAATCCATTTTTCTGTCTGCGCGTGCGCAGTGCGAGTTTGGCTGACAAGCGCATGCGTATTTGCTACCAAAACAATGGCGGTTCGAATATTTCGAAGCGCGAAAATAGCAAACTTTGGAGGGATTTTTTTCCCAATTGTGCACCTGTTTCGCTTGGGGAGCAACGGATTCTGATAAAGTAAGTTTTTATCTATTGATTCATGTGAAAATTACGTAGTTCCACGAGGGGTGCAACGGAATTGCATCTTTTGGATGCTCATCCTACGGCCTATACGTTCATGAAGTGAACCGCTGACCTGCAATGAATCGCGGGCTCAAGTCAAAATGGCCGCCAGGTAAGGAGTGGAAACTATGCAATAGGATTTTTTGTCTTGTTTGTTTATTACTATTGATATAGTGTTCTTTGAATTTTGAAACTTAGCGTACTCAAATGTTTCTGGTATATTACCTGCGTATTAGTTGAACCCTATAGCCTGTCTACGGACGTTTTAAAATCCTTAAACGTTTGTGACTTGGGGGCCTTCGGTTTGTTTACTTATTGATGTAGTTTTCTTTGAATTTTTAAACCTAACATACTCGAATGTTTGTAGTATATTACCTGCGTATTAGTTGAACCCTATAGCCTGTCTACAGACGTTTTAAAATCCTTGAAAGTTTGTGACTTGGAGGCCTTGGAGACATAGAAATTTCGCAACGGTTATCATAGGGTCGTATAGTTTTCACACACCAGCACGCATTATAAGGCCAGTGTGAACGCCTGAGCAGGCGTCTTGTTAATCTTAAAACCGGTTTTCCACTTCACCTTTATTTTTCGCACTTCACAATTGTTTCTAAGAATCAAACTTATGAACATTTTCGTATGACCTCATATATTATTTATGTCGGAAAAAGTTGTGTTCGTCGGAAAAATGCTGCCCTTGGCCACCCCTAAAACATGGGACCCACGACGCCCCTGATTTCACGTTCTTATTACAAACCAAACACTTCTAAGTTGGAAATGCCTAGAATTGTGAGCCTACAATATTTTGTGATACATTAATTTGCCTCAAGTTTGCCTGAATTTTCTTGATTTTTTCTACCGTTTGGGTGGCAGGGAAATTTTGTGGGGAAAAAGGAATTTTGGAGATTGTGAAAGGATTTTTGAAAAAGCGGTTGTGGAAGCACTGCTTTATACTTTTTATCCGTGTGAGAAAGACGTCACAGACGCTCGTAACTTTGAGAAGATTGCTAAGGGATCGTTTCGCTAC
This sequence comes from Trachythela sp. YZ-2020, assembly GCA_016169945.1. Classification (NCBI taxonomy): domain Eukaryota; kingdom Metazoa; phylum Cnidaria; class Anthozoa; order Malacalcyonacea; family Clavulariidae; genus Trachythela; species Trachythela sp. YZ-2020. The sequence goes on from JADLSH010000387.1 coordinate 8,486,921, forward strand.
ATGGTCGTTTCGCTACAAGAGTACAAGTCATTTCGCTACACACATCAAGTCGTTTCCGGTTTCGCTACATACATAAAGTCGTTTCGCTACACAGATAAAGTCATTTCACTACACACATAAAGTCATTTCGCTACACACATAAAGTCATTTCGCTACATACAGTACATAAAGTCGTTTCGCTACACACAAAGTCGTTTCGCTACATAGACAAAGTTGTTTCGCTGCACTACAGAGAATTGCCAATCAGTGACACAATGACCCTTAATGTCTAACGATGCCGCTCTGCAATAGTTCCTTGCATTTTTTGGTGATTAATCATTGTTCATTGTTAAAATGTGTGCGCAGAGACGATTATCGAGATATTGATATAGCTATATACAGTATACAACTACAGTAGCCATGGCAACTGGTCATGCTGTGCAAATTTTAAATTATTCAAACCTTCAGAAATGCATTGTATGACCCAGGGTTTCCACTTTCAAGGAAATTTCCTTTTTCAAGGAAATTCTGACCCCAAAAAGGAATTTTCAAGGATGGAAAAAATTTAAGGAAATCTAAGGAAATCTAAGGAAATATTGTCAAAAGTCTGTAAACAGAGTTCTAAACAGTAAAAATATATTTTTGGGCATATTTGGCAGCAATTTTTTTATCTATAGACAATTTAATAACATTATTACATGAAGCATTATAGTGTTTCCTTGGCTCATACCAGTATCACACGGCCCGGGGCCCCGGTACCTTAGCAAAATGCCAACATGTGTGAAATCAAACATGTTGCATGGTCTAGCAATATGAATAAGTCATGAAGCGATCTCTTGCTGTTGATGAAGGTCAAACATCAGAGTCAGACGGCTTCGAATCTGACCTTTCCAATCAAGATGAACCAACCTTACCAATGGCCGCAACAGTCACTGATTGTCACACATTGAATTGACAAATGTCAAAATTCATTACAGCAATATTTCACTGTTTCAATGCCTGTGAAGTTAGCACTATAACACTAAACAGTCTAAAGATAAGTTAGTAGGGCTTTGGTAGGGCTGTAAGCAGTAAAATAACTAAAAGTCTTCTCAAGGAAATTTTATTCCATGGTCAAGGAAATCTAAGGAAATTGTGACACGAAAGTAAGGAATTTCAAAACTAAATAGTGGAAGCACTGGACTATGACCAGTTGCCTTCGCCACTGTACAACTACAATTTGTTAAGTCTTCATTGTATTGCGACCATTTATGCATGATGTCTGTCCAGGACCAAGATGTTTGTATTCGCTGTAAAGAACCGGTCAGAGAACGACAGGAAGGGCTTCAGTGCGATGGCTGCGAAAGCTGGCAACACAGAACGTGCGACAGTTTTATCTCGCAAAAAGATTACCGTGCCGCTGTCAGATGTGGGCATGATATCAATTGGAGTTGCGAAGATTGCCTTTATAATAGGAGCGCAGGGATTCTTTTACCTGTTGCTGAGAGTACGAGAATAGTCGAAGACGAACAAGGTAAGGTTTTCTTACGATGAGACAGATAGCCGGCGAAGAACGGCATGAAACTATATTGCGATACATTCAGCCGTTTTAAAAATATATCGATATTATATGTCTGCTTAGTGCTTGCGCAGTTTGAAGGCACAAACTTCTAGACTTCTTTATTTTATACTTTTAAAGCTAATGCAGAATGGAATTGAACGATTTTATTGTAAATTCTTTCGTTCTTGAGATATAAAAAATAAAGGTATTTTCCGTGAGGTTGACGACTCTGGCTCTACCTTCGATCATGACCGCGCGTTATATTCTGCGAGGTCTCCAGAGAAAACCTGATAAGCTAAAAATGTCTAAATTATTTTATTCGATTCATTTAATATTAATGAAGAACGGCATTGAATATTTTCTCCATTGCTTAAACCATTCCAAAGTTATTGCGGTTTTATTATGAAAATTTCCTGTCGTATGTAGATATGATACACACTAACACAAGCGTGATTACGTCATAAACAGGAAGACAGTGTGGGTGCGGAGTGTTTATGAGATATCAGGGATTAGCAGTAACATGCAAGTGTTATGTTAGGTAACTTAGGTTGAATATAGTGTCAGTTCTTTATGTACTGGCTTTGTGTGTCAGTTCTTTATATACAGTAAAGAGTTATTATTAGTTGGTATTATTAGTTGGTATTATTAGTTATTATTATTAGTTATTATTACGAACGTGCGGTGCCAGTGTGGGTGGAGTATAGCAAATACGGCGGTTGACTGTTGTGTAAAACTACCTGAAAAATACAATGAGAACTTCGACGTTTCGAGCGAAAGCCCTTCGTCTGGAAGTTAGTAGAATGGGTCGGGAGAAAACATGTGCTTTTATAGTGAATACAAAAGCGATCACGTGATAAAAATAAACCAATCAGATGGATTTAATCAAAACAAACTATAAACAAAATATGGAAATAACATCACAAAATATATTAGCATATAAGTAGCAGCTAACAAAGATAACAAGGCAAGAAAGACAGAAAACAAGGAACGAAATATTAGGTAAGGTGAGATGTAGAGTATCTAATGATGGCAGACATAAACAGATAGGAGTTAAATGTAAGAAAGGCGCTCATTAATGCCGAGAGGATGAATGGTGCCAAGTTGGGAAATAAGACGTATTACTACCAGATATGGGACACAGAGCTTGAATTTTCATATCTGAAACACTGTGATTGCCAGTGTTGAAATGTCTGGCAACAGGTTGTTTAGCATCATTTTTTACGACAGCACGACGATACTCACCAAACCTTATCCTTAAATATCTACCAGTTTCACCAATATAGAGCATCCCACATTTACTGCATGAAATACAGTAGATGAGATGAGAGGAGGTGCACGTAGAATGGTGCTTAATAGTGTACTTAGATTTTGGTGCCGAAATTGTAGTGGAAGAATTTATATACTTACAGGTATTACACAACTCCACACCACAAGGAAACGCGCAGGTGACAATGAGTCCTGTGGTAGAGAGCTGTGGACTAGGGTTTCACAGATATTTTTACTATGTCGAAACGAGACTAAGGGATTTTGGTGAAAATGGAAGATGTTTCAGGGTCGTTTTTCAAGATATGAAAATTCTTCCTAATGACATCCCTTACTTTGAAATTGAAGGGATGGTAACCGAGAACTAGGGGTATTTTGTTGTTGAGAACATTAGACACAGCGTCTCTAAGGGTTTCAGATCGGGGAATATTGGAGGCCTTCGAAAAGGCAGCATCTAAGAGAGGGGTTGGATAACCGTGTTGGACAAAAAAGTTTCTCATTTCCTGACTTTTGGTATGAAAGTCCTCATCTTCACAAGGCGAAGGAACTGAGAGAAGAGAATAAACCTTTTAGTGTGGTTGGGGTGGGAAGAGGTAAAGAGAAGATAGCTATGGGAGTCAGTCGGCTTGTAGAAAACAGAAGTAACAAGTCTATTGCCATTGATAGATACAAGTATATCTAAGAATGATACACTGATACCAATGATGTGATTTCCATATCTTGTTTATAGTTTGTTTTGATTAAATTCATCTGACTGGTTTATTTTTTATCACGTGATCGCTTTTGTATTCACTATAAAAGCACATGTTTTACCCCGACCCATTCTACTAACTTCCAGACGAAGGGCCTTCGCTCGAAACGTCGAAGTTCTCATTGTATTTTTCAGGTAGTTTTACTGACACAACAGTCAACCGCCGTATTAGTTATTATTATTAAGTATAAGGTCGGTCATGTGCATGAGCAACTATAGTTTGTCAGAATGTGCTTTGTCAGTCAATCGAGTATTGCTGTATCTGCGCAGCAGATATAATGCTATCCTAAAATATTTCGATGGCAATTTTAGGTTAGAAGCTGGTAACAACCATATTCATACTCAAGTAGATGTAGGGAATAAGGTTTGAGGTGTTACCAAGTCGAAATCTTAAATTTTGAGTGAAAAAATATGATATTTCTAAGCCTCCTTCCCGCGAAATCGCAGTATTCTTATAATTTCAACAATATTTTACCGCACTGTTCAGTTCAATTCTTTAGCCTTAGATTTAAACTGGCGGTGGCAGCAAGTTGCAGCTGTTTGTCTCGGACTGATCATATCAAATTCCTGTATTCGAAATTAAAGAAATATTTAGTTGTCCCTAAAACTCCCTATTTATTATAAAAATAATATATCATTCCCAATGATAACAGGTCTCGTAAGCCATTCTAGAAGTTAGAACTTTAAAAAATTTCCGTGCTTTAGTTTGTTCACGAACAAATACATCACTGTTATTGAATATAATAATATACATGAAAATATTTCTCAATTCTGATTGGCTGAGAGCAGTGCAGTTTTGAGGAAATACAGTGCAGAAAAAAGGAAATATAGTGCAAAAGTCATTTTTGACTAGAAAAAACCTCTTCCTGTTACATTTTTTTTTCATGTTATTTGCATAAAGTATTCCGATTGGAAAGATTCTTTTTGTGTTAAATTTTTTCATGTATATTATTAATAAGTAATAGCATGATTTCTCGTGCAATTTGAAAAAACATGCACTCGTGAGTTTTTCAAAGACCTCAAATAGCACTCGTCCTTCGGACTCGTGCAATTTTGATAGTCTTTGAAAAACTCACTCGTGCATGTTTTTTCCAAATTGCACGAGAAATCATGCTATTACCTATACTAATTGACAAATTGCAAAGCACAATTTATATTGTTAGTTCCATTCAAAAGCCGAATATGTTTCTAACAGTTAACATTAAAATATAAAAATATATATACAATAGTTTCTTAATATAGACAGTCATTTTAGTCAAATGCGTTTGTGTTTATAATTACAGGCTACAGCGACAGACATTAAATTATACAGGCTAGCCTTGATATAGCTCAGTGCAAATGAAATATATAGTATACAACAATATACAATACTACTGATACACAATGTGAGAGTATGGCTTCAAACATTGACTGAACAACAATTCAACAACGATTCAACAATCTTACCTAAATATCATTAAACTCGTATAAATAGCATATTTCTTTCTTGTACTTTGAAAAAAACCCGGAAGCGTCAGGACCTTCGACGTTCGCTCATTGGCTGACTATTTTAGGAACCAATGCCGATAGCCAATCAGAGCAAAGAAGTCTGTCTCACATCACAGAATTATCGGTAATCGTTTGAAGTTAAAATACCGCGATTTCGCAGGAAGGAGGCTTAGAAATCCCATATTTTTTCGCTCAAATTGTCTCAAAATATAAGATTTCGACTTGGTAACACCTCAAACCTTGTTCCTTACATCTATCTGAGTATGAATATGATTGTTAGTAGCTTCGGCCGTCTATAATGTTTATGTTTTAACATTTAAAAAATGTTAATGTTAGTGTTAGCTTTTAGCCATTCAGAGTTGTATGTAATATTTATATGTGGTGTGTAAATAGTGCTGTTTACTGCTCCCATGGGCTATAGGCCCTCATCCCTCTATGCACAATTGTTTAGGAGCAATATTAAAGTTCATACACTAATAGACCTATTGTATTAATTGACCCATGGAAAAGAAGTTACAACTCTTCAATTACTTTATTTAATTATACAATTATGCAAATACGCATGAGCAGATACATGTATGCTTAGCGTACCTATTTTTTAAGTGCGTTGCAATGTGTTGTGCATCTTGACGTTTTTAGGCATCTCTCAGTTTTAACAATATAATATTTGCCACAATCTGTGTAAGTGACTTGGTAGATAGCGCTAAAGCGATATAAGGAAGGAGCTTTGGATCTATTTGATGTGAAAAATAAGATCTTTTTGTCAATTACACAAAACATGATGCCAGCGCAGCTGCTAAATATTTCTTACTTAACAACACATTACAGCTCAAAATAACACTGGATTGACTGACAAAACACTTTCTGATCGTTCAGTTGTCTGCAACTCGTGGAACTCGTTAGCTTATATAAACTGATATATCACTTCGATCTCAACGACAACGTTTTGAGCTCTCGTCTGGAGAATTAGTTGGATAGAATTATCCTATTATTTCTCCTAAAGTCCAGACGAAGGACCATCGCTCGAAAGGTCGAGAAGTGTTATATCGGTTATAGGCTTAAGAGTTCCAGACAACTGAACACTTTATATATCTACGCCGTGGCCAACGCTCAACCCCTCAAGACGAAGACCTTTATTTATGGAAGCACTTTTCATTAAATAACTTAAACCAAAACTGAACAATGCCAGCAAAACATCTGCTAGAATAATTTCCTCGGATTTTTTTCCAAATTTCTTTGGCAGGCGGTATTGGAGGGTACGAAAGGCTGTGAAGGTTAAATACCGCCTGCCCAATTTCGAGTTCGGCTGGGCAGCTGGCTGCCCCGGCGTTATGATTGGTTAAGAGTAATGAGTTCTAATTTTGGACGATAGTCACTTCTTTACCTTGCGATAGTCACTTCTAGTATTAATTCACTTAGTGAAAAAGTAGCGATTGTTATTTACACTATAGAGAAAGCATTGAATTATTTTATGCTAACTTCATTGAAATTGATCATAATTTCGAACGAATGACAACTGTTTCAGTCAAATTAGTTTAACAAGCTGTTTTACTGAGATGACTTTTTAACTAACATTTATTTGAAACATGTGGTCCTGTAATGATTTTATGGATGCATTGTTTTCTAGCAGCCACTGGCAATGATGAGTCAATCGATGAAGAGTTTGTTGACATATTAGTTAATATGGCAAATGATCCAGTACCAACACAAGATAATGGTTCACAATCTAACCATATTCAAAGTATGTATGTTTATAATAAAACTTTCATATTACCTTATTACGTTATTACCAGACTATGCTACGTACATGTATGCCCGCGACTGTGTGAAAGATTACTTTGGAAATAAAATTTTCTTATCACCACCCCATTACCTTATACATTACTATCACGTCTTTGCCATGTATATGCTGGAAGACTATAACAAGTATTTATGTCTATATAACTATGTGATATACTATTGAAAAATGCAACTAATTTTGATCATTATCGTTTGAAAATATTATTTTGCTTATCAAAGGCATGTCACATCAGACTGACAGTTATATTGGTAGTGATGATGCGACCAGTAATCCGTCGGACAGGAATGATGGCAGTGTTGGCAATCCCAGCGAAGAATCTTCGCTGGAAGATCCGTCGATCCATGAACAGCCTGTAAGTTTTGCTCAGACCTATGAGATAGTTGAACACAGCACTAAAAGAGGGAAGCAAAAACTGATCGACAATAGAGGGTACACCTACAGTGTCCAGAGACGCCGAGATGATGATGAAACTACAGATTGGCAGTGCACAGTTCGTGGGAAAGTCAACCCATGTAGAGCAAGGATAATCCAACGTGGAGTTGGAAACTTCGAACCAGGTTTACATAGCCATAACCATCCAGCAGAAGTTGGAGCAGCAATGGTGGCCAAAGTGACTGTTCGTGTGAAGGACGAAGCTGCTGAAGATTTGTTTAAGCCGGCAGCGGCTATTGTTGATGAGGTATGTATATATTCGTGTTTTTTTACCATGTTAATTTAAGGTCATGTTACATGAGGCAATTTTTACTGCACCTTGCAATGTATAACAGCGTTGCGTTGCAAGTTGCAACAAAAATTGCACGTGTGACATCCCCACTTTGCAAGTTGCAACTTGTCTCGCAACGAAAAATTACGAGGTAAGTTGCAATAGAACATTGAATAGTTGAATATTGATACAAATATAATATAACAAAACAATAAACGTTCAGTGGCTGTGACAAAATATTTCTTCTATGATGTTTTGAGTGTGTAAAAAACACCACGTACATTCGTTACACAAAGTTTTCAATTCCTAAGCCCAGATTGTCATCATATCCTTTCAAATTTACGCACTGAATTTATACTTACATTGAAATGACGATTATTTGTTCTTCACTCCAACTGGGTTATACAGACAGGACGCTTTGGGAAATCAATGTATATGTGGTCTTACACAACTCATGAAAACTCGGTTGCAGTTTGTCACGTGTATCATGGCCTTTTCAGATCGCTACATGCAAGTGCATAGGCGTACGGGGTGAAAAATTATTTTATTTTCGAAAATCTACAAAAAAATTTACGTCAGCCCCCCCCCCCAAATTCTGTCCGCCCGTAGCAATTTTACGGGAACCATTGAGTATCATTCCAAAACAAGGGCAGCTCCGAGTATGAATATTGTGCTATATTTATTTTGTGTCACTGATTGGCAATTCTCTGTAGCGCAGCGAAACAACGTAACTTTGTCTATGTAGCGAAACGACTTTATGTATCTAGCGAAATGACTTTATTTGTGTAGCGAAACGACTTGTAGCGAAACGACCGTGTAGCGAAACGACTTGTCGGACTTTTCTCGTGAGGTAACTTTTATCCGTGCCGTGCCAATAATCGTGCGTAGTGTAAACGGGCCTTAAGCTAGTTACTAAGCTAATTAATTCCTGGATGTACTGGATACTGTATCCTAATATATTATATACAACGTTATTAAATTAAAAATTTGAGCCCTACAAAAGGGAAAGTCATGAAAAAGAGAGAAAGAAAACTGGGAGGGTGACAAAAATTGTGCCAATGTGATACAAAACAACACCCATGAACAAAGACAAGGGCATTGAACAAAAATATATTACTAAATACATCCATAATTAATGTGGCTACAATGTCTCGAATGTCAAGATACTCTGACGTTTCCAATTAAGTTAGTATCCTAGTTCTGCTGTTCCACAGTTAAAACCCTGCCCTCCCCTCCCCTGCAAATTTATGGCAAGTCCCTAAGGTCAAATTAAAACGTGTGTTGAAATATTGGGAAACTCGGCAAATTATATTATTAGAGACCTTTAGATTCAGGTTTACCGCAAACCTCTAACCGCCGTTTGACGTTAGCGGTTTGCCGTTCGAACATTTTTCGACTTAGATTTGAAGTCGACTCAGATGATGTTCTTCGAAGGATCTAAACGAGAAGTGAAATGCGCTTTATAAGTCTTAAAGTCTACCGAAGAATCAAGTGTTGATCGCCGCCATGTTGGATTTCGCTCCTCCAAGCGTATCATGTTCGAGTCAAAATAAAATGCGAAGAATCAACTATTTCGACTTCAAATTCGTCTTTCCTGCTAGAATAATAAGTACTGTGTATGCGCATAGTGTGGATACGTGAAACATGATATAAAAAAACACAAATAAACCCTGAGGGAAATTACAAACGTGTAGACCCACCTCTTGACGTTCGAAACTCGCGTTGAAAACCTCAAACGTGGCGTCGGGATAGGGTCACGTGACCCGTAGACGTTAGCGGTTCGGCGTAAACCTTGATCTAAAGGTCTCTATTATTACTCGGCAATTCGGTCTTCAACGCCCCCCCCCAAATCGACATCCCTTCGCTACGGCCCTGCATTTGCCGTTAACCTTTAACGTATATTCATAAAACATTTCCGCAATATCAATTCAGAAATTCCTTGGATTACTTAGAGACTCGACTGTGCAGTACAGATATCTATGTTCGTTTTAGCGATATAAAGCAATAAAACCATATAGGTACTAAGCAGCACAAGCCTAGAAATTCGTGATATTTTATGATATATTTGCGTCTGTTCGACATCACTTCATCTTGCCAGACTATAAAGTTACACCGCCGCTTTAGAGTTTTGTATCCATGAAACAATTTGCGCAAAACCAAGTTATATATACGATTGCTCAGCTAGAAATTAGACTACTTTCTACAGGTTTTAGCTACTGTACGCGTCTTGTAAATTAATATCAACGAGTATATCAGTAGTCATGCTATATATATACAGCGCTTAATCATCTTCATGCATTCTTCAATTATTCCTTCCTTTTAAAATTACGAAATAAGCTATTTGTAATAGATAATAATTCATAAAAATAAGTAGTAATAGACACTTTAGTTTATTATATCAGATTTTAATATTTTGCTGGCATTGCCACTCCGGTGCTCCATGGTCCAGCTTTTACGCTACCTTCAAATTTTTTGTAAACTTAAATTTTATTACAAATACTAGCACCACAGAGACCGGCCCTTATGAGTAGCTTATCCGGTACATCCAGCGTAATTTTCCCGCCATATGACGTCAGCAACGTGCATACAGGGTAATTTTCCCGCCATATGACGTCATTTGCGTACTACGGAATTAGAAGTAATTAGTATTCAAAATGGCGGGATGTGCGCACGATAGTAATTAGTATTCAAAATGGCGTCGCGTGCGTTATATTGGGAAGTGACGTACGTACGTACGCATTGTACGTACGCGTTGTACGTACGCATTGTACGTACTGCGTGCGTACGTGCGCGCGGTATGTGTATGATTGTTACGGTTCATTTTAGAAATGAAACGGCGCATGCTCAGTAACCGAGCACTCTCACAGTTATCTTACATGCTCAAAACACATGCTCGGTGGCCCGATTGCATAGATGTCATACTTCCAAGTCAAAATTTGTGGCTACGATATCGTCAGAAACGACAGATCACGTAGAGGGGGAGGTGTTTGTATCTACCTCCGTAGTACTATCAGTTATAAAATCCGAAATGATCTGGTCCCTGATGATATTGAAGCAATTTGTTTGGAAATTTCTAAACCAAATTCTCGAAACTTTATCGTTGCATCCGTTTATCGTCCACCGAGCTCTACATCTGAGTTTTTCTTAACATTTGAAAAAATGATTAAAATGATTGATGACGAAAATAAAGAACTTCACATCCTAGGAGACCTAAATTGTAATATGTTGGCGAATATTTCTAATCAACCAACTAAAACACTTAAAGGGAATTCTTGAAACATATCAATTATCTCAGCTCATTACTGAGGCTACACGAATAACGACTAGTTCCTGCACTCTTATAGATCATTATATAACATCTATGCCAGAAAAAATTGTTCAGTCTGGAGTAATACACACAGGAATTAGTGACCATAGCTTAATCTATGGTATTAGGAAAATAAATCCTGTTTTAAGTACCCGAAAAAAAGCTAAAAAGGTCGAAGTTAGAAACATGAAAAGATATAATGAAGAGCGTTTTAATGAGGATCTTCTTACCCAATCTTGGGAACAAATTGTACTAAAGTCAGATACAGATTCTATGTGGGCCTGTTGGAAGGAACTATTTCTGGAAGTTCTTGATAAACATGCCCCAATTCAACATATTAGAAAACGGTCGTCTAGTGTCCCGTGGGTTACCGCTGATATTAAAAAACTTATATTTGAAAGAGATAAAAGAAACGTAAAGCAATGATTACTAAACAAAGTACCGATTGGGATGTGTACAAAACATCCAGGAATCTGGTCAATATTGCTTTACGACATGCTAAGGCTGAATATTATCGTAACAAAATAGCTCAACAAAATAATAATGCTAAAGAGGCATGGAAAACAATCAATGATTTATTAGGCCGATCTTCTAATGAGACCATTGTAAATGAATTGAAGATTAATGATTCTAAAATTACTTCTAATGAAGAAATAGCTAATGCCTTTAATGAATATTTCACCAATATTGGCCCTAGCCTGGCTAATTCTATCGACGAATCCAATACCTCGTTTAAAACATTTGTGAAATCTGCTGAATCTAAAATGGATCGTTTTAGGCTGGTGTCAGTGGGTAAAGTAGTTAAGCTTTTGAAAGGCTTATCAAATTGTAAAGCAGCTGGTCTTGATAAAATATCTGGTAAAATTTTAAAAGTTGCTGCTAATACTATTGCCCCATCACTTACGCATATTTTTAATCATGGCTTGGTTTCAAATTGCTTTCCATATGAATGGAAAATGGCAAGACTTGTACCAATTCACAAAAAAGGCCCGCGGAATTTAACAGAGAATTATAGGCCAATTTCAATCTTGCCTTCAATTAGCAAAATAATGGAAAGAATAATGTATGACCAGATATACCAATATCTTAGTGACAACTCTTTACTTTCTGAACACCAATTTGGCTTTCGCAAATTTCACTCCACTGCTTCGGCACTACTAGACGAACAGTTGGTATGTTAATATGGACCGGAAAAAGTTTAATTTGGTTGTTTTGTTAGATCTTAAGAAGGCATTTGATACAATCGACCATGGTATTCTGTTGAGCAAATTAGAACTTTATGGCATAACGGGAAGTGCTCTGTCGATGATACGTTCATACTTATCTGATCGTAATAAAAAATGTCAGTTGGGGGACCTTATGTCAACTGAAAGGCGTGTTACATGTGGTATTCCCCAAGGGTCTATTCTTGGCCCTCTCTTTTTCCTTGTATACATAAATGATCTTCCAGAATGTTTAAATCAGGCTACTCCTCGGCTGTTTGCCGACGATACTAATCTTACAGTAGCTGGTGAAAGTATTCAGGAAATTGAGTTGAACATGAATAGTGATCTTGCATGCATAAATGAGTGGCTTTTGGCCAATAAACTGAGCCTTAATGTTACAAAAACAGAATTTATACTCATAGGTTCAGCTCATAAACTAAACAACCTTGTTACACAGCCAGATCTCAAAATTAATCATAAAAAAATTAAACAAGTCTGTAACGCTACCGTACTTGGAGTAGAACTTGATGATAAATTATCTTGGAATAGACACATTGATAAAGTTGCTAAAAAAGTTACCTCGGGAATAGGAGCTATCAGGAAAATTCGTGATTTCGTTGGTCGAGACACTTTGATTTCTATCTACAATGCCTTAATTAATCCTCATTTTGATTATTGCAGTGAGGTATGGGATACCTTGGGTGTCGGACTTTCAAACAGGCTTCAAAAACTCCAAAATAGAGCTGCTAGAGTCATAATGAACTTTGGAAATGATATTTCTGGACCAGAAGCAATAAAAGCGTTAGGATGGGAAACTCTTGAGACTCGACGAGCCAAGTCCAAAGCAAAAACAATGTACAAGGTTTTAAATAACCTGGCTCCGAGCTCGCTTGCGGAACTGTTTGAACAAAAGAGAAATATTACTCAATACGACCTCAGGGGCTCTTCTACCTCGCTGCAGTTGCCTCAACCAAAAACTGAAAAGTTAAAGAAAAGTTTCTCATACGATGGAGCTAGAGTTTGGAATTCTCTACCTGCAGATGTGCGTAATTCGGATACATTGACAATATTCAAAAACGGAATTCGTGCTCATACCTCCTAAAATTTTTTTTCTAAATTAAATTCTATTCTTCTGTATTCAATTTTAAAATTTATTGCATGCCTTATTTGTCATACTTGTGTTCAGTATAGCGTATCGTAGATGTGGTTCATTGTACTATTTAATATGTATGTAATGTATATAATTGTATAATATTATGTTCTTAAATATGTTATTCACACGCCCCTCGTGGAAACCAGCTTTAAAGTTGACGAGGCTAGCGTGTGACTTTTAAATAAAGTTTTACTACTACTACTACTATAGGGGGTGGTCCAAAATGGTGCGTTGAGCAGATGAGCATTGCGCATGCGCAGTAACCGAGCACTCTCACAGTTATCTTACATGCTCAAAACACATGCTCGGTGGCCCGATTGCATAGATGTCATACTTCCAAGGGTGTATAGGGGGTGGTCCAAAATGGTGCGTTGAGCAGATGAGCATTGCACGTACGCATTGTACGTACCGAGGGAACCCCTACAGAACCCCGAGAGAACCCCTACGAACCCCGAGAGAACCCCTACAGAACCCCTACAGAACCCTGAGAGAACCCTACAGAACCCCGAAGGGCAGAAAAGGCCAAAATGTACGGAATTTTTGTAGAATGTCATAAAGAACAGAGTTAGTTTTGTGTTTGATTTTATTTCACTCCAAGTATTAGATCTAGTTATAGATAACTTTATTAAACACATAATGCGATACTAAGGTTCTTATTGTGGAACAGTTTAATCATCGCTTTTTTCGTCATTGAAACTAATGAGAAACTTTCTCTTATCAACAGCTGCTTCTATAGCTTCTTCTGGATCAAAGTTATCCTCATTCACAAAAGCATCCTTTGTTTGCATGATTTTCTCATGGACTGGATCTTTCTTCAGTTGTTTCATCCACAGGAGACGTTGTATATAAATATTTTCAAGTTCCTTCTGGAGTTCAGGCAGAATATTGGTGTAAGCTTTGTCGGTAGCAGATTGCTCATCAAGACCGCTGTTTACAAGGCTCTCTTTCATTTCCTCAAAAGCTGTATTACTTCTTTGCTTTGCTTCTTCTACCAAAGGCATCCAAGGATCCTCAGTTTCTGATTCATTTTCTCCTTCTTCAGACTCGTCGACTGTTTCCATTGAGCTCTCAGAATCATAATTTGTATTTGTTGAATCATTGTCTTCGGATTCCATTGAATGACTTTCTATTTCTGACATCTCTTGATCCCGTAGTGGACAATACTCCTTTTCGTGTCTACGCAAATTGAAACCACGGTTAAACTGCTTTCCGCAAAATTTGCAACTCATTCCTCTAGCACTGATTATACTAAAATGACTTGCTATTGAGCAGCACGGTACTTTTATGAGCACATGCTTCCTTGCGCTCAATGAGCACTCGGTTACTGCGCATGCGCAATGCTCATCTGCTCATCGCATCATTTTGGACCACCCCCTATACACCCTTGGAAGTATGACATATATGCAATCGGGCCACCAAGCATGTGTTTTGAGCATGTAAGATAACTGTGAGAGTGCTTCGTAACAATGCGTACGTACAACGCGTACGTACAATGCGTACGTACAATGCGTACGTACAAGCAGGGCCGCCCAGAGGGGGGGGCAAAGGGGGCAATTTGCCCCGGGCCCCCAACTAAAGGGGGCCCCCAAATAGAAATGAAGTAAAATATGGATATATATTACTGTAAATAGTCTCTCAGAATGCAGGAATTTGCCATTCTGAGATCCTAGATTTCAAAAATTTCCCGGGGGAGAATGCCATTTTAGTACTGAATGAAGATTAAGAATGCTATTTGAAACGAATGTAATCCATGCAGAAGTTCAAAGGTATGGAAATCAGTTTTCTAAACAAGCACATGCCGCCAAATATCTTTGAGGATTGAGAATAGCGAGGGCCCCAAAGCTATTTTTGCCCCGGGCCCCCAAATGTCTCTGTGCGGCCCTGCGTACAAGGGTACGTACGGGGGTACGTACAGGGGGTACGTACTGGGGGTACGTACAGGGGATACGTACAGGGGGTACAAACTAGGGGCACGTACAATGCGTACGTATTGGGGGTACGTACAAGGCGTACGTACAACTATGACGTCACCTCCCAATATGACGCACGCGACGCCATTTTGAATACTAATTACTATCGTGCGCATAGAGATTATAAAAGAATAGAGGGGGCATCCGAGGATAAATTTAGGGAAAAATTGAAGCTTCCTAATGGGGGCCCCTTGTAAGTCCCGTATGTAAATCCCGTATGTGAAATCGCGCGCCCATTGGCTACATTTGAAATCTCCTTAGCAACGCTTCCTTAGCAACAACAAAATTCATTTTTTGAAAAAGTTTACGGCCCGTCTAAATTAAGCAAAATATTAAGAAAACTCGCCCAAATTCAGCGAAAAACTATTCCTATGTGAGCAAAATTGTCTTTAATTTGATGTTTAAAGATGTGGAGTTGGTGTGAAGCAATGAAACTGCTTAGAGGAACTGGCATTTAACTTAAAAGGCGGGTGTTTTCACTCTGCAGTCTGGGTGTTTCTCACTTGGTTGGTCAACTTTAAATAGACAAAAAAAGGAAATAAATCAATTATATCAGTTTTTAGCAGGTTTATTTTCAATGTATATTAAATATTAACACATATTTAAAATTTTAAGACACATAGAAGTGTTTTTTTACTGAATTTTTGGGAGTTTTTCGTGTATTTTCCCCACATTTTTCCCGTCTAAAAAACATTTTTTTTGTTGCTAAGGCAGTGTTGCTAAGGAGATTTTAAATGTAGCCAATGGGCGCTCGATTTCACATACGGGACTTACATCCGGGACTCTTAAGGTGCCCCCATTAGGAAGCTTCAATTTTTCCTTTTTGTTGACTAACATTTGTCAATTGGATGCCCCCTCTATTCTTTTATAATCTCTATGATCGTGCGCACATCCCGCCATTTTGAATACTAATTACTTCTAATTCCGTACGTACGCAAATGACGTCATATGGCGGGAAAATTACCCTGTATGTACGTTGCTGACGTCATATGGCGGGAAAATTACGCTGGATGTACCGGATAAGCTACTCCTTATGTCGTTCGCAAATCGCTGAACAAAGTATTTGGTATTAATCGGAATGCCATCGTAAACTCCTGGGGTATGTTAATCCTATGATGTGAATTCCTTACTGCACGTCATAATTTTACAGTAAATCAAAGCTAAAAGAGTACGTAATAACATACCTACTTTATATAGTTGGGCATATGTTTAATTTTATAGTTAAAATTAACAAATCTTATCAATATTTTACCATTTTGTACAAAATAATAGAAATATAATTATACAGTGTTGCGTGTTACCATGGTTACAGTGATTGACTCAGTACTTCATGTTACAATAACTTTTGGGGGAGTAATTAAATTGTGTGGTTCGAATAGGCGAGGGGATTCTGCATGCATGTATTTCTAGTTAAGATTTACTCTTAAGTTACTCTTCGCTGTCATATGTCACGATCTGAGATTAATACGAAAATTTGCTCACTTTACATCATTGTAGGTAAGAACTACTGACATCCAGCCTGGACCCAGTCGGTCAATGTTGTCAGAGGAAGGTAAGTTGTTTTGTCTTAACAGAACGTTTAAGCCTACTTCTATTCTACTTCCACACCTAACTTGTACTAGGGAGGAGATGGATGATCAGTCTGGACGAACTTGATTAAAGTTTCGATTCCTACACACGTTCCACGCACACGATTGTAACAATGTTGTCATTTTATCCAGTTCCTAAAAAGCTGTCATTCACAACTTGTCAACAAGTTGTTGAATTGCAGGACGATAACAAGTTGTTGGAACAACTTGTATCAAGTCTGTTGAGTCAACAACCTTGTAGCAAGTTGTCAACAAGCAGTTGACAACGTTGTTGATAACTTGGCACAGGGCCTTTTTTAGCATATAAACTGAGGGGCCAAGCCCTACATCCTTGTTAGGTCCCCTTTCCTTCATTCGGGCACTGACGAGTTCTTAAAAAAGGCCCTGACTTGTCAACAAGCTGGGAACAAGCAGTGCGAACACATCCTGATAACAAGTTGTTGAAACAGCATTGGTACTGCTGCAGTCTGCTGCAGGTTTATTACAAGTTGTGCGCTTTTATACGTGTGTATAGCCTGCAGAGGACGCAGATTTTTCGGCATATTAAGTAGTTACCATAACATGACTTTTCGGAAAATTAGCGATTAAATTCCTTATCCATGCCCACACGTTTACTTCAAAGTACCCCTATTTACAGATAAAACAATTGAGAAGTTCCTTTTCCTAATGGAAAAGGTGCCCCTAAAACGTAGTATATCCCACCAAATCTACATTACTTCCTACGCCCCCACAAATCTTCCCTCGGCTGCTTGGAAATTTAATTCTAATTTCCCTCAATGCTGTTATTTATAATACTTGCTGTGTTTTCAGATTCAAATTCTCAGGTTTCAGAAGAACCTATGGAGTCGTCAGATAATTGGGAAGGTAAGTTGTTTTAAAACAAAATATTTAAGCCAAATTTTCATTTTCCACAACTATACTACAGGGGAGATGGATGAACTGTCCGGACGAATTTGAGCATAGATAAGATATTTAGATTCCTTTTCTGCCATTAATGTTTGTATATTCTACAAATTGGAATTACATTATCGTCGTCTCACATATTATATAATAAATATTATATACATTCCTCGTTATTTTTACTCCACCTTTAAAGTTTCGCTTTAAACACAAACTGTTTAGATTTTTCTGTCTCTCTCTTGCTAACTTGATCTCCAACGAAGGGTCTTAACTCGCTCGAAATGTCGGAATTTTACACACCCTATGTTAACATTTAAGTTGGTAGTAATTTGTTAACCTCTTTTTGCTTTACACAGAAATAGATGCGGTGATTGATACCTGCGGCTGGAACTCGGGAATAGATTTTCAGGTACAGTGTAGATCCCAGGTGCTAAACATGAACTTTTACTGAACTATTATTACGGTATAAGTCCTCTAATAACCCCCCCCCCACCCCCCTCTTTCTCTCTCATACACACATGACTATAACTATCTGGAAAGACGGCTATATTTGGTAAAACTCTCTACTAAATTGAATTTAAACGATAACGTTGTAACTGAAAAATGCAAAACATTGTTAGAAGCGCCACTGCCAAAAATATAAAGGTTAATGAGTGATCGAGATGGTTACAGTCTGCCAAATATATCTCGCCGAAGCTTGAATTTTTGACACATGAAGTCGATGAAGATATATTTAAACAGACAGCAGAACATATCCAGCATACTATTCTGCAAAATATATCTCGCCGAAGCTTGAAGTTTTGACACATGAAGTCGATGAAGATATATTTAGACCGACAGCTGAACATATCCAATATACTATTCTACGGTAAAACTCTGCGATATAATAACTGAAATATAATTAGCATTAAAGTAAACATTAATTCGAGTAATTCCGCCATGATCACAACCCCTTAAAATTTGTTACCGGCTTACCGCTTTCGCTTGTATCGTTGTTAAAACTTCACAGATGCCCAGCATTCAGCAAGAGCATACTCATCATAACATTCTTTTTGAACTTTGTGATGGTCAAAGCCATACAGGAAGCAAAATATTAGCTAACAAGGAATTTAATTTGAACATTCTCTTCGATAATCTCTTGATCGCTTCTGCCATTTTTTATAACAATTTTTGCAACAGAATAGGTTATGGCTTTGAGGGGCTTTACCCAGAATCTAACGTTATATTAGGTAGCGAATCCATAATTCGACTGCAAAATTATTGTCTCTTAAAACAAAGGGAATGGACTGTCTAGCTCGGTTCAGCAATCAGCAGACGTTCGATCGGGAGCTTTCGAGCTATAAGGAGACTGTTTCAAACGGGATTAGGGTAGATCCTATACTGCATTTTGACTGAAATTTTTCCTAAAAAGAGTCTGGTGAAGATTGAATATCAAAGCAAGTCAAAATTCTCACAAGTCAATTGTATATTTTTGTTCAGGATGTTTTCTTGGAATTGGTTAGTGATGCAAGTAAGCTTCAA
The DNA here is from genome assembly GCA_016169945.1 of Trachythela sp. YZ-2020. NCBI lineage: Eukaryota > Metazoa > Cnidaria > Anthozoa > Malacalcyonacea > Clavulariidae > Trachythela > Trachythela sp. YZ-2020. The sequence goes on from JADLSH010000387.1 coordinate 8,506,091, forward strand.
GTCTATGAATTTATTTATACTGTATATAAATACATTAATGCAAGACTTCTTGCGTGTGAACTGTGAATGCCCGAATGTTTTACTGATTTCGTTTAGTCCAATTCGTGGACGTGTGCACCCATGCTCCACCACAGCAGATTTTGTCAAATTCAAGTTCTCGCGTTTCAGAAACAACTACTATATCATATTGTCGGTCTTGTTTAAAAAAAAACCCCGCTGATTACATGCTGGTCGATCATGTGTTAAAACATATATGCAAACCTGGTCAGCGATAAATAACATTTTTATATGAAAGGATGACCAAAGTCAGTAAATAGTTATCTTTTCTTTAGATACTGAAGGTAGAAAAAAGCGTAAATTGTGTTCTTCACCAAACTCGCCTAGTGAGGAGATCGATTTGCCAGGGATGCTGAGTAAGTCCATATTTTTGTTATTATTAAATACTTGTGTTTTATTAATTCTTTAATTACTCTGGTGACCCATAGGGGACAGAGTCGCGTAAAATGAGCGCGTTCTTGTTTCTTTTTCTGTGTCACAAACTTGCATTTCTTCAGCCGGTGACCCCAAACCAAACGTAAACGCATACTTCCTCATGTGCATCCAGTGATAGTAGAACCTTTTTCTTCGGTCACGTGTGTTCTCCATGGAATGACTCTGATATTAGTCAATTGTTGTTTTCCGTCGCCAGAGTGAACGCCTGACCTGGCGTCTTGTCGAAATCACAGCATTCTTTAAAATAAACCTGTTTCGATTAGCGCGTGGAACCAATAGCCGAATCCGACCGGATCCCGGCCCTTAATGCGTGTACTGAGTACAACTATTTTCGTTATTCGAAGTGCAATATTATTTCAAGAAATATAATTTCATGCACTGAAAACTGACGTCCCATAACTTCTTCAATTTCCGCCATCTTTGGCTTCACTTTTTGGCACCGGAGTTTTCTCTCCAGATATATACAGAGCTCACTGGACAGTCGTAATGACGTAATACTATTTGGTTTTAGGTAAACTTACGAGAAGTGAACTGAATCAAATGCCTGATGTAGATTCAACGCGTATACCTAATAATAGTGGAGAGTATGACAGAAAACAATCCCTGTTACAAACACTATGTGTTGACCTAACGAAGACTCTCTCCTGGGCAAAAAGTGCCTTTGCAGATACGTTAAAGTGTAAAGATATACGTTGCCTCTTAGGCTCTTCGTTGATAGACCTTATGGTGTTTACATTATGTTGCAGGTAAGTAAGGAATGTAAACTTTATTTAATAAGAGTAACTCTAATTACAGTAACGTATACTTCCTATAGTGGCCCTCTAAAAAGTTAATGTAGAGATTTGTTAGTTTAGCTTATTTAGTTTGAAATTATAAAGCAGCTTTTTCTTTATATTTCTATTAATCTATTGACTGTATATAGCTGAAAGGTCACCGTGTATAAAGATTTTTAAATATATAGATAAATATAGATAAATAAATAAATAAACAAAATAAATTAGTTGTCGAATTCAAACTAGAATAAGAAAAAAAGAAGAGAAATCAATTTATAATAGTTGCTGTTAGTAAAAATACTAAAATTGTAAAAATCAGTCAATATAATCTTTGAACTTTAAAATTGTCAACAGTGTATTTGGAAGAGAACATGTTGTGTAATTTCGATTTCATTACTTTACATGTTTCGTTCCTCTCTTCTCCGAGTGTATTCCATTGTTTTAATGTGAGTAGAAAAATTTTCCTTTTAATAGATCTGTTAAAATTTTGTCTCTTTCATCACAAGAAGGCAGTACGCGGTTTTCCGGTGAGGGAATAGTGTCACATTCGAAAATAATGGAAATAAGTTGGAATAAAAGCTTGCTGGATGCGCATGACGAGTTTCTACACACACTTGAAGATCTGGAAATGGACACAAACGAGTTTCTCTTGATATACGCTTTGGTGTTTCTCACCTCAGGTAAGAATTTCACAATAATCCAGTTTGTGTCGACTGCGCATTTAAATGACGCGTTCTGAGTCGGCTTAAATTTACAGTTGAACCATATAACATGTAGCTAAGACTGGAAGATTTAGAACATGCAAGTTAAATAATTTTTATAATAGCATATATGTTGCCTTTCGTGTAATGCAAAATAGAGAAATGGATGCCATCCAACATGGCAGTATTCTGTTTACTATGATACTTTATATACTCCTTCTTAAAGCTAACCTAGGTTTTTCGCGTTAAGGCCGGGCTCCAGTTGCACGTACGTACGCACAATTGCACGCACGTATACGTGTTTATACTTTCGTGAAATTTGATTGGTTAAAAACTTGACGGCCGCACAGAAAGTAGAATACAGTTCTACTGTCATACGTACAAAAAGTTAGCCGCGACGATCAAGATTAGCGTTTATTAATAATAATAATAATCATTTTCGAGTCACAGAGCATGCGCAAAATCGGCCGCGCTGGCCGTACGTGCAAGTGAAAATGAGAATTCACCATCGCTTAACGAATGTGTCTTGAAACAGGCCCACCGTTACAGAATCTGCTGTGGAATGTGTTGGTGAGGAACCGATTCTACCCTGTGGCAATTACAGGCGACCTTATGAAAGCATTCCTTCAAGTCCGAATCGAAGAAAGTGAACGAGACGTCATGCGAGTTCATTGGTATAAAGATCTCCAGACGAGAGTGGTAGAAGTGCTCCGATTTACCCGTGCCCTTTTCGTGTTAGCTCCATCTCCGTTCCTCTTAGGGGGAGTAATTAAGCAACACCTTGAAAGCTGCCGTGATAGATATCCCCAGGAGGCAGAAGAGATACTGAAAAGCTTGTATGTCGATGACCTGATCGGTGGAGGAATAACAATTGCTGATGCACATAATTTGAAGGAAACAGCAACTACCATTTTCCAGGAAGCAAAGTTCCAGCTGCACAAGTGGCATTCCAACGAAGCTTCACTTGAAACCGGAAACGAGCCAGTTAGAGAAGAGCAGAGCTATGCTAAGACACAACTCGGAGTCAAAAAAGGAGAGACAAAATTGCTTGGTTTGCCCTGGAACAAAGTTAATGACATACTTGCTATTCAATTTCCAAAGAACGAACTCTCGTCAGCAACAAAGCGCGAAGTATTGTGTAACATTGCAAAGATTTACGACCTTTTCGGTGTGGTATCCCCAACGTCGTTGACTGGTAAGCTGCTATACAGAGAGATATGTGACCGGAAAATTCCATGGGACAAGGAACTTCCTCCGGATCTAGTTACGAAATGGTATGTGTAACAAAACGGGTTACCTGACAAAGTAGAGTTCTCAAGAAGCTTAGTTAATCATCCAGAAGAGAGTAGTGACATTAAACTACACGCGTTCGGCGATGCCAGCGGCAAGGGTCTCTCAGCAACAGTGTTCACAGTGAAACAACCATATCCGGTATTAGCCAAGGCTTGGTGGCTGCAAGAAAGGTGGCCTCGTGATATCACCACTGCGTCAGGAGATGTGTCACGTGCTGAGTTAAAGCCAATCAAAGAAATCCTAGCAGTTGCGGTAGAAGAGAAAAATCCATTTGACGAGCTGTTGGAAAAACACGAACTTTGGAAAAATCATGGCTTGGGTACAGCGATTCATTTCCAATACCAAGCGTTGTAATAGAGAAAAGAAAATATCTGCTCCAATCATTACGGGGGAAACAAAAACAATAATGAATTACTGGATCCTCAAAACTCCAAGAAGGGCAGAACGACCGAAATTCGAAGAACAACGTGCAAGACTTAACTTACAAGAGAACAAAGATGGCAAGCTTGAATGTCATGGCAGAATACAAGGCGAGTTTTCAATATACTTGCCTGATACAAACCTGTTTGGCGAGAAACTCGTGGCTGACGCTCACAAGAAAACGTTGCATGGGGGAGTTGGTTACACTATGGCAAGAATACGGGACACGTATTGGACACCACGGCTGAGACGGCTGGTGAAAAAAGTGATCAACAAATGTAACGGGTGCAAACGATTTCATGTCAAATCATTACCCAATCCACCTGTCGGTAACCTCCCGAAAGACAGAACCAAAGGAGCAGTACCTTTCCAGACAATTGGTGTCGACTATGCTGGACCAATCAGATACCGAAAGAAGACCGAAAAGAAAGCTTACATCTTAATCTTATTCCGGTACAAAACGATTGGCAACAGAAATCCCAAGTGGAATGAGCTAGAAGAGATAATCATCGATATTAAAACCACCTTGAATTCCCGGCCGTTATGTTATGTTGAAGACGACCTCCAACTTCCCTTGTTAACCCCAAATCCATGTTGTTTGGTCAACCAAACCTAATTCCACAACGAGATCCCAACGCGATAGAAGATCAAGACTTGAGGAAACGGGCCAAATATATTCGCAAGTGTAAAGATGCGTTATGGTCGAGGTGGTCCACTGAGTACGTCAGATCTCTGAAGAGGGAATTGTGATGAGGGAACGTCACAATTTAAAACATAACCATAAAGAAATTGCGTTGAAATGTGGTGATGTCGTATTGATTAAAGGCGAAGAACGGAACAGGGGTCAGTGGAGAATTGGCATCGTCTAAAAATTGATACAAGGCCGTGATAAAGTCGTGCGAAGGGCGCGCTTACGAACGGGGAAATCGCACTTGGAAAGACCTGTCCAACATCTATTCCCGTTGGAAGTGTCGTGTGACATGCCGCCGCCAACCCAGAGCACTGCATTGGACGCAGGTGCCCCAGAATTCCGTCCAAAGCGTAAGGCTGCTGAAGCTGCCCGAGAACTGGTTGCAAACATTGCAGCGCAAGAACTTGAAGATGAACTGTACTTTTAAAAACATTCTAGGTTATGGATGAACGTATAAACTGATAAACTTTGTTTGTTGCAATATTTGCAAATTTCTTTGCAAATAGGGAGAGAGTGTCGAGAACTATCGGAAATCGTCGGGATTCTCCGAGGAAAAGGGACTCTGACAGCGTGCGCGATTTGTGAGAATACAAACTATATATTTTCATGTTTTTATTAAATTATTTTTAAAACAAAAGGTGTGACGAGTTGTTGTGTAAGCAATTCGCAGCAGTTTAAATATTGTTTATAATTTCGCTCCCGAATAATTCTCCGAGTCCGACATTTTGAAGGGAAACAGCATGAAAACACGTATGCTGCTTATCGCTATATTCTCACTCTATGGCCACGCATATTTATGAGATACCAATGCCTAAGACTGAATTTATGAAGAGAAGTTTCAAATATAATGGTGCCTTTATTTGGAATACTTTACCTAATGATGCCAGAAAGGCCAATACCTTATATTCATTTAACTATTCCAAGGTCCCGTTCCATAGATTAGGCTCATGGCTTGATCATTAAATTTGATAATTTGTAATATAGTTATATTTGCATGTTCTGTTTTTATATCTTTGGTTTTCTATTCTTTATATATTCTGGCACGCCCCCCATGGAAATCAACATATTGTTGTTGAGGCTAGCGTGTTGAAATAAAATTTTATGTATGTATGTATGTATGTGTGTATGTATACAACCGGATGTAAACAAAATGTAAACACAAGCGCGCAAAGGATCGCTTGCATGATACTCACTCTTTAAAGATTTCAGAATTTAGTCACATGATGGTGCAAAACCTCTAAGAGTTCCTGCGCTTCATAAATACTCCGTAAATTTGCATGAGTGAGATGTATTTGTGTTACCATATTTAAACGTCGCATATGAGTATTATGAGATTTCGTTCTTTTCCAGATTGTTCAGAAGTGGAGGATAAAGCCGAGGTTAGAAATCTCCAATCCCATATCTCGTCATGCCTTGAAGAGTATATGGCTGCTCAACATCGCTACCAACGTCCTAGATTTGCTAGAGTTCTGGTGTTATTACTTGGGCTCAAAACATACAGCGCGAAAGTAAAGGCGAGCTGCCAAGAAATTGGCGGAGACATTGTTTGTGTTCTAAATTTAGAGGGTTTAAATTGGCCAAAACAAATAAGTTTAAAGAAAATATATCATGCACTAACTAATACAGTATAATACATGTAACTTCTGTTGTCATACTTTTATGCATTTCTGGGCTTTCTAAGGATCCAATTTTCAAAATTTTCTCAGGCGAGCATTCCCCCGAACCCCTCCAGCAGTCCAGCATACTAAGTAGTGCTGTGCAAACTCCGGGTTTTTCACCTCCGGCTCCGGCCAAAAAAAACTCCGGCTCCGGCAGAAAATTTCCAGCTCCGGCCAATTCGTGAAAATTCGAAATTTAATGGAAATTTTCAATTTCAAAGTGGAAGCACTATCTTTGTTTTTTATTTTAACACTTATGACTGTCGTCATAGCTGTCGTCTGCATGGCGCGAGAGCGCGTTCTAATTTATGATTGACAGCCTGAGAATGTTTGACAGTAGTTTACAGCACAAATACACCTGTAAGTGCTGCAGGAGTTTTACCGGAGTTGAACAAACTCCGGCTCCGGCAAAATAGGCCAAAACTCCGGCCCTCCGGCGCACAGCACTAATACTAAGTCCGCATTCCGTTGTTGCACTGGCATTGTGCAAACTAGCTATACTCTGAAAAAACCACCCGTTACTTTTATGTACTGTGAAAATATATTTAAAAATCAACCATATTTTATGTGTTTTCCGAAAAGTAGTAAATGCATGCTTTTAGAATTACGATGCATGAATCATGCATCATGCATGAAAACGTTTGTTGAGATCATGAACACCCGGATCCCAAAGAAATGCATACATGTCTCGTCCATCAGTCACAAATTCTGCTGAAACTGCCCCTGCCCCAATGACAAGTCTTCGCAAATCATGGCCCTGTGCACTGTCGGTGTACAAAGAAAAAATGCATGCAGTTATGTTGACAGTGCCAGTACGTGCAACATTCACTTTATAAACTTATAAATCAGAAAAAATATTGTGCTTCCAAAAACCCAAAAATCCAGCTGAACGACTACAAAAAATATCGAGCACCAAAAATTAAATCTAATGGTCACCCCTAATTGCTTGAAATAGAAATAGGTATAACCATAAATAATTAATCTAAAATTTGTTCAATTAAAAATTGAGTTTCATTATGTTTCATGTTTACAGATTTCTTATTGTTTCTATAGCTTAAATATACGGATCTCATTTGGCAAATTGTTCCAATTCCTTGTTTCACACAAAGCCATATATGTTACACTGAGCCTGGCAATTGTGATATAACATAATGTGATACCGAGTTGAACAAAAGAAGGGAAGAACAAAAGCAGAAAATAAGTTATTCAGTAGATTTTCTTGCACTTCACTTGGTTGAACTAGAATACTAGGTTTGGTCATAGTTAATAGAGACAGGGTTTGGAAGCTGGGGGTGTGGCCAAATTATGTTATTGTTCCAGCCTCGTACCCAGGCGCTTTTAAGGAAAAGAATAAAAATCGCGTTCAGCTAATTTATAGAGATCAGTGGCTAAGCTGAGCGAGCGCGCGGGGGTGCTTGGGGAGGTCGCGACGAAGGAAGCGCCTGGCAGAAAATGTACTAAAGATGGCGGCAGTGATTTTTAATATCAATGAATGCAAATGAGAAAATATTGCAATTGTCGTCGCAAACTGAAAGATTTATACACAGTGTTGTATGTTCAGTAAATATTTTTGTGTCCAAATGATGAATGCACTGCGAAGAAAACAAAAAGCATTTTAGTGTACTTCATATATATTTTTTTACGTATTAATTAAATAATAAAACATTGATAATTTGCAATTTAATTTAATATTGTTATAAGTTAAAATTGTACTTTCCTGCCAGTGTCCTGGCTAATGTAATCTGAACTCCCATCTGAATATCATTAATTTGGTTTTCTAAAAACAGAATTTCTGTTTTATGCTCACTGAATTATTCCATGCATGTGCTTTCTGCCATTTGTTTTCACAGAAAGATTAGTATCTATTAAAATTGTACACACACACTGTGATTTGACAGCAGTGTACGTATAGACCATCGATCATTTCTCATACTCAAATTGTAATGAATTCATGCTATGTTTAAAACATTTTAGGGCTACTCCTATATGGGGGCACTCTGTGCTTCACTGCTTTGTCTTTCACATTCGGATTTCAATGACCGACGGGGCCATGCTACTCTTTCCCCAGGGTCCCTGAAAGATATTTTTATCAGGCTCTAAAAAAGTTCAGCAAATAACATTCAAACAAGACATTGAAAGTCATTTGCTGGGCTATTACTGTATATCCATTTTTAAGTTTTCTCAGGTTTGTTATTGTATTAATCACCTCAAAATCTCATACTATATATTAAAGCAAAATAAAACACCCTAATTGCATTATGGTACAAACATTAAATTTATACTATGGCATGCAGACATAATAATTTTACAAAATACAACACATTTGTTCACATTCAGTCATTTATTTCTGTTTTGTTGGACCTGGAAAACATGCTTTAACTGTTCGAGTGAGAATGTTCTTGTTGGATGTCAAATCAAGCAAATCCATCACGACTGTTTCACATAAATATTTGATTCTTCATCAATACTCAGCGACATGTTCTAGCTCAGTTGACAACTTATGCCTTCTCTCATCACACTGGGAACTGGACAGATTGTAAGCTAAAAAGAACACAAAGCACACTGTTTGACCCATGGGTTGTTTACATGACAATAGGGTGATTCTAGCCACAAGGTTACCCTGGTAACCAGTAACCCTATAGTCTATTGTGTGTTAGGGTGATGCTAGAGATAGGGTTACTTTGCAAAAGGTCATTGGTTTTCTCTACATAAGCCATGTAAAGACATCCTACCTTAATATTCACTACGAATGTGACTGATGTCAAAACAACAAAGACGTCATATGATTAATATACATACATATCAACCCGACAACTATTTTAAACAATATCCATGCCACTTTGGCAAGTTGGTAGCAATATAGCCTGTTGGTAGGTAATGTGACCCTACCTCATGAATATACTGGTTATTTTCGGATGCTCTTGGTAACCATGTTACTTCAGTCAATATCAAGAAGCACTTACAGATTTTTAAATGAATACATAACAAAATACACAATGCCTATGACTATATTATTATAAAATAATAAAAAATAATAGTAAAAATTACCTTGAACATCGAGTTGTCGAAAGGAAGTATTAAGTTCATCGTCTGAACTAAATTCTGCATATAAAAGAAACTTGTTTTAGCGATACAAATTTACCAAAATCGTAGACTGTGCCTGACAGTGATCAAGCATTCAATTGTTATTGTCAGGTGAGTCGCACCTCTTAGAAGATGCCATTTCATTGGCTGATGAAAATTCAGCGGTGGTCTTGGTGGTCTCCAATCAGAGCAACGCAATTTAATCACGTGTCTTAGTGAATTTTATTTTCGTAGTACCGGTAGTTATTTTAAAATAATAAACGAGCTAGCTAAAAAACTGAGCTTTTGTACGATTTATATATGATCAAGTGAAGACTATGAAGATATGAAGACTAAAAGAGCGGTAAATTATAAACGGAATTTTTGTGCTCACATAAACGGTAAGTGTTGTATGAATTACTATCGATACTAATAAAGATAAAAAAATCCATGTAAAATTACTTGACAAATCTTATACTATAAAATTCATAATAAATACACTTTAATAATGATCTATAAAACTATACGATAAAAATGAAGGAAGATCCTCAAAATTTGAAAGAGTATGACATCAGTGGACGGAATCGACATTTCCTCATAAATATGTGATCTAAATTTATACAAAAGTTACGTTCTGATAACTGCTCTGTTGCGAGTCCGAATATAATTGCGTTTTATGTTCAACAAAACAACTGGGAATTGTTGTTATATTTAGTACAAAAAACCCTGGACTTTCAAAAATCCAAAATTTCAGTATCGTACACTTTTTAGGAATGATTTACCCCTTGAATAATATGTAGTGTTGGAAATAGCTTTTCCGCTGTCAAGATCCGATTTTAAAGCAAACATGCAAGGCAATAGCAGTCGTCGAATTTGTCGTCGACTTTATGCGATTAATAGGCAATGATCATGCATAAATTAGAGGCTGATCTTGTAATCCATGTTATATATAGGAATAAAATAGGAATAGCTGTATTGAACTTGTTTGTGGCTATGGATTTTATGCTTTTTAATAACCAAATTTATTTGCAGTATCTAAATATAGATATTACCACAACCACTGACAGTCTGACACTTATGAAATAAACATCGTGTGAAGATGGAGGTCTGATTTGTCCCCGTGAAATAGTTGCATGATACTATACCTCAGACCAGGCCAAACTATATTTAATACCGATATGTATTTGCAGAAGATGGCTGTTAATTTCAGGATTTATAGAACAAGGCAAAATGTGGTTTAAAATTTACTGCGAGAAGACTTTAAACTATTATAAAGATGCGAAGACTTGCACGCTTTAAAACATTTGCACGTTCAATGCAAATATAAACGGTAAATAAATTCCATTGATATTTCGACGTTAAAACAATATTTTTTATCTAATATATAAGGATTAAGTGTACGTAAACTAGAAGATAGGCTGGTATCAAATGCAGAATGTATATGCAATTTTTAATAAAAGTATAAAACACACTATAACAATTATATTACTTATTAAAATACTTGTCACTAGACTTATTAGTATATCTTGCAATGCAGAAATGGGCAGTATATGATGTTAAGTTATAAGCATGAATAATAATATAGGTGAGATTTTGAAGAAGCAGGTGCTATGGCAATCATATTAAGTGAACGTTATGAGCAAATATATATGATTCTGAATCAAACTACCTGAAAATAGTCGAGAGCTTCGATGTCGCGATCTGAATATTTTTTGCAAAAGTTATTTCTTTTTAGCGTCTAGCTACCAAAGATTTTTATATTTCAAATATTTGTTTTACTGACACTGAACAGTACTCTTTTTATTTATTTAAATTTTTTTTATATAATTTTTTTGCCCATATATCATAACATTATATTTACATATATAGTCAACCAAATTTAAGTAAGATATATGTAGGTAATATTTATAAGTAATAAAAGAAAAGGAAAAACTATTTATGTACAGAGTAAAGTATATATATATATATATATATAGTCAAATCTGCAGGCATGCATGTTTCGCCGTTCAACGGCTCGTCAGTGCAGCTTGTAACGCAGTCTAGATGCGAGTGACTTCGTATTTATACACCATACTCTTGCCCTCACCACAGAATAAGTATATACCAGAAGTGTAACTTCATAGGGCTTTCGTGTCCTCAAATTTCCCAAAATGTACACGTCATGCACACGCCATCGTGCTTGCTTGTAAGATGGCGACGTTTGATAGCGTCAGCACGAACAACTTTTCTATCAGTGTTTTGCATTTTCTCGCAGCCTTTCTGCCATTTTAGTAGTAATTTGTTTAACTAATTGACATACATTGCAAGGCCAATGGTTTTTTTCATTTCCGCAAATGTCAAGGCATTAGGTCATAGAATATGATTAGGTCAAAGGGCATGAAAGCAATGACGTAATAACAAATGACGAATATCACGTCATGCACACGCCATCACAACTTGCCAGTAAGATGGCGACCGCGGGACGAGCTTTTTACAGAAGATAGACATCTGTTCATACTTAATCTGTGCCCTCACCAAGCGCATGTGGTACAATACTCAGACACATGCGCATCCAGAAATGCGTGAAGTGTCTTGGGGCCAGAGTGCTCAAACGACCACAAGGTTGGTTGCAAGGAATATATTCATAAAGTGCTCTATGCTCCATAGGCTCCCTGTCCAGAGCTTGGATAAAATAAAAAGAAACCAAAGTCCGTACCACAGATTAAGGATATATATATTTCATCTGTGTCCGTACACAAAGTCATATTGCATATAATCTCAACTACGAATATTACTGTATTAAGTATATAATTTATAAACTACCTCTCTCCGCAGAGGCACTGAACAATTATAATTATGTATTTTCACTAAATATTTAGCAGATTTATTTAGATGAAAATACGAGTAAATGGAGGTTGTTGAATGACAGTAAATATAGAATATACATTTTTGGTACGTTTCGTTACTGAAATTTACAATTATTTTATCATTTATGAACAGCTGTACCGTAGAACTTGATATACGATATATATATGAGTAAGGAATGTACCATAAGCATGGAATGTACCAACAAGATTGTTCATATAGGTAGATTGTTCATATCTGACTTGTTTTACAAATATATTTTAAAAACAGCCATGAGCAATGACAGATCTTTTCCAACCTGTTTGATGAGATAACGTGTGTTGACGAGCGTCATGGCTGTTTTTAAAATATATTTGTAAAACAAGTCAGATATGAACAATCTATATGAACAATCTTGTTGGTACATTCCATGCTTATGGTACATTCCTTACTCACATAATGTGCAAGTAATGCACTTAATGTCTAGTCAATCGAAACCCCTGACCTCCCGAGTGTTAAAATCCCAGCCTTAAAATATTGTCCATTTGTTAGAATGCCGGGTGTTGGGATTCAGGTTAGCAGGAACATTCTTAAAATTTAATGAGACATTTCATATTTATGCCTTCCGGAAAAACTTTACATTCAGAAACCACATTGTTTTAAAGTTTTAAAAATATGTTGAGTATTCATTTTTCTGAGTGGACATATTCACTGACCAAAAAATATTTCTAGTCTTTGAACATCTCCATTCTGACTGTGTTTCATCTATTATTCATTTGTCATGAATGTATTTTTGCATAAAATTATGTGACTTATATATCTACTACAATTTTCTTACAACAACCTGCTGATCTTGATTATTGTATTTTACCATCCTCTCCTTGCTGTCTAACTCAATTCAATTTAATTTTTAATTACAAATCGTCCATGTAGGTTTCTTTCAATATATTGATTTGGTTGAATATTTTCTTCCAGACGACGTTTTTGTCCCAGAACAATAGCTTCATTTTGGTAGAAATCCATAAGGAAGTTGAAGATATAGTGCACTTCAAAGGATTGTTGACATGTGCTTCTTAGCCTCTTAATGTTTTTCCTGTTATTTTCAGATTCCTGCATGCTGGTGGAAATGGTATTTGCTTGCTCACAGAGGTTAATGTTATGGAAGGCACAAAGTGGTGATTTATGGGGGTTTGTGGATGAATGAAACCGATCACCTAAAATGAAATGGCGTTGTGACCCTGTTACTGGATGCTCTCCAATACTCAGATCTTTTTCAGGCTTCTTGTTTTCGTCAAGATCTCGAAATTCACAGGTAACAATATCTGGAACATTGAGATTCTACATGACAATACAGAAAAAGCAGATTAATTAAATGTTGTTACAGGGTCTTCCAAAAAGGGTGGCCCCGATACATTTTGTGGTGTTGCTAAATAAGAGCACCAGAATGCTTATTGCATTCATTCCAGAAAGAAAGTTTTGGTAAATATCATGCTGTGCATGGAGCATAATGCAACTCTATTAAGAATGTACATACATTACTTGGTGACTTGTCCAAGGTAGGTTTTTCAACACACCCACAGTTTTCGCCCCACAAAGTCTGTGCTAGCTCTTTATCACGCAACTCCAGATGTCTGCTCAAACCACACGCGGAATCACATATGAACGTTGTTGGTGGGTACTTTAATGACAAATAGAGATCTGCAGCATCACGGACAGATTCTGTTAGTGTTAGCAACTTGGAGGAAACTGTACACTATCAGAAAAACAAAAAAATAATCATACTTGGGTTGTAATAAACAAATTGCAATTTCAATTTTTACTAGATCGCTTCACCTTATTCTTGAAAAAATAGATCTATTTTGGTTTTACATGTAATAGTAGTTATATTAAATGAGGTTGTTTCATTTGGCAATTGCCAAAACAATATTAAAAATGTTTAAATGTGTTACTCGTGTAGTACTAAAATGTGGCCACATTCAAATGTCGCACTTATGATTAACCCATGTGCATTGCATTCAGCACATGAAAAGTTAGATGTTTGAACTGGATCTTACATGACTTACATTTTAATATGGGTCTCCAGTGAAGCATGAGTAAAGTGCACACCGGTATGAATTCAATCTAGATGATAGTGTTATATGATGTTTTGTGATTCAATATTGAATTTTATGTTTTGATTTTATTGCAGTACTTACACCATGACGACAAACTAAGTGATAGAAGCCACCAGTGCATCCATTGGACCGATTATAACCATGACATGGGCATAAACCAACAAGCATAGAGGAATACAATGACTGAATGTCTGAAATCAGCAGTGACTACAAAAGTAAATATTTAAAAATCATAAGTATAAGCTGATGTAATACACTGTCAATATATATCTCCATAAATTAGGTGAATTCTGATTTACGTACAGAACAAATAGCAAAACACGATTCAAACTATTTCACATCGTCGAACATGACTTCATCGCGACAGTTACGTGGTCGTGGTGCGAGTTGGCCTATTAACCGAGTTGGCATGTTAACCAAGTTGGCTAGGTTAAGTGAACATTCTTTTCAGTTGTGATTATACATGGAACGGGTTGGCCTGGTTAACTTGCCCAGCCCGAGATAACTTTATTGTAATTTTCACTCATTGAGTGATCTTTGTCAGGTATTAGATCAATATATGGCCGCATGTATGAGACAACTCAGCAAAATGCATACAGTTGTAGAAGAACCATCCCAGCCCTAATCTATGTTGTTGAAATTTAGAAAAAAAGAGAAAAATATTAAATAGCTAAACCAAATTAATATTTCACTGTGCCATTTGATTTAAAAGCTATACGTCGTGAGATCGGAATTCTCCTTAATAAAAACGCCAAACGTTGTATAGTATTTTAGTAAGTTTATGAAGTATGATTTATTTAGAGGATATCATGAATATATTTGACAGGCTTAATGGCTAACTTGCCTATTCTGTTACGGACGTTATTAACTATTATTTCTATTTTGTTAATGAATTCACGTCATTTGTTATTTTTAAATAAGATTATCAAACTCATTAATAATTCATGAAGAAAATTCAAAAGAAATGAATGTTTAATCAATGTCTGTAAATCAGATACAGATTTCGTCTTGATTAACATAACCTTTTCGTTCAATTTTCTCAGCTAAAACAGCTTATATCTTTAAAATAGTCGATAAACATGAACATTTATATGTATGCGTTTGATACCCAGGCATTAGTGCAAAAAAAACCTGCCCAAGGAAGATGGGTGCAGGTAAAAATAGATTTCAATTAAACAATGTACATTTCCAGCCATCGAGTGAAACTTTTATAGGTGTACAAAAAAAATTACTCCATCTCCGAAAATCGCCTCCCCCCCGGTCCGTCCCAAACGGAAGGTGGAATACAAAACGTAAAATCATCTGCTGTTATCTTGAGTAAATGAAATGCAAAACAGTTGCTATGACTACAAACACATACCTATTTGCTATATTGATTTCAGATAGAGCAAGCTTAGTTACCTTTGACTTTCCACTGCATGTAATATTACAAGTTTTGCATATTTGAATGATCATCTCATGACTTATGTCTTTAATTGAGCTAATATCAACCTCTCCTTTTGTGATAATTTGATGTAGCATGGCAGGGTCACCTGTTGACAAGATTAACGCATAGTACATATTTATTTTGAAACAGCCAAAAAACTAATGACAACAAACCCTGTTCATTTATTACAAAAAATTAACACGAGATTTTACTTAAGAAATTGCGCCATATAGGACGGATACATCAGGCCTGGCCGTAAGTATTTGGGCAGGCGCGCGGCATATCGCGCGCCATATTAACGTCAGGCGCGCGATTAAAAAAACGGTAAAAATTACGCTTATTGGCTATACAGACTAGAGTAACATTCACAAAAACTGAGTAAAAATGTATGTAGAACAAAACAATTTTAACATTGGAGTTTAGATGAAATTAGTATAGGTACTATATAAAATGTTTGTACCAGTGAGTACGTGTATTTACGATATTTACAAAGTCCTCGTACTTAAACGTCAATGAAAATGTCAACATCGCTGTCCTCTGACTCGCTTTCCGACGAGCTTGACGAATCATCGTTATCGTCAATGGTTATGGCGTCTTTCTCAATTCTACGCTTTTTTAACGGAGTTTCTTCATCCACGGTTTGTTCCGGCAAAAATTCATTTAGAATAAAAAAACCAGACGCGCGATTTCATACTCTTAAAACAAACGAGGCGCGCGTTAAAAGGCGCGTCTCGATGAGTCAAGGCGTGTGCGGAGGCGCGCGCGCGCGATCGCGCACCTCAAACGGCCAGGCCTGATACATGCTGATGTTGAAGATTGCCAATTACGCGCTATACTGTACTCTGTTGACAAGCGAAATCATCTGCCGTCGCATGCAGGACAATGCCAGAGTAAGATGCATTGTGCATGGCTTAATGTGTTTAACATGACTCGCTACATGTTTTGAAATACTGAACATTTATGTGGGTAACTAACGGCAATATTATCATTGAAGTCTAACTCAGTCTCATTCAGCTCACCATCTGGTTGTTGATTTTCTCTGAGGTAAACACTTTTCTTTTCACTCTCTGTGTTGTATAAGACTGGGCCTACAAGTGCTGGAGCCATTATTGGAGGAATTGAGGAGACGGAGACTTCAAATTTTTCCGCACATCGAGTTAGGACTGTCCTTTCCAACCACCTCCTCTTTAGCCTCTGTTGGAAATCATGAGGGGTTAAGAGGGAACGTTGGGTGTTGCTGACATCTTTAACATATTCGATCTGATAAAGTAAGAACAATTTTAAGCTTAATAATACTATATTTCTTAACGGTTTTTTTCTCCACATGAGAGCAGTTTTCAGCAAAGTGCACTCCTTTAAATAGAGTACCGTAAACATGCATGGTTTCTTGACCAATGGTTACGGTCTATATTAAAGGTAATCAACAGTTTTGCCATCAAGCATAGTTAGGTGGAGGCAATAAACATCCCCGGTATTCTTGAATTAACGTACTGCATCTAACAAACAGCCTATCGTACAATTAACAATTCTGGCTTGATGGGGTCCAACCCACATCACACATTTATATTTTTGAATATTTCTTTCAATTGTAGGACGCATTTGTTTTCAACTTATGACATGAAGTTATCAATAAGTTATTGGAGTACTAATGTTCAAACGCGATTCTCAAAACAATAATTTATGTGATAAATCATGAGAAAAACTCCAAGGAAATCAGCTAGCGATGCGTAATTTGGAAAAGTGATAATAAACGCTCATTTTTATAAAATACTGACTTGTTTGAGAAGTTATATAGCTATAATACACTCGAATATATCATTTCCAAACGCTTGCCTCGTTTTCTCCCTATATATTTGGAAATGACATGAAATACTATGACTGTGTCTATATGTCATGAAATGATTAGAGTTAACATGTTGACTATTATCAATTGACCGTACTTGGTTGTTTGTGCAGCAGTTTTTTTCGTTGCCATCTCCAAGTACCACCTCAGGACAAATCCCGCAAATTCCACAAATGGCGGTGTCCAAATCTCGCTCAGTCAAAGCTTCAAAACAATAATAGCCATTGTAAAGCATTTTTGCCAAATAGTTTAGCTGGTTTTCTGTGGGAAGGTTCTCCTAAGAAAAAGAACACTGATATAGAAATAACGTATAAATATTAGCATTCAAAAGGTTCTGCCGCATGTATTAACAACCTCAATTTAATACAAACCTGATCGCAATCTTACTCTTATCATAATCCTAATCCTTGTGACGTCATTTGAAGGTGTCGGAGAAAATACACTCGGAATTTCGGAAGCTGGAGTCGGAGTATGACGTCATAAATATAGAAAACACGGAGTTTCAGCTTGGCCTTCCACGCGCGGGCGAGTAACAGGCTTGTTCGGAATTTTGCAGGCTGTCCGTTTGGGAAAATATCTTAACTGGCCCAGTCTGAACTGAATCCCGGTCAACCTAAATCCCCGACAAACTACCACCCTAGAATAGACAGGCGGAAGCGAACAGGCCAAGGAACTAGTATAGGCTGATGGAGTTTAAAATATTAAAAACAGAATCTAAAGAAAAAATGGGAAACACGGATTCATATGGAAAATACGGAATCTGACGTAAAAAGGATTGGAACACACGGACTTTAAAGTATTGTCAACGGGAAATATGGAAAAATATGGCGTAAATATGAGCCTGAACATATCTTCAAATTTCGGTCGTTTCAAAGGGCGACCTACTGTATTGTAATGGCTAATGCTTCATACAACTAAAATCAACGGGGAAATATGTGCAAGGTGTAAACATGAACAACATAAACAATTCTAGTTTGAATATATTTCGACTTTCTTAGGCTTGTTTTTCAATAATGCTTTATACACGGTTAATAAGAGTAACAATTTGCACAACATACAAGTAACAAGGAATTTCGACGCAATCGTATGACTGGTTTTGCGCAATTTGTTTTCCGAATATATCAGTCTTGAGCGCTGCGTTATAGCACCAGCTTTGAAAAACAGAAATTATAAAGATAATGTTCATGCTCGTATTTACGCCAGACTCCAAATTCTCCATTTTTTGACGTTGACAGTACGTCATAGACTCCATGTTTTCCAATCTTTTCCCTTCAGACTCCGCGTTTTCCATATGATTCCGTGTTTTCCATATTTTGTCTGACGTCAAACGCCGTGTTTTCCATTTGACTCCGTGTCATTTGACTTTCCATTTGACTCCGTGTCAAACTCTGTGTTTTCCATATTAATTACCATGTTAATTTCCATGTCACCATGTGACCAAAGTATAAGCCCGTTCACACAAGACCTGAAAGTCCCTAATGTCACTAAGACGTTCTTAATCACACCCGGCGAGATGCTAGGACAAAAGTGCCAGACAGCCTGAGCCTTAGGAGCGTTAACAACTTGAAACTGTAAGATTGAAAGGTGATAAGCTCACATTCGCGCTTCCTCCATAACGGTCGTCACAACAAAATATGGCAGGAAGGCGAACTTTTAGTGATTGCAGAAATATATCGACATGGACATGGTGTTACACAACCTTTTGCCCCGGCGCATGCATGTATACGAGCCATGTAGTTCATGGCAGCCAGCTAAACGTTCAGGAATTACAATCAACTCAGAACTAACCTGCAGTGCCTTTAACTTAAGGATTCCAGCTTGGCTTCTATGATATTGGTAAGTGGATGTCCACGTTTGAAAAACGATCTCATTTCCAGCAAAATGTCCAAAGAAACCAATATTTTATCAGCTATGTTAAATAGTCCTAAGGTAAAATAAATAATATATAGATTTTTGCAACCGATGGCGCTGTTATAATATCGAAAAATGTTTCTTTCCTTTCAAAACTAGTAATGGACTCGTCTCTATAGTGGCTCTAGCCTTAGGCTCTAGCTAACACATGAACGCTATAGATTCCTTTTCCTTAAAAAGAATCTACTTTACAACCAATTTGCGTGCAATTATAAGAATAGTGAGGCTGAAATTAGTAGCATTATTATTACCATTAATTTTAAGAATATATTGGATTACTATGCTTTACTGATGCAATCTCGACTGTGATTGGCTAAAAACCTACAGATAATTCTCAATGTCGTGCCACCTACACGACATTGAAAATTATCTGTAGGTGACGTAATTTTTTACCGCTACTTTTTCCCTACAAAACTCTCTAAAGGCCTCAATAAAACAATTATTGAATTCGGTTTTCGCATGATATCGGGAATTATCCAGCCTCAGTTTGCGTTCGGCAGATAACGCAAACTTCGGCTCGATAATTCTCAATACTGCTCAACCTCATCCAATAATTGTTAATTAATGGATTGTACATTTGACTATTGCATGTGACAACCGTAACTGAAATATAGCTGTACTTCTGTAGGTACTTTTGTACCATGAGTAAGATCATTGAGATCGAATAGACTTTCTCAAAATTCTATGAGAATGAAGATAAACTGTTCCTCGCTTTACAACTTATAAATTATAGTTCAATTATGCAAATATCGATGCATGCATAGCCATATTTGAGACTTCTATAGCTATGAATTTGTGTAACCCTGAAAACAGAGTATGCATGCTCACAAAAATTGCCCTGTACGTGACGTTTGCACCCTTTGCAACATAGTCACATGCATGCATTGCCTTTCTTTATCTGCATTCCTGTAAACATGGATTATATCTTATTGGATTCTTCTGAGCCCAATATGGCAAAATATTAAGTCGAGACTTCAATATTGGGCGAGACCGAAAGCGACTTTAATTTTCCAAACCCTTTTCTTTACTTTACTTTACTTTACTTTACTTTACTTTACTTTACTTTACTTTACTTTACTTTACTTTACTTCGCCATAGCGTTTGTTTTGTGTTTTGTAAAAAGGTGAGTTAAACAAGAACAAATCGGCGATGAGCTCAGTACTGTTCTACGTGCTCCTGTTCTACATCGCAATATGTTGGACAGGCACGTGACCCTATTCAAGACATGATTGGTCAATCGTATGTGAAAGAATGTGAGAGTACGTATAATATAAAACTCACCTATTTGAACGGTTTTCGACTGATGCATTGCCTTGCATAGTGAATTGCTGCACAATTTGACAAATAATTTCACTCTTTTAAATGGGTTCAGTTCTGTTAAAAGGTAAGCATTGTCTTTACTATTTTGACCAGGATGTTGTCGTGATGCTGTAAGTGGAGACTGGCAAAGTGAACAGATAACTTCAGCAGGCTCGCAGGAGTCTGGCCAACCCGTCCCAACGTCTAGAATGGAAGCAGCATCTCTTTTTAAAATACCTTGAATAAGTGAAGATGGAATTTCGTACGGCAGGGATAAACTCATAGCAACATCTAATGTACTTTGTCTTGACAAAGGTGTGCCACCGTCGACAGTGTCAGTGCCGGTTTCCGAATTCCGATGTTCGGCCGTAGACGTTGTACACGAGCTCTGGTTGGGCTCTGCCTCTGGGCTCTGATTATGTGCTCTGTCATCATGGTTATACAGCAAACAATAAAGTAAATGCAAGTGTTGACAGGTCGAGCGAACTTTTTTTTGTTTCGAATTGCTAACAAACGTGCGGCAACTTTTACTCGTGCACTTGTATAATCTATTTGCTTCTGAAATAATCTGAACATGACAGTATTCCATTGTGTTTGTTGACGTAGGTTGTCCGAAAATTACTAAGGACGAATCCGTGACACGAGCAACTGAAGGATGGTTTTCCGGAATGCATTTTAGTAGGTCGGTTAACAATGCCTTTGCAGATAGATCTCCTGAATATGCGGCTATACTTTCTTCGTTAAGATGATAAACAACCAAAGGATTGTTAGAAGGGAATTGTTCGATCGCATTGACATGTTTGCACTTAAATTTTTCAAGCTCTCCAGTTGCTGAATACGTAGCTCGCAATACTTTACAATCTTTGTGCAGACATATCGTGTTTTTACCTTCTTTAATGACAAAACATCGATCGTCCTTTGTACTGGTCTTCACCGAGTAAATTCCTTGGCTGATGCGAACAACTTCAGGATTACATTTTTTTGCACGTTTGACGTTTTTTGGTTGAAACGTACCACCTAAATTAAAACTACAACTCGAACATTTCTCTGGTTTGTATCGACAAGCATATGGCTCTCCACAGTTTGAACACGTTCCTTTTCCTCGCTTACTATTAGAATTCGTAGATATGTTCTTGTTTTGATCCATCACTGTTTACGACTACCAAGTATTATCTTATTATATATGCCGCCCGTAAAGACCAGAGTCAGAAAGTCTGCCTTAAAATTAAGTATTCCGTTATAACGTATGAAACTGGCTTCCTTAAGGTGACTCGACACGATGTAAGTCCGTTTTCCACTTCAACTGTATCGTAACGAAACCGTCTTTTCTCGAAGTTGTTATTTCAACCGTAGGTCTAGTGCTCACGATTCACGAAACATGCAAGAAATACGCCGATTACGATACGATGCGGTTGAAGTGCGAGAAAACAGCCTAGCTTATATTATTAGGTTTGTTTCCATTCATCATACGTACGTAATCTAAGATGCTTTGGAAATCGTAATGTTTGCTTGATTTCCAAATCAAAACACATGTCATAGACTTCATAGCAAGTAAAATACTTTCTTATTCCCTATTGTACGTCTTATAGAAAATAATCTATTTCCGAAGTGAGCTAAGTCCTAATAAGATGGTGGGTAAGAGGTTATACAATGACTTTTCTTTTCTGTTCGTTTATCTTGGCCAAGGGCGAAAATCCATCTCAAAATGTGAGGGGGGCGTGAGCCTGCTAATAGTTACGGAAGCATGTATAACACGTTTAACGTTTCCAGGCCGGCATTTCCGCGTCATTTATATACATTTCCCGACAGGAGTGTAACTTGCATAGGCGTACGGGACGTGGGGGCAGGGGGGGCACCTGCCCCCCCAAAAATTTGGAGATTGAAGTAATTCGGGCAAATGGTTCACGAATATTCGGGCAAAAAATAGATATTAGTGAATTAATAAAAACAAAACAAATTTATAATTTTACAGCTGTTTTTATTTATATCGTTTGTTGTCTTGTTGACAAAATTATGGTTAAAAATCTATAAAATCCTAGTTTTGGAGTTAAAAAGAAATTAAGTTAAGAAAGTTTCGGGAAAAATTTTAAACCTTCACCGTCGACCAAAAAATGCTGTAAATTTGTTAATTACAATTAAAAGTTATGGTTATTATTAGATGTTAGACGAAATTATGAGATTTCAGCAGTTGGGTAACCAAAAAATAATGCAAAATCCCAAAAGCCCAAAAGAAAAAAGCCCCATATATATAGTAACTTGCATAGGCGTATGGGATTGGGGTGGTGGGGCACTCCCAACTTCAAAAATTTGAGATTGAAGTAATTCGGGCAAATGGTTCACGAATATTCGGGCAAAATAGATTTATTTAGTCTGAATTTAAACAAAAACAGAATTTTATAATTTACAGGAAAATTGTTTATTTATATCGTTTGCGTCTTGTTGATAAAATTATGGTTTATAAGATAAAATCCTGTTTTGGAGTTAAAAGAGATATTAAGTTAAGAGTTTCCGGAAAAAATTTTAAACCTTTAAATCGACAAAAATGGCTACTAATTTGTTAAATAAAATTAAAAGTTATGGTTATTATTGTTATGAAGATGTTGTTATTATCGGTCAAGCAATTTTAGTGTTTTAAAATTCGGGCAAAATTTTGGCTGCCCCCCCAAAGAAAGTTGTGCCCATACGCCTATGGTAACTTGGGTCTAAGAATTAGGATTGTGAGTTTGTTTTGCCAGGCGAAAGGGCGTGGTAAAGGGGCCGGCCAAAACCTAAATTGTCTATTGAGGCCTCATGCCGCTAGGACGAGGGCACTATAGAGGGTACGCGGGTATGCTCGCCCAGAAAATGTTGAAATCTAGAGTCTCTGAAACGCCATTTCATGCACTTTGGAGGAAGACTTTACAGAATTCTGATTATCAGAACATGGCGTATAAATAAAACTGGAAAAGGTAAGAAGATAATTATATATTGATTCCCCTCTGCCAAAAAGTAGGGAATTCGCTCGCTCAATTTTCCCACAGGATTGACGCCCTTGATCTTGGCAGGCATCTTGGTAAATGCTAATTTATTCGAATTTCAGTAGGTCTATTCAAAGCAAACAAACATTGCGGTACCACTGCTACATATACTAGCTCCACTAAAATTTCGCTAACCATGCATCTAAATTATCATTCCGTTTAATCTTGTATTTAGTTGACACCCTTTCATACATACACTTACATATAAATTATAAGAAATTGAAAGTACTAGCATGAAATTACTACATTCCACAATTATTACTTAATTATCAAATGCACTGTATTGTCGAGTTATTCACTCCAGTGACAATAATTTAAACAGCTTGGTATGCATATATAATGACCTTTAGATACTCGGTGTTGATTAGAGTATGTAATTCTCTGTATATAGTGCATCTAATTGCGTAACGATGTAACGTAATGTGACGTCACGATATATAGTGCGAGATGACGAAATGTGCAGTTTGTTTCTATAGTTGACTGAATACACGTGCACTGTGAAAATTCCGGTTGTAATGGATGAAAACGTTGAAAATAATCGATCCCGTGGTAGTGAGCAGGTACATGAAAATTACAATATTTATCAGAAAGTTTTACCTTATTGTACTATGTACGTGTGCTTTTTTGTACATTAATTTAATAAAACCTTGTTCAATATGCTTGGCTTCCTTGTATAACTCCTCTATTTGATCAGCGAGTCAAAAATCAATATGGTTATGGAACGTGGGATCTCTCGATCGGCTATATAGCTAGGAGATGACAATCCTTTATGATGTTGGACTCAATCTAAACTCTATAATGTAAACAGCCCATATCGGTTAGTTTAGTTAATAGTCCATTGATAATCTGGTTTATTTTTGGTATGTTTTCGAATAACACAGGGACTTCGTTTTGTTGTGGATAATGGTAAAACATATTGTGTGGACTCCGATGGTAGCTCCCAAATGTTTGGTGATTTTAGCCTAAAACTCTTGGGTCAACTGTTGACGTCTGAACACGAAAAGTATGGATACTGGGTTTGTGTTTGCACTTCAAATACTCTTTCAAAGTTGGAAACAAAGTAAGTGCCAACCTGACGTTTTTTAATAATTTTAATCAAATTGTCTATATGAAAATGGTGAAATCCAATATTTTAATATCCTGATTTCTATAGTATTCTTATATATTCTGAATTTTTAAGCCTTCGCATAATCAAGAAACCCATGCAACGAGACAGGCGGACACTGCCAGGCTTTCCGTTAACAAATTGGAGCCAGCATGACGAGCACACCACACGTTCAGAAAAATCACAAAAAAAATAAAAAAAATAGATCGACAAGTCACAAAAAAAGTAGAAAAATCACAAAAATCGCAAAAAAATCACATGATTTTTTAATCTCGTTCACTTTTTAGGAGAGATTTGCCCCTCGCAGCATGACGCATGTGCTGCAATTCAGGATCGCCACGTACAAAAACACGTTAGCGCCGGAAAATCAATTCATCGCAATTCCTCTTCCAAATTCATTAAATTTCCCCTCTTAATTTATTATTGTTATAAAATTATAGGTATTTAACAAGACTGCGCTAGTTAAAAGCAATAAGCACTTCGTCTTTGGACATTGACTTTGTTCTTGCCCCTGTACACATATTTTTCATTTTTACTTTATCCTCACGTTTAGGCCCATATTTCCCACCCCCACATAAAAATTTTACATCACCCCATAACTTTTAGAAGCTATAGTTTAACGCAGTTGCCAACATATCGGCCGGCAGTCGGAATTTTGTTGTCGTTTTAATGCAGTAACAATAAAGCATGCTGATTTTAATGAAAATATGTGAGAATCCGAGAGTGCAACGTAATGCAAACTCAAGAAAAATATATGTTTATATGAATAAGTATACAATATGGTTATATGGGCGAAAGACTGGCGAACTTTGGCAGTGTGGCAACTTAACAACTAACAAGTGTATTCCATTCCACCCAAATTTATCATGATTCATGACGTCAAGTCATGTGATATTCAGGGCCGTACATATCGATTTTGGCTGGGGGGTGTGAAGTTGAGACCGACTCATAAATTCAGACCGATTTCGCAACCCCCCCCCAATTCTAAATCGAAAAGTCAATTGAAAAATGTGTGCTGCTCCAATAAGTTGAATGGCAACACAATTAAATAAACAAAATATCTACACACATACTGACCACCTTGTATAAGGTGGTTTTATATTTAGATCTATTGAGTACTGCGCATGAGAGTTCGTGTCATACTGCCTTTAGTTTTTAGAAATTACGTACACAGTGCTCAGTGCTGTCAGTGCTAAAACTCTTAGGTGCTAAAGTTATTAGGGACAGGATTCACAGACTTGAGTGGTGTCACTAGTATCACAACGAACATTTTGAGTGAAGCTGATCAAGACAGTTTATGGCTTTCATATGTTCGTTGGTGTGAATTAATGAATTATTAAATTTAATCAATATAGTAAAATATTTATCAAGCGTCCTCGCTTTGTTAGTTTTGATTAATTATCTATATTACCTATTCTTGTAATACAATAGAATGCAATAACTTGCGCATGAGCAGCCGCACAATTCAACTTGACCAACTTGTGTAAGTTATACGTTTCATGCATATTTTTACTGAACTCGTGTACACAGGGGCAGTACCAGCAGAATAGGACGACTGATGCAGTAGGACGCCCATTCGCAGGGGGTGTCCGAGGGAATCCTCTTCTGGGAAATTGTGAAATCTAGGACTCCGTAGGCGTAGACGTTCTGAACAAATATTTTATTCCAATTTTAATTAATAGCATTTACAGTGCTTCAGTGCTTCTGTAAATATTCAACACGCATGCCACATACAGTATGAGTGATATGACATTCTAGAAGAACGCTTTACAGGATATTCGGCAAACTTTTCTAGGATATTTGGCAAACTTTATATTTTAATTAATGCAACGATCTCTGAAACCATATTTAGTCAGTCTCGCATAGCATTACGTGGCATAATGCGTCCAATTTAACAATGAATATCTTGAGACCAACTGCACATTTTGAGACCGACTGGATCATGATCTCTGGGGGGTGTACCCCCACCCCCACACCCTCCCCACATTTACGCCCCTGAATATGTTACAAGGATTTTGGCTGATCAGATTAATACGCATAACTTACGCATACAAAATAAAGCTTTGAATTGAAAAGGCCATTCCATCCCCAGGACCGTCACTAAGGGATTGCACAGGCCCCAGGATATCTGAATTTCTTATATTCGGAATATTTTGACATCTATTCGGAAAA
The DNA here is from genome assembly GCA_016169945.1 of Trachythela sp. YZ-2020. NCBI lineage: Eukaryota > Metazoa > Cnidaria > Anthozoa > Malacalcyonacea > Clavulariidae > Trachythela > Trachythela sp. YZ-2020. The sequence continues at coordinate 8,532,892 of JADLSH010000387.1, forward strand.
CGAGTTTCAGTCCAAAGACAAAGTTAGAAAAGCATTTTTTTTGCTTATTGAAATCATTTGAATGTGTCGCAAATACGAATTTCATTTGACTTGCGTTGAGCAATAACGATATAAACTGAGAATTGAAAAGTGTTTGAAGAAAAATAAATCCCTTTGCACTGTTTTGCAGCCGCATATATCTAGTTGAACAACTGCCCAAATCCAATCCGGCCGTTCGATCTCATTTTGTAGCATTAAGATGACAAAAGAATGTGACATAATAAAGAACTTTATAAAAATTATCTGCTGCAGCAGAGTCAGACACGAAATTCTAAACATCACATTTTCTAGTAGTCTCCCTCGCAGCCGATAGTATTTTGCTCTCAACTACCTAATTTTCCAGTTGACAAAATTAAATCGTCCATACACTGACGCCACGAACGTTCTTGCAAGTGTCGCCAAATGAAAATAATACATATAACAAAATCCAATATCCTATTTAATAGATTATATCATTTATAGTAGCTGAAATTTGCAGTCTAAATTGCGTATTTTAGGTTTCATATAACTCTTTGAATGCTATAAAACGCTTACCCAGAATGCTGGAAATACCATTTCACGGATCTACCCCAAAATCCAAATTCTATAATTTTATTGCGCTTTGGCTTTGGGTTTGGCGCAAGGGCCAGGGTTCAGAAATTACCTGTAACTAATGATTTTGAATATCAGTATAAAAAACATTCAAGACAATCTTATTCGGAAATTGAGTGCTCATTCGAAAATTTGTATTATTTGCAACCCTTCCACCCCCTCCCCCAACCATTAGGGGTTAGCTACGGCCCTGTTCCCCCCGTACTTGCCCATTTTTTAAAATCGCATATTTCAATACTTTGTACTTTACCTGCTCGTGTGCAAAAAATAAAAAGCTTTACCGAAGGAAAATCCAAAAAATTAAGAAACAAGATAAAAATACGACAATCTCTACATCGCGTTGTTACCATGGGAACGTAAATATTTAGAAACATTTTTTGTTCTTCGTAATCCGCAATATTGTGGCAATCTGATGGCCAAGTCCCGCGACCATACCTTGCAAAATGAGCAAATAATGGACCTTAGAGCACATTTGCGTGCTACGGAATTAAAACTGTAGGGAGCCTCCTTAATGGCCTTTTAATGTCAATTTTAAACGAACGTTTTTAATTAAGGTCATCTCCACTTACAATATTATATCTTCGTTTTCCTCATGTAGAACAGTTGTTATTCCTGCAAATGCATTTGACTCAAAGACAAAGTTTCTGTCTGAACTGAGATGCAGAATTGGTTCTGGAATATTGAATCTGAGTGGTTGGGTGACTGCAAGCACCATCAATGATTATTACTTATTTTTAAAGGAAGATCTTGTCAACCCACTTTTATTTTATAAGGCAAACAATCTAGGATACCAAAAAGATAGCTATTGGATTTTATCTCGAGAGGTACGTTTTGTTGAACTATGCAGCATATTGTTATTGCATGGGGGGCGGTGATGAGGGGGGAGGAGTGTTGAGGTCGAACCTAGGGGGGTGGGAGGTCTAGGAGCATGCTTCCCCAGGTAAATTTTGAGAAGTGCATTTTTCGTGTTTCCTGAGAGGAATTTGATCATAGTTGTAAAGTTTTTGCACGTAATAATTCAGGATTTTGAAGCATACGTTTTAACATTTTACAACCCCATCCCCAACTCAGTTTGAAATAACATTCGCTTCGTGCCGATCCATGTACAATTATTGTTTTTTTTTCTATTCCGACAAACAATAGCCAATAGGGCCATTTATACGGGACAAAATAAGACGTGAACTTGATGTAGAAAAGGCACAAATTCTTGTTCGCGTCTTATCTAAGTTGCCTCTTGGATAGACGCGACTTAGATAAGAACAGAAGTTTTTCCTATTTGGTCGTGTCTAAAATAAGCCACAAAACCCCTCGTATGAATGGCTTTTCGCGTCTTACATAAGACAAATTTAGAAAAAGTTAGCGCATGAGTGAAACCTAGAACAGCTCAAACAAAATGGGGTCCATAGACATGGTTTTATAAAACCAAGGCTCGAGCTCACACTACTAAAAAATAAGACGCAAATCATTTATACAATACCTTTGCGTCTTATATAAGATGCGCTCGTATAAATAGTAAAGTTCGCGTCTTACATAAGACGCGTCTTATTTTGTCCCGTATATAGATAGCCCTACTGTCAAAGTAACGATAAACTATAAAAGATAAGTCGTAAATTCACTCATATTAAAAGTTTAATTAGTTCATTCATCCTTCTATTATCACCAATCTATTATCCATTTTTTTTAGATTTTTTTAGATTTTTCTACATGTGTTTTATATATAATATTTGCCATATATAATATATGTTATCAGAATACTAAGTAATGATTTCAATTGTCCCGTGCTATTTTGATTATTCAGGAGAAATTACAAAATGTGAATGCAGGTTTTCACAGCAACCATTAAAATCCCTTTACGCAGATACATGTTCGCTTAGCGTACCTATTTTTTGTATTTTTGTTAATCGCGGACGTAATAAATCGTTTTAGGACAGATCTGCAAAACGAGCCATGTTTACTTCATATTGCACCTGAGACTGAGTTCAGTGTCCATTTTTTACTTTTGTGACATATTATTTGCCCTAGTTATTTGTGACAATCGACGTATCAAAATTGAAAAAATAGCTAGGTTAAGTATAATAGCTATATTCTTGATTAATTAGTAGCAAATTTAGAAGTGTAAAAATGGAAAAATGAAATTATTTTCTCGCGTTTAAGAAATAGTCTTAAACATAAATGGGTCTTTCTTTCATACATTTTCTTATTACCGAACAGGTACATGTGAAGGAAAAGCAAATTATCTCGCCAAGTGAGCAAAGATATTTTATAACAGAACCAGATTTGTTGAAATACTCTACTGGTTTGGTCCCACATTTAATCGGCAATGAAAATCTACTGAAAACCGTTTGTCGAAGGTACTATACATGAACACATACATGCATTTATTACATAGAAAATTCGCTGAATGCCATAAAATTTATGTACCTATATATCTGTTTTATTCCAGGTATATTGAAATCTCTGAGAACTTCGGGATAAACAAAACAGAATTTCTGCTTGGCACAGCCTTCGTGCTATACAGCAACATAAAGTCGATGTTAACGACAGATCACGGCAGAAACTTCTCTGGTGAATTGCATTCTTAAATGTTTAGACGCATGTTATTAATATAAATATGCCAAACGATGTATATATATACTTAACCTAAATGACTTAACTTTCAGAATGCTTATATTTTTGCTGCATGTTTCTTTAGACGAAAGCTCGATTGGCATTCTTTTTTCAAACATGAAGAACAGAAATGTGGGAAAAACACTCTCTCTCAGAATATTGGCTTTGGGTCAGGGTATAGACACAAATGCCAACCCATTATTTTGCTGTGGAGGCGATCAAAATAGTAGTGGAATATCTGTGTGAGTATGATCAAACTCTAAAATTTCAAAATGTTTCTTTTAATCATGTTTAGGTCACTACACTTAGCCTATTATCTATTCGATCAAAATGTAAAGTCTAAAGACAGTTTAAATTGAGTTGAGAAATTTCTGAAATTACATGAAATTTGTGCATGCATTGAGTTTAGTTATCCAATTCGTATTTCCGTCACTGCAAGAACAGGACTCTTTCACCTTTCAAAATAGTAAAGTAGGAATGATTATGGAATACATTTACCTACCTGCGAAAAATTGTATTCGAAACATTTACGCAAATAAGCTCAAATCCGTGGATGATTAGTCCAAAATCCTTTATACCAGCAGATAATTTCACGAAATATAAAAAAGAATGCTCTTGAAAACCAATATATGCATGGCCATGGCCTTGGCATGGGGTACAACATGAAAACAAGACACAAACGTACAAAAGTTATCAATTCGATTTGAATGGCCATGATTGAATTTTGTGCCTGCTTTTAACTGGCTCATGTCTCGTTAATCATATCTTGGCCTTGGATTACCAAGAAATGAGTATTCGAACTATGCTTTTTCTTATACTTCATTGAAACCAAAACAACAGATTTTAACCTATATCATTGCATACGTTGGTAACGAATTACATTTGTTGTTGTCATTACGACATATTAACACATTTGGTGGAGATGCACAATGCGGATACGCGGATACAGTTCCGTCATACCAGAATTTAATATATAATATGTCAGTTGTAACATAACTCATAAATGCTGAAATGTTGTTAAAAACTCTTTACTTGACGTGTGTAGTCATGTAGACTCGTACAACATTTCCTAACGTTAAACTCCTACATGAAGGCTATACCATTTTGGGACAGACCTGCAGTTGACACTTTACTTTAGGGTATACATTTTACGGTAGTCAGAGCACTTAGACTTATACCTGTATTGTATTTTATAGAAAAGTATTGATGTCAACCCTAGCTGCTACAAACATGACATGTCTTGTAGACGATCCAATTTTCACGGCACAAATGAGTGAGTTTCTTTTGCAAGTTCAATCAGGACTTGCACAAGGTTCACTTCGAACTGGATTTTCTGTTCCGGTTGGAAATGTGCTTGTCAGTTCAAATTCCCGAGAAGGTGCAAAGTGAGCAGACAAAGTAAATATATAATATACCATGCCAAAACTCGGCGAAACGAAATCTCTGATCGTATATCTAAACGTTTTTCATTCCTAAACAAGTCAATTTTTCTTTTCGCCTTTGTCGTTTTCACGCTAGCTGCCTACTGATCATGTTTTCAAGTGACATAGAAAACAGATAATCAAATGTGTACACTTGTGAACGCTTTAATTTTTTTTGTAAAACGAACTTACAAGGTACCACTGGGTCTGGGACAATATTACACAATGTACCACTTGGAGTTAAAATATATTTATTTATTTTGGTAGAATATATGGCAGGAGCATTGTTTTAACCTACAAAACAGATGAAAATTTTACACTAGAGAATGAAGATGCGCTAAACAGCGAGCTTGTAGGACTTGTTGAAAACAACAAGGTAAGCCGTCATTATGATTGTGTGGTATATTGATATGAGAACGTGATCATGCATGAGAAAATTGGGCAAAATTAGAGAGCTAAGGGGTGGACCATTAGATATCGTGGGGGGGGCTCTTGCAATAATTGTATTTTCGAGGTCAGTGCTTTGTCGGAATATTTTGAGGTATAGAAGCTCTGCAGAAATTTTTTAAATGCATTGGATCACTAATGGTAATGTCGGCTATTTGTAGGATTTTTTTCTTTCCTAATTATTTTTTAAAGTCAAATATGTTCATGATTTTTTATTTCACATGCACCCTCCTCCCGGATATCTACTGGATCACCCCTAGTTAAAAACGTTTCAGTTCTGTGACACGTCGCACACTCCACCCTGCAGACGCTCCTCTTAGACTTCAGTATAGTTAAATGCGAAAAGCATGCAGGGTAAATTATTCGTTAAGCGGGATCAATCGGGATGCGTGGTGGAAGTCACACGTACAAAATTACGCCATGAGCTGGCGACAAAAATGCATAGATTTCAAGTAACAAATGCTGACGTCATATTGACGGCTATGATAAATAGAAACACGTGATGTCCGTGTTGACCAAAATGTCGCATGCTCTCTATTACTAAACCAATACACGATCCCGACCAGGGCTAATTGAATAAAAATGAAGTTAATAGTACAAAAGTTAACCATCAGAATTGCGTATTTAAAGTTAATGACCATTTACCTATCACTCTCCAGTGTTGTATAATGTAATTAAAATCATCAAAAGGAATGCATGATGCATTCCAATCCAATAAGGAAAAAAAAGAACCATATAATCGTCCTAAAAGTGAACAAAACCTAATATAACTTCCAATACGTTAGAGGTATTGACCGTGACGGTAAGATTAAGTAAAATTGGGTGAAAAGTTGAAATTTTACCATGCAAAATTAATGTTTAGGGTGTACTAACAGCCTGGGTTATCCAGTTTTTCCAATCCTGGAACAGCGGGTACAACCAGATGTTGGGAAAATATAAAGAAATTTTGGCAAAGTTGGTCCCGAATCAGCAGCCGAGGTGGCGCAATGGTGTTTCTGGACTTCTCTACACATACGCCATGGTACGCATTATTCTTATTATTAACGCATGTTGTAACATAAATTTTCTTGTAACAATTTATTACCAACACTTATGTAAATGTTCGTGATGGCGTCTTTGATCACTACGTATTACTCTTTAAACAACCATCTTTACACTCTATTTAGTTTCATAAAGTTGCTTTTGGTTCCATAACTGAGGAGTGCCTGGTATCAAGTTTGGAACACATGGTTTCAAGTGGCATAAGAACCGAGGAAAGTGAGGAGTACCAAGGGCCCACATTTTGGTGTAGGCTAACAAAAGAAATCCATCAGGCACTACAAAAAGACGACGCAGTTAGTATTCTTTTTTATATTCTATACTTGATCTTTAGTGCTATTTATGCACGTTTTAATTCTTGTTGTATAATTTTAGCCCTCACATGGTTAAATCCTTCTGTGAACGTTTCCGTAGAAGGAAAATTTGTTTCTGCAATTGGAATAACCTGCAATGTGATTGCTTCATTTGCAAGCATTGGCAATAAGGTAATTGGCTACATGTTTCAGAACGATAGACATGTAAACTAGTATAAATAAATTTACTACGAGTCTATTCACCAGAAGCCATTTATCACACTGATCATAATAATGCATGTAATGTGTATTTTAATGTGATATATTTTGGTCTCGTGCTCTACCATTCAGTATACCATGACTGAGTTACCTTTTATAGTAATGGTCAAAAATGTCTATTGTCTTGTTCAATATATTTTTAAGGAAGCCAAAGAAAGCTTCTCTTCCATCGTCGATCTAACGAAAACCAAAACTCCAGTAGCCACAATGTCTGTGGCTATTGATAAAACTGCGACATTGGCAGATGTGAGGAGGAAAGAACCTGGTAAAACAAAGAATGCCAAAGGTTACAAAATTCCCAAAAGTGTATTGGACGACGACCTGATAAAATCAATTGAATACGGTTATAAAAAATTGAATAAACAAAAAAAAAAATTAAATTACGGTCGTAAGGATAAGTATAAAGGCTGATTCAGGGTCCAAAGCCCCCCCCCAGCCCCCATGTTGCCCCCCCCCCAGTAAGCTATTTTGGCTCCCCCCAGTGACGGTCCCTTTTGTCCAAAATATAAGCAAAAAAGGGGGAAAACTGAGTTTAGACGAAAGTTATGGTATTCTCACAACAAAACCTGGCTCCGTTTAGATGGGATATATCAAAAATTGTCTCTGAAAATGCGGGAAATCAAGCCACAGAGACTCAAGAATACAAAAATTTTCTGGGGGAGGACCCTCAGACGCACCTTCAGCTTCCCACACCTGTAATATACCACCTACCTGTTACGTCGCCTTACGATGATGGCCCCCCCACTAACGATTTCTTAAAAAATGCCATGGGCTGATTCCCATTCAGTGTAAAATGTCACGCGATCGACCTTTTACGATCGTTTTCTTTTGAATTATGAGCCCTCGACCTGATCCGTTCCAGTCGAATGCTCATAATTCAAAAGAAAACGATTGCAAAAAGTCGATCACGCGACATTTTGCACTGAGTGGAAATCAGCCTTTACGTGGGGGGGGGGGGGTCATTTCTCCTAACAATATATTTTCAAGATATTATTTCTAATGTTTCAACCATGCTATATCGTCTATTCTGGTTTCTCGCGTGTCTTTTAATTATCAGGTGGCTTCATCTTTCCTTTTTTTAGCTTGTGGAATAAGAGAGCATAACTTTCCCGCGCAGTCACAGAGTACATCAGCAACCTGCAGCTCGGATGCAGATGATGAATACGCGGCACAAATGAAAGCAAGTGTGCAAGAGCTGTTAGAAATGTTTAACAGCGAATCCATACACTCTGGTATTATATTAATTTCAACACGAGTGGTCACTGGTCATGCTGTATTGAATGTATAGCCAGAAGGCTAGTTATTATATATTCAATACAACACGACACGAATGTCAGATGTAAACAACTTGTGAAATAAATAAATCCATATGCAAATTTGTTACAAAGGCTAGTGGTTACAACAGAAAATAATAACCACCAGTGACTGTTAACAGTTTGCATTTTCAATTATTGGGTTTACAAGCCTGACAAGAGTATACAAAAACTTATATACATGATGCGTAACATCTGAAATTTGACTGGGGGAAAGTACTTCATATAAGGGTCGACTTGTCACCACATACATGTTTTCCTTTTAAATAGACACCTTATGTGATGATGATTCCGATGACACGGACTGTCCTCATGCAGTGCTTAACGTATGCATACAGCTATGAATTTGCAATTGGTGCATGAAATATATATCCATTAGCTTTAATTACCTATTAAGATGATGTATTTGAATCATATAATTTTATTTTTAATAATTACTTTTCAGGAACTTTCTCCGACCTCGAAAATTCAGTTTCACCTACTGTCACCGGGGAAGAAAGACTCATTTACCAAGGTAAACAAAAATTAAGATGGCTATGTATCACGATGAATACAACAATTCAACTTCAAACTACTAATGCTATTAAACTTGCTAACATGTACATCATTTGTGTTTCGGTCCAGGGTGTTCTTGCTGGCTTGAGACTGGCGAATAGGTCGTCATCGTCTGCTAACGAAAAACAAGGTATAAACTTGTATTAAACTATTAGTTCATTTAATCCCTTTTCAATGTTTACTTACGAGTTGAGGCATGTATGCATTCACCTCATTAACATTTCCCACCCCTTAGTTAAAATAGCTTATTTTTTAATAACTACTTGAAAATTCGGTTGCTCATGCTGTATATATATATATATATCTCACTAAACTATACTTTAAATGATAATTTACAGATAACTTTTTGCGCGAGACCGACGAATCAAATAACGAAGGTATGTAACATCTCAGTTCAAATAACGAAGGTATATGTGATCACGAATATTGGTTTTATATCCACATAAACTCCATTTTCCTACACTTATATAGCAGTGCATTGCAGTGTTGAGTAACAATGAAACTTACCTACATGCGCGTGCGCATATATAAACGACTAATTTTGAAAAATATCGAAATATAATATTTACCGCTTATAGGTACATATCCTTATATGCAGTGTTATAGTAGGAAATTGAGCTGTGTACTATTTAACAAATTATTTATATATATATAGGTGCTAGAAGAGACTATTTCCTGAAGGAACGATCAGTGTTTTACCAAGAAATGGTATATATGCATTTAATTAATTACCTAACTCGTGTACGTATCACAAGCTATCATTTTTAGGATTAAGAAAAATGTATATTATATAAAATTTGAAAGTCCCATTATAATTTCATTAACATTCTCTAAAAATATCATTCTATTTACACAGACATGCATTGTCAATCAATGTTGTACTTCTTTATAGTCTGAAACAGAGTTACATCTGAATCAGAGAATAATCTTTGTCAGGAATGTGGCGGGAACATGGTCGCACGTATGGGTACAATGTGATCACTGCGATTTTTGGTACCACATGTAAGAAGCAGTAAATTTCCTTCAACCCAAGTATTATTTACTGATTAACTAGACTGTCGTTATATGTTGAAATTCAATTGAGACGATAGTAAAGTCTTTTATTCTATATATCTAATGCATGTTTAGTATACAGTCATGCAAAAAAAACAGATTACAGTGCATGAAATATTTATTCATTATATATGGTATGCAAATTGGCCTACTCTGGGTGGTAACTCGCCTTAACGTGCCGCGAGATAATGCGAATTAAGGCGATTTAAGAAAAATATACAACTTTTAGGTAATGCGTTTTAAGGCGATTTAAGAGAAAATACATTGTAATTAAATATGCAACTATAGGTCCCTGGCAGAGCGCTGCACCGGAATCGCAGGGCCGTAGGTTCGATTCCTGCCAGGGACCAATAGTTGAATTTTTCGTAGCATTTCCTGGTTAGGTCTAATAAATGTATATTATTTACACTCAATAATTTTCTATCTACAAAATCCTTCAATTATTATTCAATCGAGTGAGATGCCAGCAAAATCTTAATTAAATATGCAAGTATGGGACCTTTAAGAAAAATACAACTCTTATCCAGAAGTGTATAGTACACATTAATAGTGCACAGTACAAGTATTTTGAAAAATCCTACATCATATTATATACCTATGCTTGATAGTATTTTACTTACTGTGTTTCGGCTATAATCAATAAGCACGTAACTTACCATGTTTCGGCTAAGCCCTTCCCTCCAGCAAGCCCCCTCGAATAAGCCCCCAAAGTTGTCTGAAATAAACAACCAGAAGCCTCCCCCCTCCCGGGGAAAGGGTGTCTATATAGCATTTCCAATTTTCAGCATTTCAATTTAGTTGGCGAGTTTGGGGGATTTAGTGCGAGTTTAGGCGATTTAAGGGAATCTTTGCCAATTTTTAGCCGCGATTTAAGGCGAGTTAAGGTCCCAGAGCAGGCCTCAAATTTGTCTCCACATTTTACAAAATCTCTCGTTACATGCACTGTACGCATACTTAAACGATTTCAAAATGATCAACTGAAATAAATTTGAATGGACTGACTTACGTAAACGCAAAATAATTCCGCAACTAAAATATAACCCGCATATATAAGTTTTATATTTTTATAGACTTAAATCACTCTATTTGTCTAGGGAATGTACACAGCTTACAAAACGACCAACAAAGAACGAAGAATGGATCTGCAAATATTGCAGTGAAGCAATCGGTTGAATGCCATGGCCATTGACATAACTGGATATAAAGCATATTAAATGCTACTCGTTTTGTTATATAACTATATCAACTTATAATTTCTTTCGTACATGCAGGATGTTAAAAAAGTAATTATTAATTAATCAAAATCACTAACTACAATCCCGTGCATTATGGTTGAGACAATGCAGCTTGGGGGAGAGGGGGTTATGAATTCGAGTTTTAGCAACATTTGTGAGAGAAATACATCTTTTGAAAGTTGCCAGTCATTTTGCACGCGATTGTAGCATGTTATAATTTGTAAAAAAATATCATCAGGAATTGGAGCTCTTAAACGAGTGAGGCGATTTATATGTAGGGAAACTGCGGAGAAAGCCTACAGAGGCTTAATTGAACCTTATTCGATTACTATACTGTCCAGTTTGGGACGGTATCGGCAGCACAGGCTTAATTGAACCTTATTTAATTACTACTGTCCAGTTTGGGACGGTATCGGCAGCCAGTTGAGCAGTAAACTACAAAAACTACAAAATCGTGCCGCTCGTATGATTGCAGAATGCACATACGAAACCCCCTCGAGCTCTCTATTAGAGGAGCTAAATTGGCACAAGTTATCTATTAATCGCAAAAAACAGAAAGCAATCCTTAAAACTATTAATAAGAGCGTACCTCAGTACCTACAATATCTTTTTACCTGGAGATCTTGTCCTTATAGCTTGAGAGACAACGAGAATAAACTGTTTGTCCCCAAGCCGCACACAGATTATTTAAAACGCTCCTTCAGCTATGACGGAGCAGTTGTTTGGAATAGTTTGAACTGAACTTCGATCGGCACAATCTCTCAGTGTCTTTAAAAGAGGTTTAGAAATTTGCAGCTTCTACAGACTCACACACGGCAACCATGTAAATCAGTATATATTTTTTGTTCTTTGTAAATTACTTTTATTTGTTTCTTCTATATTTAGATATATATATATACAGGGTGTATAAAAAAAACGCAACACTTAATATTCTAAAATATTCACTTTGTTTTCAAGCACAATAGATTTTAGGCCCCTGGGAATTCAAAATAGCGTCTACTCCTAATTCCAGCGTTTTGCTCCGATCGTGCTGTTCTTCGCCTGCCAGAATTACCTTTGTTAAGGCTCGTTCCTTCACTCGAATATTTCCTTACGTTCCTCAAGATTGTCGCTAGTTGTGAGGAGGGTCCCGATCAGGAAATCGTGCTCGAAAAAGGTTTTGCAGTTCAGTTGTGTTTTGATTTCGGTTGTACTGTAAAACTATGCAAATTCGTTGTTCGGTTGTGAGCTGCACCATTATTAGTTTAGCTGATTTGTACGATTAGAAGCCATTTTAAATTCCCAGGGGCCTAAAATATTTTGTGCTTAAGAACAATATGAATATCTTAGTTTTTTTTTATATACCCTGTATATATATTTATACTAATTGTAGAATTTTTACTGATGGTTCTACCTAGCCTAAATAAAGTTTCAATACAATACAATACAATACAATACAATGTAATACAACACAATACAATACTCTAAAATAGCCTATCGCCTCGTGCAGTTGGAAAAAAAGGAAGGTTACCCCCATTTTTTTCGTGCATTATTTTACTTGGAAGACAGACTAACAATAATTAAGCAAAATATTAAAAAATTCTGTAATGCCAAAAAAAGGCAAAAATGTCGTTATCCTCGATAACATTTTTTTGCCAAGACAGAATTTTCTTTTTTTTTGTATAATGAACGATTTTTGCGGTTCAAAAGCGCAATAATAGGGCCATTTATACAAGAGAAAATAAGTCGCGACTTACATAAGACGCGAACAGCGCCGAACACACTGGCGTATAACTGGTCAAATTCTAATACGTCGCGACTTGTTGCGTACCGCCAGAACGACTGTTCTTACTATTTAAGTCGCGACTTACAAAATTTGACCATTTATACGAGTGTGTTCGCGTCTTATTTAAGACGCTTCTTATGTACGACGCGACTTATTTTCTCCCGCATAAATGGCCCTAACGAGATATAAATGGAATTTTTTAATGACGTCAGAAATTGACATGAAAACGCTTTAGAAAACACGCAATGGCGCGAGCAACTGCTCTGGTCAGGTCAGTTTGGAAGTTCTTTCGTTAATAATTCCCGCGCACGCAAATTGTCACACATGTTTATTCATAAGTATAGCATAAAGTTCTATTTTCGCGATTCTTGCTTAAGGGATTTCGTGATTACTATATCGAGCCACCTTATAATAAAGTTCTATAGCCTTTAACAGGAAAATGATACTTATATTATTACTAACTATGGCAAGGATGAAGATCTGGAAGTAGTGTTATAATAAATAAACCAAAACATATATCGATATATTATCACCATGCAGAGATACAGAAATTAACTGATACCTTTTTGTTTCATTCGAATTGCATCATGTTCTTCAAAGTTGCAAACATTTTCCCAAATGAGAGGCTCCATAAAAACCTAAAAAACATATTTAACATATTACCAACCACCAAGAACACCAAGACCACTGAGAACACCAAGAACACTGAGAACACCAAGAACACCAAGACCACTAAGAACACCAAGAACACCAAGAACACCAAGACCACTGAGAACACCAAGAACACTAAGAACACTAAGAACACTAAGAACACCAAGAACACTAAGAACACTAAGAACAGCAAGAACACCTAGAACACCAAGAACACTTAAAGACCACCAAGAACACCAAGACCACCAAGAACACCAAGACCACTGAGAACACCAAGAACACTAAGACCACCAAGAACACCAAGACCACTGAGAACACCAAGAACACCAAGACCACCAAGAACACCAAGACCACTGAGACCACCAAGAACACCAAGACCACTGAGAACACCAAGAACACCAAGAACACCAAGACCACTGAGAACACCAAGAACACTAAGACCACCAAGAACACCAAGAACACCAAGAACACCAAGACCACTGAGAACACCAAGACCACCAAGAACACCAAGAACACCGAGAACACCAAGAACACCGAGAACACCAAGAACACCAAGAACACCAAGACCACCAAGAACACCAAGACCACTGAGAACACTAAGACCACCAAGAACACCAAGACCACCAAGAACACCAAGACCACTGAGAACACCAAGAACACCAAGAACACTAAGACCACCAAGACCACCAAGAACACCAAGACCACTGAGAACACCAAGAACACCAAGAACACCAAGAACACCAAGAACACCAAGACCACCAAGAACACCAAGACCACTGAGAACACCAAGACCACCAAGAACACCAAGAACACCGAGAACACCAAGAACACCGAGAACACCAAGAACACCAAGACCACCAAGAACACCAAGAACACCGAGACCACTGAGAACACCAAGAACACCAAGAACACCGAGAACACCAAGAACACCAAGACCACCAAGAACACCAAGACCACTGAGAACACCAAGACCACCAAGAACACCAAGAACACCGAGAACACCAAGAACACCGAGAACACCAAGAACACCAAGACCACCAAGAACACCAAGAACACCAAGACCACTGAGAACACCAAGAACACTAAGACCACCAAGAACACCAAGAACACTAAGAACACCAAGAACACCAAGACCACTGAGAACACCAAGAACACCAAGACCACCAAGAACACCAAGACCACTGAGAACACCAAGACCACCAAGAACACCAAGAACACCAAGACCACTGAGAACACCAAGAACACCGAGAACACCAAGAACACCAAGACCACCAAGACCACTAAGACCACCAAGAACACCAAGAACACCGAGAACACCAAAACCACTGAGAACACCAAGAACACTAAGACCACCAAGAACACCAAGACCACCAAGAACACCGAGAACACCAAGAACACAGCGCCACGAATTTTGAAACATTTTAAAAAACAATGGGAATTTGAACTAGCCAATCACGTACGACCTTCTAAGAGGTGCGACCTGCCTCGTTATTGTATATAAAAACGACAACAAAGTATGCAAATTGCTAAAGAAAATAGCAAAATAGCCCGAATGAAAAACAGGAATCTCGCAAGGATATAGCATATCAAAGGTCCAATTAGTTTTGTGACCACAAATAAGAAAAATCGTCAATTCTGTGCAACCACTTCATATATTTACACAATTTTAACCACTAGAGGCTTTGCAAAAATATTAAATATATTATATATACATAAAAAATACCTGTAGTTAGAGCTTCTGGAAAAGAATGGTCTGTTTCATCCATACAGATATCAATGATAACACACCAGGGAGAAAAACTGACGAAAAGGCATCTCAAATCAAGCGATGGAAAGGATTCTTCACATTTCGGTCAAAATTCTTCACTTATCTGCATTTTCTGCCAGGCGCTTCCCCCTCTCGTCGCGTCCTCCCCAAGCACCCCCGCGCGCTCGCTAATCTCAGCCACTGATCTCTATAAATTAGCTGAACGCGATTTTTTTTCTTTTCCTTAAAAGCGCCTGGGTACGAGGCTGTTATTGTTCTATGTCACGTGACAATACGAGTGCATTGAAATTCGAGAAGTATAAGGAAACCTTACTCTATGGCTATAGCTCGCTTAAAAAGCATGTTTTTTTGAAAGATATTTTAGAAGGCAGGAGCTAATTGCTCAATTATGGTTGCGGAACTAGTAGAAAGCACGTAGGTGTTGGTATTTTTCGAATTCCAACAAAATACGACGATTTATCGACGAAAACTCGCGAAGCGTGGGTGCGCCTTGTGATAAGAGATCGAGAGATATCTTGCAAAATCAAATCGATCAACGAACCATTCGTATTTGTGAAAGACACTTCGAAAAGAACATTATCGAAACATGTAAGTTTCTTTCTTATCAGTTACCGATAGATTCTGAATATGGAATTATTGATATTTCAGTATTAACGCTTGAAGTTATCGCTCGTTGCGAGAAGCTTGTATAATTCAATATGGTGTTTCAATTGTAGGGCATATGGAAATTTAATACTGATTTACATAATACGCTTCAGTAATTATGCATGGTTCAAACCATATGCTCAAATTTACCGGAATACAGAAATTCAAGATAAATCCCACTAAATCATACTTTTCTTTAACATGTATTATAATATTAGTAAAAGTGCAATTTCAGAGAGTTATATCATTTAATATATGCCCAATTGCTTATGGATTGATATGAGCTAGCTGATATAAGCACCTAGTCAGAATATAAGATCTACAAGATAATTTTTATTTTCCTATATACAATTCATTGAAATGGTGGTAGACTGGTAGTACTTATGTAAAATATACCTGTATATTAACAAGGTTTTTGGTCATGTTTATAGTTCCCACCTGCAAAAGACTTGTGCCTGGAGCTGTTCCTTCCCTAAATTTACCAGAGAAAAGCATACCCTCCACCTCCACAACTGCACCCAGAAGTGAACTTGTTCGACACCAGCCCAAACCAAAACAATACCATTCAAATACCATTCGAATATTTTAAAAAGAAGGTTGAGAAATTTGTGGTTGTAGGACTTGGAATTATTAACCTCAAATGTGACTGAAAAAAGCCCCCTCCTGGCTTAATAGAAGATTTATGGTTATTTATTCTGTGCAAGACAGAATATCTGTAAAGATGGACTATACAGATCAAGCAAGCATTGGATAAACTATAAGACTAGAACATTATATCAAGAAACACAGTATTTATATTTATATTTGTTTGGGATTGTATTGTTGAAATCATTTTAAATTGATTTCATAATTTTTTAATTGAACAAAAGTCTATATCTACAAAAATCACTATCAAATACAATTTTGGTCGACTCCTTCAAGAAAGAGAACAAATAATATGCAGAAATTAGTATTTACATTGTGGGTAGGCTCAGATTCAAGCTGTTGGGGTTCTCTGTGCCTGCTATGGTGCACGCGAGAGCCCCAACATATGGAATCCGAGCTTACATTGAAGAATAGTGTAGATATTATTTACAGCTGAAGTTCACTGTCAACCTTTAACTGTTTCCTTAAAGCCTTCTTTTTCTTTTTCAAGTAATTTATACTTGTTAAGGATATCTCGTGCAAAGGAGAATCCTCTGACAGTTGCGTATAGTTTGATAATGTTTTCAAAAGATAAGTTTTGACACTCCTTTGACACTGCAACATCACATTGTTCAACAATATTGTTCCACAAACGTTTTGCTAATGGAGAAGCTTGGACCTCCTCAACAACTTTATCCACAAGTAATGGGGTAGGTTTGCCAATTCTTGTGTGCTTTCTAAACACAATTCAGGAATTTCTGCAATATTTACCAGCCAGGAATTGGGTGCCCACAGTGCTCCTTGGGAAATTGAAGAAATGTAGTCATTTTCTTCAGTAGGTACTTTCATTGAAAACAATAGTATTTTTATTTCCATAATGCTTGGATTACATAGCCAGCAACATAAGCAAGGGGTCCAAGCTTGTCGGGTGTGATGGATAATTCACTCTAAACAGAAGAAATGAAAATATTAAAATGATTTTCTGCTTTAACCCACATACACCTAACTCTCATTGGTAAGTAAAATCATCTGGCATTAATAGACAGAATAAAAAATACCAATTTTAGTGCTATCAGGATTAACCCATTATCTGGTGTTAAATTAGGGCGCATACTAAAGTAGGGTGCATCTGGGTGCATTGCAAGCTAATAGGTTAACCAGAGACACTGGCAGATAGTTTTGTTAACCCATTAACTGGCAGTACCCTACCACTGATGAGCAAAAGGGTCTGGCATTAGACAGAGTGACATACTAAAGTAGGGTGCATCTGGAAGCATTGCAAGCTAATAGGTTAACAAGAGACACTTTTGTTAATTAACCCATTAACTGGCAGTACCCTACTACTGATAAGTGAAATTGTCTGGCATTTAATAGACACAGTAAAACACTGAAATAGGGTGCATTGCAAGCTATGGGTCAAAACATAGTTATTCTTTTGTCAATATAGTATCGAAAAATGATACACTCTAAGACTGTGGGAGAAGTGCGGCAGCTTTCACTTCACCTGTGAAATGAAGTGCAAGCTAATATTTGTTTTTATAAATATCTCAGCCTGTCACAAACATGCACTTTATATATAATGCAATATGCATACCGTATCTTCACAGGTAACTTCAGAATATTTTAATATCTGGGTGATCAATCGTTCAGGCAAATTTACCAGCATCAGAAACACGACTTTGTGATCACTGAACGGATGAAAATATTCTTTCCATGAACGATACATTTTCCCGAAGTAGTCTTTCATGAATCTTTGTGAATGTTATCTAGAAGACCATTCACATCTTCAGATCTTCTACGAACGATTTACTGCGTTGCAAGTCAACTTGTTTCTCTGGGTAAACCTTAATCGGTGGGACTTTCTCCTCCGTGATGTAGCTTGGTATTTGTTTTTTTTCCTTTGTTAGAAGCTGTAGTAGCTTTAGCGGCTTCGACATCTTCGGTGTTCACGGGTGAATGTTTAATACTGCGAACATGCATTGCTTCGTATGCCCTCTTTAGATTTGCACACTTTTGAGCAAAATTCGCGAGGAAATTGCTTTAAACCTTCAACCTAACACACAAACAGAAGACAGAGATGATGTTAAAGGCATCTTACTTCACATTTTGTCAAGGAACACAATATAAAAGACTTACTTCTTGAACTGAACGCGATATTTCTTGTGTCAATTCTTCAGCGTCGATTTGCAGCAGTTCAATAGTTTGCTGAAAATTGTCCTCCGTGGTTGTATTTTCGACTTCGGAGCCCAGAATTGAAGGAATTTCGCTTTCTGAATCGTATGCTGAACTTGTCGAAGCCATGACAAGAGCAACAATGCCTTATTTCAGTATTTATAATCACAATATCGTATTTCTGTAATACTACGCTCTAGTAATTTCTGAATTTGATGCACTCGTATTGTCACGTGACGCGGTTTCTCAACATCTGAAATTAATTGGCTCGAAAGCCTTTGAAGTTTGCCGGCCTTCCAAACCCTGTCTCTATTAACTATGGTTTGGTGGATAATCCAAGTGAGTAGATATATACACAATTTAAGACCTAACCAGGAACGGTTGCGAAAAATGCAACACCATAGGTCTTCTGGCAGGAAGATTTTCTTCGAAGAAAAGAAAAGAGAAAATCTTTGAAGTTTACCTTATCACAACCCGCACACCCGATAACCTATATATACATAACTTACGGTTACAGCTCAGCAACTGGCCTCTGTAGCTCAGTTGGTTAGAGCGCTGCACCGGAATCGCAGGGCCGTGGGTTCAATTCCTGCCAGAAGACCTAGTGTTGCATTTCTCGCAACCGTTCCTGGTTAGGTCTTAAATTGTGTACATATCTACTCACTTGGATTATCCACCAAACCCAGTATTCTAGTACAACCAAGTGAAGTGCAAGAAAATCTTTGAAGTTTACCTTATCACAACACGCACACCCGATAACCTATATATACAGAACTTACGGTTACAGCTCAGCAACTGGCCTCTGTAGCTCCGTTCCTGGTTAGGTCTTAAATTGTGTATATATCTACTCACTTGGATTATCCACCAAACCCAGTATTCTAGAAATATATTAGTTTGGTTTAGGTTTCATCACGTAGAGAACACTGAACCAATAAATAATTTAGGATGTTCCTTACTGGATCTCTAGCAAGAAAAGTTTAGAACTTATACTATAGAGCTTTCCAGTATAGATAAAGTAAGTTTTTAATGAGTCGCTAACATGCGATCTTAATGTGTTTGATAAGATGAAATGTACGTGCTTTTCACTTATTGAATATTGGGCCACCTGCAGTTATCTCTAATAACTGCTGAAGCAGATGTTTATTATCTACGGTATATACCAAATATTTCTAATGAGAACTAGATATGTACTTTGTATAACTTAAAAATATAACATCTTTATATGTTGTGCGGCATCATAAATTTTAGAAATTAGCGACCTTCGTTTTACGTTTTAGGATCCGGAGATTATGGTATTTTCATTTGGCTTTTCAGTGACCTTCTACATGAAGTATTATGCTGATCTTTATTACATTCTTAGCACTGCCACTGATCTTAAATTAGTGATTCTTAGACTGACCAAACTATATTGTTTATTTGATCTTGCATGTTCGCCCCATTGATAGGAAAGTAGCTGGATAGTATAATTTATTGTTCACTGCAGGTGCAGAAAATGAATTAAACAATGCCAGACAATAGAAATCTGCCATTACTAAGGGACAAAATATACCGAAAAATTGTCTCTATTTCTTTTTAAAACGTCTTCACACATTAGAACACGATATTACTACATTATTTTAACATATGAAGCATCTCAAGCAATAAATTTCTATCATAATACGCTAAAAAGGTAAATTCTAAAGCTAAGTGAAATATTCTATTTACTGAATTTCCGGACAAAAATAAAAACTGCATTTGTAGCACGAAATTGGACTAAAACGTTACTTGTAAATAATTAGGATATGGTAAGATTTTGGCAACCTATTTATCTATAAAAAAATATTTCCAAAATTTCGTCAATATCAGCAACAAAGAATGATAAAATGCAGCGACAACTACTATGAATTTTTACAGGAAAGCGTGAGGTTGGCACTGCATTTGCAGCGAAACTATGACTAATTAGATATTTTGCATGCAAGCTTCGAGATTGGCAGTGCAATTGCAGGGACAACAATTTTGATATATCACATGAGAACTTTGAGATTGGCACTGCAATTGCAGCGACAACTAGTTAGAGGTTTTGCAGAAACGCTTTGAGGTGGGCACTGCAATTATAGCAACAACTATAGTTATATTATTTGCATGCAAGCTTCGAGATTGGCACTGCAATTGCAGCGACAACAATTCTTTTGAATGGAACTTACAATAAATAGGTCAAAACGTAAGACGTAGATTTAACCTATTATATTAAAATTGGGTCAAGTCGTACATTATACAGGAGCACAAAAATACTGAATCAATATTTCCATCTAAGATTCATTGCGAGTTTGAGTTCAATTTTAGCTTGCTATAATTTTTATTCCTGTTCGCTTTACATTCAGTCTTAAGACTAATGATAGCACTAAAGGCTACATTTACATAGGCCCAGTGGCGTAGCCAGGGTGTTGACTTTGGGAGGCAAAACAGACATAGAATCAGAAAACGATCACCAATGGCGCGATAAATTTGAAATACTAGTTCTATACTAAGTATGGTTCTAAGTTCATGTTACGCACACAATAGGGTTAGGGATTGGGTCGGGATTGAGGTCAAGATCAAAGAGAAATATTCGTGACTCGTAACATGGCCTTATAATGAGTTATAACCCTAGTTCTCTACAACAGCATTTCACACATTCTCAGACGATTGCTGAAGGAAAATAATAACCAAGAAAAGGGCTACTTTTATCATTATTCCGGATATTGTAAGCGCATACCTTTTCGTATGCAAATCAGACTTTGTCGCATCTTTCCTTGTATTGTAGTTACATGTATATGTAACAGAGAGCTGGACATATACGGCATAAAACTCCCAAGGTTATGAACATACGATAATAAAGAATCGTAGGATGCGACAGCTCAATCTTGCCGGTTTTGGCACGGAACTTTACAATCTTAAACCTTGAAAACATCACAGTCAAACAAGTCAGACCTAGTTTGCTCACTCTACGTATAAAGGAAGTTGTAAAAAAGCAATTAAACTTTTGATAATTTAAGTCAAGTTAAGCTTTAATAGTTAAATACCGGGTTTAGCTAAGAATATTTGACCTCACACATTTGTTATGATAGTCAAATATATAAATATTTCTATTTACGCAAAGTACTTACTCTAGTGTGTCCAATGTGTATCAAATCCATCAATAATCTTTATTGTATTAAGAAAAGCCTGTATCAAACTCGGGTCTCAATCTCAGATCTCTCACTCCGCTTATATATAGCTTTCCGCACAATGTTTGCTTTGATTTTGCTAGCATTTGTAATCTCGTTGAAAAATACACCGTTCATACAAATATTCGTCTGTTTACGTAAATCTGCATACTGTTTACAAGCTTGGAGTTATCCACCCACGTCTCGGAAATACCAAAATACTCATTAGCGCGCCGGGCAACGCCGGTGAATACATGCGTTGAGAATAAATACAAACTTAAAGCTATTTGCTATCAGTATCACCACAGTACAGGGTGAGTCAGAAAAAAGTGATGCCTTTGAAATTTAATACAATAGTGAACCTTTTGAAATTGAACTTCATATTTGCATTTTCTTTCAAAGAATCTATTGTACCCTATTGTATTTAATTTCAAAGGCATCACTTTTTTCTGACTCACCCTGTATACAGGGTGTCCCAGAAAAATGTCCCCCTTTAGAAATCACTCTTGTGCGTTATTATACCTTTGGGAATTGAATTGAATTGTACATAAACGGAGAAGTATTTATTCGTCCAAATAATTAATCGCGACGATCGAAGCAAGCAAAACGATTTCACAAATAAATGGTTTTACGACAAATACTCGTTGCTCTGCAGTCAGTTGAACCATTCTTACTCGAACTGACGGTAAGACGAATTTGTAATTTGACATTTTTGTGTTGCTGTTCGTTTTAGAAGCTATTTTAAATTCCCAGAGGTATAACAACGCGCGTTTAACAAAAGATTAGTAATTTGTATAGGGGGACATTTTTTGGGACACACTGTACAGTAGAGACGACCAGTAGGGCCACTCATTTGAATTTTTGTGTGGCCGCTCATTACGCATTGGCAGCCAGTCAATTGCTTTTTCTGGCCAATAAGCAAGCTGGACTAACTTTCCTGGCCAGTAAACTGCATATTTTTACATAAAAAGACGGCTACATGTTGCATAGCCGAGTGGCCCTACTGGTTGTCTTTATACTGTGGTATCAGTAGGTTAACCCCCCTATATACCGCCGGAAGTAATTAGTATTCAAATTCGTCGCGTGCGTCATATTGGGAAGTGACGTCATAGTTGTACGTACGCCTTGTACGTACGCCTTGTACGTACGTATTGTACGTACGCATTGTACGTACGCATTGTACGTACGCATTGTACGTACGCATTGTACGTACGCATTGTACGTACGCATTGTACGTACGCATTGTACGTACACCTTGTACGTACGCCTTGTACGTACGTATTGTACGTACGCATTGCACAATGTTGTTTTGTATTAAATTACACACAACAATTTAGATGTTTCTCTTAATACGTTTTGGCTTTATTGTTCGATAGCCATGGTTTCTTTAGACTCATCTTCGTGCAAATTCACCCATTTCATTCCGCGTTTTTTTCCATTTTCATTGGAGCTTCTGTGGAGTTTCTTTAAAGCTTCTGTGAAGCTTCTGTGGGCTCTCCAAAAGGAGGATAAAGGGGGTTTAACGAATACGAAAATGTATACATTTTTAGAGCAAAATATGAGTAATTAGTGACGTTTGGATGCATGCATAAATTAACACAGACAAAGATTAACGTTTTAAACAACTGATTTATTCCTTTAGGTATAACAATTATTTACACAAATATACAGTTATTAAACATATTGTCCAGCTTTTACACTGTTTTCTATGCGAGGGTCGATGCGAGGTCGATGTGAGGTCGATGTGAGGTCGATGTGAGGTCGATGGCCAAACAAGCCAAACAGGCCAAACAAGCCAAACAGGCCAAACGATTATTATATTGTGCAACTGGACTGTAAACAATATTTTGATCCAGGGGAAGCTTGAGAAGCTGCTATTGATAAGAGGAAATTTCTTATAAAAAGAATTTTATGAAGGGGTTCTCTCGGGGTTCCCTGGGGGTTCCCTAGGGGTTATCTCGGGGTTCCCTTGGGGTTCCCTCGGTTTTTATTTTAAAGGGCAGGAAAGGCCAATCGGGCCATTCGATATGCGGGCATTTGCGGATATTTATTAAAGTCCCCGTAGAAGTACTCATTATGACCTTGCTTGTTGCGGTTATTATTTTAAGTAAGTCCTACGTCCCGTAAATGAGTACTTCTACGGGACTTGCTAAATATGTCCCTGCTTCCTGCATATCGAAATAAATATTGTCCGAGTGGCCCGATGCAACGTCTCCTGTGGATGAAACAACTAAAGAAAGATCCCGTACATAGAAAATAATGAAGACAAAGGATGCGCTTGTGGAAAGCGATGACTTTGATCCAGAAGAAGCTCTAGAAGCAGCTGTTGATAAGAGCAAGTTTCTCATTAGAAAACTTTTAAAAGACTACAGTTTCAATGACGAAGAAAGCGATGATTAAACTGTTCCACAATAAGAACCTTTGTACCGCATTATGTGTTTAATAAAGTTATCTATAAATGGATCTAATACTTGGAGTGAAATAAAATCAAACACAAAACTAACTATGTTTATTACATTCTACAAACATTCCGTACAGCTACAGCGTTTTTGGTCTTTTTGGCCTTTTCTGCCCGTTTGGCCTGTGTTTGGCCTTTTTTGCCTGCCTTTGGCCTTTCTTGCCTGACATTTGGCCTTACACGGGACGTAGGGACTTACCTAAATATGTCCCGCAACAAGGTCCCGTAAATGAGTACTTCTACGGGACTTGCTAAATATGTCCCGCAAATGCCCGCATATCGAATGGCCCGATTGGCCTTTCCTGCCCTTTAAAATAAAAACCGAGGGAACCCCAAGGGAACCCCGAGAGAACACCTAGGGGACCCCGAGGGAACCCCGAGGGAACCCCCAGGGAACCCCGAGAGAACCCCTTCATAAAATTCTTTTTATAAGAAATTTCCTCTTATCAATAGCAGCTTCTCAAGCTTCCCCTGGATCAAAATATTGTTTACAGTCCAGTTGCACAATATAATAATCGTTTGGCCTGTTTGGCTTGTTTGGCCTGTTTAGCTTGTTAATTTGGCCATCGACCTCACATCGACATCACATCGACCTCACATCGACCTCACATCGACCCTCGCATAGAAAACAGTGTAAAAGCTGGACAATATGTTTAATAACTGTATATTTGTGTAAATAATTGTTATACCTAAAGGAATAAATTGTTTAAAACGTTAATCTTTGTCTGTGTTAATTTATGCATGCATCCAAACGTCACTAATTACTCATATTTTGCTCTAAAAATGTATACATTTTCGTATTCGTTAAACCCCCTTTATCCTCCTTTTGGAGAGCTCCACAGAAGCTCCACAGAAGTTTTACAGAAGCTCCACAGAAGCTTCACAGAAGCTTTACAGAAACTCCAATGAAAATGGCGAAAAATGCGCAATGAAGTGGGTGAATTTGCACGAAGATGAGTCTAAAGAAACCATGGCTATCGAACAATAAAGCCAAAACGTATTAAGAGAAACATCTAAATTGTTGTGTGTAATTTAATACAAAACAACATTGTGCAATGCGTCTACGTACAATACGTACGTACAAGGCGTACGTACAATGCGTACGTACAATGCGTACGTACAATGCGTACGTACGATGCGTACGTACGATGCGTACGTACAATGCGTACGTACAATGCGTACGTACAATACGTACGTACAAGGTGTACGTACAAGGCGTACATACAAGGCGTACGTACAAGGTGTAGGTACAATGCGTACGTACAATGCGTACGTACAATGCGTACGTACAATACGTACGTACAAGGTGTACGTACAAGGCGTACATACAATGCGTACGTACAAGGTGTAGGTACAATGCGTACGTACAATGCGTACGTACAATGCGTACGTACAATGCGTACGTACAATACGTACGTACAAGGTGTACGTACCAGCCTCGTACCCAGGCGCTTTTAAGGAAAAGAAGAAAAATCGCGTTCAGCTAATTTATAGAGATCAGTGGCTGAGATTAGCGCGCGCGGGGGGGTGCTTGGGGAGGACGCGACGAGAGGGGGAAGCGCCTGGCAGAAAATGCAGATAAGTGAAGAATTTTGACCGAAATGTGAAGAATCCTTTCCATCGCTTGATTTGAGATGCCTTTTCGTCAGTTTTTCTCCCTGGTGTGTTATCATTGATATCTGTATGGATGAAACAGACCATTCTTTTCCAGAAGCTCTAACTACAGGTATTTTTTATGTATATATAATATATTTAATATTTTTGCAAAGCCTCTAGTGGTTAAAATTGTGTAAATATATGAAGTGGTTGCACAGAATTGACGATTTTTCTTATTTGTGGTCACAAAACTAATTGGACCTTTGATATGCTATATCCTTGCGAGATTCCTGTTTTTCATTCGGGCTATTTTGCTATTTTCTTTAGCAATTTGCATACTTTGTTGTCGTTTTTATATACAATAACAATTGAATGCTTGATCACTGTCAGGCACAGTCTACGATTTTGGTAAATTTGTATCGCTAAAACAAGTTTCTTTTATATGCAGAATTTAGTTCAGACGATGAACTTAATACTTCCTTTCGACAACTCGATGTTCAAGGTAATTTTTACTATTATTTTTTATTATTTTATAATAATATAGTCATAGGCATTGTGTATTTTGTTATGTATTCATTTAAAAATCTGTAAGTGCTTCTTGATATTGACTGAAGTAACATGGTTACCAAGAGCATCCGAAAATAACCAGTATATTCATGAGGTAGGGTCACATTACCTACCAACAGGCTATATTGCTACCAACTTGCCAAAGTGGCATGGATATTGTTTAAAATAGTTGTCGGGTTGATATGTATGTATATTAATCATATGACGTCTTTGTTGTTTTGACATCAGTCACATTCGTAGTGAATATTAAGGTAGGATGTCTTTACATGGCTTATGTAGAAAACCAATGACCTTTTGCAAAGTAACCCTATCTCTAGCATCACCCTAACACACAATAGACTATAGGGTTACTGGTTACCAGGGTAACCTTGTGGCTAGAATCACCCTATTGTCATGTAAACAACCCATGGGTCAAACAGTGTGCTTTGTGTTCTTTTTAGCTTACAATCTGTCCAGTTCCCAGTGTGATGAGAGAAGGCATAAGTTGTCAACTGAGCTAGAACATGTCGCTGAGTATTGATGAAGAATCAAATATTTATGTGAAACAGTCGTGATGGATTTGCTTGATTTGACATCCAACAAGAACATTCTCACTCGAACAGTTAAAGCATGTTTTCCAGGTCCAACAAAACAGAAATAAATGACTGAATGTGAACAAATGTGTTGTATTTTGTAAAATTATTATGTCTGCATGCCATAGTATAAATTTAATGTTTGTACCATAATGCAATTAGGGTGTTTTATTTTGCTTTAATATATAGTATGAGATTTTGAGGTGATTAATACAATAACAAACCTGAGAAAACTTAAAAATGGATATACAGTAATAGCCCAGCAAATGACTTTCAATGTCTTGTTTGAATGTTATTTGCTGAACTTTTTTAGAGCCTGATAAAAATATCTTTCAGGGACCCTGGGGAAAGAGTAGCATGGCCCCGTCGGTCATTGAAATCCGAATGTGAAAGACAAAGCAGTGAAGCACAGAGTGCCCCCATATAGGAGTAGCCCTAAAATGTTTTAAACATAGCATGAATTCATTACAATTTGAGTATGAGAAATGATCGATGGTCTATACGTACACTGCTGTCAAATCACAGTGTGTGTGTACAATTTTAATAGATACTAATCTTTCTGTGAAAACAAATGGCAGAAAGCACATGCATGGAATAATTCAGTGAGCATAAAACAGAAATTCTGTTTTTAGAAAACCAAATTAATGATATTCAGATGGGAGTTCAGATTACATTAGCCAGGACACTGGCAGGAAAGTACAATTTTAACTTATAACAATATTAAATTAAATTGCAAATTATCAATGTTTTATTATTTAATTAATACGTAAAAAAATATATATGAAGTACACTAAAATGCTTTTTGTTTTCTTCGCAGTGCATTCATCATTTGGACACAAAAATATTTCCTGAACATACAACACTGTGTATAAATCTTTCAGTTTGCGACGACAATTGCAATATTTTCTCATTTGCATTCATTGATATTAAAAATCACTGCCGCCATCTTTAGTACA
Source organism: Trachythela sp. YZ-2020 (assembly GCA_016169945.1). Lineage (NCBI taxonomy): Eukaryota > Metazoa > Cnidaria > Anthozoa > Malacalcyonacea > Clavulariidae > Trachythela > Trachythela sp. YZ-2020. Next base: position 8,560,701 of record JADLSH010000387.1, read on the forward strand.
TTTTCTGCCAGGCGCTTCCTTCGTCGCGACCTCCCCAAGCACCCCCGCGCGCTCGCTCAGCTTAGCCACTGATCTCTATAAATTAGCTGAACGCGATTTTTATTCTTTTCCTTAAAAGCGCCTGGGTACGAGGCTGTGTACGTACAAGGCGTACGTACAACTATGACGTCACTTCCCAATATGACGCACGCGACGCCATTTTGAATACTAATTACTTCCGGCGGTATATAGGGGGGTTAACCTACTGGTATCACTGAGAGATTTGTGGGTCGAATGTTTCTTCAATATGAGATTTTCAACGAAGTTTTCCCAGTGGGGATAAGCGTCCGGAAAAGGTATGTGTTATTGTACAGGGTGTATAAAAAAAAGGAGACCTTTAGCAATTATCCTATTGACTTTTAATTAACTTCTCCGTCCATAAAATTCGATTCAATTGTGTTCACGCACCCATGGGTTCAGTATACTGTAGTACTCAGGCATTTGAATTAAGGTGAATTTCTAAAGGTCTCCTTTTTTTATACACCCTGTATTATGATATCTTTGCTTGAATAGTTAAAAGAAAATCTAAAGTATGAATATTTGCCATATATACATTATCGCTGATTACCCTGAATTGTAACTCGCAGTGATATATAGAACATATCATATGATACTCACAATTGTATATCCTTACGCTACGTATACGCTGGCCCGAATAACAACTTCCGTATTATAGAATAGAATAGAATAGAATCTTTATTTACCCACGGTGAACTTATCAGGATTTACATATATGGTACACTAACTAATTACAAAATTTTACAAACTAACAAATTACAGTTATAGCTCAATATAGAATAATTATAAAATAAAAATACCTGCTTTCCATAAGTGCCGTGCAATAATATAATTTGTTAAAATTCAATCATTTAAAAAACCTACTACAGCCCGATTTAAACACGCTGAGATTATTTGTTTTGCGTAGCTCAGTAGGAAGGCTATTCCAAAGCACAGCACCACTATAACCAAAGCTATTCTTTAGGTAGTTGGTCCGTGGCTTTGGAACAGCTAGTTTGCCTTCGGTGTCTCTCAATGCGTAGTTCGTGATGCTGCTACGGTCTATGAACATGGGACGCAAGTAATCGGGAGCGAGCCCATTAAGTGATTTATAGACCATAACAGCTTTTTCAAGCTTGCGCTGGGTATCGAGTTTTCTCCAGCCAAGCTTCTCTAGTAGAAAATCAGCAGCAATGTCATAGCTAGAAGATGTTAACACTCTTGCTGCACGATTTTGCAATTTTTGAAGCTTATCAGCATAGGTTTTGTTACAATTATCCCAGACGACGCAGCAATAATTAAAATGCGGTTGCACTAACGAATTGTAAATATACTGCAGAGTCGTAAATGGAACAAAAGGCCTTACACGTTTTATAGCTCCAATGCTTGATGCAATCTTTTTAATTAGCTTATTGATATGCATATTCCAAGACAGATTTTCATCAATCAGTACACTTAGAGACTTTGTAAGCGAAACCTGATTAACAGGGATCCCATCAATTCCCAGAGATGGTAATGGGCTCAACGTACATAATCTTTGCCTTGAACCGATTAACATGAACTCTGTCTTGGATTGATTTAAAGTAAGCTTGTTTGCGATAAGCCACTCACTAACGTTGACAAGGTCTTGATTCAGATTCTGATTAATATCACGAACGTTATTGCTTGCCAACGTCAAATGAGTGTCGTCTGCATACATACGTGCCTGGGAATGTTCGAGGCAATTAGGCAAATCATTTATATAAATTAAAAATAGTAATGGCCCCAAGATAGTCCCCTGCGGGATACCACAGGACAGTGAGCGGTTCGGTGATAGAAAACCGTTCACGAAGCATTTTTGATTACGATCGCTTAGGTAAGATTTAAACCATTCACTTCCTATACCATATGCATTTAATTTAGATAAAAGAATTGCATGATCTACGGTGTCAAACGCTTTTTTGAGATCTAAGAAAACTACTGCGTTTACATTACCGTGATCGATGTTGTACGCCCAGTCGTTTGTGGCTTCGAGAAGAGCAGTAACTGTGGAATGTAGGCTTCGGAATCCTGATTGACTAGTTGAAAGTAATTTGTTATCCGTAAGAAAAAAATTGACTTGATCATAAATAATCCTCTCAAAAACTTTGGCCACAATAGGAATAATAGAGATGGGCCGATAGTTATTGAGATCCTTACGTTTCCCTTGTTTAAATAATGGTATGACCTTTGAACATTTCCAATCGTCGGGGAATATACCCGTGATAATGGAGCGGTTAAAAATTATATCTGAAATCAAATCAGGGCATTCACGAAGAAGCCTAGCTGAAATTTTATCCAAACCAGTTGCTTTAGATTTGCTAAGTTTGGATAGAAGAGAAAAGACTATAGACGAACTTGTTGTCTTCAGTTGAAAACTAGTACTAACTCCACTTTCGTTACTTGAAAGGTAATCTAAATGAGAACGACTGTTTTCGTTACAAGGTATTTTATCGGCAAGCTTTGGCCCAATATCAGCGAAATGATCGTTAAACGCCTCAGATAATTTTTGAGAGCCGCTTATAGAACAGCCGTTCAATTCAATTTCCTTTACGTGCGAGATGTGTTGTTTTCTTGAAGTTAGTTCATTAATTATATTCCAAGTCTTTTTCGAATTGCTTTTATTTTCGTGAAAGGCGCTCGTGTAATACATTTCTTTGGCATGTTTGATTTCAGTATTTACAATATTGCGAGTTCTCTTAAAAGCGTGCCAATCAGCTGGGTCATTAAGCCCGCCGCACACTAGAGCTATCAGCTTAGCAAAGTGTCACTCGTGACTGTTGGCGTAAGCAAGTTCCCCCAGTGTGCGGTGGCGTTTTGAGCGCTATTGTTCACGCGTGCCATCGGCACCTGATATTCAACATGTTGAACAATTCTGTGCACGAGTGAACATTTCCTCCAAGTGTGCGCGCGTGCAAAGCTATCACCTTACAATGTCATACGAATACGCATGCGTAGAAGTGCTAATCGCGACAAATAAAATGGCGGCGAGTAGTGATTTGGTGGCTGAAGCAATGTTGGAAGACAAGATAGCTGATATTGGCCGGACTATCCTTGTCTATACGACGTAAGGTGTCCTGAATTTAAAAATCGAAATCTATGCACGAAATGGCTGGAAAACTTGGAAAAACAGATTTATCGCGCATATCTCGATTTTTTAATTCAGGACACCTTACGTCGTATAGACAAGGATAGTCCGGCCAAATATCAGCTATCTTGTCTTCCAACATTGCTTCAGCCACCAAATCACTACTCGCCGCCATTTTATTTGTCACGATTAGCACTTCTACGCATGCGTATTCGTATGACATTGTAAGGCGATAGCTTTGCAGGCGCGCACACTTGGAGGAAATGTTCACTCGTGCACAAAATTGTTCAACATGTTGAATATCAGGTGCCGATGGCACGCGTGAACAATAGCGCTCAAAACGCCACCGCACACTGGGGGAACTTGCTTACGCCAACAGTCACGAGTGACACTTTGCTAAGCTGATAGCTCTAGTGTGCGGCGGGCTTTAGAGCTGCACGCTTTTATCTTCAAAATATCTCGATCATGCATGCGTTGTTTTAAGTAAGGGGTAATCCAAGGCGATTTAGAAGCCCTAATACGCTTTGTACACAAAGGTGCATGTCTTTCAACAACACTATTAAATATATTTTTCCAAACATGCCACATGTCATTTGGGTTATCATGTGCCCTAATTTCATCCCAATTCTGCAGCCAGATATCGTTTCTGAAACTTGCAGAATCAAAATTCTTAAACTTTCTATAGGTCACAGTAGAGTGGCCCTTAGTAAATAAACCAGTTGAAAGTTTACGAAAAGCATAAATTAGGCTATGATCACTGATACTGATATGAGAGACACCGGAGCAAACAATCTTATCAGGCGAATTGGTAAATATCAAGTCAATTAGTGTTGAAGATGACTTGGTTATGCTGTTGAGTTGGTTCGCTTATTAACTGTTGTAAGCCATAAAGATCAGTGATGCTAGTCAAAATGGTTGAATTATGATCCATTACGGTTGACCCAAAATTGCAGTTCAGGTCACCCATTAAGTAATATTCAACATTTTCTGCGTCGAGTCTACCTACTAGAGTTTCAAAATAGTTGAATTTGTCGACGGGTGAATCTGGAGGTCTATACCAAGTTGTAACGAGAAAAGGCTTGGATCTAGGTTTACGAATTTCGATACATAAATTTTCTAGTTGATCAATTGACATATCGAAACGTGGTAGAAAATTGATATTGCATCGAACATAAAAACATACACCACCCCCAAATCTGCCATTGACGCTTCTGTCGCGACGTACAATTTCATAACCAGATATATGAACCTCATTGTCATTTATAGTAGAATCAAGCCTTGTCTCGTTAATTGCCAAAACATCGATTGAATGGTCAACAAGCAAAACTCTAAGCTCGTCGATATGCTTTATTATACTAGTAACATTAAGTGATGCTAGTTTGAAGCCCCGCATAATAGGTATTGTTGGGGCTGACTGATTGATAGGACTATTTGGTTGATTATCGGTAACTGTAACAGATTCACCCGGTAAGGCATTATATTGTAGCCATTCTTAGCAGAGTTTATTGAACTACCTTATGTTATTGTTTGCAATACTATATACCGTATTTACCTCACATTTTCATGCATGCTATACAAATTACATTAGGATCTTTCTTAGTACACATTATACAAAATAGGATCTTTCTTACTTTTCTTAGTGCACATTATACAAATTAGGATCTTTCTTAGTGCACATAAAATTGATATTCTTGCTCTTGATGAAACTAAGTTAAGTTAGATTCCACAATAACCTCTAATGAGATTCACATATCAGGCTATGATATTGCCAGAAGAGATCGTCCTTTTAATGGCCGTCACGCGGCGGTGGTGTCTGTATCTTTATCAAAAACAACATAAATTTTAGATTTCGAAACGATTCACAAAATGAAAAACTTGAACTGTTTGCTATTTGTTACCTCGTTCAAGACCGTTCTTGGTGGTAACTTGGTACAGACCTCCTAATTCTCCAGCGATTGCTTTTAATGCTTTTCAGGATGTAATTGATAAGATTGATGCTGAAAACAGTGAATTTTACCTACTTGGGGATATCAATTGTGATGTCTCGTCCGAGAGCCCCGATTGTAATACCATGCGCATAGCGTCATTTCGGCTTTGCGACATAATATCTACCAGTTTCACCAATATAGAGCAGGGGCGCCGGAAGGTAGCCGAAGCGGCGGGGGCACCCCATGAAAAGGGCACGAGCGCCGAAGGCGCGAGAAATTTGTAGGGGGGATCGGGGGTATCCTCCCCCGGAAAATTTTTAAATCTACACACTCTGAAATGCCATTTCCTGTATTTTGACGTAATCTAGTTAAACTGCACGGTCATAATCCTTATTAAACCTATGAGGGCTAGTCCGGTCACAATAATAATAATGTATTCATTACAATGCACTTTATTGTTAAGAAAAAGGGCAACCGGTTGCCCCCGCATGCCCCCGTACTATAAAGGCAGCGGGGGCAGCTGCCCCCGCGGCTCCGGCGCCCCTGATATAGAGCATGCTACATTTATTGTATTTCATGCAGTAAATGTGGCATGCTCTATATTGGTGAAACTGGTAGTGATAGTTTTATTATTATTATTATTATAAGACGAAGTAAAGAATCTACAATTGTATATGATGATTCGCCATACTGGAAAGTTCGTATGTTGCGCCAAATATCTTTGGCGTGAAGTGATTCGAGATATCCAGAAAAATTGCCGAAATCGCTTCAGGAAATGAGAGCTTCTGGGCAAAAGGTATTTATACCTTTTCCAAAACCGTCGCAAGGAATTGAAAAGTCTCGTCGCTGGGTTTCAGCATGTTCGCGGAAAAACTTTGATGTATCAATGATAAATAGGAACACATATATTTGTGCAGTTCATTGGCCAGGCGAGAAAGGGCCCACGGATAAAGGGCCAAAGTGGTAAATGGCCTTCGGCGTTTACCACTTTGCTTCAAGCCTCTACATTTAAAGCAAAAAGTACAACGTGTGTATGATTCCGCACAAATAAACTTTAAACAAACTATCAAATTATCAAAATAACTCACAGCAAGCTCTCAATCATAATACAATTTATATTAAGAGTTGCCAATGTTTGTCTGAGTCTTGGCGGGGGGTCGGAATTCGTGACGTCACGTCGAGACAACGCTATTCTTTTGGCGTGGCGTGGATTTAGATATTTCAGTACAATAGTTTAACTTTGAGTACTTGTTGTCAAACCCATGAAAACAGCCGAGATTCCGTGATTTCCGGAGTATAGATCGATCGCTTCCGCGAAATTTATTACTTTTCAAGTGGAAGCTTCAAAATAAAAACTGAAAAATATCTTTCAACCCTCATGTAACTTCTAAAGAATCTAAACAGTGTTTCCAAACCGGCAAACCAGCGTATGTCAGCCGCCAGGCAAAAAAAACCCAGTAAAAAGTGTTAAAGTGGACATCCTTTTACTAACTAATACTTAATTACTTATTATTCATTTATTCAAAAAGGCAGCTATTCCTTCATTTAATTTGATAAACATTATTCATAATTCAATATCAATCATATGCAAATTATTCGTAACAACTGTACTGTAATCTGCTACCTGACTTTTGAGATTTTTAGTCAAATTTGTATGAGAGCCAAAGAGGATTGCTTTGGATTTAAAATGTAATTTCTGCAATTCTCAATTTCTGCAATATAGCCTGCTATGGCAGCATGGCCCATGATTCGTTGCTTCTATGTCTATGATTCATTTTATTTTTCATTTTCTAAATTTTGGATTTTGCTTGAAAATCATGAGATGGATTGAAGAGGTGGGGGAAGGTAAGAATTGATCAATTGAAACAGCAATTGCCTTGGAGAAATTAACTGCTGATTTGTTGAGCTTGATCAAAATTATGAAAAATATAGACAATATAATACAAAATACTTTTTTATTCATATTAGTACTGCAATTTTTAATGGTAGAAGATACTTTGTGTTGTGTTTGCAACAAAGCGACATCTGGAGTTCACAAGTGCAGTGTGTGCAAAAGAGTAGCCCATGCAATCTGTGGTGATTGTCCAGAAGAGGACGAGGGTTATGGCACAAACATTATATGCTTTAATTGCAAAGATAAAAAAACAGGTAGTAATTTTTTTTTCACGTCTCTGTTCTATGGTTTGGTCACATTAGTACATTGCTTCCAAATATGGCATTTGATGTTTTGATGTAGTTCTTATAGATCTATATAAATGGTATCTACTCTACATTTTTGCATATTAACTAGATACTGATGAAATAACAAAAATCCAACATGATCAGAGAAAAAGAAAACCACAATCTGGTAAAAAGTTACAATCAGCTGTTGAAAAAAAGAATGCATTATTACAGTTTATACCCAGCACTCCAGAAGAATATGTACACGATGTATACTGTATAAAAAATATATTCCCTTTCAAGTCATAATTAACCATAATTATCGTTTCTACTAATTTATAATAATTTAGTCCTGGTTCAATGGTGGAAAAGACCAAAAGCATCGAAGATTGAAAGTAGGAAAGATGAATCAACCAAGACAACTGCTGGAATTTGTGTAACATGCTACAGGTAAAATTCGGCATAATTTTAGAAATCAAGAACACACGAAGATGAACATCGACGATGAGTGTGTATTTAGGTTTAAATTATCGTTGTGTTTGACTGTATTGAGAAAAACTCAATACAGTTGTACATTTTCAAATTGTTTAGTAGCGGAGAAATGCCTGATGTCTACAAGCTTTGCAGATACAATGATTCAAGCAAAGCTCGTATTCTTGAGCTTCTGTAATCAACTGCAGACAGTCAATTTTATGCAGGTCAATCTCTTATTAGTTAAGATAGTTTTCTCATACTTGACTATACTATATGATATTATAGATGTTTGAGTTTTTCAAACAGGTACCTGTTCATCACAATCTTATTATGTGTAAATTTGTGCTATAACTTATGTGTTATCTGGTATTTTCTCAAACTATCCAACTTCCACATGTCATTCCTATAATACTAGATTTGCTGATAAACAAAACTTTAGTAGACCAAACTTTAGTAGTCTAATTCAGTCGCTATATTTCACAAATTTAGCTACAATAATAATTAAGAACTACTGTATATAAATACATACAAATCCGTTTCGCTCTAAATTCATAATTTTATACTAATGATAGGCAGTGATCAACTCGAAAGTTTCTGGCTACTTTGATCACTGCGCACAATAATTTATTTGTAATCATTGTAACTTAGTTCTTTTGTGTAGTAACTGTGTATCTGTCGTATTGATATGTATATATGTAATAATTGTGCAAATTTGAATAAAGTCTAAAAGTCTACAAGTCAGGTGTTGAGGATTTTGAGACATCAGATCGAAGACGATCGAAAGAATTTCCTTTCTTGAATTCTTTCATGATATTTGAGCTTAGAGGAATTTTCACGGTCACAAACAGAATTAGCTTAGAGGAATTTTCACGGTCACAAACAGAACGGAAGTGTAGAACATCGATAAAAGAAACAGGACTTGCAGATGATTTGATTTTCGATTTGAAGTTTATATTCTTGAGTAATGAGATTGATGGACAACCATGTCTCTTGAAATATCTTTCAGGTTTGCACATCCTAAACAAAGAAAAATCTATCAATGTAGTAGCTTTGATCATAATCTTCATTTTAAACACTCTCATCAAACTCAACTTTGTTCAAAGAATCTTCGATAGTATAAACCAGCCTTAAGTATGATTAATTATACAGTACAAGGAATTTAGTTTGATCTCACCTGTCAGGCCCATTGCTAATTTAAACTCTTCTTTTAAGATCTGAAGAACTTTATGCACGCCTTCCTCTCCCTAAAATTCCCAATAGAAAAACAGTTAAATCTAAATATTTAATTATCTTTAACTGACACGTCAAACAGGTAACCTTGACGGTCTAACCCGAGTGATAGGAGATAAGATCACCGCTGCAAACATAGGCGGCGTATGATTGGCTGTTGCGGAGACTAGACAAACTCTAGAAGTTTCTGAGATAACATTTGCTGCGTTCTGGGGAAGATTTTACGTGCAGAAACCAGGTCATTTTGCATTTCAGGCAGCGACGAATCTGACACCTTCATATTAAGTTCTCCCAGTCTGATCTTGGGGGGAGGGTTAACCCGTCACTTCTACTTATTGGGAGTTATAGCCCCGCTAGTCCCTCGGCCTATGGCTGCAGAATTGAACGATTTTGAAATATCTGGCTTTATCTAACATGGTGACACAGGGTCTGGTTGAACCAGTGAACTCTATATATACTGGAACGATAACTGCGGCTGGAATTTTGAAGCTTCGTCTTGTAGGTATGATCCAGGCCCCTGCGCGGAAATTCACTAAATTCCGACTTTCCGTACGAAAAATTTGCATCATTTTATCGGAAAGTTATATAATTTTTCAGCGTACTGTTTGTTAAGTCGAGCTTTTTTATGCCTCTGGGAAACTAGAGAAAGTCGTCTTTCAGAATAAGTAAATTTGAGAAACATTTTGTTATAGATAGCAAAGTTATCTCAACTTATTTGATGAGTGAAAAACAATTCGCGCCAAAAAACATCGGCAAACTTTTGTTTTTTCAGGACTTTCTGTGACGAATTTGAAAAGAACAGAGTAATATGAACTAAAGTTACATCAATGTTACCTTTTCATTTAATTCTTGTCTTATATATAGGTTGTGTATCACTAAAAATGAGTATTTTCGTGCAAAAACTGGAAAAAAACTTAACAAATTTTAACTCGCTCCAGTGCTCCGACTCTTCGTGACAAGCCCACGCAAAAAACACGCACATTTATACCTACAATCACCATAGTAACGAGCTTCTATTGGCCGCCATCTTGGCTTCAGGCACGTATGGGCATGTTTACCTACAGTTATCGTTCCAGTATATATAGAGTTCACTGGGTTGAACTGGATCGACTTTGATCAATTTGGATCCTACTCGGCTCGTGCAGTCACGCGAGAATATTACGTCATGCTAAATATTCTGCGGATTTCATCGAAGTGTCGTTTTCGCTTATATCTTTCGACTTACGGCGAGTTATAAGGTAAGCAATATCTCGCTAGAATCCTTGAACAACGAGGAGTATTTTGGTGTATAGTTTGTTGTTTTAGCATGTCTAGAACTCGAGTTATTAAGGAAAGTTGACGTACGTTTAATGTCAGCCATGTTGGTTTCATTTTAATTAGTTTATATATTTATACAATTTATTTAAAAACGGTAGCCCTTCAGCGTAAATGCTGTTTTTCAAGAGGCCGTTTGTTTGCTAATTATTTGAAATATACTAAAAAATATTAACTACAAATATAGAATATTATATACTCTCATTGTGACGTCACTTGCACGAGCCGAATAAACGTTTAACAAACGAGAATTTAGAGCGTGTTTATATGCAACCGGCTGGCCCGGAACCTCACCTAAGTGAGATGAATTATTTCTGTGTTCATATGACTGTTTTAATCCCATCTAAGATCCGGCCTCGGTGGGACAAAATTACAAAAACATGGCGCCTTCGAAATATTTTGTTGTGATTGAACAAACTTAGGAGAATTAAATCTTCGAAGTACTGCTAAGAAATTAATCAAGACCAGTCGAGAAAATTTTTATGCATCATTAAGTGAGTCTCTATATTCAAATCCTAAACGCTTTTGGTCGTTCTTCAAATCAACCACTAAGTCCTGCAGAATCCCACATCAGGTTTCTATCGCTGTTGAAAATACCGACTCCTCCTCACGTATCATCTCCAACAATGCAGAAGAAACAGCCAATTTATTCAATTGCTACTTCAACTCAGTGTTTTTAAAAGAATCTGATATTAATGATGTTAATGGTACCCCAATTTCGCCTATATCAAGTGAAATAATTACAGAGATTACCCTGGAACCATGTGAAGTACACAATGTATTGTGCAATCTAAATCCAGACAAAGCCTCTGGACCCGACAAAATACCCATTCGCTTGTTGAAAGAATGTGCTTCTAGCATCACTCCATCACTCACGTATCTGTTCAACAAGTCACTAAATTCTGGTAGTCTTCCGACAGAATGGAAACTTTCCAATGTCATTCCACTTCATAAAAAGGGAAACAAAACCTACGTTGAAAACTACAGACCCATCTCTCTGATGTGTGTTGTTGCAAAGGTTTTCGAGCGTTGTATTTTTAACAGAATAGTAGACCATGCTCAGAAATTGATATCAGATAAACAGCATGGTTTTCTAAAAGGGAAATCTTGTGCGAGTCAACTCTTGTCAGTGCTTCATCGTATCGGTCAAAATTTAGATAAGGGTAAGCAAACTGATATCTTGTACCTGGACATTGCCAAAGCCTTCGATACTGTTGACCACAAACTCCTTCTGCAAAAACTTTATCAATTTGGGATCACGGATAAAGTTCTGAACTGGTTTACGAACTACCTATTAAAACGTCAACAGCGTGTACTTGTTCATGGTGCCACGTCAGATATGCTTACAGTTACCTCTGGTGTCCTTCAAGGATCAATCCTTGGACCTTTGTTGTTTCTGATTTACGTAAATGACCTTCCCTCGTCAATCTCTTCACCATTTGTGGATGTTTCTCTATTCGCAGACGACACGAAGTGTTTTTCAATCGTTGAGTCCTCTAGAGATGCTCATATTTTGCTTGCTGAAGTGAAAAATGTGGAGAACTGGGCACAAAGTTGGAGACTAAAATTCAACGCACATAAATGTAAAGTCCTTAGTGTCACCAGGAAACGCAACCCACTCGTTGTTGAATACCAGATGGATGGTCGGTCATTGCAACATGTCTCCAGTCAGAAAGATCTTGGGGTAACAGTTACTTCTGATCTCACTTGGTCTATCCACATCCACGAACAGATCACTAAGGCCAACCGTATGCTTGGTATGCTGAAACGTTCGACTGTTCAAGTTAAAGATGTTAACACGCGTCGCAATCTGTATCTCTCACTAGTCAGGTCACACCTTGCCTATGCCTCTCAAGTCTGGAGCCCACAAAATGTCAGCATGTGTGGCGAATTGGAACGAATCCAACGGAGGGCTACCAAGTACATTCTGTCTTTGCCTTTCGAAACAGACATCGCATACAAAACGAGACTAGCTACTTTAAACATGTTACCACTAAGCTACTGGCACGAATATCTCGACGTTTTATTTTTGTTTAAAAGTACGCGAGGTCTTATTATAACTGATCTCGATATTCTACCCAAGCAAGTCAACAGAGTTAACTTAACCATGAATTTACGGTCGGTAAAAAATTCTGTCACCACTTATCACATACCATCAACCAAAACGTTATGTTTACAGAACAGTTATGTGTTGAGAGCTTCGCGAATTTGGAATACACTTCCTGAAGAACTACGTATGCCGGATATTTCGTATCAAAAATTCAAAAAACTTCTTTTTGAGTACCATTACGCAGCGACTGTAACAATTTTTGACACTGAAAACCAACAGTCTTGGAAATCAATATGTTTAAAATGCCATCAAGCAAAACAATTGAACACCTCAAAAAACTGTTGCTATTAACTTTATTAAACTTTAACTATATGAAAATACTTTGTCTAGTGTATGTATGTTTGTAAGTGTATTGAGAATGTAAGTCATGTACTATATCTATGTAATATATTTAGTTTATATAATGATCCGTAATTTCAGGACACCAACGTAATTGGCTCACGCTGTGCTGGTGTTCCTGCGCCGTCTTTATCATGTATAATTATTATTGACGGCAAAAGTTAATAAATAAAAAAAAACAAAAAAACTGTACGTTGTATTACGACTTTTAATATTGGTCTTTGCTCAGGTCTATTAATAATTATTTTTCTTGTTTATATTTTCTAACTACGCCGCTCAATAATAGGTCAAAATCGATAAGAATTGTCGATCCCGGTCAAGTGGGATGAAGCATTCATATGAAAAAACTTTATCCCACTTGACTGAGATCCCACTAGCGCAAGGTGAGATCTCGTCTCTCATATGAACATACAATTAACAATTATTGAACGAGGTTGAGCATGATATGAAGAATTATCAAGTCGAAGTTTGTCGTTATTAACCGAAGCCGAAGGCTGAGGTTGATAACGACAAACTGAGGCTTGATAATTCTTCATATCATGTGAAAAGCGACTTCAATAATTGTTTTATTTATTTAAAAGAATGAAAAAATTACCAGCAAGTTCTTCGCTATTTTGTGGGAAATTTACATTCTTTGCTTTTAAATAATCTTCAAAAATCACTCTACAAGCTTTTGTATTATGCAAATCTTTGTCTTCAAGTAGTTTTTGAATTTCAGCTTCCTCAAGGTTGGCGAACCTTTCCCTTGAGGAAGCCATTTATTTTGTTTCACATTCCCGCTCTTTCGGAAGTTGAAGTCGTCGTCATTGGCATGACGTCATAACGTGAGATACGACTTTTTCGTCCACGTTATGACGTCATAACGTGGATGAAAAAGTCGTATCCCACGTTATGACGTCACTCGTTGGACATGACGATTTCACACATGGCTATTAGCCAATCAGAAGCCATGAATTATTTTAAATAAATAATAATGATTCTTATATCCCTTAATAAGAACATTCCATCTATTGTGTTAACAATGAAACCGAAAGTCAGCCATTAGTAAGGGACCAACTAACAACATCATTAGCGTATAATGGCAGAAATATATTGCTTGATATGCTTCTGTTGTTAAAATAATGTAGTAATCTGGTATTTTTAGAGACCATTTTGCTGTATATTTGGTCCCTTAGTAATGGCGGATTTCTATTGTCTAGCAATGTTTAACTGGCTTCATTTTCTGCACCAGTGAAGAGTAGGTTGCGCTATCCAGTCTACCTTTCAGATCAGTGGGACATGCAGCCAGTTAGCTGGGCTGATATGAACAGGCACATAATCTCAAGCACACATACAGTTTCCATTTAGTACGGTCGTAACCATATCAAGGTGGTCGATGGAATAGAATGTCGATATGTCTCATAAAAAGCTGATTAGCATACAACATTTAAAACGGAAGAAATATCTTAACTATTTCACATCGTCCAACATGACCTGCTCATGACCGTAGTGAAACCAAACATAAACCTGGCTGTACGTATACATTACTTGATAGACTAAGCCCCATAACACAGGTCTTCCAACAAATACAGCTCTTGCACCCAAAGCCAAAGCCTTGAAAACGTCTGTGCCATATCTAATACCACCGTCTAAATATACTTCACATTTATTGTCAACTGCTGCTACAATCTCCGGAAGAACTTCGATCTAAAATTGACAAAATAGTAAAATTAAGTGGAGTCACTTTCTTTGTTGTCGTTGTCGTTGTCGTTGTCGTTGTCGTTGCTGTTGTCGTTTTTGTTGTCGTTGGTGTTGTCGTTTTTAGTGCAAAGTTTTTAACTTTGCAGTATTGTGATGAGGGGCGAAAATTCACACGAGCGATACATAGATAGATAGATAGATAGATACATCATAGTGTAAACTTTCCGGGGGGTGTTTGCGAAGATTCTCTATTAATACCGTATCTGTTAAAGTTGTTAAACTTTGGGGTTGAAACTTTTTTAAGCACTTTCAAGTTATCTTATAGCTCAATTCGGTTGTATTCATGCAGTGTTTAATTAGATTTACGAACAACATTTGGGTTGTGGTATTAAACGTCTACATCATAACAATCGTTTTATATATAATATTAGGTTGCTAACTCCCCGGTAGCTATGAACACGTGCGTTCAAGTCCACTGATCTAATAATATCACGGAACGAAAATACGAAATTTCGAAATATTTACCGCACAATGGTGGCGCTGGGAGTGGGAATGTGATGGAAATACGATCAAATTTATAAATAAACGTTTTCATTTTGGCCTTGTGGATTAGTAGTGCGTTTTGTCATTTATATATTCAATAGACAATACTGAATGGGTCGAATTTCATTATTGCAATATTTTTTTCTTGTTATGAATTCCGAAGCGTAAGTTTCGCCTCAAACATGTCACATATTGTCGACTTGGTAGTTAGTGCTGGTTATATATAAAAAAATTCAAATACAAGATTCAAGACCCGATGAGTCCCTTTGGCCTTACCGTAAATATCGAATATGTTTTTGTATACATCATTGGATTTTACCAGCGATCTAAGGTAAGTCGACTTGCGTACAATTTATACACAATAATAATACGGCTACTGTACTGTTTCTGGCGAATTTTATAGATAGTAGAAGTTGCTATACTCTGTCCGTAGACTCGTAGAGTGTAATTTGTAGAGTCACTAGAGTAGTAGAGTGTAGTATGAAGTATGAACTGCATAATTTTGAAATTTTACATTTGTTATGCAATATTAATAGAACACATCTCTGTTGACGGGGCAGTTGTTTACAAATGCGAATGGCATTTTGGCGAGGATGCGTCTGTATATATAACTATAATGTATGATGCATTCTATATACTTTCTAGTTTTGCTTAGCCTTTATTTTAGTGGTCTGTGCCGTACAACCGTACTTTCAAAATTTTATATACACGATGAAATAATAAATAAATAAATAAAATTTGAAATAATCGAAGTTGAGTTGACATATTTGTAATTAGTTGAATAAAACTAATCCAATATTGCAACCGTAAACAAAAGACAATTTTATCTGCTTACTATAATATATTGGCAAAAACATAAATCACTCATCGCGAATTACGAATGATGAAATATTACAAGCTTTTCATTGACAAGTGTACTTGTTGAAAAACTGGCATGCTAGCTTTTCAAAAGCTTGTCACATTTCATCAGTTTTCAAGGGCAAATACGTAATATGCAAATATCAACACAACACAACATGGATGCACAACAATTACGTACGCACTATAAACCATGTAACATAGGTCATAGCATTTGTCTTTTAAAACTTTGCACTATCCTTGGATCACTAGTTGTTGTCGTTGTCGTTGTCGTTGTCGTTGTCGTTGTTGTCTTTGTTGTTGTCTTTGTTGTTGTCTATGTTGTTGTCTTTGTTGTTGTCTTCGTCGTCGTCGTCGTTGTCGTCGTCGTCGTCGTTGTTGTTTTATTTGCATGTATTTAACGAAATAATTTGGAACAAGCAGCGTCTGTCCATTTCCCGTAAAGTATTATTATAAATCATGTTGATGCTTAAATAATTTCGTTTCATTATACCAAATATATAAAGCCTTCACTAATATCTCAATATATGTAAACGATGTTAATATGACGTCACTTTGGTTGCATTACTTAATTAAAGAAAATGAAATATTTCAAAAAAGGAACTTGGAAATTAAATAACACCTTCAAAAGAAGTTACCCTAGTTCTTTCATTTAAGATAATAATAATATGTGCATAGAAATGTTTCTCGAATTTGGTTGGCTGATTCCTGTGCAGTTAATCCCAAACAGCAGTGCAAAAATTTGTAATCACAGTGAAATTTTCTGTAACACTATGAACAATATGGGCAAATTGCTCAGTTATTTAAAAGGTGGAAAATTTAGTTTGCATGAAATATATAAGCAATCCACTTGGTTCAAATCGAGAACAATTCAAATGCCATAGAGGTATTACAGTCCTTTCGTAGCATTTTGGAAAAATTGTGTAAGCCGATCAAATTTGAAGAACATCTGAAGTCCTATTTCAGAATCATCGTCAGAAATAAAAATCCTTTATGATAACTGAGATTAGGGGTGCACCGGATTTCAAATCCGGCCGGAATTCCGGCCGGATTTAACAAATTTTCCGGCATCCGGCCGGATTTGGAGAAAACCCGGCCGGATTTGCCGGATTTAAAAATCAAAAACCGCACTCAAAAATCTAAACTGACACTAACTAAAAATAGTAATTAAATTAATAGTAATAAATAGTTATAATTTTTATTTATAAATGAAAAAATTCCTTACCCTTAGAAACATCATGCCATTGTCTTAAAAAACATAAACCGCCATTTTGAATACTGAATTATCCCAATTTATCCCCAATTGTCCCCATTACCGGTTTATTTCAAATCCGGCAAATCCGGCCGGAATTCCGGCCGGATTATTTTCTTAAATCCGGCAAATCCGGTTCCGGCCGGATTTGAAAATACCAAATCCGGTGCACCCCTAACTGAGATCAAACGAATTAGTTCTCGTCGCGCGGTATTGGAAGTCGCACATTAGGGATTCCGATCTACCGCTGTATACTCATTTAGTTACATCATAGTATATCGATGCAACGAGAATCGGTGCGCTGTTCTCCGCAGTGTTAGCACATGATGCAAATGTCCTTTAATCGGAGGTATAGTGGGGGGGGGGGGGGTTAGGAACGCGCATTAAACATGCGCGTTACATTTTCTATTATTTTGTAATTTAAATTATCATCTTGCTATTTATCCATGCATGTTCTAAGTATTTTGGGTTGTTTGATGAAAACTCTGATAACCATATAAAAACTCTAACTGGTCCCAAGACTCAGAAAACGACAAAAAGATTGAAATATCTCTGGGAAGTAGGATCCGACTCCATTTAGATTAACATAATGCATGCATACTAATTGTCTATCGATGGTAAAATATTAAAACAGGTCAAATAAAAGACCTTAGGAGTAACTAATAAGCTATCTTTTATATTTTTTTTGGGTAGGAGGAGGTTGGGTTGGGGGGTGGGAGGGATGGGGGTAAGGTTTAGTTTGTTTGTAACACGGCCTAATGAAAAGCAACCTTTCCGATTTTGTAATGTTTATATTGGTTGATTAGTTACAGTGTAAAATATGTTTTTAATAAAATATAAATAGATAATAAGTAATTTATTTTGGATCGCTCTAACCGGTTTGAGCGAATAAGGAAACTATAAACGAACTAAAGCGGAGCAAAAGTACTTCGGTCCTCTTAAGCTTTTTCGGCCCCTTTGACTGAATTAATATACTCACGCTTGCTGGTACAGTATCCAACTGTCGTCCACCATGACATGATACAATGATACCATCGACTCCATGTTGTACCGCCAATCTCGCATCTTCTGCTGTTAAAATTCCCTTCAATACTATTGGTAGTTTGCTTACAGACCTTGACCAAGAAAATATATGATAGTATTAAATGACGCTACTCCGCGTTGTTCCACACTGGGCAAGATGAAAAACTGCTTTACCGCGGTGGGAATCGACCCGCGACCTTTGGTTTGCTAGTTCAAAGACCAACTGAGCTACGAGGTAAAGTCGGTTCGAGCACTGGTTATATTTTGGAAGTCAGTCTAGTTCCTTCGATATCAATACATCTTACTATCTTACGTCTGGTTGTCGATTAGAACTTGGGTAAATTAGATCACATGACGCTACTTGATATCGAAGGAACTAAACTAAGTTCCGAAAGATCACATCATCGCGATCAAGCAACTTCTCATCTTGCTCAGTGTGGAGACACTCGGAGTGGGTCATCTAATATAATTTGCCTGAGTCCTAAATTACATGATGTTAATTTGGATGGCCACAAATCAGTTTGAAATTTCTATAGCTATATACCATACTGTGGAGCTAATAGCAGTATAAGCCAAAGGCTAATCGATTACATTTTTGTTCAATTTGGATGAAAATTGGATGAGAAATTTACAAACGTTTTGTCTTGTTTTTCCGAGCTGAAAAGAACTAAATGTGCAATTAGTGCATGTGTAATTTATGCATGAATACTTGACATAATTTGTTGGCAGAGGTATGCGTGCCCTTAGTTTATATATTCTGTGTATGCTAGACTATTATAGGAACGTGGAAGCACCTTGTATTTATCATAATTGATGATCTGGTATGCAATTATCAGGACCATTTATATCAGAAAAGTCAAGACGTCCTATTTAAGTTACGCGCATAAATGGTCAAATTCTAATACGTCGCGACGTATCTTAGACCAGCCTGAATCCTACAGTATGTTGCTATTTTGGCCGCGACTTACTTTACTCACAAACAAATTGGCCTAATTCGTCGTAATCAGTCGGTCGCGACGTTTTTTCTTAAATTGCTCTTGTTGTTACGCAATACACCACTAACCTTAACCAGCAAATCACATTCCAAGTCTTTCTGGGGTTAATACGGCTTGCCGCTACTTCTTCACGGGTCGCGGTACCACTTTTCCAAAGCTTCATAACAGAATCCAGGCTAGGAAGTGAGAGGTGGGGAGGAAAAGAAATAGGATATCTTTCAGCGGGGTATTTTTGTCCTCGATACGGAGCATCAACTGTCAAAACAAGCGCTTTATAACCTTCTTTCTCTGCCTGATGAATACGACTGATATTTTCATGTTCGTCTGATAAAAGGTACATGTGGTACCATTTCAAGCCCTGTGGAGCGCTTCTTGCAACCTCTTCGATTGCTGATGTCGACCAAGTACTGAGAACCATGCACGTACCAGCACGATATGACGCTTCAAAAATAATTTTTAATCAATTTAATGGCCTTTTAATTTGCTGGATTTCGGATTTGTATCGCCGATAATAATGAGCGGGAGGGCAAAAATACGGAAGAGAATGTAATACCACAGTGACATGCCTGCATGTACCTGCAAAGTCAAAGGATGGATGATTACTGTATAAAGTAAATATTTAATATTAGTCTGGCGGTTAAGTGTAAGAATTGTTCATTTTGTGATAAAAGCACCATATTTGCAGGAAGTATAGACTTTGATATGACAATAACTTTTAGATATGGAGGCATCTGAAAAATTAAAGTCGCCGGCCTAAAATTTGGGTTCTTTTTCATTTTCCTCATTAAACTCCTATACTTGTAAAACCGTGAAATTCCAAGTTCATTTAAAGCAATAATGACTTACATCATTGGAAAGCTTGCAAAAAACTATATATAGGTCACTTAAGCGGTTACCTTTATTTTCCCAACCGATTTCGAGTTATTGCTGTTCCAAAATGGAAAAAATGCCACGAAATCGCGCGAAAAGCCTGGGTACTAGCTTGAAAATGCGTATTTAACAGCTTGTAACTCAAGAAGGATTTGAAAAATCATGGTAACCACTTACATGTCTTAATATAACTTTTTGTAAGCTTTCTGATTCTGTAATCACTTTTGCTATAAGTGAACTTGCAATTTTATATTTTTCGACAATATAGGAGTTTAATGAGGAAAATGAAAAAGAACCCAAATTTTAGGCCGGCGACTTTAATTTTTCAGATGCCTCCATATCTAAAAGTTATTGTCATATCAAAGTCTATACTTCCTGCAAATATGGTGCTTTTATCACAAAATGAACAATTCCAGCTAAATTTCGCTCTTAACCGCCTCACTATATGTCAAATGCACTGAATTGTGTAACAAAGCATTACAACACACCTCAACACACCTCAAGAAAACACACCTTTGCAACACACCTCAAGAAAACTCCTTGCCTCCACATGATGATTCACGTAAACTGGCTGATGAGTTCGGAAAATATTTCTGTCGAAAGATTGAGCTAATTAGAAATGACATTGAAAACGTTGTAGTAGACCCACCATTAGTAGATTATCGTTTACCTGATATCAAATTAGATTCATTTAAGCTCCTGTCAGAAGAAGAAGTCCATAACATAATCATGAAGTCGTCGAATGCAACATGTAACCTTGATCCTATTCCAACATGGTTGCTGAAATTATGTGCCAGTGAGTTAACACCTGTCATTATGAAAATGATCAACTTGTCGTTAAGTGAAGGTCACGTCCCAGAAGCATGGAAAGTTGCCATTCTTATTCCAATTCTAAAAAATACGGTCTTGATCTAGTCTTTGAGAACTTCAGGCCCGTCAGTAACCTGTCATTCGTTTCTAAAGCTACGGAAAAAGCAGTTGTTAGCCAGTTATTTGAGCATTGCGCTGATAATGCTCCTCTTCCTAACAACCAATCGTCATATCGTCAATTCCACTCTACCGAAACGGCTCTCCTAAGAGTCCACAATGATATCCTTATGAACATGGACCAACAGAAAGTAACTCTTTTAGTGCTCTTGGATTTGAGTGCCGCCTTTGACACCATTGATCATGAAATTCTGACGGATATATTGAAGTTAGAATTTGGTGTGATCGGAAATGCCTTAAAGTGGATTAAGTCGTTTCTCTCCTGTAGAAAGCAGCGTATTAATATTAAGCAAAAGTTTTCCGCCAATTTTCCGCTGAACTGTGGAGTTCCACAAGGAAGCTGCCTTGGACCGGTCCTTTTCCTATTATACGTGTCTCAACTGTTCCAGATTATTAACAGGCATCTACCTTCTTCCCATGGGTATGCAGATGACACTCAACTTTATTTATCTTTCCGTCCTGAGTCACCCGTTGCCCAAGATCAAGCTATTCAAACTATTAATAATTGCATCGTCGAAGTTCGTGCTTGGTTAGTTTCACATAAATTAATGTTTAACGACACTAAAACGGAATTCTTGATAATTGGAACTCGCCAGCAGCTGTCTAAGGTTACAATCGACTCGATTGAAGTTGGTGATGCTGATATAAAACCTGTACAAGAAGTCCGAAATTTAGGTTCGTGGTTTGACGAACATATGTCTATGAATGTCCATGTGGGCAAGGTTTGCAGTAAAGCATTTAGGGGCTTGTACAACATTCGACAAATAAGGAAGTTCCTCTCCATCGAATCAACTAAAACGCTCGTACATGCCTTTGTGACGTCACACTTGGACTACTGCAATTCTCTCCTGGTCGGCATTCCCCAATACCAACTTCAGCGTCTTCAACGAGTTCTCAATGCCGCTGCTAGAGTGACGTGTCTTATACCAAGATGCGCTCATATTACCCCTGTCCTGATGCACCTTCACTGGCTGCCTGTTAAGTTTCGTGTTGATTTTAAAATTGCACTCCTGGTATATAAAGCTCTCCATGGGATGGCGCCAGGCTACATTATGGAACTGTTGTTAGAAAAACCGAACTGCTGTTACCAACTGAGATCTGATGATCAGGGACTACTTTTTATCCCAAAAACTAGAGCCAAGACTCTTGGTGATCGAGCATTTGTGCATGCAGCTCCGTCAATTTGGAACATGCTACCTTATGGTATTAGAAATAGTAAAACAATTGACTGTTTTAAATCTCAATTAAAGACTTTCCTTTTTAAGAAAGCTTTCGATTCTAACTTTTAGATTTATAGACACTTATACCTTAATTCTTAATATTTTAGCTGCTTGTATATAGTAGAACTTCATTGTTGTAAAGCGCTTTGGAATATTTTATATAATTTAAGCGCTGTATAAATCTTTATATATTATTATATTACCCAGGCGCCATGGTGTGCTACGCGGTTGCGACGACTGTGACTGTGCGTCTATTAAGACGTAGAATTTGCACTCCTCATATTAGCCTGTGCTCCAGTCCACTCTGACACCATGGTGTTCAGAGTGGACTGGAGCACAGGCTATCCTCATATCGGATATAAACAATACGCGTTTATATAGCCCACTGTGGAACTGGGAACGAGAAATCTATTTCCTGTGAAGTACGCAATAACAATGAAAGTCGCACATGCGCTGAACAGATTGCCAAGGCCGCACAGAGAAATTTGGGGGCCCGGGGCAAAAAATATTTTTGGGGCCCTAGCTATTTCTATCGTCAAAGATCTTTGTGGTCGTATGCTTGCTGCTTGTTTAGAAAACTACTTTCTATGCCCTTGAACTTCTGGATTACGTCCTTCTGGTTCGGGGCATTTCCGGGGCAATCCTGCAGATTGCGCTGAACACTTTAATTAAGCGAACAACGAACAGTGTAGTCAGGGAGGCAGACGACCAAAAGTGTGTGCAGGCTTACCTTCTCGAGGGGCAAATTTATTTTATGATAGGATTGTAGCTCTAAACGTGTAGAAGTTGTTTTCGAATGTTGTTTTCCTTAAATTTTCTTTAGGAAGGTATACAACACCTTTCTCTGTCAGCTTCGAGCATTTCGGAATGGCTGCCATGTTATTTCTAATTTTGGCGCGAAGAGCCGAGCCCACGGGTATTTTGTTCAGCGGGCAAGAGGAAACTTCAAGTATGCAAATTAAAACGCAAACTATTCTTTTCTTCGCAAGTATGGTGAGAAAGATATCAAATTACAAAATCTTGTTGTACAATCTTAGAAAGTTTCGAAATTATGTCGAAAGACTAGAAAAATCGCCACCTTTCAAAGTTCTATACATTTCACACCATCCGAAAGGCAAAAAAGCTCAAAAAGTCTAATTACATCCTTAAATGTGAGAATGAATATACTACAAAATTCGGTAAAACATCGCGACAGGTAATTTTGACAAAACAGCACTGCTACGAAATGATGATAGCGCATATACTGGCGTTATTTATATGATTAGTACCCAAACACGAATTCCTTTTCCTGGTGCGTTAATGTTTAAAGATGGACCGGAATCAATTTCTCCCATTCTGCCAAAACTTGTCACCAGTGGTAGTTTCACAGTAGGCTCGAGCTGTGTCCTTAGTAACATCTTATTAATGACCGATGCTAAGGGCATAGAATAAGGAATGAATAGAAGGGTCACTCCTTTGATGTTTTTGGCGCTGCCGACACGCGCCGGAAGTTGACGGTCGCCATGTTGCTGGCCAGAAGAGTGCAGCCAGAACAATAGGGAAATGTATTGTGAAATTGACATCGCTGCTACTAAATCGCGCTTTTAAGCGATTTTGGTGAATAAATCCAACTGTGTGCATCGGAAATATAAATGAGAAAGGTAAGAGAGTAATTTTGATGTTTTAATTCTCAATGAAAGTGTTTCTTTTAGCCAAAATGTTTTTCATCCTATGACAAAAAAAATAGGAAATAAGAAAACATAGACTTTGCCAGGTGAATGAGTAATTTGATGCATAATTAGCAGTTGACCTGGGATGGTGCATAGTCACTTTCTTGTAAAATACGATACCTAGACAAATTTCACCCTCCAGTGACAACCCCTAAAAGCAACCATTCTAAACACTATAAGCAATTCAGAAAGGCTGTAGCTTTGGCGGTTCAGGATTTAGAGCTATGTCGACACTGCCGTTTCTGGGCGTGGTCATTTTCAGGACTTTCGCCCCGGATTCGGGTTTTGGCACATATGCCATGTTGACCGCCATGGTCATTTTACCCTAAAACAGTTGAGATAATCTGTCCTAAATGAAATGCATACAAACTCCTTTACAGGTCCTAGACTAAATGGCAAACCTTCTTAACTCGCGACGGAATAATTTTATCGACTTGAAATTGTTATGAATATTTGTTATAACTAGAAATACATTCATGCAGCAAACCCGCGCACTTTTAAACCGAACAACTACAGTTCATAAATATTTTCAACGTTATTCATTTCCTTGAAGAAAGCATAAATAGAAAAATCCAAGTATCGTATCGTACTTCGTGTTTTAACAAGATGATTAATTATACGCATGTTTACATGAAGTATTGGTACTTAGCAGACCGCTGGGCGCGATATATCGCTGTGGTGAAATTTTTTGTCGCCATCAGTGGTCGTCATGACCGGTTACACGGAAACATTTTTGATTTTTCGTATGTTTTTCTTCTTCTACAAAATGACTTGAAAAACTAATATTTTTACCTACAGAATTTTCAATCCCCGAAACATATAGCCATTTTTTAAAAAATTGGATCTTAGACGTTTGCTAAAACCTTTTGAAATGTTTATAAAACTTAACTGCTTTTCAACTGATACGCTTTACAGTAAACTTCGTTTTGACTTTGGTATAAAATGCATTTTTTGAAATGAGCAGTAATTCTGGTCCCTTCAAGATAATCGGGTAATCTAAGAAACTTACACCTACACTGAAATTAAATGGAAAGCAGTGTATAACCAACTTTTTTTTTTAAACTGACAAAGAGTCAAAGACATAAACAATAAAACAAATTACCTTGTTGTTGGCCTAGTAATGCTTCTTATAAAACATTTTGAAGTAAATGAGAAAAAATGCTTTATTGCCAATTTCTGCAAACTATTAAACAAGGGCTACGCATAAATGAAGCCAATGGCAATGGCGGCCATATTGATGTGACCACCACAAATCTACTGTGATGTTGGGGACATGTTTAAAGAGCTTCTACAAGTTTCTAGTTATTGGTGGGAAAGGACAAATATTGTCTAGATAAGAATTTATCATCAGTGGCCTCTCTTTCTTCCTAAATTTGCTGTTGAATAACTAATGAGGTCACACCAAAATGGCCACCATAAGCCTCATTACGTGGTGTTTAAAACGTTCTAAAACTCATTAGAAGAGATGTTGGAAGCTATATTTCTCAAGTTACACAGGAAAAGATATTTGCTTCATAGTACAACTAATTTAAACAGCTAATGATTTGACTAGTCAAGAATTTGACAGATTTATAAATCTGATCTCATTAAAAATATTCTGGCTTCAAAATTGGCTCATCGAATTCAATAGGATGCTCTATCCAGTCCTTGTTTTCACACTCATGATGGTCGCCATGGACGTATGGAGCCGAAAAAACACCACTTGGGAAACACGGATTTACTCACGTTTTATAGTAGTTAGCAATGAGTAAAAGCTCAAAATAGACTTCAATACCTGGGCTTTAGTACAAAACAAGTTTTGGGACTGTCGAAATGTTTTAAACAAGCTTTTTTCGAAGTTGAAGAGCTAAGTTTGCTTCGGCACGTTCAAACATTTGCCATTTTTATGAATACAAAACTGGTACCCCTCGAATTTTTGCTGGAACTAAGTGTAGAACAGTGCACAAAACCAGGAACAGTTATTTTAAATTGAAGCCTTCGGATGAAAAACGGATTTTTCTTGCTCATTTTTGCTCAAAAACAAGCTTTTGACTGAATTTTCCACTCCTCGAAACTCTCCCTAGTCCTTTTGAAAGTGCATTTTCCCCGCGCGGTTCCCGCTCTTAGCTTCAAATTGGCTTCATCCAATCGCAGGACTTGATCCTGACAACCTGAGATTAGTGGGAGGTCCACCCATGCAACGATGAACCATAGCGCCGCGCCCGCATCAAGTTGATGAACTTTAGACGTCGCTAGCGGAATTAGTACCCTCGCACACGCGCTTCTCGCGTGGCTCGGGGATGACATAAAAAACATGTTAAACAGCCAGATTTCACGGAGCAAAACCTCTATTTGCTTACCACAGAATATATAATATCATACATGGCAGAATATATAATATTATGCATGGGTATTATCCATTACTTAATTCCATGCACTAATTTGTAACCAACATTGCGTCCATATAATCGAGTTTATTTTCCATCAAAAACACACATTTGGGCACACGCTCTATTTTATGGCATGTTGCAGCGAAGAATTCTTAGTCGTTAATTTCCCGATTGCGAAAAGTATTGTGATCTAGGACGTTTTTCCGTCAACATTTATGTCTACTATCTTGTTTTCCCTTTTACTCCACAGCAGTACGAGAGACAGTTTAGCCATCTGAGTGGTTGTTTTCAACAAAAACAGTTTGATAAACAAGACTCATGATTGTATAGAATTGCTCATGGCAAGCACAAGCTATTCAGACCGAAATCTTCGAAAATCCTCCTACTGTTCAACATAACTCAGATCTTAAGCTATATTTGTCAAAACCTAAAACTGAGTATATGAAAAAAGTATTGGTAGTAAAACGCACCTGTTTCCGCGCGCATGACGCAGCGGTGTAGCGAACCAAAGCCCCTGGGTACGAGGCAGAGCCATTACATATAATTAATATGCTTTCATACAAATGGAAAATGGTAACCCTTAAATCTTCTCTGATTGCTGAATGTGGTTGTAATGGTTTTGAAACAATTTTCTGTTAAGCCCTGAAGCAACTTTGCTTAGTTGGTTAACCAAGTCATGAAAGGTTACGAAGCACGAAGGCTATATCCCATTAAATGGCAAAACTATGCCAATTTTCATTTTATTCTGGCCAACACCAGACGATATTAATCACAGTAATAACAGTACAATAGGTGATGAAATATTCCCCTAGTGTTGCTTAGTGGATTAACCAAATGATAACGGAGGACCGTAAATTAAGGTATAAATTATTTACCTTTAGCTGTAGCAATCTCTCCATCATGGTGAGCTAACTTTTGCGCAGCTGTTGGAGCAACACATATTGGAAAGTCAATTTTATCTCCAAGTATTGTTGTTGAAGTATTGATGATAGAAACATCTCGTAGAACTCTTGGACGTAACCTTAATCTGATAACATTCATACTGTTGTTGCATAAGAATTCAAGGATGCGGGTTGTAGATTTATCTCATTTGGGCTAGGCTTGGGTTCGAAAATAACCCAAATTCAAACCATTATTGGCTTTAAGAAATTTGGAACCCCGTTTGATAGTGAATATTCCCGGAAAGACATGAAAAAGGGAAAAATAATACCGGAGGGGAAGGTCGCTTTTTCTTGCAATTTAGATAAAATCCTCATATAGACAATTTCGATATTTCAGAATTTGGACTCCGTTGTAAATTCGAAAGCAACTTTTTGTTGTATGCTAATTTTTAATTACTTGTTGAAATGTCTTTGATAGGGGACTGGATAATTTTTACAGCATACGGTAAATCAAGGCCGGATTTTGGTGTAAATGCTGTGGGAGGTGGAAATTACCACCTTTCACAAGGGGAGGTGCATTAATTTCCAGGAGGAGTGCAAAAAGGGGAGGTGTGCACCTCCCCACACGTCCCCTCAAAATCCGGCCATGCAGTAAATCATAAAGCCCTGGTCAAACGAGTATGAGAGTTGATGAGAGTTGGCAAGCGAGAGTTTGCATGAGAGTTTCACCAACTCTCATGCCCCGGTCAAACGAGAACAAGAGTTGCACGAGAGTTGACTTGATATTACCACGCGTACCGGTGAAACGAGCAAAAGCTCTCATCAAAATTTGAACCAGCTCAAAGTTGATGAGAGTTGATGAAAGTGGATGTGAGTTCATGACAGTTGGCGGACAAACGCGAGCGAGAGTTGCAACTCTCATTGACTCTTATCGACTCTCATTCTCGTTTGACACGGGCTTAAGTGCTTAAATCCGTTGCCCAAACGTTCTTTGCCCAAACTTTCATCACTGAGGCTGATGGAATTATCGGCGGCAATTGCAGCTGTTTGCGGTCGAAAATTGGGAGGGTTGGGTCAACTTAGCATATCGTCTTGAATTGCTATATATTATTCTTCCGTGCATCTTTTCGATTTTCAAACATAGGCGAAACCGTAAAACTGGTTTTGAAAAACGTCATCTACCGATATTGAACTTACCGTAAGTAAGTAAGTAAGTAACCACTTTAACCGTAACACGGTTATTTAGTTACCAACTTGCCGATAAACTGATCCTTCAATTTGGGTTATAACAATCGATGGCCAATCTTGAAAAATTCACTATCCTCTCTATCTCTACCTATGACCGATAGCGCCATCCTACTTTCCCACAAGTATAATATTCTCTTTATGTATTTTCGAAATAGGCTTTTATTTAGGGTGCAATAGCGTAATCTCTCTAATTAGCCCCCCCCCTCATGGGGGGCTTATTGGAGAGGGGAGATTATTGAGAGGGGGGCTTATATATTTTTCCAAGCGGTACAATGTGTAAAGAAAATAAAAAATCTTATCAAAACATTTGTGTTCTTGTGGGCTTATTAGGGGGGGGGGCTTATTAGTGAGGGTGGGGAAAATTAAATTTCTTCATCTAAAAAGGGTGGCTTATTAGAGAGGGGAGCTTATTTGAGGGCAGGCTTATTAGGGAGATTAGGTTATATCAATATGCTGTG
Source organism: Trachythela sp. YZ-2020 (assembly GCA_016169945.1). NCBI lineage: Eukaryota > Metazoa > Cnidaria > Anthozoa > Malacalcyonacea > Clavulariidae > Trachythela > Trachythela sp. YZ-2020. Next base: position 8,589,491 of record JADLSH010000387.1, read on the forward strand.
GGTATAACGTTTATTGTGTCAATAGAAATATTATAGCAGATATCTACAATTTTTTTGATTGATAAATTAAAGCGCAGAAATGTTTGCCTACAACACACCCAATAACTCCGATTCAGGTTTCCCAGGGTTTCCCCCATTTCCTCCACCACATCTGACATCAACGCTATATTTATATCAGTTATCCAGGTAATTTTATTGTCAGGGAGAGGAAACCTCTAGGGGCGACAGAGACGTGTTCCACTGGCAAATATTCAGGGCTCATTATAAGTGCCTGCAAGCAAAATTCATAACTTCAAAATGTGCCTGCAAAATATTTTAGGTCTTGAGAGCTAATATTGTTACAATGTCAGGATTTTCAAGTATACCTGCACAATTACAAAACTTATTCTCCTGGATCCCAGAACTCAGAGGGTTGGAGCTCGATTGGACCCATAGGGGAAAGCATAGACTTGGATCAAGTCCGTCTCTCTAGAGTCCGAGGGATCGAGCGCGCCGAGAAGCGGCGCGCGAGGTGCAATAACGCGGGAAAGTTTGAGGGAGAGACGGACTTGGCTCACCTGCAAGCGCGCCAAATTTACCGACCCGTTTTTCCGTCGGTAACGCGTCATAACTAGATTGCCATAATTTATGCTAATTGACAATAAAGCGGAAATAACAAAGTATCTTGTTTCAAAATATATAGCGTGCTGTCTCTCTTCGTGTCTGGTTTAGTTTATACTTAAATGATGAATTCGTTTCAAGATGGTATTAATTATGGCTTGCGTAAACTTGGATACGATAACTTGATATGATTATACTATACTATAAACTGCACAACTAGTGTCACACTATAAAGTGTCACGGCGAACTTCATGATCACACGAAATTTTGATACAGTCCGGGAGTTTTGTTCAGGCCAAATTTTGTGCAAATATAGTCATAATAATTAACTAGAAGAGTCTATAGATACGATTTAATAAAACAAGTGTTGTTTAAATATAAGGCTTATAGTTATATAAAAGGCGTATTTTTATTAACATTAAAATATTTGATCATTTGTTAATATCACAATGACAAATCTGTTCGACTGAGGTTTTAGCGTCTCAGAATCGGTCACAATGTCAATGATAACAAATAAATGTTGATATATTGCCTTAAGTTAACTTTATTTTGCAGTGACCTTTATATTTTAATATTTTCAATGCTAGACTATTTTGTTTCGATCGCGACGGGTATTTTAATAATTTTGCCCTGACACTTGCGGGCTTCCGTATAACCGTATTTGTAACAAACCGCTAAAAATAACACCTGTCTATTAATATAATTTCCCGCCAAAATAATAAATCTGATTCGAAACATTGCAGGTGAGCCAAGTCCGTCTCTCCCTCCATTCTTGCACCTCGCGCGCCGCTTCGCGGCGCGCTCGATCTCGTCGCTTCGCGACTCGGACTCTAGAGAGACGGACTTGATCCAAGTCTAGGGAAAGCATTGTTATTTGATGGACTATTTACATGTTCTACAGTACTAAAATACACAAAAAAGGGTTTGGCTGTAGTGATCAAGGATCAGCTAGTCCATATCATTCAGGTCACATTATTCATTACAATACCTGTTATAACATTGATGCACAGGGAGCACACCAATATGTAGGTATGTGCCACCGTGGAAGGTAATAGGTTTTGACTCGTTTTGATCTGAATTTTTATGAAAATCCGTTTGTAGACGGCCACTTAACCTTAATATATCCATAACCCTTAATCCCAACCATCGCCCATAACCAGCCCTAACACTATTAAACGAGTCATGCATTAATGTTGCAATAAATAATTTAAATATTAGTACAATTTTATATGATAGCTGCTCACCAGCCTCACCTAAGCAGACCAAGAACGGTTATAGCAAATCCCAACAACAAAATGGCAACTGCCAAGAATTTCCACTTATTTTTGACTTAATATATACTAGTAATACTACATATGACCCGATTTGCCTTCATTTTATCGTGCAGCCAGGTCATTTTCTCGTTTATACTTTATAGCCAAATATATACCTTTTGAAAGCATTTTTTGAATCTTCGAGAGTAAGCTGTGCATTTGCTCCGCTAGAATAGTAATTCCAGACTCCTTTGGGTAGAAATTCTTTAGCATACTTTTCAAAATCTTCAATACACACAGGATCACTAGGCATCATTTTAAAATTGATCAAGATAAATATCAAATAATCAAATTATTCAAATATGGCCTCTGGGAAGGTCTATTTATTCCATAGATGATTTATTCTATGGTCTATATCACCTGCAGAGGAGGTTGGACAGCGTCACATGATATTTTTCGACCAATGAGGAGACGCTATTTTCTCAGCGCTCGCAAGAAGCAAGTGGACTGTGAAATTTGCATTGGTCTTAGGCCCCGTTTACACTATACCGGATCCGCATCGTCACGACATCAATTTAAGCCGTTTTACGGCATCCCTGACCCTAGGCTTTTGCCAGTTAGCTGATTTTGTTGAATCAATCATACTATTATAATTTTGGGGGCTAAACTCGCTTTGATATTGCTAAATTTGATGTCGTGACCATGCGTATCCGGTATAGTGTAAACGGGGTCTCATAAATACGGAAATATTTCGCTTTGTTATTCAAATTTGCAATTAAATTCGATGCACACCCGTTCAATGAATATTAATCTACTCCTCCCGAGCGAAGAATTTTGGAAGGTAAACGTCGTTTTGTACTATATTTTTATATTTAATGCAGGCACTTATGCGTCACGTGGAAATATGAGGCTGTTCCAACTATCAACTTTTGAAATAGAAAATATCGAATTTCCATGGTTCGATTTCGCTAATTTTCGCATAATGTGATAGATTAAAGCCTAATCTTTCGTTTTAACTGCCCCCACCTATCCGCCCAACTCACCGTTTTCGAGATATTCGCTGCTGAATTCTTAATACGATTTTGCACTTTCTAAAAATAACTATCTCCAACTTTTGAAGTTTCCCTTCTTATCATTTGCATTTTATTAAAATATTTTAAACTTTTTGTAATAGCAATGGATTATATGTTTAAACTTGCTTGATCAGTTTTTGATGGAAATTATGAAACGTGTTTTTGTTTGTTTTTAATGCACCTATCAATGTTAAGCCGGAGGAGGGGGAGGGTGGGCAACTGGGCATGCCGGCATGGGTAGGGGATTTGAATTTCAGATACGATTTTTTGTCAAATATCCCGTACTTCAGCAGTGGTACTACTTCAAATTGTATCTAACTGCCCTTATTTGGACACGGTTTTTAATTCAAATACCCCTAAACCTCAGACTCAGTGAAATCATTTTGTGTGTTTAAAAATATTTAATATTTAACAATTATTCGCCGAAGGCGAGGTGAATATCTGTGAATAAAAACCGAGACGAAGTCGAGGTTTTTATTCACCGATATTCACCGAGCCTGAGGCGAATAATTGTTTTAGTAAAATTACATAGGTGATTATTTGGAAAAAAATAAAAAATGCACATTTCAATAATATTTTAATTGAATATTTACGATAAAAGCGGCTTAAAAACGCTTTAGGTGATTATCGCGTATTAATCCGAGGTAGCGCAACCAATCAGCGTTGAGAATTTTCAATAATCACCTATGTAATTTTACTAATCTTTAATATAAAAAATATGAACAATAACCAACAAAATGGTAAACAATATGTACATTTTCAATGCTAGTAGAAATGATTTTGGTCTATTAAAACAATTTGCCATTTGTATGTGCCGAGATCTGACAATAGAATAGAAGTTTTGGGCTCATGCCATTATATATGTCCATGCATATAGATTGCTCCCATGACCTCACGTCTAAGTAAAAATAACTTTCAAACTTTAACGTGATATTGAGGTCAAGGTGTGCAATTTATACGCACACAAATGATATTTGATCGACAGCCATGGTAATTTTCGCACATGCGCGACCAAAAAGGTTTCAGATCTTGGCAGAGATCTCTGTTAGCAGGACAGTTCAGTAGTTCTCAATATTCACCAAATTTCTCTACAGCAGGGATATTTTCAAGCAGTTTTCTACTACCGGTATACGGCAAAAATACTCAATCTTCAACTGAGTTTGAAACTCAATCTTCCTACGTAATTATTCTTTTTCCCAAATCAATTTCTCCGGACGAAATTAAGCTGTAAAAGGAACGATTCTAGGTAATAGTTTTCCATACTCAAGAGATAACGACGACTGTAATGAGTACCAATTCCATGCAGGAATCGCCGGAAATGCGTTCTGGGGCTTCTGAAATTCAACATTTTCTGGGGGAGCATGAACTATACAGAAAATTTAGAAACTCAATCTTCTGTTTTCCGTAAAAACGGTAGTAGACCTAAATGCTTGAAAATATCCCTGCTACAGTTAACACAAAGCCATGTATCTGGTATTTGCTCTAAATTCGTCCAACTTATGCGTTTTATCTGCCATTTCTGATATGTTGAACCTGCGTGGAAAAGCTAGTGGGTACCAGGCCTCTGGTCAAAACAACCCATCGAAATTTGGAAATTATATATGATCAAATATCCCGACACTCTGATCCCGACCCCAGGAATGCGATAGTCAAATGACCCCGTGGTCGGTCTACTTCATGTAAGCAAATTCCCCTACCCATGCCCGCCCTCCCCCCCCCCTCCGGCTTAACATTGATAGCAATCTCGTACCCCGAGCCTGCGATCCTTTGGGAAGAATCTAAGGCTCTGGGAACGATGAGCCAGTTGGCTCCAGATTGGCAGCTCCAGATTCGCGAACCTGGAGCCAGCTCCAGATTGGCTCGAAACTGGAGCTGAGACGACAAGTTTGTAAACAAAGCGTTTTGGCTGCTTAACCAGTAATGTAAATGAATTTTTTTTGAAAGACCATTTTTACCTGTCATATTTTCTAGTACGTGACCGAAAATGAGAACTTTATTCCGTTTCGTTTGTCCACAGTAGCTTGTGAAAGTTGACTATTTTTTCTGACGAAGGGGCTGGTCAGCGGCCCGATTGATCGTATAGCTTTTTAAAACCTTATTTTTTTACCTTTATAATGGAAAACTGTAAGATTTGATTCATGACCGTTCTAGAGAAAGTATTCAAATATAATGTCAAGCAATAAGCGTACTTCTACATCGCGAAACCGCGATAAATAACTCTGGCAAAGTCGAGCCATCTATTTCACGCGCGGCCCGCTTGTATTAATTTCACACTTCCGTGAACACACAACTTTGGTATCGGTAAATTTGCGTTTTGGAGAAATAACCTATTGAACGTTTAATGATATATTATTATTTATTGCACTTTTTTAAAGAGTAAACGATCGAAACATCTTCCATATCTGCAACACACAACGCAAACAAGAACGCGAAAAATGGTGTTAAATGCGGCTCAGATTGCCGAACGTCAAATACGTCTAGCATAGTACAAATTGTTTCGCAAAATTTCCTCTTAAACTCGCCTTTCTGCGATTTTTCAAAAGATGACCCTTCTAGATTAATTGTCATTCTACCATATCCTATAGTATTTAAAATTTTAGGATGTATATCCAGCATGAACAACTCACGAGAACACTGGCATTCGTGACCGACATGAGAAAATCCACTTTCAAGAGATGTAAATATATTAACGTAATTGACAACCAAAACAATCAGTCCATGTGCTTTGGCACGTGATGTCATTTGATAATCTCTGGGGAAAACCGTATCAAGTAAACAAGTTGATTTTAGTACAACTTTAGGAACAAGCTTGCATACATGTATGCTGAAATAGATCATATAGCCGTCTTAGCTGAATCGAAATGAACTCAAATGTCAGTGTGCTTGATTAACTCGTGTAAGTTGAGATTGGTTGGTTCTCTCCTGTGCTTCGAGGGTTTTTCTTCGGGTACTCCGGTTTTCCTCCATCACTAAACACTAACCCCAAGGCACTAACCTTAACTAACTAACCCTCGGAACCTTTCTCAATTGGGTTGTAAAACCTGTTAAGGCTTTCCGTCCACCTCAGAGTGGTAAGCATAATAAAAAACAGCCAAGATTATTTTATCAGACCATTTTCACTTCGTGCGACTTGTGTTTCGTTAGTGGTTTCTGCAGGCCTACGCAAACCTATAACAAAGGACATCCTATTGCGTAAACATAGTGCTCACGAGGTAACTCTACTATATAACCAAGGCTATTAAGGGGTTCATTTCTTATCTGGGAGGGGGGGGGGTTTGAAATTTAGTGAGCTCTCTTAAATCTTTGGCATGGTCCATCCCCATGATAAACTTTTCCCACCCCTAAATAATGATATTTTTTTCAAGACCCCCCTCCTAACCTCTCCTAAAAATCCAAAGTACATGGAGCCTTAAAATCTCGTTTTTGTTAGCAAAACGTTTTGTGATCATTGCCAGCTGACTTTTACTACTGTAAATATATTTTCAAGTTATACCTAGCAACAGATAGAACAAGCTGTAACTATGTTGTAATATCTTGATCAAGATGTGCCAGATCTATTTGAGCAGCAGTTACGAATTTGAACCTAACTGTGTGGTCTGCGTTGTCATTCTATAGGTCTTGAATAGCTTGGGGGTTAGGGGCACGCTCCCCCGGAAACTTTTGACATTTAGTATCCTGATCTATCTAGTATCTTTTTTCTATGGCCGACTCCCTATTCCCCCCCCAAACTGTCATTTTGCCTGTCCCATATAGGAATGTAGGAGTTAGGGTGTCCCTAGTAGCAGTAAGCATACCCTAATTAATCTCGGCGGACGCATTCTCGTAAGATTTCAAAAGTTAATTCCGAACAATCAGCAATAGCCAATAAACAATATTTACTATAATCTTTGTTACAAAATAAATCCCTTGATGATAAAAACCTTTTAATTATCAAACACAGACTAAGAAACAAATGAACTCCTTTCCAGCACCTGTAGTGACATGCGCAATAATTTTACAGTGCACGGACCACTGATCTGAATATAGGCGGGTTTTTCCACTGGGTTTTCCCCAGAGATTATCAAATGACATCACGTGCCAAAGCACATGGACTGATTGTTTTGGTTGTCAATTACGTTAATATATTACATCTATTGAAAGTGGATTTCTCATGTCGGTCACGAATGCCAGTGTTCTCGTGAGTTGTTCATGCTGGATATACATCCTAAAATTTTAAATACTATAGGATATGGTAGAATGACAATTAATCTAGAAGGGACATCTTTTGAAAAATCGCAGAAAGGCGAGTTTAAGAGGAAATTTTGCGAAACAATTTGTACTATGCTAGACGTATTCGACGTTCGGCAATCTGAGCCGCATTTAACACCATTTTTCGCGTTCTTGTTTGCGTTGTGTGTTGCAGATATGGGAGATGTTTTGATCGTTTAGTCTTTAAAAAGGTGCAATAAATAATAATATAACATTAAACGTTCAATGGGTTATTTCTCCAAAACGCAAATTTACCGATAACAAAGTTGTGTGTTCACGGAAGTGTGAAATTAATACAAGCGGGCCGCGCGTGAAATAGATGGCTCGACTTTGCCAGAGTTATTTATCGCGGTTTCGCGATGTAGAAGTACGCTTATTGCTTGACATTATATTTGAATACTTTCTCTAGAACGGTCATGAATCAAATTTTACAGTTTGCCACTATAAAGGTAAAAAATTAAGGTTTTAAAAAGCTATACGATCAATCGGGCCGCTGACCAGCCCCTTCGTCAGAAAAAATAGTCAACTTTCACAAGCTACTGTGGACAAACGAAACGGAATAAAGTTCTCATTTTCGGTCACGTACTAGAAAATATGACAGGTAAAAATGGTCTTTCAAAAAAAATTCATTTACATTATTGGTTAAGCGGCCAAAACGCTTTGTTTACAAACTTGTCGTCCCAGCTCCAGTTTCGAGCCAATCTGGAGCTGGCTCCAGGTTCGCGAAACTGGAGCTGCGAACCTGGAGCCAGCTGGCTCATCGTTTGATAGGTGCATAATGATTTAAGTTGGTCGTGTCTTCGTGACGTGTTGACTCAAGTCCGCGTCTGTTTACAATTTTCAAACTAAAGTATCTAGAATTTCCATGGTTCGATTTTCGTAATTTTTGTGTAATGATGAAGACAAATGTATAAGCTTTAAATCTGCTGGAATGATCCCGGTGATCCCCTGGCAGTTTTCGAGATATTAGGCATTGAAGTGACCATAGTCATTTCGACGTTTGCCAAAATGGCGTCTAATAGTTTAGGAAGATATTGAGCCACCAAAGCTTGTTTTTCCCAATGAATCTTGAAACTTCTTTAATATAAAGAGCGTTATTCTTTAGAGTAAGCGTTAAAGTACTTTTGAATGATTTTTAGGAGATTTAGGAGTTATTTGCGTGTTGTTTAGCGATTTTATATCTGGGCTAGTGTCTGGCTCTGTCTGCAATTTTGTTGTCTGACGGCCCACTCGACTCGCAAATATCGAATATTTTGTCATTATTATTCAATTTTTTTCCTGGAATGCATCCATGCTATTTCAATAACTATTGATCTACCTATGTGAGCAGTATTTTGTAAGGTAAACGTTATTTTGATCCTTTATGTAGGCTGTACATCGTCATTGTATTAATCCGATGCCATTTCTGTTAACAATCTTTGAAGTTGAACACCTCGAATTTCCACAATTGACGCAGTGATTGTTCGTATTTTTCTGAAGAAGTGGACTTTACTGTTTATTTACAGATTTGTATTTTGGGTTGAATTCTATCAATGTATTGTTAATTTGCCTTCTTGGTGAATATTTGCTTTCTTTAATATTTCTTTATATATGTAGAGAATATGCATGTGCTATGTATTTTCAATAAAAATGGAACTGTATATTACTGTAAAGTTTGTTTTGTCTACATTTCACCAGTAATTTCTGTTGCAAAAGTATATAGAAGTTCTTTGACAACCCCAATATGCGGGTTGTCACAATGTGCTATTGGGATAAATAAATAACTAAATATATTTTAAAAGTCGAATCTTTGATGCCAGCAGAATCAATCTGGCCAATAAATATTTAGTTAACTGTCTGTACTACATTCCTCACTAGTTGCACAATGTACATTACAAATACAGACGATCCAGGCAGTGGGTCAGCTTATGAAATCATTTACTTAATCGATGGAGAAGTTCGCCATCTATAAATCCGAAAAAAGTACACCGCTTTACGCAAATTTCGCTTGAAGAAAACGCTTGAACGTAAGGTTAAACTCCGGACATTGTGTCAGCAAGTCAAATATCTTATTCGAAAAAAACTTGAGTTTTGATATTCGAAAAAAACGCGTGCCAGGTTTGCTGTTAAAAAACCGGAAGTCGTTGAACAACTCAAAATACACTCAAACCTGATTGGACAACGAATATCAACAAAAATTTCAAAGTTGTCCAATCAGGTTTGAGTGTATTTTGAGTTGTTCCAACGACTTCCGGTTTTTTAACAGCAAACCTGGCACGCGGATATATTTTTGCCAAATTTTGTCATTCCCTCACGGATTTTAGAGCGAATTTAAGCTCTTTGATTAAAGCATCGTTGTTTTGAGAGTTGTACTGTATCATTATTGCAGGGGATATCGATTAATCTCGAAAAAAATGCATTTAAAGGCGAAAAATCGAGGATAGTTTCGTGTAACATATGCCAAGTCTGGGCTATTTTGGTCTCAATGTTTCCTTCCTTCCCTCGTTATAAGGAAGTCACAGGCTGGCGCGGGCAAATAGAGCATGGGCCTCCTGTGGTCTATACCCTATACCAGAGGGTCTATACATTGAACTATAAAATAGAACTGGAACGCTACCTCCGACCGGAAATGTGAAGCCAAACTTGAAAGATATTCCCAGTCTTTTCACGCAAGTGAAGAACGCGGTCAATCGGTCATGCATTCTTGAAATTCGGCTTAATTTAAGGTGTCTTTAATTAGTTTCATCGGTAACCTATCTTCAAATTTTGAGCACAAATTTTAATTTTGGTAAATTTTATATATTTCAATTTTAAAAAAAATCGGCAGTGTAGAAATCTTTATATAAAATTTTCGAGTTTAAAAAAATTGCACACTGGCGATTTTGATTAAACTTTCATAATAGTTTCAGAACATTATGAAATAAAAAAGATGGGTCACCGACTTTGTTTTTTACATACGGACAATTTTATGCGCATAGTAACCACATTTCAGGCTTACGTCTTGTTACCATGGCAACGATGACACTACCTGAACCGGGTTTTAAATATTCCATAGATGATGAATATTACCCACGAGTATAAAAAACTTCGTCAATAATACTCGATAATACTCGTTTAAAAACGATTTATTATAAAGCTAAAATAACTGTAGGCCACCCAATGAGCCACCTTTGCCAGCGCTGGTCAGCAAATTGTGGGCGCACGCAAACAATTCTTTCAAAATTTGTTAAAATGAGCAAAAACAAGTTTTCGAGTGTCTTTTTTGGCCAGAAAACAGTCGATTTATCAGTATTAAAATATTTTTCTACAAAGTTTATGACAAAATAAACAGGACGAAAGAAATTGGACTGAAATCAGATAATTATAAAGGATATTATTCTACGACGAAACATGAGCGAAATTTTACTTTGTTCGAAGATGCTAGTTGTTTTGGCTCCGTGAACAGATAAAATTAAAAAGTTAAACTTACGGTGGGTTTCAATTTAATTTTTTACACATTTTTCTATACAAAAATTACTGAAATAGTTTTCTTATTATCAAAACCTGTGAGATTTGGTAGGACCAAAATCGCCATTTTGCGAAAAATAAGAAAAAGGCAAATTTTCAACTTCAGATTGTAAAAAATCTAGCCGAGAGCCTCAAAACGAGACTATCCTTAAACAATAGTCCGAATTAATCAAAGTAAGATGAATATAAAAATTCGCGCAAAGCCCATTGATTCTAGAAAAATGGGCAGTTTTTAAATCATATGAATATTTTGCCCTTTTTCTCCAATATAGTAAATAGTAATTCAAGGTGTGAAAATCAGCACAGTAAAATGATAAAGAAATAAAATATTTCAAAATTTTGTCCGGAGCCTCAAAACCAAATACGGTTTAAAATACCCCTAATAGCATATACATTATATTGGGGAAGAATTTGTTTACATCAAAATTCGCGCTAGTACTAATTTTGGGGATTTTCTGGTATTTTCCGTCGAATTCCGAGAGTCTCCGATCTTTTCCGATACGTATAACGATGTTTCTTTACGCAATTTTTAAATTCTTAAAGGTTATTATTCATTTGCTTGCACTCTCAGTCAATCAATCAATTAAATAATTTAGGTTGGTAGAAAAAACTAGGTCAAAATTTGTAAGAATCGCTCGGAAATTCAATAGCCGAGTTTACTCGCCCCAGGTCTCATTTCTAACAACAGCGCGAAATCCAACGCATGCTCAAACAAAATTCCCACCTGTTGGCTTAAGGTGGCTCCCTAAACAGGTGGGCAATTTGTCGACGCTGACCGAAAATAGCGGGCTCATTTCTTCTTGAGTTGCCATTTTCGCGCCGAAGAGATTGGCGAAGAGCAAAAGTATAAACTTTCGGAGAATATTTTAGCTGTTTACTATCAAATATGGTTATCAAACGGTTGATAATCCGTACTGAGGAAGGCCAACGGTTTCTAAAAATAGGTCCGCTAAGCGTACATTCTATTTAGGAAACGTAGTTTATTTTAAATTTCTACTTTTAAACCAGGGCCTTTTTTAAGAAATCGTTAGTGGGGGGGCCATCATCGAAAGGGGACGTAACAAGTAGGTGGTGTATTACAGGTGTGAGAAGCTGAAGGGGAGTTTGGGGGTCCTGGGGGTCCTCCTCAGAAAATTTTTGTATTCTTGAATCTCTGTGGCTTGATTTCCTGCATTTTCAGAGACAATTTTTTATATATCCCATCTAAACGGAGCCAGGTTTTGTTGTGAGAATACCATAACTTTCCTCTAAACTCATTTCCCCCCCTTTTTTGCTTATATTTTGGACAAAAGGGACCTTCACTGGGGGGGCCAAAATAGCTTACTGGGGGTGCCAACATTGGGGCTATCTATCTATCTATCTATCTATCTATCTATCTATCTATCTATCTATCTATCTATCTATCTACATGTATCTGCTCACGGTGATACCACAGTTGCCCATGAAGGAGTAATATTCAACGAACAATAGGCAATTTCGTAATTACGGGCGCCATTTTGCAAAGGGGGCAAGCACAATAAAGCAACAATAGCATGACTCTAGGGACAAGTATTCCCATTGGGACGAGGTGTATATGCCCCTGTCTGTTTTCTTCGTCCTCGTCGTCGTCGTCGTGGCTTTTTGTGGGTGTCACAAACTTGCAATTCCACGGTTACCCAAGTCACCCGCGCAAAACGCGTGCAATTGTCTTGTGTGCATCTTAGAATACTTGCGCATTTTGAGGTACGCAGTTGTGTTTTAACCAGATCAATAAAGCATCAAGGGAACGATACGATAAATGCAAGTGCAATACGAACAAGAAACGTACAAATCATGCTGATTTCGTCACGCATTATGTAAAATATTCGACATACTTCAGTCTATATGAGGGTATTATATTTCCAACAACAAACATTGCGCCTTTAAGACTTGACGATCGTAAAGCGCATCGCTCTAAAACATCTGTACTCTGCAATAGTTTGAGCGAACCGTACATGGGTATTTATTTGTATTTGTGCGAAACTAAAGAGAAACTAGAAATCAGTGTTGAATATAATTCAGACATAAACGCGCAATAACGAGCTCTATTTATTGGAGTTTAAGGGTCAGGCTGGTCAGCTGTCACATATTCTTGATAATTATTACACTGTAAACGAGTCAAGTTTTTACAATAAAACCGAAGAGCTTAGTTCTCCCTACGTCTTGCAATATTTTAAGGTGGTCCTATAGCTCCTCATTATTATACTTCGATTTGACCCAAACTCTTGAACAGACACGATATAAGTATTCAGCGAGACGCATTCCTGACGACAAAGTAATATGAGGTTTTCGCGTTCAACACTTAAAGATCGTACGGCGCATCACTCTAAAATATCTATACTCTACAGACTACACTAGTTTGAGCGAACGTACCATACGTGGTTATTTGTTTGTATTTGTGGGAAACTAAAGAGAAACTAGATATCAGTGTTGAATATAATTGAGAGTCTGAGACATAAACGCGCAATATGCTCAAAATAGTATATAGAACATAAAGATGCTGTTAATTTGATGCATAATTTTCATCGTAAAATTCAAACTTTCTCATGTTTACAAACAATGCTCTCGCCCTTCAATAATCAAAATAAGTAAATAAATATAACCACTAAATGTGGAATTGATGCTCGCCTTTCAGTAGCTAATCAAATAAGTAAACAAATATAACCACTGAATGTGGAATTGGTCACAAAGTTTAAAATATTAGCTAGTATTCATGTTAGTCAAGTTGACTTTAGTATTGAAAACCTATGTATACAATCAAGATGCTATTTACAATTACATGTTTTATTTTTAATATGTTGTAGTATTTCTTATATACCTTTCTTATATACATTAATGGCTTAATCTTCGACAGTTTGACTGTTTAACCTTCGTATTTCCACGTTTTTATATGAATTAACGACGTTTTGTCAATATATTTTGACATTTAAAAACATATGCGCCATGTTGAATTTAAGATCTAGCCCGCGAACTGGCAAAATGAATGAAGTGTAATTCTCGTGAAACATTACGTCATTGTTGGTTGTAAGCCGATTGCTGATTGGCTAACGTTGCCTATTTTATATAAGCTCGTCGCTGAATGGCTAAAAGCTAACACACATAAACATTAACATTAACATTAACAAGGTGATAGCATTATATCTGCTGCGCAGATACAAAAAGCTAAAGTACGTCGAAATTAAGCGCGTAAGACATGGTTGAAACTATTAGGCCGTAGGATGAGCATCCAAAAGATGCAATTCCGTTGCACCCCTCGTGGAACTACGTAATTTTCACATGAATCAATAGATAAAAACTTACTTTATCAGAATCCGTTGCTCCCCAAGCGAAACAGGTGCACAATTGGGAAAAAAATCCCTCCAAAGTTTGCTATTTTCGCGCTTCGAAATATTCGAACCGCCATTGTTTTGGTAGCAAATACGCATGCGCTTGTCAGCCAAACTCGCACTGCGCACGCGCAGACAGAAAAATGGATTTTCCCTGTGGATTTTCCCCGATTTCCCCCGTAAAAACAACAAAATAAAATCACGAAATAGAGATCAAACCTTGTAATATTGACGAATAAAACACACACATTAAATATTGTTTAAAACACATTGTACATTTTGCTTGCCCATATGCAATTCATTGGCTGTTGTTTCAAAATACCGTTTTAACGTTTAATTCTACTTATTCACATCCTAATTCAATACAAATTTGTGCGAGGTAAAAAAACCCACCTGTATCAAATAGGACGGAGAATATATAAATATACATACAATTCACACGATCAAGGAACAAATTAAATATTTCACTAAACTAAAGTCTTGGCCAAACGTAAGAAACATTGTCGCGGAAATATTTGTGATTTTCAATGTTTGCTCAAATGTTTCCCTGTCTCCCACATCTGGAAACATTGGCTTTTATTGCAGAAACAAAATTTGCTTCCTGGGAACTGAAGCAAAAATATTTCCTACCAAATTCAGAAACATTTGATGAAACACCCTTTCTCCGTTTGCCGACGCTGGTAGGACAATATGACAAACCGAAACATTGGTAAGACAAATAATATGACAAATATCTTTGCGCAACAATGTTTCCCAGTTGGTCCCGGGCTTTAAGGGATATTTATATAAACTCCTAGGAAAACCTCTAATTGAAAGAAACATGTCCCAGGCACCAACTCGAAATTCATCATAAAAAAAGATCAATTGGGAGGAAATATAAAATCCATAATTTCATCATAACTATCTATAATTGAAAGAAATGTTTTCATCCTTGAGCCCAGATTTTCATCAGTGCAATAAAATCCCACTTATTGGATCCTGGCCAAGCGCCTACGCTCAAAACGAGATTGCATGTATTCTACAATAAGCTGTCCTGGCTTTTGTCTGGTAAAGTTCTACTTCTCGTATTTGAACTATTACATATATTATATTGTGACATAAGTTGGTATTTAGCCACTATCTAAAATAGCAAGGAACAATTTAGAATTTCCCTCAGTTTCTGTGTTGGAATTCAGATCATCATCATTCTTCATCGTTGTTTTCAGACTTATTTGACATATGTTCCTCAACCAATTCAGAAGAATCCAAATTTTCCACATAATTATACAATCTCACTAACATTTCTCATTTTCGGCACACAGAACACAAGTTGGGGATAACTTTTCATCAGTCGTTGCTTGAGTTTAAAAGCTCTATATTTAGATGCATCCACATTCTCAGTGTCCTTAGCAATGATAACAAATTTCTCCAGCAAATCTTTCACATACTTTATTTGCTTATTTCCGATGACCTCTGTCTCGATTACTTTCTTATGCATCAGTCAAATCCAAGCATGCCCATGGATTTTCCCCGATTTCCCCCGTAAAAACAACAAAATAAAATCACGAAATAGAGATCAAACCTTGTAATATTGACGAATAAAACACACACATTAAATATTGTTTAAAACACATTGTACATTTTGCTTGCCCATATGCAATTCATTGGCTGTTGTTTCAAAATACCGTTTTAACGTTTAATTCTACTTATTCACATCCTAATTCAATACAAATTTGTGCGAGGTAAAAAAAACCACCTGTATCAAATAGGACGGAGAATATATAAATATACATACAATTCACACGATCAAGGAACAAATTAAATATTTCACTAAACTAAAGTCTTGGCCAAACGTAAGAAACATTGTCGCGGAAATATTTGTGATTTTCAATGTTTGCTCAAATGTTTCCCTGTCTCCCACATCTGGAAACATTGGCTTTTATTGCAGAAACAAAATTTGCTTCCTGGGAACTGAAGCAAAAATATTTCCTACCAAATTCAGAAACATTTGATGAAACACCCTTTCTCCGTTTGCCGACACTGGTAGGACAATATGACAAACCGAAACATTGGTAAGACAAATAATATGACAAATATCTTTGCGCAACAATGTTTCCCAGTTGGTCCCGGGCTTTAAGGGATATTTATATAAACTCCTAGGAAAACCTCTAATTGAAAGAAACATGTCCCAGGCACCAACTCGAAATTCATCATAAAAAAAGATCAATTGGGAGGAAATATAAAATCCATAATTTCATCATAACTATCTATAATTGAAAGAAATGTTTTCATCCTTGAGCCCAGATTTTCATCAGTGCAATAAAATCCCACTTATTGGATCCTGGCCAAGCGCCTACGCTCAAAACGAGATTGCATGTATTCTACAATAAGCTGTCCTGGCTTTTGTCTGGTAAAGTTCTACTTCTCGTATTTGAACTATTACATATATTATATTGTGACATAAGTTGGTATTTAGCCACTATCTAAAATAGCAAGGAACAATTTAGAATTTCCCTCAGTTTCTGTGTTGGAATTCAGATCATCATCATTCTTCATCGTTGTTTTCAGACTTATTTGACATATGTTCCTCAACCAATTCAGAAGAATCCAAATTTTCCACATAATTATACAATCTCACTAACATTTCTCATTTTCGGCACACAGAACACAAGTTGGGGATAACTTTTCATCAGTCGTTGCTTGAGTTTAAAAGCTCTATATTTAGATGCATCCACATTCTCAGTGTCCTTAGCAATGATAACAAATTTCTCCAGCAAATCTTTCACATACTTTATTTGCTTATTTCCGATGACCTCTGTCTCGATTACTTTCTTATGCATCAGTCAAATCCAAGCATGCCCACCCCCCCCGGGATTTTGACAAATTTTGTAAAAATGGTGCTAATGCCCCCCGGTGGGGTCACAAACAAGTGAAAATGCCCCATGGTTGGGCCACAAGTCAGTGGCAAATTCCCCACCCCGGGGAACCTTATTCCACTTTTGAAAGCAGATCTTATTATTACAAAATATAAGCACGTTAATGTTGGTACAAGGCAAAACAACTACATAGCAAATATTAATAATTTTTTACACATGTACTGTATGTTAAAAAGCTATATCAAATTGGCATTGTGTCCGTATGAACAAACCATGCTTCGTTAGGAGCAAAATAATGTGGAACATTGCAGCCAAATTAAGTCTAAGCTTTGAGCAATGAGAACTACGAGGTTTCGAGCGGGAGACCCTTCGTCCGCTCCAGACAAAGGGCCTACGCTTCCAGACGAAGGGCCCCCGGTTCAAAACTTACCTACACTGGCACCACAAAGCCCGAAGTCTTTCTATTTGGCCAAATGGTTTTATTAGGTTCAAAATAGAAAATTGTCTAATGCCCTACCCCCGGGCTAACATTAGCTTTCAAATTCCCCACCCCAGGGAGGAGCCAAAGTGTCAAATGCCCCACGGTGGCCCGGGGGGGATGGGCACGCTTGGATTTGACTGATGCATTACAGAAGACATCATAAGACTTCTCGTACACTGATGTAGATCTTTCAGTCTCCGATTGCTTCTTCGTCTCTCTGGTGAGAAATTGTGTATAATTGCAGTAGCAAACTTTGTGATAGCGCACACAGTCTTTCCCTGGATTTGGACAAGTATCCATTCATCATTCTTTCTCTCGGCAGCTGTACGTAGAAGACCAACATCAATTGTTTCTGCCAACATGAGTGGGGTTCTTCTTCTCTTCTTAGTTACCTGGTGTAAAACAAAATTATTAAACTAAATATCTGCTAATAACAAGGTTGGATGTTTGTAGCATTAGAAACTACTTCACCCTAAATAAACTTAATTGGTCACAATTCAAGATATTTTAAAACCAAACCCGAGAATGTTGTGCACATTGCGCTAGTATATACCTGTCAAAATGACCATACCTTGTCTAGTGAGAACCAAGAGGCGTCTCTTCCACAAATAATACATATCTCTGGGAGTATATGCTCGTTTCTTTTAGGCGGGGTCTTATTAGGTTCTACGACTGATTGACGTGTAATTTTTCGCCTTGGTTCTATTGGCTATTTGGCTCCACTTCCACATGTGGTTCTTCGGTAGAAGTTACAGTTTTAGAGCTAGTTCCTTCTCCTTTTTCTTCTTTTCTCTGTTGTCTACGGATCTTCTCTTCATCACAAAATCTCTTCGAGCATTTGATGACAGATCCGTCATCGATGTTCTCGTACGATTTCTTAGCTATTTCAGCTTGTTGACATTTAAGTTTGGCCTATTTAGACCTACACTCAAGAAATCTCTTAAGCCTTTGGCGTGTAACTTTGCAAAGTTGCTCCGTAACGCCATAAAAATGCATAAAACATGAGGATATTCGAGTTTTATAAATATCTTCAGCCATGATTGTTTTGCATTACTAAGCGTGTTTCCACTTCGAAGCATGTGCGTGTTTGTGCGCGTGCGCAGTGCGAGTTTTGCTGACTGCGCATGTGTATTTGCTACCAAAACAATGGCGGTTCGAATATTTCGAAGCGCGAAAATAGCAAACTTTGGAGGGATTTTTTTCCCAATTGTGCACCTGTTTTGCTTGGGGAGCAACGGATTCTGATAAAGTAAGTTTTTATCTATTGATTCATGTGAAAATTATGTAGTTCCACGAGGGGTGCAACGGAATCCGTTTTCTAAGCATCTTTTGGATGCTCATCCTACGGCCTATATTGGGAATTTCACTTCAGGATGATCCGTCTTGCTGGGACCTTCATGAGTAGGTCACCGACCTTATTTTTCGCCATCGTACCTTCTTTGGCTAAAACTGCCAAGATAAATGATGACGTCATGTCGCCATGGCAACGTCAAGAGTAAAAAACTTGTGTTGAAATTATTGCTTGCTATACGAGGAATAAATTTGAGTTTTCTAAGCTTATAAACTTTCAAAGAGCTTTCAATTCAAAACACTGATATCTAATGGAAACTGTAGGGAGCCTCCTTAAGGTAGCTCCCTAGGGTTTTATGTCCGGGGTTACATTCTTCCTATATGAGGCGGGAACTTTAGATACGCGTGTAACTCGCGGGACTTCAAAATATAAACAATTATAGCGTTTCTTTTCCGAAAAACTCTTTTCAAACAAATGCGATGCATAAAAAAGAAGCATAAAAATAATTCTAAAATCCACAACGACATCTGGTAGTGACATCGGAGAAAACAATAGTGTAAATTGGCTTTTGCAAGCGGCATTGTTGGCCATTGTTTGCGAACAGTGGGATATAAAGTTTCTGCACGTATTTGCAGTATTTCCAGCTCTATTGACCAGTACTTCTGACAATAAAGATAATTCAAATAATGAAGAAAACTCTTCCTCTATGCGCGAAACGGGCAGGATTGAAACTCGCACAACAAACTGCCATAAAAAACAGAAATCAGTATTTCAAAGGCCGCTTTGCGAAAACGTCGGACGCCGGTAAAGTGATTGAACCGATGATGAATGGCTTAAGGTGCGTTTACACGCTGCGATTTGTCGGCCCGATTTTAGGTTTCGCTGAATGTTAATGACGAATATTTTCAGTTGGTGAAGTTTTCAGATGACGTTTGCCACGTATTTTTCAAATATTAATATTAACTCTTTATCGTTTACCCCGTTAACGTGCATCTGAAATCGGCCCGACAAATCGCAGCGTGTAAACGTACCTTTAGCTGTTAGAAAAAAGCTGTAGCAAGTCATAAGCAGTAAATACCCAACATTTTCTTCGATCTTACAATGCAATAATCCACACTTAGTTGGCCATAAACAGACACAGTATATCAAATACTGTATAAATTTTTTTGAAACTTGGAATTTGAAAAATAAACATGCTTTGAAAAACTCGCGTGTTTTCATTGTTCTCCACGAAATGCATGCGGGACACCATGCGAAAAACGAGATTTCCGACTATTGTATGACGTCAAAGCTCCAAAAAACCTTAAAATATAGCTCAAATTTCTCCCATTTCCTTCGGCGAATTTGTCTAAAACTTTGTACATTTAATAATATCGGCTAAATAGATGCATTGTCAATTTTTCTTAAAATTCTATCGAAGGAAAATTTCTGAAAAATGATTTTTGATATATAATTTTTAATATATAATTTTTTAAAAATGAGGAAATAGAACCATTAAACCAATATTGCTATTTTTAAGGAGTTGCACAAGTGTACATGACAGATATTTTTTTGTAGACACACACCTACTTATGATTAACCTACTTATGATTAACCTACTATTTTTGTTTGGCAATCAAATGGTAAAAATGCTGGGGGAAAAATCTAAAAAGTTAGCCAATTGAAATAATAAATAGTTTCATAACTTGCTAAAACCTAACGCTGCTATACCAAACAAATCACAAACATCTGTCAACGCACACTCAAGCTCTTCCTTAGCACTTCCACTCACCACGTCTCTTTACCCAAATTTTTGGAGAAAACCCCATTTTTAGGAAATCAACCCTATACTTGACATGCTCAACAAATACATCTATAATATCTCCTGTGGCAATGAGGGGGTGCAAATACTTGCATAGTTCAGAAGCGATGTATCCAACATGCGTCCATCCAGTTCCGTAGTCCATATCAATAGCGATTGCACTTGGATCTGTTGGATTCAATGGCTCCGGCCTAAGTTTAACTTTCACTGAAATGTTTTGTTAAAGAGCAAGGTATGCCTGTTGCAAATGATGTTGGTAATTATTCTCATGAGCAGCACCGATGCATTTGAATGGTAAAGAATGGGCGATTTCTTCATACTCATCGCTCTTATCTTCATCGCTTTCGACGTCATCTCTTTCCGCCTATCATTTTCCTCTTGATCACATTTTTCCTTATCACTTTCATCTTGATTAAGTTCAAGATCAGCCAACCAATCAAGTAGATCTCTTCCTACAAAATCATCAGAAAATTTTTATTTTATATTATTCTAATCTCTAAATTTGGAATTCTTAAGTTAAACTAAAATTTACAGTACTGTATTTGGAACCCAAAAAATTAAAGCGCCATAATTCTTTAGCATACTTTTAAAATTCTTCTATACACACAGGATCACTAGGCATCATTTTAAATTTTATGCATAAATATTAAATTATTCAAATATGGCCTCAACTTAGTTGATATGGCCGCTGGGAAGGAGCAGACGTGCGGCTAAATCAGTGAACTCCACATAAACTGGAACGCTAACCCCAATGATCAAGTCCTGTGATTGGATGAAGCCAATTTGAAGCTAAGAGCGGGAACCGCGCGGGAAAAATGCACTTTCAAAAAGACTAGGGAGAGTTTCGAGGAGTGGAAAATTCCGTCAAAAGTTGCGCGAAAATGAGCAAGAAAACTCCTTTTTTCATCCGAAGGCTTCAATTTAAAATAACCGTTCCTGGTTTTCTGGATAGTTCTCACTGTTCTACACTTAGTTACAGCAAAACTTCGAGGGGTAACAGTTTTGTATACGAAAAAATGGCAAATGTATGAACGTGCCGAAGCAAACTTAGCTCTTTAACTTCGAAAAAAGCTACTTTAAAACATTTCGACAGTCCCAAAACTTGTTTTGTACTAAGGGACTGTTCATTTTTTATCTGGGAGGGGAGCTGGTGGAATTTAGTGAGCCCTCTTAAATCTTTGACATGGTCCACTCTTTTCCCAGTGGCCCACCCCTAAATAATCATATTTTTCAGATGACCCCCACCCCCCTCCCAACCTTCTCTCCTAAAAAATCCAAAGTACATGTAACCTTAAAATCACGTTTTCGAGAGCAAAAACTTTGTGATCATTGGCTAACATTTAATACTGTAAATATATTTTCAAGTTATACCTAGCAACAGATAGAACAAGCTTAATATCTTGCTATGTGTCAAGAATCTATTTGAGCAGCAGTTGCGAGATTGAACCTGACAGCGTAGTCTACGTAGTCATTCTATGGGTCTTGGATAGCTTGGGGGCATGCTCCCCCAGAAAATGTTGAATTTTAATAGCCCAGAATGGCCATTTCGTGTGCTTTCAGGCTGACATTCTTGCAACAGAACAACAACACATTGTATCGGTTTTTGCGTGACCCACCCCCTTTTGCTAATATTTTTTCGCGTGGCCCACCCCTTTAAGGCCATCTTTTTTGGATGGGCCACCTCCTATTTCCACCAGCCCCCCTCCCAGATAAAAACTGAGCGGTCCCTAAAGTCCAAGTATTGAAGTCTATTTTCAGCTTTTAGTCATTGCTGTAACTGCTGTAGAACGTGAGTAAATCCATGATTTCCAAGTGGTGTATTTTTCGACTCAGTACGTGGAGTGGCTTCAAAGATGGCGGCCAAGTTATCGTTCCAGTCCCCTTAGAGTTTACTGGGCTAAATAGAGGAATGGCACACTTGCGGCTGAATAGATGAATTGCACAGTGTCGTAGGAACAGGGGGGGGGGGGGGGATTTGGGGGCACGTGCGTTCCATCCTTCACTTTATGAAAACATTTTTAACATTGCACTCAGAAACATTCATTATTTGTATACTATACCTCTCTCCTCCGCAGAGCCAAGTAAGATCAGTTTAATGCTCCATTGCGCAACCATTGCGCTAGAAGGTACGCAATATGAAGTTAACCGCTGAAATTCGGAACGCGGTCGAGCAAGGGAGGAGAAAGGAAATGCGAAATTGGCTCTGCCAGATTTTGAGATTTGGGTTTTCTTGCACAAATGGTCGATTTCTCTACATATAGATAATCCATCGCATATTTCAACAATCCCTTGGTTTTATGTTTTGATATTTCATATGGCGATACTTTGGACCAAGATCTACCAAGATCCACTGTACACATTTTGGTATTTACAGTGTTTAAATACAATGAATATTTGTCTAGGAAATTTTCGCTCGAGTCAGGAGCTAGTGCCAGGAATGTCGATGAATTTGGGTTGTTTGTATGCTGCGAAATCGATGTATTTAAACATGTCACCTCAAACTATTATCGATAGCATCGGTGAAGCTATGTAGTTCACGCTGCTTTGACTCTGTCTTTCACCGCGTTAGCATTACCAAATTGCTGTTCTTTTATGAAATATTTTGTAACGTTTTAAAAGTTGTTCACCGCTCGCGAAGGCCATTTCGACAGTAAGATGTATCTAGATTTAATAACAATTCAACATGCTTTTAAAGCTATACACGATCTCGCGCCATCTTACATTAAGGATCTCATAGAAATCAAATCGAAGTCCTCCTTCAACCTAAGATCCAACAGTGGTACTCTACTAGAATCCCCAAAGGGGAAGATGGGCTCGAAGCCCTTGATCCCAAGGGAATAGCCTTCCTCTTAGTATACATTCACTTACTCCATCGACGTGTTTAAAAAATCTATTAAAACGTATCTTTTACTGACTTTTTTATAGCTAGGATAAGGACACTAAATTTTATAAATATTAGTATCAATTAAACCTATAATTAACACTGTAACTATTTATGTAATCACATAATTACTAATTGATAATTGTAAATATTTTATTTGTATAGAAATTTTGTAAAGCGCTCTTGATCTGTCACTGTAAATAGGGCTATATAAGTTATAAATTTATTATTATTATATAGAGCTCAACATGTTCTTCGGGGTGATGAATCTTCGAGGTCATGAATTGTTTTTAATTCACATAATATGCGATTTGCTTTCACAGGAATTAAACTAGTAATTTTAACCCCCTTAATGTAAACACCGTAATGTCAAACGCGCTCGTACTCAGGCGCTATGTTGCAGATATGCATAACTTGCGACGCCGCTGCCTGACTGTTGCGTGGAGCGCGTGGATCGTTTAAACTCGAAAACGCGGGGAAGCGCCGTGTCACCCCACGCGCTCTTCACGCAACAGCCTAGCAAACCAAAGCGCCTGGACACGAGGCAGCTTTCTTAATAACCCCAGCGACTTAACGCTAAATAGAGCGTCTTGCTAATTAAAATATTTAGCTTGATTTTCGATTTGAAGTTTATATTCTTGAATAATGAGATTGATGGACAACCATGTCTCTTGAAATATCTCTCAGGTTTGCACATCCTAAACAAAGCAAAATCTATCAGACGTGTTGTAGCTTTGACCATAATCTTCATTTTAAACACTCTCATCAAACTCAACTTTGTTCAAAGAATCTTCGATAGTATAAACCAGCCTTAAGTATGATTAATTATACAGTACAAGGAATTTAGTTTGAATCTCACCCGTCAGGCCCATTGCTAATTTAAACTCTTCTTTTAAGATCTGAAGAACTTTATACACGCCTTCCTCTCCCTAAAATTTACCAATAGAAAAACAGTTAAATCTAAATATTTAATGATCTTTAACTGACACGCCAAACAGGTAACCTTGACGGTCTAACCCGAGTGATAGGAAATACGATCACCGCTGCAAACATAGGCGGCGTATGATTGGTTTGGTTGCGGAGACTAGACAAACTCTAGAAGTGTCTGAGATAACATTTGCTGCGTTCTGGGGAAGATTTTACGTGCAGAAACCAGATCATTTTGCATTTCAGGTAACAACGAGGAGTATTTTGGTGTATGGTTTGTTGTTTTAGCATGTTGACGTACGTTTAATGTCAGCCATGTTGGTTTCATTTTAATTAGTTTCTTTATTTATTTATACAATTTATTTAAAAACGGTAGCCCTTCAGCGTAAATGCTGTTTTTCAAGAGGCCGTTTGTTTACTAATTATTTGAAATATACTAAAAAATATTAATTAAGAAATAGAAAACATTTTCCGTGTTTCTATACACTTATAGAAACACGCGTGGGAGTTTGGGAGAACGAGAAATAATCAGTGGGAAAACGAGCCCGTAGGGGGAGTTTTTCCACGTTATTTCGAG
Organism: Trachythela sp. YZ-2020; assembly: GCA_016169945.1. Classification (NCBI taxonomy): domain Eukaryota; kingdom Metazoa; phylum Cnidaria; class Anthozoa; order Malacalcyonacea; family Clavulariidae; genus Trachythela; species Trachythela sp. YZ-2020. The sequence goes on from JADLSH010000387.1 coordinate 8,614,308, forward strand.
TTCTCCCAAACTCCCACAAGTGTTTCTATAAGTGTATAGAAACACACGAAAAAATGTTTTCTATTTCTTTTATAATATAACTCAAAAGACATTTTTTAAACTCGATTAATTTACAAATTCTCATTATGTACGCATGCTGACCTTTGCTCGTCAATTTCGCTGCAAGAAAACATCTATGTTTGAAAATTAACAGTGTAAAAATGTGTAAAAGCATTAAAATTGTTTTTAAATAGCATTCAAAGTTTTATAATTCGCATTAAATTTGGGTTTCTTATGATTTTAAATTTTGGCGGGAAAATTTCCGTGTTTCTTACAGTTATAGAAACACGCTTCTCGACCAATCAGCACGCGCGTACTATAAAATTAATGTTATATTATAAACAAATATAGAATATATACTCTCACAGTCACAGCCGAAGCCAAACAATTACGAACTGTGACGTCATTTGCACGAGCCGAATAAACGTTTTTAAACGAGAATTTAGAATCTGTTTATATGCGGCCGGTTGGCCGGGAACCCCACCTAAGTGAGATGAATTATTTTTGTGTTCATATGACTGTTTTAATTCCATCTAAGATACGGCCTCGGTGGGACAAAATTACAAAAACATGGCGCCTTCGAAATATTTTGTTGTGATTGAACAAACTGTACGTTGTATTACGAGTTTTAACATTGGTCTTTGCTCAGGTCTATTAATAATTATTTTTCTTGTTTATATTTTCTAACTACGCCGCTCAATAATAGGTCAAAATCGATAAGAATTGTCGATCCCGGTCAGGTGGGATGAAGCATTCATATGAAAAAACTTTATCCCACTTGACTGAGATCCCACCTAGCGCAAGGTGAGATCTCGTCTAACCGGGCTGACTCGTCTCTCGTATGAACATACAATTAACAATTATTGAATGAGGTTGAGCATGATATGAAGAATTATCAAGCCGAAGTTTGTCGTTATTAACCGAGGTTGAATAACGACAAACTTCGGCTTGATAATTCTTCATATCATGTGAAAACCGAATTCAATAATTGTTTTAAAGAATGAAAAAATTAGCGGCAAGTTCTTCGCTATTTTGTGGGAAATGTACGTTCTTTGCTTTTAAATAATCTTCAAAAATCACTCTACAAGCTTTCGTTGATCTTTTTGTATTATGCGAATCTTTGTCTTCAAGTAGTTTTTGAATTTCAGCTTCCTCAAGGTTGGCGAACCTTTCCCTTGAGGAAGCCATTTATTTTGTTTCACATTCCCGCTCCTTCGGAAGTTGATGTCGTCGTCATCGGCATGACGTGAGATACGACTTTTTCGTCCACGTTATGACGTCATAACGTGGATGAAAAAGTCGTATCCCACGTTATGACGTCACTCGTTGGACATGACGATTTCACACATGGCTATTAGCCAATCAGAAGCCATGAATTATTTTAAATAAATAATAATGATTCTTATATCCCTTAATAAGAACATTCCATCTATTGTGTTAACAATGAAACCGAAAGTCAGCCATTAGCAAGGGACCAACTAACAACACCATTAGCGTATAATGGCAGAAATATATTGCTTGATATGCTTATGTTGTTAAAATAATGTAGTAATCTGGTATTTTTAGAATTCGAAGATGTTTTAAAGAGAAATAGAGACAATTTTTCTGTATATTTGGTCCCTTATAATGGCGGATTTCTATTGTCTAGCAATGTTTAACTGGCTTCATTTTCTGCACCAGTGAAGAGTAGGTTGCGCTATCCAGTCCACCTTTCAGATCAGTGGGACATGCAGCCAGTTAGCTGATATGAACAGGCCCATAATCTCAAGCAGACATACAGTTTCCATTTAGTACGGTCGCAACCATATCAAGGTGGTCGATGGAATAGAATGTCGGTATATCGTTTTAAAATTGAATTGAAATTGAAACATAAAAAGTTGATTTGCATACAACATTTAAAATGGAAGAAACATCTTAACTATTTCACATCGTCCAACATGACCTGATCATGACCGCAGTGAAACCAATGTACGTATACATTACTTGATAGACTAAGCCCCATAACACAGGTCTTCCAACAAACACAGCTCTTGCACCCAAAGCCAAAGCCTTGAAAACGTCTGTGCCATATCTAATACCACCGTCTAAATATACTTCACATTTATTGTCAACTGCTGCTACAATCTCCGGAAGAACTTCGATCTAAAATTGACAAAATAGTAAAATTAAGTGGAGTCACTTTCTTTGTTGCTGTTGTTGTTAATATTTTCGTTTCATGATAACAAATACATAAAGCCTTCACTAATATCTCAATATATGTAATATCTCAAAATATGGTTGCACTACTTAATTAAGAAACTGAAATATTTCAAAAACGAAACTTGGAAATTAAATAACACCTTCAAAAGAAGTTACCCTACATTTTTCAGAGTTCTTTCGTTTAAGATAATAATATATATATATACCGGGTGGGGCAAAAAAAAGTACGACTGTTTGATTTAGTATAACTTAAAAACTAAAAGAGCTATTACACTTAAACAAGATTCTGTGCATTTAGCGATGTCTAACTTAAATTTTGATATATGCCATGTGCATTTTCATGCAATATTGACTGAGATAGCTGCGTTTAAACTTGACTAAACACTTTTGGAAGTGTCGAGAATTAGCTAAAAACGGCCTATTAAACTAATTTGATAACCGGTACCATTTTATCGTAAGTATTATTTAAATGAAGTGAAGTTGAAGTTAGAAATGTTTCTTGAATAGATATACTCTTTTATTCTAACATTTGGCCTTCTAACTTCAACTTCACTTAATTGAAACGAATACTTGCGTAAAATGCTAATGGTTATCAAATTATTTAATAGGCTATTTTTAGCTAATTATCGACACTTCCAAAAATGTTTACTCAAGTTTAAACGCAGCTATCTCGGTCAATATTGCATGCAAATGCACATGGCACATATCAAACTTTAAGTTAGACATCGCCGAATGCAATGCAACTTGTTTAAGTGTAATAGCTCTTTTAGTTTTTAAGTTATACTAAATCAAACAGTCGTACCCGGTATATAGAAATATTTCTCGAATTTGGTTGGCTGATTCCTGTGCAGTTAATCCCAAACAGCAGTGCAAAAATTTGTAATCAAAGTGAAATTTTCTGTAACACTATGAACATACCAAAATTGAGCTGTGATTCTGGGCAAATTGCTCAGTCATTTAAAAGGTGGAAAATTTAGTTTGCATGAAATATATAAGCAATCCACGTGGTTCAAATGTTTGGCAATGCATACAAATGATATATAAAAGGAGCGAATTAATGTATGTCCTGGTTTACAGACAATTTTACAGACTTTACAGTTGACAATTTAAAAGTAGAGGAGAACACTTCAAATGCCATAGAGGTATTACAGTCCTTTCGTAGCATTTTGGAAAAGTTGTGTAAGGCGATAAAATTTAAAAAATTCAGAATCATCGTCAGAAATAAAAATCCTTTATGATAACGGAGATCAAACGAATTAGTTCTCGACTTCTCGTCGCGCGGTATTGGAAGTCGCACATTAGGGATTCCGATCTACCGCTGTATACTCATTTAGTTACATCATAGTATATCGATGCAACGAGAATCGGTGCGCTGTTCTCCGCAGTGTTAGCACATGATGCAAATGTCGTAGTATAGTGTGTGTGTGTGTGGGGGGGGGGGAGGGGTGTAATTTAAATTATTATCTTGCTATTTATCCATGCATATTGTAAGTATTTTGGGTTGTTTGATGAAAACTCTGATAACCATATAAAATCTCTAACTGGTCCCAAGACGCAGAAAATGACAAAAATTACTCTAGATTGAAATATCTCTGGGAAGTAGGATCCGACTCCATTTAGATTAACATAATGCATGCATTCTAATTGTCTACCGATGGTAAAATATTAAAACAGGTCAAATAAAAAAGACCTTAGGAGTAACTAACAAGCTATCTTTTATATTTTTTTGGGTAGGAGGAGGTTGGGGTGGGGGGGGGGGATGGGGGTAAGGTTTAGTTTGTTTGTAACACGGCCTAATGAAAAGCAACCTTTCTTTTGTAATGTTTTTATTGGTTGATTATTTACAGTGTAAAAATATGTTTTTAATAAAAAATAAATAGATAATAAATAAATTATTTTGGACCGCTCTAACCGGTTTGAGCGAATAAGGAAACTATAAACGAACTAAAATGGAGCAAAAGTACTTCGGTCCTCTTAAGATTTTTCGGCCCCTTTGACTGAGAGTAAATGCTTGAATTAATATACTCACGCTTGCTGGTACAGTATCCAACTGTCGTCCACCATGACATGATACAATGATACCATCGACTCCATGTTGTACCGCCAATCTCGCATCTTCTGCTGTTAAAATTCCCTTCAATACTATTGGTAGTTTGCTTACAGACCTTGACCAAGAAAATATATGATAGTATTAGATGACGCTACTCCGCGTGGTTCCACACTGGGCAAGATAAAAAACTGCTTGACCACGGTGGGAATCGACCCCGTGACCTTTGGTTTGCTAGTCCAATGCTTTACCAACTGAGCTACGGTTCAAGTACTGGTTATATTTTGGAAGTCAGTCTAGTTCCTTCGATATCAATACATCTTACTATCTTACGTCTGATTGTCGATTAGAACTTGGGTAAATTAGATCACATGACATTTTGAAACAATTTTGAAACAAAGAATGAGTTGAAACTGGCTTGTCAATACTCATCTTATTTAAATCAAATAATGTATTCCTTTCAAAACTTTGTAATATTTTACCTTGTCAATAGTTTAATTTCACGCCCGTCATGGAAACCAGCAGAAAATGTTGTCGAGGCTAGCGTGACTAAATAAAGTTTGTATGTATGTATGTATGTATGTATGTATGTATGTATGTATGTATGTATGTATGTATGACGCTACTTGATATCGAAGGAACTAAACTAAAGGCTCTTTTCCACTCGTCGCAAAAACCAACTCGCAAGCTCGCTGCGAGTACTTTCATCCAATCACAATGCTCGACAGTTTATTTTAATTACATGCAAGAACTCGCAGCGAGTTTGCGAGTTGGTTTTTATTTAAAAGATTTACCCTAAGGTGGGTGTAACTATAAAAGGACGCGAAGTCCCATACTAGTGGAAATGATGAGTGGAAAAGAGCCTTAAGTTCCGAAAGATCACATCACCGCGATCAAGTAATTTCTCATCTTGCTCAGTGTGGAGACACTCGTAGCAGCGTCAGTTGGCGCCCCAAAGAGTTATTTCGATACTGGCGCCCTCACCCCCCCCAATAGTTCTCCATTCGGTATTGCCCGAATGTGAAGTTTCTAACTTAAGGCTGCTTTCCAGTCATGCGTTTTTTTATACGTACGTAGACGCACGGAAAAGTTTAAATCCTTCTAAGTTTTCAATATTTGACAAATAAGTTAAGAAATGCATACTAAAACCGTACGGAACACTAAATTCTGTACATTTATTCATTTGGTTATACATTTCATAAGTAACATTTAAATTAAATGGATTTAAACTTTTCCGTGGATGCACGTGCGTACGAAAAACGCACGACTGGAATGCACCCTTTAAGCGATGCTTATAATCTACTACGGGGAAGTGTCGCTAATATATCGAAAACATTTTTAATTTGTTTTCATCCCGTCTCTGTCATTGTTTACAACGGTAGTTTTTGCAGTCGCAGCTAAAACTGTTAAGTTATAGAGGCTCTTTCTTCATCGCGTCTCCGTACTAGATTAAGCATTGCTTATAAGTTCGTCAACATATTTCAGGTACTGTAGATTGTTGTAACAACAATAACTACATAAAAAATATGTTGTTGTGGCGCAACAGTATCGTGTTCTCTTAACGAGGTCTCTTGAGTACATATATATGCGTTCGCAATCTCGATTCTCGATTCATTTCGTGGGCAATAATCTTCGGTATACGCAATGACTACCGATCAGCGGCGAACATTATTAAACTGTGCGCTACGCAACACCGTGACGCGTCACCACGTTCTCTTTCTTCCTCGAGGCTATTGGTTGGCGCTGTGTTATATTGATTTTATAAAGAGAAGTAAGTGTATTTTTCTACCATACTATTATATCAAACCCAACTCCATTTCTTGCTGGAAGTATATATCAAGGCTACAAAGGCTTTTGAGGGCAGACTATTGATCACTGAAGAGATGTAAGTGTATTTTTCTAATCAATATGTCAAATTAAACTCTACTTGTTGCTGGTAGTATACATCAAGCCTCAAGGGGACAAAAGATTTAGGAAAATTTCAAGGGGCAGACAGTGTACTTATATGAGTCTTTTGTCTTTGCTTTGTGCGAACACATGGCCGGTAGAACAATGGAATGCTTGTACTGTCGACCAAATTTTGATAGAAGGCGACAAGATGTATTTGAATGCCTTTAATAGGGGGAACAATGTACTTATATGAGTATTTCTTCTTTTATTAGATCTTGGACCTAACACTGGACTTAACCACGTCATCTGAAAGAAGCAGCATGCTTGCTATTTTAAAAGATGCCAAACAATTAAAAGTTTCATATGAGTCATTTTGCGAAGTACTATAGAAGAACGCACTTTTAATAAGTACTTTACCACAGAGTAATCACATACAGAGGTGTATCTTCGCGGAAAAACCGTAAAAGGTATTTTTTATTGGCCGCCATGTTCTTAGCCGGTACCTGCACATGCGCAATTTACGTAAAAAATTCATGCTGACGGCCTCTCTTTACTGGACTGGCTAAGAACATGGCGGACTTTTCCGAAAAAGCCCTTACGCCGACATCAAAGGTGCCGACATGAAGATTCGCCTCGCCTCTGTATGTAAATACTCTGTGACTTTACCTTAAATCTTAATATTGATGTTCTGTTGGGGTTGGATTAACAAATCAAACTTTCATATGATCTATTGACGAGCAAGGTTAATGATCTAATTCATGCATGGACTCTTGAGACTTGCGAACCACTAGAAGAACGCACTTGTAATAAGTACTTTATCATAAATCTTCATATTGATGTTTTCTGTTCTGTTGGGGGTTGCGGGTTATATGACACTTGACACTATTGTGCCACATGACTTGGCAGTTTAAGCATGTGACGTTATTGTCAACACTGACATCACGCCTACAAAAACTGAGCATTAAAGATGCGTAACGTCCATGTTGAGGAAAACGTCGCATGCTTAAACTCTTCAATTGAAATTATTCGCGCGATTACAAGTATTTTACTATCATATCCTGCTTACGTGTTTGTATATATATAGGTATAGCTTGGTAATTTATTCTCAACCCGTTGAAGGCTGTAGTCTGACAGCCGAAAGCTCGTTAATAAAGCATGCTTAAACTCTTCAATTGAAAATACTTCGCGCGATTACAAGTATTTTACTACTAAATAGTAAATGGTCGCAACTCGCAGCACTTCACTTGGGATAGTAACTTCTAGTTCCTAAATACTAATCATTATTAATACTGACTAATTAAATACTAATCCCTTCTTGGTGATTTTGGCGCCCCACCTGCATTTCAGGCCCCTTGAAACCATCGCTGGGGAGGCCCCAGCCACCGCGCCACTGAGTAGCGTCATCTAATATAATTTGCCTGAGTCCTAAATTACATGATGTTAATTTGGATGGCCACAAATCAGTTTGAAATGTCTATAGCTATATACCATACCTGGTAAGTTACGCGCCACTGAGGAGCTAATAGCAGTATAAGCCAAAGACTAATCGATTACATTTTTGTTCAATTTGGATGAAAATTGGATCAGAAATTTAAAAACGTTTTTGTCTTGTTTTTCCGAGCTGTAAAGAACTAAATGCGCAATTAGTGCATGTGTAATTTAGGCATGAATACTTAGTGCCCTCTAGTTTATATATTCTGTGTATGCTAGACTATTATTATATGTACGTGGAAGCACCTTGTATTTATCATAATTGATGATCTGGTATAGCAATTATCGGGGCCATTTATATCAGAAAAGTCAAGACGTCCTATTTAAGTCACGCGCATAAATGGTCAAATTCTAATACGTCGCGACCTATCTTAGAACAGCCTGAATCCTACAGTGTGTTGCTATTTTGCCCGCGACTTAGTTTACTCACAAACAAATTTATTAAATTGCTCTTGTTTTTTACGCAACTAACCTTAACCAGCAAATCACATCCCAAGTCTTTCTGGGGTTAATAGTGCTTGCCGCAACTTGTTCACGGGTCGCGGTACCACTTTTCCAAAGCTTCATAACAGAATCCAGGCTAGGAAGTGAGAGATGGGGAGGAAAAGACATAGGATATCTATCAACGGGGTATTTTTGTCCTCGATACGGAGCATCAACTGTCAAAACAAGCGCTTTATAACCTTCTTTCTCTGCCTGATGAATACGACTGATATTTTCATGTTCGTCTGGTAAAAGGTACAAGTGGTACCATTTCAAACCCTGTGGAGTGCTTCTTGCAACCTCTTCGATTGCTGATGTCGACCAAGTACTGAGAACCATGCAAGTGCCAGCACGATATGACGCTTCAAAAATAATTTTTAATCAATTTAATGGCCTTTTAATTTGTTGGATTTCGGATTTATATCACCGATGACAATGGGCGGGAGGGCAAAAGTACGGAAGAGAATTACTATCTAATATGTAATACCACAGTGACATGCCTGCATCTACCTGCAAAGTCAAAGGATGGATAATTACTGTATAAAGTAAATATTCAATATGTCAAATGCACTGAATTGTGTAACAAAGCATTACCCAGGCGCCATGGTGTGCTACGCGGCTGCGACGACTGTGACTGTGCGTCTATTAAGACGTAGAATTTGCACTCCCCATACTAGCCTGTGCTCTAGTCTACTCTGACACAATGGTGACAATTTGCACTCACTATGGTGAAGAGTGGACTGGAGCACAGGCTATCCTCAAATCGGATAACAATACGCGTTTATATAGTCCACTGTGGAACTGGGAACGAGAAATCTATTTCCTGTGAAGTACGCAACAACAATGAAAGTCGCACATGCGCTGAACAGATTGCCAAGGCCGCACAGAGAAATTTGGGCGGCCGGGGCAAAACATATTTTTGGGGCCCTAGCTATTTCCATTCTCAAAGTTCTTTGTGGTCGTGTGCTTGCTGCTTGTTTAGAAAACTACTTTCTATGCCCTTGAACTTCTGGATTACGTCCTTCTGGTTCGGGGCATTTCCGGGGCAACCCTGCAGATGGCGCTGAACACTTTAGTTAAGCGAACAACAACGAACAGTGTAGTCAGGGAGGCAGACGACCAAAAATGTGTGCAGGCTTACCTTCTCGAGGGGCAAATTTCTTTAGGAAGGTATACAACACCTTTCTATGTCAGCTTCGAGCATTTCGGAATGGCGGCCATGTTATTTCTAATTTTGGCGCGAAGAGTCGAGCCCACGGGTATTTAAGTTCAGCGGGCAAGTGGAAACTTCAAGTATGCAAATTATGATAGCGCATATACTGACGTTATTTATATGATTAGTATCCTAACACGAGTTCTTTTTCCTGGTGCGTTGATGTTTAAAGATGGACAGCAATCAATTTCTCCCATTCTGCCAAAACTTGTCGCCAGTGGTAGTTTGACAGTAGGCTCGAGCTGTGTCCGAAGTAACTTCTTGTTAATGACCGATGCTAGCTGGCCGTTTTCTCAGGGTCCCTGTGTAAGGGCGAAACGAGCGAGCCAGTTTTAGCCAGAATTACAACAGCGAAAATATTTACTAGACTGCACATAGATCAGATAAATCAGCTAGAGTTCGAGTTGACCCGATAGGGCGCAGTTAACCACTCTTTTGGTACGTTTTTACAGTGTTGCCGTTTACATGCATAAGCACATTTCATATACAATCATTTCACGCGAAACAATTTGGTTGGTTTTGGATCAAACAAAGGCGTGGTTGCAGATGTTAGACGGTAAGATTTTTTCTCGCGCACTCAACCGGTAATTCTATCTCACTGTTATAATAACTCTTGAAAAACGGTCTGAAATATTAACTCTTGAACAGTTTTGTTTTATATAGAATAATTGTGAACAACAATTGTTAGCATTAAGGATAACCTGCTTCTTCTGGGAACTTGGGAGGAGCATTAGCGCATAGGGCGTTAATCAAACGAGCAATACTATAAGTCTAGATAATGAGCTCTAACCCTTAGGCCCTACCGAAACCAGAGCGAATGCTGTTTCAATTTTTTTGGTTGGGTTTCTATATATTGAATAAGCACAACTGCTATGTTGTTATGTCATGAATAAAGAGGTACCTGACATTGACCTTACTCGAATTGCGTGATAATTTGGACTATCGGCGTGCCTATTTGTTACTGTAAATATATACTAACAACTTTTGAAAAAAAATAGCGTGGATATAATATTTCTTAACCAAAACTCATATGAATTAATATTTTCGCAATTTTTTTATAATTTTATGCTTAAAATGTCTCTTTAAAATGAGATAATAATCGGCAACTTAAATGTAGCTTAAACGAACTTTTCTACCTGGTGCTGGTCAAAGTAACGTGGGCTCACTTCTTCTCGAAAATTTCGCAATAAAACATGGTGTTTTCACGATGTCTCAGAAGACGAAAGAAATCGTGCTGTACAGCTCACACAAGAATATTTCGGGCAAACAACATCCGGAACAGTCTTTACCGCATACTAAACTACAACTGTGGTAAAATAGATTTGTCCTTCGATGAGGTAAACCAAACTGACTAGGTTTTGCACCATAACGTGACTGAGCTGGATGTTTAACATGTTGTGAATGTCATTATAACAAGTATTCATAACAAATTTCAAGTCGGTTTCAAGATGGTTGAATAATTATTTGAATTTGAATAATTATTAAGGTTTGAATAATTATTATCGCTGATGTCAGCATTATTTTCAAATGCCGTTAAAAGCTACGTTTTTGTAAACCTAACACGTCAGCAATAAGAATTATTCAATGGCAAACCTTCTTAACTCGCGATGGAATAATTTTATCGACTTGAAATTGTTATGAATATTTGTTATAACTAGAAATACATGCATGCAGCAAACCCTCGCACTTTTAAACCGAACAACTATAGTTCATAAATATTTTCAACGTTATTCATTTCCTTGCAGAAAATATAAACAGAAAAATCCAAGTATCGTATCGTACTTCGTGTTTTAACAAGATCAGTCAAGATGATTAATTATACGCATGTTTACACGAAGTATTGGTACTTAGCAGACCGCTGGGCACGATATATCGCTGTGGTGAAATTTTTTGTCGCCATCAGTGGTCGTCATGACCGGTTACACGGAGACATTTATTATTTTTCGTATGTTTTTTCTTCTTCTACAAAATGACTTGAAAAACTAATATTTTTACCTACAGAATTTTCAATCCTCGAAACATATAATGTAGGTATGCTTTTATGCATTCTATAAGCGCCATTGGATCTTAGACGTTTGCTAAAACATTTTGAAATGTTTATAAAACTTAACTGCTTTTCAACTGATACGCTTTACAGTAAACTTCGTTTTGACTTTGGTATAAAATGAATTTTTTGAAATGAACAGTAATTCTGGTCTCTTCAAGATAATCGGGTAATCTAAAAAACTTACACCCACACTGAAATTAAATGGAAAGCAGTGTATAACCAACTCTTTTTTTTAAACTGACAAAGAGTCAAAGACATAAACAATAAAATAAATTACCTTGTTGTTGGCCTAGTAATGCTTCTTATAAAACATTTTGAAGTAAATGAGAACAAATGCTTCATTGCCAATTTCTGCAAACTATTAAACAAGGGCTATGCATAAGCCAATGGCGGCCATATTGATGTGACCACCACAAATCTACTGTGATGTTGAGGACATGTTTAAAGAGCTTCTACAAGTTTCTAGTTATTGGCGAGAAAGGAAAAATATTGTCTAGATAAGAATTTATCATCAGTGGCCTCTTTCTTCCTAAATTTGCCGGTGAATAACTAATCAGGTCACACCAATATGGCCACCATAAGCCTCATTTAAGGCCCCGTTTACACTATACCGGATTACATCGGAGCGTAGCGATTTTCATACCGGATTCGGCTGCTGTTTACACTACGCCACAGTAATCCGGTACGCGACGCGGAGCAAAAATCACTCCGCTTTGGAGGTGATATGAAAAGTAATCCGGTATGTGCCGGAGCAGTGTAAACAGGCGAATCCGGTACACAACTAATTTTGGCGCGAAATTTGTAATATATTACAAGACGAATTAAAAATGGTCGCCTTCAAACAATTGATTATACTTACTTTTACGGCAGCAAGCGTCCTTCAAATAATGGCTAGTTTATTTTGTCTGTCGACTAGCTATTATTCATCAAGGCGACGACTCCGGCAAACACTGGTAACTTCAACTTTTCGTGCAAAACGAAAGGGCAAAAGAGAACGTAAACAACGACGATTTTGGGTAAGTCCATGTAAAATTTGGCTCTTTTTGTTTTGTGTTGAACATTCTTGCGTTCATTTGTCTAGCAAAGCCAGCTCGTGATTTTATTTAGCGGGAAACTGGTTCTGTTTCCATGGCAACATCAAAGAGTGTTGAGCTGGCAACAAAGCGAAGCGGTGCAATGCGGCGTAGTGTAAACACCCTTGTTTTTTACTTCGGAGTGAAAATTAATCCGGTATGAAAAGTAATCCGGTATAGTGTAAACGGGGTATAAGTGGTGTTTAAAACGTTCTAAAACTCATTAGAAGAGATATTGGAAGCTATATTTCTCAAGTTACACAGGAAAAGATATTTGCTTCATATATAGTATAACTAATTTAAACAGCTAATGATTTGACTAGTCAAGAATTTGACAGATTTATAAATCTGATCTCATTAAAAATATTCTGGCTTCAAAATTGGCTCATCAAGTTCAATAGGATGCTCTATCCAGTCCTTGTTTTCACACTCACGATGGCCGCCATGGACGTATGGAGCCGAAAAAACACCACTTGGGAAACATGGATTTACTCACGTTTTTATAGTAGTTAGCAATGACTAAAAGCTCAAAATAGACTTCAATACCTGGGCTTCAGTACAAAACAAGTTTTGGGACTGTCGAAATGTTTTAAACAAGCTTTTTTCGAAGTTGAAGAGCTAAGTTTGCTTTGGACGTTCAAACATTTGCCATTTTTATGAATACAAAACTGGTACCCCTCGACTTTTTGCTGGAACTAAGTGTAGAATAGTGCACAAAACCAGGAACAGTTATTTTAAATTGAAGCCTTCGGATGAAAAACGGATTTTTCTTGCTCATTTCTGCTCAAAAACAAGCTTTTGACTGAATTTTCCACTCCTCGAAATTCTCCCTAGTCCTTTTGAAAGTGCATTTTCCCCGCTCGGTTCCCGCCCTTAGCTTCAAATTGGCTTCATCCCATCGCAGGACTTGATCCTGACAACCTGAGATCAGTGGGAGGTTCACCCATGCAACGATGAACCATAGCGCCGCGCCCGCAAAACTTGATGAACTTTAGATGTCGCTAGCGGAATTAGTACCCTCGCTGGCCTCGCACACAGGGCGCTTGCTCGCACACGCGCTTCGCGCGTGGCTCGGGGATGACATAAAAAAACACGTTAAACAGCCAGATTTATAGGTTCCACGTTACATATTTTAGAATTTTGTCACGGTGCAAAACCTCTATTTGCTTATCACAGAATATATAATAGTTATGCATGGATGTCCATTACTTAATTCCATGCACTAATGTTTAACCAACATTGCGTCCATATAATCGAGTTTAGTTTCCATCAAAAACACATTTGGGCACAAGCTCTATTTTATGGCATGTTGCAGCGAATAATTCTTGGTCGTTAATTTCCCGATTGCGACAAGTAATTGTGATCTAGGACGTTTTTCCGTCAACATTTATGTCTATACTATCTTGTTTTCCCTTTTACTCCGCAGCATTACGAGGACACTACAGTTTAGCCAAATCTGAGTGGTTGTTTTTAACAAAAACAGTTGACAAATAAGACTCACGATTGTATAGAATTACACATGGCAAGCACAAGCTATTCAAACCGAAATCTTCGAAAATCCTCCTACTGCTCAACATAACTACAATTTACTCAACTCAGATCTTAAGCTATATTTGCCAAAGCCTAAAACTGAGTATATGAAAAAAGTATTGGTAGTAAAACGCACATGTTTCCGCGCGCATGACGCAGCGGTGTAGCGAACCAAAGCCCCTGGGTACGAGGCAGAGCCCTTACGTATAATTAATATGCTTTCATACAAATGGGAAATGGTAACCCTTAAATCTTCTATGATTGCTTAATGTGGTTGCAATGGTTTTGAAAGAAAAAATTTTCTGTTAAGCCCTGAAGCAACTTTGCTTAGTTGGTTAACGAAGTCGTTAAAGGTTACCAAGCACGAAGTAATATATCATACACGAGAAGGAGTTTATTATAGTGATTTGAAAACAAGGCGCTAGCCGAGTTTTTAAACATACTTTGAGGTGTTTTTAAATCACTATAATAAACGACTTCGAGTGCATGATATAGCTTCTCAAACAAACCAGTATTTAAAGAGAAATTCAACGCGAAAGTTGAGTTAATTTATGGGTGTTTATTACCGTGGTATCAAGACAACGATACTGTGGTGATTTATTTTGTGTTTTGCTCATGAATTATTAATGAGTTTGAGAAGGCTATACATTAAATGGCAAAACTATGCCAATTTGCATTTTATTCTGGCCAACACCAGAGGATATTAATCACAGTAATAACAGTACAATAGGTGATGAAATATTCGCTTAGTCTTGCTTAGTGGATTAACCAAATGATAACGGAGGACCATAAATTAAGTTATAAATTATTTACCTTTAGCTGTAGCAATCTCTCCATCATGGTGAGCGAACTTTTGCCCAGCTGTTGGAGCAACACATATCGGAAAGTCAATATTATCTCCAAGTATTGTTGTTGAAGTATTGATGATAGAAACATCTCGTAGAACTCTTGGACGTAACCTTAATCTGATAACATTCATACTGTTGTTGCATATGAATTCAAGTATGCGGGTTGTAGCTAGATTTATCTCATTTGGGCAAGGCTTCAAGGGTTCGAAAAGAACCCAAATTCAAACCATTATTGGCTTTAAGAAATTTGGAACCCCGTTTGATAGTGAATATTCCCGGAAAGACATGAAAAAGGGAAAAATAATACCGGTCGCTTTTTCTTGCAATTTAGACTTCATAAATCCTCATATAGACAATTTCGATATGCTAATTGTTAATTACTTGTTGAAATGTCTTTGATAGGGGACTGGATAATTTTTACAGCATACAGTAAATCAAAGCCGGATTTTGGTGTAAATGCTGGGGGGAGGGGTGGAACATTTTTTAGGGGAGGTGCAGCAGTCCGGGCACCTGGGAGGGTGGGACCCCCGAGTTTTAGGGTTTAAGATCTATTAAAATAGATATAAAAATAGAGATGGAGATGTATGCATGTATTTATGAATTATGAATGTATGACTTTTCCAATTGAAATTGTGTTTGATCGAACTTGCCAAGTTGGTTGTAATGCTGTTATTATTCAATATTAAATTTGATCCATCATTTCACTTTTCACAAGGGGAGGCGCATTAATTTCCAGGGGAGGTGCAAAAAGGGGAGGTGTGCACCTCTCTACACCTCCCCTCAAAATCCGGCCATGCAGTAAATCATAAAGCCCTGGTCAAACGAGTATGAGAGTTAGCAAGCGAGAGTTTGCATGAGAGTTTCATCAACTCTCATGTCCCGGTCAAACGAGAACAAGAGTTGCACGAGAGTGGACTGGATATTACCACGCGTACTGGTGAAATGAGCAAAAGCTCTCATCAAAGTGGATGTGAGTTCATGACAGTTGGCGGAAATGTTTGCCTACAACACACCCAATAACTCCGATTCAGGTTTCCCAGAGTTTCCCCCATTTCCCCCACCACATCTGATATCAACGCTATATTTATATCATGGCTGGATATTGTGATAGTTCACAGATGTGTAAAAACAAACCAGTTATCCTGGGTAGGGGGGGGGGAACAATTTAATTTTATTGTCAGGGAGAGGAAACCTCTAGGGGCAACAGAGACATGTTCCACTGGCAAATATTCAGGGCTCATTATAATATTGTTAAGTGCCTGCAAGCAAAATTCATAACTTCAAAATGTGCCTGCAAATATTTTAGGTCTTGAGAGCTAATATTGTTAAAATGTTAGGATTTTCAAGTATACCGGCACAATTTCAAAAGGTGCATGCAACATTTTATTGATGCCTGGTCATATAAAATACTGTCAATGTTGGTCAGGTCGTATGAAATATGGTAAATGTTGGTCAAGTCATGAAATAATAATGTTCAGTGTTGGTCAGGTCATACAGGGACTGTGGAGCCAGGAGGGCCCAGCTGTGATGTTATGTACCCCATACAGTTATATATAATTATATGATTTGCAATGATTACAAAATTCTGCCTGCCAGTGTGCACAGAGTTGTTATTCTGACTTATGACACAGAATAGAGATTATGATGTAACATCACAACTCAAATTTTACTGATGATTAAATATGTAAACATTCACAACTCAATCTATACCGTATCAGATATTTGCATCACTGGATTGTTTGACAAAACTTATTCTCCTGGATCCCAGAACTCAGAGGGTTGGAGCTCGATTGGACCCATAGGGGAAAGCATTGTTATTTGATAGACTATTTACATGTTCTACAGTACTAAAATACACAAAAAAGGGGTTGGCTATAGTGATCAAGGATCAGCTAGTCCATATCATTCTGGTCACATTATTCATTACAATACCTGTTATAACATTGATGCACAGGGAGCATACCGATACATACAGTGTGCAGGTATGTGCTACTGTCGAAGGTAATGCATCAGTCAAATCCAAGTGTGCACCCCCCCCCCCCGGGCCAACCCCTGGGAATTTGACAGATTTTGTAAAAATGGCATTAATGCCCCCGGTGGGGATCACAAACAAGTGAAAATGCCCCATGGTGGGGCCACAAATTCCCACCACCCCGGGGAACTTTATTCCACTTTTGAAAGCAGATATTATTACAAAATATAAGCACTTTAATGTTGGTACAAGGCAAAACAACTACATAGCAAATACTAATAATTTGTACTGTATGTTAAAAAGCAATATATAGGCATTGTGTCCATATAACAAACCATGCTATGTTAGGAGCAAAATAATGTGGAACATTGCAGCCAAATTAAGTCTAAGCTTTGAGCAACGAGAACTACGACGTTTTGAGCAGGAGACCCTTTGTCCGCTCCAGACAAAGGGCCTACGCTTCCAGACGAAGGGGCCTGGCTCGAAACTTACCTACACTGGCACCACATAGCTGAAGTCTTTCTATTTGGCCAAATGGTTTTATTAGGTTCAAAATAGAAAATTTTCTAATGCCCTACCCCCGGGCTAACATTAGCTTTCAAATCCCCCACCCCAGGGAGGAGTCAAAGTGTCAAATGCCCCACGGTGGCCCGGGGGGGGGGGGGGTGGGCATGCTTGGATTTGACTGATGCATAATAGGTTTTGACTCGTTTTGATCTGAATTTTTATGAAAATCTGTTTGTAGACGGCCACTTAACCTTAATATATCCATAATCCTTAATCCCAACCATCGCCCATAACCATAAACGAGTCATGCATTAATGTTGCAATAAATAATTTAAATATTAGTGGTAACTTTATAGCCATATATATATATATATACCTTTTGAAAGCATTTTTTGAATCTTCGAGAGTAAGCTGTGCATTTGCTCCGCTAGAATAGTAATTCCAGACTCTTTTGGGTAGAAATTCTTTAGCATACTTTTCAAAATCTTCAATACACACAGGATCATTAGGCATCATTTTAAAATCTATCAAGATAAATATCAAGCATTCAAATTATTCAAATATGGCCTCTGGGAAGGTCAACTAAGAAACTAGGAGTTACGATCGCAAGGAAAGTGCTGCCTTGACGCCCAAACTACATGCAAAATCCCTCGACCAATTAGTAATATTGAACGTATTTATATTGCTAATGGCACACTGTATGTATAGATTTATTTTCTTGTCCAAACGATGAGATTACAACACTGTGATTACAACACTGTGATTATTGTAAATAATAATATATAAGAAGTACACATGTGGTTTTCAAAGCCACATATCAGAGTGTTCAGACTATTGTCAATGGAATTCTTGGTACCAACATCATTGTTCCTGTTATTAGAAATCATTCTTTACTTCAAAGCTGTCAATTGCATCTTGCAATTGCAAATAAATGTGGAAGAGTAGAGACAATGTCTTTTAATATCTTTGTGGTACAATAATAGTTTGCATGTTGTCTGTGTTCATAAGATATTGATACTGCACTTGCCATGTGCTAAACAAACATGTCACAACAGTCTTTGTTCCCAATCTGTAGATATTTCATATTTATTTAGCATTTAGCTTCCATCAGTGTTTATCTGTACTGTCCAGTGAATTGTCAAAATACATGACTATACAGCAAACCAACATAATAGTATATCTCTCCAAAACAACTGTGAGCAGGGATCCACATGACATATGTTGGAAATATTTAATTATTTATATCGCAGATTCCATCCCATTACAGATGATGTAATATATCCATATTATTTTGTAAGTTTGTAACAACCATTTTTGTCAAGTAAATATACCATAATTTTTCTGCCTCAATAGGCGGTCAATCAGGGCCTTTTTTAACTAATGAACTGGGGGGGCAAATGCCCCCCAGCCCCCATGTTTGCCCCCCCAGTCAACTTTTGCCCCCAGTGCCCCCCCAGTCAACTGTTTGCCCCCCAGTGAAGGTCCCTTGTGTGCAAAAAGCAAACTTTATAATTTTGAGGAAAATGACGGTATTATCACAACCCAAACAGGGATCGGTTTACATTTTTTAGATAAAAAATAGGAATATGTTGTGTAGTCCGGAAAAAATTTTTTTAGTCGCCTAAATTTAAATTTGTTATATATTTCATTTGAAAAAGTGAATTTGTTACATATATAAACTTTTAACTATTAAGTAATACATTACTCACGAAATACTATGTGATTTCCGGAAAAAAATATTTCATCCCCCCCCCGTCGACAAGAAAAGAAAGAATTTCTGTCGGAAAAGGTAAAATATTTTGACGAACGCGGACAGAAATCGAAACGTACCCCCCCCCCCCCCCCCTAAAAAGGGGGCCAGCTACGGGCCTGCTGCACAGGCGATATATTAACTGTGTCGATCACAGACCGACATACGACATATCTTGTAAGAAAGCTTGTAAGTAACATTCATCCACCTGTTGAGGCAGAAAATGAAAACCATTGGTTGATAAATTATGGTATATTTACTTGTTATGGTTGTGACAAACTTACAAAAAATATGGATATATTACATCATCTGTAAGGGCCACGGGTAGATTAATATTATTTGTCATCGTACATGAATTATAAACACTAACTATTGTTGGTAAGTTATCTATAGACAAATATTCTACACCAGGATCTAGGACTAATAAGCCATTACTCAGAGCCTTTTAATACATTTTGTCTCAGTGTATTAAGACATTATTAAATGTTGTTTTAGACCACGCGGACAATGGAATATTTCGTGCTGAAAGAAGCGCCGATATGATAAACTCATAAAAGCACATTGCTTTCCTCTAAAATGAACACTAAACAGTTCATCGCCTTGACGAATATCGGCAGAAAGAAATAAAGCCATACTACTTACCTGTGTTTCTTCGGGAAATATGTATATTTTGCATCTAGTCAGATCCAGAAATACAATATTTTCTCGCCCCCCCATTTTAAAAATTCTCCTTGAGCTCGACTTTCTGCCCGGAATTGCGGACAGACACCCGGACACATTCGATCGAGATCTTGCCAATATATATGTCGCGCGAAAGACTGGGTAAATTAACGTGAACTCCGGCGAAACAAAAGGGCGTCAAGAATAGGGAGCTGCCTACGGCAGCAATTATACTGGATAGTGCATATTGTTTAGAGTTGAAGCCGGAAGTGTGCCAACCTCGTACCCAGGGTTCTCTTGGACTGCCTTGAGCAGAGTATAAAATATCATTTTAGAATTTTAAGTCTCCAACAAGTCGAAGATTTTGAACATTATAAAAGATACTACCGAACGTAAATACGTGAAAACATACTAAAATAAAGCTTAGAAAACAACATACGTACTGTTTGAATTTCAAAGATTTACGGCGATTATAATGAAAAGGTTGTGGTTTCTTCGCAGAAAAGTCTCGAAAATAACTTCCCGCGGCTTGTTTCAAAATTTTACCGGGTCACGAATAATAAAAATGTTGCATCATGTATATATGTCTGGGGAGGTTGTATAATTTTAAATGTTTTTCTTGGGGGGTCTTCATTTTTAAGAGCGTCAAAAAGGGGGGGGGGCTCCATGAGATTTTTATATATGATCAAGAATGTCCCACCCCACCCTAGGGTATAAATAATGAACGGTCCCTAAAGTGATGTGACGGCCTAGCTGCAGATATGATTAAAGTTAAACAGAGCATTGATCAAATATCTGAAACAATGAATAAACTCCATACGTACTAGCTAGGATGTCTTTTGTGACTATATTACAAGCCTGGTATCAACAACAACACAACGGCGACAACGTGCGATACTGGCGTCCAAACTGACGTTTGTTCCGTCCAGTTTCTACAGCGTGTTCTTATGGAGAACTATCGGCTGCACTTGAAGGCACAAAACTAGACATGGCGATTTTGGAGTCTAAGATCAATTATCTATAGGAATCCGAAGAGTGATGGCTCATACTGATAATTCAAAGGGCAATAATGCTAATTCTAATTCATGCATATATACAACCAAAAGTAATACCCCACTTAAAAAGATCAACTTTAGTGAGACAGCCATGTCCCTTAGTAAGTCAAAATCAGACTGATAGAGCGCCGAGTCCGACGAAGCATACACATGTGACTGCTAGTGAAACCCTTCCCGTGGAATGACTAGCTGGTTAAACTGCCCCTAATTGAATCTTCAAATTCCAACAGCAGTTGTTCTGAGTCGACGCAATTAAATCGTAACCATTTTCGGCAGCGTTCTCGGGGTTCGCCCCCTCGTCGTAATAAAGATCTAGCACAGGACTACAGGAGCCAAGTTCAAATGCTGAGCACCTATAAGAAGGATTAACCCCTACAAATATTATTTCCTCCAATGATCAGTTAAGCCCGCATAATCCAAATTCGAATAACCGATCGTCCAACAAACAGGAAAACTTTGCGTAGCAGAAGGGCTGTAAGGAGCGGAGAAAGAAAATTGTATTTGTTTGATGTCTTTGGTCTCCAAGATTGACGAGTTAGCGCAGGTTATAAAGAATTATAATCCAACTTTGTTTATATAACGGAAACCTGATGATGTTTAATTCAAAATAATGATTATATGTTATTCCGACATGATAGAACAATCATCCCTAGAGTTACTGGAAACGAAATATCCAAATTGTGGTTTAATTTTAGCTGGCGATTTTCACAAATTGCCTAAACATCATCTAACTCGCCAATTTCAGATGAAGCAAATCGTCAACTTCCCTGGGTTTCAAGCAAATTGGATTTAATTTTGACCAATCTTGCTGGATTTTATGATAACCCATTTACTACTGCAACACTGGGATTGTCAGACCATCTTACTGTACTCGCACTACCTAAGGTTCGGATTAAAGAGAATCAGTCTATGCAGACGTCTTATGTGCGGGACAAAAGACCTGGTAGCGTACGACCCCTGGGACAGTTCTTTTGTGAAGTCCCTTGGGACCTCGTGGTCACGCCAGATCTCTCTTGTGAACAAAATTTAAGTAATTTTACCAACATCATAAATTAAGGATTAAATACCTTTGGCTCCATTAAAAGCGGTTAAAATCAGGAATCATCACCGACCATGAATGAATTCTAATCTAAAAATTCTCATTCGATAAAGACAAAGGGCCTTTGTGCAAAACAATGAAACAAAATATAAATAATTACGAAATAAAGTTAATAGAATGGGGAAAAAGTGTCGAAAAGTGTATTACGAAGCTAAAGTAAAGGAAATTAAACAAAATAAGCCCAAAGATTGGTGGAGAGAAGTGAAACGTTTGTGTGGTCTTCCATCAGGAACAGTAATACTATATTTTCAAATTTAGAGCATGACACGCAAGAACCTGTTTCACTTAGCAACACGATAAACAAAACCTTCTTGGAACCTATGCAAAGTTACCCGCCTCTGGATGACAATATCTTTTCTGTGCTTGAGAATTGGAACGACGCCCCGATCGCTTTGGCAGTAGAAGAGGTGTTGGCATATCTAAATCGCATTAAGCCAGGTACATCGAGCGGCCCTGTTAACTTACTAAACTTGACTCTTCGGAAGTTTGCTGACATCTCAGCAGCGCCAATAACGGTAATATTGAACGGTTCTTTCAGGGAGGGACGGTTACCTTCAGTTTGAAAGTTGGCAAATGTATGCCCGATTCCAAAATGTAAACAAGTGCTTGATGATCTTCGACCAATATCCCCTACCTCAACACTGTGTAAAATTGCAGAGGACGTTGTTATTACATTTGACCTTAAACCTCATTATTGGATCTAGAATGTATGGATCCCAACCAATTTGATTTTATACCAGGATCAAACACTACGTTTGCCTTAATTTCCCTAATTCATCGTTGGTCAGAGGCATTGGACAAGACGGATGGATCTGTGCGAAAACTGTTGATGGACTATCGTAAAGCGTTTGATATGATAGATCGTAATATACTTTATCAGAAAAATGGATTATGGATTTTTTACCTGGGAGATTTCAAAGAGTAAAGCTTAATTCAAACTGCTTTTCAACCTGGAATCCGTTTCATGCTGGAGTAACGCAAGCAAGGGACAAAGCTCGGCCCATGGCTGTTCTTTATAATGATCAATTCGAGGGTGACATGTTCAAATACGCAGACGATACCAATGTTTGTGAATACATCTCTAGTCAAGCATGTACCAGTT
Organism: Trachythela sp. YZ-2020; assembly: GCA_016169945.1. Lineage (NCBI taxonomy): Eukaryota > Metazoa > Cnidaria > Anthozoa > Malacalcyonacea > Clavulariidae > Trachythela > Trachythela sp. YZ-2020. The sequence continues at coordinate 8,637,313 of JADLSH010000387.1, forward strand.
CGTATCGTACCCAGAGCCCGTCTACGCGTGGTAAACGAAGCGCGACAAGGTGCTCTGGTTAAATCCAAACCGGATACCACAAAAACATGGTATCCGGTTAAACACAGCGCATGCTCGAAGACGTGGCACAAATATAATTATATTAAAACTTCATAAACAAAGTTTAGCTGAAAATAAGCCCCGTGTATAATATAAATAATTATTCGCTTATATACTAAACAATACACTTAGGAATTGCAAAATTTCAAGTAAAATTGACTTCGCATTTGTAAAATATAGTAGTTTGATTTCACAAACACCATAGCTATTAATAGATTTAGCAATGTTTTTGTGTTGTTATTGCTGTAATTGTACAGCACGTGCAATACACGCGCCCCGCATGTAGCTATAATTCCTTGCGATTGGTTCTCTAAATAGCAGGCATTATAAAAATAAAGTAAATGCTATTTTGACATGTCTTGACAGAATATAATAACATTCGGCGTTGGCCAATCGTATTCGTTTCTGATTTGCATTTAACCAGAGTCCTCGTCGCCCTCCGTTGACCGCGCGTAAGACGGGCTCTGGGTACGAGAATGGTACCAGTTCAGGCGCATTTGAAAATTGTATTATTGAATTTGCGCGATATAAATTAATAAATGTTTATGTTATTCAAGGAGTGACCAATTCTATTGTCGATTGGTCCCAGCGTAACAAATTTCAACTCAATCCATCAAAATGCAAGGAGATCGTGGTTAACTTTCAACGCAACCGGTCTGACTTTGCTCCCATTATCATACACGGAACAAATACTGATCGAATAGAGAAAGCAACGATCCTTGGTTTGTTAATAACTCAAGATCTGAAATGGAATGAGCATGCTAGCAAAATAACGACGAAAGCAGCAAAGCGCCTATATCTGTTAAAACAACTTAAGAGGTCTGGTCTTGACAGTAATGACCTAAAATGTTTCTATGTGGCATCAATAAGATCCATTCTTGAATACGCATGTCAAGTGTTTCATCACGGACTCCCGCAATATTTATCTGACATGATAAAGAGGATTCAAAAAAGAGCATTACGAAATATTTACCCGGATGTATCATACAGTATCAAGTGGTTTAGATACTCTAGACATGAATAATTTGTGGGCAAGAAGAGAAGAATTGTGTACGAAACTTTTTAAATCAATTGTAAATGATGAAAATTATAAACTTCACCATCTCTTACCTCCGAAAGTTCCGGATACATACAATTTGAGAAATTTAAAACAATTTTATATTCCTAACTTCCGTAAAAATAGATTCCGGAATACTTTCATTATATCAAGCCTTTTGAATGAAACTCAATCGTATATATTTTAAATATTTTTAGATTTTTAATGGTATTAATTGTAGGTATATGCATGCTAATTGTAAATATTAAATTAGAAAACATTCTCATGACCTATTTTATGAAGATGAACAATATATTTATTGATCTAAATAATTTATTGCTTTGTAAAAATCATGTAATTCAGCATTCTCGGCTGCGAAGTGATTTTCAATAAACAGTTTAATAATAATAACAATAAATAATAATGATAATAAGAATAATAATAATAAATAATAATCTTATAAGCCCTCCAGAAATGTACGGAAATGCATAATGCCTTCCTCCCCCGTATATATGAGGGTAGACTTAATACAGGCGAGTTTAAGCTTTCTCTGGGACTTTAACTTGCCTTAAATCGACTTAAATAAATCTATAGCTATATCTAGCTTTCAGAAAAATTATCAATTGGATATTCGTCAGGATATTTACGGATATGAGCAGCGCATTCGTCGTACTGTTCGGCCAAGTGTCGAGGCATTATATCATATACGTCGGTAAACAAATTTTTCAAGTTTGATTTCGACACTTTCTCCGCCCGATTTACGGCCTGAAAAACCTGTAATCGGGCATCTCGTTTCCAGTTTTCCTCCTGTTTGTTGTCCCACCAATTCATCGACACCATATAATGTCTAAGCAAAAAGATACTGAATCGATCAGTTTGTAAAGCACAGTGCATGCGTACAAATGCGCGCGTAAAATGACGATTAATATAGTATTGTAATATATATTATGACAATCGTACGATATACGTTGAACTTTTGCTCATTACAAGTTAGTTTATCCAGGGTTAGATTTATAAGCTAAGGTTAGGTTAGGTATGTTAGTGTTTACAATGCTCAGTTCTAAGAAATGAGAAATCTTATACCGGGTGGGGCAAACAAAAGTACGACTGTTTGATTTAGTATAACTTAAAAACTAAAAGAGATATTACACTTAAATAAGTTTCTTTACATTCAGCGATGTCTAACTTAAATTTTGATATATGCCATGTGCATTTTCATGCCATATTGACTGAGATAGCTGCGTTTAAACTTGACTAAGCACTTTTGGAACTGTCGAGAATTAGCTAAAAACGGCCTATTGTAAGTATTATTTAAATGAAGTGAAGTTGAAGTTAGAAATGTTTCTTGAATAGATATACTCTTTTATTCTAATATTTGGCCTTCTAACTTCAACTTCACTTCATGGAAACGAATACTTGCGTAAAATGATAATGGTTATCAAATTATTTAATAGGCCATTTTTAGCTAATTCTTGACACTTCTAAAAATGTTTACTCAAGTTTAAACGCAGGTATCTCGGTCAGTATTGCACGAAAATGCACATGACATATATCAAAATTTAAGTTAGACATCGCTGAATGCAAAGAAACTTGTTTAAGTGATTACACTTAAGCTCTGTTAGTTTTTACGTTATACTAAATCAAACAGTCGTACTTTTTTTGCCCCACCCGGTAGAAAAAAGAAAGAACGTAATAAAAATAGAATTGCATGTCTATGAATTTAAACTGTGCGTGGCAAATAAGACATATCACATATACGTGTAAAATCTAGTAAAAATTTGTTTATGAGACCAAAGGGCTTATAAGCTGTCATGGATTGCAATGCCTGCAGCTACCGTTACTATACTGACATTGACCAAATGGTAGACAACTTCATTCATATCCGAGCTTTTTTTCAAAAGCTGTGAAACAAACCTTAGTCTGACAATTGGATTGTCCTTATTTGCCCAGTAATCTACTTCCTCTTTTGTGCGATATCCTGTGGTGTCCACATTGGTGCTGTGGTCGCCAACCCTAAATCAATATGAAAGAAACGGTCACCATAAACTAATATAAACTAAATAGGAAAGTAACCTATTTCATTTTTTCATGGTTTTCTCGTTACACAGAGGAATGTGTTTTAAGTACATATATTCATAGAATATAATGCACATCTATAATTCCAAAACTGTATTGAGAATATTTAGTTATCAGCATGCATCATGTGATCTTTTAGCGTCCATAAGACAATTAACTACTATAGGGAGATAACAGAAACGAGTCAGATTACACTTCTTAACTGCATGCTTGATTTAAAGTAATTATTCACTGTAATCATCCTTGTTATTCATAAATGGTTTGCGACAACATATTATTAAAGCAGCTTCGTTGCCAGCAGACTTGCTCCATGCATGTCCGTCTTTCTCGCTTAGTGATAGACCACAATGCATATTGTATAGGGAGCGAGAGAGACTTGTCAACATTAGACCTGCTACATGCCATGCTTATATAGTACCTGCAACTAAGACCAAATTTCGTTATCAGTACTTCTAAAAACAATGTGAAATCAAGCTCTCGATTCTACGCACGCATGTAGATCTGTATCATTAAATTGTGAACTTGAAATAATATTCCTGATTTAACTGAAGAATCTAGTAATTTTTATGCTTCAGTTGTAACTACTCAACCTCGTAGTCGTAGTCCATTATCGTTGTCCGTTGTCGCAATCTTAAACACCCTACTCCTTACGGCTGCGCCTGCTTAAAGATGCACAGCATAGCTTTCTACTGCTATTATTAAATACTTTTTGCCCTCCAAAGATTCTCTCGCCAACCAGTGAAGTAGTCTGGTATTAGAGAGAGAGTAAAAATGATATAGCATGTACATTATATCACCTAGGCTAAATATGAAATAATATCAGCGTATTGTATACCTATAGGTCATAGCCTCAATCAAGACAGGCTTTGATTCCCGAACAACATATTCTCTGGCAGCTTTAGTGGCGTTGTAGACTGCGAAGATATCATTACCATCAACCCTTATTGAGCGAATACCATAACCACGGGAACGACCAGCTAGAAAGCAAGAGAACTATTTCAGTCAGAGTGTTGTTGTTGAGCAATTTATAGTTATATTTTTGTCATTTAACTCCACATGATTGTACCAAGTACATTGTTATGCTACAGTTAAGAGTAAAGAAAACATTTTTCATACTCCCGTCGAATGATAGAAAAATAGGTACGCACGGCGTACATGTGGTAAGCATGAAGACGGTGCGTGAAGACAGAGCAAAACCTAGGTACGTACAGTGTACATATGTTCGTGTTTATGCGTACAAAATATGAATCTAAGCATGTAACAAAATGAAAATAGATTATTAATGACTGAAATGCGAATGCATGCAATTTAATATTTAATATGGCAACATTATGGCACTGGCTAATAATAGACAATTTGCATTTTAATGCTATAAAGTTTGTTTTTACCATAAGTATGGCGAAATTGGAGCGAAAATGGGCGAGAAAATTCGTATAGAACAACCGAGGGAGCGAGCAATAGGCTCCCAAATACGTTCTGAGAGGAAGGTTCTTCTCAACATTTTGAGGCGAGTACGCTTAGTAAACATCAGACTACTCATCATTTTAACATACAAATATGCGCGCGTTGTTGCTCGATCCATAGCTTGTGTTTTCTCAACGATCGAGTGTTTTGCGTGGATTTTTTCGCTTGTTGAAATTGAAAAACTCAGGCTATAATGTCTTGCTCGATTTTTATAAGCACATGGCCTCGAAATGCAATGTTTTTGAAGAGATTTTAAAATGCTTTGGCACGAAGCAAAACCAACACAAACCTTCTTATTTCGCCCCATCTATGCTACTTTGTAAAAAGACCAAGCTAGAAGAAAGCATTTGCCTATGTTTCTACTGTTTATTTTCTTCTGCTTTGTTGTGGTCGGTTGATTTCCTGTCGAAATAGTAGGTTTTAGCGTTGTAAATATATGAAATTCATAGCTAGAACTTGAGTAAAACTGTTTCCAATTTACATGGTTTTGCCCAAGGCAAACCTTCCATATATAAATAATGTAAACTATTTTTCACATTTTTGAAGCATTGTGGTAGTACAGTTGCTTAGCTACAGGTAGTAAGGTATAATATAGGACATATAGCTAATAAAGGTTTTTTACCGGTAGGAATTTGGCTTGCAATGCACCCAGATGTGCTCTACTTTAGTATTTTACTCTGTCTAACGCCAGACGATTTTAATCGTCAGTGGTACTGGTAGGGTACTGCCAATTAATAGGTTAACAAAACTATCTGCCAGTGTCTCTTGTTAAACAAGTTGGTAGCTGGTAGTTTTATTATTATTCTACTTACGCACTCTAAAAAATTTGCCCCATGTCTGGTGGCCTTGCATCTTAAATGTGGGAGGAGGCAACATTTATGAACCATGTTATGAAATATGAAGTACTTTAAACAAGTTACGTATTTGAACAATAACTAGAGACACTGGCATAGGAACCACAGGGCCTGGCCCTGGGGGGATTCCATAAAATAAATTTATTTACTTAAATATATTCCCTATCTATGATGATCTTAGTTGTTGCTTAGGCATATACGATTTTATCAATTATTTTAAACATAAAGGTGCAATATCATCTAAAGATTTAAATGTCAACAGAATTACTTTGAAAATAATTCTTTGTTCCACTGGCAACCAATGTAATTCCCTCAAGATTGGTGGTGTTATATGATCGTATCGATTAGATATACTAACTAATCTAGCTGCTGCATTTTGCACACTTTGAAGTTTTTGAATCAAATGCTTGGGTAGACCATAATATAATGAATTGAAAAAATAAAGCCGCGAGGTTATAAAAGCATGGACTAAAGTTGTAGCCGCTGACTTCGACAGGTATTTCCTTATCCGGCTAATATTTCGTAAATGGTAAAATCCTGACTTGCATATTTCAGCCACATGCTGCTCCATAGACATCATTAGATACACCATCGAACGTATTTAGATACATCATCCATGGTTGCACCAACCATCTCACTACAAACAGAGACAGCTGCGATAGATGGCTGTGAACGGTGCCGAGCACTCAGAATTAATAATTTGGTCTTGTCTCTATTCATTTTTAACATGTTTGACGACATCCAATAAATCTACGTCGGAAACACAGGCTTCGATTTTAGATTTTGCTAGATCTAAATTGCCATCCATCGATGAATTAAAGACAACATATAGTTGAGTGTCATCGGCATACAAATGAAAATCCATAGCATGTTGTCGAATAAGATCAGCCAGAGTGGAGGTATAGAGCACAAATAACACAGGTCCTAAGATTGACCCTGCGGAACACCGTATTTCATATCATGACAGTCCGAGGTATGACCTTCCACCTTAATAAATTGTTTACGCTCTGGCGCCGGTTGTATAAAACTCTTAATTACTTTTTAACTACCCGTTTTGTAGTTAAATGGTAGTTAAGTCTATACAACCGACCCCTGACAAGTATGATGAAAAACATTTAAGGACTTTTCCTTTGAATCCAAACTTTTTTTTCCAATCGGGAAAGTAATATTTGATGGTCCACAGTATCAAAAGCAGCCGATAAGTCTAATAATAGCAGTATAAACGAACCTTGATTGTCCAAGGCCCGAAGAATATCATCAGTTTTGAACTTTAACTAAGGCAGTTTCAGTGCTGTGGTTCTACTTATGGGCTGATTTAATTGATACATCTCATTTAGGTTATTGTCTTCGATAAAATAATTTACTTTATTTAATAATAAAATTATTTGAGTTATTAGAAATTTAGAAATTACAGCGTTATTCTAATGAAATTAATTACTAGAACAAATTTTCATACTGATCATACAATTTCAACTTTTTTCACAAGTGTTGCGAGTTTATGGGAAAATAATTTTTCAGTTTCTTTTCTAAAGTAACACAAATTTAATGACGAACATCAGTAATTCTTTAGTGAGTTATTGAACATGTATATATAACTTATTAACTTATATTCCTATAATATAAGATTCCAGGTGCCATAGCAACGATCCGAGGAGCATTAAACTGTCAGTTAAAGGCGAATAAATTAAGGTAAATTTATAACACTTTTCCTACGTGTTGCAAAAGGACCTAAAATAATAGCTGTATAAATATTGTTGGAAAGTAAAAACGAATTATCTTTAAAGACGTCTAAAACTAATGAAACATAATTTTGTCATTAAAAGACAATGAATTATTATCGCTGGTTCGGATGCTGCCACGTTGCCAATGGAAAATAGAACTGACCCATCACCTATGATTTTGATTGACGGACATACTTAAAATACGGAACTTCAAGCTTACCTAGTGCATCTCCTCGATATTGTTCTGAAGTTGGAGTGGAGATTGCATAACCATTGTTTCGGCTGATAAAAAAATTTAGCAAACATAACATAAGAGAAAAGGTTGGCGGCAGTAGCTAATATAGACAATACTGCATAATTAGACAAACAGTGAGGTGCCAGCACCATGGTCCATTATTTGGAAAGTTTATTCAAATTTTATTATACATGACTAAACAATTGGACTCATGCCAATTCCCTTCGCTACACTATCTAAGAAGTGTAATTAAATAATTCTTTACTCAGAGTAATCGATGTCCATTGACTTCAATATGGCATCGCATTGCGCTGCAAATGGAAATTAACAGACAAGCGCAGGGTCACAAAGTACAGTACCTATTTATGGAGAAGTTACGTGATTAGTTTATTCTAGCAATGAAAGCTGGCGATAAAATAATAGAATAAGAAATATTCTAAGAACGAGTCACAAACACTAATCACTTTTTTTAGGCATGCAAGCATAAAACATGTTTACATACCAAAAAAGAACAGAAAAGGCATTCTTATACTAACCATATAAACAAAACAGGAACCTCCAATGTAGCAGCAAAGTTTAACCCAGCGTGTGCATCTCCCTCACTTGCAGTTCCCTCTCCAAAATAACAAGCGACACACAATTGTTTGCCTGAACGCTTAATGACGTGTGCAGCACCAGGAGCTTATAATGTAAGAAAAACAATGAGGCCCTGTTAGGATTTTAGGATTACGGATTATTTGGCAGTTTTGTGGACCAAATAAAGATTATTTATGGTTACTTGATAGGATTATTGATGGGATTGGATTACTAGGATTACTAAGTCTACTTTCTTTTTGGGATATCTTTGTCCGTAATTTGAAGATATTTGGATTATTTCCAAAATTTACTCAGGATTACAGATTATTCGGAACCACAGATTATTCGGAACGCATACATGCATAGATGTTTCTAAATTTACTGTTTGCATAAAATTAATATCATGTTCTGTTTGTCGACTGGTTGTTTGATTGTCCACTAACCAGTTTTGTCTCACAGTTTTGTCGCTTTTTGTCTTCTGATTGCATGTTTGTTTTTCTATCCAGAGCTTTTTTAAGAATTCGTCAGATGCGACTCCGGAACAATTCGTTGTGAAAGTTGAAAAGGCCAAAAAGTTCATGTCAATTTTACCTTGTGCGATCTGTGTAGCTAATGTTGAAGATATCGTGACAAAATTAAGTTTCTTCGAGCCATAATGTATTGGCATTTGCCGTCCTTTGCATGCAGACATCTTGTTGGAAACGCACTGATTAATAAAGTCGTCCAACCTAAAACCACGCCACAACAATACCCCAGTTTCTCTGTATTGCCCGTAAACCAGATCTTCTGGATCAAGGGCTGCTGCTGTACCAAATTGAGTTGCTTCTTCGCCGAAATTTGTTAAGTAAAACGAAATTTTACCCTATATAACAGAAGTTGATTAGAGTTTAGTAGATGAGGCAGCATTTTCCTTGCAATACTATAGTAATTCTTAATTTTATTATTCAGGGTGAATAAAAAAAGGCAATTCAACTTTAGCATATCATCGTGCGTTTATAATTTGGTTTGTATATTTTCTTTTTTCATACCAATAAAGGTCAATTTTCTAGCTGCAAATGATACCTTTCTTATCATTGCAATAAAAAATAGCCAAATACGATACGATTAAAAATTGCCAGTCGAAAACGCATTTTTCCGCTATTGGGAGTTGAGTGCAAAGCTATATTGTCAGCCTATTGATATTATTCTCATTTCGGATTCATACTTAAGGATTTTGGTAAGATGGCAACCATGGGCTATTTATCAAGCCTTGGTGAATTTAAATTAAAGAACGTTAAAATCCGGATTTAACAACGACATTTGGTGGTTGAAACAATTTACGAAACAGGAAGTTTGCAGACTGAACCGGCAATTGCTGGACGTTTCACATGAAGACGCTCTATTGAGCGTGAAGTCGCTGGGGGCCTATAGGGCTGTTGCAATTACCCTATTTTCCCCGTATATAAAATCATGCGCCTAGAAGCGAATATTTACGATCTTTAAAGGTTGTTTTGAGTGAAAATGCTCCTTTTAAAATCCGTGCACCATCGTTTCTTCCCAAATGTCACTTATTATTATTAATAGTAAGAGAACTAAAACTAATATAATTATTATATTCTAATAGAGTTAATACATACAACAACTATAATACATGTATGGCAGTGCATGCTAAACTTTAATTGTACTATAAACATATAAGTGCATGCTATAAACATCAGGACACTTATATATATAAGCGTCCTGATAAACATAGACAATGTAAAATTTATGTAGTTTATCTCAACATGCGACTGTTGACGGATCAATTCAAGCCCTTCGAAACAAGGTCAATGCAGGCCATTTGTTTTATAGTTTGTGATCAAAATTAACTGAAAACCTTGAATTTATATACAGGGTGTCCCCCAAAAAAGTCAAAACCCTTTGAAATTGAAATTAGCATTGCTGTCAAACAACCTATTGTATTCAATTCAAACATGGGTATAATTAAGAAAAACTTGAAATGTGTGTTAAGAAAGGATTCAGAAGCTTTTTGTCTTCGTTTGAGGCCTGTTTAGATGACGAATTGCCGTCCACAAAGATATTTCACATTAAACTTGACGAGTTAAATTCAACTGAAATTCGACATGTAAAACTGCAGGCCTCAAACGAAGACAAAAAGCTACTGAATCCTTTCTTAACACACAGTTCAAGTTTTTCTTAATTAGGCCTATACCCACGGTGTGAATTGAACACAATAGGTTGTTTGACAGCAATGCTAATTTCAATTTCAAAGGGTTTACTATTTTTTGGGACACCCTGTACATAAGTCATACTAATTACTATGCCGCTTTGACCTTTGTTCGCCTATTCAGGCATCAGTATTTCAGTGCTTGTTGATTTAAACTATGCCGATTCCCTTCAATTTTAAGGTGGCTCCCTACAGTTATTATAAAAAACAAGGGGTGAAAATGTGCTTTCCCTATTGCAGCACATATCTTCATGTTTGTGAAATCTATAGTTGCTTTTTGGGTAATATCCAATCTATGGGTTCTAAATATACCACAGTCGCGTTGCTATGGTAACAACAGCGTATGAACTATAGTAGTCATATCCTATAAATTGGACAAAAAATAAAATTAGCTACTTGAATTTCCTTCCGTGAATTTTTTTTTAAATTTTCAAGTAAATTTGGAATACTAAGCGGAACATTATATAAAAAAATTAAGGTAGGTTGTAGGATAAGTTTTTTAGATATTTGCAAATTTTTGTTCTGAGAAAACGTATCTGTAAATTTTTCCAAAATTTGGATATATTAAAAAAGGCGACTTGTAAGTTCACGACACGAAAATTTAAAAATTTTCACCGAAAGAAATTAAAACTAAAGCCATTAAGCCACGCACAAAACTTACGCGGGCAACAGAATTTCAATTCGACAAGAACGGCATCTGCGCATGTCCTTGTCTTTCGCGTGACACTCGCTGGCTGTAAAACAGGCTGGGTTTTTTTCGAAATGGTGTACAATTGCGAGAAAAATTCTCTTTGTTTTCGTTACTCTTGGCTTGTTGGACCCAAGATTGTTTGTTGGTGTTCTTTTTCTGGTCTGGTTTGTCAGTGATTTACCCATTGAATTAATCAAACGTCTCTTAAATTGTTCAGTTTATTGTTGAAATCGGTATGAAAACTTTTCAAAATATTCAAACAATTCCAAATTTTCGTAAGACAACTCGTAAGTCGTAACTGTCTGTACTGTAGTTGTATGCAGTAGTTTTTAAACTTTTGATTGTTTTAAAGAATTATATTACTCTGACAGTTCTAGACTGCCTTGAGCAGAGTATAAAATATCATTTTAGTCTGCTACAAGCATTGGCCACAAGTCGAAGATTTTGAAGATTATAAAAGATCATACTGAATGTAAATACATAAAAAACATACTAAAAGAAAGCTTAGAAACTGGTTAACAACATACGTACTGCTTGAATTTCAAAGATTTACGATTATAATTAAATGGTTGTGGTTTCTTCGCAGAAAAATCTCGAAAATAACTTCCCGCGGCTTGTTTCAAAGTTTTACCGGGTCACGAAGATTCCACGCGTGAGACGCGAGGACGCCATCTGATCTATATAGATCGTGTTTCAAACTGTACTAACTGTAGGGAGCCACCTTAAGCGTTATTGAAATATCATATTAAATTACATTATTTCAAGCAAGATCAGAAATATAGACACAAAATTTTTCTATTAGCATGTTTCCAAATTCATACTATATTGCATACACATATGTCATATATGTCTAACGCACTCGGCAAATAAGAGCGCTTTGAAAGCGTCCTCTAAGGCGATGATCTTGAACAAGACAATGTAAAATTTATGTAGTTTATCTCAACATGCGACTGTTGAGGGATATCAATTCAAGCCCTTCAAAACAAGGTCAATGCAGGCCTAATCGTCTGTAGTTCGTTACAAATATCAGATTTGTTTTATATTTTGTGATCAAAATTCAAAACCTTGAATTTATATACATAAGTCATACTATGCCGTATTTCAGTGCTTGTTGATTTCAACTATGCTATTCCCTTCAATTTTAAGCGTTATTGAAATATAATATTAAATCAAAGATATAGTTTACACCGAAAATTCTGCTCATGGCAGGCATTCGTGTTAAATATATATAAAGCAGCATATATGTTGGTGCTATGTGGACTCGCATGCCTAACGCACAGCGCGGAATGAAAATGCTTCGAAAGCGTTGTCTAATGCGACCACGAGGACGAGCTTTAACTCTAACTAAAGCGGCAAGTTCTACAAGCCAAGAAAATGTAAAATTTACGTAGTTGTATCTCAAGAGGCGGATTAATTCAAGTCGCTTTTAAACTAAAAGGTCCATGCAGCCTTCAACCGTATGTAGTTTGCTTTGCGCTATAGTTTGTGACGTAAAACTAGCGCCAATAATGAAATAAAACCCGACCCAATAGCCTGGGTCACTGAGCTATATACGAAACTGGCATAGTACCCAGGACGTGTGGCCGGGTGGCCAACGAAGACCGAAGCCGAAACCTATAGTCGCCGGGAACAGTGCCCCAGCGACTACATAGGCAACCATCATTTGGGTAAATGGTCGAAAATTCGAAGAACGTTCAATTCCCAAAGGTAGAAAAATGTGATCGCAGTGATACAAAAAACGTATCATTTGACAGATAAAAGTCTGATCTTTATTTGTGTGCAAAATGGAAATCTATTAACGAAATATTATGCGCGAGAGCATGCCAAATTTGGATTACCATTTTTTTTATACACCCTGTATATGATATTATATATATTGCACCAATATAGTTACCCGACTCTGAAGTTCATTTAAAACTTTGTCCATGGTATTTAACAATGTTATTTTCCGATATATCTTTTCAATCACGTCTCGACCTAACTGCAATAAAAAATAATCATGCCCTCTTTTCATATATCTTACAGAATCTGATTTTAGAATTGTATTTCAGGAGATTGAGAGGCGTGGATGGGCGCCGGAATCTTAGGAAGGCAAGCTGGTGTCTTTTTATAAGGACGGATAGCATATTGAAAGTGATATTTATCCAAAAACCTTTCTCAGAAAACACAAGAAGCACAACGATTCAACCAACATACCAGTGGTTTATTCTCTTTATTTGTTATCTCACCATTAAGGTTCATAACTCGATATACAGGAATGTTGCCTTCATTATCTGCCTCAATAAACTGTAATTTGTCGACGAACTTTGAATGTCTCCGAGGAAAAGGAGCAACGTCATCATCACCATCCAGTGTAGTTGATATCTCCCTCGAGAAACACTATAAATAGGAATATATTTATTAACGAATGTAAATAATCACATGGCAAAGGCTGGGGTGTATAGGAACCTCACTGGATGTTAACTGGAACCAGTAGAACCAACAATCCTGCTCACACCGCAGTCGACAATACGAACTGGTCTATTATGACAGGAAGAAGAACCTGGCTTAGAACGATAATATATTCCAATCACATTAAACGTCTTTACGCACCCTCCCAATAACTTCTGCCCTTCTGAAAATGCCTTTCACATAGGAATTGATCCAATTCCACATATGAATTAATAATTTCACATATGAAATTGATTTTCACATATGAATTACCTTTACTTTCATATGTGAAAGAATATGTGAAACCCAAATTTCATGTCAGTGTCAAAATTTCTGAATATCACATATGAAATGAGTATTTTGATACACACAAAATTTCACAGGTACGGTGAACTAATATGTGAGATTTTCAGTAGGGATTTTCCGGAGGGCCAATGTTTGCTATGCGACTTACACGCAGGTACATGTAACTTCATAATTGCACCATTTCAAAACGAGCATATATTTATATTTAAAAATATGAGATCTCTTTTCAAATGCCATATGAAACATTATAACTATAGTCTCAGAGATTTGTTGTCTGGGTAGGCAGCGGTGTTGAAATGCCAAACCGGTTAGTATTAGTTCTCAAGAACCTGAAATATATAACCATTGAGTTTCGACAGCTTCAAACCAGTCATTAGAAGATAAATCTCAAACTCATTAATAATTCATGATATCGTATTTTTGCCTTACCAGTTTCTCACATGATAATACTGGATACCTCATGGTGAAGTGTATTGATACAATAGTGGCAAAAATTTTCGAAAAAATTGTTTACAATCAATTAATTACATATATAGACGAAAATAACATATTGTCAAACAATCAATTCGGATTTCGAAAGTCACATTCAACATCAACATCTATGTTAAATGCTACAAATAATTGGCTTTTGAATATTGATAAAGGTCTTATAAACGGAGTTTTGTTTCTGGATTTACGCAAAGCATTTGACACAGTTGACCACGAAATATTACTTAATAAGCTAAAACTTTATGGAGTTGCAGCTGATGCTCTGAAGTGGTTTGAATCTTATTTGAAAGAAAGACATCAAATTTGTAAAATAAATAATGTTAAATCAGCTAAACAATTAATTCAATGTGGTGTTCCTCAGGGATCGAACTTAGGACCTCTGTTATTCCTCATTTACATCAATGATCTGCCGAATTGTCTTCAGCATTCAAAACCTTCAATGTTTGCAGACGACACTAATGTTTCCACACCAGCGGAATCTTTAGAAGAATTAGAGGTACACTTGAACAGCGACCTTGAAAATATTCACCAATGGTTGGTAGCAAACAAACTATCATTAAATGTCTCTAAAACGGAATATATGATCATTGGCTCTCGCTATAAGCTGAGCAAGATCACTGAAGATCCAACGATTAGAATAGGTAATGAGTTTCTTAACAGAGTTAACACAACAAAAAGTCTTGGCGTAATCATTGATGATAGGTTAGGATGGGAGGATCATATTGATAGTATCAGCAAAAGGTTTCACGTGGAATAGGTGCGCTAAAATTAATAAAACCTTTTGTTCCTGAGCGTATTCTGAGACAAATTTATAATGCTCTTGTTCAGCCTTATTTTGATTATTGTTTTCTTGTATGGCAAAATTGCAACTTAACGTTACAATCAAAACTCCAAAAGCTTCAAAATGGGGCTGCAAGAGTAATTACTGGAGACAGCTGGGAAATACGTTCCACAGATGTCCTTAGTAAACTAAACTGGCGTCCCTTAAATCAGTTAAGATTAGAAGGAATGCTTTCATTTATGCGTAAAGTACTGAAAAACGAGGTTCCTAATTCAATAACAGACCAGTTTGAAATTTCAGTAAATGAGCAATATAATTTACGTAGTAATCACACTATGCTGATGCTGCCAAAACCAAGAACAAATGCAATGAAACGGAGTTTTAGCTATCATGCAGCTAAAACTTGGAATAACCTCCCATCTGAGCTTAAAGATCTTACAGTCGCTGATAGTAGTTTTAAACGCATTTTACATGATTTTATTCGTGAAGATACTTCATTTTTGACAAATTATGCAAGTTATCAGTAAATTCGCATGTATGCATTGATTTTTGTTAGTTATATATATATAGTAGTTTTAAATTAGATAATAAATTAAATAACAATTAAGTTATAGTAAGTAATTATAGACTTTGTTAGACACGGCCTTATGAAAAGCAACCTTTTTTTTTGGTAACTTTTTTAATAATAGAAAACATTGTATATACATTTATTTTTTATGGTTGATAAGTCACCGTGTATAAATAACATTAAATAATAATAAATAATAATAATACAGTCCTAGGGCTGGATCAAAATTATTTCAGATCTAGGACTGCATCGAAATGAATTAACTTCACTTTAAATATTATTATTATTTTTGAATATTTACAGAGGATAGACATTTCAGTGTATGTAATACTGGTATCAATATGTGTCCTCTCTCTCTCTCCATGGTATAAAAAGTATTGTAAAAAATAATGTAACTATTATAAGTTAAAACTATTAGGTCTATTAATGTACAATCGATAAAAGAGTCTCTTATTTAGACTGTAATAAAATTTCAGTTCTCTTTTCTCCCGAGAGACTATTAAAAAGCTTTGCTCCACCAAAATAAAACCCTGTTTTGCAACTTCGAGCTTAACTGCTGGGAGCCTTAGGGATGAGTTATTATTTCTTGTATTCCTTGAGTATTTCATAACTTCGAAATAGTTGTCGAAAGTCTCATGACCAAGCTTTTTCTGCAGACAATCTTGTA
This sequence comes from Trachythela sp. YZ-2020, assembly GCA_016169945.1. NCBI lineage: Eukaryota > Metazoa > Cnidaria > Anthozoa > Malacalcyonacea > Clavulariidae > Trachythela > Trachythela sp. YZ-2020. Next base: position 8,653,512 of record JADLSH010000387.1, read on the forward strand.
CAAGTGAACAAATTTGTGACTCAATAAGTGTTCTAGTATGTGGGACAGAGTTCGAACCGATTTGAGATCATATGAGATTATTAGATTATTCATATGAGATCAGTCTCAAATTCGGACTGGACGGGATTTCAAGTCCTCGCAGTTAGCTCCAATCCTGAGATTTGAAATCTCGTTTACTCCTAATTTTCGGATTTGAAATTTCGGATTTGCTGATCCAACTTTACGGTGACTGTCCATATGACGATAAAATAACTGTGATGGACAGTCTTACAAGAACCCTACCGTTAGCATTAGTTTGTAGGATACGGTAAAGCCTTGCCTCCATTTATAGTCGTAACGGTCGTAAACACATCAAGGTGGCCGATGAAATGGAGGGTAAACAACTTATAAAAATAAAGGAATGCATGGAATGTTCGACCAAAACTATTTAAGGTGGCTCCCTAGGGTTTTTTTCCCGAGGGTAACGTTTCTCGTATGCATGGCGGGAAATAAAAAAAAGTCGTGTGGCACTCGCGCGTGATGTCTCGAAATACGCGCGAAGACCTTGCCTTCGTTATCAATTTCACGAAATACGCGCGTGATGTCTCGCGCGAAACTGTGAATTTTGGAAAATTTTATGACGTAACAGCTCGCAGAATCTTTCAAACATTACTTTGAATTTCTTTTATTTCCTTCGGTGAATTTTTTTTTAATTTCACATGTATAAAGACATTACTTTCGTTAATCTAAATACAAATTTTCACAAAATTAAATCGATACATTTTTTTTTAATATCAATTTTGAACCTTTTCGTACATTACTCGAAAATGTATCGATTTAATTTTTTTTAAATACAGCAAAATAACTATTGAAACACGACTCTTTGATTTGCAAATTTTCAAAAAAATTCACCGAAGAAAATCTTCAAAATGGCAAGAAGAATAGAAAAAACGTACTTTATTGAAGACGTGCTGTTGCCATGGTAACAGAGTTTGAGCGCAAATTTACTTTTGCAAAATCTTCAAACTAATGTAACGCATGTTTGGCGAAAATTTCGTGCTCATATCACGCAAGGTAATGGTTTGGGAGTCGTTTTATTCATCAGTGTTGTCTTGAGTAAAAACCCTAGGGAGCCACCTTAAGCACGATCATTGTTTTCGAAATTCCTTTGATCTCATGCCAGTAATTAAGAGAGAGGAAAACGATCAAGGTTAGAAGATTCAAAGTCTTCAAGAATAAATTTGGTAGCTCTACGTTGAATACTCTTAAGGCTAAACAGGTCTGCAGAAGCTCAATGGGGTACCCAGGTTTTACAACCATAGGACAACTACTATAAATGATGTTGAAGCTGCAATGAATTCTGATTTAGAAAAACTTAGGAAATGGTTAATTGCCAATAAACTATGTTTAAATGTAGCTAAAACTGATTTATGTTAATTTGATCTAAACCAATGATAAAAAGTGTTTCAAATATACAGCCAAACATTACCATTGAAAACAAACCAATTAGACAAGTTTACGATTGCAAAACTCTTGGAGTGACTGTCGACCAGCATTTGTCTTGGAAGAATAATACTGAAAAGGTTTGCAAGAAAATAGCATCGGGAATATCAGCTATTCGTCGAGTAAAAGAATTTGTTGAGAAAGATACGCTTGTTTCTATATATAATTCTATTGTTCGCCCACACTTTACTTATTGCTGTGAAGTATGGGATGTGTTTGGTGAAACACAATCAAAACGCCTCCAAAAGCTCCAAAACAGAGCTGCTCGAATCATAATGAATATGAGCAATGATGTAGATCATCAGGTTGCTTTAGATGCTTTAGGCTGGAAGTCACTTAAAACGGAAAGAATGAAGGCTAAGTCAAAACTGATGTTTAAATTGTTGAATAAAATGGCCGGTCCTAAATCACTTACTGATTTTTTCACTTTCAAAAATGAAATGACAAATTATGAACTTCGAGATATTGAAAGTACTCTTTGCTTACCACAGCCACGTACTAATAGCATGAAAAAAAGTTTCATGTTTGACGGGGCACACATTTGGAACTCTTTACCAAATGAAATTTGGGAGAGCAACTCCCTCATTTCTTTTGAAACTAAAATCACTACTCAGATTTTTGAATGATATAGAGATTTGTAAATAGATATGTTTCACTATACGTTTTTCTATACCTTATATTCTTGTACCTATATAACTTTCTTACTATATACTGTATTACCATCTATACTATATTTTTGTAATCTTATTATCGTACATGCCCCTTGTGGAAATCAGCCTATAGGTTGACAATGGTTAGCGTGTTTAAATAAAGTTTTTCTATCTTTTCTATCTACTATATTTTGAGGGAAAAAAATGCTAAATTACAATGTCCTGTTATTGCGTGTCGTGCTATGCAAATTTTGTAATGTTTTGCATTATTAAAAGTTTAAAGTTTAGAGTTGTATTGTCTTTTAATTACAGGGTGTATAAAAAAACTGAGACCTGTGCAATAATCGAGGAATTCAACGCTTTGTGGCAGCAGCCTGAAATTATTCGAAATGTGATGCGCGGAATGCACAGGCGAACCATTCTTTGTCTCGAAAGAAATGGGGGACATGTTGAAGGACACGGCCCATAGCTTAAACATTAATTTAATCCATTGTTGTTACGTGTAAAATAAAAAGCAAACCGTTTATTAGTGTAATCGTTTTGCTTGACTCGGGCGTTAAAATATTTGGACGAAGCGAAAACGTTTTAAAATGCTTAAATGGAAATACAATTTCATTAAATCCCAGGTGTGTAATCACGCGCATTTAAGAGCGGTTTAAGAACAATGAGATAATATAGTGTCACTTTTTTTTGGGGACACCCGGCCCTGTATATAGATTATTAGCATATATAATTGTAGTATCACGTAACTTCCGGAAAGCCTCGTGCTTTCGTGCAAGGCATTAGTTCTAGAGCGGTAGCGAGAAAGAACTGTTGTAAACACTTGACTCGAGATTAAACTAATAAAACCTTAAACACAGCATTGGCGACGAGGATGGCGACGATGCCCATAGTAAATCCGATGCCTCCATTTGATCCTGACTCGGACATCGGAGCAAATATTGCCCCAAATGGCAAATATGGCTGGAAGACTTTGAAATGTATATTACCGCTAACGGCATTACAGACACAACCAAGAAGCGAGCGCTGCTTTTATACCAGGCAGGTGCTCGAGTTCGAGAAATATTTCGGCAAATTCCCGATAATGGAGAGGCCAAAGACTACAATAAGGCGGTTGAGAAACTAAACGAATATTTTGAACCACAAAAACATCGATTGTACGAGGTGTACAAATTTCGCGAGGCACGGCAAGATGCCAGTGAAACATTAGACCAATATTACATGCGTATGCGGAGATTATCTACCCGTTGCGAGTTTGTTGATCCAGACTTTGAAATAATGGTTCAAATTGTCTTATGCGGTCGCTCGAGCCGACTCCGAAAGCAAGCTCTACGTGATCCCAAGTTGACATTGAAAGACTTGCTAGTTCTGGGCCGCCAATTTGAACGAAGTTGTCAACAAGTTGCATGCAGAGATCGAGGAAAATACAAAAAAACAATCCAACTTTTATAACCGATGACGCTGTTGTGGATGCAGTTCGCAATTCCTCGGCTGAAAACACAGCGCAGAAAGGGGTTTGCAGAAATTGTGGCGGCGAATGGCCACATAACACTGGAATATGTCCAGCGAAGGGCAAAGAATGCCGTAAATGCTCCAAATTAAACCATTTTGCGAGAGTGTGTCGATCTGCGCCGGCGTTCGCCCGAGGTCAGCGGCAAGATCGTGGACGATGGCAAGGACGTCATGAAAGCAAAGATATTCGGCCGCTGAATGTCTCGAACGATAACAATGACAATGAATCAAGTGACTCGGACAATTATTGTTATGCAGTCAACAATACAAAGATGCAAAATCCCTGCACAAAGCTGAAGATCAATAATCGCAACGTAAAGTTTACTGTTGATACTGGATCCAGTATAAACATAATTGACCAACAAACCTTCGAGCAATTGGGACATTATACATTGTCCAAAACCAACATCAAAGCTTATGCATTCAATTCAAAGGTCCCTGTAAACATGAAGGGGAAATTTACTACCATTGTGGAATCAAGGCGCAAAATTACTGTGGCAACTATCTATGTTACGAAAGAAAATGGAGGTTGTCTCTTGAGGGGCTCAACTGCAGAAGAGCTAGGACTAATCAGCTTGCATCTGAATGCGGTACAGACAACAAACCCATCGCAAACACCACCAGCATATGTATCAATTAAAGATAACGGAGTACAACATGTAGCACAGAAGTATCCAAACGTTTTTTGTGGCCTAGGGAAATTACAACATCAAACCGTTGAACTGCTTGTTGACAACATTTCGTTTTCGCCTTCACAGTCCACGCCGGCCAAAGTTCTCTTTCGCTGCTGTTCTCCCTAAATCAAGGGACTGTATTGGTATTTTTTTTCTTTTTTTATTTTTTTAATGCAGTTTATCGATGTCTGCCATCTATGTTATCGAGTCGATCTACTAGTCAGTACGATCTTCACAACAAATCTCAATTTTTCTCTCTAATTTTACAACAACTTTTTATAATGTGTGCAGCGCTGAATCATCATACGTTTTCCGTGCTTGTGTGCCAAAGCGTTGATAAGCTTATCTATATACCCCAGTTCATCATTATGTTTTTGGCACAAACAACTAAATTGTGCACGCAACCATCTACATACTTTACATGTTGTCATAATTAAGCATAACTTCCGCGACAGACATAAAACCAGTTACCCAACGCCTACGTCGTATTCCATTTCATCTGAGGGCTAAAGTCGATGCTGAGCTAAGTCGGTTACAAGAGGAAGACATCATTGAACGCGTACCAGACACAGAAGCAACCGAATGGATCTCGCCAATTGTCATTGTGCCAAAAAAAGATGACAACATTCGCCTATGTATTGACATGCGCGCTGCAAACACGGCTATAAAACGAATTCGGCATCCCATACCAACAGTACATGACATTTCACATGAACTAAATGGTGCAAAATTCTTCACAAAATTAGACCTTACACAGGCATACCACCAACTCGAGTTAGCCCCCTCAAGCCGACAAATCACTACATTTATCACACATGCGGGACTGTTTCGTTTTACGCGTTTAAACTACGGCACAAATTCGGCGGCAGAGATTTTCCAATATGCGTTGCAACAAGTCTTGCATGACATCCCAGGAGTTCGCAACATTGCCGATGACATTTTAGTCTTTGGATCGTCTTATGAAGCGCATAACAAAGCCTTGGACGAGTGTCTACATCGCCTTGACACCCATGGTTTAACTCTCAACTTCGACAAGTGTCAGTTTCTGCAACCTAAACTGGAATTTTTTGGACTCCACATTTCAAGGGATGGAGTCCGTCCCGACCCTAAGAAGGTCTCTGCTTTGGCTAATGCTGCTATGCCCACCACAGTAAGTGAGGTCAGAAGTCTCCTAGGCATGGCTAATTATAGCTCACAATTCATTCCCAACTTTGCCACAATAACGGAACCCTTACGTCAGCTCACCCACAAGGGAACACATTTTGTATGGACTCAGGACCATGACAATGCTTATAGTACCCTTCGCGAGGCTCTAATTAATTCTCCGGTGATGAGTTACTTCGATGTCAACAAAGACACTGAAGTGTCAGTGGATGCTAGTCCGGTGGGGCTGTCAGCGATCCTGGCTCAGCGTGATTCAACTTCATCTTCTCCACAGATTGTCGCGTATGCTAGTCGTGCTCTTACCCCGATGAGAGACGCTATTCGCAAACTGAGAAGGAGGCACTGGCGCTAGTGTGGAGTATTGAGTATTTTCACTTATATTTATATGGGGCAACATTCACCCTATATACTGACCACAAAGCGCTAGAAAAAAAATATTTTGGGAACCCGATTTCGAAACCACCCGCCAGAATCGAGCGTTGGTTCTTACGCCTGCAGCAATACAAATTTCGGGTTGTGTATAAATCAGGCAGTACATCCTGCAGATTACTTGTCCCGTCATCCTATTGATAGCAAGCAAAAACAAACTAACATTGCAGATAAATATGTGCATTTCATAATCCATACAGCGGTCCTCCCGGCGCTTACGGTGGAGGATGTCCGCACAGCAACTAGCAAAGACACATTACTCAGTTCTGTACGTACAGCAATCCACACGGGACAGTGGCCCAATTGCACACTGAAACAGTTCAAGCCTATCAAAGATGAACTATCTATAGATTACACCAACAATGTGGTGCTTCGAGGCACCAGAATTGTGCTACCATCATCATTGGTACAACATGTTATCCAGCTGGCCCACGAAGCAGGGGCGTCTTGGGTCCCATGTTTTAGGGGCGGCCAAGGGCAGCATTTTTCCGACAAACACAAATTTTTCCGACATAATCGCTGTCAAATGTTGTCTGACAAAGGAGACATTCAACTTTCCGACGTTTTGGATGATTTGGCACAATTGCATTACATGCATATCAAATTATCAATAACAATATAACATTCACGTCAGCGCATCGCCAGGCAGTGTTTACAATCGTGTTGTTTGTTATTGCCAGTGCGAGCAAAGGTTATCTGTGTGGAATCGTGTATAAGCATATAACTCTTAAATAATGACTATTCTATAAACTTATATTGGGAAAACGTAAACTGAGTACTATTTCCGATATTTCATATTTATTCAAACATGTTTCGCATTCGAGTCCGACAATATAACAAATTTTCCGACGGGTCTCAACGATAGGGGGGGCCATGGCCCCTCCTGGCCCCCCCCGGCCACGGCGCCACTGCCACGAAGGCCATCAAGGGCAAGCCAGGACAAAGGCGTTGCTACGGGAACACGTTTGGTTTCCAGGAATGGACGAAAAAGTTCGAGCAGAGCTAGAAAAGTGCCTCGCCTGCCAAGCTACGGGGCAACCCAGCCAACCAGAACCCATTCGGTCCACCCCGCTACCCACCAAAGCATGGGACAAACTAAAAATTGATTTTTATGGCCCTTTACCAACGGGACAATACATTCTTGTAATCATTGACTGTTACTCAAGATTTCCGGAAGTGGAAGTGTTGTCATCGATTTCTGCCAAGAGTGTAATCCCGAAACTCGATGCAGTTTTTGCCCGGCACGGTGTCCCTTCACAAGTCGTCTCGGACAATGGGCCACCTTTCCAAGGACAAGAATTCAACAGACACATGACCAAAATGGAAATCAAGCATACCACTTCCACACCTCTTTGGCCTCAGGGGAACGCGGAGGTCGAAGCGTTTATGAAACCGCTGGGCAAGGCTATTCGAACGGCGAATCTCGAAGGACGACCTTGGAAACAAGAGCTCTCCAAATTGTTGTTGGCGTACCGATCCACACCTCATTCGACAACAAAGGTACCGCCTGCCCAGTTGCTTTTTAACCGAGAAATTCGTGGAAAATTGCCCACGCTTCCCCACAACAGCAAGGTTCTTAATCGACACAGCGAAGCCAAGCTCAATGACCAAGAACAAAAGCAAAGGGGGAAAAGATATGCAGACGCTCGACGACATGCGCAAACAAGTAAACTACGGGTTGGAGGTCGTGTTCTTGTGCGGCAAAAGAAACAGAATAAATTTTCAACCAATTTCAGTCCTATACCATACACCATTGTGGCCATAAAAGGGTCAAAAGTAGTCGCGAGAAACCAAAAACACGACGTCACACGAAATGTATCGTTCTTCAAGAAGCTAGCGGAGCAAGCAGTTGGTGAAGAAGCTAAGAGGTTGACGAGGACGTTGTCAACATGAGAGAAGAGGAAGATGGAGAGCAAATACAGGAGCCGAGAAGATCTATGCGAAATACACGTCAGACAACTTTTTATGGACACCCAATAAGTTCGGGATTGAGACTTTAAAACAAACAAATATGGGAACAGTAATTTCATAGAGTAATTTATTTTGATGTTTGAGTTCACAGTTTTGAAACATTTAACATTGTTTGTTCTGTTAGGAAAAGGGGGTGATGTAGTATCACGTCACTTCCGGAAAGCCTCGTGCTTTCGTGCAAGGCATTAGTTCTAGAGCGGTAGCGAGAGAGAACTGTTGTAAACACTTGACTCGAGATTAAACTAATAAAACTTTAAACACAACAATAATATATACTGCAGCCATAGCATCTCCTTGGAAACATGAGTATGTAGCTTCATCATTGCAGATAAGCCATGCATATGATATGAGATAATAAACCCCACTGACATTCCAAATACATTCAATCAGTATTTTACGGACTTGGGAGAACAATTATCTAACGATATACCTTACACAAATACAACTCCAGAAAGCTACTTCACAGCGTTTGAGCGCCCAAGTAACCCATTATTTTGTTTTAAAGAGATATCGGAATTGGAAACTCTAAGACTGCTTCAAAACTTAAGTGCTTCTAAAGCATCAGGTATTGACAAAATTTCAGCTAAATTCTTAAAAATTGCCGCCCCCGTTATTGCTTCTTCACTCTCATTAATTTTTAATCAATCAATTCGCACCGGTATATTTCCGTGTGACTGGAAAATCGCAAGAGTAACACCAATATACAAATCTGGGGCCAAACATTGTACGTCTAATTATAGGCCAATATCCGTTATTTCGATTAATACGTTTTGCCGAACTATCCCCATAATTGCATTAATCTATACCCACAACAAAACAAAACCCAGTAACTATCTCATTTAGACAATATAATTCATACTTAATGTGGGCAATGTATATTCTCGCCGAAAATCTTTATGTTACACATAATCACAAACATGCCTCGGTTATCATCAAACATTATCAGCACATCTATGTTTCAACTATGTAACATTTGACATTTGTAGAATAATTTTCTTGAAGAGTTAGACTGTACTGAATGATTATTTAGTAGCCTTGATAACGTGATCTCGGATGATAGAAGCGGCACTGTTTTCGATCAGCCAGTATAATATTAAATAGCCTTTTTGAAGCAGTTAAGGCCATCTCTCTTACCAAAGTTTTTCTCATCGATTTTACATCTGAAGGACTATCCGACTATTGAGATTATGCTTGCGGCACTGGCACACACCACGGCACACACCAAGTACTCATACTCTACTTTGAATGTATAATATCTGGGGGATCAGAATAGTTTCAAAATACAGGAAACCTCAGATTTTCAAAATTTTGCGGGCAACACCATAACGTTTCTCGGCCTTTGGCCTCGACCGGATTAGTCACACCGATGTTAACGTCGTGGTTACGGCCCTGCGTAACTCGGAGTGAAGTAAATTATATAATTGGCTTAATATTCTGATGATGTACTATGTATGCATGATTATTCCATTAAACTCAATTCGGAATTATAAACTCACCTCGTTGTACTTTATAACGCTATAATATATAAAACAATAAAGTAATGAAGTTTAATAAAGCACTAATAAGCCTCTAAGCCTAAGGCATAAACACGATCTCATGTAACTCGATATCCCCACTCGAATCTATAAACATTGGCTTCTATATAAATCATAAAATCATTTACTTCCACTGCATGCTATTTTATTTTCAAATTCAATTCTCACCTTTAATCCAGTAGCGGCTGGTGGGCCTCTTAGATGCACAGAAAGCTGCAATCTAATTCTATGCAAAGATGAATACGCCATCATTTATTATTATTCATCTTCATTGAATCAACTGAACTGGAAATGGAATTTTCTCCGAGGGTTATTGTATACCAAAGCCTGGTTTACACGAGTGAAATAAGCATTGAGAAGCAGAAATACAAAAGAAAACTTTCCGTCTAGGGCTTAAAAATACTTGAATTAAGGCTTAGCTTATGCATACAGGCTTGTGCTTATGCCGGCTTGTGCCTATGTCGACGTTTATATTGCACACTTCACTGCATCTCTTTGTTAGTTACCTTTTGTCTTTCCTTATGCTTGTGCTTATCTCACTCGTGTGAACCAAGAGGCTTGAATTGATGCCGAGTGAACTACAGGGTGAGTCAGAAAAAAGTGATGCCTTTGAAATTTAATACAATAGTGAACCTTTTGAAATTGAACTTCATATTTGCATTTTCTTTCAAAGAATCTATTGTACCCTATTGTATTTAATTTCAAAGGCATCACTTTTTTCTGACTCACCCTGTACAGGGTGTACAGGGTGAGTCAGAAAAAACGGACACCTTTCAAATTCAAATTAGCCGCATAGCGGCTGTGATTTGACATAAGTTGCCTAAATATCTCCCTTTGGGAGTTATAATAGTACACGCGCTGCGCTGCGAATTATAGTTAATAAACACTTTTGCATTAATAAACCACGTCCTGTTGTCACATGGGAATTGACAAATTCCAGCTATACGTTCGCGGCTAATTTGAATATATGCAAAGTGTCCGTTTTTTCTGACTCACCCTGTATAAAAAAACCCTGCAAATACCATAATTTGTATGCACGAGATCATACATTAGAATTTCAATGGCTGTGCAAATAATTACGCTTCTGGGATTTGAAAATACGTTTCCCAGGGGTATCAAAACAAGCACACAAAGTGAATTAAACTTATGAGTTCGATTACGAATGGCTCAGTTTACGAATGACTGCTGTCGAGTTTTGAGTTTGGGCGTACTTTAAAACAAGAAATACTCGTTGCTCTGTTGTTAGCTGAGCCATTCGTAATCGAACTAATTTTAATTCACTTTGTGTGCTTATTTTGATAGTACTGCACGTGGAAACGTATTTTCAAATCCCAGAAGCGTAATTATTTGCACAGCCATTGAAATTCTAATGTATGATCTCGTGCATACAAATTATGGTATTTGCAGTTTTTTTGATACACCCTGTAGTTTTCCCCGAAAGCCTGAATTGAAAGATATATCGAAGGTAGCAGCTCTCAAACTTAACGCAAATGGCAAGTTTTCATAAACTCAATTTTTTATCATCCTGCTTTAAGAAACCATTTAAGTGATTGTTTCCTCACTTTCTCTAGCTTTGGAAATATAAATATAGAATTTCATTAGTGATAAATTTTCATTGGCGACGTGATCTTTCCAATGTGTCTTGTGGGCTTTAGGCAGAGTACGAAGCATTCCAAGAAGGGTTCTATTCATCCGCTCCACTTTTCCATTGTAGACGGCCGGCCAAAGTTATAAAAGTTAGACTCTGATGGCATTTTTTGTTACAAGTTGCCAACAGGCATTTTCGTAAGCTTATGCATTGGCGAACAAGACTATATATGTTGCCACCTCTGATTTTGAATTTACCGCCACAAATTTGAGAATTTTAGAGTTTTGCCTATTGAATTACTATAATAGCAAAAAATGCAGAATTTCAAGTTCACTTTTAACAAAAATAAACTATGCCAATAGAACGTTCACCAAAAAGTATACATAAGACAATTAAATGGCTAATGCGATTTTTCAAGCCCGTTTTGAGTTAAAGAAGGTTAAAGAAGGTTAAAGTTGGCAAATAGTAACTGAATAGCATTAATTAGTGCATTTTCTGCATTTTTGAGGATCAACAGCTCAAAATACGGTATGAGAAACGTACAACTCGTTTAAATGTCTTATATATACTTTTTTGTGAACTTTCTAATGATATAGTTTATTTTTGCAAAACATCAATATGAAATTTTGAATTTTTTGCTGTTATAGTAATTCAATAGGAAAATTTTTTAAATTCTCAAATTTTTGGCTGTAAATTCAAAATCAGAGATGGCAACATATATAGTCTTGTTGGTCAATGCCTGAGCTTTAAGAAAATGCCTGTTGGCAGCTTGTAACAAACAATGCCATCAAACACTTTTTCTGGGCACATTTTTAAGAGTTGGCCGGCCGTCTATTGCCTTGTGGATGATAAGGTGTGGTTCGGGAATGACTTATGCCCGACAACTTCTCCAATCTCTTAAACAGGTGGTTTTCGAATTCTTTCCCCATATCGTGGTGTATTTTCTCTGGAAAACCGAATCTGGGAATAAAGTCATTGAAAATCTTTTCAGCGGCGGTAGCTCCCGATTTGTTCTTGGTTGGTATGCTTGAGCGTACCTTGTAAAATGGTCTACCACTACCAAAATGTACTCATAACCTCCTGAACTCCTCTCGAGATGAACATAGTCAATGGCGATGAGCTGGAAAGGGGAAGTTGTGGTAATGGGTTGGAGGGGTTCGCGAGTTGGTAGTGTAGGTCGTTTATCTTTTAAACAGTGGCAAACACGATTGACAAAGTGTTCAATATCCCGTCTCATGTACGGCCAATAGAACCGATCCCTTGCTAGCGTTAGGACTCTCTCAGCTCCAAGATGACCCATGTCTGCATGCAGTTCTTTTAACACTTGACGATGTAATTTCTTTGGAAGGACCACTTGAGACCGGTGCAGGCCCGTACTCAGAAAATTATCCAGGGGGGTGTAAGGTGGTTTCAACCGACTGCCAAACGAACGTTTACCGATTACTTAATATTTTTGTTGTCATAATTCATAATAATGTTTTTTTTAAGTGTCGACGGGGAGGGGGAGGGGTTAAAAATTTTCCCGGACTATTAACGTTGTTATAATACTATTAAACCAATTAATACGTTTGTTCCTGCAAAAACATTTACTTCCTAAAAATACCGACTTTGTGCCGACTTGCTTTGTACCAACTTGTTTTGTGCCGACTTGTTTTGTTCCGACTTGTATTGTTTTGTGCCGACTCAAATCTCGCATCTGCCGACTAAATCTCCAAATACAATACCTGGGGGGGTGTGACACCCCCCAAACCCCCCCGTAGATACGGCCCTGGACCGGTGATACAGGATTCCAGACGTAGCATCAAGTCGAAGCTTTGGTAATTCAAATAAAAATCGTTTCACCTCCGGGGTTTCATGCTGTCGTTCTCGAGGTGTTGGGATTTCTTGAGACTGAATTATCTCCTTTACGCGCTTGATGTTCTGGTCACTGTTCTGTTCTTGAGCAATCTCAACCACTTTGATTTGACCACAACTTGGGTTGTGAGGAAGGAAAGTTCCATTTTTTTCTAGCATTTGATCTTCGGTGGTAAAAGAAGTGAGCCAAATGGTTTCGCCAATAGCAAGAGCACGGATGGACCTAATAGATGCATGGAGTTCTTCATGTGACACTGTTTGAGTGCAGGATGTCATATATTGCTCGAAGTGTCCAGGTAGTCTTGATAAGCTGTCTGCGTCTGTATTGACTCGGCCGGGTCGATATTTAATATCGAAGTTAAAGTCCGAAAGTTCACCCACCCATCGCAGGCCTGTAGCATTTAGCTTGGCTGTTGTCAGCACATAGGTAAGGGGGTTATTATCTGTGAACACTGTGAACTTCAGCAAGTAATACAAGTAGTCCCGGAAGTGTTCCATCACGGCCCATTTGAGTGCGAGAAATTCGAGCTTTCCTGAATGCAAGTGATAATTCTTTTCTGCCGGAGTCAAGGCTCTTGATGCATATGCAATTACTCTAAGTACGCCAGCTTGTTTTTGGTACAACACCGCACCAAGCCCATCTTGGGACGCATCAGTGTGCACAATGAACGGGTCACTGTATTGGGGATAGGCCATGATAGGTGGAGAGGTAATTCTGTCAATTAGAACTTCCAAGACATTTGCATGTTCGTGTGTCCATTGTATCGGCGATCTCGATGGCAACTGGTTGTTCACACTGTTGTTTTCGTTGCTCTTGTTCTTTGATGATTTCTTTCGCGGTGATTTCTCTCCGTTTAGAAGGTCGTATAATGGTCTTGCAATCTGGGAAAAGCTCTCGATGGAACGTCGATAAACACCAAGAAGTCCCACGATTTTGCGTACTTCACCGACTGTCTGAGGTACGACTCCCTTCAGCTTTTGAACGGCTTCTGTCGCCTTGGGATCCATACGGTATCCGTTTGCCGAAATGATTCGACCTAAGAATGAAACTTCGTTCTTAAACAAGTTACATTTCTTGGGCTTAAGCTTGACGCCATGACTTTTCAGTCTTTGAAGAACTTGTCGTAGGTGTTGCACATGTTCAGTGAATGTTTTTGAAAATACAATGACGTCGTCTAAGTATGGAATACAAACTGTATCTCGCAGATATCCTAAACAGTTCTCCATAAAACGTTGAAAATTAGCCGGCGCGTTAGTTAAGCCAAATGGTATCCTCACCCATTCGTATAGTCCCCAAGGGGTTATGAATGCTGTAAGACGCTGGCTGTCTCTATCCATAAAGCCTTGATGATAGGCCTTGCCTTGATCAAGAACGGTAAACCAGTTGTTTCCTCCCAGATTATCAAGCGTCTCCTGAATGCGTGGTATTGGGTGGCGGTCAGGGACAGTTTTCTGATTTAAGGATCTGTAATCCACACAGAGTCTCAGTCCGCCATCCTTTTTCCACACGCAGACCACACTGCTTCAAAAGGATGACTTCGATTTACGGATAAAATTTCTGTTCAACAAGTCCTCAATGTACGATTTTACTTCTGGATATAATGGTCTTGGGATCGACAGATAGTTCTTCTGGACTGGTCGGTTATCAACTAGGTTAATGTTCATTTGCAATTCCTCAATACATCCGATGTCTTCATCATCTTTCGCAAATGCATCTGCTTCCATACACAACATCTCGCTTGCCTCCTTTCGTTGGGCAGGTGTCAGTCCACTTAAGTCAACTTCCGGAACTATAGGTTTGCCACTTTCTGTAGAGGATGATGTAGTTTGGGTCTGTTCATTTTGCTGCATTTCAACAACACCTTGATCCTCTCCAGCATCGTCGCTCTTCATTTTCACTTCAAGCGGGGTTACTGACCGAACCAGTTGTAGATGACCAATAACCAGTCGATTTGGTGAGATAATCTCGTGCTGGGTTGTGTTGGATACTGGATTGTCTATTATGCTACACTTTCCTTGTTTTACTGTCGTCAGAGCCTCATGAACTATTATGCAGGCCAAGGAGATTGTTCATTTTGTTCAAATAGTGCTGGGCTGTTTCGTTGTACAGGTCCAGTATTCGCACGGCACGAAATGTTCATTGACTGACCACTTGGGATAACGACTTTCTTTTTAGACGTTCTTACCGCACAGAGGTTTTCTGAGACGTCACCGTTGATGAAGTTAACAAGAGCACTAGCGTCCGTGTTGTTAAAACTCTTCGTTACAGCTGGTAACGATTTTTCGGGACCATTGTCCTTTACAAACAATTCAATAACGTTGTATCCGATAATAGGGCAGTTAAGTTCTTCCTTCGTTACCAGAAATGGCACCATGATTTCTGTCACCGAACTGTCCATGAGTTTAAAATTCATTCCCACCCATCCATTGTACGGAATCTGAGTTCCGTTGGCTGCTTCCAACTTTAAGTCCGATCCGACTTCCAATAGTTCATGTATGTCTTTAACTATTATGTCAGGAAATTTTTCTTGCAACAGTCTTTCAGGTATTATAGAAACCTGGGCTCCTGTGTCCCAAAGTATCTCGATTTCTTTACCATCCAGCTTACCCATCACTTGACACTTTTCTCCAACCAACTTCGCGATGGTTGTTCTCTGTTGTGGGGTAAGATGACTAACAAACACATTCGAGTCTGTGGAATCTCCTAAACCAGGCATTGTACTGGCAGGTTTAGGAAGCTTTTTGATAGCGTTACAGAGTGTTTTATGCTCACCCCAATGTTTCTTCTGACAATCTCTCGAGCAGTAGTGTACAATCTTGCATACTGAACAAATCTGGAATTCATCAGTCCTTGTCTCTTTTCTCAAACAATTATTACAATGGTGGGACTTATCGTCTGTAATTGGTTGGGCTACTCCCTGTCCCTTGGGGGTTTTCCTGGTTCTTATTCTTCCTTTGGCAATGCCGAGCAAAATGGTTTGAACCTCCACAATGGAAAGAGTGACGACAGGTTTCTGAAATTCCTTTCTCTTGACATTCTGTACACCCACGTTTTGCTTGGTAAGTTGGCTTTCTGGGCATCTCACTTTGCTTTTCATTTGCTGTCTCTTGCACCTTGGTGATTGCCCCACGAAGTGTTTTCATCTCCGTCTGCATGGTCGCCATTTCGGTTTGGACACTCTTCAGAGCAGCCAGTACTCTTCCTTCGTCCCTCTTTTCTTTGACATTGCCGTTAACCATCTCCAAGGTGGACACCTTTGCTGGTTTTGTTCGACCCGAGAAGTTAAACTTATTTATCCGCACTGTCTTTGCCGACATATCCATGTTCATAGCTTCTATCAAGTCTTCATCAGCGACATCGGGATTCTTAATGGTTGGCCTCATCTTCGCTCGGATGGTCTCGTCAATCAGTCCAGTCTCAAGGGCATGTAGAAATAACCCTTGTACTGCGCTTGCATCATAAGTTATGTTGTCTCCAGATTCTTTCGAGGCAAAGATAATTTTCTGTCGGATAGTAAGAGCCCGGATGAGAAAATTTTGTGGATCCTCTTTCGGATGCTGGGTAATATTGGCCAGGCTTTGGTAGAGTTCCGTCGCGCTCTTTTCATGGAAATGAAACCGTATTATCTTTCTTAGCTTGGGCAAAGTTAGGTTTGGCACACTTTCCAAATAACTCCTTAGCTGAAGACCAGGTTGTACTGCTCGAACTACGGCATTAACAACTTCTTGCTCTGTGCACTTCTTTCTTATGCCTGCTTGGATTTGGGAAATTAGATGTTGATACCCTAATTTGTACTTTTGTCCTGGCTCTCCTATTACGCCTTGTATTTTAAAGTCTTGGTGCAAGACACTCTTTTCGATACTAGCTAATGGTACTTTTACAACATCCTCGGGTTGGGCACTGCTTTTGGGAGTAACACAAGTATCCTTATTAACCTTCGTTGGGTTCCCACCAATTTTGATTTGAGTTCCTTCTGTTTACTCAACAGTTTCTCAATCTCCTCTTGCAATTCTATTACTTCTTTTTCCTCTGGGGATCCCTCTTTATTTTCTGGCTCTTCGGTTACTTGTTCTAGGGGGGGTGGTCCAAGAAAAGCCTTGATACTTTCTATATACTCTAAAATGTCTGCTTTTTCAGTTAGCCCAGCAACTTTCTCTTCAATGGTTTGCCTGATCACTTTTAAAATCGCAAATTTACTCTTATCTTTAACACTAGACTCGTCAAGCTTCATATCTTGCGCTAACTTCGACACATCGTCCAAATTCAATAAGAGCATTTCTGATTCCAACTCTATTAATTTGTCTTCGACCTCCAAGTTCGACATTTTTACGTATAAATTATCTCAGATCAATGTTTACAATTCGCTTAACTTGATATAAATATGCAAAGTACCTTTTGTATCACAAGTCCCAGCTTTAAGACCAGTCAATCTCTCAGTAAAACACAGCTATTTCTTTCAAATACACCATTCGTGTCTTTGTAGTGAAAATTCCTCGTTTGGAAATCCTTTTTTTTTCTTGTTGAATTTCGATGTAGATTTCCCGCCTGAGCCCCCAAAATGTAACATGGGTTCTTGCTTTACATATTTGAATCATTAACATAAAACAATTTCCTGGTTATGGTCACTTTATTTTACTTTTTACACGAGGAAATCTCGCCCGAATTCTATATTTTTGCTTCTTTTAAAAACCAACGCTGCTTTCAGAGCCCGCGCTACTTTCTGAGCCCGCGCTCATTATAAACTTAATACTTCATAATATCTCATTTGTAACAATATTACAACCTATCTAACACTTGCAACATTTATGGAGGCAATCCGCAAACTAACGAGAAAAGATACACCATGGGAGTGGTCGAAACAGCAGCAAGAAGCGTTTGAAGCTGTGAAGAAGCTTGCTACTGAATCTCCGGTACTGCGCTACTATGATCCGGACCAGGAACTTGTGATTCAGTGTGATGCGAACGTGGTTTAGGAGCTGCCCTCATTCAAGAGGGAAAGCCAGTTGCTTATGCAAGTCGTGCCCTTACAGAGACAGAACAAAGGTACGCGCAAATGAAAACGAGATGCTAGTAATCGTTTTCTCCCCTGACAAGTTCCAACACCACACTTATGGCCGACCCGTCAAAGTGTTCAGCGATCACAAGCCCCTTGAAAGCATATTTAAGAAGCCATTGGCCACCATACCCCGACGTCTACAAGGCATGAGAAAGTGATCTACCAACCTGGCCCAACAATGTACACTGCCGACATGCTATCACGCTCATACCTTCCAACTACGCCAGATCCAAGTTCGGTAGAGTTTGAGGACATCAATATGGCACAGTTCCTGCATATTTCAGACGAGCGTCTAACTGAGATTAGAGTTGAAGCAGAGGCTGACGAAACACTACAACTCTTGAAAGAGACCATCCTTCACGGTTGGTCTGACAACAAGCAGCAGTTACCTCCACAAGCATATCCTTACCACAGCATCCGAGATGAGCTATCCATACAAGACGGACCGATATTCAGAGGTGAACGAGTCATTGTCCCGCAAAATTGCGTGGGACATGGGAGCAGAATCATGCCTAACAAGAGCAAGAGAATGCCTTTTCTGGCCGAGGATGTCAGCTGAGATACGTGACCTTGTGGCACAGTGCGACACATGCGCCAAATTTGGCACCAGCCAACAGAAAGAGACACTGATGCCTCATGAGCTACCTTCCAGACCACGGCAGAAGGTTGCTGTGGACCTATTCGAGTGCAACAAGAAAAACTACATGGTTACAGTGGGCTATTTCAGCAACTACTGGGAGGTCGACCATCTTAACAGTTCCACAACAGCCGCTGCAGTTATCCAGAAGTTAAAGACCCACTTTGCGCGCTATGGAAGTCCTGAAACCCTCATATCGGACAATGGACCCCAGTTTGCCTCTGCTGAGTTCGCCCAATTCTCTAAAACTTGGGATTTGAGCATCGCACTTCAAGCCCAGAACACCACCAATCGAATGGAATGGCAGAGTCCGCCGTCAAAACAGCTAAGCGCCTACTTCAAAAGACCACTGTCGCTGGTACGGACTTCCAGATCGCCCTACTGGAATATCGAAAGACTCCTTCCCAAGGCATGCATCTAAGCCCTATGCAACGGTTCATGAACAGACGATAAAGGACCCTACTTCCCACAACCACTAACTTATTGCAACCTTGTCTTACAACACGAGAAACATAGCAGAATAAGCTGGTTAAGAAACAGAAAAACCAGGCAAAGTATTACAATCGAGCGGCAACGAAGCCAACGCCAACGATGAAACAGAAAACCCAGAACCTGAACCTGCACCGCAAGCATTGCCCAACAGGAGACCGCAACGCCAGAGACAGCCACCTTGGTATACTTGTGTTGTTTGAGTATCTTTCGACCTAAGCTTAGGTGAGGCAAGAACAATTAGATGATCTGACAGACCCAGTGGTGGGGCACAAAATGGTGTATCATAAAAACCAGCGAGATTAGTCAGAACTAAATCCAATTTACTTGGCCCTTTTGTTGGGAAATTGACAATTTGCTTAAGTTGGAATTGTCGAGAAATATGCTGGATACGCATAAATAGTCCCAAAAGGTTTGTGTATTTCTTGCTAAAGTTTAATTTTAGTTTACTATAAAACTTTAAAGGCAATTTCCCGAAACATGATATTTCTGCCCTTTGAGAAAGGATATCTCATTACCAATTTAACCAATTGGGCTGAAATTTTCTGTGCTTATAGAGCTTAGTGTGGTGAGTGTTTTCATCGATAGAATTTGGAATATGTTGTATAGACAGAAAGTATGATAAAAAAATCCACAATATTTTCTAAGTGTAAATTTGCTTCATTTTCAAAATGGCACTGTCGACAATCAGAAAGCAATATTAAAAATTCAATCGCTGAAAACAATAACCTGGTTATGTAGTTAATAAAAATCTTCAAATATAAAAATATTACCAAAATGGTCACGGGTGTGCCCCCTTGGTTACAAGTCGGTAAGAAAAGACGTTCATAAAAATAACGATTAATTTGAGAATCATCGACATCTGTAAGCCTCGCAAAACATGTATGTGTCATTATTGACATCTCAACGGTGTAAATTTAGGAAATCTAGATCCGTATAATGTCGCGGGTATAATGTAGTATTTTTCCAAATTCCAAAACAACGAGGTGATAGACGGCCGGCCAAGTCATCATATCTTGCAACTCAATGGCAATTTTATGTTAGTAGCTGGTAACAATCATACTCAGATAGATGTAGAGAATAAGGTTTGAGCTCTTGCCAAGTCGAAATCTTGTATTTTTAGTGAAAAAATATGAGATTTCTAAACCTCCTTTCCGCGAAATCGCGGTAGTTTAACTTCAAACGATTACCGACAATTCTGCTGCTGTGAGACAGACTTCTTTTCACTAATTGGCTATCGGCATTGGTTGCTAAATTATAGTCAGCCAATGAGCGAACGTCGAAATGTCGCTTCCGGTTTTTGGAACACACGAGATAAACAACATTAAAGCATAGATTAAAGAATGAATAGATGGCTCACTCGTTTGATATTTTTGACGCTGCCGACACGTGCGACTTCCGGTAAGCCGCCATTACTCTGACAAGAACACCCCAGCAAGAACAATAGTAAAATGTATTGTGAAATTGACATCGCCGCTACTAATTTGATGTGTTTATTTGTCAACGGAAAGCATTTTTTGGGTCGATTTTTTGGCCAGATGGGCTTCGAAGGGTGCAGAGAAAATATGTAACATGATTCGATGATAAAATATATTCAAAGTGTTCACAGTTCTTTAAAAAATATTTTCTATTGTTGCCGTCTTAGCTTAAATTATTGAAATAGAAAACTGGTTACTTGACAATATAGTCTAATTGTTATACAATGCGTTTCATGAACTGTTGTTTAGTTCGCATGTCAAATCATTGCCCCCAAATAGATATTCTACATTCGTCCGTTTTAATTTGAAAGCAGTTCTGTTTTTCATTTCTCAATTCAGCGGTCGTAAAACAATAACCATTCGTGTATCTATTTTACAAGTGTGCAACTTTAGTGTACTTTTTGCTCTTTCTCTTAGATGAAGATGCCAATTTTCTGAGGAATAACTTCAAAAAAAACCTTTTGGAATTCTGGCAGTACTTGAATGCAACATAGACACTTTAATTTGTATGCTCTTCAGCAAAAGAGAACCAACTGTAATGTGGATTTGGTATAAACAGAAAATTGTTGGACAAACACTTCTTCCAGGTGCAAATCAAATCAAGATAGGGCTGATGTGGCAGTATCAATCCTGAAGAAGTCAGATCCTAGATCCTTTGATACCATGGTTTCTTTACATAATGAACAATCATGGACATTGAAACATTTGTGAAGGAGGATTTGGCTACACGTGCACCAACCAAGCAAGAACTTACTTCGTTCTCTTGATAATCTGCTTTCCCGAATAACAATACTTTGGTAAAGGACTTGACCTTATATTAATAAAATGGCTTTATTATACTTGCAAGAAGAATGAAAAGTGCTTGTGACCAGTTTCAAGACTGGCATCAACATTATGAAGGAGGATATTGTGCTGTGTTTTAGATACAATCATAATATATAACTGGTGATCTATTTCTGTAAATGCTTTGTTGAATCACAGTATTAAAGCAAGATTACTATATAAATAATGGACTTCAGGAACTGTTGTAGTTGTGTATTCAAGCTCTCACTTGTTATTTTATTTTCATAGACTTTTCTAATATCTAATACAACTACCGTATTCTCTCTATTAAACGCCCTTGGGGCTTATTATTTTCAGGCCTTTTTGAGGGGGCTTATTAGAGAGAGGGACTTGCATACCCAAGAGGAGGGGGCTTAATAAATTTCTTCCTCTTGAAATGGGGGTTGTTAGAGAGGGGGGCTTATTTGAGAGGGGGTGGCTAAATAGGGAGAATACGGTATGCAAATATTAGAGAAATATGACGTAATGCTGTACTGTCATTTCAAAACTACAAAGACGACAGTGGCACTGGCTATTCAGGACTGATACTGCCACTCCAGTCCTTCCTTGACTTTGTTCTGCACCTGGAAGACGTGTTTGTCCAACAATTTTCTGTCTATACCACATCCACATTAGTTGGTGCTCATCTGCTGAAAAGCCTACAAAGTGTGCCTGTTGCGTTCAAGTACTGACCAAGATTCCCAAAAGAATATATGTTGAAGTTATTCCTCAGGATGCGAATATACTACACAATTAAATTTGAAAACAGAAAATTGGCATCTTCATCTAAGAGAAAGAGCAAAAAGTACATTAAAGTTACACACTTGTAAAATAGATACACAAATGGTTATTGTTTTACGACCGCTGAATTGAGAAATAAAAAACAGAACTGCTTTCAAATTAAAACGGACGAATGTAGAATATCTATTTGGGGGCAATGATTTGACATGCGAACTAAACAATAGTTCATGAAACGCATTGTATAACCATAAGACTATGCTTTCCTGACAAATAAACACATCAAAATTGTTTTCTTACCTTTCCTGTTCATAATTCTGATTGATTTTTTGAGCGAGAAAAATTAGGATTTAGTAGCGGCGATGTCAATTTCACAATACATTTTACTATTGTTCTTGGTTTCGAGTGCAATTTGGAAAAAACATGCACGAGTGAGTTTTTCAAAAACGATCAAAATTGCACGAGTCCGAAGGACGAGTAATTGCACAGTGCAATTTCAAAAATAATTGCACTGCTCTTAGCCAATCAGAATTGAGTAATTTTTTCATCTATATTATTACCAGAGTAATGGCGGCTTACCGGAAGTCGCGCGTGTCGGCAGAGTCAGAAACATCAAACGAGTGAGCCATCTATTCATTCTTTAATCTATGATTAAAGTAGAAGAAAGAAACATGCTATTTTACGATTTCAATGATATTTAGGTAAGATTTTTCGTGTTAATGCCTAATTATTCAATAAGTCGAGAAATGCGATAGTATCGATTGAATAAAATAGTTTTACTTTTTCCGGTCAGACAGTACAACACTTTGTGCACTACATTATTGTACTGGCTGTATTAAAACTATATTTGACTTCACACGACATAGGCAGCGACGAAAAATCAAGCAAATGCGGGCAAAGGGGTCTAAATCAGTTACTAAGCAAAGAACAATTGGGTATAGATAATACTGATCGCATGAACAAGAAAAATCTTACCTAAATATCGTTAAAATAGTATACAGGTATATATGTACCTCAAAATAACCCGGTACCTCAAAATATACAATGTATTAAAAGTCTGTGCAATTCAGCGACAATAACATCAACACTTAATTAACTGCTGTTTGTTAATGACAAGACATGAAGCGCTCTGGAAATTTACTAACAATTGCAAAGTCATCAAGCTGTGATGCAACTCTGGGGGGGGGGAGAGAAGGGTGTTTGCTTGTAGGTTTTAACAACGAAATTTTCAATGTAGCAGCTCCTGAAAGTTGAAAACTCAAATATATAATCTGTATGTCTTTAACCAAAAGATATAACTCTAGGTCGACATTACCGAGTAATTTAGGGATATATAGGGAACATATATAAAGTGTTGTGTTTGTATGTTTTGATGTCCGAAAAACCGAAAACGTGCAGGTCTCACACTATAAGCACCGATTATTCAGGTATAACACAAGTGTTAATAATGTCACTAGAGATAACCAATACACAATCATAACACACATTTCATTTCAGCCCAATTGATTATCTCCCCAACATCCAATATATATTTTCATGCATAATTTGAGATACTTCAAGATTCTAGTGCTAGTTTGTCATGGAAATGGCACAAAACTTCAACATAAGTTTGCAGTTTTTGCCGCGTCAATGAGACAACTTAGTCTTAGTGCATTGAAAAACAACAGAAAAGTTAGAAAGCAAGGCTTAATAATTTTGAAACAAGGATGAGAATGGCCATGTATGTTTTGAGGTACGTATTGGAAAAATATGTCAGATTAAACAGCATTCAAAAGTCTGATCTCTTACCTTACAATGTTTCGAGTTACTTGTTAAGAGCACACGATTAAGAAAATTTAAGGGCCTGTTCATATGATCCCGCTTTAATACCGAGACGTCTCGCCTAGCGGGACGAATATTTCCGTGTGTTCATATGGAGTTTTTCATCCCGCTTGGCAAGATGAAATTACAATGTTGTTCTATAATTAGCGCTGCAAAACATGTACATTTAATGCACGCAACACAGAGGAGGGTGGACAGCAGGCCGCAAAGCATCATGGGTAATGAGCGTATGTTTCCACGTGCGGCCTCATTTATGCGTTGACTGCCGTGAAGTCAACATCTCTGGCCATAGCAAATTCTGCGAAAATAGACGCGCTATTGATACAGAGACTCAATGCCATCATTATGGATGTGTTTAGTGTTTTGTAATGGAGGTATAACAAGGCTCTTTGAATCTCTCTGAGGATTTATTTGTGCAGAAATCTCAAAGACTGCGAGTGATCCTCTGTATTTGTAATGTACATTGTGCAACTAGTGAGGAGTGCAGTGCAGACAGTTAACTAAATATTTATTGGCCAGATTGATTCTGCTGGCATCAAAGGATTCGACTTTTAATATGTATTTAGTTATTTATTTATCCCAATAGCACATTGTGACTACTGTAAAGTGAAAACCCGCATATTGAGGTTGTCAAAGAACGTCTATATACTAGTGAAATGTAGACAAAACAAACTTTACAGTAATACACAGTTCCATTTTTATTGAAAATACATAGCACATGCATATTCTCTACATATATAAAGAAATATTAAAGAAAGCAAATATTCACCAAGAAGGCAAATTAACAATACAATGATAGAATTCAACCCAAAATACAAATCTGTAAATAAACAACAAATTTTACTTCTAAAATTTTCTTCTAAAACTCAGCACTTATTTTAAACAGTAAAGTCAACTCCTTCAGAAAAATACGAGCAATCACTGCCACAATTGTGGAAATTCGAGAGGTTCAACTTCAAAGATTGTTGACAGAAATGCATCGGATTAATACAATATGACGACGTACAGCCTACATAAAAGATCAAAATAACGTTTACCTTACAAAATACTGCTCACATAGGTAGATCAATAGTTATTGAAATTGCATGGATGCATTCCAGGAAAAAAATTGAATAACAATGATAAAATATTCGATATTTTCGAGTCGAGTGGGCCGTCAGATAACAAAATTGCAGACAGAGCCAGACACTAGCCCAGATATAAAATTTCTAAACAACACGCAAATCAAATACCCTGGGTACGAGGATGCACGCAAATAACTCCTAAATCTCCTAAAATTAATTCAAAAGTACTTTAACGCTTGCTCTAAAGAATAACGCTCTTTCTATTAAAGAAGTTTCAAGATTCATTGGGAAAAACAAGCTTTGGTGGCTCAATATCTTCCTAAACTATTAGATGCCATTTTGGCAAACGTCGAAATGACTATGATCACTTCGATGCCTAATATCTCGAAAACTGCCAGAGGATCACCGGGATCATTCCAGCAGATTTAAAGTTTATACATTTGTCTTCATCATTATACAAAAGTTACGAAAATCGGAACCATGGAAATTCTAGATACTTCAGTTTGAAAATTGTAAACAGACGCGGATTTTAGTCAACACGTCGCGAAGACACGACTAACTTCAATCATGAAAACAAACAAAAACACGTTTCATAATTTCTAAAATATCCATCAAAAACTGATCAAGCAAATGCGTTTAAACATATAATTCATTGATATTACAAAAAGTTTAAAATATTTTAATAAAATGCAAATGATAAGAAGGGAAACTTCAAAAGTTGGAGATAGTTATTTTTAGAAAGTGCAAAATCGTATTAAAAATTCAGCAGCGAATATCTCGAAAACAGTGAGTTGGGCGGATAGGGGGGGCAGTTAAAACGAAAGATTAGGCTTTAATCTATCACATTATGCGAAAATTAGCGAAATCGAACCATGGAAATTCGATATTTTCTATTTCAAAAGTTGATAGTTGAAACAGCCTCGTATTTCCACGTGACGCATAAGTGCCTGCATTAAATATAAAAATATAGTACAAAACGACGTTTACCTTCCAAAATTCTTCGCTTGGGAGTAGATTAATATTCATTGAACGGGTATGCATCGAATTTAATTGCAAATTTGAATAACAAAGCGAAATATTTCCGTATTTATGAGACCAATGCAAATTTCAAAGTCCACTTGCTTCTTGCGAGCGCTGAGAAAATAGCGTCTCCTCATTGGTCGAAAAATGTCATGTGACAGCTGTCCACCCTCCTCTGCACGCAACACAAATATTTTAACGATTTTGTTGTTGCTTTTTATTTTTTTGCAATAAAAAGCATTGGTACGTTTAGCAACATATTTTATGCTTGATTGTAAAACAAATATAAAACTACGTAAAAATCGTCAAATTAAGCGGCAAAATCGGAAATTTGGTTTCTCGATTTCATCCCGGAAGGCGGGCTGGCGTGTTCATATGGAATATTTTTCATCCCGCCTACCTATGGTCTCGGCTCACAGAGGCGGGATCTTGCCAAGCGGGCCAGCCCGCTTTCTAATATGAACGCGATGTAAATTTTTATAGTAAAAGTACTAGGAGGCGAG
The DNA here is from genome assembly GCA_016169945.1 of Trachythela sp. YZ-2020. Classification (NCBI taxonomy): domain Eukaryota; kingdom Metazoa; phylum Cnidaria; class Anthozoa; order Malacalcyonacea; family Clavulariidae; genus Trachythela; species Trachythela sp. YZ-2020. Next base: position 8,680,000 of record JADLSH010000387.1, read on the forward strand.
ATCATAGGTAGGCGAGACGTCTCGGTAAGCGGGATCAAATGAACAGGCCCTAAAAGAAGAAAACCTTTTCTCTCAGATTTTATGCGGAAAGCAAATTTTCTGTATGTTTTGAGGTACATATTATATACCTGTAGTACATGGTTTGTCACTGGGCCTGGCATGCATATGTGCTCCCGCATGTATCAGTATGAGAGAAGGAATTAAGTTTAAATAAATTTAAGCATCGGTTTATTACATTCAATATCTTAGGGACTACGCTTGGCTATTCGCTCCATATCCCTTTCCTAGTCCCAGCGACTTAACTCTGCATAGAGGGTCGATCTTGTTATAAATAAGGATTTATGTCTCCACCTTCCTTGTTAAAAATTATGAAGATCAATTAGCGCCAGGTTGCATTAACCGAGCTAGGTTTACTGGCAGACAACAAAAATAGAAGACGTCAATAATCTATAGGAAAACATTTTGACTATGAATAATTCATAGCCACTTTATTGAAAATTATTATTTAATCAACAATAACATCAAAATAATCCTAGAGTCTATATTGATTATATAAGTGTTCAATTGCCAGTAAAGGTGGCAGGAATAGACACCAAAGACTTTGCAATTCACCTCTCGAGGAAAAAAGGTTTATGAAAGTCTCCCCACCCGAGTCTGACTAAACCAAACGAACTGCAATATAAAATGACGAACATAAGTCTATAGTAAAGGACAGTCCCCCCTGCAAACTGTTTAAAAATAGCACTGAAGATATGAACATCTTTCATATTATACTTTAGAAAATCGTTGACGGCCGCCCTTGCATGCAAGCCGTAGGACGCATATTAGACAGATAAGTCAAACGTTGAGCTGGTTTATCAATTCATGCTCAGAATTTTACCGACCATAGATTGCAGTTTACCGAACGTTCCAGTCAAAGACCGAGAATTTATATATACTGTTATCAACATGTGTCCACTATCTAAAATATCCTACATTACAATAAAAACTACAATATTATTATATTAACTAACTAAAACATGCAATAATATAAAAGGTACGTAAGATGTTAAAATCATCAAGAATAATGATTAAAAATGATTAAAAATTCCATCATATAAAATGTTCGTTTAACATAGTCCTAAAAGTTAAATAATCTCCAGCATCTCTAATTATATGTTTGGGTAGATCATTATATATCTTAGCTGCAAAGAAGCGAAAAGATTGTCTAGCAAATTCTAACTTTACTTTTGGCAACTTAAGCATTATATTACTATTTCTCGTTTATACGTATGTTCATTTAATTCAAAATATCCCTGAAAATTTTTACACACGTCATTGTCCAAACATTTTCTTACTATCATACATGCATTTCGCTTCATTAAATTATATAACGGTGAAATATAGACTTCATTTCCGATTATTTCACGAGCACGACGTTCAATAGAATTAAGCTTATCAATTCGAGTCTTGGTTAACTGTAATTTCACCATTCCACTGTACGTAATAATAGGGACGATCATCATTTCATAAATCTTAGCAGTCGCAGCAGATGTAAGATTCTCACGTAGCCTAGATAGTAACCGAAGACGATTGCTGGCTGTCATATATGCAGTGTCAAAATTATCACCGAAGCTCAAGCATGGATCAAGCTTATATCCGAGATATCTATAAGATCTGGTTGTACTTATATTCTGCCACTTGTACTTAACACTAATTTCACGAGGTTGCTTCGACAATCTTTTTCCTGTACCGAATATCATCACTTCAGTTTTTCCTGCTTTTAGATTCATTATCAATCCAATGTCCTTTGATAAAGTATTTTCAATGACAATGACTTCAACATTTTTCTCGGAGCAATAGATGACCGTATCATCCGCGTACTTTATAACACTAGAATGGATTGGTATATCAGCCATGCTGCAGATCGTTATAAAAAAAGTAAAAACAACAGAGGCCCCAATATTGAGCCCTGCGGTACTCCTGAAAAAATGGGTTGACTTGCTGATCTATTGGAACCTAACTGAACGTATTGGCTACGTCCAAACAAGTAATCTGTAAACCGCGCCAGCTCCCTATGCTGAACACCATAAGCCATTAACTTGTTCAAAACCACACTATGACTAATCGTATCAAAAGCCTTGCTGAGATCTATAAAGATAGCCCCAACAAGTTTACCCTGATCCACTTCACTCCTTATATAATTTTTAAATTGAATAGTTGCTAAGCTTGTAGAACGCCTATGTACTAAACATATTTGGCTTGTTTTTATCCTCATTTAAGCTTACAGGCATAGATTTAGTTTTTGTTGGGAAAACGTCTTTTAACTGTTTTCCAAAAACCTTTTGGAATTCTGGCAGTACTTGAATGCAACATAGACACTTTAATTTGTCCAACAATTTTCTGTTTATACCAAATCCACATTACAGTTGGTTCTCTTTTGCTGAAGAGCATACAAACACTTCTTCCAGGTGCAAATCAAATAAAGATAGGGCTGATGTGGCAGTATCAATCCTGAAGAAGTCAGATCCTAGATCCTTTGATACCATGGTTTCTTTACATAATGAACAATCATGGACATTGAAACATTTGTGAAGGAGGATTTGGCTACACGTGCACCAACCAAGCAAGAACTTACTTCGTTCTCTTGATAATCTGCTTTCCCGAATAACAATACTTTGGTAAAGGACTTGACCTTATATTAATAAAATGGCTTTATTATACTTGCAAGAAGAATGAAAAGTGCTTGTGACCAGTTTCAAGACTGGCATCAACATTATGAAGGAGGATATTGTGCTGTGTTTTAGATACAATCATAATATATAACTGGTGATCTATTTCTGTAAATGCTTTGTTGAATCACAGTATTAAAGCAAGATTACTATATAAATAATGGACTTCAGGAACTGTTGTAGTTGTGTATTCAAGCTCTCACTTGTTATTTTATTTTCATAGACTTTTCTAATATCTAATACAACTACCGTATTCTCTCTATTAAACGCCCTTGGGGCTAAATAGGGAGAATACGGTATGCAAATATTAGAGAAATATGACGTAATGCTGTACTGTCATTTCAAAACTACAAAGACGACAGTGGCACTGGCTATTCAGGACTGATACTGCCACTCCAGTCCTTCCTTGACTTTGTTCTGCACCTGGAAGACGTGTTTGTCCAACAATTTTCTGTCTATACCACATCCACATTAGTTGGTGCTCATCTGCTGAAAAGCCTACAAAGTGTGCCTGTTGCGTTCAAGTACTGACCAAGATTCCCAAAAGAATATATGTTGAAGTTATTCCTCAGGATGCGAATATACTACACAATTAAATTTGAAAACAGAAAATTGGCATCTTCATCTAAGAGAAAGAGCAAAAAGTACATTAAAGTTACACACTTGTAAAATAGATACACAAATGGTTATTGTTTTACGACCGCTGAATTGAGAAATAAAAAACAGAACTGCTTTCAAATTAAAACGGACGAATGTAGAATATCTATTTGGGGGCAATGATTTGACATGCGAACTAAACAATTGTTCATGAAACGCATTGTATAACCATAAGACTATGCTTTCCTGACAAATAAACACATCAAAATTGTTTTCTTACCTTTCCTGTTCATAATTCTGATTGATTTTTTGAGCGAGAAAAATTAGGATTTAGTAGCGGCGATGTCAATTTCACAATACATTTTACTATTGTTCTTGGTTTCGAGTGCAATTTGGAAAAAACATGCACGAGTGAGTTTTTCAAAAACGATCAAAATTGCACGAGTCCGAAGGACGAGTAATTGCACAGTGTGCAATTTCAAAAATAATTGCACTGCTCTTAGCCAATCAGAATTGAGTAATTTTTTCATCTATATTATTACCAGAGTAATGGCGGCTTACCGGAAGTCGCGCGTGTCGGCAGAGTCAGAAACATCAAACGAGTGAGCCATCTATTCATTCTTTAATCTATGATTAAAGTAGAAGAAAGAAATATGCTATTTTACGATTTCAATGATATTTAGGTAAGATTTTTCGTGTTAATGCCTAATTATTCAATAAGTCGAGAAATGCGATAGTATCGATTGAATAAAATAGTTTTACTTTTTCCGGTCAGACAGTACAACACTTTGTGCACTACATTATTGTACTGGCTGTATTAAAACTATATTTGACTTCACACGACATAGGCAGCGACGACAAATCAAGCAAATGCGGGCAAAGGGGTCTAAATCAGTTACTAAGCAAAGAACAATTGGGTATAGATAATACTGATCGCATGAACAAGAAAAATCTTACCTAAATATCGTTAAAATAGTATACAGGTATATATGTACCTCAAAATAACCCGGTACCTCAAAACATACAATGTATTAAATGTCTGTGCAATTCAGCGACAATAACATCAACACTTAATTTAACTGCTGTTTGTTAATGACAAGACATGAAGCGCTCTGGAAATTTACTAACAATTGCAAAGTCATCAAGCTGTGATGCAACTCTGGGCGGGAAGAAGGGTGTTTGCTTGTAGGTTTTAACAATGAAATTTTCAATGTAACAGCTCCTGAAAGTTGAAAACTCAAATATAAGTTTGCAAGTTAAGCATTTCTTAAAAGCCAAATATATAATCTGTATGTCTTTAACCAAAAGATATAACTCTAGGTCGACATTACCGAGTAATTTAGGGATATATAGGGAACATATAAAGCGTTGTGTTTGTATGTTTTGAGGTCCGAAAAACCGAAAGCGTGCAGGTCTCACACTATAAGCACCGATTATTCAGGTATAACACAAGTGTTAATAATGTCACTAGAGATAAACAATACACAATCATAACACACATTTCATTTCAAGGCTTAAAAATTTTGAAACAAGGATGAGAATGGCATGTATGTTTTGAGGTACGTATTGGAAAAATATGTCAGATTAAACAGCATTCAAAAGTCTGATCTCTTACCTTACAATGTTTCGAGCCCCAGAGAAGAAATTTTACTTGCTAAGAGCACACGATATTTCCGTGTGTTCATATGGAGTTTTTCATCCCGCTTGCCGAGATGAAATTACAATGTTGTTCTATAATTAGCGCTGCAAAACATGTACAATTCATGCACGCAACACAAATATTTTAACGATTTTGTTGTTGCTTTTTATTTTTTTGCAATAAAAAGCATTGGTACGTTTAGCAACATATTTTATGCTTGATTGTAAAACAAACATAAAACTACGTAAAAATCGTCAAATTGAGCGGCAAAATCGGAAATTTGGTTTCTCGATTTCATCCCGGTAGGCGGGCTGGCGTGTTCATATGGAATATTTTTCATCCCGCCTACCTATGGTCTCGGCTCACAGAGGCGAGATCTCGCCAAGCGGGCCAGCCCGCTTTCTCATATGAACGCGATGTAAATTTTTATAGTAAAAGTACTAGGAGGCGAGATCATAGGTAGGCGAGACGTCTCGGTAAGCGGGATCATATGAACAGGCCCTAAAGAAGAAAACCTTTTCTCTCAGATTTTATGCGGAAAGCAAATTTTGTATGTTTTGAGGTACATATATACCTGTAGTACATGGTTTGTCACTGGGCCTGGCATGCATATATGTGCTCCCGCATGTATGAGAGAAAGAATTAAATTTAAATAAATTTAACCATCGGTTTATTACATTCAATATCTTAGGGACTACGCTTGGCTATTCGCTCTATATCCCTTTCCTAGTCCCAGCGACTTAACTCTGCATAGAGGGTCGATCTTGTTATAAATAAGGATTTGTGTCTCCACCTTCCTTGTTAAAAATGATGAAGATCAATTAGCGTCAGGTTGCATTAACCGAGCTAGGTTTACTGGCAGACAACAAAAATAGAAGACGTCTATAATCTATAGGAAAACATTTTGTCTACGAATAACTTTATTGAAAATTATTATTTAATCAACAATAACATATTCTTTAGACATCAAAATAATCCTAGAGTCTGTATTGATTATATAAGTGTTCAATTGCCAGTAAAGGTGGCAGGAATAGACACCATGCAAAGACTTTGCAATTCACGTCTCGAGAAAAAAAAGGTTTATGAAAGTCTCCCCACCCGAGGAAAATGCAACGCCAATTCTACTAAGCCAAGTTTATAGCTTGGTCTGACTAAACCAAACGAACTGCAATATAAAATGACGAACATAAGTCTATAATAAAGGACAGTCCCCTGCAAACTGTTTAAAAATATAGCACTGAAGATATGAACATCTTTCATATTACTTTGGAAAATCGTTGACGGCCGCCCTTGCATGCAAGCCGTAGGACACATATTAGACAGATTTAGATAACACGACACGATGACGTCGCGATAATGTTCAATAAATTGTATATATAAAATGTCATAGAACATTCCTGGTTCTGTTATACGTCGTTGCAATTGTCAGACTGCAATGACGTAGTTAAAAAAATTCCTAAAAGTCAAACGTTGAGCTGGTTTATCAATTCATGCCCAGAATTTTACCGACCATAGATTGCAGTTTACCGAACGTTCCAGTCAAAGACCGAGAATTTATGTATACTGTTATCAACATGTGTCCTCTATCTAAAAATATCCTATATTACAATAAAAACTACAATATTATTATATTATAACTAACTAAAATAAACAATAATATAAAATGTACGTAAAATGTTAAAATGGTCAAGAAAAATGATTAAAAATGCGGATTAAAAATTAAAAATTCTATCATATAAAATGTTCGTTTAACATAGTCCTAAGAGTTAAATAATCTCCAGCATCTCTAATATGTTTGGGTAGATCATTATATATCTTAGCTGCAAAGAAGCGAAAAGATTGTCTAGCAAATTCTAACTTTACTTTTGGCAACTTAAGCATTATATTACTATTTCTCGTTTATACGTATGTTCATTTAATTCAAAATATCCCTGAAAATTTTTACACACGTCATTGTCCAAACATTTTCTTACTATCATACATGCATTTCGCTTCATTAAATTATATAACGGTGAAATATAGACATCATTTCCGATGATCTCACGAGCACGACGTTCAATAGAATTAAGCTTATCAATTCGAGTCTTGGTTAATTGTAATTTCACCATTCCACGGTACGTAATAATAGGGACGATCATCATTTCATAAATCTTAGCAGTCGCAGCAGATGTAAGATTCTCACGTAGCCTAGATAGTAACCGAAGACGATTGCTGGCTGTCATATATGCAGTGTCAAAATTATCACCGAAGCTCAAGCATGGATCAAGCTTATATCCGAGATATCTATAAGATCTGGTTGTAATTATATTCTGCCACTTGTACTTAACACTAATTTCACGAGGTTGCTTCGACAATCTTTTTCCTGTACCGAATATCATCACTTCAGTTTTTCCTGCTTTTAGATTCATTATCAATCCATTGTCCTTTGATAAAGTATTTTCAATGACAATGACTTCAACATTTTTCTCGGAGCAATAGATGACCGTATCATCCGCGTACTTTATAACACTAGAATGGATTGGTATATCAGCCAGATCGTTATAAAAAAAGTAAAAACAACAGAGGCACCAATATTGAGCCCTGCGGTACTCCTTAAAAAATGGGTTGACTTGCTGATCTATTGGAACCTAACTGAACGTATTGGCTACGACCAAACAAGTAATCTGTAAACCACGCCAGCTCCCTATGCTGAACACCATAAGCCATTAACTTGTTCAAAACAACACTATGACTAATCGTATCAAAAGCCTTGCTGAGATTTAAAGATAGCCCCAACAAGTTTACCCTGATCCACTTCACTCCTTATATCATCTTTAAATTGAATAGTTGCTAAGCTTGTAGAACGCCTTGACCGGTAGCCATATTGACAATTCGTTAAAAGCTCTTCTTCTTCCAAAAACAGCCTTCTCTATAATAGCTTTGACAAAGCTGGTAACACAGATATTGGCCTGAAATTTTCAGGCTGATCATGATTTCCAGACTTATATAAAGGTATAACCTTTGCACATTAATTTCCATACATCAGGTACTATTCCTGTTTTTATCGATAGATTTAAAATATAACACAAAGGAGATGATATATATTCACGAACATCTTTTAACATACCCGAGGGTAATTCATCGACTCCGACACTTTTGTTTCCCTTAAAATGTCTCAGTTCACTCTAAATGAACACTCTCGATATGCCTTTTCCGACAACATTCGCAAAATATGTACTAAACATATTTGGCTTGTTTTTATCCTCATTTAAGCTTACAGGCATAGATTTAGTTTTTGTTGGGAAAACGTCTTTAACTGTTTTCCCAAAACTGTTTGGGCTTGTCGCATTCTCAATTTCTCTAACACATTTTTGTAATATTCGCTCTTTGCAAATCTTAGCTTATTGGTACACTTATTTCGCAACTTCTTGTGCTCTTCCTTATTTGTCTTTCGGACATTTACACCTAAAATAGGCTGTTTTTAGCCCTTTTTAGGTCAAAATTTCCGACAAATTGTCAATTTTCCGATAAAGTGGGGGGGGGGCGACCGTTCTCCCACCCCACCGAAATTTCCGCCACTGTTGATGAAATATCTTTAGGCCTTTAACTTTCATAAAACTATCAAGGTCACCTTGAGATGGCCCAGGGCATGACTTTATGTCTCCCCATACCAACAGCAAAAGCATAAACATGGTTTTCCGATCCGGTTGGCAAACCACACGACCATAGCTCTGTTTATAACCCCAAATCACCGAGAAAGTGAATGTACCGTTGTTTCGTTGTACCGATATCATTTTGCAATAGAGTCACACTCACACCATGTGGTTGAATAAATTCTCTTTTACGAACGAATAAACTCAAAATAGCGATCACAATTATACAAGAAATGGACGTTAAAATATATCCCTATATGCCATCTTGATCATCACGTCTGATGATAGTAGCAGCTACCCCTGCTAACTGCTGAATGCAGCAATACGTAAATATAATCTCGTTAAAAAACATAAGAAATGTGACAGGATGGTATTATCATGCAGCCAGGGGCCGAAATGAGGAGGTTTAAAAGATGTAGTTTATGTTGTTGTGAGAGATGGAACCCGAATGTATTTAAGAAACGTATTCGACTTCGAACGGCCCAGCACACGAATCTGTACATCAGACAAGCCCTGCTTGATGCTGCGCCGGCCAATTCTAAACTGTGAGATTTGTAAACTGTAGGATTTAGATTACAAAATTTTAAACAATCATTGAGATTGGAAATAAATATATTCCTCGGCACTGTTTCTCCCGCAGGAATAATGAAAACAAGCCCAGAAGAATTGTCTCGATGCAGGGCTAAATACCTGGACAAAAGTTGTAAAGGGCAAGATGATATATGACCATGGAAAACTTAACGGGCGCTAGTGGTTGCATGTAATTGTGTTTATAGTCGGTACAGATTAATTTAAAACCAACTACTTCACCGTCTCTTAAGAGTTTGGTGAGCTGGTTTAAAGTTCAGTGGAATAGCTTTGCCATGTTGAGGTTATCTTGCCTATACGTAGAAAGGCGAAGAATGCCAGACCACCAGGGCCTCCCTTGTGCCCCCTCAGGAATTTGCCATTCCGAGATCCTAAGTTTCAAGGATATTTTAAATGTTCAAGATAAAGGGACGTAATCCAGCGGATTGTCAAATCAAATTTCTAAAGGAGCACATGACTCCACAGATCTTTCACGATGGAAAATCACTAGTACCCCATTTTGCAATGTTACAATTTGCTCCGGGGCCCTAAACGTCTTTGGGTGACCTGCCAATAGGGCGGCACCTCTTGTTTATGTGAGAAAAATCAACCCTCTTGCTAGGGCTGGCTCGCTTCCGCACACAGCATTAAATACGGCTGATCCATGCAACTCGTCTATTTTCTTACGTAGTCCAAAATCACACGAAATACCGCGTGCCTCAGAAATAGTAAACAAATATTTTGGTCACAAAGTCCCTTTTAGGAAAATGCCCCACGCGGGAAAATCCTTAAAAAGGCCCTGCAGACCACACATTTCCTTAAATTGGCATTATTATTATTATTATTCAATTCGTCACAAATGTTCACAAAAGGCAATGATTTACATAACATATCACAAGACAACCTACGTGACTGGGATGTTGAACAGGACTTTCGTCCCAATTAATACCTCACCCCTTATAGTTTATATAACTAGGCTCTTTCTCGGTGTAAGGACGAACGAAGGTCAAACAGGCATTGGTCATATGGAGTGGCAATACAGTGTATATATTTAATCTACAACTAGAAATACATGCATGCAGAATCCCCTCGCCATTTGAACCAAACAATTTACTCCCCAAAAGTTATTGTAACATGAAGTACTGTGTCGACGAATATGTAACCATGGTAACACGCAACATTGTATATTTTTTATATTTTAATTTGTACAAAATATTATTTTGTTTTTAACTATAAAATTATCAAGTGCCCAACTATATAAAGTGGGTATATGCTATTATGTACTCTTTTAGCTTTGATTTACTGTAACATTCAACCTTAGACGTTCACAAAACGTTTCGAAATTTTCAAAAAACTTCAACTGCTTTTCGAGGAGTATTTTTCTACTTCGCACTTGAGATTTAATATTTCTTTTATTTTTCTATAACATATTTGAATCAATACTTAAATCAACTCTTAAAGATCAATCAATGTTGTATTGACCACACAGAATGATCTACACATTTTCAAATTCACAAACTATACTGCATGCTATGTTAAAAAATCGGTAAAGCATGAAAGCAAGCATGCAAAAAAACAGCAAAATAGACACTTGCCTGTTTAAAACGCTCCTTTTTTGGTCTTTCGACTGTTTTTCCTCTTGTTAATTTTTCCTCTTGTTTTGTAGAGTTAACATGTAAGCTTACTTACATAGAGACTTACTTATAAAATGAGTGCAAAACTATTTTTGAAAAAAGTTTGCAAAATGGAAGTCTTCTCTCGGCTTGAACTTGCGCATGCGCATAACTTACGAAAAGGTCGAGTCCCGTCCAGTGAACTCCATAAATTTCTAATATCTGGAACGATAACATTCAATCATTCAGGCGGAAAAAAGTGAAGCCTAAATCCCAGTCCTTTTACGCGGTCCGTACGTCAGTTTCAGTCCCTCAAAAGTCAATTTCACGCGGTCCGTACGTCAGTTTCAGTCCCCCACAACTTATTTACTGCGCGGTCCGTACGTAAACTCTATTTTTGTGTTATTTTTTGGAAAAAAAACAACAGTTTTTTTGCAAATCGAAGTAGTTTCTACTTTGTAACTGGCTAAAAAAGATTACAGAAGGAAAACTAGGAGGAAAACATATCTTTGTCACTGAGTGACTGAAGTAAGTTAGTTTTCTCAGTGTTTTTGTTCAAACAGCGAAAATATTTTGTTTTTTGTCAGTCGTATAAGCCGTATAAGCTAGTTTGTGCAAAAAGTTTATGAAAGCCATAAAAATATGGGATAAAATAAGTTATCGTGCAGGTTTTAGCAGCTTTTCAAGTTTTTTTTCTATTTTCGTAACTTATTTTGAACTTTGGCCGTTGTGAAATCAATCACGTTTGATGGCGTAAGCACTGTTATTTTGGCTTCACTTTTCACCGCCTGTTATCGTTCCAGGTAACCAAATTGAGTTCACTGGTCCCGTCCCGTCCCGTCCATGACAAAACAAAATGGCGGACGACTTTGCATTCCACAATGTTTTCACATACCCTGGTGTAAATCTCCGAGCGGAATTAGTACCCTCGCACGGCGCTTCGCGCCGGCTCGGGGAAAATACCATAATTGGCATATAGGATAGCAGTGGCGTAGGAAGCGGGGGGACCGGGGCCTCCCCAATATTATGAGGGGGGGGGCTAAAAAATCAAATAATTTTCATGAAAATGATGGAAACAGCTTAGTTCCCTGAACAAGCTTACTAAAAGAGGTAGATAAGACTCTGAAACGGCCGTTTCCGGCGATCTGGGGCATCAAATTTTAAACATTTTTAACTCGGCGCCAACCATGGTGGCGCCTCGTGAGCTTGGACCCCCCCATTATTGAATACGTTCCTACGCCCCTGTAGGATAGCTTACATACATAAAACTACACATACGTAATTAATTACATTACTTCATACTTAAAACTACAAGAGTTATTATAACATTTCATATCCTGTTAGTATGTCAAAGCAGTATTTTGCAACTAAAGACATTGTTTTGTCTTGCATGGATAGAACATATTTAAATATATCTTGATAAGCGAATGAAGAAAAAGAATTATTTATATTACAAAGATCAGCAATAAAATTTGTTCTGCATGAGATCGACGAGCTTTGTATTACTACATGACATTAGGTAATGTTGTTCATTCCCAATCTCATTTAGATCACAATGTTTACATAATCTATCATTGTATGAAACATTGTTATATCGGTAATTTATGTGCTGAAATTCTTCAGTAATTTTGTAACAGCTTGACGGTGTTTAAAATTATTGACTGAAGAGAGATATTCTTCAATTTAATTTTCCAATATTTCCACCTTGTTGAATCTGTTCTTTCCAGTAATCAGTAAAACATTTATGTAGTTTACTCTTCAAATAATGGCAAAAATTTCCCTGCATATCCGATGGTATTGCGAAATTTTCAAAGTTTTTAACTTCTACGTCACATAGTTAAGTTGTAGCAAATATTTTGCAAATGAAATTGGTTGTGAATAAAATTGCATACATACTCTTGCCGCTTGACCAGCAAGAGTATCTCTGAACGGTGTACTTTTGATGCGTAACCAATATTATTTTTATTATAAAGGTAGCTATATGTATAATTAAGGGTACCTTTCCTATTTCTGCTAGAACTGCTAGATTTGTAGATTTTGAGTGAACCCCTAAATTTTTTTTGCAAAATATTAGGTGAAATTTTTCTACGTCATTCGTTATTTTGAAGATTTTTGTTTTAAACATCTCGAAAGAGTTTATTCTACCCAGTAAGTATAAGGACCCCAAACCTCACAGCCATATAGTAGAATTGGTACTACCATTGCTGTGAAAAGTTTTAATAGTGTTTTGATTGGTACATTTTCAAAGTTGGAAAGACATTTGAATAACTTATTATATATGCACACAGTGCTTTACCTTTTAAGACTTTCTGGGTTCGTACAGTGTGAAGCAGCCATATAATTATAAGTAAGCGGTTAAGGATTGGGAGTGTTATGGGTAACCGACTGTCTAAGCGAAAGCCAAGTTTTCCATAGCCTTTTAGCATTTGAATAATGAAAGACCTTAGTAGGGTCAACCAAGTTCAACAGTTTATATGAATACCCGAGGGCTAAAAGATATGTATTGACAGTTGCGGGGGCATAATGCCGATCAAACATATATGCGACGAAAAGTGCCAAAGTGTGAGGTGAAATAAGCAATGTATGAAATTGTATCGGAAATATGTAAATAGAATTGATCAATAAGTTTCCAAGCGCGCTTATAAGTAGGGATCGAAGATCGCTGCAGGCTTGATTGTGTCAGGATGGAAAAGATGTTTCCCAATTTTGTGGCAACAGAGCTGGAGGAATGTCTGTTGCGCAATAATTCATCGAGGCTGGTGCTCCGCACTTGAAGGTTTGAACCTGAACGCAAGTGGTCAGCTAAACGATTATACGTCATTGGTATATGTTTAACTTTAAACAAGATATTGTGTTGCAAGCATACAAGACAAGTTTTCGAACAAAAATGCGGAGCAAAATGCATCAAAATTTTGTCTTTGCATCATTATCGGTGAAAAATAAGACACTGTGGTTCGCCATCTTATGACCCCATAAGCAGAGACTGAGTACAATTGGGTAGAATTGTAAAATCGCAATGTCATGTGATATCGGCATTCACCACAGACCATGGCAATATTCTGAGCCGAATATTGCGCCGAAAACCAATTCAACCCGTAGCATCCGTAAACAAGTTTAAGTTGCTGGGAATATGCCCAGCGTTCATCGATGAGAAACGACCGGCTATTATATATTGCTAGAAAAGATAGCCAAACACTTAAATCCTCTTTAGTCCTGGGCTATCTGTAAAACAAGGAACGGGGAATCGAGGAACGGAACGAGGAATGGAATTGAGGAATTGTAAAAGCCGGAATCTGTAAAACCCGGAATCTGTAAAAGCCGGAATCTGTAAAACCCGGAATCTGTAAAACCCGGAATCTGTAAAACCCGGAACTGTAATCTATTCTACACGCTTTTACAGATTCCGGCTTTTACAGTTCCGGGTGTTACAGATTCCTGGTTTTACAGATTCCGGCTTTACAGTTCCTCAATTCCATTCCTCGTTCCGTTCTTCGATTCCCCATTCCTTGTTTTACAGTAGCCTTACAGATAGGCCACTTGAATGGCTACCAATTAAAGCGCACTTGTTATACAGAGATACACTATTAATGTTTAAATGTATAAATGGCCAAGCTCCTTCGTATCTCTGTGATAAATTCAAACAAAGAGATCAAGTTCACGATCGTAATACAAGAACTGAATGAAGATTTAGATATCCCAAAGTTTCGGACTTGTACTGGACAAATAACTTTTAAGTATAGAGGTACAAAATTATGGAACGAACTTGATAAAGAGATAAAATCAATAACTAATCTAAACAGTTTTAAAATAAAACTTAAGACTGATCTAATGAAAAAGCATTGATAGTGAATTTTTTCATGCTTTAATTGAACCACATAAAGATACAGTTTGTTTTTAGAATTTTTTTATAAATATAATAATATTATATTATATTATAAATTAGATTTTCTTACATTTATACCTGTAAATTGTCATTGAAAAACCCATTTGGGAATGTCAAATAAGTATAATAATAATAATAATAATAATAATAATAATTAAAGATTGAATTTCCTTTAATGCGATTTTCTTAAGCTGTCGTGAAAGTCAGTGATAAAATCGACACACTCACGCAATTATCTAAAGGTAAACGCGCCTCAAGTTTGATTGATCGTATCTAACTCAATGCCCGCAAAACACAGCGTGGTCGAAGGACCATGACCAACCATGTTTTTTTCCGGGGCCATGGGTAACCCGATGAAAGCCCAAAAATCGAGAAAACGCTTTAACTGAGTCACGCAGGAGTCATAAGACGGCGATATAAGCAGAAAGTCGTAACGCAAATGTATAACAGATTCTATATATTAAGTTTTTGTAGAGCAATCCACTGAATGACCGTACTAAAAGTTTCAAATATTTTGCACGAGCTCGCCGGCCCCTTAGGAAGACAGCGATCATAATAATACATGCCGTGCCAAGTAAATAGTGGTCTTCTAGCCGAATAGGAATAATGCGAAACCCATTTTTTATATTTGTTTTGACGGGAAAACAGCCTTTCCCAGCGAATGTTATTAAACGAATTGCATCAGCCACGGTGGCGTAATGCACACTAGTATCTTCAGGGCAATGCCGTCATTGCCTAAGGTCCCCGTGCATGGAAAAGATAAATGATGAATCAAACGGAATTCGCCAGGAGACATAGCGTGAAAAGGCCCAGCAATTCTGCCAAGCGGCTAATTCTTTAGAAAGTTTTTGATCGCCCACGCTTTGGTTTGCTAAGGTATAAGGCAAATTTTACCTTCGTTTGGATTAATTAAACCAGGAAAATCGAAAGAAAAACCATGAGTAAAACCTGAAACTTGTAAGTGTTTCGCTATCTTCAGGATTATTATAACATTATAAGGATGAATTAAGACAATTTATTATACAACTGTGTTAAAAAGTGTCCAAATAACGCTAAAAACGAGTACAAATATACAGCGATATTTGGATACTTGGTTATTTGTATAGTAGAAAACCGGTTTGACCGGTTTTTCTTCTCAATAAAATATACTTTATAAAGCAGTTGTATAATAAATAACTAATTAGATGTTTGGTATGTAATATCGCTGTACATTTTACTCGTTGTTTGTATTTTGACTCGCCCTGCGGGCTCGTCAAAATACGACACAACTCGTAAAAATATACAGCGATACTACATACCAAAACATCTAATAAGATATATATATTTGTATTGGGGTTGGGAGCGGCAATGTTCTTGTTAGTAGAGAGTCCGGTTGACGTGAGTTACGAATAGCATGCAGACGTTGAAAAGCGACCATTTGTGTGTGTTATATCTATGTCAAGAAATGGCAGAGAAGAGTAGTTTTAATTTAATCAATTAATGAATCAAATAAAACAATGCTGACATTCTTAGCTTGATCAGTGTTGAGGTCACGCAAAACATAATTATGTACCCTCACACACAATTGAACAATCATAAGTCCTTAATAGCGTCATGTGCCTGTCCGATATTGAACAGTATCTGCCGGATGAGGTTAACCATGATATTTATTATACAACTGTGTTAAAAAGTGTCCAAATAACGCTAAAAACGAGTACAAATATACAGCGATATTTGGATACTTGGTTATTTGTATAGTAGAAAACCGGTTTGACCGGTTTTCTTCTCAATAAAAATACTTTATAAAGCAGTTGTATGATAAAAATCTTATTAGATGTTTTGGTATGTAGTATCGCTATACATTTTTACTCGTTGTTTGTATTTTGACTCGCCCTGCCGGCTCGTCAAAATACGGCACAACTCGTAAAAATATATGGCGATACTACATACCAAAACATCTAATAAGATAAATATATTAATTATCCTCCCGCCCATTCTTAAGGGAGTGCCCTAATAATATAGATGAATCAAAACGGCAATAGTACAACATCATATGTGTCATACAACGCAATGTGTAAATTTAGGAAATCTAGATATAATGCATGTGGCGGATATAATGTAGTATTTTTCCAAATTCCAAAACGATGTGATTAATGTAAAAGCAATTTATTCTACGATTTTCGGCCTTCCAGATCATTCTGCCTTGCAGAAATGGCATGCATAATATGTCTAGTTGAAGACCGTCACCTTGCGGCTTCCGTTGAACTTAAGACAGAGGGCAGACTTTCGCGTTCAAAGTAAAATATTTACTCAAAGCTGTGTTGCTACAATATGTAAATATGGCTTACTTAAAAGCCTGGTTCACACAAGCGAATTTTGTCGGCGATTATTCTCCTCCGTTGATGCATGCGAATGAGTCGACTCACGAACAACAAAGTGTGTGACTATTATGGGATCGGTTTTACTACAAAGGCATACGTTGATATGTAGTTAAATATATAGTCTAGTAGTATAGCATTTGATGTAAAGTATTTAGGCCTTTCTAGTTTTGCAATGTAGTCATGTAAATAATCACGCAATTCAGTACGTAGCTGTAATGTGATATATTCTAATTAAACTATTTATTTATCCATCTATCAGTCAGGAAGAGAAAAGTCGCCCACAAAATCGCTAGTGTGAACCAGGCTTTATAGTATATATATGAAACCTATGGTATTTTGTAAACAATTTTAAAAATACACTCTGGGATTGATTATATAGATTGGAAACAAGTAATACACTGGGTAGAATAATCTTAACTAATTATCATTAACTAAATATAATTCGATAAAAAACGCGAGATTAGAAATGTTGTTCAATCAGTCTAAAAGGGTCCAAATGGCTGAGTCTAAAATTAATAAGTACGATCGCTTTCTATCTTGGTATGAACTTAAGTATGATTTGTGGATCTGCTTTCATTAACCCTCCCTTTAGAACCAGATTAACCTCAGTTTCTCCTGGGTACTCTAAACGGTAGGTAAGTAACATCTTGCTTACCAATGTGTAGATCATCGACTCAGCCACTCTCCGACCTATACACATTCTCACTCCAAAACCGAATGGTAATGAACTGAACGGGGTAGGCTTCTGCTTCTTACCCGTTTCAATATCACGTAGCCATCGCTCTGGTACAAACTGCTTTGCGCCTTCACCAAAATATCGCTCATCAACCGACGGCAAATTACTATGAAAAAATACATTTACACCCGCTGGGATATGATATCCATGGAGCTCAATGTCCTCATTGAATACCCGAGTAATCACCGCAATGACAGGGTACATGCGTTGCGACTCCTTCAGAGCTGCTTTGAGATATGATGGGATCTTGCTTGCGGATATTTCCTCGTCAGGACCAAGAACAGATAACAGTTCCTGGTAGAGTTTCTCCTGGACGTCCTGATGACGGGCCAGTAAGTAAAGAAGCCAAAGACATGTCGTACTGGTGGTATCAGCACCAGCTGCCATTAATCCAGTGATGAACGACATACTCTCCTGTGTAAGTTTTCCGTTGGCAGAAAGATATTCAAACAAAGACTGTTTCTTACTGCTGTCGTTCTCTGCTTGCTCCTGCTTCGTCACCAATTCCCTATCAAGAATTTCCATACATGTCGCGTTCATTGTAATTAAGCTTTTTTTCAACGTATAATACGCTGGAGTCGGGATATATTTGTAAAATGGACCATAGCGAAGTATTTCGAAAATACTACTCATCATTCCGAGGGCGGCATCGACAAACATGGCTGCTGCAGGATCTGGCGGATGGTTGTAGAAACCAAGACGACGATTGAACAAGAACGAAGAGGTTGACTCAACACTCCAATATGATAATTCATCTTCAATGTTGTTTATGGTCCCATCAGCATTCCTAAGAAGGCCCAATCGCTCCACGAAGTCACTCGCTACAGTATTCAATATGGGCAATTGTTCATTGACGTCTTTTGGACGCAATAATTTGGGCGATAGCAGCGACCTATCTGGATGCCATTTCTCATAATCGTTTGATCCCAGGCTAAGACCTTTACCGTGTTCGAGTTCGTCGATGATCTCATTCACGGCTTCGAAGCCAGGTCGCATCTGAAATTTTTTCTCAGTGTTTAAAACTTTCGTCATGGCATCCACATCTGAAATGTTCACAATTCGCATGTCCAGTATTTGCTCACTGTATATTGGACCAAATTTTTGGAAACGTTTTGTTATGACTTCAAAATGCGAGTCCTTGCCAATCGCATACCCCAAGATATTTCGAATGGTTCCTTTAGGGCCAGGCATTGCCGAGAACGGTAGCACTTTGCTGTCCTTTGACGACACCGCCACGGTGGATGAACTACGTGCCATCATATTTGCCAGGGACCAAGATGATCTGAGAAGCCGTTGAGAGTAAAGAAAACTTGGGAAGGAACAAGATAGCCACGCCATTGGTAATCTGGGAGAAAGCTCCGGTCTTGTTCAGAGATTTTAAACTACTTGTACGCAATATATATGCAACAAATACAGACTGTTGATTACGAATGCAGCATTCTTTCTGGTTAAGTAATGACTTGTCGTTGTATTTCAACAATTTGACCTTGAGCGATGATATAAGTGGACCAATCAGGGCGTTTATATAAGCCGCCTGATTTGATCTTTTGGACGTGTAAACAATGTGTACAAGTACGTACTAGCTAAGTTCTAGATCCTCAAATGGTGGCTGTGTGAGCGAACGATTTTGTTTAGAAAATAAAATGACAATGACGGCAGAAGCTAGATAAATAGTTCTTTTTCTAACCCACGGCAGATTGACGACAATAACGTCACATGGCATTTTCTTCGTGTAAATCGATATTTAGCTCAAGCTCTATATTTTTCTTTTGCACTTTTAATATATACGTACTTTTATTGTAAATAATAGCTCATCTTCACATCTTGTAAATTATCAGAACCGGTGACACTATAATGCAAAGACATTAAACTAGGGGTCTAAATCTAAAAGCCTGTTCAAGGTTTGAATAAACTCCTAGCCCGAAATTTCTATTTTTGTTCTTGTGACATGGGCGAAATAATTAAATAGGAGAAAATATAAATGTAAAATTTATGTTGTTGTATCTCAACGGGCAGCTATTTAGTAGATCAATTCAAGTGCTTTAAAACAAATTGTTTGTAGCTCTCTCCTCCACAGAGGCTCGAATATTTATGAAGATAAATATAGCGCAATTACATGTAATATAAAGCGCTCGTAAACAATGATAAATATATGTCAAAAATCCTCTGCGGAGGAGAGAGTGTATGTAGTGTTTGCTCAATAGTTTGTGATCAAAAACTAGTACCCAGGATCTATGGTCGGGTGGACAACGAAAAATGAGATCCGGGAATCACCGAAGGGCAAACCTAGAGTTGCTGGGCAGAGGTGCCCCAGCAACTAATAAAATTATATTCAAGTTTGAAAGTACCCGTAGCCCCGTGTTGCTCGAATGAGATCGGTTTCTCCCATGTTGTTGTTTATTCCTAGCCCAAGGATGTTTGAGTTTTAGGTTGACTTCTGTGAAATGTCCAAGTATGGTCTAAATATATTTGCTTCATATTTTGTGCGATTATCAGTTACCTCCGCCGGGAAGTTATGCTTTCACCTTAGTGTATGTGTGTGTTTCCTGTGAGCACAATTTGACCACACGTGCGAATTAGGCCAGTGCGTCAATACTTATGCCAAATACAGCGCTCATTGGGTTTTTGAAAATGCCTGTAAAGAAGCGCCAATAATTGCAAATGAATGCCCTTTACTGTGGATGGGTGATTTACTCCCAATCGAGATGAGAATCAGCAACCGAGTAACAAATCTATTACAGCAAAGCGCCTAGGGACTGAGAATATAATTGCTAATGGATTCTCTACTAGAGCAACGCCCAGACAATGGAATAATTTTTTAAACAAAGGCTTATGAATGGATGGGTACTTTACCCCTAATCGAGATGTTCACACAACAATCGTGTAACAAATCTATTACAACCAAGCCCCTAGGGACTGAGAACATAATTGCTAATGACGCCCTCTACTAGAGCAATGCCCAGACAATGGAATAAATTCTGAAACAAAGGCTCATGAATGGACGGGTAGTTTACCCTTAATCGAGTTATTTACGCAGCAACCCTGTAATGATTCCTTCATACCCAAGCCCTTTGGGACTGAAAACACAAATAATCATAAGACTTTAAAAACAGGATATTATGGGGCTGCACTATCGTCGCCTCCGAATAAACGCCCGAATAGAACCCATTTACATCGTCCTCCTTTTCCGAAGCGACGTCGGAAGAAACGTTTGTTACGGCAGACGTTCCGTCCTTTGAATATGAAGGAATGGCAAGATTATCTCGACCTTGTAACTCGAACAACGAGAGGCTATTAGCAACTAGATCATGTCCTGCGATTACAAGTAACACGTAGAACAGAATCAATCCCGGTGCAAATTACACCTCGTATAGGCCATTATGTGGGGAGACGAAGTCGTAATTTCGACGCCCTTACACCAATTCCACGCATTTTTGAGAATAATACCCAAAAACACCCAATACTATACAACTACTTTATGGTTTCCGTGTTTGGATGGCCTGATCCAAACACGCGGGAATGTTGCGAGAGTTAAGAAAAGCGCGCGAGTGTTGCTTAACTCGAGCAACATTCCCAAGTGTTTGGATCAGGCTATCCAAACACGGAAACCATAAAGTAATTGTTTTATAAAATAACAACAACACGATAGTCTTCCGTGTTTGGATGACCTGATCCAAACACGGGTTTCGACTTAATCAGAGAACGCGTTATATACATATTATCCCCGAGCCGGCGCGAAGCGCCGTGCGAAGGTACTAATTCCGCTCGGATATTTACACCCGGGTATGTGAAAACATTGTGGAATGCAAATTAGTCGTCCACTATTTTTTTTTGTCATGGACGGTTTTTTAAGTCATGCGCATGCGCGAGTTAAAGCCGAGAGAAAACTGGTAACTAGCTACATCATGATTGGCTAAGACAACGATTTTGTTTTTATATGCAAACGTCAGAAAAATAACTGCCATTTTGGCATTTTATTTTTGGCATTTAATTTATAATGCATTTATATGAAAACTTTTTTCAAAATTGTACCACAGAATAAGAATGTGTAACTTCATAGGGCTTTCGTGTCCTCAAATTTTCCAAAATGTACACGTCATGCACACACATCGTGCTTGCTTATAAGATGGCGACGTTTGATAGCGTCAGCACGAACAACTTTTCTATCAGTGTTTTGCATTTTCTCGCGGCCTTTTCTGCCATTTTAGTAGTTTGCCGTTTAACTAATTGACATACATTGCAAGGCCAATGGTTTTTTTCATTTCCGCAAATGTCAAGGCATGAGGTCAAAGGGCATGGAAGCAATGACGTAGTAACAAATGACGAATTACACGTCATACACACGCCATCACAACTTGCTAGTAAGATGGCGACCGCGGGACGAGTTTTTTGCAGAAGATAGACATCTGTTTAAGAATTAAAAAACGAGTCGCGTGCCGTTATCACAGAATACCACACAGAAGGTCATCTCCAGATTGTTTTTGCGTAAGCGCTATTCGTCACTCAGCAAGTGCCCTAAATAGAAGCAGTCACCCCCCTGGACATATAGCCATTTTGAATGTTTCCAGGGGGGTGACTACTTCTGTTTAGGGCACTTGCTGAGTGACGAATCATGACGAATAGCGCTTACGCAAAAGCAATAAGAGATGACCTTCTGTGTAGTATTCTGTGCCGTTATGGTGTAATAATGCACGAGGGGTGAATGTTGGGAGAATACGAGAGAAGCTTGTAAAACACGAGGCGTAGCCGAGTGTTTTACACGCTTCTCGAGTATTCTCCCAACATTCCCCCGAGTGCATTATTACACCATAACGGCACAAGACGAGTTTTTTAATTCTTTTATATTATACGTGGTATATAAGCACAGTAAACAATTTTGTTTTAAGATCAATATTGATATTCTCCTAACATGTAATCACTGACGTCACTCGCAAGCTTTTTTTAAAATGTTTTCATTGCTTGGCAACAACTACAAGCTTGAATTCTGGCCGGCGAAGGAGCGAAAAACTTGCAACTCAACAAAAATTAGGGATTAAAAAGGCACAAAAACTGTTGAAATTTTTTCAAATATAGTGCACAATGATAGACAGATTGGTTTTCGTTGTTCTGCTTCACTATTGTCCTGGATTCGTATAAAAGCGAAGGGTTTTTCCGTTTTTGTCAAGCTGCTTTGATGACATTGGCTGTCAAGTTGATTTTTCATCTTGAACCAAATATATCAGGCAGTTTTTGTTTGAAGGTACTGTTTGAATATTTTTTGTGTTTTTTGCTAGTTCAGTGGTTGGTGGTTAAAAATTTTCTCAGACAAACTGTCAAGAAATGCATAAACATGTCGTATTTGTGTAGGTTTTTGTCGTTGCATCTTGACAGCTTAAAAACTGTACACATATTGTTTATATCTAAATCAATGCCAAAATGGTTAATTTTAATTTTTTGCACCTAGAACTGTGGATAAATTTGGTTTGGTTTGTGTTTAAAAACAGTTTTTGTACCTTTATATGTCAAAATAGTACAGATTTTCGCGTTTCTTGTCGCCGTTGAATGCCAACTTTCAAGCAAAAAAGTATATTTCAAACTCAGAAACAGCTACGAATCTTTATTCGCCGTTTATGTTCCGTTGTTATTTGTTGGCTGGCTTTTTTCCATCTCGTTTAGGTCTATTTTTTCTTGCTTTTTGACAGACTTTGGATTTAAAACTATTATAATTTTGTTCATATTGTATTGACAATTCCGAGGAAAATTTAACAAGCGGGGACGAAGTGAGCAGTGCTCTCACAACTGAATTTAAGAATTCCTTAGATTGCGCAAAAAATTTCCCCAGATATCCGTAAAATTCCTTAGATGAACGTAGCATGGTAACATGAAGTATTTCATTAATATTACGTCATTTGCGTGGAAAATAAATTATTAAATTTTGAACATTTTAAATTAATGATATGTAAAATTGTAAATATGTGATAAACATGAGCGATTTTAATCCCGAAGAGTCCGAATCAGAGTCAGATCACTCAGATGATGAAGGAACGTCTGAACAGTGTCAAAAGACTCAAAAAGCAAAAAAGTTATATACACAGCAATTCAGGCACCAGTGGCTGGAAGATCCAGGTTTTAATGATTGGTTGATACGTCCACGTCCAGGAGAAAATGTTTGCTCCTGTAAAGTGTGCAAGAAGTCAGTATCGTGTAGGAAGACTGCTCTTCAACGGCACAGTCAATCTGCACAACACACAAGGGCAATTCGATCAGAGACGGCGATAAGACAAAGGCAAGAAAACCTTGTTCAATACCTACGACGTCAAGAAGAAAGCACCACCTATAAAGACGCAACAGAGGCTCGAATATGTTCCTTTCTTGCACAGCATAACCTGCCGCTGGATTTGATCAGGAATTTGACGAGTTTGGTCAAGTCAGTCGCGCCTAAAAATGGGAAAGAAGTCGAAATACTCAAAGGAATCCATTTGTCAGCTACACGATGCACTAACATTATAAGGCAGGGTCTTGGGTTATATTTTCAAAAGGAGCTTCTGGAAATCTTACGAAAATCGTATTTCAGCATAATTCCAGATGAAACCACGGATGTTTCCACCGAAAAGCAACTAGGAATATGTGTAGTCTATTTTGATGAAAAAGATGTGAAGGTAGTCACCAGATTTTTCGACATGATAGCCGTCGTGGACTCAACTGCAAATGGGCTTTATCAAGCAATCAAAAACGCTTTTACTGAGAAAGCAATTCCTATGGAAAACATGATAGGATATTCTTCAGACACGACTAATGTCATGTTCGGCGAGCAACATAGTGTTGTCGCCCTCTTGAAGCAGGATGTCCCGCATGTTCTTGCAGTCAAATGCAGTTGCCACTTGATCCACTTATGTTCATCATATGCGTGCCAAAAGATGTCTACTTCACTTGAAGATCTGTGTAGAAATGTCTACTCGCATTTTAGTAGATCAAGTTTGAGGCAAAAGGAATACCAAGAGTTTCAGGAATTCGTGAAAGCTGAGCCTCACAAGTTATTAGGCCTAGCGCAAACCAGGTGGTTGTCCTTAGAATCGTGCGTCACAAGGATTCTAGAGCAATGGAGTGCCCTTCAACTCTACTTCACTTCCTTTGTTGCAGAGAAGAGAGATCCTTCGTATACTACAGAAACCATTCTTCGTGCCCTAAACAACAAGTATCTTAAAGCCCAACTAGAGTTTTTGAGCGCCCAACTGCATAGACTGAACGATTTCAACACGATGTTTCAAACATCCGGTCCTGTCCTGCATCACCTCCACGGCGAAGTTAATAGGCTGCTTAGGTCTATTTTGTCTGATTTCATGAAGTTGGATGTCGTTAGAAGTTGTGACCCATTTACTGTATCCATTGATGATCCAAGTCTAATGGTGCCTATTGATCACGTGTACCTAGGAATCCAAGCAACGGCAACACTATACGAGCTGATTGACGATGAACCAGAAGCTGCTGCGCAAATCTGTCAAGATATCAGGAAAACCTTTTTGGCGTTCATGTTGGAATTGGTAAGACAAATCAGGCAGCGTTTCAACCTTCAAGATTCTGCATACACCCTTCTCGAGTTTATGATACCGCAGAACGCTGTCAATTGCCACCCGCCTTCACTACTACAGGTATTTAATAAGTTCCCATACCTATCCAACGTCGCAGACAAAGCAGTTGTTGATGCCGAATGGAGAACGCAAGCACTTGAAGAATCAAACGAAATCGAGCCAAATGAATCATCATTGCAATTCTGGAAGAGAAGACTAGACGCACAAACTTTCGACGGACGAAAGAAATATTCCAGTTTGAAGAAAGTGATCGGCTGCATGATGTCGCTTCCTTCCTCTAATGCAGCGGTCGAAAGATTGTTTAGCGAGCTGAAGCTTGTAAAAACCACCACGCGAAACTCTTTGAAAAGAGAAAGTCTCGTTGGTCTTATACACACCAAAGACGGCCTCAATGTGCACTCCCTCTCAGCACATGATTTGGCGGTGAATAGAGAACTTTCTATCCATCTTAAAAACGTCAAAAGTAATGCAACTGATTCGCAGGCTAACGAACTAATCATGCAACAACTTTCAAATCCGTAACTGGCGGAAGGCTTGCGTTGCTTGTTAGTATATGTACATAAGTTAAGGATTCTAAATTGATATTATTATGGTTCTATTACTGTAAATAATTTCGTTGAACCTTGACAGTTGACACTGTGATATTGCTAGGCTGAAATGATAGCAATGTTAAATTGTTAATGTTAACTTCTTATAGTTTGTTCGTTTGCATTAAAATACTCAAAACATGTATAGGTGAATATTGAATAATTTCTGGAAACACCATGCATGTTTATTGGCACGTGGGTACTCGCAAGTCGCAAATCAAACATAAATATTGTATATACATGTGCATGAATCGACTGAATATGAGAATGTCTGTCACATGTAATCAAAATTATCATATTCAAACCCAGAATCAACACAAGGTAAACAAAATGTGCACAAAAACAGTCGAAAGATCAGTTCCATTCACTTCGACCACTATTTCAAAAAATTCCCCAAAAATTCCCCAAAAAATGTGATTCCCCAGATCTCTCCCCAAAATTCCGCAAATTTCCCCGTTTTGGGGAAATTTCCCCAAAAGTGAGAGCGCCGGAAGTGAGAAAAATAAAAACGCTGGCCGTGCTTTATTGCGTCATAAAGCACGCGCATTAGCCAATCAAATTGCTCGTTAGATACTACTTATAATATAATCATACTTAATCTGTGATTGTACTCTGGGGCCGGTTGTTCAAAAGCCGGTTAACGCTAACCCCGGGTTAAATTTTAATCTGCTGTTCTGGTTTGTATACTTCTGCATGTTTGTTTATTTCAAAACTTTATAAACAAAAATTTCTATCGCCCAGTACAAGCTTGATAGGAAAAAGTATTCATATTAATATAACCGATGTCGTGAAATTTGTATGAAAGTTACCACTAACCCAGGGCAGTGCCCAGGGTTAAGTTAACCGGCTTTTGAACAACCGGCTTTTGAACAACTGGAGTCTGGACATATTAATTCAGACAAATATTAAGTCTCCAAAACAAGAGAAGTGAAAATTTTTTAGAGGACTTTTATTCACTAAAGTCAATAAGAAAATAAAGCAGTCGAAAAGCCGAGAAAGGACAGAATTTTCGAGTTTTAAAGCGTTTTAAATTAAACGGTTAAGTGTTTATTTTGCATACTTGGTTTTGCAATTTGCCGTCAATTGGCATGCAACTATAGTTTGTGGTTTTGAAATTGCATAGTTCATCCTGTGTGGTCAATACAACATTGTTTTAGTGTTAATTCAAATGCGTTATATAGAAAAGAAAAACATATTTTATCTAAAAAACTTCATAGTGTAAAAATACTGTTCAAAAAACAGTTGAAGTTTTATGACAATTTTGAAACGTTTTGTACAGAAAATCAATGCCAAAAAAGAACAAAATAACATACCTACTTTATATAGTTGGGCAATTGGTAATTTTATTATTAAAAGTAAAAATATTATCACAGTTTGTACAGAAAATAAAATAAATATAGATTAAAAGGCAGTTTAGTTTTACAAACTTTTCGAAACGTTTTAGTGAACGGAAGGTTGCATTAAAACATTAATTTGAAGCTTATAGAATGCATAAGAACATACCTACCGCATATATATCATATTTCTATGGCTAAAACAACTAATATTTTAATTATTTTTGCAGCTTTTGTAAACTGTTTTATACTCCAGAAAAGAAATTTATATTATTAATCGAGTTGCCATGGCTACTGTGCTTCCTCTTCATGACACAAAATTTCCATTTTTTATTCTTTCAAAAATTCTCAACCCAAAATAGAAAAAGCTTAGTAACAGTAATGTTTTGGAATGTAGTGTCTGTCAATGTTCGGTGCATGGGGCGAGGGGTTACTGCAAGCATGTATTTCTAGTTTTATGGTAATATCTCAAATATGCGATAAAAATTGTATTCATGGTACTAATTCCGCTCGGATATTTACACCCGGGAATGTGAAAACATAGCGGAATGCAAAGTTGTCCGCCATTTTTTTGTCATGGACGGTTTTTTAAGTTATGCGCATGCGCGAGTTCAGACTTTTCAAAAATAGTTTTGCACTCATTTTATAATGCTCAGGACAAGTATTACAGATACTCACTATAAGAGTCAGGACATAATAAATAAAAATCAAAAAGTATATTGTAAAAGAAGATGAAGTATTTAGAGGACAAATCTACAAGAAAAACAGTCGAAAGACCGAAAAAGGAGCGTTTTAAACGGGTAAGTGTCTATAGCATACAGTATAGTTTGTGAATTTAAAAATGCGTAGATCATTCTGTGTGGTCAATATAACATTGATTATTTGATTGATCTTAAAAGTATTTTAGTATTGATTCAAAAACGTTATAGAAAAATAAAAAACATATTAAATCTCAAAAACTTCATTTCAAAAGCAAGTGCTGAAGTTTAAAAATACTGCTCGAAAAGCAGTTGAAGTTTTATAAAAATTTCGAAACGTTTTGTGAACGTCTAAGGTTGAATGTTACAGTATATCAAAGCTAAAAGAGTACATAATAGCATAACCACTTTATATAGTTGGGCAATTAATAATGATAATTTTATAATTAAAAGTACAAAATATCAATATTTTTTACAAATAAAAATAAAATAAATATACAGTGTTGCGTGTTACCATGGTTGCAGTGGTCGATTCAGTACTTCATGTTTCAATAACTTTTGGGGAGTAAATTGTTTGTTTCAAATGGGCGAGGGGATTCTGCATGCATGTATTTCTAGTCATAGTACTATAATAGTTTGGAATGAAAACTGGAAGGAAATGGGAAATTAATTTTGGATTAAGGATTTTGGGAGGATAAACAATGGAAATTTTGTTTCCAGGAGGAAGCACTGTAGTCATGGAAAGATGATCAATAAGATAAATTTCGCAGTACAAAACAGGGCACAAAACGGCAAAATTAATTAAAATATTAGTAGTTTTAACCATAGAATTCTGAAATATATCATATAGGAATGTTATTATACATTCTATTAGCTTCAAATTAATGTAAATGTGTACACAGTATTTGTAAACAGTAATTTTGAAAAATCTTTTCACTTTCCAGAGATTTCATTTTATATTCCATGTCTTGAAGAGCATCTTCACACTCTTGAACCTGAAATGAAATAAAGATGAACTTTCTGCATTTACTGAACTAAAAACGTTTCTTCTGTAGATTTAGATATTAATCAAGTTTGTAAAGAAATTGAACCTACTATGTTGTCAATATTGTGCATCTCGCTCGACAAAATATACCTTGTTGTTTTGTTGTATATTCTTCATTCTCAGTTCATTAACAACATTTTCTAATTCAACAATGGATTTACTCCTCGTCTCAACCTTGTGTGAGAGGCTCGATTTCATTTCTTCAGATGACAATTGCATTCTACGAATTTCGGCTTCCGCAGTACGAAACTGTGATAGCAATTAAGATGTAATAAAAAAATTCAATAAATATTGTAGCAATTGTTTGTAATTGTTGTACTATTGCACAAAAGTTTGAATGTGACGCGCCAGACGACGATATTCTATAAATTAGAAGTCATTTTACCTTCAAGTCTTACTCGACGTTATTTCTCAATTTTGAGTTCATTTCCCAATCCCTCTCGCAAAACCTTTATCTACAAATAATGTACAATGTGAAAAATATGTAATTTGTTAAACTTAGTATAGTAATGACGACTCGTTAGTCTATAAGCATTATTCCTTGTTTGTACTCTACCTCATTCGTCTTGCCTTCCTTCTCGTTCTTCAATCAATCAAATAAATTTAAAGAAGGTTAAAAATATTGTACATAGCCAATATACCTGGTAAGTCAAAAACCTATCTTCCCCAGGGCCCTCGCTATTTAAGTAAAAACTACAAGTTAAAATATTTACAACAAGTAACATAGAATAGAATATTACTAATTAGTAGTTAAAAAATAATTTCTTAAAAATTTCTTCTTAAAATCGTTTAGAGATGCACTCTCTAATGTTTGAACTTAATGTGTTCCATATCTTTACACTGCTATATCCAAATGTATCCATATATATTTGTTTATGCTTTCCTAAAGGTAAGTACAAGTCGTTTGCAGAACTTGATCTAGTTGTCCTTGTATGGACTTGTCTAACAAACGTAAACATATTTTTCATATACTCCGGACACAAATGATTAAGACTTTTGTAGACCAGAATGGCTTTACGATACTCAATACGATCCACGATGGGCTTCAGTGTCAAAAACATATCCTTACTAGGATAATGATTATCTGTGATATCTAAAATTACCCGGGCTGCTGTCTTTTGAGTTAAAATGATCTTCTTTACACGAAGTAAATCACCCCAAACAATAGAACAATAATCCATGTGTGGACGGATATGCGCATCAAAGAATAGTTTTCGTGTCTGTAGTGGTAAATATCGTTTTATTCTACGAAGTAAAGCTGTATTCCTATTTATTTTTAAACAATGGTGTTTATATGATCCTCCCATGACAAATTATGGTTTATAGTGACGCCAAGTAACGGTTTTGAAATAACATTTTCCAATGGTATATTATTAAAGATTACACACAGATCTTCATTTTGTGGTAAATGGAGCCGTTTTTGCCACGATGTTATGAGCATACACTTCGTTTTGTCTGTATTTGGCTTCATTTTGTTTTCATTACACCAAATTGAGACCTTATCCATAACTTCATTTAAGTTTTCATTGAGTTGGCTTACGGTTTTCGCAGATGTTGTGATGGTAGAGTCGTCCGCATACATATCAATATCTCCATGAGGAATAGTCAGTGGCAGGTCATTGATAAAGACAATAAAGAGCAAAGGGCCCAAAATAGATCCCTGAGGAACTCCTTTCGTCATGGGCAGCTTGGAAGATATTTTACCATTAACAGATGTACTTTGATATCTGTTTTGTAGATACGACGAAAACCAATTTAGAGAATTGGCACTGCATTTATACATCCGTAGCTTTTTTAGTAGAATGCTATGATCAATTAGATCAAAAGCTTTACGAAGATCTAATAAAACAACTCGTTCATATATCCTTCATTTATTGCTTTAGCCCACTTGTCAATCATATAGGTGACAGCCGTTTCACAGGAGAATAGATTTCGGAAACCAGATTGAGCTTTATGCAACAAGTTGTTGGACTGTAAAATTGTAGAATGAAATATGCATAGTCGCTCAAGCAATTTCGATAGTGTAGGTAATATTGAGATAGGTCTAAAAATTTTTCGATCCTGAACATTTCCTTGTTTATGGATTGGTATTACTTTAGCAACTTTCCAGTCATCTGGGAACGTAGAAGTGGTAATGGACAGATTTAAAATCCAGGCAACAGAAGGAGCTATAGCGGTCGCACCCAAACGTAATAACTTTGGGAGATTCCATCAAGTCCCATAGATTTTGCGTCATCCAATTTACCAAGCTCATCTATCACAAAATCAATAGACATCTTTGGAATATCAAATGTTAAGTTTAAATCAGTGTACTTATTTATGAAGTCCTCAAGCACATTACTAGTTTCGTTTCGAGAATCAGGAGGACTATCAGCAATGGCGTTTCCAATTTGTGCGAAGAATTCATTAAAACTATCACATATATCTTGTGGGTTGGAAAGCATTACATCGCCATCTTTCAGTGTTGTTGGAGAGATCTTCGATTTCTCAGGGGCGAGATCTCTAATGAGATTCCATAGCTTCTTACTATTACCAATATTACTTTCAATAAGTTGTTTGTAATACGTAGTTTTACCATTTCTCACAAGATTATTTGATTTATTTCTCCATAGTTTTCTATTTCGATCGTCGTTTAGTTTGGCAAATTTGTCCCTAATGTTCATAGCTTTTATCATTTCTTCTGTAAGCCAATCCGGTTGTTTAGGTTTCTTAACATGTCTTTCCTTTAGAGGTGCATGCATTTCTACTACTTCCAGGAAACGTTTTTCCCAACAGGCCAAGGCATCATTTGGATCCTCAAAAGATTCGCATACATTCCACTAAAGTTAGATCTTCAAGAAAAGCTGCTTGATTAAAATTCTTATATGATCTATATTTAATTGATGAGTGTTTATGTTTTAAGGTTGCTGAATTATGTGATCGAGAGTAACAAACCGGAGAATGATCGGAAATACTTATTGTTGCCACTTTAGTTGCTCTTACATGCTCTGGTCGATGCATGTGTTTGACGAATTTGTTATTCTAGTTGGAATCCTAATAAGTTGAGTGACGACTCGTTAGTCTATCAGCATTATTCCTTGTTTGTACTCTACCTCATTCGTCTTGCCTTCCTTCTCGTTCTTAATCGTATTCAATTGAAATGTTTCTGGATCGTTTCATTACATTCCGTTAACTAAAAGACAATAAAATTACTTGCTTTTAGTCAACTTATTCTTCAACAATGAAAGATGTTTTGTTCCTAAAGGAAATTGCTCCTGACTGTACATACAGTATAGTGAATGCAGGGTTCTCCACAGTTGAGAGCGGGGCAGGTAAAAGAGGTATCTGAACAGGTAAGCGTCCCGTAGCGCCGGAGGCGTGACAAACCTCTAGGGGGTCCGGGAGTATGATCCCCCGGAAAATTTTGAAATGAAGTCTCTGAAATGCCATGTCCTGCATTTTGAGGGAAGCTTTAAACTTTTATAGAATTCTGAACATTATAACAATAAAACTTCATGTCAATTATAACACACACCACTGTTTTTATACACAGAACTGTGTTTACAACAAAATGCCTTTACACAAACTCTAGGATTATCCAGGCGGATTATAGTAGTCGTGGAAACGGTAAATTTTACCGGTTACCGCCTGATAAGGAGAATCCTGGTCAATGATGTGTGTTGATTGCTTTTACCTTATCAGAATACTGGAAATTCGCAGCTCTTGTCTCATTCAACTTTTGTTCAAGTGCTGTCAAAGCATTTGCTTGTTCGTCGATCAATAGCAATGTAATGTAAAAAAATACTGTATAGTAGCAGGCAGTATTAACACATTCTTTCAAATATCCGTCAAGAGTTATACATATACCTTGTTCATCATGGATTCCTTCTCTTGTTGTGCAGCCAACAAATGCTGCCGTAATTCTTGCAGTTCTTCAAGAAATATGATCAACGTAAATTTTACAAACGTTCAACGCACGAGGCAGCTGGCATGTGCAATGATGCCTAACCTTCCTCTCTGCATTTTCTCTCATTTCTGTTTCATTTTGAAATCATTTCTCTTCACTTTGCCGAGGTATGCTTTCTCTTGTTCGATCTGTTGTTAAGAAAGAATAACGAATCTTTTAAAAATTTCTTAAATGTAAAATTATTCCACCTACTCGTTGTCTTTCGCAGTTAACTATTTCGCGGAATTTTCGAGTCATAACGTTACCTCGTCGGACGCTTGCATTTGTTTTGTTGAATCTTGCGCAGAGCTTTTTCCATTTCATGAATCTAAAAAAATGAGAAATATAAGTCACTTTCATATATTGAACCTAAAACTAATCATCATGTTCATATATTTACCTCAGTTGTCTTGCTGTATTTCGTTGGAATTAAGGGGCTTTCTGCAGTTTATTTTGCACGACCGGCCAGAAATATCAAACTGAAGTGACTTGGAAAAGGAATGACAGTTTGGCTGGTTACTCCTGCAAGTCGTGTTAACCAAAGAGGATTGCTCTGACGCCCGCAAGCGGACGGTCCACTGGTTGGAAGGAGCCTTCTCCAGTTTATTTTGCACGACTGGCAAGAAATATCAATCGGAAGTGACTTGGAAAAGGAACGACAGTTTAGCTCGGTTATTTCCGCACGTCGTGTTAAAAAACAGGATAGTTTTGATGCTTGCAATCGGACGATTCACTCGTTGGAAGGGGCTTTCCTGAGTTTATTTTGAACGACCGGCGAGAAATATCATTCTGAAGTGACTTGGAAAAGGAATGACAGTTTGGCTTTGTTACTCCTGCAAGTCGTGTTAAACAAACAGGATTGCTCTGTGCCCGCAAGCGGACGATCCACTGGTTGGAAGGAGCTTTCTGCAGTTTAATTTGCACGACTGGCGAGAAATATCAATCTGAAGTGACTTGGAAAAGGAATCACATTTGGCTAGGTTACTCCTGCAAGTCGTGTTAAACAAACAGGATTGCTCTGATGCCCGCAAGCGGACGATCCACTGGTTGGAAGAGCTTTCTGCAGTTTATTTTGCACGACCGACCAGGAATATCAATCGGAAGTGACTTGGAAAAGGAAGGCAGTTTGGCTCGGTTATTTCCGCACGTCGTGTTAAACAAACAGGATAGTTTTGATGCCTGCAATCGGACGATTAACTCGTTGGAAAGGGCTTTCTGCAGTTTATTTTGCACGACCGGCGAGAAATATCAATCTGAAGTGACTTGGAAAAGGAATGACAATTTGGCTCGGTTACTTCTGCAGGTCGTGTTAATTTAAACAGTTAGACTAGGTCTGATACCCGCAATCGGACGATTCACTCGTTGGAAAGAGCTTTCTGCAGTTTATTTTGCACGACCGGCCAGGAATATCAATCTGAAGTGACTTGGAAAAGGAATGACAATTTGGCTAGGTTACTCCTGCAGCTCGTGTTAAACAGGATAGCTCTGGTGCCCGCAATCGGATGATCGACTGGTTGGAAGGAGGTTTCTGACGTTTATTTTGCACGGCCGGCCAGAAAAATCAAGCTGAAGTGGCATCAAACGAATGGCCAACCTATCGTCTACTTTTACAATTTACGTTTTGGTAATTTTTAGCCGCTTTTCCAAAAACTTCAATTGGCCAGCGTTACCATTTTGGTCAAAGATCGCCACTTCTTCGAAAAATAAGAAAGTTGCTAAATCTGCTGAAGAAGTAAAGGGTGGCGAAAATTAGCCATGGAGATGTAAAGGCTTGTAGTCCTTAGAATTGGCTAGAAATCGATAAAATATTTAAGGGTGTTAACCTTGCAGTTATTTCTTGAAGACAGGCTAAGGTAACCACATACAATCTACTTCTAATCAATTTATTTGAAGTATCGATGAAGTAACATGCCAAGTATATTTTAAAGTATCAATCTGAGAGAATGTATGAATCTATCTAGTTATAATCGTATTTATCTTGAATGTTCTAGGTATGTAAACATAACGTTTCCTACTTGTGTCCATTATGTAGAACATTATACGTTCTTTTGGCTTGAAGTGTTCCAGTCTTGAGTTCTTGAAGGCTTGAAGGCTTGAATTAAAACAGGTGCCCAACAACTCTGGATTTTTATCTAGAGAAATAGAACGAGATGTTAATTGAAACATTCAAACAATTTAGTTTGCAAGTTTACCAAATTCGAATGCTGCTGATGTAAAATCTTCTGCACGTCTGGATTGCATAAATCGTCTAAAAGAGAATTGATAATAACAATTTGAAATTTGAGTGTAGAAAACAAGAAGATAGCAGTTATATTGTAAGTGAATACACCAGACAAACATTTTTCTGCTTTTATTCATCTAAGCAAAGTTTATCTACTGTGTTCAATTCGTTAATTCAGTAAATATTCTTGAGCATATACTCCATGAAAAATCCCTGCAGCATGACAACAATCTTGGGACGTTCAAAACTAACAAGTTTTCTATATATTTCAAATTTATCTTAGAAACTAGAATATCTTCTTGATCGTGAACTCTTCGCTTTGCCTTTGATCTTCTGGTTTTGAATATCTTGGTTGTTAACGTTCAATTAGTTATAAGAAAAACGTCTGAGAAATATTCTGTTAGATTAATAAATAGAACGGGTTCCGAAGTAGATATTTCTATAGTAAAGTAATAGAACAGCAAACTATATTTCTAAACATTTATTTATTTAAACACAAATAATATCAATATTTACGAATTGTAAGTGTAATGTGACGACATTAAAACAAACAACGCTCAACAGTTGGTTTCTCTACTTTTATTTTTCACTAAAAACATATCTAGGTTACATTATTTTGAAACAGAAAAATAAATTCTTCTTCAACTTTAGGACTTGATCTGGACATCATGTGAAAGTCATGTTTAGTTGAATTTATGTATGCATGCTTGTATTATAAATATAGGATTATTTACAAGTTTAGAAAGAAAACTCAAATCTTCTGAAATTGAATCTTTACGTCTTCTGTTGCTCTTCAGATACTTGGAAAATTTTTAAATTCTGAAAAAGAACTTGGGAAAACAGTCAGTTTAAAAGCCAAATTACTTACGTGTAAAATTTCCCAAATGTTAGATCGCTTCGTTTGGGAGACGTTATTAGACACCTTTGTTGCATTATCGATAAATTTTTTATTCAATTTATTTGCATTATCTTTCCCAAAACGCAATTGAAATTGAACAATATCTAGTCATGATTCTGGATATATTGTCAAATACAGCACCTGCTGAAATAATCTTCCCGACAAGCGAGGCTAATTCACCAGCCGTAACTAAGTATTTTTTATGAATTATCTATATTATACATCATTAATGATCCCTTTTTCGTTTTCTGGTGTTAATTTTTGTATTTGTTTGGCGTAAAATGGATAAATAGGGGAAAATAGCAGGTTGTTTGAAATTTTGTCCCGTAGCAACCACCATAGCAACGACATGTTATTGGAAAATCGCGAGCATTGGAGCATTTACGAAAGTCTTTTTCTCCAAATGAGTATAGCTATATAGTGATTTTAAACGATTTTATTTCAAATTACACCAAGTACAAGTCGGTTATATTTAGGCGAGAGAGGCGTTATAATGGCGTGAAAGCAAATTGTGTTCATGCTATATATTTTCTATAATTACGGTTCCACTTCAAGGCTATGACTGATTGAGGACATCATGTAAAGTCCGACGAAAGTCGATCTGCCATAACCTTTCAAAGAACCGAAGGGTTAAACATTGGTGTATTTTTAAAGACGGCAACGGCAGAGGTCACAGCTGGGAACCAAACTTAGGTGTTGAAATAGTACGTGTTAAAGATTTTTGAAAAAATCTAGCATGGCATTTCATGATATATATGCCTACCTCTCCCGTTTAGGATGTGTTTGGCTATGTGATTTCGACCCCGAATTAGTCAACGTATAATTTCTAAACATATAAAATATAGGAAGGCTCCATGTCGAATTTTTCATTTGTGCCATTACTGCCATATGAAAATATAGGGGAGGTCCATGTCAAATTTTTCGCTTGTGCCATATGAAAATATAGGGGAGCTTCATGTTGAATTTTTCATTTGTGCGTATAATATAAGTAAATAAAAGGTTTCCCAATATAAGGCGCATACACTTGCAAATATGTTGTTTATTTAAACTGACATATACAACATTTATATACCGAAACATTTATATACGGCACATTTATATACCGAATATATAAACTATAATCAACTATCTATCACTAAAAAGTGTAACACTAATCCACAATTTGTAACAGTGAGTGATTTTGTGCCAGCCACCCATATTCTATAATATTAGAGTAAAAATGAGGAAAAAGTATTAAATTAGGAAAAATAGTTTTCAATGTATAAGACCACCTTAATGTGACCGTCATGTTGAGAAACCGAACATTGAACTTTAAATGCATTTTTCTCGAATTAGTGAAATGGTGACAGTTTCCATGCGAGTCGTCAAATGCCTTTCCAGTTTTTGACCTATAAAACTGGTGATAATGTTTCAATGTTGGTTGTCAGTTTTAGTTCAACTCCTAGACAAAGTTACTCCATAATTTTATCATTAATGCTTATTTAGTTATTGTGTTTATAAAATTGCATGAATTTCACCACAGGGGGTGCTTTCCATAGATATAGGAGACCTAGATTGCTGACTCGGCTCAACTAGACGTGTCAAATTTTTAAAATCCAAGATGGCGGCTCAACCGGTCAAAAATCATAGAGCGACATAGGGAAAAACCATGTTTTTTTGCATTTTGCGTCGTCCTACAGCTTCCGATCCCGTTCTATCACATTATTTTGGAAATAACTAACTGGTGTGAAGGTTTTGGATGAATATTTGTATAATTAGTACAATTTACATGTTACAATTCAATAATTCAACCGGGCAAGAATGGGCAAAGACGAAAAGCGTGCGAAACTGCTGGCCTGGTTTCTTTTCCTGTGTATTCCTTCAGTCTTTTACGAGTTTTTCTCAAGTAACGTGATATATATCTAACTATTCCAAAAGCTACTGCTGTTTATTTTGTTCTTTCATTGTTATTTCGACCAAAATACAGTATATTTATCTGAAAATTCTGGAGCATTCTATTATTCTAAAAACTGTTTTTTATCGAAAAGAATGCTCAGCGTATAACTGCAAGACCAGACGTGGGGATTTAAACGATGGTATTCGCTTGTCCTTCCATAAGTAAGTCTATAAAAGTAAGTATAAAACACACATATTGTATATTTGTACACTATGACATACTTCATATAAACAGCATATTATGTATAAATAAGACAGCTTTTAATAGCATATTAAAAACAATTTGTTTTGTAAATACTGTATAAATGACAACAAATGTAGTTTTGAGTTTGTTAGCTACAATATAAAAGTGTTTACAGTTTTAATAATTAATAAAAGAATATTAAACTAAAAGAAATTGTGTTGATGTCTGTGTCCTAGTCTATATATATGCATGTTGACAACAACTTTCATAGAGGTCCTTGTCCTGTTTAAGGTCTCAAAAGGACCTAGGGTTTGACTCCTGCAGAAACAATTCTGTCAAAAACTTTTGAGTTTTATTCACATCAGTGAACCAAAGATAATCTTTCCATTTGCACTATTTAGATTTCCTATAACCAATCCCAGCCTGCTAAAAAGTTGGATAACAACAATGAAATAGGCAGACTGGATGCCAACCAAATATTCAGTCTTGTGTGAGAAACACTTTACCCCCGACAACTATATTAGTAAGGGAGAGCAAGTAATAGAAGGCCAATCCAAGAAATATCTGAAAGTGTCTATTAAGGGTCTTAAGAAGTCTTAAGGGTCTTATTAGAAGAAATTAAGGCTATATCAGAAGAACAGTCTTGTGAAAAAATTAGAAGAAATTAAGGCTATATCAGAAGAACAAAGCCAACATCTCATGTCAAATTTTGGTCATATGACTAAAGATCTATTCACAAATGAGCAGAAAAATGAAGCTAATACAACTGGGTCTAGATACAGTGAAAAAATAAGACAATTTGCTATATCTTTGCACTTTTACAGTCCAAAGACGTACAAGTTTGTTCGCAAATCCCTCCACTTACCACATCTATCTACTATACGGTCATGGGCTTCATCAGTTGAATGTGAACTGAGTAACGTTATCGAACATCTTCAAAACACTCTAGATAGAGGACAATAAGCCATCTCCTCGACGAGCAATTTCATTTCTTTTTGGCAATGATTAACTCATTTATATGGCCTGGACTATGAAAAGTGATGACTCAATCAGGTTTCTTGGAGAGAACTAGATACTGTGAATGTTTTTTTATGCATACTAGACAAATTAGTCAGTTTCTTCAAACTAGTTTGTATTGAAAACATTCGCTGTCACTAGTTCTCTCTAAAAACCTGATTAATTCATCACTTTTCACAGTTCAGGCCATATAGACTTGAGATTCCTTGACATCTGCAGCAGCAAGGAAGTCATCAAAGTCACACTAAACAGAGCATCGTCTGGAGTTTTCGGACCAGCAGACCAGGTAAATCAAGCAAAATAGGTTTTAACTTCAAAATACTTCACAATATTATTCCCTGTTTTATATGCCAACCGAGATCCTCGAAAAAAAAAGCACCCAAAGAACCAAAACCTTTATTTTCTGCAACAAAATGTCTCGAACTGCTCAACCGACCATGTGATGATTTTCAGACAACATTTAGCGATCGATTATTTCGTCTTTATTGAACTTAAATTATGCAAATATTCATCCAAAACCTTCACACCAGTTAGTTCTTCCCAAAATAATGTGATAGAACGGGATCGGTAACACCAGGAAGATGCAAAATGCAAAAAACATGGTTTTTCCCTATACCGCTCTATGATTTTTGACCGGTTGAGCCGCCATTTTGAATACTCATGGTTGCCACGCGCGTGCGTTATAGACAGCATTACAGTCAGCAATCTAGGTCTCCTATATCTATGGTGCTTTCTATCCGTAACCATGGCAACAGTGTCCTGGACCAAAATATTGTTTTGGTCAGAGTATCGAGCCAAACAAGATAGTAACAGATGAGTTTCATACTATTGAAACGTTGGAAAATATTTTTTTTGGTAGAGGACCACCTTAATATTATCACAACTATTCTACATCGCACCAACACCTATTACAGTTGTGGCAATGGAAGCTAGTGTTCCTAAAATATTCTATGGATTCATTCGCTCACACGAACCAATTAATTGCGCAGTTATTTGAAAATTTGAAAATCACCTTTGGTTTTGGTGCAGTTGACCAATCATAAAGAAGCAGGAAGTGACAAAATATGATCAAACACACGAAGTTGCAGTTAATTGGTCTAACCAAGGGTGCACGGCAGTACGCTTTTTTATCAATTCTGAGTAAATTCTGACACTAATTCTCATATCTTACCTGAAACAATCTGTGAATTATGATTGAAATGTGAATTATAGTTGCAAAATATTGCAGGAAAAAAGCTTCGAAAATTTAGATTAGCTTCACGTTGTTCAGTTAAATTTTGCGTTGAATTCCTACTCTCACATGGACATCCGCTGACTTACTGTATCGAATTGCCGTTTGTAAAATCCGCTGACCTTCTGTATTGAATTGCCATTTGTAAAATCCGCGCGAAATTTATAATAATAAATAGAGGTAAGTGAAACTGTCGGAACGTGATACAAATTAACCAGTAGCATTTTGAAATATCGCTTCTCCAAATGTCGTAGCAAAACCAAGGGGGGGTTCGGTACATATCTTGCATATTTTATATTTTATCACCGCACAAAATATTGATTTTGTGTCGTTATTCAGGGCAAAAATTTTGTTGGTGGTCTCAAGACGATGTAAGATTATTTACATCCAAGGATATTGGAATCTACCAGAAATTCTTAGTATTTTACGCTTACAAGTAGGCAGCGACTTCTGTAATAGCCTACCGAAAATTGCTTTATTTCGGCACACGGTTTTGCTGTTTCTACTTCGAGAATATTGCCACTAGCATATTCGAAGGTTGCCTCAATTCTATTTACCGAAAACCTTTCTCGACTGCCCTTACGTTTCGTCGTCCCTGCATGTTTTTAATTCGCTTGGTATCCTCTGTAGGCCTCGCAAAGGGTGTCATTATACGTCGCAAAATGTAATTTTATAAATTGTCGCAGATATAATCATAGTCCCTATAATACAGTGTCTGGAAACGTGGCAATCTTGAAAGTTTATAGCCATGTGCATGGGTTGAAGTTGAGGGTGTACTGAGAGTGCACGTTTTCTTTGTCTTACAAATGTTAATATTCAGCTGCACGAATTTCATTGGGTGCTTCCTTCATTATGCTAGGAGAACAATATGTTTACTGAGCGTGAAGGTGCACGAAGTTGAACATGAACAAAAATATAGAACAAAAGGTTGATAAACTATCATTATTTTGCCTTCCAGATCATTCTGCCTTGCAGAAATTGCATATGCATAATAGGTCCAGTTGAAACCCCGTCACCTTGCGGCTTGTGTTGAACTCAAGACAGAGGGCAACCCTTCGCGTTCAAAGTAAAATATTTACTGAACGCTAAGCTGTACTGCTACAGTATGTAAATATGGCTTACTTATAGTATATGAAACCTACAGTTTTCTGTAAACAATTTCAAAAATACATTCTTGGATTGATTTAATAGATTGTAAACAAGTCATACACTTGGTAGAATAATTATTAATCAGTAATTATCATTAACTAAATGTGATTCAATAACAAACGCGAGAACATTTTAAATCTTGTTCAACAGTCTAAAAGGGTGCAAATTACTGAGTCTAAATTTGATAAGCACGGTCGCTTTCTATCTTGGTATGAACTTTAGTATGATTTGTGGATCTGCTTTCATTAACCCTCCCTTTAGGACCCGATTAACCTCAGTTTCTTCTGGGTACTCTAAACGGTAGCTAAGTAACATCTTGCTTACCAATGTGTAGATCATCGATTCAGCCACTCTCCGACCTATACACATTCTCACTCCAAAACCGAATGGTAATGAACTGAACGGGGTAGGCTTCTGCTTCTTTCCCGTTTCAACATCACGGAGCCATCGCTCTGGTACAAACTGCTTTGCGTCTTCGCCAAAATATCGCTCATCAACCGACGGCAAATTACCATGAAACAATACATTTACACCCGCTGGGATTTTATATCCATGGAGCTCGATGTCTTCATTAAACATCCGAGAAATCACGGCAATGACAGGATACATGCGTTGTGTCTCCTTCAGAACTGCTTTGAGATATGATGGGATCTTGCTTGCGGATATTTCCCCGTCAGGACCAAGAACAGATAACAGTTCCTGGTATAGTTTCTCCTGGACGTCCTGATGACGGGACAGTAAGTAAAAAAGCCAAAGACATGTCGTACTGGTAGTATCAACACCAGCTGCCATTAATCCAGTGATGACCGACATACTCTCCTGTGTAAGTTTTCCGTTGGCAGAAAGATATTCAAACAAAGACTGTTTCTTACTGCTGTCGTTCTCTGCTTGCTCCTGCTTCGTCACCAATTCCCTATCAAGAATTTCCATACATGTCGCGTTCATTGTTATTAAGCTTTTTCAACGTATAATACGCTGGAGTCGGGATATATTTGTAAAATGGACCATAGCGAAGGATTGTTAAAATACTATTCATCATTTCGAGGGCGGCATCGACAAACATGGCTGCTGCAGGATCTGGCGGATGGTTGTAGAAACCAAGACGACGATTGAACAAGAACGAAGAGGTTGACTCAACACTCCAATATGATAATTCATCTTCAACGTTGTTTATCGTCCCATCAGCATTCCTAAGAAGGTCTAATCGCTCCACGAAGTCACTCGCTACAGTATTCAATATGGGCAATTGTTCATTGACGTCTTTTAGACGCAATAATTTGGGCGATAGCAGCGACCTATCCGGATGCCATTTCTCATAATCGTTTGATGCCAGGTTAAGACCTTTACCGTGTTCGAGTTCGTCGATAATCTCACTCACGGCTTCCATGCCAGGTCGCATCTGAAAATGTTTCTCAGTGTCTAAAACTTTCGTCATGGCATCTACATCTGAAATGTTCACAATTCGCATGTCCAGTAGTTGCTCACTGTATATTGGACCAAATATTTGGAAACGTTTTGCTATGACTTCAAAATGCGAGTCCTTGCCAATCGCATACCCCAAGATATTTCGAATGGTTCCTTTAGGGCCAGGCATTGCCGAGAACGGTAGCACTTTGCTGTCCTTTGACGACACCGCCACGGTAGATGAACTACGTTCCATCATATTTGCCAGGGACCAAGATGATCTGGGAATCCGTTGAGAGTAAAGAAAACTTGGGAAGCAACAAGATAGCCACCGCGACATTGGTAATCTGAGAGAAAGCTCCGGTCTTGTTCAGAGTTTTTAAACTACTTGTACGCAATATATATGCAACACATACAGACTTTTTTTACGAATGCTGCATTCGTTGACGTGTCGTTGTATTTCAACAATTTGACCTTGGGCGATGATATAAGTGGACCAATCAGGGCGTTTATACAGGGTGTATAAAAAAAGGAGACCTTTAGAAATCGTTCCCATTGTTATAATTTGAATGGTTGAGCGCTACCGAGCCCACTGACGCGTTGAATATTGGCAGGGTGCGTATACTAAAAGCAGACTTAGAAATTAAAATATTATTTTATATCACATGCGCCCATGGGTATTTAAAATTTTAATAACTACACAAAATGTTAACTTACCATGCAGGAATTATTTTTTTCGATCAGTTCAAATAAAATGGTTCAACTGACCACAGAATAACGAGTCTTTATTGTGGTAACTTACACACACACTCAAAGCATAGCCGCAGTACAGAACGCTTTCAGAGAAAGGTTTCCCGATCGGAACCCGCCTGTGAAACGCACATGGGTTTAACATCATACTTAGGCATACAAATTACAACAATAGGACCGATTTCTAAAGGTCTCCTTTTTTTTATACACCCTGTATAAGCCGCCTGATTTGATCTTTTGGACGTGTAAACAATGTGTACAAGTACGTACTAGCTAAGTTCTACTGTAGATCCTCAAATGGCGGCTGTGTGAGCGAACGATTTTGTTTAGAAAATAAAATGCCAATGACGGCTAGAAGCTAGTTCTTTTTCTAACCCACGGCAGATTGACGACAATAACGTCACATGGCATTTTTAAGAAAAAAATAAAAAATACACTTCCTATATATAACTAACTTTATAGTTATATAATACACCAATATAACTTCTCTTCGTGTAAATAGATATTTAGCTCAAGCTCTATACTTTTCTTATGCACTTTATATACGTACTTTTATTGTAAATAATAGCTCATCTTCACATCTTGTAAATTATCAGAACTGGTGACACTATAATGCAAAGACATTAAACTAGGGATCTAAATCTAAAAGCCTGTTCAAGTTTTCAATAAACTCCTAGCCCGAAATTTCTATTTTTGTTCTTTTGTCATGGGCGAAATAATTAAATAAGAAAAAAAAAAAATGTAAAATTTATGCCGTTGTATCTCAACGGGGCGGCTGTTTAGTAGATCAATTCAAGTGCTTTAAAACAAGTTGTTTGTAGCGAGCTCTCTCTTCCGCAGAGGCTCGAATATTTATGAAGATAAATATAGTGCAATTACATGTAATATAAAACGCTCGTAAACAATGATAAAAACTTCCAGACGAAGGGCCTTCGCTCGAAACGTCGAAGTTCTCATTGTAT
This sequence comes from Trachythela sp. YZ-2020, assembly GCA_016169945.1. NCBI lineage: Eukaryota > Metazoa > Cnidaria > Anthozoa > Malacalcyonacea > Clavulariidae > Trachythela > Trachythela sp. YZ-2020. The sequence goes on from JADLSH010000387.1 coordinate 8,724,646, forward strand.
TTTTTAGGTAGTTTTACACAACAGTCAACCGCCGTATTTGCTATACTCTACCCACACTGGCACCGCACGTTAATGATAAATATATGTCAGGATCTATGGCCGGGTGGACAACAAAAATCGGTCATCCGGGAATCACCGAAGGGCAAACCTAGAGCACAGAATAGGAAATGACCAGAAAGGCCACTCAGCAGTGCAACGTGACACCCTATTTTTATGCAGTTATCTGGCCAGAATAATGGCGGACCAGCCAGTTCAGCGTGTTTATTGGTCAGAAAATGCAATTGACTGGCTATAGAATAATGGTAATGAACATGCGTAATGCGACATGCGCAGCGTCAAAAACTTCAAAGGTTCGGCCTCAAGTGGCCCTTCTAGTAATTTCCTATTCTATGCCTAGAGTTGCCGGGCACAGTGCCCCAGCAACTAATAAAATAGAAGCTAGTTCTTTTTCTAACGCACGGCAGATGAGGTACGGTCTACAAACAAGTTTTCCGCTCGTGGTTGTGCCAATATGGCAATGTATGTTTTCCTGATGCGAGCGTTACACTGTATAAATATATTCAAGTTTGAAAGTACCCGTAGCCCCGTGTTGCTCGCATGAGATCGGTTTCTCCCATGTTGTTGTTTATTCCTAGCCCTAGGATGTTTGAGTTTTAGGTTGACTTCTGTGAAATGTGTAAGTATAGTCTAAATATTTGCTTCATATTGATCAATGAGCCAACTCGAATTACTGAAATATCCAGTACTTTGACAGACCTTTGCCTAACGAACTCCATATTGACAGTAGTAGATTCCAGTGTAATAGTTAACCTGCACCGTAGCACGAGAAAGAACGAATATGCATGTTGCAAATGTTTTGGTAAAAGTCTGAAATCTGATTGACTTGTATACTTAAACATGCACATATAGACGAGAGTACAGACGAAAGCGAACGAAAGAAACGAATATGTAAAGGATAAAAGCCGAAACCCAATCCATTATTTGAGAGAATGGACAGCACGGAGACAGGTGCGGGGCATATCATTCTCAATAAATTATGAAGCTCGCATGCGTATAAAAATATTAATGGACGTCATGCAACTATAAAGTGCAAAATTACGCTTGAGCTTTGAAGAAAATGCAATACGCAAAGCATAGTGAGGTTGTCAGTCGAAATTCGATTGACGCGATACGGACAAAGATTTGCATTGCGAGTTGTTGTTGAAAGTTAAATTGTCTCATGCAGACAATGAGGAGGACCTGTGTGAATGACAGTTCGATAATAGATGCACAATTAGTAAACAGACTTGGAACATGATAAGCAGAATTGTTACAGTTGCCATATGTAGGATAATAAGTAAGAAGTACGCTGGCTTTGCAAAGTCAAAGAATTAAAGCATGGTGTAAATGGCTTTAGGAAGAAAGACTTAATGCTTGACAATATGGACGTTTTTGGTTAATAGAATACACAAATGAAAGACAAGATGGCTATGCCCTCTCTGGCAGAGCAAAGCGACGATTCGAATCACGTTTAACGTTTTAATCAGTCGAGATGGCACGACAAATGAAAGTTGAAAATTTTGTTTTTTTTGGAAAAAAATTTGGGAAAGAATGATGATGCCTGTACACGAGCAGTAAAGCGAACAGAAAACGCTCAGGTTAAACACCTACAAAGAAAGTTGTGCTCGCGCGGTCAAAACGACCCAAAAGATATGTGGCGAACATGGAAAGCTTTATTAATGGGAGTTATTGAAAAACATTCACCATTTAGATCCAGGCGGATTAGTAATAAGAAATCTCCCTGGATTACAAACGAACTTTGGCGTTTAATATTTAAACGAGACTATTTAAAAAAGAGAGCTATTTCATCTGAGGGCCCTAACACTTGATATCAATATAGGCAAGCACGAAATCAGACAAATAATCAAATCAAAAAGCCAAACGACTTTACTTTACAAAAATCTTGATTTGCATAAACATGACATGGCGACTGATAAACGAACTAAATTCGCGAAATTGTAGAAAAACTAAACACATTACTGAAATTAAAATGGGAGAGCAAATAGTAATATCACCTGTTGAAATGGCTGAAACTTTCAATAGTTACTTTTCGAATGTTGGTGGTAACCTTGCAGCTAAAATACCTTCCTCTGTGTTTAACCCAGAATTTTACCTTAATCGGCCTATATCTGCTATTCCTGCTGTTTCAAAAATCTATGAAAAAATTATCTTTGACCAATTTTACGGCTATCTTAAAGTGCATATGAAACGAAATTTTTTTGGGCATTTTCTTGAAACGACATATGTATTTATAGCTCTCTCCTCCGCAGAGGCTTTTGAGCGAGCGCTGCACGCAAGATTGCAAAGATTAACATTATAGCAAAGACTAATTGGGGGAGAGCAAGACGCTCTTATACATGAAGTTTCCCAGGGGGAAAGGAAGGCGCCTTCCCGTCGCCCCCCTCGCGCCTTCCTTTCCCCCTTGGAAACTTCATGTTGTTCTCCCCCAATTAATCTTTGCTGATTTTTAAGTGCAGCGCTCGCTCAAAAGCCTCTGCGGAGGAGAGAGTATTTATAGCAAATTGTCCAAAGAAATTTCTCAAAAATTGACCATTTTTCGCGCGGTCAAAATCACGTGATTGCAGGTTAGTTACGTCACATGGTTTGATCAAAGCAACACATCAAAGAGATTCAATATGGAGGACAAACCTGTTAAACATGGAGGGAAATATTGCGTTGCAGGGGCAGGGGAAACACTATCTGTAAAAATACATGCTACACGCCTGGTGTTTCTATGCATATATTTCCTTGTGATCCGAAAATAAGGGCAAAATGGGTGTCGTTTGTGCGAAAAAATCGCGTAGACTTTGACGCCAATTCGTTGAAGAGCTATACAAGTTTATGTTCTGCACACTTCGAGGAAAGCTGTTTTTCACGGCCTGTCCTCCCAATCGAAGGAGTTAAGTTTAAGTTTAAGATAATTATTTTGCGTGGATCAGTGCCGACTGTTCATACTGTTGTACCCGAAACAACCACCATTACAGCTCGTGGAAAACGGCAGGTTAGTGCGATATTTATGCCATACATATGAGACGAGACTATAACGCTTCATAAAACGTATAAATATTCTCTGCCGTTACCGTATCAGCATTTTCTGTCATGTCAGATTATCAGAGATATTATGTGCGAAAATCCGGGTGGAAAACGGGCTGTGAGGGAGGTTGATGAAATGCCGTTGTGTTCGACAAGTGATCCTGGTCATAGTCCTGGTGTAAGCTCTGAAATGGATGTATCAGAACAAAGAAATGTCGACGAAAGTTTCGCTGATGAGAGTTTCGCTGATGTAGTTGTGTAGTTGCAGCAGAACCAAGTGCGGTTACGGAGGTTGTAGCAACTCCAACAAGCACAATGAACGCAGATAAACTTGACGGCCGTACATCAACAGAACAGAAATGTGGGATGTGCAGTCTGACCCTGTCCAAATCTCGTTATGCTCGCAAGAATAATACAAGGCTCAAGAGAATAATTACTAAGCTGAAGAAGAAAGTTAAAGAACTCAAACTTATGAAAGTAAGTAAAAATAATAATAGGAATTTGTTTTTCGCTGGGCTTTTGAAAAGTGCAAACTATGAGTGTACATTTTATATATATCCATGGTATGTCCACTTTCAATGCAGTACATTGCATGTAGACTGCAGGAGTGTTTTGTGCATTCCCTCGACGTGTAGCAAGTTGTATTCTGAGGTGGTTGGTATTTGTCAAGGGTGATGTTTATATATACAATTTTTGTAGACCTAACCGGGAACATTGCGAAAAATGCAGGCAAAAATTGTATATATAAACATCACCATTGACAAATACCAACCACCTCAGAACACACATTGCATGTAGAGCCTGTTTCAAACGTACCATGGAAGTCTACTTTTTTAAGATGAAAATATATATTACCATTTCTAGAGAATGTCGATGGTGATGCTAACAATGTTGAACAAGCATCATGTTCACGGCCACCTTATGAAAGCAGTGCCACAGAAGACTATGAAGGAAGCGCCGAAGTGGATGGAGAATGGGAGCCTGTGGAAGAACTCACTGAGCACACAGAAAGCATTGATGAGAATGATGATGATGATGATGATGATGTGAAGGATACTAATGATTATATAAAGTCAAAGAATGATATCAGGTTTGTTTTTTCCCCATTGTGTTAAGCACAGAAGCTGTACACAGAAGATTAGAATACTTGGAATGTGAATTTTCATTACGTTTTCTGAGTTCTTTCATCATCAGCAAGCGACTTCTTGAAACACGTCTATTTGTAGCTATTGTAAAACACTTTGTTTCATTAATATTCAGTAAACCTTGATCCATGTAAAATGGACGCTGAGCTTGCCGAGATTCAAATTCAGCTGGATCCTAATTAGATATGAGTTGTATAATAATATGATCATTTATTTTTTAGGGTTGAGTCTTCAACTCCTTTCTATGATGAGCCTAAATTTCAGGTTTTCTATTCAACGTTGGTTCAGCTGTTCACTATGATATGCTTCAAATGCAGACTAAAACAGAGAATGTCAAGCCTATACTGTTACCATGAAGAATAATGGAACAATGGTGACGGTTACCGAACACTGTACCAGCTGTGGCGAAAATTCATTCGTTTAGCAATCTCAGCATCTTGTCTTTGGAAAATATCCTGCAGGAAATATAATCATGAGCTTTGCTGTTTTGATGAGTGGTATTTCAATTAGCAAGACACTTCTCCTTTTTCAGCACATGCGTGTGTGTGTTTATGGAGCACGGACATTTTACAACCTCCAGCGGGATTTCCTCTTTCCATTGGTTATGTATTACTGGGAAACTTATAGGAACAAGTTGATCCAGAAGTTGAAAGGAATGAAGGAAGTTGTGTGGGCTGGTGATGCACGCTTTGATTAAATGGGGCACTCAGCAAAATATGGTGCATATTCAATGTTTAGCACAACTGTTATGAAGATATCGTAGACTTTAATTCAGCGTCGGCCACGGACATATAGAACAAATTGAGGGTTGCTTCGCGTGTGCCTAAAAAATATAAACAAAATCTCGACGTTTCGAGCTAAAGCAGTTCGTCAGGAGAAATTAGTAGACAGATAAACACATTACATCTGCAGCTTTTATAGCAACGCTATAAAAGCTGTCACGTGAACAAAATATAAACCAATGAAAATAAAGTAGTCATAACAATCATAACAAAATAGAATTAATATGTAAAGATATAGACTGCGTGCAGGCTTCGGCCCGATTATAGGGTCGAAGGCCTGCGCACAGGCGTTACACTTATCAAAGCGCTATAAATGTCGTACAAGGGAAGGGAAGAGGGGATATAGAGGAAAGTATATAAGAAGTATTTAAGAGAAAAGAATGAGCTAGATGAAGGAGAGGCGCTCATTGATACCATCAGGCTGAATGGTGCCAAGTTTAAAAATGAGACGCTTTTCTTGCTTCCGATGGGTATCATTGCCACCAATAATGGGATGAATGGCGCATATTTTCATATCAGAAAAGGAGCGGTTGGCACTGTTGAAGTGCCTAGCAACCGGTTTGTTGTGCACATTGTTCTTAACATCACGTAAGTGCTCAGCAAACCTATGCCTAAACGTCTTCCAGTCTCTCCGATGTAGAGCAAGCCACATTTACTGCAAGAGATGCAGTAAACGAGGTTGGAGGAGATGCACGTGAAACTGTGCTTGATGACAAACTGAGATTTTGGAGCCGAAATACAGGTGGCGAGGTTTAAATGCTTACAAGTGTAGCACTTAGCACGACCACAGGAAACAGTGCCAGCTGGTGACACAGAGTCCTGTCGCAGTGAGCTGTGCCCTAGGGTTTCCCGGATGTTTTTACTGTGTCGAAAAGAGACTAGTGGGGTCTCGGAGAAAATGGAAGACGTCGCAGGATCATTTTTAAGTAGACTAAAATTCCGGCAAATAATGTCCCTTACTTTAAAATTGAAGGGATGAAAGGTTAAAACTAAAGGTACTTTTTGATTAGAAATTGCAACCGAAGGTTCTCTTAAGGTGTCTGAACGGGGTATAAGGGAGGCCTTGTTAAGGGCAGTATCTAAAAGGTGAGAAGGATAACCACTCATTTCTGAACATTTGGCATCGAAGTCGTCGTCTACACTGCAGAGGCGACGAAGACGTAAGAATTGAGAGTAAGGGATAGCAGTTTTAGTGTGCTTAGGATGACAGGAGATATGAGAAGAGAAGATAGCTGTGGGAGTCAGTAGGCTTGTAAAAGACAGATGTGCTCAGCCTATTACCATTGATAGAAATGAGAATGTCTAGGAATGATACACTGGTCTCACTGATCTCCCATGTGAACTGAAGTGCTGGATGGAAATCATTAACAAAGTTAATGAAGCAATTCAGATCAACACGCGAGCATGATGCAGTGCCTAAGCAACCATCAATGAACCGGCGATAGAAGTCAGGTGAGGGACCAGTGTATTGTTCAAAGATTTGTTTTTCCACATAACCAACAAACAAATTGGCATAGTTGGGTCCCATTTTGGTACCCATGGCCACACCACTTATTTGTTGGTAATGCTCACCATCAAACGAGAAATTGTTCAAGGTGAGCACTAACTCTGCCAAGCGTTATCCTTCCCACCTTTTAGATACTGCCCTTAACAAGGCCTCCCTTATACCCCGTTCAGACACCTTAAGAGAATCTTCGGTTGCAATTTCTAATCAAAAAGTACCTTTAGTTTTAACCTTTCATCCCTTCAATTTTAAAGTAAGGAACATCATTTGCTGGAATTTTAGTCTACTTAAAAATGACCCTGCGACGTCTTCCATTTTCTCCGAGACCCCACTAGTCTCTTTTCGACACAGTAAAAACATCCGGGAAACCCTAGTGCACAGCTCACTGCGACATAACTCTGTGTCACCAGCTGGCACTGTTTCCTGTGGTCGTGCTAAGTGCTACACTTGTAAGCATTTAAACCTCGCCACCTGTATTTCGGCTCCAAAATCTCAGTTTGTCATCAAGCACAGTTTCACGTGCATCTCCTCCAACCTCGTTTACTGCATCTCTTGCAGCAAATGTGGCTTGCTCTACATCGGAGAGACTGGAAGACGTTTAGGCATAGGTTTGCTGAGCACTTACGTGATGTTAAGAACAATGTGCACAACAAACCGGTTGCTAGGCACTTCAACAGTGCCAACCGCTCCTTTTCTGATATGAAAATATGCGCCATTCATCCCATTATTGGTGGCAATGATACCCATCGGAAGCAAGAAAAGCGTCTCATTTTTAAACTTGGCACCATTCAGCCTGATGGTATCAATGAGCGCCTCTCCTTCATCTAGCTCATTCTTTTCTCTTAAATACTTCTTATATACTTTCCTCTATATCCCCTCTTCCCTTCCCTTGTACGACATTTATAGCGCTTTGATAAGTGTAACGCCTGTGCGCAGGCCTTCGACCCTATAATCGGGCCGAAGCCTGCACGCAGTCTATATCTTTACATATTAATTCTATTTTGTTATGATTGTTATGACTACTTTATTTTCATTGGTTTATATTTTGTTCACGTGACAGCTTTTATAGCGTTGCTATAAAAGCTGATGTAATGTGTTTATCTGTCTACTAATTTCTCCTGACGAAGGGCTTTAGCTCGAAACGTCGAGATTTTGTTTATATCTTTTAGGCACACGCGAAGCAACCCTCAATTTGTTATGAAGATAGTCCATTTTGAGATTATTCAGGTATAGACGTAGTAACCCATTGATGTGTGTTGCCGTGTTGCGCCCTCGTGCACTGTACTTTAGTATTTTATGCTGCGTAGTCAAGAGTGCCAAACAAATTTACTTACCATATCAAAGAAAGGTCTTGTGGATTACTGGTTATAAAAGAAGCCAGTACTAAATAACCATATGTAACAGTTTTGTTTTTGTGGAAAACACCATGATTATAATTTATTTATTTGACAAAGCTTTCAATCCGTCAACCCAAATCTTTTAATTCCATTGACAAACACCAGAAGCCTACGGATTGAAAGTTTCATGCCAAATAAATACTACGGATAATAGTGGTGTTTCCACAAGAACAAAACTGTTATAAATATTATCATGCAAACATACAAGGAACTTATAACTCGATCTGCTGTATTTGAATTGTCAGTGAACTACCAACATTCATTTCAAAACAGTACATGTATATAGGTGTAGTACTAGTACTGTAGTTTCTCATTTATATGTGAATTTATAGGCCAATGAAGCAGGAAGTAGCCAACAGACCGAACTCGAAGGTTTAAAAAGAAGCTTTCAATTCCTGAAGCAACAACACCTGACCATTCGAACATTTGTTTCGGATAGACACAAAGGAATCAACAAGTGGATCAAAGAATCTGAGCCAGAAACCAAACATTACTTCGACATTTGGCATGTTACGAGATCAGTTACCAAAAATTTGCTGAAAAGCGGGCAAAAATAAAAGTATCAAGATAATCCATGCTTGGATAATAGCAGTCCGAAACCATGTGTATTGGTGCGCCACGTCAACCAAGATTGGCTTTCAAGAGATGATCTTGTCAAAATGGAAATCTTTTTTATACCATGTCACTGATGAGCACAAAGACATCCCAGATCAGCTTTTCAAAGAGTGTCGCCATGAAGACCTTGATGAGAGAAGCTGGATTAAACGTGGTGAGGATGATTACATTTAAATGATTACAGTAAATCACATTTATTTAATTAATTGCTGGCTTATTATTTCTCTCATTGTGTGTTTACAACTACTGTATTTCAGGTACTCCAGCATATGATAAACTGAGTGCTTTACTGACTAAGAAGACACTTCTAAATGATATAAAGAGGTTATCACCAGATGCTCAAACGAGTTGTCTGGAGGGTTTTCACGCAACCCTCAATCACTGGCACCCAAAAATGGTAGCTTTCTCATGGATGGGCACTAACTGCAGGTAACAGGTGTTCCAACCTTAGGCGGCCTGAAGTCGGGAGAGTGGAGAATTATACTGTGTAATTGTGTGTTTTTTACACTTTGACCTGCCCTAAGATTTACTCTCTCTGTTGCAGGTCAGAGGTTGCAGGTGATGTGGGTTAATCCTGATCAATGCGTAACAACCTTTCTTTGACAAGTAAAATTGTCTGGGGTTGGGCAGAGTAAAATAACAAAGTGGCGAATGCAGGGGTGCAATATTGTTCAATGGTTAATAGAGACAGCAATTTATAATTTTATTATTGTAATTGTACCTGAGTGTCACTGTTTAGGCATGCATTGGCTAGTTGACATTTCAACGAAAATGTTCATCGAAAATGTCAAACAACAAAAGATGGAAACAAGTGCTATTCAGTACCATGGCCAAAGTATAAGGTTAGGGAAGACGTTTTGAAAGAAGTTCCAGTCTCTCCAACATATAGTAAGTACTACATACTTATCTAAATAAAGCATAATAGTTATTGGGCTAATCAGAGAAAGTTCTAAAATGTTCGTTGATACGAGGGAATACCTGTGACTGTGGTGCCACCTTTTATAGTGTACTTTACGAACTATACAGTAAAACTCGTTTTCAATTTAGATTATGTCGATGCGATAAAAAAGCTGCTCTTTACCTGGAATGACAGTGAAATGCGAAATATTTTCAAGAAATATGCAAAGAGGGTTCCAGAACCAATGAACAGAAAGTTTGATGGAAGAAGAAGCAAAGCAGAGGCAATTGAGAAATATGAAGCCAAGAAAGCTATGTGTTCAGTTCAGCTTTTCCCTCCAGGTTAGTTCTTATAGATTTCTATTTTATAAACATTAGTGTGATATAGAGTTTTGCGGTGGTTTATTTATGATAAAAAAACACTTATCTTTATTCTTATATTATATAATAAATACTACTGAGTTTTTGAAATTGTTTAACTACACTAGCCACTCATGTTTTATTGTGTCTGAAACCTAATAAAACACTCTTGCTCATGTATTACTATAAACAGTACATATTAGGATAAAAGTCTTCTATTGCTATTATATTGTAGTAGATTCAGACCTTTCATGGATGGCTTGAATTTTCTTTGTTGGTTGTGATTCTGCTGTTAGACCTATGTGTGTTGTGAGACTAAAGCCTGTATTCTAAAGTTTCATATTAAGAGTGGAGGTTCAATCTGAGGACCCCAGTGTTAGTGTTCAGTGCAGTTTTTGAAAAGCTGGCCCCTCACCATACTACATATGTACTGCATACCCTCCAGCTCCAGCTATTCAAAAAAGACACTCAAGGAAGCTTAAGCTAGAACCTCCACTCTTTGAGCGTAGTGTGAGTGTTTTAAAGTGTATATCTAAACTTTCACTCACTCAAAGATGGAGGAGGTTCAAGAGGCTTAACCAGTCTGAGTGCAGTTTTTGGAAAAGGGAGGGTTAGTGCCTCACCACATACTGTGAGTAGTACTCATACCTCCAGCCTATTCAAAATAGCACTGACCACAAGGAAGCAAGTTTGATTCTCCCTCCTCTTGGCGGAGAGCGTGAGTGTTAGTGAGCTTTAGTGAGACACACAATTTTACTCAGTATTATATACGTTTTAAGGGAGCATTAATCTGAGTAAAATTGTATGACATTAGACAGAGTAAAATATATTGCCTAGTATTTACATATAGTTGTGTTTGTTTTTGTTTGCTTTATATAGTTCAGGAACAAGACAAGCTCATTGAAACAATACGACTTGCAAATGCCGCTCCTCAAGACCAAGAAAAGCTAGGAGATGCAGAACATGTGGCCAACTCATGAAAGGCCATAATAAAAGGCGGTGTCAGCAACTCAGCACATCTACTAGCTAGTGCAAAAGATATGCAGTAGGTTTCTCAGTAGCTTTTACTGTCTTTCTAAGGCTGAAGTGAATCCCACTTTATCTCCAGTTTGATAAGTTTGATAGTGAGACCTTATGTTGTTGTAACTGCATGATGGCAATTGTCTTGTATTATCCCAGCCCATGTAGCCACACAACCATCGAATAAGCCATCTATATGAAACAGCTCTCAGAAATCTAAAGAAAAAAGACTTATAAGCAAATTGAAAATATTGTACTATATTTCATCAATTCCATTTGGCTTACTTCTTTATATCAGCTCACTGACAAAGTGAATTATGTTCATGTGTTTAAGTGGAAAAGATGCACACATTATTTTATTGACAGATGTGATATTATTGACAGATGAAAGGGGTTCTCATAGGACTGGGAATTTATCTCATTGGAATTTATTGCTCTTGCACTCAATATATATATATATATATATATATATGTGTGTGTAGACTGATTGTACACAAACATAAATTACACATTACAAGTTAAATTACACAACATACTCACTAGTCAATTGAAACCCCGGCCCCAAGGCCTATGTGGGGATTTCAATATTTCAGCCCAATGGTCGAAATATCTATTTCATCTCTCTACATTAAATGCTTACAAAATATCTGACTGCATGTAAAATAATAACCCTAGCTGTTTTTATGTCAAAACCCTGGGTATCAAAATGCCAATATTTTTTAAAACCTTGTATTTTCCTTGCATACTGTAATTTCTCTAATTATCCCCGCTTCTCCTTTAAGACCCCTCTCTCTAATAAGCCCCCCTTTCGGAAGCAGAAAAAAATAAGCCCCCCTCCCTTTTAAGAACCCCTCCCCTAAACATTTATACTTAATATTTCACTGTACCTTGCCTAAAATTCTGTGTTAGTATATAAAAAATCAAATACACAAACAGATTTTGGGAACATTTAAAGCCCCCCCCTATTAAGCCCCCATTCAATGATGGTTGAAAAAATAAGCCTTTTAAGGGGGGGGGGGGCCTTAATACAGAATTTACAGGTATGTCCTGTTAAAACCTGGTATATGCCAGGGGAGGACTTTCATTTCACTAGTACACGCTGTGTATTAGTAGCTAATATTACCAACTTGCAAACAGTCTACACAGTCATGCAAGTATTTTTATAAAACTATCAGTCTATCATATTAATCCATTAGCTGGCAATGCACCCATGCAGATGTGCCTTTGCCATCACTCACTATAAAATTATTGTAATTCGAGTATTATATTATGAATGTTATGTGTCAAAGCGTCTTGTGCACACACAATATTTGCGATATCAATAAGACGAGGCATATAATATGGAAATATTTCAATTTTATTTCAAAATCTAAAAGTACCACTGTTAATTTTGGGGCGTCAACACCAAAAAGTGGTGCTAAAAAATTAGGTAAAAAATGACACCTTTTTTGGGTGCTATTTTAACACCACCGTTGATGGTGTTGATTTAACACTAGTTACGGTGCTAAAACAACACCTTTTGTAGTGTTAAAATAGCACTGATTTAGGAGTTGGTTTAACACCCGAATATTCTCATCAAAATAGCACCTGATTTAGGTGCTATTTTAGCACTAGTGTGAACAAAAACTTGCTCATTGCTACAAAGCAAATCCAAAATACATACTCCACTTTTTAACAAAGAGACAACACAATCTGAAAATATATGAACATCCTTTAATTGAATTTATAATAATATATTTGCTGATTCCAAAATTACTTTGCAGCTGAACATTAAAATAGTAATAAATTTAGGCAAATCTTGCCATGCTCATGCAATGTTCTCACCAATTACCTATTAAAACCAGGTACATCTATTACTTTACCCTGGGCAATGCCAAGCAATTCTAGTACTATGCTAGGAGCATGTCAGAAGAGTTATTCTATGTCACTCCAATGCTTAACCCATTAACAACTAACAATTTTCCTTAGCAGGTGAAGTTGTCTGGCATTAGACAGAGTAAACTTGCAATATAAGATGCACAATCAGGAATTTATTCAAGCACTTTATTCTACTGCCGTTTTTCAGATGAAGAAAATGAATTATTTACAACCGTTTACGGGTAGCAGAAAAGTGCTTCTATAAATCCCTGATAATCATTGTGGTTTAATGGGTTACAAATTTGTTATTAGGTAAAGTCAACAGTTATAGAGTCTGATGATTACTACACTAATTTTCCCATAGTCTATAGACATGCCAAAAGACTGCAACTCCACATTTTCTGAGATCAGAATATCTCTATTCTTTTGCTCCTGTCAGTATGGCCAATATCAAACACACACAACTTGACGCAGACCATTAAAGTGCACCTCACCCCAAAAATTTTTTTTGGCTTTATCAAATCTTGGCATCATTTCTAGTATATCCGTGAAAATTTTTTATAATTTGGCCAAATCGTTAGATTGTTATGGCGTTTTGAACTTAGCTTTCGATGGACCTTGGCCGTCGTATCTTCTAACCAAAAAGAGCCTGGGTCTAGCCCATTTTCTGACGTCACACAAGGTAGTCGGCATTTAGCTTTGATCGGCTTGTATTCAGTTCGCCATTTCGGCTTTGCTTGCCTAGAATCAATCGAAGTTTACACTGTTTTTTTCTGGCTATCATGCCTAACCATGAACAGACTAGCACACAGGATATATATAATTGCTATATATGGATAGAATCAGCCTTAGAAGAGCTATCTAACAATATGCCGCATTAAGCAATTAAGCTATATCTGTAAGACTGTATTATTTAGTTCGAGCACTTTGAAAATCCAACTTCGCACGCGTGTAGTCATCTAAAACTACAACTTGTTTACACGATATAGGTCACTGCTATATATACAAAAAAATCGCCTTTTTCTGGGCTATCTTTTGGTATGAAGCATGAGAATATATCTTGATTATTGACTTCAGGCGTATCAAAAAAGTTTACCCCTACTACAGCACAATTAGTACACACGATATATTTTCGTCATTTGACCCGCGAAACATACATCGATTTTCGTGCACATTTCCTTGAGAACTACATACGTTTCATACATCTAAGATGCGTAGATCGAAAGCTCTGTTCAAGAGAAACATTTTACGTACAGTTTCGTGCTTGTAGGTCTGATATTGGCTGAGTTGTGTCACTTATGAAGCGATATCCAAATGGAATATTACTCACAGGTCTTTCGCAGCGCCAATGTGACCGCGGCGCGAAATGAAATTAGTAAAATATATTTAAAGCTATTTTGTTGATAAACACATGTTTTATGCATGGGGTAGAAAGCTGTAGGCATGACGAACACGCTCATAGTTGTTGGAAATACACAAGCTATATAGACATATCATACATGAAAATAAAGCACCTCTCTTCGTGACGGGATAGCTATTGGTTATTTCAAGTTCGTAGTTCATTATTTATGAGGTATTCGCTCACAGGCAAAGTGTACTAAAATTCAACGGCACTAAACTTCTAAAAGTACATAATCCCGGGGAAACATACATCGATTTTCGTGCACATTTTCTTGAGAACTACACACGTTCTATGCATGTAAGATGCATAGATCGAAACCTCTGATCAAGAGAAACATTTTACGTACAGTTTCGTGCTTGTAGGTCTGATATATCATAATTATGTAGATGGCCGACAGTATACAGGGAATTTGCAATGTGGGCCGAAAGTTTATTTTGACGAGTCCCTTGCGTGACGTCACGAAATTTACTCGTTCCAGACTCCTCGTAACGACGGACAAGGTCCACCAAAAAGTGCCTTTTTGCCAACTTTAAACTGCCATAAAAATCGAACAATTTGACCAAATAAATTAAAATTTTCACGGATACTCTAGAAATGATGCCAAGATTTGATATAGCCAAAACAAATGTTTGGGGTGAGGTGCACTTTAACTCCTTGCATTATCTTCCTCAGCGATACAAAGTTGCTCTATTACTTTAGTTGTGATGCCAAGGTGAACCATACATAAATATCAATATTTTTCCAGCTTCACAATCACGTATAATTAGGTTATCTATAAAATACATTGAAAGTAAGGTACATAAGTAAATACAAAATTCAGATTAACTTAAAATATTTGCATCATTCTAATGATGCAATTAAACAGGTGTCTGCTAATAATACATAATTATGATATTCTCTTTCATTAGGCAGGACATAGCTGACTTAACTACCATTTGACGAGATCACAGTTGTATAAAAAATAATCAATTCTCACACAATAATAAATATTCTTGCAGTGAGTCCCATATCAAAATACACCCCTAGTGACCCCACTAGAAGTGGGTAAGGTCCAGTGTTACTATAGAGCACACAGGTTATAATTAGAATACAATTAGCTAATTTGCTTATGTACAGTTAGCCTCCTGAGATTCCAAAACTCCCTTAGGCATGATGCACAGGTCTATGAAATGCTTTCTTCACCCTGCTCTCCTGGGCAGCACACTTTGGAGGAACAAGCAGGGTATAGCTGAGTTAGGAAGAGTCCACAAAAATCATCGAGAGCAGTGGTCAGTAAAAGTCAGCTTTAGTACCACCACCCCCCCCCCCACCAAATATGGGCATCATATATTGTTGGTTTGTGCCGAAAAGGATGGAGGGAAAGTTATTATATATTATAATATTATACCTCACAATAAGTTTGTCCAATGCATGACCATGGTATTTTTCAGCTAATATCTTGCCCCGGGCAACTTGTACCCTGAGTCGTTTCCCTGGTGCATGGTATTCGAGTTGAATACCACGCTTGAGCTGGGAATTCGACTTTTTAATACCCCAGCTCGTACCCAGGCCATCATCTAATTTCATCGCCTGTTTTCTAGTATCTAGTACAAGTATCTAGTACAAGTACATAGACCTTTCACTCGAGGTATTCCCAAAAAATTACCCTTCGGGATGAAATATCCCTTGGGCTTTGCCCTCGGAATATTTCTCATCCCTCAGGGTAATTCCAAAAATTCCACAATTTCATGTATCCACTCCTGACTGGAAAGTTTGGAAATCGCACAACCGAGATTTCGAAAATTTAATAGTAAGTGTATAGAGGAATCAAAATTGCGCGCCCGAGATCTCGGTTGCGCGATACAAACTTTCCAGAGTGGTATCCACTCAGCTACATGCATTTACATTGACCTCAATGAGCTGTAGGTTTTATTGAAGCATTTTAAATATATCTCAGTAAGCAATTATAATATTATGGAAGTTGCACATTATTTAAAATTGTCAAGACATTTTCTCAGGGTACTAATAGACTATACATTGATTCATTGAAACAATGCTCAACATAATTCATATATAAAACAGTGTTTTCATTAAGAGGCGGTTACCGGCGGTTTACCGCCGCCTATTCCGCGTCTGACAGCCGGTTATTTTTCTGTCAGTACCGAAAATAATGCAAAAGAGTAGAGTAAATTTTGTACATTTATTGCTACATACATGTGCTGTACTACCTAACTAACTGAATCTTCTAACGACAATTTGACAAAATCTTACTGACGAGAAATCAAATAGAGTTTCTTTGTCTTTACGGAAAGAAATTTACAGTACTGCATCGCGCTTTTTAAACAAATAAGATTGAACAATCAGCGGTTTAATATGCAAGGATACTTCATGACCTCCCCTAGTAATAAAGTCGGGAAAACATGGCGACAAAAAGAAGCAAAGGATTCAGGACATCAGTTTTCGGCGCATTTTTCAAAATAAACAGGCAAGAAAAGACGATACTACGGATACGGTATTGTCTTTATAAATTTATTGTCAGTTCTTTAATTAACGCTCCAATTATTAAGTTTCACTGCGCCATGCATGTATTAAACACTTTATAAATATTAATAATTTAATAATAAATGTTATGTAATGTTATGCAAATTGCATTGTATGGTTGAGTAATATAATTTTAGTCCTTTGGTCTGGCAGTTGCCTAAAATAAAAAGTTTATTGAAAGAAACCGACGATAACAACAAGTACACATCACTGACAGTTGTTTCCATTTATAATATACCAAATGAATTTAAGTGGTATCATTTTGGTCCATATTTTAGTTCATGGCGAAGCTGAAATTCAAGTTGAAGCGCAAGCTACGCCCTCTATTTCAGCAGATGTAAATAAAGGCAAACAGCAAGAACCCGGACATGATTTACCAGCTCAGATAAATGAAGCTGATGCAATTCAATCACCTAAAAATTAAAATAAATCACCTAAGCCTGTTAGCAAAAAAACAATGCATGCGTGTCATGTGACACTAATGACTAGGTCAGACCTGTTATACTTACATAATGTACCTGACCAATTACGAAGCTCTTTCCAATGGTCCCAAAATAATAATTTAATGCCGCAAACGGTATTTATTAATACTTTCAAAATGCTAGCTCAATTCAATGCATATCAAAAACGTAATTTTTGTGTGTGGCACTCAAATTAAAGACAACCCCGTACCCATTGTCAAGATACGACATTTGGCTTTCATTTGAAATTTTTGGACACAGACGCCTATTTTTGAATTGCAGCCTGCTATGATGAATCTTAATGAAAACACTGTATAAAAACATTCATAAGTCTACTCTAATGTCAGAGTTTCTATGGTATAGATTAATATAATTGTTAAGTAGGCCGTAGTTTATATTATCGTTTTGATTCTGAACTAAATTGATACGTACAAGGGAATTTTTGCCGCGCTAAAATTCAAATATTTTCTTACGGCGACACAACGCACGCAACATAAATATTTATGAATACATCCGCAAATTTTTGCCTTTATATTACATAAAAACATTGAAATATCCTTACCTGAATATTATACCAGCGTTCCTGAGCTACAACTCTTGAAATTCTTGTGGATTTCGAGAAGAAAAAGCAAATATATTGCTTGTATTTTCCAACATAATTTTTGAAATTAAAATTTGAAATGAAAGTGACGCTATCCCAGAAAACTTTGCGCGCGTAGTAAGGAAATTAGACACCAGTCCGTCTTTCCGTGCTTATGTCATTTCTATGAATTCTTTCAGGAGAGACAACCAACAAACACTGCTCGTATTTTGTACCATTTCAGATTTTTGTGTCATATTTTAGACTCTATGTTTTAGGAATATAACGTTCTCTGTAAAATCTCTCTTAAAGGTATGCAGCAAACTAGATGCGACACAACAAAACACCATAGAGTTTGTGTATATAAAATGTCTATAATCATATTATACATGGCGATATATCAAAACAATATTCCGTAGAAATATGTTACTTCGCCATTGATGGCAACTTCGTGTTAGAAGCTGGCAACAAACATATTCATACTCAGATAGATGTAGAGAAAAAGGTTTGAGTTGTTGCCAAGCCGAAAAATGAATTTTTAAGTGAAAAATCGAGAGTTTTTAGGGCGCCTTCCCGCAACGTCGCGGCAACTAAACTTCAAACGATTGCCGAAAATTACGTTGCTATGCTACAGCCTACAAGTTTCTTTGCTCTGAATTTTTTCCCGGGTGTAAATATCCGAGCGGAATTAGTACCCTCGCACGGCGCTTCGCGCCGGCTCGGGAATAAATACAACTCTTTTTTTTTTTTTTTTTTTTTTTTATTTCCCCATGTACATACAATATAATTATTAATACATTATTACAAAATAGAAAAAAAAAATACTTGGGCTAGAGACCTACTAGAAACCTTCGCAGGCTTTTGTATCTAGGCCACTAGTCATGTTCCTATATAGATTAATTTAATATTTACAGTTATTAAATGGAAATAATCATTATGGTATACAGACCTAACAGTATATTTACAATTTTGAAGTAAGAAGGGTAAATACTGTAGTGTTTACAATATTAAGATAAAGAGATATATTAATAACTAGATTTTTATATGGTATTACTTTGTATACAATGACAATGTATGGACATTGCCTGCATAAAGACAGTGTGTTTTCTGGATCTACGTATTCGTAGCTGGAATTAGTATAAAATGTTGCTTAATTTGTTTTTTGAAGGTATTATAGAAACTTATTTCTTTCAGATTTGTTTCTAATTCATTCCACACATCAACTCCTTTGTTTAAAAGAGTGTGTTTTACATAATTTGTTCTCTTATAACATTTAAAAAGTTTTGATGAGTTTCTCGTATTATGCTGATGAATTTGGTTGTTTGTAACGAAGTAGTTAGTAAAATATTCTGGTAAATTTTTAAGATGATGATATCGAAACATAAATAAAGCAGTTAAATAATTGTTGATTTTAAAAATATCTATAATATTCAATTCTTTGAATATAGCCTCAGTATGTTCCAAATACGACTTAAAAGTCATTAGACGTACAATTTTTTTCTGGATATTCATTATTTTATTAATACGGGTTTTGTATGTGCTACCCCAAATTAAATTGCCATAAATCAGATATGGATAGACTAATGCATAATAAATTAGTTTGATAGCATTTCGGTTTAAGAAATGTCTAATTTTAGCTATTATTCCAGACGCCTTCATGAGTTTTTTTGTAACATTAGCTATATGATCATTCCACGTCAGACATTCATCAATGATAATACCAAGAAATGTTGTACTTTTAACTTGTTCTATATTTACATCGTTCATAATAATTTTAATTTCATGCTTTGGTCTTTTGTTAGAGGATCTGAATAAAACGAATTTTGTCTTTTGGATATTTAGAGATAATTTATTGACATTTAACCATTCTGTAACTTTGTTAATTTCTGTTTGTAAAATTACATTAAGCGATTTAAGACAGCTGTTGCTATAAAATATATTAGTGTCATCAGCAAATAATATGAATGAAAGTAATTTGCTGCATTGTTCAATATCATTTATGTAAAGTAAAAATAGAATTGGTCCAAGAATTGATCCCTGAGGGACACCACTTCTAATCACCATTTCATTTGACCTAACTTGTTCGTATTTCACAATTTGTTTTAATTCTATTTTTTAAATAATCTTTAAACCATTGTTGTGTTATTCCCCGTATACCATAGTGTTCCAGTTTTTGAATCAGAATCTTGTGATTAATAGTGTCAAAGGCCTTTGACAAGTCAAGAAAGATCCCTATAGTGTATTCGCCTTTATCGATTGCTTTACTAACTCTGTCAACAAGTTCAATGACTGCATGCTCAGTGGATCTATTTTCTCTAAAACCATACTGACTATGTGTTAACAATTTATTTTTTTCAATGAACTTAATTAATCTCTTATACATTAGCCTTTCTAGTAATTTAGAAAAACAAGTGAGAACAGAAATTGGTCGATAATTCTTAAATTCATTTTTTTTATTTGTTTTGTAAATTGGGGTAACTAGGGCTATTTTTAAGCCATCAGGAATAGTTCCACTGAGGAAAGTCAAGTTGAATATATGTGACAGGGGTTCAGAAATGTCCTTAGCAATTGCCTTAATAACTTTTGAACTTATACCGTCATACCCTGAACTTTTTTTGGAATTTAAGTTTTGTATTACAATTTCAACTTCATATTTGGTTACTGGCTCAAGAAAAAAACTGTTTTTATTCTTATTAGTCAGATATTGGTCAAAGGTTTTCTCACTATCTGGAAGTTTTTTTGCTAAACCTGGTCCAATATTTACAAAATACTCGTTGAATTTATTTGCTATTTTGTATGGATCATCAATGATTTCATCTGAAGAGTCCCCCTTGAATTCCTTTGGTAGCATTCTATTGTTCCTCTGTTTATTCATAATTTCATTAATTGTTTGCCATAAACATTTTGTATTGTGCTTGTATTTTATTAATTTTTCTTCATAATAATTCTTTTTTGCTATTTTTATTATATGATTCAATTTATTTTTATATTTTTTGTATTTAATCTCATTTTTTATTACAGGGCAATTTAGGAATTTCTTATAAAGCTTGTTCTTTGTTTGAACTGATTTTGCAATGCATTTTGTCATCCATGGACTTTTGTTTTTGTCAAATTTCCTTTTAGATATTTTTTTTGTTAATGGGAAATGTTTTTCATAGGCTGTAGAGAATTTATTGAAGAATTCATTATAAGACTCTGCAGTACTACTGTTAGAAATTACATCTTCCCAAGATATATTTTTAATTGCATTACCAAATGATCCAACATTGGAATCATTGATGATCCTTTTATTAATAATTTCCACTTCTGGTTTAGTCTTATGTTGGTGATCTTTAAACTCGCGTATATGAAATACGGGTAAGTGATCAGAGATATCACAAAAAAGTATTCCATTTGTGCTCGATTCTATAGTTTCTATATCATTAGTAAAAATATTATCTATTAGTGTAGCCGTATGGTGAGTTATTCGCGTTGGTCTCAGTATAAGAGGCATATACGATGACGTGAACAGTTGTTCAAGAAACCTGTTAGTATAATCACAAGACTCTGATTTTAATAGATCAATATTGAAATCCCCCATAAGATAGCATATTTTATTTTCTTTGTCTATTTTCCCTAGAATGTCATTCACTTTATTTTCAAATAAATCAATTTTATTATTTGGTGGTCTGTATATTAGACCGACTATTATATTTTTCCCAACAGCTGTTATTATCTCAATAAAAACGGATTCAATTACATTTTCGATACTTGTGTTTAAATTAGTGCGTAGTTTATATTTAATTTGGTTTGTAATATAAATTCCTACCCCTCCTCCACTTTTATTAGATCTGTTTACATTTACAAAATCATAATTATCTAGTTTGAAGAGGTCGTCGTTATTATCATTTAGCCACGTTTCGGTTAAACCTATTATCTGAAACTGGTTATGTAATGAATTTAATAAGTGTTTAAATGCGTCGAATTTATTACGTATACTTCTAGTATTTAGGTGTATCATCGAAAAACTATTCGTATTATCTAGACTTGCTTTATTTGTTTGTCTATTCAAGTCACTAGGAAGATAATATTCACAGTTTATTTTAATCGATTGATCGAGATTTGCGTTATTTTCAGACATCCCAATGTTGTTATTCGTGTCGAAAGGATCGAATTTTAAATGTCTTAGTCTATCCATATCGTCTTCACTGATATTATTTCCGTTCATGGTAAATTCATATTCTAATTCATCAAGTGTTTGAAATGGTAAAGTGTCAGCTAAACAATGTTGACATAAATCAATGGTAGGTTTTATGTTACCTTCGTTAGAGTTGAGTGACTTTGCGCACGCTGGCGCAGCGTGAAACAATTTATTACATCCTAAACATTCAGTATATTTTTGAGTTTTTTGGATAGGTTTGGAGCAAGAAGAACATTTCTTCTTTTGCTTAGTGTTAACAGTACTCATTGGAAGATGTTAGTGCAAATATTTGAAATAACTAATGAGTATAAATGAACTATATTCACATTCATGTTTTAAACAATTAAAACCTATTATTGAAAACCTGTCAATTTGTCTCTAACAAGTTTAGCCCTTTTACCTTCGGCTTTAGCTCTTTTTAATTCTTGGTACAATGCCTTCCTCACGCTCTCTATTTCTTCAGGGAACTGCTCAGACACCCCAATATTTGTTCCCTTTAGCTTTCTCGCGTTAAGCCGCACGTGCTCTCGGTCCTGATGGTAGTTAAATTTAACTACGATCGGTCGTGGTTTTCGATATCCTTCTCTTTTCTTACCAATTCTATGAGACTGGTCGATCTTTACTACCTTCTTTGCGTCTTTTATTTCAAATTTCGTCTCCAGTATGTTGTGGATAATCTCCGTCGTGATTTCTTTGTCTTGTTCCGGTATATTGAAGAACAGCAAATTGTCTCGCATTGACCTCGCTTGTAGATCTACTATTTTATCTCTCAATGTCGCATTGTCTGCTTCAAGTTTCTCCATTTTAGCTTTTGCTTGTTCTTGGTTTGATCTTGTCACTTCATTTTCTCTTTTTAGGTCTGCTATTTCGGTGTGCGCGTATTCTAATGAGTGTTTTATTTCTTTCATGTCAGCTTCAATGCCGTCAAGCTTCTCTAGTTTCCCCATCATGGTCGTAAACATTTGTTGTATTTCGCGCATATCTATTTCCTTCTCTTCTTCTTTTTCTCCCATTCTTCTGTCCGGTGTGTTAGGTTTTTGAATTTTGGTTTTTACTGTTTTACCAGGCGTACATAGGTGCGATTTATTTAAATTTTACTCTACCCAAGATTGGGCCGCTTGTGGTAGAATTAATCATTTGACAACTAATGACTTCAGCACAGAATACTATACAGAAAGTCATCTCCATATTGTTTTTGCGTAAGTGCTATTCGTCATCGATTCGCCCTGATTCGCCACTCAGCAAGTGCCCTAAACAGAAGTAGTCACCCCCCTGGAAATATAGCCATTTTGAATATTTCCAGGTGGTGACTACTTCTGTTTGGGGCACTTGCTGAGTGGCGAATCGATGACGAATAGCGCTTACGCAAAAACCGCAAAAACAATATGGAGATGACTTTCTGGATAGGTTAGTCTGTGACTTCAGTGAGGCCATACGACATGGCCGCCGCAGCCTTACTTCCGGCTTCAAACTCTAAACAATAGATGCACTATCCAGTTTCTATCCAGTTTAATTTAAGATCAGTGGTCTAAGTCGTCTAACCCAACAAGTTGAGCGAGCGAAGAGTCTTTATTTTGTTATGTTCCATCACTATGGTACGTCTTTATAGCACTTTTTTATTTAGCTAGGACAATTTAAAGATAAAGTAATTATGTATAGTATATGATATATAAATTGCGCGAAGATAGTAATTCAACATCAGCCGAACAACTGTGCGAGCAATCTGAGCATCATGCATGGACATGTCGTAAAAATTGTTAAAGCAAATACTTAGAAAAGCTTGTTCGTTGTTACATAGTTCTTGGTTCATATTGTATGGTTTTCAGTGACATAGTGTGACTTTTGATTGGTTTCAATAAGAGCAACAAATTGTATTGTCAAAACAGCACCAGGGATGGCATATTGTCTTTTAATAATTTGTCTTTTATTGTCTTTTATTATTAAAAGAAGAATTGAAATATGACCGGAATTTGTCTTTTATTGTCTTTTATTCAGACTTTTTATAAACTGAGTTTATTTTTCTTCGAAACTTTCTGCGCCATTGATCACACATTTTACAACAACAACATATTTTTACTCTGCACATTTTGAATGATGGAAAATCCTGGTAACCAGCATATCTTATGAGTGGTCCTGGTGAAAAACGTGAAAAAATTTATATTGTGACATGTCTTTGTCTTTTATTGTCTTTTATTATCTTTTATTGTCTTTTAATGAAAAAAAGAAAAAAAAATTTCTGAAAAATTTGTCTTTTATCCATCCCTGAACAGCACTGAGTGGCGTATACAACATACATGTAGATTACAAAGCTTGTAAATACGCGGGCACGCCCAAGCTTAATTATATCATAGTTTAGTTGAATGAAATAATAATTCAGGAAGGAAACACTTCTTTGAGGAAACCATTATGTCTTTAATATGATACCAACTAAATAAGTGCTTTATTATGCTGCACCTACCCTGTTGTGGCAGAGCCTAACATGAATAATATAGAATGCCCAATTTCAGGTTTGATTCACGTTTGACAACTAGTTTTAGAAGTTAGTATTTTCCCGGGAAAATTACTTACAAGTTACAAAGTGAATGCAAGTATTTGTATTATCATATGAAAGTTGGTGTCCACATGTCAATTTGCAAGGGAGTGTTAACTAGCTATTAATAGACTGTTTCTGAAGCTACCCAATTTCAGCAGAACCTTAAATTATAAGGCTCTGCCCACAGGGTATATCATACCATGTGTCAAAAAGGAAGAAACAAATAAGATGTGAAGTGTTTCATTCTTGAACTTTTAAAGTTTAACCCATTAGCTGGCAATGCACCCTACTTTGGTATTTTATTCTGTCTAACACCAGACGATTTTACTTGTCAGTGGTAAGTTACTGTTAGTTAATGGGTTAACAAAACTATCTGCTAGTGTCCCTTGTTAACCCATTAGCTGGCAATGTACCCAGATGCACCCTACTTTGATATTTTACTCTGTCTAACATCAGATGATTTTACTCGTCAGTGGTAGGGTACTTACTGCCAGTTAATGGGTTAAAAACTTCAAAATGCCAAAAGCTTCAGGACATTGCAAAGGTAGCATTTTATGTGACTTCCAGTTTTATTGTTGCCCGTCCACAACATATTACCTGCTCAGAGTTGGTGGTGGTAACACCATAACAGAACAATTTCCATATGACTTTTCAACCAATACGATACTAGAAGGAGTGAATTTTGACACTTGGAATATCATAATATGATCTATCATCTATGTACTGTATGTAAATGATCTATGAGATATATGGGCTATAACGATGAGCTATGTATATGAATTTGATTTCCAGTGAGAAGAACACAAGATGGCAGAATCTTTACGGAGTAAATTTCAGGAGCATCTCAGCTGTGCAATATGTTTAGGGCAATTACAAGATCCGAAAGTCTTGCCTTGTTTGCATTCCTATTGCCATGGATGTATTGCAAAACTTGACATGCCAAACAATATATTAACTTGCCCGGAATGTCGAACAACATTGGAGGTATGTACTGTATAACTTTGAATTACCGGTACAAGAATGAAAATGGCTTAATTATATGATGCTACTATGTGTGGCCACGGGGTGTGGCCTAATCAAAAGTTATATCTAGGTCAATAAAATGGTTACCATGATTTTTTAAATCCTTCTTGAGTTACAAGCTGTTAAAAACACATTTCAGGCTAATACCCAGGTGACATTTTTAACATTTTGGAACAGCAATAACCCAAAATGGGCTGGGAAAATGAAGGTAACTGTTGATTGATCTATACATATAGTTTTTTTGTAAGCTTTCCAATTATGTAAGTCATTACTGCTTTAAATGAACTTGAAATTTCATGTTTCTAACAAGTATAGAAGTTTAAAGTCTAAATTTTAAGCTGTCAGAATCAATTTTTGAAGTTTCTCCATATCAAATATTCATTGTCATGTTAAAATTCATACTGAATAAGGTGCTTTTATCACAAAGTGAAAAATTCTTACACCTTGACCTACTGTATAAATTACCTAACTAAACAGTGGGGATGCTAGGGGGAATTATAAAACTTGGCTTCTCCTGAATATACAGTTGCAGCCACTGGGCTGCCCAGAGACTTTTGGGGGCCAAGGGCAAATTGTAATTTTGGGGCCCTAGTGATTTTCCATTTTCAAAGATTTTTGGACTCATGTGCACTCTTGCATGGCCTTTAGTCTTTAGAAATCTAGAATGGTTGCAGTATCAATTAATTTCCTCTAAAATAACAAACAACAGATAAAACTAGGGTGGTCATCCCAACTTTTCAGATGAGGAGACCATGTTTTAACCTGGAATTTGTACTTTAACTCATTAACCAGTGAATGTGCATGATTTTCTGGTACTTAAGACAGAATAAAATGGCATAAGGGGAGACATTTTTATAAAATGCCATTTAATCCAAGTGCTCTCTTTTATTATGTTACTCACTTACTCTGTGAGTCTGTCTAACATGTGATGATTTTACTCAATAGACAATATACAGGAAAGAGTCCTAACTTAACCACACCTTCTTCCCATCTCCCTTAATAACCCATTATGCTGCAATATAATGTACCTTCCTTTATAATAATTTACTCTACTGTAACTCACCGTGCATGTGTTTTTTTTGCAAAGAGTAGAGTCGTGCCCATTAACCCATTAACTTGCAGTGCACCCAGATGCGCCCTACTTTCGCATCATCAGTGGTAGGGTACTGCCAGTTAATGGGTTACCAAAACTATCTGCCAGTGTCTCTTGTTTGAAACCCATTAGCTTGCAATGCACCCAGATGCGCCCTACTTTAGTATTTTACTCTGTCTAATGCCAAACGATTTTACTCGTCAGTGGTAGGGTACTACCAGTTAATAGGTTAATGGGATTAATAAGATACATGGTGAGATAGTTGCCTTCTCTAAGTTCCCTTGATAAGTCATTGCAGGGAATGGTGCATCAGGTCGTCACAGCTTTCGGTAGTCTATTTTCCAAATAATCTCATTGAGATATAGATATTCCATGGGTTGCAAGTAAAGAGCACAAGTGTGGATAAATGGCATGGTCAATTAAATTTTGTGTAGGTAAATTTTTCTGGAACAGTTTTGCTACTGTGAGGAAATTCAAGAGTCTTCACAATTGAAGCCTTTGGAAGGCTACAGAAGGTTCTAAGGGGCACTAAAGGCCTATTCACACGATCTGATTTGTCGGATTTATGATTTCACACAATACTGTCAGTGTCAATAGCTACAGCCACAACTACACTTTTCGCCAAGTATGAGCCAATAGCCTTAATCCTGTCAGAAAATCCAGTAAATCACATATGTCAAGAGGATAATCGGATCCGGCAAATTGGATTGTGTGAAAAGGTCTAATTAAGGATTGTTGCGAAAGTTTGACAAATAACACAACTCCGTAAAATTTTCAATATATTTTTAATATTTGATACGATACGTAGAATTTGAATAACAATATCAGTTTTAACAATATAAAACACTCTCTTTCCGAACACACTTAACCTTTCAACTCTCAACTTCGTGCTCTCTCGTTCCCAACTACGTCACAGTTTATTGTCCAATCATTTACATCTATATATGTTGTTCCTACATAAAGGTCAAATAACACAACATTATGAATTTACATACCTGTAACACTCTTCCCACCTTGGTCAATCAGGAGTCAACATTAACTTATTCTTCCATTCTGCATCAATCGCCGCTGCTCTCTACCATCTTTCTGTCTTCCTAACCTCCTCAACAGTTTCCACTTTCCCATTTTCTTCTTTGTTTTCCGGCTTTCCCTCAGCTAAACTAATTTCTAGCGGAACTAGCTTTTGCAATGGTCTGTGTAATATACTTGGTTTTCCCTCCTTAATTGTCCTAACCTTTGCTCCACGCACAACCCCATCACGTCCAACCACCAACTTCTCAACAATACCAGTACGCCATTGCCCTCTTCTGACACAATCACCAACCTTAACCGCCCTAGTATCACTCTTGCCCTTGCAGTTGTGATGCTCCCGTAAATCACACAAATATTCCTTGTGCCAACGATTCCAGAAATGTTTGAGCTTTTTACCCAAATACTGAAATCTAGCCCCAACATCAACCTCGCTCCAGTCCTCATCATTATCATCCCAACTTGGCATTGAAATAATTCGTCTGCAATGCATGAGATGCGAAGATGTCAACGTCTCCGATCCCCTCCTAGTTCCTCATACTCGTACGTCCATGTCCGACAGTTAAGAGTGGCCTCAACAACTCATCCATCTTCAATCTTGCATTACGCAGAACTTCCGAAAGCATCTCTTTACTCCACCAATCATTCTCTCGAAAAAACCTCCCCACCACGGAGAACGTTCTAGATTAAACCTCCACTTAATTTTTCTACTATTTAACTCCGTCCGAACCTCAGGATCGTTGTACAATTTCCGTAGTGCCTTTTCAGTCGCCTTGAACGTCTGCATTATCTGACACCATAAGCTCTGGTGTACATCTTCTGGCTGCAAATCGCCTTAAACATCTCCGAAATACAGGTGCAGAAAGATCTTCAACTAAATCCAGATACAAACCCCTTGTAACACAACAGGAAAATAGTGCAACGTATACGTTACTTGACCCTCCATCATTTTCCTTCACAAACAACGGACCCGCAAAATCCACAGCAGTTCTAGAAAATGGCTCTGCCTGATGCACTCTAAACTCTTGTAACTGCGCTACTTGTGGAGAAGAAAGAACCTTACCCATACACCAAATACTAGCATCACTCCCATCCTATATACCGAACTTGCCGTTGACGCTCAGCAACTGGACTCTGTAGCTCAGTTGGTTAGAGCGCTGCACCGGAATCGCAGGGCCGCAGGTTCAATTCCTGCCAGAGGGCCTACGTTGCATTTTTCGCAACTGCTCCTGGCTAGGTCTACGAAAATGTATATATAAATCCGTTCGAGTATTCCATCTACCAACACCATTTACTATATTGTTCGTACATAAAGTTCAAATAACACAACATGAATTTACATAACAAGGATGCCTAGGAAATGCCATAGATATAGGAGACATAGATTGCTGACTCGCAATACGTCGCAATATTGACAAATGCGCCAAAATTCAAACAAAATTTGATCGGTTGAGCAGCCACTTTGTATGATGGCGCCTCAAGTGACTCGATGAACGGAGCTTAATGGGAGCATTTGCTAGATAATAACAGCATTAATTTCACATTACCGTGGAGTGTATTCAATATAGAAGTGTTGTGGACGGTTTTCTTTGGAATAACAAACATTTGGCTGGTTTCAGTGAGCTCACGGATTGACGTTTTGCAATATTTTTGCCCTTTGGAGCAATGATGTCTAATAGAAAGTTGAAAGAGTTATTCCTGGATTATTTCTAAACAAAATAAAGTGGATTCAGGGCGACAAACTTGTGTATTACGAGCTGGCGGCCTAAATATGTGATTTCGCCGAACTTAAATCAGCATGAATCGAAGGTAATTTGTAATATTTTCCCTGTCAAATTGATGTGTTTATACGTCCACAAGGGCAATAAACATATTAAAAGAAGTATCTTTTCGTGAAAGTTGCTGAAAGCGCCGTACGTTGACTAGGTCACTTGATGTTTTGACCGGTTCAGCCGCCATTTTGAATTCTTCATGTTGGCGCGTGCCGTGACCTCGAGTCAGCAATCTATGTCTCCTATATCTATGGGAAATGCCAAAGAAAGTCTGTTGTATATATTAAGCCTCCCTTTGTTTTCAATACGACACTTTACAATTTAAGATGATATAGTAATAAAATACAAACAAGATAATGTTTTGAAATCTCTGTTCCCCCTCCCCCCCCCCCGCCCCCATGGACTGCGACGTACGCTGGCAGCCTGTTTCCTCCCTACTGAGCTATGTTTATAACTGAACTATCAAATCTCCAACAAGTCAAGAAAGGCTAGGGAAAAATAAGTACAGTTTAGGATACATTGGGGACTGATCATTTTTAGCTGGGAGGGGAGGGTTGGAGGAATTTAGTGTGTCCTCTTCAATCTTTGGCAAGGCCCACTCCTTCATACCCAACTTTTCCCAGTGGCCAACCCTTAAATAATGATATTTTTTACATGACCCACCCCCCACCTCTCCCTTATTCAAAATGAAAAAGTACATGTAACCTTAAAATTCGTTATTGTGATCAAAAAGCTTTGCGAAAATTGACTGACTTTTATTACTATTAATATATTTTAAAGTTATATTTATATTAACAGGTGGAACAAATTGTAAATATGTTGCGCAAGATACGTCAGGATTTATTTAATAAGCAGTGTCAAGGCTGATGCCAATTGTTCAGTCCTGCATAGCTAGGGGAACCCGGGGGCGTGCTTTGCCTGAAATTTTGAATTTTATATGGTAGTCCAAAATGGCAATTTGGTGCATTTTGAAGGACTCCCCACCCTCCTGTGCCAGTGTTTTTACACGTGGCTCATTCTTTTCAGGCCAGTTTTTTCTAGCGCCCTCCCCCCAATTCAACTAGCGCTCCTTCCCTGATAAAAAATGATCGGTATAGGTATATAAATATTGCTTGGCCATGGTATCGCGCCATGTCACTTCTAATGTTGCAACGGCTTCTAGTATCTTTATATAAAGCTATTGGTAACTTCAAGTCAGCCTAAAAAGTATATAACAAGTAGTTTTAAGCTAAGGCTCTTCATCAGAGCAATATTTTCATATTCTCCCAGACGTGTCATTCATTTCCCTGTACCACCCGATGTCAACAATATTTTCATAGAACCCAAGATTTCATATACTTATAATATTACTTTTTAGGTTCCTGCTCCTCCGGACGTCTCATTCCTGCCATCCAACTTTTTTGCCAAAAATCTTCTGGCTACTTTGTTGTTAAGTGCCGAATCTGATTCCGAGAATATCGTCTGCGAAAACTGTGATAGTGGAGAACACCCGGAAACGCGATGTCAACAGTGCACAAGATATCTCTGTCAGTTTTGTACGGAATCACACAGGAGATCACGAGATACCAAAACTCACACTTTGAGTACTTTGGATGAATTGAGAGAAAGTGATGCGCCTGTGATTGCGGAAACAGTTTGTTGTCCCAAACATGAAGATGAAGTAATCAAGCTTTACTGTAAAACATGTCAAGAAACTATCTGTAGAGATTGTACTATTGTGGATCATCGTCAACATGAATACGTATTTGCACGAGATGTGTCTCAAGAAAAGAAAGACGAGCTACTGCGGTTGGTTGAGGAAGTGAAACAGAGAAGAAGCGAGATGTCTGAAAGTTTGGAATACCTTAAGAAAATGGAAGAAATCGTGAATGGAAGCAATGAATCTACGGTTCAAAAAGTAAATCAGTATTTTGAAGACTTGGGATCTGTAGCAGAAAGTAAAAGGAACGAGTTTTTGGTGGAAGCGACGGCGGTGAAGAGTGCTAAACTGAAGCAGCTTCATTTGCAAGAAGAGGAATTGGAACTAAATTTAGGAAGTTGTGATAGCAGCATCGAATTTACTGAACAGGCGTTTAAGAATGGCAACGATGTGCAAATTTTGAACTTGACAAAATACATGGCGCAATGTTTAGAAAGTTTAAAGAATAAGAAAACTGAAGTCCATGCTCCCCATGATGAGCAACCCGAGTCCATAACTGAGTTACCTGAACACGCAAATCTTTGTGATCGAATGGCCCAATTTCATTTTGTTGAAGACGGCAACGAAAACCCAGATGTGTACACAGCTACTTTCAGGTCACCGAGCGAATATTTAGTAGTTGAGGTGGAGTCAGAAATAATTATCCAACCTAAAGACGGCTCAACCGCACAGGATGAGAATCGTGGCAAAATTGTAATTAGTCCAAGTTTTGAAGGTGTTGCAGTTAGAGATGTTACTATTGTGGACAATGATGATGGCTCGCGTACTGTACGTTTTTGTCCCATTCATGCTGGAGAATTAACATTTGTAGCATATGTGAATGGTTCCCGTGTTCCAATCGTTACTAAGACTGTGAAGAAAAGGAACACGGTATCTAACGGCTGTCGTATTGGTGACCGCGTTTTTGAATCTGGAATTTATACCTGGGAGATAGAGATAGATCATTCGGATTGTATTATGTTCGGACGAGTTGATTTCGAGGTTGGTGTAGTTGATTGTTTAAGTTCAAACACTACAATTTTTAAAGGTCACGTGAAGCTAAACTCCCAAGGATCTGTTAGATTAACGCTTGATATCGAGGGAAAAGAATTAAAAATGAAACCTTCTTGGAACTATCAGATTAAGAAGCTCGGCCTAGGGTCGTTTAGAAGGATGTCTCCGTATTTCTGGTCCAACTGCGATGAGTGCAAGTTAACAGTTACCTCTGATGATTGGTGTTTTATAAGATATAAGAAGGAGTAAGAACAGCTCTTACACAATAATTGGCAGTAGCCAATTCGAAAGCTACGTTGGCTGCACGCTACTGTTTGGTTACTGTGTCTGTGCACATATCATTCAATATAGATATCCCCACTATAATGTAATTAATAATAATGATTAATATTGTTGTAATTTTTATATTTTACTCAGGATCCACTTGGCCGCTTGAGAACATCGAGTGATAAAATAAATTTTATTAATTTTACAACAAGAAGTCTTTTTCAAAATTATGCGAGGCTCTAGATGGTAACGAGCAAGATATTTTTATGCACAGTCTGAGAATATTTATTATATACACAAGCTCTGGATATGAGGTATTCTGCAATCTGATTGGTTCTCTACTAGCAGGATATTAGCTCATATCCTGCTAGTAGAGAAAAGTGGAAAAATGACTGGCAGATTTGGACAATTAAATGAAGAGGAAATTCAAGTTTTATTTGAAAAAAGTACGCCAAAATGTTCTGTTCATATCCAGAGCTTGTGTATATAATAAAACAGTTATTCTACTCACTCTCGCCGTATATGACTGATAGCCGACTCGGCGCTATCGCGCCTCGTCGGCTGTCAGCTCATATACGACTCGAGTTCGTAGAATAACTGTTAAATAGTAGATAGCTATATATGACTGTAATCAATAAAGGCGTTTTTGCATTTTGTACTTTATAAGTATAGTCTTGTATAAAATTCAAAACTATGATTGAGTGCTCGTGCGATGTATTTGGTAAATTGTGCAAGAATATATCAGTACTTAACGCTATTAGATCTGCAAGATGATAATTATATCTTTGATATATATGAAGTTAGGCTGCCACCTGTATTACAGCGGCCTTTTCCTTCAGCCAATTATCATTGCAACGCACAGTAAATAACTTTAAAAACATTTCCTAACTATACAATAACTGCCAATGTCTTCTCTTAGAACCAGCGAAAGTGTAGTCGTAGGTGTAGATTACCGGCCATCACTCAGACCGATCACTGGCATGGGAAAAAGTTGGTGAGTCCAATGTGAGAGGAAATGCGTAAACTGATTTTAATGGATTTCTTCTTTCCATTGAGTAGGAATTATTCCAGTTGACAGAGAAAAGTTCAAAATATAGGTTAACGGTTCGGCAATAACATTTGCAGCATCCTTGAGCATACTGGGAGGTATATCGTCTAATCCTGGTGACTTTGTTCATTTTAGTTTTTACAAAACCTTCAGCTCAATCTCCTACAACTCAATCTCCTACCACTCAGCTTCGTACAACTCAATCTCCTACCACTCAGCTTCGTACAACTCAATCTCCTACCACTCCGCCTCCTACAACTCAATCTCCAACCACTCAGCTTCCTACAACGCATGCAATCTCCTACCACTCAGCTTCCTACAACTCAACCTCCTACCACTCAGCTTGCTACAACTCAATCTCCTACCACTCAGACTGCTACAACTCAATCTCCTACCACTCAGCTTGCTACAACTCAACCTCCTACCACTCAGCTTCGTACAACTCAATCTCCTACCACTCAGCTTGCTACAACTCAATCTCCTACCACTCAGCTTCGTACAACTCAATCTCCTACCACTCAGCTTGCTACAACTCAATCTCCTACCACTCAGCTTGCTACAACTCAATCTCCTACCACTCAGCTTCGTACAACTCAATCTCCTACCACTCAGCTTGCTACAACTCAATCTCCTACCACTCCGCTTCCTACAACTCAATCTCCTACCACTCAGCTTGCTACAACTCAACGTCCTACCACTCGACTTGCTACAACTCAATCTCCTACCAAATGGAATAAGTCCAATGGTAGCTGTTAAGTTATGGAAAAGGATTGGCCTACCGAAACTGTTATATGGATCAGAGCTCTGGAAACTTAATCAAGCGAAGTTGCAAAAACTAGAAAAGGTACAAAATACATTTCTCCGTATTTGTTTGGGATTACTGGGAGGAACCTCGGGTTCTGCCGCGCGCGGAATTCTTGGACTCTGGTCTATTCAAGCTGAGATTGACAAACGTAAACTTATGTTCCTCAGACGAATGATATGCGCAAGTGAACATATCATTTATCGCAGAGTATTTATATTACGATTAATCAGATGGAAATGGAACCCAGACAAAATGACTGGTTTCATACCGGATATCATAAAAATTTTGGAGAAATATGACCTGTGGGAGCATATGGATTCCTTCTTGCAAACTGGGAGTTTCCCTAGCAAGCACCTGTGGAAAACAATAGTTATTGACAACATAAAACGCCTAGATAATTCATTATGGAAAGGAAAAATCCAGGGTTATAAACAGTTGCGATTATACAATCACGTTATTCGAGAATCAACACCCAACGCATGGTTTATTCTAAGTCAGGAAAATTTCGAAATGGCTAATCATGTTTTAACGATTGTCAGGATTCTCTGTGGCTCATTTTATGTAAATGGGGTGCGGTTTGTCGATGAAGATGAGCCATTTTTCTGCAAGTCTTGTAACCGTGACTGCGTACATCCGGTAAAGCATGGGCTATTGTACTGTCGTGATACAGTGGTGTCGAGAGAAACATTTTGGAACTGTGCAATGGATTACTTCCCAATAGCATTTGTAAGGGAGCTGAACAGCTTGGATGATGATATGTTTCTGTATGCTTTATTTGGCAATTTTGAATCGGTGCAGCAGGTGCTCACTGTGGAGTTGATCAAACGTTTTTGTGCCATTGGGGCTGAATTTATCTCAAATGCAGTCAAGACTGTTTGCTACATTGAAACATTTTTAGTATAACTACTTAAATATTTAATTTTTCTTAATTGTAAAAAATACCAAAAATATGGACAATTTTAGAATAGGCAATTATTAGTTAAATAATTTTTCTTGTATCTTCAGATATGGAGGCAATAAAGAATTTCACTCAGCTTCCTACAACTCAATCTCCTACCACTCAGCTTCCTACAACTCAATCTCCTACCACTCAGCTTCGTACAACTCAGTCTCCTACCACTCAGCTTCCTACAACTCAATCTCCTACCACTCAGTTTCCTACAACGCCAATCTCTACCACTTCAGCTTACTCAATCTCCTACCACTCAGCTTCCTACAACTCAATCTCCTACCACTCAGCTTCCTACAACTCAATCTCCTACCACTCAGCTTCGTACAACTCAGTCTCCTACCACTCAGCTTCCTACAACTCAATCTCCTACCACTCAGCTTGCTACAACTCAACCTCCTACCACTCAGATTCGTACAACTCAATCTCCTACCACTCAGCTTGCTACAACTCAATCTCCTACCACTCCGCTTCCTACGACGCAATCTCCTACCACTCAGCTTCGTACAACTCAATATCCTACCACTCGGCTTCCTACAACTCAATCTCCTACCACTCAGCTTCCTACAACTCAATCTCCTACCACTCAGCTTCGTACAACTCAGTCTCCTACCACTCAGCTTCCTACAACTCAACCTCCTACCACTCAGCTTCCTACAACTCAATCTCCTACCACTCAGCTTCGTACAACTCAGTCTCCTACCACTCAGCTTCCTACAACTCAATCTCCTACCACTCAGCTTGCTACAACTCAACCTCCTACCACTCAGATTCGTACAACTCAATCTCCTACCACTCAGCTTGCTACAACTCAATCTCCTACCACTCCGCTTCCTACGACGCAATCTCCTACCACTCAGCTTCGTACAACTCAATCTCCTACCACTCGGCTTCCTACAACTCAATCTCCTACCACTCAGCTTCCTACAACTCAATCTCCTACCACTCAGCTTCGTACAACTCAGTCTCCTACCACTCAGCTTCCTACAACTCAACCTCCTACCACTCAGCTTGCTACAACTCAACCTCCTACCACTCAGCTTGCTACAACTCAATCTCCTACCACTCAGCTTCGTACAACTCAATCTCCTACCACTCAGCTTGCTACAACTCAATCTCCTACCACTCAGCTTGCTACAACTCAATCTCCTACCACTCGGCTTGCTACAACTCAATCTCCTACCACTCCGCCTCCTACAACTCAATCTCCAACCACTCAGCTTCCTACAACGCAATCTCCTACCACTCAGCTTCCTACAACTCAACCTCCTACCACACAGCTTGCTACAGCTCAACCTACCACTCAGCTTGCTACAACTCAATCTCCTACCACTCAGCTTCGTACAAGTCGATCTCCTACCACTCAGCTTGCTACAACTCAATCTCCTACCACTCAGCTTGCTACAACTCAATCTCCTACCACTCCGCTTGCTACAACTCAATCTCCTACCACTCGGCTTCCTACAACGCAATCTCCTACCACTCAGCTTGCTACAACTCAACCTCCTACCACTCAGCTTGCTACAACTCAATCTCCTACCACTCAGCTTGCTACAACTCAACCTCCTACCACTCAGCTTCGTACAACTCAATCTCCTACCACTCACCTTGCTACAACTCAATCTCTTACCACTCAGCTTCGTACAACTCAATCTCCTACCACTCAGCTTGCTACAACTCAACTTCCTACCACTCGGCTTCCTACAACTCAATCTCCTACCACTCAGCTTCGTACAACTCAATCTCCTACCACTCAGCTTGCTATAACTCAACCTCCTACCACTCGGCTTCCTACAACTCAATCTCGTACCACTCAGCTTCCCACAACGCAATCTCCTACCACTGAGCTTGCTACAACTCAATCTCCAATCAGGTTTACCGTGCTCGGTCGATAATCTTATTCACGGCTTCAAAACCAGGACGCATCTGAGTGTAAAACTTTTGTCATGGCGTCCACATCTGAAATGTTCATAATTCGTATGTCCAGTAGTTGCTCACTGTATACTGGACCCTTTCCCCTCGCAAGGCCTGCTCTGGGACCTCAACTCGCCTTAAATCGCATCGGTTAAAAGTCCCAATTTTCCTTAAATCGCCTTAAATCGCCTTAACTCGCCTTAACTCGCAATATCGCCTTAAGTCGCCTTAAATCGCCTTAAATCGCCTTAAATCGCCTTAAATCGCATTGCTTAAAGTCGCAATTTTTCCTTAAATCGCCTTAAATCGCCTTAAATCGCCTTAACTCGCCTTAACTCGCCTTAACTCGCATTATCTCGCGGCGAGTTAAGGCGAGTTACCGTCCCAGAGCAGGCCTCCTCGCATAACCCAAGATATTTCCTTTTGCGCCAGGCATTGCAATGGCGAGAACGATAGTACCTTGCTGTCCTTTGACGACACCGCCACAGTAGACGAACTACGTGCCATCATATTTGCCAGAGACCAAGATGATCTGAGAAGCCGTTGAGAGTAAAGAAAAATTGGGAAGGAGAAAGATAGCCACGCCATTGATAATCTGTGAGAAAGCTACGGTCTTTTTCCGATATTTTTAAGTACTTGTACGCAATATATATGCAACACATACAGATTGTTTATTACGAATGCAATTTACGAATGCTCCATTTTTTCTGGTTGAGCAGTGTTTGATGACTTTGATCAATTTGACCCAGGGCGCCTACTGTATATAAGTGGACCAGTCAGGGCGCTTATATAAGCGCCCTGGTTTGACCTATTGGACATGTAAACAATGTGTCAAAGTTCGTACGAGCTCTAATGGCAGCTATAACCCGCCACCGCAGATGAGGTATGGTCTGCAATCTATTGCCAACGGCAACGATCTAAAAAGTCAAATTAAATATGAAAACAAGCAGTTCACCCGCGTTCATTGCAACTAAAACGTCCCAACAAAGACTCGGCTTGTATTTACCAAATCGAGAAAAAACATTAATATTAAAATTTTCTTGCAAACTTTCAAGTGTTGTAGTACTACTACTAAAGATCTGGTGATGTCTGCAATGATGTCTGAGGTAAACGTTATTTTCAATGTTATTTTGATGTTTGAAGTTAGTCGACTCCCCGCGACGTGTTGACTCAAGTCTAAATATGTTTACATGTTTAAAATGAAATATCTAGAATTCCCATGGTTCGATTTTCTTCATTTTTGGTAGTCATCAAGACAAAAATATAAGATGTAAATCTGCTGGAATGATTCCGGTGATCCCCCGGCAGTTTTAGAGATATTAGGCATTGAAGTCACCATTTAGGAAGATATTGTCTGGCTCTGTCTGCAATTTGTTGTCTGACGGCCCACTCGACTCGCAAATATCGAATATTTTGTCATTGTTATTCAATTTTTTTCCTGGAATGCATCCATGCTATTTCAATAACTATTGATCTACCTATGTGAGCAGTATTTTGTAAGGTAAACGTTATTTTGATCTTTTATGTAGGCTGTACGTCGTCATATTGTATTAATCCGATGCCATTTCTGTCAACAATTTTTGAAGTTGAACCTCTCGAATTTCCACAATTGACATAATGTTTATGTATATGCACCTGTATTTTGTAGGAGTAAATATGTGTGTATTGTAAATAATGCATAGTATAATTTTGTTAAATGTAATTTATAATTGCAGGACCCCACTGAAAAACACTTCGGTGATGTGGGTATCCTGGTTAAATATAAATAAATAATAAAATAAAATATATATAAAATGCAACACTGAACAAAGTGTCCACAAATTACATATATAATTTCAACACATGAACATTTATATTGACCACAAGACCAGTTGATCACACGCAGCCTTTGAGATTTCTGCACAAATAAATCCATTAAACGGACTCAAAGAGCCTTGTTATACATCGAACACAGACACTAAACGCATCCATAATAATGGCATTGCGTCTCTGTATCAATAGCGTCCATTTTCGCAGAATTTGCTATGGCCAGAGATGTTGACTTCACGGCAGTCAACGCATAAATGAGGCCGCACGTGGAAACATACGCTCATTACCCATGATGCTTTGCGGCCTGCTGTCCAACTTCCTCTGTGCCCTAGCTAGCTTATATGTATGGAACGAATTGTCAAAAGAAATTACCTTTTCTGTATTCTGATTGGTTGAGAGCTGTCGTATATAATTAGTGGCTATAATTAGTGAAGCCATTTGAGTGAAAAAGTCCGCGAATCGTTCATGTAATAATAATATAAATTCGATTTTCTCGATTAAACTTTTTCGAAAATTACTGATTTTTAAAAGACTAATGCTCCAACCGTTTTTAACGCATGTTTCTCAAATTTACACAGCCTACACAGCCTTTATGAACTATTCTTTCCAAAAACTCTGAAATTCCAAACGAATGGCGATGTAAATAGAAAAATCCGAACACGCTTTTTTAGAACAACTGGCTGTAAGAAATGACATTTTCAGAAATATTTATTTTAACACCGTCAGTTGTAAATTTGCTGTTTTCCATCCAATTTGTCCCAAAACAGCAAATATTATGCTTTTTCCTTCCCCTATTCAGGCTTCTACCTCATTGTTCATTAATTTTTAATGTAAATGAATTCTCGATGTTGGCTACAACAAATCATGAGTTTTGGAGTAGGTATGTATAGTTATTTGCTTTAAAAGTTCTTATAGTTTTCTTCCAAAATATGTTTAACCTAATTTCCACAATTTGGGCAAATGCAAAGGCAAATGGTTAGATATTTTGATCAGACAAATACCAATTGATTAACATGATATGTTTGTTATTCAGCCCAGTGCAAAAAATTGAATGTTTGATTAAAACCACGTGCAGACGAGCAAGTTTTCCTTGACAAATTCCTTGTCGAGTTTACTTGTTCGTGTGTACGGCAAACAAGTTTTTTTCGATCAATTTTTCCTTGACAAGTTTAACGACGCCCGTGTATTAACGACACAAGTGAACACTTCATGTTTATAGTGGCAATAGCCGCTCAACTGATCGAAAAATAAATGTGGAGTGTCGTACTGCGCATTTCCTTGTCAAGTTTTCCTTGTTCAAAAGCCGGCATGACTAGCTTTTGAACAATGCTCCTTGTCAAGGACCCAATTTTTTGCCGTACACACGGGCAAATAAAACTTGTCAAGGAAAACTTGCTCGTCTGTGGGGCTTAAAGGTAGCGAAGTAATACCACAAGATATGATGGGGGGCATATTTTTGTGGACACCCTGTCTGTAGCCCTGGCTCTAAATAAGCAACTGTACTTTGTCGTTTTCTAATAAGACTTGATAGTGTGGAAGTCATCCAGGGTTGTTCGTCGGATCTAACTGACTTGCATCTCAACCGAGTAATAATAGTGTACAAATTCTTAATTCAACCTTACTTTGACTATTGCTCCCTGCAGGTTTGGAGATGTTTGGGCTTAATTAACTTTGTCATGTAAATTACAACGTCTTCAAAATCGAGCTGCTCGTTTAATTACTCGTAAAGACTATAGTGTGCGTTTTAAGGAAATAGTATAGATTCTTTACAATTTGTAAATCTTCATCAACGCATAATGCAGCAGTTATCAACTATGATGTATAAAGTGAACAATAGTTTGGTCCCTAATTACCTCCCTAAGCTTTCACTAACATAAATGAAATCTGTCTTGACTTGTATAATCTTGAAATCTGTCTTGACAGTCTGACTTGTATAAAACAATAGCTAGAGAGTCTGGAATTTCTCAAAAAAACATCCATAAGTACCGTTGCTATGGAAACTATGACGGTTATTTCGGTTTTAAAACGATTTAACATCCGTGACATCGGGGACACCCATTTTTTATTTCATAAATGCTTTTCTTTTAGTATATTGAATTATTTTGACAATTTAAAAAAATTCTGTTATAACAATTTTTTTTCAAAATAGGAAATGTAATTATTCGTTTTAACGTATTTTTTCAGTTGACCTTCATCAATTGGGAAGTCATGTGTGGTATTTACATATAATTGACGAGTTTAGTAGATTAAATAGTACATGTGTAGTAGACAACAAAGAACCTGAAACATTTATTGAAATGTTCATTAAGCATTGGGTTTCTGTTTATGGGGCACCCAAAAGATTAGTTAGTGATAATTGGGGTGAATTTAATAACCAGTTAGTAATAAGTGATATGTGTGAAAATTTTGGCATTGAAGTTATAACAACTCCTGCAAATAGTCCATCGAGTAATTGTACATGTGAAAGGCATAACATGATACTAACTGAGATATTAGTCAAGCTTAGAGAAAGCAATGCCTATGATTGGGAAATATCACTCTGTTGGGTAGTTGCTGCCAATAATACTTTAAGTAATAGTTCAAACACGAGTAGGAGGACTTCCTCCGATTTCTAAACACCGAGAAGAGTTAAATGAGTTATATTTTAACGAATTTCGAGGTGTTTAGAAATCAGAGGAAGTCCTCCTTACGAGTGTTTGAACTTACTTCTCAAACGAACGTGTATTTGTGAGAAAACTGACGTGAAAGTTCACTTAATTATGTAATTTCTCCCTTTGATTTCAAACCATCTTCCACGCTTATGATTCTCTTTATTTTTGGTTCATGAATTATTAATGAGTTTGAGAAATAATGTTAGCCCATACCAAATTGTTTTTGGTAGAAATCCCAATTTGCCTTCTGCTTTTAGTGACAAACTACCTGCACTTGAGGATCAGACAATTTCTAAGAACGTTGCTTCACATATGCGTAGAAAGTCATCTAGAGTAGTTAAAACCCCTAATTGGTTAGAGGATTATGTTGGAGATGTTGATGAGGTGATACTTGTGAGTGATATTGATATGAGCAATGCGAAAATGAAAGAAAGAAAAAATTGGGGAGAGAATAAAGTCTATCATGAAATACTTTATACAGGTCAAAAATGTGTTTCTACTAGGTGGATGTGCACTTTTAAGACAATACATGATTCAATTGTTCCCAAAGCAAGGCTAGTTGCCCGGGGTTTGAAGAGTATGATCAAGATATTCAAAAACACTAACCCACTTGTGCACATGAATCACTTAGGTTGATAATTCCAGTTTTGGCTCAGAAGAAATGGAAACTTAACTATATGGATATCAAAACTGCTTTTCTTCAAGGGCAACCATAGACAGGGATGTTTATATCAAACCTCCAATCGAAGCCAAGGTTCCGTTTAATATAGTTTGGAAGCTTGATAAGTGTGTGTATGGTTTAAGTGGTGCTTCTTTAAATTGGTATTGTAGGGTGAAATCCTTGTTACTAGAATTAGGAGCATCTGATTCTAAAGTTGACCCTGCTGTGTTTTATTGGCTTGGTGGGAATGGTAATGTCTATGGCGTATTAGCATGTCATGTGAATGACTTTATAAGATCAATGTTAAATGTTGGCAAGGAAAGCAATAGAGCTTTTAAATATTGTGGCATTGATCTAAAGCATAAGGAAGATGGTGTTGTATATCTTCATCAGGACGATTACACAAATTTACTCAAACTTATTGAAATTACTGCTTCAAGAGCACTTGAGAAAAAGAGTGAGTTGACAGAAAGTGAAAAACACAGTGTGAGATCCAAAGTGGGTCAACTGCTATGGCTGGCACATCAGAGTCGGCCTGATTTATATTTTGATGTCACCAGTGTAGCAAACAACATAAACAAAAGTACTGCGCAGAATATCCTAGAGTGCCTAATGGTGGAAGTCAGGGTAGATATCTGGTTTTGCGTTGTTGGGGAATTGGACAAATTCTCGCCCATGTTGTGGAATTCTAAGAAAATCCGTATGGTAGTAAGGAGCACTCTTGCTGCTGAAATCCTTGTTTTGGCAGATGATATAGATAGCAGCATATTTCTATGTACTCTTCTTGCTGAACTAATGTATGGTAAATATAAAGATTTTTTATCGGCATCTCGTTCGATAGGACTAATAGTAGAAGGTGTTTGTAGATGGAATATACATTTCTTATTTTCTTATATACATCTCGAAAATTTATATACATTTCTTAGACCAAGGCAGGAGCAGTTGCGAAAAATGCAACTTT
Organism: Trachythela sp. YZ-2020; assembly: GCA_016169945.1. NCBI lineage: Eukaryota > Metazoa > Cnidaria > Anthozoa > Malacalcyonacea > Clavulariidae > Trachythela > Trachythela sp. YZ-2020. Next base: position 8,767,645 of record JADLSH010000387.1, read on the forward strand.
AGGCCCTTTGGCAGGAATAGAACCTGCGGCCATGCGATTCCAGTGCAGCGCTCTAGCCAACTGAGCTACAGAGTCCAGAGTCCAGTCTAAAAGATGTAAATAGATTTTCATTCGAATATTCCATCTACAAACACCTTCTACTAATGTATGGTAAACCTGATCCCACCACATTTCCCATAGAATGTTACACAGACTGTAACTCACTTTATGAAGTGTGCCTGAAAAACGTCTTAGATCAGCATTAGCAGTATTATAAAAGAGTTACTTGAGGCAAAACAGGTTACATCTGTTAATTGGTGAAGTAAGAAACAACTTAGAAACTGGAACATTGCCTGTAAAAATAGCTAATGGGATATTGCCTTAAAAAAGAAAAGAGTGGAATTTGTTAATATTTTCTCTGTTAATTCATAAAACATACTTAGTGTCACGTGACGGAGCGATTGAGGACTCAAGATGGCTAACATGTGGTCACGCTAGTAGTATTATTTTGAACAGTTATATTAAAGTTTATATACCTGTTCTACCAGTAGTTTTATGTATTAGTTTAACAGGAAGAACACTATTTTTCTTTTATTTATTTACTAGTGAAATGATACCGTGTGTAATTAACGATTTAATAATAATGGAAACTTTATTAAATGTTTTTCTTTCTACATACATACAATTGTAAATCTCGCTTATTAAGGTAACTTACAATTGGCTACTTGAATCACAATTTAACTCTAAATAATGTAGGATGCAAATATATATATATAAACAAATCAACCAAATATTTCAAATAGCTAATAATTCGGGATTTCCCCATTCTTTGTTTCGACAGCAGAATATATAATAAGTAGTTCTAATGGTAATGGTCATCATAAAGTGATTTTTCCAATGCAGTACATTTGGTGGTTTTTATCGAGACCAACAGTATCTAACATACTTAAAAAAGTAGGGCACTCTTTTGCAAAAACACCTGGGGATCTTCTTCAGTTCACTCCCCATTGGGGCTTTTCAGTGACCGATTACATCAAGTATCTCGCTTACCTATATTATGTACTTAGCCTACACTATCTATTTTACAACAATTGTAATACTACTTTCCTAATCTGTATATCCTAACCCACCCAGTCAACTTTCCCTGTGGGAGGAAACCGGAGTGCCCGGAGAAAACCCACGACTTTCGGCAGAGCGCTGACTTACTCTTTTCACACGAGTGCGATGAGTAAAGTTCCCATACTCAAGACTCACAGGTGAGAGGCGCTTGCTCTGACGACTGCGCCACCGGAGGATAACGAAGTGAATATTGGACAACGAGGTTATTGTCGTTTTTTGGCGACCGAGCACTATTGGCACGAGGTGCATATTCGATGACAAAGTTATTATTATTATATTATTATTATTATTATTATACCCAAAAGGGCTTTTCAGTATCTAATTACAAAATCATTAAATATTATTTAAAAATTTATAAACGCTAGACTAACATTACAATCAATCTAAAATAGGCCTACAAATCACAATTTCATTATAGTATATAGTCTATTACTATCTATTATAGTCTATTACTATCTAAAAATTCATGTAATAAAATACGTTTATATTCCGATTTAAAATGACCCAGAGTCGCGATATACTTAATATTTCTTGGAAGCTCGTTCCATATAGTCACTGCTCGGAAATGAAATCTTCGTTGACCAGAAGCCGAACTATACCGTGGAATATCTAAATTGTTGTTGTGTCTTGTGTTGACGCTATGGAAGTCCGATCTCGTTTCAAATTTATCACATAAGTACGATGGAACCAACCCTTTCATACATTTGAACGTCATAACAGCATCCCTGAGTTTTAGCATAATAATTATACTTAACTGGAATGGCACCTAGCTGTTCAAGGATAGGTGTCACATAGTCATATTTTCTCGTTCCGGTGATTATACGCGCCACAAAGTTCTGCACGCTTTGGAGTTTGGATATGTTCTTTTTCGAGGTATTAGACGAAACAGAGGAACAATAGTACATTCTACTAAAAATTAAATTATTATAATAAGAATTAGTGTTTGTTTATCAAAGATGTGTTTAACTCTGTTGATTTGGTATAATTCCGCAAACACGTTGAAACAACATTTGTAATGTGTTCATGATAGGTCAAGCTTGAATCCAATGTCATTCCTAAATCTTTAACAAACGAAACAGGAGTTATTTTCTCATTAAGAACATTTATATGAAAATCAGTCCCAGAAAGTCTCTTTAGCATTTGACTCGTGCCCAATTAAAGCAGCTTATTATTTTTTTTTGATTCACCAGCAAACTATTAAAACAGCACCAAGTAGTGATTCTTTTCATATCCTCTGTAAGTTTTGACGCTGCAATATCCGTATCCCCGAATTAATTGGGAATGCTAAATAAATTTTCGAATCATCCACATACGATTCCAAAGAGGACTCCTTTGGCACACTGGGCAAATCATTAATGTATATGTTGAATAACACTGGCCCGAGAATAGATCCTTGTGGGACGTCTCGGGTTATTTTACATTCTTCCGATTACGTCGATCCAATGCGTACTGATTGACTTCTTTCTGATAAGTAAGTTTTGAACCAATCCAATGCAAATTTAGAAACACCAATTGTTTGAAGTTTCCTAAATAGAATTGAATGATCTATACTGTCAAGTGCTTTGGATAAGTCTATTAAAACTAAGGCAGTCACTTCCTTACGATCCATAGATTCAAAAATTTTGTCCGAGATGAGTATGTTTAGTGTTTCGGTGGAATGTAACTTCCTGTTACCACTTTGATGTTTGGTAAGGTTTTTCCTTTTTGTCATATACTCGGTGAGTTGGTCCAGAGCGTCGCGTTCACGGATCTTTGATGCTGCCAGCAACAAAGATACTGGGCGATTGTTATTGGGAATCGCGTGATCTCCTTCTTTTACGAGTGGAATGACCTCTACTTTCTTCCACGCTGTAGGAAATACAGACGTTAACAGGGAACAACCAACCGCCATTTATAACCGCCATTTGGACTTTATCTAATCCCGGTGGCCTATTTGATGAGAAAGACATGACAATTTGGCGTATATCATTGCATGATACCGGGTGAAAACGAAACAGGCCTGACTCTGGAATGTCAGCAAGTGCTGGTAGATCCAACGTTGGTAGATTATGCTCAGTTGCAAGTGCAGCTGCAGCCTCGGACGCTTTAAATCCCACGGAGGTAAAAAAATTGTTGAATTCCTTAACTAGTTCATTGGGTGATCGGTCTTTAACGACCGAGCAGCATAGCGCAAGGTGAATATTTATAACAAAGAGCGATATGGTTTAATACATCGTGGATCATTTATCGGCCATTACCCATACATCTAGTGGAATACGAAATGTACTAAAGCCAAGGTTATAATTTTTTTAAGAAACACGAAAATGTACTAAGACCAAGAGAGACAAAGGTTAATAGATGTTTTTTAAGAAATACGAAAATGTACTAGACGAAGAATTAATATAGTTTTTTAAGAAACAAAAGAAGATATGGAAATAATTTACCTAAACCATTTGATGGTTCCAAACATGGTCACTCTTTTTTGTTTTTGTTTATTTTTCTGGCCTGTAGATACCAAGTCATGTAAATCGAAGTCTTGTTTTAACTTTGAATAGCATCACTGTGGCCGAATGAAAAATAACATGACCGGTATCCAATAAACCGTATAGCCAAACAGAAACTGCCTAAACATGAAACTTTTCATGTCAAGAGAGAAACGCGAGGGAAACCGGAGTACCCGGAGAAAAACCCTCAGGTATCAGAACTAGCTCACACGAATTACGCGTGAACGACTGTGCCAAAATATATATTGAAATCAGTTCATATAGAAGGTATTTAGAATATCAGAGACTATAAGATTCGGTGGTGAAAGCGGAATAATTGTTAAACTCAATTAATTCCAAATCATTCATTATTTGTCATATTTTTCGAATTATTCATTCATTTTTTAGTTTTTATTTTCTCTATTCCTTTCCATCATAAATCCGTTATGCATCATTCCTGGTTTTTTAACACAAATATTCAATTTTTTTATTTACTTTCTGATCATATCTGTTATTCATTATTCCGCTTCCACCCCCGAATAGGATAGCTAGCTTTACTTACAATTTTTAAACATCTATATTTACAACCGTTGCGCGACTTTACTTTTTCTCTAGTTGACTTGGTGTATATATAATCCTTAAACTTAATTTTTCCTTTCTGCAGCGAAACATTTATATTTAATTTGTAGTTAACATAACACCATATTCTTCAATGCAATTAGAAATATTTCCAGATTTCTTCATTCATGCATGATTTCTTTATAAAATTATTTCTTCAGTAACAGATATTTTATACTACTGCAACAAATGTATAAAGAAATGTTTTAAAATAAATTTAACTACGAGTAACGACTATATATATATAAATTGAAGTCAACTAAAGCAACTTATAGCAGAAATCCTGCTTACTTCCTCATATTCAGCGAAACTATAGCCATAGAAACTGGTCGTCCTAAGTTCTCTTTTCATGTAAATCTCAACACTGCAAAGCGGGAGTTACTCACATGTACTTGCCGCCAGCATGTACTTGCCGCGAGCAGAGAATCTTCAGGAGTCAAGACCGCCGCTCTACCCATTGAGCAATTCAACTCATGGGGACTCAAGCGAGTTCTCCAATCAAGTGCACGAAATCTTTCTGGACTTAACGCTCGTCGTGGAGGACATGCAGTGTTTCAGAACCAATCTGATATTTTTTTAATACTTTCATATATAGATTCAAACATTAGAAACGTGGCACATGACAAATTGCTGTGTCTATAGCTTCATCCTGGAGGTATACCGACCCGTAACTCTCTACACGGGGACTTACTTGTATAAGGCACGTTTGATGGGAGACTAATTAGTCGAGCGAGAACATTGTCTATGCTCACGTTAAACTTTCATTTTGTTAAGAGTATTTAACAATTGATTCATCCGGACCTGCCAATCACGTTTAGCGAGCCTGAAACCTTCAAATGCTCGTTACAAACATTGACTTTTCTCTGTTGTGTTTCTTTGTTTTATATAAGGAGCTCGAGGGATTAATATAGAGGATTTACTGTGCGGTATTCATGATTTGTATTTGCGCGCATTATCGCGGAATTCCAAAAGTAACTGCATTCCCATCATGTCCTCATTTGATAGCGTTGGTATGGACTCTTTATTTCTGAGTCAACCATTCAGCACTTGTAATATATTGTATATTTTAAATTAAAAGCATAGCTTTCGCTCAAAGTTTCTATAAACGGGAAAATATTTAACAATGTTGATAGGCCTATACTTGGAGATGGCAACTTGGCCTAACTAGCCGGATTAAATTTAGATTTAGGAAATTAAAGTGACTTAAAGCGATTTAATGTTAGTTAAAGCGATTTAAAAAGATGTAAGGTTAGTAAATCCGATTTGAAGCGATTACTATTTTTAAACAGTTAAGGCGATTTAAGGCAAGTTACCATCCCAGAGTATATTTCTCGTTATAAAACAACTTGAAGTTTATAAGTATTATTTCTTGCCTGCACATGTTTGAAAAACGATCTCTACTTTTTGGTCTGAGATTTCCTTAGCATCATAAATTAAAAAGGTAACGGCTTTCCTTAAAAGGAAATGGGAGGTCACTTTTGAAATTCCACGGCATTGACCTTCTATATGTCATCATTCCAACAACATATATTAATGTGTTTGAGTTCAGATTCTAAACCTGAAACACACCGATTAAGATTGCAGCCTAGTCTGTGACAGCAAACTCACATCAAGCATGCACGCACTGAAATCATTCTGTATTATCTCAGACTAGGCCGCAAGCTTGTTCCCAACTGTTAAGCAAAAGCAAACTTTATGTTAAGATTTACATTTCCTTGAATTTTGTCGATAATTCTGGTGGTCAAGAACTAGCTGTTTGACTGTAATATTATCTATAGTATCATAAAAATAGTATTGGAATCACACCTGAAGAGCACGACGTCTTCAGGCCACAGGCGACGAGCGACACTCGGGAACACCTAGAGGAAAGATACACACATACAACCTAACTTAACCTAAGGGGCCCCCGCATGCAATACATACCAAACCATATACACTGTCGATGAACTCACCAGCTCCTGTGGCCACACGAATCCACCACCTGCACTACAGTACTTAAGTTAACTAACAATAACTAAGAAATACTATATTTAAATTAGAGCTGAATTATTGCAATGCCATTTCAGTTTAAGAGTTAAATTTTCGGTTGAGTTACACACAAATTTTTCATCTAACATTTGCGTAGTAACTGAGTGTTGTTCTTCATTCACTCTCATCTAGTAAATATACTATGTATTATATCGTTGGCATTGATAAATCTTTGCCAAACAGATAAACTTTGTTAACAGTTATTTAACTCTAATTTTGAACATCAGCAGGCAATGGCTCGACTCATCTTCCAAACACTTTAATTATAAACAAGACGCAATAAAGTACGTGCGTAATTAGCGCATCAAATGCTAATGCCTGACCACGAGAATTCTATAGTAGTGACCTTCATCATACCAATGCGTCGGATCATGATCTTGATCATCATCAACTTCTGATTCTTGTGAACATCAACTTCTGATTGTTCGGAGCATCAACAAAAAAAAACAACTTCCGATTCCTCTGAGCATCAACTTCAGAGCATCAACAAAAAGAACACAAAAAGCTTCTGATTCTTCTGAGCATCAACTTCTGACTCGTCTGAGCAGCAACTTCACTTCAGGTCATCCCTTTTATCTCAGTTGACTTTCGTCTCAGTTGGCTTTGTATTGAATTTTCATCTCCTGATCTTCCAAGATATTTTAGATCTCTTGTAGATCCTACATTGTACACATTTTTTACAAACTATGAAATTTTGGATTTGTTAAATGCCGAAAAACCTAACAATAGATTATTTTGGTATGAAGTATTAGAAAACTAGAAGGACGTTGTATTCAGTTGACATAAACTGGAAACTTACTTTCAACCAATCAGCGTCCATCTCTTCATTTCTTTTATCTCCATTTGCACAGTGCTCACTGCCGAAATTAGTTCATCTAATTATAATTTGTCTACAATTACTTAATAAGTGCACTGCCAGCTTCAAAATAATCACTGCCGAGACATTAGTTCATCAAATAAGAATTGATCTACAATTACCTAATAAGTGCACTAGAAGCTTCTATATAATCACTGCCGAAGACTAGTTCATCTAATTATAGGTGCACTGGACGTTCTATATATAATCACTGCCGAGACGTATAATTTATATAATCACTGCCTAGACGAATTGGTATAACGATAATTGACCTACAATTACCTATATGGGGAAATCATACAAAAGAAGATATTGACAATGAAATTGATGAAATATATGACAATATTGCATTTTGGAGAAGGAACGTATTTATGGAGCTGTAGGAAAGAAATTTGTCAGTGAAAAGAAGAAATGTATTGAATGTTGGAATCACGACACCGTCGATTCTAAGGACATTGCGTTAAAAATCCTTATGGTAATACCAGCTTTACTTCTCCAAAAACCAACATTTAAGTCAACATCAAAGGAACACTCGCAATGCTTATCTGTCAAGGCGGTTGAATTGAAATAATGGGAATCTGGTGATGTCGATGGTCTGCTGTGCGAGACCCGTACTATTCAAGGTAAATTGCCAGCAAATTCAGTGAAGGACGTTTTCATGTTTCAAAATATAACAGAGTCTACTGTTATGAAATCAGCATTACGCACACAGAGATCTAGTGGTGGCAGAAATCTAGTGGTGGCAGAAGAGGTGGGATGCAGATGGTTGGAGAATAATTTTGGTGTGAAATAACTTTGGAAATGTTGGCAAAGATCTCAGATGTGCACTAGCCATTTTTTGCACGAAAAGTTAGCACGAAACAAAAAACCGTTGTTAAAGTTGATACACAGAAAAACACAAAAATCTGAATGGTATAATTATGCATGATTCCATTATTCCAAAATCCTGGAGTTAGAACTATTGGCGTGGGAAGGTGCTGCAGAGGATCGTTGGGAACGCCATACTATCAGTCATTAAGCCGGAGATTATTAGCTACGCTGGAAATCTACAACTCTGCGCTGGCTAAGCAAGTGGATGTGGGGCTGTTGCACACGCCATCAGTGACATTTTTGACGACCAATCTGTGCAGATAATGCCTTTAACTCCCTCAAACGAAAGATTCTTCACAACATCAGATATCTATGCCACCGATGACCATTTACATCAGGAATTGTTATTTCGTACCATCTCATCTATTTGTTCTTGGTGGCGTCGAAATCGTATCATCTGAAGGAACCACACAAGGTGACCCTCGTGGAATGCCTGTATATGCCGCCGGTATTACCCCTTTATTGGAAGTTAACAAACCTGGGGCATTAGATACATTTACAGTGAAGCATGCAGCATTTGCTGTTGATTTGGGTGGCCAGAGTTACAAAAAATCTGCGGTTGTGCGGGTATACCACCCATGAGGAACGTTTGGTTGCTCTTCAGAAATTACCAGTTATTTTGAGGAAGGTTGAGAAAACCCAAAATCCTACCCGGCCAAGGTTGACACCGTTTCGCAACCCTGTGGTGCCACGGTGAGCTAGTACAGCTTAGATGTTGGTGGGATAATATTGTGACATTTGGTGCAATGTTGGGATATCACCCAAATGTCAAAGAACCTTGGAAATGTTGGCAAAGATCTCAGATGTGCACGAACCATGTTTGCACGAAAAGTTGGAAATGATACAGAAAGTTACACAAATCTAGAAGCTTATATAGCATGTCGCCTGATCCATTAGATAAGAATCCTCGAGTTATAACAAAAACTAATGCAAGAAGAATTCAAGGAATTTCAAGCACCTCTTTATCAAATTCAAGGACTTTCAAGACCTTGAATTTTTGTTCTCAGATTCAAGGACTTTCAAGGTTTGTACGAAACCTGCAATTAACAGTATTGTCTAAGATTGCAAAATCAGAGCCACAAGCAGCTTATGCAGCATTCGTGAGCGGCTTCATACATAAATTGACATACCACATCAGAACGACGCCTAACATTAAACAGCATAACAATTTTTCTCTTAAACACGTTCTCTGACCAGAATATTTATTGATTACGAGTTTTCGGCTACCTATCTGTGGCCTTCAACGCATCTAGCTGGTAATTGACAATTAATATTGGCATTGAAATCATAAATCTTCATGCTGAATAAGAGGGAAGTCTACGAAGAACTCCGCCTTAGATATTGCTGGGCCTTCTATCTTCCGTCATTATGTCCTTGCATAGTTTCAAAATAGCTGCGTGTATCCGGGTACCACACGTGAGAAAGGTTTACTGGTATCAAGGAAGGTTGAAAGTAAAACCGAGTGAATGAAACATTGCAAAGCCTGGCAAAAAAGAGGGGTGTGATTGCTATAACAGTCAACACTCAGTCAGACTACGAGTACTGAAATGACTAACTGGAAAACACGCAGGCAAAAGCCTACATGTTATTTTGAGGAAGGTTGGGAAAACCCATAATACCACCGGGAGGAAGGCTGAAAACGTGTTGCAACTCTGTGTCCGTGCGGTAAGAGATATGATGTCGATCATACCATGTCACATATTAAAGGTCACAAGATATGAGAGATCGTTCCAAATCTCCCCAAGGATGAATGTCACGGTCACATCATCAGACATTGACAGGAGAAGTTCTCCCCAAGGATGAATGTCACGGCCACATCATCAGACATTGACAGGAGAAGTTCTTACTAGCAGTGCTAACTCATCTGATGTAGCTCGTTTGGATGTCAGTGTCCGCAGTTTTTGGCAAAGTGTATTTTATGATGTAAGGGTTTTCAACCCTTCCGCGAAGAATCACCTTAACCAGAAATTGGATACGGCTTTCAGAAGCAAAGAGAACGAAAAGAGATTAACAGTGCATCAATGCGTAATAGAAGTTGAGTATGGTTCCTTTACTCCATTGATCTTCACACTTTGTGTGGAAAATGGCAGAGAAAATAGCGATTAGAATTGATCAACAATTACGTGGTAGTGCACTGGCAGCTTCTAAATAATCACTGCCGAGTCATTAGTTCATCTAATAATTATTGATCCACAATTACCTAATAAGTGCACTTTCGCGCATGGGATTTACGATTTTGGCGTTTGGTATATAAAGTTCATATTGTGTTCATATTATTGAAAAATACAGTTCGTTTACACACGATATTTGTGTCTAGCTTATTGGTGTTACAACAAAGTGACGTGAGGAATAGTGTAGTTAGTGAGTCATTGAAACGATATATTATAGTATAAGCCGTATACGTATAGCAATACTATACATCGTGGTCGAATTCCCAGAATTAACAAACAGGATGATAAGTAGTGATATAAGGTATATTCTAGTGACATAATGGTAACAAGTTTGTAGAAGGAATCGCTGATAAGCAATGGTATATTCCAGTTCAATGATGGTATAGTAACAAGTTTATACAAGGAATCGCTGATAAGCAATGGTATATTCCAGTAACGCTATGGTAACAAGTTTAAACAAGAAATCTCCAATGATAATGGTATATTCCAGTGCCCAATGATAATGGTATATTCCGTGACCTAAGTTTATAGAAGGTCTCGATGAGAAGCAATGGTATATTCGAGAGCCATAATGCAGCAAGTTTATACAAGGAATCGCAAATAACCAATGGTATATTTCAGCGACATAATGGTAACAAGTTTTTATTAGGTATGGCTGTTAAGAAAAGGTATATTCCAGTTCAATGTTGGAAACAACTTTATACAAGGAATCCCTAATAAAATTGGCATATTCCAGTGACATAATGGTAACACGTTTATACAAGGTATCGCTGATAAGCAATGGTATATCCCAGTGACGTAATGGTAACAAGTTTATAGCACGAATCTCTAATAATAACGGTATATAAAGGCGATATAATGGAAACAAGTTTATACAAGAAATCGCAGATAAGCAATGGTATATTCCAGCTAAATAATGATAAGAAGTTCATCTAAGGTATCGCTGATAAATGGCATATCCAGTGACGTAATGGTAACAAGTTTATTCTAGAAATCTCTAATGATAATGGTATATTCCAGTGGCATGATGATAAGAAGTTTATCCAAGGTATCAGTGATAAGCAATGGTATAGTGGCATAACGACAACAAGTTTATACAACGAATCGCAAATAAGCAATGGTATATTCCAGTTGATACAAAGTATCGTTGATAAGCAATGGTATATTCCAGTTCAATGATGGTAAGAAGTTTATACAAGGTATCGCTGATAAGCAATGGCGTATTCCAGTGACATAACGGTAACAAGTTTTTATCAGCTATGGCTGCTAAGCAAGAGTATATTCCAGTTCAGCGTTGGTAACAAGTTTATAGAAGGAATCTCTAATAATAATGGCACATTCCAGTGATATAATGGTAACAAGTTTATACAAGTTATCGCCGATAAGTAATGGCATATTCCAGTTCAATGATGGTATAGTAACAAGTTCATACAAGGAATCGCTGATAAGCAATGGTATATTCCAGTGACGTAAGTTATGGTAACAAGTTTAAACAAGAAATGTCCAATGATATTGGTATATTCCAGCGACGAAAGTTTATATAAGGTCTCGGTGAGAAGCAATGGTATATTCCAGAGCCAAAATGCAGCAAGTTTATACAAGGAATCGTAATTAAGCAATGGCGTGTTTCAGTGACATAATGGTAACAAGTTTTTATCCCGTATGGCTGTTCAAAAAAGGTATATTCCAGTTGAATGTTGGTAACAAGTTTATACAAGGAATTCCTAATAATAATGGCATATTCCAGTGACATAATTGTAACAAGTTTATACAAGGTATCGCTGATAAGCAATGGTATATTCCAGTGACGTAGTGGTAACATGTTTATAGAACGAATGTCTAATAATAATTGTATATAAAGGCGATATAATGGAAACAAGTATATACAAGAAATCGCTGATAAGCAATGGTATATTCCAGTTAAATGATGGTATTGTAACAAGTTTCTACAAGGAATCGCTGATAAGCAATGGTATATTCCAGTAACGCTATGGTAACAAGTTTAAACAAGAAATCTCCAATGATAATGGTATATTCCAGTGCCCAATGATAATGGTATATTGCAGTGACCTAAGTTTATAGAAGGTCTCGGTGAGAAGCAATGGTATATTTCAGAGCCATAATGCAGCAAGTTTATACAAGGAATCGCAAATAAGCAATGGTGTATTTCAGTGACATAATGGTAACAAGTTTTTATCAGGTATGGCTGTTAAGAAAAGGTATATTCCAGTTCAATGTTGGAAACAAGCTTATACAAGGAATCCCTAATAAAATTGGTATATTCCAGTGACGTAATGGTTACAAGTTTATACAAGGTATCGCTGATAAGCAATGGTATATCCCAGTGACGTAATGGTAACAAGTTTATAGCACGAATCTCTAATAATAACGGTATATAAAGGCGATATAATGGAAACAAGTTTATACAAGAAATCGCAGATAAGCAATGGTATATTCCAGCTAAATAATGATAAGAAGTTCATCTAAGGTATCGCTGATAAATGGCATATCCAGTGACGTAATGGTAACAAGTTTATACTAGAAATCTCTAATGATAATGGTATATTCCAGTGGCATGATGATAAGAAGTTTATCCAAGGTATCAGTGATAAGCAATGGTATAGTGGCATAACGACAACAAGTTTATACAACGAATCGCAAATAAGCAATGGTATATTCCAGTTGAAACAAAGTATCGTTGATAAGCAATGGTATATTCCAGTTCAATGATGGTAAGAAGTTTATACAAGGTATCGCTGATAAGCAATGGCGTATTCCAGTGACATAACGGTAACAAGTTTTTATCAGCTATGGCTGCTAAGCAAGAGTATATTCCAGTTCAGCGTTGGTAACAAGTTTATAGAAGGAATCTCTAATAATAATGGCACATTCCAGTGATATAATGGTAACAAGTTTATACAAGTTATCGCCGATAAGTAATGGCATATTCCAGTTCAATGATGGTATAGTAACAAGTTCATACAAGGAATCGCTGATAAGCAATGGTATATTCCAGTGACGTAAGTTATGGTAACAAGTTTAAACAAGAAATGTAGTTTATATAAGGTCTCGGTGAGAAGCAATGGTATATTCCAGAGCCAAAATGCAGCAAGTTTATACAAGGAATCGTAATTAAGCAATGGCGTGTTTCAGTGACATAATGGTAACAAGTTTTTATCCCGTATGGCTGTTCAAAAAAGGTATATTCCAGTTGAATGTTGGTAACAAGTTTATACAAGGAATCGCAAATAGGCAATGGTATATTCCAGTGACATAATGGTAACAAGTTTATGCAAGGTATCGCTGATAAGCAATGGTATATTCCAGTGACGTAATGGTAACATGTTTATAGAACGAATGTCTAATAATCACGGTATATAAAGGTGATATTATGGAAACAAGTTTATACAAGAAATCCCTGATAAGCAATGGTATATTCCAGCCAAATAATGATAAGAAGTTTATCGAAGGTATCGCTGATAAACAATAGCATATCCAGTGACGTAATAGTAACAAGTTTATTCTAGAAATCTCTAATGATAATGGTATATTCCAGTGGCATGATGATAAGAAGTTTATCCAAGGTATCAGTGATAAGCAATGGTATAGTGGCATAACGACAACAAGTTTATACAACGAATCGCAAATAAGCAATGGTATATTCCAGTTGATACAAAGTATCGTTGATAAGCAATGGTATATTCCAGTTCAATGATGGTAAGAAGTTTATACAAGGTATCGCTGATAAGCAATGGCTATTCCAGTGACATAATGGTAACAAGTTTTTATCAGCTATGGCTGCTAAGCAAGAGTATATTCCAGTTCAGCGTTGGTAACAAGTTTATAGAAGGAATCTCTAATAATAATGGCACATTCCAGTGATATAATGGTAACAAGTTTATACAAGTTATCGCCGATAAGTAATGGTATATTCAGTTCAATGATGGTATAGTAACAAGTTTCTACAAGGAATCGCTGATAAGCAATGGTATATTCCAGTGACGTAGTTATGGTAACAAGTTTAAGTTTATATAAGGTCTCGGTGAGAAGCAATGGTATATTCCAGAATGCAGCAAGTTTATACAAGGAATCGTAATTAAGCAATGGCGTGTTTTAATGGTAACAAGTTTTTATCCCGTATGGCTGTTCAAAAAAGGTATATTCCAGTTGAATGTTGGTAACAAGTTTATACAAGGAATCGCAAATAGGCAATGGTATATTCCAGTGACATAATGGTAACAAGTTTATGCAAGGTATCGCTGATAAGCAATGGTATATTCCAGTGACGTAATGGTAACATGTTTATAGAACGAATGTCTAATAATCACGGTATATAAAGGCGATATAATGGAAACAAGTTTATACAAGAAATCCCTGATAAGCAATGTTATGGTATATTCCAGCTAAATAATGATAAGAAGTTTATCCAAGGTATCGCTGATAAACAATGGCATATCCAGTGATGTAATGATAATAAGTTTATACAAGAAATCTCTAATGATAATGGTATATTCCAGTGACTTGATGATAAGAAGTTTATCCAAGGTATCAGTGATAAGCAATGGTATATTCCAGTATCATAACGACAACAAGTTTATACAAGGAATCGCAAATAAGCAATGGCATATTCATGTGACATAATTCTAAAAAATTGATACAAGGAATCTCTAAACATATTGGCACATTCCAGTTCATTGATGGTAAGAAGTTTATACAAAGTATCGCTGATAGGCAATGGCATATTCCAGTGACATAATTCTAACAAATTTATAGAAGGAATCTCTAAACATATTGCCATATTCCAGTGACATAATTCTAACAAATTGATACAAAGAACCTCTAAACATATTGGCATATTCCAGCGAGATATTGGTAACAAGTTTATAAAAGGTAGCGCTCATAAGCAATTGTATATTCCAGTGACGTAATGGTAACAAGTTTATAGAAGAAATCGCTGATAAGCAATGGTATATTCCAGCTAAATAATGATAAGGGTAACAAGTTTATAGAAGAAATCTCCAATTATAATGGTATATTCCAGTGACTAGATGATAAGAAATTTATCCCAGGTATCAGTGATAAGCAGTTTATGCCAGGTATCGCCGATAAGCAATGGCGTATTCCAGTGACGTAATGGTAACAAGTTTATACAAGGAATCGCAAATAAGCAATGGTATATTTCAGCGACATAACGGTAACACGTTTTTTTCAGGTATGGCTTTTAAGCAAAAGTATATTCCAGTTCAGTGTTGGTAACAAGTTTATAGAAGGAATCTCTAATAATAATGGCACATTCCAGTGATATAATGGAAACAAGTTTATACAAGAAATCGCAGATAAGCAATGGACGTATATTCCAATAAAATAATGATAAGAAGTTTATCCAAGGAATCGCTGATAAGCAAAGGCATATTCAGTGACGTAATGGTAACAAGTTTATACCAGAAATCTCTAATGATAATGGTATATTCCAGTGACATGATGTCAAGAAGTTTATCCAAGGTAGCAGTGATAAGCAATGGTATATTCCACTGGCATAACGACAACAAGTTTATACAAGGAGTTGCAAATAAGCAATGGTATATTCCATTTTATACAAAGTATCGTTAATAAGCAATGGTATATTCCAGTTCAATGATGGTAAGAAGTTTATACAAGGTATCGCCGATAAGCAATGGCGTATTCCAGTGACGTAATGGTAACAAGTTTATACAAGGAATCGAAAATAAGCAATGGTATATTTTATTTCAATGATGGTAAGAGGTTTTACAAGGTATCGCTGATTGGCAATGGCATATTCCAGTGACATAATTCTAACAAATTTATACAAAGTATCGTTAATAAGCAATGGTATATTCCAGTTCAATGACGGTAAGAAGTTTATACAAGGTATCGCCGATAAGCAATGGCGTATTCCAGTGACGTAATGGTAACAAGTTTATACAAGGAATCGAAAATAAGCAATGGTATATTTCATTTCAATGATGGTAAGAAGTTTTACAAGGTATCGCTGATTGGCAATGGCATATTCCAGTGACATAATTCTAACAAATTTATACAAAGTATCGTTAATAAGCAATGCTATATTCCAGTTCAATGATGGTAAGAAGTTTATACAAGGTATCGCTGATAAGCAATGGCGTATTCCAGCGACGTAATGGTAACAAGTTTATACAAGGAATCGAAAATAAGCAATGGTATATTTCATTTCAATGATGGTAAGAAGTTTTACAAGGAATCGCTGATAAGCAATGGTATATTCCAGTGACGTAATGGTAACAGGTTTATAGAACGAACCTCTAATAATAATGGTATATAAAGGCGATATAATGGAAACAAGTTTATACAAGAAGTCGCTGGTAAGCAATGGTATATTCCAGCTAAATAATAAGAAGTTTATTCAAGGTATCGCTGAAAAACAATGGCATATCCAGTGATGTAATGGTAACAAGTTTATACAAGAAATCTCTAATGATAATGGTATATTCCAGTGACATGAAGATAAGAAGTTTATCCAAGGTATCAGTGATAAGCAATGGTATATTCCAGTATCATAACGACAACAAGTTTATACAAGGAATCGCAAATAAGCAATGGTATATTCCAGCTCAATGATGGTAAGAAGTTTATGCAATGTATCGCTGATAGGCAATGGCATATTCATGTGACATAATTCTAAGAAATTGATACAAGGAATCTCTAAACATATTGGCACATTCCAGTGACATAATGGTAACAAGTTTATACAAGGTATCGCTGATAAGCAATGGTACATTCCAGTGACGTAATTGTAACATGTTTGTAGAACGACTGTCTAATAATAATGGTATATAAAGGCGATATAATGGAAACATGTTTATACAAGAAATCGCTGATAAGCAATGGTATATTCCAGTTAAAATAATAATAAGAATTTTATCACAGGTATCGCTGATAAACATTGGCATATTCAGTGACGTAATGGTAACAAGTTTATACAAGGAATCGAAAATAAGCAATGGTATATTTCATTTCAATGATGGTAAGAAGTTTTACAAGGAATCGCTGATAAGCAATGGTATATTCCAGTGATGTAATGGTAACAGGTTTATAGAACGAACCTCTAATAATAATGGTATATAAAGGCGATATAATGGAAACAAGTTTATACAAGAAGTCGCTGGTAAGCAATGGTATATTCCAGCTAAATAATAAGAAGTTTATTCAAGGTATCGCTGAAAAACAATGGCATATCCAGTGATGTAATGGTAACAAGTTTATACAAGAAATCTCTAATGATAATGGTATATTCCAGTGACTTGATGATAAGAAGTTTATCCAAGGTATCCGTGATAAGCAATGGTATATTCCAGTGGCATAACGACAACAACTTTATACAAGGAATCGCAAATAAGCAATGGTATATTCCAGTTCATTGATGGTAAGAAGTTTATACAAAGTATCGCTGATAGGCAATGGCATATTCCAGTGACATAATTCTAACAAATTGATACAAGGAATCTCTAAACATATTGGCAATTCTAGTGACGTAATGGTAACAAGTTTATACAAGGTATCGCTGATAAGCAATGGTATATTCCAGTGGCGTAATGGTAATAAGTTTGTAGAACGAAACTCTAATAATAATTGTATATAAAGGCGATATAATGGAAACAAGTTTATACAAGAAATCGCAGATAAGCAATGGACGTATATTCCAATAAAATAATGATAAGAAGTTTATCCAAGGAATCGCTGATAAACAAAGGCATATTCAGTGACGTAATGGCAACAAGTTTATACCAGAAATCTCTAATGATAATGGTATATTCCAGTGACATGATGTCAAGAAGTTTATCCAAGGTAGCAGTGATAAGCAATGGTATATTCTAATGGCATAACGACAACAAGTTTATACAAGGAGTGGCAAATAAGCAATGGTATATTCCATTTTATACAAAGTATCGTTAATAAGCAATGGTATATTCCAGTTCAATGATGGTAAGAAGTTTATACAAGGTATCACTGACAAGCAATGGTATATTCCAGTGGCATAACGACAACAAGTTTATACAAGGAATCGCAAATAAGCAATGGCATATTCGAGCTTATACAAGGTATCGTTGATAAGCAATGGTATATTCCAGTGCAATGATGGTAAGAAGTTTATGCCAGGTATCGCCGATAAGCAATGGCGTATTCCAGTGACGTAATGGTAACAAGTGTATACAAGGAATCGAAAATAAGCAATGGTATATTTCAGCGACAAGAGGGTAACACGTTTTTTTCAGGTATGGATGTTAAGCAAAAGTATATTCCAGTTCAGTGTTGGTAACAAGTTTATAGAAGGAATCTCTAATAATAATGGCACATTCCAGTGATATAATGGTAACAAGTTTATACAAGAAATCGCAGATAAGCAATGGACGTATATTCCAATAAAATAATGATAAGAAGTTTATCCAAGGAATCGCTGATAGGCAATGGCATATTCAGTGACGTAATGGTAACAAGTTTATACCAGAAATCTCTAATGATAATGGTATATTCCAGTGACATGATGTCAAGAAGTTTATCCAAGGTAGCAGTGATAAGCAATGGTATATTCCAATGGCATAACGACAACAAGTTTATACAAGGAGTGGCAAATAAGCAATGGTATATTCCATTTTATACAAAGTATCGTTAATAAGCAATGGTATATTCCAGTTCAATGATGGTAAGAAGTTTATACAAGGTATCGCTGATAAGCAATGGCGTATTCCAGTGACGTAATGGTAACAAGTTTATACAAGGAATCGAAAATAAGCAATGGTATATTTCATTTCAATGATGGTAAGAAGTTTTACAAGGAATCGCTGATAAGCAATGGTATATTCCAGTGACGTAATGGTAACAGGTTTATAGAAGGAACCTCTAATAACAATGGTATATAAAGGCGATATAATGGAAACAAGTTTATACAAGAAGTCGCTGGTAAGCAATGGTATATTCCAGCTAAATAATAAGAAGTTTATTCAAGGTATCGCTGAAAAACAATGGCATATCCAGTGACGTAATAGTAACAAGTTTATACAAGAAATCTCTAATGATAATGGTATATTCCAGTGACATGATGATAAGTTTATCCAAGGTATCAGTGATAAGCAATGGTATATTCCAGTATCATAACGACGACAAGTTTATACAAGGAATCGCAAATAAGCAATGGTATATTCCAGCTCAATGATGGTAAGAAGTTTATGCAATGTATCGCTGATAGGCAATGGCATATTCATGTGACATAATTCTAACAAATTGATACAAGGAATCTCTAAACATATTGGCACATTCCAGTGACATAATGGTAACAAGTTTATACAAGGTATCGCTGATAAGCAATGGTACATTCCAGTGACGTAATTGTAATATGTTTGTAGAACGACTGTCTAATAATAATGGTATATAAAGGCGATATAATGGAAACATGTTTATACAAGAAATCGCTGATAAGCAATGGTATATTCCAGTTAAAATAATAATAAGAATTTTATCACAGGTACCGCTGATAAACATTGGCATATTCAGTGACGTAATGGTAACAAGTTTATACAAGGAATCTAAAAATAAGCAATGGTATATTTCATTTCAATGATGGTAAGAAGTTTTACAAGGAATCGCTGATAAGCAATGGTATATTCCAGTGACGTAATGGTAACAGGTTAATAGAACGAACCTCTAATAATAATGGTATATAAAGGCGATATAATGGAAACAAGTTTATACAAGAAGTCGCTGGTAAGCAATGGTATATTCCAGCTAAATAATAAGAAGTTTATTCAAGGTATCGCTGAAAAACAATGGCATATCCAGTGACGTAATAGTAACAAGTTTATACAAGAAATCTCTAATGATAATGGTATATTCCAGTGACATGATGATAAGAAGTTTATCCAAGGTATCAGTGATAAGCAATGGTATATTCCAGTATCATAACGACAACAAGTTTATACAAGGAATCGCAAATAAGCAATGGTATATTCCAGCTCAATGATGGTAAGAAGTTTATGCAATGTATCGCTGATAGGCAATGGCATATTCATGTGACATAATTCTAACAAATTGATACAAGGAATCTCTAAACATATTGGCACATTCCAGTGACATAATGGTAACAAGTTTATACAAGGTATCGCTGATAAGCAATGGTACATTCCAGAGACGTAATTGTAACATGTTTGTAGAACGACTGTCTAATAATAATGGTATATAAAGGCGATATAATGGAAACATGTTTATACAAGAAATCGCTGATAAGCAATGGTATATTCCAGTTCATTGATCGTAAGAAGTTTATACAAGGTATCGCTGATAGGCAATGGTATATTCATGTGACATAATCCTAACAAATTGATACAAGGAATCTCTAAACATGTTGGCATATCCAGTGACGTAATGGTAACAAGTTTATACAAGGTATCGCTGATACGCAATGGTATATTCCAGTGGCGTAATGGTGATAGGTTTGTAGAACGAATCTCTAATAATAATGGTCTATAAAGGCGATATAATGGAAACAAGTTTATACAAGAAATCGCAGATAAGCAATGGACGTATATTCCAATAAAATAATGATAAGAAGTTTATCCAAGGAATCGCTGATAAACAATGGCATATTCAGTGACGTAATGGTAACAAATTTATACAAGGAATCCCTAATAATAATGGCATATTCCAGTGACATGATGTCAGAAGTTTATCCAAGGTATCAGCGATAAGCAATGGTATATTCTACTGGCATAACGATAACAAGTTTATACAAGGATAAGCAATGGTATATTCCATTTTATACAATGTATCGTTAATAAGCAATGGTATATTCCAGTGACATGATGATAAGAAGTTTATCCAAGGTATCACTGACAAGCAATGGTATATTCCAGTGGCATAACGACAACAAGTTTATACAAGGAATCGCAAATAAGCAATGGCATATTCCAGCTTATACAAGGTATCGTTGATAAGCAATGGTATATTCCAGTGCAACGATGGTAAGAAGTTTATGCCAGGTATCGCCGATAAGCAATGGCGTATTCCAGTGACGTAATGGTAACAAGTTTATACAAGGAATCGAAAATAAGCAATGGTATATTTCAGCGACATAACGGTAACACGTTTTTTTCAGGTATGGCTGTTAAGCAAAAGTATATTCCAGTTCAGTGTTGGTAACAAGTTTATAGAAGGAATCTCTAAACATATTGGCATATTCCAGTGACATAATGGTAACAAGTTTATACAAGGAATCGCTGATAAGCAATGGTATATTCCAGCTTAATAATGATAAGAAGTTTATCCAAGGTATCGCTGATAAACAATGGCATATCCAGTGATGTAATGGTAACAAGTTTATACAAGAAATCTCTAATGATAATGGTATATTCCAGTGACATGATGTTAAGAAGTTTATCCAAGGTAGCAGTGTTAAGCAATGGTATATTCCAGTGGCATAACGACAACAATTTTATACAAGGAGTCGCAAATAAGCAATGGTATATTCCAGTTTATACAAAGTATCGTTAATAAGCAATGGTATATTCCAGTTCAATGATGGTAAGAAGTTTATACAAGGTATCGCTGATAAGCAATGGCGTATTCCAGTGACGTAATGGTTACAAGTTTATACAAGGAATCGAAAATAAGCAATGGTATATTTCATTTCAATGATGGTAAGAAGTTTTACAAGGTATCGCTGATTGGCAATGGTATATTCCAGTGACGTAATGGTAACAGGTTTATAGAACGAACCTCTAATAATAATGGTATATAACGGCGATATAATGGAAACAAGTTTATACAAGAAATCCCTGATAAGCAATGGTATATTCCAGCCAAATAATGATAAGAAGTTTATCCAAGGTATCGCTGATAAACAATGGCATATCCAGTGATGTAATGGTAACAAGTTTATACAAGAAATCTCTAATGATAATGGTATATTCCAGTGACATGATGATAAGAAGTTTATCCAAGGTATCCGTGATAAGCAATGGTATATTCCAGTGGCATAACGACAACAAGTTTATACAAGGAATCGCAAATAAGCAATGGTATATTCCAGTTCAATGATGGTAAGAAGTTTATACAAGGTATCGCTGATAGGCAATGGCATATTCATGTGACATAATTCTAACAAATTGATACAAGGAATCTCTAAACATATTGGCATATTCCAGTGACATAATGGTAACAAGTTTATACAAGGTATCGCTGATAAGCAATGGTATATTCCAGTGACGTAATGGTAACATGTTTATAGAACGAATGTCTAATAATAATGGTATATAAAGGCGATATAATGGAAACAAGTTTATACAAGAAATCGCTGATAAGCAATGGTATATTCCAGTTAAAATAATAATAAGAATTTTATCAAAGGTATCGCTGATAAACAATGGCATATTCAGTGACGTAATGGTAACAAGTTTATACAAGGAATCGCAAATAGGCAATGGTATATTCCAGTTCATTGATGGTAAGAAGTTTATACAAGTTATCGCTGATAAGCAATGGTATATTCCAGTGACGTAATGGTAACATGTTTATAGAACGAATGTCTAATAATAATGGTATATAAAGGCGATATAATGGAAACAAGTTTATACAAGAAATCGCTGATAAGCAATGGTATATTCCAGCTAAATAATGATAAGAATTTTATCCAAGGTATCGCTGATAAACAATGGCATATCCAGTGATGTAATGGTAACAAGTTTATACAAGAAATCTCTAATGATAATGGTATATTCCAGTGACTTGATGATAAGAAGTTTATCCAAGGTATCAGTGATAAGCAATGGTATATTCCAGTATCATAACGACGACAAGTTTATACAAGGAATCGCAAATAAGCAATGGTATATTCCAGCTCAATGATGGTAAGAAGTTTATGCAATGTATCGCTGATAGGCAATGGCATATTCATGTGACATAATTCTAACAAATTGATACAAGGAATCTCTAAACATATTGGCACATTCCAGTGACATAATGGTAACAAGTTTATACAAGGTATCGCTGATAAGCAATGGTACATTCCAGTGACGTAATGGTAACATGTTTGTAGAACGACTGTCTAATAATAATGGTATGTAAAGGCGATATAATGGAAACAAGTTTATACAAGAAATCGCTGATAAGCAATGGTATATTCCAGTTCATTGATCGTAACAAGTTTATACAAGGTATCGCTGATAGGCAATGGTATATTCCAGTGACATAATTCTCACAAATTTATACAAGGAATCTCTAAACATATTGGCATATTCCAGTGACATATTGGTAACAAGTTTATACAAGGTATCGCTGATAAGCAATGGTATATTCCAGTGGCGTAATGGTAATAAGTTTGTAGAACGAAACTCTAATAATAATTGTATATAAAGGCGATATAATGGAAACAAGTTTATACAAGAAATCGCTGATAAGCAATGGTATATTCCGGCAAAATAATGATAAGATGTTTATCCAAGGTATCGCTGATAAACAATGGCATATTCAGTGAGGTAATGGTAACAAATTTATACAACAAATCTCTAATGATAATGGTATATTCCAGTGACATGATGTCAAGAAGTTTATCCAATGGTATATTCCGGTGACATGATGATAAGAAGTTTATCCAAGGTATCACTGACAAGCAATGGTATATTCCAGTGGCATAACGACAACAAGTTTATACAAGGAATCGCAAATAAGCAATGGCATATTCCAGCTTATACAAGGTATCGTTGATAAGCAATGGTATATTCCAGTGCAACGATGGTAAGAAGTTTATGCCAGGTATCGCCGATAAGCAATGGCGTATTCCAGTGACGTAATGGTAACAAGTTTATACAAGGAATCGAAAATAAGCAATGGTATATTTCAGCGACATAACGGTAACACGTTTTTTTCAGGTATGGCTGTTAAGCGAAAGTATATTCCAGTTCAGTGTTGATAACAAGTTAATAGAAGGAATCTCTAATAATAATGGCACATTCCAGTGATATAATGGTAACAAGTTTATACAAGTTATCGCCGATAAGTAATGGTATATTCCAGTTCAATAATGATAAGAAGTTTATCAAGGAATCGCTGATAAGCAATGGCATATTCAGTGACGTAATGGTAACAAGTTTATACCAGAAATCTCTAATGATAATGGTATATTCCAGTGACATGATGTCAAGAAGTTTATACAAGGTATCGCTGATAAGCAATGGTATATTCCAGTGGCATAACGACAACAAGTTTATACAAGGAATCGCAAATAAGCAATGGTATATTCCACTTTATACAAGGTATCGTTGATAAGCAATGGTATATTCCAGTTCAATGATGGTAAGAAGTTTATACAAGGTATCGCTGATAAGCAATGGCGTATTCCAGTGACGTAATGGTAACAGGTTTATACAAGGAATCGCAAATAAGCAATGATATATTTCATTTCAAAGATGGTAAGAAGTTTTACAAAGAATCGCTGATAAGCAATGGTATATTCAGTGACGTAATGGTAACAGGTTTATAGAATAATGGTAACAAGTTTATACAAGAAATCGCTGATAAGCAATGGTATATTCAGCTAAATGATGGTAAGAAGTTTATACAAGAAATCGCTGATAAGCAATGGTATATTCCAGTGACGTAATGGTAACAAGTTTATACAACAAATTTCTAATGATAATGGTATATTCCAGTGACATGATGATAAGAAATTTATCCAAGGTATCAGTGATAAGCAATGGTATATTCCAGTATCATAACGACGACAAGTTTATACAAGGAATCGCAAATAAGCAATGGTATATTCCAGCTCAATGATGGTAAGAAGTTTATGCAATGTATCGCTGATAGGCAATGGCATATTCATGTGACATAATTCTAACAAATTGATACAAGGAATCTCTAAACATATTGGCACATTCCAGTGACATAATGGTAACAAGTTTATACAAGGTATCGCTGATAAGCAATGGTACATTCCAGTGACGTAATGGTAACATGTTTGTAGAACGACTGTCTAATAATAATGGTATGTAAAGGCGATATAATGGAAACAAGTTTATACAAGAAATCGCTGATAAGCAATGGTATATTCCAGTTAAAATAATAATAAGAATTTTATCAAAGGTATCGCTGATAAACAATGGCATATTCAGTGACGTAATGGTAACAACTTTATACAAGGAATCGCAAAGAAGCAATGGTATATTCCAGTTCATTGATGGTAAGAAGTTTATACAAGTTATCGCTGATAGGCAATGGTATATTCCAGTGACGTAATGGTAACAAGTTTATAGAACGAATCTCTAATAATAATGGTATCTAAAGGCGATATAATGGAAACAAGTTTATAGAAGAAATCGCCGATAAGCAATGGTATATTCCAGCTAAATAATGATAAGATGTTTATCCAAGGTATCGCTCACAAACAATGGCATATCCAGCGACGTAATGGTAACAAGTTTATACAACAAATTTCTAATGATAATGGTATATTCCAGTGACATGATGATAAGAAGTTTATCCAAGGTATCAGTGATAAGCAATGGTATATTCCAGTATCATAACGACGACAAGTTTATACAAGGAATCGCAAATAAGCAATGGTATATTCCAGCTCAATGATGGTAAGAAGTTTATGCAATGTATCGCTGATAGGCAATGGCATATTCATGTGACATAATTCTAACAAATTGATACAAGGAATCTCTAAACATATTGGCACATTCCAGTGACATAATGGTAACAAGTTTATACAAGGTATCGCTGATAAGCAATGGTACATTCCAGTGACGTAATGGTAACATGTTTGTAGAACGACTGTCTAATAATAATGGTATGTAAAGGCGATATAATGGAAACAAGTTTATACAAGAAATCGCTGATAAGCAATGGTATATTCCAGTTAAAATAATAATAAGAATTTTATCAAAGGTATCGCTGATAAACAATGGCATATTCAGTGAGGTAATGGTAACAAATTTATACAAGGAATCCCTAATAATAATGGCATATTCCAGTGACATAATGGTAACAAGTTTATACAAGGTATCGCTGATAAGCAATGGTATATTCCAGTGACGTAATGGTAACAAGTTTATAGAACGAATCTCTAATAATAATGGTATCTAAAGCGATATAATGGAAACAAGTTTATACAAGAAATCGCAGATAAGCAATGGACGTATATTCCGGCAAAATAATGATAAGATGTTTATCCAAGGAATCGCTGATAAACAAAGGCATATTCAGTGACGTAATGGTAACAAGTTTATACCAGAAATCTCTAATGATAATGGTATATTCCAGTGACATGATGTCAAGAAGTTTATACAAGGTATCGCTGATAAGCAATGGTATATTCCAGTGGCGTAAAGACAACAAGTTTATACAAGGAGTCTCAAATAAGCAATGGTATATTCCATTTTATACAAGTATCATTAATAAGCAATGGTATATTCCAATTCGATGTTGGTAAGAAGTTTATCAAGGTATCACTGATAAGCAATGGTATATTCCAGTGACATAATGGTAACAAGTTTATACAAGGAATCGCAAATAACCAATGGTATATTCCAGTTTATACAAGGTATCATTGATAAGCAATGGTATATTCCAGTTCAATGATGGTAAGAAGTTTATACAAGGTATCGCTGATAAGCAATGGCGTATTCCAGTGACGTAATAGTAACAAGTGTATACAAGGAATCGAAAATAAGCAAAGGTATATTTCAGCGACAGGAGTGTAACACGTTTTTTTCAGGTACGGATGTTAAGCAAAAGTATATTCCAGTTCAGTGTTGGTAACAAGTTTATAGAAGGAATCTCTAATAATAATGGCACATTCCAGTGATATAATGGTAACAAGTTTATACAAGGGAATCGCAAATAAGCAATGGTATATTCCAGTTCATTGATGGTAAGAAGTTTATACAAAGTATCGCTGATAGGCAATGGCATATTCAGTGACGTAATGGTAACAAGTTTATACCAGAAATCTCTAATGATAATGGTATATTCCAGTGACATGATGTCAAGAAGTTTATCCAAGGTAGCAGTGATAAGCAATGGTATATTCCAATGGCATAACGACAACAAGTTTATACAAGGAGTGGCAAATAAGCAATGGTATATTCCATTTTATACAAAGTATCGTTAATAAGCAATGGTATATTCCAGTTCAATGATGGTAAGAAGTTTATACAAGTATCGCTGATAAGCAATGGCGTATTCAGTGACGTAATGGTAACAAGTTTATACAAGGAACCGACAATAAGCATTGCTATATTTCATTTCAAAGTTTGTAAGAAGTTTTACAAGGTATAGCTGATAAGCAATGGTATATTCCAGTGACGTAATGGTAACAGGTTTATAGAACGAACCTCTAATAATATGGTATATAAAAGCGATATAATGGAAACAAGTTTATACAAGAAATCGCTGATAAACAATTATGGTATATTCCAGCTAAATAATGATAACAAGTTTATCCAAGTTATCGCTGACAATCAATGGCATATCCAGTGATGTAATGGTAACAAGTTTATAAAAGAAATCTCTAATGATAATGGTATATTCCAGTGACATGATGATAAGAAGTTTATTCAAGGTATCCGTGATAAGCAATGGTATATTCCAGTATCATAACGACGACAAGTTTATACAAGGAATCGCAAATAAGCAATGGTATATTCCAGCTCAATGATGGTAAGAAGTTTATGCAATGTATCGCTGATAGGCAATGGCATATTCATGTGACATAATTCTAACAAATTGATACAAGGAATCTCTAAACATATTGGCACATTCCAGTGACATAATGGTAACAAGTTTATACAAGGTATCGCTGATAAGCAATGGTACATTCCAGTGACGTAATGGTAACATGTTTGTAGAACGACTGTCTAATAATAATGGTATGTAAAGGCGATATAATGGAAACAAGTTTATACAAGAAATCGCTGATAAGCAATGGTATATTCCAGTTAAAATAATAATAAGAATTTTATCAAAGGTATCGCTGATAAACAATGGCATATTCAGTGACGTAATGGTAACAAGTTTATACAAGGAATCGAAAATAAGCAATGGTATATTTCAGTTCAATGATGGTAAGAAGTTTTACAAGGTATCCCTGATAAGCAATGGTATATTCCAGTGATGTAATGGTAACAGGTTTATAGAACGACCTCTAATAATAATGGTATATAAAGGCGATATAATGGAAACAAGTTTATACAAGAAATCGCTGATAAGCAATGGTATATTCCAGTTAAATAATAAGAAGTTTATCCAAGGTATCGCTGATAAACAATGGCATATTCAGTGACGTAATGGTAACAAGTTTATACAACAAATTTCTAATGATAATGGTATATTCCAGTGACATGATGATAAGAAGTTTATCCAAGGTATCACTGACAAGCAATGGTATATTCCAGTGGCATAACGACAACAAGTTTATACAAGGTATCGCTGATAAGCAATGGTACATTCCAGTTCATTGATGGTAAGAAGTTTATACAAGGTATCGCTGATAGGCAATGGCATATTCATGTGACATAATCCTAACAAATTGAAACAAGGAATCTCTAAACATGTTGGCATATCCAGTGGCGTAATGGTAACAAGTTTATACAAGGTATCGCTGATAAGCAATGGTATATTCCAGTGGCGTAATGGTAATAAGTTTGTAGAACGAAACTCTAATAATAATTGTATATAAAGGCGATATAATGGAAACAAGTTTATACAAGAAATCGCAGATAAGCAATGGACGTATATTCCGGCAAAATAATGATAAGATGTTTATCCAAGGTATCGCTGATAAACAATGGCATATTCAGTGAGGTAATGGTAACAAATTTATACAAGGAATCCCTAATAATAATGGCATATTCCAGTGACATAATGGTAACAAGTTCATACAAGGTATTCCAGATAAGCAATGGTATATTCTAGTGGCATAACGATAACAAGTTTATACAGGAGTTGCAAATAAGCAATGGTATATTCCATTTTATACAATGTATCGTTAATAAGCAATGGTATATTCCAGTTCAATGATGGTAAGAAGTTTATACAAGGTATCACTGATAAGCAATGGTATATTCCAGTAGCATAACGACAACAAGTTTATACAAGGAATCGCAAATAAGCAATGGCATATTCCAGCTTATACAAGGTATCGTTGATAAGCAATGGTATATTCCGGTTCAATGATGGTAAGAAGTTTATACAAGGTATCGCCGATAAGCAATGGCGTATTCCAGGACGTAATGGTAACAAGTTTATACAAGGAATCGAAAATAAGAATGGTATATTTCAGCGACATAACGGTAGCACGTTTTTTCAGGTATGGCTGTTAAGCAAAGTATATTCCAGTTCAGTGTTGGTAACAAGTTTATAGAAGGAATCTCTAATAATAATGGCACATTCCAGTGATATAATGGAAACAAGTTTATACAAGAAATCGCAGATAAGCAATGGTATATTCAATAAAATAATGATAAGAATTTTATCAAGGTATCGCTGATAAACAAAGGCATATTCAGTGACGTAATGGCAACAAGTTTATACCAGAAATCTCTAATGATAATGGTATATTCCAGTGACATGATGATAAGAAGTTTATCCAAGGTAGCAGTGATAAGCAATGGTATATTCTAATGGCATAACGACAACAAGTTTATACAAGGAGTGGCAAATAAGCAATGGTATATTCCATTTTATACAAAGTATCGTTAATAAGCAATGGTATATTCCAGTTCAATGATGGTAAGAAGTTTATACAAGGTATCGCTGATAAGCAATGGCGTATTCCAGTGACGTAATAGTAACAAGTGTATACAAGGAATCGAAAATAAGCAATGGTATATTTCATTTCAATAATAATAATAATAAGTTTTACAAAGTATCGCTGATTGGCAATGGCATATTCCAGTGACGTAATGGTAACAGGTTTATAGAACGAACCTCTAATAATCATGGTATATAAAGGCGATATAATGGAAGCAAGTTTATCCAAGACGTCGCTGGTACGCAATGGTATATTCAGCTAAATAATAAGAAGTTTATTCAAGGTATCGCTGAAAAACAATGGCATATCCAGCGACGTAATGGTAACAAGTTTATACAAGAAATCTCTAATGATAATGGTATATTCCAGTGACTTGATGATAAGAAGTTTATCCAAGGTATCCCTGATCAGCAATGGTATATTCCAGTAACATAACGACAACAAGTTTATACAAGGAATCGCAAATAAGCAATGGTATATTCCAGCTCAATGATGGTAAGAAGTTTATGCAATGTATCGCTGATAGGCAATGGCATATTCATGTGACATAATTCTAACAAATTGATACAAGGAATCTCTAAACATATTGGCATATTCCAGCGACATAATGGTAACAAGTTTATACAAGGTATCGCTGATAAGCAATGCTAACAAGTTTATAGAACGAATGTCTAATAATATGGTATATAAAAGCGATATAATGGAAACAAGTTTATACAAGAAATCGCTGATAAACAATTATGGTATATTCAGTTAAAATAATAATAAGAATTTTATCACAGGTATCGCTGATAAACAATGGCATATTCAGTGACGTAATGGTAACAAGTGTATACAAGGAATCGAAAATAAGCAATGGTATATTTCATTTCAATAATGGTAACAAGTTTAGACAAGGAATCGCTGATAAGCAATGGTATATTCCAGTGACGTAATGGTAACAGGTTTATAGAACGAACCTCTAATAATAATGGTATATAAAGGCGATATAATGGAAACAAGTTTATACAAGAAATCCCTGATAAGCAATGGTATATTTCCAGCTAAATAATGATAAGAAGTTTATTCAATGTCTCGCTGAAAAACAATGGCATATCCAGTGATGTAATGGTAAGAAGTTTATACAAGAAATCTCTAATGATAATGGTATATTCCAGTGACATGATGATAAGAAATTTATCGAAGGTATCGCTGACAAGCAATGGTATATTCCAGTGGCATACCGACAACAAGTTTATACAAGGAATCGCAAATAAGCAATGGTATATTCCAGTTCATTGATCGTAAGAAGTTTATACAAGGTATCGCTGATAGGCAATGGTATATTCATGTGACATAATCCTAACAAATTGAAACAAGGAATCTCTAAACATGTTGGCATATCCAGTGACGTAATGGTAACAAGTTTATACAAGGTATCGCTGATATGCAATGGTATATTCCAGTGGCGTAATGGTAATAAGTTTGTAGAACGAAACTCTAATAATAATTGTATATAAAGGCGATATAATGGAAACAAGTTTATACAAGAAATCGCAGATAAGCAATGGACGTATATTCCAATAAAATAATGATAAGAAGTTTATCCAAGGAATCGCTGATAAACAAGGCATATTCAGTGACGTAATGGTAACAAGTTTATACAAGGAATCCCTAATGATAATGGTATATTCCAGTGACATTATGTCAAGAAGTTTATCCAAGGTAGCAGTGATAAGCAATGGTATATTCTACTGGCATAACGACAACAAGTTTATACAAGGAGTGGCAAATAAGCAATGGTATATTCCATTTTATACAAAGTATCGTTAATAAGCAATGGTATATTCCAGTTCAATGATGGTATAATAACAAGTTTAAAAAAGGAATCGCTGATAAGCAATGGTATATTCCAGTGGCATAACGACAACAACTTTATACAAGGGTATCGCAAATAAGCAATGGTATATTCCAGCTTATACAAGGTATCGTTGATAAGCAATGGTATATTCAGTGCAATGATGGTAAGAAGTTTATACCAGGTATCGCCGATAAGCAATGGCGTATTCCAGTGACGTAATGGTAACAAGTTTATACAAGGAATCGCAAATAAGAATGGTATATTTCAGCGACATAACGGTAGCACGTTTTTTTCAGGTATGGCTGTTAAGCAAAAGTATATTCCAGTTCAGTGGTGGTAACAAGTTTATAGAAGGAATCTCTAATAATAATGGCACATTCCAGTGATATAATGGAAACAAGTTTATACAAGAAATCGCAGATAAGCAATGGACGTATATTCAATTCAATAATGGTATAAGAAGTTTATCCAAGGAATCGCTGATAAGCAAAGGCATATTCAGTGACGTAATGGTAACAAGTTTATACCAGAAATCTCTAATGATAATGGTATATTCCAGTGACATGATGTCAAGAAGTTTATCCAAGGTAGCAGTGATAAGCAATGGTATATTCCACTGGCATAACGACAACAAGTTTATACAAGGAGTTGCAAATAAGCAATGGTATATTCCATTTTATACAAAGTATCGTTAATAAGCAATGGTATATTCCAGTTCAATGATGGTAAGAAGTTTATACAAGGTATCGCCGATAAGCAATGGCGTATTCCAGTGACGTAATGGTAACAAGTTTATACAAGGAATCGAAAATAAGCAATGGTATATTTCATTTCAATGATGGTAAGAAGTTTTACAAGGAATCGCTGATAGGCAATGGTATATTCCAGTGACGTAATGGTAACAGGTTTATAGAACGAACCTCTAATAATAATGGTATATAAAGGCGATATAATGGAAACAAGTTTATACAAGAAGTCGCTGGTAAGCAATGGTATATTCCAGCTAAATAATAAGAAGTTTATTCAAGGTATCGCTGAAAAACAATGGCATATCCAGTGATGTAATGGTAACAAGTTTATACAAGAAATCTCTAATGATAATGGTATATTCCAGTGACATGAAGATAAGAAGTTTATCCAAGGTATCAGTGATAAGCAATGGTATATTCAGTATCATAACGACAACAAGTTTATACAAGGAATCGCAAATAATAAGCAATGGTATATTCCAGCTCAATGATGGTAAGAAGTTTATGCAATGTATCGCTGATAGGCAATGGCATATTCATGTGACATAATTCTAACAAATTGATACAAGGAATCTCTAAACATATTGGCACATTCCAGTGACATAATGGTAACAAGTTTATACAAGGTATCGCTGATAAGCAATGGTACATTCCAGTTACGTAATGGTAACATGTTTGTAGAACGACTGTCTAATAATAATGGTATATAAAGGCGATATAATGGAAACATGTTTATACAAGAAATCGCTGATAAGCAATGGTATATTCAGTTAAAATAATAATAAGAATTTTATCACAGGTATCGCTGATAAACAATGGCATATTCAGTGACGTAATGGTAACAAGTTTATACAAGGAATCGAAAATAAGCAATGGTATATTTCATTTCAATGATGGTAAGAAGTTTTACAAGGAATCGCTGATAAGCAATGGTATATTCAGTGATGTAATGGTAACAGGTTTATAGAACGAACCTCTAATAATAATGGTATATAAAGGCGATATAATGGAAACAAGTTTATACAAGAAGTCGCTGGTATGCAATGGTATATTCCAGCTAAATAATAAGAAGTTTATTCAAGGTATCGCTGAAAAACAATGGCATATCCAGTGATGTAATGGTAACAAGTTTATACAAGAAATCTCTGATGATAATGGTATATTCCAGTGACATGATGATAAGATGTTTATCCAAGGTATCACTGACAAGCAATAGTATATTCCAGTGGCATAACGACAACAAGTTTATACAAGGAATCGCAAATAAGCAATGGTATATTCCAGTTCATTGATCGTAAGAAGTTTATACAAGGTATCGCTGATAGGCAATGGTATATTCATGTGACATAATCCTAACAAATTGATACAAGGAATCTCTAAACATGTTGGCATATCCAGTGACGTAATGGTAACAAGTTTATACAAGGTATCGCTGATACGCAATGGTATATTCCAGTGACGTAATTGTAACATGTTTGTAGAACGACTGTCTAATAATAATGGTATATAAAGGCGATATAATGGAAACATGTTTATACAAGAAATCGCTGATAAGCAATGGTATATTCCAGTTAAAATAATAATAAGAATTTTATCACAGGTATCGCTGATAAACATTGGCATATTCAGTGACGTAATGGTAACAAGTTTATACAAGGAATCGAAAATAAGCAATGGTATATTTCATTTCAATGATGGTAAGAAGTTTTACAAGGAATCGCTGATAAGCAATGGTATATTCCAGTGACGTAATGGTAACAGGTTAATAGAACGAACCTCTAATAATAATGGTATATAAAGGCGATATAATGGAAACAAGTTTATACAAGAAGTCGCTGGTAAGCAATGGTATATTCCAGCTAAATAATAAGAAGTTTATTCAAGGTATCGCTGAAAAACAATGGCATATCCAGTGATGTAATGGTAACAAGTTTATACAAGAAATCTCTAATGATAATGGTATATTCCAGTGACATGAAGATAAGAAGTTTATCCAAGGTATCAGTGATAAGCAATGGTATATTCCAGTATCATAACGACAACAAGTTTCTACAAGGAATCGCAAATAAGCAATGGTATATTCCAGCTCAATGATGGTAAGAAGTTTATGCAATGTATCGCTGATAGGCAATGGCATATTCATGTGACATAATTCTAAGAAATTGATACAAGGAATCTCTAAACATATTGGCACATTCCAGTGACATAATGGTAACAAGTTTATACAAGGTATCGCTGATAAGCAATGGTACATTCCAGAGACGTAATTGTAACATGTTTGTAGAACGACTGTCTAATAATAATGGTATATAAAGGCGATATAATGGAAACATGTTTATACAAGAAATCGCTGATAAGCAATGGTATATTCCAGTTCATTGATCGTAAGAAGTTTATACAAGGTATCGCTGATAGGCAATGGTATATTCATGTGACATAATCCTAACAAATTGATACAAGGAATCTCTAAACATGTTGGCATATCCAGTGACGTAATGGTAACAAGTTTATACAAGGTATCGCTGATACGCAATGGTATATTCCAGTGGCGTAATGGTGATAGGTTTGTAGAACGAATCTCTAATAATAATGGTCTATAAAGGCGATATAATGGAAACAAGTTTATACAAGAAATCGCAGATAAGCAATGGACGTATATTCCAATAAAATAATGATAAGAAGTTTATCCAAGGAATCGCTGATAAACAAAGGCATATTCAGTGACGTAATGGTAACAAGTTTATACCAGAAATCTCTAATGATAATGGTATATTCCAGTGACATGATGTCAAGAAGTTTATCCAAGGTAGCAGCGATAAGCAATGGTATATTCTACTGGCATAACGATAACAAGTTTATACAAGGAGTTGCAAATAAGCAATGGTATATTCCATTTTATACAAAGTATCATTAATCAGCAATGGTATATTCCAGTTCAATGATGGTAAGAAGTTTATCCAAGGTATCACTGACAAGCAATGGTATATTCCAGTGGCATAACGACAACAAGTTTATACAAGGAATCGCAAATAAGCAATGGCATATTCGAGCTTATACAAGGTATCGTTGATAAGCAATTGTATATTCCAGTGCAATGATGGTAAGAAGTTTATGCCAGGTATCGCCGATAAGCAATGGCGTATTCCAGTGACGTAATGGTAACAAGTTTATACAAGGAATCGCAAATAAGCAATGGTATATTTCAGCGACATAACTGTAACACGTTTTTTTCAGGTATGGCTGTTAAGCAAAAGTATATTCCAGTTCAGTGTTTGTAACAAGTTTATAGAAGGAATCTCTAATAATAATGGCACATTCCAGTGATATAATGGAAACAAGTTTATACAAGAAATCGCAGATAAGCAATGGACGTATATTCCAATAAAATAATGATAAGAAGTTTATCCAAGGAATCGCTGATAAGCAAAGGCATATTCAGTGACGTAATGGTAACAAGTTTATACCAGAAATCTCTAATGATAATGGTATATTCCAGTGACATGATGTCAAGAAGTTTATCCAAGGTAGCAGTGATAAGCAATGGTATATTCCACTGGCATAACGACAACAAGTTTATACAAGGAGTTGCAAATAAGCAATGGTATATTCCATTTTATACAAAGTATCGTTAATAAGCAATGGTATATTCCAGTTCAATGATGGTAAGAAGTTTATACAAGGTATCGCCGATAAGCAATGGCGTATTCCAGCGACGTAATGGTAACAAGTTTATACAAGGAATCGAAAATAAGCAATGGTATATTTCATTTCAAAGATGGTAAGAAGTTTTACAAGGAATCGCTGATAAGCAATGGTATATTCCAGTGACGTAATGGTAACAGGTTTATAGAACGAACCTCTAATAATAATGGTATATAAAGGCGATATAATGGAAACAAGTTTATACAAGAAGTCGCTGGTAAGCAATGGTATATTCCAGCTAAATAATAAGTTTATTCAAGGTATCGCTGAAAAACAATGGCATATCCAGTGATGTAATGGTAACAAGTTTATACAAGAAATCTCTAATGATAATGGTATATTCCAGTGACATGAAGATAAGAAGTTTATCCAAGGTATCAGTGATAAGCAATGGTATATTCCCGTATCATAACGACAACAAGTTTATACAAGGAATCGCAAATAAGCAATGGTATATTCCAGCTCAATGATGGTAAGAAGTTTATGCAATGTATCGCTGATAGGCAATGGCATATTCATGTGACATAATTCTAAGAAATTGATACAAGGAATCTCTAAACATATTGGCACATTCCAGTGACATAATGGTAACAAGTTTATACAAGGTATCGCTGATAAGCAATGGTACATTCCAGTGACGTAATTGTAACATGTTTGTAGAACGACTGTCTAATAATAATGGTATATAAAGGCGATGTAATGGAAACATGTTTATACAAGAAATCGCTGATAAGCAATGGTATATTCCAGTTAAAATAATAATAAGAATTTTATCACAGGTATCGCTGATAAACATTGGCATATTCAGTGACGTAATGGTAACAAGTTTATACAAGGAATCGAAAATAAGCAATGGTATATTTCATTTCAATGATGGTAAGAAGTTTTACAAGGAATCGCTGATAAGCAATGGTATATTCCAGTGATGTAATGGTAACAGGTTTATAGAACGAACCTCTAATAATAATGGTATATAAAGGCGATATAATGGAAACAAGTTTATACAAGAAGTCGCTGGTAAGCAATGGTATATTCCAGCTAAATAATAAGAAGTTTATTCAAGGTATCGCTGAAAAACAATGGCATATCCAGTGATGTAATGGTAACAAGTTTATACAAGAAATCTCTGATGATAATGGTATATTCCAGTGACATGATGATAAGATGTTTATCCAAGGTATCACTGACAAGCAATAGTATATTCCAGTGGCATAACGACAACAAGTTTATACAAGGAATCGCAAATAAGCAATGGTATATTCCAGTTCATTGATCGTAAGAAGTTTATACAAGGTATCGCTGATAGGCAATGGTATATTCATGTGACATAATCCTAACAAATTGAAACAAGGAATCTCTAAACATGTTGGCATATCCAGTGACGTAATGGTAACAAGTTTATACAAGGTATCGCTGATACGCAATGGTATATTCCAGTGGCGTAATGGTGATAGGTTTGTAGAACGAATCTCTAATAATAATGGTCTATAAAGGCGATATAATGGAAACAAGTTTATACAAGAAATCGCAGATAAGCAATGGACGTATATTCCAATAAAATAATGATAAGAAGTTTATCCAAGGAATCGCTGATAAACAAAGGCATATTCAGTGACGTAATGGTAACAAGTTTATACCAGAAATCTCTAATGATAATGGTATATTCCAGTGACATTATGTCAAGAAGTTTATCCAAGGTAGCAGTGATAAGCAATGGTATATTCTACTGGCACAACGATAACAAGTTTATACAAGGAGTTGCAAATAAGCAATGGTATATTCCATTTTATACAATGTATCGTTAATAAGCAATGGTATATTCCAGTTCAATGATGGTAAGAAGTTTATCCAAGGTATCACTGACAAGCAATGGTATATTCCAGTGGCATAACGACAACAAGTTTATACAAGGAATCGCAAATAAGCAATGGCATATTCGAGCTTATACAAGGTATCGTTGATAAGCAATGGTATATTCCAGTGCAATGATGGTAAGAAGTTTATGCCAGGTATCGCCGATAAGCAATGGCGTATTCCAGTGACGTAATGGTAACAAGTTTATACAAGGAATCGCAAATAAGAATGGTATATTTCAGCGACATAACGGTAGCACGTTTTTTTCAGGTATGGCTGTTAAGCAAAAGTATATTCCAGTTCAGTGTTGGTAACAAGTTTATAGAAGGAATCTCTAATAATAATGGCACATTCCAGTGATATAATGGAAACAAGTTTATACAAGAAATCGCAGATAAGCAATGGACGTATATTCCAATAAAATAATGATAAGAAGTTTATCCAAGGAATCGCTGATAAGCAAAGGCATATTCAGTGACGTAATGGTAACAAGTTTATACCAGAAATCTCTAATGATAATGGTATATTCCAGTGACATGATGTCAAGAAGTTTATCCAAGGTAGCAGTGATAAGCAATGGTATATTCCACTGGCATAACGACAACAAGTTTATACAAGGAGTTGCAAATAAGCAATGGTATATTCCATTTTATACAAAGTATCGTTAATAAGCAATGGTATATTCCAGTTCAATGATGGTAAGAAGTTTATACAAGGTATCGCCGATAAGCAATGGCGTATTCCAGTGACGTAATGGTAACAAGTTTATACAAGGAATCGAAAATAAGCAATGGTATATTTCATTTCAATGATGGTAAGAAGTTTTACAAGGAATCGCTGATAGGCAATGGTATATTCCAGTGACGTAATGGTAACAGGTTTATAGAACGAACCTCTAATAATAATGGTATATAAAGGCGATATAATGGAAACAAGTTTATACAAGAAGTCGCTGGTAAGCAATGGTATATTCAGCTAAATAATGATAAGAAGTTTATTCAAGGTATCGCTGAAAAACAATGGCATATCCAGTGATGTAATGGTAACAAGTTTATACAAGAAATCTCTAATGATAATGGTATATTCCAGTGACATGAAGATAAGAAGTTTATCCAAGGTATCAGTGATAAGCAATGGTATATTCCAGTATCATAACGACAACAAGTTTCTACAAGGAATCGCAAATAAGCAATGGTATATTCCAGCTCAATGATGGTAAGAAGTTTATGCAATGTATCGCTGATAGGCAATGGCATATTCATGTGACATAATTCTAAGAAATTGATACAAGGAATCTC
Organism: Trachythela sp. YZ-2020; assembly: GCA_016169945.1. Classification (NCBI taxonomy): domain Eukaryota; kingdom Metazoa; phylum Cnidaria; class Anthozoa; order Malacalcyonacea; family Clavulariidae; genus Trachythela; species Trachythela sp. YZ-2020. The sequence goes on from JADLSH010000387.1 coordinate 8,806,989, forward strand.
TAAACATATTGGCACATTCCAGTGACATAATGGTAACAAGTTTATACAAGGTATCGCTGATAAGCAATGGTACATTCCAGTTACGTAATGGTAACATGTTTGTAGAACGACTGTCTAATAATAATGGTATATAAAGGCGATATAATGGAAACATGTTTATACAAGAAATCGCTGATAAGCAATGGTATATTCCAGTTAAAATAATAATAAGAATTTTATCACAGGTATCGCTGATAAACATTGGCATATTCAGTGACGTAATGGTAACAAGTTTATACAAGGAATCGAAAATAAGCAATGGTATATTTCATTTCAATGATGGTAAGAAGTTTTACAAGGAATCGCTGATAAGCAATGGTATATTCCAGTGATGTAATGGTAACAGGTTTATAGAACGAACCTCTAATAATAATGGTATATAAAGGCGATATAATGGAAACAAGTTTATACAAGAAGTCGCTGGTATGCAATGGTATATTCCAGCTAAATAATAAGAAGTTTATTCAAGGTATCGCTGAAAAACAATGGCATATCCAGTGATGTAATGGTAACAAGTTTATACAAGAAATCTCTGATGATAATGGTATATTCCAGTGACATGATGATAAGATGTTTATCCAAGGTATCACTGACAAGCAATAGTATATTCCAGTGGCATAACGACAACAAGTTTATACAAGGAATCGCAAATAAGCAATGGTATATTCCAGTTCATTGATCGTAAGAAGTTTATACAAGGTATCGCTGATAGGCAATGGTATATTCATGTGACATAATCCTAACAAATTGATACAAGGAATCTCTAAACATGTTGGCATATCCAGTGACGTAATGGTAACAAGTTTATACAAGGTATCGCTGATACGCAATGGTATATTCCAGTGGCGTAATGGTGATAGGTTTGTAGAACGAATCTCTAATAATAATGGTCTATAAAGGCGATATAATGGAAACAAGTTTATACAAGAAATCGCAGATAAGCAATGGACGTATATTCCAATAAAATAATGATAAGAAGTTTATCCAAGGAATCGCTGATAAACAAAGGCATATTCAGTGACGTAATGGCAACAAGTTTATACCAGAAATCTCTAATGATAATGGTATATTCCAGTGACATGATGTCAAGAAGTTTATCCAAGGTAGCAGTGATAAGCAATGGTATATTCTAATGGCATAACGACAACAAGTTTATACAAGGAGTGGCAAATAAGCAATGGTATATTCCATTTTATACAAAGTATCGTTAATAAGCAATGGTATATTCCAGTTCAATGATGGTAAGAAGTTTATACAAGGTATCGCTGATAAGCAATGGCGTATTCCAGTGACGTAATAGTAACAAGTGTATACAAGGAATCGAAAATAAGCAATGGTATATTTCATTTCAATGATGGTAAGAAGTTTTACAAGGAATCGCTGATAAGCAATGGTATATTCCAGTGACGTAATGGTAACAGGTTTATAGAACGAACCTCTAATAATAATGGTATATAAAGGCGATATAATGGAAACAAGTTTATACAAGAAATCCCTGATAAGCAATGGTATATTTCCAGCTAAATAATGATAAGAAGTTTATTCAAGGTATCGCTGAAAAACAATGGCATATCCAGTGATGTAATGGTAACAAGTTTATACAAGAAATCTCTAATGATAATGGTATATTCCAGTGACATGAAGATAAGAAGTTTATCCAAGGTATCAGTGATAAGCAATGGTATATTCCCGTATCATAACGACAACAAGTTTATACAAGGAATCGCAAATAAGCAATGGTATATTCCAGCTCAATGATGGTAAGAAGTTTATGCAATGTATCGCTGATAGGCAATGGCATATTCATGTGACATAATTCTAAGAAATTGATACAAGGAATCTCTAAACATATTGGCACATTCCAGTGACATAATGGTAACAAGTTTATACAAGGTATCGCTGATAAGCAATGGTACATTCCAGTAACGTAATTGTAACATGTTTGTAGAACGACTGTCTAATAATAATGGTATATAAAGGCGATATAATGGAAACAAGTTTATACAAGAAGTCGCTGGTAAGCAATGGTATATTCCAGCTAAATAATAAGAAGTTTATTCAAGGTATCGCTGAAAAACAATGGCATATCCAGTGATGTAATGGTAACAAGTTTATACAAGAAATCTCCGATGATAATGGTATATTCCAGTGACATGATGATAAGATGTTTATCCAAGGTATCACTGACAAGCAATGGTATATTCCAGTGGCATAACGACAACAAGTTTATACAAGGAATCGCAAATAAGCAATGGTATATTCCAGCTCAATGATCGTAAGAAGTTTATACAAGGTATCGCTGATAGGCAATGGTATATTCATGTGACATAATCCTAACAAATTGATACAAGGAATCTCTAAACATGTTGGCATATCCAGTGACGTAATGGTAACAAGTTTATACAAGGTATCGCTGATACGCAATGGTATATTCCAGTGGCGTAATGGTGATAGGTTTGTAGAACGAATCTCTAATAATAATGGTCTATAAAGGCGATATAATGGAAACAAGTTTATACAAGAAATCGCAGATAAGCAATGGACGTATATTCCAATAAAATAATGATAAGAAGTTTATCCAAGGAATCGCTGATAAACAAAGGCATATTCAGTGACGTAATGGTAACAAGTTTATACCAGAAATCTCTAATGATAATGGTATATTCCAGTGACATGATGTCAAGAAGTTTATCCAAGGTAGCAGTGATAAGCAATGGTATATTCTACTGGCATAACGATAACAAGTTTATACAAGGAGTTGCAAATAAGCAATGGAATATTCCATTTTATACAAAGTATCGTTAATAAGCAATGGTATATTCCAGTTCAATGATGGTAAGAAGTTTATCCAAGGTATCACTGACAAGCAATGGTATATTCCAGTGGCATAACGACAACAAGTTTATACAAGGAATCGCAAATAAGCAATGGCATATTCGAGCTTATACAAGGTATCGTTGATAAGCAATGGATATTCCAGTGCAATGATGGTAAGAAGTTTATGCCAGGTATCGCCGATAAGCAATGGCGTATTCCAGTGACGTAATGGTAACAAGTTTATACAAGGAATCGAAAATAAGCAATGGTATATTTCAGCGACATAACGGTAACACGTTTTTTTCAGGTATGGCTGTTAAGCGAAAGTATATTCCAGTTCAGTGTTGGTAACAAGTTTATAGAAGGAATCTCTAATAATAATGGCACATTCCAGTGATATAATGGTAACAAGTTTATACAAGTTATCGCCGATAAGTAATGGTATATTCCAGTTCAATGATGGTATAGTAACAAGTTTAAACAAGGAATCGCTGATAAGTAATGGTATATTCCAGTGACGTAATGGTAACAAGTTTATACAACGTATCGCTGATAAGCAATGGTATATTCCAGTGACGTAATGATAAAGTTTATCAAGGTATCAGTGATCAGCAATGGTATATTCCAGTTTATACAAGGTATCGTTGATAAGCAATGGTATATTCCAGTGCAATGATGGTAAGAAGTTTATGCCAGGTATAGCCGATAAGCAATGGCGTATTCCAGTGACGTAATGGTAACAAGTTTATACAAGGAATCGCAAATAAGCAATGGTATATTTCAGCGACATAACGGTAACACGTTTTTTTCAGATATGGCTGTTAAGCAAAAGTATATTCCAGTTCAGTGTTGGTAACAAGTTTATAGAACGAATCTCTAATAATAATGGCACATTCCAATGATATAATGGTAACAAGTTTATACGAGTTATCGCCGATAAGTAATGGTATATTCCAGTTCAATGATGGTATAGTAACAAGTTTATACAAGGAATCGCTGATAAGCAATGGTATATTCCAGTGACGTAATGGTAACAAGTTTATACAAGGTGTCGCTGATAAGCAATGGTATATCCCAGTGACTTAATGGTAACAAGTTTATACAAGGTATCGTTGATAAGCAATGGTATATTCCAGTGACGTAATGGTAATAAGTTTATACAAGGTATCGCTGATAAGCAATGGTATATTCCAGTGACGTAATGGCAACAAGTTTATACAAGGTATCGCTGAGAAGCAGTGGTATATTCCAGTGACGTAATTGTAACAAGTTTGAAGAACGAATCTCTAATAATAATGGTATATAAAGGCGATATAATGGAAACAAGTTTATACAAGAAATCTCTAATGATAATGGTATATTCCAGTGACATGATGATGAGAAGTTTATCCAAGGTATCAGTGGTAAGCAACGGTATATTCCAGTGGCATAACGACAACAAGTTTGTACAAGAAATCGAAAATAAGCAATGGTATATTCCAGTTTATACAAGGTAGCGTTAGTAAAAGGAATCGCAAAGAAGCAATGGTATATTCCAGTTTATACAAGGTATCGTTGATAAGTAATGGTATATTCCAGTGCAATGATAGTAAGAAGTTTATGCCAGGTATCGCCGATAAGCAATGGCGTATTCCAGTGACGTAATGGTAACAAGTTTATACAAGGAATCGCAAATAAGCAATGGTATATTTCAGCGACATAACTGTAACACGTTTTTTTCAGGTATGGCTGTTAAGCAAAAGTATATTCCAGTTCAGTGTTGGTAACAAGTTTATAGAAGGAATCTCTAATAATGGCACATTCCGGTGATATAATGGTAACAAGTTTATACAAGTTATCGCCGATAAGTAATGGCATATTCCAGTTCAATGATGGTATAGTAACAAGTTTATACAAGGAATCGCTGATAAGCAATGGTATATTCCAGTGACGTAATGGTAACAAGTTTATACAAGGAATCGCTGATAAGCAATGGTATATCCCAGTGACTTAATGGTAACAAGTTTATACAAGGTATCGTTGATAAGCAATGGTATATTCCAGTGACGTAATGGTAATAAGTTTTTACAAGGTATCGCTGATAAGCAATGGTATATTCCAGTGACGTAATGGCAACAAGTTTATACAAGGTATCGCTGATAAGCAGTGGTATATTCCAGTGACGTAATGGTAACAAGTTTGTAGAACGAATCTCTAATAATAATAATGGTATATAAAGGCGATATAATGGAAACAAGTTTATACAAGAAATCTCTAATGATAATGGTATATTCCAGTGACATGATGATAAGAAGTTTATCCAAGGTATCAGTAGTAAGCAACGGTATATTCCAGTGGCATAACGACAACAAGTTTATACAAGAAATCGAAAATAAGCAATGGTATATTCCAGTATATACAAGGTAGCGTTGGTAAAAGGAATCGCAAATAAGCAATGGTATATTTCAGCGACATAACGGTAACACGTTTTTTTCAGGTATGGCTGTTAAGCAAAAGTATATTCCAGTTCAGTGTTGGTAACAAGTTTATAGAAGGAATCTCTAATAATAATGGCACATTTCGGTGATATAATGGTAACAAGTTTATACAAGGTATCGCTGATAAGCAATGGTATATTCCAGTGACGTAATGATAAGAAGTTGATTCAAGGTATCAGTGATCAGCAATGGTATAATCCAGTTTATACAAGGTATCTTTGATAAGCAATGGTATAATCCAGTTCGATGATGGTAAGAAGTTCATACAAAGTATCGCTGATAAGCAATGGTATATTCCAGTGACGTAATAGTAACAAGTTTATACAAGGAATCGCTGATAAGCAATGGTATATCACAGTGACTTAATGGTAACAAGTTTATACAAGGTATCGTTGATAAGCAATGGTATATTCCAGTGACGTAATGGTAATAAGTTTATACAAGGTATCGCTGATAAGCAATGGTATATTCCAGTGACGTAATGGTAATAAGTTTATACAAGGTATCGCTGATAAGCAATGGTATATTCCAGTGACGTAATGGCAACAAGTTTATACAAGGTATCGCTGATAAGCAGTGGTATATTCAGTGACGTAATGGTAACAAGTTTGTAGAACAGAATCTCTAATAATAATGGTATATAAAGGCGATATAATGGAAACAAGTTTATACAAGAAATCTCAATTATAATGGTATATTCCAGTGACATGATGATAAGAAGTTTATCCAGGGTATCAGTGATAAGCAACGGTATATTCCAGTGGCATAACGACAACAAGTTTATACAAGAAATCGAAAATAAGCAATGGTATATTCCAGTTTATACAAGGTATCGTTGGTAAAGGAATGGCAAGAAGCAATGGTATATTCCAGTTTATACAAGGTATCGTTGATAAGTAATGGTATATTCCAGTGCAATGATGGTAAGAAGTTTATGCAAGGTATCGCCGATAAGCAATGGCGTATTCCAGTGACGTAATGGTAACAAGTTTATACAAGGAATCGCAAATAAGCAATGGTATATTTCAGCGACATAACGGTAACACGTTTTTTTCAGGTATGGCTGTTAAGCAAAAGTATATTCCAGTTCAGTGTTGGTAACAAGTTTATAGAAGGAATCTCTAATAATAATGGCACATTCCGGTGATATAATGGTAACAAGTTTATACAAGTTATCGCCGATAAGTAATGGTATATTCAGTTCAATGATGATATAGTAACAAGTTTAAACAAGGAATCGCTGAAAAGCAATGGTATATTCCAGTGACGTAATGGTAACAAGTTTATACAAGGTATCGCTGATAAGCAATGGTATATTCCAGTGACGTAATGATAAGAAGTTTATCCAAGGTATCAGTGATCAGCAATGGTATATTCCAGTTTAAGCAATGGTATATTCCAGTGACGTAATGATAAGAAGTTTATCCAAGGTATCAGTGATCAGCAATGGTATATTCCAGTTTATACAAGGTATCGTTGATAAGCAATGGTATATTCCAGTGCAATGATGGTAAGAAGTTTATGCAAGGTATCGCCGATAAGCAATGGCGTATTCCAGTGACGTAATGGTAACAAGTTTATACAAGGAATCGCAAATAAGCAATGGTATATTTCAGCGACATAACGGTAACACGTTTTTTTCAGGTATGGCTGTTAAGCAAAAGTATATTCCAGTTCAGTGTTGGTAACAAGTTTATAGAAGGAATCTCTAATAATAATGGCACATTCCGGTGATATAATGGTAACAAGTTTATACAAGTTATCGCCGATAAGTAATGGTATATTCCAGTTCAATGATGGTATAGTAACAAGTTTAAACAAGGAATCGCTGAAAAGCAATGGTATATTCCAGTGACGTAATGGTAACAAGTTTATACAAGGTATCGCTGATAAGCAATGGTATATTCCAGTGACGTAATGATAAGAAGTTTATCCAAGGTATCAGTGATCAGCAATGGTATATTCCAGTTTAAGCAATGGTATATTCCAGTGACGTAATGATAAGAAGTTTATCCAAGGTATCAGTGATCAGCAATGGTATATTCCAGTTTATACAAGGTATCGTTGATAAGCAATGGTATATTCCAGTGCAATGATGGTAAGAAGTTTATGCCAGGTATCGCCGATAAGCAATGGCGTATTCCAGTGACGTAATGGTAACAAGTTTATACAAGGAATCGCAAATAAGCAATTGTATATATTTCAGCGACAAAACGGTAACACGTTTTTTTCAGGTATGGCTGTTAAGCAAAAGTATATTCCAGTTCAGTGTTGGTAACAAGTTTATAGAAGGAATCTCTAATAATAATGGCACATTCCAGTGATATAATGGTAACAAGTTTATACAAGTTATCGCCGATAAGTAATGGTATATTCCAGTTCAATGATCGTATAGTAACAAGTTTATACAAGGAATCGCTGATCAGCAATGGTATAATCCAGTTTATACAAGGTATCTTTGATAAGCAATGGTATAATCCAGTTCGATGATGGTAAGAAGTTCATACAAAGTATCGCTGATGACCAATGGTATATTCCAGTGACGTAATGGTAACAAGTTTATACAAGGAATCGCTGATAAGCAATGGTATATCACAGTGACTTAATGGTAACAAGTTTATACAAGGTATCGTTGATAAGCAATGGTATATTCCAGTGACGTAATGGTAATAAGTTTATACAAGGTATCGCTGATAAGCAATGGTATATTCCAGTGACGTAATGGTAATAAGTTTATACAAGGTATCGCTGATAAGCAATGGTATATTCCAGTGACGTAATGGCAACAAGTTTATACAAGGTATCGCTGATAAGCAGTGGTATATTCCAGTGACGTAATGGTAACAAGTTTGTAGAACGAATCTCTAATAATAATGGTATATAAAGGCGATATAATGGAAACAAGTTTATACAAGAAATCTCCAATTATAATGGTATATTCCAGTGACATGATGATAAGAAGTTTATCCAGGGTATCAGTGATAAGCAACGGTATATTCCAGTGGCATAACGACAACAAGTTTATACAAGAAATCGAAAATAAGCAATGGTATATTCCAGTTTATACAAGGTATCGTTGGTAAAAGGAATCGCAAAGAAGCAATGGTATATTCCAGTTTATACAAGGTATCGTTGATAAGTAATGGTATATTCCAGTGCAATGATGGTAAGAAGTTTATGCAAGGTATCGCCGATAAGCAATGGCGTATTCCAGTGACGTAATGGTAACAAGTTTATACAAGGAATCGCAAATAAGCAATGGTATATTTCAGCGACATAACGGTAACACGTTTTTTTCAGGTATGGCTGTTAAGCAAAAGTATATTCCAGTTCAGTGTTGGTAACAAGTTTATAGAAGGAATCTCTAATAATAATGGCACATTCCGGTGATATAATGGTAACAAGTTTATACAAGTTATCGCCGATAAGTAATGGTATATTCCAGTTCAATGATGGTATAGTAACAAGTTTAAACAAGGAATCGCTGAAAAGCAATGGTATATTCCAGTGACGTAATGGTAACAAGTTTATACAAGGTATCGCTGATAAGCAATGGTATATTCCAGTGACGTAATGATAAGAAGTTTATCCAAGGTATCAGTGATCAGCAATGGTATATTCCAGTTTAAGCAATGGTATATTCCAGTGACGTAATGATAAGAAGTTTATCCAAGGTATCAGTGATCAGCAATGGTATATTCCAGTTTATACAAGGTATCGTTGATAAGCAATGGTATATTCCAGTGCAATGATGGTAAGAAGTTTATGCAAGGTATCGCCGATAAGCAATGGCGTATTCCAGTGACGTAATGGTAACAAGTTTATACAAGGAATCGCAAATAAGCAATGGTATATTTCAGCGACATAACGGTAACACGTTTTTTTCAGGTATGGCTGTTAAGCAAAAGTATATTCCAGTTCAGTGTTGGTAACAAGTTTATAGAAGGAATCTCTAATAATAATGGCACATTCCGGTGATATAATGGTAACAAGTTTATACAAGTTATCGCCGATAAGTAATGGTATATTCCAGTTCAATGATGGTATAGTAACAAGTTTAAACAAGGAATCGCTGAAAAGCAATGGTATATTCCAGTGACGTAATGGTAACAAGTTTATACAAGGTATCGCTGATAAGCAATGGTATATTCCAGTGACGTAATGATAAGAAGTTTATCAAGGTATCAGTGATCAGCAATGGTATATTCAGTTTAAGCAATGGTATATTCAGTGACGTAATGATAAGAAGTTTATCCAAGGTATCAGTGATCAGCAATGGTATATTCCAGTTTATACAAGGTATCGTTGATAAGCAATGGTATATTCCAGTGCAATGATGGTAAGAAGTTTATGCCAGGTATCGCCGATAAGCAATGGCGTATTCCAGTGACGTAATGGTAACAAGTTTATACAAGGAATCGCAAATAAGCAATTGTATATATTTCAGCGACAAAACGGTAACACGTTTTTTTCAGGTATGGCTGTTAAGCAAAAGTATATTCCAGTTCAGTGTTGGTAACAAGTTTATAGAAGGAATCTCTAATAATAATGGCACATTCCAGTGATATAATGGTAACAAGTTTATACAAGTTATCGCCGATAAGTAATGGTATATTCCAGTTCAATGATCGTATAGTAACAAGTTTATACAAGGAATCGCTGATAAGCAATGGTATATTCCAGTGACGTAATGGTAACAAGTTTATACAAGGAATCGCTGATAAGCAATGGTATATCCCAGTGACTTAATGGTAACAAGTTTATACAAGGTATCGTTGATAAGCAATGGTATATTCCAGTGACGTAATGGTAATAAGTTTATACAAGGTATCGCTGATAAGCAATGGTATTTTCCAGTGAGGTAATGGCAACAAGTTTATACAAGGTATCGCTGATAAGCAGTGGTATATTCCAGTGACGTAATGGTAACAAGTTTGTAGAACGAATCTCTAATAATAATGGTATATAAAGGCGATATAATGGAAACAAGTTTATACAAGAAATCTCTAATGATAATGGTATATTCCAGTGACATGATGATGAGAAGTTTATCCAAGGTATCAGTGGTAAGCAACGGTATATTCCAATGGCATAACGACAACAAGTTTATACAAGAAATTGAAAATAAGCAATGGTATATTCCAGTTTATACAAGGTAGCGTTGGTAAAAGGAATCGCAAAGAAGCAATGGTATATTCCAGTTCATACAATGTATCGTTGATAAGTAATGGTATATTCCAGTGCAATGATGGTAAGAAGTTTATGCCAGGTATCGCCGATAAGCAATGGCGTATTCCAGCGACGTAATGGTAACAAGTTTATACAAGGAATCGCAAATAAGCAATGGTATATTTCAGCGACATAACGGTAACACGTTTTTTTCAGGTATGGCTGTTAAGCAAAAGTATATTCCAGTTCAGTGTTGGTAACAAGTTTATAGAAGGAATCTCTAATAATAATGGCACATTCCGGTGATATAATGGTAACAAGTTTATACAAGGTATCGCTGATAAGCAATGGTATATTCCAGTGACGTAATGATAAGAAGTTGATTCAAGGTATCAGTGATCAGCAATGGTATAATCCAGTTTATACAAGGTATCTTTGATAAGCAATGGTATAATCCAGTTCGATGATGGTAAGAAGTTCATACAAAGTATCGCTGATGACCAATGGTATATTCCAGTGACGTAATGGTAACAAGTTTATACAAGGAATCGCTGATAAGCAATGGTATATCACAGTGACTTAATGGTAACAAGTTTATACAAGGTATCGTTGATAAGCAATGGTATATTCCAGTGACGTAATGGTAATAAGTTTATACAAGGTATCGCTGATAAGCAATGGTATATTCCAGTGACGTAATGGCAACAAGTTTATACAAGGTATCGCTGATAAGCAGTGGTATATTCCAGTGACGTAATGGTAACAAGTTTGTAGAACGAATCTCTAATAATAATGATATATAAAGGCGATATAATGGAAACAAGTTTATACAAGAAATCTCCAATTATAATGGTATATTCCAGTGACATGATGATAAGAAGTTTATCCAGGGTATCAGTGATAAGCAACGGTATATTCCAGTGGCATAACGACAACAAGTTTATACAAGAAATCGAAAATAAGCAATGGTATATTCCAGTTTATACAAGGTATCGTTGGTAAAAGGAATCGCAAACAAGCAATGGTATATTCCAGTTTATACAAGGTATCGTTGATAAGTAATGGTATATTCCAATGCAATGATGGTAAGAAGTTTATGCAAGGTATCGCCGATAAGCAATGGCGTATTCCAGTGACGTAATGGTAACAAGTTTATACAAGGAATCGCAAATAAGCAATGGTATATTTCAGCGACATAACGGTAACACGTTTTTTTCAGGTATGGCTGTTAAGCAAAAGTATATTCCAGTTCAGTGTTGGTAACAAGTTTATAGAAGGAATCTCTAATAATAATGGCACATTCCGGTGATATAATGGTAACAAGTTTATACAAGTTATCGCCGATAAGTAATGGTATATTCCAGTTCAATGATGGTATAGTAACAAGTTTAAACAAGGAATCGCTGAAAAGCAATGGTATATTCCAGTGACGTAATGGTAACAAGTTTATACAAGGTATCGCTGATAAGCAATGGTATATTCCAGTGACGTAATGATAAGAAGTTTATCCAAGGTATCAGTGATCAGCAATGGTATATTCCAGTTTAAGCAATGGTATATTCCAGTGCAATGACGGTAAGAAGTTTATGCCAGGTATCGCCGATAAGCAATGGCGTATTCTAGTGACGTAATGGTAACAAGTTTATACAAGGAATCGCAAAAAAGCAATGGTATATTTCAGCGACATAACGGTAACACGTTTTTTTCAGGTATGGCTGTTAAGCAAAAGTATATTCCAGTTCAGTGTTGGTAACAAGTTTATAGAAGGAATCTCTAATAATAATGGCACATTGCAGTGATATAATGGTAACAAGTTTATACAAGTTATCGCCGATAAGTAATGGTATATTCCAGTTCAATGATGGTATAGTAGCAAGTTTAAACAAGGAATCGCTGATAAGCAATGGTATTTCCCAGTGACTTAATGGTAACAAGTTTATAGAAGGTATCGTTGATAAGCAATGGTATATTCCAGTGACGTAATGGTAATACGTTTATACAAGGTATCGCTGATAAGCAATGGTATATTCCAGTGACGTAATGGCAACAAGTTTATACAAGGTATCGCTGATAAGCAGTGGTATATTCCAGTGACGTAATGGTAACAAGTTTGTAGAACGAATCTCTAATAATAATGGTATATAAAGGCGATATAATGGAAACAAGTTTATACAAGAAATCTCTAATGATAATGGTATATTCCAGTGACATGATGATGAGAAGTTTATCCAAGGTATCAGTGGAAAGCAACGGTATATTCCAGGGGCATAACTACAACAAGTTTATACAAGAAATCGAAAATAAGCAATGGTATATTCCCGTTTATACAAGGTAGCGTTGGTAAAAGGAATCGCAAAGAAGCAATGGTATATTCCAGTTTATACAAGGTATCGTTGATAAGTAATGGTATATTCCAGTGCAATGATGGTAAGAAGTTTATGCCAGGTATCGCGGATAAGCAATGGCGTATTCCAGTGACGTAATGGTAACAAGTTTATACAAGGAATCGCAAATAAGCAATGGTATATTTCAGCGACATAACGGTCACACGTTTTTTTCAGGTATGGCTGTTAAGCAAAAGTATATTCCAGTTCAGTGTTGGTAACAAGTTTATAGAAGGAATCTCTAATAATAATGGCACATTCCGGTGATATAATGGTAACAAGTTTATACAAGTTATCGCCGATAAGTAATGGTATATTCCAGTTCAATGATGGTATAGTAACAAGTTTAAACAAGGAATCGCTGAAAAGCAATGGTATATTCCAGTGACGTAATGTTAACAAGTTTATACAAGGTATCGCTGATAAGCAATGGTATATTCCAGTGACGTAATGATAAGAAGTTTATCCAAGGTATCAGTGATCAGCAATGGTATATTCCAGTTTAAGCAATGTAATATTCCAGTGCAATGACGGTAAGAAGTTTATGCCAGGTATCGCCGATAAGCAATGGCGTATTCTAGTGACGTAATGGTAACAAGTTTATACAAGGAATCGCAAATAAGCAATGGTATATTTCAGCGACATAACGGTAACACGTTTTTTTCAGGTATGGCTGTTAAGCAAAAGTATATTCCAGTTCAGTGTTGGTAACGCGTTTATAGAAGGAATCTCTAATAATAATGGCACATTCCGGTGATATAATGGTAACAAGTTTATACAAGTTATCGACGATAAGTAATGGTATATTCCAGTTCAATGATGGTATAGTAACAATTTTAAACAAGGAATCGCTGAAAAGCAATGGTATATTCCAGTGACGTAATGGTAACAAGTTTATACAAGGTATCGCTGATAAGCAATGGTATATTCCAGTGACGTAATGATAAGCAATGGTATATTCCAGTGACGTAATGATAAGAAGTTTATCCAAGGTATCAGTGATCAGCAATGGTATATTCCAGTTTATACAAGGTATCGTTGATAAGCAATGGTATATTCCAGTGCAATGATGGTAAGAAGTTTATGCCAGGTATCGCCGATAAGCAATGGCGTATTCCAGTGACGTAATGGTAACAAGTTTATACAAGGAATCGCAAATAAGCAATGGTATATTTCAGCGACATAACGGTAACACGTTTTTTTCAGGTATGGCTATATTCCAGTTCAGTGTTGGTAACAAGTTTATAGAAGGAATCTCTAATAATAATGGCACATTCCAGTGATATAATGGTAACAAGTTTATACAAGTTATCGCCGATAAGTAATGGTATATTCCAGTTCAATGATGGTATAGTAACAAGTTTAAACAAGGAATCGCTGATAAGCAATGGTATATTCCAGTGACGTAATGGTAACAAGTTTATACAAGGAATCGCTGATAAGCAATGGTATATTCCAGTGACGTAATGGTAACAAGTTTATACAAGGTATCTTTGATAAGCAATGGTATATTCCAGCGACGTAATGGTAATAAGTTTATACAAGGTATCGCTGATAAGCAATTGGTATATTCCAGTGACGTAATGGCAACAAGTTTATACAAGGTATCGCTGATAAGCAGTGGTATATTCCAGTGACGTAATGGTAACAAGTTTGTAGAACGAATCTCTAATAATAATGGTATATAAAGGCGATATAATGGAAACAAATTTATACAAGAAATCTCTAATGATAATGGTATATTCCAGTGACATGATGATAAGAAGTTTATCCAAGGTATCAGTGGAAAGCAACGGTATATTCCAGTGGCATAACGACAACAAGTTTATACAAGAAATCGAAAATAAGCAATGGTATATTCCAGTTTATACAAGGTAGCGTTGGTAAGTAATGGTATATTCCAGTGCAATGATGGTAAGAAGTTTATGCCAGGTATCGCCGATAAGCAATGGCGTATTCCAGTGACGTAATGGTAACAAGTTTATACAAGGAATCGCAAATAAGCAATGGTATATTTCAGCGACGTAACGTAACACGTTTTTTTTCAGGTATGGCTGCTAAGCAAAAGTATATTCCAGTTCAGTGTTGGTAACAAGTTTATAGAAGGAATCTCTAATAATAATGGCACATTCCGGTGATATAATGGTAACAAGTTTATACAAGTTATCGCCGATAAGTAATGGTATATTCCAGTTCAATGATGGTATAGTAACAAGTTTAAACAAGGAATCGCTGATAAGTAATGGTATATTCCAGTGAGGTAATGATAAGAAGTTTATCCAAGGTATCAGTGATCAGCAATGGTATATTCCAGCTTATACAAGGTATCGTTGATAAGCAATGGTATATTCCAGTGCAATGATGGTAAGAAGTTTATGCCAGGTATCGCCGATAAGCAATGGCGTATTCCAGTGACGTAATGGTAACAAGTTTATACAAGGAATCGCAAATAAGCAATGGTATATTTCAGCGACATAACGGTAACACGTTTTTTTCAGGTATGGCTGTTAAGCAAAAGTATATTCCAGTTCAGTGTTGGTAACAAGTTTATAGAAGCAATCTCTAATAATAATGGCACATTCCGGTGATATAATGGTAACAAGTTCAAACAAGTTATCGCCGATAAGTAATGGTATATTCCAGTTCAATGATGGTATAGTAACAAGTTTAAACAAGGAATCGCTGATAAGCAATGGTATATTCCAGTGACTTAATGGTAACAAGTTTATACAAGGTATCGTTGATAAGCAATGGTATATTCCAGTGACGTAATGGTAATAAGTTTATACAAGGTATCGCTGATAAGCAATGGTATATTCCAGTGACGTAATGGCAACAAGTTTATACAAGGTATCGCTGATAAGCAGTGGTATATTCCAGTGACGTAATGGTAACAAGTTTGTAGAACGAATCTCTAATAATAATGGTATATAAAGGCGATATAATGGAAACAAGTTTATACAAGAAATCTCCAATTATAATGGTATATTCCAGTGACATGATGATAAGAAGTTTATCCAGGGTATCAGTGATAAGCAACGGTATATTCCAGTGGCATAACGACAACAAGTTTATACAAGAAATCGAAAATAAGCAATGGTATATTCCAGTTTATACAAGGTATCGTTGGTAACAGAATCGCAAAGAAGCAATGGTATATTCCAGTTTATACAAGGTATCGTTGATAAGTAATGGTATATTCCAGTGCAATGATGGTAAAAAGTTTATGCAAGTTATCGCCGATAAGCAATGGCGTATTCCAGTGACGTAATGGTAACAAGTTTATACAAGGAATCGCAAATAAGCAATGGTATATTTCAGCGACATAACGGTAACACGTTTTTTTCAGGTATGGCTGTTAAGCAAAAGTATATTCCAGTTCAGTGTTGGTAACAAGTTTATAGAAGGAATCTCTAATAATAATGGCACATTCCGGTGATATAATGGTAACAAGTTTATACAAGTTATCGCCGATAAGTAATGGTATATTCCAGTTCAATGATGGTATAGTAACAAGTTTAAACAAGGAATCGCTGAAAAGCAATGGTATATTCCAGTGACGTAATGTTAACAAGTTTATACAAGGTATCGCTGATAAGCAATGGTATATTCCAGTGACGTAATGATAAGAAGTTTATCCAAGGTATCAGTGATCAGCAATGGTATATTCCAGTTTAAGCAATGTAATATTCCAGTGCAATGACGGTAAGAAGTTTATGCCAGGTATCGCCGATAAGCAATGGCGTATTCTAGTGACGTAATGGTAACAAGTTTATACAAGGAATAGCAAATAAGCAATGGTATATTTCAGCGACATAACGGTAACACGTTTTTTTCAGGTATGGCTGTTAAGCAAAAGTATATTCCAGTTCAGTGTTGGTAACAAGTTTATAGAAGGAATCTCTAATAATAATGGCACATTGCAGTGATATAATGGTAACAAGTTTATACAAGTTATCGCCGATAAGTAATGGTATATTCCAGTTCAATGATGGTATAGTAGCAAGTTTAAACAAGGAATCGCTGATAAGCAATGGTATTTCCCAGTGACTTAATGGTAACAATTTATACAAGGTATCGTTGATAAGCAATGGTATATTCCAGTGACGTAATGGTAATACGTTTATACAAGGTATCGCTGATAAGCAATGGTATATTCCAGTGACGTAATGGCAACAAGTTTATACAAGGTATCGCTGATAAGCAGTGGTATATTCCAGTGACGTAATGGTAACAAGTTTGTAGAACGAATCTCTAATAATAATGGTATATAAAGGCGATATAATGGAAACAAGTTTATACAAGAAATCTCTAATGATAATGGTATATTCCAGTGACATGATGAGAAATTTATCCAAGGTATCAGTGGAAAGCAACGGTATATTCCAGGGGCATAACGACAACAAGTTTATACAAGAAATCGAAAATAAGCAATGGTATATTCCCGTTTATACAAGGTAGCGTTGGTAAAAGGAATCGCAAAGAAGCAATGGTATATTCCAGTTTATACAAGGTATCGTTGATAAGTAATGGTATATTCCAGTGCAATGATGGTAAGAAGTTTATGCCAGGTATCGCGGATAAGCAATGGCGTATTCCAGTGACGTAATGGTAACAAGTTTACACAAGGAATCGCAAATAAGCAATGGTATATTTCAGCGACATAACGGTAACACGTTTTTTTCAGGTATGGCTGTTAAGCAAAAGTATATTCCAGTTCAGTGTTGGTAACGCGTTTATAGAAGGAATCTCTAATAATAATGGCACATTCCGGTGATATAATGGTAACAAGTTTATACAAGTTATCGCCGATAAGTAATGGTATATTCCAGTTCAATGATGGTATAGTAACAAGTTTAAACAAGGAATCGCTGAAAAGCAATGGTATATTCCAGTGACGTAATGGTAACAAGTTTATACAAGGTATCGCTGATAAGCAATGGTATATTCCAGTGACGTAATGATAAGAAGTTTATCCAAGGTATCAGTGATCAGCAATGGTATATTCCAGTTTAAGCAATGGTATATTCCAGTGACGTAATGATAAGAAGTTTATCCAAGGTATCAGTGATCAGCAATGGTATATTCCAGTTTATACAAGGTATCGTTGATAAGCAATGGTATATTCCAGTGCAATGATGGTAAGAAGTTTATGCCAGGTATCGCCGATAAGCAATGGCGTATTCCAGTGACGTAATGGTAACAAGTTTATACAAGGAATCGCAAATAAGCAATTGTATATATTTCAGCGACATAACGGTAACACGTTTTTTTCAGGTATGGCTGTTAAGCAAAAGTATATTCCAGTTCAGTGTTGGTAACAAGTTTATAGAAGGAATCTCTAATAATAATGGCACATTCCAGTGATATAATGGTAACAAGTTTATACAAGTTATCGCCGATAAGTAATGGTATATTCCAGTTCAATGATGGTATAGTAACAAGTTTATACAAGGAATCGCTGATAAGCAATGGTATATTCCAGTGACGTAATGGTAACAAGTTTATGCAAGGAATCGCTGATAAGCAATGGTATTTCCCAGTGACTTAATGGTAACAAGTTTATACAAGGTATCGTTGATAAGCAATGGTATATTCCAGCGACGTAATGGTAATAAGTTTATACAAGGTATCGCTGATAAGCAATGGTATATTCCAGTGACGTAATGGCAACAAGTTTATACAAGGTATCGCTGATAAGCAGTGGTATATTCCAGTGACGTAATGGTAACAAGTTTGTAGAACGAATCTCTAATAATAATGGTATATAAAGGCGATATAATGGAAACAAGTTTATACAAGAAATCTCTAATGATAATGGTATATTCCAGTGACATGATGATAAGAAGTTTATCCAAGGTATCAGTGGAAAGCAACGGTATATTCCAGTGGCATAACGACAACAAGTTTATACAAGAAATCGAAAATAAGCAATGGTATATTCCAGTTTATACAAGGTAGCGTTGGTAAGTAATGGTATATTCCAGTGCAATGATGGTAAGAAGTTTATGCCAGGTATCGCCGATAAGCAATGGCGTATTCCAGTGACGTAATGGTAACAAGTTTATACAAGGAATCGCAAATAAGCAATGGTATATTTCAGCGACATAACGGTAACACGTTTTTTTTCAGGTATGGCTGTTAAGCAAAAGTATATTCCAGTTCAGTGTTGGTAACAAGTTTATAGAAGGAATCTCTAATAATAATGGCACATTCCGGTGATATAATGGTAACAAGTTTATACAAGTTATCGCCGGTAAGTAATGGTATATTCCAGTTCAATGATGGTATAGTAACAAGTTTAAACAAGGAATCGCTGATAAGCAATGGTATATTCCAGTGAGGTAATGATAAGAAGTTTATCCAAGGTATCAGTGATCAGCAATGGTATATTCCAGCTTATACAAGGTATCGTTGATAAGCAATGGTATATTCCAGTGCAATGATGGTAAGAAGTTTATGCCAGGTATCGCCGATAAGCAATGGCGTATTCCAGTGACGTAATGGTAACAAGTTTATACAAGGAATCGCAAATAAGCAATGGTATATTTCAGCGACATAACGGTAACACGTTTTTTTCAGGTATGGCTGTTAAGCAAAAGTATATTCCAGTTCAGTGTTGGTAACAAGTTTATACAAGAAATCTCTAATGATAATGGTATATTCCAGTGACATGATGATAAGAAGTTTATCCAAGGTATCAGTGGAAAGCAACGGTATATTCCAGTGGCATAACGACAACAAGTTTATACAAGAAATCGAAAATAAGCAATGGTATATTCCAGTTTATACAAGGTAGCGTTGGTAAGTAATGGTATATTCCAGTGCAATGATGGTAAGAAGTTTATGCCAGGTATCGCCGATAAGCAATGGCGTATTCCAGTGACGTAATGGTAACAAGTTTATACAAGGAATCGCAAATAAGCAATGGTATATTTCAGCGACATAACGGTAAGACGTTTTTTTTCAGGTATGGCTGCTAAGCGAAAGTATATTCCAGTTCAGTGTTGATAACAAGTTAATAGAAGGAATCTCTAATAATAATGGCACATTCCAGTGATATAATGGTAACAAGTTTATACAAGTTATCGCCGATAAGTAATGGTATATTCCAGTTCAATGATGGTATAGTAACAAGTTTAAACAAGGAATCGCTGATAAGCAATGGTATATTCCAGTGAGGTAATGATAAGAAGTTTATCCAAGGTATCAGTGATCAGCAATGGTATATTCCAGCTTATACAAGGTATCGTTGATAAGCAATGGTATATTCCAGTGCAACGATGGTAAGAAGTTTATGCCAGGTATCGCCGATAAGCAATGGCGTATTCCAGTGACGTAATGGTAACAAGTTTATACAAGGAATCGAAAATAAGCAATGGTATATTTCAGCGACATAACGGTAACACGTTTTTTTCAGGTATGGCTGTTAAGCAAAAGTATATTCCAGTTCAGTGTTGGTAACAAGTTTATAGAAGCAATCTCTAATAATAATGGCACATTCCGGTGATATAATGGTAACAAGTTTAAACAAGGAATCGCTGATAAGTAATGGTATATTCCAGTTCAATGATGATATAGTAACAAGTTTAAACAAGGAATCGCTGATAAGCAATGGTATATTCCAGTGACGTAATGGTAACAAGTTTATACAAGGTATCGCTGATAAGCAATGGTATATTCCAGTGACGTAATGATAAGAAGTTTATCCAAGGTATCAGTGATCAGCAATGGTATATTCCAGTTTACACAAGGTATCGTTGATAAGCAATGGTATATTCCAGTGCAATGATGGTAAGAAGTTTATGGCAGGTATCGCCGATAAGCAATGGCGTATTCCAGTGACGTAATGGTAACAAGTTTATACAAGGAATCGCAAATAAGCAATGGTATATTTCAGCGACATAACGGTAACACGTTTTTTTCAGGTATGGCTGTTAAGCAAAAGTATATTCCAGTTCAGTGTTGGTAACAAGTTTATAGAAGGAATCTCTAATAATAATGGCACATTCCAGTGATATAATGGTAACAAGTTTATACAAGTTATCGCCGATAAGTAATGGTATATTCCAGTTCAATGATGGCATAGTAACAAGTTTATACAAGGAATCGCTGATAAGCAATGGTATATTCCAGTGACGTAATGGTAACAAGTTTATACAAGGAATCGCTGATAAGCAATGGTATATCCCAGTGACTTAATGGTAACAAGTTTATACAATGTATCGTTGATAAGCAATGGTATATTCCAGTGACGTAATGGTAACAAGTTTATACAAGGTATCGCTGATAAGCAATGGTATATTCCAGTGACGTAATGGTAACAAGTTTATACAAGGTATCGCTGATAAGCAATGGTATATTCCAGTGACGTAATGGTAACAAGTTTATACAAGGTATCGCTGATAAGCAATGGTATATTCCAGTGACGTAATGGCAACAAGTTTATACAAGGTATCGCTGATAAGCAGAGGTATATTCCAGTGACGTAATGGTAACAAGTTTGTAGAACGAATCTCTAATAATAATGGTATATAAAGGCGATATAATGGAAACAAGTTTATACAAGAAATCTCTAATGATAATGGTATATTCCAGTGACATGATGATGAGAAGTTTATCCAAGGTATCAGTGGTAAGCAACGGTATATTCCAATGGCATAACGACAACAAGTTTATACAAGAAATCGAAAATAAGCAATGGTATATTCCAGTTCATACAAGGTAGCGTTGGTAAAAGGAATCGCAAAGAAGCAATGGTATATTCCAGTTCATACAAGGTATCGTTGATAAGTAATGGTATATTCCAGTGCAATGATGGTAAGAAGTTTATGCCAGGTATCGCCGATAAGCAATGGCGTATTCCAGTGACGTAATGGTAACAAGTTTATACAAGGAATCGCAAATAAGCAATGGTATATTTCAGCGACATAACGGTAACACGTTTTTTTTCAGGTATGGCTGTTAAGCAAAAGTATATTCCAGTTCAGTGTTGGTAACAAGTTTATAGAAGGAATCTCTAATAATAATGGCACATTCCGGTGATATAATGGTAACAAGTTTATACAAGGTATCGCTGATAAGCAATGGTATATTCCAGTGACGTAATGATAAGAAGTTTATCCAAGGTATCAGTGATCAGCAATGGTATATTCCAGTTTATACAAGGTATCGTTGATAAGCAATGGTATATTCCAGTGCAATGATGGTAAGAAGTTTATGCCAGGTATCGCTGATAAGCAATGGTATATTCCAGTGACGTAATGGTAACAAGTTTATACAAGGAATCGCAAATAAGCAATGGTATATTTCAGCGACATAACGGTAACACGTTTTTTTCAGGTATGGCTGTTAAGCAAAAGTATATTCCAGTTCAGTGTTGGTAACAAGTTTATAGAAGGAATCTCTAATAATAATGGCACATTCCAGTGATATAATGGTAACTAGTTTATACAAGTTATCGCCGATAAGTAATGGTATATTCCAGTTCAATGATGGTATAGTAACAAGTTTATACAAGGAATCGCTGATAAGCAATGGTATATTCCAGTGACGTAATGGTAACAAGTTTATACAAGGAATCGCTCATAAGCAATGGTATATCCCAGTGACTTAATGGTAACAAGTTTATACAAGGTATCGTTGATAAGCAATGGTATATTCCAGTGACGTAATGGTAATAAGTTTATACAAGGTTAATCGCTGATAAGCAATGGTATATTCCAGTGACGTAATGGCAACAAGTTTATACAAGGTATCGTTGATAAGTAATGGTATACTCCAGTGCAATGATGGTAAGAAGTTTATGCCAGGTATCGCCGATAAGCAATGGCGTATTCCAGTGACGTAATGGTAACAAGTTTATACAAGGAATCGCAAATAAGCATTGGTATATTTCAGCGACATAATGGTAAAACGTTTTTTTCAGGTATGGCATGTTAAGCAAAAGTATATTCCAGTTCAGTGTTGGTAACAAGTTTATAGAAGGAATCTCTAATAATAATGGCACATTCCGGTGATATAATGGTAACAAGTTTATACAAGTTATCGCCGATAAGTATAATGGTATATTCCATGCAGTTCAATGATGGCATAGTAACAAGTTTAAACAAGGAATCGCTGATAAGCAATGGTATATTCCAGTGACGTAATGGTAACAAGTTTATACAAGGTATCGCTGATAAGCAATGGTATATTCCAGTGATGTAATGATAAGAAGTTTATCCAAGGTATCAGTGATCAGCAATGGTATATTCCAGTTTATACAAGGTATCGTTGATAAGCAATGGTATATTCCAGTGCAATGATGGTAAGAAGTTTATGCCAGGTATCGCTGATAAGCAATGGTATATTCCAGTGACGTAATGGTAACAAGTTTATACAAGGAATCGCAAATAAGCAATGGTATATATATATTTCAGCGACATAACGGTAACACGTTTTTTTCAGGTATGGCTGTTAAGCAAAAGTATATTCCAGTTCAGTGTTGGTAACAAGTTTATAGAAGGAATCTCTAATAATAATGGCACATTCCAGTGATATAATGGTAACAAGTTTATACAAGTTATCGCCGATAAGTAATGGTATATTCCAGTTCAATGATGGTATAGTAACAAGTTTATACAAGGAATCGCTGATAAGCAATGGTATATTCCAGTGACGTACTGGTAACAAGTTTATACAAGGAATCGCTCATAAGCAATGGTATATCCCAGTGACTTAATGGTAACAAGTTTATACAAGGTATCGTTGATAAGCAATGGTATATTCCAGTGACGTAATGGTAATAAGTTTATACAAGGTATCGCTGATAAGCAATGGTATATTCCAGTGACGTAATGGCGACAAGTTTATACAAGGTATCGCTGATAAGCAGTGTGATTATTCCAGTGACGTAATGGTAACAAGTTTGTAGAACGAATCTCTAATAATAATGGTATATAAAGGCGATATAATGGAAACAAGTTTAAACAAGAAATCTCCAATTATAATGGTATATTCCAGTGACATGATGATAAGAAGTTTATCCAAGGTATCAGTGGTAAGCAACGGTATATTCCAGAGGCATAACGACAAGTTTATACAAGAAATCGAAAATAAGCAATGGTATATTCCATTTTATACAAGGTAGCGTTGGTGAAAGGAATCGCAAAGAAGCAATGGTATATTCCAGTTTATACAAGGTATCGTTGATAAGTAATGGTATATTCCAGTGCAATGATGGTAAGAAGTTTATGCCAGGTATCGCCGATAAGCAATGGCGTATTCCAGTGACGTAATGGTAACAAGTTTATACAAGGAATCGCAAATAAGCAACTGTATATTTCAGCGACATAACGGTAACACGTTTTTTTCAGGTATGGCTGTTAAGCAAAAGTATATTCCAGTTCAGTGTTGGTAACAAGTTTATAGAAGGAATCTCTTAAATAATAATGGCACATTCCAGTGATATAATGGTAACAAGTTTATACAAGTTATCGCCGATAAGTAATGGTATATTCCAGTTCAATGATGGTATAGTAACAAGTTTAAAAAAGGAATCGCTGATAAGCAATGGTACATTCCAGTGACGTAATGGTAACAAGTTTATACAAGGTATCGCTGATAAGCAATGGTATATTCCAGTGACGTAATGGTAACAAGTTTATAGAACGAACCTCTAATAATAATGGCATATAAAGGCGATATAATGCCATTTTTATAAGGTATGGGTGTTAAGAAAAGGTATATTCCAGTTCATTCTTGGTAACAAGTTTATACAAGGAATCCATAATAATGGGATATTCCAGTGACATAAATTGGTAACAAGTTTATAAAAGGAATCTCTAATAATATTGGCATATTCCAGTGACATAATGCATGGTAACAAGTTTATACAAGGTATCGCTGATAAGCAATTTATGGTATATTCCAGTGACGTAATGGTAACAAGTTTATAGAACGAATCGAATGTCTAATAATAATGGTATACTAGAAATCGCTGATAAGCAATGGTATATTCCAGTTTATACAAGATATATCTTTGATAAGCAATGGTATATATATTCCAGTTCGATGATGGTAAGAAGTTTATACAAGGTATCGCTGATAAGCAATGGTATATTCCAGTGCCGTAATATAGTAACAAGTTTATACAAGAAATCTCTAATGATATATCTAATGGTATATTCCAGTGACTTGATGATAAGAAGTTTATCCAAGGTATCCGTGATAAGCAATGGTATATTCCAGTGGCATAACGACAACAACTTTATACAAGGAATCGCAAATAGGCAGCGGTTAATATTCCAGTTCAATGATGGTAAGAAGTTTAAACAAGGTATCGCTGAAAGGCAATGGTGTATTCCAGTGACATAATGCATGGTAACAAGTTTTTATCAGGTATGGCTGTTAAGAAAATTAAGGTATATTCCAGTTCAATCGTGGTAACAAATTTATACAAGGAATCCCTAATAATGGCATATTCCAGTGACATAATGGTAACAAGTTTATACAAGGAATCGCTGATGAGCAATGGTAAATTCTAATAAAGGTGGTAGGAGTGGCTTAAGTATAGTAACGGTGTCTTTCATTGACATAATATGGTAACAAGTTTATATACAAGGAATCGCTGATAAGTAATACTCTGTGTAATCAACCAATGTGTGGTGTATTTAATTAACTGAGAACAGTCTATTGTATTCTGTAAAGAACCACTTCCCTTGGATAACATGAAGTATATTGCTGTAGTTTTTCCATCAAGTTTGATAGAAAGTCATCTGCATCTCTTGAATAATATTGAAATGGCAAATTGAAATGGTAATTAAAAGGAACTTTATGAATCAAAGACATTTAGACATGTTCAGCAGAATACAAGTAGCATTGACATGGTGCAACTGGTAATCAGTGTGGCAGTGAACTGGGTAATCAAAAGAAATATTTTTTTAATCCATTAATGGTAAATGTACATGGTTACTGAGTCTTTACGGTGCATTGCTTGACATGGTAACCAAATTACCTGACCATCAGCCTCTAGTTGGCAATGAGACAATTGAGAAATCAAAAGGAAACGGTAGCGTTGTTTGACATGGTGCAACGTTACAAGATACAACCATCAATCTTTGGTAGGGAGAAAACTGGGTAATTATATTCCATACCATTAAAGACAGTAGCCTGAGATATAGGTTCAACATGCAAGTCTGCTGGGATCGAATATGGGTATTTCCTAATGGCTTCATACCAAAATATAAACTATTAAAGAATTTGTTTTACGTGAAAACATTAAAAAGTTGACCGAAATTTATTCGAAGCTTTTTTCAAATGAAAATATATATATAATGTGCACAGAGTTGGAAAGTCTCCTGGTCACATGACACTGTGTCTGCACGTAGCTTTTGGAGTGAACCTGAAATCAACAAACTTACCATAAGCAATTACACAAAACAGTTTGATCTCCAAAAGGAATGGGTCATTCCAGAAAACATCCACACCTCCCCCCATGGAGGAAATTGCAAGTAAACCCCCCTCTCTCCTTCATATGGACTAGTACATTTTACCCTTCCTCCCACAAGACAGCAAGAACTTTCCTTGGTAGGGGAGTCTCAGAAATCTTTTCTGGAATGACCCAATTTGAAAATATGCAGAAGTCTGATTTATTTCAGAGCATTAATTAAACTATTATTCCAGTTATATATTGAGCTCATTATATTATCTCAATTGTCGCCATGTTTAACCGCCATGTTTAATTAACTGCCATTGTCCAAGGTATCTTCAGATAGAAAAAGCTTTAAACTAGTCTCGTGCTATTTACAGACCATGCCGGAGCATTTTCAAGTTAATTTGTACATAATCAGCTGGGAGAACAAAATCATTTATGTAGTTGGCTGAATATAATTTCAAGCTAGTTTCAATTCAGGCTTGGTAACAGCAAATAGCTTGAGAATTGCTTGTACTCAGATCTGTCAACCACAAAATCCATATTCAAATGTTAAAAAAACCAGGCCATGGTATAAAGCCGAATGCTGAGCATTTTCATACCAGTAGCATAGGCATATAAGAAGAAGGACTTTGGGAGAATGCAAGTAGTATTTAAGGCTGTCTTATAAGACAAATTGCAAGATTGCAATATTTTTCAGGTTGGGGTCCTATCATCTTGCTCCACATGGGCTGAGTGCCAGAGCCTACGGCTCTCTGTCCTGCATCTTTTATGCCTATGCAAATTGCAAGTTGAAGTAGTCTAAGTATAAACTTTGTGTTGCAGCAAGGAGTTTATATAAATGCATTGAAGTTCTTGGCTCTTGCCAAGGTATACCAGAACTAAGGCCAATTTGTTTTATTGATTGTGGGAGTCAAATGCTAAGTTTTAGACTTTTAGTCAAAATTCTAGACTTTCTGTGCATTTGCTAAACTTTGCATGTTTCAAACTCGTTCTTGCAACAATATAAACCTTTTTTGTGCATGCATTGTTTTTGTGGAAAGCCGGGCGCTGTTCCTGGTGGCAAGTTTTGTTTTTCACAAAGCTGTCAGTTTTTTGTCGTAAGTATTCCCCATTTTCCCCTTGGGACCTTTGACAAATCCCTGAAGTGCGTCATAGTTTAGAAAGTCGTAAACAAGTGACGTCACAAATCGAAAATTATCTTAACTCTATTTTAAAAATTGTTCACTCGAAACTGACCAAAATTTCTTTAAAAAGTTTTGTTTTAAACTCACGACGACAAATTACAAGTTTTTAGCGAGATTAACAAACATTGCCACAAAATTGAAAGTAGAAAAGCTAGCGCGACTCAAGACTTCATCAAAGCCAACTTGGCTACAAAATTTTTGAAGTCAAAATTGAACAAAAAATGCCATAAATAAGTTTTAAAAAACTCATAAAACTACTGAAATTTCTACCTTTTTGTAGACCAGGGCAGCTGCTAGAAGTTGCTTCAGGTTGACTTGAGTCTGGAGATACTTCGCTCTAAATATGAAAGAACAAAGTTTAAGCAAACTTCATTGCGCTCTAATGCAAGTAGTATCTCGCAAAATAGCGAAAATTTTCAACCAAATTGGTTTTAATTCATTTCCAAAGCTATTTGGTATTAGAAAGGAAAGGATAAAGACTACAAAAGCCTACACTTTTAGAGCTTAAAATGGCGAAATGTGCCCGAGAAGCCATTTGCCGCGCGTCTTTGAGTCTTCGCACGGAATTTCGAAGTCAAAAATTTGAACCAAGAAGCACAGAAAATATTTAAATTTTACCTGTACTGTAGTGATCACTATTGATATATTAACCATGTCTTCGTTGAGTTCTGTATTAGTTCTATAAAAAGATAAAGAAAAACAAGATGTAGTTGTGACAAAAAAAATTTGACCGCGAATTTGACAAACACGGAAATAAAAACTTTCTCAAATTCAAACAAATTTTACCTTCGAACCTTTTTCCAAGCTTCCTGTACCCTAAAAAAGAAAGAAACAAACAAATATTGAAGCAAAACATGCTTAAACGGCGTTCCCGAAGCGCAAAAAGGGTTGTGTATCCGCCCGGATTCGGCCAAATCCAAAATATAAGCGCAAACCAGTCGAAAAATCGAAATAAGATGACGGCATACCTTTCGTATCAACACAGCACCACTTTATTTAACTGTTGACGTTAAATTTGCATTTTTCGTGCATTTTTCTGTCAAGAAATCCGTTCATAAACGCCCATATCGACGGTTATCCCAAATTTTGATATCGGACACCCCCAGCAGCGTTACCTTTCAGCACGGTTGGGCGGGAGCCAAATGTCAGTTTCTGATTGGTTACTAGCTCATGACGTATGAACATGTACAAGTGTCAACTTCTGATTGGTTACTAGCTGATGACGTTAACAATATGTACACTGAGCTGTTAACATTACTGGACTGCCAAAATAGTGCACACCCAAAGTCGGAAAGTTCATGTTCAGAAAAGCCTGGTTCGGCTTTGTAATTCATCTATCGTGACGATTCGGATCTGATTCGGATTGACATAGCGAGCTCTATATATAACACTGGATTGACTTTCCCCCTTTCTCTGGCAAAGCCAGCACATTAAACGGGCGGCAAATATTTGCAGGCTGTAGTCGTGACTACGAACAGCAAAATATATAAATTTTTGAGAGGTGCGTTTGTCGACAGTTGAAGAGTCAATTTAAATTTTGTATGTGGCGCAGTGTTGAATGTTGAGTTACTACTACTTTTTAAGTTTATAGTTGAGTAGCAACTTTGAATTGTGGGGGCGACGGAACGGCATACCGTAAATGCTCGTTTTAGCGCCGCGGCGCTTATTAATTTTTTTCTGATCCTGAGTGCGGCGCTTAATCGGGAGCGGCGCTTATTAAATAATTTTCGACTAAAGGTTCACCCCCAAAATGTTTATTGCCTAAACTTATAAATAATGACGATGTTTGCATGAACGCCTCTACTTCAAACAGCAAAACTGAAACGGCTTATTTAGTGCGATTATTTGTGTATCCTATCAAGTTAACGCCGCGCTAGCCGATTGCGGTAAGCGTCAAGCTTAAACTCTTTATTACCCCGATTAAGCGCCGCACTATAGTTATTCAGGTGCGGCGCTTAATCGGGAGCGGCGCTTATTAAATTATTTTATGCGGCGCTTAATTCCGGGAGCGGCGCTTAACTGGGAGCGGCGCTAAAATGAGCATTTACGGTACGCGTCTGCCACGCGAGCTGCCGCGAAATTTGAGTTTGCGCGAATCCGCGAACGACGGCGCGAATTACGATGGTCGGTTGCTATGCAATTTGCTCCCGGAAGCGCGGGCTCCAATTTATCCAGCGGGGTTGTTGTTAAACACAAAATGGCGTCGTCTTACTTATAACAGAAAAATGCCCTAGATCGAGTTAGAATTTTCTGCCTGACACAAAATAATTGTGTAGTTCTTTTTGCATATTTATAAACTTAAATATTTGAATAGAAATATTTTCATAATTTTGCTTACCTGTCGCTGTCTTGAAGAAACGAAACTATGCAAACAATTTGCTTATGTTAGACAGTTTATCACTCATATTGCCAAATGCTAACAAATGGAATCTGCAAATTCTCCTGTCGATCTCGCTGTTAATATGTGTTTATTAGACTAATTTTTTTCAGTTTAATTCTTTCTTAACTCACATCTTCAATAATAATTCCCAAGAGTTCTATAGCTGATGTAGATTTGATTGAGTAAAATGTATGTTGATGTTCACTGATATTCACCGATATAACATGTATAACCAAAAGCTGTTTAAACAAACAATATGTAATAATATCTGTGTTTGGAGGTATATGCACGCTACAACAATGATAATATAAGAAACAAAGCATGTCCAGCCTGCTAACTATACAGTAGTGTGTAATAGCATTAATGGTGCAGAGCCAAAAAGCACAGATCAAGTTATGTCTGTTATGACTTTAGTTCTGGGCTTACTAGATTATTGCAAACGAACAATTGTGCGCTTCCATAAATGTAAACATTTGATGTGGGCAATAATGCTCACACACAATTGTAAGAATGAAGCGAGTAACTGATTCTCTCTGACTATTAATATACGCAGCCTTACTTCAACTCTATAGCAATTTTCAGTAACCATTTAATATTACAGTGTGAAAAGCGAGACAAGTCTAATATATTATTAAGATACCGATTGATACTATAATTAACAACACTAGGAATATTTTGCTATATTTGCTGATACTGTTGGGTATTTAATAGACGTTATGCCTGATATTTTGTACAGGGAAATAAATAAAATATAGAAAAATAGATATAATAAAATAAATGAATACATTTTACGCTTTGCGCAAACGTTTAGTGCCATCTAGTTTTACTAATTGGCATTGCTTTTATGAAGGTTTTCCCATGAGGTGTGAACTTCCGTCAGTGTCATATTAACTTTTCATGTTGCCTTTCGCGACAAAACGGCTTGTTCTCTGGTGCTTTTACAGAGGAGATTTCTTTTGGAAACTATCCCGCAGCCTTTCGCAGTTACATTTGTGCCAATAACCCCTGTGTACGACACACGACCAGCATTTATCGTAATAAATCAACGAGCTTGAAGACACGCAACAGGAGGCGAAGTACGCAAATATGGCGCAACACGAAACCACCAAATGTCCAATGCGTTCGTCGAAGAGATTTCTTTCTTAGCAGCTGTTTAATAACGCGAGCCGTTCAAATGTCTTCTCTACATGCCCATCTACATCTTTCGTTTGAAAATTTTCTTTAGATTTACGTCTAAGGAAAAATATATTTGAAAAACCACAAAATATGCCAAAATTCCCGACGTTATTGTTGATTTCTCGCGAATATGTGCGAGTCACGAAAAATTTTCAAACGGGGATTGTGGAACTGACAAAAACGCTACTGTGGGTCCCATACACAGGACCGTTTGTCCATCAGGGCACGATATCCTTCGACCGAAAGACAGAATAAACGGCTATAGTTCACCACATTTGTCTCGAGTTTCCAAACCATTTATATCTAAGGTGACAAGCAGTACCTTTAGAATGCTAAACATACTATCAGCTAAATAAAAAATATACTGAAATTGTTTAAAGAGCGACGAAGACGATGAGAAACTAAAATTTGGTGAAAAGACCAACTATTTTTCATTTTTTTAGAAAAAAAGCCAGAAAATAGTTTCAAGCCAAATGAAATTTTTCCAAGCCAAACGTTATAAAAAGAAGCCAAATTCGAGTTATTTGGCTTTAAAAAAGCCAAACTGGCAACCCTGCTTCGCGCCAGAGCCTTCGCGCGGCCGGCGCGCGCCGGCTTCTTTTTATAACGTTTGGCTTGGAAAAATTTCATTTGGCTTGAAACTATTTTCTGGCTTTTTTTCTAAAAAAATGAAAAATAGTTGGTCTTTTCACCAAATTTTAATTTCTCACCAATTAAAATTTGCCGCTTTGTTGTTCAGATAGATTATTTGTTGTTAAATCTCGGTATAGACCCCCAGAGTAGTAAAAATTATCTGAGTTTAAAGTTAGATAAGCATGGGATAACTATCAACCAGTAGCACTGATCTGAATATAGGCTGGATAATTAACGCATCTCTTGTCAAAAGTGAAGCCGGAAGTCAAGCGGCCGATGAGTGCCGCCACCCGATTCTGAGGCCCTACTTTATTATAGATAGTATTACAGAATCTAGCCTCCTCCGCAGGCAACTCTTGGGGAAAAACTTGTAATGTAGCGAATATTATCGAATATCGAATGTGTGAAGAC
This sequence comes from Trachythela sp. YZ-2020, assembly GCA_016169945.1. Classification (NCBI taxonomy): domain Eukaryota; kingdom Metazoa; phylum Cnidaria; class Anthozoa; order Malacalcyonacea; family Clavulariidae; genus Trachythela; species Trachythela sp. YZ-2020. The sequence goes on from JADLSH010000387.1 coordinate 8,839,076, forward strand.
TGAGAAGGGAGAGGGCCTAGGGGGGAGGACTAACTTTAGAACTCATTCTTCTATTAAATTAATGCTCGGTCAAAATAGTAAATTCGACAATATTCGATAATATTCGCTACATTACAAGATAATGTTCGATAATTTTCGCTACATTACAAGTTTTTTCCCCAAGAGTTGCCTGCGGAGGAGGCTATACAGAATCCTAGTTTTTTCGCTTTTTTTGCCTTTTAAACGTTTCTGGCCGGGCCAGTTTTACTATCACAAAGATAGAAGCACACGAGAAGAAGCAAAAAATTTTGAGCAAAAAATTTGGAGTATTATGGCTTTATAACGCCGTGAAACTGGATTTACAAGTTCGAAGGAGTGAACAGCCCACATGTTAGCGATGTTTTGTTTACGATATTTCAATTCAAAATCCACTCAAAATATAGAATTACTGCTACTGGACGAAGGCACTCAAGGAATTTGATGAAATGAACCAGCTCAGCTGCAGTATGAACAAAAGCGAGAATGCGGTAAGTTTTTAAAACAGGAATTAGGAACAGTGCTACACTTGTTCAATATTCACGTACTGAAATGAACACATATTAAGTTTCCAATATTATTCAACAATCAAATATACTTGAATACTTGATATATAGTAATTGTAACTAATATAGTAGTCATATGATTGGTGGTGACCAAAGAAAGAGAAGTTTTTCTTCAAGTGTTGTGTGGCTTCTTCATTTCTTGTCCTGGGAGTGCAATTTTGTTATAAACAGTGCATTTGATGAAGTTGTGGATATAATTGTCTTGCATATCATATGATTGTCTGTTTAGTTCCAACCATAACCATGATTAAGTTATGACAGAAACTGCAAAAGATACATGCTTGGAAACGTTTTGTACAGAATTATAGGATGTCTGACAGTCCAACTCAAGCATGCTATGTCTCAGGGTCTGTTTATATGATCCCAGCTAGGCGGGACAGGACGTTAGCCGGGAAACTTGCCTAGATGGGATGGCGGGTTTGTATGGACAAAGACATTGCTGGGATGAAGCCAGTTAAGTAGTTATACGTCATACTATGCATGCGCAGAAGGCAAGGTCAATGAAAGGTCATCCGCCTAGCCTTATATGGGATCCCAGCTAGATTTTTCATCCCGCCTACAACAGATTGCCGGGACCCCAGCTAGGCGGGATGGAAGCAGGATCATATAAACACTCAGTAGAGTTTATATTGCAAGTGGGATCTCAGCATCTGGCCCGTCCCGCCTAGCTGGGATCATATAAACAGGCCCTGAGACATAGCATGCTTGAGTTGGACACTCAGACACACTATAATTCTGTAGAAAACATTTCCAAGCCTGCATCTTTTCCGGTTCCTGTCATAACTTAATCATGGTTATGGTTGGAACTAAACAAACAATCATATGCATGCCATCAATGGATGGGGGGGGGCTGGGCAAAAATAGGGGGGGGCCATAGGTATAAATAAATTGAAAAAGGGGGGGGGGTCAAGATTTGATTACACTAAAGCTGGTTTCCATATTAGCATTTATTGTGGTAAATATTGCAACTAAGTTATGGTCAGTGAATTAAAATGGCCTGTATAGTGGATTTAATCCACTAATTCGACATGGTTATAACAACTGTCAAGAACAAATGGAAATCTGAATTTTGCATTACTCTTTTATTTTAAAGGAACAATTTAAAGGTGGGTTACAGTCGTTTTGGGGCGGGCCAACTTTGTTTATATTCTGTGTTTACATCGTTATCGTCCCAGTCCCAATGATGGCATTTGGCGTCCTTGATTTAATATACATATCAATGCAATGTCATTTTGCTGCTATATTTGAGTTGGTTCACTTTGATATCTTATCGATTAATCCCATGTATATTTAGTGTCTGGGAATATATCTCCATCGGCGAGTATTTATGAATAAGAGAAATTATCTATGAAAAAGAGGGGGGGTCAACAAAAAATTTTCTAATATGAAGGGGGGTCTCTCAATTGTAAAAAATTACAAAATAGAAAATTCTCGTCCCCCCCTTCTATAAATAATGACCGGTCCCTAAGACAATTATATCCACAACTTCATCAAATGCACTGTTTATAACAAAATTGCACTCCCAGGACAAGAAATGAAGAAGCCACACAACATTTCTTTGACCACCAATCTTTCTTTGACCACCAATCATATAATTACTACTATATTAGTTACAATTATATCAAGTATTCAAGTATATTTGATTGTTGAATAATATTGGAAACTTAATATGTGTTCATTTTGAACCAGTGTAGCACTGTTCCTAATTCCAGTTTTAAAAACTTACCGCATTCTCGCTTTTGTTCATACTGCAGCTGAGCTGGTTCATTTCATCAAATTCCTTGAGTGCCTTCGTCCAGTAGCAGTAATTCTATATTTTGAGTGGATTTTGAATTGAAATATCATAAACAAAACATCGCTAACATCAGTAACATGTGGCTGTTCACTCCTTCGAACTTATAAATCCAATTTCACGGCGTTATAAAGCCATAATACTCCAAATGTTTTGCTCAAAATTCTTCTCGTGTGCTTCTATCTTTGTGATAGTAAAACTGGCCCGGCCACGGGGAAACACAAATCACTGTGACAGCGCTATTCGTCATGATTCGTCACTCACCATGTGCCCTAAACAGAAGTTGTCACCCCCCTGGAAACATTCAAAATGGCTATATGTCCAGGGGGGTGACCACTACTGTTTAGGGCACTTGCTGAGTGACGAATAGCGCTTACGCAAAAACAATCTAGAGTCTAGAGATGACCTTCTGTAGAGTCTATGTAATAGTCGAGGGTCGAGAGGTCGAGGGTCAAAGTCGAGGTCGAGGGTAAAAAGTCGAGGGTAAGTCGAGGGTAAGTCGAGGGTAAGTCGAGGGTAAGTCGAGGGTAAGTCGAGGGTAAGTCGAGGGTCCCGAAATTCCCGCTTTTCACATTTTAAACGTATTTTAAATATTTTGCCACATTTTATTATGACTATAACGGTACGCCGGAATTAAGTTCTGCGTCTAAAAATCAACTGTCGCTCCCACGCCGTACCTATAATCGTATTAGGTTCGGCGCATGAGAAGTTCGGAGTCTGTAATACAATAACATGACACTTCCGCCAGGTGCCAGCTAATACTTTACACCAAACACTTCGCGATCTTAGGCTTTGCTCTTTCAGAAGTTTCTGAATAAGGGTTTACTCCGACAGTATTAATTTCGATAGTCATAGGACATTAGTCATTACATCAAATTACATCAATTTCTTTAAAATGTCAAAACGAATGTACTCCGCCGTTGTGTCCGGCAGTTCTGACGAAGATTTCGAGCGCCCGCAGCAGTCTCGTGGTATCGTTAACTGGCTTAATGAATATCAAACCGAAAGTGAAGAGTGTGCTTTAAAACAAGCACTGAAGGCGAGCAAGGTAAAATTTCTTCTTTAAAAAGGTCGTACTTTGTTTATGCTATGCCTGTTTTTGCTATGCCTGTGTTGTAAAGGAAATGTTTTGCTTGTGTTTTCAGGATGATCTGGCTAAACCTATAAAGTCGGTGACAGTGTCACAACCCAGCGTTACTATTGATCTAACAAGCTCTCAGTCATCTTCAGACCGTGTCGGTGTAAGTAGCTTTAGCTACAGTAGTGCAATGATTAGTAAATTCCTTCACCAGCAGTGAATACCTTTTTAAAAATTTTAAATTTACGCTGTAGGCTAATTCTTGTAATTGTTGATCGAAATACGGCTGATATAATAGTGGGAATTAGAGTGCAGAAAACCAGTACAGGGTGTATAAAAAAAAGAAGACATTTAGAAATTTTCCTATTGTGATAATTTGAATGCCTAATTAAGCACTATGCTAAACCTACGAATGCCGGACACAACGGCGGAGTACATTCGTTTCGACATTTTAAAGAAATTGATGTAATGACTAATGTCCTATGACTATCGAAATTAATACTGTCGGAGTAAACCCTTATTCAGAAACTTCTGAAAGAGCAAAGCCTAAGATCGCGAAGTGTTTGGTGTAAAGTATTAGCTGGCACCTGGCGGAAGTGTCATGTTATTGTATTACAGACTCCGAACCTCTCATGCGCCGAACCTAATACGATTATAGGTACGGCGTGGGAGCGACAGTTGATTTAGACGCAGAACTTAATTCCGGCGTACCGTTATAGTCATAATAAAATGTGGCAAAATATTTAAAATAGTTTAAAATGTGAAAAGCGGGATTTTCGGGACCCTCGACTTACCCTCGACTTACCCTCGACTTTTTACCCTCGACCTCGACTTTAACCCTCGACCTCTCGACCCTCGACTATTACATAGACTCCCTTCTGTATAGTATTCTGTGGCTTTGCATCCGGTGATTCCGGTCACGCACTCAGTGTTTGCACAAGAATAACAAGTTGAGCGAGCGAAGAGTCTTTATTTTCTTATTTTTGCATCACTATGGTACGTCTTTATAGAACTTTTTTATTAAGCTAGGACAATTTAAAGGTAAAGTAATTAATTTATTTGTAGTATATGATATATAATTGAATTATATGATAATAATTCAACATCAGCCGAACAACTGATGCGAGCATCGATCATGCATGGACTGAGTGATGGACATGGTCGTAAAAATTGTTAAAGCAAATACTTAGGAAAGCTTGTTAGTTGTTACATAGTTCTTGGTTCATATTGTATGGTTTTCAGTGACATAGTGTGACTTTTGATTGGTTTCAATAAGAGCAACAAATTGTATTGTCAAAACAGCACTGAGTATATACAAGCAAAAAAGGCGATATACAACATACATGTAGATTACAAAGCTTGTAAATAAGCGGGCACGCCCAAGCTTTATTGTATCATAGTTTACACTTATTTGAGGAAACCAGTATGTCTTTAATATGATACCAAGTAAATACTTCAGTGCTTAATATTATACTGTACCTACTACCTACCCTGTTGGCAGAGCCTAACATGAATAATAGAATGCCCAATTTCAGGTTTGATTCACGTTTGATAACTAGTTTTAGAAGTTAGTATTTTCCCAGGAAAATTACTTGCGAGGTGAATGCAGGTATTTGTATTATCATGTGAAAGTTGGTGTCCACATGTAAATTTGCAACCGAGTGTTAACTAGCTATTGAAGAACTGTATAACACATGTTCAAATTAAGAACTACCCAATTTCAGCAGAACCTTAAATTACAAGGTCTGCCCACAGGGTATATCATACCATGTGTCAAAAAGGAAGAAACAAATAAGAAGTGAAGTGTTTCATTCTTGAACTTTTAAAGTTTAACCCATTAGCTGGCAATGCACCCTACTTTGGTATTTTACTCTGTCTAACACCTGACAATTTTACTTGTCAGTGGTAAGTTACTGTCAGTTAATGGGTTAACAAAACTATCTGCCAGTGTCTCTTGTTAACCCATTAGCTGGCAATGCACCCAGATGCGCCCTACTTTGATATTTTTCTCTGTCTAACATCAGATGATTTTACTAGTCAGTTGTAGGGTACTGCCAGGTAATGGGTTAAACTTCAAAATTCCAAAAGCTTCAGGACATTGCAAAGGTAGCATTTTATGTGACTTCCACTTTTATTGTTGCCGGTCCACAACACATTTATTACCTGCTCAGAGTTGGTGGTGGTAACACCATAACAGAACAATTTCCATATGACTTTGATGAGTTTTCAACCAAGACGATACTAGAAAAAGTGAATTTTGACACTTGGAATATCATAATATAATCTATCATCTATGTACTGTATATAAATGATCTATGAGATATATGGGCTATAACGATGAGCTATGTATATGAATTTGTTTTCCAGTGAGAAGAACACAAGATGGCTGAATCTTTACGGAGTAAATTTCAGGAGCATCTCAGCTGTGCAATATGTTTAGGGCAATTACAAGATCCGAAAGTCTTGCCTTGTTTGCATTCCTATTGCCATGGATGTATTGCAAAACTTGACATGCCAAACAATATATTAACTTGCCCGGAATGTCGAACAACATTGGAGGTATGTACTGTATAACTTTTAATTACTGGTACAAGAATGAAAATGGCTCAGTTTAATTATATGACATCTGCTGCTATGTGTGGCCACGGGGTGTGGCCTAATCAAAAGTTATATCTAGGTCAATAAAACGGTTACCATGATTTTTAAGTCCTTCTTGAGTTACAAGCTGTTAAAAACACATTTTCAGGCTAATACCCAGGCTTTTTGCGGCATTTTTCACATTTTGGAACAGCAATAGCCCGAAATGGGCTGGGAAAATGTTGATTGACCTATACATATAGTTTTTTGTAAGCTTTCCAATTATGTAAGTCATTACTGCTTTAAATGAACTTGAAATTTCATGTTTCTAACACTAGTATAGAAGTTTAATTGACAAATTTAAGAAAGTCCAAATTTTAAGCCATCAGAATCAAGTTTCTCTATATCAAATATTCATTGTCATGTTAAAATTCATACTTCCTGTGAATAAGGTACTTTTATCACAAAATGAAAAATTCTTACACCTTGACCTACTGTATAAATTGTACCAATAAATCTTAATTTGTACTTTAACTCATTAACCAGTGAATGTGCATGATTTTTTGGTACTTAAGACAGAACAAAATGGCATAACGGGAGACATTTTCACAAAATGCCATTTAATCCACTCTCTTTTATTATATAATGTTACTCTCTCTCTGTGAGTCTGTCTAACATGTGATGATTTTACTCAATGGACGATATACAGGAAAGAGTCCTAAGTTAACCACACCTACTTCCCATCTCCCTTAATAACCCATTATGCTGCAATATAATGTACCTTCCTTTATAATAATTTACTCTACTGTAACTCACCGTGCATGTGGTTTTTTGCAAAGAGTAGAGTCATGTCCATTAACCCATTAATTTGCAGTGCACCCAGATGTGCCCTACTTTCGCATTTCACTCTGTCTAACGCCAGACACTTTTACTAGTCAGTGGTAGGGTACTGCCAGTTAATGGGTTAAAAAAACTATCTGCCAGTGTCTCTTGGTAACCCATTAGCTTGCAATGCACCCAGATGCGCCCTACTTTAGTATTTTACTCTGTCTAATGCCAAACGATTTTACTTGTCAGTAGTAGGGTACTGCCAGTTAATGGGTGAATGGGATTAATAAGATACATGGTGAGATAGTTGCCTTCTCTAAGTTCCCTTGATAAGTCATTGCAGGGAATGGTGCATCAGGTCGTCACAGCTTTCGGTAGTCTATTTTCCAAATAATCTCATTGAGATATAGATATTCCATGGGTTGCAAGTAAAGAGCACAAGTGTGGATAAATTGCATGGTCAATTAAATTTTGTGTGTGAGGAAATTCAAGAGTTTTCACATTTGAAGCCTTTGGAAAGCTACAGAAGGTTCTAAGGGGCACTAAAGGCCTATTCACACGATCTGATTTGTCGGATTTATTATTTCACACAATACTGTCAGTGTCAATAGCTACAGCCACAACTACACTTTTCGCCAAGTATGAGCCAATAGCCTTAATCCTGTCAGAAAATCCAGTAAATTACATACGTCAAGAGGAGAATCGGATCCGGCAAATTGGATTGTGTGAACAGGTCTAGTTAAGGATTGTTGCGAAAGTTTGACAAATAACACCACTCCGTAAAATTTTCATGCGATACATAGAATTTGAATAACAATATAAGTTTTAACAATATAAAACACTCTCTTTCCGAACACACTTAACCCTTCAACTCTCAACTTCGTGCTCTCTCGTTCCCAACTACGTCACAGTTTATTGTCCAATCATTTACGATCTATATATGTTGTTCCTACATAAAGTTCAAATAGCACAACATTATGAATTTACATACCTGTAACACTCTTCCCACCTTGACTCAATCAGGAGTCAACATTAACTTATTCTTCCATTCTGCATCAATCGCCGCTGCTCTCTTCACTCTTTCTGTCTTCCTAACCTCTTCTTTGTTTTCCGGTTTCCCTCAGCTAAACTAATTTCTAGCGGAACTAGCTTTTGCAATGGTCTGTGTATTCTACTTGGTTTTCCCTCCTTAATTGTCCTAACCTTTGCCCTACGCACAACCCCATCACGTCCAACCACCAACTTCTCAACAATACCAGTACGCCATTGCCCACGTTTCTTCCCCTCTTCTGACACAATCACCAACCTTAACCGCCCTAGCATCACTCTTATTGCCCTTGCAGTTGTGATGCTCCCGTAAATCACACAATATTCCTTGTGCCAACGATTCCAGAAATGTTTGAGCTTTTTACCCAAATACTGAAATATAGCCCCAACTTCAACCTCGCGCCAGTCCTCATCGTCATTATCATCCCAACTTGGCATTGAAATAATTCGTCTGCCATACATGAGATGCGAAGGTGTCAACATCTCCCCTCCTAGTTCCTCATACTCGTACGTCAATGGGCGACAGTTAAGAGTGGCCTCAACCTCTAACAGCACAGTCAACAACTCATCCATCGTCAATCTTGCATTACCCAGAACTTCCGTAAGCATCTCTTCACTCCACCAATCATTCTCTCGAAAAAACCTCCCCACCACGGAGAACGTTCTAGATTAAACCTCCACTTAATTTTTCTACTATTTAACTCCGTCCGAACCTCAGGATCGTTGTACAATTTCCTTAGTGCCTTTTCAGTCGCCTTGAACGTCTTTGCATTATCTGACACCATAAGCTCTGGTGTGCATCTGCTGGCCGCAAATCGCCTTAAACATCTCCGAAATATAGGTGCAGAAAGATATTCAACTAAATCCAGATGCAAATCCCTTGTAACACAACAGGAAAATAGTGCAATGTATACCTTACTTGACCTTCCATCATTTTCCTTCACAAACAACGGACCCGCAAAATCCACACCAGTTCTAGAAAATGACTCTGGTAACTGCGCTACTGGTGGAGAAGAATGAACCTTACCTTCCATTCTTCTGCAAACCTGACACTTACCGATAACCTTCTTGACAGTTTAGCGCCCCTTTGGAACCCAGAATCTAGAGCGAAGCTCTGCTAACGTACTCTTAACCCCATTGTGATGGACCCGTTTGTTACAATCCTTTATCACTAACTCGGTAAACCAATGAGCCCTCGGAAGAATGGTTGGCTCTCGACCCTCAAGCGCCAATTCTGAGTTACCTAATCTACCTTTGCACCGTAGAATGCCCTTCCCTTCAACAATTCCTAACCTCCGCACCAACTGCTGAAAGGTATCTTGATTGCGTAACTCCTCTTGCGCTGCCTTAATTAATTTAATCTCTGCTTTAATTAATTCTTCACTAACCAATTCATCCTTACGTTGTTCTGCTTCACTGATGGATGCTCTAGTGTTAGTGATAAATCTTATAACCCAGGCACTTACCTCCAACAGCCTCGATAGCTGGCTAAATCTCTTAATATCTATAACCACAGTAATTCCCCTTTGAAGCTGAACATTGACGGCCGCACATGTAATTTGTGACTTCTTCTCTGCCTTACTATCGTCAGTTCTTGACACATCCATCCTTGGCCATTCCGCTTCTGACTTGCCTAACCATTCCGGACCACTCCACCACTTACAGCACACTTTCAACTCCAAGGCCTTACATCCCCGTGAACCTATGTCCGTAGGGTTGTCAATTCCTGGACTGCAGTGCCTCCAAACCATACCCTTAGTTAATCGCAAGATTTCATTAACACGATGTTTTACAAACTGCTTCCATGTCCTCTTATTCTGAAGCCAATACAATACTGTGATACTGTCGGTCCACAACACTACTCGGTCAAAGTCTAGTTCATTACTCAGTGCTCTTTTCACTGAGTCTACCAACCGTGCAAGTAACCATGCTCCCATCAGTTCCAACCGTGGAATACTCAATTTCTTGAGAGGAGCAACCCTAGACTTGCTAACAAGCATACTTACCTCTGTACCTTCACTGGTCTTATACACAAGATACACAATGGAGACACCACTGACCATCCAGCTCACATCCACGTAATCTAACACATCTATTTGTGCTAATTTCTCCTACCTTACACATCTGTCTGAGCCACCTAAACCATCAACACACAACTCTTGCAAGAGTATCTTTAGTTCAACCAGGATTGGACTAACTGTAATCACGTCCTTTTCACTATCCCATGCAAGTCCTAATACCTTATGTTCATCAGATTCATTTGTAGTACCTATCGTAGACTTAGCATAACTTACCTGATCAGATTCCTTGGCTAAAATGTCTATGCCTTCTTTCAATTCTATCCTTTTAACAGGGCCTTTCATCCACTTTCTCAGCTTGAACCTCCCACTAACTAATCTATCCTTTGCCTTCTCGTATAGCGTGTATGCCTTATCAGTTGTGCTCTCCCCAGACACAAAATCATCTACATAAAATGACTCAAGCATTTTCCTAACAAATTGTTCATCCACATCCTTGTACTTGGAGAAATGATGTCTCAGGATCGCGTTAAGTAAGAATGGTGAGGCATTAAGACCAAATACTACACGGCAAAACCTGTAAACAATCATGTCTGAGTCTAACTTACTGGGGTTTTCAACCCAAAGAAATCTCAAACTATCCCGATCCTTCATACTTACCTCACCATTTAAAAATGCTTGCTTAATGTCGGCTATCAACGCTACAGGATTTAATCTAAACCTTGTCAACACATCAAAGAATAATGGGTTTAATGATGGTCCGGCATGGAGACAGTCGTTTAACGACGCGCTTCCCCTACTAGCCTTGGAAGAAGCGTCATAAACCACACGAACTTTTGTTGTTTGTACATTGCGCCTCACAACAGCCTTGTGAGGTAGGTAATGCACTTTGTCCCCAGGAACCTCGAGTTCTGGGACAACCTCGACAATTCCCTTACTTACCTGGTCCTTAATTACGTTATCATATTCCTTGAGTATGTCTGGTTCTCTAATCAACTTTTTTTGCAATAGCCTTAACCTAGACACGCTATTAAGCTAATTGCTGGCCAGGGGCGGATGCTCAACCTTCCAAGGCAGACTAACCTCATATCGTTCACCTGTAAAGGAAATGTTATCAAAAAACTCTACCTGAACCTCGTCATCCTCCTTTATCCCCATCGTCTCCAAATCCCACAATTGACTACATTTTGCATCCAATCCAGCACTACTATCTTCCACAAATTCATATTAGAGTCCAACTCCCTCACACTACACTTTTTGCACTTCATCGGCCCAGACAACACCCAGTCTAATATTGTTTTCACGGCAACCAGTTCATCTACCCCACCTCTTTTAATTGCATCCAACTGAAACCTCCACAGAAAGTCAGCACCAATCAACAGTTGGATCTCAAGTTCCCTACTGGTTTTGTTTACATCTGACAACCACAGATCCTTTAAATGATCTTACTGCAACTTAGCCACCTCTAAATGCTCATTTCTAACATTTGTAACCTCATCAACCACATACGCCTCCACCTTAACACCGTTTCCACCACCAACTTGGCAACACATCCAACACAAACCACATCCCGAAGGCTTCTTCCCTGCGAATTATCACCAAAGGTGCAAATATTCATCTTATCTTGCCGCACAACCTGTGGTCTAACCTTATCTACTATCCTTGCTGTAACAAACGTTCTATGACTACCTGCAGAGGAGGAATGAGGGTCTTCCCGAAATGCATTGCATCTCATTAATATTCACATTTGTGATTTTCAACAAAGTTAGGTGAAAAATTGTTGAAATATATTGCGAATTTTATCCCTAAAGATCTGATTTTTTGGAAGGTATGTTTTAATAAATGTTTTGTTTAGGTATCTAATTTAGTTATTTTTGACTTGTTTGGTATAGATATTTCTTTTTAGTTATGTTAATTACGCATTGTATTTATGCTTGTTCCGGGTCAGAGGACACGCCACAAAAGTGACCTTGAAACAATGCTGGAGCTAATAGGCAGTTGCGATATTGAAAAAAATCGATATATCGATATCGAAAAAAAAATATCGATATTATCGACTATATCGAATTATGCAAATGAGAAAACGTAATTTAGTCAACTTGCATGTATACGTATCACAAACAGTTAAAAAGAAGTGCACGAAACCAGTCATGGTACGTCTCAAAGATTTATTAACAACGGTTTATCCGTTTATGAAAGTTTAAAAAGATATATTTACAAGCCTAATGGTTTCACAGTACGATTGTTTAATGTATATAATGTTTATACTGTAAAACTATTGTTTTCAAGCGTTCAATGCCGCTGCTTGGTGATCTTCTGTGGTCACAGTTTCTCTGTTCCCGCTTTTAATTTCAATTGCCCACGCACTTGTATCATAAATTCGCAATTGCCGCCACACACACGTTGTCTTAACTTCACCGGTGAAAACAATAATTGCCGAATAATCGGAGATTAAGTTTTTAGTTACAACTTTCGATATTTTCGATATGCGAAAAATCGAATATCGAATATCGATAGTTTTGAAATATCGATATTTATCGAAAATATCGATATATCGCAACTGCCTAGGAGCTAATTAGCTTTTTTAAACAGAAACGGGGAAAAAATCACGTCATCATATTCAGCAAGCTTTGTTCTTTATATTGGTACTTTAAAACCTTAAATAGCTCCACTAAATCGAGGAGTAATCGCGGTTTGAAAATGGAGTATTTTTGCTGTATTCTAACGCAGATGGCGGGAATAGACTGCGTTGTGATCATTATGGCGCGAGGGAATCTTGTGTATGATGCACTATTTATATTGTATTTAGAAAGATACGCTTATATGTTGCTATATATTTTGATTCTCCTGTTTAATACCTGCAATATATATTTAACTGTACTGACTGTATTTTTCTATTTTATTATAGAATTCGGGAAAAAATGGAATCTGACGACAGCGATGTTTATAATATTATTGACATTGTTGATGAGGAAAATGATATTGCCAAGAGGGCATATATTTCTAAAGGAGATACGCCGGGAAAACCTGTGAACAAGTCACGAAGAGTTGCACGTACAGAGTCCTGGAATGTCACCAAAGGTAAAAATTATACAAAGGTTTCATTTATAGCACTTGCTGTATATATACAGATAAATATAAATACAGTGTGTCAACTGTTGTTCAACTGAAAGCTATTTCGTATTTAATAATTGAATGTAGAATCGGTTTTATTTGTAGTTTCCTAGTAGAAAGATATCCAGAAAGAGGAAACTTACTCCTACAAAGAAGTCCCCAGTAAAATTTCATCAATGGACCTTTGAGGAAGACAAGGCATTTGTTGAGTTCATAGTGATTGCCAAAACAGATCCAAAATATGGAAAAATGTCTGTTGGAGAGTGGCCAGCATTTGGTAAAAAGAACAGTTTCTGGGACGATGGTGCCAAACATATTAAATGTGGTACTTCTTCTAACATTCTCTTATCAAGTAAGTTAATGCTACTGTTAGATGTCTAATTCATTAATATAAATATACAGGGATTTCAGAATTAGTTCAATATAGACTGTTGTGATAATAAATTAGCAGGCGGTAATGTGGATTTTAAGTTGTCTGTTATTGAAATTGTTCTAAAATTTGACCAACAGGTCACAGTTGCCAGCGGTAAAGCTCATAGTAACCCAGCGGTAAAGCTCAAAGTAACCCAGCGGTAAAGCTCAAAGTAACCCAGCGGTAAAGCTCAAAGTAACCCAGCGGCTGCCGGCTTATTTTGAAAGCCCTTAGTATAAAAAGAGTAAGATCAAGGATGTTTTTTAAATATTATTCAATCATAGATATGATGTTACTTCATTCTTGTTTTCATGCCTTTTATATAGATTGCTGTCTGCGATCACAAGTAACTGTTGTGTACAGGAAAAGTTTGCAACATTGGAAGATGCTGAAATCCATTATGGTTTGACATTATCTGACAGTTTAGCAGAACTAGTGATTGATAAGAGGCCACCACCACACTCAGCACACTCAGCACCCCCATCACTACCATCCTTGGCACCACCACCACCCTCAGCACTCCCACCACCGTCAGCACTCCCACCACCCTCGGCACCACCACCATCCTTGGCACCACCACCAACCTCGGCACCACCACCCTCGGCACCCCTACCAACACCAAGAATGCCGCCCCCACCACCACCAAGAATACCACCCAATATAATATAAAATAGTATAATATAATATGTAAAAATCATCATTCATCCTAAAAGATGTAAAACTATAACTTTTCAACGATCATTCTTCTCACGTACGTGCAGAGTTTGGAACAACCTACCTGACGAAATGCGCCGCATGGATACATCTTTATTACGTTTTAGAAGCTTGCTAAAAGAACATTATTTAACAGCATCTCAAACAATTTTTGATTCGGATGATCCAAAGACATGGAAGTCTGTGTGTCTGAAATGCAATTCAGCACGCACACTTAGGATCTCCATGTCATGTTGTAGTTAGTACATGTATTCTCTACTTATCGGGACCACAGTAATTGGCGTTACAAGCTGTTGTGGGCTCCCGGCCACGAAGTATTCATTGATTTGTTTCTGTCTTGTTTAGTTTGTAAGTGTATATATCTGTTGTGGCAAAATAAATAAATAAAATAAATATAATATAATAGCCAATTATATGCCAGTTGTCATTGTGAAACACTAAAAATTTCAATGCATTTGTGTCTCAAACATTGTTAGTCTGGTTCATGTTCCGCTTTGAATGTCAACTCTAGGTTTGATGACCTTCTCCACATGCACCTTGTGAGCGCCGCTTGGTATCAGTTCTCTTGCCAAGATCCAACAACAACAAACTTTTCAGAATACATAGATATAACATCCGAACTACTGTCCTCATCACCAAAGGCAGTATTTCCCACATCCAAAATTTCTGTCAATTGTTGAATTTCCTCAACTTCATTTACATTCACTGCCTCAGTTTCACCAACACTAGCACCACTAGACAGGTCTTCGTTCTTTACCACTCAGTGTGTATCAATATTTGCCAAACAAACAGGATTTAGTAGTTGTTTAAAACAATTACATTCAGTTGGCTTGTTTAAAGGTACTGGTGGAAGTACATTATCCAGCTCATCATTTTGAATATCCAGGTCACCTGGAGGGACTGCTTGGGATGTTGGTGATGGTAAAATATCAAACTCCCACAACATGACAATATTACATAGCCGGCCACATCCATCCCTGATTTCAATGGGGTCATGGAACTACACATGGAAGTAAGAAACACATTGAGTAGGAACATAACAAAGTCAAGGTAAAGGACTTAAATATCAGTCTAACAATGACGTGTTTAATATTAATATAAAAAACAAATAAAATATATATTTTATGCCCTGAATTATATCAAATATATTTATATATTATAATCAATTTTCACTACATTTTTACTGATTAAATCCTTTCTTATTCGAAGATATTTATGTACTGTAAACACATTGTGTGTATTTCTTATCTGTTTTTAAAGTTTCTATTTTTTGGAAATATACAAAATGTATTTCAATCAAAATTATGTATATACAGTATTAAAAGCATGCGTTTAAATCATCTCACCTTGAAAACGCAACTGGTATGCACTTCTATCAATGCAGGGCTACTACAATATGAGCGAACATTTCTTCGATTATTATGCCTTTAACAACTGATGGAATAAGGGCTGTTCGTCGAATGTCCAAACTATCCATAAACTTATATGAACCTCGCAGCATTCTAGTTGAACGCACGGTAACCCATCTGTGATCATATTCACAGGGTTTTTCGACACACAATGAACATAAAGAAGTCCATGCCCATCTAATTCAGAAGCTTTCATCCCAGTAATACTGCGAAAACTCGCCATTTTAAAATATTTTACTTTTACTCTCTGAGTTGTGAACGCTACGAGCAACAATCGAACAATGACGGAGCAGGCCGAGAAATTGAGTATATATGATAAACCGCCCCGGCGCGCGTTGCATTTCGGGAAGACCCTCATTCCTCCTCTGGACTACCTGTGTCGAATAATACTCGCACTCGTTCACCGCCTTCTCTACTACCCTTCACAGTTCACAATACCCTGAGCTGTCTGTAATACCACTCTTTCCTCAGTTCCTACATGCATGCTTCTATTGCTAGATACTATGGCTGTTACATTAGAATCGTTTACATTTCCTTCCTTCCCGCCTTCACACAAAGCTATATGATGATCACATTACATTTGGAGCATGCAATTTTACTATTTTTGCATTCTCGGGCTCTGTGGCCTTTTTTCAGACACACAAAACATCTACTATATTTACGATTTAAACTCTTACGTATACCAATGTCCTTGATCTTCTGACAGTCCTCTGCTTTGTGCTTCTCGTGGCAGAACGGGCACTTCCCATCATCGTATTTTGGCTAGAAGTGTATTTGCCGTACCTGGATATTGTCTCTGCCTTCTCTTTTTGCCTTTGTCCCTTGTTGTCATTTCCTGGAGAGCTTCACGTAACTCTGCTTGCAAGAACTCTGTAGTAGACCATTCCATATGCTTTTGTCCCCTGGGTAATGTTAACCGTAAGCTCTGGGTAAATTTTTTTTAATCAATGTAGGAACGACAATACTAGAATAAGATGCTTCATCGACACCCAATGCTTTTAACTCTCTGTGGTGAGTCTCTGTTTGTTCATAGAATTTCCTCAACCGAGTAGTCTCGTTTTCACTAAATACTGCTTCAGTATTAATCAGTTCCTTGATATGGGTTCGTTGGATTGCAGAGTCATTTCCACACCGCCTTTTGAGCAAATCAACAGCTTCCTTGTAATTTGCTCCAGTCAGCGCAAATCCGGCAATCGCAGTCGAGGCTTGACCTTCCAATAAGCCACGTAAATATGAAAATGTATCCACGTCAGATAACTTGTCGTTTTTGTGTATTGCACACTCGTAACTGTCCCAAAATTCACGCTATTTCGTTAAATTTCCATCAAATTTCTTTATCTCTAACTTTGGAAGTTTTGCACGAATCACTTGCTCGTTATTCACTATGGCTTCGGGCGGTGTTTCTTGTTGAATTTGTTTACTGATTTCCGCCATGTTTGCTTCGACATGTGTCCCGGATGCCGCATTTTCGAATAATTGACTTGTCGACGGCGTTGAGCTGGCTGTTACTACAGTTTCCGTTGATTTTAACGTCACATTCAACGCCGTCTCGATTGCCATTGTACCTTCCAATATCTTCGGTTTCGTCCGAGATTTCCTCGTCAGATATGTCTTTGTTAGCACAAAGTATATCGAGTATCTGTTCGTCAATTTGTACCAAAATATTTTTCCTTCCTTGCAATGTTATCTTCAGTTGTTGAAGCTCTCTAACAATATTTTCGTTGCTAGCTACCTTGACTATCTCAATTTTTTCTTCGAGACCTGCCACTATTTTCTTTACGTATGATCTGCGGCCGCTCTGGTGCGTTTCTTTTTCGACAGTTCGTCCATGTTGTTTACGCGAATTCCTTCGATCAACACAACACAATCAACCTCTTGTCACAAATCCGGCTCGAAATGGACCATTATGTTGCGAAAGTTTGACAAATAACACCACTCCGTAAAATTTTCAATATATATTTAATATATGATGCGATACATAGAATTTGAATAACAATATAAGTTTTAACAATATAAAACACTCTCTTTCCGAACACACTCAACCCTTCAACTCTCAACCTCGTGTTCTCTCGTTCCGAACTACGTCACAGTTTATTGTCCAATGATTTACGATCTATGTATATTGTTCTTACATAAAGTTCAAATAACACAACATGAATTTACATAACAAGGAAGCCTAGGAAATGCTAAAGAAAGTCTGTTGTATATATTAAGCCTCCCTTTGTTTTCAATACGACACTTTACAATTTAAGATGATATAGTAATAAAATACAAACAAGATAATGTTTTGAAATCTCTGTCTCGCAAATACTGCACACTTGCTTCTTACAAATACACCAACTGTGTTTCCCCCCATGGACTGCGACGTACGCTGACAGCACGTTTCTACCCTACTGAGCTATGTTTATAACCGAACTATCAAATCTCCAACAAGTCAAGAAAGGCCAGGGAAAAATAAGTACAGGCCTGAGAAGACCTAGGTGAGATTAAGAAGGCCTAGAGAAGAATATGGAATAGTTTTGGATACATTGGGGACTGTTCATATTTGACCTGGGAGGGGAGGGGAGGGGAGGTTGGAGGAATTTAGTGTGTCCTCTTCAATCTTTGGCATGGCCCACCCCTTCATACCCAACATTCCCCAGTGGCCAACCCCTAAATAATGACATTTTTCACATGAGCCACCCCCCACCTCTCCCTTATTCAAAATGAAAAAGTACATGTAACGTTAAAAATTCGTTATTTTGATCAAAAAAGCTTTGCGAAAATTGACTGACTTTTATGTAATGCTTACAACACGAGCGACCGTGTTGTATCGGATATACAAACTCGAGTCGAAGACGAGATTTTGTATATCCGATACAACACTGATGCGAGTGTTGTAAACAACTTGTGAAACGTCTTGATGAGAACATTCGTATTCTTCAACAATTTAAAATAAATGCATGTTATTTGGTCGACGAGATTTTGTATATCCGATACAACACTGATGCGAGTGTTGTAAACAACTTGTGAAACGTCTTGATGAGAACATTCGTATTCTTCAACAATTTAAAATAAATGAATGATATTTCGTGAGAAAATTGAATTTAAAGTTTATGTAAATCAGCATGATTCTGTATCAGACATACAAACTCATTCACGCTCATGATTTCTTTTGTGTTTTCATCATGAATTATTAATGAGTTTCACAATACTATTAATATATCTAAAAGTTATATTTATATTTATATTAACAGGCAGAACAAATTGTAATATGTTGCTCAGTATACGTCAGGATTTACTTAATAAGCAGTTCAGTCCTGCATAGCTAGGGGAACCCGGGGGCATGCTTTGCCTGAAATTTTGAATTTTATATAGTAGTCCAAAATGGCAATTTGGTGCATTTTTAAGGTGACTCCCCACCCTCCTGTGCCAGTGTTTTTACACGTGGCCCATTCTTTTAAGGCCAGTTTTTTCTAGCTCCCTCCCCCCAATTCCACTAGCACTCCTTCCCTGATAAAAAAGGATCGGTATAGGTATATAAATATTGCTTGGCCATGGTGTCGCGCCATGTCACTTCTAATGTTGCTACGGCTTCTAGTATCTTTATATAAAGCTTCTAGTATCTTCAAGTCAGCCTAAAAAGTATATAACAAGTAGTTTCAAGCGAAGGCTCTTCATCAGAGAAATATTTTCTTAATATTCTCCCAGACGTGTCATTCATTTCCCTGTACCACCCGATGTCAACAATATTTTCATAGAACCCAAGATTTCATATACTTATAATATTACTTTTTAGGTTCCTGCTCCTCCGGACGTCTCATTCCTGCCATCCAACTTTTTTGCCAAAAATCTTCTGGCTACTTTGTTGTTAGGTGCCGAATCTGATTCCGAGAATATCGTCTGTGACAACTGTGATAGTGGAGAACACCCGGAAACGCGATGTCAACAGTGCACAAGATATCTCTGTCAGTTTTGTACGGAATCACACCGAAGATCACGAGACACCAAAACTCACACTTTGAGTACTTTGGATGAATTGAGAGAAAGTGATGCGCCTGTGATTGCGGAAACAGTTCGTTGTCCCAAACATGAAGATGAAGTAATCAAGCTTTACTGTAAGACATGTCAAGAAACTATCTGTAGAGATTGTACTATTGTGGATCATCGTCAACATGACTACGTATTTGCACGAGACGTGTCTCAAGAAAAGAAAGACGAGCTACTGCGGTTGGTTGGAGAAGTTAAGCAGAGACGAAGTGATATGTCTGAAAGTTTGGAATACCTTAAGAAAATGGAAGAGATCGTGAATGGAAGCAATGAATCCACGGTTCAAAAAATAAGTCGTTATTTTGAGGACTTGGGATCTGTCGCAGAAAATAGAAAAAGCGAGTTTTTGGAGGAAACAGCAGCCATCAAGAGTGCTAAACTGAAGCAGGTTCATTTGCAACAAGAGGAATTGGAACTAAATCTGGGAAGTTGTGATAGCAGCATCGAGTTTACTGAACAGGCGTTTAAGAATGGCAACGATGTGCAAATTTTGAACTTGACAAAATACATGGAGCAATGTTTAGAAAGTGTAAAGAATAAGAAAACTGAAGTTCATCCTCCTCAACCCGAGTCCATAACTGAGTTACCTGAACACGCGAATCTTTGTGATCGAATGGCCCAGTTTCATTTTGTTGAGGATGGCAACGAAAAGCTAGATGTGTACACAGCTACTTTCAAGTCACCGAGCGAATATTTAGTAGTTGAGGAGGAGTCACAAATAATTATCCAACCTAAAGACAGCTCAACGGCACAGGATGAGAATTGTGCCAAGATTACAATTAGTCCAAGTTTTGAAGGTATTGGAGTTAGAGATGTCTCAATTGTAGACAACGATGATGGTTCGCGTACTGTACGTTTTTGTCCCATTCACGTTGGAGAATTAACATTTGTAGCATATAAGAATGGTTCCCGTGTTCCTGATTGTGTCGTTACCAAGACTGTAAAGAAACGGAGCAAAATATCTAACGGCTGTCGTATTGGTGACCGCGTTTTCGAATCTGGAATTCATACCTGGGAGATAGAGATAGATCATTCGGATTGTTCTATGTCGGCACCAGTTGATTTTAAGGTTGGTGCAATTGATTGTTTAAGTTCTAACACTGTAATTTTTAAAGGCCACGTGAAGCGAAACTCCCAAGACACTGTTAGATTTACGCTTGATATGGAGGAAAACGAATTACAAATGGTACCTTCTTGGAACCGTCAGGTTAAGAAGCTCGGCCTAAAGTCGTTTAGAAGGGTGTCTCCATATTTCTGGTCCGACTGCGATGAGTGCAATTTAACAGTTACTGCTGATGATTGGTGTTTTATAAGATATAAGGCGCCCTGTGTAGAGGAATTCAATACGGGGTCGCATTCCGGATCTTTGTTCGTGGACTCCGGATCTTTTTTCGTGGACTCCGGATCTTGCTCCGGATCTTGGTTCGTGGACTCCGGAGCTGGATCCGTGCGTCCCTCACGCCGGCACACTAGGAACTTTAAACATAACAATTGGCAGTAGCAAACTTGAAAGCTACTCACTAAAATGTAATTAATAATAATAATAATTAACATTGTTGTAATTTTCATATCAGCTCATTGTAACGTATATATCTCAGTGTGCAAAATATAAGAACAAAAAGGAAGCTTTGAAGCTTCTATATTGATTTTGTTGTTAAAGGTCATTCCAGCATGATACTTTTATTCACAGCCTGAGAATATTTTATAGTATAACTATACAACTGTCATTAATAAAGCCTAAATTTAAGGCGTTTTGCATTTTGTACTTTTTTAGATATAGATCAAATTCGGAACCAACCTTTTACTAACCGCTGTTTACCTCTGCTCCCACCCGAACATGCAACGGCCGTAACGTGTTTCGGGAGAGGGGATAAAGAGCCTGACTTGCGAGGGTTGGCTCGGAATCATACATTAAAGTAAGATGAGACGGCCGCCATCTATTACTGTGAGTGTCCAGTTTTCAAAGTCCCGAACACTGTATTTGTTCACACTGTATTACTGTCGTTCCAATTGAAGTGTTCCTAAAATATTGCATCAATTCATTACATAAGTTGATCAATACATTTGCTCAAAAATTGCTCAACTTCATGTTTACTAGCATACTTGTCCCCAATTGGTCAATCAGTCACTGAAATGAGACGCCATTGGTCGATTCACACACACAGGAAGTTGATCAATTTTTCAACGAATGAATTGATAAACTTAGGCAATGAATTGATGCAATATTTTAGGAGCACTTCAATTGGAACGACAGTAAGCGGTCGTCTGTATAAATCACTCTATCGCAGCCACACTTAAATAGTGCTCTCTAATTTTTGCTCCGTTAAGTTGCCACCCTTAAGGACCGTTTATTATTTAGAGGGGGGAGGGGGGTGGGCCGGTAATTTTTCAATGTCGATTGATAGTGTTTTCTTGACCCACCAAACAACAATGGTTTAATTTTTGCGGCCCACCCCTTGTCATTGGACACAAATTCATGGCCCACCCCTGTTACAGTTCAATTTATTTTTCCCTCAAGATCTCTATACCATTTAAATATTATATTTAGATAATATTATGATAAGAATATTGCTATGATAACAGAGGCGTAGGAAGCTCGTTTATTTTTTTGAAAGGGGCAACCAAAACAAAAGGTAATCAGTGTTGTGCCGAGGGCACCACCTAACTAGGGGGGTGGGTCTGAGGACTTGCCCCCTCAGAAAATTTTGAAATCTAGGCTCTCTGAAAGCCAATTTTCAGCTGCTTTTAAATAAATTGCAAAACAGGCGAGGTTTAGAGTCTTTCAAGATTTATTTAAAATTTGGGTTGGCTCACCCCTCTCCTAATTTATAATTATGTTGGCCCACTCCCAGAAACCATTTTTTAAACTCTGGCCCACCCCCCAAATCAACCGGCCTACCTATTGAGTGCTCGTATTTCGTAAATTGTGCAAGAATAGTATTGTACTTAGCATTAGATCGAGAAGATGATGATTGTCGAAAAATGTGTATGTGTTCTGTATTAAAATAATTGCTGCCGAGCCTCAGCGAGGCAGCACACTATTCTTGACATGGCAAGGTTTCTCCAGAGTTCACTCGACCCAGTCTTTCTGAAATAAATGGAATAGATCGAGTTTCCACAACAAAGTCACTTTAAACTGACAAAACGAATTGCTTCAGGTATCGGTGCCATCAAGCGATTAAGGTCATTTGTTTCGTTGAAAACATTGCACATTATTTATCAAGCTCTTATACAGCCACATTTTGACTACTGTAATATTGTGTGTAGTCTAGGACCTATATAGGAGTTTGTATGCGTTTCATTTGCCACAGGCAATATCAACTGTTTTAAGGTAAAATGACCATGGCGGTCAACATGGCATATGTGCCAAAACCTGAATCCGGGACGAAAGTCCTGAAAATGACCCCGCCCTGAAACGGCAGTGCCGACATAGCTCTAACTTCCGAAAAGCAGAAGCGACAGCCTTTCTGAGGTGCTTATAGTGTTTAGAAGGTTATTTTTAGGGGTAGTTATTGGAAGGAAAAATTTGTCTAAGTATAATATTTCACAAGAAAATGACCATGCACAACCCCAGGTCAACTGCTAATTATCCATGAAATAACTAATATACCTGGCAGAGCATTTCCTAACAATTTTTATCATGGGATGAAAAACTATGCTTAATTTAATATAATTATTGTAGATTTCATAAGGATTGACATTGTTTTGTTTAAATATAATACATTTTATTTAACTTACCCCCCCCCCCCATATTTTGCCGTATTTCAGCCATATTTTGCCGTCTTGTTTGCTTTTTATCGCCGAGTCTCGCAAGTATCATCCAATTGTTGTACTTTTACATAATGATAGATGGCTAAAGAAGATTTCAACCAAGTTTCGTCAAGTTTTGAAGCAGTGCAGTGTATTTTATCTTCGATATTGTGTCCTTCGATATTTCGTCTTCGATATTGTGTCCTTCATATGTATTTACATTACAGTATCCAAGAGTACTTCATTGTAGAATAGTCCCAATCGAAAAATTGAAAACTTTAGTTGCACTTCCCATAACACACCTCGTACCCAAGGGCAAAAGAGAGAAAAAATAAGCACTACTCCAGTTTTTATATAGATCAGTGGTTATGCTGAGCGAGCGCGCTTGGGGAGGACGCGACGGAGAATTCTCCGCGTCCTCCCCAAGCACCCCCGCGCGCTCGCTCAACAACTGATCTCTATTTATTTTTTCTCTCTTTCGAGCCTGGGTACGAGCTGCCCATAACACATTTAGGATCAGAATCAAAGACACAACTCACACAATTTGAAAGTCACGCGCAATCTTCGCGAAAACTCCTCGTGGGCTACTTGACGGGGGAGAATTTTCACGAAACGTTTGTTCGCCACCACAGAACCCAAGTAAATATATTATATTTACTGTATTTTTATGATTTATGAAAAAGCAATAAATATTTGCGTATTTTCTATTGTTTTTATCATAAATCATAAAAATACAATAAATATAATATATTTACTGGGTTCTGTGGTGGCGACCCAGCGTTTCGTGAAAATTTCCCGTCAAGTAGCCCACGAGGAGTTTTCGCGAAGATTGCGCGTGACTTTCAAATTATTTTTAAACTTGTGTTTTTGATTCTGATCCTAAATGTGTTATGGGAGGTTTTTTCCTTTCAAGTGCAACTAATGTTTTCAATTTTTCGATTGGGACTATTCTACAATGAAGAACTCTTGGATACTGTAATCTAAATACATATGAAGGACACAATATCGAAGACGAAATATCGAAGGACACAATATCGAAGATAAAATACACTGCACTGCTTCAAAACTTGACGAAACTTGGTTGAAATCTTCTTTAGTCATCTATCATTATGTAAAGGTACAACAATTGGATGATACTTGCGAGACTCGGCGATAAAAAGCAAACAAGACGGCAAAATGTGGCTGAAATCGTGTTTTGGTGGGGAGTAAGTGAAATAAAATGTATTATATTTAAACAAAACAATGTCAATCCTTATGAAATCTACAATAAAATTATATTAAATTAAGCATAGTTTTTCATCCCATGATAAAAATTGTTAGGAAATAAGAAAATTTAATCTCTGCCAGGTATATTAGTTATTTCATGGATAATTAGCAGTTGACCTGGGGTGGTGCATGGTCATTTTCTTGTAAAATATTATACTTAGACAAATTTTTCCTTCCAATAACCACCCCTAAAAGCAACCTTCTAAACACTATAAGCACTTCAGAAAGGCTGTCGCTTCTGCTTTTCGGAAGTTAGAGCTATGTCGGCACTGCTGTTTCAGGGCGGGGTCATTTTCAGGACTTTCGTCCCGGATTCAGGTTTTCGCACATATGCCATGTTGACCGCCATGGTCATTTTACCCTAAAACAGTTGAGAT
Organism: Trachythela sp. YZ-2020; assembly: GCA_016169945.1. Taxonomy (NCBI): domain Eukaryota; kingdom Metazoa; phylum Cnidaria; class Anthozoa; order Malacalcyonacea; family Clavulariidae; genus Trachythela; species Trachythela sp. YZ-2020. The sequence goes on from JADLSH010000387.1 coordinate 8,864,068, forward strand.
TGCCTGTGGTAAATGAAACGCATACAAACTCCTATACAGGTCCTAGACTAGTGGGGAAATTGTGGTGAAACTTTGTCAAATAAACTTCAGAAACTTCAAAACCGTGCAACACGAGTGTTGACCTTTTCTAATTTTGACGCCGACGCCAATAGATTATTGGAAAAGCTAGGGTGGGATAATCTAAACATACAATGTCAAATTCAAAAAGCGTTGATGGTTTTTAAATCTTTAAATAACCTCGTCCCCGAATATCTATGTTCTAAATTTACATATCGCAACGATGTAACTTCTTACTTGCTTCGAGACTCTGTGAACAAACTTGCTGTTCCTCTAGCCCGCACCAGTTATCTTAAAAATAGCTTTAGCTATAGTGGTGCGGCTTTATGGAACAAAGCACTCAGCAATATAAGACAAGCGGAATCTCTGAATGAATTTCGACAAATGTTGAAAGATCATATTCGATAGGCACGGCATTCATGGAAAACAGGTATAATGTAAAATAGATTTCCAACATAATGCATGTTATATTAATGTAGATTAAAACTTATTGTAAAGCCTGATGAAACCACCGTGTTTAAATAAAGATTTGATTGATTGATTGTCGAGATCTGGATCTTGCGTCTGTCAGTTGTCGTAATTCCGGACAAAAAAGTCGAGCTCAAGGTAAGCTTTTAAAATGGGGGGAGATCTAGAGGGCGAGAAAAATATCGTATTGCGCGCGCATGTTTTGTTCGAGATAATCTAATTGGCGCGAGTCGCGACAAAAAGGCGCGACTCGTGAAAAAAGGAGCGACTCGTAAAAAAAGGTAGCCTGAAACAGCCGCATATTTCCCCGCCCGTCCGCCGCTGGAAATATGCGTCTGAATTCATTCTCCGTGCCCTTCAACGTGTCCCCCATTTCTTGCGACTCAAAGAATGGTTCGCCTGTGCATTCCGCGCATCGCATTTCGAATCATTTCAGGCTGCTGCCGCAAAGCGTCGAACTCATCGATTATCTGCTGGCGTAGCACATCGATGTTCTGGGGTGGAGTGGTAATATGCGCAATAACACGATTCTCCGAATACTTCGTCGAGGCGATTCCTGACTTCAACGAGGCGATGTGCTGGAGCGCCGTCTTGTGCCCACCAAAGGCCCCGAAACAATCCCTCCCAATACTGATTGTTGAAATGAATGGCAAGTTGCGGGAAAGCAAATTCATTCAGCATTCGGAGATATGCCAGGCCGTTAATCAAAAAGTAAGGCCCTTAAAAATCTTTCGGACACTTGAATGTTCATATTTGAATGTTCTGATTTTTTTACAAAATCACTCGCCTTCGGCTCGAGATTTCGCGCGCTTTTCTTAACTCTCGCAACATTCCCGCGTGTTTGGATCAGGCCATCCAAACACGGAAACCATAAAGTAATTGTATAATATTGCTACCAACTTGCCAAAGTGGCATGGATGGCCTTTGTTGTTTTGACATACAGTCACATTCGTAGTGAATATCAAGGTAGGATGTACATGGCTTATGTAGAGAAAAACAATGACCTTTTGCAAAGGTAACCCTACCTCTAGCATCACAATAACACACAATAGAATATATAGGGTTACTGGTTACCAGGGTAACCTTGTGGCTAGGATCACCCTATTGTCATGTAAACAGCCTATGGGTCAAACAGTGTGCTTTGTGTTCTTTTTAGCTTACAATCTGTCCAGTTTCCAGTGTGATGAGAGAAGGCAGAAGTTGTCAACTGAGCTGGAACATGTTGCTGAGTATTGATGAAGACTCAAATATTTATGTGAAACAGTCATTGTGATGGATTTGCTTGATTTGACATCCAACGAGAAGAACATTCTCACTCAAACAGTTAAAGCATGTTTTCCAGGTCCAACAAAACAGAAATAAATGATTGAATGTGACAAATAGCTAGTATAATTTTAATGTTTGTAGCATAATGCATTATAATTTTTGTAGAAATCATTATTATGGCTCTGGTCTGCATAATAAGTAGACAGTAAATTAGGGTGTTTTATTTTGCTTTAATATATAGTATGAGATTTTGAGGTGATTAATACCATAACAAACCTGAGAAAACTTAAAAATGGATATACAGTAATAGCCCAGCAAATGACTTTCAATGTCTTGTTTGAATGTTATTTGCTGAACCTTTTTAGAGCCTGATAAAAATATCTTTCAGGGACCCTGGGGAAAGGGTAGCATGGCCCCGTCGGTCATTGAAATCCGAATGTGAAAGACAAAGCACAGAGTGCCCCCATATAGGAGTAGCCCTAAAATGTTTTAAACATAGCATGAATTCATTACAATTTGAGACAGCAAAATTCAAGACAAACTATATTGTTATTTCAGTCTCATTGCCAATCAATACTGTTTGCAGTTAAACCTTAGTAAAGTTCATTTTTGTTCAACATAAGTAAAATACATGCATAACACTGTAAATCCCATTGTTTCGCCCTTATACTGAACTATTACCATGCAAAATTAGAAATGAACAATACAGAATGTATACATCTATGCATCTCCCCTTTCATGAGCGGCTTATAAATATATGCCAATCAAAAGAGGTGCTGGTAAAAGGCGGTGTAACCACCTTACACAACAACAGTAAACTGCATCAACATAAATGTATACAAGTCTTGAATTCTGTCTCAGTAGTTCTCACTGACAGGCGGATCTTAAAATCCACCCGAGTGAGCTATTGGTAAAAGGCGGCAAGTGCAACCTTACACAAAAGCTGAGAAACAGCACAACTAAGATCAAAATTCAAGACAAACTATATTGTTATTTCAGTCTCATTGCCAATCAATACTGTTTGCAGTTAAACCATAGTAAAGTTCATTTTTGTTCAACATAAGTAAAATACATGCATAACACTGTAAATCCCATTGTTTCCCCTTATACTAAACTATTACCATGCAAAATTAGAAATGAACAATACAGAATGTATACATCTATGCATCTCCCCTTTCATGAGCGGCTTATAAATACATGCCACTCAAAAGAGGTGCTGGTAAAAGGCAGTGTAACCACCTTACACAACAACAGTAAACTGCATCAACATAAATGTATACAAGTCTTGAATTCTGTCTCAGTAGTTCTCACTGACAGGCGGATCTTAAAATCCACCCGAGTGAGCTATTGGTAAAAGGCGGCAAGTGCAACCTTACACAAAAGCTGAGAAACAGCACAACTAAGATCAAAATTCAAGACAAACTATATTGTTATTTCAGTCTCATTGCCAATCAATATTGTTTGCAGTTAAACCATAGTAAAGTTCATTTTTGTTCAACATAAGTAAAATACATGCATAACACTGTAAATCCCATTGTTTCCCCTTATACTAAACAATGACCATGCAAAATTAGAAATGAACACTACAGAATGTATACATCTATGCATCTCCCCTTTCATGAGCGGCTTATAAATACATGCCACTCAAAAGAGGTGCTGGTAAAAGGCGGTGTAACCACCTTACACAACAACAGTAAAATGCATCAACATAAATGTATACAAGTCTTGAATTCTGTCTCAGTACGTAGTTCTCACTGACAGGCGGATCTTAAAGATCCACCCGAGTGACCTATTGGTAAAAGGCGGCAAGTGCCACCTTACACAAAAGCTGAGAAACAGCACAACTAAGATCAAAATTCAAGACAAACTATATTGTTATTTCAGTCTCATTGCCAATCAATACTGTTTGCAGTTAAACCTTAGTAAAGTTCATTTTTGTTCAACATAAGTTCATTGGCACACACTGCTGTCTTGCTTGGCACAAATGGCAGAGTATAACTGACCTGATCGCATGAACGTTTCCTTGTGTGGCAACGTGGTTGCTGTCCAATAATAACTGATAGAATTCTAATTCTCTCTCAGTTACAGTACACCTTTAAGGGTTTGTCCATCAAATTATCTAAGGTAAAAGTAAGAAATCAATGGTTGATTTCTGATTCGAATTGTTTTTAGCCGTTTTATCTACAATTTTTGAAAGTGAAATACAGTGTTTTAGGCGCAGTATATAGACTATAGTACTTGTAGTAGCATCATTCAATCTGTATAGTTGGCAAAATCGTTGTTTAACTTACGGAACATTGGCTGGAACCCTTTGAGGCTTCCCGCTCTCATGCCCGTATTTGGTAGACGATACTCTCTCATACAAAGGCTTGCAGCATGCGTTAAAACACGCGACTCGATTTCAATCTATTAAAGAGCTGTACATGGGGAACAGGGGCTTTTCTTTGCATTCAGTTGCAAATTATAGTTGCTTCTGTGCGGAAACAAATCTATTTTACCAATTTTGGAATTTCTTAGAATGGAAGTGATCTTAGATGAGTTGCGAAAAAATGACGTTGACATTGATATGAAAACGTTATCACATCACATCAATTATTTACTTGAGCATCACAAAACACTGTATGAACAAATGGCAACGCGTGTTAATGCCTGCGATCTAACTATGTTTTTTCACGAAACGAATGTTATCAATTTTGGTCGTGCCATAGCTTACCTAACAATGGTTTATGCGATGAATGACTCTTGCTCCGAGCACGTTACGCGTAGAGCTGTATGTTTAGTTGCTACACCTCTTAAAAGCTTTGATTTCACAAAGTTTAAGATCGATGAAAGTTTTTTCCGCAAAATGATTTATTTCGCTAAACGCATATTTTCGCTATAAAGTACAGGGGCCTGTGAAATAAAACTTATTATGTTGTTTGCTTAATTGCATGTAGACACGATGGATCGGTGAGATTTAGAACACCTGCGAATTTTTATATTTGCGGACAAAGTCAAAGCAGGAAATCGTATTTGGTTCGTACATGGAACGTTATTTGGACTTGAGGTACCAAAAGGACAGCCAAATACCAACCGTTCGGATAGCACCTAATGCTGAAAATAAAGAAGAACCCAAAGAAAAGGCACAGTTGCCTGATGCGACCATTGTCGAACACATACCTAGAACAATGCGTCCAAGAGCTACAGCACTTTTAAGCCGTTTGAAAGCAAGACCTGACGTTATTTCTCGGGACGAGTCTGGACAAGTCAGTCTGGACGGTAAAGAAATTTCAGATTCAAACATATCTGATTTGGTCAGCGATGCCTTGAAGGCAAGAAAAAATTTCAATCCTACGGGCTCAAAATAATTTGTTCGTGTTTTATCAAAGATTAACATGCCACGAGATCTTGTAAGAAATGAGGAACGATGGATAGAAGCCCAGAGGAGCTCCTTATCAAGGGACGAAGAAGATGTTCGTAGCCCACGACGTGCAAGTCCGTATTTCCAAACCCTTCTAAACAGACATGAAGAAAAACCAGAACAAACTCAAAAACGTTATTAAATATGTAAACGTCTCCGAGTTATTCAACAAAATGGTTTTTTTAAAAGTCTTTAGGTGTCATTTTTGCGTTTTGGGGGCAGTACAAATCAAGACACACACACACACACACACACACACGATTTTACAACAAATATTTATTGAAACATCTTTTTACTAAATTGATTAAGGTTAACATTTGAACGATTTAACAATATTTTAAAATGACTCTTAACAAACTGAGACACTTTCGCGTCATTTAACATAGTATTGTTATTGAATAACTGCACGATTTTATTCATGCTTTGTCCTCGTGCCCTATGGTTAAGGTAAAATATGCAATACTGGCCACACACATCTGACCAAGCACTTTGCAGTTTACGAGTGTTAAATTCCCATTCATAAGACTCTAAAAAGTCTCCAAACGAATTCCTGTAGTAATCTGGTGGCTGTCCATAACTGTCGAAAAATTCTCCTTTCTCTTCTGATGGAAAGTAAAAGGCCACCCAATGCGTTCCAGGTTCACTGCTAGGATCTGTGTTGGCGACAAATCCACACGGTTATTTGTCAACCGTTCGAGGTAATTTATTACCAGGAAACACACCGCAAAACGTCTTGCTTGTTATAGGATATTGTTGTAGTACACGAGTTATCTGCGTAGTGTTCATCTAACCAGAGTAGTCGTAAATGACGTTTCTCTCAGCATCAATTTGAATCAGGTTTTCAAATTCCCCGTAACAGACGAGACTCACAGCTGCTGCCGGTGCGGCAGAGAATTTGATGTTAACTGCTAAATTTCCTCTTTGAACAGCATTAAAATGAGGTGAGGATCCACACATATCTGGGATCAGATCAAAAGCATAAACTGCATATCCGCTTGGAAACAGGTCCGTAGCTGGCCCCCTTTTTTGGGGGGGGGGCACGTTTCGATGTCTGTCCGCGTTCGTCAAAATATTTTACCTTTTCCGACAGAAATTCTTTCTTTTCTTGTCGACGGGGGCGGGCAGAGGGGGGGGGTGTGAACATTTTTTTTCCGGAATTCACATACTATTGCGTTAGTACTTAATAGTTTAAAGTTTATATATATAACAAATTCACTTTTTCAAATGATATATATAACAAATTTACTTTTTCAAAATGAAAATTTACGTTACTGTTATTTGTGCTAGGGGGGGCACAGGGGGGGCACAATTTTCCGCTAGGGGGGGCCTTGCCCCCCCTGGGGACCCCCCAGCTACGGGCCTGCTTGGAAATTCCTCTCGTGTTATATCGTTCCCTGTGTTGTAATACATTTTCCCCGTACCCGAAAACAGCGTACTGAATGCTTCAACAAATCTGGGATTTGCACCAAAGGAAAGCTGCAAAGGCTTAAAAGGCATATCTTCTCCATTCACGGTTATTCCAATGGATGACACGTTAAAATGGGATTCTTCTTGTATGCGCCATTAAACGCTTCGCTATCGACCAATCCGAAGACAAACGATTTCGGTAGAAGTCCGTTTTAAAGATGTTATCTTTCCTTAGGGAGGAATTTCCTGTTGGAATAATGAAACTCTTGCACTCAACGCGACGAATAGGATAGATAGCCGGTCCTTTTTTCAATGCAATTTCATGAGCCACGGAAATGCTTCGGCTAACTTTCACCTTACGTATCTTGAGATAGGCATCGATCAGCTTTACTCTGTAATCAACATCGGTCTCAGACGCCATCAGACAAAACTCTTTACTACTTCGACTCAAAATAACTTTCAGATCGACAAAACTTAGCAGGAGTCGTTCGGTGAAAAATACGTCGCTGAATATAGGTCCAGTAATTTCAACACTTCCACTTTCTTTGCCAAACGCATATCGTGCTTTAAGACCAAGATTGGCGTTGGCATGGTCAGCTGCCAAAGTAGGATCGGCAGTGTCCATTTTCCCACCAGTGTCTTTGTAATACAAAGCTGTAGTGAGTTGGGATCTCGTCGCTGACGGATTATAATTGAGGAGGGTTTCCAGATATGCTCGGTACGCGTAAGTTCCAGTGGCTTGTGTCACTTGCTTTTCTTTCAAAAACACGTCGACTTGTTTGACCAGGCTGTGCAGAAAACACCGTCTGCCTTGGTCACTTTTGCTCTCACCACAAAAATCGTTTTAGATAAATCGACATAATCTTCAGTGCCTGGAGACAGGAACGTGATTCGACCACCGTCTGATGCACTGGAAACAGGTTGATGATCTATCCAATGTCCTTTTTCCAAACTGACTTGTGTTGGAGGTACAGAGAATAGGTCGAGTTCGGTCTTGTGCATTCTTGCGACTTGGAATGTACGCGATACATGTTTGTCCGAATATGCCAGGAGCTGTTTTCCGCTTCTTGGATATGCCAGGAGCTGTTTTGCGCCCGAAGATCAGTGACCACGATGCGGCCTATATAATTGTAAATATCAGAGTCCCACGATTCATACCACGTTTTAAGTACATTCGCAATGAAAAGAATTTTAATGTGGAATCATTCATAACCGATTTCAGTCAATTACCCTTTACCTCAGTGTACGCCGTAAATGACCCAGAAGAAAAACTGGACATATTCAATACTCTAATTTCCGGTTGCCTTGACAAACACGCCCCCGTAATTCGAATACGTGTAACTAGACCGCCAGCCCCTTGGATGAAGGATTTAAATATCACATCTTTGCAGGCGCATCGTAATGTCTGTCGTTACAATGCTCACCAAACTGGGTCGGAGGGTGATTGGCAAATATTTAGAGATGTAAGGAATCAGCTGAAAAAAGTTATTAAAGAAACTAAGAAGTTATTCTGCTACAATGCTTTATCTTCTAAAAGGCCTAAGGAGGTCTGGTCCACTATCCATCGAATTCTACAACCTAACCCGCGGCCAATTGACGCAGATCCCGGAAAACTGAATAACCATTTTGCAACTGTAGCTGAGCGACTGACTGGGAGAGCGGGCAAATCACACGATGATCTCACTCAAATTATAAATGATATGCCATGCGTTGTTGGTGAAGAGTTCCACCTGCGAAATGTAACACATAATGAGATACAACTAGAACTATCGAGAGTAAGAAAAGATTGCTCAACTGGGTACGACAATATCCCTATGAGATTGATACATCCAGTGATTGAATATATTGTATCGCATATCATTAACTCATGCATAGATGATAACGTATTTCCTCAAGCATGGAAAACTGCTCGTATAAGTCCTGTGCCAAAATCAGACAATCCTACTGAAAGTAATGATTACCGGCCTGTGTCAATTTTACCTATACTATCAAAGGTTTACGAAAGACTGGTATTGCGACAGATTCAAGATTTTATTGTCAAGTTTAGCCTTTACGAGGAAACACAATCTGGATTTAGGAAGGGACATTCGACCACAACTACTCTGCTAAAACTTAAGGATGATATTGTAAAAGCAATGAAAAAAGGCGAAATAACATTGGCTATATTCGCAGACTACTCTAAGGCATTTGATACGGTGGACTTTGAAATTCTTATTAACAAACTACATAAGCTAAACTTCTCTAAGACATTCCTGCATTGGCTGGTGAGTTATTTGTCAGATAGGCAGCAATATGTACAAGTTAATGATAAATCGTCCAGTAAAGAAACTATAACGTTTGGGGTCCCACAGGGATCGATATTGGGTCCAGTATTGTTTAACCTGTATGTGGCTGATATGCAACGAAATGTCGGAAATGAAGAAAGATGTCTACAATATGCTGACGATTCAACCTTATACCAACACTGCAAGGTTGGTGACTTGGAGTTTCACAAGTCAAATCTAGAAGCCAATCGCTGTCAAATATTAGTAGTTGGTCGTCACGTATTAATCTCATCTAAGACAATGTTGTTCGCCACACAACAGATGGCCAGGTATCACAATTTAGATCGAGAGAATGTGGTCGAAATGGTGGTAAACAACAACCCCATTGAAAGAGTTCTATCTTGGAAGGTACTGGGGATTCTTTTTCAACAAAATTTACAGTGGAATGATCATATAACAGAACTAATATCTTCCTGTTATGGCGTTTTGGCTGTTTTGAGGAAACTGAGACGATTTACCCCATTTAATGTGAGAAAGCAACTTGCAGAAGCTCTTGTACTTTCAAAATTGGATTATTGTAATGTCTTATACGACTCTGTCCCAGCTTACTTAATTAAACGAATGCAAAGGGTGCAGAACTCGAGGTTTTGTCTTCTGTCGATATTCACATGTCGAAAATGTACTAGACTTAAAATGGCTACCTGTAAAAGAAAGGATTGAATTTAATATAGCGAAACTTACTTTTAAGGCCATACATTTCGATAATTGGCCATCATATTTAGCGGTTAAAATAAAGCAACAGACTAGGGTACTACGTAGTAATGATAGTGGAAGGATGTTGGAAATTCCTAGAATAAATAATACTTTTGAATATTCTGCATCTACCATTTTTAACAGCTTACCACAGAATATTAGAGATAATGATATATCCTATGGTAGTTTTGTCAATCAAGTAAGAACTGTGTTCATGGAAAGGGCACATACTCGTGTTTTAAATAGTTAAGTATATTCACAATCATTATAATTAGTTAGGTAGGATAGCGCTAATTTAATACTTTATTTTATATAAGTTATATGTAATAACATAATTTTTGTTGTATTGTAAGGATGAAGAGCCATGTAACAATGGAAATGCCAAATATACCATTATTATTATTATTATTATTATTCTTGGTCTGACTGCTTCTGGTAATAGATGTTGATGCCTTTCTCTTTTTAACTGTTTTCCGCTTCTTGGTCTGATTGCTTCTGGCAGCAGACGCGGATGCCTTTCTCTTTTTAGCTGTTTGCTTTGCTGACTGTTTTGCACCACGTTTTCCACTTCTTGTTTGAGCATAAGTTTGAAGTCAATTAACGGCTTTTCCCTTTGCGACATTTACAGCTTCTCTCTCTCGGGGGTTTTACTGCTTCTTTCAGATTTCTTCCAGAAGCAACGTCTCCTAGCACATTAGCTCCAGCATTCAAAGCAATTTTACCGATAGCTTTTGCTCCACTTTTAACCATGGGCATGACTGCCCTTGTAACGCTACGAAACAGGCCACCAAGTCCATAGCCCATTTGTCCATGACCCATGGACTGCCTCTGAAAACAGGCATCCCACGTCCTTGCTGTTGATCAAGATAGTAACGTACGTATGGATTATTCATCTTTAGGTAAAATAAGTATGCTGTCTGAAATGCAGTGTTGTCACCACCTTCCCGTGTTCAAATGGCACAGGATCGCCTGTGTCGTTCCTTAAAATAATTTCCATGTCTTCGAATGATTTGGTTTGGACAGGTACGTATTGTATGTTTGGGAAAGTTTTAGTAATGACGTCACCAGACTTTCCCTCAACGGGAATGCTTCTGAGTAATTGGGCGCTCCAGGGGTTTTTTTAAGAAAAATTTAGAACTGCACATTTTGTCATACTGTCCCAACATGCCAGGGCCTTTTTCAAGAAATGGTTAGTGGGGGGGGGGGCATCAACGAAAAGGGACCTAACAAGAATGTGGTATATTGAGGGTGTGTGGATGTGGTTGGGGGTCTGGGGGTCCTCCCCAGAAAATTTTTGTATTTTTGAGTTTCTGTGGCTATCCCATCTAAACAGACTGAGCTTTTGGTGTAAAAGCAATGCTTTGTTATGAGAATATCATAACTTTCTTCTGACCTATAAACTTAAGAACTTTTGGACAAAAGGGACCTTCACTGGGAGGATAGTTTACTGGGGCTAACATTGGGGCTGGGGGGGCTTTGGCCCCCCAGTATATTAATTAAAAAAGGCCCTACGACATGTCATAGCATGAAATTCAACTCGCGCAAATGGCACCATTTTTTTCTTATTAAACTTTCATTAACTGATTCTCATCCCTTCAAATAGAAACGATGCTGAAAATTGTCAACAAAAATTATATTGTTGAGTTTTTTATGAGAAATTCTGGTACTGCTTTTGTTATTGAAGCTATATGTATTCCATTTATTCCTTCGATTACTTTAGTTTTCTACAATAAATATCCATATCCTGAAAGTTCGTATTTTTTTCAACTGCACAAAATATTTTTTAGAGTTGCACAAATTGATTTAGAACTGCACATTTTGTGTAGAACTGCACGTTAAAAAAAACCCTGGGGCGCTCGTATCTCCGACGATCTGAGGTTGAACAATATCACAACAAACGTAGACGGTCGTCATCCCAAACAAGTCTGCCACGTAAGGACCTTCGGTCGTTTTTGCGAATCTTACGTCTTTTCCTCCAAACCCAAACATAATCGACATTCTTCCTGTTAGAGCTAGTTGGTATCCATTTTTCAACTGAACTGTCACTTTTCCAGTGCGAACATTAAACGTTAACTTAATGTTTTCGTTAACATATTTTGCCAAAGCTTTATTGGTGGCTTTGATAAGATCTTGCATTGTCTCGTAGTAACCGTAATCAACAATTGTAACCAAAAAAGTCCGCTTTTGTCAGCGTAATAGATATGATTGTCATGATCCTGTAGAGTATACCATGTGTTATTGTAAGACAGTAAGAGATGGAGTACAAACCAACTTCCCAATCGCCATTCAAATCAATGGTTTGTGGTAATTTTACACGATAACTAGTCGTTTTGTTATCGGGAAAGATATTTAGGGATGCATTGCTATGAAGCGTAAGATAAAAATGTGTTCCACTCATTGTCACTACTAAAGTATGAATAAAAGACACACAACACAGACGCTGGTTTAAATCTTATTTATTTGAGAAGCAGGTACCCACGAATTAAACTTGTTCGGGTACCCAAGCCATTTTACAAGATATTGTACATTGTTGCCTCTGCCACGTTTCTTCAGAATTTTTTCAACTTCATAGACGTCATCATGTTTGATAACCTTTTGCAACTCTTTATCGTAAAACGTTCCTTTCAGTTCTTCGCCATCATAATCTTTCAACTTATACACGGGAGGATCGCGAGGCATTTGTTTGCTTATGGTAAAGATTTCTTTTGAGAAATTTGGTAAGTAACCTTTTTCAAATTTACGTTTGATTTTACTAATTCTAACTTGGTCACCAATCTTAAATTTATACTTTACATTTTTCACAGCATTATGTTCATCATACAAAGTATGCCACACTTTCTTTTCGTTCTCGACAGTAACATCTGCTGGCTTTGTTGAAAAACTGTGTTCCTTGATCAGTCATGATCTTTTCAGGCTTGCGTCCAGAAGACAAAATGATTTTGAAAGCGTCAACCAGAGAAGGTCCCGTTTTATTTTTCAGTGGGGCTACCCAGGCATACTTTGAAAATACGTCAATGCATACTAAAAGATAGCGATACCCATCGTTAAACTTCTGCATTGATTGCATGTCTGCGAAATCCATTTGCCATTGCTGGTCGATGCCACCCACGATCACACGATTCCTTTTAAAATTGTGACGGATAGGCTTATGTAAAGTGTATGCATCCTGTTTCATCAGCCATTTTTTAATTTTCTTACGACTTATATCAAATTTTCCCTCCCTTTTTACGTCATCATACAAACGATCCACACCACCAAATCCTCCTGCCCGTTTTGGATCGTAATAAACACTAGACAAGTAATCGTCCATGTTCACGCACTGCTGTCTTGCATGTAATAAATGAACATCCCAAATTATCAACTGTTTTATTCTTCGACGTTTTGAATAGGTTCATTAGTCTCAATTGCCACTGATGCATCGTTTTCAACAGGTTTGTAGTTTTTGATAGTTTTACTGTTATATCCCATCTGCAAATGTCCTTCGAGATTAAGATCATTGCGACCAACACTTATACCTACTCTAAACATTTTCTGTTTGTTATGATTTTTATTAATCTTTGGATTTTTGCTAGCAGAGTGACCCATGTTTACACGGTAATTTCCGCTGTGCTCTGAATACACCAGACTTGTACATGTGGTATAAAACGTTTTCAACTTACGAAAAACTGTCAAACATTGGCTGTTATTCGTCAAGTAAAGACCTAGTCATGTCTAAACATTTCGACATTGACAATAAAGAAATAATTCTTCATCATCGTCAGAAACGTATTGAAAAGAAACTTTTGAAAAGTTACGCTGAAGAAATCGCGTCAATTATATCTCGACTTGTGGTTGAAAACTGCAATGGTTGCATCATTGACCACCAATCCCAAACACAGCATCAATGCCTCATGATGGAAAAGGATGAGCAGTTATGCTTGTACTTTGATCAAGCCTTGTCAAAAATTTCAGAAGCAAATGTGATGGAGGCTTTTACCGAAAGTTTGAGCGATGTTAAGCCTAGAGTGAATGGTCTTGAAATGCTCAAGTATACAATGAAAATTTAAGAGAGCGTTCTGAAAATCTTTCGTATATTATATCAGATCTAAACACTAAAGCTAAAAGATTCGAAAATGAGAAAGAATCCCTGATTACAGCTTTGGGAATGTTACAATCAGATCTAAATGAGAAATATAAAGGGGCTGATTGGCAAACTGTCAAAGGTTCTGTTATAAAAAACGGTAGTTGTAAACAGATGTCCGCATCTACAGGGTGTATAAAAAAAAACGCAACCTCGGAATTTCCCAAGAAATCCACTTTGTTCTTAAGCACAAAAGATTTTAGGCCCCTGGGGAATTTAAAATAGTAATACGACCTATTAGTAATTCGACAGTTATGCTCCTGGAATACGATTAGAAGCTATTTTAAATTCCCAGGGGCCTAAAATCTTTTGTTCTTAAGAACAAAGTGGATTTCTTGGGAAATTCCGAGGTTGCGTTTTTTTTGATACACCCTGTAGTATAGATGCTGATATCAATCCAAATGTCGAGATTAGCAACGGATTTGAAAGTCTAATTTACGAAGGCGATGAAGAATCTGATGATCAAGAAATTCCTAACACGACAAAAACAAAAGAGAAATTAAGCCTTCAACGAAAGGGCTTTGGTAAGAATAAAATGAGCGAATCTGATGACAAAGCTGCTCAATCGAAAGTCAACAAGCAGACGTCACAGCAGAGTAATCAGGAACAAAAGCATAAGAAGAATAAGAATAAGAAACAAAAGGTGAAGAATAACGAACAAAAGGCAAAGGAAAACGAGCAAACAAGAGAAGCGCATAAGGCAAGTGAGAAAATAACAGCAGAAAGACAACGCACTAAAGAAACGGTTGTTATAGCTGGAGATTCGATTATAAAATATGTAAAAGGTTGGGAAGTATCCAACACTGACAGAAACGTAATAGTTAAGTCTTTCTCAGGTGCAACAGTTAATGATATGTCTGATTTCTTAAAGCCCACTGCACGAAAGCAACCCGATTAGCTCATTAGGGACCTTAAGCATGTAGGACGGCAACACGACGACGACGGCCAAAACAAACTCCTTCAAAGAAATTATAGTAAAGAAAACTTGTCGTGTATTATCAATTGTATGAATTTAATACAGTTTAAGAAGTTGAAGACATGGGCTTTATTGTTGAGAAGAGTTCTACAGAACCAATTTGAAGTAGCACTTGTTTCGGCTTGAATTGCAAGCGTTGTATACAAGACGTGAAAATCTGTGATTTGCCGTTGTAAACAGAGCGAGGACCGCGTCTAAAACTCCCGTGGGAGTTTAATTATTCATTTCTTTTCATCGACTTATTGTATTAATCGCCGTCGTCGTCGTGTTGCCGTCCTACATGCTTAAGGTCCCTATTATCCATGCAGGCACAAACGACATACGCTATTCAAGTCCTAAAGAAATTGCAAAGAAAATTATCGAGTTAGCAGAGAATTTTAAAAAGGATTGCAATGATACTGAAGTCATCATCTCTTCTTTAGTCACTAGATGCGATAGAGAGGAACTTACAACGAAGGTAAATGAGACCAACAATATACTAAAGTCAAGCTGCTTGAAGAAAAAGCTTGCATTTTTAGACAATAGTAATATTAGTCGCTCTCATTTAAATAGTAGAGGACTGCATTTAAACCGAGAAGGTAGCTCTTTGCTTCAGGCAAACTTTTCATATTTCTTAAGTTCGCATAATTGAAATGAGGACGGGTCGAGGAGGAGTGCTAATGATGCCTGTTTAAATATTCCGAAAACAAGGGGTTTTAAGATGGCTATGCTTAATGTAGCTAGCCTTCCGAAACACCTTGATGAAATCCGATTATTACTTCATGATAAATATCTAGATGTTTTAGCAGTTAATGAAACCCGTTTGGACTCCACTATTTCCGATGGGATTGTTAGCATTGAAGGTTATGACTTGCTACGTGCTGATCGGAATAGAAATGGAGGAGGGTATGTATTTATATAAGACGCCATATAAATTATGAAAATCGCCTGATCTAATTCCAACAGGCCTTGAAGCTGTCTGTGTGGAAATTAAGCAGGCTAATAGTCAATCTTTTATAGTTTCAAGTATTTATAGACCACCATGTTCCGCTAGTGAAGTGTTTATAAAAATTGAGAGGCTAATCAAATCAATTGATGATGAAAATATAGAATTTTATATTTTGGGAGATTTAAATTGTAATATGCTAGAACCAACTTTGTCCACCACTAGAAGGCTTCAAGACGTTTTGGAATTATATCAGCTTACACAATTAATTAATAACCCTACGCGTATTACCCAGTCTAGCCAATCATTATTGGATGTAGTAATTGCGTCAATGCCTGAAAAAATAATTTTTTCAGGTGTAGTCCATCTCGGAATTAGTGATCACAGCCTCATTTATAGTATTCGGAAAATAAGTACAAGAATAAAAACTGATTTACAAGGTTCTGTCGAGTATAGAAATTTTAAGAATTTCAATGTTTCAGGCTTTCTATATGACTTACAAAATATACCTTGGGAAGAAATAAGATTTAAAAGAAATGTAGATGAAATGTGGCGGTTATGGAAAACATTCTTTGTAGATGTGCTGGATAAACATGCACCTGTGAGAGTAAAAAGACTAAGAAAAGGGGGTAATATTCCTTGGGTAAGCCGGGAAGTAAAGGAAAAATTATTTAAGAGATGCTCTTAAGCGTAAAGCAATAAAGACAAATAAAGAAGAAGACTGGAGACTATATAAGTCATCTAGAAATGTTGCTAACACTGCTTTGCGCAGTGCTAAAAGAGATTATTATGCAAACAAATTCACAAATAATAAACAGAATCCTAAATATGCTTGGAGAACAATAAACGATATATTAGGTCGAAACAGAAAACAGACTACGATTAATGAAATTAAACTTCCAGGTAAAACTGTTACATCGACCGACGAATTAGTCGACATTTTTAATGATCATTTTAGTAATATTGGCCCAAAGCTTGCTGAGTCTATTCCAAATGACAATGACGTTAGTTTTCGAGATTTTATTACTCAACAAAAATCTAAGACAAAGAACAGTTTCTCATTTCGACCAGTGAGTGTAACATTGGTTTACACTCTTCTAGTTAATTTGTCTACCACCAAAGCGACTGGAATGGATAAAATCTCAGCTAAAATTCTACAAGTAGCAGCTCCAGTTATTGCACCTTCTCTTACTGAGATTTTTAATATGTCAATTGACTCGGATCAATTTCCTTCTGATTGGAAAGCTGCAAGGGTTATTCCATTGTTTAAGAAAGGTCAGCGGTCCATGTTGGACAACTATAGACCGATATCAATCCTTCCTGTAGTAAGTAAACTTATGGAAAGAATTATGTATGATCAAATGTATGAGTATCTTAACCAGAATAATCTTTTCTCAAAACACCAATTTGGTTTCAGACCTTATCATTCCACAACTACTACATTATTGGATTGTACGAACGAATGGTATACCAACATGGACCGTGGGCTGTATAACTTAGTTATTTTTCTTGACCTAAAAAAAGCATTCGATACAGTCGGCCACGAAATACTGTTAAGTAAGTTTGAAATGTATGGTTTCCAAATGAAATCATTAAATCTTTTACGTTGCTATTTGACGCACCGAACTCAAAGTTGTCAATTGGCCAGTATACTCTCGGTGGAGAAAGAAATCATTTGTGGCATTCCTCAGGAAGTATACTCGGCCTCTCTTATTTATTATGTATATAAATGATTTGCCAAGCTGCCTAGAACGCACAACTCCAAGAATGTTTGCTGATGATACTAACTTAACGGCAGTAGGCAGAACAATTAGTGAGGCGGAAGAGAGGGCGAGCGTAGACATGAGGAATGTTCAGAAATGGCTTTGTGCAAATAAACTAAGTCTAAATATAATGAAAACCGAGTATGTTGTAATTGGAACACGACATAAAATAAGTAATATTGATACCCATCAAGGAGTTAAAATAAATAATCAATTGATTAAAAAAGTTAAAAATACCAAAGCTCTTGGAGTTGAATTAGACGAAAACTTGAGTTGGGAAAAACACATTAACCATATTAGCAGTAAAATATCATCAGGTATTGGGGCTATTAGAAAAATGAGGGAGTATGTCGAACAAGACATTTTGATAAAAGTTTATAATGCCTTAATCCAACCTTATTTTGATTATTGCTGTGAAGTATGGGATACACTTAATAAAGGCCTAAGCGAACGTCTACAGAAATTCCAAAACAGAGCGGCTAGGTTGATCATGAACTTAAAAAATGAACATGGTCAGTCTATTTTGGCACGAAAATCTCTAGGCTGGGTAACACTTGAAGAGCGTAGGGCACAAATGAAAGCCAGGCTCATGTACAAGACAGTTAATGGTTTAGCCCCCCAACGACTATGCGAAGCTTTCCAAAATCTGAATACCATTCATGACCATAATCTGAGAGGTTCTTCAACAAGGTTTTATATTCCAAGACCAAAAACGGAATCCTTAAAAAAAAGCTTCCAATATTGTGGGGCTAAACTATGGAATCAGATACCTGAAGAGATACGCAATTCGGTATCGTATAATTCGTTCTGTAAAAAGCTATCTTCCTCGACCTTAATCTCGACTTAAAGTAGTAGTTAATTTTTTGTCTAAATAGGTATATAATTGTATTTGTTATGTATGTAATATTAGAGCTAGTATATAAATAATAATTTGTAAGTACACATCCCTTTTGGAAATCAGCTTTTGCTGAAAAGGCCAATGTGTTTAAATAAAGTTGATCTATCTATCTATCTATACATGTAATGATTGGAGAATTGTTTTTTGTGCAGATCAGAGACAAATCCTAAAACAAGAAAGACGTACATATGTTTCAACAGAAAAGTGGAAATGTAACAATCATGATTGTATAAAGTAACACGGTTTTAAAATATGTCTTCAGTTTGCAATATGCCTGGAAAGAGTAAACACTGTGCGCTCTCTCGTAAGAGATCGTCAAAGAGAAACGTTTTTGGCTCGTTACGCACTAAATCAGTTAAGAGAAACAATCGAAAAAGAGTCATTTTGGCGACGACGAGGGCTCTGGCTAGACACAATTCATCCCTGTTTTGAATGCGAATAATCGAACCTTTTTTAGCCAAATGCTTCTCCAAATTGATTTCACTTCGCTTCGTGCCTTTACCACCATGGGGCATTTCAACATGAATCAAATTGACATTCACACCATCATTCAAACGAAATTCTTTATTAGACTGAATAACACGCTCAATTTCAGCTACAATTCGTTCGGTTGTAAGTTGTTGACGGGGCATGAAAGGAAGATTGATAGGTATTCAAGCTGAGCCGATCGCAACACAAAACGGACTTGATCGTGCTGAGGAATATCTTCAGTGACGGTATTCAATAAACTTTCAAATATTTCATGGAGGCGATTATGGTACTGGGAGAGCTCCAAATGAGCAAACGTGTCCGTAAATTGAATAGTACAATCCATACATGTCGTGCTGAACTTTTTCACTTTCACTTGTTTAACATCTGTCACGGTAAAAAAGTTATCGCTAACCTCATCAGCTGTGCTTGTCCCTGCGCCATCGTTCACTTCATCATAAGATCTTTTCTGTCCACGACCGACTTGTAACAAAGGTTCATCCAGTGTGCTTGTCCCTCCG
The DNA here is from genome assembly GCA_016169945.1 of Trachythela sp. YZ-2020. Lineage (NCBI taxonomy): Eukaryota > Metazoa > Cnidaria > Anthozoa > Malacalcyonacea > Clavulariidae > Trachythela > Trachythela sp. YZ-2020. The sequence continues at coordinate 8,883,354 of JADLSH010000387.1, forward strand.
TCATCATTCATTTCATCATAAGATATTTTCTGGTCTCGACTGGTCTGTAACACAGGTTCGTCGTTTTGCCAATCATACAGAAATCTTTCTCGTTGTTCCAGGGTCCAGGTATCCGAAAGATCAGCCACAAGCCCTAGCTGCTCGTTTTCTATTCGCCATTCCCTTATACGCTGAAAAATTTCCATTTTCTTCTCAAACACAAACCGTTGTTCCGCTTCACTCATTGTATACAACCTTTCCAAGGCTGTTAATTCCACTATCGTTTGACAATCATTAATTTTCGTATCCATATCTATGCAGTACTAGTGTTATCTCTATGAAAGCTATAAGCACTATGCTCTTTATTAAAAAAACCAATGTTTATAGTATACGTACAACTATGCCGTCATATAAATACCCTAAGTGCGCACACCCCTTAGTGCGCACATAGTGCGCACACGTACCCCTTAGTGCGCACACCTGTTAGTATGATAACGTCTCCTCCGTTTCTGGTCATAGTCGCTTGACACGACGGAGTGACAACCTAAAAGATGAGGGTCGATATAATATTTATAGCTAAAAATCAACACGTACTGCGAGTCAGTATAAGCGCCTCTAATTTCTGGTGTAATATTCAATGGAAGACAGAGAGATATGGATCCCTGATTTTGACGATGATGATGGTGAAGAAAGAATATTTACTGATTATGGGTTTATTGCAACGATTTGGTACGCGTGTGTTCGTCATGGATATATCTCTAAAGAACATGCCGCGACGAGGAAGCTTATTGACAAAATGAAATTTATCTCATAAAAACACTGCCTAATCAAAATAGATCAACTCTTTGGATATATTTACGCCCGATTTAGAGATGCCCTCGCTCTTGGATATTTTTCCGCTCGATTTAGAGATGCCCTCGCTCTTGGATATGTTTCCGCCTGATTTATCGTGGCTAAAATAATGGAAAAGAAGAATTGGACGAACTTTTTAAAATGTAATCTTTTATACATGTTAATGAAAATATTTAATTTATTGAATTCATATGTATATGAATTAATAAACTTTATTATATAAAGTATAGTGCTTTATAGAGATTTCGAGCACTGATAAAACTGATAATCTCACACGTGAGATTATTTATGATAATCTCACGTGTGAAAATTATCGCTTTTGAAGTTTATGAAAATGGGTATTTTATTTTATTTTATTTTGTTTGATGCGCTCACTCGTGAGATGTTCAACACTCGAAATAAATCTGGTATTTCCGCGCACCCATGTATTATTCTCTATTAAATTTACCTCCTATACGTGTTAATGAAAATATTTATTAAACTTTATATCCGTTTTTAAATAAATACATTTCTCTAAAGTATTTTAAAAATAAAATTATTCAAAATTCTTATCTTTGTTAATTTAGTCACTTTGTGCGCACACCCCTTAGTGCGCACACCCCTTAGTGCGCACACCCCAATAACGTCATCATCTCAAATGATGACTGAATACTAATTACTTCCGACCCTGGATGTGCGTGTTAAACTACTCAGTTCATACCCCTGATTCAATCCCATCACAAAGCCTGTATTTTTGCCGATAGCAAGCCTTGCGTGCAGGCCTATGAAAAGTTATGTTGTGGTGAGTTTTCGGCAAGTCCACGTGTGTCAACATTTCTACCAACCTTAATTATAAGTCGATATCAAGCTGCAGTTAGACACTGACGTATTCGGATCTGCCATTCTCCCTTCTGATTTCGCAAATCGCAAGTCGCATTGTAAAACGACGTGCACAAGTAAAGATGTAAATATTTGTACTTAAATATATATATTCAAAAATACATGAAAAAATATACGTGACTTAAATCGCAGCCTAAGTTATGCGACAATGATTATTTACTAATTCCGCTCGGATATTTACACCCGGGTATGTGAAAACATTGTGGAATGCAAAGTCGTCCGCCATTTTTTTTTTGTCATGGACTGGACTGGACGTTTTTTTAACTTATGCGAATGCGCAAGTTCAAGCCGAGAGAAACCTGGTAACGAGCAACATCATGATTGGTTAAGACAACGATTTTGTTTTTATATGTACTGATGTACACGTCAGAAAAATAACTGCCATTTTGGCATATTTTATTTTTGGCATTTACATGAAAATTTTTGTCAAAATTGTACTCGGGACATGTTAATTCAGTAAAACAAGATACATGAAAATGGTTTAGAGGACTTTCACGTGCTTGCTAAAGTCAATAGGAAAGAAATCAGTCGAAAGGCCGAGAAACGGAGAAAGGATAGGGTTTTCGAGTTCTAAAGCGTTTTAAACAGTTTGTGGTTTTGAAAATGCGTAGTTCATCCTGTGTGGTCAAAACAACATTGACTAATCTTAAAAATTGTTTTAGTATTAATTCAAATACGTTATATAGAATAAGAAACAACATATTTTATTTCAAAAACTTCATAGTATAAAAATACTGTTAAAAAACAGTTGAAGTTTTATGACAATTTCGAAACGTTTTGTGAGACGTCTAAGATTGAATTTTACAGTAAATCAAAACTAAAAGAGTACAAAATAACATACCTACTTTATATAGTTGGGCAATTGGTAATTTTATAGTTAAAAGTAAAATTCTTATCACCATTTTACCAGTTTGTACAGAAAAAAAAAGAAATATACAGCATTACAGCACAGAAGAGAAATATATACCAGAACTCCGACTCGAGCAAAAATCTGTCCGCGTTTTTAATGAATAGTCATAAATCCACGCCATATTCGCCATCCTGGCTAGTACAACCGGAACTTTGTACCAATCGGTTGTACTAGCCAGGATGGTAAATTTTTTGCGGACAAAAACATCAAAGGCACCGACTCAAGATATCCTTCTGCTATACTATCTTTTCTGTGATTACAGTGTTCGCTTGCGTGTTACCGTGGTTACAGTAATCGATTTAGTACTTCATGTTACAATAACTTTTGGGGTGTTCAGGAGAATAATTGTTTGGTTCTAATGGCGAGAGGTATGAATGTATTTCTAGTATAACTTAGATGGTGTATTAGCGTGCCACCTGGATTAGCGGTCTCTTTCTTCAGTCTTATGTCGCGAAAGTCATTTTGCACAGCAACGTAATAAAAACGATTTTAAGAACTATTTCTTACTATAGGAAACAACTTAAATTTAATTGCCAATGTTTTCTAAAAATCTAAATAGTGCATTGACATCCTTTGTTTATAACCAGTGAGAGTGTATGTGTAGATTACGTCACTCAGTTGATTTTGATGCTGGTGTAATTCGGATTGTGTAAACTCCAGTACTGCGACTTTTGATGGTTACGTGAAGCGAAATTGCGAGGAATATATGTTATGTTAAATCAAAGCTGGATATGGGGAAAAAGAATGAAGAATGGTACCTTCTTGGGATGGTGTACTCAAGAAGCTCGATGAAAGGTTGCTTAGAAGGATGTCTCCTTATTTCAAGTCCGACTGTGATCTGTGTGCAAGCTAACTGTTTCAAAATGATGACTCGCTGGTGTTTTATAAGATATAAGAAGAGGTAACAACTTTTAGCATAACATGGCCGTTGCAAATCTGGGAAACACTTCTACAGACGATATAAATCTTGTCTTAATTTGAGGTTATTCCAGCAAAAGGTTTCTATGCACAGCCTGAGAATACTTTTAAGCGGTCGTTTTTTAACTATACGATTCAGAACTATGGACTGATTGCTCATGCGATGCAGCATTTGATAAACTGCATGTGCAATAATATATTCTAGCACTGTTAGATCGAACATAGATGACAATACACCCTTTCGATAATTACGTCACGAATATATACTTCTTTGGCCTGGGAGACTCGTTTTCATGAATCAAGAAGAAATGCAATTCGTTCATGAGAATGAGGCTCCTGGGCCAAGGAGAGATTTGTGACACAATTCTATCAAAAGGGCGTATTAATTTAGGTCTATAGGTAAAACATTTACATCTACTCTGTTGCTCAGAGAGAGACTCGGAGCAAGTTCAAATGTTGTTAGTTCAGCATATATGAAGGTATATATTTTTGAACATTTTTGTTCAAAGACCTTTTTTAAATTTAAGTAGATAAATGACGTTACTAGATATTTTATTGTTGGTGTATATACTTTTTGTTATTGTATTCATTGAATTTTTGAGAAATAGATTTTAAATCGTTGATATATAAGGAGTTTTAATGACATGGAATGTATATGTATAATAAAACAGTTATCGAAAATTCGGTTTTGTGATATCCGAAATTATCAAGGTCTCGGTATAGTGTTATCAGTCCCAGCATTTGGCTTCGTCTGATAACGTTCAATAATTCCAGATACCAATAAATCCTCTACTAATTTTTCACTAAAATTCAAAACAAATTTTCAGATATAATAGTAAACATGTGGTCATGAGAATCTGAAACAGGTAAATATTGAATTGCAATATTGACCGTGAGACGTGATTGCGGAGCCGTGATTTTGAAGGGGGGGGGGGTCATGATTTGCAACACTAAAATTAAAGGGGGGGGTTTTCGAAAATTTTCTGAAAATATGACAATTTAGGTGATAGGGGGTTCACCAAAAAGTTTCCTAACCTTTTTTTGTTCATATTAGAAAAATTCTGTTTTGACATTTCCATTCGTTTGTACAAATGTTCAACCAGTGTAACACCATGACAATAGCTTGCAATCAATGTTTATTACATACTAAATGCAATGTCAAACGCAGGTGACTGGGAAAATTCAGATTATGCAATTGTTACTGTGTGAAGGTCAGTACGTACGTTTAGAATACTGGATTTGGTGGATAATCCAAGTGAGTAGATGTATACACAAGCTTAGCTTAAGGAGGGGGGGGGCATAACTATTAACTCTGGTTTCTACACTACCATTGAGGGGGGTCACAAAAAAGTTATTAACTTAACTGTGGCGGCTTCTAAAAAACCTGGCTAAAATCACCATAGCCTCCCCCCCTAGATAAATTATGAACGCTCCCTTAGCCTGTTTGTACTGACTCAAGTATCAAACAAATTGAAATATCTCCAAAGACAAAGCTAAGACAGTTACTTCAATGTTTTAGAAGATCTGTCTAACTTAGAATGATTAAAATTTTATTGCCAATGTCTTCGAAAAAGCAAAAGATACTGAACCGAGCGTGGATGGGTAGATTACGTCTCTCTCCTTCGAACAGGCTTTGGAAGAAGAAATGCCTTTCTTTCAATCTACCGATCACTCCCGCGCAATCACTTTGCTCGCTGCGGAAACTTCATGTAAGTCCCTCCTTAATTAAGGAGGGTTTGTGGGGGAGAAAGGATTACCCTCACTGAGTCACTGGGAAAACGTTGGGGAATCCAGAATGCCACCAGAAGAGACTCTTGTTTGTGGTGCTTAGCAGTAATCTATATTTTGATATTGCTTTTATTCTTGCCCTTTGGTAATAATTATTTTAAAGAGTTCTATTTAAACTTATTTAAAGTTTCGAAATCTGAATAACCTCTGCATATTTTCTTGTTCGCAAAGCCAATTCAGCTATTTCGTTTTCGCTAATATAATTATTATAATTATTATTAATAATATTAAAAATATTAACAATATTTATCCAGGGAGCCTACTCGCCAGAGCGATTTTCAGTAGGGCCCTGTTACATAAACAAGTTAAGACTACAGTTTATAATTAATTACAGTTAGAAAATACGATAAAAATACTACCTAATTTTTAAAATATAGAATAAGTGTCATGCTAGATATGAAATTGAATATTAGAATCATTATAGTTTAGTTTTAAAATTGTTTAAAGTTTAGGAGTCTCTTGTGCTCTCTGGTAAAAGATTCCATTCAACTGAGGCTTGATACATAAATCTTTGCTTGATAAATAAATATTGCAACGTATGAACTGATGTACGGCGATTAGCTCAAAAGGCGAGTAGCTGAACCACTCCGAGATTGCCGAACAGCTCACGATTTCATTTGAACACAGCGCAAGTAACTTTGAAGAGAGACATGGTCTCCTAGTTAATCCTTTTCCAAATAATTAGAATAGACAATCAAATTGGATAGATTTTCTATAAATTGTCAAATGCTTGCACATTTAGTTCATTATTCGAGGGGATTTAGTCAGCTTATGTCTTATTAGATCTACTCCTTAGATTTAGTATAATTAATTATTCGCACTGTTAGTATTAAGCAATTTGAATTCTTTATTCAGTACGACAGTAGTATCTAGCAAAACCAATTAATTAAAGACTGACGAATTATTTTCAGATTAAAAACCTCCAATATAGGATATCTATTTGTATATTATGTTTTATGTTCAAACGAATTTCCAGCATAATCTAATCTATTGTTTTTTTTTAAAGCAATCAGATGAGTGTATTATGTACTACTGAATATGGCAAGTTCATTAGTTAAAATCTACTACGAAATGTACAATACTCTTGGAAAGTGATCTCTTAAATATATAAAAACATCTGCCTATATTATAGGTGTAGATTAGATCGAGGCACGTCATTAATATCCTCCGTAATGTGTTTCCAATATCAAATGGAAAATTGCAGGGCAGTTATTAATCAACTGGAAAAGATCTAGACACAAAGGACTAATGGCAATTCACAAATGAGCTTATAACATCGCAATAATGTTTTCTAAGCACGGCTACACATGCGGACATGCAATGGAACTGTTTGTCTTTGTTTAAACTCTGACAAGTTTACATCGTGAATTGGCCTTGTTCCTGCATAGTTTATCTTTTTTACTGGAGAGATAAAACAAAATGTCCAATTTGTATACCATTAATTCATCTTCGTTAACTGAACTTTCAACGACTACGTCAACATCATTCTCTGTTTCTCCGCTCAATCCATTTTTCAGTTTGAATGAATTATGTTCGATAACTGCTGCATTGGTGGTGATCTCCGTCATTGGAACATTTCAGAATCTCATGGTGATTGTAGCGGTCTTTTTGAGTAGAAATCGTCTACTAGAGATTCCATCCAACTGGTTTGTTTTAAGTTTAGCAACAGCTGATTTCTTCGTATGCGGTGTGAGCGTCCCCATGTATATCATTCATTTACATGTGTCTATTTGGGAACAGTTTCTGGCTTTTGGTCATTTTACAACTCTTATCAGTGCAGGGAGCTTGGTTCTACTAACCTTCAACCGTTTCTTATCAATATACGACACTCTTGGATATGTAAAGAAAATGACAGTCCTTCGCGCACAGTTGTTAGCAATGGGCATGTGGCTTGTGGCAATCACTTTAACAATTATCAGTACGCTGGGTAAGATCTACAACGTTGACAATTTAGTCTTCCTATCTATTGTTTATTACGTTATAATCAACATTCTAACGGCCGTGTTTCATATATACATGTTCCGCGCATCCTGGATCAAAACAAAAGCGATAAGATGTCAGAGACTTGTGGTCATGTCAGGGCAGCAGAAGAATGCGATTCGGGAGTATAACCATCTGTTTCGACTTGTGATTATCGTGGTAACTTATATTATAACATGGGTGCCGTTTACTGCAACACTTTCCGCAACACCGGAGAACCAGGAACGAAGATCCAGACCATTTCAACGACAGTTTGCATTATTCTATACACTTCTTTCTATGAATTCAGCAATTGACCCGTTTGTTTACTTTTTAAGAAGTGACGAGTTCAAAAAGTTTACCCAAAAATTGAACCGAATCTTGTCACGAACGCAGCGCCGTGTGGAACCACAAATTGAGGCATTTCATATCTATGGAACATCTTCACTCTAATGTATTGTACGAAGGAAGTGTTTTTTTATTTGACTCGTTCTCCTATTTTCTATAAGGTTAAGGTTCATCCAGAAACATAATGGCATTATTGAGGCATTCTATATCTATGGAACATTTTCGCTCTAATATATTGGACGAATATTAGAATTATTAGAATCTGACCATTTATACGAGTGTGTTCGCGTCTTATATGAGACGCATCTTATGCAAGTCGCGACTTATTTTCTCTCGTATAAATGGCCCTATTGTCATTAGTTCTGCTCCAATCTAATCTCACAAGGCATCCAAGCGTATACCCTTACCTTTTAATTTGCTTTATGTAAATCACTTGAGTAAATTTGCCGACGTCCAGCACGGGTCCTGCACTTTCATTTGCACTTTTTGCAGCCGACATTTTAGACTACACACCATATTGAGTTTTCTTCATTATAGAAAATATTTCACCAAATCCTGGTAAAGGCGATGTTCACCTTTCTTTTGCGTAACATCCTGAAATGGAATTTCAAACGAATATGCCAGAAAATTGAATATTTCGGCAATTTTTCGCTTCCAACATGACTATATTTCTATATTGTTCTATAATGTAAACAAAGCATCTCTTTTCTGTCTTTTCTCCAAAAATTTATCCAAAGTTTATCCGTTTAAGGAATGATATATATCATTCAAATCGTCTCCTCACGGTTAAATGATCCCAAAAGAAAGAAATGTGGGCGAAATATTAATATTCCAAATTAATTCCTTTCTAAAGCTGTTAAATAAATTATTCAAAATACAGTTTAATATTAACTTCTGCGGAAGTCAAGAGAGACCCCGTGTGCCCGCGGTAAACAAATTAAAAGTGTAGCTCATTAATTTGGAGAATTCTATTGGTCCACGACTCCGCTTCAGCGCTAACAGGGATCGATAAACAAAAATCTTGACTTTTCACAAGCTAGTGTTTGTATTGTCTTGTGTGCATTACTGTTGTAACACATATGTCCTTCTTTAAAAGATTTACACAACATGCTATCGACAAAAATCATAGTTGTGTTCATAATTTTAAATGTACAGACAATAGTTAGCCGTGCTTCCATTGTCGAGTTAACTTCAGACGAGATCGATGATTTTATGAAAACGCTGGATACAAGAGTGATTTATTTCGAGACAAAAGGTACGCAGTGATCACTGTAATTGACTTTGCAGTTTTAGTGATGTGTTCAGTATGAAATATATTGAATTTCCTTTCCAGATGCACAGACGAAATATCCGTTATTTATAGAAGAGTATACCCAATCAGCTCACAGCTTAGACTCTTATGGCGTACAGTTTGGAAGGGTAGTGTATCATTATCTGTTGTACAACAAACTTGTATTTTTAACATGTGAATATTATGTTCAAAACAGGAAACGGACAGTAAAATGTACGTACGTGTCACCCATTCAATCCTGACCCTAACCTTGGGGACCTCACCCCCCAGCCATCCACTGCACACTGCACAGTTGCATTGCTACGGGTATATGAGTATATTTGTCATTGATCATGACCCCAATCAGAACCCTATACCTACATGTATATTTGTGCACAAAACATAACAGTATCACCCACTACACACTGATTTAAAATTACAAGGAAAATAATTGGGTCAGATGAATGCCATTCATGTATTTAATATATATTTCTGGTGTCGGACGAATTGTAAAGTACTAGAAAATGGGGGGCTGCCATTTCATGTTTAAGCGTTCATGGGCCTTTTGAGTAGGGTGTAATATGCAAAGTGTTTATTACAATAATAATCCGTGGGAAAGGTTTTTACTATTACAAAGTTCAAATTCTGGTGAAATCTTCAACATCCCTACCATAGGATTCTTGACATCCCAGTACTTCAAAATATAATTACTGTAGGAAAGAAGGAAAATTTATGTACTTTACATAGTACAATATTCACACCCAAGGACATTTGTCATTTTTAATCTACATTACCATCTGTCGATCTCCACTCCAGTATTAATTAGAAAAAAGAAATCTTTGTATAAGGGCCTGTTTATATGATCCCGGCTAGGTGGGATGGGATCCCGCTTGTAATATAAACTCTATTGAGTGTTTATGTGATCCCTCTTCTATATCCACCTAAACAGGATCCCGGCATCTGTTACCAGGATATTGCCTAGCCGGGACAAGATATTGCCATATAAACACTCTATCCCAGGTAGGCCCCGGGATGAATTTGCCATCTCAGTACGCGTAAATCCCTTTTCTGCAAAAAATATGACATCAAGTAGTTAACTGGCATCATCCCGGCAATGTATTTCGTCCAAGGCATATAAACATGTCATCTTGCCTAGACAAGTTTCCCGGCTCTAGAGGCAGGCTAAAAATGTCCCGTCCTGCCTGGACGGGATCATATCAACAGGCCCTAAGAGCCAGTCACCTTTCTGAAAGTTTCACAAAATATTTTGGCTGGCTTACATGGCTCATATTGCTTGCTCATTCTATCTTTAGTTTACTGTAATTATTAAAATACCTGCTGCAGTAATATTATTTTGTTTGCCATTCAGTGACTTTTAATTAGTGAATCAATATTTTGTAATTGATACTATTAATGCTGCAATCTTATACCTTGAACCTTGTTAATTTTATAAATATCTTTCAATCTTATATCATACTTTGCAGGTGAATTGTTCCACAGAGAAGCACAAGTATTGCTCAGAACCATCAGATCCCAGTTTGTTTGTATTTAGGTATAATACTTCTTTTAATTACAAAATTAAATATTAGAAGCAAATTTACTCTGCCTACCCATTGTCGTGGGAAGACTCCAGAGACGTAGCTAGAGGGTGCCCGGCCCCCCCTGGCAAAATTCTTGGCCCCCCTTGGTAAAATTCTGTCTAGCAAAATATTCAAATTAAAGTACCGACGGTATTTTAAATGCAGAAGTGACTACCTTGCAGGTGGTTGGAATTAATTTTTGAAGAAAATAGATTTATTAACATCACTTTGTTTGAATTGTTGTGTATACATTATACATAATATTTCATGCAATACTGCCAATAGTCGATATTCCATAACCTGTAGGCTGTACACAGTTACAACTAAATTCAATATTTTTTGTACAGGGATGAAGAGCTACTGAAGTCATTTCCAATTAAGAAACTTAATAACGAACACTCCATTGTGGCCAACATCTTGCATCGGTAAGTTTTTGATTTATGAAAGACCGTGCGGTGGCGGAAAATACGACGGAAATTTTAACCTAAAAACGGCTAAATTTGAATGTAAATGTGGAGTTAAATGTCGGAAATTCAAGAGGCTTTGCCCCACCACCGGAAAAAAGTGACTTTCCCCCACTGGGACCGTGTCTATGAATTATTAAAGTTGCTTGAAAGTACGGTAATAGACTGGAATTGGTGATATGCAGGGACTAATTCTGACTAGAAATTAAAGGAACTATGAATTATTTGCATTAATTGTAAAATTGCAGAAAACAACGAAAAATTAGTTTTCTCGTGCTGGGTTCGAACTCACCATTCGGGTAAACTTCTAAACGTGGGTTGGTAGCGAGTTTATCCAATTTATAAAGAAAGTGCACGAAATATTTTCGTCACAACTTAGTCTTAGCGTCTGCACTTGTCTGAAGGGAGGGCGTGCAATGTTGCAATTTTATTAAAGGATCATGATCCTCAAAGATATGGAAAAATCATAAAAATTAATTATTTAATTCTGACAGTGCAGAGTTCAACAACGAAAAATTCGTTGTCTCGAGCGAGATTCGAACTTCATTCTTCGGGTTTCTAGACTGTCGTTCTACTCATTGAGCAATCGAGCCAACGTGGATTGGTAGCTAGTTTTATCCAATTTATTAAGAAAGTGCACGAAATATTTTCGTAACAACTTTTTGCTCACTCTTGTCTGGGAGGAGTCGCGCAATGTTTCAATTTTATTACAGGAAAAAAACGAAACTTCTCTTTTCTCGGGCGGGATACGAACTTGCATCTTCGGGTTGCACGATCCGATTTGTCGAATCCGATTCTCCTCCTGACGTGTGTGATTTCACACAACACAGCAACAACTAGGTTTCGCCAGGTATGAACAGTGAACTGGAACGATAACTCGGCCACCATCTTTGAAGCCAAATTGAAGGCCGCCATTGAAAGTCCGAAACCGAAAATACACTGCCTAAAAAGCATCGATTTTCTCACACAAAACATCCTCATTGGAGCAAGATTAAAGGCTTAAAACAAACAACAATACTTGAACTTTAGTAAAAAACAAGTTTCAAGACCGTAGAAAGATTTTAACCTTATTTTTTTGAAAGTTGAAGAGCGAAGTTTTCATCGTTTCACGTTTTCACGTTCAAACTTGTCCAATATTTCGAATATAAAGCTGACACGCCTGAAGTTTTTGCAGTTGGTGGATGTAGACTACTTAGAACTATCCAGAAAACCAGGTTTGAATCTTTGAAATTGAAAAATTCGGATGAAAAAGCTATTTTTCTTTCTCATTTTCGCTAAAAAGGAAACGTTTGACTGAATTTTCCACTCCTCAAAACTCGCCTTAGTCCTTTTGAAAGTGCATTTTAGTCGCGCGGTTCCCGCCTTTTGCTTCAAATTATGCATCAATTTGGCTTCACCCAATCATAGGGCTTAATCATAGGAGTTAGCGTTCCAGTCTGGTATGAACCAAAAGCCTTACTCTTGTCAGCAAATCCAGTAAATCACATACGTCAATAGGAGAATCGCTTTACCCATTGTCATTGAGCTATGGAGATAAAGGGCTGTTCACACGATCCGATTTGTCGGATCCGATCGGACCCTTCTGACGTATGTTATTTCACATCGCAATACAGCAACAACTATACTTTTAATTTCGCCAGGTATGAGCCAATAGTCTTACACTTGTCCAGTAAATCACATACGTCAAGAGGAGAATCGGGTCCGACTCAAATCGGATCGTGTGAACAAGCCTTAAGGGATTGGAAGCGAATTTTAGCCAATTAAGTACACGAAAGATGTTCCCGACGGCTTAACGTTAGATTAGGGACTTTAAGATATGCTAAATCTACGACGCAAACGTGACGAAAAAACAGTCGCTAATGCTTGGAAACAAGTTTTAATTTGTTTTTCTCGCGTCTCCGACTTTGTTTACAACGGGAGTCCATAGTTTTTACCCGCGTGTAGCTGAAACTGTGAAAATAGCGACTGTTTTTTGTCACGTCTGCGTCGTAGATTTAGCATATCCTAAAGTCGCTATTGTCATCATCAGTCAGAGTAAAGGTACGTTCACACACAGCGATTTGTCGGGCCGATTTTAGGTTTTGCTGAATGTTAATGACGAATATTTTCAGTTGATGATGTCGCCAGATGACGTTTGCCACGTATTTTTCAAACATCATTAACGTGCATCTGAAATCGGCCCGACAAATCGCTGTGTGTGAACGTACCTTAACAGAGATAAAAAATCATCAAATAATCATTTCTGGACAGATGTAGTTTTGTTCATTTTAAAGAGTGGAGAACAGTTGACATGTTACGATATTAACTCAAATTACACCTGCCGACGAATTACACCCACTTATGGTTCATAGCTGATATGATATCGAAAAAAAACACATATTTAGTGAAATAAAGAACTGCCTGTTGCGGCGGTGACTATATTTAATATGCATATTACGTAAATGTGCTATATATGGATTTTTCAAAATTAATTATAATCCATCGATTTTTCAATTACAGCAGCTGCGGTGTAAATTTTTTTGGAAAATATAAAGTAAAGATAAGAATAAAGCTACAATTTTTTTACAATTATTTCTTCGGTCTTCGTGATTTCATTTTTGCACTGGGGCCGGTTGTTCAAAAGCCGGTTAACTTAACCCTGGGTTAGTGGTAACTTTCATACAAGTTTCCCGACATCGATTATATTAATATGAATACTTTTTCCTATCAAGCTTGTACTGGGCGGATAGAAGTTTTTGTTTATAAAGTTTTGAAATAAACAAACATGTAGAAGTATACAAACCAGAACAGCAGATTAAAATTTAACCCGGGGTTAGCATTAACCGGCTTTTGAACAACCGGCCCCAGGAGAACATAAGTCGATCTGAATAAAAGCTTGCATTAAGCCCCGGTCTAACAAGAATGAGAGTGCTTGACTCATCGACTCTCGTGCACTCTCATCAACATTCAAGTCTCATCAAGTCTCATGAGAGTTGGATAGATAGATTTAATTAAGATCATAGATTTAATCATAGATGGATAGATAGATTTAATTAAGATCATAGATTTAATTAAGACCGTTTAATTAAGATCATATCGCAGCCCAAAGGCTGAATTACATGATTTTCACATTGTTGTGAGTTTAACAGTAGAAATTTAAAATAAACTACGTTTCCTAAATAGGAAAATCTTTACAATAAAACTGTTACCCATTATTTACCTACTATAATCTATATAATACTATTAAGTTCCATTTAAATCTATTTGTTCTATAATTAGGAATGTAAAATTGTTTTGGATTTCTGAAGTCATGTGTATCTTGAGGTTTCGGAGGTAAAAGGTGGTGAAGTTTATGGTTCTCATCGTTTAAGATTGATTTAAATAGTCTGCTACACAGTTTGTCTCTTCTTTCAGACAAGGTGATCATATACAGAGTGTCTAAGGCTACGCTATATGATATATCCGGGTAAATGATCCGTAATGCTCTCTTTTGAATCCTCTCTATAACATCACATAGGTATTTGAATTACATCACATAGGTAATAGAATTGAACTTCCGTTCATTGAACGGGACGGACGTGTATTTTTTGCTCCGTCAATAACGAATTCTGAAATGCCTGAGACTATCAAATCTCTTAAGATAGAAAACGATTCACTTAAAAGTCAAATCGTAATCCTACAGAAAGATTTCAAATCTTTTCAAGAAGCTATGGACAAGAAACTCGCCAAATTGCCGCGTGTTTGCAACGATAAGACCGTCAATCTATCGGATAGCGAGGCAGAAAAAAGTCTTAACTTCCTTGGAAACCAAGTCGACGATATGAGTCGCTTCCGTGAGTTTGCCGAGAAAGAATTCAAACGACTAAATAAACGTCTCGAAGGAGTGGCAAAAAAATCAGATGAACTTTCAGATGCTATAGATGATATTCAAAAGTACAGTTATCAGTACAACGTCAAACTTCTCGGTGTTCCCGAATGTAATGAAAGAGAAACAGCTGCCATGTCGACTGAGTTATGCGTTCGACTATTTAACGGAATGGGTGTAGAAGTAAAGCCTACGATATCGATATAGCACATCGAGTCCCGTACAGAAATGCATCCGCTACAGGCCCGAAACCTATCGTCTGTAAATTTGTTCGAAGAGTGGTCAAAGATGAAGTTATTCGACAACGAAAAGAAGCGAGTAAAGTAAAATCTGAAGCCTTGGGCCTCTCGTCAGACGCTTCCCTTTGTAATGTTTTGGTCATGGAACATCTTACGCCGAAAACACAAAATCTTCTCGCCGAAGCTAAACGGTTCTCAAAACAGCATAACTTCAAGTTTTGTTGGGTGAAAAACGCTAAAATATACCTAAGAAAGAATGAAGAGAGTCGTCATATTTTCATCAACAATTTAAGTGATCTAGAAGGACTAAATGTGTCATAAACAAGATAAGTAAATTTAATGGTGTTAAAAAAATTATAACATGCCCTGTAACATAAATCAAAATTCCCTGACAGTTCTCCCTTTTAATCACTTAGATGATTGTTCTTTTAATATTGCATTGTACGAAATGGCTCATGGTCCACTGCACTTTGATGCGGACCGCCTCGATACCTTATTATTCAATCCAATTGACGAATCTCATTTAGATTACCTAACGCAGAACCTAGATCCGAATTTTACTTTTTCCGCGCTTTCTCCTACCAGCAGTTATATGGTTCAGGACGAGGTCAATGCAATCCTTGAATCAAAACAAGAAAATGCTAGCTTTTCGCTCCTGCATGTAAATGCTCGTAGTTTGCTCAGTAGCTTTGATGATCTAAAATCTCTTGCAGCAAATAGTCGCCAATCTTTCACTGCAATAGGTATCTCTGAAACCTGGTTGAATGATACTACATCAGACAGAGTTAATCTCCCTGGATATAACTTTTTGTCTTGTCATAGAACTGCGAGGTCCGGCGGTGGGGTGGGTTTGTACTTGCGAAATGATCTTGAATATCGAATATGCTCGGAGTGTAACTTTTCAGATCCAAATATGATTGAGTCGTTGTTTGTTGAAATATTCGTACCAAATAGCAAGAACATTGTAGTTGGTGTAGTTTATCGATCACCAAACCAAAATTTATCTTTATTTTTGGATAAGTTTAATGAAATTCTTTCTACCATTTCAAAAAACAACAAGCACTGTTACATAATGGGAGATTATAACATAGATATGTACTGCTTAAACGCGCATTCCGCAACTAATGAATTTGTCGAAAATCTGTTTTCCCATATGTACTTGCCTCTAATAAGTATGCCGACGCGCATCACAGCACATTCGGCAACGCTTATCGACAATATTTTTACCAACCATTTGACACAAAATTTATTCAGTGGAATTATTATTAATGACCTGTCAGATCATTTACCGGTCTTTGTTTATGTCTTTTCAGAAACTCCTCCCCCTCGCAAAAGTGCTGAAAAGACCATATTTAGGGACTTTAGCGACAGCAATATTATTAAATTTCGTTCACATCTTACTAATGTCAATTGGGAAAATCTCCCTAATCAAGATGCAGACAGTGCTTTCGATGCTTTTCAGTATGAATTTTCTAAATTATATGATCTTAGCTTTCCTTCTAAATCAGTTAGAGCAAAAAACTCGAACAAACCATTAACACCTTGGATGACAAGAGGGCTATTAACCTGTGTTAGGAAAAAGAATAATCTCTATAAAAGTTCATTATTTCACGAAGTCCTGTCAAAGAAAGACAATAATACAAGAAATACAAAAACAAGCTTACTCATTTGATTAAGATTGCTAAGAAAACATATTATGAGAATAAATTTGAAACTGCAAAAAACGATCACAAAACAACTTGGAAGCTAATAAACGAAGTAATTAATAAACGTAGAACAAAAACCTCACTGCCTTCCTCGTTTATATCAAATAACACCCTTCTCTCTGATCCTAAAGACATTGCTAACAGGTTTTGCAAATATTTTGCTAACATTGGCCCTGATCTTGCAAGTAAGATTCCTGAGACCCCAAACTCTTTTCTTTCTTTCCTAAATTCAAATAGCGAAGAATCTATTTCACTTCATCCAACAAATGTAATTGAGCTTTTAGAAATCTGTAACTCTTTTAAAACAGCTAAAGCTCCTGGTTATGATAATCTATCCATGTATGTAATCAAAAAATCTATTGACCTAATAGTAGAACCTCTTGTTAATGTTATAAATCTCTCTTTATCCAAAGGGGTCTTTCCAAGTAAACTAAAGATCGCTAAAATTATACCAATTTTTAAAACTGGAAATCAAAGTTTCTTTACAAACTATAGACCTATATCAGTCCTGACAAACTTTTCAAAATTATTTGAAAAAGTTATGCAAATCAGGTTAACATCATTCATTGAGCAATGTGAAATTTTGTATAGATTTCAGTTTGGTTTTCGCAGTAACCATTCTACTATGCATTCACTTGTTTCTCTAATAAATAACGTTGCCACGGCCATTGATCAGAACCAGATAGCTGCTGGAGTGTTCATTGATCTTTCAAAGGCTTTTGATACCTTAGATCATGAAATATTATTTACTAAATTACAACATTATGGTATAAGAGGCTTTGCACTCCAATGGATCAAGAGCTATTTCTGCAATCGTGAACAATTTGTTCAATATAATGAAACCTGTTCCTCCATGGAAAGATTAAAATGTGGAGTTCCGCAAGGTTCTATTTTAGGCCCATTATTCTTTATTTTATATATCAATGATCTACCGAATGCATTAGAACTGTCAAAATCTTATCTTTTTGCTGATGACACTAGTATATATTATTCAAATTCCGATATCAAGCAACTTGAACTTGTTTTGAACAGTGAACTTCGAAAGCTGGATATCTGGATGAAGTCAAATAAATTGTCTGTGAACATCAGTAAAACAAATTATATCATTTTTCGGCCGAGACAAAAGAAAATTAATTTAAATCTAGTTATCCAATATAACAATCAAATGATCACCCAAAAACAATATATAAAATTTTTAGGAGTATATATAGACGAACATTTGTCATGGAAGGAACATATTAATTATATTTGCAATAAAATCGCCAAGTCTGTTGGAATTATTTACCGATCACGATATCTACTGTCATCCGCAACAAGATTATCCTTGTACTACACACTTATTTATCCCTATCTTACTTATTGTAATATTGTATGGTCTTCCACTTATGTAACCAACCTCAATAGAATTCTCCTTTTACAAAAACGAGCTGTACGTATTCTTACAAATTCCGAATACCGTGCACACTCTGATCCACTTTTAAACAACTCAAAATATTGGATATATTTAAGTTAAATACATTTCACATTGGCAAGTTTATGTTTTTATATCAACATTGCATGTTGCCAACCTGCTTTGATAATCTGTTTACAACAAACAATCAAATACATGGTTATAACACCAGATTTGCCGGTAACTATAGATCTCATGCTTGTCGAACTAATATCAAGCAGTTCACAATCTTATACTCAGGACCAAATATTTGGAATTCTTTACCTACAAATATAACTGTGATAAACACAATCTCGTCTTTCAAGATGCAACTTCGTAATTTTCTGCTTAACGAATAAGGAACAGCTAACTCTGATATGCTATGACCATGTTTATCGAATATTCAGTAACAATATAAAAAATTATTGGAAAATCTATTTTATATTTTCGTAAATTTTCTCTCTTAACTTTATTATGTTTCAATTTCATTATATGTGTCTGTAACTTAATTCAATTTCATATTATATATGTCTGTAACCCTAAATTATACTGATTAATTAAATATTTAACTTTGAATTTTTGAGATGAGGTGGCCTCTTTACACAAGCTCTAAGCTTCTTGAGGTCTCCTCGCCGACTTTATTTTATTAATATCTTGTAAATAGCTAATCTTTCTTTTTTTTGGCAAATAAACCAATAACAATAACAAAGTATTGGGGGAGTCCATGATGGAAAACTTGACACGCGTATTCGAGCAATGATCTAATTGATGCCACATAGAAACACTTTAAATAATTATTCGCAAGACCGGATTTCTTAAGTTGCTTTAATAAGTATAGTGACAGCTGTGCAAACTCCGGTTTTTCACCTCCGGCTCCGGCTCCGGCAGAAAATTTCCAGCTCCGGCAAATTCGAAATTTAATGGAAATTTCCAATTTCAAAGTGGAAGCACTATCTTTGTTTTTGATTTTAACACTTATGACTTGTCGTCATAGCTGTCGTCTGCATGGCGCGAGAGCGCGTTCTAATTTATGATTGACAGCCTGAGAATTTTATCAGACGCTACGATGCTACGTTTGCAATTGTCAATAATTTTAATTATAAAAAGTTTTAACCACATTGACTTTGCGTTTGTGAGTTTAAGCGACTGCTTTTTGTCTTGTGCAACCAATACCGTGCTTCATGCGACATAGAATACTATATTCATAGAAGACTAAGGCCAACGTTGTACTGGAACCGGGTATAAACCCAAATTGATTCGGATCCATGCATGCCATTAGTGATGGTTTAAGATCGTGTGTAATAACAGCCTCCTCCGCAATTTTACAAAGTGTTGATGTAAGTGATATAGGTCGAAGATCTTTATTGATATCAAGCACTTGCTTACATTTTGGAATCGGGCATACATTTGCCAACTTCCAAACGCTGGGCAGCTGGCCTTCTTTAAATGACCCGTTTAGAATAACTGTTATCGGTGCTGCCAAGATGTCAGCGAACTTTCGAAGAGCCCAGTTGGGTAAGTTGTCCGGACCACTAGATTTATCTGGTTTAATGCGATTTAGATATGCCACTACTTCATCCACTGCCAAAATGATCGGATTGTCATTGGTAAGCCCAAGAGAGGCATTATCGTCCAAAGGGAGGTAGTTTCTTCCAAAAAGCTGTTGTTTATCTTGTTACCAAGTGAGGCAGGGCCCTGTGCATCCTGTTCTAAACTCGAGAATATATCATTTGCTCTTCCTGATGGGATACCACACAGATTTTTCACTTCTCTCCACCAATCTTTGGGTTTGGTTTGTTTTAACTCATGTACTTTGGCTTCATAGTATAATTTACGACAGTTCTTCCTTGTCCTATTTACTTTGTTCCATAACCATTTGTATAATGTCTCGTTATTTTGAGCAAAAGCTTTTTGTCGTCTCTGAATAAGATGTTTCAAATTATTATTCATCCATGGTCGGTCATTGCAATGGATCTTTACCGCTTTCAATGGCGCCAAAGTATTTAAACCGTAATTTACTATTTGAGTAAACTTCGTTAAATTTTGTTCACATGAAATATCGGGGGTAATGACGTGGTTCCATGGTATACTTCGGAAAAAACCTACCCAGTCTTCGTACGCTACTGGCCTTTTGTCACGGACATACATCGTTTGGTTACACTGTTTTTCCTTTGTCCGAACTTTAGGTAAGGCAAAAACAGTTACATGGTCTGACAAACCAAGCGGTGGACCACTGAAAGGTTTCTCGTAAAAACCAGCAAGATTTGTTAGAATTAGGTCCAATTTACTTGACCCTCTTGTTTTGAAGTCTACAATTTGTTTAAGCTGGAATTGGCGAGTTAGAGATTGTACAGGTAATTTATTAAAGTCTCCTGCCAGGATCAAACCACAATTTGGATATCTAGTTTCCAGTAGTTCTAGAGATGAATGCAGGTATTCCAACATGACAGATCTATTTGCGCTAGGAGGATGGTATAATACTGCTACTATAAGATTAGAAAAACCTCTCGGCATGCGACGTAAATTAACAATGGCCCAAAGAACTTCACATTCGTTATCATTCGGTATATCAAGGATATTAATTGCATGAGTGTTTTTGATATAAAGGCAGACACCACCATGTTCTTTTTCTTTCCTATCTCGTCGAAATAACGCATAGCCATTAATTTGAATAACTTCATCTGGAATGTTGTTTTTTAACCATGTTTCTGTTATTAAAACAATATCGGGATTATCATGATTCTTCATCTTAGGGACCAGGGACATAACGTTAGATAACATGATAGGGGTACAAAATAATGATTGGGTCGCTCTACTGTTGTTCTCCGAGCCTGTTCCGTTTCATTTAATAAAACGATTTCCGGCACAAAGTTGCAATTGCTTCGGTTAGTTGATTCTACAGGTTTAGTTATTTTAATTTGTATTAGGTTGTTCAAATTACGTTCACGATTTACGCATAGTTTTCTAACTTTACTGGTCGAGGAAACGATAGTAGGAATAGGCATTTGTTCTAATTGAAAAGGGCTGTTTGTGGTCATGGGATTAATGTAATCAGGAGTTACCAATAAGGTTGGAATGGTGGTTGAACTGGGACTTCCATCAGTTTCGGCTATGCGCGTTATAATGTCCAGTCAACCCTCGTGTAACTCTTGCTCTCGTTTGACTGAAAACCTCATACAGATATACCGATTATAAATAAATAATCAATATTGGATCAATATTGGATCAATATTGGATCAATATTGGATTCAATACCGGTATTTTTTGGTATATCAGTATACCGAACAGCCTACATTTTTATATCTATAGGTTTTTGTTGAAGGATGAGCTGATTGTAGTGCAAACTGAAGATGATCTCGAAAAAATTCTTTCTGATTCACAAGGAAAGGAAAATGTTATACTCACGAATGTCAAAGAAATCGGAATGAAAGGTGCAAGATAAATTTTAAAATAAAAATTGATAAATAACCTCCAATTTAATCGAAGTTAATTTTGGGGAAAAACTGTAACAGGACGAGGGTGGAGGGGCAGGGCGAGAGCGCAGAAAGTGGGCCCACCGAAACATATAGGGGCTCCAGAGCATGCTCGCCCGGAAAATTTTCTTGGCTCTGATTTAATTTATAGTTATCTGAACACCTCCAAGCGTAATACAACTGCACAATGAATAAGATTATACATAGTACGCACTGAGATGCGAGAAGCCCTTTTCCATGGAGAGAAAAGCCACTAAAGTAAAAAGCCGCGTTCTAAATTTAACCTTTATTAAACCTTATCCTGAACCTATTCACGGAATTTAATCCTAGTTTATACCCCTAAATTTAACCGAAATCCCTCAAAAATCATCTGGTATCATCACCTGGAGAAATTTAACTACTAATAACAGAATGTTGTCGCCCTGCAGTAGTTCTAACTAATGTTATCGTTGCTTTTAGATCATCGCAATCTTTTGGAAGTGGCTTTTGCTTTTGGAGACTCGTTCAAGTTTTATTTAACAACGAAATTACCTAGGTATGTCTTGTGACTACTTGGACGATGACGTCATTATACTACTATTTGCAAAGTAATAATACTATTTGCAAAGTAATAATACTATTTGCAAAGTAATAATACTATTTGCAAAGTAATAATACTATTTGCAAAGTAATAATACTATTTATACGGGATAGATCATCAGTTCTAAACTGTTCTCCTTAGGGGCCTAGTAAACGTCATCCCACATTGGTCATTTAGTGTTACTACAGTATATGTACAAAATCCTCATGGTCGGATTTGTAATATATTCGCAGCGGTCTAGGTCCAAACAATGCCCTGGGAGAAAGGGAATTAAGAGTGGGGCAGCGAGATTTTGTCCCAAGGCATAGAGTAGGAGAACGACTAGGAGCTTGAGTGTGTTGCAGCTGAGGGGAGGTGGATGGGCAAACTCTAAAAAGCGAAAGCGATTTCTCGTCCAGTCGAAACGATAAAGTGGCCAATAACTCACCTGGCGTGCTGAATTTAAGCGTTAGCTTAGTCCCCAGGGTCTTTACTAATCCTTAGACAAACCATAAACTAATTTAAATATTTTCAATTCCCTTTCTTCCGGGATTGTTTGGAACCATCCCTCTGTGAATAGTAACATTACCTCTCACATGTGACTCAGCCGAAATTGTAATCAGGCAATTGCGTAATGCAGGAATCGAATCCAGATAATAACCAGAGTTGAAAGGCACATCCACCAACGGTCCATTGCACTTATAATGAGTCTACTATGGATGGATGGTATTCATATAGGTTCTTGAAACCTTTTTGAAAAGCCTTGTAAAACACTTGGTATTCTGTCATTTTTTTCATTTGTCTTTTTTCTATTGTTAACCAACAGGGATATGCATGGAGCCAACAGCAAACTGAAGGCGTTCTTATGTAAAGAAAAAGATTGTGTAGTTCGCCATTATGATGATGAATTCCGAGTTGTATCCCTGGCTACGTTCATTCAATCTCTGACATTACCACAAGCAGTAAGTCTCTCTCACTGTATTACATTTTTTCACTCACGAGCGATGATCCGGCAGCGAATCGTACTCTAATTATGAAAATGACGCTCGAAACATCTGTAGAATCCTACAAAATTATGGGATTATGATTAAATGCTAAGTTAATTACTATCCTAATGTTACCCAATCAGTAACAGTAACTTTAGCCAATCAGTTGTGTTTATCATTTATTGAGTATGGGTAAATGTAATTGAAGTGTCCTCCACTTTCCAAATCCTTGATTAGGGACTTATTTGTTTCAGGCACGTTGGTTGGGGGGGGGGGGGCTTATTGGAGGTGGGACTAAATTAGGAGGTGGAGCTTTAGATTTAGCTGAAATGCAGTAAGTGAAAGAAATGCGCGTTGCTTTGTTGTGGAGAGGGAGAGGCATAATAGAGAGGGGGGCTTAATAAATGTATTTAAAGGGCGGGGGTGGATGCGCTGGGTAAGAACTTAATACCAAATGCGTACTTTATCCATAAAGATTTATAATTTTGCAAAATTTGTAAAATGTAGTGATTATGGTCCTACAACAATGGATAACGTATACAAAATATTTGTCACGCTAATTTAATACGATCTGTGCTTTCTCCAAATTTTGTGATTTAAAAAAATATATATTCAAGTTCTCTCCACCACCCCTTTAGCAAACCCTAAGCTTACTTACCCGGAATTTATCGATACGTCACCAGGATCTAGTGAAATGTGGATTCACAGGTGTTTCCTAATAGAGTAGACTCATACGTATAATATACGGCGGTTGACTGTTGTGTAGAACTACCTGAAAAATACAATAAGAACTTCGACGTTTCGAGCTAAGGCCCTTCGTCTGGAAGTTAGTAGAATGGGTCGGGGGAAAACATGTGCTTTTATAGTGAATACAATGGATTTAATCAAAACAAACTATATTAGCATATAAGCATATTATAAACAAAATATATTAGCATATAAAGAGAAGCGAACAAAGCAAGAAAGACAGAAATTAAGGAACTATATAAGAGAGGAGGTGAAATGTAGAGTATCTGCTGATGGCAGGCATAAACAGATAGGAGTTAAATGTAAGAGAAGCGCTCATTAATGCCGAGAGGATGAATGGTGCCAAGTTGGGAAATAAGACGCATTTGTTGGCGTTTGCGGTTATCATTACTTACCAGAAATGGGACACAGAGCTCGAATTTTCATATCTGAAACACTGTGATTGCCAGTGTTGAAGTGTCTGGCAACAGGTTGTTTAGCATCATTGTTTGCGACAGCACGACGATGCTCACCAAACCTTATCCTTAAGAATCTACCAGTTTCGCCAATATAGAGCATGCCACATTTACTGCATGAAATACAGTAGATGAGATGAGAGGAGGTGCACGTGAAATGGTGCTTAATAGTGTACTTAGATTTTGGTGCCGAAATTGTAGTGGAAGAATCTATATTCTTACAAGTTTTACACAGCTTCACACCACAAGGAAACGTGCCATTAGGTGACGACGAGTCCTGTGGTCGAGAGCTGTGGACTAGGGTTTCACGGATATTTTTACTATGTCGAAACGAGACTAAGGGATTATCGGTGAAAATGGAAGATGTTTCAGGGTCGTTTTTCAAGATATGAAAATTCTTCCTAATGACATCCCTAACTTTGAAATTGAAGGGATGCATGGTAACTGAGAACTAGGGGTATTTTGTCGTTGGGAACATTAGACACAGGGTCTCTAAGGGTTTCGGATCGAGGAATATTGGAGGCCTTCGAAAAGGCAGTGTCTATTAGAGGGGTTGGATAACCGCGTTGGACAAAAAAGTTTCTCATTTCCTGACTTGGTATGGAAGTCCTCATCTTCACTGACTGCAAATGCGGCGAAGGCGAATAGACCTTTTAGTGTGGTTGGGGTGGGAAGAGGTAAAGAGAAGATAGCTATAGGAGTCACTCGGCCTGTAGAACACAGAAGTAACAAGTCTATTGCCATTGATAGATACAAGTATATCTAAGAACGATACACTGGTCTCACTGATCTTCCACGTAAACTGGAGTGCTGGGTGGAAGTTATTAACAAAGTTAATAAACTTCTCCAACTCTCCTCGGGCAGGAAGTTTTACACAACAGTCAACCGCCGTATATTTGCTACACTCTACCCACACAGGCACCGTACGTTCGAGATATTTTCATACGTATAATAATCTTTTATAATTGTCTTAGATTATCCTTGGTGAAGATGAGAAAACTCCGTACACAAATAAAGACATGGTATCCATCCCGGTGAATCGCGTGTATATGTTTGTGAAGGATATGAAGGACCCCGAGGGATATCGAGCTGAACTCGAGGAAGTGGCAAGAAAAGTGAGATCTGCAGTTGGCTTTATTGTCGTTCAAGTGTAAGTTAAAACTGCATTCACAAGGAATATGCTTTTAAAGTATTGGGTGTTCCTTGATAAATGAATGAATTTAAGATGAATATTAGGTTCATATTTATTACAATGAAAATCAACATGAAAGTTTTAATTTTATTGGTAACTATTAAGGTTGAAGTTCAAGTTCAGGGAAATTCTTTTGACCCCCCCCCCCCCCAAATATAGATGTTTCATGACGTCCCTGAAAGCATCATAGCAACACAGAAGAAAAGAAAAGGCTTTGTTCATGTAAAAAGATTTGTTCGCTAGCTTAAAACTACATTTAAGGCTATTACAGTTTACAGCGAAGATCCTGTCTCTTTCAGTTTTGCCAGGCTCGGATTTACCAATTTTGGAACTATGTGATGAAGTGTGACGATAATTTCTAGCCCTCCCCGGAAATGTTTGAATATTTGATATCAAGCGTTTTTCAAGACGGTCTTCAAGAGTTGGATTGTAGTGTGTAATTATTTTCGTCCCAAAAGTGTAGGTCGTCCAAGAATTGGGTCTACAGGCTGAAATTGAAAAAGACATATTGAAATTTGAATATTATGTTCTCCTACCGTGAATGTCCGAGTTAATAACGAAAACATCCAATCAAAATTGCATGATCTTCTCTGTCGTTATTGATGTAGTTATTTTATTTTCCAGTGAGAAACATCTAGGGTTAATAAAGTACTTTGGTTTGGCAGAGGACACCCTGTTTCCCACGCTTGGTTTTATACCTGGGCATAAATCAGGAGACGATGAAATGGTAAGCGTAACACTATTACCCTCGCCTGGGTTTGTTTGTGTGTGCACGTGTGCGTGTTAGCTAGCACGATGACTACAAAAGTATGAAACATTTTAATACGAACAAAATGTGAAGCTAACGCCCATATGCCAAGGACAAATCGTTTAAATTTGGGTTCAATTTGGATGAAAATTGGTTGAGAAATTTACAAATTAAAGTTTGTCTTGCTTCCCCGAGCTAAAAAGAACTGAATGCGTAATTAGTGCATGAATAATTTATGCATGATTACATCTGGCGGATGTATACAATTCTGAGCGCCATTTTCTTACTTAAAATAGTTTTTGTTCCTACTCAGAGTTTCACGCATTACTGCGATCTTCAGGCAACTTTGCTTCTCGTAGAAATCCGTTGATTTGCCACTGACGTGTTGGACACGACAGATTTGAGTGCTGCTTTTCCGCGCGCAGACCACATTTCCCGCTATATGCTATATATATATATATATACATCAGGAATGCATTTCACGTCAATATATATACTTATAGAAGAAAATCTTGAAACTACCCATGTCCGATCCATACTATGATAATTTATTATTTTGAAGGGTGCAATATATTCTCTAAAGCTAGAAATCTTTTTTCTCGCATTTAATTAGTTCTAAATTTTCTGCTGGTTAAAAATATTAACGCTCAAAACCATTTTCTGCATATATTCACTAGGAGTTTGACTATGTTGACATTTTTACGTCACACGAGAGATCTTTGAAATCAGAAAACCTTGTGGATTTTGTTTATGATCTGATCACTCATCCTGCTGAAGTTTATGGTACCTCAGGTAGGTGCTGTAGTTCCTCGACAATCTTCAACTGGTTAGAACGAGAAAGAATGTCCTAAAAACTTTAAAGTAAACTAACTATCTATTGGTATAGGTAATAGTATGGTTTCGAGTGCAATTTGGAAAAAACATGCACGAGTGAG
The DNA here is from genome assembly GCA_016169945.1 of Trachythela sp. YZ-2020. Classification (NCBI taxonomy): domain Eukaryota; kingdom Metazoa; phylum Cnidaria; class Anthozoa; order Malacalcyonacea; family Clavulariidae; genus Trachythela; species Trachythela sp. YZ-2020. Next base: position 8,910,614 of record JADLSH010000387.1, read on the forward strand.
TTTTTCAAAGACGATCAAAATTGCACGAGTCCGAAGGACGAGTGCAATTTGACGTCTTTGAAAACTCACGAGTGTTTGTTTTTCCAAATTTCACGAGAAACCATACTATTACTTATTAATAATATACATGAAAAAATTACACGCTTTGATAACACTTGTGCACTCACCAGTCTATGTGCTCCTTCCAGGCTCTGATCTTGTTTTGTTAATTTGCACTGCTGTAATTGCACAGTGTGCAATTTCAAAAATAATTGCACTGCTCTTAGCCAATCAGAATTGAGTAATTTTTTCATCTAAATTATTATATACTTAATAGCACTATAAATCATTTCTGTCTAAACTGTTCTTCAAAGAGATCCAGTAAGAGCCATTTCTTATTGACCCAGGAGGACACCGGAGTACCCAGACTATCAGGCAGTACTAAACATTGTACCACGAGGAAATTACAGTAATTGCCTAGCTTGAATGGGGCAATCGAGTCATCTAAAATATTCTGGTTGTACGATTTACTCTGAGGGACCAACTGCACTAGGATGTTTTCGCCATCCCGCGGGGGTACTCTAACCCATAACCACATTAAATCGCTATTCATGAATCAATAGGCTAGATCTGCTTAGAAAATAGCATTTTTAGCTCTGCTTATATTTTGTTTTCTACCTGTGTAGCTGAAAGCAGGTCTCTAACTGTGAACTCTCCAGTGGAATATTTGACATTGCTTAATGACTTGGAAACAGATTACTTGCTGGTAGCTTTTTGTAAACCATGTAAGTGTTTATCTTTAATACGCTTATCTTTTTAAAAAGCAGTAGACCCGTTGTTACCAACGCGATGAAAAGGGGCTATTCGACAATTGTCATCACTTGTCATCAGCCTACCTACCCCCCCCTATATTAATTACGTAGCTGTCGTGTATATCCCTCTTCCCATCTAGAAGCAAAAAGATTAGGTAGGATTCATTATAGATTGTGTAGTTTGATTTCACATGCATGCACTGCCCCGGAATGCTGGTTACAGTAGTTGACTTGAGTCAGTCAGCCCATCTATCGTAGAGGCGTTTAAAAGAAGTAAGGTTAATGTGTTCTCATTGTAGCGGTCGAATTGTGTGCAGATGTGAGTTACGATTATCAACGACTGAGCAGAACTTATGATCGACATTTTCACCGAAGTGGTACAAGGGAAAGAAATATCGAATTTTCAATTATTTTTAATGAACAAGGCATGGATCCTCAATTTGTAAGTATTTTGTGCATGTTTACTGAAATCTTTCCTTTTCCTGCTCATTCTCATTCTAAACACGACCAGTTCTGAACTGTTCTTCTTTGAGGTCTAGTAAAGGTCATCTCTTATTGGTTCAGTGCACCTAATTACCTTGCAAATAAATTTGTGAAAAGATCCGACATTCATAATCGCCAGACTAGAAATAACCACCGCTTAGACATCCCAAGCTATAGAACTAGTACGGGGCAAAGAACATTTTACTATCGCGCAGTAAAAATATGGAATGAAATTGATGACGAACTGAAAAAGATTCCCAAACTCAAAAACTTAAAGAATATCTCTTAAATTCTTAGCATATATTTAACATTTTAATGAATTTAATACATAAGAACATATTACGAAGGTTTTAATAGACAGATTTGTTTTAGGTAACTAAGTATTAAAGCATGGATTTTAGATTGTATATTTTGTAATTGTAATTGTATGTTGAAAACCTCCCAGGAGAACATGCAAATTTAATAATAATAATAATACTACATGCAGGAGGAAACCGGTGAAATTATAGAATACCCGTCCATTTGAAACCTCACTCAGGTCTAATAAACATGCACTCGTAAACGTGAACAATATCCTCAAAATATGTCTTGATTTATAACTGCCTCGTTCTTCAAAGCCACTTGTTAAATATGATTAAAAATAACACATTCTTGCAATTTCATCTTTACACTTGTATTTAAGTTTAAACTGTTTTGAAATTATTCCCATGTTTCTTTGTGTGTTTAAACGAACTATGAAAGGTGGCAGGGAATTCTATAACCCAAGTATCCGGAGAAAACCTGTGGTGTTCCGTATAGAGTCAAACTGGAAACGGACATGTGCATGATTTAGGCGAAATTATAATCGGAGAACTGTATCCTACAGTGTTTTCAATAAAAGGCGGTTACCGCCGCCTATTAGGCCTTTCACAACCGCCTATGTCTTTGTTTATTTGCAAAATCTATACTTGTCTTTCATCTGGAAATTTTGAGCACAGACGCCTATTCTTGAAATTCAGCCTGCTATTACAATAATTATTGAAAACACTGATCCTGTCGCAGAGGCGAAAGGCATTTGCACAAATCACTCTGCCTACAACATCCCGGACCAACTGTTCTCATAGCAGTGCATGTACAGTAGAACCTGCAAGTGTTGCCAATGTTTCGTTTGACAGGAAGAAAGAGCGTATAAACGACTATCAGTCGCTATAATTCATATGTTTTCCATTTTAGAAAATAAAAACGTACCCGACCATACGTTTACACAAGAAAGGCGAGCCTATAACTGAGTTTACATTATTCACTGGATCTTTCAATTATTACGACATGATTGACTTCGTGGAGAAACAAATAGAGTAAGGGAAATTTTGAAGTATACTTGTCGCAATATCTATCTGGAAAACCTGAAGGGGGAATCCACTAATCTCAAACTAGGAATGGATAGTGATATGCAGGGGATAAATTAAGTCAATGGCGGCCATATAGGAGTGACCAACACCGATCTACCGAGGTGTTGTTGGCGCGTTAGAAGAGGCTCTTACACTTTCTGGTTATTGGTGGGAAAAGGAAAATATTGCTTAAATGGGAAATGGTCATCAGGATAGGAAGTGGTATCTATTCCTTCTTTAAATTTTCAGTAAATAAACTTCCAAAAGTTGCATGGTCATTGTCCGTTCTGGGCCCAGTGCTTGCTTAGGAAAAAATAAGCAACTTATCAATATTGGGATGCAAACAAAACAAAAAGGATGAGAACAAGTTTATGTAATAAACATCTACAGTATGGGGAAATTAAAGTATTAATGCCCTCATCTGGTTTTGCAGATAGGTTTCCGTATAAAACAACGATGTCATGAACCAAACCCAAATTTTAAACTTAGGTTATAAATAGTAAGCCTTCCTCAGTGTATTTACCCAAAATCCACCCAACTATTTGAAGGCTTTAATTAACACTTTGTTTGGTTTTAACATTCTACAGATACTTCCTAGAAAATTATAACTGATAAACATAGACGGCGGAAGATTGGTTTGGCTGCGGGGGCTAGACAAACTCTAGGAAGGCAAGGGGGGGTGGCATGCTTCCCCGGAAAATTTTGAAATCTGGGGTTTCTGGGATGGCATTTCCTGCGTTCTATTTCCTGCGAAACCAGGTCATTTTGTTCATTTTGCATTTCAGGCAGCGAAAAATCTATAGCCCCCCCCTGGTTCCGCCTATGCTGATAAATTACCATAATAGCGATAATGAGATCTTTTCTTGCTATATAATATAAACAAATCCCCCTTCAAAAGTGAAAAAAGACTCGGGTTAGAATCGTCCATATTCACATTTTCATAAGCGTAGAGACTACTCAGCCCCCCCCCCTCCCAGAGCGTTTGGACATTGAACTTCAGGAATGAAGATGATGAGTCTGTAGTTCAACCATACTTCAATATTTTAGAAAACATAGATTGGTCATTAACCCCCTCCCTCCCAGCATACGGTTTGTACGCTTGTGAAAATGTTGATAATTATGGATGACGCCTTACCTAGAAGGCAATTTAAACGTGTTGCATTTTTTCTCCCTCAGAGAACATGATGTACACATCCTGCCTTCCAGTGGTTTGGATTATGTAGAGATCCAGACCTTACATACTGGAAGTGAGACGAGTGTTGATGGAGGTGATGTAGACACTACTGAAGAAACTGATGAAAGTGAAGATTATGAGGACGACGACAGGCCACGTAAGTTTGAGGTTTAAGGTAGTTTTTCATTACGTTCGCTTCGCCCGCGCGGGACGACCGACCTACTCGAGTCACTGATGTAATCCGTAGCACGAACACGCCAAGAAAGTTAAGTGTAGTTGACTTTGATAGTGTGTCCGCGAGCACTAAATCAGATAGAACATTTTCACGTTAGACAACTACAGCGCATTGAAATAAGTGACGGTTATTGACTCGGCAATATTGCGCTTAATTCATGGTACGGAGTACAGGGCAGTGGCGGACACTTCGCGAAATATTGGGGATGCGATTAACTTAGGTTGCCAACTTATAACCACCCTTTGTTGCTGCAAATCTCAGTTCTTAAAACCTTTTTGGCTTAAATTTCATGCAAATTTGGCCTATCAAGGCTTTCGTGGTTCTAAAATCATTGATACAGCTTTGTTACACAGTTAATTAGCTTTGACAAATCAGCTTTGCGACCCCCCCCCCTCAGTAGAGAACTTAAATGAATAATTGAAATGAAAATAAATGAATAATTAAAGTCCCACAAGAGTTTTAGACGTAGTCCTCGCTCTGTTTACAACGGCATATGGCACCCAGATTTTCACGCCTTGTATACACCGCACTTTCATTCGAAGTGCTACTTCAAATTGGTTCAGTATAACTCTTCCCAACCATAAAGCCCATGTCTTCAACTTCTTAAACTGTATTAAATTCATACGATTGATAATACACGACAAGTTTAATTTCTTTCCTATCGTTTATTTGAAGGAGTTTGTTTTGGCCGTCCTACATGCTTAAGTTCTCTAGTGTCTGCCACTGGTACAGGGGCCGGTTGTATAGACAGCTAGTTAACGTTAACTATAGTTAGTGCGAAAGTTATACTACTATTTAACCAGAAAACGGGTATAGTTAAAAAGTAGTTCAGCGTTCTATACAACCGGCCCCAGAAACGTATCAACGGATAGGAAGCTGAAAAGTGATTGTAATGCGGTTCAAAAATGCATGAAGATCTCATCAACAACATTTTAGTTGCTTTCAACATCGTTTGACATTTCCATTATGCGTACTGAATTACGCCGGTTTTCCACTAGGCGATATTTCTCCCGCGAAGCTAATCGGAGAATAGAATCTGCATTAAGCAATTTGATTGGTTAGCGAAACAATTCGCGACGAAAAAGTACGATCGCGGTTTATTCTTTCATGCCAAGATATCAATCACATTACTTTTCGATTTGCATCGCGCGAAAAAAATAACCTAGTGGAACACGGCTGTATTTCCAAACTGATTTAACCGATGTTGCTTCAGTGTGAAGAATTAACCGGAAGACTGGCTATTGATCCGAACGACGTCACGATATACTAATAGCGACTTTAAGATATGCTAATAGCGACTTTAAGATATGCTAAATCTACGACGCGGACGTGACGAAAAACAGTCGCTATTCTCACAGTTTCAGTTACACGGGTAAAAACTGTTGACTCCGGTTGTAAACAAAGTCAGAGACGCGAGAAAATTAGCGACTGTTTTATCGTCACGTCCGCGTCGTAGATTAAGCATATCTTAAAGTCCCTAATGTGAATTAAATTACATTAAATCAAATTATATTAAACTTTCTTTAGATAACTTATATATTGTGTTGCAAGTCAAAAAAACTAAATTCTTTAACACGTTTTCTTTTCCTACTGCAGCTGAAGAGACAGAGGATGATGAAGTAGCTGCTGCGGGATATGAAATATATTACACCAGAGCTGTGGATGACTCACATATACCTAAACTAAATGATACCAGTTTTAACACCACTCTACGATTATATGATATTTCTGTTGTCTTCTTCTTTCTGCCATGTAAGTTCTTATTTTCAGATGAGATAGATGTATATCATACATAATTATATATTTAACAATTATTGAATGAGGTTGAGCATGATATGAAGAATTATCAAGCCGAAGATTTGTGTTATCAACCGAAGCTTGATAATTCATCATATCATGCGAAAACTGAATTCAATAATTGTTTTATTATTTATTTAAAAAAAATCACAGCGGCCTGTTGTTAAATTACGTTGCTAAATACACCAGTGCACGTGACCAGAGCACTTGACCAGAGCTGTACACACGTTAAATGTCACATCTTGTTAACAAGATGTGTTCGCAACAGACTTGTAGCAAGCTTGTCAACAAGTTGTAACAATGTTGTCATTTTATCAAGTTGCTATAAGGTTGTCACTTACAACCTGACTGTTAACAAGTAACACATTTGCAGGACGATAACAAGTTGTTGGAACAACTTGTAACAAGTCTGTTGAGTCAACAACCTTGTAGCAGGTTGTAAACAAGCCGATGACAGCTTGTCAACAAGCTGGGAACAAGCAATGTGAACACATCTTGATAACAGCATTACTGCAGGTTTGTCACAACTTGTGCGTTTTCACTAAAGGATGCCAGTTTTAACAGCACAGCACGACTATATGATCTATGTTGTCTTCTTTCTTCCATGTAACATTTTATTTTTGAGAAGTGACATGTAATTTCTAAAACCGTCCTACTTATGTGGTTACTACTTACTTCATGCATGCCTGTGATATCACTATAAGGTACGCCTGTATTCATGTATCAAGTATTTCGTATATTTTTCCATAGGGGATGCCAGAAGTCAAGCGTTTTCTCCATCGTATGCTGATGCTGCGAAAAAAATAGGTACTATGTGTATTTTAATTGGTAGAGTTGATTGAGGAATAGAGTTTTCGACATGTGAATGGGCTCATGTTTGATGAAGGAGGTTGCATTGACTCAATTATAAGCATGGACGAGCATTTCAATGCGCTATATTTCTTAAACACTGACATATTGTCTGCAGTACCTCTATTACATCAATACATTAAATCATCCCGTCATCCATCTTGTCTTGGCAAAGCGGGATAACATAGACAGCCCAACAAGTCGGTTAAAAGCCTTGTCCCATACCGTATGCGCTCGAATTACCGTTAATCCTCTATTAAATCCCCCCTCTAATAAACCCCTCCCACTTTAGAAAAAAAATTAAGTAAGCCATTCCCACTCTCTTTTAAGCCCTCTCCCCCTCTTCGCAACAAAGAAGAATGCACCGGAATCGCAGGGCCGCAGGTTCAATTCCTGCCATGGGGCCTAAGTTGCATTTTTCACAACTGCTCCTGGCTAGGTCTAAAAAAATGTATATAAATTTCCCTTCGAGTATTCCATCTACTAACACCTGCTACTATATATATATATATATATATATATATATGCATATATATTTATATATGTTCCTGAGAAATTTGTTAATTTTATTTTTCAGACTCTAATTCGTTTTTGATAATCCGTAAGGCAGTTTACTAAAAACTCCAAAGGGGTTAAACATGTTGTCTTCCCTCTCAGTTATATAATATGGTGTATTATATCTTTTCAGTTGAGCCGGATGGTAGTGGTACAAAGATTGGTGTATTGCAGGTGAACTGTTTTGATTGGGAAGATGTGTGTGCCAAAGAAAATGTTAAACTGTATCCAACTGTCAGATTCTACAGGTATATAATTATCTACTATTATATGATGAACTGCTGTATATCAGACGATGTACTGTACTTACGGTTTCAGGGTAATACGAAGCAGGGATGGATCCAGCCATCCAGGTTAATCTGGTAGGTGGGGTGCTTTGCGGGCGCGACCGTCGACGAGGCATGGTCCATCGTCACTGAGCATCCTCTGGCTGGGTCAAGGGGCTGACCTTGTCAGAAAATATTTTGTAAAGGAAGATAGCCTAGATGGTCAAAGAAGCATCCAAAGGCCCAATATTTTCTATTTTTTGTTTGATAGTTTCCAGAAATTGGCACCCCTCCTGCCCTCCCTCCTGCTCCCCCCCCCCCAATAAATCCATCCTTGATGAAAAGTACTCGGGGTGGGGAATAGAGATTCATGCTCATCAGAATGGTTGTAGAAAGGCGGTACTGCGCTCCATGAATGTAATCTATTTAAGCGTACTTGTTTACAGAAAGTCACGAATTGTTTTCTTATTTAGGAAAAAGCAATCTCCAATGGATTATCATGGGGTCTTGGATGAATCGAGCTTAGTGAAAACAGTAAAATTGTAAGTTTACGCGCTCTTGTCCATTTTTTAGATGTACAATATAACAACATTGCAATTTTAGCCCGAGCGTAGCGAGTAGCAATGAGTTCTGAGGAAGGCCAATATTTACGCACATGAATTTCAACCCAATTAAGTATTATAGTAATTTAGAGGGCATTTTTGCAAACCTAACCAAACGAAAGCAAAGACAAACTGGGCGTAACTCGGGCGTAACTCGTTGGCGTTTATTTCATTGACATTGTATACAAGCCATGCAACTGCTCAAGTGGAGAAAGACGTAATTGAATTTGGACAAAGCAAAACATTATTCACCGATATTCACCTCGCCAATTGGCCATTTTGAGTGTTCAAAGGTGTTGGTAAAATTATAGTTTGGCATTATTCCCTAGACATAAGCGTGAACACTTGACGGCACTGCAGTTATTTATTTAGATAAGTAAATCATACATTTATCGTACATTAGACTCCAAGCTCCATTACCACTCAAGCTAACCTCGGATGGGGAAGCAGTTGGATTCCAGGAAGGAAAATATCCGATGACGTCAATACTATATACAGATATTTCAGTTCTTGGGTTATTTTCTGTCGAGAACAGTGATTGTAAGTAATATATCATACACGAGAAGGAGTTTATTATAGTGATTTTAAAACACCGAAAAGTGAGTTGAAAAACAAGGCGCTAGCCAAGTTTTTTAACATACTTTGAGGTGTTTTTAAATCACTATAATAAACGACTTCGAGTGTATGATATAGCTTCTCAAACAAACCAGTATAGACTTCTCAACAAAGTCCACTTTGTGGACTATTCGCATCGAAACACATCCATATTGTCATATGCAAGATAGAACGGCATATGCCATCTGTTGTAGTCTAGCGGTAATGCATTGACAAGGCAACGCAAACGCTTGAGTTCGATTCCCTAATGGGGCATCTTATTTTCACTATTTAATAGTTTCAGGTCTCAGCGATCTAAGGTTTTTTTTCGGATTAGGTTTTAGTTGTCTGTTAGGGAAGGCATTTCACTACCAGACACTCGCCGTTGGCATGTTGAATTATCTGTGTTAACTATATTCCAATCTACATGAAATCTATATTGTGACCATCCACGGAAATTGCCGATTGCCGACAAATACAAGCCGAAACCTATAGTCGCTGTTGCCCCAGCGACTAATTAACATGAAATCCAACATGGCTGACATTAATACGTTCGCCAACTTTCCTTAGTAACTCGAGTTTCAAACGTGCTAAAACAATAACCTAGTATACACCAAAATACTCCTCGTTGTTCAAGGATTCTAGCGAGATATAGCTCGTTATATAACTTTGTGTGCAGCTATTGATATTTTTTTATTTCCTGCAATCTGATAGGCTGCGTGAACGGGCAGCTTTTTACGATATCTTGACCGGTGGTCCAAAGAGTTATTTTTTGTTTATAAAAAAGAGTGAAAATAATTTGGAAAAAAAATCCCCCAAAATTTACTTGGAATAGCTTTGTCAGTTACTCCCTAGACGATTGCAAAGTTTAAATCCAGATTAAATTTTATACCTGTTATATACCTACGCATGTTCTCTACGTCAACGATATTGCAATGGCTGGTTTCCTTTTATACAATTTAACTTGATCACAACATGCGCAATTTTCTTCGAAAAGTCTTTTTTGCGTCAATGCTTGGTGACCCGCGATGATCACAGAAACTTCTATATAGTGTAAACCAGCCGTATCGTACCGTAGCGCTTCCTTTTGTCATCAGGTCTACTCCGAGACCTAACAAAAGGTTTACAGAAAGAAATACGATACTTTCTATACGGCACAGTTGTGGTGGAAAAACACTTGTTCGCTATTCCATTCCAAATGCTGCCTTGGCGCTGCACGCATCGCTAACCATGCTGATAGTAGTTAATGTGCGTCTATTTATAGCGCCTGAGTATGAGGCAGGGCTTGGCCATGGGTCTCATTTAATAAGGGTGATAAAAATGTGTTGAAAACACTACTCGTGCAAGGGAACAAGGCTTCAGGAGGTTAATTTTGAGGTCGTGATCCAATGTCCTTTGTTTTATTTTTCCAGATGTATCCAGCTTTACGTCAGCTGCTCGTGGTATGGAAGGACAGTTTCTATATGGATATGCTACTGGGAAAATTGCTTCAGATGCGTACGTACAAAATCACGTGCATCAATTAAATTATTTGATAAACAATTGTTGTATTAAATTCTTCAACTTTACCAGTTATATTTGTTGAAAAACCCGTTATTAATGGTTATTCAACTTTCAAATTTTGGTCAAAATGACAAAAAAAATTGTCGTTTGGATGCATCTGAGACAACCAGTTTAAATTGGTTGTTTTAACCTAAAAAATTATGGTTAGATTAGCCATGATTGATTAATTGACCAAAACAACCATTTCAATCTGGTTGTCTCAGATGGATCCAAACGACCAATTTTTTGGTCATTTTGACCAAAATTTGAAAGTTGAACTATGTATGATTACAGATTAAGTCGCTGGCGCTATGAAAATAGAAACCCGCTCATGAGTGTTACTACCGACAATGATATCAGATTAAAATACCAAGATGGAAATATGACGTGGCAAAGCCTCTTATGCAATACTATTTATAACATATTTACTTATTTCTTGTGTAGTGCTACCAGACTGGGTGTACGTGTGCCAAGTATCGTTTTGATGAAAAGAAATGATCCATTGCAAAGCAGAGTTGTCTATGAAGGAGAATACTCAGAGGAAGCCATTGTTCAGTTTGTAAAACATTCAAGTCTTCCCGTTTATGTAAGTTCACAAACATTATATACAACTATTTAGTTGAGGTTGCCCTGCAAGTTAATATCCTTCTTCCTGGCTGTTACCCAAACATTTCTTGTCCATTGATTGCTTGAAACGCATGAAACACATGAAATTAACAATTTCAATTGTCGCGCCCTACTTGTTTCCTGAATGCAGGTTTTCTTTCATGTAGCTTCATTCAGTAATGATATAAGAACTTTCCGATAAGTACTGTATTGTCTTGTCATTAAAATTGTTTGTGGTGACATAAATGTTCAATGTGTAGCAACAAAAGTATTTTGTAACAAGTTTGCCCAATAATTACATTAACGGCTCATTCTCAGGACGCGTCGTCCGTCTTAGTGTAAACACAAGACGAACTGTCCAGACGAAGTAGGTAGAAAAGGCCATCTATAATGGTGATGGGAACAAATGATGCCTGAGATGCCTTGTATAAAACTCTTAATATAGTAGTATAAGCCTAAAATAAGCGGTTAACTTAATTCGCAGTAACTATACTGTATAGTTAACTTTAAATACTTTTTATACAACTGTCCCCTGATCGTGTCGTGATAGTTCGTCCAATGCGATATTTTCAGGAGGGTTCTTTAAATCAAGTTATTAAGTTGTTAAGCACTGCATGGTCAAACAGTTGATGAGAGTAGGCAAGCGAGAGTTTGCGTGGGACGTTTCGCGACTCTCATGCCCCGGTCAAACGAGAACAAGAGTTGCGTGAGAGTTGACTGAATATTACCGCGCGTACCGGTGTCACAGCGGATAGTGTCCCCCGTAGAAAATGTCCCCCCCCCCGGACGCTATTTGCTAACGGATAGTGTCTTCCCGGACAATATCTGCTAGCAGTCTCCCCGGACGCTATATGCGACGCGGATAGTGTCCCCCCTCGCGGATTCTGTCCCCCCAAAAAGTACTGAGATAAGTTTTAGTTGTTGCGTTCTTTGGTCGAAATAAAGAAATTTGGACTAATATAAACTGGGTTGACATATATGGGTTAAATTAAGAAACTGGAAGCATTGCTAATTAAAATATCGCTCAACAGGTTTGTTCACGCTAACGGTCGACACTCTCCAAAGTCTTAATGCTAATAGAAATAGCGTTTTCAGAAACGTAGTATCCCGCGGAAATATAGCCGACATGGCGGGCAGCCGCAAGAAGCGGAGGAGAGAGAAGAAGCAAACATTGAACTGTTTTGTAATTGAACTGTTTTGCCACTGTCTCATGCCTGAATTAGTGAGCAACGACATGATTTTGTGTGATTTGTGCGACCACTGCATGGTTTCACTTTGGTGGAGTGAATGTGGAAAATATGGAGTCCGATGAATAGTGGTTGTGTCCCGAATGTACTCCACTATTATATACTTTATAAGGAAATAGTTTCATTATTGATAGTCATCTTCTTGTTCTTCTCTTGTTCCTCATAAACTTGAGCTTTTGTTTTTTACTTTCACGTGGGGGACACTGTCCGCGGGAATCTAATTAAAGGAGACACTATCCGCTAGCGGATACTATCCGGGGGAGGGCGGGGGGGGGACGGGCATTATCCTCGAGGGACACTATCCGCTGTGACACCGGTCAAACGAGCAAAATCTCTCATCAAAATTTGAACCAGCCCAAAGTTTATGAGAGTGAATGGGAGTTGGCGGTCAAATGCGAGCGAGAGTTGCAACTCTCATCAACTCTCATCCTCGTTTGACCGGGACTTAAGATCACTCGGACACTAGCAAAGTTAAAACGCTTATGTGTGTGCCTTTCTTTCAGGGAGAACTGACACCATTGAACTTCCCAACATACTTCAGTAAGGGACAACCATTTTTGATTGCATTCATAAACAAAGACAATGTCGAGATGAACTCCCTCATCACTGATGTTGTAAAGTCTGGCGAAACAGGTGGAGTGAATTTCTGTTGGGTTGACATGTGAGTATGACTGAAGATTATTGTAATGACAGCAACTATAGCACTGAAGAGTACAACTAGTATTAGTGTGTCGACTGTTGCAGAAATAGGTTGCGGGAAAGTCAAGCCCTTGTCAAACGAGGATTAGATTTGATGAGAGTTAGCAAGGGAGAAGCGAGAATTTGCGTGACAGTTTCATCAACTCCCGGTCAAACGAGAACAAGAGTTACATGATAGTTGACTGGGTATAACCGCGCGTACCGGTCAAACGAGGGAAAACTCTCATCCAACCTCATCAAAATTTGAACCAGCTCAAAGTTGATGAGAGGCGATGAGAGGCGATGAGAGGCGATGAGAGGTGGCGGTCAAACGCGAGCGAGAGTTGCAACTGGCATTGACTCTCATCGTCGTTTGACCGGGGCTTTAAGGGAAATAGAATGGATTGCACCATAAATATGAAGATGTTGTCCTTAAATATGATCATTTGTATGGTGATTAGAGGTGTTGATGGTGCAGTGGTTAATGCATGTGGTTAATTCATTCAAGGTTCGATTCTTGTAATAGAGGAGACTTCTTCCAGTTTGACTCTACCACACGCTGCTAGTTTTCTCCGGGTACTTTGGACCACTGGACCAATAAAGGACGGCTGGACCTCTAGGGAAAACTGTTTAGAATTGATAGAGCTGTTTAGAAAAAATAAATTTAGTTCAGTGACTATTTCTAATAGTAGTTATTAATAACACTACTTATAGCATTTTCTTCACTGTTCAGCCGAATAGGTAGCCTGCGCACAGACTGTATTGACTGTATTGGCTGTATTACAGCGAATACAGTCGTGCACACAGGCTGGCGAATAGGAGACTATTGAAAATGTTTGTGTTATTTAGTTCTATGAAAGTGAACCGCGATATTCTGGAAGCATACACACGAGATGACAAAGACAAATCTGAAATCACCACTGCCATTGTCCTGGTCGACCATCAAAAGGTTAGTGAAAGACTCTGTAAGGCCTGTTCACACGATCCGATTTGTCGGATCTGATTCTCCTCCTGACGTATTTGATTTCACACAATACAGCAATAACTACACTTTCGCTAGGTATGAGCCAATAGCCTTACTCTTGTAAGCAAATCCAGTAAATCACATGCGTCAGGGTGTGAACAGGCCTTTAGTCTACATATGACCCGGGTGATATCAGAGTAGGATATTTATAGGCTTTGATTGTGACGTCCCGAGGTGAATGCAAGTAGAGAATCACTTGCATGGCGAATTGTTGTTAAACATGTCCCGCGTGTAATGTGACGTTTATATACAGATTTACAAGATTTATAGACATGAGATATTGGTTTTGTACAAGCCTAAAATAATGTGCTATTAGTATTGTGTTATGTATTGAAATAACTGAATTCAGCATTTTATATTTCAGGGCACAACCTACACTTACAAAGGTGAACTACAGGTGGAGAAATTAGTGTCTTGGATCAAGGCTTGTTTATCTGGAGCAGAAGATTTTACAGGTACATATAAATGTAGCTGCCTAAGTCATAAACGTAGGGGTATCAGCTGTTGTAGTGTACGTTTTTAACTCACTTGTCCAGTACTCCAGTTCATTCCACTGACTTCATTGACTATTACATTTATACTATTACATGAAAATTATCCCTACTGTTTGACTGATAGCAATGCAATTACTTGGGAAATTACATTGGGCTGCCTATTTTAAGTGCAAAAATTAACAAGGAGGAAAGAGCCTGGAAACGAGATAAGAAAATCAACATCATGGCGGATATTAGCAATGTAAACCTCTATTCGAGAAGTTGTTTCAAGGATGCAATTACCTACAAGATATAGAAAATACTTCGACTTTTCGAGCGAAGGGTTTCGTCTGGAAGTTAGGATGTAAACTTTACACTTTTCCAACGACTTACTGTACATTTTCAGTTAGAATTACACTCGAAGCCATGCTAGTATACCAAGCTAAATGGATAAGTAATAGCTGTCTTTTTGTTAAATAGATCTTTTGTAAGCCTTGTCGTGTAGTATTTATGTGAGATTCAATGATTAGTGCGTGCAAAGGATTGTGGTTGAATCGAGGGCCACGGGGTTATCAGTAATTTATACTGTCAAGTGTTACCCTCTATAAAAAGTCTATTCTATTCTATATTCTAATTGTATAGTTCGCCATCTTTTTGAGGATTAACAAAGTTAGTTACTAAAGCTTTGGGCAAACTAGGAAACGTTTTTGGGGAAACATTGTTTTCTAGCCATGTTTCCGAAGGTGGGCGATCCAAGAAAGATTGTTTCCGCAACGAAAAAATCACTGACAAAACAACAGATATTTCTGCATTTGCCGAAACATCTTTTTTTCCTGGGGAGCCAAATTTGTTACCAGAACAATGCTTTCTAGTTTACTCAGGAGTCAGGACTTAATGACAATGATATCTTCACCTAGGTAAATTGGAAACAAATGAGTGGAAGCCTCGACTTGAGGGCTACGACTTCTTGGCGAAGATGAGAGAAGATACTGAAAATGCCGGAGCGGACGATGGAAAAACTTTGGATCCATGGGAAGACACTGAGTCTGAGTCAAGTGAAAATGACGACGATGATGACGAGGGCAAACATTACGATGATTCGTCGACAACTTCCGAGCCCAATCATGATCAGAATACAAGATTCCAGGCCGCGTTTCATGCCAAGAAACAATCAAGACTCGACCAACATCGTCGGATCATGCAGAAACCCGTTCATGAAGCACATAGTGAATTATAAATAGACACACTCAGTAACCTCGTTTATTAAGTATCTCAACCTCCTTTAGGACTTTTAGAACAGCGTTTATTTAATCCAATATTTACTTGCACAAACGTCAATGAAAAAGACCATTTTCAGTATTACGTGAGTGTAGGTGAGTTTCACTTACACGTGTAAAAACGCACAAGTTGTAACAAACCTGCAGCAGACTTGTACCAATGCTGTTTCAACAACTTGTTGTCAGGATGTACGTGTTCGCACTGCTTGTTCCCAGCTTGTTGCCAACGGCTTGTTGACATCTTGCTACAAGGTTGTTGACTCAACAGACTTGTTACAATTTCCAACTTGTGATGGTCCTGCAATTCAACAACTTGTTAATAAGTTGTGAGAGTGACAACCTTGTAGCAACTTGATAAAATAACATTGTTACAACTTTCTGACAAGTTTGTTGCAAGTCTCATGAACACATCTTGTTGACAAGATGTGAGATTTCTACGTGTGCAGCAGGGCAATACAGCACTTGATGCTCAACCCTAAAAGGAAAAACAATTATCAGACAGAACAAATTGTTGACTATATGCTTGGTGACAAATACATATAAATGGAAACATTTAGCTTCATTTTTCGTTTCCACACATTTGCTGTGGACCGTCATGCGCAGCATCATGCAAAACACTTAAGTCTTAATTGAATCTACCTGTGCATGCATACCTTCGACTTAATTATTTAATATGTTTTGAAAGGAAGAAGAGCTCTCCTTGCGATAGCATCCTCTAGTTTCCTTTAAGCTTTGGGTCTTTAGGATCAAACTGCCTGAGAAATTCAACGAGAATTTCGACGTTACGAGCGAAGGCCCTTCGTCTGGAAGTTAATTGAAAACTAACCTAACTACTTGACTACTTTGGCTACAGAGGAAGGGCGTTCGCTCGAAACGTCGAAATTCTTGGAAATTGTCGAATTTTTTAGGTAGTTTGATCCTAAAGACCCGAAGCTTATTGTATATACGCTATCTACACTGGCAAAACACGTTCTAGTTGCCGCTTTTACTGAGTTTGAATTTTCGAACTGTGTTATATTGAAGCACGGTGGTTTGGAAGGTTTTCCTATATGTTTACGTCACGTGGGTCATATTGCATCACTTTGTATGTGCAAGTTAATACTTCAATATGTAGTTGGTGAAAATTGGTGAACGCATTTCATCACGTGCTAACACAATGGTATAGGAGAGAAATCGCCGGTTTAGACGTTGCATGATAATAGTGCAAGTAATATATTTATAGGTAGTTAGATATAATTGAAGTAGCTGTACATTTCCTGTGTAAGTTATAATAGTAATTAGAAACAATATATACTTCTCTGCTTTTTCATTTAACTATCATTCTGTCTGTTATCAATGACACAAAATGAAACAGTTGTTGGGCATTACGTGAATTCTGTACACTTTGCAGCCGTTTTCGAAAAATGCGGTTTAAAATGTTTAAAACGTCCAAGCAACAAACCACAACATTTTGATGAACAATGGGCACACTTTGGAGTGGTTTCCTGCTTGCAAAAAAATGCCGTCTATTAAAACTAGTAAGCATAAGTGTTGTAAGTAGGGTTTTAACACTTTAAGTATTTAATTGTGACCATTGTTCTGTATAGTGTGTTATATCTGAAATTTACTTCGAAACAATGCTTCCGCTACGGTAGACATTCCCCTCTCCTGCGTGGCGAAATCGCCTGCAAGACCGAAAAACCTTGCAAGACGAAGGCTCAGTAGTGCTTACGTCACGCCACCGTCAAACAATGAATATTTAACCTACATGTATCCCACATTGCATTGCGTGATCCGAAAGTTTATATGGTTAATTGTCTGACATAAGCACTTCTAGGATCATTACGTCATCGGAGTAGATCGGACAAGAGAGGCCTTGTCACAGAAGCCTTGCCATTTGGTGTATGTTCGCTGTACGGAACAAAACAAGAAATAATGGCTGCTGAATGCTGATTTCGGACAGTGCTCTGTGCTTTCGGAGAGCAATTAGTATAGGAAATAGCACGGTTCGAGAAGTATTAATGAAAAATTGCACGCGTGTTTGGCGAAATATTCGTAATACTTACTTCGAGAACAAGGGTAACATGGAAAACACGGAGTCGGAGTTCCGGAGCCGGAGTGGCGGAGTCGGAGTGCCGGAGTCCAAATTCCGGAGTCTGACGTCATAATATTGGAAAACACGGAGTCTGACAAAAATATGGAAAAGACGGAGTATAAAAAATTTGGAAAACACGGAGTCTGCCAAAAAATAGTGGAAACACGGATTCTGAGGTAATGTCAACGTGAATTATGGAAATTAATGAATTAACGAATGTGTTTTTCAAAGTTCAAACATGGCGGCCACTTCACGCAGCACGTTTATTATTAACCAGGGCCAAATTAACTAGTTTACAGGTCCGTGGCATATTATCAGCGCGGGGACATTGACCCCCTGCATTCAGAATTCACTGAATTCAGGAAGATTAAAAAAATTAATATAAAAATACCTTTTTGGCAGAAATGGCATGCCAATGAATGAATGCCACTTGGCCTCGATTTTTGGTGCCTTGGGCTCTTTGGGACTCTTTGATGTTTGGTCCCCGCGCCGAAGTAGGGAACAATATCTGTAATCTTTTTTAGCCAGTTACAAAGGAGAAACTACTTCGATTTGCAAAAAAACTGTTTTTTTTTTCAAAAAAATAATACAAAAATAGAGTTTACGTACGGACCGCGCAGTAAATAAGTTGTGGGGGACTGAAACTGACGTACGGACCGCGCAGTGATAGCGTGAAAGGGGACTGAAACTGACGTACGGACCGCGTGAAGGACTGGGATTTAGGCTTCACTTTTTTCCGCCTGAATGATTGAATGTTATCGTTCCAGATATTAGAAATTTATGGAGTTCACTGACATTACCTCAGAATCCGTGTTTCCACTATTTTTTGGCAGACTCCGTGTTTTCCAAATTTTTATACTCCGTCTTTTCCATATTTTTGGCAGACTCCGTGTTTTCCAATATTATGACGTCAGACTCCGGAATTTGGACTCCGGCACTCCGACTCCGGCTCCGGAACTCCGACTCCGTGTTTTCCATGTTACCGAGAACAAGTGCTATTTCCTTTTAATATTATTATTAACAATTTTAAATTGCTCAATTTTTAAATTTGCTCAATTTTCAAATTGACGTTGCTCAATTTTTACTAGGGGTATTTGGGAGAAAATACCATATGTGGTATTTTCTCCCAAATACCCATAGTAAAAAGAATTAAGAGAAAATTTTGATGTTCTTAGCCAATCAGAAACGAGGAAAATTGTTAATAATGATAGTAATGGAGAAATACAAGATCATTTAAAAATTTAAGCGGAAGGACGGGTGTTTTCAGGTAAGAGTTTCTACTCAATAACTTTCCAACAAGCGTGCTTGCTTAAAGTGTAGTGTTTGTATTAAATGAATATAGTTTATAGCGTCTTCGAGTCAGGGCATTTAATTTGCATGGTGATCCCGTCATGCATCAATTAATATGGGTTTTTTTCTTGCTAGAAGACGTAAACTTGGCAAGAGATCAAATATTTTATAGACTGCATGCCATTGGCTGCATTTTCAGTGAAAACACAAACAGCATAAATTATGTCATTATGTATATTAAGGCTAGGCACATGTGATATTATAATTTGAAGATAACATAAACAGTGTCAGTGGTATATTTGAAAGTGCTTCTCTATAAGCAGGCTTACAATTACCACACGGTCAAGGTTAATCAGGTGCGCGTGTGCGAGAGTACTAATTCCGCTATTAGCGACGTCTAAAGTTCATCAAGTTTTGCGGGCGCGTCACTATGGCTTACCGGTGGACCTCCCACTGATCTCAAAAGTAAGGCGGGTTGTCAGGAGTGGGATGATTGAGTTTTTAAAAACATGAGAAAATAGTTTGAAGAAATTGGCAATAAAGGCAATAACTTCAAAATGTTAAGAAAAAATAGTTAAATATAATACAAGTAGTCAATAACTAGGCCTACACAAGGTAATTTGTTTTACTGCTTCCATTTTAATGTCAGTGTAGGTGTAAGCTTTTTGGATTACCTCATTAGTACATTACCACGAAGAGACCATAATTAGGGCCGTCGACAAATAGATTCCATCCACCGATCGCGGACATGTTACGCGCTGGGGGGGGCTCTGAAGTCAGCGCGATTACAAAATAAACAGGACGAAAACTGACTTTTCTGGCTAAAAAGACGTTGGACTGGTCCGCGATGGGGTAGGGGGTTAAAACAATCGCGGAACAAGTGCGCGATCGCGGTACGAAATCTATTTGTCGACGGCCTCTCAATACTGTGCATTTAAAAAAATTCATTTTATAAATCAAAGTTTATGGCAAAGCATATCAGGCTATTATAGAATGCATAATAACATACCTACATTTTATGTTTCGGGGATTAAAAATTCTGTAGTTAAAAGTGTAACCATGACAACACAGAGATGGCGACAACTAATTTGGCCACTGCGATATATTACGCGCCCAGCGGTCTGAAGTACCAATACTTCATGTGAAAATGCGCATAATTAATCATCTTATTAAAAGACGAGGTACGATGTGATACGATACTTGGATTTTTCTATTTCTATTTTCTTCAAAATATTTTGGACCTAGGCTATAGTCGTTCGGTTTAAAAATGCGAGGGGTTGCTGCATGCATGTATTTCTAGTTATAATTATACTAGGCGACATATTAATTCACATATTTAGCAGTGCTAGTAGTGCGGGGGGAAGGACCAAAGAGATTTGAGGGATGCAAAAGCGATTCATGAAATGCAGGCCAATATTCAGCACTGCTTAACTTGAGATGACCTAGCTTAATTAATCCCCAGCCCTCAATTGGGTGCTATGCTCAGTTCCGTGCAACATGTTCACCAAATATTTGTTCACAAAAGCACTGATAGTTTAATATGTTTTTTTAATGGGAATTAAAGCAATATAGGCTATAGCTTACACAAATAACATTATGTAAATGTAACAATATATTTCCATATAGATATAGTATAATTAAAACATGCCTAATATTTTTAATTACGTTTGTCATAAAAGATGTTTGCCGATGTGGCACACTAGACATCTCGTTTTTAAGTAAAAGTTTTTATCATTCACGATAAATTTGTTTTGCTAAGTATCGCATCTTAATTAATATTTACAAAATTATAAATTTTACTACCAAAAACTAGCTTGATTAGCCTTTTTATCTGCCATCTTTATAAAGAATGTCCCTAAGCAATAGCATGATTTCGAAAGAAATTAGGAAAAACATACATATGCGAGTAAATTTCTCTAAGTCTCTAGTATTATTACGGTATGAAAAAATCACGAAACTCACAATTGGATGTCCTTCGATTTCGTGCATTTCACGAGAAATAATGCAATTGCTTAAGTTAGTGTTTAATACTAAATATACATGAAAATATTTCAGTATATGAAACAAGATTTCAATCAAAATGCTCTAGTTAACAAAAAACAATTTCCTTTCAAAAACAATTTTGAAAACTAAATAATTATATTCATGGAACCCAATTCCGAACCGAATTTTGGAATTCTACATTTCATTTTTGTTTTGTAATTGTAATGCCATAAAATTGCCCGACTCTGAATTAAGTTAATCGGAGTTGCGAAAACTCTTCATGTATATCATTAAAGTATATTATTCTATGTGTAAAGATATTCTAGCATTTTATAACCTTATTTTTCTTCCTATATCCATGCACACACATTTGTTCATGCATATAAGCATACAATTGACAATATTATAGGTATTCTAAGATACACCCAAGGATACCCTGCACTGCAGTTTATCATTCTGTTTTCTTTGACTCATTTTCTGTATTCTTTGACTCATTTTCTGTTTTCTTTGATTTATTTTCGAGTTCATTCAAGCCACCGCAGACCAGTGACAACTTTGTTCAGATAACATATCCAAGGGCAAGACCTCGCAGATTAACTTCGTTGATTGTAAAATGAATATCTACACAACACATGTAATTGACGTACTTTATCCGCAAGAGATATATGAAATTCTTTAGTTTAGTTGAAGTGACGAGTCATGTGCCCATCATGTCGATCAGTATTACAAAACACAAACGAGCGAACGAACACGAATATCATTCTTGAGCAGATATCTCGCATATATCTGCATACCGTGTAGTTTAGCTTTCTCCGTAAGAGGAATCATTCTTTAGTCGAAGTGACGAGTCATGTGCCTGAATTTACATGGCCACAGCGACAGCGATGTCGATCAGTTTTACAAACGAGCGAACGAACGTGAATATCATTCTTGAGCAGATACCTCGCATATATCTGCAATGTATACAGTACTTGTAGTTTAGCTTTCTCCGTAAGAGGCATAATTCTTTAGTTGAAGTTATTAGAACCGCCGGACAGTGTTAATCTCATATTAATCCGATTTCTGTCATTCCCAACAATTTACATGACACAGCCATTTCAGTTGATAAATTTTTCAAACGAGGAAATGAACATGAACATAATTCTTGAGCAGATGTCTCACATAGTCTTTAGCAGTCAAAATACGATAATTTTCAGATATGAAATAAAGCCATTATGAGGGATACAGTTAGTTTTTTCACGTGACTATTTCCCCATCTTCAGTTATTCTCATCCCATGCATGCATTTAGGTGTCATTCATTTACTCTTCAATTGAGAAATACGTACTGTTCAAAGACGATATGGCGAAGTATATATTACCAAGTGGCAAGTACACATAGACCACATAGTCATAGTCGATCGCATAGCAAAGATCACAAGTTATTTTCGCTCGAGTGTGATTTTCAATGTGAAGGCCACGAAACGACCAAATTCGTATCTTTTGAAAGTACATTTATCGTCAGTCTGTCTTTATATTCTGATTTGCTGACGTGCAGTGCTGAGCATCCTTTAGTTCGTTACAGTTTCAAATTTCATCTTCCTCATGGAGCAGTAATAACAACTCTTCAGTTCTTACAATTACTTATTAAGAGTGAAGCATAGGCCTATATTACAACAATTAAAATTTCAAGCTTTGTTTAATATGTTTGTGTAAAACTAAAAGAAGACATTATTGTTGCATTTGACAGAGCCATCAAAACTGCAAAGTAAGTTCCTTTACACTACGCCGAGGTAAACTGTGTGTTTTGTGGACCCGAGACCGCCGTTGTTGAACGAGGGGTCGAGGGGCTAAAAACACACTGTTTTCCCGAGGTACAGTACATAAGTGATTTGTTATAGGCCAACTATTTCTCGTTTAAAATTACGACTAAAATAAAGGGAAACAGTGTCAGTGAAAACTGGGCCTTCAGTCTTCATTGCCGGTTTTGTTCTTTTTCCCTAGGAAAAATATATGTATTGTTGTCCGTTGCCATTGGTTACGCGGAAAAACATCGCGATTTTCGGACCTCCATGCGTGGATCTCTCGTACAATCAAAAGCCACGAAAGACGGTCTTGGACACTTGGTCTTAGTGAGATTATTCAGTTTTCTTAATAAATTATGCAATGCAAACAAATTCACATCACACATTGCGTAATGAGCAATTAAATACCATAAAAATTTATGGTTTTTGATTCAACAAAATCACTTGGAAATGGTCCGAAAATATGTCTCGCATTTAGAGCATAACGTTTGTATATTTTCAAATAATTTGATTCACTAAAAGCAGAAATAGCTGACTTATAACGATAACGTGATAAATTCACGTGATAAGACTTACAGTAACTTGAAGTCTTGCCTGGAAACTTTTAGCAATAACTTGAGAAAAATAAAACACCTCATCAGAAATGCGGTACAATTTATACAATATCTTTTGCCACAGTAAACACTAAATGAAAATCGTAATTGCTTAAACCAAAGAAACTATAACTAAAACTTTGTTTTGAAGAAATTTTGAACCTATTTTTTCAATAAAGTCAGATCTTTGAGCACAATCGTCTGAAATATTAATCCTTTCTGTATACAGATTAAAGGATTAAATTATAATATTTTCAACGAAAGGGGTAATATATTATTGCCAAGTAAACAACTTTTAGAACTTAGAAAGACACGTATACATATTGTCATTGATTAAAATGCATTAAAAATCATTTGCTTGCCAATAATATTTTAATCAAAACGATAATAATCTTTCGGAATTAATATAAAATACTATGCTTAGAGATACAAAGTGATAGGTTTCATTTAAAAAGAAGGTAAGATGTATATGAAACTATAATTCAAGACCTAGGTTTAAAATATTATAGACATAGTTTCGCTCAGATATTTCCATGCACGAAACACTTGAAAAAGTGTGCCTTAATTTGATGCAATTTACACAAAAACCGCTTCATTCATGTGACATTTTTTGTTGAGAAACTAAATTCCTGTTGAAAAGCATTGCGTCGTATTTTAGGAATTAAACCTTTGTCAAATGCCAATAACAAACATTTGGTTCAGTTGAGAAAACCTCAGTCAATCAATGAAAATTTAATACTGTAGGTAGTTGGTACTGTACGGTTTTTTTTTAGGCTGTGTAACTTCCCTATGGCTATGCTTGAAATTATGAAAAGTCAAAAGGTAGATTTTATAATATAACAAACATACTTGCAGGGAGGTGAGTCCGGGATTTGACGCACCGAGGGTGGCTGGTAGCTGTCCGAACCTACCGAGCGAACTCATCTCCCTGCAAGTATGTTTGGTTTTTATCTCATGCCATTTCGGGAAACAGTACTGAAGAAATTACGCATTTTAGTATATAATTTCTTGTTTGGATATAAACGAACATTTTAGCCGCCAACATACTACGCAAACAAACAAACTTAGGCTTAAATTGAAGCTAAAAAAATTATCTAAAATACTCCCTTATTCTTGAAAAGAGAAAATGCACACATTCTGCAAAACATTGCCAAGGTTTATGAATCTGCCGAACAAATTTCGGCGGCCATCTTGAAAATATATCGATCCCGAACCAGTGAACTCCATAAATTTCTAATATCTGGAACGATAACATTCAATCATTCAGGCGGAAAAAAGTGAAGCCTAAATCCCAGTCCTTTTACGCGGTCCGTACGTCAGTTTCAGTCCCTCAAAAGTCAATTTCACGCGGTCCGTACGTCAGTTTCAGTCCCCCACAACTTATTTACTGCGCGGTCCGTACGTAAACTCTATTTTTGTGTTATTTTTTGGAAAAAAAACAACAGTTTTTTTGCAAATCGAAGTAGTTTCTACTTTGTAACTGGCTAAAAAAGATTACAGAAGGAAAACTAGGAGGAAAACATATCTTTGTCACTGAGTGACTGAAGTAAGTTAGTTTTCTCAGTGTTTTTGTTCAAACAGCGAAAATATTTTGTTTTTTGTCAGTCGTATAAGCCGTATAAGCTAGTTTGTGCAAAAAGTTTATGAAAGCCATAAAAATATGGGATAAAATAAGTTATCGTGCAGGTTTTAACAGCTTTTCAAGTTTTTTTTCTATTTTCGTAACTTATTTTGAACTTTGGCCGTTGTGAAATCAATCACGTTTGATGGCGTAGGCACTGTTATTTAAGAATTAAAAAACGAGTCGCGTGCCGTTATCACAGAGTAGACACTATAAAGAGGCCTCACTGTGTATCAAATCCTAATGTTTTGAGCGTAACCGATGCTTAGCCAGTGCGCAAAGGAGAGGCTCGCCCCCCCCGAAAACATTCAAAATGGCGGGCATTTTTAGACGTAAAAATACCGCAAAAATTCGAGTTAACTATTTAATGTTGTTAGTCACAACTTCAGTCAAGGTAAACCGTTATAAAGAAAATAACAAGGGTCTCTTATGCCGGTTATTTTCCGAAAATATCGGCCGCCATCTTGTTCGGGGGGGTGAATGCCTCTCGTTACCGCACTGGCTAGGAACATGGCGGCCGGCCGATAATTTAAGAAAATAAAGAAAAAAAACAAATTCCGGAGAGTAATGTCATTTTGAAATTCAAAATATGAATAAAACAAGACGAGTTTGAGAGACTGTAAATTTTCCACTCTATTTTAAAGTCATCATCAGACAGAATAGCTGCCGGTTACGCATTTTGCCTGAAGTGAAGCCTCTGTATAGTGTCTACTCTGTGCCGTTATGGTGTAATAATATATGCACGAGGGGTGAATGTTGGGAGAATACGAGAGAAGCTTGTAAAACACGAGGCGTAGCCGAGTGTTTTACACGCTTCTCGAGTATTCTCCCAACATTCCCCCGAGTGCATTATTACACCATAATGGCACAAGACGAGTTTTTTAATTCTTTTATATTATAAGTGGTATATAAGCACAGCAAACAATTTTGTTCAAAGATCAATATTGATATTCTCCTAACATGTAATCACTGACGTCACTCGCAAGCTTTTTAATGTTTTCATTGCTTGGCAACAACTACAAGCTTGAATTCTGGCCGGCGAAGGAGCGATAAATTTGCAACTCAACAAAAATTAGGGATTAAAAAGGCACAAAAACTGTTGAAATTTTTTCAAATATAGTGCACAATGATAGACAGATTGGTTTTTCGTTATTCTGCTTCACTATTGTCCTGGATTCGTATAAAAGCGAAGGGTTTTTCCGTTTTTGTCAAGCTGCTTTGATGACATTGGCTGTCAAGTTGATTTTTCATCTTGAACCAAATATATCAGGCAGTTTTTGTTTGAAGGTACTGTTTGAATATTTTTTGTGTATTTTTGCTAGTTCAGTGGTTGGTGGTTAAAAATGTTCTCAGACAAACTGTCAAGAAATGCATAAACATGTCGTATTTGTGTAGGTTTTTGTCGTTGCATCTTGACAGCTTAAAAACTGTACACATATTGTATATTATATCTAAATCAATGCCAAAATGGTTAATTTTAATTTTTGCACCTAGAACTGTGCATATATTTGGTTTGGTTTGTGTTTAAAAACAGTTTTTGTACCTTTATATGTCAAAATAGTACAGATTTTCGCGTTTCTTGTCGCCGTTGAATGCCAACTTTCAAACAAAAAAGTATATTTCGAACTCAGAAACAGCTACGAATCTTTATTCGCCGTTTATGTTCCGTTGTTAAAATGTTGGCTGGCTTTTTTCCATCTCGTTTAGGTCTATTTTTTCTTGCTTTTTGACAGACGTTGGATTTAAAACTATTATAATTTTGTTCATATTGTATTGACAATTCCGAGGAAAATTTAACAAGCGTGGACGAAGTGAGAAAAATGAAAACGGTGGCCGTGCTTTATTGCGTCATAAAGCACGCGCATTAGCCAATCAAATTGCTCGTTAGATACTACTTATAATATAATTTGGCTTCACTTTTCACCGCCTGTTATCGTTCCAGGTAACCAAATTGAGTTCACTGTCCCGAACCCACCTCCTAAACATACGTCAGCAGGTGGGCTCGGGATTGAACGCACCTCTTCGGAGCCAATAGGAAAGCCGCTTTTAAGCTAGGTATGAGATAATGGTTTGTTCTCTCCTTGTACTTTCTCCGGGTCCTCTGGCTTACCTCAACAATGAAAAACTAAAGCTTAGGCCTTATAGTTGTCGGGCACGTTAGTCATGAGCTTCTGGCTTAGGTGAGTTGGGCAACCACACCCTGTGCAATTGACATCATTATCATCTCAATTTTCCGCCGTTTGTGTTATAAGACTGACGCAACTTCAGTTGACTGGCAATAATTATGACCAATAGACACTTCCCGAATTTCCTGGCTGGCAATGAAAAACTGCATGCCTACTTACAATGGGTTACATTGTCCGCCTCGATTTCAAGCTACTGTTTCGTGTGCACTCAAGCAAATTCGGGAAGTGTCTATTGAAAGGCATTGACGGAGTAGGGTCCCACAATCCATTAGACTTATCTATATCTTATTTATACACACGTGTTCAATTACCGACTATATGTGCATTCAGGGTAGGTATCTTGTGGATTGTCCTAGGTAACTTTATGGAGAATATGGATTTGTCCTAAAATAAGGTTTTACTATTGTTACTTATGCTACAAGTACTATTATAACCACTGCAACTTTCGCTACCACTACGAATACTGTACTACAATGCAAATACACACCTTGTCTTACACACTCGCATCGTATACAATATCTACGTTACCAATACTGAATACCTTCGATCAAATATTATTTATATTTTCAAACAGACTGCGCATGTCTGCTCTTGATCTTCCTGATCCTCTTGTAAATTTGGAGTACAATAATCTATACAAGTTTCAAGTTACGACGAATTTCTTAATGTAAACATGTGTCGCCAAACTTATGCAATCTTAGTGTGTTAGGTGAGACAGTTAGTCAAACTTTGTTAAATATCTCTTCTACTGTATAGTTAGTTGACAATGGATTTAGTCACGTGTATTAAACATCTAAATTCTAAGAAAAACCTTGAAAAAGATACAGGCTATGTTCAAAAAATTGTATATGTCTTGTCGTTTTTTGAACGTCTTTATAACGGCCTTATTACTACTATCATGCACTTGTACTATAATATACATATCAACCTCTACCAGCTATCAATACTGCCTGTACAGCACCACTGCATTTTCTTTCGCAATCGAAATTGCAACACGTTTATGACTAGCGAGGCAAATAAACTTTAATTAACTCAAAGTTTTCTGAACTATTTCGCCCAGCACAAACAATGCTTCGTTTACGACACACAGAAATCGGAAATGGCATATAACCTACATCTAAACATGTTAAAATGTCGCCACGCTCTACGTTTATAAAGTATAACATATGATTTGTTGAGCCACAAAGTATGTTTTCGTTGTCAAAAAACGTATGCCATAGAGAGTCGTCACTAGGCCCATAAACACGGATCTTAGCAAGACAGATTGCTGAGACAACGTCGAAGATGAGTATTTTGTTCATTGCTCCATCCGTCACTGCTAATCTATTTCCTTCAGGAGAAAATTCGGCAGAAATTGCTTCTAGTGATTCATCATTTCTCCAATGATCATCTTTCCAACTATCTACCTTCCTTCCATCTTTCCATAAACAAAATTTACCAGAACGATTCACCGCAAGCACATAGTATTTGATGCTACATGCATGCACTGAAAAAATATATTCGCTAAAATTCATTCGGTGTACTATTTGTTTGGTAAAAACATTAAAGAAATCAATATGACCCTTTTCGTATACACAAGCTATTATTTCATCCGATACTGGCAGCCATTGCTTCGCGCCAGCCAGTTGATCAAATTTTGCAAGAATTTGTGTATAATCACAATTCCAGAGCTGCGTGGTTTTACTGCCTAATTTTACAACAACACCGTCTCTTACAACTAGAAAATATAAATTTCTTCCATTATAAGGTCTTGAATATTTATCTTTTGAATCAAGTTTGCAAATGGTAAATATTCTGGTTGTCTTGTCATTTATATAAACAAAATCACCATTACTAGATATAACGGAAATTACAGCTTTCTTGAAAGGTGCCTGTTCCTCTGTATCTATTAAAACCTGTATACTAAAAACGCGCATGGTATTTGAACTACACGAGAAGATCAGGACACGTTTATCGCGAATTAAGAAGTATCTAAGTGCAGTATAGACTAGCAAATCAGAGAAATTTTCGATACCTTTCTTTACCTTTGAAAACCAAGACTGCTCTGGGTGCTGCAAGAAACAATGCAATTCATGAGAGGAGTAGACATTACTTGGTAGAACTACCTCACGTATAGAGCAACTTGCAGATGAAAGAAAGAGATCATGATTCACGATTTGTATACAATCTCGAACAGAACAAAACCAAGAATTTTCATCAAAAGTGGAAACAATTTCCACAGGGGTCTCGCTGTCAATTCCTTTCGAATTACCATTGTAATCATTCGTTACATCGTAAACGGTAAACAGGTTTTCAATATCAGTTGTGCCTAAAAAATTGCCGCTAACAGTGAACGAAAGAGAAACTAGCATTTTACATGGGAGACATTTTTCCTTACTGCCGCTTAAAACGTTCCAAACAATCAACTGATTACCGTAATTTGTGACCATTCTACTACCATCCAAGGAAAAACAACAATTGGTAAATACAGAACTATCTTCATCAGATTGAAATGGTCCAGTTGCAAAAGTTCCCTGCAAAGTTAGCACCTTGTCGAGTCTCCCAGGCAGTATCAAGCTTTCATGAGGGTGAAAAACAATACAATGTGGCAACATACAAGAATCACCAATATCATTACGTGTCAATGGAAAAGTAGGAATTTTCACCCAGAAATCTTGTTTTTTCCATTCAGAATTACCAGTTACTAACGAAAAGAGTTCAACGCCACCAAATTTATAACTACAGACAACGTAATCGTGCTTGGGAGAAATGTCGATACCTGATATTGTACCAGAAAGAAGAAAACGGGCTTCAAGTGCGTCATTCTTCCTATCTTTCTTAACTGCCTCTAAGTAAACAATATCTTTGTAACGTGTTTCAAGCAAAGCTGAAGCCTTCAACGAAAGTTGTTCTTCACCCTCGTTAACAACATTTTGCAAGAACGTTTGGGGATGATCTCTTAAAAAGAAGCTATATTTTCTAGTTAGGAAAAGCAAACGGCTCAGCATTGTTCTCGTGTTCTCAGAAACATGTTTGTACATATCGTGATTCGTAAGGCTAGTGATATTGCTCAAAGTAAGATCTACATTGACACAAACACTGGAAAACATAACTTCTAAGTCTGCAACGTAATCACTAACAAAGCATTCAACTTTCCCTGCATCTTTTAATCCGTTTAGCATATGCGGTATG
Source organism: Trachythela sp. YZ-2020 (assembly GCA_016169945.1). Classification (NCBI taxonomy): domain Eukaryota; kingdom Metazoa; phylum Cnidaria; class Anthozoa; order Malacalcyonacea; family Clavulariidae; genus Trachythela; species Trachythela sp. YZ-2020. The sequence continues at coordinate 8,940,874 of JADLSH010000387.1, forward strand.
CAGTATTTTAATGCATACTTGAGAGCAGCGCTAACAATACCTTCATTACTAATCAATTCTTTTTTCAATTCATTCAATGTCTCAACACATAGATCGAAAATAATCTTATGACCATATTGCACGTCAACAAAGTAATGACGCTCGGAGTTATCGACAAGCCAATCTCTTATTGATTTATGAAAAAACGAAATAGATTTGTCTTCCTTGATCACCAGAAGGGATGAAAGACAATTAATGGCGTTTGCTATCTTTCGCTTGGCCGTTGGAGAATTCTCAAAGCCAAACAGGGTTCCAACATAAGCCTCTGGCAACGGTTCGTTAGCAACTGCAAGCGCACTTAAAAAGAAAAGGAATTTATCTTCGGAAATTTCCAAGAGACTTAATTCGTGTTCTAATCTTTGGAAATAATTCTTATAGTACTCCTCAACACCCTTTGGCAAACTATCTATACTATGCATGGATGATTCGTTATAAATTTCGGAAAGGAAAAAGGCATAAATCATTAGACCATCGGACTTTTCAGCTAAGCTATTTATAAGATCTGCTGTGGGGGTATTTGCGCTTGAAATTCTCTCTTGCAAGACGAGTTTGAGGTCATTCAAATTTCGTTCATCACTAGCTTCAATATACAAAGGGTTAAGTTCTTTAAACTTATCGAGAAGATTTTCCTCTGGCCTTGTGGTGATCACAAAACGAATATAGGAAGGAAGTTTGTGCAAGTGATTGGAGATCAAATTAGCAAGCTCATACCTCCCATAATACTCACTCTCATCAACAGCGTCTAGTACAATCAATATACGCTTTCCAGGATCAGCGATACCTGAAAACGGTTCTTTAAAAAGAATGGAAAATAACCCTTCAGTATTCATATTATTCAAAGATTGCCCAAGATTGCCAGAAAGCTTCTCGATAAGAGCTTCTTTGTACGCAACAACAACTTTACTTACCTGCCAAGCCAAAGACTGAAGAAGAAAATTTGGATTGTTGTATTGACTGTTATGATACTGAAAGAAATGAGACGCACCTACGTGCTCAGCAAACCTTTTACAGATAACAGCCGCAATAACGGACTTACCCATGCCAGCAAGGCCAGAAATGACAAATGCACGATTTTCGGAAGTTTCATCATTAAACCAGTTAAAGACTTGATCAAATACCCATTCCCTGGTACCCTTTGTAAACTTTGCCTGATAAAATTCGATCTCTCTCTGAAAGTCGCACCAAACAAGGTGTTTATTTAAAACACTGTCCGAATGAGATTCCTCGTCTTTTATAACAAGCGCTTTCACATCATCTTTGATATCCTTCAAAACATTCATAATTTTGTTATCCCATTCATTCCATTCTTTCAAGACTCGCTCCTTCTCGTCCTTCTCACACTCCTCATTTTCTAGTCTATCTATTTCCTTCTGGGCAACCCCTAAACGAACTAGTGGTAAACATAAATCTGCCCAGGAAGCCTTAAATTCTGCCGTACTGACAGCTGTATTGCCGATGTGGGCAAAACGTACGTTACGAAATAACTTAATACGCACAATATCTGCTTCAACAGAATGATCAGAGACATTTGGCATGTTATCCCAACCGGAACATGGCGGCGATAAACTACATATGTTTCTTAAAAGAACTGATAATAAAGTTATGTCAAAGTCACTAATATTTGGTTGGTTGGGTGGAATAGGGTATAATTTATCCCACTGGTTTTGATTGACTATTCTGGGTCTAAGTTTAGAAATAATGTGCTGATTACTAGATAATACAACCTGTAAATTTCCAGAGTGAATTTTTCTAAAGGTGTTTCTCAACGCTTCTGTTCCACCATCCAAAATCAGCCTCATCAACTTAGTGCCATTAAGTGTCTCATCTGAGCTGCCAAGCGTTGAAGATGTTGAGCTAGTTGCCATGATCACCTGCAAAATAGAATCATTATATAGCATGGATTTGTTTTGGTGAAGCAGCTTGTTCAGTGGGTGTTTTTACCGGGCAGGAGTTTCCTATATTTTCTATATCCCGTGGGCAATACGAAATCTTATTGTCCTGCGACAGAAAACAGACTAGTGGCTATGCACTGGAAATTGCTTGTCTGTGTACCATGCATGGGTAATGCATGTATATATATAAACAATTATCCATTAGTTATCCCCAAAGGGTTTTCATAACTACTGTAGTCTGTAAGTGACAAAAATGATTAGTAAAATTGTTAATTTACTACGCAAACTTAGAAAGTAAAAGAACAAAGATGCAAGAAATATTTAGAGACTGGAATATAATTTATTTCTCCTGTTATACCTGATAATCATCACCGTAATCATATTTTATCAACACAGACATCAATTAATCATAAAATTATCCCTATCACACTGTGTATAAAAGAACACTCATCTGTGTCTATGGTCAGTATAAATAGAAAGACTTTAATTTGAATTTTACTTTTGGAGACATTCTAATTACTGCGTGGATTACTGCACTGTAGTTTGACATTGCAAATGCAAGATATGAATAGCGGCAAGAGAGTAACAGAATAACCCTAAACGGTGTAACGTACAGTTACTATGGACATAGTGAAGTACAATGTATTGCTGCATAACAAAAGTAGTTATAGTAGCTAAGATATTTGTATAACATATGCTGATATGCAACATTAGTGACTTAACCATTACTTATTATATATTTGCTGGGAATTCATCAAAATATGGATGCGGCATATGTCATGGCTCTGATAATGTCATCATTTAGAGGCGGCGACATGCTAAAAAACAGCTTTTACTCCTAAACCTTGAAAACCTTGGCACAGGAATGATATGTTTACTGGTTGATATCGTACGTTTGGTATTACAAGGTCATCAGTCTCAAAAAGTATCATATTCGAATTTTTCTTACCTAATGAATATAAAAGGTTCAAGCTACCGAGCTTTAAAAACTTGTTCAGTTATTATCAGGCAAAGGGCTCGCTCGCATTAATGTATTTCTAGTTTATGCAAGTGTTCTATACAAATGTAGTAGTATTGTATTTGTGCTGACCTAAAGCACGAAGGCCAAAATACCTATTGGCTATCCAAATACTGTATCAGTAAAACGAAGTATCAGTGTGATTTACTTAATCTGTTATGGTTTAACACTTTGAACCACTTGACAAATGTCAACAAATGCGAGACAAAGTTAACAAGAAACTGTTCGGGAAGCCAGCTTATACAGAATTCCATGAAATAGAAGGGGATTTGTTAGAATGCTGACTTACAATACTGTATACTATATAACCATTTTATAACTTGAATCATATAAACGCAAGTCACTGGGAAGTCTAAGATGGCTTGCATTTTTGCTGTTATTGTACAACTTGTACAAACCAGACTCTGTCCCCTATTTCATTTCAAGAAGTATATGTAATTCACCTACATACTAGATATTTTAGTAAGCAACAGGATTTGTAATCCCGTTTCCGAGCTGAACGGAAGGCGACCAAAGGGTCTGGAACTGGCAACAGTAAAAACAGTCTCTTCTTTGCGAAGAGCAACGAAGCGTGGGCCTGGGGACGAGAATAAAATCCAATTTGCCCTATCTGCAAAGGCCACGAAAGCATCTCAAAAGTAGGGGGAGGGGACCGCCCAAAAGGGGCTCCTGTCAGTGACATACCCAGTTTCAGTCCTAGTAGTGCTGCCCAATCATTTCTATTATCCATTACAATCTTACTCCTTTCCCGGCCGTTATAATCATATAGTTTTCCCACTTTTGCTACTAGCTCAAACCCTTGCCCAGTTGCAGTGCAAACACAACAAGTATACTCCTTCTGTCCTTCAGGGTGCAAACACAACATTATCCTATTGTGCTCCATTACAGCATAACGTATATGCTTGCGAGAATCTGTGATTGGGGAAACCAAAAGAACAGATCAACCAGACCAGTATATTGGTTGACTGGACTAATGATAAACTCAAATTTTATGGGTTCTCTTAAATAACACAAAATTCAATCTACGTTGAGCACGCATTCCTCGTAATGTGCCATATTGGTATTTACATATGAACGCATAATTAGCTCATTCATTTTCTTGAATAAATTATTTCCCCAAAAACCTGGAAAAGCGAGTAGCAAGCTTTATTATATAAGTATAGAGATTCCCGTGCAGTAGAAAGGTTAAATAAAAATCGCATCCTCACGGCGGACGATATTTTTCACATGTGAAAATTATCGTCTCAGCGGTTTGATTGGTCGGACGATTTTTCTCACATGTGGTGAACTATCGTATCAGCGTTTTGATTGGCTGGTGTTTTCGCGCTCAAAATTGTAAACATGGCGCCCAGTTTAGCGAAATCACCGAAGCGAGAGTTTTATTGCATTTTTCGCTAATAAAGCGACCATATTACCATCAGAAAACACTCAAAGAGAGAGTCTTCATTTCTTATTGGAATTTCAGTGAGAAAATGAAGAAATAAACGGTAAGAAATCGAGGCTTGATATCCTTTGCTTGCGTGTTGTTCGCTGTGAGTCTGTCAGTGTCACATTAGGGGCGACGCTAGAGGGGGGTGTGGGGTGGAACACCCCCCACACTCGTCAGTGACTCGGCAAATTGTTTTCCCAGTCGGCAAAATGTGAATTGGATAGGAAGAAACGAGAAACCAAAATAAAATATTTGAATTCTAACCATAGAGTCCATAGTTTATACCGAACATCACGGACGAAACATCTGTGCGCTTTTGGCATGTAGAAGAATGTCAGAATGTGCAGTAAATCCCGATATTGAACAGATCATAGGCAAATGTTTTAATGAAGAATGAATAAGATAGTGAAAATTTATCGTAAAAGACATTTTACATCCGCCATTTTGTTTGCATTTAAAAATCAATCCGCCTCATTCTGAAATTAGGATTAAAAAGGCTACGAACACGATACGATTAGGAATTTGACGGATGGAATTTAATAAAAACGATACCGTGGCAATAGCTCTCAACGTCACGTGATCATAATCAACCAATTAAATGGCGAGAATCTACTAAGGTGTTACATAATAAATACTAAATAGTACTGATTGATATTTGATAGAACGTTTCAACCACAAAACTCATTAGCATTACAAGGATATAAATAATTCCAATACACAGTTGTTGTGTTCGAGAGATGGAACAATCACAAAAATATATTAATAAGAAACTGGCAAAAATCGATCGAATAAAGATAAACGAAGCTAGAAAATAAAACAGCAAAGTATTAGCAACGAGCAAAACTCTTAAAATAGAGCCGTTCAAGATTCCAGATGACCAACGTTGGCAGAGCATGGGAAGAATGGAATGAACATTTCGAAGACGAAATAATATATTTCGAGATAAAAGAAATACAAGACAAAGTCAGCTCTCAAAATATATGGCGGATAAGAACTGAAAAAGTTTGCACGCAATTTGCCGGACGGTGGGAAACACCCAAAAGAACAAAGACCAAACACTAAACGTCACGGCCGAAAGCAAGAATGGAAAAAGCCTGGAAATATGTGGCTATTGTGGAAAAACAAACATCCACAAACCTGGCCAGAATTGTCCAGCTGAGACATTGTCCAGCTGAGACATTGTCCAGCTGAGACATTGAGTGTGGGCAAGCGCAAATATAATGGACGAGTACCAATTTAGAGTCCTCCACCATAGATCAAAGGAAATCAAAGAACTGAAACCGAGCAAAGACACCTTAAGAACACTCCAATCTACATTGGCAGTAAAAGGCGAGTTCCAGACCATACTACGAAACCAGGGCCGGATTAACGTCGCGCGAGGCCTGTGGCAGATTTTCAGCGCGAGGCCCGCGGCATATGCCGCATCTGCCACGTGGTTAATCCGGCCCTGTACGAAACAAGAATCGGGGAACGACGAGCAAATTTCTGGTGATTGAAGGGAAAATGGATTCACCTCCACAGTTATGCAAGAATACACTTATTGAACTCAGAATGCACAAAATAGAACCCCAATGAACCTTGAAAGAGACGAACGAACTTAGAATAAATGCAGTGAAAGTCTTTGAAGATTGGATGCATTCGAGCCAAGAACACAGGAAAATAAATCGAAGTCAAATTAGAAATGGACGCAGAAGCGTAGCACAGAAACCTTGACATGTGGCATATCATTTTTAACAACCACTTAAAGAATGGCTGAAACAAGGAATTGAAGAAAACATATTTGAGAAAGTCCCAGATGGAGAACCAATTACATGGTGTTTACCACTAGTTGTTCAACTGAAGGCTAAGTACACAGAGATCGACAAAGAAAAACTAGAACCCCAGATGATCCAAGCAAGTATAGATATGAGAATACCCAACCGATCAATGAAGCGCAGCTGATGTGTCCCAGCACCGAAAGTAGAAGATTTTGAGTATCATCTGCACAACTGCAGAATATTCACGAAGTCAGACCTACCTAAGGCTATCATCAATAGCACTCGATCTCGAGACAAGGAAGGTGGCAACATTCAGCACACCATGAGGAAATTACAGACCAAGAAGACTGGTATTTGGCGCGAAATCATCCCAAGACGTGTTTGATGAATCGATATTCCGAATATTTGGAGATATACCACATTGCCTTTAAGCCAGAGAGATGACATCCTTTTGGGCAGAAAGGACAAGGAAAGTAGTTAAACTTGGACAGAAGTTGGGACATCTAGGAAAGACAAAGAAGAAACAGATGTTGAGACAGAAATACTGGTTCCCGCTCGTGAGGAACAGCATGATCGACTATGGATCGACACATCAATTGATCAGTGCTATGAATGCAAGGTAACTACCGAAGATCATCACGGAGGGCCATATCCGAACGGTCATTACAACCTTTATGATTGACAAGAGAATTAACACCTTGCCCGGTAGTAGAAGCTGTATCCTCAACCAACGGACAACCATTCAACTCCAGAGAATTTAAAGTGTTTGGACGAGAAGAAGGATTTGAACATCATAATATAACGCCATTGCACCCTCGAGCAAATGGTGAAGCAGAACGATTAATGCAGATGTCAAACAAGACAGAACGAATAGCCAACCTGTAAGGAAAAAACCATCTTGATAGACAGAACGCTGTACAGGTTATGTTGACTGCATACAGATCCACACCACACCACACCACACAACACCCAGCGACGGGGGTTACACCTTACGAAGCGATGAGAGGAGCAACCGTAAGAACCAAACTGGATCACGTAGAACCAAAGTCACAGAGTGCAGAATATGATGACCAGATCGACCTGAAAAATGCAGTCTACAAACAGAAAATGAAGAAAAATAGAGAAGGAAAGCAAACAAAGAAAACTTCATTAGTACTTGGTGATTACGTTCCGGTAAAACAGCCGAAGAAGAACAAATGGAGCACACCGTACGAACGACCAGAAGGAAACCAAATACAAGCAGAGAAAGAAACAGAACAATCGTAACAAAGTAAAGATATCACAAACATTCAACCAACAAATATTCAAAGAGAACGACCAAGAAGAGTAAGACGGAAACCAGCATATCTAAAGGACTATGTACTACGCTGAACTTTAAATTAATGATTTAGCTTTAATTATAGACAATTAGAACAATAGCATTAAAGACAATTAACTATAGTAGGTATAATTAACGTTAGGTATTAATATTATAGCGAACAATTAAGTTTGGGAGGAATGTAGTGTCCAGACCCCTTATATAATTAATACAGGCAACTCGTTATATAGGTGTATTTAAATATCAAGAGTGTTTGTAGATGGAATATTCGAACGAAAATTTATGTACATTTTTAGACCTAACCATGAGCAGTTGCGAAAAATGCAACTTTAGGCCCTCTGGCAGGAATCGAATCTGCGGCCCTGCGATTCCGGTGCAGCACTCTAACCAACTGAGCTACAGAGTCCGGTTGCCGAGTATTAACCGCAAATTCGTGTATATATGATGGGAGTGATGCCAGCATAAGATGTGGGTAAATATCAAGATTTTTTTCTCGGCATCTCGTTCGATAGGACTGATAGTAGAAGGCGTTTGTAGATGGAATATTCGAACGAAAATGTATATACATTTTTAGACCTAAACATTTTTGCGTCTACTGTGTAACAGGAGACGTATATGCTGTCGACTGCATCTGTAATTGGGCGGTGTGGACAAGGATTCACTTTTCGGAGATTTCCGAATTACGCTCGTTTATGGACTTTATGCTTATGTCCATAAATGGTTCGATCATTAATTTTGACAACACGAGGCATTCGTCGGAGATATCTGAACTACGTTTGTTTACGCTTTTATGTTTTAAATATTAAATTGCACACATTTTTGAAGTAAACTGGACTTGCGTGTTATGGCCTAGCGGCTACCTCCTCCACAGGCGCTTTATTAATTGGAGCGGGCTTGGAAAATTAGGGAAGGGACGCACGGACGGCATAAAAAATGCGGGTAAGGCGAAGAGAAGCGCCTGCTGACTAATGTTCTCAAGATGGCAGAAGCTATTCACCATTTATTTGACTATAATCGTCGGGAGAAAGAGTTTGTTAATCAACAATTATTCGCCGAAGGCGAGGTGAATATCGGTGAATAAAAACCGAGACGAAGTCGAGGTTTTTATTCACCGATATTCACCGAGCCTGAGGCAAATAATTGTTTTAGTAAAATTACATACTAGGTGATTATTTTGGGAAAAATAAAAAATGCACATTTCAAAAATATTTTAATTGAATATTTACGATAAAAGCGGCTTAAAATGCTTTAGGTGATTATCGCGTATTAATCCGAGGTAGCGCAACCAATCAGCGTTGAGAATTTTCAATAATCACCTATGTAATTTTACTAATGATTCTTATGAACGTAGGCTCTTACAAAAGGTTAAGGAAGGTGGGAAAGTACTTTGCCCTAACTGTCACGCTACTGATGGCAAAAATAAATGAGCATATATACTTTTAGATTTGTTATACATATTTATTATTTTGCATATAATTTTCCTTTCAAGTTATACATATTCGTAGTCAAATACATACTACATACTGAATGACACATTAATGATGTCGACATCACTAGCACTGAAGTCAATTGAACCCTTCACATTTTGAGTGCATTTTGAGTCCATCGAGACTGAGGACAAAAACACTTTGATTCAACGTTTCATATTTCGATTAATATGGATCATATTTCAGCAATAACTTTTAAAATATATCCATCTAAGATGGAAAACACGAAAATATATCGTTTTACGCTGTGATGGGCAATATTTCAGGCAGATTTTTTTGGATTCCCGATTGTCGACATTTATGCCTGATTTTCGACCATTATATGGCAGGCCCTTCGTCACTCTTTCCCCTGATGCAAAATATCACCCGCCCGCGGGAAAAAGGGCCTGAGGAGGAGGTAGGCCTAGCGGTATAAAGTGGGCTGGCTTATTTTGTATATATACTCTGTCTCTGAAACTGTGGAGTTCGTTAGTAGATTTTTCCCAAGATAGCTTCACAACCTCGTGCGGTTTTGATAAGTAAATATTTCAAATTTGGTTGTTATTTGAGTATGTTTTGTAGTTTTTGCGATATTTTTTCAAACAATTTAGTACCTACATTGTTAACATTTCTATAAGCTTTTCTTTTCGTGTGTTAATTGTAATATTAACTCTATTTTCTACAAATATTTCTCACTTTTTGTCGATGTCTCAGCTAAACAAGGCCGGTTCGAGCACATATTTCGGCCATTAAAATAATTCACAAAATACATAAAACAATAAAAACCAAAGAAAAACGAAGACTATAATAGCGTTAACAACATATGTATGTAAGAACTTTCAACAATGTGTCGCTCTTGATATTTTGACGGCTTTTTCACTGACAATATTTCAACACAATTCGGGAAATGTACTTATCAAAAGCGCGCAGAAAAAGGCCTGGAACGAGGTTGTGAAACTATCTTGGGTAACGTCTATTGAATCAATCTCGTCCCCGAATCGATTTTAGCACTACTAAATTATATTTAAGCTGTAATAATCTCTATCTAACCATGTACTATCTAACCATGTACTACAAGAATTATCCTTAGAATCTTAATCTTAGTCATGGGCCTGTCTGGTTCATAAGAACAGTTCATTAAAAGGTTGAACCAGTACTTCAGCCTGATCCAACTTTTGACAAAAATTGTGCTTACTGTACAATTCAAATGAAGATTCTTACGATACTATATGGCTCATAATAATATAATGGAACCAATTTTCAGTTCAGAACTTTAAGCTTCGTTTGATATTCCTTTGATTTACAAGATGTTTAAGGTTAATAGTTGATTTGGAAGTACTTTAGCGTTTCCTTTTATCGTCAAATCGTATACAAAGTTCCAGCTTTGATTACAATATTTTGTTTACTCCGTCGTATTTATACTCCTCTTGCAACGTAGTACGAAGAACACGATGCATTTTATTGTTTATAGACGAAACAACAGAACATTTTATAGAATTTGTTTCGAGTTTTCCGAACGCATGCGCAGTTAGGTCGACATACAATTTTTTGTATGTCTGAATCGGATTATCCCAGAGCTTGTGATCCTGGCTGTTAGCGAAACGGATCGCAGGCTCGGGGAACGAGATTGCTATTAAATATAAGAATGTATAGATATACTAGAAGCGAGGGGTCCGCCACGACCGTCCAAAGCGTACGAGATTTCGAATCACTTGATTTCTGAGCTGATTTACCATTGAAACCGATGCACAATCGCCATCATTTCGAAACGCAGATTAACCTGCGTTTTAGTGAAGTGCGTTAATTAAATAATCCGAATAGCGAAACACAAATATGCAAAATTGTCGAGATATTGCTTACAGTAGTATTAACATTTTTGCATACTAAAAATATTGCAAAACGTGATCATGAAGTATCTATAATGCCGTCTAAACATGCAATGTCAATCTCTATGAAAATAGTTATATACTGATGTATTCAGTCTAATTCAGAAACATATATTGTTTTGTAATATTTCAAATAAAATGGTTTGATTTCATTTTCATGCTTATTATCCGCATTCAGCAGCATCTGTGTCCTTAAATATCCCAGTAGACGCATGTACGCTATAGCGTACCTATGTTTATATATAAATGTATTTAAATAGTTAATTATTCAATAAACCATTACAAACTGCCACGTATACAGTAAACATTCCACATATAGAACAAACAGCATACATTCGGCGGTTGAGTGGGATTGAACTAAGGGCCTTCGCTCGAAACGTCGAAGTTCTTATTGTATTTTTCAGGTAGTTTTATCCTACTCAACCGCCGAATAAACAGCATTACACTGTAAATTAATGCTAGTACAACAGCCAAATATTGTCGCCATAGCCAGATAGCCTATACAATAATATATAAAACAACAATCTAATCCAAATTTTAATTCGAAAGAACAAATATAATCGCATTGGGTATACACAAAAACTATATCTTATCCTCTTAACTACTATTGTATTATTTAAAACAGTATAAAATACGCCGTGAAAGTGATTTGTTGATTTCGAGGGGTCCGCCACGACCGTCCAAAGCGTACGAGATTTCGAAATCACTTGATTTCTGAGCTGATTTCTGCTGATTTCAACACTGATTTCAAGATTTCCGGAAGATATCAGTTACAGCAGTGTTGGTATATGTTTTTAATGTTTGTAAAGCATTTACTCAAACTCTGGAGCAATTTGAAATCGGAATACCGTGAAAATTGTGAAATATCGTCAGAAAAACGCAAAAAGGTCACAATTTCGTTCCCACAGTCCCACTATTCAAGCATTTCACTAGTATTTTTTGTGATTTCTGATTTCGAAATAATCTTATTTCTAGTTGATTTCTGTGATTTCGTGATTTCTGAACCTGATTTCTGAGTCGAGTGTACGAGATTTCGGCCGTGACGGACCCCTCGGTTGATTTGCAGACGAATCAGTATAATGCAATTTGACTTACTGGTATATTACTCCAATTTTCTCGGTATATTATGTACAAACGTACCATATAAATAACAACATAGCTAGTACGCTATATCTTACCTTTAAACACCATTATCAGTATAGATATACAATATAGAAGTACAACCAGCGATGAATTTGGAGCGATTGCAAAATAGTGAGAATATACCTCGCTTCTGAAACTGCACAACTTTATACGTCACAGCTAATTAATATATTAATTTATTATATGGATATGAGTGAAATACTGGAAATACGCCACTGATATTTCACCAGTGAAATATGAAAAAAATATTTAACGCGTGTGTTTTCTCGCGGGACCCACGCTAATTCCCGCCATTTTGTCTTTTCTGTTTTGTGTCACAATATGGCAACTCTCGAATATTGTTTCACCACTCGAAAATAAAAGTCATATTTCCGCGCCACCGTTAAATATCCTCTATATATTAATGCATATTAACCTATATCCCCTGGTGTTTCTGGTTCTCCTAGTTCTTTGTTTTTCTGGTTCTTCTGTTTCTCGCGGTTCGTGTAATTTTTGTGGTTCTTGTAGATATCTTATTACTTCTTGTAGTTTCGTGTTGTCCATGTGGTCTGGTTCTTGTGGTTCTCTTAGTTCTTGTGGTTCTCTTGATTCTTTTGATTCGTCTGGTTGATTGGTTCACGTGGTTCTTGTAGTTATTTTGGTTCTTGTGGTTCCCTTGGTTCTTGTCGTTCTTCTGGTTCCTCTGATTCTCCTGGTCCTTCTGATTCTCCTGGTTCTTCTGGTCCTCTTGGCACTTGTGGTTTTAGTTCTTGTGAATCTCTTGGAATCATAAGAACCCAGGGCTGCAGTGGAGCCCCCCAATAATTTGTGAAATGAATTTCAAATTGATTTTCAGTTTCACTTACAATTATTGAACAGAAACACTTCAGTAACTCTTGGAAAACAGTCACTAGCCAAACTTTTAAACAGTAGCGTACCAAGCGGGGGGTGTAGGGGGTGTTACAACCCAAATACTTAAAACAATGTCGGTAAATTGACCTTCGTCAGTTAAAACGTCGGCAGTAATTTGCTCATCCAAGATTGTACTTCTTTTCGATCATACTCTATCTATTTCTTGCAGAGCCAACTACATGCAACATCTGTAATAGTTTGTCGTTACTTTCACATCGTGTATATATATTAGGGGTTTCCACAAGATGCTCGGCAACTTTTCAGCAACTTTTTCAGTTTTCCTTATACGAGCACAAATGTTTGAGCTGGCAACTTTTTTAGTTATGAGCAACAAAGCCAACAATTTCCAAATAATTTGTTATTTTGAGGAATGTAACCGCTTTAGATTTGCTTTATATTTCCATTTATTTTATAAACTACGACCATTGTAGTACGAATTAGTTCATTTCGCTGTTATATTCAGTTTATGGGGCTTCGGTGGCGCAATCGTCAGAGCACGCGCCTTTCACCTCTGATATCGTGGGTTCAAGTCCCGTTGGGGACGACTTATGGTAGCCATGTGAAAAGAGTTAGTCAACGCTCTGCCGAAAGTCGTGGGTTTTCTCCGGGTACTCCGGCTTCCTCCCACAGGGAATGTTGACAGGGTGGGTTGGGTTTAACCCGTAACTGGCCCTTCCATCGTAGCTGTGCTCCGTGATGGCGAGCAAAAGGTGGCTGCCATATGCGCCCTAGAAAGCCTTCGACTTGGTCACGTTGAGCTGTGTCCTTCGCAATTCAGCTTAGCTCTCAGCTGCAAGTAAGGATAATAAGCACCCCTACTTACTTACTATTGCTTACTTACTATCCATTTATTACCCGGGCAATTTAATATACGGTATTTATACTTCTTGCGGGACAATCAACCCCGGAGTTTCTTGACACTTATAGTTCTAATTTCCTTTTTTTCAAAATGGCGGAATTAGAAAGTTCGAGTGATCAGGAAAGTACAAGCGAAGATGGCGAAGAAATTACAGTTTGTCGTTGAAAATCGCCCTGTGCAACATCACCTTTGCATGCAACTGACCTGAATGAAAATTTGCTAAATTTCGCAAAGCATGATTGTGACCAGCAACATATAGCCAGTGAGCTCCATATATATCTGGAGTAAGAACTTCTAATGTTCGGCCAATAGGCCAAGTGAAGCCAAAGATGGCGGCAATTGACGTCCAAACTCATGAAGGTCATAAACAGTTTTCATACCATTTTTCTAGCTAATTCCAGTTTATACTAACAGATCGCATCGCTAATCAAGTTATTAGTTCATAAAATCATGATGTTATTGTTTACATCGGAGTAAAAACACAAAATTTCGGCACACTCCTTGCCGGCTTGTGCAAACCGCGCGGTCGAAAACAATAGAAAGGGATTGGCACTGGACGTCAATTTCCGCCATCTTTGGCTTCACTTTTTGGACATAAGTTCTCACTCCAGATATATATATAGAGCTCACTGCATATAGCCTGCTCGCAGACGTTCTTATGGCTCAAACCCTCGCCAACTAACGTCTGCTGGACCGAGCGATACATTCCATTCCCTTTGTTATGAAGAACCAATAAGATTTTGCTAGGGGTTCTGCAATGGGCCAATCAACGCTAGTCTTTTATAATGACTTCCGCAAGCAAGTTGTAAACATTAAATTTCCCGCGCGAAGTAATAATACAATTTTGCTTTCCCTTTGTTATAATTGTTACTATTTAAAAATAAGCTAATTAAAAAATGAATAAAACTCCAGAAAAAATAATCGGAGGCGATCATCGATGTTTTCTCTGTAACAGCGCTCCACCAAAAGATGAAAGAGTAAAATATTTTGGGAAAACAAAAGCAGATATGAAAGGTCTGATCAAAACAGCAATTGATATCGATATCAATTTGTATTCTTCGGGAAACTATCTATTTGTTTGTTCGAAGACCTGTTATAAGCGTTTGTTGCGATTATAAAAGATTATCAAAAGTTTAAAAGATGCCAAGGAAGGAAATTCGATTTTATTGAAGCAACGAAATTGGCATATGAGTGCAACTGGTGCAGTTAATATTGGAGTCCTTCTAAAGACAGGGTCCACGGAGGTAAATATGGTCTATATTTGTACATAAAGTTATAACTGTTCTATTTGGGGGATAAATCTCATAAATCCTATTTAATAGAAAATAGTGCAAATTAGTGGTTCAAAACAGCAGATTTACTGCATGTCTGCATCATATATATGAAATTAAATGTACACAATCATACAACAAACTGTGTATAAACTTAAATGTACATTATTAGATTGCTATTTTCATCATTATCTATACAAATAATCCCAAGATTTGAGACTTGGTATTATTAAAATATTGGTTTATATGATTGTAATTACAGGGAAATTGATTCCAATTTATTAAGTGATAATGATATTAAACAATGTGTGCTATTAGTGGTATCATTCATGTTACCAACTCCTCAGGAACTATCAAAATGCATGAAAAAATCAGGATGCATTAAGTCAATCCCCAGATTTAGAGATTTGATGAAACCTCAGAAATTCTCATGCATACACAGTTACTGGTGTCTGTCAATCATCAATTCCCTCCATCTGCAGTGGGAAGTGGTGAGAGACACTATTTTAGTTGTGGGTGATACTGTGATTTTAGAATCAACTCGATACTGAGTATTTGTATACTTCGAAGCACAAAGTATCCTACCTATTTTGCTGGGAGTTTAAAATTTTGGCTTGTGTATAAACAGCTGGTAATACAATTCATGGGTATAAATTGACAATTGCATTAAAACCATGACAGCATTTAGAATATTGTTACCCATCATACCTAGTAAATAAACATTGACACTATGTCTTGATAACACCCTTCACTCAATTTGCATAACAACCATATAAAATTATAATGTACTGCACAGTGCAAATACATTAGTTAGATTTTTGCTACTGGTTCATAAATGCATCATACTTTATGTAAGCATGACCTCAGAATCAATTAGTCCATGTCACATGATGAATATTGAAATCATAGATACTGAACAATAGTATCGCTATCAGTATCAATTCATTCTCAATATTGACAGTATCAACATATTTATAAAATATTGCCCACCACTAACACTAGCACCTGCACAGGAAACTAATCCATGGGGGTAATATAATTAAAGTTTATTGATGTCATTAATAATAGCCCCTGTCTTCGGGGCTAATTTAAACTCAGGATATGAGAACTTCTGATAAATAATATTTATTAAACAACCACAATTTTATTTTAGTCAAACATCAAAATATTTTGTAAGATGCATCTTACGTGCTCAACCAGAGCATATTGGCAAAGGATACACTTGGGAAAGATTTTGATGCTGAGCTCAGACGGCAAAGAATATTATAACCAACGAAAACCATACCATTCAACATCTAGAAGATGACAGCAAAAGTGAGGCCCAAAAGGAACTGACGAAAAGGAAAGCTAACTGTCACCCAGGGTTTAATGTTGCCTTTGATAACATTGACATGGAATTGAAGACCAAGAATATGACAATGATCAATCAAAATAGGGATATTCACTGATCAATCACCGCATGGTAATAAACAGGGTATCTGGCAATTCTCGCTTCAAGTGAAGGACAAAAGGATGATCTTTGAAAATTACTAACTTGAAATTTCTACTTTCACATAATGACATGAAAAGTCAAAGATTTAACTATATCATTCTGGTATCAAGGATTTTGTTGAGCATTTTGATGCTTTTTCTCCACTAAAGGATGTGTGTATTCAAACACATTCCTCATAAATATAGTAAAGAAATGTGTCAGAAGTCAACAAAGGTACATACTATTACTGACTACTGAATTTTTGAAATCTCTATGGACATTATGTATTAATTGAGTCAAGAAGTGCTTACGTCACACAATTTTCAACCACTATTGAGGCATAATTATAAACATTAGGTTTACTTAAATATGCAATGGAATGCGATTGCCCAAATATGAATTGTTTAACAGTGGTGTGATGCAAGGACTTCTAACCTTAAAACCTAACACTTTGCCCTTTGACATGTAAAATCATCTTGCTTTAGCCAGAGTAAAATAGCAAAGTAGTGCTAATGTCAGCTTGACACTTTACACTTTAAGGATAAAAAATATTAATGGGATAAGTGGATAACCATGCAGATTTTAAAATGGGTAAAAGACACAGGCAGATAGTATGGTTAACACATTAACATCCAAGTTACCCTTGCTATACACTATGTCTTTTTTCTGTGTCTACATGTGGATATAAGCTTGTTTCCTGTGTTCAAATAACTTAGTTCTGGATGGCAGATGATAACAAATTTCTCATGTAAACATAAGTTACACCTTTTAAGTATTTTCGGCTTAATTGAATATTCCATACTAGAGTTTTTCAATGTCCAAATATATTTGCTGAGTTCAGTAAAGTTTTTGTGTTTTGGGTTTCTGAATGAGCCGGTGTGGTTGTATAAGATTAATAAACGGAGAAACAACAACCACAATGTGTCCCGACGCTTTGGAAATTGTATCCACAATTTTACAAACACGCCAGATTTCTTTCCAACAATATGAATAATGGCTCTTAATTGTTGATACTCATTGATCTTTTCTATACTAAACTTCTCGCATACTCTCTTGAAAGCCAAGTCGGTGTTTTCAAGTCGAAATCCGCCATCTTGTTTTCTTTGTCATGAAGGCATATTTCAGGTTCGAACACACAACTGAGTTCAAAGAACGTCAAACGATTTGTCAACGTCGATAAATGGAATGGTCGCTTGGTTCAGCAGACGTTAGCTGGCGAGGGTTTGCTTCATAAGAACGTCTGCTATGAGCGTATTAAGCAAATATATAGGCAACTTTCTAAAAATCAAGCATCTTTGGAAAAGTAGAGCACATTTGAGCAACATTTCAAGATTTCAAGCATCTTTTGGGAAATTTCTGGAGTACTTCAGAAACCCCCAATTATTAAAAGAACACCAACTAATTCACCGACACTTACTGTTGCATACGGAGCACATGAGGTTGTAAACTTAAGCAAAGTGTGTTGAAAACTTTAATTTTCAGAGTTTTAGAAACATCACAATTTTTGATTAAAAATGCTTTAGAAGCATTAGTAAATTTTTCTGTGGTATGTCTCAGATCCTTGTGTCTGGCCTCCACACAATTTCTCTGCTGGAAATCCAACATCGCTTTTTTTGCCCGAAGGCATATCATTAATCACTGCAACACTCCGATTTAATGCAATGATTACCGTAAAGAAATGGATTCTCATAGTATTGCGCGCTTCAGCAGACGTTAGTGGTTTTCATTTGAGCATTCGTTATTCGTGTTCGCAGGAAAATCGCAAAAGATTGCTCTTTGAGACTGTCTTTGTATATTTTGACATGGCTTGGCAAGCGGTTGTTCTCGCAATAAACCATATTTTTTATTCTATTAAAGGCGCGTATCCAACTTTTTCAAGCAATTCATCCTTTAATGTGTTGTAACTGATTATATGAAGATATTTACGAGTTTGTAGCACTTTTTTGTACGTCAGGAAAAATCGCAAAACGCGGCATACGAGATGCTGTTTTGGCAACCTGAAGCGAATGACAACAACACAGTCACAGAATAAGTATATACCAGGGGCCGGTTGTATCAAAGGTGGATCGAGGATACAATATTTTGATGTAAAATGAGTGAATAATTAAAAAAAACAAATTACAATATTAAGAAAAAAACAACTAACCGAGATCTGGCCGGTAGTCAATTTAACCCGGACGTTATGTTCGACAAAATATTAAATAACATCGCCCGAAAGCAACTCGATGTTCAGTGCTATTTTATCACCGAATATAATGTTTGTTCTATAACTTACATGGACATTTATGGCTCACAAATTACTTTTGAAATGTTAGTTCTGTGTTTCCTTACCTAAACCCAACCCCACCCAATCTAAATCCTACCCTCATCCCCTAATCAACAGGTGGGAATTGAACCTAATCCCTTTAATCAAAGTAATTTAGATATAAAAATTCGGACTAATACCAAAAACGGCGACACTATTTATGTGATCTGAAATTGTTCACAAAAGTACCTTTGAAAATGCTACCAGAAATTCCATGTTTATATTATTCTTGCTTGTTAAAGCGATTTGGTTGAGAGATTAAAGCCCATTGATTCCAGAAAAATGGACTGTTTTGAAATCACATGAATATTTTGCCCTTTTTCTCTAATAAAGTAAATAGTAATTCAAGGTGTGAAAATCAGCACAGTAAAATGATAAAGAAATAAAATATTTCAAAATTTTGTCGAGAGCCTCAAAACCAAATACGGTTTAAAATACCCCTAATAGCATATACATTATATTGGGGAAGAATTTGTTTACATCAAAAGTCGGGCTAGTACGAATTTTGGTGGTTTTCTGGGATTTTCCGTCGAATTCCGAGAGTCTCCGATCTTTTCCGATACGTATAAAGATGTTTCTTTACGCAATTTTTAAATTTTTAAAAGTTATTATTCATTTGCTTGCACTCTCAGTCAATCAATCAATTAAATAATTTCGGTTGGTAGAAAAAACTAGGTCATAATGTGTAAGAATCGCCCGGAAATTCAATAGCCGAGTTTACTCGCCCCAGGTCTCATTTCTAACAACCGCGCGAAATCCGACGCATGCTCAAACAAAATTCCCACCTGCTCCCCTAACCCAAATCTATGCTAAATAGTGAACCGCTGGCATATGACTGGATCGCGGGAGGTCACTATATTAAAATAGTATCATGCTAAAGTCAGGATGTCGCGTCATCAACCTCGTTCCCAGGCTCTTTACCTACGCTCACCCCCGCCGTGAAAAGAAAGACCCTCAATTGAAACATGCGACACCCCAGAATCTAAAAGCTTTAATTTTAATTAGCGCTTTGAAAACACTGAGGGAGTAGGTACATGTCAACATTATCATGCATGAGTGAATAATGTGAAAATAATACAAAAACATAAACCTAAATGCACAGATTAGGGCACGCTCACTAGCTCACCTCAAATATGGGTCGAGTGTGTTATGGCAGGCGTTGGTGCATATGAGCCAAATTATACAAAAATCTCTGTAAAACTACTGGCTGCAAACTGAAGCGGTTTTGCTGAAGTGGTCTAAATTCTCTAGAGAACTCCTTCGTCTTCTTGTGTAGATGATATATTCCAAAGCAGAATAAGGGAATCCAAAACTATGATAAACCAATGCAAACCTATGATGCAAACAAAGAGATGTATTGATATTTCGCCTTCAACGCGAATCACGGAGGAGAAAATGGCAAGAACTAGTCTGGAAGGCGAAGTGCAATCAACCCGAAGCCTGTCATTTTCATCCAACAAAGAAACTATACAATCCGAGGTATGCTATATTTTTTATATGATTCATCATTTATGTAATGAGATATTGTATACTATAATTTATGTAGATTTCCAATTTCATTTGCGGTATACACTGAACTCTAAAGAGTAAAGTTTAAAAGCCAATAAAGGGTTCTAAATATCTCCTATACACTACAGGTTGTCAACGATCCTGTTTCCAAAACCGCGTCGTATGATTTCATCCCGTTTACGGATGTCCTAAGTACCGTCAATGACGAACTGAGAAATGTGGCAGTTAGAGACACGAAGTCCGTTCTTCGTAAAAGAAATTTTGAAGGAATGAGTTCGTTCTCTTTGGAGACTATATCGTGGACGAGTATCCTGTATAGTATTCAGAATTATATCTGAATTGTTGGAGTTCAACTACAACACGGAAAAGAAGATCGCTCCGTTATGTTTGATTTACAGCGTCATAATGTTCAAACGATGCCATGAGTTGAGTTTTTTGCAGCGCATTAATACAATTTTACTGGCCGACAGTGGCGCTAATACGGAGGTAAATTATAATTATACAGTTTACTTAATTGTCATTTGAAAAAAAAGGAAAAGCTTTATAAATGCATATCAGTTTTTGCTGAGTTGTTCCGTGCGCAATTTTACATTGTCCACAGCGATGCTAACACGGGGGTAAATTATAGTTTATTTGGAATATATCATGTTTACTCTTTGGCTTGTTACAAATTATGTCAATTTCGAGAACAATAGAATAGACGTGAAAAGCTTTTTACGCGTTTGCCAATGTTTACTTAGCTGTATCGGCATTTTATTTTGTACATATAATGTTCGAATCATGTTGCCATTGACATTAATTGTAATATAAATGTTGGTCAATTTATTTTTCGCTATTGGTTTTCAGTGCATTAAACTGACAAGGTAGATTTTTATTTGATTGAACTAGTTGTTGGTTACAGACGAGCAGGTTTTATGACAAGTTTTCATATGACAAGTTTTACTTGCTCGTTTGTATGGGCATTAAATTTTGCCAATTTTCTCCTCAATGACAAGTGGCGAAGTGCACTTTTGCCCATGCATACAGACGAGTAAATAAAACTTGTCATAGAAAACTTGCTCGTCTGTAACCAGGTTTAGGTCAGTCAGTGTCACTTCATTTGTAGAAGAGAAATTTCAACCGCAATCTCTTCGGCGCTTCGCCTGTTTCAAAAGACAAAACAAATTCTAAATTATTTAATATCAAACTTGTAATTCTATATTCTACAATATATAAGTATCTTTTCGGCTAATAAGTTTGAGTTACAAATTGTTTTTACTCTAGTTTTGATTGTTATACTGTTCATATAAGGTTGCCCAATAGTTTATACTGTAGTTGCTTTGTATATTAATTTCTTGTGCCAAAAAAACTGTTATGGACTATTGTTACTGTTACTGTTACTACGGCTTCTGTGCTATTTTATAAACTCAATTTAGAACTCAATTTAGAGCCCTTTTGCAACTTTAAAAGCGATTTTTTGTTGATTTATAGCCTTTATTTGTAATTTTACCGCTCCTTTGAACACGCTTATTTCTACCGGAAATGACTTTTGCGCTTTACGCGTCTTAGCCTACCCTCCCACGGGACAAAGCTGTGGAAGGTGTCACGTGACCAGCCTGAACCAGGGTCTTTTCCGCAGCGGGGGTGAGCGTAGGTAAAGAGCCTGGGAACGAGGTTGGTCGCGTCATGTGGTATACCTGGGTATAGAACTTAATATTAAATGTATCGTATAGGAGACTTACCGTGATGCTTTCACAATATTATGTTTTCATTGAGTTCTCTCCATGGATGTCTACAAACTTCGTTTCACTTTTAAAACACGCTATCAATTCGCTATAAACAACCAAGTGAACCAGCTGAATGATGTGAAATATGATCTCGCGTAAAAACAGCAGTGCTGGGCGATACCGAGAACTCGGTATTCGATACCACGCACAGCGGTATCGATTACTGACCCAGTATCGCTTGAAATCGTTCGATACTTGTACCTGTTTCAGTTTACAACACTAAAAATTACCTTGCTGCAAACAACTAGCCCAAAAACAATAAAAAACAGCTTTATCTTGTTGAAATTCCTTATTATTTATGCTTTAGAGTTAGTAACGTTGAAGTTTCAGCATTAAATATGATAACTGGGAAATATGCTTGTTGGAGACTATTTTTTAACAATGTGGAAAGTATCGGAAGCGACCACTGATCTAATAATAGACAGTGGAAGCGACCGATACCAGGGTTAATAATACTCACTTCCGGTATCGAAAACGGAATATTTTTACCATTTTTGGTATCGAAATAGGTATCGGCCAATACCAATTTTAAAGTACTCGGTTGTACGAAGCCCGTTTAGCCTATCCGGTGGATAAATCGAAAATATCGATGAGTCTACACATTCATCGAACAACCAAGCTAAAATTGTTGAACTTGAATAGAACAATTATGTTTGCAACTACGTAAAGTGCATAAGATTTAAGTTCAGTCGTTCACAAAATGTGTGAAAGTGTTATTTAATTTTGGCTTATCCACCGTTTGAGCTAAACGACCTTCGACAACCGCCCCTGGCCTGATATCGCCCAGCACTAAAAAAACAGTCGCAGAATGAAACGTAAAACATTTCGCGTATGAAAAGTCGAATGAAAGATGCTAGCGACCATCAAAGACGCTACCGACCGTCTACGGTTTCTAAATCCGCTGATAAATTTCAGCCCCTCCTCCCCAATCCGAAAAAGCTAGCTCCCTACGGCACTGACTTCAGTAACTCTTGGAAAACAAATTTAATAGGTCTCTAGCCTATCTTCCAAAGACTTTTAGTGGCGTTAATCGACCAGTAAGCATGCTAGGCTCGGTGTGATCAAAAACTGTTGCCTAAATTGCAAATTCTTCGTCACTGGTCAGAAATGCTTTGTTGATTTCTTCATCCAGGATTGTACTTCTTTATATACCCTATATATTTCTTGCAGACCCAACTACAATCAATTCATCCGTAATAGTTGAGTTTGGGTTTTGGTCGAGGGTCAGAGGTCGAGGGTGGATGGAGGTCGAAAGTCGAAAAATTGATTTCATTCGTGTAAAAACTTTTAAAAACCATACTTTTGTCAACTAAAATAACCGCGGTCATAACTAAAAATAGTTATGAAAATAGTTCAAAAATAGTTATGACCGCGGTCTTGTCAATTTAACAACAATTATAAAATCTAAATTTAGTATCATGAATTTAACTTACTAATCAATATTTCGTTTACGAAAAGAAGTTCTGTAAATTGACAAAAGTATAGTTTTTAAAAGTTTTTACACCATTCAGCATTCTACTCAAATTCAACAGTACTAATGAAATCAATTTTTCGACCTCGACTTTCGACCTTCCACCCTCGACCTCGACCTTCCACCATCGACCCTCGACCAAAACCCAAACTCGTAATAGTTTGTCGTTACTTTCACCATTTCACATTGTGTATGTATACAGCTCTTTCAATTAAGGTTGTCAGCGACAATAGTCAAATGTACAATATGAGCGCTAAAAGAATGATGGGAATAATCATAGTTTTAATTAAGGATTAAAGCACTCTGTGAGTGCATTATCGGGATTTACAAGCACGAGTTCACGAACAAGGAACGAGAGTTTAATACTGCACGAGACGCAGTATTAAACTTCGAGTTCCTTGTTCGTGAACGAGTGCTTGTAAATCACGATAATGCACGAACGAAGAGTGCTTTAAACGTTTTAATATTCAATTTGAGTGAACGCTTTTTATGAGCAAAAACATTCTATAAACTTTGTTGAGCTAACTGTTTACTAGTTCCATGTTTAGTTTCGATAATATTCAAAAGTGTTTTTAGAATATTTTAAAACGACATATTATAGCTTTTATATAAGAAACAACCTTGTTGTTGTTTTGAATCTGTCTGCCGAATTACGAATATTACGAATTCAACCGGCTTCGCCGCTCATTCACAACTTATATTCCGTACGTAAATTCGTAAAATAAACTAAATAAACAACACATGTTTACGTTTAAATACGGAATTATTTTAGAAATTTGGCCACTTCGTCGTTTTGGAATTGTCTTCGGTTTAAAATAAACGAAATCTTATAAACTTTTCCATTCGTGAATTCGGGCGCCATCTTGCATATTAAATAAGTTTAACGCATCAATAACCTCGTGAGAATACAAAGTATAGTATTTATAACATGTTTGTATTCCCATGAGGCTACTCAAATGTCTGGTTTCCTTCAGCGTTAGCCAAATTTGTCTATTAATAAGTTGAGTTTATTTTTGTACCAATGAACCAGCCTAGTCTTAGGCTCTCTCTCGCGCGTTGTTAACTATACTTGATTAATAGGGGTACGTAGGGGTACCTAGGGTTAGGGAAGAGAGGCTACAGCACCTTGAGCGGTGACGTCACAGCTAAACGCACGTCATACTCTAGGTCCAACAAGTATTCATTCATGTTAAAAGTGGTTAGGACTAGGCTGCCAATGAACCATTCTATAGCCGTGTTTACACTTCAAGCCTTGGCTTGGCCTTGGTCAGGTTTTCGCTTTGCTGATCGGGTGACAAATTTAATCAACCAAACAAGTAAACAAAACTAGGCCCAAAGCCTGACCCTTGTCTTGCTTTGTCATCTTTTAAACGCCAGAATATAGGCGAGAAAGTGAGTCTGGGGTAGCCTGGGTTTCTATCTTGTCACTTGTAAGTATATATAACAACCCAAACTAACGTTGTAGAAAATATAGCGAGTTTTTTTTCAGTCTTGAACTATTTACAAAGAATTTTATCCACATTCAGCAAGTTTTAAGTGTCTCAGCAAGCTATATCTGTGAAGAAGTTCTAACTTCCAAAACCGCAATAGTCCATATCAATGGCGAAATTTTAAAATACATAGCCGCGGACAATATTATAAACTGCCTATATTAACAAACCCAAAGGTTGATTTTCCTGATCATGGCAGGAGAACGTCAAATGTCATTATACAGACTACTGTAAAATAAATAAATTTTCAACCTATATACTAGTTAAAAACCAAATATATATAATAGTTAAAAATCTTTACCGTTATATCAGGCTGCTTTTAGATGCCATCTGCCTGTTGCAGGTCAATTTGTTCAGTGGAGGTTTCCCAATCTCTGCTGTAATTCCCAGCCCTTGAACAACTCTTTTTCTTTATCAAACGTTGGTGCCGTTTACATGAGACCAGAAAGAAAAAAGAGCGGGAAACAACCGTACAGTGTGTTAAGACAAGGTCTAAAACATTTTAGTTTCTCTCGCGCGTATTTTGAATATGCAACCCACAACTGTCAGCGTTGTGTCAAACGTCTGACCGGTTCGAAAATATTTGGTGTTTGCATTCATCTTCCTGCCAATTCGTCCCGATCTGCAAATAGTCGGTTTGGTGTATCTGAGCAAGTTTTCAAGCCGGTCTCATTAAAAACACCGAGTATAGACGATATTATGGCTGAAACAAAATCGTCCCGCTCTCATTTCGTTCCCGTCTGATGTATACGGGTCCTTAGACAAGACCTCCTCAAGACCCAAGACTACGTTGCTGTGCGACTCCTCGTCTTTCCATAATTATATCTTCTGGTCCAGTCGTTGCGACGTTCGTTTCATTCTCTAGACTTCAATCTTCTCTCAACCGCCTGCCGCCCTGGACCATCTTGTACTAGGCATATTTACTTTTTCTCGGTTTCCCTTATACGTTTTAACTCGTTCTGAATATTTGCTGTCCAACTTTTAATTATTGCTTTCCTTTTCCTGCCATTTCCTGGATGACAATTCTACAATAATTTTCTACTCGTTATGATAGTATTCACATTTTAATTCATCTTCATTACAAGAGCTGGTTCTAAGCATTCACATTTGCCTCCATAACCATTTTCTGTATCTTATATAGCATGTCATTCGCATGCATGTTTTTGTCTCCTTCGTTAAGATGGTATTCACGTTTCAATCAGACATTCAAGGCAATGCAATTTCTAGTCTGGATCTTCGCCTGAGTTTTTATCCAAAAAGCATTGAACTTTGCTTCCATAACCTGCATATACTGTATCTTATGCATGTCATTCGCTTTCTTTCTTCCTTATAATACAATGGTATTCACATTTCAATCAACCTCCAATTACCACACTATCATTTCTAGCCTGGATCTTTGACTTTACAGTTCTTCATTCAAATCAACCTCCATTACGATATTCTGTGGCTCATAAAGCATGCAGCGCAAATGACGACAATAATGGTTTTACATCTGAAAGACTTGTTTTCTATTATGTGCACGTCAATTCAGGTGCTGGCCACGGTACTGGGCTGTACACAGACATCTACCATGGGAGACTCGTTTCTACTAACATCGTGTTTCATTCGTAAGTTTTTCGGATTAGTAACGGACTCGGTGTATGTCATCCTCGTATGTGAAGAAGACGCTTCATGAGTAGTCTTTGTTGGAGCTTGTTCAGCACTTGCTTGATCTACTGACATAGAACTTTGTGTGTTATCATTAACATATTTCGAGCTTTGTTTCGTTTTGGTCCTCGTCTGATGTGCGCCTTTAGAATTCGTTGTCGCTGCGGATTCATTGTTACGATTGCTTGTTTTAGTCCTGGCTACATTACCACTAGGGGTGTCCATTGTTTGGGAACCAACAATGCTATTGCTCCATGTCGCATTTGCCCTTGTTGAGGGACTATCACAGTCCATAGCTGAGCCTCGACTAGGCCCTTCACTTGCTGTGTTATTACTGTCTCCTGTATATACACCAGAACTCGACGTCACCTGGCCATACGATCCGGGCATTATTGATCCACTGGCCGGTGGTGAAGTGGTCGGTGAAAGCGGCGTCGTATTCGTCTCGTCTGTAGTCCTTCTAAAGAAACAGTGCTGCAATGCAGTATGCGGTTTAATTCGAACTTTGGGATCATACTCCAACATTTGCAGTATTAAGTCTCGAAATTTAACATAATCTTGATATGTATGACCTTGGTCACCTGCGCGACGGCCACCAGGACCTCCAGAATCACAGCCTAGGACATCGTGTAGTTTTCTTGAACCTGGTGGAGCATACTCCTAAAGAGAAGTATTCAAAATTCATGGGTCATTATATTCACCTGATATGGAAACTTACGTGGTAAACTGTGAGTATCGTATCAGGAAGGAGTATAAAAATAATAGGTGTATATACAAATATACACTACAGGGTGTATAAACAAACACGGAGTCCATCTTTTATGCCTAATAATTTTCGGAATACTAGACGTTATAAAGTGATTTAGGTTCTATTTTAAAGCTTGTTCTCTTCTCTTTCGAAGAGAAAATTTAGTAGAACCCGCTTAATTTCATAGGCGCGTGTGATATTCTTGAATTTTCTTGTTCAAACTTTAATGCAGGAAAGCATCCCAAAAAAGCAGTTCCTGCATAATTAATACGTCATTGTTACGACACGCGAACAGGCTTTCAATCCGGCATGATTTGTACTACAAATTTTCGAATTAAATGCAAATATAAATAAACAACAACCCCAAACAACGATATTAATCAACCTAACCAGTTAGAAAGTCAAAATTATCGAGGAAAAAAAAAAATAAAAAAAAAATCCGCGTGCCTGGTTTGTGTTAAAAACCGGGAAGTCGTTGAACAACTCAAAAAACTTGAACCTGATTGACAATGAAATTTGAAACAGTTGATATTCGCCCAATCAGCTACGCCACAGGCAAGCTCGCGATTTTTAACAGCAAACGGCAAAAAAATTTATTTTGAACTTCATTAATTCCTACCAGCCTGTTTGCGGGTCGTAACAATGACGTAATTATGCAGGCGGGATGCTTTCGTTTGCTTGGGATGCTTTCGATTGCTTACGGAAAAAAAATTCGCCACGGCGCCGGGAGGAAGCGCCCAGCAAGCCAAAGCAGACTCTTCCGCCCGGCACTTGAAAGGTTTCAAATATGCAGTACGAAAACCCCAATGTTCTATTTGTAATAGATATTTTATACAAGTAATTTTGTATTTTTATCTTGGTGAATTTTATTATTTAAACGTTAGTATTAGATGAAATTCAGTACTACAATGCGCACAATATTAGTTACTGGCGATTCGGAGAAATACGCTATCCCCCAAAGCCAGAAAGACGTCTGACGAACGGCTCTAATCACTTTGCACTTTGTTAATTGATGTCGCGCTTCAAGCTACTCTGAGACCAGTCGATCAAGTTTTAAAAGTTGGTGGCAGGGTGGGAGGGGGTCATGCCCTCAGGGCTACAGGCCACTCACATGGTCCTGCGCAGAACCCTGTTTAATGTTGTTGTGGCCACACGAGAAAAAAGAGTAAGAACAATTAAATATCATTTCACAATATATTCGTTGCTCTATTTATTTCATACTCCTAAATCCAATGAAAAAATAACCATAAAAACAATTTTCGCACGGTAATGCAAGTTGGTGCAAGCTTAAACCACCCTTAAACCGCAACTGTAATGCATGTTAAGTTAGTAAATGAACCGCAACCCACAATCACTGTGGTTAAACCACCCTTAAACCGCAATCGCTTGGTTTTGAGGATTAATTGCCAAAATGTTCAATCTTATCGTTTCGTTAATAAAATTAGTTTAGTACCAATATTCATTGCATCTCAAATTCGTTAATTTCGAATCTCAGTCACTTAAAATACTATTATTCGCGGAGCAATCGTTCAAATTTAAAAAGAAACCCATCGTTAGAAAGCTGAATGGCTAAGCTTTAACCTTTTACTCTATTAGTCTTTTTAAAATTTACATTTGAATCGAGGACTCCGTTTTTTTATAAACTTTATGTATATATATGTTTAGCTGCAATTGGAAAAGGTCACGAGCTAGATCACACATACACATTAGTAGGGACCAGGACGGGTTCCTAACATGTAGAAATATCATCCCTAGCAGATAACTAAGTTATACTATGTCTATGTTCAGGTTGTGTGAACATTGGATCTAATGATGTCTGTTATAAAGACAAAATATTGTTTCTATTAACTCGTATCTTAAGCATAGGAAGTTATCTTTCAGTGCAGTACGTGCGCTTCATTTGTACACAGTACTCGTACACGTGTATGTTAAGTTCTACAAAATACATTTCTTTGCTGTTTGTTATATTTTACGAACTTCACAGTATGTGATACACCAGTAGAATACTTACTTTCTTTACTTTGCCATCTTTACTTGTTTTCCTTGGGATATAACTACCATCTGAATGACGATCAAAATACGCTCTTGCTTTCGGTGCGTTATCCAAGATTTGCCGAGGAGGAATACCCAACACTTCCACAATCTTCTGCATCTGGTCAAACTATAGATGAAAAGTACGGAACATACTCAGATTAGAGAGCACCTCGTATACTCGCTAAAAATTAAGATATAATGTTTAACAAAATTCAACTACGAATCATCTCAAGAAATTGCAATGGATTATCGTTGATAATAAACAAGTTGCTTGTGTTCCATGTACAAAATAAATAACAAGTTTTCCTCGACAGCCGTACACGCAAACTAGTCGGAAAATTTTTACTTGTTGAAAAGCTGGGATGACTAGCTTTTACACAAGGAGACTTATCAAAGGGCAAATAGAACTTGTGAAGGGAAACTTGTCAAGAAAAATAGCTCGTCTGTACAGAGTATAAATACCGACAGCCAAATATGGCGTGACTAACGCGCAAATGACGAATCGTACTCATAGCCAGACCTAAAACTCTTAAGCCTGATTTCCATTTGGTCGTAACTGTCGTGAACAAGTCATTTTCGACGATGTGAGATAGTCTGCATCTATCTCGTCTTTTGTGTGCTGTATGCAAATCAGTCTACTGACTGTAGAGATATATCGACACTCTATTACATCGGTCACCTTGATATGTTCACGACAGTTACGACTAAATGGAAACCAGACTTTAGACGTCAAAACAATGGCTACGACAAATTCATATTGTACAACTTACTTCATTTGCTCCACTGAACAAGGGTTCTCCAGTATGCATTTCTACTAAGATACAACCTAAACTCCACATGTCAATCGCCATGTCATACGGAACACCGAGTAGAACTTCTGGTGAACGGTAAAAACGACTTTGGATATAATGATAGATCTAAAACGAAATTAACCCAAGATAACTATACGAGTTACAATTGCTTAACTTTATAGATTTCATTTCAAGGACAGTTTTGGACAGCAGAATTTTTCAGCATTTCAAAAATATTACCCTGCTTAGGCCGTCATAGCTTCAGTTATGAACATATGAAACAAAATATAGCACTCGTTTGAGCGCCGCGTCTGTAAGTATTTGTGTTTTTGATGCGGCGCTTATTTGAGTGCGGCGCTCTTTAAAAACTATTCTATTTGTATCTGCCTTCACAACGGAATTGCGCATTTCCAAAGTTCTGGAGAGAGTTTAACGACAAAGCATTGAAATATACCCACTTTGAATTTTAAAACAATGTTCTGAAACATGAATAACTGCGGAGCTTATTCGAGGGCCGCGTTTAAGAAAAGTCCAAATACGATTTAGAAAAGTCCAAAATTACAATTTTAAGGATTCTTTCTAACAAGATAGACTTAAATATTATTGCCGTTAGTGCTGGGCAAACTCCGGTTTTCAAAAATCTCCGGCTCCGGCAGAAAACTTCCAGCTCCGGCAAATTCGTGAAAATTCGAAATTTAATGGAAAGCACTATCTTTGTTTTTGATTTTTTAAAAAACACTTATGACTGTCGTCATAGCTGTCGTCTGCATGGCGCGAGAGCGCGTTCTAATTTATGATTGTCAGCCTGAGAATTTTATCACACGCTACGACGCTGCGTTTGCAATTGTCAACAATTTTAATTATAAAAAGTTTTAACCACATTGACTTTGCGTTTGTGAGTTTAAGCGACTGCTTCTTGTCTTGTGCAACCAATACCGTGCTTCTTGCGACATAGAATACTATATTTAATGTTTGTGGCAAGCCTATACACACTTATCACTGCGAGTATTTAATTTTTCGTCGATGGATCTGGACAGGTTTTTTCAAAGCACCAAGCAAAAAATATCTATGCCACTATGAAAACCAGCCTTGATTTTAATGAATGATTTTGACAGTGTGCAATGCCTGAATGCCAATGTTCTCAACAGAGCAATCGTAAATCGTTCGCACGCAATGCAATAATCTGTCAGTTTATACAAGACATACAAGCTTGCGATTGTATTACAACTTTCCTGTGATAAGATCACAGACGCAATAATGACTTGTTGCAATGTTGCCGTTTGAGACAACAGATACGACTTCAGATTTAATGCACTTTCAACAAATTCAAAGAATCAAAGTCATTCTGACTCTCCAGCCGGAGCTGAGAGAAAGCACAGCAAACTCCGGCTCCGGCTCCGGCAGACAAAAAACGCCGGAGCTCCGGCTGAACTCCGGTGCACAGCACTAATTGCCGTATCTTTTATTGGCTTTAACAGTAAACCATATCCTTAGAGGGTTTAGGTGAATGGATATTTCGAGTGAAATAATATATACAATATTTTAGACCTGAACGGGAACGGCTGCGAAAAATGTAACTCAGAACTGCAGAGTAGCTCAGTGGTCAGAGCGCTGCACCGGAATCGCAGGGCCGCAGATTCAATTCCTGTCGGAGGACTTACAGTTGCATTTTTCGCAGCCGTTCCCGTTCAGGTCTAGATAGATAGATAGATAGATAGATTTATTAAGAAAACACTTTGCAGTTTACAATGACTGAATTGCGTGTTATTTTACATCCGTTGATTAATTTAAGTTCTATAATTATATAGAGCAATAATTTACAAGAATTACTATTTTAATTCATATAAGGTTAATAGAAATATTAAACTATAATTTTACTATATACTAATACTATATAATTATATATAGTCAAATCTGCATATATATATAAATTTAAGTTAAAAATGTATCAAAAGATTAACATCTAAGAAAATTTTTTGATGCAGGCCGGAATAAAAGTTTTTAAAAATCTATCTGTTTTTGTCTTTGGGAGCTGAAACTCGGGAGTTTTCCTGAGATCATAGTTTGCAGAGTGACGGTCTGGCAGAAGGGATGATAATTTATGATGTGGATCGTTGATGAGTTGTTTGAAAAGTTTTGAGCAGGCGTTGTATCGACGTTCGCTGAGGGGAATAAGGTTGCACTTTTGCAAACGGACAGAATACGGCATGCCTGGGAAAATTATTGATGTGACTCTTCTTTGGACTTGCTCAATGGCGTCACTAAGATAGTCAGGCAAGGCAAAATGGAAGACTTCACAACTGTACTCCAGTACAGGCCTTACACAAGTACAGTAAAAATTAATTATTTCTTTGGCGGGCACTTTTGCACGTTTCAGTTGTATGATGAAATATTTTCGTTTGTTAACTTTCTTGATCATTTCCGCAACATGTTTGGTCCATTTCAAATCGTTACTGATTGTCAGTCCCAAAACTTTGGCTTGTTCAACTAATTCAAGAATTCCAGAACTTAGGACAACTGAAACAGAACTCGTGAACTGAAACAGCAGTTCTTAACATTTTGGAATTTGAAGTTGGAGTTTATTCTGCACAGTCCAGTCATCTAATTGATTTACACCTGTTTGGAT
Source organism: Trachythela sp. YZ-2020 (assembly GCA_016169945.1). Classification (NCBI taxonomy): domain Eukaryota; kingdom Metazoa; phylum Cnidaria; class Anthozoa; order Malacalcyonacea; family Clavulariidae; genus Trachythela; species Trachythela sp. YZ-2020. The sequence goes on from JADLSH010000387.1 coordinate 8,973,701, forward strand.
AGTACTGTGACAGTCTTTTGGTATTACTTCAGCAGCGGTAGTGTCGTCAATGTATTTCCACATTTGGAAATCAGTTAGATTCAAATCGTTTATCATGAGAATAAAGAGCCAAGGACCTAATTTTGTCCCTTGAGGAACTCCGGAAGGAACTTTTCCCCATTCGGAGAAACAATCCCTGGCGAGTTTAACTCGTTGTTCCCTTGAAGTTAAAAAGTCGATAATCCAATTGATAATAGGTAGTGGAATTGAAAGCTTCCGGATTTTGTTAACCAAAATGTTATGATCAATCAGGTCGAAGGCTTTTCGGTAATCAAACAAGAGGACACGCACGGATGCGCCAGTTCCGTCAGTCGCTTGGGCGCATGTGTGAATAATGCTGATGAGGGCTAGGGTTGCTGATGATTTAGGGATTCCGCCAAATTGATCCTGATTGACTACCTCCAAAACTGCGTGAGAGACGTATTTTTCGATTACGATGTCTTCAGCTAACTTTGATAAGGCTGGAGTTAGTGAAATAGGTCGAAGATTCTTGTTTATATCACGGATTGGTTTATTTTTCGGGATGGGTATGATGTTAGCTTGTTTCCAAACGCTTGGCAGTTTTTGTTCTAAGTAAGAAGAGTTGAGAATTATGGAGATAGGATTTGATAGAATTTCTGCAAATTCTTTCAGGATCCAATTAGGAATGTCATCTGGGCTTGGTGCTTTAGAACGGTTAAGTAAATTGAGCTTATGATTAATTAACTCAGGTGTGGTGAATGCATTGATTGGAAGGTCTTCGGTCAGTGAAGCAGTTCCCGTGATCGTGTCGCTAAGGTCGCAGAAGTCTTGCATAGGCTCGAGGAAGGTGTTGTTGATTAGATTAGCTAAATCTAGTGGTGACAAATGATCTGTGTTTTCTAATTGGAGCTGGGAAGAGAAATCTGTAGGATTAGAAACTGGGGTCATGCCACAGAGGCGTTTCACCTCACGCCACCACTCTTTAGGTTTCAACTGTTTCAAATGTTCTACTTTGGAGATGTAAAACTTAGCACGACAGGATTTTCTCACCTTATTTACTTTGTTCCGATATAACTTGAAAGCGATAGAGTTTCCAGAGGAAAAGGCGCGTTGTCGTTGTTTAATCAAGCGTTTGAGATCTTCAGTAATCCATGGTGGATCGTTACGATGGAAGGTGACTGCTTTTTCAGGCATGATGTAGTTTAAACCTGTAATGATGTTTCCGGTGAATAGGTCATTTTTTTCACTACAACTAGTGAGCTGGTCAAAGAGGTGCCAGTCAATTTGGCTTAGGTATTTGCCAAGCATTTGTTTTCGAGAAGGTCGAGTGTCTCTTTTATAGATTACTTTCTTGGTAGTAGAATTGAGATCTCTTTGCTTTGGGTATAATGTTATGACACAGTGGTCAGAAAGGCCAAATGGTGGGTGGGATGTGGCGGAGTTAGATTCGTAGAAAGAGTGCAGGTTTGTTAAGACGAGGTCCAGCGTATTCGTGCCACGAGTAGGCAGATGCACTAATTGCTTCAATTGAAACTGGCGAGACAAATTCTTGATATTTAAGTGGTTAAAATCTCCAGCAATGATAATACCACATCCGGGGAAGAGACCCTCGATGTCAGTTAAAGATTTTGATAAATATTCCAACATTTCGTTATCATTTGCACTTGGGGGATGGTAAACTGTTGCAGCTACTATACATGGGATTCCTCTTGGGAGCCTAAAATATTGTATATTTTATTTCACTCGAAATATCCATCCACCTAAACCTTCTACCTTAATTTCAATCGAGTGAGATGCAGAAAAAAACATCTTGTAGTTCACCATATCCTTAATACCACTTTACAGCGGGCTGCAAGCAAGGCCGGCGAGAGCCAGTCACGGGCCCAGGGAAGATTGGTGAATGCGGGTCCCCCTCACTCTCTCAGTCCAGTAGCGTAGCCAGGGTTTTGACTTTGGACGGGCAAAACAAAAATACGTTCGGAATCGGAATGCGACCGCCAATGGTGCGGGAATGCTAGGGAGGTTCGGGGGCATGCTCCCACGGAGAAATTTTGAATTTCTAGGGTCTCTAGAACAGCATTTGACGCATTCTGAGACGAGTTCTGAAGAAAAATCATAACCACGAAAAAAGCCATTTTTATTGTTATTCCACACCATCATGCACCAGATTTCAACTTTTCACAAAGTTGGTGTTTGGCTGACATGGCAGTTATGGTTCTATTATGCCATTTATTTCAGAAATGTATAATATATTAAATAAATAGGCGCCAATAAAGCTTTACATGTGACGCGAACATCCTTAAAGTGCACCTCACCCCAAAAATTTTTTTTGGCTATATCAAATCTTGGCATTATTTCTAGAGTATCCGTGAAAATTTTAATTTATTTGGTCAAATCGTTCGATTTTTATGCAGAAGTTTAAAGCAAAGACACTTTTTGGTGGACAACCTCCGTCGTTACGAGGTCTCTGAACGAGTAAATTTTCGTGACGTCACGCAGGGACTCGTCAAAATAAACTTTCGGCCCATTGCAAATTCTGTATACTGTCGGCCATCGGCATATGATAGCATCAGACCCAGCGCTAATGAAACTGTACAAATGTTTCTGTTTCGAGAGAAATTTTCGGCGCATCTTATATGCGATCTGCGTGTGTAGTGTTCATGAAAATGCACGAAAATCGATGTAAATTCGATGTATTTTCCCCGGGATTATGTACTTTTAGAAGTTTAGCATTTAGTAATTTTAGTACACTTTGCCTGTTAAAATATATAACTAAATACGAACTATAACCAATAGCTATCCCGTCAATAAAATCCCGCTTTAAAGAGCATGTATGATATGTCTATATAGCTTTCATATTTTAATCAAACATTGTATGTTTTCAGCTTTCAAGCGCAGACTTTAAAGAACGGATACCGGTTTAAAGAGATATAGTTTAAGATATATTGCCCGTATAACTTTGTCCCGTAAAAATTGAAAACCTTGAATCTACTACAAGAAAAACAACTATGCCTGTGTTCATCTATCCATGCATAAATCCATGCATTATCAACATGTTTATCAACAAAAATTTACTGTCTATATTTTTACTAAGTTCATTTCGCGCCGAAAGACGTCATGGTAATATTCCATTTGGATATCGCTTCATATTTGGATAAACTCAGCCAATATCAGACCTACAGCCACGAAACTGTACGTAAAAATGTCGAAACTTGAACAGAGCTTGATCTCTTGATCTTAGATGCGAAACGTATGTAGTTCCTGAATGTATGAAATAATGTATCGAAAAAAAAATGCGGTCAAATGACGAAAATATGTCGTGTACTAATTGTGCTGTAGGTAAACTTTTTGATACGTGTGAAGTCAATAATTTGATATGATCTCATGCTTCATACCAAAAGATAGCCAAGAAAAGCAAGGATTTTGTATATATAGCAAGGACCTATTTTTTTGTATATAGCGTTTTAGATGACGTGTTTTGTGCGAAGTTGGATTTTGATACGCTCGAAACAAATAATACAGTTCACAGATGCTCGACAATTATAATAGTTTCTATTGTTAGATAACTCTTCAAATGCTTCTATCCATATATAGCAATTATATATACATCCTTCTATAGTATGTTTATAGTTATTATATATATCCAGAAAAAAACAGTGTAAACTTCTGATTGATTCCAGAAAAAACCGAAATTACTTCGATTGATTCAAGCGATCAAAGCTAAATGCCGACTACCTGATTAAAGCGAAGAAAATGCTATAGACCCACTACCTTGTGTTAGGAAGATACGAATGCCAAGGTCCATCGAGGCTCTGTTTAGGCTGAAGAAATCGAATGACGGCCAAATTAAAAAAATTTCACATATACGAGAACAGATAAGATAAAAAATTAAAAAAAAAATTTCAGTAATGTAGAAATGATGCCAAAGAGCTAAAAATTTTTGGGGTGAGGTGCACTTTAAGCCCCGGTCAAAGAGGATCAGAGTTGATGAGAATTGGCATTGGCAAGTGAGAGTTTGTTCAACTCTCATACCACGGTCAAACAAGAATAAGAGTTGCACGAGATTCGCGACAGAAATAATTTAGCGCACGAAACGGAGCCCTGAGAAGAACTCTAAAATTTTTGTAAACAAAGTATTTTAATAGATTTCCTTCTTAGCTTTTCTTGTTATAGACACAGTAATAACGTGTTATTTTGTTACGCTAATGCTTATAGAAAGGCCAAAACACTAGTCTGACTATAGTTGTTTCAAATTCTTATGCAACTCTAATGACCCATCAAACGAGCAAAACTCTCATCAACTCTCATCAAAATTTGAACCAGCTCAAAGTTGATAAGAGTGCATGAGAGTCGATGAGAGTTGGTGGTCAAACGCGAGTGAGAGTTGCAACTCTCAGTGACTCTCATCAACTCTCATCCTCGTTTGACTGGGGCTTTACCCAACTTTTCCGGGCCCCTCTGAGCAGTCCGAACCCCGGGTATTTTGACCCCCTCCCTGCCCTCCCCCCCCCTCTCGCCGGCCTTGGCTGCAAGTCTGATTCCTGCCGGAGGTTCTATGGTTCTATATTCGAAACTGCTCCCGCTTCTAGATCTTGCATAATATGCATATATAGTTTTTTTTGCAGACTGTGTGCTGTCGAGCGAGATACGAAAATTTAGAATAAATCCACTTTGTAGAAAATCCTTCATAAACAAAGCAGTCCCCTAAATCGACCTACGAATTACACTAGCTTGTAGTTTTTAACAGTGCCTTGCTCCCTTATACTTGGAGCATGCCTAATGTCTGTGCATATACTATAATAATAATAATAATAATAATAATACTAAGGGGGTGTGCTTATTATCCTTACTTGCAGGTGAGAGCTAAGCTGAATTGCAACGGACACAGCTCAACGTGACCGAGTCGAAGGCTTTCTATACTTGTACTTATGTCGAAGTCGCACACTTCATTGCATGCATTTATTTGTTGTTTCTCTCCTTCTATTCTCCCTGAACCAGGCTTTCGATAAGCACTACAGCGTGCCCCCCCCCCCCCCCCCCTCAAAAAAAGAAGAAAAAACTGAATCCTAATTTTAAACTAATTATACACGACATGTTTACGCTCGCTACAATCGTTTTAAATAAATAAATGCATTAAACCAGAGTGGCGAGCAAACATTGAAATACTATTGGGTTGGCAATTTCAAAGCTCCAGATTTCAAATTTTTCCCGGAAAAAACCCCCCCGGACCCTACAGGGGGCGCTGCACCAGCTGAAAGGGTCGCGACAACATGTCTGATATTGAATCTGGTTGCCGTGAACGAACAAACTTCAAATAATTATATATGCTTGGATTCTGATTTATATAATTATATATTCCTGAAGTCTTTGTCTCACCATGTGCTTCACGCTAATTAAAAACAACAAGCTTTGTTCTCAGCTCATTATAATTCCGTTATCCCTATTTCTCTTTCTTTAAACGCACAAACCAGAACGAGTAAAGGGAAACAGTTCCGTATGAGAACATGGCAGTTGATCAGTTGATAGAACGAAACGATTACGCTCACACTCATATGAACGTAAAATACTGCAAATGATGCTTAATATAATAGTTTAAACTACATCAGTATGTCAGCTGTGATGTAATTTAACGCTTTTCCAGCACAAGCTAAATTATCGTGGGCAAGTACGAGTTTCTGGTTGCCAGTTCATATAAGTGCAGATAGATTTTCAGAAAAGTTATTTCAAAGTTAGTCCAAACTCTAATATTGAATAAAATATACATCTGTTATCCAGTTTTGCTGAACCCACTACTACGGAATCTTTTAAACAATTTATTATGTTTGGGTCATATGATATAGGCATTAGCAAGGGCAGGATAAGACTACATCCCATTTTGGTTATGCATTCCACGTAACTAAAATATGTACTTTATGAATTACAATATATATATATATCTATAATTCGAAAACTAAATGTAACTTACCCGCTGTCCAATTTGACAAGAACTACCAAAGTCGACGATTTTAATTCCACTTTTTTTCGGATTGCATAGCAGAATATTCTCCGGTTTCAGATCACAGTGTATAATGCCAAGGTCAGCTTGAGATAGGAATAGTAGAGATGTACACATTTGTTGTGCAAATTTCCTCGTTAAGTTCAGTGATACACCACGGAAGTTTGTATTCCGAAGTAGATCATAAAGGTTGTAGGATAATAGCTCAAATACAAGACAGAGATGGCTCCGGTAAACGAAATTTCTCTTTAAACGCACTAAAAAGTGGAAGGTATAGGTTAGATAGTGAAACTCCACATACAGTATCACATTATTACCGGCCAACACGAAAGCCTGATTAACCGAGCATAGGGTTAAAGGACTGAAATTGACTCTCAAGGGTCAGAAATAGAATATGTTGACAACTTAAATTGGAACCCACCCGCCCCCCATATTTCGTGAAATGTCTGTAAAAGTTGTTCAGATATTTTAGCGTTAATCCTGGATGTTCAGAGCGTCAGGCCTTAAAATATCGGTCGGTCACGGACATTGTCCGACCCATTCGTGAAATTGTCCGACCAAGAAAGAAACGCACCGGACATTCTGTCCGACGGAAGGAAAATTGAGGTTTATCGTTTGTCCGACCCAACTGTATTGATGTCCGACCCAACTGTATTGATGTCCGACCCAACTGTATTGATGTCCGACCAAACTTTAACTTTGTCCGACGTAAATTTACCCCGTAAATGTTTATCAGAGCTGTTATGTGGTCCGCTAAGCGTGACAGCGGAGCCGGGTATTCGTTTGACCAGTCGCATCGTAAGTCAACGCAAGTTTACTTGCGATGACTTGCGTTCTCGGACGTTTGATCGGGCCTTAAAGTATCAATGCATAACTGCCCAACATTTAGCGTCAGTATACGATTTTAAAAGAATACATTTTCGCGCCAAACTAAACATAAGGCCATCGGACATAATTATAAAAATGTCCGACCCATTCAGAAAGACACCGGACATTTTGACCGACGGCACTGCTGACCGATATTTTAAGGCCTGGAGCGTTAATCCTGGATTCAGCCTCTGATCTCCAGAACTGTTCTTGTGAAAAGTTGAAATCCATGTATAATAATGGCCTTTTATATACATTGTTAAATTGTAAATAGTGAGTACTATTCAGGATCACTATCGCGCCCGATTCAAACCGCACATCAAATGTTGATGATTTGGTGACATGCGGTTATACGCGGACATACAACAACGTATAGAATTTCTCTTCATTCTATCATCCTAAGAAAATATTAATCATTAACCGATTATTAAGTACATCCCTAAGAACACTTTCAAAAATCGCTGATTGTCAGATTTCCACGCAATGAATGAAATTTTCATGGAATGATGGAATCTTAATTTTAATACCCAGTATAATACGCGTACGATAATTTCTGAAAACTATACATATTGCACATGCAATAAACACTGTATACTATGCACGCCACCCCCTAAGACCACACTTACCAATATAATATTTCCCACCAGGATCGCTCTGGTTCATAAGTTCTAGTAGTTTGACTTCAATCTGAGCTTGATCTAAGAAAGCTTTCTTATTCTTGATAATCTTAATTGCAACGTATTCTTTCTCTTGAAGGTCATACGCTTTGCACACCTATACACATTACATAAAAACAAAATATCACATCAACATCATGGTTAGCACATGTCAAGAAGAATAAATTCAAGGATCTTTTAAAGACATACATCGGGAAATTCAAGGATCGACGGTCTGACAAAAAGGTTTTGAAAAGAGATAAAAAATTAACATTACAATATCGCACGAACGAAATATCATCAGTCACTATATGGCTAGTGTACCTAACGTTTTTGTTTGTGCGATCAGGAAAATAAAATGATTGATTCATTCCAACAACCAGATTATTAGTGCACTATTCTAGCTATATATGTTTAACGGAGAGTCCATCCTGTGGTTTATAAGGCTAAGACATGATAATCCGTGAGGAAGATGTTCGTGAGGAAGGATTTTGTGTTTTGAGTTTCAGGCTCGGAGGTCAAATGAACTATGGCTTGCAAATTCCATTTTTGAACTGCCAAAATGGTCCCACCCGGCGATAAAAGAAATGAATTTTAATTTTCTTCATGCATTTCAATCATGTATGCATATGCCCTACTAAACTGTTCTATTTGACTATTAACTGGTGTTACCACTTAGAAGAAAATTGAGGATACTAAGTATACCTGTATGGTATAAGCAAATAAAATAAAACAATCTGTAGAATTTCGCCTGCCATTTTATTTTTGACTTGGCTGTTCAAAATTATTTTCGCCTGCCATTTCTCACATCGCTATTGTCAGATCGCTATTTCGAGCCCTGTTTGACAGATAATCTACCAGATAATCATGTATAAGTATATAAACTGTAAGCTTTAAATACTACCTTTAATATTAAATAGGCTATAATTTACATATAATCGTATTCTAATACATGAACATATCGCTGCCATCTGTTACTAAAGGAATAAACATACCTGTCCAAAGGAACCTTTTCCAATCAAGGAATCAATCTTATAATGATCTGAAAGCATGTCTCCAGCTCGTATGATGTAATCATAATTTTCATCATCATAACCATTGTTATACAACCTTCTTTCTTTCTTGTGACCAACTTGTTCATTTGCCTTCTTTCTTTTCTTGTTGGCATAATACACCTGCATAAAAAAATATTTCTAAAGTCACGTTTACACATGAGAACGGTAAGGTGTAAAAGCGGGAGGAAAAACCAAAATTGTACAGAATCTTTACCTCAGAATGGAATGAAATTAAACACGATCAGGATGAATCATTGAACTATAATAGACTGGAACGCTAACGCAGGGAGGGAAATTGAAGCCAGCTTAATTCAGTTTTTCTGAGTTTTGAGTTGAAATACTTAACGCCGAACATTGGGCTGTATATGAAATTGAAGCTATTAAAAAGTTCTATTTGATATAAAAACTTCAAGACTTTAGGTAAAAGGGAAATACTTAAAACTTTGAGGGAAAATTTGCCGTATTTTACAAAATTGCGGTTGTTTTTGTATTTTTTAAGTATTTCCATTTTGCCTAAAGTCTTGAAGTTTTTATATCAAATAGAACTTTTTAATAGCTTCAATTTCATATACAGCCCAATGTTCGGCGTTAAGTATCTTGATCATAGGAGTTAGCGTTCCAGTTTACTTAGAGTTCACTGGGATGAATATCGAAATTATACATGAGCATGTTTACATGAGAGTGCAGTGTATGAAAAATGCAATCCACAATCATGTCTGCAGTTCTGTATTATTGGGATCGTTAGGTCTAGTCAGCGGGTTGTATTCAGAAAGGTATGAGATATCTAATATAGACTATAAAGACCAGACTATGATCTTATTCAATTGGTAATAATCATAGCATAAAAAGTGGCGCGAGACGTCTTGAACGTAAAACAAGAAATCGGTAATTTTTTCTTTTGATTTTCTCAAACAACTCTACAAGACTATAGCGCGGTGTTTGGGTAAAACCATAAATTTAAATCTATACAAAATATTTTCGTAATTTATGCAATTCTCATAATTTAATAATTGGAAGTTAACTATAGCGACAGGCGCGGTATGGACTACTTTGTGTACTGTACACGTTAATACATATTCAAAACGAAATATCTATATTGAAATCTGTTTGCAGTGAATATAAAGTAAACGAGGAGAGCGATAATAGGGATTCTGAAAACTACAGCAACAGAGCGTTCAGTAAGTTAAATCGAAAGCCTCCCATATATGTACTAAGAAACTTCTCTTGTGCGCAACGAATTCCAGAAACTCGTACATCTGTTTGTAAATTTTGTTGTAAAATTTTTCAACCGACCTTACGTAAACTGTGAATTTGGACCAAAATAAGGGAAGTTGAAGGACGCGAGAGCGATCACGTCTCTCAGAATTCAAGATCTGAGTTTTTCAAGGTATTGTTATTTCCAGTAAAGTTTGGCGCGTCAGTATCAATTTATATAGTAAGATTGAACAAAGGTAGAACGGCTAACCTCGTTAATATGCTTGTAGGTCTTTATCAGATCCACACTCAGTTTCCTCAATGGTGCCGCAGTTGGATCACGATAGGACGTCTGCGGTCCATTTACAGCGTTTACAGCATTAGGCACAGGCTGAGTCCGTTCATCATTTGACTCAGCCATTATTGTGCCAGGCTAAAAATTTCTTCTTAACACCAATGGAGCTTCATATTTCATTTGTAGATCACCAAGGAAGCATCCTGCCTCCTGAATAAGATATTAACAAAATTAGTTATTATATACAGAACCTATTTGACGAGCTACAACAACGAAAAATATGCAACAAGTTATAAGAAAGAAACGATATACAGGGTGTATCAAAAAAACTGCAAATACCATAATTTGTATGCACGAGATCATTTCAATGGCTGTGCAAATAATTACGCTTCTAGGATTTGAAAATACGTTTCCACGTGCAGTACTATCAAAATAAGCACACAAAGTGAATTAAAATTCACTTTGTGTGATTGTTTTGATACCCCTGGGAAACGTATTTTCAAATCCCAGAAGCGTAATTATTTGCACAGCCATTGAAATTCTAATGTATGATCTCGTGCATACAAATTATGGTATTACAATTTTTTTTACACCTATACAAGATGTATAAAAAAAAAAAAACCTTTCCTTAGAAATCAAGCTATTGTTGGAATTTGAATGCCTTAGCACTACAGGGTGTCCCAAAAAAGTAAACCCTTTGAAATTAGTATTGCTGTCAAACAACCTATTGTATTCAATTCACACAAGGGTATAATTAAGAAAAACTTGAACTGTGTGTTAAGAAAGGATTCAGAAGCTTTTTGTCTTCGTTTGAGGCCTGTTTTAGATGACGAAGATATTTCATATTAAACTTGACGAGTTAAATTCAACGGAATTACTTAGTTTTTGATCTTTTAAAAGGCTATTAATTGTAGCTAGTAGACAATTCTCTCTCTTGTCACAATAATGCACAACTGTACTCATGAGCATATTAGTGATGTGCGTGCAGTAGCTAGAGTAATGATGTCATTTAAGAACCAGCACATATGGTACACTTTGAAAGTTGAAAACCCATAATATGTCAAGAGCTTACCACAAGTTCATGTTTGTATATATTAGGTGATGCCCGTGATTGCAATATTCTAAATGTTGGACATCTCACTCTGGCAGGCCCTCTGGCAGGAATCGAACCTGCGGCCCTGCGATTCCGGATTTCCGGTGCAGCGCTCTGAGTATGGAGCGAGATGCCCAAAATTTAGTATTTTCAGAGACAATTCCAGCCACAGGAATTGCATGCTGCATCGAAATTCCATTATGTTGTGCAAATGTTTTACGCTCTTTTTAACGGTATAAAGCATTATAGAAGTACAAGCCTAGAAAAACCAACAACTCAAGAGATATATTCAAACTACAATTGTGCATGTTACATCTTGTTAGACTATGGAATTTAAAGGTGTGCGAATCCGATCCGAGCCCGAACCGATCGGATTCGGACAAAAATTCACGCGCTTTTCAGTCGGATCGGATTTTGTTGCTTTTCAGTCGGATCGGATTTTGTCGGATCAGATCGGATTTGTTTTTTCCTCGCATTGGGTCAGATTTTGTCATTAAAAATCATTGCAAACAATTAATTAAGGTATTGCTATATTCCACAACTGTCAATGAGGCTTTTCACTTTTCAGTGTTTTCACTGTTCTCCAATTTATTTGTTTAGGCTATAATATTAAAGTTAAGGAAGTTATAAAATATGAAGTATACAACTTATCAGTGTTCGGATCGGATTACATTTTTCAGCTTCGGATCGGATAGGTCATAGGATTCGGATTGATAAGTTAGACCTATGGTTAGACCAACTCCCGGATTCAAATAAGCCAATCCGATGCACACCTCTAATGGAATTACACCGCCACTAATAGAGTTCTATATATTCAAAATCAAATTTGCGCAGAATCTAGTCATACGATTGCATCGAAATTTGACCATGTTGTGCAAATTTTAACACTCTTTGTAACGGTATAAAGTATTATAGAAGTACAGACCTAGAAAAGCCGACAATAGACCTTTCCCCTTATAGCACTAGGCCCGCTATGCATGACGGTAGGAGGACGCAGTTTGCTTTCGAACGAAATGGCCGCCACAACGGCCACATGATATAGATTCAAACTGCAATTGTACATGTTTACATCTTGTTAGACTATATAATTCCACCGCCGCTTTAGACTTTAGAGTTCTATATTCAGAAGCAATTTGCGCAAAATCCAGTGATACGATTGCGTCGAAATTCGTCGACTATGTTGCGCACATTTTCACGTTCTTTTAGCTGTATAAAGCATTATAGTAGCACGAGCGTTGAAAAACCGAAATTTTAAAGATATATGAATTCTGAAAATATCGAAATTCGCATTGTTTATCTTTTTCGCCGTGGTCACATGGTACATGCCGTGGCGAAGACCGTGAAGTCTGGAATATTTAGGGATAAACGTTTGGATATTAAGGACTAAAGTGGAACTAAAGGGCCAGAAAATTTGGGTTACTGATGGATAATTTTCATGACGTCAAAAAAATGACGTAGGTGCATTTTGTGTCCAACGACGACGGGGAAAAAATGCGAGCCGAAACCTATACTCTATACTTTCTGCGACCCCAGTAACTTAAAAAAGTTTAGTATGACGTCAATATCTGGAAAACTTAACAAACTATAGACATATTAGGAAGAACATATAACGAAGTGTAAGAAAGAAAAACACTGCCAGCGCTTATGAGCTAACAAATATGCCGGAGCGTTTAGGTAAATGTTTACAGTGGTTAAAAGGAAATGCGTTAATACTGGTGTCCGCGGGGGAGGGGGTTGACACAACGAGGATGGGAGAACAACAAAATGGCTGGCGTTTTATTCAATTTCAATTTGAGAAATACCACAAAGTAGTAGAAATGATGGGCTAAGCCCTCCCCTCCAAAAATATGTTCAGACTGGGAGAACTTAAGTCAGATTCTTTGCTGCCTGGAATGCAAAATGAACAAAATAACTCTGACTCTGCACGACAAATCTTCCCTAGAACACGGGAAATGCCATCTCAGAAACTCTATATTTCAAAATTTTCCGGGGAAGCATGCCCCCCACCCCTCCCCCAACCAAACCAATCTTCCGCTACCTATGCTAGAGGGCAACCTGAGTCGAGTGTTCTGACGATATCGTGTATTTTCGAAATCTTAAATCGTATATTTGGGGAAACTGTTTGGCTTTGAAGACAAAGAATTGTTAGCTTTGGGAGAGAATAACAAGACGAATAGTTGCAGTGATTCGACGAAGAGAGTAGTATTGTTCTGTGTTTGATTTTCATGAGAGATTAAAAGAAGCCATGGACAAGCTGAAGGTCTTAGGTGAGATATCAATGCTACTATAATCGCTAAGAGCTTCAAAGTTGGTAGCAAGTCCCAGAGTTGTAGCCTCGAGTCGTGCGACTTGGACTCGAGTCGCAAGTTTTGTGACTTGACTTGTTACCGAGACTGATGACTTGGACAAAATGACTTGTGACTTGACTTGGACAAAATGACTTGTGACTTGACGTGGACTTGCAAGAAATGACTTGTTACCAACGCAAGTCAAACGTAAACTCGAGTGAAAATCAAGTTGTCCACCACTGGCACTGTAAATTCGTCGTCTTGATCGATCGATCGGCGTGTGGTAGAATTTGGCGCATCGACAGAATTTGCGCCGGGGTATTTTCCTACCAATCATTTTTTTCCCGCAACTTCGTGATAAAACTTCTGACATAAAATAACGACGCACAGACAAAATGACTTGACTTGCTACTCGGAGTGAATGACTTGTGACTTGACTTGGACTTAGACTAAATGACTTGACTTGAACTCAGACTAAATGACTTGTGACTTGACTTGGACTTGCAACATGGGACGCGTTAACAACTCTGGCAAGTCCTCATCCTCTATCCAACTGATAAAAACAAACCCAGGGCCAGGATACCAGATTTCAATTCTGGATATTGGATATGGTAAGATCAATTGGGAATAATCATGGAGTTTTGTATATTTTGTGTTTCAAATCTGTACATTTTGGCACATCTTTGTATTTCGTTATATTTTTTGTTGCTGGACACGGCCCCCACTCTAGATTTCGGTTTGTATGATTCCTCGCTATTGGTGTTGCATTTCTTTCAAAATCTTTTTCACAAGTGTTTTTTCTATTTATAAATGTCTTTTTTAGGGTTAGGGGTTACGTTTGGGGTAAGGGTTACGTTTGGGGTAAGGGTTAAGGTGGGGTCAGGGTTAGGTTGGGGTAAGGGTTAGAGTCAGGTATGCAGACGAGTTGTAATGCCGACGAGTGGTTTTTGTTTATAACCATTTGGATTTCTTCTACAAGACTGTGATAATCTATTGCAAGTATTGGTCACATGACATCAACTATTGGTCAGTATCATCATACAGTGATGGGAACTCTAGCAACCCCATCGGGGAAAAATTGCTCTTTCGTTGAGGAAGAATCTATGTCTTGTAACGAGCGTGACAATTCTATTTTACCGCAAAATACCCTCAAAACGCAGGAAATACTGTTTCAGAGACTCAATTTTCTCGGGGGAGCATACCCCCGAACCCCCGAGGTTGAACATCAGATAAAAAGTTTGTCTGCCTCTAGCCCCCTCATCGGGGAATTCCTGGTGCCACCCCCATACATCATAAATTATAACAATATTATCGGTATACCTGTTTTTGGCCCGAATAGTTCGTCCAATGCGATATTTTCAGGAGGGTTCTTTAAATCAAGTTATTAAGTTGTTAAGCACTGCATGGTCAAACAGTTGATGAGAGTAGGCAAGCGGGAGTTTGCGTGGGACGTTTCGCAACTCTCATGCCCCGGTCAAACGAGAACAAGAGTTGCGTGAGAGTTGACTGGATATTACCGCGCGTACCGGTGTCACAGCGGATAGTGTCCCCCGTAGAAAGTGTCCCCCCGGACGCTATTTGCTAGCGGATAGTGTCTCCCCGGACAATGCCTGCTGGCAGATACTGTCTCCCCGGACGCTATATGCGACGCGGATAGTGTCCCCCTCGCGGATTCTGTCCCCCCAAAAAATACTGAGATAAGTTTTAGTTGTTGCGTTCTTTGGTCGAAATAAAGAAATTTGGACTAATATAAACTGTTTTTGACCGTTTGTCAAAAACATATATGGGTTAAATTAAGAAACTGGAAGCATTGCTAATCAAAATATCGCTCAACAGGTTTGTTCGCGCTAACGGATCGACACTCTCCAACGTCTTAATGCTAATAGAAATATAACCGACATGGCACGGCAGCCGCAAGAAGCGGAGGAGAGAGAAGAAGCAAACATTTTTGTAATTGAACTGTTTTGCCACTGTCTCATGCCTGAATTAGTGAGCAACGACATGATTTTGTGTGATTTGTGCGACCACTGCATGGTTTCACTTTGGTGGAGTGAATGTGGAAAATATGGAGTCCGATGAATAGTGGTTGTGCCCCGAATGCACTCCACCATTATATACTTTATAAGGAAAGTTTCGTTATTGATAGTCATCTTGTTCTTCTCTTGTTCCTCATAAACTTGAGCTTTTGTTTTTTACTTTCACGTGGGGGACACTGTCCGCGGGAATCTAATTAAAGGAGACACTATCCGCTAGCGGATACTATCCGGGGGAGGGCGGGGGGGGACGGGCATTATCCGCGAGGGACACTATCCGCTGTGACACCGGTCAAACGAGAAAAATCTCTCATCAAAATTTGAACCAGCCCAACGTTTATGGGAGTGAATGAGAGTTGGTGGTCAAATGCGAGCGAGAGCTGCAACTCTCATCAACTCTCATCCTCGTTTGACCGGGGCTTAAGATCACTCGGACACTAGCAAAGTTAAAACGCTTATGTGTGTGCCTTTCTTTCAGGGAGAACTGACACCATTGAACTTCCCAACATACTTCAGTAAGGGACAACCATTTTTGATTGCATTCATAAACAAAGACAATGTCGAGATGAACTCCCTCATCACTGATGTTGTAAAGTCTGGCGAAACAGGTGGAGTGAATTTCTGTTGGGTTGACATGTGAGTATGACTGAAGATTATTGTAATGACAGCAACTATAGCACTGAATAGTGCAACTAGTATTAGTGTGTCGACTATTGCAGAAATAGGTTGCGGGAAAGTCAAGCCCTTGTCAAACGAGGATTAGATTTGATGAGAGTTAGCAAGGGAGAAGCGAGAATTTGCGTGACAGTTTCATCAACTCCCGGTCAAACGAGAACAAGAGTTACATGATAGTTGACTGGATATAACCGCGCGTACCGGTCAAACGAGGGAAAACTCTCATCCAACCTCATCAAAATTTGAACCAGCTCAAAGTTGATGAGAGTTGATGAGAGGCGATGAGAGGTGGCGGCCAAACGCGAGCGAGAGTTGCAACTGGCATTGACTCTCATCATCGTTTGACCGGGGCTTTAAGGGAAATAGAATGGATTGCAACATAAATATGAAGATGTTGTCCTTAAATATGATCATTTGTATGGTGATTAGAGGTGTTGATGGTGCAGTGGTTAATGCATGTGGTTAATTCATTCAAGGTTCGATTCTTGTAATAGAGGAGACTTCTTCCAGTTTGACTCTACCAAATGCTGCTAGTTTTCTCCGGGTACTTTGGTTTCCTCCTGTAGCAACACTGGACCAATAAAGGACGGCTGGACCTCTAGGGAAAACTGTTTAGAATTGATAGAGCTGTTTAGAAAAAATAAACTTAGTTCAGTGACTATTTCTAATAGTAGTTATTAATAACACTACTTATAGCATTTTCTTCACTGTTCAGCCGAATAGGTAGCCTGTGCACAGACTGTATTGACTGTATTGGCTGTATTACAGCGAATACAGTCGTGCACACAGGTTGGCGAATAGGAGACTATTGAAAATGTTTGTGTTATTTAGTTCTATGAAAGTGAACCGCGATATTCTGGAAGCATACACACGAGATGACAAAGACAAATCTGAAATCACGACTGCCATTGTCCTGGTCAACCATCAAAAGGTTAGTGAAAGACTCTGTAAGGCCTGTTCACACGATCCGATTTGTCGGATCTGATTCTCCTCCTGACGTATTTGATTTCACACAATACAGCAATAACTACACTTTCGCTAGGTATGAGCCAATAGCCTTACTCTTGTAAGCAAATCCAGTAAATCACATGCGTCAGGGTGTGAACAGGCCTTTAGTCTACATGTGACCCGGATGATATCAGAGTGGGATATTTATAGGCTTTGATTGTGACGTCCTGAGGCGAATGCAAGTAGAGAATCACTTGCATGGCGAATTGTCGTTAAACATGTCCCGCGTGTAATGTCACCTTTATATACAGATTTACAAGATTTAGAGAAAAGAGATATTGGTTTTGTACAAGCCTAAAATAATGTGCTATTAGTATTGTGTTACGTATTAGTGAAATAACTGAATTCAGCATTTTATATTTCAGGGCACAACCTACACTTACAAAGGTGAACAACAGATGGAGAAATTAGTGTCTTGGATCAAGGCTTGTTTATCTGGAGCTGAAGATTTTACAGGTACATATAGATATAGCTGCCTAAGTCATAAACGTAGGGGTATCAGCTGTTGTAGTGTACGTTTTAACTCACTTGTCCAGTACTCCAGTTCATTCCATTGACTATTACATTTTAGTTCAACAATTTTAACTTGCTTATGTATATTATTACATGAAAAATTATCCGCACTGTTTGACTGATAGCAGTGCAATTACTTGGGAAATTACATTGGGCTGCCTATTTTAAGTGCAAAAATTAACAAGGAGGAAAGAGCCTGGAAACGAGATAAGAAAATCAACATCCTGGCGGATATTAGCAATGTAAACCTCTATTCGAGAAGTTGTTTCAAGGATGCAATTACCTAAAAGATATAGAAAATACTTCGACTTTTCGAGCGAAGGGTTTCGTCTGGAAGTTAGGATGTAAACTTTACACTTACTGTACATTTTCAGTTAGAATTACACTCGAAGCCATGCTAGTATACCAAGCTAACTAGATAAGTAATAGCTGTCTTTTTGTTAAATAGATATTTTGTAAGCCTTGTCGTGTAGTATTTATGTGAGATTTAATGATTGGTGCGTGCAAAGGATTGTGGTTGAATCGAGGGCCACGGGGTTATCAGTAATTTATACTGTCAAGTGTCACCCTCTATAAATGAAGCCTATTCTACTCTATATTCTAATTTTTTATTTTTTTATTTTACACTGATGACGTAATTTTATTAAAAGAAAGCCTTACAAAGAGGTGTAAAAGTTAACGTGCTATACAAAATGATAAAAGAATGTTTACATAAAATTGTACAATTTACATATAGAATTCAAATTAAACAATGGTAGAGTTCCATTCTGAAAGTTCAATGTCAGTGGTACAAGGTGGTGGAGATTTCTGTAATGTTCGACTGCCTCGCATGCAAAGGTTTTGTGCTCTAAGCAGGGCAAACGCAATCTTTTTCCTCAGTCAGTTCGTAACTAAGGAGGGTGCCAATTTTTTGGGGATTACAAAATTAGTTACTAAAGCTTTGGGCAAACTAGGAAACGTTTTTGGGGAAACATTGTTTTCTAGGCATGTTTCCGAACGTGGGCGATCCAAGAAAGATTGTTTCCGCAACGAAAAAATCACTGACAAAACAACAGATATTTCTGCATTTGCCGAAACATCTTTTTTTCCTGGGGAGCCAAATTTGTTGCCAGAACAATGCTTTCTAGTTTGCTCAGGAGTCAGGACTCAATGATATCTTCACCTAGGTAAATTGGAAACAAATGAGTGGAAGCCTCGACTTGAGGGCTACGACTTCTTAGCGAAGATGAGAGAAGATACTGAAAATGCCGGAGCGGACGATGGAAAAACTTTGGATCCATGGGAAGACACTGAGTCTGAGTCAAGTGAAAATGACGACGATGATGACGAGGCCAAACATTACGATGATTCGTCGACTACTTCCGAGCCCAATCATGATCAGAATACAAGATTCCAGGCCGCGTTTCATGCCAAGAAACAGTCAAGACTCGACCAACATCGTCGGATCATGCAGAAACCCGTTCATGAAGCACATACTGAATTATAAATAGACACACTCAATAACCTCATTTATTAAGTATCTCAACCTCCTTCAGGACTTTTAGAACAGCGTTTATTTAACCCAATATTTACTTGCACAAACTTCAATGAAAAAGACCATTTTCAGTATTACGTGAGTGTAGGTGGGTTTCACTTACACAATTGTAAAAACGCACAAGTTGTAACAAACCTGCAGCAGACTTGTACCAATGCTGTTTCAACAACTTGTTGTCAGGATGTACGTGTTCGCACTGTTTGTTCCCAGCTTGTTGTCAAGTTGTCAACGGCTTGTTGACATCTTGCTACAAGGTTGTTGACTCAACAGACTTGTCACAATTTCTTCCAACAACTTGTGATGGTCCTGCAATTCAACAACTTGTTAATAAGTTGTGAGAGTGACAACCTTGTAGCAACTTGATAAAATAACATTGTTACAACTTTCTGACAAGCTTGCTACACAAGTCTGTTGCGAACACATCTTGTTGACAAGATGTGAGATTTCTACGTGTGCAGTAGGGCAATACAGCACTTGATGCTCAACCCTAAAAGGAAAAACAATTATCAGAGAGAACAAATTGTTGACTATATGCTTGGTGACCAATACATATAAATGGAAACATTTAGCTTCATTTTTCGTTTCCACCCATTTGACGTGGACCGCCATGCGCAGCATCATGCAAAACACTTAAGTCTTAATTATAATCAACCTGTGCATGCATGCCTTCGACTTAATTCTTTAATATGTTTTGAAAGGAAGAAGGGCTCTCCTTGCGATAGTAACCCTCTCGGGTCTTTAGGATCGAACTACCTGAGAAATTCAACGAGAACTTCGACGTTATATACGAGCGAAGGCCTTTCGTCTGGAAGTTAGTGGACAACTAACCTAACTACTTTGGCTACAGAGGAAGGGCGTTCGCTCGAAACGTCGAAATTTTTTAGGTAGTTTGATCCTAAAGACCCGAAGCTTATTGTATAGACGCTATCTACACTGGCAAAACACGTTCTAGTTTACGCTTTTACTGAGTTTGAATTTTCGAACTGTGTTATATTGAAGCACGGTGGTTTGGAAGGTTTTCCTATATGTTTACGTCACGTGGGTCATATTGCATCACGTTGTATGTGCAAGTTAATACTTCAATATTTAGTTGGTGAAAATTGGTTAACGCATTTCATCACGTGTTAACACGGTGGTATAGGAGACAAATCACCGGTTTAGACATTGCATGATAATAGTGCAAGTAATATATTTATATGTAGTTAGATATAATTGAAGTAGCTGTACATTTCCTGTGTAAGTTATAATAGTAATTAGAAACAATATATACTTCTCTGCTTTTTCATTTAACTATCACTATCATTCTGTCTGTTATCAATGACACAAAATGAAACAGTTGTTGGGCATTGCGTGAATTCTGTACACTTTGCAGCCGTTTTCGAAAAATGCGGTTTAAAATGTTTAAAACGTCCAAGCAACAAACCACAACATTTTGATGAACAATGAGCACACCTTGGAGTGGTTTCCTACTTGCAACAAAATGCCGTCTATTAAAAATAGTAAACATAAGCCTTTCTCTGCAGTGTTGTAAGGAGGGTTTTAACACTTTAAGTATTGTGACCATTGTTCTGTATAGTGTGTTATATCTGAAATTTACTTCGAAACAATGCTTCCGCTACGGTAGACATTCCCTTCTCCTGCGGTGGCGAAATCGCCTGCAAGGCCGAAAAACCTTGCAAGACGAAGGTCCAGTAGTGCTTATTATGTCACGCCACTGTCAAACAATGATTATTATATACACAAGCTCTGGATATGAGGTATTCTGCAATCTGATTGGTTCTCTACTAGCAGGATATTAGCTCATATCCTGCTAGTAGACGATCAGCTCGTATACGACTCGAGTTCGTAGAATAACTGTTAAATATTTAACCTACATGTATCCCACATTGCATTGCGTGATCCGAAGTTTATGTGGTTAATTGTCTGACGTAAGCACTTCTAGGATCATTACGTCATCGGACAAGAGAGGACGCCTTGCCACAGAAGCCTTGCCATTTGGTGTATGTTCGCTGTACGGAACAAAACAAAAAATAATGGCTGCTGATTTCGGACAGTGGTCTGTGCTTTCGGAGAGGGATTAATGGATAAATACAAGATCATTTAAAAATTTAAGCGGAAGGACGGCTGTTTTCAGGTAAGAGTTTCTACTCAATAACTTTCCAACAAGTGTGCTTGCTTAAAGTGTAGTGTTTGTATTAAATGAATATAGTTTATAGCGTCTTCGAGTCACTTTAACAGGGCATTTAAAAATTTTGCTGCCAGGCAAATTTTATGAAATTGTTATTTGCATGGTGATTCCATAATGCATCAATTATGTTTTTCCTCGCTGGAAGACGTAAACTTGGCAAGAGATCAAAGATTTTAAAGACTGCATGCCATTGGCTGCATTTTCAGTGAAAACACAAACAGCATATGTCATTATGTATTATTAAGGCTAGGTACATGTGATATCATAATTTGAAGATAACATAAACAGTGCCAGTGGTATATTTGAAAGTGCTTCTCTATAAGCAGGCTTACAATTACCGCCCGGTGAAGGTTAATCAGGTGCGCGTGTGCGAGGGTACTAATTCTGCTATTAGCGACGTCTAAAGTTCATCAAGTTTTGCGGGCGCGTCACGATGGCTTACCGGTGGACCTCCCACTGATCTCAAAAGTAAGGCGGGTTGTCAGGAGAGGAATGAGTGAGTTCTTAAAAACATGAGAAAATAGTTTGAAGAAATTGGCAATAAAGGCAATAACTTCAAAATATTAAGAAGAAATAGTTAAATATCATACAAGAAGTCAGGTCACGGCAATAACTAGGCCAACAACAAGGTAATGTGTTTTACTGCTTCCATTTTAATGTCAGTGTAGGTGTAAGCTTTTTAGATTACCCCATTAGTACATTACCACGAAGAGACCAGAATTAGGGGCCGTCGACAATAGATTTCGCCCACCGATCGCGATGGGGGGGAGGGGTCAGCCTTGAATCCGCGATTACAAAATAAACAGGACGAAAACTGACTTTTCTGGCTAAAAAGACGTTGGACTGGTCCGCGATGGGGGCGGGGGTTAAAACAATCGCGGAACAAGTGCGCGATCGCGGGACGAAATCTATTTGTCGACGGCCCGTCAATACTGTGCATTTAAAAAATTCATTGTATATTAAAGTCAAAGTTCATTATAGAATGCATAATAACATACCTACATTTTATGTTTCGGGGATTAAAAATTCTGTAGTTAAAAATGTAACCATGACGACCACAGAGATGGCGACAACTAATTTGGCCACGGCGATATATTACGCGCCCAGCGGTCTGAAGTACTAATTCATGTGAAAATGCGCATAATTAATCATCTTATTAAAAGACGATCGAGGTACGATGTGATACCATACTTGGATTTTTCTATTTCTATTTTTTTCAAAATATTTTGGACCTAGGCTATAGTCGTTCGGTTTAAGATGCGAAAGCGATGCATGAAATGCAGGCCAATATTCAGCACTGCTTAATTTAACTTGAGATGACCAGCTAGCAAAATTAATCCTCCCCCCAGCCCTCAATTGAGTGCCATGCCAATTATAAAGTAATGCCAAGTTCCGTGTAACATGTTAACCAAATGTTGTGGTAAAAGACCTTTATATACAGTAATATATTATTTTGTTCACAAAAGCACTGGTAGTTTTTTATGGTTTTTTAATAGCTTACACAAATATACATTATATAAATGTAACAATATATTTCCATAGATATAGTATAATTAAAACATGCCTAATATTTTTAATTACGTTTGTCATAAAACGATGCATGTTTGCCGATTGGCACACTAAACATCTCGTTTTTAAGTAAAAGTTTTTATCATTCACGATGAATTTGTTTTGCTAAGTATCGCATCTTAATTAATAATTATTTACAAAGTTATAAATTTTACTACCAAAAACTAACTTGATTAGCCTTTTTCTGCCATCTTTATAAAGAATGTCCCTAAGCAATAGCATGATTTCGAACGAAATTAGGAAAAACATACAATATGCGAGTAAATTATTATTATTACCGGGTATGAAAAAATCACGAAACTCACAATTGGATGTCCTTCGACTTCATGCATTTCGCGAGAAATAATGCAATTGCTTAAGTTAGTGTTTAACACTAAATATACATGAAAATATTTCAGTATATGAAACAAGATTTCAATCAAAATGCTCTAGTTAACAAAAAACAATTTCCTTTCAAAAACAATTTTGAAAACTAAATAATTATATTCATGCACCAAATGCATGGAACCCAATTCCGAACCGAATTTTGGAATTCTACATTTCATTTTTGTTTTGTAATTGTAATGCCATAAAATTGCCCGACTCTGAAGTTAATCGGAGTTGTGAAAACTTTTCATGTATATCATTAATGTATATCATTAAAGTATATTATTAAAGTATATTATTCTATGTGTAAAGATATTCTAGCATTTTAAAACCTTATTTTTCTTCCTATATCCATGCACACACATTTGTTCATGCATAAGCATACAATACAATATTATAGGTATTCTAAGATACACCCAAGGATACCCTGCACTGCAGTTTATCATTCTGCTTTCTTTGACTCATTTTCTGTTTTCTTTGACTCATTTTCTGTTTTCTTTGATTTATTTTCGAGTTCATTCAAGCCACCGCAGACCAGTGACAACTTTGTTCAGATAACATATCCAAGATCTCGCAGATTAACTTCGTTGATTGTAAAATGAATGTCTGCACAACACATGTAATTGACGTACTTTATCCGCAAGAGACATATGAAATTCTTTAGTCAGTTGAAGTGACGAGTCATGTGCCCATCATGTCGATCAGTATGATTACAAAATACAAACGAACGAACGAACACGAATATCATTCCTGAGCAGATATCTCGCATATATCTGCATACATGTAGTTTAGCTTTCTCCGTAAGAGGAATAATTCTTTAGTCGAAGTGACGAGTCATGTGCCTCATTTACATGGCCATAGGCACAGCGATGTCGATCAGTTTTACAAACGAGCGAACGAACGTGAATATCAATCATTCTTGAGCAGATACCTCGCATATATCTGCAATGTATACAGTACATGTAGTTTAGCTTCTTCCGCAAGAGGTATAATTCTTTAGTTGAAGTTATTACAACCGCCGGACAGTGTTAATCTCATATTAATCCGATTTCTGTCATTCCCAACGACACAGCCATTTCAGTTGATAAATTTTTCAAACGAGGAAATGAACATGAACATAATTCTTGAGCAGATGTCTCACATAGTCTTTAGCAGTCAAAATACGATAATTTTCAGGTATGAAATAAAGTCATTATGAGGGATACAGTTAGTTTTTTCACGTGAATATTTTCCCATCTTCAGTTATTCTCTTCCCATGCATGCATTTATGTTTCATTCATTTTACTCTTCAATTGAGAAATACGTACTTCAAAGACGATATGGCGAAGTATCGATTACCAAGTGGCAAGTATACATAGCCATAGACATAGTCGATCGCACTTGTATAACAGCAAAGATCACAAGTTATTTTCGGTCGAGTGTGATTTTCAGTGTGAAGGCCACGAAACGACCAAATTCGTATCTTTTGAAAGTACATTTATCGTCAGTCTGTCTTTATATTCTGATTTGCTGACGTGCAGTGCTGAGCATCCTTTAGTTCGTTACAGTTTCAAATTTCATTAAGCATATATTACAACAATTAAAATTTCAAGCTTTGTTAATATGTTTGTGTAAAACTAGAAGAAGACATTATCGTCCCATTTGACAGAGCCATAAAGTAAGTTCCTTTACACTACGCCGAGGTAAACTGTGTGTTTTGTGGACCCGAGACCGCCGTTGTTGAACAACGAGGGGTCGAGGGGTAAAAACACACTGTTTTCCCGAGGTACAGTACATAAGGATTTGTTATAGGCCAAGTGTCAAATGACCAACTATTTCTCGCTTAAAATTACGACTAAAATAAAGAAAAATAGTGTCAGTGAAAACTGGGCCTTCAGTCTTCACTTCCGGTTTTGTTCTTTTTCCCTAGGAAAAATATATGTATTGTTGTCCGTTGCCATCGGTTACGCAGAAAAACATCGCGATTTCCGGACCTCCGCGCGTGGATCTCTCGTGTAATCAAAAGCCACGTGAGACGGTCTTGGACACTTGGTATATAGCAATTTCATTTACGTGCTTCCTTATAGTGAGATTATTAAGTTTTCTTGATAAATTATGTAATGCAAACAAATTCACATCACACATTGCGTAATGAGCAATTAAATACCATAAAAATTTATGGTTTTTGATTCAACAAAATCACTTCGAAATGGTCCGAAACTATGTCTCGCATTTATAGCATAACGTTTGTATATTTTCAAATAATTTGATTCTCTAAAAGCAGAAATAGCTGACTTATAACGATAACGTGATAAATTCACGTGATAAGACTTACAGTAACTTGAAGTCTTGCCTGGAAACTTTTAGCAATAACGTGAGAAAAATAAAACACCTCATCAGAAATTCGGTACAATTTATACAATATCTTTTTCCACAGTAAACACTAAATGAAAATCGTAATTGCTTAAACCAAAGAAACGATAACTAAAACTTTGTTTTGAAGAAATTTTGAACCTATTTTTTCAATAAAGTCAGATCTTTGAGCACAATCGTCTGAAATATTAATCCTGTCTGTATACAGATTAAAGGATTAAATTATAATATTTTCAACGAAAGGGGTAATATATTATTGCCAAGTAAACAACTTTTAGAACTTAGAAAGACACGTATACACATTGTCATTGATTAAAATGCATTAAAAATAATTTGCTTGCCAATAATATATTAATCAAAACGATAATAATCTTTCGGAATTAATATAAAATACTCTGCTTAGAGATACAAAGTGATAGGTTTTATTTAAAAAGAAGGTAAGATGTATATGAAACTATAATTAGGTTTTAAGTTCAATTGAATCTAAATAAATGTTAAGGACAAAGTAATAAAGATATAGCCTATAGGCTACATATGCATAATTCAAGACCTAAGCGGAAACAATGTAGGAAAGGTATAAACAGGTTTAAAATATTATAGACATAGTTTCGCTCAGATATTTCCATGCACGAAACACTTGAAAAATTGTGCCTTAATTTCAATGCAATTTACACAAAAACCGCTTCATGTGACATTTTTTGTTGAGAAACTAAATTCCTGTTGAAGAGCATTGGCATTGCGTCGTATTTTAGGACGTATTTTAATGATTTTTAATTTTTATTAATTAAACCTTTAAAACAAGGAAATATTAGAAAATATTCATTCTTTATTGGTGCGTTAATTAAAAAATGTCAATAACAAACATTTGGTTTGAGAAAACCTCAGTCAATCAATGAAAATTTAATACTGTAGGTAGATGGTACGGGTTTTTTTAGGCTGTGTAACTTCCCTATGCTTGAAAAGTCATATAAGAAGATTTTGGTTCGTTCACTCCTGTACTTGGAGTTTTTTCTCCGGGTCCTCTGGCTTACCTCAATAAACTAATAATGAAAAATTAACGCTTCGGCTTAGGCCTTATAGTTGTCGGGCACGTTAGTCATGAGCTTCTGGCTTAGGTGAGTTGGGCAACCACACCCTGTGTAATTGACATCATTATCATCTCAATCGTTTGTGTTATAAGACTGACGCAACTTGACTGGCAATAATTATGACCAATAGACACTTCCCGAATTTCCTGGCTGGCAATGAAAAACTGCCTACTTACAATGGGTTACATTGTCCGCCTCGATTTCAAGCTACTGTTTCGTGTGCACTCAAGCAAATTCGGGAAGTGTCTATTGAAAGGCATTGACGGAGTAGGGTCGTCCCACAATCCATTAGACTTATCTATATATTTTATTTACACACGTGTTCAATTACCGACTATATGTGCATTCAGGGTAGGTATTTTTTGGATTGTGTTAGGTAACTTTATGGAGAATATGGATTTGTCCTAAAATAAGGTTTTACTACAATTACTTATGCTAGAAGTACGACTATACCACTGCAACTTTCGCTACCACTACCACTACGAATACTATACTACAAATACACACCTTGTCTTACACACTCGCATCGTATACAATATCTGCATTACCAATACTGAATACCTTCGATCAAATATTATTTGATCCTCTTGCACATTTGGAGTACAATAATCTATACAAGTTTCAAGTATACGACGAATTTTTTAATGTAAACATGTTTCGCCAAACTTATGCAATCTTACTGTGTTAGGTAAGACAGCCAGTCAAACTTTGTTAAATATCTCTTCTACTGTATAGTTAGTTGACAATGGATTTAGTCACGTGTATTAAACATCTAAACTGTAATTTCTGAAGAATAACCTTTAAAAAGATACAGGCTATGTTCAAAAAATTGTATATGTCTTGTCGTTTTTTGAACGTCTTTATATCATGCACTTGTACTATAATTAATATACATATCAACCTCTACCAGCTATCAATACTGTCTCTAATAGCACGACTGCATTTTCTTTCGCAATTCAAATTGCAACACGTTTATCACTAGCGAGGCAAACAAACTTTAATTAACTCAAAGTTTTCTGAAGCATTTCGCCCAACACAAACAATGCTTCGTTTACGACACACAGAAATCGGTCCTGGCATACAACCTACATCTAAACACGTTAAAATGTCACCACGCTCTACGTTTATAAAGTATAACATATGATTTGTTGAGCCACAAAGTATGTTTTCGTTGTCAAAAAACGTATGCCACAGAGAGTCGTCACTAGGCCCATAAACAAGGATCTTAGCAAGACAGATTGCTGAGACAACGTCGAAGATGAGTATTTTGTTCATTGCTGCATCCGTCAATGCTAATCTATTTCCTTCAGGAGAAAACTCGGCAGAAATTATTTCTAGTGATTTATCAGATTTCCAATGACCATCTCTCCAACCACCTACCTTCTTTCCATCTTTCCATAAACAAAATATACCACAACGATGCGCCGCAAGCACATAGTAATTGATGCTACATGCATACACTGAAAAAACACATTCGCTAAAATTCATTCGGTGTACTATTTGTTTGGTAGAAACATTAAAGAAATCAATATGACCCTTTTCGTGTACACAAGCTATTATTTCATCCGATACTGGCAGCCATTGCTTCAAGCCAACCAGTTGATCAAATTTTGCAAGAGTTTGTGTAAAATCACAATTCCAGAGCCGCGGGGTGCTACTGCCTAATTTTACAACAACACCGTCTCTTACAACTAGAATATCTAAATCTCCTGCTTTATAAGGTTTTGAATATTTATCTTTTGAATCAAGTTTGCAAATGGTAAGTGTTTTGGTTGTCCTGTCATTTAAATAAACAAAATCACCATTACTAGATATATCGGAAATTACAGCTTTCTTGAAAGGTGCCTGTTCCTCTGTATCTATTAAAACCTGTATACTAAAAACGCGCATGGTATTTGAACTACACGAGAAGATCAGGACACGTTTATCGCGAATTAAGAAGTATCTAAGTGCTGTATAGACTAGCAAATCAGATAATTTTTCGATACCTTTCTTTACCTTTGAAAACCAAGACTGCTCTGGGTGCTGCAAGAAACAATGTAATTCATGAGAAGAGTAGACATTACTTGGTAGAACTATCTCACGTATAGAACAACTTGCAGATGAAAGAAAGAGATCATGATTCACAATTTGTATACAATCTTGAACAGAACAAAACCACGAATTTTCATCAAAAGCGGAAACAATTTCCACAGGGGTCTCGCTGTAAATTCCTTTCGAATTACCATTGTAATCATTCGTTACATCGTAAACGGTAAACAGGTTTTCAATATCAGTTGTGCCTAAAAATTTGCCGCTAACAGTGAAAGAAAGAGAAACTAGCATTTTACATGGGAGACATTTTTCCTTACTGCCGCTTAAAACGTTCCAAACAATCAACTGATTACCGTAATTTGTGACCATTCTACTACTATCCAAGGAAAAACAACAATTGGTAAATACAGAACTATCTTCATCAGATTGAAATGGTCCAGTTGCAAAAGTTCCCTGCAAAGTTAGCACCTTGTCGAGTCTCCCAGGCAGTATCAAGCTTTCACGAGGGTGAAAAACAATACAATGTGGCAACATACAAGAATCACAAATATCATTACGCGTCAATGGAAAAGTAGGAATTTTCACCCAGAAATCTTGTATTTTCCATTCAGAATTACCAGTTACTAACGAAAAAAGTTCAACGCCACCAAATTTATAACTACAGACAACGTAATCGTGCTTGGGAGAAATGTCGATACCTGATATTGTGCCAGAAAGAAGAAAACGGGCCTCAGGTGCTTCATTCTTCCTATCTTTCTTAACTGCCTCTAAGTAAACAATATCCTTGTAACGTGTTTCAAGCAAAGCTGAAGCCTTCAACGAAAGTTGTTCTTCACCCTCGTTAACAACATTTTGCAAGAAAGTTTGGGGATGATCTCTTAAAAAGAAGCTATATTTTCTAGTTAGGGAAAGCAAACGGCTCAGCATTGTTCTCGTGTTCTCAGAAACATGTTTGTACATATCGTGTTTCGTAAGGCTAGTGATATTGCTCAAAGTAAGATCTACATTGACACAAACACTGGCAAACATAACTTCTAAGTCTGCAACGTAACCACTAACAAAGCATTCAACTTCCCCCACATCTTTTAATCCGTTCAGCATATGCGGTATGCAGTATTTTAATGCATACTTGAGAGCAGCGCTAACAATACCTTCATTACTAATCAATTCTTTTTTCAGTTCATTCAATGTCTTAACACATAGATCGAAAATAATCTTATGACCATATTGCACGTCAACAAAGTAATCATGCTCGGAGTTATCGACAAGCCAATCTCTTATTGATTTATGAAAAAACGAAATAGATTTGTCTTCCTTGATCACAAGAAGGGATGAAAGACAATTAATGGCCTTTGCTATCTTTCGCTTGGCCCTTGGAGAATTCTCAAAGCCAAACAGGATTCCAACATAAGCCTCTGGCAACGGTTCGTTAGCAACTGCAAGCGCACTTAAAAACAAAAGGAATTTATCTTCGGAAATGTCCAAGAGATTTAATTCGTGTTCTAATCTTTGGAAATAACTCTTATAGTATTCCTCAAGACCCCTTGGCAAACTATCTATACTATGCATGGATGATTCGTTATAAATTTCGGAAAGGAAAAAGGCATAAATCATTAGACCATCGGACTTTTCAGCTAAGCTATTTATAAGATCTGCTGTGGGGGTATTTGCGCTTGAAATTCTCTCTTGCAAGACGAGTTTGAGGTCATTCAAATTTCGTTCATCACTAGCTTCAATATACAAAGGGTTAAGTTCTTTAAACTTATCGAGAAGATTTTCCTCTGGCCTTGTGGTGATCACAAAACGAATATAGGAAGGAAGCCTGTGCAAGTGATTGGAGATCAAATTAGCAAGTTCATCCCTTCCATAATAAGCACTTTCATCAACAGCGTCTAGTACAATCAATATACGTTTTCCAGGATCAGCAATGCGTGAAAACGGTTCTTTAAAAAGAATGGAAAATAACCCTTCAGTATTCATATTATTCAAAGATTGCCCAAGATTGCCAGAAAGCTTCTCGATAAGAGCTTCTTTGTACGCAAAAACAACTTTACTTACCTGCCAAGCCAAAGACTGAAGAAGAAAATTTGGATTGTTGTACTGACTGTTATGATACTGAAAGAAATGAGACGCACCTACGTGCTCAGCAAACCTTTTACAGATAACAGCCGCAATAACGGACTTACCCATGCCAGCAAGGCCAGAAATGACAAATGCACGATTTTCGGAAGTTTCATCATTAAACCAGTTAAAGACTTGATCAAATACCCATTCCCTGGTACCCTTTGTAAACTTTGCCTGATATAATTCGATCTCTCTCTGAAAGTCGCACCAAACAAGGTGTTTATTTAAAACACTGTCCGAACGAGATTCCTCGTCTTTTATAACAAGCGCTTTCACATCATCTTTGATATCCTCCAAAACATTCATAATTTTGTTATCCCATTCATTCCATTCTTTCAAGACTCGCTCCTTCTCGTCCTTCTCACACTCCTCATTTTCTAGTCTATCTATTTCCTTCTGGTCAACCCCTAAACGAACTAGTGGTAAACATAATTCTGCCCAGGAAGCCTTAAATTCTGCCGTACTGACAGCTGTATTGTTGATGTGGGCAAAACGTACGTTACGAAATAACTTAATACGCACAATATCTGCTTCAACAGAATGATCAGAGACATTTGGCATGTTATCCCAGCCTGAACATGGCGGCGATAAACTACAGATATTTCTTAAAAGAACTGATAATAAAGTTATGTCAAAGTCACTAATATTTGGTTGGTTGGGTGGAACAGAGTATAATTTATCCCACTGGTTTTGATTGACTATTTTGGGTCTAAGTTTAGAAAGAATGTGCTGATTACTAGATAATACAACCTGTAAATTTCCAGAGTGAGTTTTTCTAAAGGCGTTTCTCAATGCTTCTGTTCCACCATCCAAAATCAGCCTCATCAACTTAGTGCCATTAAATGTCTCATCTGAGCTGCCAAGCGTTGAAGATGTTGAGCTAGTTGCCATGATCAGCTGCAAAATAAAATCATTATATAGCATGGATTTGTTTTGGTGAAGCAGTTTGATTGGGTGTTTACCTGGCAAGATTTTCCTGTATTTTCTATATCTCGTGGGCAATACGAGTTATTATTGTCCTGCGACAGAAAACTGACCAGTGACTATGCACTGGAAATTTCTTGTCTGTGTACCATGCATGGGTAATGCATGTATATACATACAATATTCATTAGTTATCGATCCAAAGGGATTTCATAACTACTGTAGTGTGTAATTTACAAAAATGATTAGTAAAATTGTTAATTTACTACGCAAACTTAGAAAGTAAAAGAACAAAGATGCAAGAAATATTTAGAGACTGGAATATAATTTCTTTCTCCTGTTGTACCTGATAATCATCACAGTAATCACACTGTGTATAAAAGAACACTCATCTGTGCCTACGGTCAGTATAAATAGAAAGACTTTTGAATTTTACTTTTGGAGACATTCTAATTACTGTGTGGATTACTGCACTGTAGTTTTGACATAATATTACAAATGCAAGATATGAATAGCGGCAAGACAGTAACAGAATAACCCTAAACGGTGTAACGTACAGTTACTATGGACATAGTGAAGTACAATGTATTGCGGCTTAACAAAAGTAGCTATAGTAGCTAAGATATTTGTATAACATATGCTGATATGCAACATTAGTGACTTAACCATTACTTATAATATATTTGCTGGGAATTCATCAAAATACTGGATGCGGCACATGTCATGGCTCTGATAATGTCATCATTTAGAGGCGGCGACATGCTAAAAAACAGCTTTCACTCCTAAACCTTGAAAACTTTGGCACAGGAATGATATGTTTACTGGTTGATATCGTACGTTTGGTATTACAAGGTCACCAGTCTCAAAAAGTATCATATTTGAATTTTTCTTACCTAATGATTATAAAAGGTTCAAGCTTCCGAGCTTTAAAAACTTGTTCAGTTATTATCAGGCAAAGGGCTCGCATTAATGTATTTCTAGTTTATGCAAGTGTTCTATTCAAATGTAGTAGTATTGTATTTGTGCTGACCTAAAGCACGAAGGCCAAAATACCTATTGGCTATCCAAATACTGTATCAGTAAAACGAAGTATCAGTGTGATCTATTTAATCTGTTATGGCTTAAAACTTTGAACCACTTGACAAATGTCAACAAATGTCTTGTCTGTGCTGACTTACAATACTGTATACTATATAACCATTTTATAACTTGAATCATATAAACGCAAGTCTCTCCTTTGCGAAGAGCAACGTAGCGTGGGCCTGGGGACGAGAATAAAATCCAATTTGCTTTATCTGCAAAGGCCAAGAAAGCATTTCAAAAGTGGGTCGGGGGGGGGCACCGCCCAAAAGGGGCTCCTGTCAGTGACATACCCAGTTTCAGTCCGAATAGTACTGCCCAATCATTTCTATTATCCATTACAATCTTACTCCTTTCCCGGCCGTTATAATCATATAGTTTTCCCACTTTTGCTACTAGCTCAAACCCTTGTCCAGTTGCAGTGCAAGCCTGAGCTCAGTGCCATTGCAAGTGTACTCCTTCTATCCTTCAGGGTGCAAACACAACATTGTCATATTGTGCTCCATTACAGCATAACGTATATGCTTGCGAGAATCTGTGATTGGGGAAACCAAAAGAACAGATCAACCAGACCAGTATATTGGTTGACTGGACTAATGATAAACTCAAATTTTATAATTTTATAAACTCAAACTCTTAAATAACACAAAATTCAATCTACGTTGAGCACGCATTCCACGCATTCCTCGTTTTATTGAATTTTTCGCTAATAACGCGACTATATTATCATCAGAAAACACTCAAAGAGAGAGTCTTCATTTTTTTTTGGAATTTCAGTGAGAAAATGAAGAAATAAACGGTAAGAAATCGAGGCTTGATATACTTTGCTTGCGTGTTGTTCGCCGTGATTGTTTGTATACGCCATCTCGCAAAAGTCGTAGTCGTCGGGCTTTTGAGTACGAGATTTATCAAAATTCTCGTTGTCAAAAGAATAAATCTCGAATAAATCTCGCAAACGCAAGAGAGTTAAATTAGAATGCCTTATTTGTCAGAGTCGGCAAAACTACAAAATGACTCGGAAAAATTTCATTTACACCCCTCACCCCCCCCAATAAAACAGGGCTAGCGCCGCCCCTGGTCACATATTTATCTCTATACTTATTGCTGCCGCAGGCAGCACTCCTAATTTTGACATGCTCCAGAGTTCACTCGACCCAGTCTTTCGAGCCGAGTTATGTATTGTCGAGATTTCGATCTCGCGTCTGTCCATATTTAAGATGTCAGAATTCCGGGGGGGCACCGGGGGGAGTGTAAAATATTTAATAGGCAATTCCAGCTATCGCATCTGACTTGATGCAAAATATACGAATTTTACGAACACTTCGCGAAGAAACCAGGTTAGTATGACTTTATTTCTTTCTGCTAATATCAACCAAGGCGATGAACTGTTTAGCGTTCATTATAGAGGCAAACAATGTGCTTTTATGAGTTTATCGGCGCTTCTTACAGCCCGAAATATCCCATTGTCCGCATGGTCGTTTACAACATTTAATAGTGTCTTAATACAAGGAGACAAGATGTACTTAAGAGCTCTGAATAATGGCCTATTAGTCCTAGCTAGACACTGGCGTAGAATTTTTGTCTATAGATAACTTACCAACAATTGTTACTGTTAATAATTCATGTACGAATACATGTAGTACGATGACAAATAGTGGTATAAATCTACCCGTGGAGGTAGCACAAAATATAAACAATCTACACGTGGAGGTAGCACAAAATATAAACAATCTACCCGTGGAGGTAGCTCAAAATATAAACAATCTGCCCGTGGAGGTAGCTCAAAATATAAACAATCTACCCGTGGACGTAGCTCAAAATATAAACAATCTACCCATGGAGGTTGCTCAAAATATAAACAATCTGCCCGTGGAGGTAGCTCAAAATATAAACAATCTACCCGTGGACGTAGCTCAAAATATAAACAATCTACCCGTGGAGGTTGCTCAAAATATAAACAATCTATGCATGGAGGTAGGTCAAAATATAAGCAATCTACCCGTGGAGGTAGGTCAAAATATAAACAATCTACCCATGGAGGTTGCTCAAAATATAAACAATCTACCCATGGAGGTAGGTCAAAATATAAACAATCTACCCGTAAAGGTAGGTCAAAATATAAACAATCTACCCGTGGAGGTAGGTCAAAATATAAACAATCTACCCGTGGAGGTAGCTCAAAATATAAACAATCTACCCGTGGAGGTAGCTCAAAATATAAACAATCTACCCGTGGAGGTAGCTCAAAATATGGAGCCCATTGAGGCACAAAATAACATTGATCTACCCATTGTGTTAGAAGAACAAATTGGCAAAAATGAAAACCAAATTTGGTTTATGACTTATGGAAAGGAGCTTCAAGGGCTTGTTATAACTGATCGGGAAATTGAATTTCCTTACTATGATATTCATACAGCACTTTTGAATATTTTCTTGAATGACAGTCATGCTATTTTAATATTAGAGGGCTATATGATGGCCTTAATAAAGCAAATGAATGATTTCTTTCTCTTTGACTCGCATGCCCGACACTCTAGTGGCATGCCTGATCGTCGCGCATAATTTGACAATTACATGCCGCTGATCGATAGGCGCAAGTAGCTCAAATTACTAATATCCCTCAACATCCCTCATGCCTATAAAATTATTGCGAGTGCAGCCACAATTCTAGCCCTCCGGTTGTGTGAAGTACTTCATATAAATTAAAGATTATTTCTATTCTTTCTCGTACAGTATATTTACTCATGCACTAATAGTTAACTATGATCACTATGCTATGATTTACTGTTCACAGACATAAACCTTTGTGGCTTTGTTGGGCCCCTGTGTTGTTATATGACTGTCTTTTTCCCGTGACTTCCACCTAAATCCTTTTCCCCGTTAGGAAAAAATTCCAGGAAATTTTTTTCATTAGATTTTTTCACGCCGAAGTTTTGTCTACATTTATACAGTGATAATATATACGTTGCAATTGCCAAAATTTGTTATTGCGCCACGCGAACATAACATAATTATTTAGTACGTTTAATACTACAAAACATGCTTAGGCAGCACTTTCCTTGCGATAGTAACTACTAGTATAATAAACAAACTACTTCATGGTTGGTAACGTTTGTTTGTACAACTATGAAGTAATCTATATTTCCGTCATTGTTTCGCAGTCCCTTACATCGTTTGGCGATGTCATGGGACAGCCAGCAGGCTATTTATTTGCATGCAGGTGAGGGATTTTGTGTTTAATGTATTTCTAGTACTAGAAATACATGCATGCAGAATCCCCTCGCCCATTTGAACCAAACAATTTACTCCCCAAAAGTTATTTTAACATGAAGTACTGAGTCGACGAATGTAACCATGGTAACACGCGACATTGTTATTTTTTATATTTTAATTTGTACAAATATTATTTTGTTTTTAACTATAAAATTATCAATTGCCCAACTATATAAAGTGGGTATGCTATTATGTACTCTTTTAGCTTTGATTTACTGTAACATTCAACCTTAGACGTTCATAAAACGTTTCAAAATTTTCAAAATACTTCAACTGCTTTTCGAGGAGTATTTTTATACTTCGCACTTGCTTTTGCAATGAAGTTTTTGAGATTTAATTGTTGTTTTTATTTTTCTATAACATATTTTAATCAATACTAAAATAGTCTTAATTAAAGATCAGTCAATGTTGTATTGACCACACAGAATGATCTACACATTTTCAAATTCACAAACTATACTGCATGCTATGTTAAAAAATCGGCAAAGCAAGCATGCAAAATAGACACTTGCCTGTTTAAAACGCTCCTTTTTCGGTCTTTCGACTGTTTTTCCTCTTGAATTTGTCCTCTAAATAATTTTCATTTATTTTGTTTTGGAGACAAACATATAAACTTACTTACATAGAGACTTACTTATAAAATGAGTGCAAAACTTTTTTGAAAAAAGTTTGCAAATAATCGAAGTTTTCACTCGGCTTGAACTTGCGCATGCGCATAACTTACGAAAAGGTCGAGTCCATGACAAAAAAAAATGGCGGACGACTTTGCATTCCACAATGTTTTCACATACCCGGGTGTAAATCTCCGAGCGGAATTAGTACCCTCGCACGGCGCTTCGCGCCGGCTCGGGGATTATTCAGGATGTTGCATGCACCTCATTATATATGTGTATTTAAATGGTTAGTTAATTATTCAATAAATCATTACAAGTCAGCTCTCGAACAAACAGCGACTCCGACGACGAATTCATCTCCCAAGCGGCCAAACATGTGTCACATCATGTGAAGAGAGTCAGATCAGGCAAGAACTAGGACACGGTGTTGATCAGAATAGGAGACATTGATGGCAACGTTGAACCAGACAGTGGGGCAAGCGCAAATATAATGGACGAGTACCAATTTAGAGCCCTCCACCATAGATCAAAGGAAATCAAAGAACTGAAACCGAGCAAAGACACCTTAAGAACACTCCAATCTACATTGGCAGTAAAAGGCGAGTTCCAGACCATACTACGAAACAAGAATCGGGGAACGACGAGCAAATTTCTGGTGATTGAAGGGAAAATGGATTCACCTCCACAGTTATGCAAGAATACACTTATTGAACTCAGAATGCACAAAATAGAACCCCAATGAACCTTGAAAGAGACGAACGAACTTAGAATAAATGCAGTGAAAGTCTTTGAAGATTGGATGCATTCGAGACAAGAACACAGGAAAAGAAATCGAAGTCAAATTAGAAATGGACGCAGAAGCGTAGCACAGAAACCTTGACATGTGGCATATCATTTGTAACAACCACTTAAAGAATGGCTGAAACAAGGAATTGAAGAAAACATATTTGAGAAAGTCCCAGATGGAGAACCAATTACATGGTGTTTACCACTAGTGGTTCAACTGAAGGCTAAGTACACAGAGATCGACAAAGAAAAACTAGAACCCCAGATGATCCAAGCAAGCATAGATATGAGAATACCCAACCGATCAATGAAGCGCAGCTGATGTGTCCAAGCACCGAAAGTAGAAGATTTTGAGTATCATCTGCACAACTGCAGAATATTCACGAAGTTAGACCTACCTAAGGCTATCATCAATAGCACTCGATCTCGAGACAAGGAAGGTGGCAACATTCAGCACACCATGAGGAAATTACAGACCAAGAAGACTGGTATTTGGCGCGAAATCATCCCAAGACGTGTTTGATGAATCGATATTCCGAATATTTGGAGATATACCACATTGCCTTAGCCAGAGAGATGACATCCTTTTAGGCAGAAAGGACAAGGATAAACACAGAGAAGTTCTGAGAACTGTCCTCTAGCGAGCAAACGACTACGGGGCTACGTTCAACAAAGAGAAATGACAGTTCGAACAAGAAGAAATTGAGTTATTCGGACATACCTTTACCAAAGACGGATTGAAACCACCAGGTTAAAGCAGTTAAAGAATGCGGAGTATCGAAAAGGATCGTGTCACCAGAAGCACTCCAAAGGAAAGTAGTTAAACTTGGACAGAAGTTGGGACATCTAGGAAAGACAAAGAAGAAACAGATGTTGAGACAGAAATACTGGTTCCCGCTCATGAGGAACAGCATGATCGACTATGGATCGACACAGCAATTGATCAGTGCTATGAATGCAAGGTAACTACCGAAGATCATCACGGGGACCATATCCGAACGGTCATTACAACCTTTATGATTGACAAGAGAATTAACACCTTGCCCGGTAGTAGAAGCTGTATCCTCAACCAACGGACAACCATTCAACTCCAGAGAATTTAAAGTGTTTGGACGAGAAGAAGGATTTGAACATCATAATATAACGCCATTGCACCCTCGAGCAAATGGTGAAGCAGAACGATTTATGCAGATGTCAAACAAGACAGAACGAATAGCCAACCTGTAAGGAAAAAACCATCTTGATAGACAGAACGCTGTACAGGTTATGTTGACTGCATACAGATCCACACCACACCACACAACACCACACCACACCACACCCAGCGACGGGGGTTACACCTTACGAAGCGATGAGAGGAGCAACCGTAAGAACCAAACTGGATCACGTAGAACCAAAGTCACAGAGTGCAGAATATGATGACCAGATCGACCTGAAAAATGCAGTCTACAAACAGAAAATGAAGAAAAATAGAGAAGGAAAGCAAACAAAGAAAACTACATTAGTACTTGGTGATTACGTTCTGGTAAAACAGCCGAAGAAGAA
The DNA here is from genome assembly GCA_016169945.1 of Trachythela sp. YZ-2020. Lineage (NCBI taxonomy): Eukaryota > Metazoa > Cnidaria > Anthozoa > Malacalcyonacea > Clavulariidae > Trachythela > Trachythela sp. YZ-2020. The sequence goes on from JADLSH010000387.1 coordinate 9,012,850, forward strand.
CAAATGGAGCACACCGGAAGGAAACCAAATACAAGCAGAGAAAGAAACAGAACAATCGTAACAAAGTAAAGATATCACAAACATTCAACCAACAAATATTCAAAGAGAACGACCAAGAAGAGTAAGACGGAAACCAGCATATCTAAAGGACTATGTACTACGCTGAACTTTAAATTAATGATTTAGCTTTAATTATAGACAATTAGAACAATAGCATTAAAGACAATTAACTATAGTAGGTAGAATTAACGTTAGGTATTAATATTATAGCGAACAATTAAGTTTGGGAGGAATGTAGTGACCAGACCCCTTATATAATTAATGCATTATATATGTGCATTTATCGGCATCTCGTTCGATAGGACTGATAGTTGAAGGTGTTTGTAGATGGAATATTCGAACGAAAATTTATATACATTTTTAGACCTAACCAGGAGCAGTTGCGAAAAATGCAACTTTAGGCCCTCTGGCAGGAATCGAACCTGCGGCCCTGCGATTCCGGTGCAGCGCTCTAACCAACTGAGCTACAGAGTCCGGTTGCCGAGCATGAACCGCAAATTCGTGTATATATGATGGGAGTGATGCCAGCATAAGATATGGGTAAATATCAAGATTTTTTTCTCCGCATCTCATTCGATAGAACTGATAGTAGAAGGCGTTTGTAGATGGAATATCCGAACGAAAATTTATATACATTTTTAGACCTAAACATTTTTGCTGTGTAACAGGAGACGTATATGCTGTCGACTGCATCTGTAATTGGGCGGTGTGGACAAGGATTCACTTTTCGGAGATTTCCGAATTACGCTCGTTTACGCTTATGACCATAAATGGTTCGATCATTAATTTTGACAACACGAGGCATTCGTCGGAGATATCTGGACTTGCTTTGAATTTATGTTATGTTACTTTATAATTTATGTATTTGACTGACATATTTGTGTAGCGTGCATATAATTGTCGTGTATAAACCTAGCGGTATAAAGTGGGCTGGCTTATTTTGTATTATATACTCTGTCTCTGAAACTGTGGAGTTCGTCAGTAGACGTTTCCCAAGATAGCTTCACAACCTCGTGCGGTTTTGATAAGTAAATATTTCAAATTTGGCTGTTATTTGAGTAAGTTTTGTAGTTTGTGCGATATTTTTTCAAACAATTTAGTACCTACATTGTTAACATTTCTATAAGCTTTCTTTTCGTGTGTTAATTGTAATATTAAATCTATTTTCTACAAAAATATCTCACTTTTTGTCGATGTCTCAGCTAAACAAGGCCGGTTCGAGCACATATTTCGGCCATTAAAATAATTCACAAAATACATAAAACAATAAAAACCAAAGAAAAACGAAGACTACAATAGCGTTAACAACATATGTATGTAAGAACTTTCAACAATGTGTCGCTCTTGATATTTTGACGGCTTTTTCAACAATATTTCAACACATTCGGGAAATGTACTTATCAAAAGCGCGCAGAAAAATGGCTGGACGAGGTTGTGAAACTATCTTGGGTAACGTCTATTGAATCAATCTCGTCCCCGAATCGATTTTAGCACTACTAAATTATATTTAAGCTGTAATAATCTCTATCTAACCATGTACTACAATAATTATCCTTACAATCTTAATCTTAGTCATGGGCTTGTCTGGTTCATAAGAACAGTCCATTAAAAGGTTGAACCAGTACTGCAGCCTGATCCAACTTTTGACAAAAATTGTGCTTACTGTACAATTCAAATGGCTCATAATAATATAATGGAACTAATTTTCAGTTCAGAACTTGAAGCTTCGTTTGATATTCCTTTGATTTACAAGATGTTTAAGGTTAATAGTTGATTTGGAAGTACTTTATCGTTTAATTTCCTTTTATCGTCAAATCGTATACAAAGTTCCAGCTTTGATTACAATATTTTCTTTACTCCGTCGTATTTATACTCCTCTTGCAACGTAGTACGAAGAACATTTATATCTTCTACCAAAAACGATACATTTTCATTGTTTATAGACAAAACAACAGAACATTTTGTAGAATTTGTTTCGAGTTTTCCGAACGCATGCGCAGTTAGGTCGACAAACAATTTTTTGTATGTCTGAATCGGATTATCCCAGAGCTTGTGATCCTGGCTGTTAGCGAAACGGATCGCAGGCTCGGGGAACGAGATTGCTATTAAATATAAGAATATATAGATATACTAGAAGCGAGGGGTCCGCCACGACCGTCCAAAGCGTACGAGATTTCGAATCACTTGATTTCTGAGCTGATTTACCATTGAAACCGATGCACAATCGCCATCATTTCAAAACGCAGATTAACCTGCGTTTTAGTGAAGTGCGTTAATTAAATAATCCGAATAACGAATTCCGCAGCATTCAGCAGCATCTGTGTCCTTAAATATCCCAGTAGACGCATGTACGCTATAGCGTACCTATGTTTATACATAAACGTATTTAAATAGTTAATTATTCAATAAACCATTTAAAATACAAACTGCCACGTATACAGTAAGCATTCCACATAGATATGAGTTTCAGATGTTATTACACAATCCTATGCTATAGGTAGTCATTCAATCCCATATAAACATCATTAATAACGTACTCGAACGCGTGGTGCCAGTGTAGGTAGAGTCTAACGAAGATTCGGCGGTTGAGTAGGATTGAACTAACTTCCAGACGAAGGGTCTTCGCTCGAAACGTCGAAGTTCTTATTGTATTTTTCAGGTAGTTTTATCCTACTCAAACGCCGAATAAACTGCATTACATTATTATTTAAAACATTGTCATAATAGACAGTATAAAATACGCCGTGAAAGTGATTTGTTGATTTGCAGACTTACTGGTATATTACTCCAATTTTCTCGGTATATTTATACCAACGTACCATATAAATAACATAGCTAGTACGCTATATCTTACCTTTAAATACCATTATCAGTATAGATATACAATATAGAAGTATAACCAGCGATGAATTTAGAGCGATTGCAAAATAGTGAGAATATATCTGTAGCTTTCAATACCTCGCCTCTGAAACTGGCAAACTGCACAACTTTATACGTCACAGCTAATTAATATATTAATTTATTATATGGATATGAGTGAAATACTGGAAATACGCGACTGATATATTTCACTAGTTAGATATGAAAAAAATATTTAACGCGTGTGTTTTCTCGCGCGGGTGCCTCGCGGGACCCACGCTAATTCCCGCCATTTTGTCTTTTCTGTTTTGTATCACAATATGGCAACTTCTCGACAGTTTGTCAATGTTTATCCATATAATAAAAAGAATATTTAACGGTGGCTTTGGAAATATGACTTTTATTTTCTCGTGTTAAAAACAATATTTTACTTATATTTTACTTCGCTGCGCTCGTTCGTAAAATATTGTTTCACCACTCGAAAATAAAAGTCATATTTCCGCGCCACCGTTAAATATCCTCTATATATTGATGCATATTAACATATATCCCCTGGTGTTTCTGGTTCTCTTAGTTCTTCGTTTTTCTGGTTCTTCTGTTTCTCGCGGTTCGTGTAGTTTTTGTGGTTCTTGTAGATATCTTATTACTTCTTGTAGTTATTTGTTGTCCATGTGGTCTGGACCAGACGTCTGGTTCTTGTGGTTGTCTTAGTTCTTGTGGTTCTCTTGATTCTTTTGATTCGTCTGGTTGACTGGTTCACGTGGTTCTTGTAGTTCTTTTGGTTCTTGTGGTTCCCTTGGTTCTTGTCGTTCTTCTGGTTCCTCTGATTCTCCTGGTCCTTCTGATTCTCCTGGTTCTTCTGGTCCTCTTGGCTCTTGTGGTTTTAGTTTCTTGTGAATGTCTTGGAATCATAAGAACCCAGGGCCGCAGTGGAGCCCCCCCCCCCCCACAATAATTTGTGAAATGAATTTCAAATTGATTTTCAGTTTCACTTACAATTATTGAACAGAAACACTTCAGTAACTCTTGGAAAACAGATTAAATAAGTCACTAGCCAAACTTTTAAACAGTGGCGTACCGAACGGGGGGTGTAGGGGGTGTTACAACCCAAATATTTAAAACAATGGCGGTAAATTGACCTTCGTCAGTTAAAACGTCGGCAGTAATTTGCTCATCCAAGATTGTATTTATTTTCATACTCTATCTATTTCTTTCAGAGCCAACTACAACATTTGTAATAGTTTGTCAGTTACTTTCACATCGTGTATATATATTAGGGGTTTCCACAAGATGCTCGGCAACTTTTCAGCAACTTTTTCAGTTTTCCTTTATGAGCAACAAATGTTTGAGCTGGCAACTTTTTTAGTTATGAGCAACAAAGCCAACAATTTCCAAATAATTTGTTATTTTGAGTAAATATATAGATTTTCTTTATATTTCCATTTATTTTATAAACTACGACCATTGTAGTACGAATTAGTTCATTTCGCTGTTATATTCAGTTTATGGGGTTTCGGTGGCGCAATCGTCAGAGCACGCGCCTTTCACCTCTGATATCGTGGGTTCAAGTCCCGTTGGGGACGACTTATGATAGCTATGTGAAAAGAGTTAGTCAACGCTCTGCCGAAAGTCGTGGGTTTTCTCCGGTTACTCCGGTTTCCTCCCACAGGGAATGTTGACAGGGTGGCCCTTCCATCGTAGCTGTGCTCCGTGATGGCGAGCAAAAGGTGGCTGCCATATGCGCCCTAGAAAGCCTTCGACTTGATCACGTTGAGCTGTGTCCTTCGCAATTCAGCTTAGCTCTCAGCTGCAAGTAAGGATAATAAACACCCCTGCTTACTTACTATTGCTTGCTTACTATCCATTTATTACCCGGGCAATTTAATATACGGTATTTATACTTCTTGCGGGACAATCAACCCCGGAGTTTCTTGACACTTATAGTTCTAATTTCCTTTTTTTCAAAATGGCGGAATTAGAAAGTTCGAGTGAGGAAAGTACAAGCGAAGATGGCGAAGAAATTACAGTTTGTCGTTGAAAATCGCCCTGTGCAACATCACCTTTGCATGCAACTGACCTGAATGAAAATTTGCTAAATTTCGCAAAGCATGTGACCAGCAACATAGAGCAACTTTCTAAAAATCAAGCATCTTTGGAAAAGTAGAGCATAATTTGAGCAACATTTCAAGATTTTTCAAGCATCTTTTTGGGAAATTTCGAGCACTTGTGGAAACCCCTAATATATATTAAAAAGAACAAAACTAATTCACCGACACTTGTACTGTTGTATACGGAGCACATGAGGTTGTAAACTTAAGTTAAAAAGTGTGTTGAAAACTTTGAATTTCTAGGTTTTAGAAACATCACAATTTTGATTAAAAATGCTTTCAGGAAGCACGGAAAATTTTTCTGGGGTAGCATGTCCCCAGATCCCCTAGGTTCGGCCCCCCAATAACAATTTCCTGCCGAGGATACAATATTTTGATGTGGTCAAAAATGAGTGAACAATTAAAAAAAAAAATTACAATCCGTTATAAACTAACTATATAAAACAGTACAGATAAATCACTATATTAAAATAGTATCATGCTAAAGTCGGGACCAACACGTGTTGCGTCATGTGCAAGGCAGGCGGGAGCCAGTCACGGGCCCAGGGCAGATTGGTGAACGCGGGCCCCCCTCACTCCGGCTCAGTCCAGTAGCGTAGCCAGGGTTTTGACTTTGGACGTAGATTTGTAATGCGAGGGGGGTTCGGGGGTATGCTCCCCAGGAGAAATCTTGAATTTCTAGGGTCTCTAGAACAGCATTTGATGCATTCTGAGACGAGTTCTGAAGAAAAATCATAACTACGAAAAAATCCATTTTTATTATTCTAGACAATGCACTTTCCCCCCACTTTCTGCCCAGATTTCAACTTTTCACAAAGTTGGTGTTTGTCTGACATTTATTTCAGAAATGTATAATATATTAAATAAATAGGCGCCGATAAAGCTTTACATGTGACGCGAACATCCTTAAGCCCCGGTCAAACGAGGATCAGAGTTGATGAGAGTTGGCATTGGCAAGTGAGAGTTTGCACGAGAGTTTGTTCAACTCTCATACCACGATCAAACAAGAACAAGAGTTGCACGAGATTCGCGATAGAAATAATTTAGCGCACGAAATGGAGCACTGAGAATAACTAAAATTTTTCTAAACAAAGTGATTAGATTTCCTTCTTAGCTTTTATAGACACAGTAAAAGCGTGTTATTTTGTTAAGCTAATATGCTTATAGAAAGTGCAAAACACTAGTATGGGGCGCCAAATGTGTTTTTATTATTTAGCTGTTTTATGTAGAGTTTTTTAATGATTTAATTTATTATATTAAATAACCAAAAAGCTTGAATTGGTTATTTCAAATAACCACTTTTTGTACCGAGATTTTAGTTGGTTATTTCAAATAACCAAGTAATAGAAAAGTTGGTTATTTCAAATAACCACTTCTGTGTGCGTGCATTGATTTGGTTATATCAAATAACCAACTTAGTACATATTGGTTATATCAAATAACCAATTTAAGCCGACGCGATTTAATTTGGTTATATCAAATAACCAACTTCAAATTACTTGGTTATATTAAATAACCAATTTTAAAAATGTGATTTAATTTGGTTATATCAAATAACCAAAATAATTTTTGAACACTTGGCGCACCAAATGACGTAACAACACAAAACACATTAAGCCACGGAGCCACCCTCCCAGAGGCGTAGATTGTACATTTTCGGAACGTTTCCCACGTTGTGACACAAGGTTCAAAGGTTGTCGCCATTTCCTTGTTTTCTCCTGCTTTGTCATGGCTTCAGATAGATTGGAAAGATCGTTAACCGAAGCTATCGGAAGGGCAATTCAAGAAACATTCAGGCGCGAAGTAAATTCACCAAAATATATTCACCGTTCATGTCTTATGAATATTTATAATTGTAAACAAATTTCTAGCCGAGGCGCTACTGACCCGGCGGAGCCTAGTAGAATCTTGGCATATTCATACTTTTTTACGAGCTAGGTCGGCTTATGTGGTGATTTAATTTAAGAGGGGGGTAATGGGGGGGGACCAATCCTGAAGCATGGAAAATAATATTCAATAATCCTGAAGCACGAAAAATAAAAGAAGGAAGTGCCGAAGCAGGGGAAAAAATTATTTGTAGTCTATAACCTGCAGCTATCCTATCTAAAAGTCTTTTACATATCACAATGCGGCCGCTTCTCGTATTCTTTACGGTTTTCATGATCTTACGTAGTCTAATTCTGTCAAATTTTGTTGAAAACGAATATTGAATAAACCACAGACACGATGCACGCCATTTATGGAAGGATACAAACACGTTTAATAATAAAAAGCTGATGAAACGAAGAACGAGTTATAAAATGAGCTCGATACGAACCACGAAAATACCCCATTACCCCCCTCATTTAACGTTCTTATAATAAGGACTGAAGTATCAATGTGACATCTTGTATTCGCCACTTGCATTTCAGTGATTTCACTGACTAGAATATTCATAAATTAATATGTTGGCTCTTTGTGTCACTGTAGCCATCAGAGGGACTAGCACTGAAGGAGGTCAGGAGGGCAACAACAGCCTAATCGCTCACAGATGAGTCCAGTATAAAATTATATTCATGAATAATGGCTACTCCAATGCAGCTTCAAATGTCTGCATTGGAATTATCTCTATGGAATTATCCATGTCCAGCAAATAACGAAAGTAAACTCTAATCCAAACCTAATTCGTGTTTGTAGGACATGGAATTATTCCGTCTTGCTCATGACTAAACGCCCTAATAAAGGCTCATTAAAATTGACCAATACAAATGCAGCTGGACTATAGGAAATTAGTGAAAGAAACATTTTACGCCGCCCCCCCCTAAAATTCACGGGTCAAGGAATGGCCCGTGAATTTTAGGGCGGGCGAAACGTAGGTCTGTTTTCAGGCTAGGGAAACCCCAAACCGAAGGAAATGTTTCGCTTGTGCATAAACATGTCAATCAAGACGAAGAAGTGTAATAATATATTTCTGTGTGCGTAAACATGTCAATTAATTCTTGGTGTTGAGCAATCAAATTCTACGTTCAAAAATTGAACGGCGTTTAGTCATGAAAGCTGGGTTTTCTTGCAGGCCCTCATTCCCTGTTCTTCTTTTCCCCTACAACGAGGGCCGGCCACGCAGGCTAGTGTAATATAGCAAATATCGTGACGTGCCTTCAGGAAATTTTTGACTGCATTTTCAGTACATTTTGAATGCGTGACATGGTGCCCCTGGGGCCACTTCAATTTTTCCCGCCATTTCTGGAATGAACAAAGCAGACATTCGAAGCTGCATTGGAGTAGCCATTATTCATGAATATAATTTTATACTGAGAGCGATTAGGCTGTAGTTGCCCTTCCCTTCTGCTAGTCCCTGCGATGGTTACAGTGACACAAAGTCAAAGAGCATAGTAAAACGATACATTTATTAATATTCTAGTCAATGAGATCACTGAAATGCAAGTGGCGAATACAAAATGTCATTGATATTCTAAGTCCTTATTATAAGAACGTTAAATCACCACATACGCCGACCTAGCTCGTAAAAAGGTCTGAATATGCCAAGATTCTACTAGGCTCCGCCGGGTCAGTAGCGCCTCGGCTAGAAATTTGTTTACAATTATAAATATTCATAAGACATGAACGGTGAATATATTTTGGTGAATTTACTTCGCGCCTGAATGTTTCTTGAATTGCCCTTCCGATAGCTTCGGTTAACGATCTTTCCAATCTATCTGAAGCCATGACAAAGCAGAAGAAAACAAGGAAATGGCGACAACCTTTGAACCTTGTGTCACAACGTGGGAAACGTTCCGAAAATGTACAATCTACGCCTCTGGGAGGGGTGGCTCCGTGGCTTAATGTGTTTTGTGTTGTTACGTCATTTGGTGCGCCAAGTGTTCAAAAATTATTTTGGTTATTTGATATAACCAAATTAAATCACATTTTTAAAATTGGTTATTTAATATAACCAAGTAATTTGAAGTTGGTTATTTGATATAACCAAATTAAATCGCGTCGGCTTAAATTGGTTATTTGATATAACCAATATGTACTAAGTTGGTTATTTGATATAACCAAATCAATGCACGCACACAGAAGTGGTTATTTGAAATAACCAACTTTTCTATTACGTACTTGGTTATTTGAAATAACCAACTAAAATCTCGGTACTACATCTACATGAAACAGCTAAATAATAAAAACACATTTGGCGCCCCATACACTAGTCTGCAGACTATAGTTGTTTCAAATTCTTATGCAACTCTAATGACCCGTCAAACGAGCAAGTCTCATCAAAATTTGACTGACCAGCTCAAAGTTGATAAGAGTGCATGAGAGTCGATGAGAGTTGGTGGTCAAACGCGAGTGAGAGTTGCAACTTTCTGACTCTCATCCTCGTTTGACCGGGGCTTTATCCAACTTTTCCGGGCCCCCGGGTATTTTGCCCCCCCCCCCCTCTCGCCGGCCTTGGTCATGTGGTATACCTGGGTATAGAACTTAATATTAAATGTATCGTATAGGAGACTTACCGTGATGCTTTCACAATATTATGTTTTCATTGAGTTCTCTCCATGGATGTCTACAAACTTCGTTTCACTTTTAAAACACGCTATCAATTCGCTATAAACAACCAGGTGAACCAGCTGAAATGTGAAAGATGATCTCGCGTAAAAACAGTAGTGCTGGGCGATACCGAGAACTCGGTATTCGATACCACGCACAGCGGTATCGATTACTGACCCAGTATTGCTTGAAATCGTTCGATACTTGTACCTGTTTCAGTTTACAACACTAAAAATTACCTTGCTGCAAACAACTAGCCCAAAAACAATCAAAGACAGCTTTATCTTGTGGAAATTCCTTATTATTTATGATTCAGCATTAAATATGATAACTGGGAAATATGCTTGTTGGAGACTATTTTTTCACAATGTCAATGTGGAAAGTATCGGAAGCGACCGATACCAGGGTTAATAATACTCGCTTCCGATATCGAAAACGGAACTTTTTACCATTTTGGTATCGAAATAGGTATCGGACGATACCAATTTTCAAGTACTCGGTTGTACAAAGCCCGTTTAGCCTATCCGGTGGATAAATCGAAAATATCGATCAAGTCTACACATTCATCGAAGAACCAAGCTAAAATTGTTGAACTTGAATAGAACAATTATGTTTGCAACTACGTATTAAGTGCATAAGACTTCAGTTCAGTCATTCACAAAATGTGTGAAAGTGTTACGACCTACGTACAACCGGCCCCTGGCCAGATATCGCCCAGCACTAAAAAACAGTCGCAGAATGAAGCGTAAAAATTTTCGCGTATGAAAAGTCGAATGAAAGACGCTAGCAACCATCAACGACGCTACCGACCGTCTACGGTTTCTAAATCCGCTGAGTCGTAGGTAAATTTTCGGTGAATTTCAGCCCCTCCTCCCCAATCCGAAAAAGCTAGCTCCCTACGGCACTGACTTCAGTAACTCTTGGAAAACAAATTTAATAGGTCTCTAGCCTATCTTCCAAAGACTTTTAGACAGTGGCGTACCGAGGGATGTAGGGGGTGCTACACCCTCGGTTTTAAAAAAACTGTCGGTAAATTAAATTAACCTTCGTCGGTTGAAACGCAGAATTTGAAAGTAATTTTCTCATCCAGGATTGTACTTCTTTATATACCCTATATATTTCTTGCAGACCCAACTACAATCAATTCATCCGTAATAGTTTGTCGTTACTTTCACCATTTCACATTGTGTATGTATACAGCTATTTCAATTAAGGTTGTCAGCGACAATAGTAAAATGCACAATATGAGCGCTAAAAGAATGATGGGAATAATCATAGTTTTAAATAAGTTTAACGCATCAGTAACCTCGTGGGAATACAAAGTATAGTATTTATAACATGTTTGTATTCCCATGAGGCTACTCAAAAACTATACTTTGTATTCCCACGAGGCTACTAATGTGTTAAACCTCTTTAAAACTATGATTATTCCCATCATTCTTTTAACGCTCATATTGTACTAATGGGCGCACATTCCAAAAAAGTTTGGGGGGGTGTCCATTGTTCAGGGACCGACTTTTTATATTTGTTTGACCACATCAAAACATGTATTACGAGTCAGTAATGTAAAAATATGTATAGTGGTGAAGAAGGATTGTTAAAACATAAGGGGCTGACTCTCACGAGGCGCCCCATGGTTGGCGCCGACGGGAGAAATTTTGAAAAACTTGAGTCTGTAGACCGTCGGAAATGGCATTTTCAGAGTCTTCTCTACCTCTTTCGTTATAGACCCTTTCATTAATATATATAAGATTTCAAACACTCTAGTTTCGAATTCAAATAATTAGTTGCAATTTCTTTAAATGCAGTTTTTTAAAGAAAACGCCCCCCAAAATGTAACCATCAGAGTTGAATTAATTTTACTCGAGAATACTGACGTGGAAATAGAATGCACAATGCGGCAGAGCAAAAGTTAGGAGGTTTTGCACAGTCGTATGGCTATGCCATCTTACATTTGAGTATATTGCTTTAAGAGGAAAATATATCTCTGGGTTTGGCAATGTTGATTTCTTTTATTGACAATTTTTGTATCGTTTATTATACTTTTTAGACAGGATGTTTCAGACCAGCTCGGACCGAATTTAGAAGTTTTACAATTTGGGACCGACTTTTCTGAAAAATGTGCGGCCCTGATTGTACATTTGACTATTGTCGCTCACAACCTTAATTGAAATTGCTGTATATCAAGAAGAACAAAACTAATTCACTGACGCTTGTAATTGTATACAGAGCATCTATTGTTTCAAAACTTGGGAATGAGGTTGTAAAAAGTTAAAAAGTGCGTTGAATTCTTAGGTGTAAAACTTCACAATTTTGATTAAAGATCCAGTGGAAACATTCTCGGTAGGCTACTGCTTTTAGATCAAGCTGTGCTTCTAATTCGATGAATTTCAGCCTACTACAAGAACCACAACCAGACAACCAAGAGAATACTCGCTAAAATGCATCCTAAAGAGCTTTGGGACAATCACGAGTATAGCCTTAAAGGTGCTTTCATTAGGGTTGTTAATGGCACATTGCTTAGTTCATGTGCCAGTCTTATGTCTAGTTATGATTATAATTTCGCATCACTTCCAAACATCGCAGGTTTTCTGTGGGGACCATATCTGGTTTCCTTCAGCGTTAGCCAAATTGGTCTATTAATAAGTTGAGTTTATTTTTGTACCAATGAACCATTCTATAGCCGTGTTCAGTAGCGAAGCCAGTCCAATGTGAGTGGTCATGCAACGAGCGCCGAAGGCGCGAGACCTGCTAGGGGGGTCCGGGGGCATGCACCCCCGGGACAATTTTGAAATATTGACTCCCAGAATTGCCATATGCAGCAATCTGGGCATCAACTTCTATGAATAGCTTGACCTAATAAAGGAAAAAATGTTGAGAATTTTGCATATTTCAGAGAACAATAATGAAGGTAAACACAAAAATAGGAAAACCCATTCAGAATAATATCAAAATTTTGACTGTTTCGCTCACTCGACAATACCGGCTTCGCAACAAAGAAAGCATTTTCACAAGAATTGCCATAAAAGGGCTAGATTATGTCGTATTGTAATACAAATGGATTCATTTCAAAGATATCACAAAGACCCGTCGAATGGGGGTATTTACGAGTTTGTACCGTGTAAACGAAAGGTAGGAAAGCGAAATGAATATTTAATTAGTTTATATTATTGCTAATTTGTAAACAAAACAAAATTCAGAGTGTTTAAAAGCGGCTAAATTGGCCGCATAGCGTTGTAAACAAACACAATTTACTTCTCTAAAGAGATCGTAAAACGCTGAATCGAACGGTGGTATTGCCATCTACATAGCATGCACCGAACCGAAGATGTCCCCTGCCGGTCAAATAGTATTTTCTTGACGAAAGATCTGGCGTTGGTCGCTGCTTAACAATAATATTCTGTTCAGCAGTACTGCAGTAGCCCAAGCAGAAAAGGATTTCCTCACCAACTCCGAAACAATATCGTTAACTTCGAGTGAAGAAGAACTCGAAATGCCTGAATGACTTGAAGCCATGTTCATTCAGGCGGAAAGCTTCGAGCAAAGAGGCTGTGATCAGGTTGGGCTGCCCGTTAGTCATGCAAATCGAAAATTGCATGACCATTGCTTCAAAAACAACCGCATTGCGCGTGCGCAAACATCGTAAGCCAATCAGAAAACAAGAAACCTAATATAAAATAATATTAGCTAGTCATGCAATTCTGAAAATGCATGACCAAAACACGCAGCGGGTAACCACGCAGCAATTCCACGCACTCGTTTTCCACTCGTATTACGCAACCGGTCATGCATGTGAAAATATGCATGCCCTACTCAGTTGCCAAGGCAACAAAGCCGAAATCAAAAACATACGAGAATATTCAGCGAAAATATCGCGTAAAGACCATTGATTTATGTTTAAAAATATAGCATAAAGCAGCTGAACGTATAAAGGCAAAGATAAAGCGTAATTCTATTTTAGACAATTTTATTGAACTGATTTTTAAACATTTTTGGGGAAAGTTTTAGTCATGCACTGCATGACCTGCATGACCGCTGGCTTCGCCACTGGCCGTGTTTACACTTCAAGCCTTGGCTTGGCCTTGGTCAGGTTTTCGCTTTGTTGACCGGGTGACAAATTTAATCAACCAAACAGCGTAAACAAAACTAAGCCCAACGCCTGACCCTTGTCTTGCTTTGTCATCTTTTAAACGCCAGAATATAGGCGAGAAAGTGAGTCTGGGGTAGCCTGGGTTTCTATCTTTGCCACTTGTAAGTAATATATAACAACCCAAACTAACGTTGTAGAAAATATAGCGAGTTTTTTTTTCAGTCTTGAACTATTTACAAAGAATTTTATCCACATTCAGCAAATTTTAAGTGTCTCAGCAAGCTATATCTGTGAAGAAGTTCTAACTTCCAAAACCGCAATAGTCCATATTAATGGCGAAATTTTAAAATACATAGCCGCGGACAATATTATAAACTGCCTATATTAACAAACCCAAAGGTTGATTTTCCTGATCATGGCAGGAGAACGTCAAATGTCATTATACAGACTACTGTAAAATAAATAAATTTTCAACCTATATACTAGTTAAAAACCAAATAAGATATATTAACCATATATATATATAATAGTTAAAAATCTTTACCGTTATATCAGGCTGCTTTTAGATGCCATCTGCCTGTTGCAGGTCAATTTGTTCAGTGGAGGTTTCCCAAACTCTGCTGTAATTCCCAGCCCTTGAACAACTCTTGTTCTTTATCAAACGTTGGTGCCGTTTACATGAGACCAGAACGAAAAAAGAGCGGGAAACAACCGTACAGTGTGTTAAGACAAGGTCTAAAACATTTTACTTTCTCTCGCGCGTATTTTGAATATGCAACCCACAACTGTCAGCGTTGTGTCAAACGTCTGACCGGTTCGAAAATTTTTGGTGTTTGCATTCATCTTCCTGCCAATTCGTCCCGATCTGCAAATAGTCGGTTTGGTGTATCTGAGCAAGTTTTCAAGCCGGTCTCATTAAAAACACCGAGTATAGACGATATTATGGCTGAAACAAAATCGTCCCGCTCTCATTTCGTTCCCGTCTGATGTATACGGGTCCTTAGACAAGACCTCCTCAAGACCCAAGACTGCGTTGCTGTGCGACTCCTCGTCTTTCCATAATTATATCTTCTGGTCCAGTCGTTGCGACGTTCGTTTCATTCTCTAGACTTCAATCTTCTCTCAACCGCCTGCCGCCCTGGACCATCTTGTACTAGGCATATCTTGTACTACGTTTTAACTCGTTCTGAATATTTGCTGTCCAACTTTTAATCATTGCTTTCCTTTTCCTGCCATTTCCTGGATGACAATTCTACAATAATTTTCTACTCGTTATGATAGTATTCACATTTTAATTCAGCTTCATTACAAGATCTGGTTCTAAGCATTCACATTTGCCTCCATAACCATTTTCTGTATCTTATATAGCATGTCATTCGCATGCATGTTTTTGTTTCCTTCGTTAAGATGGTATTCACGTTTCAATCAGACATTCAAGGCAATGCAATTTCTAGTCTGGATCTTCGCCTGAGTTTTTATTCAAAAAGCATTGAACTTTGCTTCCATAACCTGCATATACTGTATCTTATGCATGTCATTCGCTTTCTTTCTTCCTTATAATACAATGGTATTCACATTTCAATCAACCTCCAATTACCCAACTATCATTTCTAGCCTGGATCTTTGACTTTACAGTTCTTCATTCAAATCAACCTCTCCATTACGATATGCTGTGGCTCATAAAGCATGCAGCGCAAATGACGACAATAATGGTTTTACATCTGAAAGACTTGTTTTCTATTATGTGCACGTCAATTCAGGTGCTGGCCACGGTACTGGGCTGTACACAGACATCTACCATGGGAGACTCGTTTCTACTAACATCGTGTTTCATTCGTAAGTTTTTCGGATTAGTAACGGACTCGGTGTATGTCATCCTCGTATGTGAAGAAGACGCTTCATGAGTAGTCTTTGTTGGAGCTTGTTCAGCACTTGCTTGATCTACTGACATAGAACTTTGTGTGTTATCATTAACATATTTCGAGCTTTGTTTCGTTTTGGTCCTCGTCTGATGTGCGCCTTTAGAATTCGTTGTCGCTGCGGATTCATTGTTACGATTGCTTGTTTTAGTCCTGGCTACATTACCACTAGGGGTGTCCATTGTTTGGGAACCAACAATGCTATTGCTCCATGTCGCATTTGCCCTTGTTGAGGGACTATCACAGTCCATAGCTGAGCCTCGACTAGGCCCTTCACTTGCTGTGTTATTACTGTCTCCTGTATATACACCAGAACTCGACGTCACCTGGCCATACGATCCGGGCATTATTGATCCACTGGCCGGTGGTGAAGTGGTCGGTGAAAGCGGCGTCGTATTCGTCTCGTCTGTAGTCCTTCTAAAGAAACAGTGCTGCAATGCAGTATGCGGTTTAATTCGAACTTTGGGATCATACTCCAACATTTGCAGTATTAAGTCTCGAAATTTAACATAATCTTGATATGTATGACCTTGGTCACCTGCGCGACGGCCACCAGGACCTCCAGAATCACAGCCTAGGACATCGTGTAGTTTTCTTGAACCTGGTGGAGCATACTCCTAAAGAGAAGTATTCAAAATTCATGGGTCATTATATTCACCTGATATGGAAACTTACGTGGTAAACTGTGAGTATCGTATCAGGAAGGAGTATAAAAATAATAGGTGTATATACAAATATACACTACAGGGTGTATAAACAAACACGGAGTCCATCTTTTATGCCTAATAATTTTCGGAATACTAGACGTTATAAAGTGATTTAGGTTCTATTTTAAAGCTTGTTCTCTTCTCTTTCGAAGAGAAAATTTAGTAGAACCCGCTTAATTTCATAGGCGCGTGTGATATTCTTGAATTTTCTTGTTCAAACTTTAATGCAGGGTTGTGCCCACGGCGCCGGGAGGAAGCGCCCAGCACTAAGAAGTGTCGCCCGGAACTCAAGCCAAAGCAGACTCTTCCGCCCGGCACTTGAAAGGTTTCAAATATGCAGTACGAAAACCCCAATGTTCTATTTGTAATAGATATTTTATACAAGTAATTTTGTATTTTTATCTTGGCGAATTTTATTATTTAAACGTTAGTATTAGATGAAATTCAGTACTACAATGCGCACAATATTAGTTACTGGCGATTCGGAGAAATACGCTATCCCCCAAAGCCAGAAAGACGTCTGACGAACGGCTCTAATCACTTTGCACTTTGTTAATTGATGTCGCGCTTCAAGCTACTCTGAGACCAGTCGATCAAGTTTTAAAAGTTGGTGGCAGGGTGGGAGGGGGTCATGCCCTCAGGGCTACAGGCCACTCACATGGTCCTGCGCAGAACCCTGTTTAATGTTGTTGTGGCCACACGAGAAAAAAGAGTAAGAACAATTAAATATCATTTCACAATATATTCGTTGCTCTATTTATTTTATACTCCTAAATCCAATGAAAAAATAACCATAAAAACAATTTTCGCACGGTAATGCAAGTTGGTCATGGTGCAAGCTTAAACCACCCTTAAACCGCAACTGTAATGCATGTAAAGTTAGTAAATGAACCGCAACCCACAATCACTGTGGTTAAACCACCCTTAAACCGCAATCGCAGTTGTTTGGTTTTGAGGATTAATTGCCAAAATGTTCAATCTTATCGTTTCGTTAATAAAATTAGTTTAGTACCAATATTCATTGCATCTCAAATTCGTTAATTTCGAATCTCAGTCACTTAAAATACTATTATTCGCTGAGCAATCGTTCAAATTTAAAAAGAAACCCATCGTTAGAAAGCTGAATGGTTAAGCTTTAACCTTTTACTCTATTAGTCTTTTTAAAATTTACATTTGAATCGAGGACTCCGTTTTTTTATAAACTTTATGTATATATATGTTTAGCTGCAATTGGAAAAGGTCACGAGCTAGATCACACATACACATTAGTAGGGACCAGGACGGGTTCCTAACATGTAGAAATATCATCCCTAGCAGATAACTAAGTTATACTATGTCTATGTTCAGGTTGTGTGAACATTGGATCTAATGATGTCTGTTATAAAGACAAAATATTGTTTCTATTAACTCGTATCTTAAGCATAGGAAGTTATCTTTCAGTACAGTACGTGCGCTTCATTTGTACACAGTACTCGTACACGTGTATGTTAAGTTCTACAAAATACATTTCTTTGCTGTTTGTTATATTTTACGAAACTTCACAGCATGTGATACACCAATAGAATACTTACTTTCTTTACTTTGCCATCTTTACTTGTTTTCCTTGGGATATAACTACCATCTGAATGACGATCAAAATACGCTCTTGCTTTCGGTGCGTTATCCAAGATTTGCCGAGGAGGAATACCCAACACTTCCACAATCTTCTGCATCTGGTCAAACTATAGATGAAAAGTACGGAACATACTCAGATTAGAGAGCACCTCGTATACTCGCTAAAAATGAAGATATGTTTAACAAAATTCAACTACGAATCATCTCAAGAAATTGCAATGGATTATCGTTGATAATAAACAAGTTGCTTGTGTTCCATGTACAAAATATGTTTTCTTCACAGCCGTACACGCAAACTAGTCGAAAAACTAGCTTTTACACAAGGATGCTTATCGAAGGGCAAATATAGAACTTGCCAAGGGAAACTTGTCAAGAAAAATAGCTCGTCTGTACAGAGTATAAATACCGACAGCCAAATATGGCGTGACTAGCGCGCAAATGACGAATCGTACTCATAGCCAGACCTAAAAACTCTTAAGCCTGATTTCCATTTGGTCGTAACTGTCGTGAACAAGTCATTTTCGACGATGTGAGATAGTCTGCATCTATCTCGTCTTTTGTGTGCTGTATGCAAATCAGTCTACTGACTGTAGAGATATATCGACACTCTATTACATCGGTCACCTTGATATGTTCACGACAGTTACGACTAAATGGAAACCAGGCTTTAGACGTCAAAACAATGGCTACGACAAATTCATATTGTACAACTTACTTCGTTTGCTCCACTGAACAAGGGTTCTCCAGTGTGCATTTCTACTAAGATACAACCTAAACTCCACATGTCAATCGCCATGTCATACGGAACACCGAGTAGAACTTCTGGTGAACGGTAAAAACGACTTTGGATATAATGATAGATCTAAAACGAAAATAACCCAAGATAACTATACATGAGTTACAATTGCTTAACTTTATAGATTTCATTTCAAGGCAGAATTTTTCAGCATTTCAAAAATATTACCCTGCTTAGGCCGTCATAGCTTCAGTTATGAACATATGAAACAAAATATAGCATTCGTTTGAGCGCCGCCGCGTCTGTAAATATTTGTGTTTTGATGCGGCGCTTATTTGAGTGCGGCGCTCTTTAAAAATTATTCTATTTGTATCTACCTTCACAACGGAATTGCGCATTTCCAAAGTTCTGGAGACAGTTTAACGACAAAGCATTGAAATATACCCACTTTGAATTTTAAAACAATGTTCTGAAATATGAATAACTGCGGAGCTTATTCGAGGGCGGCGTTTAAGAAAAGTCCAAATACGATTTAGAAAAGTCCAAAATTACAATGTTAAGGATTCTTTCTAACAAGATAGACTTAAATATTATTGCCGTATCTTTTATTGGCTTTAACAGTAAACCATATCCTTAGAAGGTTTAGGTGGATGGATATTTCGAGTGAAGTAATATATACAATATTTTAGACCTGAACGGGAACGGCTGCGAAAAATGCAACTCTAAGTCCTCCGACAGGAATTGAACATGCGGCCCTGCTATTCCGATGCAGCGCTCTGACCACTGAGCTACAGAGTCCAGTTGCCAAGCGTTAACCGCAAGTTCATGTATAGATATATATATATATAGATGCGGGTACTGCGGGTTGTGATAAGGTAAATTACAAGATGTTTTTTCTGCATCTCACTCGATTGAAATTAAGGTAGAAGGTTTATAGGTGGATTTATTTTTCGCAGCAGTTCCCGTTCAGGTCTAAAATATTGTATATTTTATTTCACTCGAAATATCCATCCACCTAAACCTTCTACCTTAATTTCAATCGAGTGAGATGCAGAAAAAAACATCTTGTAGTTCACCATATCCTTAATACAACTTTACAGCGGGCTGCAAGCAAGGCCGGCGAGAGCCAGTCACGGGCCCAGGGAAGATTGGTGAATGCGGGCCCCCCTCACTCTCTCAGTCCAGTAGCGTAGCCAGGGTTTTGACTTTGGACGGGCAAAACAAACATAGATTCGGAATCGGAATGCGACCGCCAATGGTGCGGGAATGCTAGGGAGGTTCGGGGGCATGCTCCCACGGAGAAATTTTGAATTTCTAGGGTCTCTAGAACAGCATTTGACGCATTCTGAGACGAGTTCTGAAGAAAAATCATAACCACGAAAAAAGCCATTTTTATTGTTATTCCACACCATCATGCACCAGATTTCAACTTTTCACAAAGTTGGTGTTTGGCTGACATGGCAGTTATGGTTCTATTATGCCATTTATTTCAGAAATGTATAATATATTAAATAAATAGGCGCCAATAAAGCTTTACATGTGACGCGAACATCCTTAAGCCCCGGTCAAACGAGGATCAGAGTTGATGAGAGTTAGCATTGGCAAGTGAGAGTTTGCACGAGAGTTTGTTCAACTCTCATACCACGGTCAAACGAGAATAAGACTGAGTTGCACGAGATTCGCGACAGAAATTATTTAGTGCACGAAACCACAGAGTAGACACTATACAGAGGTCTCACTTCAGGCAAAATGCGTAACCGGTCGCTATTCTGTCTGACGATGACTGTAAAATAGAGTGGAAAATCCACAGTCTCTCAAACTCGTCTTGTTTTATTCCTATTTTGAATTTCCAAATGACATTATTCTTGGGAAATTGTTTTTTCCCTTTATTTTCTTAATTTGTCGGCCGGCCGCCATGTTCTTAGCCAGTGCGGTAACGAGAGACATTCACCCCCCTCGAACAAGATGGCGGCCGATATTTTCGGAAAATAACCGGCATAAGAAACCCTTGTTACTTTCTTTATAACGGTTTACCTTGACTGAAGTTGTGATTAACAACATTAAATAGTTAACTCGAATTTTTGCGGTATTTTTACGTCTAAAAATGCCCTCCATTTTGAATGTTTTCGGGGGGGGGGAGAGCCTCTCCTTTGCGCACTGGCTAAGCATCGGTTACGCTCAAAACATTAGGATTTGATACACATTGAGACCTCAGTATAGTGTCTACTCTGTGACGAAATGGAGCCCTGAGAAGAACTCTAAAATTTTTGTAAACAAAGTATTTTAATAGATTTCCTTCTTAGCTTTTCTTGTTATAGACACAGTAATAACGTGTTATTTTGTTACGCTAATGCTTATAGAAAGGCCAAAACACTAGTCTGACTATAGTTGTTTCAAATTCTTATGCAACTCTAATGACCCATCAAACGAGCAAAACTCTCATCAACTCTCATCAAAATTCGAAGCAGCTCAAAGTTGATGAGAGTGCATGAGAGTCGATGAGAGTTGGTGGTCAAACGCGAGTGAGAGTTGCAACTCTCATTGACTCTCATCAACTCTCATCCTCGTTTGACTGGGGCTTTACCCAACTTTTCCGGGGGCCCTCTGAGCAGTCCGAACCCCGGGTATTTTGACCCCCTCCCTGCCCCCCCCCCCCTCTCGCCGGCCTTGGCTGCAAGTCTGATTCCTGCCGGAGGTTCTATGGTTCTATATTCGAAACTGCTCCCGCTTCTAGATCTTGCATAATATGCATATATAGTTTTTTTGCAGACTCGAGATACGAAAATTTAGAATAAATCCACTTTGTAGAAAATCCTTCATAAACAAGGCAGTCCCCTAAATCGACCTACGAATTACACTAGCTTGTAGTTTTTAAATCAGTGCCTTGTTCCCTTATACTTGGAGCATGCCTAATGTCTGTGCATATACTATAATAATAATAATAATACTAAGGGGGTGTGCTTATGATCCTTACTTGCAGGTGAGAGCTAAGCTGAATTGCAAAGGACACAGCTCAACGTGACCGAGTCGAAGGCTTTCTATACTTGTACTTATGTCGAAGTCGCACACTTCATTGCATGCATTTATTTGTTTTGTTTCTCTCCCTCTATTCTCCTGAACCAGGCTTTCGATACGCACTACAGCCCCCCCCCTCAAAAAAAGAAGAAAAAACTGAATCCTAATTTTAAACTAATTATACACGACATGTTTACGATCGCTACTATCGTTTTAAATAAATAAATGCATTAAACGAGAGTGGCGAGCGCGACAAGTCCAAGGCATATTTTAACATATATACTGGGGGGGGGGCACTTAGTCCCTCAGGCCTTCTTGATGGCCCCCCACTCACACAAAATTGGCCCCCCACTCCCTGGGCCCTTTATACATTGGGTCGTTTACAGAGTAAATTATTTGTCTGTGTTTAACGAAATATTGTTTTTATGGCTTATATAGTTAGACATTTTTAAAGTTTTAGTTAAAACATTGAAATCTATTGGCTTGGCAATTTCAGAGCTCCAGATTTCAAAATTTTCCCGGGGAAAAACTCCCTGGCGACAACATGTCTGATATTGAATCTGGTTGCCGTGAACGAACAAACTTCAAATAATTACAAATGCTTGGATTCTGATTTATATAATTATATATTCCTGAAGTCTTTGTCTCACCATGTGCTTCACGCTAATTAAAAACAACAAGCTTTGTTCTCAGCTCATTATAATTCCGTTATCCCTATTTCTCTTTCTTTAAACGCACAAACCAGAACGAGTAAAGGGAAACAGTTCCGAATGAGAACATGGCAGTTGATCAGTTGATAGAACGAAATGATTACGCTTCACATTCATATGAACGTAAAATACTGCAAACGATGCTTAATATAATAGTTTAAACTACATCAGTGTGTCAGCTGTGATGTCATTTAACGCTTTTCCAGCATAAGTTAATTATCGTGGGCAAGTACGAGTTTCTTTCTGGTTGCCAGTTCATATAAGTGCAGATAGATTTTCAGAAAAGTTATTTCAAAGTTATTCCAAACTCTAATATTGAATAAAATATACATCTGTTATCCAGTTTTTCTGAACCCACTCCTACGGAATCTCTTAAACAATTTATTATGTTTGGGTTATTATGTTTGGGTCATATGATATAGGCATTAGCAAGGGCAGGATAAGACTACATCCCATTTTGGTTATGCATTCCACGTAACTAAAATATGTACTTTATGAATTACAATATATCTATAATTCGAAAACTAAATGTAACTTACCCGCTGTCCAATTTGACAAGAACTACCAAAGTCGACGATCTTAATTCCACTTTTTTTCGGATTGCATAGCAGAATATTCTCAGGTTTCAGATCACAGTGTATAATGCCAAGGTCGGCTTGAGATAGGAAGAGTAGAGATGTACACATTTGTTGTGCAAACTTCCTCGTTAAGTTCAGTGATACACCACGGAAGTTTGTATTCCGAAGCAGATCATAAAGGTTGTAGGATAATAGCTCAAATACAAGACAGAGATGGCTCCGGTAAACGAAATTTCTCTTTAAACGCACTAAAAAGTGGAAGGTATAGGTTAGATATAGTGAAACTCCACATACAGTATCACATTATTACCGGCCAACACGAAAGCCTGATTAACCGAGCATAGTGTTAAAGGACTGAAATTGACTCTCAAGGGTCAGAAATAGAATATGTTGATAACCTAAATTGGAACCCACCCATCCCCCACATTTCGTGAAATGTCTGTAAAAGTTGTTCAGATATTTTAGCGTTAATCCTGGATGTTCAGAGCGTCAGGCCTTAAAATATCGGTCGGTCACGGACATTGTCCGACCCATTCGTGAAATTGTCCGACCAAGAAAGAAACGCACCGGACATTCTGTCCGACGGAAGGAAAATTGAGGTTTATCGTTTGTCCGACCCAACTGTATTGATGTCCGACCCAACTGTATTGATGTCCGACCAAACTTTAACTTTGTCCGACGTAAATTTACCCCGTAAATGTTTATCAGAGCTGTTATGTGGTCCGCTAAGCGTGACAGCGGAGCCGGGTATTCGTTTGACCAGTCGCATCGTAAGTCAACGCAAGTTTACTTGCGATGACTTGCGTTCTCGGACGTTTGATCGGGCGTTAAAGTATCAATGCATAACTGCCCAACATTTAGCGTCAGTATACGATTTTAAAAGAATACATTTTCGCGCCAAACTAAACATAAGGCCATCGGACATAATTATAAAAATGTCCGACCCATTCAGAAAGACACCGGACATTTTGACCGACGGCACTGCAGCTGACCGATATTTTAAGGCCTGGAGCGTTAATCCTGGATTCAGCCTCTGATCTCCAGAACTGTTCTTGTGAAAAGTTGAAATCCATGTATAATAATGGCCTTTTATATACATTGTTAAATTGTAAATAGTGAGTACTATTCAGGATCACTATCGCGCCCGATTCAAACCGCACATCAAATGTTGATGATTTGGTGACATGCGGTTATACGCGGACATACAACAATGTACAGAATTTCTCTTCATTCTATCATCCTAAGAAAATATTAATCATTAACCGATTATTAAGTACATCCCAAAGAACACTTTCAAAAATCGCTGATTGTCAGATTTCCACGCAATGAATGAAATTTTAATGGAATGATGGAATCTTAATTTTAATACCCAGTATAATATGCGTACGATCATTTCTGAAAACTATACATATTGCACGATTGCAACCACCGTCGCAGGACTGAATGACACATGCAATAAACACTGTATAGTATGTACACCACCCCCTAAGACCACACTTACCAATATAATATTTCCCACCAGGATCGCTCTGGTTCATAAGTTCTAGTAGTTTGACTTCAATCTGAGCTTGATCTAAGAAAGCTTTCTTATTCTTGATAATCTTAATTGCAACGTATTCTTTCTCTTGAAGGTCATACGCTTTGCACACCTGTACACATTACATAAAAAGAAAATATCACATCAGCGTCATGGTTAGCACATGTCAAGAAGAATAAATTCAAGGATCTTTTAAAGACATACATCGGGAAATTCAAGGATCGACGGTCTGACAAAAAGGTTTTGAAAGTCAGATAAAATGTTAACATTACAATATCGCTTCAACGAAATATCATCAGTCACTATATAGCTAAATTATTCAACGTTTTGTGCGAATTATCAGGAAAATATCAGCCGTGATTCATTCCAACAACCAGATTAGTGCACTATTCTAGCTACATATGTTTAACTGGAGAGTCCATCCTGTGTTTACACGCACTAACATGGATAATCCGTGAGGAAGATGTTCGTGAGAAGGATGCGTTTTGAGTTTTGACAGCAGGGCTCGTTTTTGGGAGGTCAAATGAACTATGGCTTGCAAATTCCATTTTTGAACTGCCAAAATGGTCACACCCGGCGATAAAAGAAATGAATGTTAATTTTCTTCATGCATTTCAATCATGTATGCATATGCCCTACTAAACTGTGCTATTTGACTATTAACTGGTGTTACCACTTAGAAGAAAATTGAGGATACTAAGTATACCTGTATGGTATAAGCAAATAAAATAAAACAATCTGTAGAATTTTCGCCAGTCATTTTATTTTTGACTTGGCTGTTCAAAATTATTTTCGCCTGCCATTTCTCACATCGCTATTGTCAGATCGCTATTTCGAGCCCCGTTTGACAGATAATCCACCAGATAATCATTTGGGCCAATGAAATTTCACTGTTAGCTTTAAATACTACCTTTAATATTAAATAGGCTATAATTTACATATAATCGTATTCTAATACATGAACATATCACTGCCATCTGTTACTAAAGGAATAAACATACCTGTCCAAAGGAACCTTTTCCAATCAAGGAATCAATCTTATAATGATCTGAAAGCATGTCTCCAGCTCGTATGATGTAGTCATAATTTTCATCATCATAACCATTGTTATACAACCTTCTTTCTTTCTTGTGACCAACTTGTTCATTTGCCTTCTTTCTTTTCTTGTTGGCATAATACACCTGCATCAAAAAATACATTGGAAAACATTTCTAAAGTCCCGTTTACACATGAGAACGGTAAGGTGTAAAAGCGGGAGGAAAAAACAAAATTGTACAGAATCTTTACCTCAGAATGGAATGAAATTAAACACGATCAGGATGAATCATTGAACTATAATAGACTGGAACGCTAACGCAGGGGGGGAAATTGAACGTAGGCGGATTTTCTGGGGAATGGGAGGTGCGCAAAAAAATTATTTTGCACCCCCCCAAAACTTTTTCCCACCCCACCTAGAGAAATTTGCACCCCCCCAAAAACAAGGATTTTGAACTAAATAAGACCAAAAATCTCAAAATTTTCTGGGGTCTTCGCCCCTTTACCCCCATTGCCAACTGTGCCCCCAGACCCCTGCTGCAGCTTGCTCGACGGCACTACGCACCCTGTCGCTCACCTCTCCCCCTAAATTTTTGGCACCCCCCCTACATTTTCGGCACCCCCCCAGAGCAAAATCTGAAAATCCGCCTATGAAATTGAAGCCAGCTTAATTCAGAGTTTTGAGTTGAAATACTTAACGCCGAACATTGGGCTGTATATGAAATTGAAGCTATTAAAAAGTTCTATTTGATATAAAAACTTCAAGACTTTAGGTAAAAGGGAAATACTTAAAACTTTGAGGGAAAATTTGCCGTATTTTACAAAATTGCGGTTGTTTTTGTTTTTTTAAATATTTCCATTTTGCCAAAAGTCTTGAAGTTTTTATATCAAATAGAACTTTTTAATAGCTTCAATTTCATATACAGCCCAATGTTCGGCGTTAAGTATTTCAACTCAAAACTCAGAAAAACTAGCTTGGCTTCAACGAATCATAGGATTTGATCATAGGAGTTAGCGTTCCAGTTTACTTAGAGTTCACTGGGATGAATATCGAAATTATACATGAGCATGTTTACATGAGAGTGCAGTGTATGAAATAATTTTACTTTCTTTCGGGTGTGAAAAATGCAATCCACAATCAGTAACTCTTGCCTGCAGTTCTGAATTATTGGGATCGTTAGGTCTAGTTAGCGGGTTGTATTCAGAAAGGTATGAGATATCTAATATAGATATAAAGACCAGACTATGATCGACACGCAATCGACCGCCTTATTCAATTGGTAATAATCATAGCATAAAAAGTGGCGCGAGACGTCTTGAACGTAAAACAAGAAATCGGTATTTTTTTCTCTTGATTTTCTCAAACAACTCTACAAGACTATAGCGCGGTGTTTGGGTAAAACCATAAATTTAAATCTATACAAAATATTTTCGTAATTTATGCAATTCTCATAATTTAATAATTGGAAGTTAACTATAGCGACAGGTGCGGTGTGGACTTATTTGTGTACCGTACACGTTAATACATATTCAAAAACGAAATATCTATATTGAAATCTGTTTACAGTGAATATAAAGTAAACGAGGAGAGCGATAATAGGGATTCTGAAAACTACAGCAACAGAGCGTTCAGTAAGTTAAATCGAAAGCCTCCCATATATGTACTAAGAAACTTCTCTTGTGCGCAACGAATTCCAGAAACTCGTACATCTGTTTGTAAATTTTGTTGTAAAATTTTTCAACCGACCTTACGTAAACTGTGAATCTGGACCAAAATAAGGGAAGCTGAAGGACGCGAGAGCGATCACGTCTCTCAGAATTCAAGATCTGAGTTTTTCAAGGTATTGTTATTTCCAGTAAAGTTTGGCGCGTCAGTATCAATTTATATAGTAAGATTGAACAAAGGTAGAACGGCTAACCTCGTTAATATGCTTGTAGGTCTTTATCAGATCCACACTCAGTTTCCTCAATGGTGCCGCAGTTGGATCACGATAGGACGTCTGCGGTCCATTTACAGCGTTTACAGCGTTTACAGCATTAGGCACAGGCTGAGTCCGTTCATCATTTGACTCAGCCATTATTGTGCCAGGCTAAAAATTTCTTCTTAACACCAATGGAGCTTCATAGTTCATTTGTAGATCACCAAGGAAGCATTCTGCCTCCTGAATAAGATATTAACAAAATTAGTTATTATATACAGCACCTTATATTTGACGAGCTACAACAACGAAAAATATGCAACAAGTTATAAGAAAGAAACGATATACAGGATGTATACAAAAAAACGAGACCTTTAGAAATCAAGCTATTGTTGGAATTTGAATGCCTTAGCACTACAGGGTGTTCCCAAAAAAAAGTAAACCCTTTGAAATTGAAATTAGTATTGCTGTCAAACAGAACCTATTGTATTCAATTCACACATGGACACAATTAAGAAAAACTTGAACTGTGTGTTAAGAAAGGATTCAGAAGCTTTTTGTCTTCGTTTGAGGCCTGTTTTAGATGACGAATTGCCGTCCACAAAGATATTTCATATTAAACTTGACGAGTTAAATTCAACGGAAATTACTTAGTTTTTTCTTTGTGTTTGATCTTGTAAAAGGCTATTAATTGTAGCTAGTAGACAATTCTCTCTCTTGTCACAATAATGCACAACTGTACTCATGAGTATATTAGTGATGTGCGTGCAGTAGCTAGAGTAATGATGTCATTTAAGAACCAGTAGATACCGTACACTTTGAAAGTTGAAAACCCATAATATGTCAAGAGCTTACCACAAGTTCATGTTTGTATATATTAGGTGATGCCAGTGATTGCAATATTCTAAATTTTGGGCATCTCACTCTGGCAGGCCCTCTGGCAGGAATCGAACCTGCGGCCCTGCGATTCCGGATTTCCGGTGCAGCGCTCTGAGTATGGAGCGAGATGCCCAAAATTTAGTATTTACTGCATCGAAATTCCATTATGTTGTGGAAATGTTTTACGCTCTTTTTAATGGTATAAAGCATTATAGAAGTACAAGCCTAGAAAAACCAACAACTCAGAGATATATTCAAACTACAATTGTGCATGTTACATCTGGTTAGACTATGGAATTTAAAGGTGTGCGAAGCCGATCCGAGTCCGAACTGATTTTGTTGCTTTTCAGTCGGATCGGATTTTGTTGGTTTTTGTCAGATCAGATCGGATTTGTTTTCTCCTCGCATTGGGTCAGATTTTGTCATTAAAAATCATTGCAAACAATTAATTAAGGTGTTGCTATATTCCACAACTGTCAATGAGGCTTTTCACTTTTCAGTGTTTTCACTGTTCTCCAATTTATTTGTTTAGGCTATAATATTAAAGTTAAGGAAGTTATAAAATATGAAGTATACAACTTATCAGTGTTCGGATCGGATTACATTTTTCAGCTTCGGATCGGATAGGATTCGGATTGATAAGTTAGACCAACTTGCGGATACAAATAAGCCAATCCGATCCGACGCACACCTCTAATGGAATTACACCGCCGCTAATAGAGTTCTATACATTCAAAATCAATTTGCGCAGAATCTAGTCATACGCCATTGCATCGAAATTTGACTATGTTGTGCAAATTTTAACGCTCTTTGTAACGGTATAAAGTATTATAGAAGTACAGACCTAGAAAAGCCGACAATAGACCTTTCCCCTTATAGCACTAGGCCCGCTATGCATGACGGTAGGAGGACGGAGTTTGCTTTCGAACGAAATGGCCGCCACATGATATAGATTCAAACTACAATTGTACATGTTTACATCTTGTTAGACTATATAATTACACCGCCGCTTTAGACTTTAGAGTTCTATAATCAGAAGCAATTTATCTTTTTCGCCGTGGTCACATGTCCAACGATGTGTCCAACGACGACGGTAAAAAAATGCGAGCCGAAACCTATACTCTATACTTTCTGCGATACTGTAACTTTAGTATGACGTCAATATCTGGAAAACTTAACAAACTATAGACATATTAGGAAGAACATATAACGAAGTGTAAGAAAGAAAAACACTGCCAGCGCTTATGAGCTAACAAATATGCCGCCAGAGCGTTTAGGTAAATGTTTACAGTGGTTAAAAGGAAATGCGTTAATACTGGTGTCCGCGGGGGAGGGGGTTGACACAACGAGGATGGGAGAACAACAAAATGGCTGGCGTTTTATTCAATTTCAATTTAAGACATAAAAATGCAATATCTATATTAGTTTAATAATAATAATAATTTAATATGAGAGCTGATGCTGTACTTCACATTTCTACGTCTTATTAAAATATTATGAAAAAGTACATCGTCTAACTTGCTTCAAAATAACTTCGGCCTTGATAATTCTTCATATCATGCTCAACCTCGTGCAATAATTGCTAAATATTTTGAAAGCTGTGCGTTGTGGATAATTATGTGCCAGAGCCCAGATGGCAATTTGTTTTTGAAGTAGGTTATTCGTACAATAATTGGCTACTGTGGATAAATATTTGCCAGAGGGCAACGTTGCTCGTTTATTTTGGCTTTATAATCGATATCGTCGTGGATAAATAATATCTAGAAGGCATAGGCGGCGGACACGAGGAGGGAGGCTATAGCCCCCCTCCCCCACAAAGTAGTAGAAATGATGGGCTAAGCCCTCCCCTCCAAAAATATGTTCAGACTGGGAGAACTTAAGTCAGATTCTTTGCTGCCTGGAATGCAAAATGAACAAAATAACTCTGACTCTGCACGACAAATCTTCCCTAGAACACGAGAAATGCCATCTCAGAAACTCTATATTTCAAAATTTTCCGAGGAAGC
This sequence comes from Trachythela sp. YZ-2020, assembly GCA_016169945.1. Lineage (NCBI taxonomy): Eukaryota > Metazoa > Cnidaria > Anthozoa > Malacalcyonacea > Clavulariidae > Trachythela > Trachythela sp. YZ-2020. The sequence goes on from JADLSH010000387.1 coordinate 9,043,149, forward strand.
ATGCCTCCGGGCCCCCCTAGGGTTCGTCTAGCTCCCCCAACCAAACCAATCTTCCGCCGCCTATGCTATAGAGGGCAACCTGAGTCGAGTGTTCTGACGATATCGTGTATTTTGTGAATCTTAAATCGTATATTTGGGAAAACAGTTTGGCTTTGAAGACAAATAATTGTTAGCTTTTGGGAGAGAATAACAAGACGAATAGTTGCAGTGATTCGACGAAGAGAGTAGTATTGTTCTGTGTTTGATTTTCATGAGAGATTAAAAGAAGCCATGGACAAGCTGAAGAGATCTTAGGTGAGATATCAATGCTACTATAATCGCTAAGAGCTTCAAAGTTGGTAGCAAGTCCTCATCCTCTATCCAACTGATAAAAACAAACCCAGGGCCAGGATACCAGATTTCAGTTCTGGATATTGGATATGGTAAGATCAATTGGGAATAACCATGGGGTTTTGTATCTTTTGTGTTTCAAATCTGTACATTTTGGCACCTCTTTGTATTTCGTTATATTTTTTGTTGCTGGGCACGGCCCCCACTCTAGATTTCGGTTTGTATGATTCCTCGCTATTGGTGTTGCATTTCTTTCAAAATCTTTTTCACAAGTGGTTTTTCTATTTATAAATGTCTTTTTTAGGGTTAGGGTTGGGGGTTACGTTTGGGGTAAGGCTTACATTTGGGGTAAGGGTTAGGTTGGGGTAAGGGTTAGGTTGGGGTCAGGGTTAGGTTGGGGTCAGGGTTAGGTTGGGGTCAGGGTTAGGTTGGGGTCAGGGTTAGGTTGGGGTCAGGGTTAGGTTGGGGTAAGGGTTAGAGTCAGGCTATGCAGACGAGTTGTAATGCCGACGAGTGGTTTTTGTTTATAACCATTTGGATTTCTTCTACAAGACTGTGATAATCTATTGCAAGTATTGGTCACATGACATCAACTATTGGTCAGTATCATCATACAGTGAACTGAACTGGGGTGGGACTACCCCCCCCCCCGTGGGGGAACTCTAGCAACCCCATCGGGGAAATATTGCTCTTTCGTCGGGGAAGAATCTATGTCTTGTAACGAGCGTGACAATTCTATTTTACCGCAAAATACCCTCAAAACGCAGGAAATACCGTTTCAGAGACTCAAAATGCAAAAATTTTCTCGGGGGCGCATACTCCCGAACCGCCCCAGGTTAAACATCAGATAAAAAATTTGTCTGCCTCTAAGAACTTAGACCCCTCGTCTGGGACCTTAGCCCCTCATCGGGGAATTCCTGGCGCCACCCCTGACTGTACTGTATGGGAAGGTCAATATCTGACTACAAGTGAGGAATTTGCCATTACCTATTCACATTTACCTATGGCTAGTGATGTTCAGTATGAGAAATCTGAGGTATCCATTCATCATAAATTATAACAATATTATTGGTATACCTGTTTTTGGCCCTTCCTTAACAGTAATTTGAAGGAGATTTCGATTTAGAAAAGTGGAAACATTGCTTGTAACATATTTCAAAGGAATTCTGGTGACATTGGTAGTTTACCAGCATAACCGAAAAACTCGACATACACTACCAATATTGGATTCAATACTGATATATCAATATTGGATTCAATACCAGTATTTCTCCGCATATCAGTATACCAAACAGCCCTACCTATGGCCATGTTGTTTATCATCATACTATCACACATAACACTTGGCCCTCAATACAGCCTTTTGTTTCATATACAAATGCTTTTATACAAATGCTTTTTGCCAACTCGATTTTTGCACATAGGCAACTTGTATATAAGCAGCTGCGACTGTACACTGTATTATTACATTGTTTGGATATAGCTTGCATAGCCGGCCTTCGTTGAAGTGGAAAAGAGGAACGGGGAAAGAGGGCCTGCTGTAAAAGCGGGCTTTCATGACTAAACACTGTTTAATTTTTGAACATAGAATTTGATTGGTCAACACCAAGAATTGATTGACATGCTTTTGCACAAGCAAATACATTTCCTTTGTCTTCATTGACATGTTTATGTGCAAGCAAAAACATTTCTTTCTGCCCCGGGTTTTCACCATATTTCATCTGAGTTTTTATTGGTTACAGCTAATAAGAATATCAACTTTCTATACTGGGATACTGGATTTTGTTTACTGTTAAACTATTTATCAATGCTTATTGTTATACAAGCAACATTGTAAAAAACTGATATCTTCACATTTTACAATATCATGATATCTTCATATGTGTCTACATACAATTTTTCTCAGTGGTGAAAAACCTGATACTACAATATGTTTTATACAACAGAGTACATCACGATTGAAGGCTAATCAACTATGAGATGGAGAGCATATTGAACATTCCAAGGAGTTTCTTGACATATCTATTGGTTTGTCTATCTTGATCAGTGAATAGCTGAGAAGTAATTAATATTTAACACTGGTAATTTACATTTCTGTATGAAATCTGTCTGGCTGTCTGAGCTCAGGGTAAACCCTGAAATGATTGTTATTGCCCTTATCAGTGCCATGTGGTATTCTCCTGCCAAGTTGTGGTTTCAGACCCAGTTCAGATGTAGAAAAATATGTCTATTGCAGTATGATATATACAAATGTGCAATGTGCACAACTGCTTCTTTATCCCATAACTATGTTAATAACAAAGCTATTTCAAAAACCATTTCTAGAAATTAAAGTAAATACAGACACGTACATACATTCAATTATAGATCATTCTAAATTGAAACTTCCATTTTACTTGCATGTAAATATAAAATATCATGTTTTGACCAATTCACAAGCTAAATACTAACATGTAAGATTTTCTGCTAGATATCAGAAAACTCCAAATAATTGGTATAAATTCTACTTGCTGTACAGTTTCTTACAAGAGGGCAATGTTGCCAATTAATGTGGAATTAAATATGGATAAATTTGAGCATTCACCCTGGCATTGTACAACTAATTCATTTCCAAGCATGGAATAAACTTTAGGAGCAAAGCGGATTAAGCAAGACAGTACTAAAGCTAAGATATCACCTAATACGGTATGATAATAAATTTATGAATGGCCTTCGTCTGCTGTAAAATGACATGATCTATGATTTTCAGATTTTCAAATCATACCAAAATAATGAAACTATTTTCTGGGAACATAACAAAATCTATGCGACGTTCAGCTTATTTTTGAAACTCTTAGGAAAAGCGAGAATGATATTAATACAAGAAATCACTTCAAAAATTTTACAATAAAATGTTGACGATCAGACACAATCTATCGAGAAATTCAAACAGTCTAATACCCAATTTCATGTAAATACGGGAAAATCAACTTTCAGACGCTGTTTAGTTTTAGTTCAAATAAAATTTTGTTATTCAATTAAAATATATCGTAGATAACGCTTCAGGAATATAACCGATCAACCATATCTTTCATTCCCTCCTCGAATATAAAATCAATATGGCCGACTTGGCGGGAGAATTATACTGGAATAGTTTTCGACGTTCCGCTTCGCTTTTGTACATGTTTCATTTATACAAAGCACCCATAAGCCTAAGGATGCCTCTTAAATATTTTGACAAGTTTTCCGACACGAACACACGGATATTTCGGTCTAAAATAGGTCAAGATCAATTTGCCAAAACTGGCCTTCCTCACATCCGCGACACACAGTACTTTGTCGGCTATTTGAACTCGATCAAGAGGCAGTTATTGGTTTATCTTCGAGGAAGCGCTCACTGACGAGAAAAACAATTAATAGCAGGAAAATTACGTCAAAAATGCGATGTTGGTACTCAGATAAAACAACTGGCACTTCGCAAATTCGATATTTGAGCCTGCATAGCGGACCTTCGCCTGCTCGGCCAGCTTTGCACAACACAATATGGCCAGTCGAACATTCGAAGATATTTATTATAGATCTATCTTACCTTTTAAACTTTTACCGAAGAAACATTCTTACTTGACTTCCCAATCCAAATCAATAAAAACTAACATTTTGTTCGTTTGTCAGACGTGTATTGTTCAGTGAATTTCCAAGTAGACAATCCTTAGTAGAAAATTATTATCTCTCGTCAAAACAAAAAAATCGCGCCTTTGAGTTGCCTTCGACTTTCAAACGCTTCCAGTATAAATTTAGGCCAGTTAAAACTAGTTCCAAACTTGTCCAAGGTGTTCTTCTTGTAAATTAGTCACAAAATATCCACATGAAATTCCCTTGCTGATCGAGATCACGAGTTGTTTCAATACAACAACAAATGTTGCGAAGGTTTGAAGATACCCGCCATTGAACGTTTTGAAAATTAGTTCGAAAATATGCGAACGAAACGGCCCACGACGATGACGAAGCGAGCGCAGTCATATGACGCCACGCGTTGTTGCCATAGGAACAGCTCTCGCACAAGTCGTAGTAGGGAGAAGATTGATTTTCATCTGAAAACAATTTGGATGAGAAAAACATTGTTAAATATATGTGCGTCTGGCACAAAAATATACAAACGAAACGCTACATATATATAAATCACTTCCGAGATTATTTTACTCTAATCGCAATTAAATTTTCTTAGCTATTCAGCCAAGATATTCATTTCACAAGCTATATAGGGGTATTGGGGTTCTATATTCCGCGGTCATCCCATACTCACCACATCTTTTTACCATCCCTGCACACGTTCTCCGTAGATTTATTTCTCATCCCGCATCCAGCCAATGTAAAATCCAGTATCCCGCAATTTCTCTCCATTGCATCCAGTCATTTACCTATAATTGTGGACGGGGCCCAGCGTTATACAGACCAAACTTTATGAGCTATAGCTAGCCTATAGAAGAAGGTGTGGGCTGAGGCTCCCCCTCCCCCTTTTTTACAAGAATGCTTGCACATATATAATTTTCCATAGTTTTCATTCTCCAAGCATCACTTATGACTATTTCAGGCATGAATGTCGTATAAAAACGCGATCATGGGATCGGGGGTTACTTATGACGTCATCCACACCCAAATGTTTTCACCATTTGTGACATTCTCATCTATAGGGAGCCCCCCTGCTTATGAATTTAGTTCTACAGCACTGGTCTGCGGTTCCACATGGAAATCCTGGAGCAACTAGTCGATCCGAGAGCTGCTATTTTTCGTTGATGTTGCCTTCGTCGCCAAACACGCGTCGCCGAACACGAACACTCACGTCTGCAGCCCTGAGACAGCCCTGCAACGTATAACATTCTGCTTCGCAGAGCTAGGTAACCTAGGTTGCAATTGCACCGCTGTAGCTTCCTACACCTTAGGAGGATTACACACCCTCATATCATCATCGGCCAGTCAGGACTGAAAACAGTTCACCAGTTCAGCTACCTGGTGTGCGCAATCCCATCTGATGCCAAGATCGATAAGGAAATTGACAGCGGACTGGTTAAGGCAAACACCGCAAAACATCTAGCGTGCAATTTGTTATCATAAGGGCATATTTTTTAACAAAAGAGCACAAACAAAATCAAAGGGCACTTTCCTACTTATAACGTAAGTTAAAATCAAACACAAAAAAATCAATCATTACACCCGCATTGTACCCAGAAATTTGTGAATACAAAAGACGGTGACCGGACATTTTACCGAAAGACACTTTGCCGAAAGACATTTGGCCGAAAGACACTTCGCCGATCGGACATTTTGTCGAACGGGCAATTTGACGAACGGACTTTTTACGGAAAAGACATTTTGCCGAACAGACCATTTGCCGAAAATAAAGATGAGCTTATTTATACTGATGGACAAGATGGGAGAAAAGGAATTGTCATTAAGTCTATCATACAATGAATTGTGCGTGTTCACATTGTAGGAAATGTTGTGCGTTGGCACTGGTGTTGTGTGTAGTCGCATGTTCAGAAAGACGCTTTTGAAGGCAACGATCAGTTTTCCCTATAAACTTAACAGGTTGTTTGAGATGGCGCCGAATTTTCGAAATGCAAGATTTAACGAGATTTTCACCTCGTGTACCAAGATAAGGAATACGATTCCAAACTTTAGGTAGATCATCATCGGTCGGTTTTTGAATAGGTGTCGAAGAAGCGGTGTATTTCAGTTTGAGTTTGTTTATTAAAAAGTTATTTAAACCATTGGGATAGCCATTCCAAGACATGAATGATTTGATGGTGCTTATTTGATTGTCGAAAAGTGTCTTGGTGAGAGAAAAAGGTTCGAGAAAAAGGTTTGTCAAATGCTTGGGTCATTAGCGGTGCATAACCATAACGAAAATTTATTTGTGTAGCGGATGACTCATTTGTTTGGAATGTGTTTTTACCTATATAAAGGCAACGGCGCAAGCACATTTTATTCTAGTATCATGCATGGAATACATTCAAACTTCTCGGGGAAATCGTAAACTGCTTTACGAAGGTTATATTTATGTTTTGGACAAGAAGAAAGAAGAATCGGCTTACTGGAGGTGCGAGAAACGTAAAGAATGCTCTGGCAGACTATCAACTCTAGCGGACACATTATGGCATCAACCATCAGAACATTCTCATCCACCCGATCCAGCTCGCGTTGCCGTTCAACGAGCGGTGTCAGCTATGAAACATCGTGCTGAGAACTCTGAAGAATCTACCAGCAATATTATTCAGAACTGCACCCAAGATTTTCCGCTTTCCGCCGCGGGAAGTCTTCCCAAAAAAGAAACGCTGGCAAGAATGATCAGAAGAAAACGAAAAGCCCCAGATGGTGATGATATCCCTGATGACATGTGCCAAACTACACGTGGGGAACAGTTTTTGGCGCTTCATGATGCAAACCTAGATCTCTACGTCTTCGCAACCAGTAAGAACTTGGACATCCTTGCACGCCAAAGACATTGGTTCTGCGACGGAACTTTTGATAGCGCACCGATGGGGTTCCAGCTATACACACTACACGTGATTGCCGATGGTTCCAGAACTGTGCCCGTTGTGTACTGCATCGCCAGAAGAAAAGATCGAAATACGTACGACCGCATCTTCCAGTTCCTTAAAGATCGTCGACAAAATCTCTCTCCGCTGACAGTGATGATTGACTTCGAGATGGCCGCCATACAGTCGTTAGAACACCATTTCCCTGAAGCTGAAATCCAAGGATGCTTGTTTCACTTTGGTCAGTGCCTGTGGAGAAACGTGCAGAGACTGGGACTGCAGAATTGGTACAAAGAAGATGCGAACAATGCATTGACTATCAAGTCGTTCCAGGCCCTTGCATTTGTCCCACCGCATCGTGTAACAGAAGCGTTCCAAGAATTAATGGCATCGCTTGATGACGATACAGATGAAGTTCTCTCCGACTTTCTGACCTATTTTGAAGCCACTTGGATTGGTGTGGTTCAACGTGGCCGTCGACGTCGCCCTTTATTTGCCATCTCTCTGTGGAATGTGCACGGTCGCGTTGAGCAAGATCTTTCGCGAACAAACAATTCCATCGAAGGATGGCATCACTCGTTTGATCTTCGAGTTTCCATCAGCCACCCTACGATCCGTCGATTGTCTGCCACGCGCTAGTCAAGGAACAAGCCAGCAACGAACTTCTTCTGGAGCAAGTGCTTGCCCGCATTCCTCAGCCTCCACCTATCAGTTAGTGAATTTAAGATTGAAGGATATTGTTAGTAAAATTGACACTTACGAGAACACGATAATTTTGTAGAAAGAATGTTTTAAACTAGGGATGCTTTTCATAAAATTTCTACATGTATATGCTCGACATTAATAAAAAATTGTGTAAAATAAACCTTTACGTTTATGAATGGTATTATTCTAATATGGCAATTTTTGGTATGTGCATGTCAAACTCAAAGAATATAAAAATTCACAAGGTATCGCTATTTTCGGCAAATGGTCTGTTCGGCAAAATGTATTTTCTGTAAAAAGTCCGTTCGTCAAATTTTCCGTTCGACAAAATGTCCGATCGGCAAAATGTCCGTCGGCAAAATATCCGTTCGGCAAAGTGTCTTTCGGCCAAATGTCTTTCGGCAAAATGTCTTTCGGCAAAATGTCCGGGTACCGAATTCACTGGCGTGACTTCGCCATCAGCATTGAGGTGATGTTATTGAAGACGCAGCTACGCAGGGCAGAGAACGTCTCTAGGATGGAGGATCACCCTCTATCCAAGATCGTGCTCTACGGAGAGTTGTCCTCTGGCCATTGCGACGTAGGGGCTCCAACCAAACACACCATCATTCCTCTTTCTATAACAAACGTAGTGCCAGCCTTGACGAGAAAAGAAGGAAAAGGAACCCCAAAGATTCAGCACATGCCAGACCAGGATTGCAGCCTTATATCGGCATAAACTACGTATTATGGTATTGCTTTGAGCTCCCAAATTCCTCAAATTGTTGACTCATGAAGTGCTCATGCATTGGCATATGGCAAAGTTGTAATAAATAGACTAGAGTAGAAATATCGTTTCACTGGGAGAGAGCAGCGTAGAAAATGAGAACACACAAACTTTTATTGGAATGTAAAGTTCATGTGCATATATTTGTAATAGTTTATTCTTAACCATTAAGTGGCAATGAGCCCTAATTTATGCGCTCTCCTTTTTCCAAGCATACCATGAGGACATGTGACCAGTAAAGGCCAAAGAAATTTCTTGCAATAAATTATTGCAAATTTATTCCTGTATGGTACCCAAAACCAGTTTAATGTATCATGTGTTTTCGGAGTAATGGATATACGTAGTATTCAATTGCAATGTTTTATAATGAATCTAGTTTGAAATGCAGGCGTTGTGTATAAGACATGAAAACTCATGTTTGTCGTTGCAAGACAATGTGGGATTTTCTTATTCAATTATTTTGCTCTGTGATGAATTTTCTAATTGTTGACACTGATTTAACTTCACGCAGACACGCAAACTGAAAGTCGTCTTGTGAAAAACTGCTTTACGCAATTTTCTATTCCTAATTTAAATTAATGATGTCACAGAAAGCTTACTAATTAATTACCCACAATCCTTTTCTCTGGCACAGCTACAAACACATTATGACGTCACAATTAAGCTTGTCATAATTGACTGACCGGGAGTGCGGATGAACTTTTTGTTAAGTGTCCGGTAAGTGATAAATCTAAAAGAAATGTATCGATGGCTCAAGCGGAGTATGATAAGCTTTTGTAGTGTGAAGAGAATGAAAAACAAAGCTATACAGGAATTATAATTATTCAAAGTCAAAATTTACGGCGATGAAACAATTCTTGCAAGTTTGATTGAGAATAAAAAGAAAAGATTCAGCGAAAGAAAAGTTTATTTTCAAGAACTTCAAATTTTGTTGGCTTGTGAACAGAATGTAAGTAAGACAACATATCTTGAATTTTTTTCGAAATAAGCAACTTTTTGCAATTTTGCCGCACTTCTGAATCGCATTTTCACTCTCTTGTTAGGCAACTGACTCATTAACATGTCGATCATCAAATCATTTGCGTGCGCAATTTTTTCGTTACAGATCGCGCACGTTATGCCCGGACTACTTCGCATACTTTTGATGATGCTTTTCGCATTATCATGAAACAACGCAAAACATGTTTTCTTATTTCTGATTCATATTCTTTTCTGACGTTTAGAGATGAAATATCTTGGCTTTGTACTGGATTGTTCAACACCAAATGAAATATCCATAAAGTTTAGGAAGACACAAACATAAATTAACAAGACAAAAATATTCCTGAAAAAGAGGCTACTTCAGTGAGTGGTTCCCTACATGACCTTCGAAATAAAAGGAAAGATGACGGATACAATATAATGCTATATCCCGCCCTAAGAGCGTCCATCCGTACAGCCCCAAATTTTGGACAAAGGGACAATCATCCCCCTTACTTTTTGCTACAACATACCATACATTACCATGCACAGACTGAACTATACTGTACATCTGTCTGTCATGTACATCGTGTGTTCAAATTCAGAACGACGCATTGGTCAATAGCTAATTCGTTCGTTACTTGAGCATTTTGATGTCCAAAGCCTGTTTTCTACTTCAAGCCACAGGAAAGGACCTGGTTACGAGGTTGTTCCAGCCAAGGTCGGCCGGACCCAGGGCAGGTTGGGGAATGCGGACACCCTTCAACCTCAAACACAGGCATTTTGGTGTGAACACTGTGTGGAAGATTCCAGTTATAAAGTTCCGACGCGTGCTATCGTAGGACAAATAACTTTACTCTACTTGAATCTTGATGAATTTGGCTTAACCTTGAATAGACTTCTGAACAAAGGGATGTGATCATCTACCCCATCTGTACCTCCCCCCTCCCCCCTCTTGCCGGCCTTGCTCCTCCAAGGCGTAGTAAAACAGTGGAAATATTCTTTTCTGAGCACTAGGAGACTAGGTGGAACTACAGTTGTTCAGCAGTGGGATCAGAGATCAGAAGACAAGAGATACTAAGATACAGGAGATATCAAGCTTCCTACGACCTTGGTTCATGGTGACACCAAAACAACATTTGATGACTTAATCGGTCTAAGAATAGTCTGCATTTCTTCATTACCATGAAGATGTCCAAGCTGTTCTTATATCTGACTAGCGCCTTGGTCTAACGTAGGAAGCAAGCGCAAACTATATACTGGTGATCCAAAAGAGATATGTACAAAACGTCGATCTTGTGATGTTAGTTCATGGTGATGCTAAAACAACACTAGATGTCTCCCTCGGTTTGTCAACATTGAAAACCTATAACCATGAAGAAGTGCAGAGTTTGTTGCTGACGTAGGAGACAAGACATACCAAGAGATGCCAAGATAGAAGAGATATCAAGCTTCCTACGGCGTTGGTTCATGATAAACCAAGACAACACTTGATGTCTTAATCGGTCTAAGAACAGCATGGACGTCTTCATCGCCATGAAGAAGTGCAGGCTGTTATATGTCTGAATAGCGCCCTGGTCTGATGTAGGAAGCAAGGGCAAATTAACCAGATACAAAACTTCCCCTGACGTTAGTTCATGGTGATGCTAAAACAACATTTGATGTCTCCCTCGGTATGTCAACATTGAAAACCTCGCCATGAAGAAGTGCGGACTGTTCTTCTGTATCGCGTAGAAGGCGAGCACAAAACAATCATCGGTGATTCAAATAGAGACACCAAGCTTCCTGCAACTTTGTTTCATGGTGACGCCCAGACAACACTCGATCTCTTAATGGAGACACCAAGTCTGAGAAACATCAAGTGCTGTCTAGGCGTCACCACAGCAGTCTCCCTATGAAAGAACCTCACCATGAAGAAGTTCAGACTGTTCTTATGTCTGATGTAGGAAGCGAGCACAAATCATATACTGGTGGTCGATTCAAATAAAGGCACGAAGCTTCTAGCTCGCGACGCTGGTGACCCCAAGACAAAACCTGATGTCTCCCAACATCGAAAGAACCTCACCATAAATTGAAGAAATGCAATGCAACTGAAAAAGGGCTGAAAAAGGCCCGAAGTTGATTTTGCCACAGTTGCAAATGTCATTTCTAAATATATAACAATGTGGACACACCCACCTGTGGACTGTGGTCATGAAGAAAACTCCGATATAACAAATTGAAAATTATGTGGATCATGTAGAGGAGCACAACTATTCATAAAATCACCAACATCGTTGGTTGGTTTCAAAAGGCTAGATTGGTTACCAATGCATTGGGGAGCATGAAACCGAACGAATCCGAGAACAGCTAACCGCACGAATTCCCGTGTGAGTAAAGAAGGGGAGGAAGGGGGACACTTGGGGGCGATCCCCATTCCTCCAGCTATTGGGCTGAGTTCCCCTGAAAACATATAATTTTTCCATAGTTTTCATTCTCCAAGCATCACGTACGACTATTTCAGGCACGAATATCGTATAAAAATGTTCAGTCATGAAATTGCAGGGTTACTTATGACGTCATCCATACCCGATTGTTTTCACCCTGGCTTGGCAACATGGAACTCTAGACAGCCCCCGTACTTAATTATGAATTTAGTTCAGTACAGCACTGGGAACTGGACGTATTTACGTACCGTTCCGAATTTGTCCGATCTCATCATTCTCATGTGAACATAGTCTAAAGGCTGTTTTCCACTTTCGAAGGCATTAGTTCCACCCGAGTGCTCAGGAAGCAAAGCCGAACACGCTACGTTTCGGTACGATAGTGTAGCAGTGGGAAACAGCCTTCGACATGTACTTGTGAAGTATACTGAAATACGGTAAATAATGGCCAAGAATATATAAAGCTTTGGGTCTTTAGGATCAACTACCTGAAAAATACAACAAGAACTTCGACGTTTCGAGCGAAGGCCCTTCGTCTGGAAATTAGTGGGCTACTAAATGATCCTAAAGACCCCAAGCTTGTTGTATAGACGCTACCTACACTGGCACACCATGTTCGAGATATTATCAAGAATATATACCAAGAATACCGAAATACAGCATACACTGGTCAAGTATAGCTTCCTTCCCAGGCATCTCCATATCAGGACCTGCAGTGGTCAGGGCTATTGGTTTTTCTTGTCCTGACACACTGTACCCCTATAGAGATGCCTGCGGAGAAGGCTACTGTAGGTCAAGTACACCAAATTGTGTTTTTATACACTTGATCGGTGAAATACTTTGAAGATGTCAACAAGACAACAATATTGACAATGGTTGGTGGTATATTATTTAATTTGCAAACAAATTGTCCCAATTACTATTTCCAATCATGGTATATTGTCCTTAATACATAAACACAGTCTATACTAATGGTTTCCATGAAGTATTATTAAATAGCCCAATGGTTATATATTCTACAACAAGCTTCATTGGTTTGTTTGGACTATTAATGAAAAGATTTAGCATTTTTGCTTACTCCCATAAGCATCGGCACTTTTGGCTACCAATGGTAGAACTGTACTCCTTACAAACCCACACTTTAATAACCATCTTTCAACCAATAACTGGTATTTTCTGCTGGCTGAGGCACGAAAGAAGTGGAAAATGTTTTCTCACACATTTCTGGGGGCCGGATCAATGTGAGGTGTTAGCGGGTGGTGCGAGAAATAGCCTTTCTGTAGAGTTCACAACAGCCACTCAATCTGAAAGAAAAAAGACTTCGAGAAAAGGCCCTATGTCAGGAGAGTACTGTTAGTAGAAAGATATATATGAAACAAGCTGTGTGTTTCATTTATACCGCCCTGCCAATTCACCCGATGGAGGCCTTTGCTCTAAAGTATTTTTATCTTTCAGATTGAGTGGCTGTCATTAACTCTACATAAAGGTTATTTATTCAATGGCACAGCTGAGGCAGGAGGACACCCAATGTTTAGGATTTTTATCTTTAAACTAGGGGGCTCCTGTCAGTCGTGGTATTAATATATCAAGCAAACCTGTATATTGGCCGGTTCTCCTCAGCCTAAACAATATTGCTGACATTTCCAGCAAAGGCCTTTGCTCAGGAGCACATGTTGTAATAACTAGATAACTCTCAGTATACCTCGATCTGGTTACAAACCAATACTAAGATTTTGACAATTTGATTTGCAGTGTCCAAAATTGAAAACTGGTATTAACACAATACCAGGGTACTGTATATACTGCCTTATACTTTAACCAACAATTATATTGTAAAGAAGTAATTATCAATCAATCAACTATTTTGTATAAATGCCAAATATTCATTCCTCCTTCTTCATGTTCTGTTTATTAATTAAATCTATTGGTGCTTGTCCATTGAATGCATTCGGTGTTCGAAATGATCCACCAATCCTATCCCAAAGTGTGAAAAACTGTCCATAGTTATAGTTGTATAACAGATGATGGTCTGTATGGTGGGCAGAACCATTCACCATTGGTTTCAACACGTCTGGCACACGATAATCACCATCATGAATTGAGACAGTCCAGAAGTTCACGGCGAGAAATAAACTAAGGTAGACAATCTTATGAAGTGGAAATAGGAAAGGGTAGATATGGTATGGACAACTCTGCAAGAAACCATCAATCGGATGAAATGCATGGCTTGCATATGGTGTAGGTACTTTCCATAAATGATGTGTCTTATGTAGGTACTTGTAGACACTCTTATGATGTAATCCTCTGTGAATCCAGTATATAAAAAAGTCCGTAAAGAACAGAAATAGTGCAACACTGCATCCAATCTCTAAGACAAAATGCCCCCATGTTTGCTGTGGACGATCATACCAATACAACTTGCTGTAGTCTCTGACTTCTAGCAGGAAAATAAATACAGTAGGTACCGCCATGAACGGGATTGAACAAGTAGCAACCGTAATCTCTCGACGAATTTGGTTCTCCAATATTAGTGGATGCTGCATTAATCTGCGGTCGAAGATAAAGATATAGCTGAAGGACGCTGAGATAATATACAGCAGCCATCCACCCACATTCATGAGCACAAATAAAGTTAGAACTTGTCTTTTCCAGTCGTCTGCAGGCCAATCACTTGGATATACATATGGCGTGAAGAAATAGTTATCTAATTTCTCCAATATCAAATCCATACCCGGCGAAAATAAGCTAAATATGAAAAATACAAGCTATAAAGTACTGTACTAGAACAACTTTCAATGTTGATTTTTGCAACATTTTGCATAAATTTTGACTCAATTCTGTTCTATATTTCTATTGGACGATTATTGGTCAGGTGATGTCACGTGACCTTAAAGAGACTGAAGGTTGCTTGCTGACCTGCGAGGCAGGCTTATTTTGTGTTGCTTGCTGGGGTTTTTATCTATTTATAAATTTTGATTTCACAGGAGTTGCGTCGAGAGCGGCGTGCTTTTATGGCACGAGGTATCGTGTTAGGAGTACACAAGACATGTTTAGGCATACAGGCAAAAAGTAGTGAGTGAGGGGACGGTACGGGGGGGGGGAGGGGGCGTGGGGCGTGGCGGGTACCACTTTGCCCTACAAAGACGGAAATTGCCCGATTTTTCGACTCAGACCCGACCGTTATTTATTGATTATTTATTTTATTTATACAATTTAGTTAAAAACGGTAGCCCTTCAGCGTAAATGCTGTTTTTCAAGAGGTCGTTTGTTTACTAATTATTTGAAACATACTAAAAATTATAACTACAAATATTGAATATATACTCTCACAGTCACAGTCACAGGCCCATTTGTTACTCACAGGTCCACTGGTTATTATTTACAACCCTAAAGTGACAACAATCCACCACAGTCATAAATGTTGTCAATTATATCTCTCCAAATCATTTAAGTAATTACTAATTAAGGTTTTAAAGCCTTTTGTGAGAGTTGTTTGTATCTATTGACAACATCATTTGGCAGTTTGTTCCATGCCGAAGCTCCCGTGTAGGAAAAGGATTTCTTCATAAAGTTAGTGCTAGGTTTTCCTAAGTCAAAGTTTACGGTCATTGTCTCTTAGTTGATAGATATCATTATGTTTAAATTTAAACATCTCAGATATGTATTCTGGTTTCACCTTGAAGGGCCTTAAAAGTCATCATAATTTCACGTTACGTTAATTTCATCATTAGCTCCTGTTTCATTTGGCGTACCACAAGGAAGTATTCTGGGACCGCTTCTATTTATTTTGTTTGTTAATGACCTCCCTTTGCATTGCAACCAGAACCTAGATCTTTATGCTGATGATTCCACCTTACACTCCTCTGGAAAGTCCATAAACGACCTGAATTACAAACTCTCTTCTGCCATGGAGGACGTCGAGCAATGGAGTGCATCTAATGGATGGTGATTAATTGCGAGAAAAAAAAAATCAACGGTGATTTGTACTTATCAGAGATCTGCGAAAATTGGCTCTTCTGAACTCCATATCAATCACAACAATAACGTACTTGAAAGTGTAGAGTCAAAAAAACTGCTGGGTGTGACTGTTGACGACAATCATCTCTCTTGGAAAGCTCATATCAATGATTTAGCTTCTAATCTAAGCAGGGATGCCGGAACCACGGGTGCAGCGGGTGCAGTTGCACCCGTTGCCTTTCGTTTTTACCACTTTACGGGTGCACTACGGGTGCACAACTGGGGTGCAACGGGTGCAGGGATGCCGGAACCACGGGTGCAGCGGGTGCAAGTGCACCCCTTGCCTTTTGTATTCACAACTTTCCGGGTGCAATGCGGGTGCAGACTATGGGTGCAACGGGTGCGCAGAAGATTTAACACGAACAGATTTAACACGAACAGATTACTTACGTAAACCCTTAATTAAATTTATCGCAAATCGTAAGGTTTATCAAGTACGATCTTGTACACCATAATTACTGCAGTATTCTTTTGAAGCTAACCTGCGACACACATTGTCTGCGGTCAGGCGTTATTTTAGTGCGGTTTGAAGAAATTTGGCGCGGTTACCCAGTGGCGCCGTGGCCGAGACCCGTTGGAAAATTGGGAATTTGTTATGTTGTCGGAATATTCATGGTGAAGCATATGCATATACGAATGCGAAAACATGTTGATGAAATATCGGAATTAGAGTCAGTTAACGTTTTCCGAATATACGTTCATACTATTTTGTCTCTATTACTACTAGAGTCCGAAAATTTTTTTTGAACGTTTCCCCCCCCCCGTCGACAAGAAAAACAGAACCAATAATGGTTTTTCCGAATGTTGTCGGAAAATGTTGCGCTTGGTCCCCCCTAAAACATGTGACCCACGGCGCCACTGCGGTTACCAAATAAGCAGAAGTGTCCTTTGATTTTTGTTTGTGCCCTTTTGTTGAAAAATATGCCCTTTTGATCGCAAATCGCACCCCTTGCCTTTAGCAACTTCCGGCATCCCTGAATCTAAGCAAACTCATCGGTCTGTTCCACCAAATCAAAATGTATCTCCCACTTTAAACAAGGATTTTATTCTATAAAACGTACTTTCAACCAAGAATGGATTATTGCTGTACTGTTTGGGGACAATCACCGCGCACATCAAGAATATATAATATATAAACTACAAAAACTTATTTTAAGACTAATTTACGATAAATCTAAACTTTCACCATCTAAACCACTTTTCGAACAGTCGAATATTTTACCAATAAAGTATAGAGTTATGCCTTATACGGCAGTTTGCTTAGTCTATAAATCTTTAAATAATTTGGCTCCAGACTATTTAAGTGATATGTTCAAACCAG
The DNA here is from genome assembly GCA_016169945.1 of Trachythela sp. YZ-2020. NCBI lineage: Eukaryota > Metazoa > Cnidaria > Anthozoa > Malacalcyonacea > Clavulariidae > Trachythela > Trachythela sp. YZ-2020. Next base: position 9,060,186 of record JADLSH010000387.1, read on the forward strand.
TGTCAACGGTTTCCCAGCGACATACCAGAAGCACTGCAAATATGGAATTGTGGGTACCAAACCACAAATTAACAATCACAAGGAGTGGACTTCAGTACACTGGAGCATATTTTTATAGTATGTTGCCACCGGATAAGATCTTCCAGTTCATTTCCAACGTTCAAGTGGAAAGCTCATGCATGAATATATGGTTTTTAGATATGTTCAAAAATGACTCTTAGGCGTATATATATGTACTGTTAATTATATATTAATTAGTTATAGCTACCTAGATAAGTTATTTATGTAAATATGTATAGAAATGCCAGTAAATTGTACTGCATACATGTAAAGATATTTAGTTATATATAGTTAATTTTAGAAGGACCAGTGGAAGATTAGCAAAAGCTAAAGTTAGCTAAACTGGCATATTTCATTGTAAATTAACCTTCTCTAAATAAAGTTTAATAATAATACTTAAGGATTTTTTCAATTGGTTCCCAGCTTAAGCGTTCAAATATTTCCTCAGATCTTACTTCATAGTTTGATCCTGTGATTACACGCGCAGCCCTTTTCCAGTTGCATTTTGCATAGCTTTTTAGATGTGTACAACTACCATCACTCCACACATTTGAGCAGTATGTGAAATCACGGAGGTAAAACTAATGAATTATACATACTAATCAGTTCCTCATGAGTTACGAAGCTTTTCGCCCGTTTCAATAGAGCGATAGATTTAGAAAGTTTTTTCCACTGAGCATCATTTTGTTCTTTCCATTTTAATTATTCATCTATAAGAATTCCTAGTACGTACTTTCTTCTTTGTAACCTGTCTAATGCTATGCCTGCCAATAATTATGTGTGGATTGTCTGAGAATTGTTTCAATTTCCTCAGTTTTTGAGGCTATCAACATAAATTCAGTTTTTTCTGCGTTAAGAGTCAGCTTATTTGTCTCTAGCCAGGTATTGACATTATATAAATTATTGTTTAACTTATTTTCAATCTCTGCAAGCGAGGTACCATGATTGGAAATGTTGGTATTGTCTGCAAACATTGAAGCCCCAGTTTGTTCAAGGCAATATTTTGGAAGATCATATATAACGAGAACAACAATGGACCTAGGTTAGATCCCTGTGGAACTCCACATGTTATATAGTTCAGCTGTCATTTACTTCGTGCACTGTGCACATTTGCATTCTATTGTTTAGATACGATTTAAACAGATTCAGAGCTTCTCCTTGACCTCCATATAGCTGTAATTTTAATGTTAGGATTTGGTGATCAACCGTATCAAATTATGTCTTTATCCATATTCAATAAATACTGGTCTGTTATTTGAAAGATGTTTCACTTGATTTGACTTACTTTATATGACGGCAGCATGAAATTTTCATGGGTGTCCAAAAAATGTAGGCCCTAGATGTCACGTGATCCATGACGTCATCGGCCCCAGTCAGCCAAAAATGAAGTTCACTAAAATTATCCAATCGAAAGAGCATTAAAATCTGATCAATAATGATCTAAAGATCCGTATCTAAAAATCAATATTTCAAGAGTTATGGCGTGTCGAAATTTTCTTGACTGACGGCGGTCTCGTTTGTACAGAAAAAACAGAAAATAAGGCATAATTTTATCCAAATATGACTATCTATGGATCTATTTTGATCTATTTTCTTTTTCTGATCGATGAGATAATTTTCCATCGATTTTTAAAAAAAAATAAGAATACTGACTCAGTATTATATCACAAATAAGAGTTCAGTAAAAATAATTTTGCCATTTTCAGTCTGGCAGATATTACAATCTATATACTTCTATATTCAGGTCTAGCTTTGCAAAATTTACAATGCTGATGTAATTATAATATAGAAGCTAAAATATATACTTGGAAAATTTAATTTCATCTCATAGTCTCGTTGCATTCAAACAAAGACATAACAAAATTCGTCCGAGTACCCAGCCTGCACCGGGGGTTTAATGTATACAAAACATGTCAAAAATGTTTTAATATTTATAAAAATACCGCCCTCATGGCTTGTACAAACTGCCATCACTTTCGTCATCTGTCATCTCGAAGTATATCATGTTTAATTCTTGCTTCTCTTCGGCTAGGTGAATGTCGAGTTGATCCAATTTTCGTTTCTTGTTACCTTCGCTCTTACTTTTGATGGCTTTGAAACTTGGAGTTGAATTTGATCCACTTTACCGGGTGTCCCAAAAAAGTATCGCTGTTTGAGTTAATATTTCGTACAACGCGTATCAACGGGCTAACTTAAATCTTCGTATATAACATTTGAGTTTTGATGCAATATTGACCGAGCTACAGATGTTTGAAGTTGAATAAGCATTTTTGAAATTGTTAAAATTAGCATAAAACGGTCCCATCAAATGTCTATTTGGTTAGACTTGATAAATACTTCAAAAGAACGCATGCATGTACATTGTACAACGATATTGTTCCAAAGATCAAGATTTGATCATCTGAAAATGCTTGTCTTTGAGCATGGAAACCATGCCAAAATAATTTTGGATCAGTTCTTCATCCAATGTTTCACATTCCAAAACAATTGCCTCACAAAGCTGTCTTCAATGTTTTCAATTAAATTTTATGTCAAGGTGTATTATTATTCCATTTTTATTCCAAGGATTACAAAAGACTAGCAAAATAGTAAATCTACTAGGAAATAATGTGAAGTTAAAGTTAACTTCATTGAAATTGACAATACTCGTGATAGAATGACAACTGTTTTCAAATCAATTTAATAAGCCGTTTTTTCTCGATTTTTCACTAACTTTAAAAACGTACAGCAACTTACAACATCTGTATCTCGGTCAAACTTGCATCAAAATTCAAGTGTTATATACCAAAATTTAAGTTAGCCCTTTTGAATACAGTAAAACTTGTTTGAGTGAAATATCTGTTTTGCGCTACATTAAATCAAACAGCGATACTTTTTTGGGGACACCCGGTAGTAGTTCGTTATTTGCTCGCAGGATGTGTTGCTTTATTGAGCTGGGATCAGGTGGTAGGGGGAGGGATGATTTCACCTTCATCTTTTGTAAAGTCGTACTCTTGTTTCGACCAAACTCTCGTCATCTATGCCACTGTAGTCTGTAGCATATTGTCTGAATGAACTTGCAAACTCTTCCCTGCAAATCACTTGGCATGTCAGTGGACTCACCAAAACCATCCAAAAGCTCCAGACGCTCGGTCTTATCGTGTTATCCACGACCTTCTTTAAGACTTTTATTTTCCCAATCCCGTGGAAGAAAGATATTGTATCGCAACCAGTTATGGCGTGAATATATTTTAGCTTTTTGCAAACTTCATCTCCAAAATGCCTCACGATAGCTCTAATCTTCGTATATTTATCAGCATCAATTTTCATGGACCACTCATTAGTTGGTCGATGAGCTAGTGACAAAAGCAAAAACCATCAATGCCAACACATCTGTATCCTTGGATACTATAACGACGTTAGTAGTAATGATGTACACTATACGGCACTTTTGGCAAACCTAAAACCCCCGATTCCCTAACACGTGCAACCCACGTGCCACCCACGTGCCAAAAACACAAAGAACACGTGACGAACACGTGTCGGGAGACCTATTGTGCAATATTGTGCAATATTGCGCAATACCAGGAGACATCAGGAGACCCTCAGGAGACATCAGGAGACATCAGGAGAGTAACAGCGCAACAATGGGGGTGGGGTATAAAATTGTTTTACAATAAAAATGTTGTAAAACTGTTTCGGAAAATTGTTGTACAATTGTTTTTTAAAAAATTGTTGTACAATAAAATTGATAAAACATAATATTTAAAAAACAATATAATAAAATGAGCATTATAGAGTTAGTGATATTCGAAAAGTGTAAAGAGTCCAAACAATATAGAGGATTCGGTCAAAAGCATGCTTAAAACTAAGGGATTTAACCCCAAAACGACCATTTTCCCTTAGTTTTGAGCATGGGGGTAAATAAGGGCTTTTTTGCATTTTTTAAAATTAGGGGTTTTACAAAAAAGTATTACAGGATAGGTACAAAAACCAGACAAATACCCAAACATTTTACTTACCAAACAACTTACCTTATTACTAGGTGGTGGTGGTAAGTATGTATGTTCTCGTAATATATTAAATATGGAAAACAAACAATAACAAGAGTCGCGTTTCCCGACGCTTGCCTTTCCACCAAACCAAACCAAACCAAACCAAACAATAACAGGAAAAAGAAGAGTCGCGTTTCCCCGACGCTTGCCTTTCCACACACACAACAATTTTTTACTTACCAAATAACTTAAATAACATACATACTTACTTACCAAAAAGCATCCCAAACAACTTAGTAAACTCCTTAGCAAACAACCCCTCCATTAATAATTTTGGTAAGTGTTTGGTAAGTAAGTAAGTAAGTAAGTTTTTGTTTGTGTTTGTAAGTTTTTAAAATAAAATAAATATATTATACTGTAAAAATAAAGGACTTTTACTTTACTTTACTTTACATGTGTATTTGGACATCTTATTACATTTATAAAAAAATTACTGTATAAAAAATAAATCGTATATTTTGGTCCTAAAAATATATTATTTTATATATTACAAATACAACTACAATACAAAAAATGGGAATAATTTCTTATATTAACAAAAGAGTTACCAAAAAGAAAACAAAGACCCACAGCGACTTACACACAATGGAACATTGGGTCCGCTTTTCGGAGGACCAATACAGGAGAGCTAACAAACTACAATTGGAATTGGACATTACCGCCAAGTACGAGAAAAAGTACAAGGAAGTGGATGCTCGCGTGCAAGAGTTGTTGGTAAAAATAACACAGCAATCCATGGATGCATTGGACTTGGATTTAAAAGTTAAAGAATTGGAGACAGAGAACTACAAATTAAAGATGGACTTGGAAACCAATGGTGTAAGGGAAGGGTTACTTGGAACCCTCGTGTTGGAACTGGATGCCACAACAAAGGAGATAACAAATTTAAGAAAACTTGTTATCCCCAAAAGGGTAAGTTTAGTGTAAAAACAAATGGACACATATGTTATTGGTTGTCTTATAAAACTTATTACTAACCCAGGAATACTTACATTGGGTTGGTTTCTGTTTGTTTGTTGGTCGATAAGACAAGGTTAAATATGTACTTGTAACTTTTGCGAGTTACAAATTACAAATTGTTGTACAGTAACTTTGGCGTGTTACTAAATAATATAACACAAAATGGGTATTATATCTTACATCCGGAACAAAAGAAACAAAACAACTCCTTACACATTGGAGTATTGGATCAAATTTGGGGAAGAGCAACACAGAAGGGTTAACAAACTGCAAAAAGAGTTAGACACTGCAATGGAGTACAAGAGGAGCTATAATGTATTAAAACATCGGGAACAAAAACTTCTCCAAGAAAAAATAACACAACAATCCTTGGAGACATTGGACTTGGCAACTAGGATTAAGGATTTGGAAATTATAAATTACAAACTTAAAATGACCACACGAACCCACAAAGACCATCTATCTTATAAAATAATATAATATAAAAACTAGGGTTTTTTCTTGTGTATGTTATTTGTAACCTTTGCGGGTTACAAATATAAAAAATTAACACCCACGCATTGGTAACCCTAAACTATCCCAGTCGATATACACACCATAATCCCTTTCCAAATCCCTACAAAAACTTTTACATACCATATCCAAGGTATCTATTGTACTATCCGCTTGCGGGTTACCAATGTTCTCCAAGGTAACCCATACATTTTGGTACGCACAGATAAACTTTTGTAATTTAGTTACAAACATTACCAAGTCCATTTTAATTTTTATACCTTTTTGGAACCACTTTATAACAATTAATTTTATATTTTAAAAACATAATTTAAAATATAAATATGGACAAACAAAAGTTAGGGGACCACACAAATTGTAAGCACTGTAACATCCCAACGCTACCAACATATATGGATGCTTGGACCTTTGTAAACAACAACCCACCACAAAAACCAAAGCTAACATAATACCAACAAACATATTGTAGGTATTGGGAAGAGAATTTAACAGGTAACACAGGTGGGAGGAACCCAGTTACAAAAAGACATGTTAAAAAACATGGTAATGTTTACTTATTGTGTTTACAAACTTATAACTTTTACAAATGTAATGTATGGTGCGATGTAAAAGAGAAGTACATTAGTCCGTTTAATAATGCTGTTAGACAAAAGTTTAATGAGAATTTCGATGTTTATGTCTGGAATCTTTTAAAGTGCTACCACAAGGAGATAACAGGATCTGTAAAATAATTATTTTTGTTTTGTTAATTTAACGGGGGAACAAACAAAGACCTCCCGCAAAGGGGGGACCAAATTGGGCCCCCTTTACAATATAAAAAAAGAGTTCTGTTTTGGAAACAACAAAACAAAAAAAAACAAGATACTAACATTGGTTACAAATACAAAAACAAATAAAAGTTTAAATTACCACCAGGATACCGCTTCCGCCTCCTTTTCTCTTTTCTTATTTAACTCCAAAGTATGTAAATTATCTATAACACCATCCTCCAACTTAAGTCTTTCCTTTAAGGATTGTTTTTGGTGTGCTTTTAGCTCCTCTTTTAACCTTTGGATCTCCTCCATTGTTTGGATCTTATTATTTTTATTAATTTTTAAAAGATTTGTTTGTAACAATGTAACATCCTGTGTAAGAGTTTTTAACTCCTGTTTTAAACTATCCATCTCCTGTCGTTCCACTCCACTTTTCTGTTTTAAACTATCCACCTCCTGTTTTAAACTATCCATCTCCTGTTTTAAACTATCCACCTCTGTGTTTTGTTTTGCTGTTTGTAACATAACATCCACATTGTTTACTTGCTTCTCCTCGCTTTGCTTCGCATTGCGTATTCGTTCCACCAAGGACTTTTTGTTATGTTTTCCATAACTCCTCGTGTTTGTAAAACCATGGTTTCTACCAATATTACGAAGTTCTAGGATAGGTTTTTGCATTAAGGATTCCATTACTTTATGTGTGTATTGTGTGTGTATTGTGTGTGTATTGTGCGTATTGTGCATGTATTGTGTGTTTGTAAAAGTTTGTAAAAGTTGTTAAAAGCTGTTAAAAGTTGTTAAAAGTTGTTAAAAGCTGTTAAAAGTTGTTAAAAGCTGTTAAAAGTTGTTAAAAGTTGTTAAAAGCTGTTAAAAGCTGTTAAAAGCTGTTAAAAGCTGTTAAAAGCTGTAGTGTGTGTGTGTGTGTGTGTGTGTGTGTATGTGTTCTGTTTTTAGGGGAACACAATGTAATGCATCCCTGTGTTTCGGGAGTACATTGGTAACATTTGGGAGTACATTGGTAACATTTGGGATTACATTGGTAACATTTGGGAGTACATTGGTAACATTTGGGAGCACATTAAATGTAATGTGGTATGTTTGGGATTACATTAAATGTAATGTAGTATGTTTGGGATTACAAACAAATGTAATGTGTTATGTTAGGGAGTATATTAAATGTAATGTGTTATGTTAGGGAGTATATTAAATGTAATGTGTTATGTTTGGGATTACAAACAAATGTAATGTGTTATGTTAGGGAGTATATTAAATGTAATGTGTTATGTTTTGGGAGTACATTAAATGTAATGTGTTGTGTTTGGGAGTGTGTGTGTGTGTGTGTACATTAAATGTAATGTGTTATGTACACAAACAATACAAATAAGTACATTTTAAATCGTAAAACTCCAAAACTAATATTTTTAAAAATATAAGATGGATAAGTGTTTTACAAAGGATATATTAAAAAATATTGTACAAAGAACTGGTAACCCGGACTATCCTAAACATAGTAGAAAAGATATGTTGGATGCAATAAGGGAATGGAATACATTAAACCCAAAACAAAGGGAACTAATGCGACTTCCTTTACAAACATTAAAAACATATGCAACAAATGTCGGTGTGTGTGGTGCCGGATATAAGAGAGGCACTAAATTGGACCTTGTAAATAGGGTCATATCGGATAGAAAACCAATGGTAATACATAATAACCACTGTATCGTTTGTGTAAGTTGTAACAACCCACTTACACTTACACAAGTATGTAATGGACATAAACAGGACTGCGAGTTGTACAGTAAAACCAACGCACATATCTGTCCATTGTGTAACACCAAATTTTCCAGTTACTACCATATGGAAAGCCATAAAGTTGTGGACCATTAAATACATTTGTACAGTCTGTTTTGTAATTTGTAACTTAAATTAGGTTACAAATTAATGTTAAAAAGTTTTACAGTAACTAATACACCCACTCCTTGGATCCATCTTCTATTTCTATCTCTTCTTTGGAGCCATCTTCTTCTTCGGGGACATCTTCCAAGACATTTATGCATGGTAGATCTCGTATTGTTTGTATTACATCCCTAAGTCTATCCAGTTCCTCGGTAGTTGGACTTCTTTGTTCCCTATCCACTTGTTTGTGTTTGCTGCAATGTGTGTTAGCTTCCAAACACTGTTTACCACACATCGACCCAATATTTCTACCCTTGGTTAATACAAAGGGGCAAGGTACTTTTTTAACTTTTGGTTTTGGTTTTGGTTTTAAATTTTGTTGGTGGTGTGTTGTCCAAGTGTCTAAAAGCTCTTGTTTGTCCAAACTATATCTTTCCGCTATCGAGTCTAACAACTTATTTACGCTCCCACTAACTGTATTTGTAAGAGTTTCCATTAACATTTCCATTTCCATTTGTAATCTGTTTAGTTTAATGTTAGTGTGTGTGTTATCGACTTATAATAATGTTTTTACAGTATAAGTTTTTACAGTATAAGTTTTTACCTATAAGTTTTTACAGTATAAGTTTTTACCTATAAGTTTTTACAGTATAAGTTTTTACAGTATAAGTTTTTACCTATAAGTTTTTATAAGTTTTTAATGTATGTTATTAAATTGGTTTTAAAACAAAAATAATAATTTTTAAATAAAATGGATACACCTTGTTTAACGCAACAAACCAATACCAATACCAATACTGCGATACAACACAACATAACATTCGAAGCAGGTAGCAAATTACAACAGACAACAGAATCTAACATTAAAAACCAATCCTGTTTACAAGGGGTAATTAGTTTCGAACAATATGTGTGTTGGGATCCACAACCGGGATTTATTAAAGTTCCTTTGTTCGAATTTACACCCCTATTAAATGGGGAAAAGATTACTTTCCAAATGTTAGTAGACACAGGGGAAGATTGTCTTTGGATCCGACAAAACAAACGCAATACACATACCAGGAAGTTAGTATGTATTCCCGGGGAGGTGTCCTGTGCAATTAAATACTTGGAAAGTCTCGTGTTGGAATACATAATAGATAAGTACCCAAGTATTAAGTACGAGAAGGAACACAAACTGTTCGAATACACACATTTAAACGGTAATTATTTGTGTAAAACAACTCCGGAAATTTTAGGCCCACAAAAGGAGTGTAATATAACAGTAACAAATATAAAAGCAAGTCCTTTTAGGAGGAATTACATTAAAACCAGTGTGGTGTGTGTTTAATTTTAATATAGTAGTTTTTGTAAGTTGTTAGCTTACAAAATCTTATTTTTTTTTTAACTTTACTTTGCTTTTTTATAACATGTTCCACTTTTACCCCTAGGTTTTAAAAACCCGCTAGCAATACAAATTTCCATCATATTTTTAAAAGTCCCTTCTGGAACCTTAACTTTGCTATTCCTTGCAAGGGGAGTGGGGATGGGCTCGTTAATTACATATTGGTCTTTCTCCCCAGTGGGTGTAATAGCCCCTATTTCTACTAATTTTTCTATTTTTCCTGGCGTACTGCTACGCAAGGTTTTAACTATTTGTTGTGTGTAACTTTCCTTGGTGTTAGGTTGTTTAAATCCAGTTGGTTCTGTTTTAACTTTTTCCATGTAATTAATATAGCTTTGTTCAAAAGTACTTATTGTTTTTTTAGTTGGGGATCCTGTTTGTTTTGGTTTTGTTTTTGGTGGGGTTCCGAACCCTCCTGTTTGTTTTGGTTTTGGTTTTGGTGGGGGTCCTGTTGGTTTTGGTTTTGGTGGTGGAGATCCAGTTGGTTGGACAACACTATTTAATACACCATCCGTAGTGTTTATATTTTTTATTTCCTTGTAATTATTACAACTTTTGGACATTTTTTGCAAACCAGTATCGCTATCCTGTAAGAACACAACAATCTGGTCATCTAGTTTATGCCATACAAATGGTTCGTTAGCTTTTGGTGTTTCCGGTTTTTGTTTCTTAATATTTTTAGGATTAACACGATGCCACCACTCCTCGGATTGGAACACGAAACAGTCCATATGTTTAACATTTTTATTTCCACTATCCGCATATTTTACTTTGTCTAATCGTACTACACAACCTTGTTTTAATTTTGGTTTTTGTTTTAATAGGTAGTTACCACCTTCGAACATACCATTTTTAGTTTTAATTACTATGTGTTCGACTTTGTGTTTTTCCATAATGTAATACCCCTCGATATCCAGGATAGTACCTGTTTTTAAAGTTGTAATATTTTGGAGATTTTTAAGTTCCACATGTTGTTCCACAGGTATGTAAATGTCTGGGTTTATTAGTTCTAGATCTAAATCTAGTAGTATTTGGTCATTTAATGTTTTACAGTCCAAGTGGGTTGTTAGCGGTCCATATTTTGTTGGAAATCTTCCTTGTGTAAATATTGTTGGCCTCTCCTCCCAAAACATGGTATTGGTTCCTTGTGTAGTTTTAATACTATTAACCTCCTCGTCACTTAAAAGATACCTCTCTAATTGTTGGTTGGAAAATACAAGTTGTGTATTAATGCTATCCAAAACAGGTGTTAAACAAACAACCATTTTCTCACCAAACCTTGTATTAATGTACTTATAACCATCCACAAAGTACTTTGTATTTAATGGAAGGGAGTTAATTTTTGTTGCTTGTCCGCGGGACAGTTTTATCGCAGCCTCTTTGTTTCTTTTGTCCAAATGGTTTTTTGCGATATTAAGATTAATTTGTTCCTGTATTTTCTCCCTTGCTTGTTCTAAAATTTTGTTAAATGTATCCCTGTTACAAGCTTTTAACTCCTCTGGAAGAAGTTTTGTATTTTTATATTTATCGGGAATTAAAATAGTACTTGGGTCTAAAGTTTGTTCCATGTGTAACACCCAATGTAACTTTGTTTTGTTATTACTTTTGGTGTTTGGAATATATGGAGTAAATGTTGGCGTGGAGATAATCCCTGCGTTTGCTAACATCTCCTCGGTGTTTTTACCTAACTTATCGGCATATAAGTAACCGCTCTTAGTTAACGCAGTGCGTTGTTCTTTGTTGGTTGTCTTCCTTAAAATACAACGACCTATCGTATCTAAATGTGTCTCGGTTCTTTTAGCAGCCTCCCCTTTGTTGTTTGTGTACTCCACAACAATGTTTTTGGTTGTGTAAGTTATAAAATCCAAAGGTAAGCTAGGATCTAATGTAAACTTTGTTAAAACCCATACTGGTCTCCTAGAGAATTTACTAACAGTCTTGGATCCAAAACGCTCGCCACTAAGTTTACTTGTAATTTCGTTATATGCATAACACACAAATGCTTCGTCTGCGGTTTCGTTATGTACAACCAAACTGTGTTTAAAACAACTCGTCCAGTTAGTCCAAGTGGTTGCGTATGGTGTGTCGTAAACAAGATGGGTGGGTATTAAATCCAATACATTATCTATACTCTCGTGTAGTAAATTAAAATCTGGGTTATCGTCGCAATAATGTGTTGTTTCTATCCTTGTAATACCTTTTTGTTGGCATTGGTTTCTTACATCCGCAAGACGAGTGTTTTCCTGGACAGCCCACTCTCGAAGATGGTTACCCTCCTTGGATCGGACACTTTTGGACTCCAACATTTGGACCATTTTAATGTAAGCTTTGTGTCTAATGGAATAAGGGTAATTATTATTATGTATATAAAATGTAACGCAATTAAGACCAACACTGGCCTCGTTATCTAAAATTGTTCCGTTGTAATTATTTTGGTTGTATGTAACACCCCACTTGTAGGTTCCTGCTAACCTGTAATTTTGGGTTTGGATTAGGTGGTCTTTAAACCCTTCCGTGTCTGTCGTTCCTGCAAAATCTTGCGTTATGTCCACATCCTGTAAGTAAACACCAATGGACATACGATACTCTCTGGATTCCAACAAAAACTTCTCTACATTTTGTGGCTCCTCGTTATTTACAGTAACCATATATAACTGTCTTAGACAATCTCTTAGCTTGTTATCGTTACACATGTAAGCTTTGGATTCCGGGTGTTCGTGTCGTATGGAGATATATTTTGCTTCCACCTTGCTTGTGTTAAGGTTGTATTTTTTTAAAAGCTCCCTAATACTACTATTGCCAGCTCCCACATGTGCATACTTAGCTTTCTCGCTGTTTTTACCAACTATGTGTTCCTTTGCGGCAAGTACATACAGTAAAAAACCATCGTAAAACTTTTCCGAGACAGGTTCCAAACCAGTTCCGGATAACAGGGCACCTTCGTTATAATCCAACCTCCCACATAAGTTTTTACAGTTACTGGATGCAAGTTCTGTTAAAAAGTCCTTGGTTACCTTTTTTGTAATTGTAACTTGGTGTTTGGGGACATTTTTAAACCAGGCCATGTTGTCGGTAGTTTCCTGTGTAATATTTATGGGTTGTGTGGGTTGTTCCTTTGGAGTTGGTGGTGGTAGGTGTAACTCCTTCGCATTTAAAAACTTAACCCTATTCTCCACCTTATTAAATCTTTGTTTAATTTTGTTGTACTGTTTACTAATGGCTGTGTGGATTTTGGAGATTTTACTCCTGTTTTTACTTGTTATTTTTAAATCCTTATTAATTATTATGTGTTGTTGTCTGGTAGTTGTAAGGTGTTTTTTGGTGGTTTGTACCAAAAGTTGTAGTGCTTGGTTATGCTCCAATGTCTCCCTGTTAGTTGTTTTTGGTTTTTGGTTTTCCAAACGGTATCTCCCCTTTACAATGTTGTTATCCTGTTTTACATTGTTTAATAAAAGCCTTAAAGTCTTCTTCTTGTTTTGTAGTTTTTTAACCTCCCCGTTGGATTTTGTTAAATCCTCGTTGTGTTTCTTCTTTAAAAAGTCCAAATCTTTTAACTCTTGTTGTAATCTCTCTGCCTCCTGGATTGCTTGCCAAAAAGTTAAACTAGTTGTTTTAAAATTATTAAACATTTCTATTCCTTTATTGTATAGGTTGTATGTGTATTTCTATAAAAGGTATTTAAAAACTAAGGGGTTTGTTGTTTTTTACTGTAAATATAACATATTTATAATATTATATTTATATTTTTAAAATATAACATATTTATATTTTAAAACAAAAACACAAAACTTACCAAACACTTACCACCTCCTTACTAAACACAAACACAAACAACTTACCAAACACAAACCAAACAAAAACTTACCAACCAAACACAAACACAAACACAAACAAAAACTTACTTACTTACTTACTTACTTACCAAACACTTACCAAAATTATTAATGGAGGGGTTGTTTGCTAAGGAGTTTACTAAGTTGTTTGGGATGTTTTTTGGTAAGTAAGTATGTATGTTATTTAAGTTATTTGGTAAGTAAAAAATTGTTGTGTGTGTGGAAAGGCAAGCGTCGGGGAAACGCGACTCTTCTTTTTCCTGTTATTGTTTGGTTTGGTTTGGTTTGGTTTGGTTTGGTGGAAAGGCAAGCGTCGGGAAACGCGACTCTTGTTATTGTTTGTTTTCCATATTTAATATATTACGAGAACATACATACTTACCACCACCACCTAGTAATAAGGTAAGTTGTTTGGTAAGTAAAATGTTTGGGTATTTGTCTGGTTTTTGTACCTATCCTGTAATACTTTTTTGTAAAACCCCTAATTTTAAAAAATGCAAAAAAGCCCTTATTTACCCCCATGCTCAAAACTAAGGGAAAATGGTCGTTTTGGGGTTAAATCCCTTAGTTTTAAGCATGCTTTTGACCGAATCCTCTATATTGTTTGGACTCTTTACACTTTTCGAATATCACTAACTCTATAATGCTCATTTTATTATATTGTTTTTTTACCGTATATATTATGTTTTATCAATTTTATTTTACAACAATTTTTCCGCCCGCGTAGCAACAATTTTTACGAACAATTTTTTAAAAAACAATTGTACAACAATTTTCCGAAACAGTTTTACAACATTTTTATTGTAAAACAATTTTATACCCCACCCCCATTGTTGCGCTGTTACTCTCCCAATGTCTCCCCGATGTCTCCCGAGGGTCTCCCGATGTCTCCTGGTATTGCGCAATATTGCACAATATTGCACAATAGGTCTCCCGACACGTGTTCGTCACGTGTTCTTTGTGTTTTTGGCACGCGGGTGGCACGTGGGTTGCACGTGTTAGGGAATCGGGGGTTTTAGGTTTGCCAAAAGTGCCGTATAGTGTACATCATTACTACTGACGTTCGTATCTTCGAGGCTAGCGTGTAGTACCATCCGGGTATCCGCCTCTTCATGATTGCATTGAAAGATAACTGATGAGGAATCCTCTGATATCTTCATGTCTCATCTTCATCATTGACCAGCACTGGAACTCTCAGTGACCTCCAAATTTCTAAGTAAACATTTCTGGCCTTGCTTTAGGCTTCCGTCTGCCCTTGCGATGCTAATATCGCATCACAACTTACCCTTTCAGCATCGCAACGGCAGACGGAAACCTAAAGGAAGGCCAGAAAAGTTTACTTAGAAAGTTTCTGGTTACCCAGGCTGACGCAGTTATGCATGGAGTCCGCACTCAGACATTCAAGATGGATATTTGATGGGATGGCAATTGTGAGAAGTTAAAAGGCGAAGAAAACATACTTGGATTTTGCAAGATCCTTCCTTCATGCTGTTACACCAGATGCGAGCTGGAGCCACTATCAGTGGAAGTCATCAATGACGAACATAAATCGAGCAGAGTTATAGCTCATATTCGTGAAAAGAGAGGTGAACCAAGCGCAAGAACACATGTCCAAGGTCTGGAACAGCCGATGTTGCAAGGGAAAATTGGAACAAATGCTTTAATAATATAGAGAACAAACTGATCATCTTCACTTCTCATCTGGTATTTGAGAAAAGAGGATGTATGGCGGTCACTGAGAGTTCCAATGCTGGTCAATGATGAGGATTCATGAGGCATGAAGACATAACAGGGTTCCTCATCAGTTATCTTTCAATGCAATCATGAAGAGGCGGATACCCGGATGGTACTACACGCTAGCCTCGAAGATACGAACGTCGTTGTAGTATCCAAGGATACAGATGAGATGTGTTGGTATTGATGGTTTTTGCTTTTGTCACTCATCGACCAACTAATGAGTGGTTCATGAAGGTTGATGCTGATAAGTATATGAACATTAGGGCCATCGTGAGGCATTTTGGGGATGAAGTTTGCAAAAAGTTATCACATATTCACGCGATAACTGGTTGCGACACAATATATTTCACCCATGGGATTGGGAAAATCTTAAAATCTTAAAATCAAAGTCTTAAAGAAGGTTGTGGATAACAGGATAAGACCGAGCGTCTGGAGCTTTTGGATGGTTTTGGTGAGTCCACTGATATGTCAAATTATTTGCAGGGAAGAGTTTGCAAGTTCATTCAGACAATGTGCTACAGTGGCATAGATAACGCGACTTTTGTCGAAACGAGAGTACGACTTTACAAAAAGATGAAGGTGAAGTCATCCCTCCCCCTGGCCTACCACCTGATCCCAGCTCAATAAAGCAATACATCCTGCAAGAAAACTACTAACTACTAGAGTGGATCAAATTCAACGAGAAGCGGCAAGAAGAAATAGATTTGAAAGATAGCGGCTGCAGGACATGGGATGAAAATCGTGAGTTCCTAAGTGGTTTGATGGTAATCTTTCTTACCTTTCATTGTTAGCGTACAGTGCTGCCAAGAAATTCATTGTTGTTGACAGGTCCACAAACTCCTAGTTTCAAATTAGCCATCAAAAGTAAGAACGAAGGTAACAAGAAACGAAAATTGGATCAATTGACCTAGTCGAAGAGGCGCGAGAATTAAACATGATATACTTCGAGATGACAGATGACGAAAGTGTTGGCAGTTTGTACAAGCAATGAGGTGGTATTTTTATAAATATTAATACATTTTTGACATGTTTTGTATACATCAAACCCCCGGTGCAGGCTGGGTACTAGGACAAATTTTGTTCTGTTTTTGTTTGAATGCAACGAGACTATGAGATGATATTTTAGCTTCTATATTATTATTTACATCAGCATTGTAAATTTTGCTTCAAAAACTCATTAATAATTCATGAAGAAAACACAAAAGAAATTAATGTTTAATCAGTGTCTTTATATGTGATAAAGATCCGCTCGTTTTTCTCGTCGAAATTTCTCGGCTTTCAAGGCAACAATTTTCAAAATTCGTTTTTATATGAGCTAATAAGATGGGTCGTTTTTGAAGCCATTTAAAACACTCGCAGTTCGTGCTTTATCAGATACAAAACACTCGGCTGCGCCTCGATGTTTTAAATCTGATAAAGACCTCTTGTGCGGTTTGTATCTATTACATAGAAGTATATAGATTGTAATATCTGCCAGAAAATTGCAAAATTACTTGTACTTAACACTTATTTGAGATATAATGCTGAGTCAGTATTCTTAATGTTTTTCAAAATCAACGCAAAATTATCTCATCGATCGGAAAATGAAAATAGATCAAAATAGAGCTATATATAGATAGTCATATTTGGATAAAATTATGCATTATTTTTTGTTTTTTCTGTACAAGCAATGACGTCATCAAGAAACCTTCGACACGCCATAACTAGTACTCTTGAAACTTTGATTTTTAGATACGGGTCTTAGGGTTATTTTAGATCAGATTTAATGCTCTTTCGATTCATGTGATCGGTTATTAATTTTGGTGAATTTGATTTATGGCTGACTAGGGCTCATGATGTCATGGATCATGTGACATCTAGGGCCTAAATTTTTTGGACACCCATGAACATTGAATGCTGGCATCATAAGTAAGTCAAATCAAGTGAAACATTTTCGGTTACCCGATCCACCAGTTTGTTATAGAAAATTCCCTGTCTAAACTATCGTTTGGCTCGCTTTTTGAACTTTTTGGGTAGATTTTTAATCTAAAAATTGTTGCACTCCTGTGTTTTGTCGCGTAATCCAGAGCATCCGGATGAGTTTCAGAGCGGGCCGGATGCAAATTTTGCTATTTTCCAGATTTATTTTGTAATAGTGTGTTTTTGTATTCCTTATTAGTCTGCAGGTAACTTGGTTTTTGCATTCCTATAAGCTTCATGATATGTAGCAGAATTTAGTTTCACTGCTTTCTTTTTAAGATAATCTCGATGATAGCTCAGTTTTTTAATGTCATTGTTAAGCCATGGGCAATATTCATTTCTCACCTTTCTAGATCGGCATGGAGCATGAATGTCAGCAATTTGAAGAAATATTTCCTTCCACTCATGCCATGCAATATTCGAATCTGAGTCGATCGTACGTGAAATATCTGAACGCTTCTGATAAATCATTTTGAAACTCGCGTATATTTAGGTTTTTAAATTGCCTTGTTTCATTATCTTCGGCTTCTCCCTAGGTATTCCTATCTTTCGACAAATATATACCATCAGTATGGTCACTTATTCTCAGTTCAATTACACACGATCTGACAGTATTGGTATCGTCAATTTTTGTGATTATGATACCTATCAATGATTTTGTTGAGACAGTTGTTCTAGTTGGCTTGTCAATGTGTTGTTGTAATTGGTAGATGTCTATTAGGTCCTGAAGTTGCTTGATATTTCTGCTGTTACAATCGCTCTTTAACAAATCACAGTTGAAATCACCCGTTGGGACTATTTCTTTGTTTTCATTGTCAATATTTTTTTTAAAGTTTCAAACTGGTTAAAGAATTCCATTTTAGATCCCGGAGGGCGGTGCCAAGTAGATATTAATAATGGCTTACTTTTTTGCTTTTTAATTTCGAGACAAATTGCCTCTACAATGTCTGGAGTTAAATCAGCCCTATTTATGTAAGGATTACATTCCTTAAATATATAGCTACTCCCCCTCCATTCCGTTTCTATCGCTCCTTACCATGCAAGCCATAACCCGGTATTTCAACTACAGAGTTGTCTATAGAGCTATCAAGTCTTGTTTTATTAATGCACAGCATATAGAAAGGTTGTTTAGCCGAGACAAATACTGAAAGTTCTTCTTTATGTTTAATTAGACTAGCAATATTTAAATGTCCAATCTTAAAACCATTTAGTTTTTGAAAAACCCCTTCACACTCATTTAAAGATTTTCTGGTGTTCCTCAAGCCTTCTCAGCCTAACTTGTAATCGACGTAGGTTTTCGGCTGTCTGCCTATTATGTTGAATAAGTTGCTTTTTGGTCATATAGTCAAAACGAGTACATTTTGATGGAGGATCCTTATTGTTAACCTTCTGGCTCCGAGATTTTACTGTTCGCATGTAATGATCTGAATGAGAGCATGCTTCACGACGGACAGGTGCACATGTATTACCACCAATGGGAAGAAGATAGAACAATTCGAAGACCTGATATATTTTTGTTCAAAATTGGAAGGAATAGGCTCTATAAATGCTGATGGTTGACCATCCCTGCTGTTAAAAATTGATGTGTTATCATTCATAGAGATTGAACTGTGAAATATATACTGTTTAAATCCGACTCCTGTGTTTAGTTTGAAAACGCAACTGATTACATCAGGTTTAGCTCAATGTTCGACATTTACATTCCATACGATACTCAAGATTGCAAGGTATACAGCGTGTAGGAATCAATCCCCAAAATGTTTTATTTAAGCGAATTTCTCATGTTATACATATCTCCTATCATCCAAAAAATTTGTAACCCATAAAGGCCATAATGCGCTCAGCATATTTGTAACAAACTACTTTTAAAGTACACAGCGTTACGAGATAAAGCTGCTAAGAAACCACATCAATCTTTTATCAAATGCCATATATTGGGAGTGTTACAGAGAACATGTGTTCATCAAAACAATTCATGTTGTTACATATTTCAAAATATTTCACAAGTTAAAGTGCGAAAATAAAAGCCTAAAAAAGTGTCATATTTCAGCCATGATATCTTCTAGAAATCACCTTCGATTTTTATGAACCTTTTAAATATTATTACACCAAAAAAACAAAATTTTAACTTACCTTAATTCATAGAGGGGGACACTTAACCGACAAAAGATATCCTCGTTTGAAATTTTGTCTCCACGAAAGTCGTTAAAAGGCAAGGACATTGTAGACAATAAATTCTCCATAACAACAGTTTAATAGAATTTACAAAAATCCTATTCCCAAAGTAGTAATCCAGTGATGTATCTCTTAAATTCATTTGCACACCAAAAAGGTTGAGAAAAATAGCTACAAGAACAACTCATGCTAAAATCCACATTTTTTTCAATTTTCACAAAAAACATGCTCGATCAGGCTACTTCCGCATCACACGTCGATCATACAAGCGCCCTGGTACATTCCTTCTACGGCCTTCAAATTGTAGAATTCTCTTGACCAATTGTAGCGGAGCGATCCTCGATGCAAGAACAAATTAGGAAGCAACTAAATGAAATAAATGTTTTGATATGGGACGAGGTCTCTATGTCAAGTAGAAGAATTTTCGAACTAGTTAACATGATACACCATTTGCTTTCCGATAACAGCTTCGCATTGGAGGCATACAAGTGATTCTTGTTGGTGACGTCTGGCAATGAAAGCCAATACCAAGCGCATTTGATGATGGCAAAGCAATCTAAGAGTCGCAAGTTTTTAACGACGCCTTTCAATATCGTATTGAACATACGAAAATTTTGAGACAAGCGGAATGCGATCATCATTCAAGAATTTGCTAGAGATGTTGCGGGTCGGTGATTGCAGCGAAGAAGCCGGAGACGAGTGCATTCGTATTTATTTTAGAAAAGTCCATGTGGAATTCCATAATGCAATGGGACTGTCTTGGCAAGTCTTCCTGGTGAATTGATTCAATTTCAGATCATTGATACTGGCCATGCAGCCGGTCTTGAGAAAAACATCCCAAGAGTTTTATCTTTGAAAACTGGATGCAGTATTATGTTGTTATACAACATCAATGACAACTTGAAAAATGGGTACCAAGAAAAATTCATTGGTGCGGATCCAGAAGACGAAAGTAAAGTTATCGTCAACTTTCTTATGACTGACACAATAAGTTTAAGCCGAAGAACGTGGTTTAATATGCCCTGATGGAAAAGTTCAAGGTAGTCGGACACAATTCCGTTAAAAAAGTGCGTTATGCTGGTGCGTGGGCAATTCGAAAATGTCTTCACCAAAGAGAGAGAGAGAGAGAGAGAGAGAGAGAGGAATGCTGCACATGATGATAATTATGTCATAAAGCCGAGATTCAATCAGGACAATGAGGTTCCGTATAGCCAAGGATATTTAAAAGCAGATCCAAAAGTATTATGGTCTTGCAATTAGACAGAATATTATTAATAAGTCAAACCCAACAGAAAAATAGGTGGAGATTGCTGTCTACAAAATGAAGAAGAATATCATTGCCATACTTTACCATATTGTTGATTTAAATTATCCAGAGAAGCAACATAGATTTTGTCCTCGAGGTGAATCATCTTGGTGTAAGTTGCAACACGATGTGGTAACGGGGACAAAAACATAAAAGAACGATAATTGCCTACCGGCAGTTTTCTTGGAAGTTATACGTCCTGTTTTTATGGATCTCAGTGAAAGCCGCTTACTTACAAGATGTGTACATGGCATAACACAAAACCAGAATGAATCCATTAACTCGTTGGTGTGGATCCGTTGTCCCAAACACAAGCACCATGGCTACAAAGTTGTTTGCTGTGCTGTAGCATCTGCTGTGTGTCATTTTCATGGTGGTACAGCAAGTCAACACAGGGGTGATGGAGAGGCTTTTTATTCCAGCTGGTCGCTAAAGAAGGTAGTATCTGCTGTGAAAGACAGGAAACGTGTCCGAAATTCCGCTATTACGTACTCAAAGAGAGGAAGCATTACGGGAAGTTGAGGGGGTGAGTTATGAAGCAGAAGAATTTTAAAGGGACTACATTGGTAAATGGTTTCTTAATTGTAAATAAAACAGTATTTTCATAGGTATTAATAAGATTTTATGGTAGTGAACAAATTATGCATCTTTAATTGCTATTTTTTCAAAATAAGGGTCTTTACGCTTTAAGAAAGAACATCTTAAGAACGGGTTGTCCAAATTACTTCAAATTTTCAGGATTGTTTCATCTGATAAGGCTCTCTTTTGTTGTACTAATAGTACAAAACTTATCATGTAAAAACTGCTAGACATTCGATCACGTTCTGACGAACATTGTTTTAATCGTCAAGTTAGAGCAATTTTAATGGATAATGCAAAGCATGCAAAGTCTGACAGCTTTGACTTTTTTAAACATTATTTTAGTATTATAAGTAGGTTAAATTATACATACTGTAGTTAATACATGGTTAATTTAGATAGATAATTATAGTTAGTATCGCAGATGTAGAGCCACCATGTAGAGATACTGTGATTAAGCCGTTATTATTATTATTATTATTATTATTATTATAATTATTGTCATTATTATTATTATTATTATTATTATTATTAGATTTCTCTATCTTGACTAGAGCCGTAAAAAATGTAAGTTATACTTTTATAATTTCAAACTATTCTCCACTCATCCTAGAGTTTAGTGCTTTCTGTGTAAGAAACAGAAAACAATACTAAATTTGAATAAATACCTGGGAAGATATCTTTTCTTAAACAACCAGTAGTCACTCACAGCATGTGACCTAACTAATTGACCGGGATCAGGTTTCAATGAGACCTGGGGCTAAACCAGTAAAATTTTCGGATTCCTTGATTCTTTACCTTCATAATGATATACGGTTTGTCATGGTTTAGATAAAAATATTTTCTGTTATTGCTGTTCAAATAACACCACTACAAAATCGGGCTGTTCAGGTAGACGGTTTAGGTGGTGGATATTTCGAGTGAAATAATATATACAATATTTTAGACCTGAACGGGAACGGCTGCGAAAAATGCAGCTCGGATTAGGTGCATGTATTTCAAAAACAAAATTCGGACTATTCGTGCGCGGTTGGAGGGTTTTTCTCCTGGCCATTCCGGTTTCCCCCTTAATTTAACATCTATATAGGGTTAAATTTATTGCATTGTTTTTCCAAGGTAAAAACTTCGGCGCAATGCTACGGTACGTTACGATACGTTTGCGGTGGAAACGGCCTTAAAGCTTAACGTTTTCGACCTCAACAGCATCGAAGCGTACAGTAGTTCGTAGTTTTCGTTTGTACATGCCACTATCATCATTTTCTTCTGCTCTGCTCTTCTAGTGCTCAAGAAAGCAAATAAATACGCCGCATTTTGTAACGATAAGTTTGGAATGGAAAACTGACCTTAGAACTTAGAGAACATTCCCTGACTGCAAAAATACTGAAAATCCAAATTTTATCTCCCCCAAGACTGTTGTATTTAAATTCCCAAAACACTACTCTCTAACTGCTAAAATTTGTAAAATCAAGAATCATGTTTTTTACTTTGTGTCGTTGTGCGCACGCCAATCGTAATTAGTGATTTTGGGAAGTTAGAACGTCACCGGCATGAAACAAAAACATTTATCTTTCTATTAAACGAGTCTAAAGTAGCACTAGAATATGAGTTTCGAACGTATAAGCCGTTAGCATGAGACGTAGAATGATGTAAATAGCGTAGTGGTTGAAAAATGAACGGCGTATAGTGGAATGCTAATGGCAATGCAATTGTCGTCTTTAATAATTTATCATGCACAACTTGGGGCCTCTTTATATACGATCGCGCTTACCGGATCCCGAGACGTCTCGACAAGCTGGGTGAATTTTATGATTTTCCGTATCTACTAAATATAAAGCGCCTGGAAAATTTGTACATTTCAGTCACGCATTAATGATTTTGATAGTATTTTGCTTGATTTATTTGCAAGAAAAAGCGTTGCTTTAGCAACAAATTTTATACTTGTTAAAGAAAAAAACATAAAACTAAGGTAAAATCATCAAATTAAACGGCTTGTCATCTAAGACCGTCATTTAAGCGCGATAAACAAGCAAAATATATCCTTTGTCAAATTCATCTAACTTTGCGGCGATAACGCAAGGTGAAAACAGCTTGTATAGACGCTCATTAATTATCTCTAATAAAGCCACTCTCGAAAAAACGCTCTCTCAACTCACATTACGCGCTGCTGTCCTAACTGCTTCCTCAAGTTTCCTATTGTACGGAGAAAGGTAGTTGAACGTCTTTTCATTACTGAGGAAATACCAAATCGAATTTATACTTCAACTTGCTAGGGTTATGAGTGCCAATATTTTTGACCAGGATTGTTGTCTTGATTAAAGCGGCAATGTCAGGACCCCGATTGGCTGCTCCTTAATAATTAAAATTGACCAACTTTTCTCCTTCAAAATTCGTATACAATACATGGGCGCAGCGAAAACGCCGAATTAAAGCAAATAAGCTGTATGTTATACTATGATCTGTGGACGCTTTCTAAATCACATAACAAGTTAATACGTTGGTACGTTCAATAGTTTACATGTAGGGAGCGAAAGAACACAGGTATAAAATGTTTCTAAGCCTAAACCGCTTGGTTCGGATATAAGCATATATGACTTTCGGAAGAGCTTTGTCTGACTCTTTTCGTTTAAGTGTCATGAGCCCGCAGAGAGTCATTTTCTTGTTTTTCAAGTTCTAATGCGGGTAGACAAAGTGAGAAGATTAAGACATACATCTTTGATTGCGAATAATATTTCTTACCAGATATACACGTTATAACTCCCAAACACCTAACTAATAAATACAATCATGCAGTCGGAATAGTGTTTTCTCATATTTTCAACAAACTTTATAACATGTTAATAGCTACTTTACTCAATAAAACTATGCATACGCGGATGAAAGATTTGAGTCGCGCGATATTTAGCAGTTGCAAAACGAGGACCGCATCGATTATGACTATAAAGGTCATTAAACGCGGGCAAGCGCTTAGTTGCATTGAAGAGAATAAAGTTGCCAAATGTCGTCAGCTGGACATTTGCACTGAATGTTTCAAGTTGGTTGAATAATAACTAAAAGAGATATATTACTCAGTTTACAATAATAGACGTCAAAATGCAATCATGACTGAGACATCTTGTTCTTAATTTGTACGATTACGTTTCTTCAATTCTCGAGCAAAGCCCAACCTTTTGAAGAAGTATTTTAAATGTTTTTCTGTAGTTCTTCAAACGCCAGGTATACATAAGTGGATTAATTGAATAGTTAACATAGGCTAACGTAGTAATCCATACGTGGAAAGCATTTCTGACGCGGTCAGTGTCAGGATCATCCGAATGTTCGTCTACCATAATGTAACCTTCACCAACAACGGATTCATACGTTGCTTTCGGAGTATGCGTTATTATCGTAACGAAGGACACCAAGAACATTGTTGTCATCAACTGTTTTTGGTTCACTTGACGAGCATGTTGTGCTTTGTTCGTGAATGTCGACGAAACGCCTGTTACGCTGTTCAAATACTTTGAATCCTTTTTTAAAGCATACGCTGCTTTGCCGTACAATATTGCCGCACTAAGAACTATGGCCAAGTCAATGCCGCACTTTACATAGGCTACCAAATTCGTATACACAAAAAGGATTTCCAATACCAAAACTCCAATGGAAAGTAACCACTGTAGAAAAATGATAACAAGTATCACTTTTCGAGTGATTAGGATTCTATATTTGAATGGATAAACACAACTCATGTAGCGGTCAAAACCCATGGTTAGAATTGAAGTGCTAGAAATATATGCTGGCAAATACATCAATCGGAAAGCTTCAAATTCTTTAATGCATGGTTGCCAGTATTGAAACAAAATCCCCAAGAAACACGTTAGAAAGTCAGTAATTGAAAGGTTTATGATCAAGTAAGACGAACAATTTTTGAAGCACTTTAAGGGATCTTTTATTAGTCCAATGAGAAGTATAATATTTCCAAATATTCCGATAAATATGATTCCAAAACGAGGAATGATATAAAAACTTTGAGAAGGGATCCAATGAAACCAACATATTGATCCAGTAGCATTCAACATTCTTTGTAATGATCTCGTTGCCTCTAACGGCCGCTTCAGATATAGATGTTTTCGCTTGAGCAGATGTGAGAAATGATAATAATTTTACAGTATATTATGACTTGTAACATCTTGAGTATCATGAATGAATGAATGAATGCATAATTTATACTTGAAAGCAATATTGAAAGTTGAGGTGCTCAAGTGTACAGCATAGGAAATCTGACATAATAGATATTCTCATATCACTATTCCTATCACAAACTATACAGCAGTATTCGAATAAAACAGGAGCATAGATTAAACAGAAGAAAATAGAACAATTAGTTATACTTTAGCGAACTTCCACGTTGGATTCTCAAAATTTAATTCCCTTTTTTTGCAGACGGAATGCTTCCTGTTTCCATTTCCTACCAAACTGACGAAGGAGTGAAGTTTAAGAAAGTTAAAATTATGTTGATATTATTTAAAAATAATTTACTTAAAATGTTTTTTCGCATAATGCATAATGAAGGAATTTCCAAAGCAGTCTGTACATGCTGGTGCGACTTCAAAAGTTATTTCCTTTCGCAATTGTTTGCTGTTCGCTAGTCTCCGGTGGCAGAAGTTCTGCAAGCTTGTGGTCCTCGTCCAACACAATTTCATTAAAAAGAGTACAGGATAGGAACTCTGACCTATTTTCATGGGTATGGACACCAGGATTTTTAATAGCATCACTGTAAGACATGTCTGGATGTATTGTACGCATTGATCGCTTTTGTATATGTTCAATGTCCTTTAAAAGATAACGTGGCAAAGTACTATGGAACAATTGACACGCATATTCTAAGGCAGACCTTATACAGCTACAGTAAAGGTTTACCAGATCTACTGTGGCCACACCAGCACATTTAAGTTGCCTCAGTAAATACAGGCGTTTTGCTGCTTTAGGAGTGATTGCGTCCACATGATTATTTCATTTTAAGTCGGTTCTTAATATGACTCCGAGTAGTTTAGCACTCGCTACCCTCTTCTCGACTCGTGAATTGTGACAGTATTGGACATACATGGATGAAGGATGCCGCACTAGAAAATATCCTTCAAAATAACTCTTTTCGGATCTTGGAAAATTGAAAGGAGAGACAATCAAATTAGAAATTGACAAAACACAAACTCCGAAAGCACAATGGCAAAGGCATATGCCCGATTACATTCCAGAAAAAGTGAAAAACGCGATAACAGAACTTGAAAATCAAGATATCATTGAAAAAGCTCCAGAAAACGAAGCTATACCTTGGGTTTCACCCATTGTGGCAGTTCCCAGAAAAGCATATGCGTCTACATGCGTCTCCCACATGAAGCTATAAAACTATAATTCTTCTCGAAAATTGATTTGAGCCAAGCTTATCGTCAGTTAGAACTGGACGAACAGTCTCGTCAGTTAGAACTAGACGAACAAAACCTCCTCGATGTTGCGAAATGGTGCTGTGAAAACAAACTTTCAATAAACCCATCAAAAAATAAATGGCAAATGGAAGACAATATTTACAGCGGAATTTGGAAATTGAACCAAGCCTTTCCTTCCTTGGAGAAGAACTCAATGCCGTGCTCTCCGCAAATGATTTAGGTTTAACCACAGAATCCGCACTATCTTACGATGATCACACATCAAAGCTAGTATCCACGTGCATGTCAAAGTTATGCCAAATTCATCGTGTGAAAGATTGTTTCAACAAAAATACACTAAAATTGATTATAGAGTCATTGGTCAGTTTGAGCAATTTATTTTATTGTTCTTCTGTTTGGGTGAATACATCTGATTTGAATATCAAGAAATTACAACTTGTCGAAACTTTGCAGCCAGAATTATTACAGGTGGACGAAAATTTGATCACATTACGGCTTATTTAAAATGGCATGGCCCCTGACTACCTCAGTACAAAATTTTCTGCTCGTTCCACTTATTCGTGACCGGGAACACGAAGAAGGAATGATTTACATATTCCAATTTTAAGTCAAGCGCAGGTCAAAGATCCTTTAAATACCGAGCAACAAATTATGGAACGATTTAGACAGCACTCTGAAGAACATTAGCAGTTTTGAAATTTTTAAGAAATCTCAGTAATTTTAACTAGTATATCCTTATTTAGGTATAAAGTTTTTTAAAGATATATATTCAGAGCAATTTTGTAAATTAATCTGAAAAGCCCGGTAAGGGAGATTTAATTAAATAAAAATAATATAACAACCTTGAGCACTCATGTTGGTTTGTATCGTTAAACTAAGGTACAAACGTTGCCGCGGAGATATTTCAATATACACTCCAAACTCAACAATGTTTGGTCTACGACTAAACCGAAGCAAGTGCGATTTCCTAAGTAATACATTGTCATTTTTCTGGCAAGTCTTCTCGAAAGAAGGTACTCGCCCTGACCCTAAAAGGGTAGCTGATCTTTTAAATGCACCTCAGCCAAATAATGCACGGCTCATGACGTCATATGGTATGACTACTTAGTATGGCGAACTATAGTAGTAAATATATTCGAGATTTTGCAACACTGACTGCTCCCCTACGTTAACTGACGAAAACGATGTTCGATATACTATTCCATATATGTCATAGTTCGACAAAAACAAAGAAATATTCGTGATCGTTAACGCAAGCCCTGTAGGAGTTTCTGCGATTCTATCCCAAAAAACAATGACGTAAACAATAAACAGATTATTGCATATGCCAGTCGAGCATTGACTGATACAGAAAAACGCTACTCTCAGACAGAAAAAGAGGCGTTAGAGATAGTATGGGCAGTCGAACATTTCCATCTATTTCTATTTGGAACTGAATTCACACTAGTAACTGATAATAAACCTTTAGAAATATGGGCCTAAGGTTGTATTTTTTAGGGCCTGAGGTTGCATTTTTCGCAACTTCTCCTGGCTAGGTCTAAAAATGTATATACATTTTCGTTGGAATATTCCATCCACAAGCACCATCAACTATTATTCCCATCGAACGAGACGCCGAGAAAAATCTATGTTTCTACTTATCTAAAGGAACTTAATTTGACAAAGTAGACTTTAATTCAGCGTCGGCCACGGACATATAGAACAAATTGAGGGTTGCTTCGCGTGTGCCTAAAAGATATAAACAAAATCTCGACGTTTCGAGCTTAAGCCCTTCGTCAGGAGAAATTAGTAGACAGATAAACACATTACATCAGCTAGCTTTTGGCTTAATTGACGTCTCATCTTTCTTTTCAAGATGATCTAATCCGATAATTTCTAAAACTGCCCTTAGTATTTGTAATCTAGGTATAAGATGCGGCATTTTCCCCGATAAATGGAAAAAGGCTAAGTTAATTCCAATGGACAAGGTCGGGAAAACTCTTAGGTCTTACATTCGATAGCCACCTTGTGTGGGATAACTAAATTGAAAAAATTGATAGAAAAATCAACTCTAGATTGTATCTATTCAAACGTGTTCGTGAAGCTCTTCTATTCGATTCTAGAATCAAGTTTTATCTATCCTCATTTCCTGTATTGTATAACAATCTAGGGTTATGCCTCTAACGAACTACTCCATCCGTTGTTAAAGCTGCAAAAAAAAGAGCAGTGAGATTAATATTAAATGAAAGATTGTCCACGCCATCTGTTGTTCTATTTCGCAAGTTCAAATGGATGTCAATTCATAATCTTATAAAATTCCGTAAGATCCTACTCGTTGTTGAAAGTTTACATGACGAAGGGCCCAAAGGACTTCGCAATCTCTTTACTTTTGCCCGTGATACGCATGATGTAAACACTCGAATAGCTAGCACTGATTAAAGGGTTCCGAAAGTTAGCACGGAGTTTGCAAAAACGAAACTATCGTATAGTGGCGTTTTGCTATTCAATTCCTTGCCATCAGAGCTCAAACTATTTAACAACTATTCCCCGAATTCGTATAAAAAGAAACTCAAACAATTTCTTCTTGATCTAAACAATCATGTTGACAAACTTGAACAATTATCCTGTATTGTATCTAGAAATTTAGTTAGATGTCAATGCTTTAGCTAAATTTAGTTAATATGTACAGTCAATATGTATGTCCTGCTCTATCGAATTTAACATAGTAATTGAAATTCTTTTAAATTTTTGTCTTTCTTTCTTTATCATAGATTCACAACTTAAAAATCTTGAAAAATGTAGTAATTAGTGAGGGTCGTTAGGTAGAATACAAAATAGGTAATGATGATGTAAATATTGTACTAATAATAATAATAAAGTTCATTGCCTAACCCCAAAAATTATTTTTGCATATGTGTAATATTTGTATCATTCTGAGAACAAATGTAATATATCTCTATAGTAAAAATCCTCATCTTGATCAACCTTTTCACTGTCAAAGCTACCGGATATGATGTCATTAGGTTGTAAATTAGTTTTCCTTTGTTTTTGATGCTAAAGTTCACCTAAAGACATCATATCCGGAAACTTTTGGGGTTAGTGGCACTTTAATCATAGTAATAGCGGGCGCATGTACGATCAGCGTACCTATTTTAAACCATATCCGTGTCTTATTCTTACATGTAATTTATCTTAAACAAGAGACCGCGGAGCAGGGAGGGCTGTAGCCCCCCAATAATTTGTCATACATATTGTGATTTCCAGTAGAATACATAGTTAAACATATTATAATTTTTCACATGCTATAATCTTCCTCCAAAGTGCATGAAATGGCATAGATTTCAAATTTTCTGGGGGAGCATTCCCCCATACCCCCCTAAACGTTTCGCGCCTTCAGCACTCGATACTAATATCACTGTGCATTCGGAAATTTTTAGCCCCCCGAATCCAGAAAATGCTCCGCGGTCGCTGTAAACAATCGCCCCCTACTGATTAAAAAAGTCAAGTATTCACATGGGCGTACGGAGCACGGGGGAAGGGAGACAAGTGGACCACCCCACCCTCTCGGGTCTTTCAGGAAAATGGTTCACGAATATTCGGACAAAATAGAATTATGTAGTCTGGATAATTTAAAAATCAAGTGAATTTTAAATTTATTTATTATTATTTTATTATTTAAACTTCTTTAAGCACACGGTGGCCTTTCAGTTGCCTGGTTTTCAAAGGGCTGTGTGATTTACATTATAAAATGTTAACTATTTACAAAAATTCTTTAATTAAGGTAATTAGGTATTTACAAATATTAAAATATATCAGCATAGTGTTTCGTACTTAATTATGATTATAATGGTTATTTAAACAGTTTTTAAAAGAGTTTATGGAGAGGCTCTCGTATTCATTAATTAGTTCATCGGGTAGGCTATTCCAGGATACGGCTCCTCGATATGAAAAACTACGTTTCATGAAGTTAGTTTTAGGTTGATCTAAGTGGAGCATGCGATCATTGTTTTTTAGCTTGTACCTATCATTGTGGCGGAAGGTGAATAATTCGGATATGTAATTAGGCGTTGCTTTTTGTAGTGCTTTGAACGTAATTACATGTTCTCGCTTTTTAAATGTGGTATCAATTGGTTCCCATTTCAAGTGCTCAAAAATTTCAGATGATCTAGTTTCGTAGTTTGCCCCTGTTATTACGCGAGCGGCTTTTTTTGTAGTTTATATAATTTGTTCGTATTAGTAACGTTGCCGTCATGCCAAACAGTGGAACAGTAGGTAAAGTGTGGAAGAACAAGTGAATTGTACATTGTCAATAGTGAGTCCTATGTTACAAATTGCTTTGCTCTTCTTAAAAGGGCAACACATTTTGATATTTTCCCCTAGAGTCTTTTTATCTGTCACTCTATTTATCATGTGATCCCCAATGGCCACAAGTGGGTCAACTGGTATCTCTCTCAGCCTTTGTCGGGATCCAATGACCATGTATTCTGTTTTGTTTTTGTTAAGTGTAAGTTTATTGGAAGTTAGCCAGTTTTGAATGTTCATTTTTTTCTCAATTTCTACTGATGAATTTCCTTGACATGATATGTTTGTGTCATCAGCGAACATTGTTGCCGATGTCGTTTCTAAACAGTTTGGTAAATCGTTCATGTAAATTAGGGACACCGCATGTAGTAGTTTTGATATTTGATTCAGAATGGTTTGTCGGAGACAATTGCTAGGGCTACCTGTAACCAGACAGGGGGGTGTAATAACATTGCGAGACGGAGAACTACATGTGACTGCGAGACTGAGATTATATTTTGTATATTTTATGTTTGAGATATTTAATAAATGGTTTATAAAGCCGATGTGAGGCATAATTTCCAACACGTGGCACCTCCGAGACGGGATCTAGTGAATTTAGCCCGAACAAGGGCAAGAAAACGTAGTCTTTAGCGAGAAATGGCGAAGAATATCGACGCGGAAGTGAAGGCCCTCGAGACAAAACTCACACAGTTGAAGATAACAAGAGTTAAAACCGAGAATATCGTTAGTTCTAACGACATTGAACGAATTGAACGTCACAGTGAAGCTTTAAAAAGGTTAGTGAAAGCGGCCGATGAACGTAAACGCGAAGTTGAAGAGTTAAAAATCGATCAAGGGGAGAAAATCGAGAATATAACTGAGTGGTGTACTAGTGTCGAAGATATTATTGCAGCGGCAGATAGCGATGTAGAACAGTTGAGAAAGTGGCTTGATGAGGCGAAGAGTGAGCATGTTGCGAAAGCGAGGAAAGAACAGCTTGATTTTGAGAAAGAATTGTTTGAAACGAAGTTACTTTATCAAAACCAACTTGAAAGTTCAAAATCTAAGCAATCTAGCGATCAGGGGGGTGCGGGAAGCCTTTCTGAGAGTAGCGAAAAGACACAGGTGACCCAAACTGCCCCTGTAAGATTGCCAAAATTGGTAATAACAAAATTTGATGGGTCATTCCAAGATTGGACTCGTTTTTGGGGACAATTTCGTGAAGCTGTGGATAAATCGAGCATGCCTAACGTTTCAAAGTTCACCTACTTATTGGAACTAGTGTCACTTAAAGTAAGAAAGAGCATCGAGGGTTTACCGTACAACTCTGAGGGGTATAATCGGGCGAAAAGCATATTGCAAGATAGATATGGGAAACAGAGTGAAATTATTAAAGCTTACACTAAGGACATACTAGATTTACCAAACATCCCAGGGAAGAATGTGAACAAAATCCATGATTTTTATGAGCGGTTACGGTATAGTGTCCAGTCCCTAGAAACACTCGGGAAATTAGATCAAGTGAATGGGAATGTGTCCCTTACTCTAGATAAGCTATTGGGTATTAAGGGTGATCTAGTGAGAACTGACGAACAGTGGGAAGACTGGGACTTTGTAAAGTTGTGCGATGCATTGCAAAGGTGGACTAGGCGTAACCCTAAAGAGACCCCTCCAGTCGACAAATCCAGAGAGCATAGAGATCATAAGAAATTATTCCATACCCGCCAGTCAAGAGAGTGTGTTTATTGCAATCTTCTTGACCACAAATCAAGTGATTGTCCCAAAGTTGTGAGTACCAGTCAAAGGAAGCAAATACTAGCACAATGTCGCCTTTGCTTCAATTGTACAGGATCAGGGCACCGGGCTGCCAACTGTACAAGCAAGTTATCATGTCAATACTGTGAGCGTCGACATCATACTTCGGTATGTGATCAGAAAGAAGAGCCGAAGAAGATTATGACTGCAACTAAAACAGGAGAAGGGACATTTCCTGTCGTGACCGTAACAGTGAATGGTATCACTTGCCGCGCATTGATAGACAGTGGCGCAGGCAGTTCCTATGCATCAGCCACTCTAGTGGGTATGTTGAAACAGAAACCTGATGAAGTCAAGAGCGGGAAAGTCGACATGTTAATGAGCTCTCGGTATGAGCGTCTGGAAACATATAAGACAGAAATTAAGTCATTGGACGGAGATTTCGGCATGGAAGTTAAGTTGATCAAAGTTAACAAGAGCGAGTTGTTGGCGGTTGACAATCCCAATTATGCAAATCTGATTAGCACGTATTCCCATTTGGAAGATGTCAAGATGAACGATTCTGACACAAAGCCTCATCTGCCCATACATGTCATTTTGGGATCGGGGGAGTTTGCAAGAATCAAAACAGAGAACAGACCATGCATAGGCGAAGAAGGTGAGCCGGTTGTCGAGTTAACGAAATTAGGATGGTTTATCATGTCGCCAGGACAAGAGTTTGACCGTCATCAGATGTTTATGACCCAGACAACACAGAGAGAGTATGAGGAATTGTGTCGTTTGGATGTACTGGGATTAGCTGATTCAGTTGAACATGACCAACAATCGGTTTATAGTGAATTCAAGGAACAACTTGTCCGCAGTGAAGAAGGGTGGTATGAGACTGGACTTCCGTGGCGAGGTAACCATCCTCCCTTCCATCAAATGAACAGGAAGTTTACGTCGGCTAAACAATCTAAGCAAGAAGTTAGTGGCACAGGGGATAACCAATGAATATCAACAAATCATCAAGGATCAAGAAGAGAAAGGAATCATTGAAATTGCTCCAGATCCACCTTCGGGGCGAACATTTTACTTGCCACACAAACCAGTCATACGAGAAGCGGCAATGACCACCAAGATTCGCGTTGTCTATGATGCTTCTGCTAAAGCTAGCCCAAGTGCACCATCCCTCAACGAATGTCTATATACTGGTCCTCCGCTACAAAATAAATTGTGGGATGTCTTGGTCCATCAGAGATTCCTTCCGGTAGCTGTATTCAGTGACCTTGAAAAGGCATTCCTTCAAATCCGCATCAAACAGCAGGAACGAGACGCACTGCGGTTTCATTGGCAGCGATGAGAAATCGGAAACAGTAGTTTATCGGTTCACTCGTGCCTTGTTTGGGTTAACATCCTCGCCCTTCCTCTTAGGGGGAGTTATCGAACAGCACTTGGAGACGTGGGAAAGCACAATGCCTGAAGTTGTGGCCGAGCTAAGAAGGTCCTTGTACGTAGATGACATGTTGAGTGGGGGACAAACCATCGAACAAGCCACAGAACGAAAGGGTAAAGCGAGTGAGATTTTCGAGGACGCCAAGTTTGTTCTTCACAAATGGTGCTCCAATGTTCCGGAACTGGAAGACGACAGTAACAAAGTTCTGAGTGACGAGACAACCCTTGCTAAGAAGCAGTTAGGAACAGAACCAAGCGAGACGAAGGTACTTGGGCTGCCATGGGACAGAAGTACAGACACTTTGTCTGTAAAGCTTCCAACTTGTGAGTCTATCCCAACCAAAAGAAATGTGTTGAGCCACCTAGCACAAGTGTACGATCCATTGGGGTTAGTGTCTCCATTGGTTCTAGAGGGTAAATTTATCTACCGTGATATCTGCAATCAAAAGATGCCGTGGGATCATGAATTGAGTCCACCTCTGGCAAAGAAATGGTTCTGCTGGAAGAATTCCCTGCCGATTGATGTAACAGCACCACGGTCAGTTGCGAATTATAAAGAGCCTATTAAGAGTTGTGAATTGCACGCATTTGGAGACGCCAGTACGACAGGAGTTGGTGCTACTGTCTATTCTGTGATCCGTCAACCATCAGGAACGACTCAGCGTCTGGTAGCAGCCAAAGCTCGTTTGGCTAAACAAGGTCTAACAGTTCCACGCCTTGAACTTGTTTCTGCCCATATGGCGATGAATCTGGCAGTTAACGTGAAGAATACCCTTGGTGATCTACCTAGTCCCCTGATTTACGTATGGCTAGACAGCACAGTGGCGCTCCACTGGATCTGTGGGAACGGTGAATATAAGCAATTCGTGAGTAACAGAGTCAACAAGATTCATCAGCATCCAGAGATCAGTTGGAGACATGTTCCCACCTCTCAAAATCCCGCAGATTTAGCAAGTAGAGGGTAAACCGACCTCGTTGTGGTGGAACGGACCAGTTTGGCTGCCCGAGAGTGATAAGTGGCCTCCCAACCTGGTAACCAACCCAACCTTAACGTCCGAAGTCGAAGCTAAGGTAATTAGGGAGTAGTTACGATGACGAAGAATTCCTGTGATCAAAGTTTAGATGTGCTGCTAGAGAAGTACAACCTGCAGAAAGCGCTGAGAATCCTAGCATGGATGTCAAGATTCATTCAAAAGTGCAAAAGAAGGAAACTCGAAACGGTCCTCTAACGGTTGAGGAAATCAAGGAAGTAAAGAGAAAATGGATCAAGCTTATTCAAGAAGAGGATCAGCTATCACCCAACTTCGATCAGATTCGCGGGCAACTTAACTTACAAGTGAATGATCAGGAGCTCTTAGAGTGTCGTGGCAGGATCGAACGACGTTATCCCACATACTTACCACCAAACGCTGTTTTTACACGAAAGCTAATAGAGAAGATTCATTGTGAAACCCTACACGGCGGTGTTGGACTTACTATGTCAGCTGTTCGAGAGGAATACTGGATACCGAAGCTTAGAAGTATTGTTAAGTCTGTAAGAAGTGGTTGCTCAGGCTGTAAGAGATTCCAAGCAACGGCCCTAGCTGCTCCTCCACCTGGTCAACTACCAGAAGATCGCACTAAGGGAGCGATCCCCTTCGAAGTTATTGGCGTGGACTTTGCTGGGCCAATTTATTATCGAAAGGCATCAAAGAGTCGAAGTAAATCCTATTTAGCCTTGTTTTCCTGCGGGTTAATAAGAGCTGTCCACCTCGAGCTTCTTCCAAATCTAGAGACAGGGACGTTCCTCCTTGCCCTCAAGAGATTTATTGCTCGACGCGGTCGGCCCCGGAAAATCTATTCTGATAACGGCGGTACCTTCGTAAAGGCTGCAAAATGGCTCGAAAGAATCGGAAGAGATGAGAAGTTGCAAGGCTATTTGCTAAACCACGAGATGCAATGGCAATTTAATCTTTCGCGCGCCCCTTGGTGGGGCGGACACTTCGAACGACTTATAGGAGTGGTCAAACAAGCGATGCACAAGACAATCGGAAGGGCAACACTGACGTGGAGCGAGTTAAACGAAGTGATCCTTGACGTCGAAGTTCAAGTAAACCGGAGACCTTTGAGCTATGTTGAAGACGACATAACCCTTCCTGTTTTGACACCTTCATCATACCTGTTCCAAAGACCAAACCTTCTACCAGAGCAACAACCATGGCGTGAGGAAGATAAAAGTCTTCGAAAGAGATTGAAGTACCTAAAGACCTGCAAGGACGCATTATGGCAACGCTGGTCCAAAGAATACTTGACCGCCTTAAGAGAACGGCATAATCTTACCCATAATCGTAAGAAATTCGAGGTCGAAGTTGGAGAAGTCGTTATAGTAAAGTCTGACGAGAAGAATCGTGATAAATGGCCATTAGCGATCGTACGAGAAGTATTTCCCGGTCGTGATGGAATAGTGCGAGCCGTCAGACTACAAACCGGAACTGGATTTCTAGAGAGACCGGTGCAACACTTATTTCCCTTGGAACTGTCTTGCAGTAAGTCAATTTCGAAACGAGAAGATCTTAACCCGGAAGCTCAAACATTCCGACCCAAGCGAGTTGCGGCGATCGAAGCAGAACAAAGAATTAAAGAAATGGTGAAAGAATGAACAATGGCATTTAAAAACTTTCCGAAGAGACATGCAGTGCTAAATCGGTTTAGTATCTGAACATTGTGTTGATTTTTTGTTATGTTTTGATATCTTAGAGTATTGTCTCCTTAATTGAACATACATATTTCGGGAAATCTGTATCGGGGGAGCGTGTCGGAGACAATTGCTAGGGCTACCTGTAACCAGACAGGGGGGTGTAATAACATTGCGAGACGGAGAACTACATGTGACTGCGAGACTGAGATTATATTTTGTATATTTTATGTTTGAGATATTTAATAAATGGTTTATAAAGCCGATGTGAGGCATAATTTCCAACAGGTTGATTTTACATATATTTGCTTACGTTCTGAAAGATAAGATTTGAACCAGTGTAAGGCTATTCCACGTATTCCGTAACGCTCTAATTTGGCGATAAGTATTTCATGGTTGACTGTGTCAAAGGCTTTTTTTAGATCAAGAAATAGTATACCATTGATAAGTCCTTTATCCATATTGACAAGGCATTGATTTATAGTATGTAATAGGGAAGTTTCTGTTGAGTGCCCAGTTCGAAAGCCTGATTGTTGTGGCACTATTATATTTGTTTCCACTAAAAAGCTATTTATTTGGTCATAAACTAATTTTTCGAGTATTTTTGTGACTGCAGATAAAATAGATATAGGCCTGTAATTATCGCAGTTTGAATTTTCTCCCGATTTGTAAATGTGGCTGACCTTTGCAATCTTCATTTCATCTGGAAATATTCCAGTACTTAAAGACAAGTTAAAAACGTATACTAATGAATTGACAATTGTGTTTCCTGCGGCTTTTAGTAATTTGTTTGATATTTTGTCAAGGCCTGGTGATTTGTCTGATTTAGCTCTCTTTAGTATGGCTTCTAGTTTTGTGGGTGTGATATTTTCAAAACTAAATACTTTTGTACCGGGAGTTACAAAGTGGAGTGGATCTAAATCATTAGGAGTAATATTTGTTGCCAATTTTGGACCTATGGTAGAAAAATAGTTATTGAATTCGTTTGATATATTTTTGTCACCGGTTACTGTGTTACCGTTCACTATTAACTCTTTGATTATTGTGCATTTTGATTGCTTGTTGAGAATTTCGTTTATGGTTTTCCAGCTTTCCTTGCTATTTTTGCTATTTTCTAGTTTGGTTTTGTAATAGTTTGCCTTGGCTTCTTTGACTAGTCTGTTTACTTGATTTTTACATTGTTTGTAGGACTCATGGAAAGCTGTTGAATTCAAACTGACAGCTTTCTTTTTTAAATAATCTCTACGATAAATCTTTGTTTTTATATCATTATTTAGCCATGGCTTATATTCACTTTTGACTTTTCTTTGTCTGACTGGTGCGTGAAAGTTCGCAATTTCAAGGAATGTCTCTTTCCAGTCATTCCACGCTTTATTTGGGTCGGTTTCGCAATATGGAATGCTGAACGCTTCTCTTAAATCTTGTTGAAATTGAATTGTGTTGAAATGTTTAAATTGCCTTGTTTCGACTATCTTTGGTTTCTGTTTTGGAACACCAATTTTTCTGCATATGTAAACTAAACTGTGGTCACTTATCCATAAGTGTATGACTCCCGAGTCTATAGTTTTTGAGTCGTCTATTTTAGTAAGTATTACATCTAGTAATGTTTGTGTAGTACTTGATATTCTAGTTGGTATGTTAATGTGTTGCCGTAGTTGGTATACATCTATTAGATATTTTAGTTTAATCGTATGTGCATTGCTCTGTGTAGCAAGGAGGTTACAGTTAAGGTCTCCGGTTATTATTACTTCTTTTCTTTCATCGTCTAATTTTTGTAAAAGGTTTTCAAATATATTTATCCGATGTGTTGTTCGAAAGCGACAATATAATTTCAACCGACTTCTCCAATTCAGTTGCATGCCTGAACCATTATTATTATTGAACCATGGCAATGAGTGTACGCGATCTTGAATCTCAGATCTGGGTATCGGAGTGGTCTCAGAATGCACGAAATACGGTTTCAAGACTCTCAGATTTTCAAAATTTTTGGGTGGAGGCCCGGAAACCCCTCGAAATTCTGGGCATTTGGCCTAGAAAAATTAGTCGCACCAATGTTAACTGATTGTGGCTACGGCCCTGACGAGCGTATGCTAACAGAACTATTAAGAATGACATGATTATAATAATTGAGACTTCTGGTAGACGACATGGAGGAAATAGCCATGTCTTTTTTTCAGTCTAAGTTATGTATTATGAGTACACAGACGCCATGCACATGCATGTGAAAATTCAGGATATTGATTTGTAAAACACATTTCCAAGTGGTTATTATTGTTATAATATGATATTATTCAAATTCGGGCATTTTGGGTCAGCTTGAATTGGGGCAAATTTTTGTTCTGCGCATTGCAGTTAACTCTTGGAGACTGAGTAATTAAAATCTTAAATTATCTATTAAAAACTAATTGAAGAGCATACTTTCCTTTCGTTCTGCTTTTCTCTGATTGGTCGACACGTATACAGTGTTTGTCATGCATGGTCATAGATCGCCAAATGTTTCAGATATTTTGACATAAACCGACATTCTAAAGTCACTTGATGTGTAACGAGCAGCACAAGGAAAGGTCAAAACTCTAACCATACAAATGGAAAATCCCGCCATAGAACTTGATATTAATCCATCATCTAGTGCTGTGTCCACAGTCACCAAGGTTCAGGCACCGCCGCGACAATCGTCTGTTAAGAGAATTCTAGCATACATTTTCTGTGTGAAAACAGCTAATGCGGTAAGTTTACTCTAAAGGAACAGAGTGAAGAGATTGTATGCAAATATCATTCAGCTGCCCATGGTCATAAATCACAGACATTACTCTACTTCCTTACTTATTTGCATATATCACATTGAATACGGCTCAATTGTAAACAGTATAGAAGTACAGTGTATAACGCGATGTTGTGAATTGCAAATAATAACTAATAAGTAATTATTAAATTTTGTTGGCATCTCACTCGATTGAATAATAGTTGAAGGGTTTTTGTAGATGGAAATTATCGAGTGTAAATTATATACATTTATTAGACCTAACCAGGAACAGCTGCGAAAAATGCAACTATAGGTCCCTGGCAGGAATCGAACTGCGGTCCTGCGATTCCGGTGCAGCGCTCTAACCAACTCCAGCTGTCGAGCTCTAACCTAACATGGCAGTACCATCGTATATATACATGAACTTGTGGTTAGACTCTAAGTCTGGTACATCTGGACTCTGTAGTTCAGTTGGTTAGAGCGCTGTGCCGGAATCGCAGAGCCGCAGATTCGATTCCTGCCAGGGACCTATAGTTGCATTTTTCGCAGCTGTTCCTGGTTCGGTCTAATAAATGTATATAATTTACACTCGATAATTTCCATCTACAAAAACCCTTCAACTAATAACTAATAAGGTAAGCTCGTTTACAACTTGCTTAAATCGCTGGTTTATGTTACTGCCGATCTTGCTTTTTCTATATTTGTACAAAGGTCATTTTATAACTATACATTCGTCTGTTTAACCTTGTATCAAGTTGTATAAAGATACAGTACTGGGAATAAACTAAAATGCAGGGCGGATATAGTTAAATACTTCGAGAGACTTTGTTTTGCAACAAGCGATTTCGGCAAGTTGCAAACGACCCACCTTAATCTCAAATTTTGCGATTTACAACATCCCGTTATACATTTGACTGTTTGCAGTTGAAATCATATTTCAATGACAATGTGATATGTAGATTTGTGTGGAAGTATACAATAAATTATGTCCGTGACTTTTGCCATGGTTTGTGTTTGAAATAGAAATACCAGAAAAAGATTAAAACCACTTCAACCTTTCGAGTGAAAGTCCATCAGTTATCTTTGGCTATATAACCTCCTGACAAAGGGTCTTCGCCCAAAAATATTGTATAATTTTATGTTCATACAATTATTTGGAACAGTTAATATAACCAAACGGTCGAAAACGAAATTTTGCAAGCACTAGTTTTGAATAAGGTGGCTATACCTACATTTGGGCTTATATATTTGCCCAACATCTCTAAAATAAAAGGCTATTCATGCTAATCGTGCATTCTTTTCTACTCGGCGGTTTTATATTCAACATCTATGAAATATTTAGAACTTTGTTTTGACAATGTCAGTGTTGCCATGGCAACATGGCGAAAGCATAGAACTTGCTAATTATACGCATATTATAAGAGTGCCTGT
The DNA here is from genome assembly GCA_016169945.1 of Trachythela sp. YZ-2020. NCBI lineage: Eukaryota > Metazoa > Cnidaria > Anthozoa > Malacalcyonacea > Clavulariidae > Trachythela > Trachythela sp. YZ-2020. The sequence goes on from JADLSH010000387.1 coordinate 9,101,094, forward strand.
ATCTTAAAAACAAAGTCTCAGGTCAGTGACCAATCTTTCTTATTTCACACATCACTTAAACATGATGTTCTGCGACTATGGTGAAAGTTTAATAGAAATTTCTAGTGTGCAATTATTTGAAAAGCCCAAATTTTATTGCAAGATTTCCACACTATTAGTCACTAAAGATGTTTTTGAATATTTGATCAAAATTTGAGGAGAGGTTACCGATGAAACTAAGTAAAACGCATATTAAGTACTAAAAAAGTCCGTGTTTCGCGAAATTCCTCTTATATAAAAGAGCGACGCTGAGTAGTGAATGTTAGTTCGCAGGCGTAAGACGAGCTTTCATGATTTCATCTTGAAAAATAGGTACGCCAAGCGTACAAGTATCTGCTCATGCGTATTTGCATAATTGTATAATTTACTAGTGTAATTGAAGAGTTATAACTTTTCCCCATTAGGTCAATTAATGCATCAGGTCTATTTATCGTCACGTCCCCGTAGTAGATTATAAGCATTGCTTAAAGGGTGCATTCCAGTCGCGCGTTCTTCGTACGCACGTACACGCACAGAAAAGTTTAAATCCATTTAAATGTTACTTATTAAATAACCAAATGAATAAATGTACAGAATTTAGTGTTTCGTAAGTTTTAGTATGCATTTGTCAATTAAATGTTTTGTAAAATATTAAAAACTTAGAAGGATTTAAACTGAAAAGCAGCCTTGAGTTAGAAACTTCAAATTAGGGCAATACCGAATAGGGAACTATTTTAATTTGGGGGCCAGTATCGAAATAACTCTTAAGGGCATCAAATTTAACATTGCCCCCCCCTCCCCTTGAAATTTTGGAGCCACCACGCCACTTTTGCTATGTTCAAAATAATACAGAAAATAAAAATATCGTTGGTTTGATGGATAATTTTCACAGTAAAATTCATCGTATAAAAATTATGGTTTTATTTTTTGATTGACACCTTTCTATTGTCATTTTCCCACATAATGATCCAAAAATGTATCATTGGACAGCTAAAAGCCTGATTTTTGTTGCTGTATAAACAATTTATCAATAAACACAATACCAAACGCACGCAGACATTCTCAAGTAGGATGATCTGAGTTCCAAATATTCCATAGATGTTGAACATTGCCGCCGAGTAGAATGCGCGATCAGCATGCGTAGGTCTTTATTTAAGAGATGTTGGGTAAATGTTACAATTTCTCTTACTCTTTGTACTTTTGTGAAATAAAGAAAGAGGACTGTTTCAACCGTATAATAGAGATTCAACACTAAAGCAAAATTCATTTTCTTTTTAAGTGTTATAAATCACACCTTTCTTATCCCTTATCTTTTAGTTGGCCATAACGGTTGTCACATGCCTTATTATTCTACGTCTGTTTTGTTTCATTATATTCATCATTTTTGACATGGCATGTTTCGCGTATGACAAAACATCACTCACAAATTGTACTCAGAAAGTACTCGTGTCCAGACCTTTGTCGTATGTCTACGTGTGGCTTGCTATCTCAATTCTCATGTCTGCTGCGGTCCTTATTGGCTTGAATTTCAACCTTCCTGGAGTGATCTTTTACGGTTTCAAATCTTCGTTCACGAAATTACTCAAAAATGAATCATTTTGGTTATTAAATTTTATCATGTTCATTGTATTCTGCAACTATGTCGTTCGTCTTACTTATGAAGATAGCTCGAAGAAAGCATTTCCAGTTAGCGTGGTATTTCTGAAATTCTTTAATTTATTGCTGGTTTATACACTAAACTACGTTCATCCATTGAAATTTCCGGAAAAGCATTCAGACGCCAAACATATTGTTCCATTTCTACTATACTGGTCGAGTCTTGTGTTACACTTTTTGGAAAACTTGTATCTATTTATCACTAATTCCCTAGATATTATGGAAAATATCTATCCACTTGGTAGATCGAATGCAGATCGAGTTGTTATCGTCATGTTAAACCTGGTTCTTGGTGCAAATCTCACTTTTCATCTTCGCTCCATTGCATTTTTCTGGCCCAAGATGTTTCACGGTGATAAAGATTTCTTTTCGAATGTTTCCTCACTGGACAATATTCCCAGCAACAACTGATCTTTAAATAGAACAGCATTTATATTTAACTTTATATTAAAACTGCAACATATGAAACTATAATTCTCTCTAATAAATCATGAGAAAAGCACAAACAAGATCATGACCTGGAAGGAGCTCGCTTTTCTGATACAAACTCATGCTGATTAACATAAATTTAAGTTCATTTTTCTTACCGGTCATAAAATATCTTTAAGATTATTGAAGAATACGAACATCACAATTAACTTCCAGGACAATCAATCTTATCAGTATAATTATTATCATGTGTTTTTTATATTGAATGGAGGGGTAAGGAGAGAGGGAGGCTTTGTTAATTTCTTCCTCTATATTATTACGTGGGCTTATTAGAGAGGGAGGCTTTAAATTCTAAAGAGAAAAGGCATATATTAAAGAGGGTGGTACATTTGAGATGGGGGCCTAATAGAGGATCTACGATAAACTCATTCCATTTATACTTATCAGTTATGAAATTTTCTTCCTAGAGAGTAGATATCTAACAAGGGATATAACATATTGAATTGATTCTATGTTTTGTAGGAGGAAACCAAATTACCCGGAGAAAACCTGCGTGCCTTGTATGGGTAGAGTAAAATTGAAAGCAGGCATATAAACACTCTTCTTTAATGCCACGTAGGCGAAATCATAATTGGAAAACTCCACATATTACATGAATCGAACTCTGGCCGGAGGATGAAAGAATCATACGCTAGTTACTGTGACACCAACGTCGCGTGTGTTCGTTTTATACTCGTCTGTTTGACACCCCCTTATATTCGGAGCTTATCCTTCTAACATTCTGGTAAACATCAACTATATTGAAACTATATCGAAACTAAATCGCTGGTTAATATCTCATCTTCTTGTAATCACAATCATGAATAACTACAGGCAAGTCTATTTTGAAGTAGAAGGTGTTAGTAGATGGAATACTCGAGCGGAAATTTATATAAATTTTTTAGACCTAGCCAGGAGCAAGTTGGGAAAAATTCAACTTAGGCCCTTTGGCAGGAATTGAACCAGCGGCTCTGCAATTCCGGTGCAGCGCTCTAACCAACTGAGCTACAGAGTCCAGTTGCTGAGCATTAACCGCAAGTTCGATATATAAGATGGGAGTGATGCCAGTATATGGTGTATGGGTAAATATCAAACATTTTCTCGGCATCTCGTTCGTTTTTGAAAAATGTATATAAATTTCCGTTCGAGTATTCCATCTACTAACATATTCTACTATTAATTATATCGAACGAGATGCCGAGAAAAATTTTCATATATACCCATTGTGTAGCTTTTGTCACTTGCAAAAATTATTTGATGACGCCATTTGACGCATAGTTTGTCCCTAATTTTGTTTTAAAAATTTGCCATCCAAAATGGCGGATGCCAAACAAAACATCACATTATGTGTTGACGTCACTTGCAATTAAGGGCTGAATATGGTAGGCTACAGGACTTCACCGGGTAAATTAAGAATTTGACACCAGTACCCCACCGAATTAAGCACAGATTTTCCCGATGTACCAGAAAGGTACGTAAATATGATGTATCAGGTAAGGTACTCTATAGAAGTTGGCTAGGTTGGTTTTCAACACAACATTAAGAAATATCGCCTTCTTTCAACACACACATCCAGATTGCGAAGATTTTGTAGCTGCGGAGGGGAGGCTTGTGTAAAAGATTTGCCTTTTAAGACTTACGAAAGGAAGAAAGGCCCTGCAGTTAGAGAGGTGATTTCCAAATACACTTCTATAATTCTATTAGTCAGGTCGCTTAGTGCTCAGATCTATACAGAGTTGACAAGAGCGCCAAACTTTCCTCACACCTTCAACTGGTTACCAACTTTCAATTTTTTACCCGGTGCCTAAAATTTCCTTGCTTGAAACTTATGATACACAAATTGTTTAATGGGCGACAATTATGGGTTTCGTTGTATTCTAATGTTCCCGCATACGGTAAATATATACAAAAGCAAGAGGGAAACTAAGTGTCTTATGAGCACTGATGGATATACAACAGTAGATCCACTTTTGATCATTTCTTCGGAAAACAAAAGAATCGTGGTATTGTCATTAGAAATATAAGTATTAGAAGTTTATCTTAGTATATAATTAGTTCTGTACTGTAAATACACAGAATCAATATAGCCTGCATTGCAAAAGAATCGTGGTATTGTCATTAGAAATATAAGTATTAGAAGTTTATCTTAGTATATAATTAATTCCATACTATAAATACACAGAATCAATATAGCCTGCATTACTGATTCATCGCGTATATTATACTTCAATTATTTAATAACTCTTTGGAGTAATTAAAACTTAATTATTTATAACGGAGGAGCACACTTTACTTTCGTTTTTTGCAATACGATCTTTCATCTTTGAAATGAAAACATCGTGGAAATTCCTGTTTCAAAACGTCCATGAGTTCTTACCAGTAGAGACAATGGGTTTAATAATAATGATAATTGAGAATAGTAATCCCCGAGCCGGCGCAAAGCACCGTGCGAGGGTACTAATTCCGCTCGGATATTTACACCCAGGTATGTGAAAACATAGCGGAATCCAATGTCGTCCGCCGCGATGCCATGGACGGTTCAGGTTTTCCACGTTATACGCATGCGCGAGTTCAGGTCGAGAGAAACATACGGATCGATAAACATTTAAAGATTTACGGATAACAATTTTGTTATGCATCAAAAATGATTTTTAATACTCGGGCTATTGGAAAAACATACCGATAAACAGAGTCTTCAAAACAAGATAAACAAGAATGGCTAAAAAAGGACACTTTTGAAGTGTTTTAAACGGGTATTAAAGTGTCTATTTTGCATATTTTACTTTGTGGATTTGCAAAAGCGTATGTCACTCTGTGAGGTTATCATAATATCGATTAAACCTAAAAGGTATTTTAGCAAGTTTAAATTTGAATTTGGAAGAAACAACGTAATGTCAAAGTCTTCATTTTAAAGATAAATTTGAAAATTATTGACGTTTTTGTGAAATGTCTAAGGTTAAATTTTACAGCAAACCAAAGCTAAAAGAGTACGTAATAACATAGCTACTTTATATAGTGGGGCAATTAATAATTTTATAGTTAAAAGTACAAATATTTATATTACTATTTTATCATTTTGTACCAAAAGTAAAAAATTGTGTGTTGCTATGGTTACAATGATTGACTGAATACTTCATGTTACAATAAATTTTGGGAAGTATAATTCCTGAGTTCGAATAGGCGAGGGGTTCTGTGTATTTCTAGTAATGATAATAATATGATAATAATATAGTACTAATAATATTATAATAATGTATAATCAGACCGAAGGGAGTTGAGTTTTACAAATATTTGTTACAAACAATTATATCATGTTGTCCATTTATCAATTCCTTTTAATAACAGTAATTGAGAGACCACACCATACCACCTTGTTTTTTAGAACAATTTTCAGTGTTTCAAGTCCCTGCAATAATTATTATTTTTCGTGTACACTACTTAGCCCTTAGGGCATGCAAATTACACTTCCTCTTGTTCTTTGCACTTTCCTTATATAACGAAAGCTTAAACAAAGCCTTCTTCTCAAGGCTTTTTCACTCAAAAATAAACGCAAAAAAGTACCAGTGGAAACACGCTCCATGCAGCTACTTTCATTGTTTCAGCATGTTTGAGCATGCAAGTGACTGGATTGAGCGCTCGCGAACTAAGTTACAATTTTCGGTAACATGCCGATGTTATCGGTTTACCGGTTTTGGGGGCCTTGTTAATTGGATAGGAAAATCCCTAAATTGAAATTTGAGGAGATTTCGAATTTGAAAAGTGGAAGCACTCGCTGTGACAATTTCGAAGAAATTTCCAGTCGAGCTGGCCAGCGTAAACGGACATTGTTTTTTTCACGAAATTTATATTTCTTTGAATGGTAATTTGCTCCAGATATCGTAAGCGAATGAGAGGAAATGCCCCCTAGATGGGACACTACTCGACCGCTGGTAGACTGGGAAAGAGCACAGAAGAGATTAAAAGGACACGGTCAAAAACATTAAGTTGGTCTATAGTTAGAAATAACTAAGATATTCTACACCTTTCCGATAATTGTCCTTGTTTTCAAAATATTTCTGTTTGTTTCATAATATTATGTAAATTAATTGGATCTATGATGTCATAAGCAGGGTAAAAATTATGAAATGCTTATGATATTTTTGAACTTATCAATCCAAAACCGGTTTTCAGATGATAGACAAAATATGTCATTGCTTCAGGGCCTTTTTAAGAAATCATTAGTGGGTGGGCCATCATCGAAAGGGGACGTAACAAGTAGGTGGTGTATTACACCTCCCTCAGAAAATATTTGTATTCTTGAGTCTCTGTGGCTTGATTTCCTACATTTTCAGAGACAATTTTTGATATATCCCATCTAAACGGAGCCAGGTTTTGTTGTGAGAATACCATAACTTTCCTTTAAACTTTCCCCTTTTTTGGTTACATTTTGAACAAAAGGGACCTTCACTGGGAGGGCCAAAATAGCTTACTGGGGGGGGGGCAACATGGGAGCTGGGGGGCTTTGCCCCCTCCTGTACATTAGTTAAAAAAGGCCCTGCATTGCTTCACCAGCTATCCTTTCCTTGCAGCTCCAAGCTCCCCATATAACTTCAATATAATAATATAATCCAGCTCGGTAACATTCTCGTGGTTAACTAGCACTTCAGAAATCATCACCAATTTCATCGTCGAAAGGCGATCGATATCAAACTTAAACTGGGTTACAGTCAATTCCTCAGTGTTTTCACCATCCTTTGAGGATCAGAATCTTCCACAACTTACCACGTTCATCTATCGTATCAGCGCTGACAATATGTACTGAGAACGAGTAAGCCTGGTGGTAGTTTTAATGCTAGCACAAAGGAAGGAGGTACGCACTATCTCGCAATAGAGAGTTTAAAGGGCATGAGACAATTTTACGTCATTCTAGTTATTCTAATTATACCTTTATTAGAAAGAACTTTATTAAAATTACACTATAACATTCTTAAAAGTTTTTTTATATTTTTTTCAATCTCGAGATATTGACAGCTGCTACGCAACGAACAAAGTTTTAAGTTACTTGAATAAAAATCTCTCCAAATATTACAGATTATTCGGAAAGTCATTATGCAATGTGACGTAGAAAGTTGAGTTATTTACATATCAATCCAACTTCAATATCTCGAAATTGAAAACTTTAGAGAATGTTATACTATCACTTTAAAAGAACATTCTAATAAAAGTATAATTACAATATATAACGTAAAATTCGTTTCATATTTATACTAAAATCAGACTACAAAGTTGAAGTCAAATACTTTATATGTAATAAAGATACGGGCAGGGCGCGAAGCTAATGCAGTGGTTAAAGATGGATACGTATAAGTAGGTGTTATTACCTAGTAAGGGATTTCGTGTCCTATTGTAATATTCACCAGCCTTTTGGCGAATTTTTTAAATAAATAAACAAATAAAGTACTCTTCAAAAAGGTAGATATCACATATAAACCAGCCTCAGAATATCTCGTTATTTTGTTTATTGCCAACTTAAGGAGGCTCCCTACAGTTTCCATTAGATATCAGTGTTTGAATTGAAAGCTCTTTGAAAGGTTATAAGCTTAGAAAACTCAAATTTTTGCGTAATCCCTTTATTCCTCGTATATTAAGCAATAATTTCAACACAAGTTTTTTACTCTTGACGTTGCCATGGCGACATGACGTCATCATTTATCTTGGTAATTTTAGCCAAAGAAGGTATGATAGCGGAGTTTTCTCAGAAATGTTTTTGAAAATCGCCAGTGTAGTTTTTTTTAAAAGCCAAAATTTAGTTTGACGAAAACTACACTGGCGATTTTTTTTAAATTTAAGGATTTAATAGAACTTAGTACGTTGAATACATAGTCGAATTTTGAGATATGGTCACCGGAGAAACGAACGAGAAAAACGAACCTCAAAATGCCATTTTCTGCTCGCGAAAAGCCTAAAAGAAATACTGACCGATCACGATATAGTGTTTGCGGGCGCGTGTTCGAGTCACTCGCTGGTAGTGGTGGGCGATACTGGGAATTTTGACTTCGATACGATACCGGTTACTTTTGCCTCGATACCACTGTTTCGATACGATATTCGATACCGATACTCAAAATTGTATATGAATGTATACCGAAATTTCAATATAGTAAATTCAACTCAAATGATATTTTTCAACTCAAGTATATACATAAGTGTCCGTGTCCCTTCTATCCTTGTATGCACCAATAATATCCCCATTAACCCTCCCCCTACCAATTGCTCCTCAGGAGTCCCCCTGTTAATCGCAGTCCGGTTATGCAAGAGTTCAGTGACTAAAACTCAAAATTTCGTAACACGTGACAAGTATCGAAATTGTCGATACTTGAAAATACTTATCGATACCGATACGATACTTGCAAATATCGAAGTTACCAATATTTTTTCGATATATCGCCCACCACTACTCGCTGGCTGTATAACAGGCTGTTTTTTTCGAAATGGTGTACAATTTCGAGCAAAATTCTCTTCGTTTTCGTTACCCTTGGTTTGTTGGACCCAAGATTGTTTGTTGGTGGTCTTTTTTCTGGTCTGATTTGTCGGTGGTTTTCGCATTGAATTAATCCAACGTCTCTTAAATTTGTTTTTATTGTTGAAATCGGTATGAAAACCATTCAAAACATTCAAACACGTCCAAATTTTCATAAGACAACTCGTAAGTCCTAACTGTCTGTACTGTGGTTGTATGCAGTAGTCTTTAAACTTTTGATTGCTTTAAAGAATTATATTACTTCGACAGTTCTAGAGTGCCTTGAGGAGAGCATAAAATATAATTTTAAAGATTTTGAACATTATAAAAGATAATACTGAACGTAAATACGTAAAAACATACTAAAAGAAAGCTTAGAAACTGGTTAACAACATACGTACTGTTTGAATTTCAAAGATTTACGATTATAATGAAAAAGTTGTGGTTTCTTCGCAGATAAGTCTCGAAAATAACTTCCCGTGGCTTGTTTCAAAATTTTACCCGGTCACGAAGATTCCACACGAGTGTGTCGTCTGATCTATGTCTATATATATCGTGTTTCAAACTGTACTATAACTGTAGGGAGCCTCCTTAATATATAGCCAGCTATTTCAATTTTTCCAAGCACATGCACATTAAAGCAACATAATCACGCATCATGATTGCCGTTTATTGCTCACTTATACATGCAGCCGAACCTGAAGATTCCGCTGTATCGCATTGGTCAGCCTTAAACGGTCATTTGGCACTCTATAAAATTTCATACTAACTGTAAATGCTGTGGTAAAGATCTTCATTCAACGTCACCTCTATTAAACGGACGCCGTCCCAAATTTCAAAATAATATAATTTTTCATTGGTTTGTAACTGTATTAAGCGGTCAGCTGAAAACACTACTAAAACTGACACAATGCGGGCTATTAAAATCTGATTACTTGATCTTCCATTATTGATAATTCACAAACCATCTATACTTTACGGACACATGTAAGGATCACCTGCCTGCATTACACCTGCTTTAGGTGGTCACCGTGTATTAAACGGAGCAATATGTGGCAATCGTCACCCTAGGATCACCACTTAACTCTTTCCAGACGGATTCTAAGAAAAAGTTCCTTTAAAGGAACAAAATTTTGCTGCGCCATATCTCCGGTTCCATGCACCATGCAAACAAAGACAAAATTACTACCGTTGGATTCAGCAGAAAAATTCTTCCTACAGACCCACAATTTATTTCAATACAGCAAAATTTGAGCGATTTACTGCCTTTGAAAGACAAGCGAAATTGTATTTTCGATAATTTATTTAAAATATTTAATATGCCAGTAATTCTGTCGATCATAACTTCTGCCCCTCGAAACGTGTGTTCTTCAGCATAGCACCTTTAGATTCCACATTCAAAATACTCATGATAGACGAAGTTTCAGGAATATATCATAAAATCCAAAGTTTTATGCTCATGTTTTACTCGCTCCAAGCGTGAAGACAGACCGGAAGTACGTGATCGTTCACCCAAAAACTATAGTAAAAATGCACCCTACGAATCTAGGAACACCGGGAATCGATCCTATGGGTCCAAATGCCTCTGTAGCGTGGTTTTGACGTGTTTTTAGCTAACTACAACATAATAGGCAAATTTTGGCCAGTGCAGCCAATAACTGAAAATTATAAATAAAATATAGTTTGATCATAAAATCTCTCGAGTATACAATACCAAGTACAAAAAAGAGGTTTTCGATTCATAGCTTGTTTTCACTATTTCAGCACCCACGACCTCACGAAGGTTAGCAACGGACCAAGGAAAATTTATGTGACATGGGAGGTAAATGGAGTTTAATCACAAGGGAATTCTTTAGAAACTATTTTCATACGAATACTGAATTTGTTAAGAACTGCTGCGTTCCTTATTAAGGTCACTTAGTTGTTATTTTTATGTATCTCTTATATTCTCTAAATCGAGGTTAGTGCGAAAAGAGTTAGACGATGCAAATAAACCCCTAGGGTATTTAAATCCTCGTTTTCATTTAAAAATCTTCGTTATAACCCTACCCGATATGATCCCTCACGCCATTGGGCATTCCATTTTTTCCTTTCAAATTACCGGAGTTCCGTACTCAGATAAACCCTACAATCGAACCGGTATGAGATGACGTATATAAGGTTTACAATACCTTATCAGGGTTAAAAATAACGGTCGGTAGGTCGCCGGTCAAAATGACCCATCAACTAGATTTTAGCTCGGCGAAACTCTGTTTCTGACCGGTCACCTTTAAAATGAGTAAAAAACAGTAAATACTTTAGTTACTAAAATCGAAATTACGGAATCAGCGCAATCGGGAAAGCCCTAATAGCCATTGACCAAAGAGACTGTCAGGCCTGGGTGTTACGTTTTCATGAAATATATGGATTCCTACCGCTTCAATAAAGCGCAATTGAAGTGTACAAACTGTTTACTTAGTATTAGTAATAGATATAATATAATAGTAGATCATGTAACATTTAAGAGATAGAAAACATTTTCCGTGTTTCTATACAGTTATAGAAACCTGCGTGGGAGTTTGGGAGAACGAGAAATTCTGAGTGGGAATAAGAGCCCGTAGGGCGAGTTTTTCCAAGTTATTTCAAGTTCTCCCAAACTACCACTGTATATAGACACACAGGAAAAATGTTTTCTATTTCTTTCATAATGTAACTCAAGAAAAAAGATTTTTAGGACAATTAATTCACAAATTCTCATAACATTAACATAAAATTCATTTGCTTGTCAATTTCACTACAAAATAATCTAGTTATACACTATTTAAACTGAAAACTCGTTTTTTGGTTCTGGAGACAGTATTATTAAACATTTTTTCGATTATAGCGCGTATTAACATTGTTTTGTTTAGGAGTCAGGCGGGAAATTTTCCGTGTTTCTATATACAGTTACAGAAACACGCTTCTCGACCAATCAATGCACGCGTACTATAAATGTTATATTTTAATATATTATATATGTTTTATTGTCATGTTGACTTTATAATCATACATCTATGGTAGTTGGTATCCCTTATTTTCATACGAGACCTCGTTGAATGATACAAATTACAATACAAATTACAATTACACATACGTTGAATGATACAAATTACAATACAAATTACAATTACACATACGTTGAATGATACAAATTACAATACAAATTACAATTACACATACGTTGAATGATACAAATTACAATACAAATTACAATTACACATACGTTGAATGATACAAATTACAATACAAATTACAATTACACATACGTTGAATGATACAAATTACAATACAAATTACAATTACACATACGTTGAATGATACAAATTACAATACAAACAATAAGAATCGACAAACATGACCCGAAACGTGATTAAATCGTGGAATACAAGCAGAAATAAAGATAACAGGACCGATTTCCAGTCGGTACTAAGAGATACAGTTGAATACTACTAGTGGTGATGGAACATGGTCTGATCCCTTAGCTGTTCACACTGACACAGGTAAAATAATAACTACTTATTGGATTAATCTTTTACTTAGGATTCCATACTTGCAATTACAATATTGTCGACATTTCCAAGATTGGACGAAGGTGAATCAAATACATTTTTTGCTATATTGAACAAAATATTAATTTTAGAACAAAAATTCCTCCGGTCAAGCGTTTTCATCAGGGGGAATCTATGAATAGAGATGACGGTAAGTATTCGTCACAAGTGTATCTTCAAGGTGTTGGCCTAAAGCTGTTCACTAATTTCTGAGCCTGCTATTTAATTTCTAAGGCTATTCTTTAATTTTTAAAGCTGTTCTTCAATTTATGGGCCTGTTCTTTAATTTCTGAGCCTGTTGTTTAATTTCTAAAGCTGATCTTTAATTTCTGAGCCCCTTCTTTCATTTCTAAATCTGTTCTTTAATTTAATAGCCTGTCCTTTAATTTCTGAACTTGTTCTTCAATTTCTAAAGCTGTTTTAATTTCTGAGCCTGTTTTTTCTTTTCTGCACCTATTCCTGAATGTCTAAAGCTGTTCTTTCATTTCTGAGCCCATTATTTAATTTCAATAGCCGTGCTTTAATTTGTGAGCATGTTCCTTAATTTCTAAAGCTGTTCGTTAATTTCTCAGCCTGTTCTTTAATTTCTGAGTTTGTTCTTTAATTTCGAAAGCGGCTCACTAATATCTGAGTTTGTTCTTAAATTTCTGAGCTTGTTCTTCAATTTCTAAAGCTGTTCATTATTTCTGAGCCTGTTCTTTGATTTCTAAAGATGTTTTTTAATTTCATAGCCTGTCCTTTAATTTCTGAACTTGTTCTTCAATTTCTAAAGCAGTTCATTAATTTCTGAGCCTGTTCTTTGAATTCTAAAGCTGTTTTCTAATTTCTTAGCCTAGTCTTTAGTTTCTACAGCTGCTTTTTTCATTTCTCACTCTGTTCTTTAAAATCTGAGCCACTTCTTTAATTTCTAAACCTGTTTTTAAATTTCTCAGACTGTTCTTTAATTTCTAAAGCTGTTCTTTAATTTCGCAGCCTGTTCTTTAATTTCAAAAGCTGTTCTATAATTTCTGAACCTGTTATCTAATTTCTGAGCCTCTTCTTTAATTTCTAAAGCAGTTCTTTAATACTAGGCCTGTTCTTTAATTTCTGAAACTGTTCCTTAATTTCTAAAGCTATTTTAAAATTTCTGAGCCTGTTCTTTAACTTCCGAGCTTGTTCTTCAATTTCTAAAGCTGTTCATTAATTTCTGAGCCTGTTCTTTGATTTCTAAAGCTGTTCTCTAATTTCTGAGCCTGCTATTTAATTTTTAAGGCTATCCTTTAATTTTTAAAGCTGTTCTTCAATTTATGGGCCTGTTGTTTAATTTCTGAGCCTGTTGTTTAATTTCTAAAGCTGATCTTTAATTTCTGAGCCCCTTCTTCATTTCTAAGTCTGTTCTTTAATTTCATAGCCTGTCCTTTAATTTCTGAACTTGTTCTTCAATTTCTAAAGCTGATTCAATTTCTGAGCCTGTTTTTTATTTTCTGAACCTATTCCTGAATGTCTAAGATGTTCTTTAATTTCTGAGCCCGTTCTCTAATTTCTATAGCTGTGCTTTAATTTGTGAGCATGTTCCTTAATTTCTAAAGCTGCGTTAATTTCTCAGCCAGTTCTTTAATTTCTGAGTTTGTTCTTTAATTTCTAAAGCTGCTCACCAAAATCTGAGTTTTTTCTTAAATTTCTGAGCTTGTTCTCCAATTTCTAAAGCTGTTCATTAATTTCTGAGCCTGTTCTTTGATTTCTAATTCTGTTCTCTAATTTCTGAGCCTGCTATTTAATTTCAAAGGCTATTCTTTAATTCTTAAAGCTGTTCTTCAATTTATGGGCCTGTTCTTTAATTTCTGAGCATGTTGTTTAATTTCTAAAGCTGATCTCTAATTTCTGAGCCCCTTCTTTCATTTCTAAATATGTTCTTTAATTCCATAGCCAGTTCTTTAATTGCTGGGTTTGTTCTTTAATTTCTAAAGCTGCTAACTAATATCTGAGTTTGTTCTTAAATTTCTGAGCTTGTCTTCAATTTGTAAAGCTGTTCATTAATTTCTGAGCCTGTTCTTTGCTTTCTAAAGCTGTTCTCTAATTTCTTAGCCTCCTATTTTATTTCTAACGCTATTCTTTCATTTTTGAGGCTATTCTTCGATTTATGGGCCTGTTCTTTAATTTCTGAGCCCGTTGTTTAATTTCTAAAGCTGATCTTTAATTTCTGAGCCCCTTCTTTCATTTCTAAATCTGTTCTTTAATTTCATAGCCTGTCCTTTAATTTCTGAACTTGTTCTTCAATTTGTAAAGCTGTTCATTAATTTCTGAGCCTGTTATTTGATTTCTAAAGCTGTTCTCTAATTTTTTAGCCTGTTCTTTAGTTTCTACAGCTGCTTCTTTCATTTCTCACTCTGTTCTTTAAAATCTGAGCATCTTCTTTAATTTCTAAAGCTGTTCTTTAATTTCGCAGCCTGTTCTTTAATTTCAAAAGCTATTCTATAATTTCTGAACCTGTTATTTAATTTCTGACCCTCTTCTTTAATTTCTAAAGCAGTTCTTTAATACTGGGCCTGTTCTTTACATTCCGAGCATGTTCCTTAACCTCTAAAGCTTTTTTTAAATTTCGGAGCCTGTTCTTTAACTTCTGAGCTTGTTCTTTAACTTTTGAGCTTGTTCTTCAATTTCTAAAGCTGTTCATTAATTTCTGAGCCTGTTCTTTGATTTCTAAAGCTGTTTTAATTTCTGAGCCCGTTCTTTAATTTCTAAAGCTGTGCTTTAATTTGTGAGCATGTTCCTTAATTTCTAAAGCTGTTCGATAATTTCTCAGCCTGTTCTTTAATTTCCGAGTTTGTTCTTTAATTTCTAAAGCTGCTCACTAACATCTGAGTTTGTTCTTAAATTTCTGAGCTTGTTCTTCAATTTCTAAAGCTGTTCATTAATTTCTGAGCCGTTCTTTAATTTCTATAGCTGTGCTTTAATTTGTGAGCATGTTTCGTAATTTCTAAAGCTGTTCGTTAATTTCTCAGCCTGTACTTTAATTTCTGAGCCTGTTCTTTGATTTCTAAAGCTGTTCTCTAATTTCTGAGCCTGCTATTTTATTTCTAAGGCTATTCTTTAATTTTTAAAGCTGTACCTCAATTTATGGGCCTGTTATTTAATTTCTGGGCCTGTTGTTTAATTTCTAAAGCTTTTTTTAAATTTCTGAGCCTGTTCTTTCACTTCTGAGTTTGTCCTTCAATTTCTAAAGCTGTTCATTAATTTCTGAGCCTGTTCTTTGATTTCTAAAGCTGTTCTATAATTTCTGAGCCTGCTATTTCATTTCTCACTCTGTTCTTTAAAATCTGAGCATCTTCTTTAATTTCTAAACCTGTTTTTAAATTTCTCAGAGTGTTCTTTAATTTCTAAAGCTGATCTTTAATTTCTGAGCCCCTTCTTTCATTTCTAAATCTGTTCTTTAATTTAATAGCCTGTCCTTTAATTTCTGAACTTGTTCTTCAATTTCTAAAGCTGTTTTAATTTCTGAGCCTGTTTTTTCTTTTCTGCACCTATTCCTGAATGTCTAAAGCTGTTCTTTCATTTCTGAGCCCATTATTTAATTTCAATAGCCGTGCTTTAATTTGTGAGCATGTTCCTTAATTTCTAAAGCTGTTCGTTAATTTCTCAGCCTGTTCTTTAATTTCTGAGTTTGTTCTTTAATTTCGAAAGCGGCTCACTAATATCTGAGTTTGTTCTTAAATTTCTGAGCTTGTTCTTCAATTTCTAAAGCTGTTCATTATTTCTGAGCCTGTTCTTTGATTTCTAAAGATGGTTTTTAATTTCATAGCCTGTCCTTTAATTTCTGAACTTGTTCTTCAATTTCTAAAGCAGTTCATTAATTTCTGAGCCTGTTCTTTGAATTCTAAAGCTGTTTTCTAATTTCTTAGCCTAGTCTTTAGTTTCTACAGCTGCTTTTTTCATTTCTCACTCTGTTCTTTAAAATCTGAGCCACTTCTTTAATTTCTAAACCTGTTTTTAAATTTCTCAGACTGTTCTTTAATTTCTAAAGCTGTTCTTTAATTTCGCAGCCTGTTCTTTAATTTCAAAAGCTGTTCTATAATTTCTGAACCTGTTATCTAATTTCTGAGCCTCTTCTTTAATTTCTAAAGCAGTTCTTTAATACTAGGCCTGTTCTTTAATTTCTGAAACTGTTCCTTAATTTCTAAAGCTATTTTAAAATTTCTGAGCCTGTTCATTAACTTCCGAGCTTGTTCTTCAATTTCTAAAGCTGTTCATTAATTTCTGAGCCTGTTCTTTGATTTCTAAAGCTGTTCTCTAATTTCTGAGCCTGCTATTTAATTTTTAAGGCTATTCTTTAATTTTTAAAGCTGTTCTTCAATTTATGGGCCTGTTGTTTAATTTCTGAGCCTGTTGTTTAATTTCTAAAGCTGATCTTTAATTTCTGAGCCCTTCTTCATTTCTAAGTCTGTTCTTTAATTTCATAGCCTGTCCTTTAATTTCTGAACTTGTTCTTCAATGTCTAAAGCTGATTCAATTTCTGAGCCTGTTGTTTATTTTCTGAACCTATTCCTGAATGTCTAAGATGTTCTTTAATTTCTGAGCCCGTTCTCTAATTTCTATAGCTGTGCTTTAATTTGTGAGCATGTTCCTTAATTTCTAAAGCTGCGTTAATTTCTCAGCCAGTTCTTTAATTTCTGAGTTTGTTCTTTAATTTCTAAAGCTGCTCACCAAAATCTGAGTTTTTTCTTAAATTTCTGAGCTTGTTCTCCAATTTCTAAAGCTGTTCATTAATTTCTGAGCCTGTTCTTTGATTTCTAATTCTGTTCTCTAATTTCTGAGCCTGCTATTTAATTTCAAAGGCTATTCTTTAATTCTTAAAGCTGTTCTTCAATTTATGGGCCTGTTCTTTAATTTCTGAGCATGTTGTTTAATTTCTAAAGCTGATCTTTAATTTCTGAGCCCCTTCTTTCATTTCTAAATATGTTCTTTAATTCCATAGCCAGTTCTTTAATTGCTGGGTTTGTTCTTTAATTTCTAAAGCTGCTAACTAATATCTGAGTTTGTTCTTAAATTTCTGAGCTTGTCTTCAATTTGTAAAACTGTTCATTAATTTCTGAGCCTGTTCTTTGCTTTCTAAAGCTGTTCTCTAATTTCTTAGCCTCCTATTTTATTTCTAACGCTATTCTTTCATTTTTGAGGCTATTCTTCAATTTATGGGCCTGTTCTTTAATTTCTGAGCCCGTTGTTTAATTTCTAAAGCTGATCTTTAATTTCTGAGCCCCTTCTTTCATTTCTAAATCTGTTCTTTAATTTCATAGCCTGTCCTTTAATTTCTGAACTTGTTCTTCAATTTGTAAAGCTGTTCATTAATTTCTGAGCCTGTTATTTGATTTCTAAAGCTGTTCTCAAATTTTTTAGCCTGTTCTTTAGTTTCTACAGCTGCTTTTTTCATTTCTCACTCTGTTCTTTAAAATCTGAGCATCTTCTTTAATTTCTAAAGCTGTTCTTTAATTTCGCAGCCTGTTCTTTAATTTCAAAAGCTATTCTATAATTTCTGAACCTGTTATTTAATTTCTGACCTTCTTCTTTAATTTCTAAAGCAGTTCTTTAATACTGGGCCTGTTCTTTACATTCCGAGCATGTTCCTTAACCTCTAAAGCTTTTTTTAAATTTCGGAGCCTGTTCTTTAACTTCTGAGCTTGTTCTTTAACTTTTGAGCTTGTTCTTCAATTTCTAAAGCTGTTCATTAATTTCTGAGCCTGTTCTTTGATTTCTAAAGCTGTTTTAATTTCTGAGCCCGTTCTTTAATTTCTAAAGCTGTGCTTTAATTTGTGAGCATGTTCCTTAATTTCTAAAGCTGTTCGTTAATTTCTCAGCCTGTTCTTTAATTTCCGAGTTTGTTCTTTAATTTCTAAAGCTGCTCACTAACATCTGAGTTTGTTCTTAAATTTCTGAGCTTGTTTTCTAATTTCTAAAGCTGTTCATTAATTTCTGAGCCGTTCTTTAATTTCTATAGCTGTGCTTTAATTTGTGAGCATGTTTCTTAATTTCTAAAGCTGTTCGTTAATTTCTCAGCCTGTACTTTAATTTCTGAGCCTGTTCTTTGATTTCTAAAGCTGTTCTCTAATTTCTGAGCCTGCTATTTTATTTCTAAGGCTATTCTTTAATTTTTAAAGCTGTACCTCAATTTATGGGCCTGTTATTTAATTTCTGGGCCTGTTGTTTAATTTCTAAAGCTTTTTTTAAATTTCTCAGCCTGTTCTTTCACTTCTGAGTTTGTCCTTCAATTTCTAAAGCTGTTCATTAATTTCTGAGCCTGTTCTTTGATTTCTAAAGCTGTTCTATAATTTCTGAGCCTGCTATTTCATTTCTCACTCTGTTCTTTAAAATCTGAGCATCTTCTTTAATTTCTAAACCTGTTTTTAAATTTCTCAGACTGTTCTTTAATTTCTAAAGCTGATTTTTAATTTCTGAGCCCCTTCTTTCATTTCTAAATCTGTTCTTTAATTTAATAGCCTGTCCTTTAATTTCTGAACTTGTTCTTCAATTTCTAAAGCTGTTTTAATTTCTGAGCCTGTTTTTTCTTTTCTGCACCTATTCCTGAATGTCTAAAGCTGTTCTTTCATTTCTGAGCCCATTATTTAATTTCAATAGCCGTGCTTTAATTTGTGAGCATGTTCCTTAATTTCTAAAGCTGTTCGTTAATTTCTCAGCCTGTTCTTTAATTTCTGAGTTTGTTCTTTAATTTCGAAAGCGGCTCACTAATATCTGAGTTTGTTCTTAAATTTCTGAGCTTGTTCTTCAATTTCTAAAGCTGTTTTAATTTCTGAGCCTGTTTTTTCTTTTCTGCACCTATTCCTGAATGTCTAAAGCTGTTCTTTCATTTCTGAGCCCATTATTTAATTTCAATAGCCGTGCTTTAATTTGTGAGCATGTTCCTTAATTTCTAAAGCTGTTCGTTAATTTCTCAGCCTGTACTTTAATTTCTGAGCCTGTTCTTTGATTTCTAAAGCTGTTCTCTAATTTCTGAGCCTGCTATTTTATTTCTAAGGCTATTCTTTAATTTTTAAAGCTGTAGCTCAATTTATGGGCCTGTTATTTAATTTCTGGGCCTGTTGTTTAATTTCTAAAGCTTTTTTTAAATTTCTGAGCCTGTTCTTTCACTTCTGAGTTTGTCCTTCAATTTCTAAAGCTGTTCATTATTTCTGAGCCTGTTCTTTGATTTCTTAAGATGTTTTTTAATTTCATAGCCTGTCCTTTAATTTCTGAACTTGTTCTTCAATTTCTAAAGCAGTTCATTAATTTCTGAGCCTGTTCTTTGAATTCTAAAGCTGTTTTCTAATTTCTTAGCCTAGTCTTTAGTTTCTACAGCTGCTTTTTTCATTTCTCACTCTGTTCTTTAAAATCTGAGCCACTTCTTTAATTTCTAAACCTGTTTTTAAATTTCTCAGACTGTTCTTTAATTTCTAAAGCTGTTCTTTAATTTCGCAGCCTGTTCTTTAATTTCAAAAGCTGTTCTATAATTTCTGAACCTGTTATCTAATTTCTGAGCCTCTTCTTTAATTTCTAAAGCAGTTCTTTAATACTAGGCCTGTTCTTTAATTTCTGAAACTGTTCCTTAATTTCTAAAGCTATTTTAAAATTTCTGAGCCTGTTCTTTAACTTCCGAGCTTGTTCTTCAATTTCTAAAGCTGTTCATTAATTTCTGAGCCTGTTCTTTGATTTCTAAAGCTGTTCTCTAATTTCTGAGCCTGCTATTTAATTTTTAAGGCTATTCTTTAATTTTTAAAGCTGTTCTTCAATTTATGGGCCTGTTGTTTAATTTCTGAGCCTGTTGTTTAATTTCTAAAGCTGATCTTTAATTTCTGAGCCCCTTCTTCATTTCTAAGTCTGTTCTTTAATTTCATAGCCTGTCCTTTAATTTCTGAACTTGTTCTTCAATTTCTAAAGCTGATTCAATTTCTGAGCCTGTTTTTTATTTTCTGAACCTATTCCTGAATGTCTAAGATGTTCTTTAATTTCTGAGCCCGTTCTCTAATTTCTATAGCTGTGCTTTAATTTGTGAGCATGTTCCTTAATTTCTAAAGCTGCGTTAATTTCTCAGCCAGTTCTTTAATTTCTGAGTTTGTTCTTTAATTTCTAAAGCTGCTCACCAAAATCTGAGTTTTTTTCTTAAATTTCTGAGCTTGTTCTCCAATTTCTAAAGCTGTTCATTAATTTCTGAGCCTGTTCTTTGATTTCTAATTCTGTTCTCTAATTTCTGAGCCTGCTATTTAATTTCAAAGGCTATTCTTTAATTCTTAAAGCTGTTCTTCAATTTATGGGCCTGTTCTTTAATTTCTGAGCATGTTGTTTAATTTCTAAAGCTGATCTTTAATTTCTGAGCCCCTTCTTTCATTTCTAAATATGTTCTTTAATTCCATAGCCAGTTCTTTAATTGCTGGGTTTGTTCTTTAATTTCTAAAGCTGCTAACTAATATCTGAGTTTGTTCTTAAATTTCTGAGCTTGTCTTCAATTTGTAAAGCTGTTCATTAATTTCTGAGCCTGTTCTTTGCTTTCTAAAGCTGTTCTCTAATTTCTTAGCCTCCTATTTTATTTCTAACGCTATTCTTTCATTTTTGAGGCTATTCTTCAATTTATGGGCCTGTTCTTTAATTTCTGAGCCCGTTGTTTAATTTCTAAAGCTGATCTTTAATTTCTGAGCCCCTTCTTTCATTTCTAAATCTGTTCTTTAATTTCATAGCCTGTCCTTTAATTTCTGAACTTGTTCTTCAATTTGTAAAGCTGTTCATTAATTTCTGAGCCTGTTATTTGATTTCTAAAGCTGTTCTCTAATTTTTTAGCCTGTTCTTTAGTTTCTACAGCTGCTTTTTTCATTTCTCACTCTGTTCTTTAAAATCTGAGCATCTTCTTTAATTTCTAAAGCTGTTCTTTAATTTCGCAGCCTGTTCTTTAATTTCAAAAGCTATTCTATAATTTCTGAACCTGTTATTTAATTTCTGACATTCTTCTTTAATTTCTAAAGCAGTTCTTTAATACTGGGCCTGTTCTTTACATTCCGAGCATGTTCCTTAACCTCTAAAGCTTTTTTTAAATTTCGGAGCCTGTTCTTTAACTTCTGAGCTTGTTCTTTAACTTTTGAGCTTGTTCTTCAATTTCTAAAGCTGTTCATTAATTTCTGAGCCTGTTCTTTGATTTCTAAAGCTGTTTTAATTTCTGAGCCCGTTCTTTAATTTCTAAAGCTGTGCTTTAATTTGTGAGCATGTTCCTTAATTTCTAAAGCTGTTCGTTAATTTCTCAGCCTGTTCTTTAATTTCCGAGTTTGTTCTTTAATTTCTAAAGCTGCTCACTAACATCTGAGTTTGTTCTTAAATTTCTGAGCTTGTTCTTCAATTTCTAAAGCTGTTCATTAATTTCTGAGCCGTTCTTTAATTTCTATAGCTGTGCTTTAATTTGTGAGCATGTTTCTTAATTTCTAAAGCTGTTCGTTAATTTCTCAGCCTGTACTTTAATTTCTGAGCCTGTTCTTTGATTTCTAAAGCTGTTCTCTAATTTCTGAGCCTGCTATTTTATTTCTAAGGCTATTCTTTAATTTTTAAAGCTGTACTTCAATTTATGGGCCTGTTATTTAATTTCTGGGCCTGTTGTTTAATTTCTAAAGCTTTTTTAAATTTCTGAGCCTGTTCTTTAACTTCTGAGTTTGTCTTTCAATTTCTAAAGGTGTTCATTAATTTCTGAGCATGTTCTTTGATTTCTAAAGCTGTTCTATAATTTCTGAGCCTGCTATTTCATTTCTCACTCTGTTCTTTAAAATCTGAGCATCTTCTTTAATTTCTAAACCTGTTTTTAAATTTCTCAGACTGTTCTTTAATTTCTAAAGCTGATCTTTAATTTCTGAGCTCCTTCTTTCATTTCTAAATCTGTTCTTTAATTTCATAGCCTGTCCTTTAATTTCTGAACTTGTTCTTCAATTTCTGAAGCTGTTTTAATTTCTGAGCCTGTTTTTTTATTTTCTGACCCTATTCCTGAATGTCTAAAGCTGTTACTTAATTTCTGAGCCAGTTCTTTAACTTCTGAGCTTGTTCTTTAACTTTTGAGCTTGTTCTTTAACTTTTGAGCTTGTTCTTCAATTTCTAAAGCTGTTCATTAATTTCTGAGCCTGTTCTTTGACTTCTAAAGCTGTTCTCTAATTTCTGAGCCTGCTATTTAATTTCTAAGGCTATTCTTTAATTTTTAAAGCTGTTCTTCAATTTATGGGCCTGTTCTTTAATTCCTGAGCCTGTTGTTTAATTTCTAAAGCTGATCTTTAATTTCTCAGCCCCTTCTTTCATTTCTAAATCTGTTCTTTAATTTCATAGCCTGTCCTTTAATTTCTGAACTTGTTCTTCAATTTCTAAAGCTGTTTTAATTTATGAGCCTGTTTTTATTTTCTAACCCTATTCCTGAATGTCTAAAGTTCTTCTTTAACTTCTGAGCTCGTTCTTTAATTTCTATAGCTGTGCTTTAATTTGTGAGCATGTTCCTTAATTTCTAAAGCTGCTCGTTTATTTCTCAGACTGTTCTTTAATTTCTGAGTTTGTTCTTTCATTTCTAAAGCTGCTCACTAATTATTCAACTTATAAAGCTCTTCATTAATTTCTGAGCCTGTTTTTTGATTTCTAAAGCTGTTCTCTAATTTCTGAGCGTGCTATTTAATTTCTAAGGCTATTCTTTAATTTTTAAAGCTGTTCTTCAATTTATGGGCCTGTTCTTTAATTTCTCAGCCTGTTGTTTAATTTCTAAAGCTGATCTTTAATTTCTGAGCACCTTCTTTCATTTCTAAATCTGTTTTTTAATTTCATAGCCTGTCGTTTAATTTCTGAACTTGTTCTTCAATTTCTAAAGCTGTTTTAATTTCTGAGCCTGTTTTTTATTTTCTGACCCAATTCCTGAATCTCAAAAGCTGTTCTTTAATTTCTGAGCCCGTTCTCTAATTTCTATAGCTGTGCTTTAGTTTGTGAGCATGTTCCTTAATTTCTAAAGCTGTTCGTTAATTTCTCAGCCTGTTCTTTAATTTCCGAGTTTGTTCTTTAATTTCTAAAGCTGCTCACTAACATCTGAGTTCGTTCTTAAATTTCTGAGCTTGTTCTTCAATTTCTAAAGCTGTTCATTAATTTCTGAGCCGTTCTTTAATTTCTATAGCTGTGCTTTAATTTGTGAGCATGTTTCTTAATTTCTAAAGCTGTTCGTTAATTTCTCAGCCTGTACTTTAATTTCTGACCCTGTTCTTTAACTTCTGATCTTGTTCTTCAATTTCTAAAGCTGTTCATTAATTTCTGAGCCTGTTCTTTGATTTCTAAAGCTGTTCTCTAATTTCTGAGCCTGCTATTTTATTTCTAAGGCTATTCTTTAATTTTTAAAGCTGTACTTCAATTTATGGGCCTGTTATTTAATTTCTGGGCCTGTTGTTTAATTTCTAGAGCTTTTTTTAAATTTCTCAGCCTGTTCTTTAACTTCTGAGTTTGTCCTTCTATTTCTAAAGCTGTTCATTAATTTCTGAGCCTGTTCTTTGATTTCTAAAGCTGTTCTATAATTTCTGAGCCTGCTATTTCATTTCTCACTCTGTTCTTTAAAATCTGAGCATCTTCTTTAATTTCTAAACCTGTTTTTAAATTTCTCAGACTGTTCTTTAATTTCTAAAGCTGATCTTTAATTTCTGAGCTCCTTCTTTCATTTCTAAATCTGTTCTTTAATTTCATAGCCTGTCCTTTAATTTCTGAACTTGTTCTTCAATTTCTGAAGCTGTTTTAATTTCTGAGCCTGTTTTTATATTTTCTGACCCTATTCCTGAATGTCTAAAGCTGTTACTTAATTTCCGAGCTAGTTCTTTAATTTCTATAGCTGTGCTTTAATTTGTGAGCATGTTCCTTAATTTCTAAACCTGTTCGTTACTTTCTCAGCCAGTTCTTTAATTTCTGAGTTTGTTCTTTAATTTCTAAAGCTGCTCACCAAAATCTGAGTTTTTTCTTAAATTTCTGAGCTTGTTCTCCAATTTCTAAAGCTGTTCATTAATTTCTGAGCCTGTTCTTTGATTTCTAATTCTGTTCTCTAATTTCTGAGCCTGCTATTTAATTTCAAAGGCTATTCTTTAATTCTTAAAGCTGTTCTTCAATTTATGGGCCTGTTCTTTAATTTCTGAGCATGTTGTTTAATTTCTAAAGCTGATCTTTAATTTCTGAGCCCCTTCTTTCATTTCTAAATATGTTCTTTAATTCCATAGCCAGTTCTTTAATTGCTGGGTTTGTTCTTTAATTTCTAAAGCTGCTAACTAATATCTGAGTTTGTTCTTAAATTTCTGAGCTTGTCTTCAATTTGTAAAGCTGTTCATTAATTTCTGAGCCTGTTCTTTGCTTTCTAAAGCTGTTCTCTAATTTCTTAGCCTCCTATTTTATTTCTAACGCTATTCTTTCATTTTTGAGGCTATTCTTCAATTTATGGGCCTGTTCTTTAATTTCTGAGCCCGTTGTTTAATTTCTAAAGCTGATCTTTAATTTCTGAGACCCTTCTTTCATTTCTAAATCTGTTCTTTAATTTCATAGCCTGTCCTTTAATTTCTGAACTTGTTCTTCAATTTGTAAAGCTGTTCATTAATTTCTGAGCCTGTTATTTGATTTCTAAAGCTGTTCTCTAATTTTTTAGCCTGTTCTTTAGTTTCTACAGCTGCTTTTTTCATTTCTCACTCTGTTCTTTAAAATCTGAGCATCTTCTTTAATTTCTAAAGCTGTTCTTTAATTTCGCAGCCTGTTCTTTAATTTCAAAAGCTATTCTATAATTTCTGAACCTGTTATTTAATTTCTGACATTCTTCTTTAATTTCTAAAGCAGTTCTTTAATACTGGGCCTGTTCTTTACATTCCGAGCATGTTCCTTAACCTCTAAAGCTTTTTTTAAATTTCGGAGCCTGTTCTTTAACTTCTGAGCTTGTTCTTTAACTTTTGAGCTTGTTCTTCAATTTCTAAAGCTGTTCATTAATTTCTGAGCCTGTTCTTTGATTTCTAAAGCTGTTTTAATTTCTGAGCCCGTTCTTTAATTTCTAAAGCTGTGCTTTAATTTGTGAGCATGTTCCTTAATTTCTAAAGCTGTTCGTTAATTTCTCAGCCTGTTCTTTAATTTCCGAGTTTGTTCTTTAATTTCTAAAGCTGCTCACTAACATCTGAGTTTGTTCTTAAATTTCTGAGCTTGTTCTTCAATTTCTAAAGCTGTTCATTAATTTCTGAGCCGTTCTTTAATTTCTATAGCTGTGCTTTAATTTGTGAGCATGTTTCTTAATTTCTAAAGCTGTTCGTTAATTTCTCAGCCTGTACTTTAATTTCTGAGCCTGTTCTTTGATTTCTAAAGCTGTTCTCTAATTTCTGAGCCTGCTATTTTATTTCTAAGGCTATTCTTTAATTTTTAAAGCTGTACTTCAATTTATGGGCCTGTTATTTAATTTCTGGGCCTGTTGTTTAATTTCTAAAGCTTTTTTAAATTTCTGAGCCTGTTCTTTAACTTCTGAGTTTGTCTTTCAATTTCTAAAGGTGTTCATTAATTTCTGAGCATGTTCTTTGATTTCTAAAGCTGTTCTATAATTTCTGAGCCTGCTATTTCATTTCTCACTCTGTTCTTTAAAATCTGAGCATCTTCTTTAATTTCTAAACCTGTTTTTAAATTTCTCAGACTGTTCTTTAATTTCTAAAGCTGATCTTTAATTTCTGAGCTCCTTCTTTCATTTCTAAATCTGTTCTTTAATTTCATAGCCTGTCCTTTAATTTCTGAACTTGTTCTTCAATTTCTGAAGCTGTTTTAATTTCTGAGCCTGTTTTTTTATTTTCTGACCCTATTCCTGAATGTCTAAAGCTGTTACTTAATTTCTGAGCCAGTTCTTTAACTTCTGAGCTTGTTCTTTAACTTTTGAGCTTGTTCTTTAACTTTTGAGCTTGTTCTTCAATTTCTAAAGCTGTTCATTAATTTCTGAGCCTGTTCTTTGACTTCTAAAGCTGTTCTCTAATTTCTGAGCCTGCTATTTAATTTCTAAGGCTATTCTTTAATTTTTAAAGCTGTTCTTCAATTTATGGGCCTGTTCTTTAATTCCTGAGCCTGTTGTTTAATTTCTAAAGCTGATCTTTAATTTCTCAGCCCCTTCTTTCATTTCTAAATCTGTTCTTTAATTTCATAGCCTGTCCTTTAATTTCTGAACTTGTTCTTCAATTTCTAAAGCTGTTTTAATTTATGAGCCTGTTTTTATTTTCTAACCCTATTCCTGAATGTCTAAAGTTCTTCTTTAACTTCTGAGCCTGTTCTTTAATTTCTATAGCTGTGCTTTAATTTGTGAGCATGTTCCTTAATTTCTAAAGCTGCTCGTTTATTTCTCAGACTGTTCTTTAATTTCTGAGTTTGTTCTTTCATTTCTAAAGCTGCTCACTAATTATTCAACTTATAAAGCTCTTCATTAATTTCTGAGCCTGTTTTTTGATTTCTAAAGCTGTTCTCTAATTTCTGAGCGTGCTATTTAATTTCTAAGGCTATTCTTTAATTTTTAAAGCTGTTCTTCAATTTATGGGCCTGTTCTTTAATTTCTCAGCCTGTTGTTTAATTTCTAAAGCTGATCTTTAATTTCTGAGCACCTTCTTTCATTTCTAAATCTGTTTTTTAATTTCATAGCCTGTCGTTTAATTTCTGAACTTGTTCTTCAATTTCTAAAGCTGTTTTAATTTCTGAGCCTGTTTTTTATTTTCTGACCCAATTCCTGAATCTCAAAAGCTGTTCTTTAATTTCTGAGCCCGTTCTCTAATTTCTATAGCTGTGCTTTAGTTTGTGAGCATGTTCCTTAATTTCTAAAGCTGTTCGTTAATTTCTCAGCCTGTTCTTTAATTTCCGAGTTTGTTCTTTAATTTCTAAAGCTGCTCACTAACATCTGAGTTCGTTCTTAAATTTCTGAGCTTGTTCTTCAATTTCTAAAGCTGTTCATTAATTTCTGAGCCGTTCTTTAATTTCTATAGCTGTGCTTTAATTTGTGAGCATGTTTCTTAATTTCTAAAGCTGTTCGTTAATTTCTCAGCCTGTACTTTAATTTCTGACCCTGTTCTTTAACTTCTGATCTTGTTCTTCAATTTCTAAAGCTGTTCATTAATTTCTGAGCCTGTTCTTTGATTTCTAAAGCTGTTCTCTAATTTCTGAGCCTGCTATTTTATTTCTAAGGCTATTCTTTAATTTTTAAAGCTGTACTTCAATTTATGGGCCTGTTATTTAATTTCTGGGCCTGTTGTTTAATTTCTAGAGCTTTTTTTAAATTTCTCAGCCTGTTCTTTAACTTCTGAGTTTGTCCTTCTATTTCTAAAGCTGTTCATTAATTTCTGAGCCTGTTCTTTGATTTCTAAAGCTGTTCTATAATTTCTGAGCCTGCTATTTCATTTCTCACTCTGTTCTTTAAAATCTGAGCATCTTCTTTAATTTCTAAACCTGTTTTTAAATTTCTCAGACTGTTCTTTAATTTCTAAAGCTGATCTTTAATTTCTGAGCTCCTTCTTTCATTTCTAAATCTGTTCTTTAATTTCATAGCCTGTCCTTTAATTTCTGAACTTGTTCTTCAATTTCTGAAGCTGTTTTAATTTCTGAGCCTGTTTTTATATTTTCTGACCCTATTCCTGAATGTCTAAAGCTGTTACTTAATTTCCGAGCTAGTTCTTTAATTTCTATAGCTGTGCTTTAATTTGTGAGCATGTTCCTTAATTTCTAAACCTGTTCGTTACTTTCTCAGCCAGTTCTTTAATTTCTGAGTTTGTTCTTTAATTTCTAAAGCTGCTCACCAAAATCTGAGTTTGTTCTTAAATTTCTGAGCCTGATTTTTGATTTCTAAGGCTGTTCTCTAATTTCTGAGCCTGGTATCTAATTTCTAAAGCTATTCTTTAATTTTTAAAGTTGTTCTTCAATTTATGGGCCTGTTCTTTAATTTCTGAGCCTGTTGTATAATTTCTAAAGCTGATCTTTAATTTCTGAGCCCCTTCTTTCATTTCTAAATCTGTTCTTTAATTTCATAGCCTGTCCTTTAATTTCTGAACTTGTTCTTCAATTTCTAAAGCTGTTTTAATTTCTGAGCCTGTTTTTTATTTTCTGAACCTATTCCTGAATGTCTAAGATGTTCTTTAATTTCTGAGCCCGTTCTTTAATTTCTATAGCTGTGCTTTAATTTGTGAGCATGTTCCTTAATTTCTAAAGCTGTTCGTTAATTTCTCAGCCAGTTCTTTAATTTCTGAGTTTGTTCTTTAATTTCTAAAGCTGCTCACCAAAATCTGAGTTTTTTCTTAAATTTCTGAGCTTGTTCTCCAATTTCTAAAACTGTTCAGCATTAATTTCTGAGCCTGTTCTTTGACTTCTAAAGCTGTTCTATAATTTCTGAGCCTGCTATTTCATTTCTCACTCTGTTCTTTAAAATCTGAGCATCTTCTTTAATTTCCAAACCTGTTTTTAAATTTCTCAGACTGTTCTTTAATTTCTAAAGCTGATCTTTAATTTCTGAGCACCTTCTTTCATTTCTAAATCTGTTCTTTAATTTCATCGCCTGTCCTTCAATTTATGAACTTGTTCTTCAATTTCTGAAGCTGTTTTAATTTCTGAGCCTGTTTTTATTTTCGGAACCTATTCCTGAATGTCTAAAGCTGTTATTTAATTTCCGAGCCCGTTCTTTAATTGCTATATCTGTGCTTTAATTTGTGAGCATGTTCCTTAATTCTAATGCTGATAATTTAATTTCTGAGCCTGATGATTAATTTATAAAGATAACCTTCAATTTCTGAACCTGTTCTTTAATTCTGGGATTTAAGTTCGTTAATTTCCAAAGCTGTTTTTAATTTCGGAGCCTGTTCTTGAAAAGCTATGGTCTAATTTCTGAACCTGTTACTTAACTTCTGAGCCTGCTCTTTAATTTTTAAAGCTGTTTTTTAATTTCTGAGCCTGTTCTTTGATTTCTGAGCATGTTCTTTAATTTCTAACGCTGCTCTTTAATTTCTGAGCCTGTTGTTTAATTTATAAAGATAATCTTCAATTTCTGAACCTGTTATTTAATTCTGAGTTTTAATTTGTAATGCTGTTCTTTAATTTCTGAGCCTGTTAGGCCGTTCTTTAATTTCTGAGCCTGTTAGGCCGTTCTTTAATTTCTGAGCCTGTTCTTTAATTTCTGAGCCTGTTCTTTAATTTTTGAGCCTGTTCTTTAATTCGTAAATCTGTTCTTTAATTTCGGAGCATATTCTTTAATTTCTAAAGCTTTTAATTTCTAAAGCTTTTAATTTCTAAAGAAGTTCTTATATTGTTTAATTTAAGTCAAATTAATTTCAAACAGCTTTTGAAATTAAATAAGTGGCTCAGTGGCTTTATTTCTAAAGCTGTTCTTTATTTATTCGCAACCTATTCTTTAATTTCTAAAGCTTTTCTCTAATTTCTGAGCCTGCTCTTTAATATATGGGCCTGTTCTTTCATTTCTGAGCCTGTTCTTTAATTGCTAAAGCTGTTCTTCAATTTCGGAGCCTATTCTTCAATTTGCAAAGCTATTCTTTAATTTCTGAGCCAGTTCTTAAATTTCTAAAGCAATTGTTTATTTCTGAGTATGGTCTTTAATTTCTAAAGAAGTTCTAAATATCTGAGCCCGTTCTTTAATTTCTGAGCTTGTTCCTTGACTTCTAAAACTGTTCTTTAATTTATGAGCATGTACTTTAATTTTTGAGTATGTTCTTTAATTTCCAAAGCTGTTGTTTAATTTCGGAGCATGTTCTTTAATTATTAAAGCTATTGTCCAATTTCTGAACCTGTTATTTAACTTCTGAGCCTACACTTTAATTTCTAAAGCTTTTCTCCAATTTCTGAGCCTGTTCTCTAATTTCTATAGCTGTTCTTTAATTTCTGAGCCTGCTGTTTAATTTATAAAGATAATCTTCAATTTCTGAACCTGTTCTATTCTGAGTTTTAATTTGTAAAGCTGTTCTTTAATTTCTGAGCCTGTTAGGCCGTTCTTTAATTTCTGAGCCTGTTCTTTAATTTTTGAGCCTGTTCTTTAATTTGTAAATCTGTTCTTTAATTTCGGAGCATAATCTTTAATTTCTAAAGCTTTTAATTTCTAAAGAAGTTCTTATAGGCCTATTGTTTAATTTAAGTCAAATTAATTTCAAACAGCTTTTGAAATTAAATAAGTGGCTCAGTGGCTTTATTTCTAAAGCTGTTCTGTATTTATTCGCAACCTATTCTTTAATTTGTAAAGCTTTTCTCTAATTTCTGAGCCTGCTCTTTAATATATGGGCCTGTTCTTTCATTTCTGAGCCTGTTCTTTAATTGCTAAAGCTGTTCTTCAATTTCGGAGCCTATTCTTCAATTTGCAAAGCTATTCTTTAATTTCTGAGCCAGTTCTTAATTTCTAAAACAATTGTTTATTTCTGAGTATGGTCTTTAATTTCTAAAGAAGTTCTTAAATATCTGAGCCTGTTCTTTAATTTCTGAGCTTGTTCCTTGACTTCTAATGCTGTTCTTTAATTTGTGAGCATGAACTTTAATTTTTGAGTATGTTCTTTAATTTCCAAAGCTGTTGTTTAATTTCGGAGCATGTTCTTTAATTTATTAAAACTATTGTCAAATTTCTGAACCTGTTATTTAACTTCTGAGCCTACTCTTTAATCTCTAGAGCCGTTTTTTCATTTCTGAGCCTGTTCGTTGATTTCTGAGCCTGTTCTTTAATTTCTATAGCTGTTCATTAATTTCTGAGACAGTTCTTTAATTTCTAAAGCAGTTGTTTAATTTCCGAGCATGGTCGTTAATTTCTAAAGAAGTTCTTAAATATCTGAATCTGTTCCTTATTTTCTGAGCTTGTTCCTCGAATTCTAAAGCTGTTCTTTAATTTCTGAGCACGTATTTTCATTTTTAAAGAAGTTCTTCAATATCTGAGCCTGTTCCTTATTTTCTGAACTTTTTTCTTGAATTCTAAACTGTTCTTTAATTTCTGAGCATGTACTTTCATTTTTTAGTATGTTCGTTAATTTCCAAAGCCGTTTTTAATTTCGGAACCTGTTCTTTAAAAGCAATGGTCTAATTTCTGAACCTGTTATTTAAATGCTGAGCCTGCTCTTTAATTTTTAGAGCTGTTTTTTCTATTTCTGAGCCTGTTCTTTGATTTCGGAGCATGTTCTTTAATTTCTAAAGCTGCTCTTTAATTTCTGAGCCTGTTGTTTAATTTATAAAGATAATCTTCAATTTCTGAACCTGTTCTTAATTTCTGAGGCTGTTCCCTAATTTGTAAGGCCGTTCTTTAATTTCTGAGCCTGTTCTTCAATTTTTGAGCGTGTTCTTTAATTTGTAAATCTGTTTTTTAATTTGGGAGCCTATTCTTTAATTTATAAAGCTTGTAATTTCTAAAGAAGTTCTTAAATTGTTTAATTTAAGTCAAATTAATTTCAAACAGCTTGTGAAATTAAATAAGTGGCTCAGTGGCTTTATTTCTAAAGCTGTTCTTTATCTATTCGGAGCCTATTCTTTAATTTCTAAAGCTTTTCTCTAATTTCTGAGCCTTTTATTTAATTGATGAGATGATTCTTTAATTTCTAAAGATGCTCTTTAATATACGGGCCTGTTCTTTAATTTCTGAGCCTGTTCGTTAATTTCTAAAGCTGTTTTTTAATTTTTCAGTCTGTTCTTTAAAATCTGAGCCTCTTCCTCAATTTCTAAGGCTGTTTTTTAATTTCTGAGCCAGTTCTTTGATTTCGAAACTGTTCTTAAATTTCTGAGCTGATTATTTAATTTCTCAGACTGTTCTTTAGTTTTAAAACTGTTCTTTAATTTATGAAAATATACTTTAATTTCTGAGCCTTTTCCTTAATTTCTAAAGCTATTTATTTCTGAGCCTGTTATTCAATTTAATTTTTGAGCCTGTTCTTTAATTTGTAAATCTGTTCTTTAATTACGGAGCATATTCTTTAATTTCTAAAGCTTTTAATTTCTAAAGAAGTTCATATATTGTTTAATTTAAGTCAAATTAATTTCAAACAGCTTTTGAAATTAAATAAGTGGCTCAGTGGCTTTATTTCTAAAGCTGTTCTTTATTTACTCGGAACCTATTCTTTAATTTCTAAACCTTTTCTAATTTCTGAGCCTTTTATTTAATTTATGAGACAATTCTTTAATTTCTAAAGATGCTCTTTAATATATGGGCCTGTTCTTTAATTTCTGAGCCTCTTCCCTAATTTATAAGGCCGTTCTTTAATTTCTGAGCCTGTTCTTCAATTTTTGAGCCTGTTCTTTAATTTGTAAATCTGTTCTTTAATTTCGGAGCCTATTCTTTAATTTCTAAAGCTTTTAATTTTCAAAGAAGTTCTTAAATTGTTTAATTTAAGTCAAATTAATTTCAAACAGCTTTTGGAATTAAATAAGTGGCTCAGTGGCTTTATTTCTAAAGCTGTTCTTAATTTATTCGAGCCTATTCTTTAATTTCTAAAGCTTTTCTAATTTCTGAGCCTGTTATTTAACTTATGAGACGATTATTTAATTTCTAAAGATGCTCTTTAATATATGGGCCTGTTCTTTAATTTCTGAGCCTGTTCTTTAATTGCTCGAGCTGTTCTTCAATTTCGAGCCTATTCTCCAAAGTAATTCTTTAATTTCTGAGCCTGTTCTTAAATTTCTAAAGCAGTTGTTTATTGCTGAGTAGGGTATTTAATTTCTAAAGAAGTTCTTAAATATCTGAGCCTGTTCTTTAATTTCTAAAGCTTTTCTTCGATTGCGGAGCCTGTTCTTTAATTTCTGAGCCTGTTCTATAATTTCTGAGCCTGCTATTTCATTTCTCACTCTGTTCTTTAAAATCTGAGCATCTTCTTTAATTTCTAAACCTGTTTTTAAATTTCTCAGACTGTTCTTTAATTTCTAAAGCTGATCTTTAATTTCTGAGCTCCTTCTTTCATTTCTAAATCTGTTCTTTAATTTCATAGCCTGTCCTTTAATTTCTGAACTTGTTCTTCAATTTCTGAAGCTGTTTTAATTTCTGAGCCTGTTTTTTTATTTTCTGACCCTATTCCTGAATGTCTAAAGCTGTTACTTAATTTCTGAGCCAGTTCTTTAACTTCTGAGCTTGTTCTTTAACTTTTGAGCTTGTTCTTTAACTTTTGAGCTTGTTCTTCAATTTCTAAAGCTGTTCATTAATTTCTGAGCCTGTTCTT
This sequence comes from Trachythela sp. YZ-2020, assembly GCA_016169945.1. Lineage (NCBI taxonomy): Eukaryota > Metazoa > Cnidaria > Anthozoa > Malacalcyonacea > Clavulariidae > Trachythela > Trachythela sp. YZ-2020. The sequence goes on from JADLSH010000387.1 coordinate 9,134,456, forward strand.
TGACTTCTAAAGCTGTTCTCTAATTTCTGAGCCTGCTATTTAATTTCTAAGGCTATTCTTTAATTTTTAAAGCTGTTCTTCAATTTATGGGCCTGTTCTTTAATTCCTGAGCCTGTTGTTTAATTTCTAAAGCTGATCTTTAATTTCTCAGCCCCTTCTTTCATTTCTAAATCTGTTCTTTAATTTCATAGCCTGTCCTTTAATTTCTGAACTTGTTCTTCAATTTCTAAAGCTGTTTTAATTTATGAGCCTGTTTTTTATTTTCTAACCCTATTCCTGAATGTCTAAAGTTCTTCTTTAACTTCTGAGCTCGTTCTTTAATTTCTATAGCTGTGCTTTAATTTGTGAGCATGTTCCTTAATTTCTAAAGCTGCTCGTTTATTTCTCAGACTGTTCTTTAATTTCTGAGTTTGTTCTTTCATTTCTAAAGCTGCTCACTAATTATTCAACTTATAAAGCTCTTCATTAATTTCTGAGCCTGTTTTTTGATTTCTAAAGCTGTTCTCTAATTTCTGAGCGTGCTATTTAATTTCTAAGGCTATTCTTTAATTTTTAAAGCTGTTCTTCAATTTATGGGCCTGTTCTTTAATTTCTCAGCCTGTTGTTTAATTTCTAAAGCTGATCTTTAATTTCTGAGCACCTTTTTTCATTTCTAAATCTGTTTTTTAATTTCATAGCCTGTCGTTTAATTTCTGAACTTGTTCTTCAATTTCTAAAGCTGTTTTAATTTCTGAGCCTGTTTTTTATTTTCTGACCCAATTCCTGAATCTCAAAAGCTGTTCTTTAATTTCTGAGCCCGTTCTCTAATTTCTATAGCTGTGCTTTAGTTTGTGAGCATGTTCCTTAATTTCTAAAGCTGTTCGTTAATTTCTCAGCCTGTTCTTTAATTTCCGAGTTTGTTCTTTAATTTTTAAAGCTGCTCACTAACATCTGAGTTCGTTCTTAAATTTCTGAGCTTGTTCTTCAATTTCTAAAGCTGTTCATTAATTTCTGAGCCGTTCTTTAATTTCTATAGCTGTGCTTTAATTTGTGAGCATGTTTCTTAATTTCTAAAGCTGTTCGTTAATTTCTCAGCCTGTACTTTAATTTCTGACCCTGTTCTTTAACTTCTGAACTTGTTCTTCAATTTCTAAAGCTGTTCATTAATTTCTGAGCCTGTTCTTTGATTTCTAAAGCTGTTCTCTAATTTCTGAGCCTGCTATTTTATTTCTAAGGCTATTCTTTAATTTTTAAAGCTGTACTTCAATTTATGGGCCTGTTATTTAATTTCTGGCCTGTTGTTTAATTTCTAGAGCTTTTTTTAAATTTCTCAGCCTGTTCTTTAACTTCTGAGTTTGTCCTTCTATTTCTAAAGCTGTTCATTAATTTCTGAGCCTGTTCTTTGATTTCTAAAGCTGTTCTATAATTTCTGAGCCTGCTATTTCATTTCTCACTCTGTTCTTTAAAATCTGAGCATCTTCTTTAATTTCTAAACCTGTTTTTAAATTTCTCAGACTGTTCTTTAATTTCTAAAGCTGATCTTTAATTTCTGAGCTCCTTCTTTCATTTCTAAATCTGTTCTTTAATTTCATAGCCTGTCCTTTAATTTCTGAACTTGTTCTTCAATTTCTGAAGCTGTTTTAATTTCTGAGCCTGTTTTTATATTTTCTGACCCTATTCCTGAATGTCTAAAGCTGTTACTTAATTTCCGAGCTAGTTCTTTAATTTCTATAGCTGTGCTTTAATTTTTGAGCATGTTCCTTAATTTCTAAACCTGTTCGTTACTTTCTCAGCCAGTTCTTTAATTTCTGAGTTTGTTCTTTAATTTCTAAAGCTGCTCACCAAAATCTGAGTTTGTTCTTAAATTTCTGAGCCTGATTTTTGATTTCTAAGGCTGTTCTCTAATTTCTGAGCCTGGTATCTAATTTCTAAAGCTATTCTTTAATTTTTAAAGTTGTTCTTCAATTTATGGGCCTGTTCTTTAATTTCTGAGCCTGTTGTATAATTTCTAAAGCTGATCTTTAATTTCTGAGCCCCTTCTTTCATTTCTAAATCTGTTCTTTAATTTCATAGCCTGTCCTTTAATTTCTGAACTTGTTCTTCAATTTCTAAAGCTGTTTTAATTTCTGAGCCTGTTTTTATTTTCTGAACCTATTCCTGAATGTCTAAGATGTTCTTTAATTTCTGAGCCCGTTCTTTAATTTCTATAGCTGTGCTTTAATTTGTGAGCATGTTCCTTAATTTCTAAAGCTGTTCGTTAATTTCTCAGCCAGTTCTTTAATTTCTGAGTTTGTTCTTTAATTTCTAAAGCTGCTCACCAAAATCTGAGTTTTTTCTTAAATTTCTGAGCTTGTTCTCCAATTTCTAAAACTGTTCAGCATTAATTTCTGAGCCTGTTCTTTGACTTCTAAAGCTGTTCTATAATTTCTGAGCCTGCTATTTCATTTCTCACTCTGTTCTTTAAAATCTGAGCATCTTCTTTAATTTCCAAACCTGTTTTTAAATTTCTCAGACTGTTCTTTAATTTCTAAAGCTGATCTTTAATTTCTGAGCACCTTCTTTCATTTCTAAATCTGTTCTTTAATTTCATCGCCTGTCCTTCAATTTATGAACTTGTTCTTCAATTTCTGAAGCTGTTTTAATTTCTGAGCCTGTTTTTTTTATTTTCGGAACCTATTCCTGAATGTCTAAAGCTGTTATTTAATTTCCGAGCCCGTTCTTTAATTGCTATATCTGTGCTTTAATTTGTGAGCATGTTCCTTAATTCTAATGCTGATAATTTAATTTCTGAGCCTGATGATTAATTTATAAAGATAACCTTCAATTTCTGAACCTGTTCTTTAATTCTGGGATTTAAGTTCGTTAATTTCCAAAGCTGTTTTTAATTTCGGAGCCTGTTCTTGAAAAGCTATGGTCTAATTTCTGAACCTGTTACTTAACTTCTGAGCCTGCTCTTTAATTTTTAAAGCTGTTTTTTAATTTCTGAGCCTGTTCTTTGATTTCTGAGCATGTTCTTTAATTTCTAACGCTGCTCTTTAATTTCTGAGCCTGTTGTTTAATTTATAAAGATAATCTTCAATTTCTGAACCTGTTATTTAATTCTGAGTTTTAATTTGTAATGCTGTTCTTTAATTTCTGAGCCTGTTAGGCCGTTCTTTAATTTCTGAGCCTGTTAGGCCGTTCTTTAATTTCTGAGCCTGTTCTTTAATTTCTGAGCCTGTTCTTTAATTTTTGAGCCTGTTCTTTAATTCGTAAATCTGTTCTTTAATTTCGGAGCATATTCTTTAATTTCTAAAGCTTTTAATTTCTAAAGCTTTTAATTTCTAAAGAAGTTCTTATATTGTTTAATTTAAGTCAAATTAATTTCAAACAGCTTTTGAAATTAAATAAGTGGCTCAGTGGCTTTATTTCTAAAGCTGTTCTTTATTTATTCGCAACCTATTCTTTAATTTCTAAAGCTTTTCTCTAATTTCTGAGCCTGCTCTTTAATATATGGGCCTGTTCTTTCATTTCTGAGCCTGTTCTTTAATTGCTAAAGCTGTTCTTCAATTTCGGAGCCTATTCTTCAATTTGCAAAGCTATTCTTTAATTTCTGAGCCAGTTCTTAAATTTCTAAAGCAATTGTTTATTTCTGAGTATGGTCTTTAATTTCTAAAGAAGTTCTTAAATATCTGAGCCCGTTCTTTAATTTCTGAGCTTGTTCCTTGACTTCTAAAACTGTTCTTTAATTTATGAGCATGTACTTTAATTTTTGAGTATGTTCTTTAATTTCCAAAGCTGTTGTTTAATTTCGGAGCATGTTCTTTAATTATTAAAGCTATTGTCCAATTTCTGAACCTGTTATTTAACTTCTGAGCCTACACTTTAATTTCTAAAGCTTTTCTCTAATTTCTGAGCCTGTTCTCTAATTTCTATAGCTGTTCTTTAATTTCTGAGCCTGCTGTTTAATTTATAAAGATAATCTTCAATTTCTGAACCTGTTCTATTCTGAGTTTTAATTTGTAAAGCTGTTCTTTAATTTCTGAGCCTGTTAGGCCGTTCTTTAATTTCTGAGCCTGTTCTTTAATTTTTGAGCCTGTTCTTTAATTTGTAAATCTGTTCTTTAATTTCGGAGCATAATCTTTAATTTCTAAAGTTCTTCTTTAACTTCTGAGCTCGTTCTTTAATTTCTATAGCTGTGCTTTAATTTGTGAGCATGTTCCTTAATTTCTAAAGCTGCTCGTTTATTTCTCAGACTGTTCTTTAATTTCTGAGTTTGTTCTTTCATTTCTAAAGCTGCTCACTAATTATTCAACTTATAAAGCTCTTCATTAATTTCTGAGCCTGTTTTTTGATTTCTAAAGCTGTTCTCTAATTTCTGAGCGTGCTATTTAATTTCTAAGGCTATTCTTTAATTTTTAAAGCTGTTCTTCAATTTATGGGCCTGTTCTTTAATTTCTCAGCCTGTTGTTTAATTTCTAAAGCTGATCTTTAATTTCTGAGCACCTTTTTTCATTTCTAAATCTGTTTTTTAATTTCATAGCCTGTCGTTTAATTTCTGAACTTGTTCTTCAATTTCTAAAGCTGTTTTAATTTCTGAGCCTGTTTTTTATTTTCTGACCCAATTCCTGAATCTCAAAAGCTGTTCTTTAATTTCTGAGCCCGTTCTCTAATTTCTATAGCTGTGCTTTAGTTTGTGAGCATGTTCCTTAATTTCTAAAGCTGTTCGTTAATTTCTCAGCCTGTTCTTTAATTTCCGAGTTTGTTCTTTAATTTTTAAAGCTGCTCACTAACATCTGAGTTCGTTCTTAAATTTCTGAGCTTGTTCTTCAATTTCTAAAGCTGTTCATTAATTTCTGAGCCGTTCTTTAATTTCTATAGCTGTGCTTTAATTTGTGAGCATGTTTCTTAATTTCTAAAGCTGTTCGTTAATTTCTCAGCCTGTACTTTAATTTCTGACCCTGTTCTTTAACTTCTGAACTTGTTCTTCAATTTCTAAAGCTGTTCATTAATTTCTGAGCCTGTTCTTTGATTTCTAAAGCTGTTCTCTAATTTCTGAGCCTGCTATTTTATTTCTAAGGCTATTCTTTAATTTTTAAAGCTGTACTTCAATTTATGGGCCTGTTATTTAATTTCTGGCCTGTTGTTTAATTTCTAGAGCTTTTTTTAAATTTCTCAGCCTGTTCTTTAACTTCTGAGTTTGTCCTTCTATTTCTAAAGCTGTTCATTAATTTCTGAGCCTGTTCTTTGATTTCTAAAGCTGTTCTATAATTTCTGAGCCTGCTATTTCATTTCTCACTCTGTTCTTTAAAATCTGAGCATCTTCTTTAATTTCTAAACCTGTTTTTAAATTTCTCAGACTGTTCTTTAATTTCTAAAGCTGATCTTTAATTTCTGAGCTCCTTCTTTCATTTCTAAATCTGTTCTTTAATTTCATAGCCTGTCCTTTAATTTCTGAACTTGTTCTTCAATTTCTGAAGCTGTTTTAATTTCTGAGCCTGTTTTTATATTTTCTGACCCTATTCCTGAATGTCTAAAGCTGTTACTTAATTTCCGAGCTAGTTCTTTAATTTCTATAGCTGTGCTTTAATTTTTGAGCATGTTCCTTAATTTCTAAACCTGTTCGTTACTTTCTCAGCCAGTTCTTTAATTTCTGAGTTTGTTCTTTAATTTCTAAAGCTGCTCACCAAAATCTGAGTTTGTTCTTAAATTTCTGAGCCTGATTTTTGATTTCTAAGGCTGTTCTCTAATTTCTGAGCCTGGTATCTAATTTCTAAAGCTATTCTTTAATTTTTAAAGTTGTTCTTCAATTTATGGGCCTGTTCTTTAATTTCTGAGCCTGTTGTATAATTTCTAAAGCTGATCTTTAATTTCTGAGCCCCTTCTTTCATTTCTAAATCTGTTCTTTAATTTCATAGCCTGTCCTTTAATTTCTGAACTTGTTCTTCAATTTCTAAAGCTGTTTTAATTTCTGAGCCTGTTTTTTATTTTCTGAACCTATTCCTGAATGTCTAAGATGTTCTTTAATTTCTGAGCCCGTTCTTTAATTTCTATAGCTGTGCTTTAATTTGTGAGCATGTTCCTTAATTTCTAAAGCTGTTCGTTAATTTCTCAGCCAGTTCTTTAATTTCTGAGTTTGTTCTTTAATTTCTAAAGCTGCTCACCAAAATCTGAGTTTTTTCTTAAATTTCTGAGCTTGTTCTCCAATTTCTAAAACTGTTCAGCATTAATTTCTGAGCCTGTTCTTTGACTTCTAAAGCTGTTCTATAATTTCTGAGCCTGCTATTTCATTTCTCACTCTGTTCTTTAAAATCTGAGCATCTTCTTTAATTTCCAAACCTGTTTTTAAATTTCTCAGACTGTTCTTTAATTTCTAAAGCTGATCTTTAATTTCTGAGCACCTTCTTTCATTTCTAAATCTGTTCTTTAATTTCATCGCCTGTCCTTCAATTTATGAACTTGTTCTTCAATTTCTGAAGCTGTTTTAATTTCTGAGCCTGTTTTTTTTATTTTCGAACCTATTCCTGAATGTCTAAAGCTGTTATTTAATTTCCTGAGCCCGTTCTTTAATTGCTATATCTGTGCTTTAATTTGTGAGCATGTTCCTTAATTCTAATGCTGATAATTTAATTTCTGAGCCTGATGATTAATTTATAAAGATAACCTTCAATTTCTGAACCTGTTCTTTAATTCTGGGATTTAAGTTCGTTAATTTCCAAAGCTGTTTTTAATTTCGGAGCCTGTTCTTGAAAAGCTATGGTCTAATTTCTGAACCTGTTACTTAACTTCTGAGCCTGCTCTTTAATTTTTAAAGCTGTTTTTAATTTCTGAGCCTGTTCTTTGATTTCTGAGCATGTTCTTTAATTTCTAACGCTGCTCTTTAATTTCTGAGCCTGTTGTTTAATTTATAAAGATAATCTTCAATTTCTGAACCTGTTATTTAATTCTGAGTTTTAATTTGTAATGCTGTTCTTTAATTTCTGAGCCTGTTAGGCCGTTCTTTAATTTCTGAGCCTGTTAGGCCGTTCTTTAATTTCTGAGCCTGTTCTTTAATTTCTGAGCCTGTTCTTTAATTTTTGAGCCTGTTCTTTAATTCGTAAATCTGTTCTTTAATTTCGACATATTCTTTAATTTCTAAAGCTTTTAATTTCTAAAGGTTTTAATTTCTAAAGAAGTTGTTATATTGTTTAATTTAAGTCATATTAATTTCAAACCGCTTTTGAAATTAGATAAGTGGCTCTGTGGGTTTATTTCTAAAGCTGTTCTGTATTTATTCAACCTATTCTTTAATTTCTAAAGCTTTTCTAATTTCTGAGCCTGCTCTTTAATATATGGGCCTGTTCTTTCATTTCTGAGCCTGTTCTATAATTGCTAAAGCTGTTCTTAAATTTCTGAGCCTATTCTTCAATTTGCAAAGCTATTCTTTAATTTCTGAGCCAGTTCTTAAATTTCTAAAGCAATTGTTTATTTCTGAGTATGGTCTTTAATTTCTAAAGAAGTTCTTAAATATCTGAGCCCGTTCTTTAATTTCTGAGCTTGTTCCTTGACTTCTAAAACTGTTCTTTAATTTATGAGCATGTACTTTAATTTTTGAGTATGTTCTTTAATTTCCAAAGCTGTTGTTTAATTTCGGAGCATGTTCTTTAATTATTAAAGCTATTGTCCAATTTCTGAACCTGTTATTTAACTTCTGAGCCTACACTTTAATTTCTAAAGCTTTTCTCTAATTTCTGAGCCTGTTCTCTAATTTCTATAGCTGTTCTTTAATTTCTGAGCCTGCTGTTTAATTTATAAAGATAATCTTCAATTTCTGAACCTGTTCTATTCTGAGTTTTAATTTGTAAAGCTGTTCTTTAATTTCTGAGCCTGTTAGGCCGTTCTTTAATTTCTGAGCCTGTTCTTTAATTTTTGAGCCTGTTCTTTAATTTGTAAATCTGTTCTTTAATTTCGGAGCATAATCTTTAATTTCTAAAGCTTTTAATTTCTAAAGAAGTTCTTATAGGCCTATTGTTTAATTTAAGTCAAATTAATTTCAAACAGCTTTTGAAATTAAATAAGTGGCTCAGTGGCTTTATTTCTAAAGCTGTTCTGTATTTATTCGCAACCTATTCTTTAATTTGTAAAGCTTTTCTCTAATTTCTGAGCCTGCTCTTTAATATATGGGCCTGTTCTTTCATTTCTGAGCCTGTTCTTTAATTGCTAAAGCTGTTCTTCAATTTCGGAGCCTATTCTTCAATTTGCAAAGCTATTCTTTAATTTCTGAGCCAGTTCTTAATTTCTAAAACAATTGTTTATTTCTGAGTATGGTCTTTAATTTCTAAAGAAGTTCTTAAATATCTGAGCCTGTTCTTTAATTTCTGAGCTTGTTCCTTGACTTCTAATGCTGTTCTTTAATTTGTGAGCATGTACTTTAATTTTTGAGTATGTTCTTTAATTTCCAAAGCTGTTGTTTAATTTCGGAGCATGTTCTTTAATTTATTAAAACTATTGTCAAATTTCTGAACCTGTTATTTAACTTCTGAGCCTACTCTTTAATCTCTAGAGCCGTTTTTTCATTTCTGAGCCTGTTCGTTGATTTCTGAGCCTGTTCTTTAATTTCTATAGCTGTTCATTAATTTCTGAGACAGTTCTTTAATTTCTAAAGCAGTTGTTTAATTTCCGAGCATGGTCGTTAATTTCTAAAGAAGTTCTTAAATATCTGAATCTGTTCCTTATTTTCTGAGCTTGTTCCTCGAATTCTAAAGCTGTTCTTTAATTTCTGAGCACGTATTTTCATTTTTAAAGAAGTTCTTCAATATCTGAGCCTGTTCCTTATTTTCTGAACTTTTTTCTTGAATTCTAAACTGTTCTTTAATTTCTGAGCATGTACTTTCATTTTTTAGTATGTTCGTTAATTTCCAAAGCCGTTTTTAATTTCGGAACCTGTTCTTTAAAAGCAATGGTCTAATTTCTGAACCTGTTATTTAAATGCTGAGCCTGCTCTTTAATTTTTAGAGCTGTTTTTTCTATTTCTGAGCCTGTTCTTTGATTTCTTAGCATGTTCTTTAATTTCTAAAGCTGCTCTTTAATTTCTGAGCCTGTTGTTTAATTTATAAAGATAATCTTCAATTTCTGAACCTGTTCTTAATTTCTGAGGCTGTTCCCTAATTTGTAAGGCCGTTCTTTAATTTCTGAGCCTGTTCTTCAATTTTTGAGCGTGTTCTTTAATTTGTAAATCTGTTTTTTAATTTGGGAGCCTATTCTTTAATTTATAAAGCTTGTAATTTCTAAAGAAGTTCTTAAATTGTTTAATTTAAGTCAAATTAATTTCAAACAGCTTGTGAAATTAAATAAGTGGCTCAGTGGCTTTATTTCTAAAGCTGTTCTTTATCTATTCGGAGCCTATTCTTTAATTTCTAAAGCTTTTCTCTAATTTCTGAGCCTTTTATTTAATTGATGAGATGATTCTTTAATTTCTAAAGATGCTCTTTAATATACGGGCCTGTTCTTTAATTTCTGAGCCTGTTCGTTAATTTCTAAAGCTGTTTTTTAATTTTTCAGTCTGTTCTTTAAAATCTGAGCCTCTTCCTCAATTTCTAAGGCTGTTTTTTAATTTCTGAGCCAGTTCTTTGATTTCGAAACTGTTCTTAAATTTCTGAGCTGATTATTTAATTTCTCAGACTGTTCTTTAGTTTTAAAACTGTTCTTTAATTTATGAAAATATACTTTAATTTCTGAGCCTTTTCCTTAATTTCTAAAGCTATTTATTTCTGAGCCTGTTATTCAATTTAATTTTTGAGCCTGTTCTTTAATTTGTAAATCTGTTCTTTAATTACGGAGCATATTCTTTAATTTCTAAAGCTTTTAATTTCTAAAGAAGTTCATATATTGTTTAATTTAAGTCAAATTAATTTCAAACAGCTTTTGAAATTAAATAAGTGGCTCAGTGGCTTTATTTCTAAAGCTGTTCTTTATTTACTCGGAACCTATTCTTTAATTTCTAAACCTTTTCTCTAATTTCTGAGCCTTTTATTTAATTTATGAGACAATTCTTTAATTTCTAAAGATGCTCTTTAATATATGGGCCTGTTCTTTAATTTCTGAGCCTGCTCCCTAATTTATAAAGCTGTTCTTTAATTTCTGAGCCTGTTCTATAATTTCTGATGCTGTTCTTTAATTTGCAAAGCTGTTCTTTAATTTCTTAGCCAGTTCTTTAATTTCTAAAGCTTTTAATTTTCAAAGAAGTTCTTAAATTGTTTAATTTAAGTCAAATTAATTTCAAACAGCTTTTGGAATTAAATAAGTGGCTCAGTGGCTTTATTTCTAAAGCTGTTCTTAATTTATTCGGAGCCTATTCTTTAATTTCTAAAGCTTTTCTCTAATTTCTGAGCCTGTTATTTAACTTATGAGACGATTATTTAATTTCTAAAGATGCTCTTTAATATATGGGCCTGTTCTTTAATTTCTGAGCCTGTTCTTTAATTGCTCGAGCTGTTCTTCAATTTCGAGCCTATTCTCCAAAGTAATTCTTTAATTTCTGAGCCTGTTCTTAAATTTCTAAAGCAGTTGTTTATTGCTGAGTAGGGTATTTAATTTCTAAAGAAGTTCTTAAATATCTGAGCCTGTTCTTTAATTTCTAAAGCTTTTCTTCGATTGCGGAGCCTGTTCTTTAATTTCTGAGCCTGTTCTTTAATTTTTGAGCCTGTTCTTTAATTCGTAAATCTGTTCTTTAATTTCGGAGCATATTCTTTAATTTCTAAAGCTTTTAATTTCTAAAGCTTTTAATTTCTAAAGAAGTTCTTATATTGTTTAATTTAAGTCAAATTAATTTCAAACAGCTTTTGAAATTAAATAAGTGGCTCAGTGGCTTTATTTCTAAAGCTGTTCTTTATTTATTCGCAACCTATTCTTTAATTTCTAAAGCTTTTCTCTAATTTCTGAGCCTGCTCTTTAATATATGGGCCTGTTCTTTAATTTCTGAGCCTGTTCTTTAATTGCTCGAGCTGTTCTTCAATTTCGAGCCTATTCTCCAAAGTAATTCTTTAATTTCTGAGCGTGTTCTTAAATTTCTAAAGCAGTTGTTTATTGCTGAGTAGGGTATTTAATTTCTAAAGAAGTTCTTAAATATCTGAGCCTGTTCTTTAATTTCTAAAGCTTTTCTTCGATTGCGGAGCCAGTTCTTTAATTTGCAAAGCTGTTCTTTTATTTCTGAGCCAGTTCTTTAATTTCTAAAGCTGTTGTTTAATTTCTGAGTATTGGCTTTAATTTCTAAAGAAGTTCTTAAATATGTGAGCCTGTTCCTTATTTTCTGAGCTTGTTCCTCGAATTCTAAAGCTGTTCTTTAATTTCTGAGCACGTATTTTCATTTTTAAAGAAGTTCTTCAATATCTGAGCCTGTTCCTTATTTTCTGAACTTTTTTCTTGAATTCTAAACTGTTCTTTAATTTCTGAGCATGTACTTTCATTTTTTAGTATGTTCGTTAATTTCCAAAGCCGTTTTTAATTTCGGAACCTGTTCTTTAAAAGCAATGGTCTAATTTCTGAACCTGTTATTTAAATGCTGAGCCTGCTCTTTAATTTTTAGAGCTGTTTTTTCTATTTCTGAGCCTGTTCTTTGATTTCGGAGCATGTTCTTTAATTTCTAAAGCTGCTCTTTAATTTCTGAGCCTGTTGTTTAATTTATAAAGATAATCTTCAATTTCTGAACCTGTTCTTAATTTCTGAGGCTGTTCCCTAATTTGTAAGGCCGTTCTTTAATTTCTGAGCCTGTTCTTCAATTTTTGAGCGTGTTCTTTAATTTGTAAATCTGTTTTTTAATTTGGGAGCCTATTCTTTAATTTATAAAGCTTGTAATTTCTAAAGAAGTTCTTAAATTGTTTAATTTAAGTCAAATTAATTTCAAACAGCTTGTGAAATTAAATAAGTGGCTCAGTGGCTTTATTTCTAAAGCTGTTCTTTATCTATTCGGAGCCTATTCTTTAATTTCTAAAGCTTTTCTCTAATTTCTGAGCCTTTTATTTAATTGATGAGATGATTCTTTAATTTCTAAAGATGCTCTTTAATATACGGGCCTGTTCTTTAATTTCTGAGCCTGTTCGTTAATTTCTAAAGCTGTTTTTTAATTTTTCAGTCTGTTCTTTAAAATCTGAGCCTCTTCCTCAATTTCTAAGGCTGTTTTTTAATTTCTGAGCCAGTTCTTTGATTTCGAAACTGTTCTTAAATTTCTGAGCTGATTATTTAATTTCTCAGACTGTTCTTTAGTTTTAAAACTGTTCTTTAATTTATGAAAATATACTTTAATTTCTGAGCCTTTTCCTTAATTTCTAAAGCTATTTATTTCTGAGCCTGTTATTCAATTTAATTTTTGAGCCTGTTCTTTAATTTGTAAATCTGTTCTTTAATTACGGAGCATATTCTTTAATTTCTAAAGCTTTTAATTTCTAAAGAAGTTCATATATTGTTTAATTTAAGTCAAATTAATTTCAAACAGCTTTTGAAATTAAATAAGTGGCTCAGTGGCTTTATTTCTAAAGCTGTTCTTTATTTACTCGGAACCTATTCTTTAATTTCTAAACCTTTTCTCTAATTTCTGAGCCTTTTATTTAATTTATGAGACAATTCTTTAATTTCTAAAGATGCTCTTTAATATATGGGCCTGTTCTTTAATTTCTGAGCCTCTTCCCTAATTTATAAGGCCGTTCTTTAATTTCTGAGCCTGTTCTTCAATTTTTGAGCCTGTTCTTTAATTTGTAAATCTGTTCTTTAATTTCGGAGCCTATTCTTTAATTTCTAAAGCTTTTAATTTTCAAAGAAGTTCTTAAATTGTTTAATTTAAGTCAAATTAATTTCAAACAGCTTTTGGAATTAAATAAGTGGCTCAGTGGCTTTATTTCTAAAGCTGTTCTTAATTTATTCGGAGCCTATTCTTTAATTTCTAAAGCTTTTCTCTAATTTCTGAGCCTGTTATTTAACTTATGAGACGATTATTTAATTTCTAAAGATGCTCTTTAATATATGGGCCTGTTCTTTAATTTCTGAGCCTGTTCTTTAATTGCTCGAGCTGTTCTTCAATTTGAGCCTATTCTCCAAAGTAATTCTTTAATTTCTGAGCCTGTTCTTAAATTTCTAAAGCAGTTGTTTATTGCTGAGTAGGGTATTTAATTTCTAAAGAAGTTCTTAAATATCTGAGCCTGTTCTTTAATTTCTAAAGCTTTTCTTCGATTGCGGAGCCTGTTCTTTAATTTCTGAGCCTGTTCTTTAATTTTTGAGCCTGTTCTTTAATTCGTAAATCTGTTCTTTAATTTCGGAGCATATTCTTTAATTTCTAAAGCTTTTAATTTCTAAAGCTTTTAATTTCTAAAGAAGTTCTTATATTGTTTAATTTAAGTCAAATTAATTTCAAACAGCTTTTGAAATTAAATAAGTGGCTCAGTGGCTTTATTTCTAAAGCTGTTCTTTATTTATTCGCAACCTATTCTTTAATTTCTAAAGCTTTTCTCTAATTTCTGAGCCTGCTCTTTAATATATGGGCCTGTTCTTTAATTTCTGAGCCTGTTCTTTAATTGCTCGAGCTGTTCTTCAATTTCGAGCCTATTCTCCAAAGTAATTCTTTAATTTCTGAGCGTGTTCTTAAATTTCTAAAGCAGTTGTTTATTGCTGAGTAGGGTATTTAATTTCTAAAGAAGTTCTTAAATATCTGAGCCTGTTCTTTAATTTCTAAAGCTTTTCTTCGATTGCGGAGCCAGTTCTTTAATTTGCAAAGCTGTTCTTTTATTTCTGAGCCAGTTCTTTAATTTCTAAAGCTGTTGTTTAATTTCTGAGTATTGGCTTTAATTTCTAAAGAAGTTCTTAAATATGTGAGCCTGTTCCTTATTTTCTGAGCTTGTTCCTCGAATTCTAAAGCTGTTCTTTAATTTCTGAGCACGTATTTTCATTTTTAAAGAAGTTCTTCAATATCTGAGCCTGTTCCTTATTTTCTGAACTTTTTTCTTGAATTCTAAACTGTTCTTTAATTTCTGAGCATGTACTTTCATTTTTTAGTATGTTCGTTAATTTCCAAAGCGTTTTAATTTCAGAACCTGTTCTTTAAAAGCAATGGTCTAATTTCTGAACCTGTTATTTAAATGCTGAGCCTGCTCTTTAATTTTTAGAGCTGTTTTTCTATTTCTGAGCCTGTTCTTTGATTTCGGAGCATGTTCTTTAATTTCTAAAGCTGCTCTTTAATTTCTGAGCCTGTTGTTTAATTTATAAAGATAATCTTCAATTTCTGAACCTGTTCTTAATTTCTGAGGCTGTTCCCTAATTTGTAAGGCCGTTCTTTAATTTCTGAGCCTGTTCTTCAATTTTTGAGCGTGTTCTTTAATTTGTAAATCTGTTTTTTAATTTGGGAGCCTATTCTTTAATTTATAAAGCTTGTAATTTCTAAAGAAGTTCTTAAATTGTTTAATTTAAGTCAAATTAATTTCAAACAGCTTGTGAAATTAAATAAGTGGCTCAGTGGCTTTATTTCTAAAGCTGTTCTTTATCTATTCGGAGCCTATTCTTTAATTTCTAAAGCTTTTCTCTAATTTCTGAGCCTTTTATTTAATTGATGAGATGATTCTTTAATTTCTAAAGATGCTCTTTAATATACGGGCCTGTTCTTTAATTTCTGAGCCTGTTCGTTAATTTCTAAAGCTGTTTTTTAATTTTTCAGTCTGTTCTTTAAAATCTGAGCCTCTTCCTCAATTTCTAAGGCTGTTTTTTAATTTCTGAGCCAGTTCTTTGATTTCGAAACTGTTCTTAAATTTCTGAGCTGATTATTTAATTTCTCAGACTGTTCTTTAGTTTTAAAACTGTTCTTTAATTTATGAAAATATACTTTAATTTCTGAGCCTTTTCCTTAATTTCTAAAGCTATTTATTTCTGAGCCTGTTATTCAATTTAATTTTTGAGCCTGTTCTTTAATTTGTAAATCTGTTCTTTAATTACGGAGCATATTCTTTAATTTCTAAAGCTTTTAATTTCTAAAGAAGTTCATATATTGTTTAATTTAAGTCAAATTAATTTCAAACAGCTTTTGAAATTAAATAAGTGGCTCAGTGGCTTTATTTCTAAAGCTGTTCTTTATTTACTCGGAACCTATTCTTTAATTTCTAAACCTTTTCTCTAATTTCTGAGCCTTTTATTTAATTTATGAGACAATTCTTTAATTTCTAAAGATGCTCTTTAATATATGGGCCTGTTCTTTAATTTCTGAGCCTCTTCCCTAATTTATAAGGCCGTTCTTTAATTTCTGAGCCTGTTCTTCAATTTTTGAGCCTGTTCTTTAATTTGTAAATCTGTTCTTTAATTTCGGAGCCTATTCTTTAATTTCTAAAGCTTTTAATTTTCAAAGAAGTTCTTAAATTGTTTAATTTAAGTCAAATTAATTTCAAACAGCTTTTGGAATTAAATAAGTGGCTCAGTGGCTTTATTTCTAAAGCTGTTCTTAATTTATTCGGAGCCTATTCTTTAATTTCTAAAGCTTTTCTCTAATTTCTGAGCCTGTTATTTAACTTATGAGACGATTATTTAATTTCTAAAGATGCTCTTTAATATATGGGCCTGTTCTTTAATTTCTGAGCCTGTTCTTTAATTGCTCGAGCTGTTCTTCAATTTCGAGCCTATTCTCCAAAGTAATTCTTTAATTTCTGAGCCTGTTCTTAAATTTCTAAAGCAGTTGTTTATTGCTGAGTAGGGTATTTAATTTCTAAAGAAGTTCTTAAATATCTGAGCCTGTTCTTTAATTTCTAAAGCTTTTCTTCGATTGCGGAGCCTGTTCTTTAATTTCTGAGCCTGTTCTTTAATTTTTGAGCCTGTTCTTTAATTCGTAAATCTGTTCTTTAATTTCGGAGCATATTCTTTAATTTCTAAAGCTTTTAATTTCTAAAGCTTTTAATTTCTAAAGAAGTTCTTATATTGTTTAATTTAAGTCAAATTAATTTCAAACAGCTTTTGAAATTAAATAAGTGGCTCAGTGGCTTTATTTCTAAAGCTGTTCTTTATTTATTAGCAACCTATTCTTTAATTTCTAAAGCTTTTCTCTAATTTCTGAGCCTGCTCTTTAATATATGGGCCTGTTCTTTAATTTCTGAGCCTGTTCTTTAATTGCTCGAGCTGTTCTTCAATTTCGAGCCTATTCTCCAAAGTAATTCTTTAATTTCTGAGCCTGTTCTTAAATTTCTAAAGCAGTTGTTTATTGCTGAGTAGGGTATTTAATTTCTAAAGAAGTTCTTAAATATCTGAGCCTGTTCTTTAATTTCTAAAGCTTTTCTTCGATTGCGGAGCCAGTTCTTTAATTTGCAAAGCTGTTCTTTTATTTCTGAGCCAGTTCTTTAATTTCTAAAGCTGTTGTTTAATTTCTGAGTATTGGCTTTAATTTCTAAAGAAGTTCTTAAATATGTGAGCCTGTTCCTTATTTTCTGAGCTTGTTCCTTGAATTCGAAAGCTGGTCTTTAATTTCTGAGCATGTACTTTCATTTTTGAGTATGTTCGTTAATTTCCAAAGCTGTTTTTAATTTCGGAACCTGTTCTTTAAAAGCTATGGTCTAATTTCTGAACCTGTTATTTAACTTCTGAGCCTGCTCTTTAATTTTTAAAGCTGTTTTTTTAATTTCTGAGCCTGTTCTTTGATTTCGGAGCATGTTCTTTAACTTCTAAAGCCGCCTTTACTTTCTGAGCCTGTTTCCTAATTTATAAAGCCGTTCTTTAACTTGTGAGCCTGTTATTTAATTGCTATAGCTGTTGTTCAATTTCGGAGCCTGTTCTTTAACTTGCAAAGCTGTTCTTTAATTTCTGAGCAAGTTTTTCTAATTTCTAAAGCAGTTGTTTAATTTCTGAGTATGGTCTTTAATTTATAAAGATGTTCTCAAATATCTCAGCCTTCTCTTTATTTTCTGAGCTTGTTCTTTGAATTCGAAAGCTGTTCTTTATTTCTGAGCATGTACTTTCATTTTTGAGTGTGTTCTTTAATTTCCAAAGCTGTTGTTTAATTTCGGACCCTGTTCTTTAAAAGCCATTGTCTAATTTCTGAACCTGTTATTTAACTTCTGAGTCTGATCTTTAATTGCTTAAGCCATTTTCGAGCATGTACTTTCATTTTTGAGTACATTCGTTAATTTCCAAAGCTGTGTTTAATTTCGGAGCTTGTTCTTTAAAAGCTATGGTCTAATTTCCGAACCTGTTATTTAACTTCTGAGCCTGCTCTTTAATTTTTAAAGCTGTTTTTTAATTTCTGAGGCTGTTCTTTGATTTCTGAGCATATTCTTTAATTTCTAAAGCTGCTCTTTAATTTCTGAGCCTGTTGTTTAATTTATAAAGATAATCTTCAATTTTTGAACCTGTTCTTTATTTCCGAGTTTTAATTTCTAAAGAAGTTCTTAAATTGTTTAATTTAAGTCAAATTAATTTCAAACTGCTTTTGAAATTAAATAAGTGGCTCACTCAGTGGCTTTATTTCTAAAGCTGTTCTTTTTTTATTCGGAGAATATTCTTTAATTTCTAAAGCTTTTCTCTAATTTCTGAGCCTGTTCTTTAATTTCTGAGCCTGTTCTTTATTTGTAAAGCTATTCTTTAATTTCTGAGCCAGTTCTTAAATTTCTAAAGCAGTTGTTTATTTCTGAGTATGGTCTTTAATTTCTGAAGAAGTTCTTAAATATACGAGCCTGTTCTTTAATTTCTGAGCTTGTTCCTTGAATTCTAAAGCTTTTCTTTAATTTGTGAGCATGTACTTTAATTTTTGAGTATGTTCTTTAATTTACAAAGCTGTTTTTAATTTCGGAGCCTGTTCTTTAATTTTTAAAGCTATTGTCTAATTTCTGAACTTGTTATTTAACTTCTGAGCCTACTCTTTAATTTCTAGAGCTGTTTTTTAATATCTGAGCCTGTTCTTTGATTTCTGAACCTGTTCTTTAATTCTGAGTTTTAATTTGTAAAGCTGTTCTTTAATTTCTGAGCCTGTTCTTTAATTTGTGAGCCTCTTCCCTAATTTATAAGGCCGTTCTTTAATTTCTGAGCCTGTTCTTCAATTTTTGAGCCTGTTCTTTAATTTGTAAATCTGTTCTTTAATTTCTAAAACGTTTCTCTAATTTCTGAGCCTGTTATTTAATTTCTGAGCCTGCTCTTTAATTGCTAAAGCTGTTCTTCAATTTCGGTGCCTATATTCTTCAATTTGCAAAGCTATTTTTTATTTTCTGAGCCAGTTCTTAAATTTCTAAAGCAGTTGTTTATTTCTGAGGTTCAAAGGTCTTTCCTCCACGTCTAGTATGGCAGCCTAAGAGAGTTTGTATAATGAACTTTTAAATTTAATACATTTCAAAGTCAATATCATCAGAGTTCAGAGTTCAAAGTTCTGAGTATTAAATATAAATTACGTAATATATAGTTGGGAATTTGGGCTTGTGCATATATTGACAAATCGCCCAAAATCGCGTTTCAAATAGCAGAAAATATTACCTAATTTACCATAGTTCTCCCATTCGTTGGTCCCAGACTATGGTTTTGCACACTTGATTGTGTCTCCGGTTAGTGTTGTGGTGCAGCGTCGGTTGTAGCTTGACGCACTACTTCTCTCCAAGGTGATCAGTCTTAAGGCAACCTAAATGAAGTGGGATAATTTACTTTTAAAACATTTCAAATCAAGTCACATGCGTAGTTATAATTTGAATAAATGGGCTCTTTATCGAAATGAACACAAAAAGAATAGTTTCCACATATATTAGTACATATTGGTTGTACGTTTAGCATTGGGTTGGTACTTGGTAATGTTTTGGTATAGCATGGGCAGGGTTAGGTTATTATTAGGGTAACGGTTAGTGTTAGGTTAAGCGGTCCAATAAAAAATTGCTATATTTGTCATTTTATAAAAATTGATAAATGCAATCGTTACCGCCGTCTTAATCAGATATGTACAAATTTATACGCAAAGCTACAAAATCCAGCGTATTCGACACCATCTTGAGGTAAACCAAGATTTTGGTAGGTTTATTCTATTATCTATTTGTTCTATTTTATTGTTCCATATAAGTTATTCTAAAATATGCAAAAACTTTAAACTCGATTTTTTCAAGTGCCAAAATTGCCCGATTCCCGAGGCCGATATTGCTTGCAAGATATCTCCAAAATTAGTTAGGCAATCTTGATAAAAATTTTCAGGGTTAACAGAATATGAATTTATCTTCGAGATAAACTAAAACAGCTGAATTCTGTTCAGTTCAATGGTTGTAAAATAGTAACAGTTTTGGACTAACTGTATTCATTTCTAGTATTTAGGCTGTAAAATCTTTATTATGGTTCCCTTGTCAGTAATTATAGTTCACCTCCTAGACAATGTTATTCGTGACAACATAAAATTTATTCGAGTTTTTTTTATCATTATTCAACATGAGGATTGTCATATCTTGGTAACAATGGTAACAATATCTTGAAAATAACTATTTACTGCTTGGCAAGCATCTCATCGGAAGTTCAAAAGTCTTTCCTCCAAGTGCGATTGGCCTAGTATGGCAGCCTAAAAGAGTTAATTGGGATAACGAACTTTAAATCTAATACATTTCAAAGTCAATATGATGATAATGATCTATTCTTGTCGATAACACAGGGTGTGGTCCCAATTCACCCAAGCCAGAGGCTTATGATACACGTGCTCGACGACTAAGGGCCTGAGGGTTAGTTTTTGAAGGTTAGTGAGGGAGAAAAACCAGCAGTCCCGAAAGTTGAAAACCAACCAATCTCAACGTACACGAATTTTCAAGCGCAGGGAAGTTAGCCAATCTACGTAAATCCTTGCCCTCGACCCACTGTAGAAGGTTTCAATCAGGGGTAAGGGACAGCGTGCTAACCGCCTCTGCCAGTGTCGACATCAACTAAATGTGTGCATGTATTCATCTCGGACAAGAGCCACAAGATCATTTTCAATTCATTTCAATTCGCTTGAATTCGACAACCTCAAAGAAATTAAAAAGTTTTGCTTTTTCCTCTCAGCATTTAAAAATGTACATAAACTATAAAATTAGTTTATACAAGCAAAATATTTGAAATTATTATATACACAAGCTCAGGATATGAGGTATTCTGCAATCTGATTGGTTCTCTACTAGCAGGATATTAGCTCTTATAATATAGCCAACCACAATGCTGCAATCTGATTGGTTGTCTACTAGCAGGATATTTTGTGATATCCTACTAGTAGAGCAATATCCTACTAGTAGGGAAAAAAACAAAATGGCTTCCAGATTTGTAAGCATGAATGATGAAGAAATTGGAGTTTTGCTTCAAAATAGCACGCCTAAGAACACAAAAAAAGGCAACAAAATTTGGAATGAAGGTTTTTGACGGTAAGCCAAATGTAAATGTGTATAAAATTTATACTTAAAACGAAATTACGAAAAGTAAACATGTATCGCAAAATAATCGCTTTTTAATTTGCATTTGCCTGATTTGGCCATAAAAACAAAACAAAACATGAAAACATCTTTTATTTTTCGTTTAATTTTATAGAATGGTTTACCAGCTCAAGGCTATATTATAAGTGAAATATTATATTCGCTCTCGTCGGATATTGGCTGATAGCCAACTCGGCGAAGCGCCTCGTTGGCTATCAGCCAATATCCGACTCGAGCTCATATAATATTTCTTACATATCCTGCTGGTAGAGAAAAGTAGAAAAATGGCTGGCAGATTTGGACAATTAAATGAAGAGGAAATTCAAGTTTTACTTGAAAAAAGTAAATATCCAGATCCAGAGCTTGTGTATATAATAAAACAGTTATTCTACTCACTCTCGTCGTTTATGACTGATAGCCGACTCGGCGCTATCGCGCCTCGTCGGCTATCAGCTCATATACAACTCGAGTTCGTAGAATAACTGTTTAATATTCTGCATGCATATCGAATTTAACACGTCTGAAATGGATTCGTTATTTCGTGCGGTACAGACAAAACTTTCAGTAAAGTTTAACTAAATCTAACTTAAAATGTGTAGAAACAAGAACATTTGCAACAAACAGTTCTAGGTGAGTAACGGAGGCTTAAAAAGCGAGCAACAAACAAGATGGAAATAATTTTAGGGCGGCCATACTTACCGTGTGGTTTCAACTATAGTCGGCGATTGGCATCAACTTTCTTGTAAAATATTTGACCTGAAACTGCAGATAAAACAAATATGAGTTACACAAGTAAAAGCAAGGGTATTTCTAAACGTTATTGGCACAAAATATGGCACAAATCCTAAGGGAATAAAGCGAATAGGTGAGCAAGCTCCCAACGCGAGCCGAAGACGAAGGCGAACATAATCAAAGTATTTGGCACGCGTTTTAAACAGGGGCAATAAGACAACAAGCACAGACGACAAACGTTTAAAAGAATGATATATTTGATACTAACCTGTCCTTGAATGCGACATGGCCATTTCGTTTCAATACAGTTTATTTTGGCGATGTTCTACGACAAAATTTTACTTGTACTTGACTGCCCGTTGCCCCAAGTTGAATTTTCAATTTTGCCACGAATTTGCATACCACACCCTTGTTTTCGTGTTGGCCAGACATTCACGAGCTTTGGGTGGCCTTATAAGAGCTTCGTCACGATTGGCTACTGCTAAAAGCATCTATTTGTTAGAAATCCCTTAGGTGACTTGATTACAATCGCTAGGAATTGCTAATTAGCAATCTTCAAAAAATATAAATTCATAATTTGTTTAAGTACAAATCCTTTGCATTGTTTGATTTCAAAAGAATTATAAGGATTATTAAGGCTTATTCAAGCTGCCTAATAAAACGAATTATTTTTGTGCTCAGACTATTGATGATATACAGGGTGTCCCCCCAAAAGTCCCCTTTAGAAATCACTCTTGTGCGTTATTATACCTTTGGGAATTGAATTGAATTGTACATGAACGGCGGAAGTACTTACAACTTCCCTTCGTTCAACTTTCCTCCGTCGACAAACGAAGTCTTTTTTGGAGAAAATTTAAAACGCGGCATTTTAAATATGGTTATTATACATTGTAGTCACTACGTGTCTTCTGATTGGCTAATTGCTTAAGTTAAATATGGCAATCACGCAACCTACAGATAACTGAGTTATCTTCTAGCAGATAACTCAGTTATCTGTAGGTTGAACCCGCAGTCTCTCAGGCTTCGGCTTCGCCTGATAACACTATACCAGCATATCCATCTTTGATAGAATATTAAATACACCTCGACAATCATGAACTAAATTCGTTATTTACCTCGACCTCGCGAAATAAGCTATTTATTAAAAAATAGCTTAAAAAGCTTATTTTTATAAAATAGCCTCGGAAAATAGCTTATTTCCCTGGGTCTCGGTAAATACCTCTTGCTTAGATTTATACTAGATCTTACACTACTTTTAGAGTAAAATATTTTGTAAATATAACTCGGTAATTCAGAAAAAGAATAAAGAAAAAGAAAGTTGTGGAGGATTGAAAAATAGATTTATCAAAGTACTTCTGGAGTTCTGGTTTAGGCAACTATCCATCCAGAATTTTAGTCATCTCTGACCACTAGTCCTGACATAGAGATGCCTGCGGAGGAGGCTAAATTTATTCCTAGTCTTGTATTTTTATATAAAGTTTAAATAGACAAGAGAGTTATGAACTAACCTCTTTGACAAATATCGGAAATGCAGGATGGGCAGTAATAAATTATTCGATAGACTTTGTTTTGCAGCCAGCGATTTCGGCAAGTTGCTAACGACCTACCTTATTCTCCGAATTTGCTACTTATAAAATCTCCCTATACAATTTTAATACTGTTTACAGTGAAGCCATACAATGCGTTATTAGTATATCTAAATATTGAATGCGGATACATTAAACAAACATCAGAAAAGTCGTTAAATTTGATTCGTAGATAAAATAATTATTACTGAACATACCAGAACGAAAAATCGCAATATATATCCACTATTTGTCACTAAATATTTGTCGGAAATTGCAATTGTGAATAATAATGAGACGCAATACATCGTGGTATATTGATATGCAATTTGTCCTAATGCTGACCGTAACAAATCAAGTGGTAAATTGGGCGAACAGGGAATACATGAATCGAGTGAACATCGAGTGGACAGGAGGGATCAAGCATCAAAGAGAGGATCCAATCGAACCGAAGACGAAGGAAGTGTTTGCAATGATCATCGTACAGACGTCGCCGCCCGGTATATCTCAACGATTATATATAGTAGTCTTCTATTTTGGTTGTATTTTCATTTTTTGACAATGATCCTTTCATTGACAGAAAAATGGTAATATCCTCATGTTTCGCGCACGAATATTTTTCTCTTTGATCTTGACCACAATCACAACCCTGTCCCTAACCCTATTTTGCGCGAATCATTAGGGTATAACCGATAAAGTATATTGTATTTAGTTGGCTAGGGACAAAATGCATGTGTGTCTTCATCAGGGTCTTATATATTCGAGGCATGACGTCATCGGCCAACAATGTTAAGATACTGTTGCTTGCAGGATGCCCTTGGAACGCGACATGCAGAATAACAAGGCTTGTTGAAACACCAGAATGCAATTTGTGAGAAATGAGAAGCTGGTTATCGACGCTACGTTTTAACTATCAAATAGGTCTTGCAAGTGACAATAGTTGGAAAAGATTTAAAAATGGTGTGTTCGCACGGTTTCTTTGCTAAACATGTTACTCATGAGCTCTTTAAGAACTTAACATATGCAAGGATTTTTGCTAAAGCTGATGAATCAATATTTCCGAACTACTCTCTCCTCCGCAGAGCCTCCTTAGTATTTACAAATAACTTACATGAAGTTTCTTGAATAAAAGTGAGCACGCGGGGAGTGATGGGAAGATTGAAATGAAGGCGAGGAGGCTCTGCCAGATAATGCAAAAAAGTATGGTTTTCGAACCAAACTTTTTGTTTGACTGCTTTGACATCTTTTTAAACCTGAAATGGACGGAAATGTGGTAGAAATTGAAATAAATCTTCATAATCTGAGTATCGAAGGTCAGTGGAGTCATTTTTATAAAGAAATTTTGCAATTTAGAGGATATTTTCAGTCAACATATCCATATTCATTTGCAATTTCTCGCTATTTTTCGGTGCAAATTGACAGAAGAAGATATTAATGTTGGATTCACTCCAGGAGAGTCAAGTACGCCTGAAAAGGAAAGTGGAAAACATCTCTTAACACCCTCGAAGGTTGATATCGAATCGCCATATTTATTACATTAACTGGCAGAGGCTACTTTTATTTCGCTCTTCCCATCACTCCCTGCACGCTCACTTTTCCCTCACTAGAAACTTCATGTAAGCCTCTGCGGAGGAGAGAGTCCGAACTATGTATATACACGGAAAGTGAACTCAAAATAGACTCGCCTGTAGCTATTCATGATTGAGATTACAAGAATTAAGGTTAGATATTAACCAGGGATTTAGGTTAAAATGATTAAGCCAGGACTTGTAAATAAAGCAGACCATATATAGTTGATGTTTACCAGACTGCGAATATAAAACAAATGCACCAATGGGTGTCAATACGAACGAGTATAAAACAGCGGCCCGAGTTCCATTCATGTAGCAATTATGCAGAGTTTTCCAATTATAACTTCGTCTCAGTCGCATTAGAGAAGAGTGCATATATATATGCTCTCAGTTTGACTATACCTATATCCATGTACTCCGGTTACCTGCTACAATAACATAGAACCAATATGAGATGTCCCTTGTTACACCTCCACTCTCTAGAAAGAACATTTCATAACTAACTAATCCAGTATAAATAGAGTCGGTTTATCGTAGATCCTCTATTAAGCTCCTTGTCCAATCAGCCCCACCCTTCTCAAATAAGCCTCCTCCAATAAAAGTAGTAGTGTAGGTACCGATCAACCCCCTTTTTTGGGGTGCCGCAGGGGGTGCCGCAGGATGCCGCACTAATTAACATACGGGGTGCCGCAGGGGTGCGTGGGGGTACGTTCATTAAATATTAGAGGTGATTAATATTCAGGGTGTGCGCACACATGACATCATCATGATATGCGCACAAGGGGGGGGGGCGTACAAGGGGGTGCGCGCACATGTACAATAGCTAAGCGTCCGTATAAAGTTCCCAAGCGTCGTGTTCCAAACACAGTCCGTTTCGACAACGATTACAACAGCAGCTTACTGGCTTTAGTACTTTGGATTTTACTCGTGAGAAGAATATACAATGACTATCGACATACTGTTCATGGCTAAGAATCAACTTGTGCTTCGTGTCAATATGTGTGCTTCTAGTTTTGGGAATAAAATCTTAAATGAATTGACAGATGAAGAAATAGAGAAATGGGTTCCCACTCTTGATGATGATGACAACGAAGAGATATATACTGACAAAGAGTTTCTTGAGAAGGTTTGGCACATGTGTGTTAAGCATGGATATATTTCTAAAGATTATGATATCATGGGAAAGTTTCTTGACGAGATGAGAGTCATTCCATAAGCAAATTTTGACAATAGGGAGATGTATTCGAAGAGCCAAGACCTATATGCCAACATGCAATGGTATGCTGTGAACGAAAAGTCAAGAAAGATGGACCAAACCAAAACCGTCTATTTTACTGCTGCCCCAAAGAAGACGCGTGTGGTTTCTTCGAATGGAAGAAGCAAGAACCTCGTGTGATCAATACTGGCATCGAACTTTTCAGTAATTCCACAGGAGGCCCAGGCTCTATTTGCCCGCGCCCGCCTGTGACTTCCTTATAACGAGGGAAGGAAGGAAACATTGAGACCAAATAGCCTAGACTTGGCATATGTTACACGAAACTATCCTCGATTTTTTGCCTTTAAATGCATTTCTTTCGAGATTAATCGATATCCCCTGCAAGAATGATACCGTACAACTCTCAAAACAACGATGCTTTCATGAAAGAGCTTAAATTCGCTCTAAAATCCGTGAGGGAATGACAAAATTTGACAAATATATATCCGCGTGCCTGGTTTGCTGGTCAAAAACCGGAATTGGACAACCTGATTGGACAACTTTGAAAGTTGTCCAATCAGGTTTGAGTGTATTTTGAGTTGTTCAACGACTTCCGGTTTTTGACCAGCAAACCAGGCACGCGGATATATTTTTGCCAAATTTTGTCACGCTTGGGAACTTTATACGGACGCTTAGCTATTGTACATGTGCGCGCACCCCCTTGTACGCACACACCCCCCCCCCCTTGTGCGCATATCATGATGATGTCATGTGTGCGCAGTGCGCACACCCTGAATATTAATCACCTCTAATATTGAATGAACGCACCCCCACGCACCCCTGCGGCACCCCGTATGTTAATTAGTGCGGCACCCCCTGCGGCACCCCAAAAAAGGGGGTTGATCGGTACCTACACTACTACTAATAAACCCGCACTTTATAGAGGGAGAAATATATTAAGTCCCTCTCTCTTTACCCGCTCCCCCTTTAAATACAAATAAACACATGATACTGATTAAGTTTATTGTCTTGGAAGTTTATTGTTCCTTATTTTGGTCCTGATGACCTCCAAAGTAATATACATAGCATGACCGGCACAAACACAAGCTGAAGATGTCGAATGGTTGTATGTTAGTCTGCAAGATTTTGTATCAGAAAACAAGCTCCTTCGTATAGTCATGATTTCATTTATGTTTTTCTCATGAATTATTAATAAGAAATACAGCTTCATTTGTTGCCGCTTTGCCACTTTTTCAGTTCCATTTTTAATCGAAAGTTCCATAATGCTGTTTTATTTGGAGATCAGTTGTTGCTTGCAATATTGTCTAGTGTGGAAACATCGGAGAAGAAATCTTTGTAACCATGAAACATCTTGGGCCAAAAAAATGCAATGGAGCGAAGATGAAAAGTAACATTAGCACCAAGAACCAGGTTTAACATGACGATAACAATTCGATCTGCATCAGATCTACCGAGTGGATAGATATTTTCCATGATATCTAGGGAATTACTGATAAATAGATACAAGTTTTCCAAAAAGTGTAACACAAGACTCGACCAGTATATTAGAAATGGAACAATATGTTTGGCATCTGACGGCTTTCCCGGAAATTTCAATGGATGAACGTAATTTAGTGTATAAACCAGCAATAAATTAAAGATTTTCAGAAATGCCACGCTAACTGGAAATGCTTTCTTCGAGCTATCTTCATGAGTAAGACGAACGACATAGTTGCAGAATACAATGAACATGACGAAATTAAATGACCAAAATGATTGATTTTTGAGTAATTTCTTGAACGACGATTTGAAACCGTAAAAGATCACTCCAGGAAGGTTGAAGTTCAAGCCGATAAGCACCACAGCAGACTTAAGAATTGCGATAGCAAGCCACAAGTGGACATACGACAAAGGCCTGGACACGAACACTTTCTCAGTACAATTTGTGACGGATGTTTTCTCATACGCGAAACATGCCATGTCAAAAATGACGAATATAATGAAACAAAACAGACGTAGAATAATAAGGCATATGACAACCGTTATAGCCAACTAAAAGATAAGAGATAATAAATTGATTTTATTGAGCAGAAAAGTCTGACTTATAAAACTTATTATTATACATTGTAGTCACTACGTGCGTTCAGATTGGCTATTAAGTTGGTTAAATATGGCAATCACGCAACCTACAGATAACTGAGTTTTCTGCCACAATCTTGGACATAACCCTTGAGACCATAACTCGCAATATTGCAAAGTTAATGGACACTGACAAAACAATTTTCATGACCATGTGTTCAATGTTGTGCACACAAACTCAACATTGAGTTGGAGGAGTGGGGGCTTAAGAAGCGCAATATGATTTTATAGGGAAACTCTGTAAGGAGTATGCGAATTTTGCAAAAGGGAAAGGTAGTCTCAACCAGTTATGTCCAAGATTGGCCAGCACATAACTCAGTTATGTGATGTATGTATCAATTCAAAGAAATTTATACTACATTTGAACTAGATCAAACCCTTCCTTCTATTATAACATTTTCGGAGTTACTTGCGCGCTTCAAAGACTTTCTTACCCACAGTGGTGACAGCGCCACCATGAACTTAGGGATATGACCAATAACTTCCATATCAATTGTATTCGTTTGTAATCTGGCAGGTAGATCGCACAGACACGCTTGAGCTTTGCCTTTAATTGCAAACTGTTTTCATACTCAAAATACACACACAAAAAACACCTCGGCCAATTCCTGACGGTTTCCGCTTAATAATTAGGGCTCGACTGCAACATGCTACATGGCGACGTCGATGTTACCTTTCAATAACATTACATGACGTATCCTGAGCCACGCCCAAGCTCGACACATCCAAAATGCGACGTCTGAAACCCAGGGCCGCCGAGAGAAGGGGGCCCCTACGACGTCATTATTTTCAAACAGCAGAAAAAGACTAAAACTGTGCAAAGGCATATGAGGGGCCCCAACTAGAATGCGAGTGGACGAACTTAAAAAGGGGCACCCAATTTCGAAAATGCTCTCAATCTACAAGTAGGCCCTTACACCGACCCCTACATTTTGAGGGGGTCTGCTCAATTTTAGGCTCTCTCTCAAGTTGGGGGCCCCTATTAGGTTGGGGGCCCGGGAGAAGTTGCCCCCCTGCCCCCTCTCGGCGGCCCTGCTGAAACCACCTCGCCCTTCAATAGCTCGCATTATGCGACCGAATTTGAAGTTACGGTCGACTAATTACGCGGTCAATTAATGTCGAATTAAATTGTTTCAGACGTCAAATTTTGCATGAACGTATTTCAAACAATTGAATTCTACACATGCCAAATGCTACGTTTAAAAGAGGCCTTCACTTTTGGTGAGCTGGATTCTTAAAAACCTGTCTACTATCCCGTAATGACGTCACAACTATAAGGGTTAGGATGAGGGTTGTTAGGATTAGGGTTAATGTTAGGATAAGGGTTGATGTTAGGGTTAGGATAAGATGTGGGTTGAAGTTAGGATAAGGGTTAGGATAATTGGATAAGGGTTGAGTTTACGTTTAGGATGATAATTACAGTTAGGATTGAGTTTGTATTAATATTTAGGTTGTCGGAAATTGCGCGGAAAGAGGATTAGTTTAACGGTAGAAATCGCTGAATACAAAATTGAGGGTGTAAATATGGAAATTGGCCTAAACTTGTAGGACGGGAAAAAAAGAAAAAATAAGACAAATAGGACAATTAGGAACAAGTCAATATTTATTACTAAGTATACTAGTTTATAGGCTAAAATGTATTATAAATCGCCTCGTGTCATAAGAAAGCGGTGAGCATTTACTATTGTTTTATTTGTTTACAAGTAATACAGATCTTTAAATCAATAGCTTGATATATCAAAGATTACCCGATGCGTTGGCTTACAGACAAGACTTACGATGGAGAACTATTTTCATGACAGAAATAACCGTTTGTCGCTAATTTGTATATTTCTGTACGCGTTGTCGCCGACAAATTAAACGCAAACCCAGAAAAGTATGCATGGATGTATACCTCTGGGAATTGCCAAAACAGGAGCTGTAGTCATAGCCTTCTTAATAGGATCATTAAACAGCTAAAAGTATTAAAATTAGGTATACCCATCTCGCTGTTCGCGCTTGGATTGTACATTTGACTATTTACAACTTACTGTCGTTCCAATTGAAGTGTTCCTAAAATATTGCATCAATTCATTACCTAGAGTTTATCAATTCATTACCTAGAGTTTATCAATTCATTCGTTGGAAAATTGATCAACTTCCTGTGTGTGTGAATCGACCAATGGCGTAGTAAGTATGCTAGGAACAAGTATGCTAGTAAACAGGAAGTTGAGCAAATGTATTGATCAACTTATGTAATGAATTGATGTAATATTTTAGGAACACTTCAATTGGAACGACAGTAATTGAAATAGCCGTATGGAACTACGTAAGGAAGTAGAGTAATATTCGTGATTTATGACCACGGGCAGCTTGATGGTAATTGGTAAATTGGCATGCAATCTCTTCATTCTCTACCTGCTGTACATTAGATTAAACCTTAGCTTACCACATTCGCTGTTTTCGCACAGAACACGTATTCTAGAATTCTCTTAACACACGATTGTCGCGGTGCCTCAACTTTGGTGACGTTAGACACAGCACTAGATGCTAGATTAATATCACGTTCTATGGGATTTTCCATCTGCATGGTTAGAACTTTGATCTTTGCTTTTGTGCATCAAGTGACTTTTAGAATCTTTATGTAAAAATAGCTAAAACTTGTAGCGATCTACGACCATGCATGACAAACACTGTATACGTGTACAAATTAAACCAATCAGAGAAAAGCGGAATGTAAGGAAAGTATATGCTCTTCCTTTATAGATAATTTAATTACTCTTAAGAGTTAATTGTGGGGCGTACAATGTGCGAATACTTCACTTAATATAAGGATGTTTATAATCAGTAGGGGGCAATATTGGGTTAGGTCGATAAAACGCGGGTTATAGAATAAAATATGTTGTCATGAAACGTTATTTAAAAATCATCTCGCGTTTTAACCTTTTAGATAAAAAGCGGATAATTATGCTTTAAAAATGCTTATCGTGCCTTGAAAGTTATAACCTGGGAGCCTTGGCATGGCTTTGGACTATATTTTAGTAGTGAAAACAAACTTTGGCCTAGCCTAGGCCAAGGTAATTGTGATACGTACACGCTGTTTACATTGTCACAAGACTTGGCTTTATTCTGCTCGTGCTGTCACGCGAGAATATTACGTCATGCTAAATATTCCGCTTTTTTGGGTGGATTATCGTGGATTTCATCGAAGTGCCGTTTTTGTTTATATCTTGTGAAATACTGAGAGTTATAAGGCAAGTTATATCTTGCCAGAATTCTTGAACATCGAGGAGTATTGTGGTGTATAGTTTGTTGTTTTAGCATATCTAGAACTCGGGTTAGTGTAGGAATTTGCCGCCCAAAGTGGCGGAAGCTGTTTAATTACGAGTTATGACGTCACTTGCACGAGCCGAATAGGCCAGATCTTTTAGCCAACGATCGCAGTGGGTCCAGATTTTCTGGCCTAGGTCAGTTTATCGGAACTGTACTGTAGTTTATCCTGAAAAAAAACCCGGTGACCAATATCACCACCTCGCTGTACAGTGCATGCATGTCATTATGTGATAATAGTTCAAGAATTATTACAATTATGAAAGAATTGGCATGCCCTGGTTTCATAAAAATAATTAGGGAGCTTTAGCAGTGACTACGAGTACGAGATTCGTCATTTTCGCGTGTTGTTTGCATACGCCATCTCGCAATAGTCGTAGTCGTCGGGCTTTTGAGTACGAGATTTATCAAAAATCTCGTAGTCAAAAGCCGAACGACTACGACTTTTGCGAGATGGCGTATGCAAACAACACGGCGTTTGGCGCGAAAATGACGAATCTCGTACTCGTAGTCATTGCTAAAGCTCCCTATTATATACGTTAGTACCAAATGACATATCTGTCACACTAAACTAGGCCTCCAAGATAGGTTGTTTGTCCTGATGTTTCCCATAAAGGTCTCGTCAAGTTCAAGTTCATATGAATACAAGGGTATGTTTGTTATATATTTCTTGAAGTTGTCGGCTGGAAACGGATTCCTCTTTGTTGAAATAACTATAGACTATGCTAGGTGGATACTGCACTTAATTCAAGTAAGGCTATCATTTGAAAGTCAAAACTCAAAACCGTAAAATCTCGACCTCTAAGCGCGAAAGGAACAATGGACGTACACATGTAATCTAGTAGCTATGAATGTGGGCATGGAAGTTGTGTTTTAAAAATGCAACCAACAAATAAAAGCTTTAGAGATATAAACATGTGCTTTTCGCGTTTAGAGGTCGATGTTTTGCGGTTGATGGACAACGTTAATTAAATTAGCTGAACATTAATTTCCTTGCGCCTGATTAGAATTGAGCCTATTAACGAGAGTGTTTGTTATAGAGTAAACCTATAAAGCGGGTGTGCTAACCAATGAAATAAGGTAAAGCATGAACCTATCACATATAAATTGGCATAACTGTTTGAATATATATTATTAAATATAGCGTACATGTACATGCAGTATAAAGAACACATTATGGACTACAATACTTACAATATATATATATATACACTTTCACAAATATACACACAAAACAACACTACTTCCACGCTTTAGAACTCTTTCCTGTCCCTCGTTTTAGCGGTTTTGTCACGGCAGAGTTTAGTGATTTCCTAGATTTCATAGTCTTGGGGTCTGGTTTACGAACAGTTGCAAGCTCAGAGTCGCTTGTTATAGTAGTTCTACCTGGTTGTCTTGTTTCGTCTTCATAGAAATGTTTCCTGGAAACACTACTGTCGTTTGTTATATCTGCATTTGCCTGCACAGGAACTTCCTAGATAGGAAAAAAAACGAGCAGTACTTGTGTTAATACCCGTTAGTCGTTACCAACTCAATTCACCCACATAATACAGCTAGGGTGTGTAAAAATATCGGTAATCCAACTTTTATAGCGCGTGTATTGAGTTTATATATTTGGCCATTTTTGATCACAGTAATATAACCTGAGTATCAGACCTTTTTCTTTTGGGGAGATCACAGGGGAGCGAGAGGGAAATTGGGAGTGGAGGAGAGGGGATAAGAGGGAGCAATAACACAAAAATAGTATCATTTGACAGCTAGACACTTGATCCTTATTGATACAAAAAAGTAACTCTATAAGCGCAATACTTATCGCAGGATAACAACCTAAAGTTGGATTACTTTTTTGACACACCCATGCAGCATAATATACATGCTTCGTTACCTTTGTCTCATGCTATTCTTACTTTATCAGAATATAGTGGTAACTAGGCAAGTTATTGGTTACGGGCATAGACATGCATGTGTTAGCTGTTATTCTATATGCTTTGGTTGACAATATCAACTTATATACGTGGTTATTGCCATCTTAAGAACTCTTAAAAAACTCATTAATAATTCATGAGGAAAACACAAAGAAAAATCATGACCGTATCGTGGTTTTATATGTGATAAAAAATCCTCTGATTTACATAAACTTTAGCTTCGATTTTCTCGGCTTAGACAACGTTATTTTTCAAAATTACTACGCCAACGAACTTACCAAATGGTGATCGTTTTTTAAGCTATTCAAAACACTCGCGGAACGTGTTTTATCAGATATAAAATACTCGGCTTCGCCTCGCGTTTTATATCTGATAAAACACTCCTGCTCGTGTTTTAAATATTACTTAACTTCTGTAATAGAGGATAAAGTTCAGTTTTATACGCACTTTAAAGCACATCATATCATACATCATATCATATCATATATCATATCATATATCATATCATATCATATCATATATCATATCATACATCATATATCATATAATGACATATATTATTTATACCTTTAATTTTCCTGGCTGGATATTTACTTCCAGTTTTCTTTTTGCTTTGCTTTGTCTCCTGTTATGTTCAGCTGTGTTCATGGCCTCCTCGAAAAAACTGTCTTTGTTCCTTTGCCTGCTGTGATCCTTTGATGGCACTATTCCTTCGTTCTCACCCCTGCAAGAATTTCATGAAATTTAATAACTTAAAGGCGATCTAAATGCAAATTATGTTACACGATATTTGATTGGTTCGACAACGCGTTGCGTTACGAATCGTCATTGAAACTTGATCAGGGCGATCACGATACTATACTGTATATTCATATGGAAGATCTGGACACTATTTGCAAAGAAGTTTCTTTTGATAGTCTTTCGTAGATAC
The DNA here is from genome assembly GCA_016169945.1 of Trachythela sp. YZ-2020. Taxonomy (NCBI): domain Eukaryota; kingdom Metazoa; phylum Cnidaria; class Anthozoa; order Malacalcyonacea; family Clavulariidae; genus Trachythela; species Trachythela sp. YZ-2020. The sequence continues at coordinate 9,168,162 of JADLSH010000387.1, forward strand.
TCCAATATAGTTAGCTCTCTTTATGACGTGGTCCCTGGTTCGTGACTGTCCTTGCCATAAGGCCTCAAATTTTGTAATAGTTAGTTAGGTTCCTTAAAGTGCATATGTCACAATTACCATTTTTTTCTCAAAAATCGGCCGTGACGAGACAATTCGAATGATATACATCATTCTTTTAAACGGATAAATACTTCCAGAGATATTTTGGCTCAAACATGCCAAAAAATGGGTTTTTCAAAACTTGGCCGGGAGAAAAGAGGCTGAGTACGAATAGCCGCGATGACGTCAAATCGGGAAGTCATGTTTTGTTTACATTATAAAACAATATAAAATATAGTCATGTTGGAAGCGAAAAACTGCCAAAATATTCAAATTTTCTGGCATATACGTTTGGAATTCGACTTCAGGATTTTACGCAATAGAAAGGTGAACATTGCCGTTCCCAGAATTTGGTAAAATATTTTCTATAATGACGAGAACTCAAAAGGTGTGAGTCTAAAATGTCGGCTGCAAGCCTGCAAATGAAGTCATGGACCCGTGCTGGACTTCGGCAAATTTACTCAAGTAATTTACATGAAGAAAATTAAAAGGTAAAGGGATATGCGCTTGGATGCCTTGTGAGAACGTAGTAATAGACGAAAAGTCTGGAATGTAGAAACAAGTTAGTAAATTGAAATTTGCAATTTTGTATTAAAATGTTTTCATATGTCAGAATGAGCCATAAGTACAACCCCTGGCTCAACAAAAGCTGTCACTAGTGTTGCACTACAAGCCGAGGCCTAGACTTGGTCAGTTTTTTGCTTCACTGATTTTCTGAGTAGTTTAATCAGCCATTCCATAAACCAAACTGGGCCACAGCGAGGCTTAGGTATGCATGCAGTGTATATTCATAAGATATACATTACGCTGTATAAAAGGAAGGTGGCTGTGTGGAAAGTTACATGGAATTATAACTTCATTTATTAAAGAGTTGACCATGGGTGCCACTTTTCCATGGGTGGCACGGTTTCATTGCACTTTACATGATACTGAATAGTGGCAAAAGACCTGCCCATAGAAATAACAGATATCTACTATTTCTATGGACCTGCTACATTGCACTACACAGAAACCAAATAAATATATATTAAATGTCTTGCCCCATAACACTCCTCATACTAGGATGTTCAATGGTGGATATAGAAAAATATATAGTAACAATTAAATGTATAGTAATGAAATGTTGTCTCTGCCATCTGTGACATTCCTTGGGCTATCCAACACATTGTGGCCTCTCATCAGCTGATGATACCATACATTGTAAATGTAATATTGCTCTGTGACCTTGTGTCTGTCCTTGTGTTCTGACTTGCTTAGCATTAGATACTATAAAATACAAGATGAAAAAAATATGTTTAATATATATCATTCTACCAAGTATATCTATGCTTAGTAGATTTTTGTAGACGATGGTGGTATGTAGTTTTCATCTATTTTTTGTTACAATACAATTAAACTTACCAGTTCCCATAAATACTTCATTTTGTACGGCTTCCTCGACGGCTTCAAAGCGGAGTATACGCTTCCTATACTCATCTCTGTTCCTTCGACTCCGATCTCAAAATTGACAAAATATGAGAGATTTCGCCCACATTCTGGGAACGGCAATGTTCACCTTTCTTTTGCGTAAAATCCTGAAGGCGAATTCCAAACGTATATGCCAGAAAATTGATTATTTCTGCAGTTTTTCGCTTCCAACATGACTATATTTTATATTGTTTTATAATATAAACAAAACATGACTTCCCGATTTGACGTCATCGCGGCTACTCGTACTCAGCCTCTTTTCTCCCGGCCATGTTTTGAAAAACCTATGTTTGAGCCAAAATATCTCTGGAAGTATTTATCCGATTAAGGAATGATGTATATCATTCGAATTGTCTCGTCACGGCCGATTTTTGAGAAAAAAATGGTAATTGTGACATATGCACTTTAAATATATTTTAGTTAAGTTTGGGCAGGTATCTTGCACGGTTCTTCAAGTCCCGTTCGTACCTCGCCCATTTAGGGTCCTTAATTTGTTAGTTTGGGTTTTAGGTATATATTTAATTATTTTCATATTATTAAGCTCTTTGTAAATGTAGTTTATCTGACGCTAATAAACATGATAATAATGCGTGTAGAGCTACTGCCTAGGTAGAGCAACTGCCTAGCTTTACCCATGGGTTTTCGGACGGCATTGAACGCATTCAGAAAAGATCCTTAAGGATAATATTTCCAGAATTGAGTTACAGTGACGCTGTTGCGAAAGAAAATATAGGAACTTTTGAGGCAAGCAATGATAATGACAAGGAAGCACAAGCTTTGGAATATTTTACCAGCTCGAGATAACACTTCTGAATATTACTTGAGAGAGAAGAACGTATATAGGTTACCAAGGATTAGGACAAATAGATGAAAAAACACTTTTATAATGCACTGTGCTGCCAAAGCAAGGAGCTAAACAATTTTATATTAATATATAGATATTCATATATTATGTAGAGACATTTTATATTGTGTATATAGTTTTAAATAATCTTTCTTGTCAATTGATACACGTAATCCAGTCTAACGACTGCAAGGTGTTCATTTTAATAAACGAATTTAATAAAAATAATAATAAAAAAATAAACAGGAAAGTTGATACGGGGGGTTTAGGATTCATATAAATGTACATACATAAGGAATGTAAGTAATATCTACTAAAAGTAGGGGGTGACAATAATGTATGCAGGTCCGTTATTTACAGTAGGCGTCACTATATGCTACCCATGTAGATTGATTTCAAATCGTTTTTAGTACAAATATATTGTAAACTGTATATACCGTATTTGCTCGTTTTTAAGCGCCGCCCCCGAATAAGCGCCGCATGCACTTATTCACAACAACGCGGAGCTCAAAGCACCGTCAGACGGAATTGTTCGAGCTAAAAACAACTACAGTACACCTCAATCATAGATCAGCCTCGGGCATTTATTATCCTGTACCACAATGTTTTTAAGTTCAAAGTGAGTACATTTCAGTGCCCTGTCAATCCGTGGGTCTTAGGGTCATTAATTTTTTTACGATCTTAAAAAATGAGAATTAGTATATTTTTGCAAAATACTGTTTTTTGAATTTTTTGAAAATTGAAAAATGAAGTTACTTTTCCATTTTCAATTTTCAGATCAACAGAAAATGAAAATGTCTTTAATTTCCGAGTCGTAAGGTCATTCATTTTCCCGCCAGTGGGAGAATGAAAAATGGAATTTGTTTGCTCATTTTTCAATTTTCAGCGATGAACAATGGACATTTTTTATAAAAAATGAAAATTGTATCAAATTTTAATTTCGAAACGAATTTATCGTAGCCCCGCTTTCTTTACTAACTTTTATTCAAAATGGCGGCACTAGAAGATCTTGTGAGTGTTGTAACTGTTCGTGAACTTGTACAGAATCATACCTTGAAAGAAGTTTCAGATATTTTGCAGATAAAATTCTCAAATCAAAGAGGATTAAGTCTTAATGCTAAAAGTATAAAGCGCTTTTGCCAGATCCATGAAATAAAGAAAAGAAATCATGCTACTGAGGACGAACTTGACAAAATTGTCGAAGCATCTGTACGACAGGTAATTTTTCACGGAATCATGCGTGTACGATTATACAGGCCATGTATACAGAATCCGTGGGTCTTAGGGTCATTCATTTTTTTACAGTTCTGAAAAATGAAAATTGCTTAAAATTGAACAAAAATCATTTTTCATTTCTAGAAAAATGAAAAATGAATTTAAAAATTTCATTTTTAAAATTCAAATTATCGGAAAATTAAAACGTTTCACTCAAATTCTTAAGTTTCAAATTCTGGGGTCATTCATTTTTCGCAATTTCGAAAAATGAGAAATGAAAATAACGATTGCTTGTTTTTTATTTTTGTGTGCAACCCAGTTTACTTTATATTCACATTCTTTCAAAATGGCGGCAATAATCCGTGGTAGGCCAACCTGCAACATCACCCGTAACATTATGAGACTACCACGGATTATATCATACTACATCTTATGAATTTCAATAGTAGACGCATCGTGATCGAAGTATGTTATTCTATGCATATAAAAGTGTTACCTGTTGTACAGATGCTTGGACAATTTGATCAAGTTCGTCATCTAGTAACACAATTTCTCTTTCGTATTCCATGTTTTTCACAAAATCGTTTTATACTTTTAACACTTTATAACCCTCTCTGATTTGGAAACATCATCTGTAAATTATCAGCAACTTCTTCTAGCGTATGATTTCGGAAAAGTTCACGAACAGCTTCAACACTCACAAGATCTTCTAGTGCCGCCATTTTGAAAGAATGTGAATATAAAGTAAACTGGGTTGCACGCAAAAATAGAAAATAAGCAATCGTTATTTTCATTTCTCATTTTTCGAAATTGCGAAAAATGAATGACCCCAGAATTTGAAACTTAAGAATTTGAGTGAAACGTTTTCATTTTCCGATAATTTGAAATTTAAAAAATGAAATTTTTAAATTCATTTTTCATTTTTCTAGAAATGAAAAATGATTTTTGTTCAATTTTAAGCAATTTTCATTTTTCAAAACTGTAAAAAAATGAATGACCCTAAGACCCACGGATTATACAGGAGCAAACAAATTCCATTTTTCATTTTCTCAACTGGCGGGAAAATGAATGACCTTACGACTCGGAAATTAAAGGCGTGGGCTAACAGTTTCATTTTCTGTTGATTTGAAAATTGAAAAATGGAAAAGTAACTTCATTTTTCAAAAAATATTTTGTAAAAATATACTAATTCTCATTTTTATAAATCGCAAAAAAAAGGAATGACCCTAAGACCCACGGATTCCTGTCGTTTAACTCTCTCTCTAGCCTGCGGGGCAGGCGTCAAAAAAAGCGCGCGCTCTAAACAAAACTCCCTCCCCCACAATAGAACGCCTGCCACGCAGGCTACTCTCTCTCCGGAACTTTGGAAACGCGCAATTCCCTTGTGAAGGCAGATACAAATAGTATAATTTTCAAAGAGCGCGGCCCTCGAATAAGCCCGCATCAAAAACACTAAAAATGTATGAGGTGGCATGTACCTACCTGACCTGGACCTCTCTCAGGTACTGAAACATCTTTTGAGGAGATGGTAACTCACTATCCATGTTCTCTTTTTGATACATTTGGATCAAACGTGTTAACTGTCCTACTTGTTCAGGAGTAAGAGTTGATTTCCCAGGAGATTCCCCCGGTGGTCTATCTTTATTCGGTGGAGTTTGAGCAACAGGGATTTTACTGAAACGTTTACCAGGCGTCTAAAGTGTGAAAGAAAAAATGACTGCTTTTAAGACGTAACTATCTGACTGAACCATTGGTAGAAAAAAGTAAATAGAAAAGCATATATTACATGAAGCATTACTGAGTATATTTTTTGTACAAGAGAGAGGAAAGTAAGGAAGTTAGATGTGTTTTTAGAACGGTGTCATAGTTAGGTTTTGGTATTAAAATTTCCTTCGCAATTATTTTTTAACAAAATATGAACTATTTGTCAGAACATATATTTTGATTTCCCGATTTCGCTGGGTATTCATGGGTCTAATAGTTGCGGAACTATGACATTCAGCTTGAATTAGTCAAGCAGAAGTTATATATAGACTTTTTAGTTGATGGATTGGGATGTATTATTAAGGACACAATAAAAATGTATGAAGGAATGGTCATATCTACAAATAGGAAATTCGCCATGTCTCCATCGTATTTCGCGGTAGAGAATAAATAAATAACCTACGACTGATTTTAAATTCATCCGGAATGAATCCGGATATGAATCAGGGCATATTTTAAGGATTTCTAAGTGGGGGGCCATTTGTGTAAAAGGGCCCTTAATCTGAGTGCTGAAGGCGCGAGCCCTGTAGGGGTCCGGGGGAGTTTTTTCCCGGGAAAATTTTGAAATCTGGAGCTCTGAAATTGCCAAGCCAATAGTATTTCAATGTTTTAACTAAAACTTTAAAAATGTCGAACTATATAAGCCATAAAAACAATATTTTAAACACAGACAAATCATTTACTCTGTAAACGACCCAATGTATAAAGGGCCCAGGGAGTGGGGGCCAATTTTGTGTGAGTGGGGGGCCATCAAGAGGGCCTGGGCGGCCAAGTGGCCCCCCAGTATATATGTTAAAATATGCCTTGATATGAATCATTCGCAATGAATCCGGATACGCGTGGACGGGGCCTTATCCTAAGTATACATTACTCCGAGAAAAAAATGCATTCGACTCAGTTGTACAGTATCTCTAAACCGACTGCATGGCAATGCTTCAAAAACTCGAAACGTTTCAGTAAGCATGCACCGAGGATGGTCCTCCAGACCATGTTAGGCCTTTGGTGCATACTCTCCAGTTCATCAATATATTTTTCCAGACTCTTTTAAAAGTTTTATGAAAACCTGAAACGCTGTAACTTTAGAATATTTTTATACAACATTATGCAAAACGATACCCATTTTAACCGGCTCATTATTATATTAAAACATACTGCATATATCGAGAATAAAATCCTTAAAGAATAGGAAGGAAAATTAAGGTGAATAAAGCAACCGAAGGGCCACAAGAAAATACAATATATTTTATACACTGGTTGGGAGGGTCCGTACTGGAAAATATTTTCCCAAGAATTGCTCGTTTGCAATCGACGCCATCTTGGTTGATTTTCGTGGCAACTAAAAATCTATATTCTTCATTCTTTGTCGTATTGTGCCAGAAATCGTATACTATTCATAATACAGTAAGATGTTTTCAAAACAAACCAAAAATATTAAAGTAACTCAACTATTTCGATGTAAACGGCTGGACAAAACTTTAAAATCAACCAAGATTGACACGTAGTGACGTCATGTGCAAGCAAAGAATAATGTAAATTTCGGTGTAAATTGTACTTAATTCGAGTACATAGAAGTTAATTCAGTTCATATATCGCTAGGGCAAGATTTTCTTCACTTTTTGGGTGTAGTTTTTCGATTCTGCAAGTGATCGTTCATCCAGCTCCATTCAACTTTTTAATGAACTGGAGTGGATTCCTTTTTATGAGGAGGCAAATATTGCAAGATGTTCGCATGTTTTCCGAAGATTGCATGATAATTTACCTTCATATTTAGCTGATTTATTTACTGTAAATAGCCAGAGACACTCGCGTAATACAAGATATTGTAATTTGAATGTCATTTGTCCGAAATATAATAGGGAAACTGAGGGAGGAAGAACTTTTAGTGTTCCGTGTAGTAAGCTCTGGAATAAGTTACCTTTACATTTTAAGAAAGTATACAATCGATTAAGTCATTTAGACGAATTTTGTGGAAACAAGTTTTTACTGAACAATATACTTCGAAACGTTTCATAAATTTGTAAATATCTACATATAGTGTTTTAACTACAGTAGTTTTTATATCATGTAAATAATTCTATCTAGATAATTTGAGGGCCACTAGTTTATTAGCTTTCAGCTATTTTGTGTAACCCTCGTGAAATAAAGATTCCATTCCATTCCATTCACCCCTCTGTTGGGGTGCGAAAACTTGGGATGGGATAAAACCGGACCGCTCGCCTGCCGATGAGATCGCTCTATTTTCATGGATACCGCCGCGGACCGCTAAAAAATAAATACAACTTTCTTACCGCAGCAGATTTAGTAAACGCCGTTTGTTTCACATCACCAAGATCTGAATACGTGGATTCACTCGATAACATATCCTAACGAAGTGTAAGGTAGGGAAAAATAAAAACAGTGAGTATATGCAACCACCAAGGGCAACGAGCATTTTGAAGCAATGACATTTTGTGCGGCTGGGCAGATTTTCAGGGTGGCGCCTTATGCATGAGCTTGCTCCAAACAATATCTGAGCTAAAATAACACGTTAGCAGCGCCATTATTAGTATTTGACTAGTTGATTTCATGCTTGAAATACCACATAGATGTAGTTGTGGTTCCTATTATGCGATTGACTGTTCTATAGCATATAGGCCAGTTGTTACGTCTGCATGGATTTGCATACTTTGTTATAAGATTCACAGCGTATGAACGTCCCTATAAGCCCAAGGTACGTTGCTAAGAAATATAAATCTCATGGATTCCATCCGAAGACAATTATAAACGTTCAAAGTATATAACATTCATGTATTAAAAAGACTGACAAGGTTTACCGACTGCGAGTTGCTTGGACTGGCTTCTTCCTCAGCTGTTAATCTGTCAGGTTTATTGGCATCTAGAATTAAAAGTAATAGACACTATATGTGAGTTATGAAAGATGAAAATATACCTTTTCAATAAAAATGGCGTGTTTTCCGTGCCCTCAGTTTCCTCCACCAAGGAAATATAACAGGGTGGGTTAGGATGAATAGATTAGGAGAGTATAATTATACTGAAACTGTTGCAAAGAAAATAATCTATATGGCTTAATACATAATTGTTTATTGTCTATTGTCTATTGTCTATTGTCTATTGTTTATTGTTTATTGTTTATTGTTTATTGTTTATTGTTTATTGTTTATTGTTTATTGTTTATTGATTTTCTCACTCATTGGTGAGCGGATTTCCCAACAGGCTATTGCCCAATTGATAGGGGATCCCAAAGTACCTACGATTTAAATCATATCCGAGAAGACGCGAAAGTCCAACCATTTACTGATGTCAATGTAAAGGTAGCACTTTCTCCTCAAATATTTTAAGACCATGAGTAGAGGTCCGACCAAGGATTGAACCCGGGTCTCCCAGCTTGAATTAAAGGCAAGCGTGGTGACCACGACACCACAAGTGCTGGTTTAAGTAAGATATAGAAGTAAGCATAATAAACTTTAATGTAATACAGTGCAGTAGGTTACTGAAAAGTTCTGATGGAAAGCGTGTTAAACATTTTGCCTGTTTGTCATGCGGTCTATGCAGATAAAAGACTTACCATATCCATAATCTGATGTGACTAAAGCAACATCAGTAAACTCTCCGTTACTGGTATTGCTAGGAGATTTCTTCAACAGCTGCAAAAACACAATGTAAAAAGATCATATACGAATCCAGATTATGCATTATGCTTGTCGGTATTCTACAAATCATAGCCTGTTGCACCACAGCATAGTGAAAATGTCCCGCAAACCATTCACGATTTTGTCAAGTGCCTACATGCATGCTAATAATATAACATTTATAGAGTACGCGAGTGCTGATTGGTCGAGAAGCGTGTTTCTATAACTGTATAGAAACACGGAAATTTTCCCGCCATAATAAAACTTTGAATACTATTTAAAAACAATTTTAATGCTTTTACACATTTTTGACTGTTAATTTTCAAACAGAGTTGTTTTCTGGCAGCGAAATTGACGAGCAGCATGCGTACGTAATGGGAATTTGTAAATTAATCGAGTTTAAAAAATGTCTTTCATGAGTTATATTATAAAAGAAATAGAATACATTTTTTCCTGTGTTTCTATACACTTATAGAAACACTTGTGGGAGTTTGGGAGAACTCGAAATAACGTGGAAAAACTCGCCCTACGGGCTCGTTTCGCCCCCGATTATTTCTCGTTCTCCCAAACTCCCACGCGTGTTTCTATAAGTGCACGTATAGAAACAAGGAAAATGTTTTCTATTTCTTGAGAAGATTTAGCACCATTGGATTGTTCTCATAAATCATGACCACCAGTACGGGAAATGAGTTGAAATTGACCACAATGTGCAGCACCGTATATTACAGTGGAAACCTCTATAATTTCTTGACATATTTTGCATGCAATTTACCTGACGAACATAGTGGTTGAGTTCAGTTTGCCTGGATTGTTGTTGTTGAAGCATTTTTAAAACATCCGTGCTAAGGTTCACAGGTAAGCTTAAATAAAAGAATGCACAAAGTACTGTATGGTAAATACGGTGGTGTATACTACAGAACAATTATTGGATGAGGCTGAGCATGATATCAAGAATTATTCAGACCGAAGTCAATGTTATCTGCCGAAGCGAAGCTGGGGCGGATAACATTGACCGAGGTCTGAATAAAACTTGATATCATGCGTAAGACGAATCCAATAATTTTATTATAATTATACATTCAAAAGACAAAAACCAGACAAGTAAGCCAAGACTTGCGGCCGGTGGGAAAGATGCAAAAACACATAAGTTAACATTTAATATAACAATAAATACTTGTTGAAGATGGTTTTGTATTGTTTCGTGGCCTTTTTGGTGCAGTCACTGTCTTTTTCTGACAATAATTTGGACATTTTCTCTTCGTTTAATAAGGCAAATTTACAATAAGCCATTTTGTTTTGGCTTTCAAAATTTCGCGGGCTTTTTATACAAGTTGCCGACGGCGCAGAGGCTTGGGCTCGACAGCGTGCTATAATAGTTTTTTTGGATCGAAGTAACGTCACCAGAGGAAATACCGTGAGAACTGCCGGATATTGAGAATTATCCGGGGCTTTTTGACCAATCAGGGACGAGAATAAAGTATATTATTAAGAGGTTAATATTAATGTACAGTAGAACACAGTATAGTTGAACTCAATGACAGTTACTCACCGTGGTTTGGTAGTTTCCAGATCATCAGGCGATTGTTCTATCAAACTTTCGTTTGTTGTCGTTGGACTTATCTCCTAAAGATATTTTATGTAGATGATGTATTAATAGCCAGTATAGGTCTATATTGACATATCGACATCCATACTACATGAAACAAGGAAGTTAGTTAGTGTCTGATAAGCACACAGAACATGTCTTGATACTTAGGTTATAGCGTTAGCAGACACAAGGAAAGGCGAAGAGAGAGAGAGAGAGAGAGGGGGTGACCGCCCGATACAATTACATTTGAGTAAAAAAAGGTTTGAGCACTTGCTGCAACAAAAGGGCGGGCATATATTGGTAACCTATGAAAGCGTCCGTTATTGGTTAATTGCAAAGCGTCCGTTATTGGTTAATTGTTAGTTTTTTCTATTTACTCCTTTAAAAATAATTTCCGGTTATCCTTCGAGCGAAGCACGAGGGTGCAGGACCATGTAGCCTGAAAGGGAGCCAGGGAGGTAAGTGGGAAAGGGAGCCAGGGGGAAATCTTGAGAAATCATGTTATCAATTTTGATAACACAATAACACAACATCATTCTAAATGATTGCCAATAAATACAAACCTCTTCTTCGATATCAGGGTCCTGTGAGTCTTGAGGAGGATAGTGTACATTCCTTTGACCGTCACCCTTTTGTAACGTACGCCTGACCTCATTGATAACAGCTTCATCAGTGATGTATGATGTATTTGGATATGATACATGCGTTGTTGTATCTGCAGGCATTGCGGGTAGTCTTACCCAGTTATGCATCGATTCATCACTCTCAATTTTTGAGAAGTGGGTGGCCTGTGGGTACTGAAGAGGTTGTTGCAGTTGACTTCTATTACTGATGGCTGACGACTGCATCACATGACCATGGTTGTCAGGCGTTACATATGATGGAAAAGTACGTGCTGATTGACTAAGGGGTCCAACACTCGCGGCACTCGTAACAAGGGTTGGTGTCTGCCGTAGCACCCACGTCTTAAAACAAGAGAAGATGCATGTGCAAAATATACTGTGTCTGATGCACATACTATAAGCTGAAAGCTAATAAGCAAACAAATCATAACAACCGTCAATTTTTCGGCTCTACAGAACTTTTTTGAACTCGTTCAAATAACCACTTATGCAACAAAACGTTTTATGACATGAAAATGGGGGTATAAGCTGTAAAAGTAAAATACGCTAAATGCCAAACTATCGGCCATATTGTAACGCCATTTTACCATATCAACGATTCTTACGTAATTTTTGTGAACAATTCGTATAGTCTAACAAGAAATTATAGTTCTTCAATTTTTTTGTCCAAATAACTTTCTTTATGTATATATATATTATTAAAAGAAAATACAGTGATCCTTACCGAATCATGACGTTCATGAAAAGTTCCTACAGTTCCTGTGGTGTTTTCTGTTGTGGCAGTCAGTAGTGACATTGTTTCGGCACAGTGAGATTGCATCATCTTTTGAAGTCGGGTGATCATCTTATGTCTGGTAAAAAACATATTGAAAATTAGACCAATAGAATGAGATCGTCAACATATCTCTGAATGTATTCTGTTCTCGTACGAGATGCAGGCGATGCGTCGTTTAGTTTTTAACCAAATCTATTTATATCTTTTCACTGTTTAGCGTAATATGCTTTGTAAGCTTTTCAAAAAGTTGATAATCATACAGTCAACATGCATTGACTACGGCGACAACGAACCTCTTTTATAAAATAACTGAAGTAAATAGAGCGCGCTGATTGGTCAATACCCATGCAGGATGAGAGAATCATGCACGGGAAATTTCCCCGCGCCTGAAATTTTAAAAATGTCGGGCGATAATAGTTCAACTTTTGACTTTGACAAAGAAAATAACGGCGAAAAAAGTAAACAAAGGTTCGTCTTAAAGTCGGATAAACAAGTTGACGAGTTGGTGGATAGCGCACAAGCAGAAAGCACAAAACAGTATACGCTGTTGTTGACGTTTTTTGGGAGAATTGCAATGTACATCAAATATATTAATAAACCTTTTTTTATATTTCTGTGTGGTTATTCTATAAAACAAATACCGCATTGATTTCCGTGCATGATTCTCTGTTTCTTACACTTGGGATGTTGCTCGACTTTCGTTGCTCGACTTTCGTTTTACGCTTTTCGAAAGTCTCGCAACAACCCGCGTGTAAGAAACAGAGAATCATGCACGGAAATCAATGCGGTATTCATTTAATATACATATAATATAGCAGGGCCGAGTTGTTCAAAACACGATTATTATACGGGTTAAGACGTAACAAGCTATTTTGATTTGTGTATTTCTGTATTATCCGTTTTTCCCATAACGTATATGAATATACAATTCAAACATTTTCAAGTTTATATATAAGCAAGCTGTTGGGAAGGTTTTTACGCTAACCTAGGAATACAGTATGTTAAATGTTCAGCTTTCGCAGAACAAGTCCCATTATTAATTTGCAAACACTCTTAGTATCTTCATTCTTCTACATGGTCATGAAGGAATCATGCACGCAGTGACATAACTTACACGTCACGTAAAAATCTCACATCTTGTCAACCAGATGTGTTCGCAACAGACTTATAACAAGCTTGTCAACAAGCTGTAACAATATATGTTGTCATTTCATCAAGTTGCTACAAGGTTGTCACTCGGAACTTGTTAACAAGTTGTTGAAATTGCAGGACGATAACAAGTTGTTGGAACAACAAGCCGTTATCAACTTGTCAACAAGCTGGGAACAAGCAGTGCGAACACATCCTGATAACAAGTTGTTGAAACAACATTGGTACAAGTCTGCTGCAGGTTTGTTAGAACTTGTGCGTATTTGCGTGTGTACGTATAAAGCATAAGCCTCAACAGGGACGCTATTCCTGGTGGAGGAAGTAAGAGGATGGGAAAGATATACCTCACAATTTTTGGTCAGGTTGTATTCAAAATAAATTAATCATCAAACTGTCAATTACATTTTATCAGGGTTAATACAGGTCAGGAAGAATAGAATTCAAGGACTTTTTAAGGACTTTCCAGGCCATGTATCAGGAAATTCAAGGACTATTTAGGTCTGAAAAGAAGGAGTTAGAAGTCGGTAAAAAGTTCTGTTAAACTGTACAATACTCCAATAGTATCACATACTGACAAATTTCAGAATATACAGTATCCAAAAACTAAAGCAAGAAGAATTCAAGGACTTTCAAGCACCTCTTTATAAATTCAAGGACTTTCAAGGCCTTGCATTTCTGTTTTCAAATTCAAGCACTTTCAAGGACTTTCAAGTTTTGTACGAACCCTGTTTTATAACTAGAGGGCACTCGGAGACGGCATACAGTGGCTACCTCCGCCAGGATATTAAGTCAAGTATTCACGCATAAATTATATATACACTAATTATACATTAAGTTCTCTTCAGCTCGGGAAAGCAAGACGAACTTTCTCATTTACAGTTTTCATCCAAATTGAACCAAATGTTTAAAATCGTTTTGTCCTTGGTCTATATACCTATTAGCTCCACAAATTTTCGTATTAAAATGTTTATTAGTTTTTGAATTATCCTGCTTAGAGATAAACACGCACAAACAAACCCACGCGAGTTTGTTTGTTATACTGTAAACAGGTAATTATTGGTTGGTAAGGTGTTTCTAGGTCACCCAATATATTTCCACAATACTTTATACCTCTCACTAGGACCATCACCGCTATATCTTCACAGACTCGACGATAATTTGAACTTTCACTTTATATATACTCACTTTTCATTTCTTAACGCCTCTCTTTCCGTTGATATCGTCATAAGATCATTGTGGGATTTTGTTAGTCTATTAAAACAAATGAAAATTATTATACTAATCATTAAATAAGCGACGAAACGTTATCTTTAATACTTGCTTTTCTTTTGGGTATATAGTTATAATAACTTTGTTGCGACACGTCAGGTTTTATGTGAAATTTCAGGTGTAAAAATTGTATTCAGGTATTGTACTGGTCAAATGAGGATGAGATTTGAAGATAGTTAGCAAGCCGGAGTTTGCATGAGAGTTTCATCAACTCTCGTGCCCCGGTCAAACGAGAACAAGAGTTGCATGCAGGGTTGAAATTGGGAGAATATATTAGTAGCAAAATTGGGAGAATATATTGGTCGCAAAATTTAATACCAGGTCGCCCTATATCAATGAAGGCTTATTGATCAATAAATTTATCTATCATTTGAGATTTCTGCAATAATTATATCATGTTGTGAAACTAGACAAGACATTACTTTACGTTTCTGAGATAAACAGTATTGTTCCGATTTATTACCAGTGTGAATAAAATATAGCTGCCCACAGCCGATATATGACATTGAGCTATTTGACATGCATGCAGTTGGCCTCTCTGAGTATAAAAACAATGCATGAATATTTCTCACCCATAGGTAGATATATTCAGTTGTTTGGTAGATATGAATATTTCTCATCCATAGGTAGATATGTGTTATGAAGTATTTATTATCTTAGTTTGTATATAATAAAAGTAAAAAGAAACAGCCGTTTCATATGCGGCAAATCATAGGCAAAAGCAGAATAAAATATTGTAAAGAATATACGACATAATTATAATGTAAACCTCAATGTAAACAATGTTGTTGGAGTCGGATTGACGTTTGTTGAACATTTACAATTGGTTATTTCAAACAGGATATTAGGAAAGTCGTTGGGAAATTTAAATTTCTTGACTATAAACTTCTGTCACACGTACATGTATATCTTAACATCAATAGTTTTTGCTCAGTCGCCACATGGGCGACCTTTGCAAAAGATTTGATCGCCAGATGGAAAATTTGGTCGCAATTGGCGACCTGGCGTCCGTTTATTTCAACCCCTGGTTGCATGAGAGTTGACTGGATATTACCGCGCGTACCGGTCAAACGAGAAAAAACTTTCATCAATTCGCATCAAAATTTGAACCAGCTCAAAGTTGATGAGAGTCGATTAGCGTGCATGCGGTCAAACGCGTGCAAGAGTTGTAATTCCCATTGACTCTCATCAACTCTCATCCTCGCCTTGACCGGGGCTTAAGATCCAGAGCGTGATAAACTACAGTACCTTTCCTCGTACTCTTCGCTAGTTTCTTTCACCTTTCTGTCTCTTTCCTTCAATTGCTAAAGATGACAAAAAAAGTTTCCTTAAGATGACAAACACAAGGTCATGAACGTACATTCGTACATGGCTTTTATGGAAAGTTGTATTGTTTATAGGTTGACGAGTAGCAATGTCCAATCACATCATCAACTTTACCTGGTGAAAATTGTTCAGTTGTTCTTCCAAATCGCGTCTGTATTTCTTTGTCAAGTCTTCAATCTATGATCATAAAAGAACAAATTGAGGGTTGCTTCGCGTGTGCCTAAAGGATATAAACAAAATCTCGACGTTTCGAGCTAAAGCCCTTCGTCAGGAGAAATTACTCACTAATTTCTCCTGACGAAGGGGTTTAGCTCGAAACGTCGAGATTTTGTTTATATCCTTTAGGCACACGCGAAGCAACCCTCAATTTGTTCTATATGTCCGTGGCCGACGCTGAATTAAAGTCTATGATCATAAAAGTACTGTTTTCAACGATAACTTGAAACAATTCTCTATATTATCATATTACGGCTCCAGACAATATGCAATGTTATATACTCAAAATAAATCTTGCCTGTTTCTTATGACCAATTTTTATTTCATTTTCACTTTTACTCAACTGACTCTGAGCATCTCGTAGATTTTTGCTAATCTAATAAAAAGCAACACAAAAGTCACGATTCAACAATTGAAACACAAATAGCAGCAAACAAAATATTTCAATATACTTGTCTTTCCAGCTCTGCTCGATGTTCACTATCTTTCCTTGTCCGCTGTGCTTCGAACCTTGCTGTGAGGAGAGTTATCTCTGTTTTTAAGTTTTCCTTAACATGAAAGAAACATAAAGTTAATATATTACCTCCTACATAGGGCACCTGGCATTCATTAGTACAGTCGAACCTCTATTAAACGGCCACCCTCAGGGAATGGCTTGATGGGCCTTGGGTGTGGTCAAATGTCCTTTTAATTATTGAGTCGTAAATCACTGGTAACACTAACAAGAAAATTTTAAAAAAGACAAGCGTGTAACAAAACAGTTTTCAAAAACTGAAAAAGGAACAAAACAATACAGCAACGAAACGATCAAATAGCAAATTAAATGAACCAAATGTACTAGATATAAGTAAACAGCTGAGTGTTCTATGAGCTTAAGTTTTAGTTTCTGTCGTCTCGGGCTAAAAAGTGTGTCTAATAAATCAGGCTGGCCGTTTAATAGAGGTAAAAAACAAGACGAAACATCAATTAAGACCGCTCATAGGTGGCCTTGGCCGCTTACAATTATTTTCCATAGTTGCCTCCATTCTATAAAATATTTTTTTTCCAACTTGTTTTCTAAAGATACTGGCACCCTATATCCGTCTGGGAAGCTGCACTTGCCACAATGAGCTGGCACACGCTATGCTCCACACCTTTGTAGCATGAAACCCAACCCCAGGCTCCGCGCTCGCTGTTCCTTTATACGATAACATAACAGGTCGATAACATTGGTTATTGCATAATCCCATTTATAGGGAATATGTTTGAGATTTTGACGCGTGGCCGTTAAACAGAGGGTGCCGCCAAATAGAAGTTCGACCGTATATGCATTTCCAGAGCTTCAGTTAAATATCGCGGATGTTGATGTTCTGCATCATGCAAAGATAGTTAAAGCCTGCTTCACACTAACAATTTTGTCGGCGATGTTCCTCGTCCTGATCGATGTGATCGAGCGAATGACATATCAACATATGCCTTTGTAATATACAATTACTTTATGGTTTCCGTGTTTGGATGGCCTGATCCAAACACGCGGGAATGTTGCGAGAGTTAAGAAAAGCGCGCGAAATCTCGAGCCGAAGGCGAGTGATTTTGCGAGCTTTTCTTACCTCGAGCAACATTCCCAAGTGTTTGGATCAGGCCATCCAAACACGGAAACCATAAAGTAATTGTTTTATAAAATAACAACAACACGATAGTCTTCCGTGTTTGGATGGCCTGATCCAAACACGGGTTTCGACCAATCAGAGCACGCGTTATATACATGTTATTTTATAAAACCGATTCCGTAATGGTCACATACTTTTGTTCGCGAGTCTGCTCATTCGCATGCTTAAGGTGGCTCCCTACAGTTCTGTAAAACTTTGGGCACTTCAGTAAATTTCGCTTTCAACTAAATTTATATTGGATATACTTACGACAGGGCAAAATGAGCATTACCAGGAATGTAAAGAGGTATTGGGCTGTCTCTTTATGGACAAACAGGAATAGTGTTAGTGTTGCTATGGCAACCATGCTGTCTTATCTTTTGCGTTTATATTGTCTAATTTCAGATTGAATTGATAATATCTTTTTTCTCCTTCGGTCAATTTTTCTGAAATTTTTTTGGAAGATTAATGGTCCACCAAAGAATAACATATCAAAATTTGAAGGGTAGTTTATAAGGCTAGTTTCGAGATATTTTGGAATTTCGATTGCAGAGAAACCTCCTTGTAGAATTTTTTGAAATTAGGATATGTTTTTCTTCTTGTCTTATTTAATAAGTGTACAAAGTTGTAAAAAATTTCACCGAAGGAAACACGAGAAAAACAGCTTGAAAACCCATTTGAAGTTGCTGACGTGATTAAATATCGACTCGACAAGATCGCACTTTGCGCATGCGTAGAAATTATAATACGTGAACAACACGAAATGAAACCACAACAATCAACGGTCTGTGACCACAATAATGAAGCGAAACGTGTCAGTTTAGTTCATGCTTGGTTCTTTCACTTCTTTGACTTTGTTTATATAATTATATGTATTTTCATTCCTACTTTTTGGCTTGTGCTTTATATTATTTACATGTTTGAGGTGAAAAAGGAAGTTTAACAAGCAACACATTAATGTGAAAACGTTTCAAAACATTCAAACAACATGTATTTTTCATATAAAGACAACTCGTATAAAACCGTATAAAACTGTCTGTATTGTAGTTTTATGTGCTAGTTTAGCAGGTCAAACACTAATTGTGAATTGAGTTGAAAGATAGGAGTAACATATTATATTATATTATATTACTTTGGCAGTTCTAGACTTCCTTGAACACAGTATAAAGTATAATTTCAGAATCTAATAGTAATAGTCAATGCAACCAGTCGAAGATTTTGAACATTATAAAAGAATATACGGAACGTATATAGGTAAAAACACACTAAAAGAAAGCTTAGAAACTGGTTAAAAACATACATACTGTTTAAATTTCAAAGGTTTACGATTATAATGAAAAATTTGTGGTTTCTTCGCAGATATATTAAAAGTCTCCGAAAATAACTTCCCGCGGCTTGCTTCAAACATTTTTGCCGGGTCACGAATATTCCACGCGTGGGACGCGATCATAACGTCTGATCTATATAGATCGGATTTCAAACTGTACTTAACTGTAGGGAGCCACCTTAAGGAAGAGGAGAATCGCAGACAAAATTGCTAGTGTGTTAAATCAGGCTTATTAAACACATGCACTGTCACGGTACAAGTGAGGTACTGAACAATACTACGAAATACATGTTTAAAATAAATGATACAAGAAGTTAAGGCTTGGAATTTCTCGTAAATTAGCTGAGGATATAAGTTTTAAAGCAAACCTTTTCTCGAAAACAAGTATCCAATTGAACAGTTAGTCGTTGAACCTCTTTTTGTACTGCGCTGAGAACACGTTGACTATCCTATACAAGAATTCAATGCAATATAGCAAAAATACATGCAGGCAGTAACCCTGCCCAGGCTCTGAATGGCGCTTACGCGGCATTGGCTCGGAGAATGTACACATGCATGATAAATGTATATATACTATATGAGTACTATATACTATAGTATATAGTAGACTAGTATTAATAGCGCTATACACAAAAATGTAAACAAAACAAAGTAAAACAACAACAGCAACTATATATTTTTATTATATGGAACTGGCATACCTCAGCAATTTGTTTTTCGTGTTCAGCAAGTCTCTGAAAGGAAAAAGTAGCAGAATGATATACTGCATGACCTCTAAAAACACGCTCTGGATAACACTGTCTATTTATATTTTTCC
Organism: Trachythela sp. YZ-2020; assembly: GCA_016169945.1. NCBI lineage: Eukaryota > Metazoa > Cnidaria > Anthozoa > Malacalcyonacea > Clavulariidae > Trachythela > Trachythela sp. YZ-2020. The sequence goes on from JADLSH010000387.1 coordinate 9,187,898, forward strand.
AAGTAAAATAATATAGTTTGCTTGGAAAGCGGTTTGGCCAAGAATTCGGGTTGATTGAACCAGGCCTTCTTAATATTTCATATAACCAGACAATGCTCGGCTGATATAGAACCAGGAAGGCACCAGGTCTCCATTTTTAAAACCCCACCCTGATTAAGATTAAAAGTCTACAGTAAAGGTATATAAACAAGTCACGTACTATAAGCGTTGTATTTATACCATTATGTGATTGGATTATTTCATGAAAGAGACTAGAAAATGTATCGACTGTAGAGTAAATACGTCATGATTAATGAAATATAAGAAAAGAATAGTAAAATTATGAAAGAGGATGTACATAGTAGTCGTACATAGTAATTCAATCTAACCCTTTCATTTTCCAAGTCATCAGTGTGAGCTTTCGTGATGACCTCAATTTGAGATTCCAATTGTGACTTCTCTTCTTGCCAAGCAAGTTTTTCCTGAAAACACGATTCAGAACAGCACTTCATGAGCATTTCAACATAAAATACAAGCTTTAATTAATTCTCACTCATCTATATAATTATGTATCTATGTAAATAGCTACAAGTGGGTGTGTTTTTTGGTTAATTTTCATGCACATTTCAGAGCCGAATGTATGTTTACTTCATAGTTTACATAAAGACGTTTATTATTTTCTAACTTAAAAGAACTTAAAAGCCAGCGGACAGGCTTACGAAAATTGTTCGTGCAAGTTCACAATAAGACGATTTAAGGACTTTTCAAGGACTATTCAAGCACTAAAATGAAAATTTTCAAGGACTTTTTATTGTCTTGCAAACAAAACACAGTCTAAATATATGAAAAATATAGTGGACTTTGACAAATGATGGCGCCTGAACGATATGTTCTATTTTGAATCAACATTATGTGTGATTTTCAAGCACTTTTTAAGCACTTTTAACAAGTTTTGTATTTTCAAGCACTTTTCAAGTGCCCTTGAAATTGATTTTTCAACTTAAGCACTTTTCAAGGAGTTTAAGGACCTGCACGAACCCTGCACTCGATTGTTCTTAACAATAATCGGATCATTAAAACCGACCATGCGCAGCGTGATATTTTCCTAAACTTTCTTTGTGAAGTTAGGAAAATGCGAAGAGATAAGCATTCTGGTGCTCTCGTTGCAGTCAATTTACGATAGACGTATTTCAATAAGTCATTATTGCAAAACACGGTCGAGTGGGAAAAAATTATTCGCGATGTTTACTTTCCGAAACGTCACGTTTTCTCGTTAATGACGTCACGTTTTGGGCGCGTGATGATTTAATTTATTCAACACGATTAATCGATATCAGTCGATTGTTGACAGCGATTAATCGATTACGAAAATATCCCGATGGGAGCAGCTCTAATAATTACTTGACTTAATTTGTCGGCGGAGGTATGCAGTCTCTGAGTGCAGTCTAGTTTTTCATGTGACTGTCTCTGTACCTCTCATACCTGTTCAAACAATCTTTGTGATTCTTTGGCACTTCTTGCATTTTCTTCCAGACTTTCATACTCTCTATCCAGATTTGAACTCTTGGCTTTCTCTTCTTCTAAAAGTTGGAGAAGTTCGTCTCTTTCTTGAAGTAAAGAAGCAGTCTATTTGGAACAAAATATAACATGATAAGTAAAAGAGCTGGTTTTATAAACAAACTCTAAAATTATAACGTTTATCAGCGAGAGTGGATTTAAACCTAAAATACGTATTGCAGGGTAACGATTATAAAAACTTTTCATTGGTATCATGGGTGGAAAAAATTGGGATCGCAAGGGAACACGAAAACATTTTCTGCGAATTATTGACCAATGATAATAATAACGATTTATTTAAGGCATCTCTACAAGTAGCTCTTTACATCTTTAAAATATATAATCTATTAAGTCTATAAGAAGTCAACTATCAAGTAAAAAACATATCAACTATCAAGTAAAAAAGTGTCTATAAATATAAACTATATAAGTATCTATGATGACAATAATTATGATGTTAAAAAAAGAGTACATCTAAAAATCCTACAGTTAGAGTCTTTCACGAGCTTGGGCAACAAGCATGTTATAGTCTTTAAAGATTTTAAAAAGGATCTTATATTATTGTCATTTCTTATATATGCTGGCAGTTCGTTAAAGATCTTCGCACAGCAGTTCGGCAGTTCCTGTTTCTAAAGGTATATTCAGTCTGAGGGCATCATCGGAGCGAAGTTGTCAAATGTGTGTATACACTTGTAGCTTCAAGTACTGAGGCCAAGTAGAATCCCACATAGACTTGCTCCAAGTCTGTCTCTGAAAGGGGTTTGTATTGGGGAGTTATAAAGGATTGGGGAGTTCACTGTATTTTTCAGGTAGTGTTACACAACAGTCAACCGCCGTAGTTATAAAAGGCGCACGAAGTTATAAAGGGCGCATCCCCAATCTCGCCCTTTATAACTACCCAATCCTTTATAACTCCCCAATAAAAAACCCTTTAAGAGACAGACTTGGAGCAAGTCTAAATCCAACAGTGATTTGTGTGCTAGTCACATTAGATTCAGCTCTGTTCTCTCTTTTACTGGCAGCCATCCAAGAGATAGAACATCACTGTCATCCAAGAGATAGAACATCACAGTCAATATTGCTGCCGCTGGAGTTGTGTGACTGTATAATTTATATAGGTTTACTCTACATTTCCGCAGGTTGGAATGGTAAGGATTAATATTTGATGAAACTAGATTGAATGGGTATACACTGTTGAGCTACTTGTAATGAACAAGTTTTTCAAGTTGAAGTTTCAATCTAAAAACAATTTCTACGACTGTTTAAAATTTCCTGCTAGCGGTGCTCGTCTATTTTTTCCAGTCCTGCTTGTTTACCTGCGAGTATATTATAAGCATACTCCTGACACGATATTAGATTAAAGGCACAGTGTCACCTGCTGAGCGACGTGATTATACACAATATGTACATCAATATTATTCATCATGTTGAGAGGATCACAGAAGGACCAAAGGTCAAATTTTAATAGAAACCCGCAAGATTTATTTAAATTTAAGATTGGGTGTAAATTAGGACGATTTTTATTACATAATGAGCCATTTAGCCATTCGCCATTCCTTCTCCACAATTGCGACAAATTTGAAAAAGTTCGTGAACATTTTCATGTTTGAGGGCACTAAATCACATCGCTCAGCAGGTGACACTGTGCCTTTAAAATAATGTACAGTCGAACCTCTACTTACGGACACCTCCCGGAAGCGGACACCTCTTGTACGCGGACACTGTTTTTGGGTCCCGGCCAATACGCTATTATATTACTATATTTACAACCTCTCCTATAGGCGGACACCTCCCGTAAGCGGACGCGGACACCAAAACAACCTTCCCAAACAATATTATAACCTCTTGTAAGCGGACACACTTGATTTATTTTCTGTTAAATTAATAATTATGCCGCCTAGTTGACTTAATACAGTATTAGAATACGTCCCTTTGAAAGAACCCGACATTAAAACAACGGCCAAAGCTGCAAATGTTGCAGAAAATCTTCTAGATTTCGCGTATTTCACGGGCAACGAAGAACTTTATCGAGCTGTCTTAAATGTTAATGACATCCTTACAGACATACGTTTAGCGGGACAAAAGCAAGCGCACATAACAGATTTTTTCAAGCCATCTTAGCTGAACTATAGTCTCATATTTACAACGGCAATATAGATATTAAATTGGTAATGTTTGTATATAATCTAGGGACACAAAGGTTTTACGGTGGGGTTTTTAGAGTAAATTTGCAATAATAGCTGTCAATAATATAGTCATATTAACATCATTATTAAAAGAATCATGTTTCAACAATTACGTAATCAGTTAAATATTAACCAACCTCTCATAAGCGGACACCTCCCGTAAGCGGACACCAGGTCGTGGCCCCGAGGGTGTCCGCTTACGGGAGGTTCGACTGTAATATATAATATATAATCACAACGTACCTGGGCGTCTTTCTCTCTCTCAGCGTTTGCTGCTCTGTCCTGCTCCTGAGATAAAGCTTCAGCGGCCAAAGATAAATCTTTCTCAAACTGCGCCAATATTTCTTGTTGTCTTTGCTTAAATTTCGCGTCGTTCTCATGTTGTACTTCCAGTTTGTTCATAGCATCAAATTTGTCCTCCTCGTGCTTCTTCCAATCTTCAACCACGCGTGCAAGTGTCTACATGAATACGAATAATAAATAATTTCACGACCAAATTAATAACGTTTCACACTGTACAACTATGTACATTAGAACTCTACTTTATAATTAGTACTTCTAAACGCACACTTATACGTCATTTGAACACGAATCAATCGTTTTAAGTATAGTTGAACGAACCGATACAGTAAAAACCTTTCCAAGTTAGCTTAAACAGGTTCTTATTTAAATGGTACACTTAACTTGGAAGTCACTGTAGGCTATTTAGGTTCCTAAACAGGTTCTTATTTTTCAAAGAAAAAAATGTTTGCTCAGGTCAAAAATAACGGCCGGTCAACGGACAATGACCGGCCAAAAATGCCTCTTGACCGGTCACTTTTTTTGCCTCACCTGTCATTTTGACCGGTCACATTTGTATACCTACCGATAGAATTTTAAATCGTCTTTCTTCCGGCATCTCACAGCTGAAATATTGTCAGAGCTAGAGAGACTGTATATTTCATAACGTTGACTGTTTTACAACGTGATTTCTAAAGTCTTGAGCGTTTAAAACATGAAACAATAAAAGCGATGTCTCGACACAAATTTTGTATTATTTGTTTCACTGTAAGTGTTTTAGTGTATGCGTATTTGATAAAATATATCAAACACATCTTAATATCTGATCTTTTTGAGTATTTGCTGTATTTTACTCATTCTAAAAATGACCGGTCAGAAATAGAGTTAGACCGAGCTAAAATCAAGTTGACCGGTCAATTTGTCCGGCAACCTACCGGCCGTTATTTTTCAAAGTAAAAATGTTTGCTACTGATGGGCATGGCCTTTTTATTTGCACGGTATACATAATACTACGCATGTTCATACTACATGTTGTGTCCACTGCATGGTTTGGCTTCATTTTATTTTAAATTGGTAGAACTCATTTTATTAATTTGTGAATTCAGTGTTTGACCGAGTTTCTCAAAATAAGAACCCGTTTCATAGGTTCTTATGTGAAGGGGGTCTAAATGGAGAATATTAGACTTAGCCTAACAGGTTCTTAAAATCTAGGTTCTTATACGCGGGTTTTTACTGTAACTTTCTTTCTCCTTCAACCATTAACAGTTAAAGCACAATTTTCGGGCCTTTTCTCCGTCAATTCCTAGCTATAATTTTAGTTTCTTATACACTAGAACGTTTGACAGCGATTACCTATAATGGAAATTTCCATGATATTTTTCAATTAACTTTACTATAATTCCAAAAACCTAGAAATTAAATCTCTGATACATGCACTTAGATCACCACAGACTGCAAGTGTTTGTAAAAGACACCAGTTCATTACAGTGGCGGTCACTAGGGGGGCCAAGGGGGGGCGATCGCTCCCCCAATAATTTCTCAAAGCCTTTGATTGATAGCTGATTGACTGTGTAAAAAAGCTGTATCAATGATTTTAGAACCACAAAAGCCTTGATAGGCTATAATTTAAGTAGATTTACATGAAATTTAAGCCAAAAAGGTTTTAAGAACTGAAATTTGCAGCAACAAAAAGATGGTTATATGTTGGCAACCTAAGTTTGCACCCCCAATATTTCGCGAAGTGTCCGCCACTGGTTCATTATAATTGTACAAAAACCACATCGATGTATCAAGCGAAAGACCAATATTAATTGTCTTTTGTACCATCAGGAACGGAGGGATGATTGTTTGTTTATATACGTACTTTGTCAAGCTGGTTTATCATCACGTCTTTCTTCCTGTCTGCAGAAACAGCAACAGCAAGCTCTTGTTGTGTTTCGAGAAGCTACAACGAAAAAACAAATTAATTTTACATAAATCAGAACGAAATTTGTACTCTGTAAGAAACGCTAACAAATTTACAACTGGAGCAGGCTTGTAAAATCCGTTCAGGGTTTTAATTTGTTTAATACTATTTATTACTATTTACAAAATATTTATTTATCTCATGATCGTCCAAATTTACGGGGTTTTCCAATTTTAAAAGTTTCGTCTTGAAATTTTTTGCATAAAGGAAATTGTTTGACTATGTTTTGACCAACATTTACTGCACCAGGGCTACCCAGAAACGTTTGGGAGCCTGGGGCAACATATAACTTTGGGGTGATTTTCCATCGACAGAGACTTTTGCGGTCAAGTGCTTCTTCAGAAAACTTATTTCCATATTTGAACGTCTAGAACGTTCTCAATAAAATTACATTCTCGATACGCATAAGCTTAGTACTGAAATGTTGTAGGGGGTACGGGGGGATTCTTCCCCCGGAAAATTTGAAATCTAGGGTCTCAGGAATGGCAAATTCCAGCATTCTAGGGGTCCGGACTATTTGACAGCAATATCTATGCATAGTTCACTTCATTTTTATATTTGAGGAAAATTTCCCCCTTTGCCCCCCTCCCACTCAGGGCACCCCTGACTGTACGTGTATTTGTCTTATTAATTAATTCAGTCAAGTTTTAAAATATATTTTACGCGATTACCTTGGATTGGAGACCTTTAATTTGTTGTTCACAATGCTTGAAAAAAATAAGAAAAAATATGACTTTACGAAATAATATATTAAATACTACACTATACTGCACGCAGTTCTAGTTTATGCAAGAAGCACGTTAATAACATTTTATACAATATAGGGGGCTTTAACTAAAACTAACCACTATCGTTCGTTGGATGGCGATTAACCAGCTGTTGTCAAAGTGAGAAAATCATGTTTAGCAGTCGTGTATTTGGTGCAATAGACCTTACTGTTTATTCACAATGGCCAATGGCCTCGTTTTCGTGTGGTATTTACTCAAGTTTCGTGCACAATAGAGTTAAGAATAAGTTTGTGTTTGGGCTTATTAAAAGATCAACGAGAAACAAATTCGTGCAGGAAACATGGGTATATAACCTTCATATGCGTCTGCCATGCCAATTGCCAAAACAGGTAAACATGGAAACGAGGCCATTGGGTCAAAAGTGAATAAACAGTATAAGGTCTAATTTTTTTGCTCTTATCACTGAAGTTGATCATGTAGCTGCAGCGTCGATACGTTTATTTTATTGAAACGCACTATATTAATGCGTCGACGTTTTTTATATTCTTGTTACAAAGTTACATATAGTACCTTTCTTTTGGAACGTTCTTTCTCGAGGGTTTCGTTAAGAAGTGTGTTCTCTAGCAACAGCGATTTATCATACTTTTTGTTTGACCTTCTTGCGGTGTCATTATCTTCACTTAACGCTGTGGAATCACTGGACATTCTAACCTGATAACCATTAGAATAAAGAAGCATATGAAATAGATCATCGGGATTGCTTTTGATAGTGTGATTAACCAGTAAGTGCTGCCTCAAAAAGACAAAGAAAGCCTAATGTCCCTTGGTCTGGGTCTTCGTTCGAAATGTCCCAGTACCAGGCTTTCTGGCAGACATATGTAAAAAAGTAGTAAGACTAAAATTTTAGGAAAAGTAGGAATAAAGTAGGAAAATATACAAAAAAGTAGGACAAAAATAGGAATATTTGGTGATTAATTTGCATGAAAATACCACAGAAATATTATGTGATCTCTCTTTTCGCCGATAATCCTGGACTGGAGGGGTGTTTTTGAATTGAAGAAAATGTTTGATATTTCCAAGGAGATACTTGGGATTTCAAGGAGATCTTTGGAATTTACAAGGAGATCGATGGAATTTACAAGGAGGTTTTTGGGATTTTCAAAGAGATTTTTGGGATTTCCAAGGAGATTTTTGGGATTTCAAAGAGATTTTTGGAATTTCCAAGTTGACTTCTGGGATCTCCAAGGAGATTTTTGGGATTTCCAAAGGAGGTTTTTGGGATTTCCAACGAGATTTTTGGGATATATTTCCAATTTAGCGGGAATTGTTAAGAAAAACTTGAACTGTGTGTTAAGAAAGGATTCAGAAGCTTTTTGTCTTCGCTTGAGGCCTGTTTTACATGTCGAATTTCCGTTGAATCTAACTCGTCAAGTTTAATATGCAATATCTTTGTGGACGGCAATTCGTCATCTAAACAGGCCTCAAACGAAGACAAAAAGCTTCTGAATTCTTTCTTAACACACACTTCAAGTTGTTCTTAATTATACCCATGTGTGAAGTGAATACAATAGGTTGTTTGACAGCAATGCCAATTTCAAAGGGTTTACTTTTTTTTGGGACACCCTGTATAAAGAAAGGGTATATACTTAAGGGAATAAATGTTCTAATTTATTAAAGAGAGTCAACTGTGCGAAAACTAATTGTTCTTCGAGCAACTTTTTACATATTCAAATGTTCTGAACAGTTGAAAACTTCGATATGCATATTTTAAATCTTCCAGTCTCAGCTACATGTTATGATTCAACTGCAATTTTATCCCGACGCAGAACGCGTCATTTGGATGCGCAATCGATACTATGAATTAGCTTAAAGATTTACCTCTTTTGTATCTGTATTGAGATAGCTGCTCATGAGATTGGCGGTAGTAATGCTGGGGAACATGTCTTCGTCACGGGTAGAATAACGTTTCTTATCTACACAATATTAAATTTATAAGGATGGTGACTACATGTACGACAAAGGTATACAATATCCTATATTACATACGAACCGCTGATATACAGATAATGTCAACGGAAAATTACACAATAGCAACTCTTTTCAAATATAATTGGATATTCTGGCAAAGCTAGCCATCGTAACTGGTCATGCTATGCTAATAAATGTCAATATAAGGCCACGTTACACGAGGCAATGGGAACGCAATTTCGGACACAGAGCGATGTTAGGTAAAATTATATTCGCAGAGAAATCGTGAGCATGAATCTCGTTTCACTTTGCCGATATTTTTCTTACTAAACATGCAACAAAGGAAGAAAGGAATGAATGATGTTTACTGACAGGACGTTCGACCTACAGGAGATGCATAAACCGAATTGGCCAAAATTATATTATTTTAAAAATACACCATCCTCTTGTCAGCCACCATTTTTCGTTATCAAATGAGTGACCCTTTTGTTTTGAAGGACAAAAGGACTTTTTTCGACTATGCCAACGATCAGCCAATGATAGATGAATGAGATTTATGATCCTCAATTTATAATCATATGAGTCATCACATTATTTTGTACGAGCAGTGGCGAAGCTAGCAATGGCAACCTATGCTAATAAATGTGCACTTATATAAATGTGCACTTGGGGCGTTTGGCACCCCACAAAAAGTTTTTGCAGCCCCGCAAATGATATATATTATGGGCTTTGCCCCCAGACCTCTGCCAAAGCAAGCAGTAGCACCCTCCAGATATATGTCCATCCCCCCCGAACAAAAATATGAAAATCCGTCTCTGCTTATATAGATAGTCTATAGACAGTACTCTAAAGGTTTGAATTATAAAATTGAAAATTTGCACAGCATAACCAGTTGCTAAGTCAAGCTTCGCAACAGTGTACGAGTGTCGCCAAACGCCATTTCGGTAAAACGCTCGTCAATCTAAGTGGTTGTCGGCGAAACGTCCGGTCACGACCTATGATTATAATTATGGTACATACTGTACATGTATATAATATACTTTTAGTAATTAATACGGAATTTTATTAGACGACGAGTATAGCTGGAAATAAGGTCTGTACACAGGCTAAGGTGGAAAGCGATCTAAAAGATACAAACCAGGAGGAGTATGGGTTGATTTTGGTGAAACTTTATCATCTTGAAGGAAATGTTCAGAAGATTTAAGCATGCTCTGTAAGGACAGACGGACTTTTTCCATTTCCTGAATGTCAACACTTGTCAGAGAATCATTTTTATTGTGCTCGAAGTCCTGTAAATAAGAAAACGAACATGTAAAATCACGTGACCGTACTCTACGGCCACAGAAATGCGAATTCTTGCAATGGATTTAGTAAAGAACATTTTGTTCCTTATTGAGAGCATTAAGTTTTGGTAAATTTTCTATGTCTCTAAGGGCCTGTTTATATGATCCCGGCTAGGCGGGACGGGACAGTTGCCGAGATCCCGCTTGTAATATAAAGTCTATTGAGTGTTTATATGATCCCGCATCTATCCCGCCTAGAACGGGATCCCGGTGTCTGTTGCCGGAATCCCGCCTAGCCGGGACGAAAAATTCCCGTATAAACACTCTATCCCGGCCAGGCGGGATGAACTTTTCTTCTGAGCACGCGTAAATCCATATTCTGCAAGAAAATATGACGTCAAGCACTTAACTGGCTTCATTCCGGCAATGCATTTTGTCCACACGCCATCCCGAGTTTCCCGGCTAGACGGGATGAAAACGTCCCGTCCCCCCTAGACGGGATCATATAAACAGGCCCTAAGCTGGGACTTTACAAAACGTTATTTTGCAGCTATAGCTATCAACACATCCCGATGATCAACAACCAAATTTATATCAGAGACGGGAAACTATTTCAATAAAAGCGGTTGTAGTCAAGACGAGTTTCTCGCCTGTTTTGAAAAGTTTTCATACGGATTTGGCTTCTTTGGCAACAGGTATTTGGCTTCTTTCGAACAAATATGTTTAAGTGGAAAAGTTGAATAACTGGTTTATACCTCGAAAAAGATTGCTATTAGTATTATATCTCATTATTTGTGTCAATTGAATGAAGACTTCATTTTTCGATCTTCTTTTCCAACAACTGAAGAGAGCCACCTTAATCCGTTTTGAAATTGTCAAAACATTTCAGGATTTTTGTCCGTAAATCAACATTCAGTTTTCCCATCTTTGATAAAAATTCAGCTAATTGACAAACAGATAACATTTTGCTGTTGTCTGGTACACAGAGATGACATCATAATGTGTGGGGAGGGGACAAAGTGGCCCACGAGCATTTGGGTGAGGGGAGGGGTCACCGATGTTCTTACCACGCCATGACGTCCTGTGTATCTATAACTGAACAGGGAACGATAAAATGTTATCTATTTGTTTTATATAATAAAAAGTCGAACAATTAGCTCGTACTGAAACGTTTGGGGGCTTTGAAATTCGACGGAATGAAATTTACACGTGATTTGACGTGATCCATGACCTATACAAAACAACGCACGCCATTGGTTCGTGATGTTTCTGAGAGGGCTGTGAATGGCTTAAATATATTACGTCAGCGAAATGGCGTCATCCGTTCGTCTGCCTCTATTAAATCATCACGGCTCTCGACCAATGGAAAGGCAGAATGAACTCAGATAATGATTATAATATAAAGAGAGTGAACATTATAATCGAGTTCTCCAGAATAAGAGGACAGGTACAGTGTACCTCATTTTTAAGTTTGTCACTTTAACACACCTTTTCTTTGCTCAGAAATGACAGAACTGGTGACACCGGACTTCCTCCTTGACTATTTCTCGAAATTTCCTCCATATTGGTAGAAAACAGCTCGATAAAGTGCTAGCTAGCAGTGGGTATCATATACGGTAAACACTGACGCATTGTACACATCTAAAGAAAATTAATAGCAGAAGAAATAAGTAATTTTATTATTCCATCCAAGTGGAGTGCAGCCTCAGATCTTTTTAAGGGTGAGCTAATCAAATATTCAGGGTGAGCAAGTGTCATTGACGGTTCAAAAGTATAGTTGAAGATCTTGGCTAGATCTTGTTAGATCTCGCACGATATTGGAAGATCATGGCAAGATCTTGCCAAGACACTGAGTTAGGCAAGATCTTGGCATGATATCAACAATATCTTGCCAAGATGATTGAATCTTGTCATGCGAGCCAGAATCTTGGCAAGATTTTCTGAAATCGTTGCCAAGATTCTAACATGGATGTTTTGGTCACAGGTATTTTAGTTCTCGCCGCCGCAATCTTAATCGGTCTTTACAACTATAGTTTATTTATTTATTTATTTACAAGCTTTGTCATAAATGACTGGTGATCCCTACAGGGCTTAATTGCCCCATTCACAGGGTCCCTTAATATATACATCTACATTAATTATAACACATTTTGTCTACAAGACTGATAACAGACGACACGAGTGACATTTAACACAGACAGTTTTAAAATGTTTGTGGGACATTAATATTTATTTATTTTATTTAAGGCTTTGGTTGGCAATGACTGGTGATCCCTATGTGGGCTTAATTGCCCCATTCACAGGGTCCCTTAATATATACATCTACATTAATTACAACACATTTTGTCTACAAGACTGGATAACAGACGACACGAGTGACATTTAACACAGACAGTTTTAAACGTTTGTGGGACATTAATATCATATATAAGTGAACCTTGATGAAACAGACCAAATAGATCTATTCAAATTCACAAAATTGAACAAGTCGTGAACTTTAACGTTTTCGTATTACTAAAATTTTAAAATTATCTTTTCTATATCTTAAAGTAAAATTAAATTAGGCTTGTTGGTATATTTCTTGCTGAATGATCTCAGTTGACCATGTACAATGTAATGCGTATCTACACACAACTTTTCCATATATGATCTCACCAGGCCATGATCTTTCCTTGTAAAATCGTGACATGATCTTGGATGATCTTGCCAAGATCCCATCTCGATCTTTCTAAGATCTTACCATGATCTTTCCAAGACCCTACTATGATCTTGTCAAGATCCCAAGATACTGTACACTGTATATCTGTTTAATCCACGCCGTTCACGAAGAATGTTGGTGTCTCTCCACGTTTAATAATAATAATAATAATAGAAGATATATTTAAAATGCTTTCGCACATACAGTGAATTACAGCATTTTTACAAGGCTAACTATATGTTAATATATAAAACTACATCTAGCAACGAATTAGGTTATTAAGTTTTAAAAGACAAATTTACAACAGTTAAAAACTACTATACTAACTTAAGGTTGCTGTGTCTTAGTATAAATATTCCAGTCATAACTTGTTTGCAGTACGGGAACACATAGCTGGAAAGAAACTGTTCTTTATAAATCTATCTGTCCTACATCTAAAACGGCTGAAATGCCTCATTTGGCGCAACTCTCTTCCATGCAATAGCAACATTGCGTGTACACACAAATGAGATTATTGACGTATAGCTTCAAATCTTGTCATCTGCGCATATTTTGCATATTTGTTGTAGTGACCGTTGGTATTTAATTACCAGCCCAAAGCGCATTGCCGAGAGCATTGTCGAGGACATACAATTCGCACTTAAAAGCGCTCTGGAGTACGGCTGAAACTTTCCATAGTCGAGCCTGAACTTGGTCCATTAATTTTACACTTCAAAAAACTAACCAAGTTTGGGTGAATTCTGTTTACTTGTAATGTAGTGTTGTTTCATTTATTTTATATTATAATAACTATAGTTTGTATACCTTCATTTTATTAAATCCATTTAAGTTACTGTTAGTACATTTTAAAATATTGTGAAGCTTTTCTAAGTCTGGTGTAAATCCTGCAAGATCATGTCAAGATCCTGTAAGATCATGTAAAAATCCTGGACGATCTTGCCAAAATCCTGTAAGACCATGCCATGATCCTGGAAGATCTTGCCAAAATCTTGTAACATCATGCCATCATCCTGTAAGATCATGCCAAAATCCTGCAAGATCATGCCAAAATCCTGCAAGATCATGCCATGATCCTGTAAGATCTTGCCAAAATCCTGTAAGATCATGCCATGATCCTGTAAGATCTTGCCAAAATCCTGTAAGATCATGCCAAAATCCTGCAAGATCTTGCCAAAATCCTGCAAGATCTTGCCAAACTCCTGCAAGACCATGCCATGATCCTGGAAGATCTTGCCAAAATCCTGTAAGATCATGCCATGATCCTGTAAGATCATGCCAAAATCCTGCAAGATCATGCCATGATCCTGTAAGATCATGCCAAAATCCTGCAAGATCATGCCATGATCCTGTAAGATCATGCCAAAATCCTGCAAGATCATGCCATGATCCTGTAAGATCATGCCAAAATCCTGTAAGATCATGCCATGATCCTGTAAGATCATGCCATGATTCTGTAAGACCATGCCATGATCCTGGAAGATCTTGCCAAAATCCTGTAAGATCATGTCAAAATCCTGCAAGATCTTGCCAAAATCCTGCAAGAGCATGTCATGATCCTGGAAGATAGTTTAGTTTGGTTTTTAGTTTATTGTGTTTACTCACCTGAGGTGAATAGAAGTTTTAGGTTTGGTTTCTTACTTATTTACCACTCTGGGGTGAGCCTTAACAGGTTGTGCAACCCAATTGACAAAGGTTCCGAGGGTTAGTTAGTGGTTAGTGCCTAAGGGTTAGTTTTTAGTGCGGGAGGAAAACTGGAGTACCCGGAGAAAACCCTTGAAGCACAGGAGAGAACCAACCAATCTCAACCTACACGAGTTTATCAAGCACACGTTACCCAACCTGAATAAATCCGTGCCCTCAGCCTGCTGTATAGCCGCATATATTATAAGTAGTATCTAACGAGCAATTTGATTGGCCAATGCGCGTGCTTTATGACGCAATAAAGCACGGCCACCGTTTTGATTTTTCTCTCTTCGTCCCCGCTTGTTAAATTTTCCTCGGAATTGTCAATACAATATGAACAAAATTATAACAGTTTTAAATCCAAAGTCTGTCAGAAAGAAAAAGTAGACCTAAACGAGATGGAAGAAGGAAGCCAACAAATAACAACGGAACATAAACGGCGAATAAAGATTCGTAGCTGTTTCTGAGTTTGAAATATACTTTTTTGCTTGAAAGTTGGCATTCAACGGCGACAAAAAAACACGAAAATCTCTACTATTTTGACATTTAAAGGTACAAAAACTGTATTTAAACACAAACCAAACCAAATTTATCCACAGTTCTAGGTGCAAAAAATTAAAATTAACCATTTTGGCATTGATTTAATTAGATATAAACACTATGTGTACAGTTTTTAAGCTGTCATTCTGTCAAGATGCAACGACAAAAACAAACACAAATACGACATGTTTATGCATTTCTTGACAGTTTGTCTGAGAAATTTTTTAACCACCAACCACAGAACTAGCAAAAAACACAAAAAATATTCAAACAGTACCTTCAAATAAAAACTGCCTGATATATTCGGTTCAAGATGAAAAATCAACTTGACAGCCAATGTCGTCAAAGCAGCTTGACAAAAACCCTTCGCTTTTATACGAATCCAGGACAATAGTGAAGCAGAACAACTAAAAACCAATCTGTCTATCATTGTGCACTATATTCGAAAAATTTTCAACAGTTTTTGTGCCTTTTTAATCCCTAATTTTTGTTGAGTTGCAAGTTTTTCGCTCCTTCGCCGGCCAGAATTCAAGCTTGTAGTTGTTGCCAAGCAATGAAAACATTAAAAAGCTTGCGAGTGACGTCAGTGATTACATGTTAGGAGAATATCAATATTGATCTTTGAACAAAATTGTTTACAGTGCTTATCTACCACTTATAATATAAAAGAATTAAAAAACTCGTCTTGTGCCGTTATGGTGTAATAATGCACTGGGAATGTTGGGAGAATACTCGAGAAGCGTAAAACACTCGGCTACGCCTCGTGTTTTACAAGCTTCTCTCGTATTCTCCCAACATTCACCCCTCGTGCATTATTACACCATAACGGCACGCGACTCGTTTTTTAATTCTTAATTAACTCAGAAGGTGCAGCACGCTAACTGCACCTGCCACCCATGCTTCCCTACATAAACATCCAACATTCTATTTTTCATAAATGTGGTGTTTGTTTTCAGTACAGAGGAATTTGTACATTGTACAAAGGGAAATATGTGATGTAAGGTAGCGTCAGATGGTATATTTTATTTATTAAGTTGTTCAGAAGGTCATGTGAAGTAAGGTAGTGTCAGATGGTGAAGATGATCAGTGTAAGGTGCTCAGAAGGTCATGTGATGTAAGGTAGTGTCGATGGTGAATGTTGTTAAGAAGGTCATGTGATGTGTCAGATGGTGTAAGGAAGGAGATCAGAAGATCGGGAGGTCATACGATGTAAGGTTGTGTCAGATGGTGAAGATGACTAGTGTAAGGTGCTCAGAAGGTCATGTGATGTAAGGTAGTGTCGATGGTGAATGTTGTTAAGGTCATGTGATGGGTCAGATGGTGTAAGGAAGATGATCAGAAGATCGGGAGGTCATACGATGTAAGGTTGTGTCAGATGGTGAAAATGGTGTTTACAAGGGTTTCAGAAGGTCTACGAGATGGTCTTGAAGGAATGTCTGTCAGATGATGGAAATGGTGCCCCACTTCTCAGCTCAGGGTCCAGTGTCAGCCACGATCCAGTCAGTGGCGTAGCTAGCGGTCCCGCTGTCTCGCCGGGCGGGACTAAAAATTTCCAAAAATAATGAGGAAATGTTTTATAGTGAAACCAAAATCACAGCTTTGCTTATTCTGAAAATTTAAATATTAATTATGTTCATTTTTCAGTGCTTTCATTTGTTATTTATTTAAATTTTACGCAATGTTGCTGTCTGCTCTTTGACCTCTTTATTGCCTAGCAACTGAAACCCAGAATTAGCTAATTTCCACGCAATTTATTGCTTACGCAATTCGTGTAATCGCATATCTCGTGTTCCGCTGATATTCATATGGCGGGATATGCAATACTATTTTATACAAGAAATTCTGGTTTCTGGTTGGATAATTGGCGCAGCGCATGCCCAGAACGGCTGTTTTTAATGCCGAAGTCCCGCTATTTTATAAAGGCGGAGGTTGTTAATATTCAGCCTTTCTCGCGAAGCTTTCTGCGTGAGTATTCACGACTGTGACGGTAGGTCATTATCATATTACTATTCATATCATATTTGATATTGCTTTTGTGATTTGTATATACGAGCGTGACGAATCCTGTTGCTATTCAACTATATGTGAAGCCTATATTGTTGTTGACATTCAAGTATTACGTCAGTAATGTTAAGCTATAATTAGTGTTACATGAAGTATATAAGTTGTTCTTTTTGAAGTAATCAACATGGCGATGTATTGACATTTGTTACTGGATTATATTATGTAAATTGTCTATTGTTATTTGAAGTTGTTATTAAAAGAAACACAAAACTCAACAGGTTATGGGCCCAGGACATTTCATAATGTGCCTGAAGCGATTGAAATGTTGTGATGTATTTTTTTGAAGACGGATTAGCTACGGACTAACTTGACCGCATGCGAAATGGCGAAAATGGCGTTAACGACGGATTTTAAGATTCAGAAGTTAAATGGAGCAAACTATCGCGACTGGACATTTAATATGCGCCTGTATCTCGAAAGTTTAGATTTATTTGAGCATGTTGACGGTTCAGCTGAAGTTCCTGCTGAAGATGCGTCTGAAAAGGTAAAGCAAGAATTTAAGTCTGCTTCGAAAAAGGCCTGGACGTACATTTGTTTGGGGGTAGAACCCGATCAACAAATCCATGTTAGGAACACAACTACGGCTAAAGAGGCCTGGGATGCCCTGAAGAGCCAGTTTGCTAGAATCTCAATATCTCAGACTGTAAGATTACGCCAAAAGTACTATTCAAGTAAATTTCAAAGTGGTGGAAATATGCTGGAGCATATGAACCATCTGAAGTCCCTTCATGACCAGCTAAAAGAAATGGGTGCGAACATTGATGACGGAGAACTAGCTATGACCTTGCTTGGAAGTCTCCCGGATGAATTCAAGCCACTCATTACTGCATTAGATGCTGTTGGAGAGGAAAAGGTAACTTTTAAGAAAGTGAAAGCTATGTTGTTAAATGATGCCGATAGAATTTCTGATTCGAAGAAAGTTGAAGATGCATATTCTGCTCAACGACCATACAACAGAAGAAGATATGAGCCGAAAGAGTCGACTAACAAAGGAAATGAAGTTAAGTTTGGTCGGAAATTCAATGGAACTTGTCATAACTGTAAAGAGAAAGGACACTTTGCACGTGACTGTCCTAAACGAAGTAATAATTCACAACGTGATGGTAACCAAAGCAAAGGAAAAAGATCTGCTTCCTTAGCACAAGGAAAAAATGAGCAAGATAATCATAATGATGAAGTAGCATTATATATATCTGAGAATGAAGATAAATGTGGATGGATTATCGACTCAGGGGCGACCCAACATATGACATTCGAAAGAAATCGTCTGTCCAACTATGTGGAATTTAAGAAACCATGCACTGTGAATCTCGGTGATAATAGATCAATCCTTGCATATGGAAAAGGAACTTGTCATGTGAAAGCTGCTGTGGATGACCATACTCAAAAGATAGCATTGCAAGAGGTTTTGTACCTGCCAGAGTTAGAGAACAACTTGCTGTCAGTTAATGCAATGGTAAAGCGTGGTGCAACAGTTACCTTTAAAGAAAACAGGTGTGAAATTTCCCGGAATTCAAAGATTTTAGCTGAAGGAGAGGTCCAAGGAAAGTTATATGTCTTGAAGATTATGAAAGAGCATGTGAACGTTGCTAAGCAACAACCTGATGCAGATCGGTATATATGGCACTGTAGATTTGGTCACCTCGGAATGAACAATGTGAACAAACTCATTGACGAAGGTATGGTAAGTGGAATGGACGGTGTAAGCAAGACAAATGAGGATCAATTCTGTGAAGCGTGCACCAAAGGGAAGCAGCATCACTGTCCTTATCCGAAGACTGCTGATTATCGTGCTAGTGAGCCACTCGAACTTATCCATAGTGATGTCTGTGGTCCAATGTCCGTATCGTCTCTTGGTGGATCACGATATTATGTAACCTTCATTGACGATTACTCACGGTACACGTTTGTTTATTTCATGAAGAATAAGAGCGAAGTCCTGGAGTTCCATGCCTATGCTATGAACGTTGGAGGAAATCCAATCAAGATTCTACGTTCGGATAATGGAGGGGAATATTCCTCGAAATAATTCGAGTCTTTCCTGAAGAGTAATGGTATCGTTCATCAACTAAGCGTACCATACAACCCAGCACAGAATGGCGTAGCGGAAAGAATGAACCGCACCATCGTAGAGTCAACACGATCCATGTTATCCCATGCACAGATGCCAAATGAATTTTGGGCCGAAGCAGCCAGTACCTCGGTTTACGTCCGAAACCGCAGCCCAACGACAGCCTTAACTGGTATCACTCCGTATGAATGCTTGTTCAAGAAGAAACCTGATGTGTCGAATCTACGTGTATTCGGATGTGTTACATACGTGCATATTCCTGACAATCAGAGAAAGAAGCTAGACCCAAAATCCAGAAAGTCGTTTTTCGTGGGATACCCCGAGGGTGTGAAAGGATATAAGTTATACGATCCTGTTTCTCGCAAATTTACTCGCAGTCGTGATGTCATATTTCTAGAGAAGAAATTTCATGACTTTGATGTCCAAAGTTCAACCAACTTTGATGATCGCACAGATTCTGACATTCCATTAGGGGTTGAAGAAATTCTTACTGACGGAAGTCAAGAACAAAACGAAGCTCCAAATGAAAGAGTCGCAGAGAATGTCGAACCAAACCAACGAGCTGATGACCAGCAAGTGGGAGCAACCTTCGAGGAGACGTTCATGAATGAAGTTCGAAACGTCAATGAACGAAGAATACGAAGACCACCCAATAGATTCGATGAGGAATGCTATCTAGCGAACGATATAACTGCTGATATAAATGAACCAATTAATCTTAAAGAAGCCATCTCTGGAGAATATTCAACAGAATGGAAGAAAGCTACCGATTCAGAATTCAATTCCTTAATTGAAAACGACACCTGGGAACTTGTTCCGTTGCCCGAAGGCAAGCATGTTGTAGGCAGCAAATGGGTTTTCAAAGTAAAGAGAGATGAAAACGGCTGTGTACAAAGATATAAAGCTTGACTAGTGGCCCAAGGTTACACTCAAATCGAAGGAATCGACTACTCGGAAGTATTCTCACCTGTAGTGCGAAGTACAACGATTTGATCACTACTAGCTCTGTCAAATGCTAAGAATTGGGAAGTCCACCAAATGGACGTCAAATCAGCATTCTTGCAAGGAAACCTAGATGAAGAAGTATATATGCGACAACCAGACGGTTATGTTAGCAAGGAATGTCCAAACCACGTCTGTAAGCTGAAGAAAAGTATTTATGGACTAAAACAATCTGCGAGATGCTGGATCAAGTGGATACAAACAAATGAACTCTGATCCATGTTTGTATATGAAATCTATCAAAGATCAGAATGGAATTATCAAGTTTGTTATTCTGTCAATCCACGTCGATGATATATTGCTGTTTTCCAATGATTTATCCATGCTAAATGAAGAGAAGAAGTTAATCGGTTCGAAGTTCAAGATTGAGGATATGGGAGAAGTGAAGCATATTCTCGGAATGCTTGTTAAAAGAGATAGAGAAAGAGGACAGATGACGATCAGTCAAACCAAATATTTAGAAGGTATTCTAAAGCGATTCGGTATGGAGCAATGCAAACCTGTGTCAACTCCTCTAGAGCCTGGGAAACATTTTCAAGAATTGCCAGAAGATGAAAATCCCACAAATACTAACGAATACCAGAAGCTCATAGGATGTCTAACCTATGTGACCACCGCAACTAGACCAGATCTAGCCTCCGCAGTTGGCATACTATCAAAGTTCATGGCGAAACCAAGCAAAGAACATTGGGTTGGTGCAAAAAGGTACTATGAACTATGGTCTAGTGTTCGAAGGCAGAAGTGCAACATGTTCTATAGTCGGTTATTCAGACGCAGATTGGGCAAACGACTTGGATACAAGAAGATCAACATCTGGATATGCCTTCCAGATAAATGGATCAACTATAAGCTGGTGCAGCAAAAGACAACCATGTGTTAGCAGATCAACAACCGAAGCCGAGTATGTGGCGCTCAGTCATGCAACACAAGAGCTTGTGTGGTTAAGAAGATTACTAAGACATCGGAGAAAAACAAGATCAACCATCGGTTATGAACGAAGATAATCAAGGAGCCATAGAACTATCTAAAAATCCA
The DNA here is from genome assembly GCA_016169945.1 of Trachythela sp. YZ-2020. Taxonomy (NCBI): domain Eukaryota; kingdom Metazoa; phylum Cnidaria; class Anthozoa; order Malacalcyonacea; family Clavulariidae; genus Trachythela; species Trachythela sp. YZ-2020. The sequence goes on from JADLSH010000387.1 coordinate 9,208,937, forward strand.
CGATTCCATAACCGTACAAAACACATTGACGTGGCATATCACTTTATTCGAGAGAAAGTCAACGACAGATCTATCAACGTGAAATACTGCAGTACAGATCAGATGTTAGCTGATATTATGACGAAGAGTCTACCAAGACAAACTTTTCAAAAGTTCAGAGACATGTTAAACGTTAAAGAAATCTAGTTTAAGGGTAGACGAAAGAGAGACGTTTTCGTATTTAAAAAGGGTTATTCAGTTATAATCATAGCTCACATTAAGTGGGAGTGTTGACATTCAAGTATTACATCAGTAATGTTAAGCTATAATTAGTGTTACATGAAGTATATAAGTTGTTCTTTTTGAAGTACCTGTAATCAACATGGCGATGTATTGACATTTGTTACTGGATTATATTATGTAAATTGTCTATTGTTATTTGAAGTTGTTATTAAAAGAAACACAAAACTCAACAATTGTAAATGCTTTGTTGATAAGGCCTTTCTCTGTTCGACCAACTGCCGAACAAAATGTTATTGTTAACGAGCGACCGACTCCGAATTTAACGATTAAGAATAAGGGCAATATTTTTGCTTAACACAGCACTTCTCTGAGCCCACACAGATCTTCTCTGAGCCAGATAGCATTTTTTTGTATTTTACCAAGGCAAAATATTCCTTTCAGAGGTGTATTGAAACTTTGTTTAATGACATCCTTCCACCCTCAAAATCGCAGGAAATGCCATTTCCGAGGTTATAGATTTCAAAATTTTCCGGGGGGGGCATGCCCCCAGACCCCCCAGGATGGTCGCGCCTTTGGCGTGAGGGTACCGCCTTCGGCGGGACCATTATTTTGAGCCAGCTACGCCACTGGATCCAGTGTGGAATGTTTGTATTGTGCAACAGAGATAACAAGCACTTAGTTTTCATGCTTTCTATATATTTACCATAAGTTTTAGAAATCTCGGGTTTGCAATTGTATTTATAGTAAATATTGGCATACCTTCGGTGCAAATTTTACATGGAGTACACTTGCAACACTATGAAAACGTACACTTGTTCCATGTAAACTTTGCACTGAAGATATGCCAATAAATACTTAGCAATTTTTCAAATGCAATTTCTAATCTTTCTGTAGAGCTCACTACAGCCACTCAATCAGACAGATAAATATCCAAAATATATGTATTTCGTATCTTTCACATTACTATATAGCTCAGTGGACAGTAGCTGGCAAGGTATACAAATAGTATGGTAAGTGTAGTGTTGATTAACTTCTAGTTTAACTATATTTCGTCCCACAAACTCACTTTAAAAGTAGCATCTTAAACACCATACTCCTTCTTCGTATGATCAAATCCCGTGACAATATTTAATGGCCACTGTTAGTATTTTTTCGGCGCCATTTTCAAATTCATCCCGCTTCGTTTATTAAGCAATATAATTGGTGTAAGCCGAAGTATTGTGTCTCGGTTGTCATGGCGCTGACGACGCATTCATAGACGCATTGTTTCCAGGTCTCTTTCCCGCACGGTAGTTGTAAGTTGTTCAATGTTTTATATTGACATTTGACAAGTTGTGTTTATTTATATGTTGATATTTTCCCATTTTTTGCTTGGTTTCTTGTGAAAAACCTCACGAAAATGCCAAGGGATCCCCTCCAGCATTAAAGATTTTCAATGGTTTGTATTCTTTTATAATTGATTAAATGTTGACAGTTGTAGCTGTAAAGGAAAGATTTAGTAAATTCCTGTATGCCTGACTGCATTCCGCCTTTTCTCTTCGCCAAAGATTCACGCCAGGAATTCTGCTGTAAAAATTGACACTCCAGCGACTGCGCTCGAGCTGCATGCACGGATGCGCCAAAGGTGCGAAACTCATAAAGGAGGTTTGGAGCCGAAGGCATGCTTTCACTAGAAAATTGTGAAGTCCCTGCATTTTGCAGGCCTTAAAATATCGGTCGGTCACGGACATTGTCTGACCCATTCGTGAAATTGTCCGACCCAGAAAGAAACGCACCGGACATTCTGTCCGACCGAAGGAAAATTGAGGTTTACCGTTTGTCCGACCCAACTGTATTGATGTCCGACTTGTCCGACCAAACTTTAACTTTGTCCGACGTAAATTCACCCCGTAAATGTTTATCAGAGCTGTTATGTGGTCCGCTAAGCGTGACAGCGGAGCCGGACATTCGTTTGACCAGCCGCACCGTAAGTCAATGCAAGTTTACTTGCGATGACTTGCGTTCTCGGATATTTGATCGGGCCGGCTTAAAGTATCAATGCATAACTGCCCAACATTTAGCGTCAGTATACGATTTTAAAGGAATACATTTTCGCGCCAACTAAACATAAAGCCATCGGACATAGTTATAAAAATGTCCGACCCATTCTGAAAGACACGAGACATTTTGACCGACGGCACTGCTGACCGATATTTTAAGGCCTGATTTTGGGAGTAAAATTTAACAAATATTTCGGTTGAGTGCCATATTTTGTCCATATTTATTGATACACTGTATAATGACTGCCTCATCCACGAAATTTATGCCAAAATCTGCCGCCAAAAGTCAGTAGATAATTTTGGCAAACATCTTTGGCGGGAGGGACCTGGAATCCAGTCAAGCCTGTGTGGAATGACATATTTCTGTGCACCAGACATGTGCACCAAATATAAGGAAGTTTATTGGCGAGACCAAGGTTGTGCACGGCACATGTTCCGTACACATCGATTTCATTCCAAACTGGAGTAAATTCACACATGCCCACACTGAAAATGTCAATCCGTGGCAGCAAAAATCAATAACTTTTTATGCTTCTGCAATCTGCATGAACATATATTAACAAAATATTCGAAAACACCAATAACCTAAACTGTATAGTATGTGAATTAAGGCAATAAAATAGCAAGAATAAACAAAACAATTTCAAAATTTTACCCATTGGGAGTACTCAAACGAACCTTTTCCGCTTTCGCGGTCAAAATGCAAAATGGACGGCTAATATGTGACCACATTTTACAAGTTGTTTTGCAGTGGAAATTCTCAGCGATTTCAAAACATTTTCCCTATGCAAAACCTTGCAGGAAAAGTTCTAGTACAGTAAGAAAAAAATTTGAATTATCCTGTATTCGAGTTAAGCGGCGGCAACTGTATTGATGAATTTACTTTCTGCAATAAAGTGCCAACAAGCAAAGTCAAAGATTTTCAACAAAGCAAGTTTAAGTTGACACAGAGTTGTCAGTAAAAGGCTCATCTCATAGGCACAGAGTGTTTAGAAAATATTAAGTCAAGAATGTTTTCTTCAAAAGTGAAACTACTCCCACCCACAAATGTCAAATCGATGTTTCTCATGGCAATTTGAGTGTGGATCAGGCCCCTTAATGTTAAAGTACTGTTACTGTAAGAAATAAATCTAGTAACTTATCGAAACTTCCTTCTGCCACATTTGTTTATAGTGGAAAATGGAAGTGACTTTGGGAATCATGTGATTTATCCACTTTATTAGCTCATTATATGGAGGTGAGCCAGTCCCGTACCAGGGCTAGCTCACTTTCTCGAGACGAATTTCACCCATGTTCATATGAGATTGCTCAGATTGGCTGGCTCCCCAAAACAAAGCACCTGGGATGAGTTACATATTAATAAAATTATATTAAATACATTTTCCCCAGACTGTAAAGTTTGGTCTGCGCGTGGAATGCGTTCACAGTCAGATGTCAGTATTTAATGGCCGGACAACGGGCCACTAGCTGGCCTGGTTGTGTTATGGTCTTGGACCAGCTTTAAACTGTGCGAAAATGTAGGAGATTCCTGAAGGTGTAATAGTAAATAATGTAATTAAGATTTGTGTAAATCAGAGTAATGTCTCTGTAAGAAATCTGACCAGTCCTGTTGTTGAAAGCAACTGTCGCTAAAAAGAAGAAAGCTACTAGCTTTCAAATATCTCAACATCCTTAATATAATGAGACCCACCGTGCATCCACTTCTCAACTGCTCATTAGAAGCTGTTGATTTAGGCTACAATGTGACATTATTATAATGATTATAGCTGCTAGATAGGTACAGACGATGATGTCCCAATGATGACAAGGATGCAATCTCGTGAATTATTCCAATGCATTTACAGTCAGTAGACTAGCCAATGATGTACATTGCGCACATTCTCTCAAATATTTCCCATTCTTAGTCACCCTATATGTGATGTTCCAGACATACTAACAATGCTCTGCTTGGACATATCATTTCTTTATCACACCATAACATTTTTGTTCATGATTTGTATCAACTAATAAAGCTTCCTAAATTTTCTACATCACTGGTTCAACGTAACATCTCGGTAAGATCTTGCCAGTGTGTAAACCTGCAAAATATCAGCCCAGTTTAACCATAACACTAATGAGTAAAATCATCTGGTGTTAGAGAGAGCGAGAGAGAGAGTAAAATACTAAAGTAGGGCACATCTGGGTAGCATCTGGGCACATTGCAAGCTACAGTACCTGTAATGAGTTAACAACAGACACTGGCAGATAGTTTTGTTAACCCATTAACTGGCACACCCTACCACTGATGAGTAAAATCGTCTGGCATTAGACAGAGTAAAATACTAGTTAATAAAAGTAGGGCACATCTGGGCGCATTGCAAGCTACTGGGTTAAGCGAGATCCCAGATCAGTTGAAGTAGGATCTTGCTACGGTTCCCATATACGATAAATGCAATATGGGATTTAATACTAGGAATTAACATCAAAGTAACACAAGATCTCTCCAAAAATGGGCCAGTGGCTTGCCCCATATAAACAGCCCCATTACTTGTATATTTAACATACATGTGTGACAGTCTTTTTCAAAACTCGCACCATGCAGATATCTTAGGTGTCACCTACGTAAAATGCAGACTTGGATGAGTCCAAGTCTCTGGTGCAAGTGTGTCCACCCTGCAGGCACTGTGTGTTCACCTTACATCCGTGGGCAAGCAATTACACACCCTGTGCTCAGAGACTATTGACCAATATCTTCATAATTATGTGGTGTAAATTTCTATGATCATGGTAATTAGTCTGTGGAGGGATTCTAGGATACACTGGCTGGCATTTTGTTTCCTTAATATATTAACTCCTATCCAATCCCTAAACCCAACCTGGCCTAATCCATACAAAGTTGGAAGGTATTTTAGAACCTTTTAAAGTTTTCAACATTGCAGGGTGTATAAACTTAACTACACATAACTGTAAAATATCTTCATGCGACTTGTCTCACAATGTTTACTCATGGAATGGCTTTCTAATTGGCTCTTAATTTACTCAAATGGTTTGGTGCTAAATGGCTATTCTAATCATTATGCTATTTTTGACCATGATATGATTGTTGCATGCATGAAGTCCAGATATTGCTTGGTGTCACACCACTTGTAATACAGTGCCAAAAGTATTAATTCCAAACATCGTGAAAGAAGTTGCATGAAAAATTGCACAATGTAACAGCACTTTTGGTAATTTAAAATGATCTTATCAAAGAAAATTCATTGACATAGTAAGTCCATGCACTCAGTGACAGACACTGAGGGGGGGTGGGGGGCACTCTGAATTATTTCTGAATTAAAAGCTTTTGAATGGTTGCTGATAACTGTGTAACATAAATCAAGTAGCTGTAACTGACTTTTATTTAAGTTGATTAGGAAATTAGTTGGCAACCCAACTGTAATTGCACCAATTCAAAATAACTCGAGATCACAAGATGGAAAGTCAACTGCATGCCCTGTCATAATAGCTTTCTCTAGCTGCATATCAAGTGGTGCATGCTCTATTTTATAATTTTATTATAGTGTTTGATACTTTTGATGCAAACTAAACCTAAAGTCAGCATGGCTACAATTCAGGGTCTGCAATTTGCAGTCGTATCCCAATATCCACAGGATACTAAAATTAGATTTTGGATCTACCAAACTGTGAATGACTTGTATCCCGACTGATATTACTGATTCAGAGATAACAAAACTTACAGTAGCCATTATCCAAAGGTGGGATACTGGATTCTCAGGGGGGTACTAAAACTTGGATTCCTGGTATCCCAGTTGAACACTGAAAAATAATTTAAATTTCAGATCCTGACTACATAATTATGTACTGTATATATACCTTCGTTAATTATTCTTTAAGGCATCCCGACCAAGTTCATCTTCAATTCAACGACCTTCATCTGCCTCAAGGGGAAAGGGGACTGTCAGTTCTACAGGGAAAAATTATCGACCACCATCCGGAAAATCAAAAAGTAATATTCTCAGTAAAGAAGAAGAATATCTGTAAGTTATATGCACTTCATCTTTGTTACAAATTAGGTTCAATCCTAAGATTGAAATGCCAGTATCCCCCCTAACAATCGTTTCTAATCTACACCTCCACTAATTCTTAACTGGGAACGTCAGTGGAAGCACTTTATCGCCGCCACCTCTGTTCCTCATCCTTAGGTTATATAATTATGATCATTTAACAATTAGATTATGAGCTCAAGATTTCTATGAGGTGATAGTTGATGAGGGCGAAGCACGAATGAACTATCATCTCATAGAAATCGAGAGCGATTAATCTAATTGTTTTAGTAGAAACCCGCAGGAAACAGTATTTCAAAACATTTTTCATAATTTATTGAAATAAATTCGTTAAAAATCGCGCCAAGGAGATGGCTGTTTCGCTACTCGCTATCTATCGACAATTAGATATCGAGTAACGTAGCCAATCAAATTACAGCATTTGCAATAGTATACTAGTATGATTCTGCTAATATATGATAGTATTGTCCAGCTGAAGTGCATGAGCGTTATAACAACATTAGCCTGCGTGGCAGGCGTTCTATTGTGGGGGAGGGAGTCTCAAAAAAAGCGCGCGCTCTAAACAAAACTCCCTCCCCCACAATAGAACGCCTGCCACGCAGGCTACAACAACATTTGCACCGCCGATATTTTAATGACTGATTGAAGTTATCATGTCGTTTTGTTAACTAACGGTTATTTTAATGACTGATTAAAAGTTTCAATGTCGACAATGACGTTTTGTTACGGATTTTTTGCTTCCTGTAACAGCTAGACTACAGTCTACAGACACAGTTATTATGTTCTTTTTAATTTGATTATATATAATTTCGTTTTTATCCTCAGTTATTTTATCTCAGATTTTGCCCTACGATCGCCTGCAGTATAACACTATACCGATGATGCCCATCGAAATAGTCGAAAGGCTCCTCCGGTGCAATAATTTCAATATGGGTACCATCTATTGCTCCAACATCTGCTTGCGGGAATCTGCAATCATCTTGAAATACCGCCAACGCTCGCGTAGTTTCATCACAGCTGACGGGAGATTTGATGTAATGCCTTGACAATCGGTTAAGCGCCTGACAAAATTCCTTCGTTATAACGTTATTGTGACACAGGTCGACTTTCCAACGTCGAAATGCGCAGCGATAGCACGAAAACTTGAGCCTACTGCCAGTCGCCATAACGCAATAGCGACTCGCTTATGTGGAGGGATAGCATCTCGAAAAATTGTGTTTTCCTTGGCGATTTCTGGGGTCACAAAATCTACCAGCCGTAAGAATGTTTCTTTGCGCACACGAAAATGCTGCTTCCAGTAGCCAGATTGATGGTCGTCTCCAAATATCACCTCAAACCAACCCAGTCGTGGTCTTGGAATCTCCCAGAACTGACGTTGATTTATTTGACCAACCACTCTAGCATTAATAGCAATAGCCATTATTGCTAATGTTATGGTTCGGACGTATTGAAAATACATCATATTTTGGTTGATTCTTTGCAATGTAAGAAACAACCGTCTCCTCCTTCTGACAAGCGATCTCCGTCTGGCAGAAACGCGCGTTCTTTGATATTGGTAATAAAGCAATAGCAAAGAATCGTTCTCCATCTCGCGCCCCAAATATTTAAAACTGAAACTCTATACGAAATCTCAAAAAATTATTTTTAATGGGCTTTTAGATTATTGATTGATTGATTGATTGATTGATTTATTAAAATTAAGATCACATGGCAGTAGGAACTGAATTGCGTGACTTAACGGCGAGCAAGCATGCCATACTTTTCCGAGTGTGACCGTGAGGTAAACTGTAAAACATGGAATCTTGAATCTTGGAATCTTTCTATATTACACCAAAATGTATCTCTTGCTAATATATTGATTTCCATTATTTATTATTTTTGGTACAGAATGCGTTACATTCTATGCGTTATATATAAGATATTTTCCCAAGATTATCGGCTATTTCCTTAGGTATACTTTTCCTTTAAAGCACTTTCTAACACCTTCGCTTTGCGGCAGGAAACCAATTTCTATACAGGCGCCGGCATAGGGAACAAGCTCGTTTGCATTGGCAATTGATAAAAGTAGAATAGTCGCGAATAGTACGAATAGTCGCGAATAGTGCGAATAGTCGACGAATAGTCGACGAATAGTCGCGAATAGTGCGAATAGTCGACGAATAGTGCGAATAGTCGACGAATTATGGCGCTTACATTCGCACCAGGGTTGCCAAGTTCGGGATTTTGTCCCGAGATCTCGGGATTTTAAAAAGCAGTTGGGAACTTTTTGGGATTTTTGTTTTAAAAATTCATGCTCGGGATTTTTTTGGGATTTTTGAGAACAGAAAGTTCGAGAATTAAAAATTGTAAAATTATTTTAAATTGAAATAAACAATAATATAATAACAATTTTCAAAAAATCCAGCGTTCGTCTGCTGGCATCCTATTGAACTTTATGTTACAAATGTTATACTAGATCAGTTTATCCAACTGAAGTATGTTTCATTTATACAACATGATGTATTACGCATATTTCGAGAAACCGGCGCGATCTCTAAATCTCTTTTTCAGAGTATGCCCGTTCGCAGGTTGGGGTCTTTGGGGACTGGGAACGAAAGTGGGAACATTGGGATTTTTGGGGGAATCTCGGGATATTTGGGAAGCTTAGTTGGGAATTTCACACATTTACAGTTGGCAACCCTGATTCGCACATGTTTATGAGAGATTGCGGATGGTCCAAGGATGTCTTTTTAACCAGGTTTGTGGCTATTTTATGTCATTTTACATACCTCTTTCAACTGGCTCACCATTGGGTTGCCACAGGGCCAGTATTATGAGTGAAATTTTGATAATAATTCGCCTATAAATTATTTATATACAGTAAAATAGTGTAAATTTATGCACTTAATAATTTATACAAACGAAGTCTAATGTTTGTTTTATACAAACTAATATTGTTTATTGTTTACACATGAATATATAGATTATCAATTATATATAAATACCATTTAATATTACTAAAAACCAGTTGTTGAGACAAATCCTATGCTATAATAGAGGTGCTCTAAAATTCATACCAAAAAGAAATATGTATTTTTATCTCCATTTATGATACAGACAATGGCAGACAGAGTGAAACAGGAGGTAAAATTATTGGGTGTGGGTTTTCAGTGTTTTAGGTCTGTGTAGCCTGTTTGGGTATTAGAAAATGCTGATATAATGGATTATTTTTAGTAATATTAAATGGTATTTATATATAATTGATAATCTATATTCATGTGTAAACAATAAACAATATTAGTTTGTATAAAACAAACATTAGACTTCGTTTGTATAAATTATTAAGTGCATAAATTTACACTATTTTACTGTATATAAATAATTTATAGGCGAATTTTTATCAAAATTTCACTCATAATGCTGGCCCTGTGGCAACCCAATGGTGAGCCAGTTGAAAGAGGTATGTAAAATGACATAAAATAGCCACAAACCTGGTTAAAAAGACATCCTTGGACCATCCGCAATCTCTCATAAACATGTGCGAATGTAAGCGCCATAATTCGTCGACTATTCGCACTATTCGTCGACTATTCGCACTATTCGCGACTATTCGTCGACTATTCGCACTATTCGTCGACTATTCGCACTATTCGCGACTATTCGCACTATTCGTCGACTATTCGCACTATTCGCGACTATTCGTACTATTCGCGACTATTCTACTTTTATCAATTGCCCGTTTGCATTCAAGAATTAACAGCAGTATTATGCCTAGACAGATAAACGATAATGTACGACTCCAATGCTAATGTGGCCGTATAGGTTTATAGCCAAGTACAATTAGTACATATGTTCGGTTAATAAATCCAGATAAATCTAAATACATTACAAAGATAATATTGTCACATGTATATCGGTCGTCGAATAAACTGTAAACCGAGACTTTCTTTTTAAAATTGAAAACTCGAGAAATAGGAAATTAAGAATGTTTTTGATTACTGAATTTGTAGATTGTTCTAATATTACTTCCAGATTATATCTTGCAATATTTATAATTAGCTAGTATGATGCATGGGCGGTGTAAGCAGAGTTTAGTAAATTGAGATTTTCAGAAAAATGCGGCAAAATGATTTAATCTCTATGGGTGCGAGTATATATTTAATTTTCGTCCAGTAAGTTGCTTTACGATACTAGGATTTTTGGTATATACTTCATCGTAAGAATACATATAGTCGCCCTATTATATTATTACGTAACATACATATATGCATATGTAATGCATATGCATATAGTCGCCATCCATATAGTCGCCATACTATAGTTTCTACACAGTTTCTATAGTACTATAATATATGCACTTCTACAACTTGGTACATTTGGATAACTTGATGCACTTCAATAACTTGGTACACTTGGATAACTTCATGCACTTCTCCTATTTGGTACACTTCTATAACTTCATGCACTTCAATAACTTGGTGCACTTCTACAACTTGGTACACTTGGATAACTTCATGCACTTCTACAACTTGGTAAACTTCTATAACTTCATTCACTTCTACAACTTGGTACACTTGGATGACTTCATGCACTTCTATAACTTGGTGCACTTGGATGACTTCATGCACTTCTAAAACTTGGTACACTTCGATAACTTCATGCACTTCGATAACTTGGTACACTTCTACAACTTCATGCACTTCGATAACTTGGTACACTTGGATAACTTCATGCACTTCAATAACTTGCCGGATAACCATGCACTTCTACAACGGTCCACTCGATAACTTCGTTACTTCAGTAACTTGGCACACTATAACTTCATGATACCTGGTACACTTGATAACTTCATGCACTTCACATAACGTCATGGATCACTTCGATACCTTCGTACATTTGAGATAACTTCATGCACTTCAACCAACTTACATTGATAACTTCATGCACTTCTACAACTTGGTACACTTGGATAACTTCATGCACTTCTACAACTTGGTACACTTGGATAACTTCATGCACTTCGATAACTTGGTACACTTCTATAACTTCATGCATTTCAATAACTTGGTACACTTGGATAACTTCATGCAATTCGATACCTTGGTACACTTGGATAACTTCATGCACTTCAATAACTTGGTACACATTGATAACTTCATGCACTTCTGCAACTTGGTACACATTGATAACTTCATGCACTTCTACAACTTTGTACACTTGGATAACTTCATGCACTTCTACAACTTGGTACACTTGGATAACTTCATGAAGTTATAGAAGTGCACCAAGTTATTGAAGTGCATGAAGTTATCCAAGTGTACCAAGTTATCGAAGTGCATGAAGTTGGAGAAGTGTACCAAGTTATCGAAGTGCATGAAGTTATCGAAGTGTACCAAGTTATTGAAGTGCATGAAGTTAGCCAAGTGTACCAAGTTATTGAAGATGCATGAAGTTATCCAAGTGTACCAAGTTATCGAAGTGCATGAAGTTATCCAAGTGTACCAGTTATCGAAGCGCATGAAGTTGTCGAAGTGTGCCAAGTTGTAGAAGTGCATGAAGCGATAGTGTACCTATTGAAGTGCATGAAGTTATTACCAAGACAGTTATTGAAGTGCATGAAGTTATCCAGGTGTACCAAGTCAGAAGTTGTAGAAGTGCATGAAGTTATCCAGGTGAAGTGTACAGTTATCCAAGTGTATGAAAGTGGCATGAAGTATACCACAGAAGTGCATGAAGTTATCCAAGTGTACCGTTATAGAACAAAGTTATCCAAATGAGTTATGAAGTGCACCGTTATCAAGTGTACCAAGTTATAGAAGTGCACCAAGTTATTGAAGTGTACGAAGTCACCCAAGTGTACCAAGTTATTGAAGTGCATGAAGTTATAGAAATGTACCAAGTTATTGAAGTGCATGAATTTATAGAAGTGCATGAAGTTATAGAAGTGCACCAAGTTATTGAAGTGCACGAAGTCATCCAACTGTACCAAGTTGTAGAAGTGCATGAAGTTATCCAAGTGTACCAAGTTATTGAAGTGCATGAAGTTATAGAAGTGTACCAAGTTATCGAAGTGCATGAAGTTATCCAAGTGTACCAAGTTATTCAGGTGCATGAAGTTATAGAAGTGTACCAAGTTATCGAAGTGCATGAAGTTATCCAAGTGTACCAAGTTGTAGAAGTGCATGAAGTTATCCAAGTGTACCAAGTTATTCAGGTGCATGAAGTTATAGAAGTGTACCAAGTTATCGAAGTGCATGAAGTTATCTAAGTGTACCAAGTTGTAGAAGTGCATGAAGTTATCCAAGTGTACCAAGTTATCGAAGTGCATGAAGTTATTGAAGTGTACCAAGTTATTGAAGTGCATGAAGTTATAGAAGTGTACCAAGTTGTATAAGTGCATGAAATTATCCAAGTGTACCAAGTTGTTGAAGTGCATGAAGTCATCCAAGTGTACCAAGTTGTAGAAGTGCATGAAGTTATCCAAGTGTACCAAGTTATCGAAGTGCATGAAGTTATCCAAGTGTACCAAGTTATCGAAATGCATCAAGTTATCCAAGTGTACCAAGTTATCGAAGTGCATGAAGTTATAGAAGTGTACCAAGTTGTAGAAGTGCATGAAGTTATCCAAGTGTACCAAGTTATTGAAGTGCATGAAGTTATAGAAGTGTACCAAGTTGTAGAAGTGCATGAAGTTATCCAAGTGTACCAAGTTATTGAAGTGCATGAAGTTATAGAAGTGTACCAAGTTATCGAAGTGCATGAAGTTATCCAAGTGTACCAAGTTATTCAGGTGCATGAAGTTATAGAAGTGTACCAAGTTATCGAAGTGCATGAAGTTATCCAAGTGTACCAAGTTGTAGAAGTGCATGAAGTTATCCAAGTGTACCAAGTTATTCAGGTGCATGAAGTTATAGAAGTGTACCAAGTTATCGAAGTGTATGAAGTTATCCAAGTGTACCAAGTTATTGAAGTGCATGAAGTTATCCAAGTGTACCAAGTTGTAGAAGTGCATGAAGTTATCCAAGTGTACCAAGTTATTGAAGTGCATGAAGTTATCCAAGTGTACCAAGTTGTAGAAGTGCACGAAGTCATCCAAGTGTACCAAGTTATTGAAGTGCATGAAGCTATAGAAGTGTACCAAGTTATTGAAGTGCATGAATTTATAGAAGTGCATGAAGTTATTGAAGTGCACCAAGTTATTGAAGTGCATGAAGTTATAGAAGTGCACCAAGTTGTAGAAGTGCATGAAGTTATCCAAGTGTACCAAGTTATTGAAGTGCATGAAGTTATAGAAGTGTACCAAGTTATTCAAGTGCATGAAGTTATAGAAGTGTACCAAGTTATCGAAGTGCATGAAGTTATCCAAGTGTACCAAGTTGTAGAAGTGCATGAAGTTATCCAAGTGTACCAAGTTATCGAAGTACATGAAGTTATCGAAGTGTACCAAGTTATTGAAGTGCATGAAGTTATTGAAGTGTACCAAGTTGTAGAAGTGCATGAAGTTATCCAAGTGTACCAAGTTATTGAAGTGCATGAAGTTAGAAGTGTACCAAGTTATTCAAGTGCATGAAGTTATAGAAGTGTACCAAGTTATCGAAGTGCATGAAGTTATTGAAGTGTACCAAGTTGTAGAAGTGCATGAAGTCATCCAAGTGTACCAAATTATTGAAGTGCATGAAGTTATAGAAGTGTACCAAGTTATTGAAGTGCATGAAGTTATAGAAGTGTACCAAGTTATTGAAGTGCATGAAGTTATAGAAGTGTACCAAGTTATCGAAGTGCATGAAGTTATCCAAGTGTACCAAGTTGTAGAACTGCATGAAGTTATCCAAGTGTACCAAGTTATTGAAGTGCATGAAGTTATAGAAGTGTACCAAGGTGTAGAATTGCATTTAGTCATCCAAGTGCACCAAGTTGTAGAAGTGCATGAAGTTATCGAAGTGTACCAAGTTAGAAGTGCATGAAGTTATCCAAGTGTACCAAGTTGTCTAAGTGCATGAAGTTATCCAAGTGTACCGTTGTAGAAGTGCATGAAGTTATCGAAGTGTACCATGGTAGAAGTGCATGAAGTTATCCAAGTGTACCAAGTTGAAGTGCATGAAGTCATCCAAGTGTACCAAGTTGTAGAAGTGCATGAAGTTATCGAAGTGTACCAAGTGGTAGAAGTGCATGAAGTTATCCAAGTGTACCAAGTTATTGAAGTGCATGAAGTTATCGAAGTGTACCAAGTTGTAGAAGTGCATGAAGTTATCGAAGTGTACCAAGTTGTAGAAGTGCATGAAGTTATCCAAGTGTACCAAGTTATTGAAGTGCATGAAGTTATCCAAGTGTACCAAGTTGTAGAAGTGCATGAAGTTATCCAAGTGTACCAAGTTATTGAAGTGCATGAAGTTATCCAAGTGTACCAAGTTGTAGAAGTGCATGAAGTTATCCAAGTGTACCAAGTTATAGAAGTGCATGAAGTTATAGAAGTGTACCAAGTTATTGAAGTGCATGAAGTTATCGAAGTGTACCAAGTTGTAGAAGTGCATGAAGTTATCCAAGTGTACCAAGTTATTGAAGTGCATGAAGTTATCCAAGTGTACCAAGTTATCGAAGTGCATGAAGTTATCCAAGTGTACCAAGTTATTGAAGTGCATGAAGTTATCCAAGTGTACCAAGTTGTAGAAGTGCATGAAGTGTAAGTGCATGGGAAGTTATAGAAGTGTACATATTGAGTTCATGAGTGCATGAAGTAGTGCATGAAGTGTAGAAGTACCAAGTTATCGAAGTGCATGAAGTTATCCAAGTGTACCAAGTTGTAGAACTGCATGAAGTTATCCAAGTGTACCAAGTTATTGAAGTGCATGAAGTTATAGAAGTGTACCAAGGTGTAGAATTGCATTTAGTCATCCAAGTGCACCAAGTTGTAGAAGTGCATGAAGTTATCGAAGTGTACCAAGTTGTAGAAGTGCATGAAGTTATCGAAGTGTACCAAGTTGTATAAGTGCATGAAGTCATCCAAGTGTACCAAGTTGTAGAAGTGCATGAAGTTATCGAAGTGTACCAAGTGGTAGAAGTGCATGAAGTTATCCAAGTGTACCAAGTTGTATAAGTGCATGAAGTCATCCAAGTGTACCAAGTTGTAGAAGTGCATGAAGTTATCGAAGTGTACCAAGTGGTAGAAGTGCATGAAGTTATCCAAGTGTACCAAGTTATTGAAGTGCATGAAGTCATCCAAGTGTACCAAGTTGTAGAAGTGCATGAAGTTATCGAAGTGTACCAAGTGGTAGAAGTGCATGAAGTTATCCAAGTGTACCAAGTTATTGAAGTGCATGAAGTTATCGAAGTGTACCAAGTGGTAGAAGTGCATGAAGTTATCCAAGTGTACCAAGTTATTGAAGTGCATTAAGTTATCCAAGTGTACCAAGTTGTAGAAGTGCATGAAGTCATCCAAGTGTACCAAGTTGTAGAAGTGCATGAAGTTATCCAAGTTTACCAAGTTATTGAAGTGCATGAAGTTATCGAAGTGTACCAAGTTGTAGAAGTACATTAAGTTATCCAAGTGTACCAAGTTATTGAAGTGCATGAAGTTATCCAAGTGTACCAAGTTATCGAAGTGCATGAAGTTATCCAAGTGTACCAAGTTATCGAAGTGCATGAAGTTATCGAAGTGTACCAAGTTGTAGAAGTGCATGAAGTTATCGAAGTGTACCAAGTTATTGAAGTGCATGAAGTTATAGAAGTGTACCAAGTTGTAGAAGTGCATGAAGTTATAGAAGTGTACCAAGTTATTGAAGTGCATGAAGTTATAGAAGTGTACCAAGTTATTGAAGTGCATGAAGTTATAGAAGTGTACCAAGTTATTGAAGTGCATGAAGTTATAGAAGTGTACCAAGTTATTGAAGTGCATGAAGTCATCCAAGTGTACCAAGTTATTGAAGTGCATGAAGTTATTGAAGTGTACCAAGTTATCGAAGTGCATGAAGTTATCCAAGTGTACCAAGTTATTGAAGTGCATGAAGTTATTGAAGTGTACCAAGTTATCGAAGTGCATGAAGTTATTGAAGTGTACCAAGTTATCGAAGTGCATGAAGTTATCCAAGTGTACCAAGTTATCGAAGTGCAAGAAGTTATCCAAGTGTACCAAGTTATCGAAATGCATGAAGTTATCCAAGTGTACCAAGTTATCGAAGTGCATGAAGTTATAGAAGTGTACCAAGTTGTAGAAGTGCATGAAGTTATCCAAGTGTACCAAGTTATTGAAGTGCATGAAGTGATAGAAGTTTACCAAGTTGTAGAAGTGCATGAAGTTATCCAAGTGTACCAAGTTATTGAAGTGCATGAAGTTATAGAAGTGTACCAAGTTATTCAAGTGCATGAAGTTATAGAAGTGTACCAAGTTATCGAAGTGCATGAAGTTATCCAAGTGTACCAAGTTATTGAAGTTCATGAAGTTATAGAAGTGTACCAAGTTATTCAAGTGCATGAAGTTATAGAAGTGTACCAAGTTATCGAAGTGCATGAAGTTATCCAAGTGTACCAAGTTGTAGAAGTGCATGAAGTTATCCAAGTGTACCAAGTTATCGAAGTGCATGAAGTTATCGAAGTGTACCAAGTTATTGAAGTGCATGAAGTTATAGAAGTGTACCAAGTTATCGAAGTGCATGAAGTTATAGAAGTGTACCAAGTTGTAGAAGTGCATGAAGTTATCCAAGTGTACCAAGTTATCGAAGTGCATGAAGTTATTGAAGTGTACCAAGTTGTAGAAGTGCATGAAGTCATCCAAGTGTACCAAATTATTGAAGTGCATGAAGTTATAGAAGTGTACCAAGTTATTGAAGTGCATGAAGTTATAGAAGTGTACCAAGTTATCGAAGTGCATGAAGTTATCCAAGTGTACCAAGTTGTAGAACTGCATGAAGTTATCCAAGTGTACCAAGTTATTGAAGTGCATGAAGTTATAGAAGTGTACCAAGGTGTAGAATTGCATTTAGTCATCCAAGTGCACCAAGTTGTAGAAGTGCATGAAGTTATCGAAGTGTACCAAGTTGTAGAAGTGCATGAAGTTATCGAAGTGTACCAAGTTGTATAAGTGCATGAAGTCATCCAAGTGTACCAAGTTGTAGAAGTGCATGAAGTTATCGAAGTGTACCAAGTGGTAGAAGTGCATGAAGTTATCCAAGTGTACCAAGTTGTATAAGTGCATGAAGTCATCCAAGTGTACCAAGTTGTAGAAGTGCATGAAGTTATCGAAGTGTACCAAGTGGTAGAAGTGCATGAAGTTATCCAAGTGTACCAAGTTATTGAAGTGCATGAAGTCATCCAAGTGTACCAAGTTGTAGAAGTGCATGAAGTTATCGAAGTGTACCAAGTGGTAGAAGTGCATGAAGTTATCCAAGTGTACCAAGTTATTGAAGTGCATGAAGTTATCGAAGTGTACCAAGTGGTAGAAGTGCATGAAGTTATCCAAGTGTACCAAGTTATTGAAGTGCATGAAGTTATCCAAGTGTACCAAGTTGTAGAAGTGCATGAAGTCATCCAAGTGTACCAAGTTGTAGAAGTGCATGAAGTTATCCAAGTTTACCAAGTTATTGAAGTGCATGAAGTTATCGAAGTGTACCAAGTTGTAGAAGTACATTAAGTTATCCAAGTGTACCAAGTTATTGAAGTGCATGAAGTTATCCAAGTGTACCAAGTTATCGAAGTGCATGAAGTTATCCAAGTGTACCAAGTTATCGAAGTGCATGAAGTTATCGAAGTGTACCAAGTTGTAGAAGTGCATGAAGTTATCGAAGTGTACCAAGTTATTGAAGTGCATGAAGTTATAGAAGTGTACCAAGTTATTGAAGTGCATGAAGTTATAGAAGTGTACCAAGTTGTACTTTTTTAGTAATGTAATACAAAAAGGTAAAAATATGGTTTTCAACCTTCATCTCCCAATGAGCGGCGACGAATACACCGACGACCCCAACATGGGCGGCGACGAACACATCGACGACCCCAACATGGCAATTTGCGGAGACGAATACATCGACGACCCCAACATGGCAATGGGCTGGGACGAATACATCGACGACCCAGGCATGGCAATGGGCTGGGACGAATACATCGACGACCCCGGCATGGCAATGGGCTGGGACGAATACATCGACGACCCCGGCATGGCAATGGGCTGGGACGAATACATCGACGACCCCGGCATGGCAATGGGCTGGGACGAATACATCGACGACCCCGGCATGGCAATGGGCGGCGAGGCCGACGCGGCCAACATCGACTAGTTGAACATCGGATTGGTTCCCATTCTTCATTTGACGGACTCTGATTTACACTGTCCAAGGCGTTCTCTCTGAATTGAAAGAATGAAGATACATGTATCGATGAGTCTAGTTAATTTCAAGAAACTTTTACAGTACACGTATAGGCGTAGAATGATGTAGCCAGTTCGAACAAGTCAATCTAACCCAGTCCAACATTGTTTGTCCATCGTTATCAGTATTTTCAAACGAATCAGATCCATATGTCAAGTCGGAAAACAATATGAAACATTGCAAGAAAAAAATAACTAGTTTATTGCATAGCACAAGTCAAGTACAGGATCATTTTAGAACTAACCTAGGATTAAGGTCAGCATTAGGATTACGACTTGGGTTATGATTAAGGATTGAGATTATGGTCAGAAAACTTTAGCGGTTAAAAATCGCCATGTATAAATATAGAAAATTCTGGTAATTGAGGCCTTATATGAAAGGAAATCTTGAAGACGAGTATACTGACAAATGCCCACAATCAAGAAATTACACAGGACAGACTTACAATTGCCCATCGTTTTCGGTGTCGCTATAGACGTCTTCCAAAGCTTGCTCTATAAAATCATCTTCGGTTTCTTCTGCGTGTCCAACACGAAGAAACACAGCACAGACTGTAATCAGCAAGGCTAGAATTGTCCAACACTTCATCGCGATGGCTGGCCGTTGACTCCTTCTGGTTAGCTTGGCTGTTTTCGCGCGCTTTTATGCGTGAGGTGTCCCAATGCAAAGGCTATAAAGATCTTTTTTTTAGTCAAATCTAATTTGAGCGAACTGTCATTGGGTTTCCGGCTCAGCACTTCAGTTCAAGTGTACTAGAGTTCTTAGCTCTCAAAACTCAAGAGTATTGTTTCGAATTTGTTTCATAGCATGTTTGGCAAAATTTATGAATAAATTGACCTGAATAATATTTTTACATTTGTCGTTGTAACTACGCACAAACGTCATTAGTAAGGTATAACTCTAAGATCTGTTTATTATTTACTAACGAACAATATTTGTAGCAGGAAATCCTCTATGATTTCCTATGAAATCCTCTATGATTTTTATGAAATCCTCTAGGAAATCCTCTATGAAATCCTCTATGAAGGATGCTTGGATGCACTTCGCGAAGAGAGAAACAAAACAAAGTAATCCACTCGACTACAATATTTTTGATCAAGTTTAATAGCACATAAACACATAAACTGACACTTGTAACTGGTTTCATTAATAAATAAAAGTAATGTTGAAATAATGGAGTTATTGTTATTTATACCATATTCGTGCAAACCATCTCACTTCGTTCCCAAACTGCAGTGAAAATAATCCCAATGTGAGAGATGGAACTCATGATCATTATCTATGTTACACGCAAATCTCACAATTTGTCAACAAGATGTGTTCGCCACAGACTTGTAGCAAGCTTGTTGTCATTTTACTGATCAAGTTGCTACAAGGTTGTCACTAACATTGTAATAACTTAGCTTAACTTGGTAACAAGTTGTTGAATTGCCGGACGATAATAAGTTTTAGCAAGTCTGCATGTCGAGTCAACAACCTTGTAGAAAGTTGTCGATAAGCCGTCGACAACTTTTCAACAAGCTGAGAACAAGCAGTGGGACCCGCATTGAAACAGCATTAGTTTAGGCTTTCAGTGCTGTAGTTGAACTGGAAGGGTTGGCTTTTATTGGACCTCTACGGAGACCAGTTTAGTACTGATAGAGCTATTAAATCACTACGAAAAAAGTGAGTTCAAGTAAAAGATCCTCCTGCAGTATTAAACACTGGACCAATAGAAGATGGGTCTTACTTGAAGACCTCTATGAGGAGACCAGTTTAGAACTGACAAAGCTATCTACAGTAGTATAAATATAGTTAGTTTAGTGAGTACAGATCTGGCTGTCTCGTTTATGAATACCAAGCAGTATTAAACTTGATCAAAAATATTGTAGGAGTGGATTAGTTTGTTTTGTTTTTCTCTTCGCGAAGTGCGTCCAAGGTGAAGCATCCTAGTTTGAGCGACGACACCAAGCTGTCTCACAGGGGATTTCCTGCTACAAATATTGTTCGTTCGTAATAATAAACAGATCTTAGGGTAAACTGTAAAACATGGAATCCGGAATCTTGGAATCATGGAATCTTGGAATCTTTCTATATTACACAAAAATGTATCTCTCGCTAATATATTAATTTCTATTATTTATTATTTTTGATACAGAATGCGTTATATTCTATGCGTTATATATAAGATATTTTCGCAAGATTATCGGCAAGTTCCTTAGGTTTATTTTTACTTTCAAGCACTTTCTAACACCTCTTTGCGGCAGGAAACAGGCGCCGGCATAGGCGCCGGCATAGGGAACAAGCTCGTTTGCATTCAAGAATTAACAGCAGTTGAGAATCAACATGAAAATATTCATGTTTAACTGTGTATTACAAACAAATCACATAAATCACTTTCACAAGACACTTTGTGTTTTTCACATTCTGTGTTTCTTTATCAAATTATCCATTCCCTCTTCCATACCTCAGGAGTTAAAACTTGCTGTGGTTTTGCGCTCTCGTTTAACACTGGAGCAATAAGAAATAACCTCATCTAAACCTTTTAGGGAAAACAGTTAAGAACTGATAGAGCTATTCATGTTGAATAAAGTTAGATTAGTTAAGTTTCCTCATTCTGCAATAACACTGGAGAAATAGGTGTTGACCCTTTCTAAACCTGTTGGGAGAACAGTTTCGAACTGATAGAGCCTAACTAGTATAAATACAGATAGATTAGTTTCGGTTCACTAGAAGTATTGTGGTAACACTGGAACAATAAAGAATCGAACTACCATTCCTGGACCTCTAGTCTACGCAGATGTTTGGGCTATTTAGTATAAACTATACATCTTATTTTTTAGTTAAAAATTGAAATGATTTAGATCGGATCTCCTCGTTTGAAGAAAGGCAAGCAAGCTGCAAAGTGAAATGACAAACCATGGCTGGGTCGAGAATAAAAGCACCCAAACTCAATGGCCAGCACATTTCACCTGGCACATCGTAATTCAATGAATCATTATTAGCACATAAAGTACGCATTCTGTATCAAAAATAATAAATAATAGAAATTAATATATTAGCGAGAGATACATTTTTGTGTAATATAGAAAGATTCCAAGATTCCATGATTCCAAGATTCCGGATTCCATGTTTTACAGTTTACCCTAAAGGCTGTTTTCCACTTCAACCGTATGTCCGTATCGTACCGAAACGTAGTGTATTTCTTTGTTTCCTGAGCACTCGGGTCGGGTAGAACTAATGTCTTCGAAACAACAAAAATGCTACGGCACGTTACGATATGTTTGAAGTGGAAAACGGCCTTAAGATCTGTTTATTATTACGAACGAACAATATTTGTAGCAGGAAATTCCCTGTGAGAAAGCTTGGTGTCGTCCCTCAAGGATGCTTCACCTTGGACGCACTTCGCGAAGAGAAAAACAAAACAAACTAATCCACTCCTACAATATTTTTGATCAAGTTTAATACTTCTTTGTATTCATAAACGAGACAGCCAGATCTGTACTCACTAAACTAACTATATTTATACTACTGTAGATAGCTTTGTCAGTTCTAAACTGGTCTCCTTATAGAGGTCTTCAAGTAAAACCCATCTTCTATATTGATCCAGTGTTTAATACTGCAGGAAGATCTTTTACCTGAACTCACTTTTTTCGTACTGATTTAATAGCTCTATCAGTACTAAACTGGTCTCCGTAGAGGTCCAATAAAAGCCAACCCTTCCAGTCCAACTACAGCACTGAAAACCTAATCTAATGCTGTTTCAATGCGGGTCCCACTGCTTGTTCTCAGCTTGTTGAAAGGTTGTCGACGGCTTATCGACAACTTGCTACAAGGTTGTTTACTCGACATGCAGACTTGCTAAAACTTATTATCGTCCGGCAATTCAACAACTTGTTACCAATAAGTTATTACAATGTTAGTGACAACCTTGTAGCAACTTGAATACTTGATAAAATGACAACAAGCTTGCTACAAGTCTGTGGCGAACACATCTTGTTGACAAATTGTGAGATTTGCGTGTAACATAGATAATGATCATGAGGTCCATCTCTCACATTGGGATTATTTTCACTGCAGTTTGGGAACGAAGTGAGATGGTTTGCACGAATATGGTATAAGTAACAATAACTCCATTATTTCAACATTACATTTATTTATTAATGAAACCACTTACAAGTGTCAGTTTATGTGTTTTTATGCTATTATGATGCAAGAAAGACAGGTCGACAAAAATATTGTTTGAAAGTGCCAAGTGCATGATTACGTAAGCGTACTTTATGTGCTAATAATGATTCATTGAATTACGATATGCCAGGTGAAATGTGCTGGCCATTGCGTTTGGGTGCTTTTATTCTCGACCCAGCCATGGTTTGTCATTTCACTTTGCAGCTTGCTTGTCTTTCTTCAAACGAGGAGATCCGGTCTAAATCATTTCAAGAATGGTAATTCGATTCTTTATTGTTCCAGTGTTACCACAATACTTCTAGTGAACCGAAACTAATCTAACTGTATTTATACTAGATAGGCTCTATCAGTTCGAAACTGTTCTCCCAACAGGTTTAGAAAGGGTCAACACCTATTTCTCCAGTGTTATTGCAGAAGGAAACTTAACTAATCTAACTTTATTCAACATGAATAGCTCTATCAGGTCTTAACTGTTTTCCCTAAAAGGTTTAGATGAGGTTATTTCTTATTGCTCCAGTGTTAAACGAGAGGCAAAACAACAGCAAGTTTTAACTCCTGAGGTATGGAAGAGGGAATGGATAATTTGATAAAGAAACACAGAATGTGAAAAACACAAAGTGTCTTGTGAAAGTGATTTGTTTGTAATACACAGTTCAACATGAATATTTTCATGTTGATTCTCAACTGCTGTTAATTCTTGAATGCAAACGAGCTTGTTCCCTATGCCGGCGCCTGTATAGAAATTGGTTTCCTGCCGCAAAGCGAAGGTGTTAGAAAGTGCTTGAAAGTAAAAATAAACCTAAGGAACTTGCCGATAATCTTGCGATAAATAATAGAAATTAATATATTAGCGAGAGATACATTTTTGTGTAATATATAGAAAGATTCCAAGATTCCGGATTCCATGTTTTACAGTTTACCCTAAAGGCTGTTTTCCACTTAGTGTATTTCTTTGTTTCCTGAGCACTCGGGTCGGGTAGAACTAATGTCTTCGAAACAACAAAAATGCTACGGCACGTTACGATATGTTTGAAGTGGAAAACGGCCTTAAGATCTGTTTATTATTACGAACGAACAATATTTGTAGCAGGAAATCCCCTGTGAGAAAGCTTGGTGTTGTCGCTCAAGGATGCTTCACCTTGGACGCACTTCGCGAAGAGAAAAACAAAACAAACTAATCCACTCCTACAATATTTTTGATCAAGTTTAATACTTCTTTGTATTCATAAACGAGACAGCCAGATCTGTACTCACTAAACTAACTATATTTATACTACTGTAGATAGCTTTGTCAGTTCTAAACTGGTCTCCTTATAGAGGTCTTCAAGTAAGACCCATCTTCTATTGGTCCAGTGTTTAATACTGCAGGAGGATCTTTTACCTGAACTCACTTTTTTCGTAGTGATTTAATAGCTCTATCAGTACTAAACTGGTCTCCGTAGAGGTCCAATAAAAGCCAACCCTTCCAGTCCAACTACAGCACTGAAAACCTAATCTAATTCTGTTTCAATGCGGGTCGCACTGCTTGTTTTCAGCTTGTTGAAAAGTTGTCGACGGCTTATCGACAACTTGCTACAAGGTTGTTGACTCGACATGCAGACTTGCTAAAACTTATTATCGTCCGGCAATTCAACAACTTGTTACCAAGTTATTACAATGTTAGTGACAACCTTGTAGCAACTTGATAAAATGACAACAAGCTTGCTACAAGTCTGTGGCGAACACATCTTGTTGACAAATTGTGAGATTTGCGTGTAACATAGATATAATGAGTTCATCTCTCACATTGGGATTATTTTCACTGCTGTTTGGGAACGAAGTGAGATGGTTTGCGCGAATATGAGTAGTAATATAGGGACCGTTCGGGCCTTATTTTTGAGGGGGCGCAAGGGGCGCATCATGAACATTAGCATATGTGGGGGCGCAATGCAACATCATTAACATAATATATCATTAGCATACAGGGGGGCGCATTATGTAATTGACATAAACATAGTTAATTATACAACTCGGTCCTACTCCTTTGGGATTTCTCAACCTTCATACAATGACGTCACGGAACAAGGCCAGACAATTTTTGCTGAGTTCAGCATCTCACGCGGGCAAGCTTGGGCAAGACTTGCTCACTCTGCAATTTTTAGCATCCCTCCAACTCACATATCCCGGCAGAAGTAATTAGTGTGCAAGACCAATGACGTCGCAATACAGTAGCGCCACAGCGTAGCGCCACAGCATAGTGCCACAGCGTAGTGCCACAACGTAGCGCTACATGAAAAGATATTACGAGGGTTAAACACCACATGAAAAAAAAATCAAAAAAGGGATGATATTTTTATAAATTCGCTGAAAGATCTTCAGCTAGCAATACATTTCAAATTCTCTTGTTTATTGACTGAAAAACACGCTTATTAAAAATCATACACTTATTTATAAACCGAGTTCTTTCAAAAGCTCGTCTTACATTTGGAATTTGTAACCTAGTAAAATATTATTGCCTTATGCGAAGTAATAACAAGCAAAAATATAGCTTTCTAAAACGAGAAGATCTTAAAGTTTAATCGGCATAGTTAAGGTCTTATAGAGAAATACAAATATATGTTTATTTGAATATATGTATATTTGAAATACAAATATACGTAGATTTGTAAGTCATTTGTAAATCGTTAACGGCGATTTGAATAAATTGAGAATATATCATTATAGGACGGGAAAATATTGTACAATGTACACACAGCACACACACAGAATTCATTTTAAAACACATTTATTGATACTGTATGATATCTTAAGATACTGTATAGTCATGTTTGTTAGAGCTAGACTTAGCGTAAGTATCAGAGTTAGGGTTAGGGTTAGAGAAAGAGAGAGGAGTGGAATTTATCTTCCTTATTTTTATCTTCCTTATTTCAGGATATCATGCAATATCTTTGGACATTATGCAATATCTTAAGATATCATACAGTATCTTAGGATATCATACAGTATCTTAGGATATCATAGGGTATCTTAGGATATCATACAGTATCTTATAGGATATCATTTTAGGATATCACGCAGTATCTTAGGATATCATCTTAGGATATCATACAGTATCTTAGGATATCATTTTAGGATATCATACAGTATCTTAGGATATCATACAGTATCTTAGGATATCACTTTAGGATATCATACAGTATCCTAAGATATCATTTTAGGATATCATACAGTATCTTAGGATATCATACATGCAGTATCTTAGGATATCATTTTAGGATATCATACAGTATCTTCGGATATCATGCAGTATCTTAGGATATCATACAATATCTTAGGATATCATTTTAGGATATCATACAGTATCTTAGGATATCATGCAGTATCTTAGGATATCATTTTAGGATATCATACAGTATCTTAGGATATCATGCAGTATCTTAGGATATCATACCGTATCTTAGGATATCATTTTAGGATATCATACAGTATCTTAAGATATCATACAGTATCAATAAATGTGTTTTAAAATGAATTCTGTGTGTGTGCCTGCTTCGTTTTACATGGTGCAGGCAATTAAGTTTGCGTTTTTCACTACTCTGGCAAACAGGGCCGTCGAGTGGGGGCGGCAGAGGAGGCAACTTGCTCCGGGCCCCCAACCTAATAGGGGCCCCCATCTTGAGAGAGAGCCTAAAATTGAGCAGGCACCCTCAAAATGTAGGGGTCGGTGTAAGGGCCTACTTGCAGAATGAGAACATTTTTTATATTGGGGGCCCCTTTTAAAGTTAGTTCCACTTCCATTCTAGTTGGGGCCCCTTATATGCTTTAGCACAGTTTTAGTCTTTTTCTGCTGTTTGAAAATAATACGTCATTGGGCGCCCAGAGAAAAGTTTCCCCCGGGCCCCGCAAATTCTCACGGCGGCCCTGCTGACAAATATACCGCAAAATTATAAAATGAAATTTTCCCGTTATGCTAAGAATAAGCTTTCGTAAGCCTTGATTGTTTAATAACCTAAGTTGAAACACTGGCTTTGGTTACTTCGGCAATTTTGCTATTACATCAATATATTTATTGCTGGATGATTGAATCCTCTAAAAGACTAAATATATATTCCAACCAGCCATGCAGGATCATTATAATATATATACTAAGCTACCTCTTTCATTTTTCAGGAAACTAAATGCAGAACTTGAGGCAAAAACAGCCAGTTTAATCAAAGAAGCTGAGAATGTTCTGGTATGTATTCCTTATAAGATACTCCGGCCGGTTGTACGAAGGCCAGAAGCGGAATCGATTATTTCAACCTAATCATTGTAAAAATGTTTGAAAAGCGTGATAATAATAATTTATACGGATATTATGAAAAGCTTGAAAAAGATAATTCACTGTCCGGTGGAGAACGCTATATAATCTACAATCCTAGACAATAAAAATGCGGACGCTGATTAAACTGTTTATACGCATATACAATCGAATCCCCCCCTCCCGGCCCATCGCAATAGTCGCAACAATGACTAAAGTGTTCACCATCATTGTTTCAGGGGAGGGGGGATCTAATTTATGAAGGATATACAAATATATTTAAAAAAATATTTTCTTTGCCATGTTAGTCCGAGTAAAATTGTGTACGATTGTAGCTCGAAATTTTAATAAATTCATTCATTCATTGCTGCATTCTGTTCTATTTTGTTTTATCCTTTTCTGTCATCATATTTTCCATCCTATTTGCTATGTTATTCTGTTCCATGAATTATACTCAAATTTGTATGTAATATTTTATTCGATTTTCTATTTATTGTATTTAGCAAGACCAGGAGCAATTGCTATCCAAACCGATTACAGTTGATGACTATGAAGCTGATATCAGGTATTAATAAAATAAATTGTTTGGGCTTGATATAAAACATCATGCATGTTTACTAGCTGTCACGAGACCTATTTTCTTAATTTTCATCGTATATCATATATATATATATACTCAATTGTTTATTTAGTGAAACGTTAACTGAAAACGAGTCCATTTCCCACAAGGAAGGCAGCAAGGTGCAGTATACTACTTATTTTAAATGGAATATGATAAACAATTATTATATATTGCATGAGGTTTTTGTTATACCAGAATTGTCAGGCCAAATTTCGACATTCGCATGAATCACCACGCGTTGAATACGGACGATGGTAGGAGTATATAAGGAACCGCGTTACGACAATAAATAATGGAGTGTTGAAAGTAACGTAGTTTGTTCTGGGATTACATTTTTTCATCTATTTAACCAGAGTAGCGAAACATTTCTTACCATTTTCATACATAAAGCGTACAGTGATCTTTTAAAGCTTTTAATGTAAAAGAGTTACCAAATTGGCAATCTAAATAGAATAAAATGCGAACTGCTATTATTAAGAAATAATATAATTTGATTATTGCAAAAAAAAGTTGACGCATGACACAGTCAAAATGGCGCGCGCGTTGAACCTCATTCCCATTCCCAGGAATTTCTCTTCCCTCTTGTGGAAGACAGTCACTGGTTGTACAACATGTATAGTTCTTTTTGTTAGCGATAAAATTTTCTTTTATACTGTAGCCAAAAGTGAGGCCATCTTCAGCCAAAGAAAGTAAACGACCGGCATCGTCCAAAACTAGAACACCAAGGTACATCAATAGGGAGCTTTAGTAATGACTACGAGTATACGACTACGAGTACGAGATTCGTCATTTTCGCGCCAAACGCCGTTTTGTTTGTACACGCCATCTCGCAAAAGTCGTAGTCTTTGGGCTTTTGACTACGAGAATTTTGATCAATCTCGTACTAAGTTCGACGACTACGACTTTTGCGAGATACATACAAACAACACGCGAAAATGACGAATCTCAGTACTCGTAGTCGTAGCCGTGGAGGGCTTTATTAATGGCTACGAGTATACGACTACAGTGAGATTCATTTCGCGCCAAACGCCGTTTTGTTTGTACACGCCATCATAAAGTCGCGATCTGGGCTTTTGACTACGGGTGCAGTCAATCGTACTCAAAAGAAAGCCG
This sequence comes from Trachythela sp. YZ-2020, assembly GCA_016169945.1. Lineage (NCBI taxonomy): Eukaryota > Metazoa > Cnidaria > Anthozoa > Malacalcyonacea > Clavulariidae > Trachythela > Trachythela sp. YZ-2020. Next base: position 9,237,754 of record JADLSH010000387.1, read on the forward strand.
ACGACTACGACTTTCTATAAACAACACGCGAAAATGACGAATCTCGTACTCGTAGTCGTACTCGTAGCCATTGCTACAGCTCCCTAATGTCAATGATATTACACGAAGTGATTGCATACCTTATTCCTGATTTCTTTAATCACGGCGATACGGTACTGTGTATGCCAATGGCGACGGAAGGTTGGTGTGGTTGGTGGAGTAGGCAAATTCTAGGGGGTCCGAGGTAACGCTTCGGAAGATTTTGGAATCTGGTATCTCTGAAATGGCATTTCCAGCGTTTTTGGGGAAGATTTGACATGCAGAAACCAGATCATTTTGTTCATTTTTCATTTCTGGCAGCAAAGAATCTGACATCTTGCCCCCGCCCTCCACTTCTACTTTTGAGTGGGGATTTTATTAGTTATGGAGTTTATTCACTCTAAAACCACCGCCATGTTTGCTACTGCAGCGCGGTGTTCGGTATGTCGAAGTTGGGTTTGGGTTAGAATTGGGGTTAGGGTTAGGTTTAGTGTTAGGGTTAGGTTGACGGTTAGGTTGGGCTATTTGAAGTATACATTTTCCTTGCAGAAGCAGGCCAAAAAGTGCTCATTCCACAACTGCAGGGAAACAAGCCGCAGCAAGTAGGAAGCCTACTGGTAAAGATGAAAGCTCTATTGAAGATATGATGAAACTTGAAAATTTGCTGGATGATCGCATACAACTTGCTAACACAATCAGTGTATTGGAAGACGAGACAGAGGACAGTCAATACCGATCTTCTGTCACTGAAGATATACTACCTGAGGCAAATGAAGATTTAAGCTCTGGTAAATATTATAAGTGATAAGGTCAAGTATACAGAAAACGGTATACATGGGTCAATTATACCGAAGTACGTTATGCATCAATTTACGACGCAAAAATGGTGAAATATACTGAAATACGGTATAGATGGTTCAGGTATACAGAAATACGGTATAAATAGCAAAGTATACTGAAATATGGTATACATAGGTCAAGTGTGAGGCAGGGATGGAAAAAATGTCGACCGCAAGGGGAGAAAACCTTTTCTGTAAGCTATTGACATTTCAATACTGCTGAAGTTTATTGTTTTGTACCTCTACATAGTTAACAGTAAGGGAATTGTATCAAATCCTTAGAATTAGTATAAACAACAAAGCCCAAGGGTATATTTTCTATCTACATGTATTTGGCTGTTTTAGTTTTAATATTATATTTTGGTGTTTTCTTTTGACTTTAAAAATTCTTATTTTCTGTCTGCTGACCATGGCCCGCTATTTTTTCCATCCATGGTGTACCGCAATACGGTATACATAGATCAAGTATACCGAGAAAAAAACACTGTTCATGGATCAGTAAAACTGAAATACATGCGTCAATTACACCGAAACACGGTATACATGGATCAATATTACCTTAATGCACTATACGTGGGTCAAACTTGTATACAAAAAGACGGTATAGATGGGTCAAAGATACCGAAATAGGGTGTATAATTTTACGGAATTTTCTTTCTTGTCGTTATTTAGAGGCAGTCACTCGATTTTTAAAAGCAAAAATTAGAGTAATGCAGGAAGAACTGGATAGAATTTCCGCTGAATCTATATCTAAGGTATTGTCGTGGACGAGGCGTTACTTTCGCGTCTGTTATTAACTTATATTTGATACTTATAGTCATTATCATAGTACAGTGGGCCTTGGGTGTGGTCAAATGTTCTTTTATTAAATTCGAAATCAATGGTAACAAGTAAAATGTTAAAAAGCAAACAAGTAGTTTACAAAACAGTTTTCAAAAATTGGAACGCAGAGCAACTTAAACTGGTTAAATCTACATATACTGACGTGCACCATGGACTCTAATTTAGCTCAAGTTTTTGTTTCGGTCGTCCCGCTCTAAAATTAGACAGCTTTAGCAAACACAACGCGACGTCGACGAGGACGTGAAAATGGCGTGCAAGAGGCATTTTTACTTCCGGTTTAGTCTAGGACGTCGTCCACGTTCTGTTTAGGACGTCATTGTGGTGGTTTTCACGTCCTCTCTAGAACGCCGCGGATTTATGCTTGTATTGAAAAAATTATGAGAGTATGCATCACAAAAACCATTCTATTCTGTTACCCATGTATTCTTTAATATCTGTAGCTTAATATTTTTTGATTGACAAGTTTCCTGTTCTTGTATTTTGCTGAATTTTGGACGTGTTGATTTTTGGCAAGTACTTTCGTCGCCATAACAAAAGAGTAGAGATGCAAGCATTGTTAATCATTTCAATACTTCTACAATGTTCATCAAAAGACTGAAATTATAACAACAAGTCTTTAAAATATAGAAAAAATCATTAATATATAAGAATTAAAGCACACATATCAGTAAAAATGGAATGAGTTTTAGTTGCTTTGTCACAAGAGTGCAAAAATGCACAACAAATCAAAAAACACTTTTCGACATGAAAAACAGTCGTAAACATTATTAAATTTTACCTAAATATAAAATATATGCATATTCATACCAAACGGCTTAGAAAGAAGATTAAATGAGCTAGAAACCAAAATATTTAACTCGTTAACAATACCTGCAGCTTTTGTGTTTTATTCGGAATGATGCGACAAACTTCAATTGTTCAAAACAACAAAATATAAGATTTTTTTCAAAAAAACTATTGAATATTATCAGAAAATCATAACATTTTCTTGCGCATACCTTGACAAACAATTGAAAATACCACCGAAATAAGCAGGCGGCGAGAAAACAAACAAATCCCTTCGAAAAAGACAAAACACGAAGTCCCAGAACCAAACCGGAAGTGAACGCGAGGTGCATGACATCATTTCCACGCCTGATTGACGTGTTGTGTTTGCTAAAGCTGTCTATTGTGTCTACTAAATTAGGTTGGCCGCTTACTAGAGGTGGAAATCAATACGAAACACCAATTGGGTCCACTCATAGGTGGCCGTGGCCGCTTAATAGGGTGGCCGTGGCCGCTTAATAGGGTGGCCGTTTAATAGAGGGTAATCCACGGTAAATTATAGGGAATATTTTTGGGACTTTGACGCGTGGCCGTTTAACAGAGGGTGGCCGCCTAATAGAGGGCCGCTTAATTGACAGGTTCGACAGTATTCTGTAGTAGCACGTATAAAGCTCGCATTATCAAGATGGTCTTAGTTTCCCGTAATCTATAATGGCTATGTCAGTAGATCTTCTCATTTCACAGTTGCATTTGCACAATGATCGACTTCTTCGTCGACCATGCGACATCTTGCACTGAATGTAATTTTTTTCTTTCATTTAAAATTTCAGGATGAAAAAATTGGTGCAGGTGAACAGAAAACAAAAGAGCTCGAAGATGAGCAGCAAAGGATTAAAAAAACAAACCAGAGTTTACAAGTATGTTTACTATATTTCTTTATACGTGCGTGTAAAACCTGGACGTGTTAGAGAAATGAGGGGCACATACAGTAAATGTTACTAATTACATACCTTAATACAGTATCTTTCATTTTGCTATTACTATATCCTGCAGTTGCCGTTGCTCGAGCTACAAAGAACGTGTGTAAAACTAAACTTTTTAAACTAGAATTGCCGGACGTTGCTGACCGTATTTTAAATTTTAGAAAGGTCACGGAAGCATGTCAACAGTAGGGAAAGGGCACCGCCAAAAATAGGCACCTATATATCAATGACGTACCCAGGGTCTTTTTCAGGTGATCGAAAATATCTTGATGATCGAAAAAATCATTGCAGATTTTTAATGTCTCTGCAACTTCATTTCCTGCATTCTGAGGCAAGCTTTTACCTAATCTAAAAGTTATAACTACATGGATTTTGCCTTTCATTTGAAAATGATACTTTCAATCCAGAAAGAGTTCACTTTCATTCCAGAGAAGGGCCACTGTTTCCATTTTGAAAAAGTGGGGGGGGGGGCACCTGCCCCCAGTGAGCACCCAGTTCCGCGGCCTCTGCCCTAGAAATGTTATGTGTTTGATAAAGACCAATTGTATTTAGATGATTTACATAATTTCTGAGAATACCATAAAAGGAAGCACATTATTTACTTGACTACTGCTTTTTACCGCCATTGTGGATGTCACAAGTCTCAGTCGCTTCTTGACTTTAATACGGTATTTCTATTTGAAGACACAAAGTGACAAATACAAGAAGCTTTATGAAGACACGAAACAAAAGTGTGAAGGACTTGAAGCTCAGTTGGTTTCTTTGCGAAAGGTATGTTTTTATCCTACGTTTTTAAATACATTTTTCATGCTAATTTATATCGGTCCTTATCTGACGACCATTTTCTTGACGGTTGTTCAGGTATTTAGATCGGTAATAGGGCTCTTCGGTGAACCGATATATCGAAACTATCGGTGCTGAATCCAATGTCGGTACCAGGTTTTCAGTCATATCGATATACCAAAATTCCCGGGTATCCCAAAATTTTCGATATACTGAAATCATAGATTTGTGGCACCTAAATACAAAGAAGTAGAAATTTCATTTAACAAAAGATTCCTGTTTGCGATCGCTTGGTTATATTTTACGAATCTATTTACATAGTTTTTATACGGATGTGTGAAAAGGAAAATGTTGTTGAAACTCCTTCAAGATTGTCGCAGGCAGTGTTTCCGCTTTCGAAAATCGAAATCTCCTCTAAATTTCCCTTGAAGAATTTTCCTCCCTAATTAACATGCCCCAACAACTTCATACCGAACTTCCCTAATCGGGAATATAAAGAGTACAGAGGATAATTGATTATTAGTATGGGTATAATTGCATGGTTTCGAGTGCAATCTTAAAAGTCTTAGTTTGAAAACCTCATTAGTGCGTATCTTGTATTGTATGTGAATTGATTCTACAGTCGCCGTCGCTTATATGCAAATCCTTTTTGCCAACTCGACTTTTGCATATAAGCCGTTCGTTCCCAGGACGCGCATCCAGGAAAAAACATTTGCATAATACTAAAATGCGACTAATTGTAGCGACGCTGACTCCATACTTCTCAGCAGTTTCTTTCTGAGACTGCGAGGGAACGTTTTCAGATGATTTGATAACATCCAACTTTCAGCGAGCGTGAGCGTCTTTCGGGTTGCCATACTTGAAAAGCTAGTGTATGTTTAACGAATTTGTAGCCGCGCTTAAATAGTAGCCAAGTACGCGGTAATCTATGATGTAATGGACAATATTGCTAAAATTACTGAATAAGCCAGGAGCAACTGTTTATAGTGATGCAAATTAGCCGACACAGTTAATGCGACCGACAATAAAGCATTGTTTTCACGAAAAGAAAGGACCACATTAACAAAACAAAAGAAAAAAGGAGATGTTATGTTAAGCATAGTGATGTAAATTTTGCAAAGCGCTGTTGTTTACGAGATGACTCAACATCAAAGAATGTGAAACATTTATTCAGAAATACTTTTCCAAGGAAGCGGGGATTTAGTGCAATACATTGAAAAATTTTCCTTGCATACTGTATAAGCGACTTGAACGCAAAATTTCCAATTTTTCTTTCGCATATAACCAACTTTTGCATATAAGCGATTTGCATATAAGCGGATTAAAAAAACGAATTTTCTTAAAGTTTGGTTTTGGATTTCAAAAATCTTTGCATATAAGCGACTTTTGCATATAAGCTGCGGCGACTCTATCAGAAACTCGAAGATTTGCAGCGAATAACATATTTTGCATGCACTGAATGACATTTTGGCACTGCATTTCAATAAAATTGTACTAGTGCTCTCGGTCAATTAGATTTGAAAAAATTGTTGACACGCGCTCGACTCTTTTCTCGCGCTCCCTCGCGCGTTACGTCATGTTATTTACACTATAGTGGATCAGAAAAAGAAAGATTTGGAGCAAGTCTAACATGAATAGTACAGACGTAAGTGTCTCTGAATTGTGTTTATTGTTTTCTTTAAGGAGTTAGATAACGTCCAAAGGGATCAAAAACAAGCTGTTGTCACCAAAAATGCTATTGAAGTCAGGTATGTGCAGCCTGAAATTATTATGAAGTTTAAAGAATGTGCAGTAAGCTAAGTTCTTAACGTAAAATTGTCTAGTACCTAGGTTGTTTATCTGATTATTTGAGTTATCTAGCTATTCAAAATTCACTTCGTAGATGATAGATTCCTAGTAATGGTCGATCACTATTTCAGTGTTGATGACCTTTGCGTTTGTCTGGGCGAACTTAGGGGTTGTTTTTCATTTACATAGAAATTCCGGTAACTCCGGATAGAAAATTACCGGGATGAACGATTTGTTTTCATTTAACGTCTCATACGGTCCACTATGTTCAATTTACATGTTTTTCGCCCGTTCCATCTATAACGTTACTTGAAATGGCGGGCATATCAGTGATAATTATCCCTTTTTACGACAGAAAATCTCCATAAGACATAAATATTTCCGTGGTTCAGGGGTCCATAGAACTTGACACCTGACTCTGGCTACCACTGATAAAATGGAAATGGGAACTAATAAAAACATGATCGGAATCCAATGAAGTTTACTAGGTTAAGTGAAAAAATTTGTGAAGGAATATGCTTCAAATTTACCGTGGTCGAACCTCAGTCAAGGTTATACCCGGCCACTTTTCTTTGTTATATTATAGGGTTATAGAATACCCGGCCACTTTTCTTTGTTATATTATAGGGTTATAGAATACTCGGCCACTTTTCTTTGTTATATTTTAGGGTTATAGAATACCCGGCCACTTTTCTTTGTTCGTTAATTTAAACACCCAAATGGACTTTGGAATCATATCAAAACAGTTTAACTTTAAAGTTTAAAGATGAAATTGCAAGAATGTGCTATTTGTGGTCATATTTAACGAGTGCATGGTTTTAAAGAACGAGATAGTTATAAATGATATATTTTCAGGAAATTGTTCATGTTTAGAAGGGACTAATGGCCGAGGTGTAAGGTATTAAAATGGATGGGTATTCTATAATCTGGCCGTTCTCATAGTTGAAATTGAACTATAACAATTCTTGGAATTTCATGAATGCCTTACGTGGGCGGTCCTCTGATAAAACACGGCCATTGCTGGTTCTTTAAATCCTATCTTATCCTTGATTTTGAAATATAAATCAACCTTATCAATAAATTTTAGCTCTATCTTACTGGAACATATTCATTTGCGTTAAACCTAATGTGCACACCGTGCACTATAGAATAACGCGAACGGAGTTTCAAAGACTTGATTATGTCCGTGCCATATTTTTCAGGCTCAATAGAGCTTTAGAGGAAGTTGAGAAGTACAAAACAGCAATGCAGAAAGCGAAGACATCCTCTAAGGTAAGGCTAAAATTTGTAAGAATAATACACTCAAAGGGTCCGAGCATCAAGTGTGTAAGTGTGTGGTAAGGAAAATCAGCAAAATCTGTCCCTTGCATAAACCTTTTTAGTATAAAAGTAATAAGAATGCTTTGGTATAATGCCACAGCATGTGGCTTAGAAAAGCTGAAAGCCTGAAGGGTGTCTTACTATAGGAAAGCACGCGTATACGACTTTGGTGATTTTAAGATCATGATCAACGCTATTTCGTTGGGACCTTTCGGCGGTATCATTTTTTGGGGGAAGAGGAATTGGGGGCAAGGATTTCCTAGGTTTTAACGGTGATTGTAACATTTCAAAAAGCTAGATTTTCGGAATTTTTATAGATTATAGAACTTTTTAGGATTTTAGATTTCAGATATTTAATACGTTTACTCGGCTCTACCACGCAGTCCGGTTTTTGAGAATTCAGTATTATAACACGAGGCGACAAGTGGTCGCCGGGGCTTGTCGCGGGAACAAGTTTCATCGTATGACATATGTGAAAATCTTGTCGTGGGGACTGATTTTTGCCCCGCGACTAGTCGCATAGAATCAAATTGATTTGATTTCATGCGACCTGTCGCGGGGACAAAGTTGGGTCCCTGCGACTTATCGCATCGTGTGACCACTAGTAAAAAGTGTCGCTGGTCTCCGCGATTAGTTGTCTCATAGAAATGTCGCTCCATGTTACCTTTCTCATGCGACAAGTCCCCGCGACCAGTCCCTGCGATTTGTCGCCTCGTGTGACCGAACCTTAAGTGTTTCCTGAAACTTTCTATAGCATGTTTAGAGATAAATGTTTTTACCAGAAATTGAGAATATTTAATAGAACTGAGGGATCACAAAAAATATCGCTTTCCCGAGCAACAGATGGCGCATTTCAAGAAGATCTTGCGTGCGCCAAATGTCGCCACTTGAGGTGCGGCTCAGAAAACAAAAAGATTCTTCAAGTGCTCCTTTACAGGTGCATATTTTAATTCAAGGCTTCAAGCTGGCGAGGTAAAACACAATCAAGGCCGAAGCAGGCTCAGACGTGTTTCGTTAAATTTGTAATAAGTTTGTTGCATGAGCATTGAGTATTTTCTGTCTATATGCCAATTTCAATCTCTCATATACATTGCTGCAGATTAACTTTATTCTTGCTACTACTGCCACTTCTCTCGGTTCTGTTCCGACAAGAGGTGCGTGTGATCAGGCTTCATGCTGAATTAATCTTTCTATGAATGTGCAGAAAATAGTCCTTTCTGGGCGGGAATAATTAACCATGAAGTAATACGAGCAACAAAATTTGCGTGCACCTATCATACACGGGGGAGTATGGAATTTCCCCGAGAGGCTGCGGATCTTTCAAGGGTGCATGCAGAGGGATGCTTTGTTAATTTACAATTACCAAAAAAATGGAAATGGTAATTTTTGAAATCACCTGCCGATGCTAACTTTTTAGTATAGGTGCTGGAAATTTCAAGGGAGAGTGCACACCTCTCCACCTAACCCCCACCCCACCCTAGATCTGCCTTTCGGAAGGTGGAGTTCGATGTGCGTTCGAATTCCACTAATTATTGCAACCCAAAAGAATGAATGTTTTATACGGACGGACGCGTAGATGTGAGCTATATAGGCTATTTAAAACGGCTAACACTACGCTCAATGTGTGGCCAATCTCGCATAAAAATGGCACCCGTGTAAAATTTTTCAATACTCGGTCGGCCCTTGTGCGTAGTCCGACCACTGGTGGTCTTTCTTGGATAGAAAGCTGACCTTTCTGTTAGTGTCTGCTCGTACATTTAGTTCCCCATTCCTTCGATCAATCACAGCCTGATCACATATATAGGCTATAACCTTGACACTTTCAGTTTATACTTAGTCAATTCTAAATTTTCCTATCTGGGTTGTTTGCTTAGAACAAAAGAGGCTATCTGAAACCTTGACATTCTATAGTATATAATACATCTTTAAATACACGTCGTACACATTTCTAAATAACAATTATCTGAATTACTTGATAGAAAGACAAGCAAATTGATTCCAGATCCGTTCATATAATACCCATTTCACTGTTTTTGACCGCTCAAACTTTGCTTTAATTTGAACCCTATTCCTAGGACGCGAATGACCAGGAGAAAAGACGTTCGGAGCAATTGGTAGCAGAGAACAAAAGACTGGAAAAACAGAAATCTGAATTAATGACAGCTTTTAAGAAACAGATGAAACTCATAGATATTCTTAAACGACAGAAGGTTTGTGATTTTGCGTTCTTGTATTTTTAGTTATCGCTCCGCGTGTATGCGGGAATTATTTCCCCCCGGAATCATATATTAATAAGCAATTCTTATTGTCCCGGGATGAAAAGCTGAGTTTCAGACTAAAACAGTCCTTTGAAATACTCGAAAACGGATAAATAATAACTAAGAATACGAAAAATGAACCATGTCCATGGTTAATATTCTATAATAAAGGTTGGTTTGTTTTAATAGTCGAAAAATATGGTATATATCTTGAAATCTCTCGAATTTCAGCCAAGAAAGGTTTGCTTAAAAACCGCCAGTTTTAATAATTTTTAATTGTACAGTGTGTGGAAAGGAAACTTTAGGATTTTCATATTTTAAACTCAAAAATCTGGTAAATTTTTACAATTTTTTAGACTCCACTATAGTCACTAAGAATTGTTTTTGTTTTGAGCGTACGAATTTAAGGCTGCAAAATTCAATGGCAATTGGCCACAAGGAATTTTATAGCCGAAATTTTCTACTGTAAACAAACAGTGGCAATATGGTCACACATTGTGCCTAATTATCATGTCTAATTCTATCATAAAAGTATTGCTTCACATAAATTATTAATATTTTATCGCTATACATTATGCTCGCGTAGCCAAGCTGGTTTTTGATACAACATTGACCAAGTGAATATACACTTTGAACAGCAATGACAGTTGACACACAACTCGTGCTAGGTGCTTTTTTAACATTGGCCGTTTCGTTGGGCGTTCCTGGTAATATAGCCGTCATTGTGTCCATATGTCGAACACGAAACCTATTCAAAAATAACCACTACTATCTCCTTGTCCATCTGGCAATTTGCGACTTGCTCCGTTTATTGTTCTTTACAGAAAACATCAAAATCATTTTCAGTGCTAACCCCTCGATAACTTCAACTTCCTATGTTTTGTGCAAGATTTGGTGGCCAACACGGACATTATTTTTTACCGCCGGAGCGAATTTTCTTGTCGTTATTTCCATCAATCGCTACCGCGCATTTGTACACCCATTCAAGCCTGCTGTAAGACGCACAACACTGAAAATACTTTCAACTCTTGTCTACCTGTTGGCGACGATCTGTATCATCCCATACGTCCTTGTTTTGGAGTTTGATGAAACATTCGGTTGTAAGAAAGAATGGCCTTTCCAATCGCTTAACATTGCTTATACCCTATTCCTAACGAGTGTTCAATATTTTATTCCGGCTGCGTTCCTATCTGTTATTTACTTCAAGATATGTAGGAAACTCGTGACACAGAATAACCGAGTGAAGTCTATGAATGCCCGCAATCAACTTCAACAACAAAACAAGAGAGCACCCACATGGTTTCAAAGTCTAACACTTCGGAATACAAAAACCTTCCTTGTTAGCTTTATCATTGTTATATGTTTCATAATCTCTGCAGCTCCAGTCCAGGTTACGTGGATTGTTTCTGCGATCATCTCAAAGGAATTGCCAAGCTATCATTTATGGCTTGAAGTTCCTTGCCTGTTCGGATCAACTCTAATTAACCCGTACGTATACGGAGCATTGGATAAGAAGGTGTTTTCTTCTTTTACACATTGCCGAAAGAAAATGAGAAGATAGAACGAATTATATATAGAAGCACTACAGCAATATTGCTATTGTTAGAATTTGTATTAGATCAGTTGAACTATGGAACCCTCTACCTTCTAGACTCAAGCCTCTAATTCGCTATTTATTTTCAACCATATAAACTATATAACTTATATTCGTCGTAACTATACCCATATATACATACCTCCCAGCTCAACGTACGTAAGTTGTAAATCGAATTTCATACATATGTTACGAAAGTATATAATGTTAACAAGCTATATTCAATGCATGCCTTGTTAGGATGACCAGATAAAATAAATAATTTTCCATCGTTAATAAGCAATGTAAACAGAAAATGCTAATAAAATTGTTTCAAAACCTTTTAGGATCAAAACGTTTGTCATGTGTCAAGTGATAATGGATTTTGTAAACATACCACCCACATCAGCGCTTGACGCTCATAGTCACATAGTTAGGGTTCTTAGGCAACATTGTACTCTGACCGCACGTGTACAAAATGGTAACCTGCGGAGTTAAAATACGGAAGTGTAAGATTGCATGTTGGTGCGCAGTATTGTTACGTCACCAAAATCTTTCCTTGGTATTTCTGGTTATACTTGTAGCATACTTTGCAAAATTAATTAAATATTTCTATTGTTGGTAATGTTTCGTAATGGACAATATAATAAGTTTGAATTGAGCATTTAAACCGACTTGGGTTACTTGACAACGCCCTATATAAACAAGATAGAGAGCTGGTACGAGGGTTCAACAGTACACCACCTCAACGCTGATTGGTCAGTTTTGAATCAGTCCACCCTACGCTTCACGTATGCGAAGACCCCCTGAACCGACCGTATAAAAAGAGGAGCCCAGCTCGATGCAAGTCAGTGGACGCAGAGTAACCGAACAGAGTGAAGGCTGAAGCTCAATACAGACAAAACCGGCTGAAGAACGACTGAAGAAGAGAATTTTAAAACAATTTAGAACATTACGATAAATGAATTTTGCATCGATCCTGTACCAACATTTATAACATATATAAGGGTTAGGTATCAATTGGGGCGAAAGTCAGTTCCTTTCTCCTGTTTTCAACCATAAACATATCTTATATTCATCCAAACTGTCTACGAACATGCCTTCTGCTTCGGCACAAGTTGTATATAAATATATTAAATATTTTAGTGTGTCTAATTCTGTGATGTCATGAGAGGTTGCTGCCAGGTATCAATTCAAGTAAAAGTCCTGTTCTTTTCTCCTGTTTTCAACCAAAAAGACCATATCTTGTATTCCTCCAAATTGCATGTCTAAGTACATTCCTCCTGGTTCGGCACAAGTTGTAAATACGTATTAAATATTTTTCTGTGTGTTCTGAAATATGAGTTAGGTATCAATTGGGACAAAACTAAAAGTTAGTTTCTCCTGTTTTCAACTATAAACTTCATAACTTATATGATCCAAATTGTCTACGTATACATGCAGTAATTCTGCTGCGGCATAAGTTATGAATAGTATATTATATGAAAAACTTTGCTGTGAGTTGTGTAATATTATCAGTGGTCAGGTATTAATTGGGACAAAGACCTGTTCGTTTTTCCTGTCATGTTTGTCTTAATTCATATCGTTGGTTTAAAGTTAATATTATCTTATATATTATAGTTATTGTATTCTATAATAGTCTTTTAGAAATTATGTAAATTGTGACAATATCAATTAAACTAACTAATCTCGAGATACTTATGAAAAGATATATATCCAGCGAGCTCAGTAATATTTGTGGAATAATGAAGTTAAAATAAGTCATTATATTGAAGGTTAGTTTTCTTTCTAAACTGGGTCGTTTGCAGGTTTGCAAAGAAAATGGCACCATTCTATTATATAAGAATTTAATGAATTTCTGACAAAGTCGTACTTATATAGGACAGAATGATGTCTGTCTGATGATAACTTCGTATTAAAGTCGAAAATTGACAGTCTCTAAAATCGTCTTGTTTAACTCGTATATATATACATTTGAATTCTCAAGATAGCATATTTCTTCGAAATCTGTTTCATTTTTAGTGCAAAGTTTCCATGGAAACGTTGCAATGTTGTTGTGGTGGAAAATTGAGAGGAGTCATGTATTCATACATAGAAGCAACGTGCAAATGTGTGATATAGTAAATTTCTGGAATTTATTGCTTATTGGACATTTAAAATGATATTAATACGTATTAACTATTATGTACTTTTTCTTCCAATTTAACGAAACATTTTTATCTACTCTGATCCATTTTTATCTGAAACATTTTTATCTATTTTTATCTACTCTGATCAACTAAATATCGTCATATTATTTATCTTCAAAAATTATGATTGGGTCGTTCAAGACACGATTGCTGCCCCTGTAGCATGAATTTGTTCGAGAAATGCGTTAAACTGAGTTAGGCCTATAACTATTAAGCCTATGACAAAGCTACAGGACACATTTTGCACGTTTTTAGACGAAGACGCATTGCCCGCATTGCCAAAAGACTTTATTCTTAAAACTTTGAGCCATTGTCATTGACTAATTGAGGCTTTATTGGCAATGTAAACAAATGACCAAATGGCAAATTGCATTGCGCGACTGTAGTCTGTAGCGTGTATTATAAAACTTTATCGGCTATCGCTCTCCTATTTGTAGTCCACAATCAATTGCAAGATGTTATATTAGTAGTATATTTACATAATTCATGAAGTGTAAGTGTTGTAGTCATAGTTGATTTGTAGTCGAGGAAAACTGAGAAGCTGTTTGCGAAGTAGAATATATTACACTGACATGTTTTTTATAGTCTGTATAGACTAAATCGATTGAAAAGAAGCATATTGATATTGCTAATGAAAGTTTATATAACTGCTCATGAAATTGTATTATTGTAAATTTGTAATGGCATAAACTAGAATAAATCTATAAATAATACATTAATACCACGTGTGTACGAAACGTTGCTGGATTATAGAATATAACTAGAAGTTACTATCGGAAGTGAAGTGCTGCGAGATGCGACCATTTACTATTTAGTAGTAAAATACTTGTAATCGCGCGAAGTATTTTCAATTGAAGAGTTTAAGCATGCGACGTTTTCCTCAACATGGACGTCACGCATCTATATTGCTCAGTTTTTGTAGGCGTGATGTCAGTGTTGACAATAACGTCACATGCTTATAAACTGTTAAGTAAAATCATGTGGCGCAATAGTGTCAAGTGTCATATAACCCGCAACTCCAACAGAACGAGTTTGGGTTTTTGTCGAGGGTGGAAGGTCGAGGTCGAGGGTTGAAGGTCGAATGTCGAGGTCGAAAGTCGAGGTCGAAAAATTGATTTCATTGGTACTGTTGAATTTGAGTAGAATGCTGAATGGTGTAAAAACTTTTAAAAACTATACTTTTGTCAATTTACAGAACTTATTTTCGTAACTATTAACACGAAATATTGATTAGTAAGTTAAATTAATGATACTAAATTTAGATAAAAATTGTTGTTAAATTGACAAGGCCGCGGTCATAACTAAAAATGGTTATGAAAATAGTTATGAAAATAGTTATGAAAATAGTTATGAAAATAGTTATGAAAATAGTTATGGCCGCGGCCTTGTGTTAAATTGACAAAAATGAAATAGTTTAAAAAAAAATAACTATGGTTTATCCATGCATAGCCTCTTAAAACTTTGCACTATCCTTAGGATCTCTGATTTATAAATTTTGACGTTGTCTGCTGCCCGTGGTTTCTGGACGTTTTCCGTTAACCATGCATTTTATAACGATGAAACCGCGTAAGAGAAGAGAAGTGGACATCAGTATGCGCCATCCTATAATTATCTGTAGTTCATGCTCCAGGTATATGTAGAGGCCATTGTAGGTAGCTTGCACGTTGCAACACTGATAATGTTTCATTGTGTGTTGATTACAGTTAGTGATAAACGTCGATCTTTGTTTGAGGCATGATACTTTCTTGCATCACGACGAAATGCGATGAAGCAAGAACGGTAAATGCAGTGTAGGGGGAGTGTGCATGCAGTGAACTCAGTGCACTAAAGTGAAACGAGATGAACATGCTTATGCTATGAGGCCCGGATGAAACGAGCATGAGAGTCAATAAGAGTTGGCAAATGAGAGTTTGCATGAACACAGTTAAAACGATTCGTGACAAATAAATCCGTAAAAAAAAGGCAAAAGATATCGATCATTGTCGAAAAGTATTTTATCAGAACAAAATCGTTCACTTGGTTTTGGCTAAAAAAGCAACCTTGACGAAAGGCACGTTTGAATATTTTCTATAGACAAGGCACAGCTCACAAGTAAAACAACTTATAGCCTTGAAGGGACATTTTAATTATGAACAGTTTTGAAATTTCAAGTCAGAAAATATCTGATGGACACAAGTCAAAAGTAAACTCATCATACTTCCACCAATAAATAAAAGCTGTACAGAAGCTGAACTGTACTTCTTAAATCAGCGTTTTGCCTCGAGTTTTACATCTGCATGTATATCATTTATCTGTGACCTTATTAGAGAGGGGTCTTATTTGAGAGGAGGCCAAATGAAGATTTCCTGTATTAAATTTTGGTTAATTCTACCATATCTACCCGCATTCTACCAACATGCATACTGATAAATATCTATAACTCACTAGTCTTACCCCATTTTACTTATTGTTCAAACGTGTAGAATGATGGTAGTCGTACACAGCTGAACAAACTCTACAAATTACAAAAGAGGGCTGCTCGTGTTATAACGGGTTCTAGTTATGATATCAGGTCAAAGGAGATCTTTGCTCATTTAGAATGGGAACCGATTGAAAACATCCTAAAGAAAAGGGAAATAAGCATGACGTTTAAAGCATTAAAAAGACAACTACAAGAATATATATCTGACATGTTTACTATTACCAACAACGCCACGTATCGTCTTAGAAGCAACGACCGAAAACTTCACTTAAACAAACCCAATACTGATTTCATGGAAAAGTCCTTCTCATATAGGGCAGCGTCTACATGGAAACTTGCCTTGTGATGTAGTTTCTGATTACGAATCTCTCTCTATTGCAAGATTTAAAAATTTAATTAATAACTATTTCAAGAATTTGGAAGATTGCAATTGACAATATCTTCAAGACAATATAAGTCATTTCATGACACTTGTTTGAGTTTTGTGGAGTTTGGGCCTGTGTACGTACACGTCGATTCATAAAACTTGCATGATTGTGTTGTTTGTATATATATTTTTATAGTTATTTTTTTAAATTAATATTTTTGTAAATTGAAACGGCCCCTTGAAAATCAGACTTTGGCTGAAGGGCTACCATTTTAAAATAATTGTAAATAAATAAATACATAATGCTTCATAATTATATGTTTGGCTGCGTCCGTTTTTTTATTGTCGTCTTCGGTTCAATATCCTGGACATTTGTTCGTTACATCAATAAAAAGCTGATAACAAAGAATATCGTATCATTATTATCTGATTTTCCACCTCGTCATTTTCGATATGGCACGCCTTTTTACCGTCGAATATATCTGCATTTCACATACGTGGTCAATATTTCACATATCTTTAATGTGAAAGGAGAAGTTATGGTGTGATTCGATAGCGTACTGTGTTTTATCCGTTTTAGCGGTCGTTCTTGAGAAGGTGGTAAATATACCTAGCAATAGGTTGCAATAGCCTGTATCTTCGCAATCTTTTGTATAACTTCTGTAATTTTCTTCTTCAGTTTTCAACCTTTTCTCAAACTTGTTGTTACATAGAATGGCCAGATTTAAATTTGCTTACAGAATAACAATGTATATATATTTCTGTTCAGTACTTTCTCCACTGAGGTTGCTGTCGTGGAAGTTGTAATACATCGTTGGATAAGTTAAAGTTTATAATATAAAATGATGTTATCAAGAGATTGATAATTTTTTCTTTGCACGTCATCGTTCGAAAATGGGTTTTTGGACAAGAAGGAAGGGTTGGCTATCTTCGCTTAAAATAAAGGTTCGAAAGCCGGAAAGGTCCATGCAGAATTAATATTATCTTTATTAGGGTTAGATAACTACATTTACAAAGAGCTTAATAATATGAAAATATTTAAATATATTTCTAAAACCCAAACTAACAAATTATATAAGGACCCTAAATGGGCGAGGTACGAACGGGACTCAAAGAATTATGCAAGGTACCTGCCCAAACTTAATTAAAATCTATTTAGTAACCTAACTAAGTATTACTAAAATACCCCTATGGCAAGGACAGTCACGAACCAAGGACCACGTGCAGGCCAAGAGTTGAAAGATTATTATTCATGAACCAACCGTATATTGATTTCTGTTTCAGCTGCTTTTTAACAATGTTCCTGCAAGGAAAAACGTGAAAAGAATACTTTTTGTACAATCAGTTTTTCCCATGCAAACATTTGAATGTCACTCTGGCGAAATGAGGAAATGTCACTCGGTGTCTTGATTTATATCATGCAGGCAAACAATGTGCAGGTTGCTCAGAATGTCAGGTCTCTTTTATGATGTTTACCAGGACGTGTATAGGCTGTGTAAATAATCTGCACATTGATCTTGTGCACAAACTCTTTAAATATCAACAGACTGGTATTCTGCAGACATATTGAACACGTGTTATTAATGTACAATAGAAATTTGAGTTTTTGCTTTATACGTATCTACAATAACACTTACATGGTAGACTGATATTCATATCCGGTACTTAACTGCTTATTCCTTTATCCATCAAAAATTAATGTAACGATGCTGTTTTATATATTCATTAGAATTGCGGGAAATATACATCCTTTGCTGAATTTATATGGAAACAATGACTTAAGCCTACTTTTTTCTATGTCGGCATATCAGAATGCACAGTATATGAAAATTTGCTCAATCTATTAAATTCCTTTTGTAGTAGCAAAACCTCGAGTGTGTAGCTTCCTTCCTATTTGCCCACTTTTGTTCAGATTGCATGTGTACTACAACTTGATATGCTCTTTCAACCTTAATCATTCGTTTTGACCTACGATGAAAATCTGAAAATTAACTTTGATAATATAAACCATGCCTATTAAAAACAAAACTATTATTTTTTAACTGATTTTCAACTAAAATTTGTACCCAACTCTCAATATTTTAATTTTCTCATTCTAGATGCATATTGAAGCAGCGAGGATGCTGTCTTTTACAGAAGATGAGTTTGTCAAAGCTCTTGACTGGGGAAAGTGATCAAGTGTGAAAAATTATGTTGTAAATGTTAGTTTCACTTAGCCTAGGTTTTTTTAGTTAAATCTTGGATTCTCAGATTTAGAAAAAGCATGAGAAAAGCATGCAGGCGGAAAGGTGGTATCTTTTATGATATTTACCAGGACGCGTGTAGGCTGTGTAAATAATTTGGGGTTTATCATGCTATATTTAATACCAAGTGATAAAATTGCCTGACATTTTATTCAAGCATGCATACAAAGAACCATTTCCAAATTTTGAGCTTGCTTATAATTGCTATGCATGTTAAGTGTTGTGAAAATTGCTATGACCTTTGGACTGCAACTGCATGTTAAAACATAACACTGGCCGTTTCCTTGGGTGTTCCTGATTATATAACCGTCATTGTGTCCATGTAACCACTACTATCTCCTTCTCCACCTGGCAATTTGCGACTTGCTCGGTTTATTATTCTATACAGAAATCATTTATAGCCTTTTTAGTGCTAACCTCGTGCTATCTTTTATGTACAAATACACATCTTTTGGAAAAAGGTATGTATAATTACACATCTATTGCAATATTGATGACAAGGTGTGTATTTATACACACCTTGTTTACAAAATTACACACCTTAGGTTTGTATGAGTACACACCTTGTATTTATGCAATTACACACCTTTGCTTTACACACCTTCTATTTACTAAAGATTTGTATTTATACACATCTTTTTACACACCACTGCTAATTACACACCTCTCAACCATACACACCTTGCCCAATATTACACACCTTGCCCAATATTACACACCTCGGACATTACACACCTTTCGATTATATACACACCTTTCTATAGGAGGGAGGGATGTAAACATCTAAGAGAGCACAGTGGCACTAGAATCGAATACTGTATACCACCCGCAGCCCGCTCTGGATAGAAGAATACACCCACAGGTTCACTACTTAAGAATAGAAAACATTTTCCGTGTTTCTATTTAACAATTAGTCGCCGAAGGCGAGGTGATTACAAGCCTATAGTCACTGAGCCGAAGGCGAAGTGACTATAGGCTTGTAATCACCGAGCCTGAGGCGACTAATTGTTTTAGTAGAAATTTCAAAGAGAAAAACAAACAGAAAGTTATGAGGTCAGTTGAAAAGGCTATAGGACAAAATTCAGCGGTTTTCTCAGCGGCCGGTTATTAAAAACATGCCGGCAAAAGACGAGTGTCAAAAACATATCGAAGCGAAACAAAAACAAACAATTTCGTGAGAAAAATACTTTGGAAGGGCTCAAATACAAAGTAGAATGGTTTTAAAAATATATCACAGCTGGGTTTTTGCTGAATATAACGATATAAATGAGGATAAAACGAATAATTTTCAAAATAAACACTTGAGTGGTTGAGCCGTACGGAAAAAAGTTTTATACATGTACATTTCAACAGCGAGAAAACGCTGCCTTTCATGGAAGAAAAATAGTGTATTTGTTATCGCTTACCTTTAAAAATGTCAAAAATATATCCTCCTTGAATTTAGCGGCAGTTTTTTTTTCATTTAAAACTTTCAATCAGGCTCAAAAAAACGATTTTTGTTTTAAATTCGGCAGCTTGCGAAGCAATTTTGAAAAAAAGTGATAGTCACTGGGCAGTGACTATCACTTTTTAGAGGCTCGATTTGGACCAATCAGAATGCAGGAAAAGCAATAGACACCTCACAATTTCTACTAAAAGTGAATAGAAACACAGGAAAAATGTTTTCTATTTCTTTTATATTAATATAACTCAAAAGACATTTTTTAAACTCTAGACATTGTAAATTACAAATTCTCATTACGTACGCATGCTGACCTTTGCTCGTCAATTTCGCTACAAGAAAACAACTCTGTTTGAAAATTAACAGTCAAAAATGTGTAAAAGCATTAAAATTGTTTTTAAATAGTGTTCAAAGTTTTATAATTCGCATTAAATTTGTTTTTTTTATGATTTTAAATTTTGGCGGGAAAATTTCCGTGTTCCTATACAGTTATAGAAACACGCTTCTCGACCAATCAGCACGCGCGTACTATAAATGTTATATAAAATATATTATTTGTACAAATGTACAACATTGGTTAAATTTAATACCTGCTTAATATGCGGTTGTCTTTGTAGTCGAATTTTAGCTCCTTTTGCTTCTTTAGCAATTTCCTCCATTTCGCGCACTATTTCTCCGTGAGCAGTTTTTGTTCATGAACGCTCTCTGCGATTTTTTTCGCCACAGCTTTGGACGCGGCCGCACGAAATAGAGCCACTAAAAGTACTCTAGCTTTTTATGTATCATAGCGAAACTCAGGATACTTTGAAATATTATAAAGAAAAGGCAGTTCTTTAATTTGGTTTAATTGTCACTATGAGGATAAGAAACGAATTTAATCGTGGAATTTGGCCTACATAATGTATTTAGTCATCACCGTACGATATGTTTTGAGTGATAAGTTGGTGATATTTCACGGTATATAAAAGGATTAAGGACGTACACGCCATGGGCAATGAAGGAAATAAACTAGTTCATAGAACTTTCTGTGAATCTGTGATCAACAACTACACCAAGAGCAATGAAATATTAACCTGGCATATTGGCCTGCAATGGTTTAATATAAAAGAATACTGAGATATGAAAGAAATTGCTATCTACTTCGTCTTCAAAAATAAATTTTGGGGATAATATCTTGACTTGAACCTATTGGAAAAATCCTTTGGCTGTGGCTTTACGAATTTGGTATCACAAGGCCTCCTATGACCGTAGGGACCGGTCATTAATAATGGGAGGGGGGGGGGGCGGTGTGTGAGAAAACTATTTTTCTAGAGACCGCCACCAACAGCAAGACATTTATTTTCAAGACATATATAATAGAGACCGCCCCCCTTTTCTCACCCACGTCCCCCCTCCCATTATTAATGACCGGTCGCTTATGACTGTTCATTGATATTGGAAAAATAGTTTTAAAGATCAATGCTTGGATCAATCCCAAGGGACCTAATTTACAAAACAGACCATGAAAGACCTGATTTATTTTGATGACAGTTTTAATTATAAATCTGTGAGAAGATTCTAATATACACTCTAGTTTTTAAGATTGTGTTAACAGTTTACTCTACAATGAAGGGGAAAATAATCTGCAGATGAGAATTTTTTCTGTTACTCAAGTTTATGTTACATTTAGCACCAAGTATATTATTGTTGCTATCACCTTAGTTATTAAGACTTGTTGGCAGAGTAATATATCAGGCAATAAAACTGGCTTCATCTTGCAACAAAATCTGAATTTGGTGCATGCAAGTTGAAGTGTTTTTTAACAAAGGAAACCAAGTAAATGAAACTTTGACATCTAGTTTTTTTCTACTGTGTACAAGTTGTACAAGTCCAAAAATGTATGGACAAGTCCAAAAATAGTTTGGTATGGTTCAAACTGGAATGCAAGATCTCAATCTTGTTTCAGACTCTGTGAATTATATGTTTGAAAGTTATTCTATATTCAAGTTCATTTATATTTGTGCAACATACCTATATTATTGTTTGCCTTAAAATATGGCAGTTGATTTTTTAACTGTTTCAAATGCTGCATTGACTTGTCGATTATTTCTCCATAAAATCAGAATCAATTAGAAACTTCCAAACCTCTATTGAGTACTGGACCTACGTTATCAATCCGTAATGACTACAACCAAGGTCGTACTCAACGGGAACTAGGCGTAATGACATAAATCTAACAAATGATTTAATCGTTCAATTATTGGAGAATCAATATCAATGTATTTATGAATATTTTACTCTTTTCATACCTATACTTTTTACTAGCTGATATCTACGCTGATTTTCCATTAGCAATTTTTTTGCGCAAAACGACTTTTTTATTTCTTCGTCCAACTTGTTCCAGAATACCGAGTTGAAAACTCACAAAAAAATTAGCAAAGTCCTTGCGCGAAACTATCGCTAGAGGAAAACTGGTTTTATATCTTTAAAAACTTTCATCCACAAAAATTCAGTACAACAATACAAAATGTCCAACAATCCAAAAAGTCCAACAATCTCAACACTGACGCTATAGAGAATTTCTTTGGCACCATAAGGCAGCAAGGAGGAAACAGTGACAACCCAACGCCATCACAATTCACCAGTGCCTTCAGGAAACCTTTTTGCTCCTTCCTTACATTGTCAGAAGGAAATTGTGCAGCTGATTTTGATGAGCTTCTTGCAAATTTTGAAAACCCAAAAGCAAAGCCACTTGTCACCAAGCCCAGCATGCCTCGCACATTACAAATTGGACCAACTGACTATAGGGATCAATACAATGTTAACTCTGACATTGTTAAGGACAATGCCACTGCATATGTTGCCGGTTACCTCATCCATACATCTGTGAAGATCCACACCTGCCCACATGTACAAATGCCATCCAATGTAATGACCTAGATGATAATAGTAAAACAGAAAACACATTTGGAGGTCTTCATGCTCCTCCAACAAATTTCTTTCTGGACTAGTACATCATGAAATTGGAAGATACATTTTTCAAAAACTTTTCAATTTACACAGAGAGCTTGACTGTTGGAAAATATATTCTCATGCTGCTCAAGATACCCCTACCATTTAAATGCTGTGATGAATTTCCATTGGAATTTGTACAAAAATTGTTTTTGAGGTTGTGCATTTACTACAACTTGAAATTTGCCAATCGTGAACTTTCCATCACTAAAAAGAAGGACAGCAAATATTTGAAGGTAGCACATCTTTAACCATGCACACTGGACAATATGCTGTGTTGCCAAAACATTTTATTTAACAGTAACTTCTACAAGCTATATTGTTTACAATCTTTTACACCAGAGTACAGAAGAACTGAGATACAAGACTTGTGTTAAATCTATTGTTGATGGTAATGATACACAGGTGAAATTACTAAGATGTTGCTACACTGTGTAAATGTACATGAGGTGTGTTGCAATTTTGGGTCATGAACTGTAACTTCTAGCAAGTTAGTCTGCTCCATCAATTGCTTGATAGATGTGAACAAATATCTTACCGTTATCCAGCAATCAAAGTTCAAAATTATAGCCAGTTCTGGTGAAAATGGATTCAACTCGCGCAATTAACTGAGTTTAGTTCAAAAACTTGTTTGTTAATGAAGAAAAGAAGCCCCTTTCACTGATCAGGTATATGATTATTGTGTTTAGCAGTACGACTGGTATAACGCTAAGATACAGACATAAATATGCGCTTGAAATTTAAAAAGTTCAACCTACTGCCATCTAAAAACAAGACATGTCGAATAATAGTTGCAATTCAAGCAACACTCAGAAAAATAACATATATATCCATCGGGTGACTTTCGGCCTTTTCGGGTCCCGAAACAGCACATAGCAATGCGTATTAAAATGACAATTTTAGCATCATTAAATACGCTTTTATAAAAATAAAATGAATAATCTACCTTTCTTTAGTACGTCCTGAAAATTTCAATGACATCCACCATAAAATAACGACGATATACTCATTTAAATTTATGAAATACAAGTTTCGCCATATTAGTTTATGATGTTTTGGACCAGAGTTGGTTGCTTTCAACATGGCGGCCAAGACGCCGGAAGTAACATGTGCTGGCACAAAAACTTCAAAGGTCGGAATCAGGGATTTGAAATAAAATCGTTTAAAATCACTATATAGCTAGTAGTCTAGGACCTGTAAAGGAGTTTGTATGCATTTCATTTAGGACAGATTATCTCAACTGTTTTAGGGTAAAATGACCATGGCGGTCAACATGGCATATGTGCCAAAACCCAAATCCGGGGCGAAAGTCCTGAAAATGACCACGCCCAGAAACGGCACTGTCGGCATAGCTCTAAATCCTGAACCGCCAAAGCTACAGCCTTTTTGAATTGCTTATAGTGTTTAGAATGGTTGCTTTTATGGGTGGTCACTGGAGGGTGAAATTTGTCTAGGTATCATATTTTACAAGAAAATGACTATGCACCATCCCAGGTCAACTGCTAATTATGCATCAAATTACTCATTCACCTGGCAAAGTCTATGTTTTCTTATTTCCCAAACATTTTTGTCATAGGATGAAAAAATATGCTTATTTTAATATAATTATTATAAATTTCATAAGGAATGATATTGTTTTGTTGAGATATAACACATTTCATTTCACTTACCCCCCGCCAGAACACGATTTCAGCCATATTTGCTATCATCCAAATGTTCTACTTTAACACAATGCTAGTTGACTAAAGAATAATTCAACCAAGTTTCGTCGGGTTTTGGAGTAGTGCCATGTATTTTATATTCGATTTTGTGTCCTTCGACATTTCCTCAATTATGTAGCCATTGCAATGTCTCGCAGCTTCTCTGCCCGATAAATGCCACTTCTTCGTACACATCTGTATTTATATTACAGTATCCAAAAATAATTGATTGTAGAATAGTCCCAATCGAAAAATTGAAAGCATTAGTCCCACTTGGGAGTGAAAAACCTTCCCTCGTTCATCAAGAACGAGAATCTAAAACAAAAGGTTCAAAATAATTTGAAAGTCTCGCGCAATCTTCACGAAAACTCCTCGTGGGCAACATTACAGGGGGGGGCATCATTTTCACGAATACGTTTGGCGGTGCAAAAAGATTGCGTAAATCTCTGGTTTCTTTTTTATAGCTAAAGGAAACCAGAAAAATACAAAATTACGCGAATATTTGTTTATTTTGTCATAAAACATATAAACAGTAAACACACGAACTTTACTTTGGGAGTTTGGGTTGCTGTGGTCGCGAACAAACGTATTCGTGAAAATGTTCACCCCCCCTGTGATGTTGCCCACGAGCGGTTTTCGTGAAGATTGCGCGGACTTTCAAATTATTTTGAACCTTTTGTTTTAGATTCTCGTTCTTGATGAACGAGGGAAGGTTTTTCACTCCCAAGTGGGACTAATGCTTTCAATTTTTCGATTGGGACTATTCTACAATCAATTATTTTTGGATACTGTAATATAAATACAGATGTGTACGAAGAAGTGGCATTTATCGGGCAGAGAAGCTGCGAGACATTGCAATGGCTACATAATTGAGGAAATGTCGAAGGACACAAAATCGAATATAAAATACATGGCACTACTCCAAAACCCGACGAAACTTGGTTGAATTATTCTTTAGTCAACTAGCATTGTGTTAAAGTACAACATTTGGATGATACTTGCGAGGCTCGGCGATAAAAAGCAAACAAATCGGCAAAATATGGCTGAAATCGTGTTCTGGCGGGGGGTAAGTGAAATGAAATGTGTTATATCTCAACAAAACAATATCATTCCTTATGAAATTTATAATAATTATTAAAATAAGCATATTTTTTCATCCTGACAAAAATTTTTAGGAAATAAGAAAACATAGACTTTGCTAGGTGAATGAGTGATTTGATGCATAATTAGCAGTTGACCTGGGATGGTGCATAGTCATTTTCTTGTAAAATATGATACCTAGACAAATTTCACCCTCCAGTGACCACCCATAAAAGCAACCATTCTAAACACTATAAGCAATTCAAAAAGGCTGTAGCTTTGGCAGTTCAGGATTTAGAGGTATGCTGACAGTGCCGTTTCTGGGCGTGGTCATTTTCAGGACTTTCGCCCCGGATTCGGGTTTTGGCACATATGCCATGTTGACCGCCATGGTCATTTTACCCTAAAACAGTTGAGATAATCTGTCCTAAATGAAATGCATACAAACTCCTTTACAGGTCCTAGACTATAGGGAGAGGTAGGTGGGTACTCATTTGGAGGGAAAAACTTTTTCGTAAATGCTAAAATTACAAAACGGGACAAAATTTCAAACAACCTGCTATTTTCCCCTATTTATCCATTTTACGCCAAACAAATACAAAAATTAACACCAGAAAACGAAAAAGAGATCATTAATGATGCATAATATGGCTAATTTCAAAATACGATTTTCTTTTAAAATTTGGTATTGGACCACCTTAAGGAAATTTCCTTAAACTGAGGAAATGTTGGCCTTTTTTTGCACTTTTTAAGGATTTTTTTAAGGAAATGAAATTTTTAAGAAATTTCTAAGGAAATTTAAGATTTTGGTCCAACATTTGAAAATATTCAAATAATAGTTAAAAATTCAGTCAATTTAGGTGTTATTTATCCAAATTAAAAATGATTCTCAAAAACGCAGAAAAAGTAGTCTAAGGCAATAAAAACTGCAAAAATTTTCTACTGGAAATGACCCTCAACCCACATGTACATCTTTCGACTGCACTGGATCGCTTTCAATAACGTAATGATATTATGGCTCATCCAAAATGAGACAACATTTCAGAGAACCTATAAACCTTGTAATTCTTAACGTAACTAGGACATTAGTTATTAAAAAACAGGCCCTGCGCGGCTGCGCTACGTTTAAGGAAATTTTACTAAATCTAAGGAATTTTTGCCTAGAATCTAAGGAATTAATAGAAGTGGAATGTGAGACCCTGATTATACCAGGCAACGAATGAACGAAATGCTTGGTTAAAGTTCGTTTGTTCGTTCATCGTCAAATTTTTCATGAATAAAACGTTTTAAACTGCTAAACAGTGCTTATTAAAAGACTAAAATCTTTCTGACGGTTAACTAGTGGATACCATATATACCTGTGATTCGTTTATAAGGAGATATTATCACAGGGGGCCCAACTACGGTTTATGTCTGTAAAAAAGTGTAAAATAATAAACTTACTTGGAAAAGAATCCGAAAGATTTCCATGAACAATATATATATTAATATTTTGCGGAGAAAGAACAGCAAAGTTTAGTCTATATGAAGTACTGTAGAGTATTCAACCGGTAAGTAATGCGGGCGCATATGGAATTAATAATAAAATAAGTATAATTAATAGAAGGGTTGAAACACGGGTCACGTGATCGTTCGATGTGTACCACGACTAGCCTGTCCACACGGAGAATTCCGATCACAGTTCGGAAATGCATCTCAAAGCTATTTTTGGCTACTTCACGCTACGGGTTTATCGGTTAATAGAGACCTTTAGCATTGCGTTTTTTCGCAAAAACCGCAAACCGCACACCGCAAAATATCACGTGACCCTGGTCTTGCGGTCGCGTTTGGCGTTTGACGTTGACGTTTCAACCGCAAGAAGGTGTTCTAGCGGTAAGTGAAATACGGCAACGTTTTAACACTATTTAAAGTTTAGAAACACACGTTTAACTACTAAAGCAAAGTTCTTTGGCCTCTTCTTGATACATGGCAATTTTTATCCTTAGATTATAACTTTTACAAGAGTTATGGCGATTATTACCGAGCAAGTGAGAATAGCCATGCGGAAGTAAACAAAACATGGCGTACTCATTACGCGGTAAGCAGGAATGAAACGTCAAGCTAAATGCACCAAACTGCCCAAACGTCTAACGGCAAACCGCTAACCTGAAACCGCGGTTTGCGGTTCGCGGTCTGAAAAATTTACGCTATGCTAAAGGTCTCTAATATATAATAAAGTTAACATGTAATTCAAATATTCAATTATATCATAAACAAACATACAATTAAAAAAAAGAGGACAAACTAAAACGTTTTAGCATTATTAGCAATATGACAACACGGATTGCGCTAGGAGAGTTAACGAATACTACGAATAAGATAGATAAACCTGAAGTATCAATTACAAAATGGTATGCGCTATTCTGTTATCAATTTATAGAACATACAACGTGCATGTAATTTGAATACTGTACATATGAAATTTGAAACGGCCGTTGAAAAATTTAACATCCGTATACTACTAGTAAATAAAGAACAATCCAATGCCATAATTTTGTTTATAAAAACATTTTCCAGGAACATACACATCTAATCGAGACAATTTGGGATTTAATAAATTTAAAACTGAAAAAATAAAAGTGATGCGAAATTTGAGTGCGTATGTATTTAAAACGGTTGTGGAATTTAAAATCGATAGACTATCGCTGTAATAGCAGGCAAATGCTCTATTATACACAGACATGTTAATACAAAATACCCCACTTTACATTGAAAAATTAATATTTTATTCTATTAAATCTATTGTTTCAATTCTAAACGGCCGTTTGCATTAATTGAAATGATTCCATTCCAGTGTTTGTGAACTCGAAGACAATCAAAATGGAAAGAATTGACTGAAAATATTTGACATATATTTGGATACTCTGGGCATGCTTGCTACCGGCTAATTAAACATTTATTTTCAAATAATACTCCAACGGTACTTCCAGACTATGTCTCGTAGCTGTAAATAATTGAAACCAAAGAGTTTCATACAGTGTTTTGGACTGATAGACACAGAATAAAGAGTCCATCTTCTTCCAACTTAACAACTCTTCCTCTGGTCCCATTAGTGAGTTTATTTGAAATGTTATATAGCAACATTACTTCTGCTCCAACTTTAAGGGACAAATATTTCTCTGCTATAGTCACTTTGTTTAAAATTTGCTCTTCGCATTCATCCACTGAGATATAAAGCTTACTTTCTCCAGGTAGTTCATTCAGTTTGTTCATGTTGAAAAATGTGGCATCAAAATTGTTGCAAAAAATATGGGGTACAAAGGAAATTCCGAAGTGTTCCCAATGCAATTGTTTGTTGCACAGTTCACTATTGAGGTAGGCCAATGAGTCGTCCGAACATTCTCCCATTGCAAATTCATCCAGTAAACCAAGAAACTGCTTTTCTTTCGGATCCTGGCGATATACCTTTTCTAGCACCACAGAATAACCAAAACAATGCTTCCATAATGGACTCTCAAAATGACAATATTTACCCTCATCAACATTACTTCGTATTGGAGGTAGCTGAAAAAAATCTCCAACACATATAAGCTGTAACCCCCCAAACATTTCTTCACTGCCTCTAACTCGTTGGGCCAAAGTATTGAGCACCTCGAAGATCTTGGCACTCAGTTGAGACACTTCGTCGATGATGAGAGAATCAGTTTCTATCCATCTTTGTTTGCAAGAGTCTCGACTTAGTATTGAGGTGACCAATGAATCTACGCTCAATCTTGAGTTTTTAATCCCAGCGAACGAATGAATGGTCATAGCTTCGTCATAAAGCGAACATGCCATCCCAGTTGTACAGGTTACTTTAACGTGTCTGGTTTGCTTCAAGCTCTGCTCGACACGTTTTACTGCATATGTCTTTCCAGTACCAGGTTTGCCTCCAACGAACACATTATGACCGCTCATGACAAGGTCCATAACAGTAATTTGCTCCGCATTTAAAACGTGCAATTCCCTATAACAAAATTTACATAAATGTACGGTGAGTTTACTATACAATAACTCAAATTATGTAAACAAACGCAATATGATGGTTAAACCAAATACTTACATTTAAAAATCTACACAAACTTTGAAATTATTTGTTTCTGAAAGCGTTTTAATATATATAATACTGAAGATCTGTCTTTGTGACTTTGTTCCACTGCTTTGTTCCAATAAATTAAATTTGGCAAATTGCGCGAAGATTTAGCGCGAAGATGGTGCAATACCGATCACGGGACTGACAAATCACAGCTATTTTTAAAATCGGGATGCAATCCGAACTTCTCACGAGCGCCGAACTTCATCCGAACGGTGGCTTCGGAAATTCATGACGTCAGCGTGGATAGGCTAGTCGTGGTACACATATCGCGAAAATGGCGAAGAATTATGACGCGCCATATATTTCATTATTCTAATAATTAATTTATTCGGATATGAATTAATTTATTCACACTTTGAATTAGTTTATTCACACTTTCAATTAGTTTATTCATACCTTGTGAATTAGTTTATTCACACTTTGTCAATTTATTTTATTCACACTTTGGAATTAATTTATTCACACTTTGAATAAGTTTATTCACACTTTGAATTTATTTTATTCACACTTTGGAATTTATTTATTCACACTTTGAATAAGTTTATTCACACTTTGAATTTATTTTATTCACACTTTGGAATTAATTTGTTCACACTTTGAAATTAATTTATTCACACTTTGGAATTAATTTATTCACACTTTGAATTAGTTTATTCACACCTTGTGAATTTATTTTATTCACACTTTGTCAATTTATTTTATTCACACTTTGTCAATTTATTTTATTCACACTTTGTTAATGCATTGCGAGTTGTTAGAGTTTCAGTTAATTTAAGACAAATCTATTTATACTGTAAATAAGAAACGTATTCGAAAATGGCGCGTTTTGTCGCACGAGAAAGAAATCAACATGGTCTTCGAGTCTTTATTGACGAACTAAAACGATTGCTGGGCGAGTTGGGAGATCTCGACGAGAATGTAGGGGCAGTTACTGATGAATATATCGAAACTGTAAATCGAAGGTTGGACGAGGCATCCTGTACACTGCAACTGTTGACAGA
The DNA here is from genome assembly GCA_016169945.1 of Trachythela sp. YZ-2020. Classification (NCBI taxonomy): domain Eukaryota; kingdom Metazoa; phylum Cnidaria; class Anthozoa; order Malacalcyonacea; family Clavulariidae; genus Trachythela; species Trachythela sp. YZ-2020. The sequence goes on from JADLSH010000387.1 coordinate 9,268,511, forward strand.
GCAGATGTCAGCAACAATTTTAGACTACCCTGAAGAAAACGAACAATTGATAAATGATCAAAGGCTTTACGACATCCTGATTGGTTGTATGGAAACCACCCGTGAACTAAAGCGCGCCATAACTAATTATATTCAATCACCATCAACCGATAGACACTTTGGATATTTTGTTCCATTTCGTGAAAATATAGAAGGGCCAGGAAGACCTTCCTTCATGATAGAGAAAGAGCAAATAGAATTTTTACGAGATATGCACTTCACTTGGAGCAGTATCTCCCGTCTTCTTGGCATCAGTATGAGTACTCTTTCAAGACGAAGGTTGGCATTAGATATAAGTAAAGAAGCCGATGAATGGTCTACTATTACCGATGACCATTTAGAATATGTTGTGCAAGACATTCGCAGCATCACCCCGAACATTGGTGAAAGACTTCTGATGGGGGCATTGCGAAGTCGAGGTTTTCGAGTCCAACGCTGGAGAGTGCGTGAATGTCTCCGTAAAGTGGATCCTCTTGGTACTGCTTTGAGATGGAGGCCTGTCATTTACAGGCGAAAGTACAGTGTTCCTACACCTAATGCGTTATGGCATATCGATGGTAACCACAAGCTTATCCGGTGGAGGCTTGTGGTCCATTGTTGCGTGGACAGATATTCACGCATGATAATTTATGCTCACTGTGCTGACAATAACCGTGCAGACACTGTTTTGCATTTATTTACACAGGGTGTTGATCACTTTGGTTTACCATCCAGAGTACGAAGCGACCACGGACTGGAGAACTTAGAAGTAGCTCGTTATATGCTGGAAACAAGAGGACTAGGAAGAGGAAGTATTATAACTGGGAGCTCAGTTCATAATACCAGAGTGGAAAGAATTCACCGTGATATATATTCTGGTGTGCTTTGTTTCTTTGCCAAAATATTCAGTGAATTGGAGGAATCTGAAAACTTGGATCCCCTAAATGATGTGCATATATTTGCTCTGCATTATGTTTACATTCCACGAATAAATACATGTTTGCAGGAATTTATTGCTCAGTGGCAGAATCATCCTTTGTCATCTGAGAATAACATGTCTCCTTTACAGCTTTTTACTGCCGGTATTTTGTTAAATATATATTCTGAGTATTCTGGAATTGAAGGAGTTCTTAGCGAAAGTGACATTGCTTAATTATGGGATTGATATGGATGCACTACTACCAATTGATGAGGATGATTATCAGGTCAATGTACCCCGAGTTGAAATAGACTTGACTGCTGAACAGAGAATTTACCTTGAAGTTAACTGTGATCCCCTCACTGGGGACGGAAAGGAAAGGTTTATACAATGTATTCAATTGCTCTCTCAATTTGAGTTAAATGACCACGAGTCTTGACGTTAGTTAAGACAATTAATATAATGATGAAGTCACTTTTGCACACAATAGCAACTACAGTTTCAGTGTAAGCAACTAATAGGTGATAACAAGTTATCCTAAACAGTAAATAAATCCAGTGTAAATGTGGTAAAATGTAGTATATAAAGCCTTGTAATGTACAAGGTTAATGTCATGGTCATATGTGTAAACAGAGCAAAAAGACAGATTCATAAAACTGAAAACTTGCTATTCGACAGTGTTTCGATAATTGCTGATGAATGAATTAACCAACTATACTGCTACTGTAATTGCATCTGTTTTCACAATTATCCAACTAGCCAATGTTTGGAATTGTCACAGTTTATGTCACAATGTGAAAAATATGCCAAATGTTTGCAGCGTCTGCGAACTTCGTTTTAGTTATGTTTCATCAATGCAGGTTGTACAAAGATTTTAAACTGACCCTTAACCCATCCATTTTATGATACCAAAATCAACACAACTAGATATAGCATACCAAGATATTAAAAGATATTAGATATTTCTTGACATAAAAGAAAATACAGTAATGCCTGATTGTTATTGTTTGTTTGGTTGGTTACTGGTTTCAAAATAAACAAATTAACATCTGAACACCAAGTAGATGCCCATCTTAACTGAGGGACAATATATATTTAAAATATATTTAACATTAACAAATCCCCTGTTCTAACTAACAACAACGCCTAACAGTCACTTACTATATAGTGAGGTATTTCAAAACATACCTACTGTACATAACCAAACAGGTACAATATATAATAACTGTATTTAACATTAGTAAATCTCCACGCTTTAACTAACAACAACAACGCAAAGCCCAAGAGTCAGCTACTGGAATGAAGTGTTTTCAGATCACACCTACATTATAGTATGTTCTATACAATGACAAACGACCAGGCAGCAGAGTTTCGTAGTATGTTGGTGAGTTCTTCTGAGAGTTCATTATATGATTGGTATGTCGACGATAGCTCAAGCAACGGTCCGCAAGTATGAGCTACAATCCCCCGTGTATGACCCTCGTTTGCATTGAATGACACTGAAATCTTTCTTACTGTAATGATGTCGCTTCCTGTCAGAAACTGAAGGAATCCAGCCAGCATGTTATCATCCAGTGATTTGATGAACCTCTTCAAGTGGTCCAGACAGGCACGATCAGCATCAGACTTTGGCTCAGCCTCAATCAGTTTGATAACACGCTTTGACGAAGGTTTCTTCTCTGCATACATGACAGACAAGCTTCTGAAATTACTGAACTCAGGAAAGCCTTTTAACGACTGCAATTCTTCACTCCATGCATTAGAAATATAGCGTGGCTTTTGGATAAGCTCTTGATGTGCTAATTCTTCAAAGGTGATGTGAATGTTTTCTTTCGTTGGATTTCGGTAGCAATTGTAGCTGCTAAGAAGGTCTAGGACGTCTTCGTCTTTTGGGTCGAATTCTCCATTCAGGCATTTATTCATAGTATCTTGTTCATCTTTCGAAATATACGCTTTGAAGGAATCGAGTAGACAATCTGCAGTTACACTGTTGTCTCCAAATATGCAGCTTGCGATAAATGCTCGTGACAAAAATAGAGGGAAATAACCTTCTTCTTTATACCCATATGTAAGTATCCTTGCAACACTAACCCACTCGGATGTCTGGTGGTCATGCCTGATGGAGGGAACCTTCTCTGATGCTCCAATTGATAGAGCAATAGAAAATTCTCTCCAGAAAAGGCTTAAAATTTCCCGTGTGACTCCACTCCCTCTACCATTCTCCAGGATTCCGTTATCTCCCATAAACACAAATACAAGAGTGTATTTTGGAATGTCACTGTCCTTGAATTCTGAAATCAATGACTTGACTATGTTGCTTCTCTTAATAACAATTTCACGTACTAGTAATGGAGGCGGTGTCTCGATCTGGTAATTATCACTGACTAGAAACTGGAGAAGTTCTTCAGATTCAGCATTAGATGATCCATTGTTTCGATCAACCACAATAACAGGAGATTCGAGGGAGTTACTTACTATAAACAATAAAAGAGAGACCACCATTAAGTTTCACTGAAAATCTTGTGTATTGTTCCAGAAAGCGAACATGGACTTCCAGCCAATTAATAAGTCCAACCAATACACAATAATACACTTACTTAGTTAATTGTGAATGGAGAACTATAATAAGGGGTGCTTGATAAATTTCATTTTCCAATTAGAGATGGGGGCCTATTTGATTGGGGATATATTAGGGGGGGGGGCCTGGTATAGTAGAGGAATTATGGTAATAACACCTAGAATAATTATATTCCCACCTGACAGGTGATTTTCAGTGCCATGATCAGCATAAGCATAAACAGGATCATCATTGAATTCTGGAATAACTACATTTGTATCCTCTAATTCAAACAAGAAAATGGAAATAATTGATAATGTAATATGCAACTGACTCAGAAACCATTATGAATACACCCAGTTGCTGATTAAAATTCAGTCACTTCATTTGCATTTCCATCTCCCTATTACCTTGCCTGTTCTCATATTCTCTATTTTGAAACTCATGACAAATCCAAAACATTTGCTATCTAGTTATTTAAAGTGCAATACATATGTGTAACAAAACCTTCTGGCTCATCAGCAAAAATGTTCGTAAGAAAACCATCACCAGACTCCTCTTCTTCAGGCTTAAATTCTTCCAACAATCGTACATAAACACAGCCTTGACCAGCTATTTTCATTAGGACTTCACATGTTAAATCAACACCTTCAGCAAGTTTGGGTAGTACCAGTGACCCATAACAAGCCTGAAATGCACTAAAAATTACTACAGTGATCCTGTAAGTGTCTAGCATCGCTAGCAGTTTTATTACCTTGATTATTGAAGTAAATTATTGGAACTGGTATGATTGTTGTCAAGAAACAGTTAAAGTGGAAGTAATTAATATGCGTTGTTAATATTTGGTAATATATTTGGTAATATATTGGTAATATTTGGTTAATATTTTTCTGTTTCGTCTTTGAACCAGGAATAAAATAAATTAATTCTTTCAATTTCATGGCTCCCTACTGTGTTTTTTTCTGGAAGATAGAAATACAGTACTGGGCAAATGTTTTAGGTCACCCTTTTTTGCCTCTTACAAAAAAGTCATATCTAACTCAAAATGCAACCAATTAAAATGAAATTTTAAAATGTGATAGAGCGAGAGGTTATCAACTCTTTGCTACTTTTAAAAATTAACATTGTAAACCGGAAGTGCAGTTATAACCAAACATGTGGACTTTATTACTTTTCTCAAAAATTTAATTGTGACCAAATACCATTACTCCAAGGGGCCACATGCATGATGAAACCCCACCGCTTGCCTGAAATCCTCTCCCCCAGAATTTATATTTACTACTGTATTTAAATTTGAAATATAATATACAAATGCATACATACTTTGACAAATTGAAACGGAATATAAGCCAATGGAAGTTGCTCCTTCATCTTTTCGGATAACGTTGCCGCGTCCCATGATTTATCGAAAGGAAACTCTGACACCACTAAGCCTTTCCTTTCTAATTCCACACGATTTTTGTGGGTTGGTACTCGGGAGGTTTCTGGATGTGGGATGATAACAAGATCCTTATAAATCAAAGATTTACTTACAGGTCTTCCCCGTTTTAATGTTGATGATACTGATCTGGTGTGAGCTCGTCGTTTTGAAGTATTTGAGGTATTAATATTCATCGAGCCAACAGAGCGTGCACGATGCGACCTGTTTCTGAGTGTTGGAAAACGCTGAGCAAGTTCTGAACGTAATGGCGATAATGCTGTTTCAGGAGCAGGGTTTACATGAGATTGCTGGGTAGACAGTGATGCAACCCGTTCTATGTCTGCATCGTTTAAAGATTGCAGAGTTCTTAAAGCCTCTGCAGCTCGTTGAATAGGTGTTGAAACGTTGTTTACACCCGCCATGACCGAGAACCTGTCGAGATCACGATTCACGCACGAGGCGACAATTTACCGCCAAAAATTCCGCCAAAAAATATCTTCCTAAATTCCTAAATTTCCTGTCGCAACGTTGTATGGATTTCTTCAGGTTTGTTAACTACAAATTGTACCAGGATCTGTTAATGTTTACCTATAAATCAGATCTGCCTGACCTGGTCATCTTTTGGTCATCTTGGCTCAAATATTTTGCCTTATAAAATATAAAGAATCGGTAAAGGAAAAATTGCCTTTGCATATGTGGAAGCATCTTGCAATGCATAAATTATAAAAAAGTTCACTAAATAACAGGCTAAATTGTGTAAATTGACAAAGTGTGAATAAAATAAATTGACAAAGTGTGAATAAAATAAATTGACAAAGTGTGAATAAAATAAATTCACAAGGTGTGAATAAACTAATTCAAAGTGTGAATAAATTAATTCCAAAGTGTGAATAAATTAATTCCAAAGTGTGAATAAATTAATTCCAAAGTGTGAATAAATTAATTCCAAAGTGTGAATAAAATAAATTCAAAGTGTGAATAAACTTATTCAAAGTGTGAATAAATTAATTCCAAAGTGTGAATAAAATAAATTCAAAGTGTGAATAAACTTATTCAAAGTGTGAATAAATAAATTCCAAAGTGTGAATAAAATAAATTCAAAGTGTGAATAAACTTATTCAAAGTGTGAATAAATTAATTCCAAAGTGTGAATAAAATAAATTCAAAGTGTGAATAAACTTATTCAAAGTGTGAATAAATAAATTCCAAAGTGTGAATAAAATAAATTCAAAGTGTGAATAAACTTATTCAAAGTGTGAATAAATTAATTCCAAAGTGTGAATAAAATAAATTGACAAAGTGTGAATAAACTAATTCACAAGGTATGAATAAACTAATTCAAAGTGTGAATAAACAAATTCAAAGTGTGAATAAATTAATTCATATCCGAATAAATTAATTATTAGAATAATGAAATATATGGCGCGTCATAAAGAATGCTTGCTCTTAAAAATCATTTAGTAACAGGTTTATTTATGTTTTTTCTTTACTGGCTATCTTTGTTCATCAACGAGAACACTAAATACGTAGTAAAATAATCAAATTAAGTTGAAACGGTTAAGTTAGAAGCATTTAAAAATGTCACGTGACTTTTGTTTCATCCCTTTCTTTCTTCTACTTATTATAACGCCTGCAAGGGGCGGGACAGGCGGTGCGGGCTAATTCCACATGCGCCCGCATTAGTCAGTTGCTTACGATTGTGAATTACTTCATATAGACTAAACTTTGCTGTTCTTTCTCCGCAAAATATTAATATATATATTGTTCATGGAAATCTTTCGGATTCTTTTCCAAGTAAGTTTATTATTTTACACTTTTTTACAGACATAAACCGTAGTTGGGCCCCCTGTGTATAGGTGGCAAAAGTGAAGCTACATTATATATGCGAAAATCACTTCCGGGGACCACGGAGTGATACAAATTGCGGTGCCCCGGCCAAGTTTGGCACCGCTTTATATTCTGCCTGTGAGTTTGTCCGTTTGTTTGTTTGTTTGTTTGTCCAGTTTGTTTCCATGCATCAATACGTTTCCTTAATCGCCTAGTAAAAATTCCTTGCACTTGCTCGGAATTTATTCATTATTAATTATTAATCTTGTACTCTCAGGACCGACTGTTTGCTAGGCTTTATCTCTGGTTTTATGCGTCAAACAAGGACAAACATACCACTGTTCGAATCTATGAAGGGTTATTAGGGTCATAATTAGAATACAAATTGTATTATGATTGCACCCATTTTATGTTCGTTTAAATCGAATAACATAATTTGAATTCGAATAACATAATTTGAATTCGAATAACATAATTTGAATTCGAATAACATAATTTGAATTCGAATAACATAATTTGAATTCGAATAACATAATTTGAATTCGAATAACATAATTTGAAATCGAATAACATAATTTGAATTCGAATAACATAATTTGAATTCGAATAACATAATTTGAATTCGAATAACATAATTTGAATTCGAATAACATAATTTGAATTCGAATAACATAATTTGAATTCGAATAACATAATTTGAATTCCAATAACATAATTTGAATTTGAATAATATAATTTGAATTCGAATAACATAATTTCAATTCGAATAACATAATTTCAATTCGAATACACGGAAGACTGGGCTTAATTTATGATGATTTATGCAGTAATAACATGTGCTCGCACTTTCTCGTCCATAATGGCGGACAATACTACTCCTATAAACAGAGATGGCGCTAGCCAAGGTGAAGAAAATTCACTGCGAGCTTTGCAATTACTACAAGAGGCAACAATGTTGCTTTCCTCGCCTGAGTCAACAAGCAGTCAAGACACAAGTACAGCTGGACAGCCGTCGACAACTACGTCGAATATACGCCTCGCACCAACATCACATGGCACGCAATCAGTTCTGCAAAATTTGAGAACGATATTCTCGCCATATTCACGGGCCACTGTGTCCCAGGCATCGGCGTATCAACGTGCACAACGACCTAAAACCTCGTATAGGCCGTATTTCCCTGCTAAAGAAACGTGGACACACGAATTTTTGTCTGAATAAACGTACACAAAACCGTGTGCCTTCCAGAACTGATAAAATTGCCTTACAAAATTGTGGTCTTGGGAGAAGGAAAATATGCTTTTCCTCAAAGGCAAACTATTCCAAGTTGGAAGAAAAATTATTCGAAGAATACCCTAAGTTGGTTGGTGGAGGAGGATTTCAAATTCTGAGGACATGTACAGGCGCTGGAGGTAATAGCAGCACTCTCTCTGTTATTTCACCACCCCCGACTGGATATTCGATTCCTTTTTTGAGAGATGCTTCTGGTCTAGGCCAGGCACTAGCCTACATCAGACCTCTTCAACAAGATCTCGATACAAGTGTAGCGACTGTGGTAAGTTTCTTTATCAGTTTATGTCAATGCCCTCCCCCCCTCCAAAAAAAATACCCTTGGCTAAATAGATCTGTTAAAATGCACCACTACATATGGATTGATTTTAATAATACTAATATTTCAAAGAGTACGTCAAGAAATAATTTTAAATTAATTTACAAATTTGTTTCTTGTATCACTACCTTTTGCTGTTGCCATTTTGGCCTTTTTAACTCATGCACGGAAGCAAAGACGGATTTTCAGATTTTGTTCTGGGGGTGCCAAAAATTCAGGGGGGGGGAGGTTGCATGGATGTCATTATTTTTGAAGTAACAGGCTCATTTCATAAAGTAGGCGACTACAACCAGGCGCGAGACCGTTAGGCACAGCCGCACAAGCAGTGAGCACAAGTCTTCTAGGGAGTGCGGGGCAGGCTCCCCGAAATTTTTGAAAACTACAGTCTCTGAAATGCCATTTCCTGCATTCTGAGGAGGCTTTTTCAGAAACTCAGATGGTCAGAACTCAGAAAGTGCCAGGTAAAGTAATAAAAAATACAATTAAATGTATTTTTTAATAAATACTGCTATTTGCAATCAAACGCGCCGCGCGCCATTTTTTTGACGTTTGCTTTTGTCAACGTTACGTTGACCGAATGTCAACGTCAGGTTGACGTTTCGTTTTCCTACATTCGGTATTATGGCTTCAATGCTTGCAAACTACAATCGAGAATGTTTTTGTGAATTTTCAGTTTAATAAAATTTTACAGTAACTTCATCTTTTGAGATAACAAGTGTTAAACGGCATTTCTAGATCTATAAATACACACAGCAGCAATTCCAGCAAACAATCAAGTATTATTTCAGTAGATAATTCGCTTCAGTTTTACTGAAATACTATGGATTTCATCGAACTGCGGAACGCGAAAAAATATTCGTCCGTCATCGGACAGTATAAAAGTGACTAAACGTATACAACTCTGCCCACAAACGTCGACGACCGCACTCATATTTATAAGCTTTTAGCTCATTGCTTCTCATGTTTAAAGGCTAGACCCCTGATATGGGATAGACAGACAACGCCTTGTTTATTACAAAACTTAGATCGAAGTAGGCGGAGTCGTGCACGTTTCGCGCCAAATAGACAGACGAATATTTTGACGCGTTTAGTTATTAGCCTAATTAAGGGTGCGTGACTTCAGATAAAAGACAATTCAAAGGCGTGGCAATAAAATAACTGTACTTGCTACTATTTTGGTGCCACTTTTGGGCCAACCGTTAGAAACGTCACTGTTTCGCCTTAGCAACATACACGTTTGAACATGCGCGTATAAATATCGCGTGTATACCGAGCGCAAATTGCAAATCGGTTAGGAAAACCTGAAAGCGAACCTAAAAGTCACTGAAATATACTTTACACTATTTAAGACCGTATACAGAACAATTAACGAAACGTAACGTTGAAAAAAGCAAGCAATGTCTAAAAAACGGCGCGCGGCGCGTTTGATTGCAAAAAGTAGTAATCACGTTCATATGATAACTCGGTCGGACGGTATAGCGTATGCACCACATATTTACTTCTCTAAAAAGCCTATGTTGTGCTGAATCGATCGGTGGTAATTTGTCCTTGTCGCGTGCATAGAACCGGATATATTTGAGTTCAAAGTCATTGATCACCTGGATCGATGACGTTAGGGTTCGTAGAGAAAACTACGTAACTGAACTTCAAAACGATTACAAATTTTAATAGACAACGTGAGGAAAGTAGGCAGCGACATTTTGGTGAGTAGCCACCGGAGTTTTGCCGGTAGCCGGCTTTTAATGACCCCCTCCCCCCAGAAAATCCGTTCTTGCACGGAAGATGTTATTTCGCTGGCCTCCAAGTGACAAAACGTAACAACGTAACCGTTTTACTAACTCTTGTAGTTGTACTAACCCTATTCCAAGTCCTAATGTTAACCCTGTACCTAACCCAAGTTTGAGTTTAAACCAATCCTGAAGAGATTTTTTTGGACGAAATGTCAGTCTGAGGCCAGCGACTAACCTTACTCTCATGCACATGTACACACTGGTATTGATGTGTACCAGTCTTCTCGAGAAGCCTTGCTAGAATTTATAAACAATCTCGTAACCACTACCCAGAGCCTGAATTAAATTGGTCAAATCCCCATACAAAATCCCTTTATGCCCCATGTTACTACAGGCTTCCTGTCCCAACTGCCTGTTGACAAGGACATTATATAGTCAATAAACTTAAATGTGATTTATAAACCTGTAATTTGCTTTTTACATTATCATTTAAACACTAGTATTCTGGTTATCATGGGGAGAACCTGTTTGCTAATTATTATAAACGGGTTTTTTTCTTTTCCACTCCACCAGGAAGTTACAGTATCATTTAACCTTAACTATAATATTACCACATGTTTGTTAGAGACTGTAACATCCCGATGTAATTTGTGTAGCATACCTAGCCCTTATAGGCAGCGCTTTATGAATATTTAAAATCCTAACATAATTTGATAAAGGATATTCAAAGCTAACCAATAAAATTGCTCAAAAAGCATTTTACCACCTCTTAGGTATTTGCCAAATACAATTATTATCCTGCTATTTCTTATTACAATATTTATCATGACAGAGTGAAACTGACCTAAATGTGGCTGGCAATGTGCAAAAAGTTGAGTGTATCAATTGTGGGAAGAAAGTAGCAATGTTAATGTGGGAGCAACACTTGACTAGCTGCCATGCTGCAACAAAAAGTGATGAATCTGCCCAGGTAATTAGTTAAAACATAGTGTATAATTATATTACAAACATGAATGCCAACATCAATCTTGTAACAGAAATACATGAATCATGTATGTATAATTTTTTTTGATTGTTAATATCTGAAACAATATCTGTTTTCCATTCACCTTTAGCAATTACCTATTTAACGTAGCTCTTTTAGGAAATGTATATGAAACATGTCAGACATATTATCCACAACCTTTGATTACATCATATATTGCATTTTCTCACAGATTGTTGCAGTTTCAACGTCTAGCGATCATATAATGGCATGCCATGGACTGGTTGAACAGTCTGCATGTGCAGAAGGCAGTACCAGTGGGTCCTCAGTTAATGATGGTAATATTGTGACTCAGAATAAATATGTATTTGTACATTATGCATAGCTCAGCAGTGGTCAAGATGTAGATTTTGCAGTTACTAATTTTCCAGAAAAGATTTTTAGGAATTGTTTTGGAGATTTTCATAATAGAAGTAATATTCGAGAATTTGTGCATACTGTATAAGTATTTAGCTTATTGATCATCAGATACAATTTGATATGGAATTTGCGTCTATGCTGGAAGATGAAATCAACAACTCGGACGAAGAGCTTCCCGTAGGTTTGCAATCTACACCACTAACACCAATTCATACTTGTCTTGGAGAAGCCCTAAAACTAAACCATGCTAAGGCTTCTTTGCAGGATTCAGATCGTTTGAGTTTTTATGTTCAAAGATCAAAAGTTTGGAAACAGGTTCTTAACGAAATGCAAGATAGCTTGGTTAAAACGGCACGGATAAGCGTGGAGTTTATTGGAGAACCAGCTGTTGATACCGGTGGCCCTACCAGAGAAATGTTATCTCTTGCATTTAAACAAGTGGCTGACGCAGGTATAACGAGAGGTTCTGCTCCCAACCTGACATTCATGCATGATCAACAGGCTTTGAACAACAACCATTACAAAGTACTGGGTCAACTTGTGGCTTTAAGTCTCCTCAATTGCGGCACTGGGCCACATTTCTTCTGCCCAATCCTTGCCAACTATATTGTGGGTACAGAGTACCAGCCATCACCATCTGAACTTCTGGTTCAACTGCCAGAAGAAAATCGTGAGATAAAAGATAAATTAGCGTCTTTGGTAGTATGTGAAAGTGAAGACACCTGGAAAGAAGGAATTGCCAATTTCGAAGAGCGGTTTGATATGGGAATAAATAATGTTTCCATACCAATCGAGAAGAAACAAGAATTAGTCATGGGTGTTGTAAAACATATCATGATTAGTTCAGTCGCTGAAGAAATTTTTAGTTTTATCGAAGGTTTGTCGCTTTTCGGTGTTCTCGATTTACTGAAGCAGTATGCGGACAGTGCTATTAATGAACTTACATACTGTAGTGTGACTGGAGACGAAATTCTGAAAGCATTTGTTCCATTATTCTCGGAGACCGGATCAAATCGACGCGAACAAGAAGAAACCATCATGTACAACTTCAACCAGTTTCTTAGAAAGTGTGCTCAGGGCTCTGTTAGAAAGACGGTGATTGACATTGAAGCTCTACAAGATGATGTTGTATCCGAAATTTCCCATACGCTAGATCTTAGTGATGTCTTTCAGTTCTTAAGTGGATCACGATTTTTTCCTACATGGGGAATGAAAGGAGAAATTGCGTTTTTACATGGTGTACAGCGGGGACAGCGTGTTAAAGCAAACACGTGTGGCGTTGTGTTTTCAATTCCTGTTAACGAGAGGTATAGAAGTGACGACCCAAAAGTTTTTACGGCCAATTTCGGAGATGATATTTTTGATTCACCTGGTTATGGCTGTGTGTAATATACTGCCATTAAATAGACGCCATTATCCAGTACAAACATGTTTCATAGACAGTATTACTTTATTTACAGAGTTCTGAATATACGGACCATGCCTTGCGAATGTTTGATATTTTGTTTAACATAATGCACATGTCATCGGAAACTAAACCCCCACCCCGGGGAAACGTGGAGCATTAGATTTTTTTTCAAAAAATAAGAGAATGTTGCTCCATCCTCAAGGGGCCATTTGCTTGTCTAATCCCCCATCATCAGGAACTATTAATCTCCACCATCAGGAACTATTAATCTCCACCATCAGGAACTATGACTTCTTCAGCTTGTTACCCCTAATTATTAAAAACATGATGTCAGATTTACATTGAAATACGATAAAAAGCTATCAACATGGCAGACCACAAGTGATTTATAAAATTTGAAAATGAAAGTAATTACCACTGACCATTATAGACTGTGTGCTAGCGCTTATATGTAAAATATCTAAACTGTGCTAAACCCCTATAGCTTTGACAAGCGAATCCCCATGCCCCACATTTCCCCGAGGTGGGGGTTTCCGATGACAAGTGCACAACTCGATAATCTGCTGTACTGCAAAATGCAAGCAGTGGCTCCCAATTAATCAGCTGATTTGCGGTTTAACGTTGCCGTTGGATTTGTTGGACATCCACAAGACTTACTGTACAGCATTAGTAATTAGATACTTAGATTTTATCGAGTTCAGATTTATTTTGTTATTTACATTTAGTTCAGTTTTGTTACAAGAAAAGAAAGGACTTCTAAATAAATATCAACACCGTTACATTCACTATTACGCAAAGGGTCAGTTTGTTGTGTCAGCAGTGAACTGTCTTCAGCACTTAGTGGCACACATGTAACTGGGACTTCAACCCCATCTGGGTGTAAACTCAAATCGTCTTCATTTGAAACTGGGCCATCCCAATCAACTCCGTAGTATTGTTCATCTTCCTGTGTTGTTAAAAATAGCAAGATAAATTTAATATAAAATGTTTAAATTGGTACAGTGCAGTGCTCGTTACTAATTCACACTTATGAATTCTACCAGTGTTTACTTCAAGTTTCGAGTAAAATAAATTACACATAGAAAAGGTTTCATCTATTTAACTGCGAGATATAAATTTAATGCAGCCTTGCTCCTAAGCATAATGATTAAGCAAGCAGAAAATGTAATATAAGGGAAAGATATCTCCATCCTTTAATTTAAGCTAAACCCCTCATGTTTGAGCAATGAGGAAAGACAAGGTAAATATTCTTTTGGAAAACAAATAATCCAAGGTGATCATTGTATCATGAATGCTCATGTTTGGAAATATCGTACAACAACTGCGCTCATTATGTAATTGTTAGACTGTAATTTGTAAACTCACCTGGGTCCACAGTTCCTCAAGGGCTCTATTGCTGTTGGTGATTGCCCCCCTAATCCAAAGTTGCATGGGAGACTTTCCCCTTTCACTACTTATTGGTGCTCTGCTGTGCCCACTTGAGAATATGCCCAAATTCTGATTGATGCGAGGTACGTAAGTATAATGGAGTGCAAATAAATGCACCTCATCTGTTGGGTCAAGTATTCCACACTGCTCCATATCATAAAACAAATAGTAGAATACATGGACACAGCCAGAGAACATATCACGCCAAAGGCGTTCAATTCTCTGGTTGTGAACACTTCTTCCTGCTATGTGGCTCCCTCTACCAGGGCCTCGCAAATGGTGGCTCAGCATGTACATTGCAACATCTACGTTTTCTCCACCTTTATCTGATCGCACTCTTGATGGTACGCCAAATTGTTGAACCGCTTGGTGAAAACACTCAAAGACAGTGGATGCCTTGTTATTGGTGGAGCATTTTAAATAAACAATCATTCTTGAGTACCCGTCAATGCCACCATGAATGACGAAGCGCCATCTACAGGTCATTAAGATAAACATGCTTGTTATTAACATCTTTCAGACAAACAAGGGTGAAAACATACAGTAACTTAGCATATAGCATAAACTACTCCTTGAATTATCAAGAGAAAAACATAATAAAAGGGTTCATGTGATACCAACAATATTGGTATTTGTGCTACGTGTATTCCACTCACAAGGGCGGGCATTGTGGAATGAAATAATTATTAAAGACATGAAATAATTACTATCAGGTGAACATTTGAAACACTTTCTCTTTTACATACATGCAAATGGCAATACCTAATGAGTTTGTGATTGCCGTCAATATGCCATAAAGCTAAAGGACCCGAAACTTGATATCTCCTTCTTCGCATTGTTCGAATTTCAATTGCTCTTAAGAATACACCATTAGGGTCGACTCTCCTCATGCTCTCCCTAACACGTTGTTGTTGAACTCTGTGACCAGCAGCGAGCAAAAACCCGGTCATTCGTCTGTAACCAGAATTTGGAAAATCGTCCAAAATACGTAAGACTACTCGATCTAGCTGCTCATCCGTTAAATCACAATATCTTGCTCTTACACATGTTTCAAATTCCCGAATTCGCCTTTTCACAGTGCTCTCACTGACTCCAATCAAAGAGGCTATTTACTCGATGTAAAGTTTTGATCCAAGAAGAATTCAATTTGTTCTCGAGTAATTTGGCAGCGAGGCCTACCACGTTGACCACCTGAATGCACTGGAACCTCGTAAATCACGGGACGATTGTGCTCTTGCTGACACACAATAATTTCCCTTGCTCTCTGAATAAGTCGCAGCACATCACTGCCAACATGCAGTTCATCTACATACCGTGCGACGATATTACAAAGATAATCAAGGCGGAAATGTACAAAATCTTGTCCATGCTCACCACCTTGCTCCAACACAGAAATTACTTCGCGGATATACCTCTCCAATTCAGATAATATTGTACGTTCTTCGTTATCTGCCATCAATGAATGAAACTTCAATAGAATTAAACCAATTTAAACGGACTTGTGGCTAGGTATAAAATGAAGTACTGACAAAATTCTGAATATGCGGTACAAAACGCTGACTTTAAAAATTAATCATTCAAATATCACTGCATAAATTTTCAAATTATGTTATTCGAATTCAAATTATGTTATTCGAATTCAAATTATGTTATTCGATTTCAAATTATGTTATTCGAATTCAAATTATGTTATTCGAATTCAAATTATGTTATTCGAATTCAAATTATGTTATTCAAATTCAAATTATGTTATTCGAATTCAAATTATGTTATTCGAATTCAAATTATGTTATTCGAATTCAAATTATGTTATTCGAATTCAAATTATGTTATTCGAATTCAAATTATGTTATTCGATTTAAACGAACATAAAATGGGTGCAATCATAATACAATTTGTATTCTAATTATGACCCTAATAACCCTTCATACGAATCAGCGTGAAAAGTTGTATTTACGGATGGAAAATTTATTTCAAAGTTGATTTCTATTCTAGCGATTTATGGCCTTTGAAAGACAAGCCACTCAAAATAATCCATTCACGTTTTCCGAATTCCTTTTTTCGAGGAAAGTTTTCTTTCCAATTAATCTCGGACTCCCACTATTGACTGTTTGCTGCGCCTTATCTCTGGTTTTATCCGCCCAATAAGGACAAAAATACCACCGTTCGATTCAGTGTAAGAAATTGTACTTAGGGATGGCAAATGTATGACTAAACAACAGTATTCTAGTGATTTATGGCCTTTCAAACTCAGGCGAAATTGTATTGTTGACAAATCGCTCAAAATTATTAAACTAATTAAAAATGCAGTACGTTTGATCCTTGATAACTTTGGTGTCGTTGGTTTTGTCTTTATCGGCCGTATACCAGTGGATTCGTCTCACTTTTCTCTTCATTTTGATAGTAGTTTGAACCCAAAATGTTTTATTTTGAGGGTTTTAAAGTGCAGTTTTAATAAGCAAAATTGTATTGTTGACAAATCGCTCAAAAATATTACACTAATTAAAAATGCAGTCCGTTTGATCATTGATAACTTCGGAATCGTTGGTTTTCACTTTATCGGCCGTATACCAGCGGATTCGTCTCACTTTTCTCTTCATTTTGATAGTATTTTGAGCTCGACATATTTTATTTTGAAGGTTTTAAAGCGCAGTTTTAATCCTAACGCATGCACCAACTTGCGGACTATTTTATATGAGTTTACTTGTAGGCGGAAACGCCAGAAGTTTTATTTTGCAGGGCACCGCATTTTAGTACTGTGTCTGGTTTGTATAGAAATCACTAAAGAAATGTATGGCGGACAACGTGAACGAACGTGAATTTTCGCAAATTTAAGACACTTGCGATCTTGTACTAACTTCATCGCTCTACCATGGATAAAAGATGTTATGTTAATGCTTTTAAAACTAAAATTATCTAGATTGCTCTAAAATATCGGCATTTGTGTTCGTTCAAAGTTGTCCTTGCGGGAATAATATTTTATCGCCACGATCATATGAGAAGACAATTTCTAGTTTGCTTTCCAAATATGGAGGCAGAATAAGATCCACTCTACTCAAAAATACCTTGAAAGGAAAGTAAGTAATTTTGTTTTATCATATATGTTTGATCTTGCTTGATCAACAAGAGGTTTACAATTCCCTCAAATGACCAAGCCTGTATAGATATTTGACACGTTTTAATAATAGTACTTGTTTTGATTTATACTATAAAACTGGAAGCCTGCCCAAATATAGCCTTTTGCGGAGTGAATCTATGTTTATAATGCAGCCGAATTTTGAACTTGCAACCATGAAATTGATCTTAAATGCAGAGTGTGTTGTTCATTATTTTTTTAATATAAAAATTTGCTTAAAAGATATTGTTATCTAAACATTTGTTATTGTAAAAATAACCAATTTTCCAGTTATTTCCACCAACTCCCAGCATTTGCCTGCAGTTTGCAAAAGAAACACTACTGTTTAATGCCCCATTTATACACTTGAGCCTTGTTTCCATTTGGTCCAGCTGTCATGACCAAGTCATGGTCACTGATGCAAAATAGTCTGGATCTTTCTTCATGTGTTTTGTCAGTTTGGGTGCTGTATGTATGCAAATCAGTTTACTGATTGCAAAGAAGTACTGACACCGTGTTATATCAGCTCCCTTCTTGACAATGTCAAAACAGCACAACTGATCATGGACACCAGGCTGACAAGGTGGATGGTAGAAAGGTTCGACACATGTGTATCAGCAAAATAGTGTGTAATGAAAGAGTTATGAACAGAAAAATAACACAACCTCAATTGAATGTCAACCAGGGTTGGTTCAAGCTGGTCTGGGTTGAAAACAAATATCCAGACTCCAGCCAACCCGGGTTATAATGTGAATGCAATAAAAAGAAGCCCCACTGGGTCTTCCAACCCAGGTTGAAGATGTGGTCTTCCAACCCGGGTTCGTGTAAATGGGGGATAAAAATTTCAAGGGACTGTTTCTCCAGTAATTGGCCAAGGTCCTTCTTAAGAAATGAATAGTTATGACTTATGAGTATTCGTTTTGAATATTCTCTATACCAAACTTGACCTATTTCAATTCCTAAGTATTACAAAGAGTGGACCATTGACTTACAGGCATGGCAATCCATCATTCATGGATTAAATGGTAAATATACGTGGTGTATAAAGGCTATATTTGGGTTGCCATCCAGTTTTAAGTATAATAAATGAAAACAAGTACTGTAAACAACTAAACATGTACAAATATCTATACAGACTGAAAAGTATATTTGTAAAATAATTTGGGGGAATTAAAAACCTCTTGTTGATCAAGATTAAACATATATGATAAAACAAAATTATTTACTTTCCTTTCAAGGTATTTTTGAGTAGAGTAGATCTTATTCTGCCTCCATATTTCGAAAGCAAACTAGAAATTGTCTTCTCATATGATCCTGGCGATAAAATATTATTCCCGCTAGGACAACTTTGAACGAACACAAATGCCGATATTTTAGAGCAATCTAGATAATTTTAGTTTTAAAAGCATTAACATAACATCTTTTATCCATGGTAGAACGATGAGGTTAGTACAAGATCGCGAAGTGTCTTAAATTTGCGAAAATTCACGTTCGTTCATGTTGTCCGCCATACATTTCTATACAAATTTGTATCACTCCGTGGTCCCCGGAAGTGATTTTCGCATATATAATGTAGCTTCACTTTTGCCACCTATAGAAGCTATATCCAGTCTATTATTAGATCAGTGCTTTACCTGTTTCTTGATATCTCGTTCCGCGCGTGAAATCCTCGTTTCCATCACTGCCGATAGTCCCCGAGCCGGCGCGAAGCGCCGTGCGAGGGTACTAATTCCGCTCGGAGATTTACACCCGGGTATGTGAAAACATTGTGGAATGCAAAGCAGTGAGCTCTATATATATATATCTGGAGTGAGAACTTATGTCCAAAAAGTGAAGCCAAAGATGGCGGAAATTGACGTCCAGTGCCAATCCCTTTCTATTGTTTTCGACCGCGCGGTTTGCACAAGCCGGCAAGGAGTGTGCCGAAATTTCGTGTTTTTACTCCGATGTTAACAATAACATCATGATTTTATGAACTAATAACTTGATTAGCGATGCGATCTGTTAGTATAAACTGGAATTAGCTAGAAAAATGGTATGAAAACTGTTTATGACCTTCATGAGTTTGGACGTCAATTGCCGCCATCTTTGGCTTCACTTGGCCTATTGGCCGAACATTAGAAGTTCTTACTCCAGATATATATATGGAGCTCACTGATGCAAAGTCGTCCGCCATTTTGTTTTGTCATGGACGGGACCGGACGGGACTCGACCTTTTCGTAAGTTATGCGCATGCGCAAGTTCAAGCCGAGAGAAGACTTCCATTTTGCAAACTTTTTTCAAAAATAGTTTTGCACTCATTTTATAAGTAAGTCTCTATGTAAGTAAGCTTATATGTTAACTCTACAAAACAAAAGGAAAAATTAACAAGAGGAGAAACAGTCGAAAGACCGAAAAAGGAGCGTTTTAAACAGGCAAGTGTCTATTTTGCTGTTTTTTTGCATGTTTGCTTTCATGCTTTGCCGATTTTTTAACATAGCATGCAGTATAGTTTGTGAATTTGAAAATGTGTAGATCATTCTGTGTGGTCAATACAACATTGATTGATATTTAAGAGTTGATTTTAGTATTGATTCAAATATGATATATAAAAAAATAAAAGAAACATTAAATCTCAAGTGCGAAGTATAAAAATACTCCTCGAAAAGCAGTTGAAGTTTTTTGAAAATTTCGAAACGTTTTGTGCAAGTCTAAGGTTGAATGTTACAGTAAATCAAAGCTAAAAGAGTACATAATAGCATATACCCACTTTATATAGTTGGGCAATTGATAATTTTATAGTTAAAAACGAAATAATATTTTGTACAAATTAAAATATAAAAAATATACAATGTTGCGTGTTACCATGGTTACATATTCGTCGACACAGTCACAGTTTAATGATATACACAGTACTTCATGTTACAATAACTTTTGGGGAGTAAATTGTTTGGTTCAAATGGCGAGGGGATTCTGCATGCATGTATTTCTAGTTTAGAATACTGTTTGCGGTAAAAATGACCTCCAGGAAAGTCTTTCAGTCGTTTTCGTGCCTTATCGAAACAAAGACTAGAACAAATAGATTTAAATGTAGTCCAATTTTATATGCTGTAGATATTTTTAACTCTAGTAAAACTTAGTAAGAATCATATATATACTTTGTAAATTGCATAGTAATTTAGCTTTGTGTTATTGTTTAATAATAATAATAAAATAAATTCAACCATTACAAGCCCACTATTAATATTTGCATCATTAATACACCAACATTAATACTTTCAACTTCCTTTTATTGTATCAATCAAATACATTTAACACAATCTATCCGCGTCGTTTCGGTGGTCTCGGGCCGTGTGTCCGTCTTCCGTTATTTCCATTGCCTATCAGTGATATGCTGTGGTTCTCGTCTTCTAACATGCCCAAACCATCTCAAACTTGCTTCCTCGAATTTCTCTCCCAGTCGACTCACTTTCACCTCTTGTCTCAACTGATGTCTTCATTACTTCTTCTTTCCCTAGGTATTAGGGTTAGGTTTTATAATAGCGTTATGTCTACGGTTAGGTTTCCTTGCAGAAGCAGGCCAAAAAGTGTCCATTCCACAGCTGCAGGGAAACAAGCCGCAGCAAGTAAGAAGCCTACTGGTAAAGATGAAAGCTCTATTGAAGATATGATGAAACTTGAACCGGTAACTCCTGATAGAAAATTACCGGTATGAACGAGTTGTTTTCATTTAACGTCTCATACGGTCCACTATGTTCAATTTACATGTTTTTTTGCCCGTTCCATCTATTGCTCGTTTTCAATCGACGCCATCTTGGTTGATTTTCGTGGCAACTAAAAACCTAAATTCTTCATTCTTTGTCGTATTGTGCCAGAAATCGTATACTATTCATAATACAGTAAGATGTTTTCAAAACAAACTATAATATTTTTGATATTAAAGTAACTCAACTATTTCGATGTAAACGAAACCAAGATGGTGCCTAATAGCACGTAGTGACGTCATGTGCAAGCAAAGAATAACGTTATTTGAAGTGGCGGGCATTGTACGTTCATATCAGTGATAAATATCCCTTCTTACGACAAAAAATCTCCATAGGACATAAATATTTCCGTGGTTTTTCATGTAAATGGTAAAACAACCAGGCGTCCATTGAACTTGACACCTGACTCTGGCTACCACTGATAAAATGGAAATGGGAACTAATAAAAACATGATCGGAATCCAATGAAGTTTACTAGGTTAAGTGAAAAAATTTGTGAAGGAATATGCTTCAAATTTACCGTGGTCGAACCTCAGTCAGGATTATCTGGCCACTTTTCTTTGTTATATTATAGGGTTATAGAATACCCGGCCACTTTTCTTTGTTTTATTATAGGGTTATAGAATACCCGGCCACTTTTCTTTATTATACTATAAATACATTAATGCAGAATCCCCTCGCCAATCGCAAACAATTATTCTCCCGAACACCCAAAAGTTATTGTAACATGAAGTACTAAATCGATTAATGTAACCATGGTAACACGCAAGCGAACACTGTAATAACACAGAATACATATTAGACCAGAAGTGTCATTCAGACGATATTTCCGAAATTTTTCATGGGCACAAAGTGCCGTGTGCACCCCAGGATGGCGTCATATCACTCAATTTCTACGCTATCCTGGGGTGCACACGGCACTTTGTACCAATTTTGATGGCGTATTTTCACGACGTTTTTCCCAAGCCAAAACACATAGGAATGACACTTCTGGTATAGTATGTATTCTGTGGTAATACTGTATATTTATTTTATTTTCTGTACAAACGGGTAAAATAGTGATAAGGGGCGGACCATTAGATTTTTGAGGGGGGGTTGGAAGAATTGCTCTCGGAAGGAAAAAATTGCTCGCGTTATACGACGCATAAAATTAAATTATGCGTCGTACCAGGAACTTTATGGAGTTTAAATGATCTACGACTACGCGCGGCAGCTCGTCAACGCGCCTTCAAAACAAATAAATTTTGGAATAATTTGTGGTCTTAGGAGTATTCTCAACTGCGTAGTCATGCTCAACACAACGTCAAACTACTATCACATCCTTTAAGCAACGTGAAAGCTTGTTGAAAGTCCGACTCTAGCTCAGAAAGTGAAGTCTACATTGCGGAATTTGAAGGCATTCTTCGGTTAAATAAAAATATTTGGCCGTGCGGTGGTGAAACTGGCAGCCAAGAATGCCTTCATGAGCTTGGGCAATGAGATTGGCTATATCATTTGCTATTTTTGACTTCACATTTTGGTTTAATACGTTTCAGAGTTCAGACTGAAGTTGGACTTTCATGTATACAGCTCAGTAGACAAAAACTTCAACTTGCAAGATTTTTTAACCTCATCATTCCGGCACGAACTTTTTTTCCTTGTTTCTGAGTCTGTAAGATATTTTTTTCCAAATTCTTCCAACCCCCCCCCTCAAAAATCTAATGGTCGGCCCCTAAGATTTTTACTTTTAACTATAAAATTACCAACTGCCCAACTATATAAAGTAGGTATGTTATTTTGTACTCTTTTAGCTTTGATTTACTGTAAAATTTAATCTTAGACATCAGTCACAAAACGTTTCGAAATTGTCATAAAACTTCAACTGTTTTTTAACAGCATTTTTATACTATGAACTTTTTGAGATAAAATATGCTATTTCTTATTCTATATAACGCATTTGAATTAATACTAAACAATTTTTAAGATTAGTCAATGTTGTTATTGACCACAGAATGAACTACGCATTTTCAAAACCACAAATTGTAGTGCATGCCAATTGACGGCAAAACTGCAAAAGCAAGTATGCAAAATAAACACTTACCCGTTTAAGACGCTTTAAACTCGAAAGTCACCTCTCCTTTTCCTATTGACTTTAGTAAGTGAAAGTCCTCTAAAAAATTTGCATTAATGTCCTCAAGCACTATTCTTATATTCTAAGATTAATGACACAGAGTAAACCAAGCAATGTTTTGTGGCATTATGGAAGTGTGAGACAACTGTTCTATATTTTGGTTTGTCTGCGATGAGCTGGATGCTGAGCGGTTCCCAGGGCATATACTCGTAATTGAAAAGCTGGATCTTGAGGAAAGTTGATTAGGACTTATACTGATTTACAGCTGGGTCCTAATCTGCCCAAGACATATACTTTTACCGCGCGGATTTGAGCTGGATCCTGAGTAAAGGCGGCTAGGACATATACTCTATAGCTGGGTCCTAGTCTGCCCTGCAGGACATATACTCTGAGCTGGACCCTGGGAATTAATGATCAGAAAGATATTTGTGACATAATTATTACTGATCTGGCTCAGGACATATACTCATATGCAGAAATCACGCCGATTTTGTAAGTAAAATTGGCTCTAGGCCAGGTTGACAAATTCCGTAAGGAAAACGTGAGGTCTATGGTAAAATTGCGACCTCATACTAGAGCAATTGCCTCAATCACTTCATTTCTTTATTTCATAATTCAAAATTACAAGACATTTCATTTAGCATATTACTTGATCACATTTCTGAGTGTTCATATAACTGTTAATGCCAAGGAGCAGCACTGATGTAGTTCTTCTTAGCGGGCGTAATGGACGACCATGACGAAATGTAGATGTTTACGTCGCAGGTAATTAATCGGCTTTCGGTGGAAGAACAGTTCAAATTGTTGGATATATAGCGTCGTTGGTTTAAGCGTTTAGGGAGGTGGGTGGGTTTTTCGTGTTAGTCTTCGTTCCGCTGGATCCAAGTAAGAATGATATTGTAATATGGAATTACTAAACTATAACCAAGTATGTTTAACTATAGCGCCTTTGTTGTTCATGAATGAATCACGCAAGGTTTTAGGACAATGACGAACTATAAAGTGCTTCGTAGCCTACGGCTATACGCCGGCTTTGGCAAGCAAATAATGTAAGCTTTGTAGATGCGTTTAGGGCGACATGGTCTGCATGTAAACAACGAAATATTTTTACAATACAGATGAAGCTTATTGCCCAGAGTCTATAGTCAGTTTCGTCCATTAACAGTAATTTTTGTGGTAAAAAATTATCATTTTATCTTGTTTTGGAGACTTAATATTTGTCTGAATTTTAAAATATGTCCCGACTTGAAAAAAGTTTTCATATCAATGCCAAAAATAAAATGCCAAGATGGCAGTTATTTTTCTGACGTATACATATAAAAACAAAATCGTTGTCTTAGCCAATCATGATGTTGCTAGTTGCCAGTTTTCTCTCGGCTTGAACTTGCGCATAACTTACGAAAAGGTCCAGTCCAGTGAACTCCATAAATTTTTAACATCTGGAACGATAACATTCAATCATTCAGGCGGAAAAAAGTGAAGCCTAAATCCCAGTCCTTCACGCGGTCCGTACGTCAGTTTCAGTCCCTCAAAAGTCAATTTCACGCGGTCCGTACGTCAGTTTTAGTCCCCCACCGCAAACCGTTACACGGCCAGTATAAATTTGAATGCAACACGAAAAACATCGCAAACTCAATGCATTACATTTTAGGAACAAACTCTTTTGCTCCTAATATTTAGTGCATTGAGTTCGCTGTGACAAAGAGAAACTCGAGGAAAACTTCTCCGTCCGGAGAAAACAATGGCTATAATTATTTTTATAGGGAAATTGCTTTCAAATATGCTGATATATTGCGTCGTTCTGGGTGCACAAGCAAGCAATACGGAAAGAAAAATTGTCGCGAAAAAATATATTTTCACAAATAGGTAAATTACATGTAACTGTCTTTACCGTTGCCATTTTTCGCAAATTTTTGAAATGAAATGCCGAGTGACTATCCAGGAGCTGTGCTTAATATACTCGAACGGGATATATATATTTTTTTAAAAGGGCTTTTTTCTGGCAAGATTCACAGAGAGAAAGCG
This sequence comes from Trachythela sp. YZ-2020, assembly GCA_016169945.1. NCBI lineage: Eukaryota > Metazoa > Cnidaria > Anthozoa > Malacalcyonacea > Clavulariidae > Trachythela > Trachythela sp. YZ-2020. Next base: position 9,293,823 of record JADLSH010000387.1, read on the forward strand.
TTTGTATGCGAAGTTCAACTCGACGACAAGGAGGAAGTTATGCCTAAATTTCAGTAGGCAAAATGATTTCAAAAGTTCCACAGTATACACATATTGTGGGATCCAAATGAAGAACATATTTTCTAAAAAATCTATTGTGAAATCGGACTTCTCGAACAGCAGGTTTATTATATGAGAAAACGTAACATTGTATAATATACTGGTATTTTAAATATTAATGTTACAGTGTGTATATTGAATAAAAGAATTGATTACCGAAGTTGATGGAATATCCAAGTGAAAAATATATGCAATTTTTAGACCTAGGTCCTCCGACAGGAACTGATCCCAGGATTCCATCAACTTCAGTAATCAGTTTCAACCAAGTGAAGTGCAGAAAACATCATTCAAGTTCACCATATTGAACAAAAGCTTTATAGTGTTTTCATACTGTACATAAATTATATATTGAACATTTTAATTTATCCAAACAAAAAGCTCCTGTTTATTGAAAAAATATTACTATATATCGATCCGTACTTCATTATACTACAGTATAATATACAAAGTATTACTCAGGCTATTGAAGTTAGATACCTTGCAGGCAAATAGCTTGGTTAACCCATCAATGCCTAAGACTCCCTTGAGGGGTAAAATTATCTGGTGTTAGCCAGAGATATAGCGCATCAGGGTGCATTGCGGGTTAATTTGGAATGAGTGTTGACTGCAAACACTGCTGCAAAGAAAATTTTGCTTCCAATTTAATCCACAAGGTTGCAAGCTATCCATCATACAGTGTAGGTCTCACTCAAATTTAAAAGAGAAGCTGTCCAAGGGGCGTGGTGTGAACAGGCACTCTCCCCTCACATGTACAGCCTAATTATACCTTATTGTATGAATTTGAGGAAGACCTTGAATAAGTTTTTGCCAGGGAAGAAATACGCCATGCACTAACATTGGATGTGTCACCAACAGCTGTCACAGCCCAGTCATAAAGAGAGTTCAGATATAGTTATCTGCAGTGATACTCCCATTATGAAGGGTGATTTTTATTCTGATTCAAAGGGGCTGAAAGAAAATATGTTGATATTAATTAACACACAATTGTCTACATGCAGGTGTTAGCCACAGTGAAAGAATAACGTAGGGTACATTAGAGCACACAGACCCACCAGGAGGGGGGGGGGGGCACTGCCCTGGGCCCCTAGCTCAAAAGGGGCCCCCAAAGCAACAAAGGCCCTTACAATTTCTTGATACAAGATTGCTTAACCGAGAATATAAATCCTAGCTGCATCAGTGCTGGATAATATGCCTGAAACATTTTTAAACACAACTATAGTAGTACACAACTACAGTAGGATCCAATCCATGATGCAACCAATGATGTTACCATATCTGAGACTGTTGAATCCACACCATTCCCAGCTTCACAATTTCCAATCACAGCTATGGCAAGATCATCTGAGGACGAAGGTTTAGCATAGTGATTTATACTGATTTGAGTACGTGAAAATACATCAATGTTAATAATAAATATTGGTAAAGATAATTAAGATATATTGTAGAAAGCATACATCAATAGAGTCAATATTTCTAAAATTAGGTTTTATACAAACCTATAATTTTCCAACACATGTGACATAAAAAATATTATAAATAGATTGCTTATCGAGTGTCAAAACCGTTAAAAGCTTACCTTGATTCTTGAATTTGTCCGACTTGATCAAGAGAATCATCACTTTTAAATATACACTTTCCTTGATCAATTCGAGCGAAATTAAATAGCCAAAATAGCCTATAAACCTCGGAGGATGGAGGACTGCACTCTGAAGTGACAAAATGACAAATGAATAATGAACCGCGCGGGAGACTAAGCTTTAATTGATGACGAATATTATGGCGTGACATTTTTTTCGGCTTCACTTTTCGCTCGCTGTTATCGTTCCAGATTACCAGATTATTGAGTTCACTGGTCCAGTCCTGTCCTGTTCATGACAAAAAAAAATGGCGGACGACTTTCCATTCCACAATGTTTTCACATACCCGAACGTAAATATCCGAGCGGAATTAGTACCCTCGCACGGCGCTTTGCGCCAGCTCGGGGATTATAGGGTTATAGAATACCCGACCACTTTTCTTTGATATATTTTAGGGTTATAGAATACCCGGCCACTTTTCTTTGTTCGTTAATTTAAACACACAAACAGACATTGGAATCATATCAAAACAGTTTGACCTTAAAGTTTAAAGATGAAATTGCAAGAATGTGCTATTTGTGGTCATATTTAACGAGTGCATGGTTTTAAAGAACGAGGCAGTTATAAATGATATATTTTCAGGAAATTGTTCATGTTTAGAAGGGACTAATGGCCGAGGTGTAAGGTATTAAAATGGATGGGTATTCTATATTCTATAATTCATAGTTGAAATTGAACTATAACAATTCTTGGAATTTCTTGAATGCCTTACGTGAGCGGTCCTCTGATAAAACACGGCCATTGCTGGTTCTTTAAATCTTATCTTATCCTTGATTTTGAAATATAAATCAACGTTATCAATAAATTTTAGCTCTATCTTACTGGAACATATTCATTTGCCTTAAACCTAATGTGCACACCACAATAGAATAACGCGAACGTATTCAAAGACTTGATTATGTCCGTGCCATATTTTTCAGGCTCAATAGAGCTTTAGAGGTGAGTTGAGAAGTACAAAGCAGCAATGCAGAAAGCGAAGACATCCTCTAAGGTAAGGCTCAAATTTGTAAGAATAATACTCTCGAAGGGTCCGAGCATCAAGTGTGTAAGTGTGTGATAAGGAAAATCAGCAAAATCTGTCCCTTGCATAAACCTTTTTAGTATAAAAGTAATAAAGAATGCTTTGGTATAATGCCACAGCATGTGGCTTAGTAAAGCTGAAAGCCTGAAGAGTGTCTTACTATAGGAAAGCACGCGTATACGACTTTGGTGATTTTAAGATCATGATCAACGCTATTTCGTTGGGACCTTTCGGCGGTATTATTTTTTGGGGGGAGAGGAATTGGGGGCAAGGATTTCCGACGTTTTAACGGTGATTGTAACATTTCAAAAAGCTAGGTTTTCGGAATTTTTATAGATTATAGAACTTTTTAGGATTTTAGATTTGAGATATTTAATACGTTTACTCGGCTCTACCACGCAGTCCGGTTTTAGAGAATTCAGTATTATAACACGAGGCGACAAGTGGTCGCCGGGACTTGTCGCGGGAACAAGTTTCATCGTATGACATATGTGAAAATCTTGTCGTGTGGACTGATTTTTGTCCCCGCGACTAGTCGCATGGAATCAAATTAATTTATTTCATGCGACTTGCAGCGGGAACAAACTTGGGTCCCTGCGACTTATCGCATCGTGTGACCACAAGTAAAAAGTGTCGCTGGTCTCCGCGATTAGTTGTCTCATAGAAATGTCGCTCCATGTTACCTTTCTCATGCGACAAGTCCCCGAGACCAGTCCCTGCGATTTGTCGCCTCGTGTGACCGAACCTTAAGTGTTTCCTGAAACTTTCTATAGCATGTTTAGAGATAAATGTTTTTACCTGGAATTGAGAATATTTAATAGTTACTTACTGGAACTGAGGGATCACAAAAAATATCGCTTTCCCGAGCAACAGATGGCGCATTTCAAGAAGATCTTGCGTGCTCCAAATGTCGCCACTTGAGGTGCGGCTCATAAAACAAAAAGGTTCTTCAAGTGCTCCTTTACAGGTGCATATTTTAATTCAAGGCTTCAATTAAGCTGGCGAGGTAAAACACAATCAAGGCCGAAGCAGGCTCAGATGTGTTTCGTTAAATTTGTAATAAGTTTGTTGCATGAGCATTAAGTATTTTCTGTCTATATGCCGATTTCAATCTCTCATATACATTGCTGCAGATTAACTTTATTCTTGCTACTACTGCCACTTCTCTCGGTTCTGTTCCGACAAGAGGTGCGTGTGATCAGGCTTCATGCTGAATGAATCTTTCTATGAATGTGCAGAAAATAGTCCTTTCTGGGCGGGAAGAACTGACAATGAAGTAATACGAGCAACAAAATTTGCGTGCACCTATCATACACGGGGGAGTATGGAATTTCCCCGAGAGGCTGCGGATCTTTCAAGGGTGCATGCAGAGGGATGCTTTGTTAATTTACAATTACCAAAAAAATGGAAATGGAAATTTTTGAAATCACCTGCCGATGCTAACCTTTTAGTATAGGTGCTGGAAATTTCAAGGGAGAGTGCACACCTCTCCACCTAACCCCCACCCCACCCTAGATCTGCCTTTCGGAAGGTGGAGTTCGATGTGCGTTCGAATTCCACTAATTATTAATTGCAACCCAAAAGAATGAATGTTTTATAAGGAACGAACGCGTAGATGTTAGCTATATAGGCTATTTAAAACGGCTGATACTGTGCTCAATGTGCGGTCAATCTCGCATAAAAATGGCACCCGTGTGAAATTTGTCAGTACTCGGTCGACCCTTGTAGGTAGTCCGACCACTGGTGGTGTGACCGTTCCGCTAATGTCTGCTCATACATTTAGTTCCCCACATTTAGGTCCACATTTAGTTTATAGTCAATTCTAAATTTTCCTATCTGGTATTTTTGCTTAGAACAAAAGAGGCTGTCTGAAACCTTGACATTCTATAGTATATAAATTAATACATCTTTAAATACACGCCGTACGCATAAATAACAATTATCTGAATTACTTGATAGAAAGACAAGCAAATTGATTCCAGATCTATTCATATAATACCCATTTCACTGTTTTTGACCGCTCAAACTTTGCTTTAATTTCAACCCTATTCCCAGGACGCGAATGACCAGGAGAAAAGACGTTCGGAGCAATTGGTAGCAGAGAACAAAAGACTGGAAAAACAGAAATCTGAATTAATGACGGCTTTTAAGAAACAGATGAAACTCATTGATATTCTTAAACGACAGAAGGTTTGTTATTTTGCGTTCTTGTATTTTTAGTTATCGCTCCGCGTGTACGCGGGAATTATTTTTTTCCCGGAATCATATATTAATAAAGACTTTAAACATGCACGTGACGTTTTTGACAACACGGACGTCATTTAATTACGCCTTTAATTATGGCCTCAGCAGTTCTTGCTTGAATTCAAGAATGGAAATTTATCACGTTCGAGCAAGAACGGCTGTCGTCATCTTTAACAGCTTCATTTTGTACACGTGACGTCCCCATGACCAAAACGTCGCTTGCTTAATCTCTCTAATGATATCCGTAACGCTTTAGTTCAGTATATATATACACTAGAAAAAATTATTGACATCCGTACTATGGGAATAGTATTTTCATCACTAAATCCATAGTATATCCATACTATTTTCATATAGTATGGAAATGTCAATCAATATGGAAATTGGATTCCCATACTGTATTTCCAACCAAGATCCATACTATTTCCATAGTAAGGATTTTGAATAAAAAATTCGAGTGGTATATATAGGTAGTATTTTACAATATAAAATAAAATAAGTAAGAAAGATGAAAAATCTTTCTTCAAAATAAGTAAAAAAAGATTAAAAGTCTTTTAATCTTGAAGGTAAGTTCATACTTCAGACCACAACCACGACAGCTTATTATAGAGTGGTACCTACACTGGACAACCCATATTGAGTTATGTCGTCAACACTATAGCCCATAAGCAACAATACGGAAAACGCGCCTTTTCCCATGTTATACACAGGATATAATGTTGAGTTTGGCCGTGTCCTTGGGACTTGTCAATGACTCGAGATCGTGGCAAATTTGAAATTTTCGGCAATTACTAAAAGCCGGAGTAGCAACAACAATTAGAATCTGATATAATGAACCAAATATTTTATTTTAATTATTTGTTATATATAAAAGAAACGTCTCACTCTCCGTTTAAAGGCCGGCCTCCACTTGCACGTACGTACGCACAATTGCACGCACGTATGTGTTTATACTTTCGTGAAATTTGATTGGTTAAAAATTTGACGGCCGCACAGAAAGTAGAGTACAGTTAAGGCGGAGACCACCAGACACGTACGTACACAAGCGCAACGCGCGGCAGTTTTATACGCAAATTTCTGATTGGTTGTGAAAAAAACTGGACCGCGCAGAAGTGGAGAATACAGTCTACTGTCATACGTACAAAAAGTTAGCCGCGACGGTCAAGATTAGCGATCATTTTCGAGTCACAGAGCACTTGCACGTACGGCCAGCGCGGCCGATTTTGCGCATGCTCTGCATGTGACTCGAAAATGATCGCGAATCTTGACCGTCGCGGCTAACTTTTTGTACGTATGACAGTAGAACTGTATTCTACTTTCTGTGCGGCCGTCAAGTTTTTAACCAGTCAAATTTCACGAAAGTATAAACACATACGTGCGTGCAATTGTGCGTACGCGTACGTGCAAGTGGAGCCCGACCTTAAATAAGAGCTAATACATGTGAAGGCTTTTTCTCTGAGGTATGTACGTTGACGACCACAACTTTACCAGGTCACTACCACTACCAGACCGCGAATCAATAGTATCCAGATGTGAAATGAGGCTCTCTACAGCAACTCCATTTCTCACGACTATATTGAACCCAGTCCAACTAGGTACAAGTAAAGCTGGTCGAGTCTTCAACTTCCTGACTTCTATCCAAACAGGATACTTCATTAGATGCTTGTACAGTTACTCAGAGTATTTATCACTTTGTCAGATATTTGTTACATGTAAGGCCTGCTCTGGGACGGTAACTCGCCTTAACTCGCCGCGAGATAATGCGAGTTAAGGCGAGTTAAGGCGATTTAAGGCGATTTAAGGAAAAATTGCGACTAAGCAATGCGAGTTAAGGCGATTTAAGGCGATATTGCGAGTTAAGGCGATTTAAGGCGATTTAAGGGAAATTGGGTCTTTTAACCGATGCGATTTAAGGCGAGTTAAGGCGAGTTGAGTTCCCAGAGCAGGCCTCATGTACCAACTCTCCTGGACCAATACGTTTTCCGCCGTCTAGTAATCTGATATTTCTTTGGTTACAATATCTGTAGGAAGATATTGTGCATCAATATCGTCGCCCTCTTCCATACATCGTTTCCATACAAGATTAGAATTCACTCTATGCGATGTCCCGGCACCGGTCAATGTGCTTTCCAAGACCAAGTTATCAATATTACCAGCAATAATTAATGCGGAGATGAATATTTTTTCGAATCGTCGGATTTGGCTAAAAAAATCTTTCCGAATTTCGGATCCCGTCAATACTATTTTCGGATTCCCGGATCCCACAAAGACAGTGGATCGCGGATTTACTACACATTTTGGCCGGATTGTGTATTGCTAGTTTGTTAGTTCGGATCTCATCAGGATCTTATTGCTTATCTTCGTGTATACGTGCATTTCCAAACCTAATTGCTAACATGTGAGTGACTAAACTACCCAAAAATAGGCAATTTAACATTAATTTTCGTGTTGAGACGACATAAACTATATCTTTGCAGATAGAGTTCGAAAGTTTAGCACCCTTATCATTTGTTGCGCTCACTTTCGATGCTTTCACCCAAGAAGAGTATATTATACAGTCCAAAACAAATCCAAGAGATGAGGGATGTGTTTGGGACCTTATTTGGATTAAGATCGTCATCCTTTGGACCTCAGGACAATTGTGGTTGCATTGCCTTCACCTCATTGTTTAAAATTTTTAGTAACCTTGATGACGTCCTTGCTAATGTTTTCCAAATTCTCGCGAGAATCAATTTCGGACTGTAGTTTGTAATAGTCGTCGATACTCAGTGTGGTTAGCTACACCAAAACCTTGTTGTACGACGGATAGGTAAACTTAAGGGAGGTGTCATTAATTCTACCCGGGAGGGGGCTGGAAGGAAACATAAAAATTTCCAATTTTCATAACCCTGCAAAAGTTAGCAGTATATGATTTCAAAGCCCACCAACAATTTTCGTTTGGTTTCATAGCCCATCTTATGTATACATTAAAAGTTGGTTTTCATACCAACATCCACAGGAGAAAAATGATTGCCAATCCAAGCTCAGATTCTGTCCACTTGGACGTTGTCTTTTCCTGCAAAGGTATTTAAACATTGCCAGAATATTATAAACATTAGGATATCTTATTTATGGCAAGTGTTTTTTTTGTGAATCTTGCAATTAGATTGGCTGCTGATGTGGCACGATTATATTTTCCCGGGCAACACGCAATTCTTATTGTCCCGGGATGAAAAGCTGAGTTTCATGCAGACTAAAAAAATATGGTATATATCTTGAAATCTCTCAAATTTCAGCCAAAAAAGGTTTGCTTAAAAACCGCCAGTTTTAATAATTTTTAATTGTACAGTGTGTGGAAAGGAAACTTTAGGATTTTCATATTTTAAACTCAAAAATATGGTAAATTTTTACAATTTTTTAGACTCCACTATAATCACTAATAATTGTTTTTGTTTTGAGCATACGAATTTAAGGCTGCAAAATTCACTGGCAATTGGCCACAAGGAATTTTATAGCCGAAATTTTCTACTGTGAACAAACAGTGGCAATATGGTCACACATTGTGCCTAATTATCATGTCTAATTCTATCATAAAAGTATTGCTTCACATAAATTATTAATATTTTATCGCTATACATTATGCTCGCGTAGCCAAGCTGGTTTTTGCTACAACATTGACCAAGTGAATATACACTTTGAACAGCAATGACAGTTGACACACAACTCGTGCTAGGTGCTTTTTTAACATTGGCCGTTTCGTTGGGCGTTCCTGGTAATATAGCCGTCATTGTGTCCATATGTCGAACACGAAACCTATTCAAAAATAACCACTACTATCTCCTTGTCCATCTGGCAATTTGCGACTTGCTCCGTTTATTGTTCTTTACAGAAAACATCAAAATCATTTTCAGTGCTAACCCCTCGATAACTTCAACTTCCTACGTTTTGTGCAAGATTTGGTGGCCAACACGGACATTATTTTTTACCGCCGGAGCGCATTTTCTTGTCGTTATTTCCATCAATCGCTACCGCGCATTTGTACACCCATTCAAGCCTGCTGTAAGACGCACAACACTGAAAATACTTTCGACTCTTGTCTACCTGTTGGCGACGATCTGTATCATCCCATACGTCCTTGTTTTGGAGTTTGATGAAACATTCGGTTGTAGGGGAGAGTGGCCTTTCCAATCGCTTAATATTGCCTATACCATATTCCTAACGAGTGTTCAATATTTTATACCGGCTGCGTTCCTATCTGTTATTTACTTCAAGATATGTAAGAAACTCATGACACAGAATAACCGATTGAAGTTTATGGATGCCCGCAATCAACTTCAACAACAAAATGAGAGAGCACCCACATGGTTTCAAAATCTAACACGTCGGAATACAAAAACCTTCCTTGTTAGCTTTATCATTGTTATGTGTTTCATAATCTCTGCAGCTCCAGTGCAGGTTACGTGGATTGTTTCTGCGATCATCTCAAAGGAATTACCAAGCTATCATTTATGGCTTGAAGTTCCTTGCCTGTTCGGATCAACTCTAATTAACCCGTACGTATACGGAGCATTGGATAAGAAGGTGTTTTCTTCTTTTACACATTGCCGAAAGAAAATGAGAAGATAGAACGAATTATATATAGAAGCACTGCTAACAGCAATATTGCTATTGTTAGAATTTGTATTAGATCAGTTGAACTATGGAACCCTCTACCTTCTATACTCAAACCTCTAATTCGCTATATATTTTCAACTATATAAACTATATAACTTATATTCGTCGTAAATATACCCATATATACATGCCTCCCAGCTCAACGTACGTAAGTTGTAAATCGAATTTCATACATATGTTACGAAAGTATATAATGTTAACAAGCTATATTCAATGCATGCCTTGTTAGGATGACCAGATAAAATAAATAATTTTCCATTTTTTAAAATTGTTTCAAAACCTTTTAGGATCAAAACGTTTGTCATGTGTCAAGTGATAATGGATTTTGTAAACATACCACCCACATCAGCGCTTGACGCTCATAGTCACATAGTTAGGGTTCTTAGGCAACATTGTACTCTGACCGCACGTGTACAAAATGGTAACCTGCGGAGTTAAAATACGGAAGTGTAAGATTGCATGTTGGTGCGCAGTATTGTTACGTCACCAAAATCTTTCCTTGGTATTTCTGGTTATACTTGTAGCATACTTTGCAAAATTAATTAAATATTTCTATTGTTGGTAATGTTTCGTAATGGACAATATAATAAGTTTGAATTGAGCATTTAAACCGACTTGGGTTACTTGACAACGCCCTATATAAACAAGATAGAGAGCTGGTACGAGGGTTCAACAGTACACCACCTCAACGCTGATTGGTCAGTTTTGAATCAGTCCACCCTACGCTTCACGTATGCGAAGACCCCCTGAACCGACCGTATAAAAAGAGGAGCCCAGCTCGATGCAAGTCAGTGGACGCAGAGTAACCGAACAGAGTGAAGGCTGAAGCTCAATACAGACAAAACCGGCTGAAGAACGACTGAAGAAGAGAATTTTAAAACAATTTAGAACATTACGATAAATGAATTTTGCATCGATCCTGTACCAACATTTATAACATATATAAGGGGTTAGGTATCAATTGGGGCGAAAGTCCAGTTCCTTTCTCCTGTTTTCAACCATAAACATATCTTATATTCATCCAAACTGTCTACGAACATGCCTTCTGCTTCGGCACAAGTTGTATATAAATATATTAAATATTTTAGTGTGTCTAATTCTGTGATGTCATGAGAGGTTGCTGCCAGGTATCAATTCAAGTAAAAGTCCTGTTCTTTTCTCCTGTTTTCAACCAAAAAGACCATATCTTGTATTCCTCCAAATTGCATGTCTAAGTACATTCCTCCTGGTTCGGCACAAGTTGTAAATACGTATTAAATATTTTTCTGTGTGTTCTGAAATATGAGTTAGGTATCAATTGGGACAAAACTAAAAGTTAGTTTCTCCTGTTTTCAACTATAAACTTCATAACTTATATGATACAAATTGTCTACGTATACATGCAGTAATTCTGCTGCGGCATAAGTTATGAATAGTATATTATATGAAAAACTTTGCTGTGAGTTGTGTAATATTATCAGTGGTCAGGAATTAATTGGGACAAAGACCTGTTCGTTTTTCCTGTCATGTTTGTCTTAATTCATATCGTTGGTTTAAAGTTAATATTATCTTATATATTATAGTTATTGTATTCTATAATAGTCTTTTAGAAATTATGTAAATTGTGACAATATCAATTAAACTAACTAATCTCGAGATACTTATGAAAAGATATATATCCAGCGAGCTCAGTAATATTTGTGGAATAATGAAGTTAAAATAAGTCATATTGAAGGTTAGTTTTCTTTCTAAACTGGGTCGTTTGCAGGTTTGCAAAGAAAATGGCACCATTCTATTATATAAGAATTTAATGAATTTCTGACAAAGTCGTACTTATATAGGACAGAATGATGTCTGTCTGATGATAACTTCGTATTAAAGTCGAAAATTTACAGTCTCTAAAATCGTCTTGTTTAACTCGTATATATATACATTTGAATTCTCAAGATAGCATATTTCTTCGAAATCTGTTTCATTTTTAGTGCAAAGTTTCCATGGAAACGTTGCAATGTTGTTGTGGTGGAAAATTGAGAGGAGTCATGTATTCATACATAGAAGCAACGTGCAAATGTGTGATATAGTAAATTTCTGGAATTTATTGCTTATTGGACATTTAAAATGATATTAATACGTATTAACTATTATGTACTTTTTCTTCCAATTTAACGAAACATTTTTATCTACTCTGATCCATTTTTATCCATTTTGATCCATTTTTATCTGAAACATTTTTATCTATTTTTATCTACTCTGATCAACTAAATATCGTCATATTATTTATCTTCAAAAATTACGATTGGGTCGTTCAAGACACGATTGCTGCCCCTGTAGCATGAATTTGTTCGAGAAATGCGTTAAACTGAGTTAGGCCTATAACTATTAAGCCTATGACAAAGCTACAGGACACATTTTGCACGTTTTTAGACGAAGACGCATTGCCCGCATTGCCAAAAGACTTTATTCTTAAAACTTTGAGCCATTGTCATTGACTAATTGAGGCTTTATTGGCAATGTAAACAAATGACCAAATGGCAAATTGCATTGCGCGACTGTAGTCTGTAGTCTGTAGCGTGTATTATAAAACTTTATCGGCTATCGCTCTCCTATTTGTAGTCCACAATCAATTGCAAGATGTTATTCCAGTAGTATATTTACATAATTCATGAAGTGTAAGTGTTGTGGTCATAGTTGATTTGTAGTCGAGGAAAACTGAGAAGCTGTTTGCGAAGTAGAATATCTTACACTGACATGTTTTTTATAGTCTGTAGACTAAATCGATTGAAAAGAAGCATATTGATATTGCTAATAAAAGTTTATATAACTGCTCATGAAATTGTATTATTGTAAATTTGTAATGGCATAAACTAGCATAAATTTATAAATAATACATTAATACCACGTGTGTACGAAACGTTGCTGGATTATAGAATACAACTAGAAGTTACTATCGGAAGTGAAGTGCTGCGAGATGCGACCATTTACTATTTAGTAGTAAAATACTTGTAATCGCGCGAAGTATTTTCAATTGAAGAGTTTAAGCATGCGACGTTTTCCTCAACATGGACGTCACGCATCTCTATTGCTCAGTTTTTGTAGGCGTGATGTCAGTGTTGACAATAACGTCACATGCTTAAACTGTTAAGTAAAATCATGTGGCGCAATAGTGTCAAGTGTCATATAACCCGCAACCCCAACAGAACGAGTTTGGGTTTTTTGTCGAGGGTGGAAGGTCGAGGTCGAGGGTGGAAGGTCGAGGTCGAGGTCGAATGTCGAGGTCGAGGGTCGAAAGTGGAGGTCGAAAAATTGATTTCATTGGTACTGTTGAATTTGAGTAGAATGCTGAATGGTGTAAAAACTTTTAAAAACTATACTTTTGTCAATTTACAGAACTTATTTTCGTAACTATTAACACGAAATATTGATTAGTAAGTTAAATTAATGATGCTAAATTTAGATAGGCCGCGGTCATAACTAAAAATGGTCAGTGAAAATAGTTATGGAAATAGTTATGAAAATAGTTATGGAAATAGTTATGAAAATAGTTATGAAAATAGTTATGGAAATAGTTATGAAAATAGTTATGAAAATAGTTATGGAAATAGTTATGAAAATAGTTATGAAAATAGTTATGAAAATAGTTATGAAAATAGTTATGAAAATAGTTATGAAAATAGTTATGAAAATAGTTATGGAAATAGTTATGAAAATAGTTATGAAAATAGTTATGAAAATAGTTATGGAAATAGTTATGAAAATAGTTATGAAAATAGTTATGGAAATAGTTATGAAAATAGTTATGGAAATAGTTATGAAAATAGTTATGGAAATAGTTATGAAAATAGTTATGAAAATAGTTATGAAAATAGTTATGAAAATAGTTATGAAAATAGTTATGGAAATAGTTATGGAAATAGTTATGAAAATAGTTATGAAAATAGTTATGAAAATAGTTATGAAAATAGTTATGGAAATAGTTATGAAAATAGTTATGGAAATAGTTATGAAAATAGTTATGAAAATAGTTATGAAAATAGTTATGAAAATAGTTATGAAAATAGTTATGGAAATAGTTATGGAAATAGTTATGAAAATAGTTATGAAAATAGTTATGAAAATAGTTATGGAAATAGTTATGGAAATAGTTATGAAAATAGTTATGAAAATAGTTATGAAAATAGTTATGAAAATAGTTATGAAAATAGTTATGAAAATAGTTATGAAAATAGTTATGAAAATAGTTATGAAAATAGTTATGAAAATAGTTATGAAAATAGTTATGAAAATAGTTATGAAAATAGTTATGGAAATAGTTATGAAAATAGTTATGGAAATAGTTATGAAAATAGTTATGGAAATAGTTATGAAAATAGTTATGAAAAGAGTTATGGCCGCGGCCTTAACAAAAATGTAATAACAAAAGTAACTATGGTTTATCCATGCATAGCCTCTTAAAACTTTGCACTATCCTTAGGATCTCTGATTTATAAATTTTGACGTTGTCTGCTGCCCGTGGTTTCTGGACGTTTTCCGTTGACCATTTTATAACGATGAAGCCGCGTAAGAGAAGAGAAGTGGACATCAGTATGCGCCATCCTATAATTATCTGTAGTTCATGCTCCAGATATATGTAGAGGCCATTGTAGGTAGCTTACACGTTGCAACACTGATAATGTTTCATTGTGTGTTGATTACAGTTAGTGATAAACGTCGATCTTTGTTTGAGGCATGATACTTTCTTGCATCACGACGAAATGCGATGAAGCAAGAACGGTAAATGCAGTGTAGGGAGAGTGTACATGCAGTGAACTCAGTGCACTAAAGTGAAACGAGATGAACATGCTTATGCTATGAGGCCCGGATGAAACGAGCATGAGAGTCAATAAGAGTTGGCAAATGAGAGTTTGCATGAACACAAAAAAAAGGCAAAAGATATCGATCATTGTCGAAAAGTATTTTATCAGAACAAAATCGTTCACTTGGTTTTGGCTAAAAAAGCAACCTTGACGAAAGGCACGTTTGAATATTTTCTATAGACAAGGCACAGCTCACAAGTAAAATAACTTATAGCCTTGAAGGGACATTTTAATTATGAACAGTTTCGAAATGTCAAGTCAGAAAATATATGATGGACACAAGTCAAAAGTAAACTCATCATACTTCCACCAATAAATAAAAGCTGTACAAAAGCTGAACTGTACTTCTTAAATCAGCGTTTTGCCTCGAGTTTTACATCTGCATGTATACCATTTATCTGTGACCTTATTAGAGATGGGTTTTTTTTACTTATTGTTCAAGCGTGCATGTGGAATGATGATAGTCGTACACAGCTGAACAAACTCTACAAATTACAAAGAGGGCTGCTCGTGTTATAACGGGATCTAGTTATGATATCAGGTCAAAGGAGATCTTTTCTCATTTAGAATGGGAACCGATTGAAAACATCCTAAAGAAAATGGAAATAAGCATGACGTTTAAAGCATTAAAAAAACAACTACCAGAATATATATCTGACATGTTTACTATTACCAACAACGCCACGTATCGTCTTAGAAGCAACGACCGAAAACTTCACTTAAACAAACCCAATACTGATTTCATGCAAAAGTCCTTCTCATATAGGGCAGCGTCTACATGGAAACTTGCCTTGTGATGTAGTTTCTGAATACGAATCTCTCTCTATTGCAAGATTTAAAAATGTAATTAATAACAATTTCAAGAATTTGGAAGATTGCAATTGACAATATCTTCAAGACAATATAAGTCATTTCATGACACTTGTTTGAGTTTTGTGGAGTTTGGGCCTGTGTACGTACATGTCGATTCATAAAACTTGCATGATTGTGTTGTTTGTATATATATTTTTATAGTTATTTTTTTAGAATTAATATTTTTGTAAATTGAAACGACCCCTTGAAAATCAGACTTTGGCTGAAGGGCTACCGTTTTAAAATAATTGTAAATAAATAAATAAATACATAATGCTTCATAATTATATGTTTGGCTGCGTCCGTTTTTTTATTGTCGTCTTCGGTTCAATATCCTGGACATTTGTTCGTTATATCAATAAAAAGCTGATAACAAAGAAAATCATATCATTATTATCTGATTTTCCACCTCGTCATTTTCGATCTGGCACGCCTTTTTACCGTAGAATATATCTGCATTTCACATACGTGGTCAACATTTCACATATCTTTAATGTGAAAGGAGAAGTTATGGTGTGATTCGATAGCGTACTGTGTTTTATCCGTATAGCGGTCGTTCTTGAGAAGGTGGGAAGTAAACCTAGCAATAGATTGCAATAGCCTGTATCTTCGCAATCTTTTGTGTACTCCTGTAATTTTCTTCTTCAGTTTTCAACCTTTTCTCAAACTTGTTGTTACATAGAATGGCCAGATTTAAACTTGCTTACAGAATAACAATGTATATATATTTCTGTTCAGTACTTTCTCCACTGAGGTTGCTGTCGTGGAAGTTGTAATACATCGTTGGATAAGTTAAAGTTTATAATATAAAATGATGTTATTAAGAGATTGATAATTTTTTCTTTGCACGTCATCGTTCGAAAATGGGTTTTTGGACAAGAAGGAAAGGTTGGCTATTTTCGCTTAAAATAAAGGTTCGAAAGCCGGAAAGGTCCATGCAGAATTAATATTATCTTTATTAGTGTCAGATAAACTACATTTACAAAGAGCTTAATAATATGAAAATATTTAAATATATATCTAAAACCCAAACTAACAAATTATATAAGGACCCCAAATGGGCGAGGTACGAACGGGACTCAAAGAATTATGCAAGGAACCTGCCCAAACTTAATTAAAATCTATTTAGTAACCTAACTAAGTATTACTAAAATCCCCATATGGCAAGGACAGTCACGAACCAAGGACCACGTGCAGGCCAAGAGTTGAAAGATTATTATTCATGAACCAACCGTATATTGATTTCTGTTTCAGCTGCTTTTTAACAATGTTCCTGGCAGAATGCACAGTATATGAAAATTTGCTCAATCTATTAAATTCCTGTTGTAGTAGCAACACCTCGAGTGTGTAGCTTCCATCCTATCTGCATGCCCACTTTTGTTCAGATTACATGTGTACTACAACTTGATATGCTCTTTCAACCTTAATCATTCGTTTTGACCTGCGATGAAAATCTGAAAATTAACTTTGATAATATAAACCATGCCTATTAAAAACAAAACTATTATTTTTTAACTGATTTTCAACTAGAATTTGTACCCAACTCTCAAGATTTTAATTTTCTCATTCTAGATGCATATTGAAGCAGCGAGGATGCTGTCTTTTACAGAAGATGAGTTTGTCAAAGCTCTTGACTGGGGAAAGTGATCAAGTGTGAAAAATTATGTTGTAAATGTTAGTTTCACTTAGCCTAGGTTTTTTTAGGTAAATCTTGGATTCTCTGATTTAGAAAAAGCATGAGAAAAGCATGCAAGCGGAATGGTAGTCTCTTTTATGATATTTACCAGGACGCGTATAGATGGGTAAACCTTGTTTACATAATTTGGTACTTTGCCTGCCAAGAATATGCGCGGACATGCTTTTTTGAAAGCTTTAACACACATGAGTTGTTTTATTACGTATGCTTGCATAGTTAGACTATGCAAAATAAGTTGCTCGCGCATATCCTTGGCAGGCAAATTATGTAAACAAAGTTTACCCGTCTACTGTTTTGGCTGTGTAAATAATTTGGGTTTTTATCATGCTATATTTAATACCAAGTGATAAAATTGCCTGAGATTTTATTCAAGCATGCATACAAACGACCATTTCCAAATTTTGAGCTTGCTTATAATTGATATGCATGTTAAGTGTTGTGAAAATTGTTGTGACCTTTGGACAGCAACTGCTAAATAAATTCTATATACACGTACACTTACAGTGTGTATAAGAAAAGGTAATCCAACTTTAGCATGTTGTCGTGCGTTTATTATTTAGTTTATAGATTTACTTTTTTCATACAAAAAAAGTTCAATCTTATAACTGTCAAATGATACCTTTTGTATTATTGTGATAAAAAATGGCCAAATACGATACGATTAAAAATTGCCGATCGAAAACGCATTTTTCCACCATTGGGAGATGAGTGCAAAGCTATAATAATTGTCTGCCTATTGAAATTATTCTCATTTCGGATTCAAATATAAGAATTTTAATAAGATGGCGTAATTCATGGGCTATTTATCAAGTCTTGGTAAATTTAAAGAAGGTTCAAATCGCGATATAACAACGACATTTGGCGGGTAAAACATTTTACAAGACAGGAAGTTTGCAGACTGAACTGCAGGCAATGCTGTTCGTTTCACAAATAGGCAACCTTCGGAAATTCGAAGGACGTTTAATTCCCAATGGTGGAAAAATGTGATTTCGACCACTCTTTATCGGCTCGTGTTGAGCAGTTATTGATCGCAGTGATACAAAAAATATGTCATTTAATTGACAGCTAAAAGTCTTATCTCTACTTGTGTGCTAAAGGTAAATCGATATACTAAATACTATGCGCGCGATAACATGCGAAATTTGGATTACCCTTTTTTATATATATGGCGCTATATTACTGTAATATTTACCTGATAATATCGATTTAAAGAAATGCTCACTGTATGTTGCTTGCAACTATATTATAATAATACTAGTAGCAGAAACTTTGTGCTGAATTGTTATGTGCATTACGCATGCATGCATAGAGCCATTGGAAATGTATACATCGCCAGAAATATAAGTTACTAAATGTCACACTCATGTGTGATGACATTGTAAATGCATGGCGGTAGATTTATACTTTCAGTTCAAAAAATCAACTAAAAATTGGAGCAAGGCCAATTTCGCTTGGTGGTTTGGAACCATTTGCTTCGGTATTTAAGAACAAAAAATAGACTTATGCATAATGACGTCACAAGGCTTGAAGCGCGCGGTGAATTCTGGTCTTAGTGGTCACGCAGCGCGAAAATATTTCAAAATGGCTGCTGTCGGAAGTGAATATTTTGAGATTCATAACTGTCTTTTAGGCGCTGTTTAAAGCAACAAAGGCTCTATTTCTTTGCGGAACTTCTTCACGGACTTCAACGGTTTGGCAGACCTGAAAATCGTTCGAGTGGTCAGTCTTTTCGACGATTTTGACGAAGCGAAATTGGGCTGGATCCTCACGAAACCCTTTTAGTGTACGACACGAATGCAGAAATCTTTAAATCCGAGAAGCTTGGTTGGATACAATCTTTGGAGAAACTGACAGAGTTCCAAGCCAGTGACCATGTAGAATTTGGTTTGTGTTTAACGTCAAAGGAGTTCGATTTCATGCCTTTACAGCTGAAAACAACAGCGTTGAAGCAAGCACATAGCATTTTCATCATCTTCGATTTATCTTTGGAGGCATCTGATCTGGCATTGTAGGACTGTTTTTGACGATTGTATTTTCTAGTTTTTCGTGAGTGAACTCTGTCAGTTTCTCCAAAGATTATATCCAACCAAGGTCGTCGGAATTAAAGACTTCTGCATTCGTGTCCGACACTAAAATTTCGAGACGATGCAGCATCCCAACTTCGTTTCGTCAAAATCGTCTGCCAAACCGTTGAAGACCCGAAGAACTAGAGCCTTTGTTGCTTTAAACAGCCTGTAAAAGACAGTTATCGGAACCACAAAACATCAAAAGACATTTTGAAAAATTGAAATGTTTTCGCGCTGCGTGACCACAAAGACCACTGCATGAACGTTGGGTTGCTATAGTGAATGCAGGCCTTCGCATTCACTCTTTATTGCTTACATCATTTTCGAAGCGAGTGTTCAATATTTTACACCTATCCTTTATTTACCTCAAGATATCCAAGAAACTCATGACACAGAATATCAGAATGAAGTCTATGAATGTCGGAAATCAACTTCAACAACAAAACGAGAGAGCACCCATATGGTTTCAAAGTCTAACACTTCGAAATACAAACACCGTCATCGTTAGATTTATCATTGTTATATGTTTCATTGTCTCTGCATGGAGGTCCAGCGTTGATTATGTTGATTGTTGCGGGGACGATTCGCAAACCATACCTAAAATATGAGCGTTTTGTATGGTTTGATGTCTTGCATTTGTTCGGGACATTGGTATTAACCCTTACCTATACGGAGCATTGGATAAGAAAGTATCAGTCTCTTTTTACTCATTGCCGAAAGAAAATGAGAAGATAGAACTAGTTATGTTTGGAAAGCTACAACAATCTATTATTGGAAATTTTATAACATCAGTTGAACTATATGCAAGGCTCTTTATAGCTTCTATACTTAAAGCCTCAAAGTCGCCATCAATTTCCAAGTATAGACTTATATATAAGTACTATTTAAAACACGAGCAGGAGTGCTTTATCAATAGATAGATAGATAGATAGATAGATTTAATTTCACCACAAATACATTTACACATTTTAGAAAAGTTATATAAACAGAGTTGCTATTTTACATAAATAAGTAATAGATGAATATTAAGGATGGTATTTGTGGCAAGGAGTCATCCTGAAACCATAAGGCTTTTTGATAGGATGTCTCCTTGGAGTTGTTTAATATGTAAAATACGAATAGTAAAACGTGAATCAATAAAACACGAGTGCGCAGCACGAGTGTTTTATATCTGATAAAGCACGAACTGCGAATGTTTTAAATGGCTTAAGAAGTAATTTTAAAAATAAACATTGTCTAAGCCGAGAAAATCAAAGCTAAAGTTTATGTAAATTAACATGATTTTTTATCACATATAAAACCACTGATACGGTAGTGATTTCCTTTGGCTTTCCTCATGAATTATTAATGAGTTTTTTAACTTATATTCATCCACCATGAGACTGTCTATGTACATGCTTCTTCATTCGGCACAAATTGTAAACACGTGGACGAAAGTCATGTTCCTTTCTCTTGTTTTAAACAATAAGTACATAAACTAGCTTTAAAAAGTAATATGGCGGCAGATGCAGGTCAATGAGAGTGAGAAAATGTTTGAAGACTGTACGTATAACTTGTCCATCATATGTTTTTATACTTGGCAACATGAACGAAAATTTTTTGCGATTTTTACTTGGTCCCCATGAGTGAGCCATTTTTATGATTCCCGTTGTGTGATTCGTTCGGGATTCGGAAATATAAAACGGCTTAGTCTTGATTGCAGCACTAAAATGCTTCTCACCAGGAAAAAATAGCAAAGAAACAGTCAAGTACATGCTATTAGTATTAACAAAATTCTTACCTTTCAAGACAAAAAGCTTTAAAAATACGTGCAAATTTATAGAAAAACATCAATTGAAATTTGAAATAGGAAAACATCATTGTTTTCAACTGTTTTCCGTATATTGTGCTTCCACATGGAATTCCTACATGGAATTGTCGGAACACAATCGGGGAAAAACAGTGTACTGCGCAGCACCTACAGCGCACGACCACAGTGCAATGCGTTAGGAAGGTTTGAGATAAAAATCTTCTATTTACACAAATTAGATCTCGCTCGCTACCGCAGCAATTAGCGCTTACGTAAACGGAGAGTGGGAACTTAAGGCAATTTCCTTGTATATTTAAAATTGGTGATAGCTACAAATTAATTAAAATAATTAATGATAAAAATATTATATAGATTTAAACTTTTTGCTTCTCCGTGGTTTTACTACTAGCCGAAATTTTCTACTGTGAACAAACAGTGGCAATATGGTCACACATTGTGCCTAATTATCAAGTTTAATTATATCGTAAAAGTATTGCTTTACATAAATTATTAATATTTTATCACTATACATTATGCTCGCGTAGCCAAGCTTATTTTTGCTACAATATACACTTTGAACAGCAATGACAGTTGACACACAACTCGTGCTAGGTGCTTTTTTAACATTGGCCGTTTCGTTGGGCGTTCCTGGTAATATAGCCGTCATTGTGTCCATATGTCGAACACGAAATCTATTCAAAAATAACCACTACTATCTCCTTCTCCATCTGGCAATTTGCGACTTGCTCCGTTTATTGTTCTTTACAGAAGACATCTATCTCATATTCAGTGCGAACCCCTCGATAACTTCAACTTCCTATGTTTTGTGCAAGATTTGGTGGCCAACACACACATTATTTCTTACCGCCGGAGCAAATGTTCTTGTCGTTATTTCCATCAATCGCTACCGCGCAATTGTACACCCATTCAAGCCTGCTGCAAGACGCACAACACTGAAAATACTTTCGGCTCTTGTCTACCTGTTGGCGACGATCTGTATCATCCCATACGTCCTTGTTTTGGAGTTTGATGAAACATTCGTTTGTAAAGAAGAGTGGCCTTTCCAATCGCTTAACATTGCCTATACCATATTCCTAGCGAGTGTTCAATATTTTATACCGGCTGCATTCCTATCTGTTATTTACTTCAAGATATGTAAGAAACTCATGACACAGAATAACCGAGTGAAGTCTATGAATGCCCGCAATCAACTTCAACAACAAAACAAGAGAGCACCCACATGGTTTCAAAGTCTAACACTTCGGAATACAAAAACCTTCCTTGTTAGCTTTATCATTGTTATATGTTTCATAATCTCTGGATGTCCAGCACAGGTTATGTGGATTGTTTCTGTTATCATCTCAAATGAAGTGCCAAGCTATTTTTCGTGGGTCCATTCTTTTTACATGTTCGGAACATCAGTAATCAACCCCTACGTATACGGAGCATTGGATAAGAAAGTATTTACTTTTTTTACACATTGCCGAATGAAGAAAATGAGAAGATAGAACGAATTATATATAGAACACTACAGCAATCTATTATTAGAATTTGTACTACAGGGTGAGTCAGAAAAAACGGACACCTTTCAAATTCAAATTAGCCGCATAGCGGCTGTAATTTGACATAAGTTGCCTAGATATCTCCCTTTGGGAGTTAGTAGTACACGCGCTGCGCTGCGAATCATAGATAATAAACACTTTTGCATTAATAAACCACGTCCTGTTGTCACATGGGAATTGACAAATTCCAGCTATACGTTCGCGGCTAATTTGAATATATGCAAAGTGTCCGTTTTTTCTGACTCACCCTGTATATCAGTTGAACTATGGAATCAATAGGGATTACTGTGTGTTCTGTATGTCATAAGGGATTAGGTATCAATTGGAGCGAACGTCCTATTCCTTGCTCCTGTTTTCAATATAATTATATACTTCTTAACTTATAATCCAAACTGTCTACGTATATTCCTTCTGCTTCAGCATAAATTGTTAATAGTATGAAATATTCTACTGTGAGTTGTGTAATATTATCAGTTAGAGTGCTCAGGTATTAATTGGGACAAAAGACATGTTCCTTAAATCGTCCTGTCGCAAAATGTTTGTCTTAAATCATGTCTTTGGTTTAAAGTTAATATTGTTATAATTGTATGTAGTTACTGTATTCTTATAGTCTTTTAAATTGTGACGAGTTGTTGGGAGTGGATTTCTGACAAAGTCCTACATAGGACAGAATGATGTGTGTCTGATGATGACTTCATATTGAAGTCGAGAATGTACTGTCTCTAAAACTCGTGTTGTTTAATACATACATAGCATTTTTCCTCGACATTTTGGTATTGTCGGCTGCCCGTGGAGTTTTTTCATAATGGTTAAGCCGCGTACGAGAGTAGAAGTGGACGTTAACATGCGTCATCTTTGGCTTCACGTTTCATTTCGGCAATACTTTGTAGTTCATACTCCAGTTATATATGGAGGTCACTGTCTGTAGCTTGCACGTGGCAACCACTGAGCTGTATAATACCTGCGGGAAGTGATCGGCAAAAAAAATCTGACGCCAGAATGACGCCACTGGTTCTAGTTGAAAATGGTAATTACCACTGACAAACCGCGATCCTAATTTAAAACGGAATTTTCAACCCCCTGGTTTTTTGAATTTTTTTTTCATTTTTGGAAATATTTTGTTTTAAAAGCTCAAACTCTCATTTTTTCGCTTGTCTTATCTGTTTTACAACGCGAAGAGAAAAGTTAGGTTTTGCTCTTCTTATGGACGCAACAATGGTACAAATCACTGTTAAAGAAAACACTTTTCACTCCGGTAACGTATTAAATACTTGTTTTCTACTCTTTATATAGGTTTAACATAGGAAAAACTATAAATTTCAAAACTTGAGTATTATACTAACGCTTTAAACAGCAGGTATTTTAACGGTAGATATAAAAAATATCAGTTTCAAAGATATTGTATAAGAATGGTTAAGAAATGTGTACGGGAACTATTTTTGTTGTAGTTTTTTACCTATTATAAATATTGTGCAGTCTGCCCATTATTTTGCCACATTATATAAAATACATGCACTTTAACTTTGTCTATTATAATTTTAATATGTCAAAATACCGTAGGATTTATAGACAAACTAGTGTCATGCAACACTCTTAGGCACGTTTAGATAACGATTTTTTTCGGGTTGTTTCATTTAATATAGTACTGTGGAGTTAGGTATATACATCTAGATCTAGATTTTGTCCTTTGTGGGACAGCTTATAGTTTTAGTTAATTGAATTGAACATTTTTCTTGATATTTATAGGAAAGTAAAAGAAGATATAAAATATATTATATATTTGCCATGCTGCAGTCTAAAGTGGTAATTAGATACTTCATTCATAACAGGATTAAATATTGCTTGGGTAGCAGTGTCAGACACTATAGGAGGGAAAAGGGTGAAAGATGGCAACCAACCATTTTTGTACCCTCCAAAACAGTGGGACTATTTTTTCTAAGCAATTTCGCGCCAAAAGACACGTCGGTTCACGACTGATTCCGTACGCTAACGAATATTAATGTCTTATGATTCTAACACGCGCGTGTCTACTTACAACAATTGAATTTTCAAATCCCTAATTGCTCTTTTTCAAAAACAAACTATGTATTAGCTTGAATTTCTAATGTAGAAACCTCCGAAAAACAAAAGAATTTCGCGCTCGGTCTTCACAGTTAAATAAAAACCTCTCCATCGTGCTTTAACCTTTATTTAAACTAAACTAATCTCGTGATATATTTATGAGAACAGACTGGTCTTCTAAGGTCCAGTAACCATTGCATGAACTAAATAATTTTTGTGTGGAATGATATTTGAGTGAAGTTAAAATAAGTCATATTGCATGCAGGTCTAGACTCTGAGTCGTTATATAGCAGGCTTAACTTTGCGAAGAAAATTACATCAGTCTTGGAATATGATTAAGGTCGAGTCGGTTTTCGCGACTGAATTTCTGACAAAGTCAAATATATTGGACAGAATGAGGTTTTTAATTAAGCCGAAAATTTACAGTTTCTAAGGGACTGCATGTTTATGTGGAGGCGACCGAGACGAATTTCACCAGTGTTTACATGAGACTGAACAGACGGGCTGGTTCGCAAAGGCAAAACAAAGCACCCGGGCTGAATTAAATAATATAGACAAATATTCCAACAAACCTGAAATCATACTTTCGCGAACAAGTTTTACATGCAGTTATAACTCACAGAAACGATAACAGAGACCTTTTAAGATCGAAATCTGTCGAGAAAATGTCATTAAAAACATTATATTCGCGTAAACACATAATTTATTCTAGAAGCAAAGCAAAAAAGTAATACAGCTTTTGAGGAAATGAAAGAGAGTCTTGTAAACAGCGGTCTTGATGAGCAATCTGCTAACGACAAAGCTTACACCAATATTCTGCCTGAACTCCAGAAGGAACTTGAAAATATTTATATGCAACGTCTCCTGTGGATGAAACAACTAAAGAAAGATCCCGTACATAGAAAAATAATGAAGACAAAGGATGCGCTTGTGGAAAGCGATGACTTTGATCCAGAAGAAGCTTTAGAAGCTGCTATTGATAAGAGGAAATTTCTTATAAATATACTTTTAAAAGAATACGATTTTGATGAGGAAGATGATGATGCAGAAAGCGATTATTAAACTCGGTCAAGCGGTCTTATACGGTCCGAGACTTTGGTAAAGAAACCATGGCTATCGAACAATAAAGCCAAAACTTATTAAGAGAAACATCTAAATTGTTGTGTGTAATTTAATACAAAACAACATTGTGTAAAAGTCGAGGTCGAAGCATATAACAACATCTCTAAAGAGGATCGACGAACAGATAAGGGAACTATATTTATATACAAACACTTAAAAGTTATAGTACCTTTCCTAATAAATACGTTATATTCTTTCAAAGTTTAAAAATAAAATTAAAAAAAACACCAGGTTTTTTCTCACTATCCTCTTAGTGCGCACACCCGTGCGCACGCGACGCCATTTTGAATACTAATTACTACCGTACGCACACCCGTGCGCACGCGATGCCATTTTGAATATTTAATTATACGCTATAAATTATTCTCAAAATAATCTCTTTGGTTATTATTATCTCAGTACAAACATACCGTGCGTACGTGCGCACGCGACGCCATTTTGAATATTAATTACTCGCTATATAGCCGTGTTAAGCTACTCCCCGCCCCTAAAATTTGTCTTGTTCAATTGAAGAAATATGTAGGATTTCTAAGAAATTAAATAATAAAAATGCATGTGTTAGTGACTCATTGTCCAATTTCAAATAATTAAATTATCGGTTGAAGTTCAAAGTCTGGATTACAATATTGCCACACGAAACTTCAATCACACACCGTGAGGAGGAAGTTAAGCATTAATATGAAAAAAATCAAAAATTATATTAGGGACAGCAACGTGCAAAGACGTGCTATACTTAACGTCAAATTGGCACCGCGAAAAGAACGTTTTGGAACAAGTAGAAGAATACAATAAAATCTGATATAATTAACTAAATATTGCCATTAATTATTTCTATTAATTGCCATTATACATTCAAATATTATTTTCATTTCTGATTGCATGGTCAACAAGTACCGGATATTTAACAGTTATTCTACGAACTCGAGAAGATGCATCATAAGAAGATGGAATCGACCAAGGATTATGATCAAGTTTTTTAATATGTCTTTATATTTCAACGACTTTAAGAAGCTTAGTCGAAAACGCATGCAACAGCGCACAGGTTTAACCTTTCCCATATTTCCGACAGCCTTTGCATAAAAGCTCGTATGTGCCGTTTTCAAATCCGTGGCAGGCGAATCAATAGTATCCAGGTATGAAATGAGGCTCTCTACAACGACAACTCCATTTCTCACGATTATATTGAAGTAAAGTTGGTTGAGTCTTCAGCATCCTGACCTTTATCCAAACAAGATACTTCATTAGCTACTTGTGCAGTTTCTCAGAGTATTTATCACTTTCACAGATATTTCTCACTTGTACCAGCTCTCCTGAACCAATGCGTTTTCCAACATCTGTAGGAAGAGAACGCATGCATTTTTTCTTCTAAGTTTGCTTCGGTGCATCTCTATCGTCGCCCTCTTAAACACATTTTCTTTTCCGTACAAGAATATAATTCACTCCATGCGATGTGCTGGCACCCGGTCAACGTGTTTCCAAGTTATCAGTATATTACCAGCAATCATTAATGGGGAGATGAAAAAGACGGTCCGGATTTCGGATCCCGTTAATACTATTTTCGGATTCACGGATCCCATAATGAAAGTGGATCGCGGATTTACTACAAATTTTGGCCGGATTGTGGATTGCTAGTTTGTTAGTTTGGCTCTCAGCAGGATCTTATTGCTTATCTTCGTGTATGTGCATTTCCATAACTATTAACATTAATAAATTTAACATTATTTAACGTTACTTTTCGTCTTGAGATTCGGAGTCGGATTTTGACAAATGTTTTAGCGAACTGACGGATTTTCTGTCAAATTTCAGCGGATCTGCGAATTTGGATCCCCCTATTCACCCCCCCCCGATTAGGTTAGCTTTTAAACGCAATAATATATATATGATAGTGAACAGAATATGGACATAGAGCATTTATTTTTTTGGCCGCCATGTTGGATGGCAGCCTGAAATTGCAGGAAATTCGAGCAAGCCACTCTCTCCGACAGTTACATGCAACAGTGTCTTGTGATCTCTTATTTGGGCAACATGGAGTAATGTTTCCCAGGAACTGACGTCCCTACATACACTCAGATTTGAATCTTCTACACTTCATATATTAACGCAACGTTGAATTGAATTCTCAGCCATCGCATTTTTCAAAAAACTCTTTTTTGAAATACATTCCCGCCTTTTGGTAACTCGGTACGCTGGCCTGAGATCTCGGGCCCGCATTGTTCCAGATCTCCAGTTGTCCAGTCGAATGTTCCGAATTCAAGATGGCGGAAAGCCGTTTGCTTCGTTTCTTCAAGTTCAAGCCATAAACAAACGATTTTTGTCATGAATTAGGGTTTGAAAGTTTGAAACGATGAAGTTTGAAGCGGCGAGTTCTGGTAGATGGCGGCAAGTTCCGCTAAAACCTTGCTTTTATACCGAAAGTTCAGCCTGCCTAGAAGGGATATATATAAAAAAACTGTCACGGAAAATGCGGGAAATCAAGCCGCAGAGGCTGAAGAATACGAAGGACTCCCATAGCCCTTGCATGCAAGCTCCTACACCTCCACTTCACCGCCTTATTGTTACTATGTTAGGTCCCATTTCGTTAATGCCCCCCCCCCCCATTGAACTATAAATAAACTGGAACGCTAACTCAAGGGGGGAAATTGAAGCCATATGAAGCCAGTTTTTCTGAGGTTTGAGTTGAAATACTTAACGCCGAACATTGGGCTGTATATGAAATTGAAGCTATTAAAAAAAGTTATATTTGATATAAAAACCTCAAGATTTTAGGTAAAAAGGAAATACTTAAAACTTTGAGGGAAAATTTGCCGTATTTTACAAAATTGCGGTTGTTTTTGTATTTTTTAAGTATTTCCATTTTACCTAAAGTCTTGAAGTTTTTATATCAAATAGAACTTTTTAATAGCTTCAATTTCATATACAGCCCAATGTTCGGCGTTAAGTATTTCAGCTCAAACCTCAGAAAAACTAGCTTGGCTTCAACGAATCATAGGACTTGATCATAGGAGTTAGCGTTCCAGTTTACTTAGAGTTCACTGGCCCCCCCTCACTGACGAATTCTTAATAAAGGCCCTGCTAGAGTGGAAGATCGATAACGAAACTGCGGAAAATAATGTATCTGTTTTTTAAAAAGGAATATGGCGGCAGATGCATGTTCAATGAAAGTGAAAAAAAGTTTAAAGGCTGTACGTATTACTTGTCTATTATATGTTTTTATACTTGGCAACATGCAAAGAAATTATTTTTTCCGGTTTTTACTTGGTCCCCATGAGTGAGCCATGAAAAATGAGCTGATAGGATCAGGTGATACACTCAAGTACTGTTGTGTGGTTCGAAAGGGATTCGGAAATATAAAACGGTTTAGTCTTGATTGCAGCACTAAAATGTTTCAAACCAGGAGAAAATAAAGAAACAATCAAGTACATGCTATTGACAAAATTCTTACCTTTTAAGAAAAAAAGCTGCATTCCTGTAAAATACGTGCAAATTTATTGAAAATATGAAAACATCAATTGAAATTTGAAATTCGAAAAAATCATTGATTTCAAAATGTTTTCAACTGTTTCTGAAGTATATTGTGCTTCCATGTGGAATTCCTACATGAAATTGTAGAAACATGATCGGGAAAAACAGTGTGCTGCGCAGCACCTACAGCGCACAACCACAATGCAATGCGTTAGAAAGTTTTGAGATAAAAATTTCTATATACACAAATTAGATCTCGCTCGCTACCGCAGCCATTAGCGCTTACGTAAATGGAGAATGAGAAGTTAAGGCAATGGACAATTTGCATTATAGACTAATTTTTGATCTAGGCAAAAAAAGTATATTGCCGGAAAGAACATAATAAGATTAGTAAAATTGCAAAGTTTGGTTGCGAAATGTTGTAAAATGCGGAAGATATAGCCTTGAAAAGTTTGCAAATTTTGTATACTTTTGTATTACGTGCGGAAATTGTTACCACATTTGAGCCGAAAATGGTAGGAATTTCCGCACGTAATACAAAAGTATACAAAATGTGCAAACAACAATGGCAGTTGACACACAACTCATGCTAGGCATTGTTTTGATATTGCCCGTTTCCTTGGGAGTTCTTGGAAATATAGCCGTCATCGTGTCCATATGTCGAACAAGAAACCTTCTAAAAAATAACCACTACTATCTCCTTCTCCACCTGACAATTTGCGACTTGTTCTCTTTATTGTTCTATATACAACTGCTGTATACAATTTTCAGTGCTAACCTGGGGATATCTTCAACTTCATATGTTTTGTGCAAGATTTGGTGGCCTGCACACACGTTATGTTTTACGGCCGGAGCAAATTTTCTTGTCGTTATTTCCATAATTCGCTACCGCGCAATAATACACCCATTCAAGCCTGCTGTAAGCCGGAGAATACTCAAAATACTTGCAGCTTTTGTCTACCTGTTGGCGACACTTTGTATCATCCCATATGTCCTAGTTCTGAAATATATTTGATGAAACATTCGGCTATTATGAAGAATGGCCATTCCAATCGCTTAACATTGCCTACACCATATTCCTAGCGAGTGTTCAATATTTTATACCAACTGCGTTCCTATCTGTTATTTACTTCAAGATATGTAAGAAGCTCATGCATGACACAGAATAACAGAATGAAGTATATGAATGCCTGCAATCAACGTCAACAACAAAACGAGAGAGCACCCATATGGTTTCAAAGTCTAACACTTCGGAATACAAAAACCTTCCTTGTTAGCTTTATCATTGTTATATGTTTCATTATCTCTGCAGGTCCAGGACAAGTTATATCGATTGTTTCTGTGATCAGATCAAACGAATTGCCAAGCTATATTGTGTGGCTTCATGTTCTTTATGTGTTCGGAACACCGGTAATTAACCCGTACGTATACGGAGTATTGGATAAAAGAGTATTTTCCTTTTTTACACATTGCCGAAGAAAATGAGAAGATATAGGACGAATTATATATATAGAAACACTGCAGCAATCTATTGTTAGAATTTGTATTAGATCAGTTGAAACTCTCTGCCTTCTATACTCAAAGCCTCTATAAACTATATAACTTATATATTCGTCGAAATTACTCATATATATACAAGCATGCAGGCTCAACATAAGTTGTAAATCTAATGTCAAATATATAAGGGGTTATAGGTATATATCAATTGGAAAGAAAGTCCTGTTCCTTTCTCCTGTTTTCAACGATAAACATTAGATCTTATATTCATCGAAACTGTCTACGCACCTGCCTTTTGCTTTGGCACAAGTTGTATAATTATATATGTGTATTAAATATTTTACTGTGTGTTATGTGATGTCATAAGGGGTCAGGTAACATGTTATTCGAGTAAAAGTCCTGTTTCTTTCTCCTGTTTTCAACCATCAGGATCATATTTTATATTCATCAAAATTGTTTAAGTACATACCTCTTGGTTCTCCAAAGTTGTAAATACGTATTAAATTTTTGTGTGTGCTATAATATGCAAATAATGAATGTTTTCATTGGTGCAATGCTGGTAAAATGCATGAGGTGAAAGATGGAATTTTCCATTCCATGCACGAGGCGACAAAATATATCAATGTTATGAAAGATTTGTTGGAATAAATACAAAACAAAACAAATACATACCAGAGTTACATGTATGAAGTTCAAAATTGGTATACCAATCAAATATACAAGTCCCAAAAATGTTTTAAAGGAGAATGAATACGATAATCAAATCAAATCAAATTTATTTGCCAATATAACACAATTACAATAACACACAGAAAAAAATAGAAAATAAATTAATAAAATTACATAACAATATAAGGAAATAAAGGCAAGGTAGCCCAAAATGAAACCAAAAGGCTTATTATACATTGGGCTCCTTTATCAAACAATTAGACCTGATAGATCAGTGGTCAGTCACACTGTATATAAATCAAAACACAGAATTAAATACAAGAAAAAAAATAATTTTTTTATTATAAATAACCAATCATAAGAATAAAAAAACCCCCAAAAAAACAAACAATCACATACGACAATATCACAATGTGAATAAAAAACTGTTTAATTTAGAAAGGAATGAAGTAGTACTAGGTGTATTTCGTATGTCATCACTTAACGAATTAAAAAACTTAGGAGCTTGATAAGAGACAGAAAATTTTCTAATATTAGTCCTATACAGAACGATAATTGATACAGATTAGTCGACCGAGTGAAATAACTATATGAATTTGGTTCATAGGTAAAAATAAATGGTCAAAACGTTTTGGGAGTAAGCCATTGTGATATTGATACATGAATTTTCCAAGATGATACAAATAAATCACATCAAACTTAAGAATTTTTAACTTAGTAAAAAGCGATTCAGTATGTGCATCAAATGGTTGTTTATCGAGTATCCTAATAATGCGCTTTTGAAGCAGAATAATACGATTAAGATTAGTGGGGTATGTAGAACCCCATACAGTTACACAATACTCTAAATAAGGGTACACTAAAGAAAAATATTACTTACGTAAAGTAGATTTGGACAGGAAAAAACTCGCTTTGTATATAATACCTACAGATTTTGATATTTTCCTGCCAACATTATTTCCAGGAAATATGTTCATCTAGAATAACTCCAAGGAAAACAACTTCCTTTACCCTAGTGATTTGATAACCATTTATTTTCAATATCAATAGAGATAAATCAATATCAATTCTTTTTTGTCTAGATTTAAATATCACGTAGTTAGATTTCTATAAATTTATCGACAACTTGTCAGCTTTAAACCATTCAGATATTTTTTCAATTTCACAATTAACAGTACTCACAAGAGATGAAAGTTCCTGATGAGAAAAAAATATATTGGTATCATCGGCAAACAAAATCAATTCAAAGATATTGGAGACATTACTTAAGTCATTAATATAGAGGAGAAACAAGAGTGGTCCAAGGATGGAGCCTTGAGGCACTCCGCACTGGATAATCGACTTTGAAGAAAAGGTTTCATTATATTGAACAAATTGTACACGGTTGCTAAGATAACTCTTCATCCAATTGAATGCTACTCCCCTGATACCATAGTGATAAAGTTTATCAAGCAATATACTATGATTTACCGTGTCAAAAGCTTTAGAAAGGTCAAGAAATATTCCAATCGTTAAAGTGCACCTCACCCCAAAATTTTTTTTGGCTATATCAAATCTTGGCATCATTTCTAGTGTATCCGTGGAAAGTTTTATTTATTTGGTCAAATCGTTCGATTTTTATGGCAGTTTAAAGTTGGCAAAATTAAAAGGCACTTTTTGATGGACCTTGTCCGTCGTTACGAGGAGTCTGGAACGAGTAAATTTCGTGAGGTCACACAAGGTACTCGCCAAAATAAACTTTCGGCCCACATGCAAATTCCTTGTATACTGTCGGCCATCTACATTTATATCATACCTACAAACACGAAACTGTGCGTAAGATGTTTCTCTTGATCAGAGCTTTCGATCTATGCATCTTACATGCACAGAACGTGTGTAGTTCTCAAGAAAATGTGCACGAAAATCGATGTATGTTTCGCTGGGATTATGTATTTTTTAGATGTTTAGTGCCATTGAATTTTAGTACACTTTCTCGTGGGCGAATAACTCGATAAATAATGAACTAACGAACTTGAAATAACCAATGGCTATCCCGTCATGAAGAGAGCTTTATTTTCATGTATGATATTTCTATATAGCTTGTGTATTTCCATTCAAACATCACTACAAATTTTGTATATTTTCAGCTTTCAAGCGCAGGACTTTAAAGAACGGATACCGGTTTAATTAAATATATATACAACCGATGTATTAGCCCGTATAACTTTGTAAATTTTGCATCTACAACCTTGAAACAACTATGAACTTGTTCGTCATGCCTGCAGCTTTCTATCCGTGCATAAAACATGTGTTTATCAACAAAATAGCTTTAAATCTATTTTACTACGTTCATTTCGAACGTAGACATTTGACATTGGCGCTGCGAAAGTGTGAGTAATATTCCATTTGGATATCGCTTCATAAGACATAACTCAGCCAATATCATACCTACAAGCACGAAACTGTACGTAAAATGTTTCTCTTGAACAGATCTTTCGATCTACGCATCTTAGATGTATGGAACGTATGTAGTTCTCAAGGAAATGTGCGCGAAAATCGATGTATGTTTCGCGGATCAAACGACGAAAATATATCGTGTGTACTAATTGTGTGTAGTACTGTAGTAGGGGTAAACGTTTTTGACGCGTCTCAAGATATATTCTCGTGCTTCATACGAAAAGATAGCCCAGAAAAAGGCGATTTTTTGGTAGATATAGCAGTGACCTATATAGTGTAAACAAGTTGTCGTTTTAGTCTTTTAGATGCCTACACGCGTACGAAGTTGGATTTTCAACGTGCTCGAACTAAATAATACACTAGTCTTACATATATAGCTTAATGCGGCATATTGTTAGATAGCTATTCTAAAACTGATTCTATCCATATATAGCAATTATATATATCTTGTGTACTAGTCTGTTAATACATGGTTAGACATGATAGCCAGAAAAAACAGTGTAAACTTCGACCGATTCAAGGCAACTAGCAAAGCCGAAATGGCGAACTGAATACAAGCCGATCAAAGCTAAATGCCGACTACCTTGCGTGACGTCAGAAAATGGGCTAGACCCAGGCTCTTTTTGGTAGAAAATACGACGGTCATGGTCCATCGAAAGCTAAGTTCAAAACGCCATAAAAATCGAACGATTTTACCAAATTAAAAAAAAATTTCACGGATATAGTAGAAATGATGCCAAGATTTGATAAAGCCAAAAAAAATTTGAGGTGAGGTGCACTTTAACATATTTATCACATAAATATGTTAAAGCAAAAGAAGTTGAATGATTTTTCCTAAAGCCATATTGATTATGAAAAAGAATATCCGATATGTTTATATACTCCATAACCCGCTTACAAACAACTCTTTCAAGTATTTTAGAAAATATTGGCAAGATCGATATGGGTCTATAGTTTTGGAAAAACCTACGATCACCGGATTTAAATAAGGGAATAACACGAGCGATTTTCATATTATCATGAAAATTACCCCAAGCGATAGATAAATTAATTATATGGGCAAGCGGTCCTGAGATTAAGTCAACAGAATCCTTCAAGGCAGATATCGGAATGTTATCATAACCAGCAGCAGTCCCGGATCGCAGTGAATTAATTATATCAGATACTTCCAGTTGGGTAGTTAAACTAAGTGATATTGAACTGGAATAAATACCAGATAAATAAGTTCGATGTGAAATGTTAGCATCAGGAATTTTCTTGGTTAAATTATAACCAATATTATTGAAATAATCACAAAAATGATTAGCAATTTCAACTGGATCCGATATGTCTGTATCATTTAAATTAAAAATTGGTGGTAGTTTTCTAGAACCTTTATTCTTATTAATAACTTCATTTATTAATTTCCAAGATCTTTAATTTTAATATTACTTTTAAAATAATCAAATTGTTTATCATAATAAATCCGTTTAGCTAATCTTAAAGAATGATTCAATTTGTTTCTGTATCTTTTATAAGACGATTCATTTTCAGAACTATTAAGTATCGTTTATATACAATCTATCCTTCCGTCTTATTGATTTAAGGAGACCTTTGGACAACCACGGTTTTGTTAAAGCATATTTTCTTTTTCTTATTCTTTTCAATGGGAAACAATTATTATAAGTTTCACGATATTTATTTAAAAAACTATCATACGCTAGTAATGGATCATGAAATCCATCTAAGTTATACCAATTTATGTTATTTAGACAACGGCGAAATTTGGCCACATTATTTGAATTTTTATCACGGAATACTAAGTATTTGTCGTGATCCAAATCTGTTACTTGGTTTAGGCTAACGCAAAATATAGGTAAATGATCAGAAATATCTGTTAGCAATAAGCCATTTAAAGAATGATTATTAAAAATGTTATCAATGACTGTTGCAGTATGAGCAGTTATTCTTGTAGGGAGCGTTATTAATGGGAAAAACATATGACCAAACATAATATCTAAAAATTCAGCAGTGAGTTGATGAGTGTGGTGATTCAATAGATTTAGGTTAAAATCACCCATTATTATAGATAGCAAAATTTGTTTTCCTTGGTGATTATTCCCATGAGAGAATTTAAACTACTAATGAAGTCATTTACATTTTGACTTGGTGGCCGATAAACAATGCCTATAATAATGTTTTTACTTCTACAAAACTTAACGAAAATTTATCGTAGGACATATATTTTACATCCGCCATTTTGTTTGTCCGGTCATTTTACATCAACCATAAACTTCGTTACTTATAATCCAAACTGTCTACGTATATATGCCTTCTGCTTCGTCATAAGTTGTGAATAGTATGAAATACTTTACTGTGAGTTGCGTAATATTATCAGTGGTCGGGTATTAATTGGGACAAAGACTATAGCTGTTCGTGTCTCCTGTCACAACAAGTTTTTCTCAAATCATATCGTTGGTTTAAAGTTAAATCCAAACTGTCTACGTATATATGCCTTCTGCTTCGTCATAAGTTGTGAATAGTATGAAATACTTTACTGTGAGTTGCATAATATTATCAGTGGTCGGGTATTAATTGGGACAAAGACTATAGCTGTTCGTGTCTCCTGTCACAACAAGTTTTTCTCAAATCATATCGTTGGTTTAAAGTTAATATTGTTATTGTATATAGTTTCCCTATTCTGATAGTGTAAATTGTGATGTAAATTGTGACAAAATCAATTAAACTAATCTCGAGATACTATGAAAAATCTATAGTCTTTTAAAGTCCATACATGGAGTATCAAGTGAGCTCAATAATATTTGTGGAATAATATTTGAAGTGAAGTTAAAATAAGTCATATATTGAAGGTTAGTCTTCTTTCTAAGCTGGGTCGTTTGCACGCTTTGCAATGAAAATGGCACCATTCTATAATATTAGAATTAAAGACCAGGGTTTTCGAATGAATTTCTGACAACGTCATAAATAGGACAGAATGATGTCTGTCTGATGATATAACTTCGTATTATATAGTCGAAAATTTACAGTCTCTAAACTCGTCTTGTTTAATTCATATACTGTATTGAACTCGATCTCAACATAGCATATTTCTTCGAAATCTGTTTCGTTTATATAATTTTTGGTGTTGTCTGCTACCCGTGGCATGGTTTCTGGACGTTTTCCGTTAACCATTTTATATTGATGAAACCGCGTAAAAGAACAGAAGTGGACGTCAGTATATGCGCTATCCTATAATTCTCTGTAGTTCATACTCCATGCAGGTCTATGTGGAGGCCACTGTATGTAGCTTGCACGTTGCAACACTGATCATGTTTAATTGTGTGTTGATTACAGTTAGTGATAAACGTCGATCTTAATTTGAGAAATATTTGCGACGAAATCCGATGACGCAAGAATGGTAGCTAAATGCATGTACGGAGAGTGTACAGTGAACTCAGTGCGCTTAAGTGAGACGATATAAACATGCTTATGCTTTGGCCTGGATCAAACGAGTATAATAGTTTTTAAGAGTTCGCAAGTGAGAGTTTGCATGACAGTTTCCTTGCAACGAATACGTTAAGACGATTCAGCCTGTTTCAACAAAGTGTAAACCGCTATATATAGCCGTTTAAAAACTCTTCTTGACTCGTATAAAAATTTGAGAGTCGATGTAAACGAGAGTCGATGTAAATTGCCAGGAAACACGAACGGGAGTCGCAATCCACTCCACCACGCATGTGTACTGTTAACTCAGTTCCAGTATCCCATTTGCAATAGCGGACAATAACGGTTGGGAAAGAGGGACTGGCAGGTGTGCATATACTGAAAGTATCGTGTTTACACAAAATGTCCACACATAAGAATTTGTCTTGGTTACAGTCAACACACACACCGACAATGTGAATATTTTATCACCACATTATCACGTAGTTTGTCAAAATCCCTTGACTTTGTTATTGTCTATATATGCTCTGTATTGACTATTATTAAGTGCTCAATCGAGCACTTGTTTTTATACAGTTCTTTATATGCGTTTTATAATTTTAAATAGTTAAATAGCATTTTCTGTCTTTCTATCAATTTACTTCGAACAACAATGGCTGTTGACGAACAACTCATTGCAGTTGGTGCTGTTTTAACATTGGCCGTTTTCTTGGGCGTTTCTGGTAATATAGCTGTCATTGTGTCCATATGTCGAACACGAAAACTTCTCAAAAATAACCACTACTATCTCCTTCTCCACCTGGCAATTTGCGACTTGCTCAGTGTATTTTTCTATATAGACAACATTTATATCATTTTCAGTGCCAACCCCGAGATATCTTCAACTTCCTATGTTTTGTGCAAGATTTGGTGGCCAACACACACATTATTTTTTACCGCCGGAGTAAACTTTCTGGTCATTATATCCATCAATCGCTACCGCGCAATTGTACACCCATTCAACCCAGCTATAAGACGGAGAACACTAAAAATACTTTCAACATGTGTCTATGTGTTGGCGACACTCTCTATCATCCCACATGTCCTTTACAATCGCTGAATATTGCCTACACCACATTCCTAGCGAGTGTTCAATATTTTATACCAGTTGCGTTCCTGTCTGTTATTTACTTCAAGATATGCAAGAAGCTCATAACACAAAACAACAGAATAAATCCTATGAATGCCCGGAATCAACTTCGACAACAGAACAACACAAGACGTCGGAATACGAAAACCTTCATTGTTAGCTTTATCATTGTTATATGTTTCATAATCTCTGCAGGTCCAGCGCAGGTTATGTGGATGGTTTCTGCGATCATCTCAAAGGAATTGCCAAGCTATTATTTATGGCTTGATGCTTTGAACGTTTTCGGGACATCGGCAATCAACCCCTACGTATACGGAGCATTGGATAAGAAAGTTTTTTCTCTCTTTACACAAAATAAAATGAGACGATAGAACGAATTATATATGTATTAGGCCTAATAGTAGGTATACGGTATATATACAACAATATATTATTAAAATCCTTAATTTATCAGTTTAGACTATGCAACGCTCTACCTTATATACTCTATACTCCATTTTAGCCTCTAATTCGTTCTCTATTTTCTAGTATAAACTTCATATTAACTTATATTAATCCAAACTACCTGCATGGATGCCTCCCAACTCGGCATTATAGTTGTATGCATGTGTACTGTCATAATATTATACTGATAAGTCGTCAGGTGTTTACTATATGTGTTCTGAAATATCTGCGGGTTAGGTGTTAACTCATCATAGGGGTTAACTCGTATCGTTAATTCTTTTTGTTTAAAATTAATATCGTTCTCTATAGTTACTGTATATGTAGTCTTTCAGAAATTAATATTTATATATAAATTGTGACAAAATCAATTAAACTAAACTAATCTCGAGATACTTATGACTTCTAAGGTCCCGTATAGCCAGTGAGCTCAATAATATTTTGTAGAATAATGTTTAAGTTGAGTCAGTCTAAACTACATGGGTCGTTTGCATGCTTTGGACAGAAAATGACATCTTGAAAATCTAATATAAGAAGTAAAGGCGAGTTTTCAATTCACGACTGAATGTCTGAGGAAGTCATATATACATAGGACAGAATGATGTCTCTCTGATGATAACTTTGTAATAATGTCGAAAGTCTACAGTCGTGTATCGCTTATACACCGTCAACACTGCAGCCAATAATGCATGTCGAGCAACTATACGGAAAGAGCGCCTTTTCCCATATTGTACACAGAATATAATTTTATGTTTGGCCGTGTCGTTGGGACTTTTCAATGACTTGGGACAAATTTAAACTTTTCTACTGTGTAGCAAACAGTGGCAGTATATGGTTATAGGATGTGCCTAACTATACCAAGTTATATATATTATACAAATAATGAATGTTTATATGACTGCAATGGCAAAAATATTTTCATAAGGTGAGAAATTATCTGTAGTTCATAATCCAGTTATATATGGAGGTCAGTGTCTGTAGCTTGCACGTCACAACACTGATCATGTTTAACTCGACAACACGTGTATTCTGTCTATGTGTTGGCGACACTCTCTATCATTCCATATGTCCTGGTTCTGAAGTTTGATGAAACATTCGGCTGTTATGCATGAAGAATGGCCTTTCAACCGCTGAATATTGGCTACACCATATTCCTAGCGAGTGTTCAATATTTTATACCAGTTGCGTTCCTGTCTATTATTTACTTCAAGATATGCAAGAAGCTCATAACACAAAACAACAGAATAAATCCTATGAATGCCCGGAATCAACTTCGACAACAGAACAACGGAAGACGTCGGAATACAAAAACCTTCATTGTTAGCTTTATCATTGTTATATGTTTCATAATCTCTGCAGGTCCAGCCCAGGTTATGTGGATGGTTTCTGCGATCATCTCAAAGGAATTGCCAAGCTATTATTTATGGCTTGATGCTTTGAACGTTTTCGGGACATCGGCAATCAACCCCTACGTATATACGGAGCATTGGATAAGATATTTACACAAAATAAAATGAGAAGATAGAACGAATTATATTTATATTAGATATATATATACAACAATCTATTATTAAAATCCTTAATTTATTAGTATAGAACTATGCAACGCTGTACCTTCTATACTCTATACTCTATACTCCATATAAGCCTCCATATAGCTTGCACATCGCAACACTGATCATCTTTAACTCGACAACACGTGTATTCATTACAGTTAGGGATAAACGTCGATCTTTGTTTGAGGCAAATATTTTCTATGATAGTAGGGAGAGTGCACATGCAGTGAACTCAGTGCACTAAGGTGAAACGAGATGAACATGCTTATGCTTTTAGGCCCGGATGAAACGAGCATGAGAGTCAATAAGAGTTGGCAAATGAGAGTTTGCATGAATACAGTAAAACGATTCGTGACAAATAAATCCGAAAAACAAACAACGGCAAAAGATACCGATCTTTGTCGAAAAGTGTTTTATCAGAACAAAAAGCAACCTTGACGAAAG
Source organism: Trachythela sp. YZ-2020 (assembly GCA_016169945.1). Classification (NCBI taxonomy): domain Eukaryota; kingdom Metazoa; phylum Cnidaria; class Anthozoa; order Malacalcyonacea; family Clavulariidae; genus Trachythela; species Trachythela sp. YZ-2020. The sequence continues at coordinate 9,334,514 of JADLSH010000387.1, forward strand.
GCACGTTTGAATATTTTCTATATAGGCAAGGCACAGTTCACAAGTAAAACAACTTATCTAAGAAAAAAATACTGTATAGCCTTGAAGGGACATTTTAATTATGAACAGTTTTGCAATGTCAAGTCAGAAAATATATGATGGACACAAGTCAAAAGTAAACTCATCATACTTCCACCAATAAATAAAGCTGCACAGAAGCTGAACTGTACTTCTTAAATCAGCGTTTTGCCTCGAGTTTTACATCTGCATGTATTTCATTTATCTGTGACCTTATTAGAGAGGGGTCTTATTTGAGAGGAGGCCAAATGAAGATTTCCTGTATTAAATTTGGTTCATTCTACCATATCTACCCGCATGGTTCTACCAACATGCATAATGCGTCATAATTATATGTTTGGCTGCGTCCGTTTTTTGATTGTCGTCTTCGGTTCAATATCCTGGACATTTGTTCGTTATATCAATAAAAAGCTGATAACAAAGATTATTATTCATTGTACTGTGTTATCGTTTTCTCATTGGCTAAAAACTTGCGAATTATTATCGATATCTGCCGGTGCCCGCGCTATTTTTCAGCGGAAACAGTAATCTGCAGAGATAATTGGACGGCGCCCGGAATATTCCAGCGGTATATCGCATAAAATTACAAATAAGCGGGAAATTTTGAAGTTTGTTTTGTTTTCAAGTTTGTTTTGAAGTTTGTTTTGTCTCATATTTCTTCTGTATTGATATTTATGAACAGTAATAAAATCTTTGTTTTCAATATTGGCTTGTTCTATTCGTCAGTGCATGTTACAAAATGAATAATAAAACAATTATTGAATTCGGCATACGCAGGATATCGATAATTATTCAGACCTCGGTCAACGTTATCCGCCTCAGCTTCGCTTCAGCAGATAACGTTGACCTTGGTCTGAATAATTATCGATATCCTGCTCCGCCTCATCCAATAATTGTTAAAAATCATATCATTATTATCTTATTTTCCACCTCGTCATTTTCGATCTGGCACGCCTTTTTACCGAAGAATATATCTGCATTTCACATACGTGGTCAACATTTCACATATATCTTTAATGTGAAAGGAGAAGTTATGGTGTGATTCGATAGCGTACTGTATTTTATCCGTATAGCGGTCATTCTTGAGAAGGTGGGAAGTAAACCTAGCAATAGATTGCAATAGCCTGTATCTTCGCAATCTTTTGTGCACTCCTGTAATTTTCTTCTTCAGTTTTCAACCTTTTCTCAAACTTGTTGTTACATAGAATGGCCAGATTTAAACTTGCTTACAGAATAACAATGTATATATATTTCTGTTCAGTACTTTCTCCACTGAGGTTGCTCTCGTGGAAGTTGTAATACATCGTTGGATAAGTTAAAGTTTATAATATAAAATGATGTTTAAGAGATTGATAATTTTTTCTTTGCACGTCATCGCTCGAAAATGGGTTTTTGGACAAGAAGGAAGGGTTGGCTATTTTCGCTTAAAATAAAGGTTCGAAAGCCGGAAAGGTCCATGCAGAATTAATATTATCTTTATTAGTGTCAGATAAACTACATTTACAAAGAGCTTAATAATATGAAAATATTTAAATATATATATCTAAAACCCAAACTAGCAAATTATATAAGGACCCTATAAATGGGCGAGGTACGAACGGGACTCAAAGAATTATGCAAGGAACCTGCCCAAACTTAATTAAAATCTATTTAGTAACCTAACTAAGTATTACTAAAATCCCCCTATGACAAGGACAGTCACGAACCAAGGACCACGTGCAGGCCAAGAGTTGAAAGATTATTATTCATGAACCAACCGTATATTGATTTCTGTTTCAGCTGCTTTTTAACAATGTTCCTGCAAGGAAAAACGTGAAAAGAATACTTTTTGTACAATCAATTTTTCCCAGGCAAAATTGATATCATGCAGGCAAACAAGATCAATGTAAACTCTTTAAATATCAACAGACTGGTATTCTGCAGACATATTGAACACGTGTTATTAATGTACAATAGAAATTTGAGTTTTTGCTTTATACGTATCTACAATAACACTTACATGGTAGACTGATATTCATATCCCGTACTTATTAATAACTGCTTATTCCTTTATCCATCAAAAATTAATGTGAAGTGTGAACGATGCTGTTTTATATATTCATTAGAATTGCGGGAAATATAAATCCTTCGCTGAATTTATATGGAAACAATGACTTAAGCCTACTTTTTTCTATGTATCTTTTCTAGGCACAGTATAAAAACTGAAAATTTGCTCAATCTATTAAATTATTGTTATAGTAGCAAAACCTCGAGTGTGTAGCTTCCATCCTATTTGCCTACTTTTGTTCAGATTGTGTGCTACAGCTTTGCATGCATGCTCTTTTAAGCTTAATCATTCGTTTTGGCCTGCGATGAAAATCTGAAAATTAACTTCGATATTATCTACCATGCATGTATAGCCTTTACATTAATAAATTCAAAACAAAATTATTATTTTTTAACTGATTTTCAACTAAAATTGGTACCGAACTCTCAAGATTTTAATTTTCTCATTCTAGATGCATATTTTTTTTTGTTTATTTTTTTACAAACTTACCCATTAGGCAGGTTAACCCTACAGAGCTTATTGCTCCATTTACAGGGTTCCTAAATACAAACAATAATACATTATTTACAACACATTTTAACCACAAGACTTGACAATGAACGACACACGTGACACTTAACACATATACTTTTAAACGTTTGTGGAGCATCAATATCATATATTTGTTCAGTCATGGTATGATAGTAAGTCACCAGGTAGGATTTGAATTGGCCAATAGTAACGTCTGCTTCTCGGATATGTGGTGGTAGAGAGTTGAAAACTCTAGGAGTTCTATTATAAAAACTGTTCTGAAAGGTTAAAGTGTTAACTTTGGCAATTTTTAATGTTATACTGTCAGTTGTGGAACGCCTAGTGATACGATCATTTGATAGTAAAGCAATCTGGGGGTCATTCAATTTAATTGCCTTAAAAAGGTATACTAAGTCCAGGTACTCGTGCCAGTAGGACAAAGGAATTAGTCCTGTTTTTAGTAATCTTTCCTGGTAACTGGTTTCAGATCTAAACGGTAGCGATAGAATGAACCTGGTTGCACGTCTTTGAACCTTCTCGACTTCGTGGATTAATGATACAGACTGCGGGGACCAGACTTGCGAGCTGTATGTGATACGACTTCGTACTAACGTTTTATATAATGCAGTACGTGTACGGGGATCATGCATGTTGAGAGAGGACCTTCTAACAAACCCAAGCATTTTGTTTGCTTTCGCACATACAGCGGACACTTGGTGGTTCCATTTGAGATCTGCAGTGATCAGAACGCCAAGATCTTTTTGAACAACCCTTTTACTGATGACGGTGGTATTGGCAGAGTTGCTGAGGTGGTAAGATGACTGTATGGGTTTGAGATTCCTTGTTACTTTAAGAACTCCACACTTAGATGTGTTAAGGTCCATGCGCCATGTCCGACACCATTGGCTAATACCATCAAGGTCACATTGAAGATCGTTTACGTCCTTTGTTGTTCTTATAGCATGATAACACTTGGTGTCATCAGCAAATAATGCAACAGACGATGTAGTGGGCTTTTGAGGCAGGTCATTCACGTATACTAGAAATAGTAACGGACCAAGAATTGAACCCTGAGGAACACCGGATATAACTGGTATGGATAGCGATGTTTTGCCCAAAATGGTAACTTTTTGGTGGCGGTCAGTTAGATAGTTTTGAAACCAGCTCAGTAAGTTTCCACAAACTCTAAAATTACTCAGTTTCTTGAGAAGCAGATGATGATCAACCCTATCGAAAGCTTTTGCGAAATCAAGATAAAGGACATCAGTTTGGATTCTTTTATCAAGTGACTCACCGAACTCGTGCAGAACTTGTAAGAGTTGTGATGTTGTAGATTTCCCCCTGAGAAATCCAAATTGGAGGTTATGCAGCTCATTTGAGATATGATTGATCAATTGGTTGTATATGCAACGCTCGAGGACTTTTGATATTATAGGAAGTAAAGATATGGGTCGATAATTTGAAACTTCGTTCTTTTGACCACCTTTAGGGATGGGTATTATGTTAGAGACCTTCCATTGAGCTGGGACACTGCCAGTAGTCAAGCTTTTGTTGAAGAGATCACTAAGGGACGAGGAAATGTATGCTGTACAACATCTAAGCAACTTTGCCGGAATTCTGTCTGGACCAGTAGCTTTGTTCTCATCGAGAGAGAGAAGAATGCGTTGAACATCATCAGGTGAGATGTTGATATCACTGATGGGGTCACAGAAGGTAGTGGTGGAAGCTGGACGAGTGTCATATTCTTCTTGGGAAAGAGGTTGGTTAAACATAGAAAAGAAGAAGTTGTTTAAGAGGTTTGCAATATCTTGAGGATTTTCAGCTGTGACAGTTCCCTCCTCACGTTTCCAGCTCATTTTGTTTGGTACACTGGATGAATTTGATGTGAATTTGAATAATGACCAGAATCTTTTTGTGTTTGTTTTCATAAGACTAGGCAAAGACTGAAAGAACTCTTTTCGCTTTCGTGATATCAGCGACTTACACGAACGGCGAAGGTTTCGGAAGTTTTCACAGAGGTTATTACTGCAGCTCTTTTTGGATTTTCTTCTGGCAGTTTCTTTTTTGTTCAACAGGTGGTGGATTTCTCTGTCAAACCAGGGAGGAGATTTTCGTTTTTTAATAATTTTTCTCGGGATATGACGATGCACAGCATCCATAAAACAGTCACACCAACGGTTCCAGTCCTTGTTGATATCTCCAGGATAAATATCTGTGCTCAAGTTATGGGAATAGTTTTCAGGATTGTCCAAGTTAAATTGATTTGAGAATATTGATGGCGAGAGGTTCATTGATGAAAGAGTTCTGAATAAACTCTGCCAGTCTGCTGAACGGTAATCTAGGACAGTTCGCGTGTCACTGGAAGATAACTTGACAAACACGTTGAAATCAAAGAACAGAAGATTATGGTCGCTGAAAATGTCCATTGATTTTGGTGATATGCACGATACATCGATAACACACTCAGGAGTGTTGGTCAGGATTAGATCAAGGATGTTGTTAAGTCTCGTTGGATATGGGTTAACTTGCTGAAGAAAAAAATCGTATACGAGATCTTGAAATTCTACAGAGCATTGCGAAGCATTTTTGGAAGTAATATCAGAGTTCCAATTCAATTCAGGAAAATTAAAGTCTCCAGTTATAAGTACCTTTTCATATTTCTCTGCCACTTGAAGAAACGACGTAAAATAGCTAAGCCATTCATTAAGATCACTGTTTGGTGGCCTGTAGCAGACGCACATAAGACATTTATTTGGCGTTTGAGTTTCAAGTTCAATGGAAATAATTTCTAAATGGTCAGACCAAGATCCCAAGTTAATTCTGTTGTACTGAACTCCTTCACGCACTACTAACAATACCCCTCCTCCACGTTTGTTGGATGGACGATCTTTTCTGATGATGTTGTAACCAGAGGGCAATATTTCAACGTCACTGACATTGTCATTGAGCCATGTTTCTGTGACAGATATGACATCAAGGTTTTCCGCGTAAACAATGGCTTGAAACGATTTTAAATTGCTTGTGATCGTTCCATCCTTTCGCTTGTTAACGCTTCGGAGGCTTTGTGCGTTGAATGATAGGCAACGTTGAGTTTTAGAGATGGTTATAGGGCCTGGATTAGTAGCAATGTCACCAGCAAGTAAGATACAGAGGAATACGTGTAATGGCGTTCGCTTCATAATCTGAAATTGAAGGCTATAACGAAGGTTGATTTCTAAGGTTGATCTCCTTAGTATGTTATCACGAGTAGAAGTCCACAAAAAACATAATTTATCCGGTAGTGATGTTACTTGTGAGGAAATCAAAATATTTTGAGGAGCAGATTTGGTGTTGAGGTGAATAATTTCAGGTTTTGATCTCATTGATAGCCAGAGAGTTAAAATGAGAAAAAATAACCCAGCTGCAACATTTAACGACTTCTTATCTGTCTTAAAATTCATTTTGCTAATTTGTTCTGGTATAGATTTTCAAGATTAATATGCAATATATTAATTACGAGTTTGTATTAGTAAACGGGTTGGCAATCTAGTATAATGTCAAACAGTATCATATGACATATAGCATTGTGCGCAACAATCCAAAAACTTGAACAATTTTGTAAATATAAGACCAAATAAATCCAAAGATATATCAAAATGTTGCGAATACCAAAGCTTGTATGTATCCGTCGTCAGAATAAAACTATACAAATTAATACCAACGATACCACGACGTAAAGTTCCAATACGCAGACGCGACGTCAGACAAATTAATTCAAATACATTCCAACGGTCAAAATATAAAAAAAGTTTAATAACTCGCCAACAACTAATCCAAATAACATCAAAGTAACACACAATGTCAAGAACACAGTTCGTTAACCACGTAGGTAATTTTGGACGAATCCAATAGACTATACCAAGAATATTGTTCCAAGTATAAAAATCCAAGTTCGTAGCGATAGCGCAATAATAAAATGCCAAATACAACAATACAATCCGATATAACTTCTCCAAATAACGAAATACCACTTTAATACTTTTATAACTCGATTCTCCAGATATTTGGTTAAATTTTGATATGAGAATTGGTAGGATAACTTGTAGAAAAACTTATTTTAGACTAAATTAACAGAGAGATTGAAGGCCCTAACCCTAACCCTAAAAGGTGTCCGATATAAATTCTGTAAAAGCAGCGAGGATGCTGTCTTTTACAGAAGATGAGTTTGTCAAAGCTCTTGACTGGGGAAAGTGATCAAGTGTGAAAAATTATGTTGTAAATGTTAGTTTCACTTAGCCTAGGTTTTTTTGGGTAAATCTTGGATTCTCTGATTTAGAAAAAGCATGACGGAAAAGCATGCAGACGGAATGGTAGTCTCTTTTATGATATTTACCAGGACGCGTATAGATGGGTAAACCTTGTTTACATAATTTGGTACTTTGCCTACCAAGAATATGCGCGGACATGCTTTTTTAACACACGTGAGTTGTTTTATTACGTATGCTTGCATAGTTAGACTATGCAAAATAAGTTGCTCGCGCATATCCTTGGCAGGCAAAATATCAAATTATGTAAACAAAGTTTACCCGTCTACTGTTTTGGCTGTGTAAATATAATTTGGGTTTTTATCATGCTATATTTAATACCAAGTGATAAAATTGCCTGACATTTTATTCAAGCGTACATACATACAAACGACCATTTCCAAATTTTGAGCTTGCTTATAATTGCAATGCATGTTAAGTGTTGTGAAAATTGTTATGACCTTTGGACTGCAACTGCTAAATAAATTTTATATACACGTACAGTGTGTATAAGAAAAGGTAATCCAACTTTAGCATGTTGTCGTGCGTTTATTATTTAGTTTATAGACTTTCTTTTTCCATACAAGAAAAGTTCAATCTTATAACTGTCAAATGATACCGATCGATAACGCATTTTTCCACCATTGGGAGTTGAGTGCAAAGCTATTGTCTGCCTATTGAAATTATTCTCATTTCGGATTCAAATATAAGAATTTTAATAAGATGGCGTAACCCATGGGCTATTTATCAAGTCTTATAATCGCGATATAACAACGGAATTTGGTGGTTGAAACATTTTACGAGACAGGAAGTTTGCAGATTGAACTGCAGGCAATGCTGAACGTTTCACAAATAGGTAACCTTCGGAAATTCGAAGGACGTTTAATTCCCAATGGTGGAAAAATGTGATTTCGACCACTCTTTTTATCGGCTCGTATTGAGCAGATATTGATCGCAGTGATACAAAAATGATTTCATTTAATTGACGGCTAAAAGTCTGATCTCTATTTGTGCAAAAGGTAAATCGATATACTAAATATTATGCGCGCGATAACATGCGAAAGTTGGATTACCTTTTTTATATATATGGCGCTATGTTACTGTAAAATTTACCTGATGTAGTTTCCAAAATCTTAGCCAATAATATCGATTTAAAGAAATGCTCACTGTATGTTGCTTGCTTGCAACTATATTATAATAATACTAGTAGCAGAAATTTTGTGCTGAATTGTTATGCGCATTACGCATACATGCATAGAGCCATTGAAAATATATACATCGCCAGAAATATAAGTTACTAAGTATCACACTCGTGTGTGATGACAATGTGAATGCATGGCGGTAGATTTATACTTTCAGTTCTAAAAATTAACTAAAAATTGGAGCAAGGCCAATTGCTCTTGGTGGTTTGGAACCATTTCCTTAGGTATTTAGGAACAAAAAATAGACCTTATGCATAATAACGTCACAAGGCTTGAAGCGCGCGGTGAATTCTGGTCTTAGTGGTCACGCAGCGCGAAAATATTTCAAAATGGCTACTGTCGGAAGTGAATATTTTGAGATTCATCAAAATTTGAGATTCATCGGGACATCGGTATTACACCCTTACCTATACGGAGCATTGGATAAGAAAGTATTTTCTCTTTTTACACATTGCCGAAAGAAAATGAGAAGATAGAACTGGTTATGTTTGGAAAGCCACAACAATCTATTATTGTAAATTTTATAACACCAGTTGAACTATGCAAGGCTCTATATAGCTTCTATACTTAAAGCCTCTAAGTCGCCATCTATTTCCAAGTATAGACTTATAACTTATATTCATCCACCAGACTGTCTATGTACAAGCTTCTTCGTTCGGCACAAATTGTAAATACGTGGACGAAAGTCATGTATGTTCCTTTCTCTTGTTTTAAACAATAAGTATATAAACTTCATAACTTATATTTTAATCCAAAGTCTGTCTACGAACATGCCTTCGGCTCCGGCATGAGTTGTGAAAAGGTATTTAATATTTTACAGTGAATTGTGTGATATTATCAGTACATGGTTAGGTATCATTTGGGGATTTAAAATTTGTATTGCTTTGTATAGTTTGTGTTCTTATTGTCTTTTAGAAATGATGTAAATTGTAACAACATCAATTAAACTAAGTTAAAATAAGTCATATTGTTGTAGGTTAGTTTTCTTTCTTGGCTTTGCAAAAAATTGACATCTTACATACATACATTATTCAGCTCACTCCCCGTTAGGGATTACATCAAGTATCTCGCTTACCTAATCTGTATACTCCTAACCCACCCAGTCAAACCCAGTCAACTTTCCCTATGGGAGGAAACCGGAGTTCCCGGAGAAAACCCACGACTTTCGGCAGAGCGTTGACTTACTCTTTTCACATGAGTGTGATGAGTAATGTCCTCAGCGAAATTGTATAATATAGCGGGGGTGTGAAGAAAAACACACTAATATAGTAATATTTGACCACATACACAATCTCGCGAACATTTTGCGCGAATAAGTACGGGAATTATCAATTATGGCGACAAATTAGGCGAATAAAGCGATACGTATTTACCGATTTCGCATACGTGTTGTTGAGCATAGTATTTATAATTATCTGAATCATCTTATAAATATGTATGAGTCAGATGCCGTCGTCGGCCCGTCATCAAAATACATTAGCAAGTAATAGGAAGGCCTACATTACGTACTACAGTACCTTAGTAGCTTAAGGCCCCGTTTACACTATACCGGATTACATCGGAGCGTAGCGATTTTCATACCGGATTCGGCTGCTGTTTACACTACGCCACAGTAATCCGGTACGCGACGCGGAGCAAAAATCACTCCGCTTTGGAGGTGATATGAAAAGTAATCCGGTATGTGCCGGAGCAGTGTAAACAGGCGAATCCGGTACACAACTAATTTTGGCGCGAAATTTGTAATATATTACAAGACGAATTAAAAATGGTCGCCTTCAAACAATTGATTATACTTACTTTTACGGCAGCAAGCGTCCTTCAAATAATGGCTAGTTTATTTTGTCTGTCGACTAGCTATTATTCATCAAGGCGACGACTCCGGCAAACACTGGTAACTTCAACTTTTCGTGCAAAACGAAAGGGCAAAAGAGAATGTAAACAACGAAGATTTTGGGTAAGTCCATGTAAAATTTGGCTCTTTTTGTTTTGTGTTGGACATTCTTGCGTTCATTTGTCTAGCAAAGCCAGCTCGTGATTTTATTTAGCGGGAAACTTGTTCTGTTTCCATGGCAACATCAAAAAGTGTTGAGCTGGCAACAAAGCGAAGCGGTGCAATGCGGCGTAGTGTAAACACCTTTGTTTTTTACTTCGGAGTGAAAATTAATCCGGTATGAAAAGTAATCCGGTATAGTGTAAACGGGGTATTAGTAGCTGTGTAACATGATTCTTGTTACGCTAAAAAGCTGTTTAGAAATTAAAAAATCATTAATTTTGACAGACGTCTGCAAGGAAAAATAGCAGGAAATTTAGAGATTTTTGCAAGAAATTTTGCCCGAAAATATGGAATTCTCAAGTTATAAAGAAGGATTTTATTATTTTGGATGTGGAAAAACTGTTTTTTAGTCCTGCAATTTTCGATATATATCTACCTAAAGTTCATTTAAGGCTTGTGGGGCGAACATTATGTGATCGAGAGCATATGCGCAGTAAATCATTCAAGAAATAGCAAGGTTGTTCTCATTGATTCAGTAGAGGAATTAATACCATTCTAAACGATACCAAACAATATCTGTTTAGAACGTTATAGAAAGAACACAGAAATACACAGCATTATCGGAGTTACGCGAATCGAATGCCAAATCGTACTGATTTTGGAGGCAAAATGTGAGACATAACAATTAGTGCCGGTTGGGTGAATGCGTGAATTTATTTTGACAAGATACAGATCTATTAGCTCTTTTTGTACCAATATAGCGACACCAAACCTAAAAAGTTTACAAACATAGACAGTTCGTGCAAAGTTTATATAGTAGAGTGTGAAAAGCAGTGATTTTTGTTAAGTTTTACAAGCATAGTTCTCACAATTTTATGCGTAGGTTGTTAGTCAGTAAATCGTTAATGATGATAAAGGTTATCTCGCTAAATAAATTGAATGAGTTGAGAATATATAACATATCTTAATGCATAGGGCGGGGTAATATTGTACAAATAATATAGTTGGCGGATAAAACGGGGGGAAAATGGATTAAAATATACTCTATGATATCCTAAGATACTGTATGATATCCTAAAATGATATCCTAAGGTACTGTAAGAGTGAAGCATTGAATCCTAAGAGTGAATCATTGAATCCTAAGATTGAATCATTGAATTCTAAGATTGAATCATTGAACGTCAAATAAATTGATTCGTAACGTATCTTACTATTTATCTGATAGCTCCAAATCGAGCTTAGTTCCATATATATCGACTATCGAGCGAGTTTAGCTTCGAGCCGAGCTCTAAGATGTAAGGATAGGCCCGAGCCGAGCTCTAAGATGTATGGATAGGCCCGAGCCGAGCTCCAAGATGTAAGGATAGGCTCGAGCCGAGCTCTAAGATGTAACTATAGGCTCGAGCCGAGCTCTAAGATGTAAGGATAGGCTCGAGCCGAGCTCTAAGATGTATGGATAGGCCCGAGCCGAGCTCCAAGATGTAACGATAGGCCCGAGCCGAGCTCCAAGATGTATGGATAGGCCCGAGCCGAGCTCCAAGATGTAAGGATAGGCCCGAGCCGAGCTCCAAGATGTATGGATAGGCCCGAGCCGAGCTCCAAGATGTAAGGATAGGCTCGAGCCGAGCTCTAAGATGTAAGGATAGGCTCGAGCCGAGCTCTAAGATGTAAGGATAGGCCCGAGCCGAGCTCTAAGATGTATGGATAGGCCCGAGCCGAGCTCCAAGATGTAAGGATAGGCCCGAGCCGAGCTCCAAGATGTATGGACAGGCCCGAGCCGAGCTCCAAGATGTAAGGATAGGCTCGAGCCGAGCTCTAAGATGTATGGATAGGCCCGAGCCGAGCTCTAAGATGTATGGATAGGCCCGAGCCGAGCTCCAAGATGTATGGATAGGCTCGAGCCGAGCTCTAAGATGTATGGATAGGCCCGAGCCGAGCTCCAAGATGTAAGGATAGGCCCGAGCCGAGCTCTAAGCAGGGGCGCCGTGGGTCCCATGTTTTAGGGGGGGCCAAGCGCAGTATTTTCCGACAATAGTATTTCAATTTCCGACAGTATTTATTATAATCTAATATATCACTGCTTTTCTTGTCGACGGGGGGGGGAAAGGTAAAAAAAATTTTCCGGACTATACTGTTTATACAGCCATATTCCGGCAATCAATCCTACGGTTGTTCAATTGTATAAAGCATATCATTCTGAAATATTACCTATTCTATAAACTTATTTTCGGACAACCTAAACTGAGTCTGATTTCCGACAACATAACCAATTTTCCGACGGGTCTCAACGATAGGGGGGGCCATGGCCCCCCCTGGCCCCCCCGGCCACGGCGCCACTGGCTCTAAGATGTAACGATAGGCCCGAGCCGAGCTCCAAGATGTAAGGATAGGCCCGAGCCGAGCTCTAAGATGTAAGGATAGGCCCGAGCCGAGCTCTAAGATGTAAGGATAGGCCCGAGCCGAGCTCTAAGATGTAAGGATAGGCTCGAGCCGAGCTCTAAGATGTATGGATAGGCCCGAGCCGAGCTCCAAGATGTAAGGTCGGACCAAGCTTAGTATATATCTCCGAGCCTAGTATATATACCTCCGAGCCGAGCGAGCGTTGCTCCATAACGAGCGAGCTTAGCTCCAAATCGAGCGAGTTTAGCTCCATATCGAGCGAGCTTAACTCCATATCGAGCGAGCTTAGCTCCATTTCGAGCGAGCTTAGCTCCATTTCGAGCGAGCTTAGATGGGCTATAGTCACAGACTATAGTCATGGACTATAGTCATAGACTATAGCATAGTCATAGATTGTAGTCATAGACTATAGTCATAGTCATGAACTATAGTCATAGACTATAGTCATAGTCATACATTGTAGTCATAGACTACAGTCATAGTCCTTGACATCATTTAACGCCTCATACGGTCCACTATGTTCAATTTACAGTTTTTTGCCCGTTCCATCTATAACGTTACTTGAAATGGCGGGCATTGTACGTTCATATCAGTGATAATTATCCCTTTTTACGACAGAAAATCTCCATAGGACATAAATATTTCCGTGGTTTTTCTTGTAAATGGGTAAACACTAAACAACCAGGGATCCATAGAACTTGACACCTGACTCTGGCTAGCACTGATAAAATGCAACTGGGGAACTAATAAAAACATGATCGGAATCCAATGAAGTTTACTAAGTTAAGTGAAAAAATTTGTGAAGGAATATGCTTCAAATTTACCGGGGTCGAACCTCAGTCAGGATTATCTGGCCACTTTTCTTTGTTATATTATAGGGTTATAGAATGCCCGGCAACTTTTCCTTGTTCGTTAATTTAAACACCCAAACAGACTTTGGAATCATATCAAAACAGTTTAACCTTAAAGTTTAAAGACGAAATTGCAAGAGTGTGCTTGCCGTGACGTGAATTGCAAGATTTGTGGTCATATTTAACGAGTGCATGGTTTTAAAGAACGAGATAGTTATAAATGATATATTTTCAGGAAATTGTTCATGTTTAGAAGGGACTAATGGCCGAGGTGCAAGGTATTAAAATGGATGGGTATTCTATAATCTAGCCGTTCTCATAGTTGAAATTGAACTATGACAATTCTTGGAATTTCTTGAATACCTTACGTAGGCTGTCCTCTAATAAAACACGGCCATTGCTGGTTCTTTAAATCCTATCTTATCCTTGATTTTGAAATATAAATCAACCTTATCAATAAATTTTAGCTCTATCTTACTGGAACATATTCATTTGCCTTAAACCTAATGTGCACACCACTATAGAATAACGCGAACGTTTTCAAAGACTTGATTATGTCCGTGCCATATTTTTCAGGCTCAATAGAGCTTTAGAGGAAGTTGAGAAGTACAAAACAGCAATGCAGAAAGCGAAGACATCCTCTAAGGTAAGGCTAAAGTTTCAAGGTATATGATCTTTTCTAGTTGGTTAATGCATGTGATTAAGTGTGGTAGGGAAAATCAGCAAAATCTGTCCCTTGAATAAACCTTTTTAGTATAAAAGTAATAAAGAATGCTTTGGTATAATGCCACTGCATGTGGCTTAGTAAAGCCGAAAGCCTGAAGAGTGTCTTACTATAGGAAAGCACGCGTATACGACTTTTGTGATTTTAAGATCATGATCAACGCTATTTCGTTGTTCCGAGGTTTTAGCGGAGATTGTAAGATTTCAAAAAGATAGATTTTCGGAATTTTTATAGATTATAGAACTTTTTAGGATTTTAGATTTCAGATATTTAATACGTTTACGCGTCTCTCGGCTCTACCATGCACGCAGTCCTGTTTTAGAGAATTCAGTATTATAACACGAGGCCAGCCTCGTACCCAGGCGCTTTTAAGGGAAAAAAAAAATCGCGTTCAGCTAATTTATAGAGATCAGTGGCTGAGATTAGCGAGCGCGCGGAGGTGCTTGGGGAGGTCGCGACGAAGGAAGCGCCTGGCAGAAAATGTATTAAAGATGGCGGCAGTGTTGTATGTTCAGGAAATATTTTGTGTCCAAATGATGAATGCACTGCGAAGAGTTTTTTCTGGAAAACAAAAAGCATTTTAGTGTACTTTCATATATTTTTTACGTATTAATTAAATAATAAAACATTGATAATTTGCAATTTAATTTAATATTGTTATAAATTAAAATTGTTCTTTCCTGCCAGTGTCCTGGCTAATGTAATATCATTAATTTGGTTTTCTAAAAACAGAATTTCTGTTTTATGCTCACTGAATTATTCCATGCATGTGCTTTCTGCCATTTGTTTTCACAGAAAGATTAGTACCTATTAAAATTGTACACACACACTGTGATTTGACAGCAGTGTACATATAGATCATCGATCATTTCTCATACTCAAATTGTAATGAATTAATGCTATGTTTAAAACATTTTAGGGCTACTCCTATATTGGGGGCACTGTGTGCTTTGTCTTTCACATTCGGATTTCAATGACCGACGGGGCCATGCTACCCTTTCCCCAGGGTCCCTGAAAGATATTTTTATCAGGCTCTAAAAAAGTTCAGCAAATAACATTCAAACATACAAGACATTGAAAGTCATTTGCTGGGCTATTACTGTATATCCATTTTTAAGTTTTCTCAGGTTTGTTATTGTATTATTAATCACCTCAAAATCTCATACTATATATTAAAGCAAAATAAAACACCCTAATTGCATTATGCTACAAACATTAAGCAGACAGAATAATTTTACAAAATACAACACATTTGTTCACATTCAGTCATTTATTTCTGTTTTGTTGGACCTGGAAAACATGCTTTAACTGTTCACAATGACTGTTTCACATAAATATTTGATTCTTCATCAATACTCAGCAACATTTTCTAGCTCAGTTGACAACTCATACGCCTTCTCTCATCACACTGGGAACTGGACAGATTGTAAGCTAAAAAGAACACAAAACACACTGTTTGACCCATGGGCTGTTTACATGACAATAGGGTGATCCTAGCCACAAGGTTACCCTGGTAACCAGTAACCCTATAGTCTATTGTGTGTTAGGGTGATGCTATATTATTATAAAATGATAATAAAAAATAATAGTAAAAATTACCTTGAACATCGAGTTGTCGAAAGGAAGTATTAAATTCATCGTCTGAACTAAATTCTGCATATAAAAGAAACTTGTTTTAGCGATACAAATTTACCAAAATCGTAGACTGCGCCTGTGATCAAGCATTCAATTGTTATTGTATATAAAAACGACAACAAAGTATGCAAATTGCTTAAAGAAAATAGTCAAATAGCCCGAATGAAAAACAGCAATCTCGCAAGGATATAGCATATCAAAGGTCCAATTAGTTTTGTGACCACAAATAAGAAAAATCGTCAATTCTGTGCAACCATTTCATATATTTACACAATTTTAACCACTAAAAATATTAAATATATTATATATACATAAAAATACCTGTAGTTAGAGCTTCTGGAAAAGAATGGTCTGTTTCATCCATACAGATATCAATGATAACACACCAGGGAGAAAAACTGACGAAAAGGCACCTCAAATCAAGCGATGGAAAAGATTCTTCGCATTTCGGTCAAAATTATTCACTTATCTGCATTTTCTGCCAGGCGCTTCCCCCTCTCGTCGCGTCCTCCCCAAGCACCCCAGCGCGCTCGCTAATCTCAGCCACTGATCTCTATAAATTAGCTGAACGCGATATGTTTTTCTTTTCCTTAAGAGCGCCTGGGTACGAGGCTGACACGAGGCGACAAGTGGTCGCCGGGACTTGTCGCAGGAACAAGTTCTTATCGTGGGGACTGACTTTTTGTCCCCGCGACTAGTCGCATGGAATCAAATTGATTTGATTTCATGGAACTTGTCGTGGGGACAAAATTGGGTCCCTGCGACTTATCGCATCGTGTGACCACAAGTAAAAAAATGTCGCTGGCCGTGTGACACAACTCTCCGCGATTAGTTGTCGCATAGAAATGTCGCTCCATGTGACCTTTCTCATGCGATAAGTCACCGCGACCAGTCCCTGCGATTTGTCGCCTCGTGTGACCGAACCTTAAGTGTTTCCTGAAACTTGCTATAGCATGTTGAGAGATCGATAAATATTTTTACCAGGAATTGAGAATATTTAATAGTTACTTACTGGAACTGAGGGATCAGAAAAAATATCGCTTTCCCGAGCAACAGATGGCGCATTTCAAGAAGATCTTGCGTGCGCAAAACGTCGGCACTTGAGGTGCGGCTCAGAAAACAAAAAAGTTCTTCAAGTGCTCCTTTACAGGTGCACATTCAAAGACGTTTTTCCAATTGAATAATGTAGTGCTTCGTTAAAATTGTAATAAGTTTGTTGAGCATTGAGTATTTTCTGTCTATTTGCCAATTTCAATCTTTCATATACATTCCTGCAGATTAACTTTATTCTTGCTACTACTGCCACTTCTCTCGGTTCTGTTCCGACAAGAGGTGCGTGTGATCAGGCTTCATGCTCAAAACGCATGGTAAGAACACGATCGGAATTTTTGTAGCGAATCATCAGATTGGAAGGTGTATTTGTTAGTATAATTATACTACAAAAAAGATCCGCAGATAACCGGAAAGTTTTCTTTGGCTAATATGAACCTTTCTATGAATGTACAGAGAATAGTCCTTTCTGGGCGGGAAGAACTGACAGTGAAGTAATACGCGCAACTAAATTTGCGTGCACCTATCATACACGGGGAGCATGGAATTAATGACAGCTTTTAAGAAACAGATGAAACTCATAGATATTCTTAAACGACAGAAGGTTTGTGTTCTTGCGTTCTTGTATTTTTAGTTATCGCTCCGCGCGTTTTATGCGGGAATTATTTCCCCCTGGAATCACATATATCAACAGAGAGTTTGAACATGCAAGCGACGTTTTTGACAACACGGACGTCATTTAATGACACCTTTAATTATAGCCTGAGCAGTTCTTGCTTGAATTCAAGAATGGCAGTTTATCATGTTCGAGCAAGAACGGCTGTCGTCATCGTTAACAGCTTCATTTTGTACACGTGACGTCCCCATGACCAAAACGTCTAATGATATCCGTAACGTTTTAATTCAGTATATACACTGGAAAACAATTGTGACATCCATACTATGGGAATAGTATTTTCATCACCAAATCCATAGTATATCCATACCATTTTCATATATGATGGAATGTTAATCAATATGGAAATTGGATTCCCATACCATTCTCACATTTTTTCATGAGCACTTGTTTTTTGGCCGCCATGTTGAATGGCAGCATGATTCCATCTCACAGCAAATTCGGACAAGCCACTCTCTCGGACAGTTACATCCAAAATCTATATACACAAATTAGATCTCGCTCGCTACCACAGCAATTGGCGCTTACGTAAACGGAGAGTAGGAAGTTAAGGCAATTTCCTTGTATATTTATAATTGGTGATAGCTACTAATGAATTAAAATAATTAATGCAAAAATATTATATAGATTTAAGTTTTTTGCTTCTCCGTGGTTTTACTAATAGCCGAAATTTTCTACTGTGAACAAACAGTTGCAATATGGTCACACATTGTGCCTAATTATCAAGTTTAATTATATCATAAAAGTATTGCTTTACATAAATTATTAATATTTTATCGCTATACATTATGCTCGCGTAGCCAAGCTGGTTTTTGCTACAACATTGACCAGGTGAATATACACTTTGAACAGCAATGACAGTTGACACACAACTCGTGGTAGGTGCTTTCTTAACATTGGCCGTTTCTTTGGGCGTTCCTGGTAATATAGCCGTCATTGTGTCCATATGTCGAACACGAAACCTATTCAAAAATAACCACTACTATCTCCTTGTCCATCTGGCAATTTGCGACTTGCTCCATTTATTGTTCTTTACAGAAGAGATCTATATCATGTTCAGTGCTAACCCCTCGATAACTTCAAGTTCCTATGTTTTGTGCAAGATTTGGTGGCCAATACACACAGTATTTCTTACCGCCGGAGCTAATTTTCTTGTCGTTATTTCCATCAATCGCTACCGCGCAATTGTACAGCCATTCAAGCCTGTTGCAAGACGCACAACACTAAAAATACTTTCGACTCTTGTCTACCTGTTGGCAACGATCTGTATCATCCCATACGTCCTTGTTTTGGAGTTCGATGAAACATTCGGTTGTAGGGGAGAGTGGCCTTTCCAATCGCTTCACATTGCCTATATCATATTCCTAGCGAGTGTTCAATATTTTATACCGGCTGCGTTCCTATCTGTTATTTACTTCAAGATATGTAAGAAACTCATGACACAGAATAACCGATTGAAGTTTATGGATGCCCGCAATCAACTTCAACAACAAAACGAGAGAGCACCCACATGGTTTCAAAATCTAACACGTCGGAATACAAAAACCTTCCTTGTTAGCTTTATCATTGTTATATGTTTCATTATCTCTGCAGGTCCAGGACAAGTTATATGGATTGTTTCTGCGATCAGATCAAACGAATTGCCAAGCTATATTGTGTGGCTTCATGTTCTTTATGTATTCGGAACATCGGTAACTAACCCGTACGTATACGGAGCATTGGATAAGAAGGTGTTTTCATTTTTTACACATTGCCGAAAGCAAATTAGAAGATAGAACGAATTATATATATAGAAACACTACGGCAATCTATTGTTAGAATTTGTATTAGATCAGTTGGAACTCTGTATACCTCCTATACTCAAAGCCTCTATAAACTATATAACTTATATATATTCGTCGAAATTACTCATATATATACAAGCCTGCCGGCTCAACATAAGTTGTAAATCTAATGTCAAATATATAAGTAAAAATATATTATACGTAAAAATAATATATCAATTGGAGAGAAAGTCCTGTTGCTTTCTCCTGTTTTCAACGATAAACATTAGATCTTATATTCATCGAAACTGTCTATACGAACCTGCCTTCTGCTTTGGCACAAGTTGTATAATTATATATGTGTATTAAATATTTTATCTTGTGTTCTGTGATGTCATAAGGGGTCAGGTAACAATTCGAGTAAAAGTCCTGTTTCTTTCTCCTGTTTTCAACCATCAGAATCATATCTTATATTCATCAAAATTGTTTAATAATCTCTGGATGTCCAGCACAGGTTATGTGGATTGTTTCTGTTATCATCTCAAATGAAGTGCCAAGCTATTTTTCGTGGGTCCATGCTTTTTACGTGTTCGGAACATCAGTAATCAACCCCTAGCATTGGATAAGAAAGTATTTACTTTTTTTTACACATTGCCGAATTGAGTAAATGAGAAAATAGAACGAATTATATATAGAACACTACAGCAATCTATTATTAGAATTTGTACTAGATCAGTTGAACTATGGAATCCATTCAAGCTTGCTGTAAGCCGGAGAACACTGAAAATACTTTCAGCTTTTGTCTGATTGTAGGGTTAGATATCAGTTCGGGCGAATGTTCTGTTCCTTTCTCATGTTTAAAACCATAAGCATCGTATTTTATATATTCGTCCAAACTGTCTGTGTACATTTCTCTTGGTTCGGCATATATAGTGGTAAATAGGGATTATAGTGTGTGTTCTGTAATGTCATAAGGGGTTAGGTATCAATTGGAGCGAACGTCCAATTCCTTTCTCCTGTTTTCAATATAATTATATACTTCTTAACTTATAATCCAAACTGTCCACGTATATTCCTTCTGCTTCAGCATAAGTTGTTAATAGTATGAAATATTCTACTGTGAGTTGTGTAATATTATCAGTTAGAGTGGTCAGGTATTAATTGGGACAAAAGACGTGTTCCTTAAATCGTCCTGTCGCAAAATGTTTGTCTTAAATCATGTCGTTGGTTTAAAGTTAATATTGTTATTGTATATAGTTACTGTATTCTAATAGTCTTTTAAATTGTGACAAAATCATTATATTTGAGGTGAAGTTAAAATAGGTCATATTGTAGGTCAGTTTTCTTTCTGGGTCGTTTGCATTCTTTGCAAAGAAAATGAGATCTTGAGAATCTAATATAAGAATTAAAGACGAGTTTTCGGGAGTGGATTTCTGACAAAGTCATACATAGGACAGAATGATGTGTGTCTGATGATGACTTCTAATGTTGAAGTACTGTCTCTAAAACTCGTGTTGTTTAATTCACATACATAGCATTTTTCCTCAACGTTTTGGTATTGTCCGCTGCCCGTGGAGTTTTTTCATAATGGTTAAGCCGCGTACGAAAGTAGAAGTGGACGTTAACATGCGTCATCTTTGGCTTGACGTTTCATTTCGGCAATACTTTGTAGTTCATACTCCAGTTATATATGGAGGTCACTGTCTGTAGCTGTATAATAGCTGGAGGAAGTGGTCGGCAAAGAAAAGTCTGACGTCAGAATGACGCCACTGGTTCTAGTTAAAAATGGTAATTACCACTGACAAACCGCTATCCTAATTTAAAACGGCATATTCACTCCACCCCTGTTTTTTAAAAAAAAAATTCCATTTTTCGAAATATTTTGTTTTAAAAGCTCAAACTCTCATTTTTTCGCCAGTCTTATTTGCTTTACACCGCGGAGAGAAAAGTTAAGTTTTGCTCTTCTTATGGATGCAACAATGGTACAAATCACTGTTACGTTAAAGAAAACACTTTTCACTCCGGTAACGCATTAAATACTTGTTTTCTACTCTTTATATAGGTTTAACCTATTGTAGGAAAAACTGTAAATTTCAAAACTTGAGTATTATAATAGCGCTTTAAACAGCAGATATTTTAACGGCAGACATAAAAAATATTTCAAAGATATTGTTTAAGAATGGTTAAGAAATGTGTACGGGAACTGTTTTTGTTGTAGTTTTTTACCTATTATAAATATTGTGCAATCTGCCCATTATTTTGCCACAGTATATAAAATACATGCACTTTCACTTTGTCCATTATAATTTTAATATGTCAAAATACCGTAGGATTTATAGACAAACTAGTGTCATGCAACACTCTTAGGCACGTTTAGATAACGAATTTTTTCGGGTTGTTTAATTTAATATAATACTGTGGAGTTAGGTATACATCTAGATCTAGATTTTTCCTTTGTGGGACAGCTTACAGTTTTAGTTAATTGAAGTGAACATTTTTCTTGATATTTATAGGAAAGTAAAAGAAGGTAAAACTTGAAAGCAAGATATATTTGAAGTGCTCTTTATTAATGGTTTTTCCTAAGGTTTTATTAATGGTTTTTCCTAATAAGGCCAGGTCTTAAATGTACACAAATAGTTATGAGAGATAAAATGCATTGGTAACAAAAATCTCTAATGACACAGTGTAATTGCTCTCTTCTATTTTCCAGGAAAGTCTGTCATACAGTTATAGATACCAGCAAAATGGCACAGGGCATCAAGATACAGATGTTTAATGATTGGAAATGTTTAATGCAATTATTAGTTATGTGTTACTAAACATGATTATATCAATATCTTTTGTAAATATTCACAAAATTTCAATATTTTCTGTTAATTATTACACTATGAAAATTTGTTTATAGTGATTAATTATTCTTCAGGATATGATTCTTCAAGGAAGTCAAAAAATAAAGTCAATTAATCATGATATTGTATCTTCGATTTTCAAGCATGTTACATGATAATAAGTAATGTATTTCATCAGCAGAAAGAAGGGTTGTGTCGTTGTGCAACAAATCCTGCAAGAACAAAGAGTAGAGTATATACAAAATATGTCAAACGTGCGGTGCCAGTGTGGGTAGAGTATAGCAAATACGGCGGTTGACTGTTGTGTAAAACTACCTGAAAAATACAGTGAGAACTTCGACGTTTCGAGCGAAGGCCCTTCGTCTGGATAATTCGAACAAAATTTGATAGGGAAGGTAAATTTCTATCAATTTACTTCGAAAAACAATGGGAGTTGACACACAACTCATGCTAGGCATTGTTTTGACATCATCATGTTTTTACAAAGTGTAAACCACTAGCCGTTAAAAAACTCTTCTTAACTCTTATCAAAATTTGAATCAGCTTAAAGATGATGAGAGTGCATGAGAGTCGATGGAAGTTGCCGGAAACACGAACGAGAGACGCACTCCGATCCACCATGCATGCAATCTCGTACCAGTGTTTCGTACCCAGAGTATTCCCGTTCGCAGGTTAGGCAGTGAGCATGACTCTGGAGAAATCGAATGAGATAATGAATTTCATTGGCTCTCGTAATATCAATGGCATCGACAGCGGGATTTGTGCGGGACTTTCGCGTGGAAATACACGAAAAGCGAATGCAGTTTGCAAAATATGTTGATTGATATGTCGAACAAGAAACCTTCTAAAAAATAACCACTACTATCTCCTTCTCCAGCTCGCAATTTGCGACTTGTTTTCTTTATTGTTCTATATACAACTTCTGTATACAATTTTCAGTGCTAACCTCGAGATACCTTCAACTTCATATGTTTTGTGCAAGATTTGGTGGCCTACACACACAGTATTTTTTACGGCCGGAACAAATTTTCTTGTCTTTATTTCCATAATTCGCTACCGCGCAATTATACACCCATTCAAGCCTGCTTTAAACCGGAGAATACTCAAAATACTTGCAGCTTTTGTCTACCTGTTGGCGACACTTTGTATCATCCCATATGTCCTGGTTCTGAAATTTGATGAAACATTCGGCTGTTATGAAGAATGGCCATTCCAATCGCTTAACATTGCCTACACCATATTCCTAGCGCGAGTGTTCAATATTTTATACAACTGCGTTCTTATCTGTTATTTACTTCAAGATATGTAAGAAGCTTATGACAGAGAATAACAGAAAGCAGTATTGGATGCCTGCAATCAACTTCAACAACAAAACGAGAGAGCACCCACATGGCTCCAGAGTCTAACATGCACTTCAGAATACAAAAACCTTCCTTGTTAGCGTTATCATTGTTATATGTTTCATTATCTCTGCAGGTCCAACACAAGTTATATGGATTGTTTCTGCGATCAGATCAAACGAATTGCCAAGCTATAATTTGCGACTTGAAGTTCCTTATGTGTTCGGAGCACCGGTAATTAACCCGTACGTATACGGAGCATTGGATAAAAGAGTATTTTCCTTTTTTACACATTGCCGAAAAAAATGAGAAGATATAGGACGAATTATATATAGAAACACTACAACAATCTATAATTAGAATTTGTATTAGATTAGTTGAACTATCGAACCATCTTCCCCCTACACTCAAATTAAGCCTATATATATAAACTTCATAATAATTTGTCATGGTTCCTCCGTCAACACACACGCCCACAATGTCAATATTTTATCGCCACAGATATTTATTGTGCTCAAGTGGGTTCTGTCTATAATCTATATTTTTTTATTTCCTCTCTATAATATGACGTAGTTTAATAGCGTGTTGAAAGAAAATTTTCTGTCTTTCTACAATTTACTTCGAACAACAATGGCAGTTGACACACAACTCATGCTAGGCATTATTTCGACATTGGCCGTTTCCTTGGGAGTTCTTGGAAATATAGCCGTCATCGTATCCATATGTCGAACAAGAAACCTTCTAAAAAATAACCACTACTATCTCCTTCTCCACCTGGCAATTTGCGACTTGTTCTATTTATTGTCCTATACACAAATTCTGTTAAAAATTTTCAGTCCTATCCTCGAGATACCTTCAACTTCCTATGTTTTGTGCAAGTTTTGGTGGCCTACACACACAGTATCTTTTACGGCCGGAGCAAATTTTCTTGTCGTTATTTCCATAATTCGCTACCGCGCAATTATACACCCATTCAAGCCTGCTTTAAGCCGGAGAATACTCAAAATACTTTCAGCTTTTGTTTACCTGTTGGCGACACTTTGTATCATCCCATATGTCCTGGTTCTGAAATTTGATGAGACATTCGGCTGTAATGAAGAATGGCCTTTCCAATCGCTTAACATTGCCTACACCATATTCTTAGCGAGTGTTCAATATTTTATACCAGCTGCGTTCCTATCTGTTATTTACTTCAAGATATGTAAGAAGCTCATGACACAGAATAATAGAATGAAGTATATGAATGCCTGCAATCAACGTCAACAACAAAACGAGAGAGCACCCACATGGTTCCAGAGTCTAACACTTCGGAATACAAAAACCTTCCTTGTTAGCTTTATCATTGTTATATGTTTCATTATCTCTGCAGGTCCAACACAAGTTATATGGATTGTTTCTGCGATCAGATCAAACGAATTGCCAAGCTATATTTTGTGGCTTGATGTTCTTTATGTGTTCGGAACACCGGTAATTAACCCGTACGTATACGGAGCATTGGATAAAAGAGTATTTTCCTTTTTTACACATTGCCGGAAAAAATGAGAAGATATAGGACGAATTATATATAGAAACACTACAGCAATCTATAATTAGAATTTGTATGAGATTAGTTGAACTATGGAACGTCTTCCCTCTATACTCAAAGTAAGCATATATATATATATATATAAACTTTATAACTTCATAACCTATACATATATATGTCTAGCTCGCTGCTCGGCATATATTGTAAATCTATAATGTCATTATTGTCATATAAAAGGGGTTAGGTATCAATTCGGGCGAAAGTCGTGTTCCTTTCTCCTGTTTTCAACCATAAACATTAGATCTTATGTTCATCGAAACTGTCTACGAACATGCCTTCTGCTTTGGCACAAGTTGTATATAGGCTATATGTGTATTAAATATTTTACTGTGTGTTCTGTGATGGTAAAAGTCGTGTTTCTTTCTCCTGTTTTCAACCATATAAGGATCATATCTTATATTCATCCAACATGTTTAAGTACATTTCTCTTTGCCTGTTCTGCAAAAGTTGTAAATACGTATTAAATCTTTTTGTGTTTTGTGATATCATAAGGAGTTATAGGTATCAATTGGGGGGGGGGAGTCTTATTTGTTTCTCGCCTATTTTCAACCATAAACTTCATAACTTAAAATCCAAACTGTCTACGTATATGCCTTCTGCTTTGCCATAAATTGTGAATAGTACGACATGAAATACTTTACTGTGAGCGCTGCATAATATTATCAGTGGTCGCGGGTATTAATTTGGACAAAGACTATATAGCTGTTCGTGTCTTGTGTCACAACAAGTTTGTCTCGAATCATATCGTTGGTTTAAATTTAATATTGTTATTGTATATAGTTTCTTTAATTATTCTTATATAGTCTTTTAGAATGATATAAATTGTGACAAAATCAATTAAACTAATCTCGAGATACTTATGAAAAAATCTATGTCTTTTAATGTCCATGCAGTATCCAGTGAGCATGAGCTCAATAATATTTGTATGTGGAATAATATTTGAAGTGAAGTTAAAATAAGTCATGTATTGAAGGTCAGTCTTCTTTCAAAGCTGAATCGTTTGCAGGCAAATTGTAGAAACACGATCGGGAAAAACAGTGTGCTGCGCAGCACCTACAGCGCACGACCGCAATGCAATGCGCTAAAAAGTTTTGAGATAAAAATCTTCTATATATACAAATTAGATCTCGCTCGCTACCGCAGCAATTAGCGCGCTTACGTAAACGGAGAGTGAGAAGTTAAGGCAATTTCTTGTATATTTAAAATTGGTGATAGCTACAGTACTAGTGATAACAAATGTAATTATTATTATAGCTTTAATTTTTTTGCTTTTCCGTGCTTTTACTAATAGCCGAAATTTTCTACTCTGTAAGAAACAGTGCAGCGCAATATGGCCACACATTGTGCCTAACTATCAAGTTTAATTATATCTTCAAAGTATTGCTTTACATATTGATTTTATCGCTATACATTATACTCACGTAGCCAAAGCTAATGTTTTCCACAGCATTGGCTAAGTGACTAAACACTTTAAACAACAATGGCAGTGGACGCATGCATTAACTCATTGGAGGCACTGTTTTAACATTGGCTGTTTTCTTGGGCGTTCCTGGTAATATAGCCGTCATTGTGTCCATGTGGAACACGAAACCTTCTCAAGAGTAACCACTACTATCTCCTTCGATCTCCACCTGGTAATTTGCGACTTGCTCAGTGTATTGTTCTATATAGACAGCATTTATATCATTTTCAGTGCTAACCCCGAGATATCTTCAACTTCCTATCTTTTGTGCAAGATATGGTGACCTACACACACATTATTTTTCCCGCCGGAGTAAACTTTCTGGTCATTATATCCATCAATCGCTCCCGCGCAATTGTACACCCATTCAAGCCAGCTATAAGACGGAGAACACTAAAAATACTTTCAACATCTGTCTATGTGTTGGCGACACTCTCTATCATGAGGATGGTAAGGGGGGGGGGTACTGATCACGTTTCGCGTGAGTTAAAACAGCCATTTCACGTTTCACATGTAAAAATTAGCCATTTGACGAAAACTAAAAATCACGTTTTCAAATGCGTAAATTTTATTTTATAAAGTGAGTGTTTAATGCCGTTCTTAACCTTTTGCCTAATTTTTACGTTTTCGAAACCAATTTCAACAATGTTTTATAAAAACAACCCATATATCTAATACAAAATCAGGAAATACAAGCAGTACAATTGTTACATCCATAACATTGCTCTTCTTGACGTTCTCACTGGTCGTTCAGTCTTTATTCTACAGGCCACAAACATATTCTTCTTTCGCGGACAAAAATTATCGTCAATCACGTCTCACGCGGCTAGGGATATAAATCACGTTTCACGACACAAAAATCATTGTAATAGTCATGAGACCGCTTAAGTTAAGGGAGTAGAAGTGGATGTCAACAAGCGTCATCTTTTATCTTCACTTCTGATTTGGGCATTTCGGCAATGGAGATCACTCTCTGTAGCTTGCACGTCACAACACTAATCTTATTTAACTCGACAACACGTGTGCTAATTGCAGTTAGTGATAAACGTCGATCTTAGTCTTATGTAGGGAGAGATAATGTACAATGAGGTGCACTAAGTGCATTAGTGCACTAAGGTGAAACGATATATAAACATGCTTGTGCTTTTAGGCGAGCATGAGAGTCAATAAGTGTTGGCGAGTGAGAGTTTACATGACAGTTTCCTTGTCACGAATATATAGTTAAGATGATTCAGCCTGTTTCTACGAAGTGTAAACCATTAACGGTTAAAAAACTCTTCTTAACTCTTATCAAAATTTGAATCAGCACAAAGTTGATGTAAGTTGCCTGAAACACGAACGTGCACGTGTACTGCTAACTCATTTTCAATCTCCCATCTAGCACTATACCAATGGCGGACAATAGCGGTTGGGGGAGAGGGACTGAAAGGTATTGATAGGTATTGTGTTTAAACAAAATTTCCAGACATAAGAATTTGTCTTGGTTGGCCACGCCCATAATGAATATTTTATCCCCACATATTTATTGTGCTCATATGTAGTTAAAATCCATTATTTCTACTAAATTAATCTACTATTATCGCTATTATCTATAATCTATATTGGAATAGAGCACACGTCTCTACAATTATTCACATTATAATTTGACGTATTTAAATAGCATGTTAAAAGAAGATTTTTTTATTTACAATTTGCTTTGACCAACAATAGCAGTTGATGCACAACACATGCAAGGTACTGTTTTGACATTGGCCGTTTCCTTGGCCGTTCTTGGTAATATAGCCCTCATTGTGTCCATATGTCGAACACGAAACCTTCTCAAAAATAACCACCACTATCTCCTTCTCCACCTTGCATTCTGCGACTTGTTCACTGTATTGTTGTTTGTAGAAAACATTTATATCATTTTCACTGCCAACACCGGATAACTTCAACTTCCTACCTGTTGTGCAAGATTTGGTGGCCTGCACGGTTACATTTACAACACGCCGGAGAACATTTTCTTGTCCTGATTTCTATACTTCGCTACCGCGCAATTGTACATCCATTCAAGCCTGCTGTAAGGCGGAGAACACTGAAAATACTTTCAACTTTCGTCTACCTGTTGGCGACCTTTTGTACCATCCCACATGCCCTATTTCTGACGTTTGATGAAAAATTCGGTTGCTATAACGAATGGCCTCCGCATTCACTCCAGATTGCTTACATCATTTTCGTAGCGATTTTTATACCTGTCGCGTTCCTATCTGTTATTTACTTCAAGATATGTAAGAAACCCATGACACAGAATAACAGAATGATGTCTATGAGTGCCGGCAATCAACTTCAACAAAAAAACGAGAGAGCACCCTCATTGTTCCAAAATCTAACACTTCGCAATACAAACACCTTCCTTGTTAGCTTTATCATTGTCATATGTTTCATTTTCTCTGGAGGTCCAGAGATGATTATGTTGATTGTTGCGCATACGATACCCAAACTACGCCCAAAATATGAGCATTGGGTATGGTTTAATGTCTTGCATTTGTTCGGGACATCGGAATTACACCCTTACGTATACGGAGTATTGGATAAGAAAGTATTTTCTCTTTTTACACATTGCCGAAAGAAAATAAGAAGATAAAACAAGTTATGTTTGGAAAGCTACGTATACAACAATCTATTATTGGAAATTTTATAACATCAGTTGAACTATGCAATGCTCTATCTATAGCTTCTATACTTAAAGCCTCCAATTCGCCATCTATTTCCAAGTATATATAGACTTATAACTTGTATTCATCCACCAGACTGTCTATGTACAAGCTTCTTCCTTCGGCACAAATTGTAAATACGTGGCGAAAGTCATGTTCCTTTCTTCTGATTTCAACAATAAGTATATTTTAATCCAAAGTCTCTCTACGAACATACCTTCTGCTTCGGCACGAGTTGTGAAAAGGTATTTAATATTTTACTGTGAATTGTGTGATATTATCAGTGCATGGTTAGGTATCATTTGGGGATTTAAAATTTGTATTGCTTTGTATAGTTTGTGTTCTTATAGTCTTTTAGAAATGATTTAAATTGTAACAACATCAATTAAACTAAAATAATCTCGACATACTTATGAGAACACTATGGTAATACATGTAGGTCGTGCCCAGTAGCCAGGCAGTGAGCTCAATAATATATATTTGAGGAATAAAATTTTAAGAGAAGTTAAAATAAGTCATATTGTTGTAGGTTAGTTTTCTTTCTATGCTGGGTCGTTTGCATGGCTTTGCAAAAAAATGACATTTTGAGAATCTAATATCAAAATAAAAGACGAGTTTTCGTGGGTGAATTTCTGACTGATGATAACTTTGTAATAAGTTCGAAAATTTACAGTCTTGTAAAACTCGTCTTGTTTAATTCATACATTGAGTTATCACGATACCATTTTTCTTCAAACTATATGTTTCCGTTAACCTTTTTATAATAGTGAAACCGCTTAAGAGAGTAGAAGTGAATGTCAACATGCACCATCTTTGGCTTCACGTTTCATTTGGGCAATTCTCTGTAGTTCATACTCCAGGTATATATGAAGGTCATTGTCTGTACCTTGCACGTCGCAACACTGATCATGTTTAACTCACTGAGCTTAATTTAATACATCTGGAGGACGTGTCGCTAATGTATGCCAGGCAGAAAAGTGTCCGCAAAAACATGGCGGATTTTGGCCTTTGCTTACGCCAGAATGACGCCACATGGTTCCTTTTGCTCATGGTAATTACCACTGACCAGGCTCAATTTTGAGCCCGCTACAACTTTCACACCCCCGTGGTTTTTGTACAATTTTTAGCTTTTTGCAGTAAAGTATCGTTGTTTTGATATTTTCGATATATTTTTCTACTTTTAACCATTTATTTGAAGATGTACAAGTTGTATATGGCATTCTCGCCCATGAAAGGGAACAAACAAATATTAAAACTACGAGAAATGTGGGAAAATATGATATTTGAAGCCGGAGTTGACAGGTAAATATTTCTGTAATTTCATTTTCACATTCACATACTATTAATATTTCGTAACAAATTTGGTGGGAGTAATGATAAAATATATTTTATTTGTTAAGACAATACCTCCCTTCTTTAGTATAACGAGTAAGATGTATTATTTCAGCCACGAAGTATTTGCAAAAATAAGCCTGACCTTGTAGTCAGTGTCAAACCAGAGGTGCCAAACCATATTAAAAAGTACTAACCTTTGTCAATATTTAATTCAGTGTTTCCTTCAAATTAAAGTGGAGGTGCAATTTGCATAGTATAAAGTGGTTAAAATTCCACTTCTTTAGTTTCATTATATTTCATGATGTTGTCAATAAGTCAATTAGTAGTGTACTGTATGTTTGCCTTGATAATTATAACACATTTTGGCTTGGTTCAGAGGTCAGGCTGCACTTTAGTCACATCCTTCTTGTCGTGCAAAAAGCTAACCTCCTCTAGTTGTTATATCGAAGTTTCGGCCCTGCCTGGTTTTCTATATAAACATGAAACTAATAAGGTTGTTGCCTTGTCCCTCTTCCCTGTGCCCACGAGCTAATCAAAGGTATCAACTTCCACTCTGTGCATGCACCCATAGTTTCTCCCAGGCTTAAAGTTTACCTAGATCACTTATGTTTTTGGTCACTTAGGTCCTTATGTTTTTGTGTCAAGTGAAAATGTATGACATTTTGTATTGCAGAAAGAAAAATTTGTACAATATGACAAGCTCTCATTTTAGAAAATTGAGATACAAAGCAATTTTGTTTAATTAAATTTGTATTAAAGTTCTTCAAATAACTAGTAAATACTTATAGAGACCAGTAAATCAAGTTGTGATGCATTAATAAAATGAGCCCCATGAGATGTGACTTTGCTTCAGCATTCTGATGCCTTGTGCCATCTTTTGTGGTAGAAGGTATTAGTAGATGGAATACTCGAACAGAAATTTATATACATTTTTAGACCTAGCCAGAAGCAGTTGCAAAAAATGTAACTTAGACCAACTGGCAGGAATCTGCAGCTCTGCGATTAGGCTCTGTGGCTCGGTTGGTTGGAGCGCTGCACCGGAATTGCAGGGCTTCAGATTCAATTCCTGCCAGAGGGCCTAAGTTACATTTTTCGCGACTGCTGCTGGCTAGGTTTACAAAATGTATATAAATTTCCGTTCGAGTATTCCATCTACTAATACCTTCTACGGTTGGTCCCATCGAACGAGGTGCCAAGAGGTATCTTGATGTTTGCCCATCTTTTGTGGTGCCTTTAACAGATTTAATTCCTGCAAATATAATAAGGGAATAGTTATACTGTTGTCGTAAAAGACGAGTACCAGGTTTTTTTACGTGAGATATATTGAAGGAAACATTACAATGCGTTGTGTAACTATGCATGTTGCATATTATACATTATCTCATATATAGGAATATCAACATTGAATTGTGTAATAGAAATGAGAAACAAAATTTCCTTGTCTGTTTATATAAAATTGTTATCACTACCTACTTAGGGGGGGGGGGTTGGCCAGTTTATTGTCCTGACTAAATTAATAAATTGGTTCTGGTGCGCAATACTACTTACAAGACCCTGTCAAAAATGCCATGAAGCACATAATAATTTGGGTATGCACTTAATTTTTTTTGGTTGATAAGGTCAAGGACAACTTCCTTGCCTATATATAAATTGGAAACAACAAAGCTTACAAGACTGCATTAAAAGAAAACAAAGAAAAAAATATAAAAGCTGCTTAATCAATGGGTAATATATTGTATTAAACAACCAATTAAAGTACGAGTGCTTCAGGTGAAATCTTTACTGTTTATAGCATCAGTTTTGGTATAACTGAATATTTATGCTTTCTCATACATAATTTTCTGTAATTCTGTGTAAAACGTTTTTTCATATCTGCCTAAACAAGGCTTTTAAAAAACATTTTAAAATTTTAAAAAAGTAGGAAAAAGTTTCATGCATCTTACCGGTGAGAAGTAAATTGAATTATGACATCCACAAGCAGAACAAAAAGCTACTTTTTTCTTGATGTTGTAAAACAAACAAAGTGGAAGAAAAATATCAAAAATGTTAGCTGAAAAAGAAACGAAAACATAAAAATTAATGATAAAATGAAATATTTATAAAAAACCAGGGGGGTGAAAGATACCGTCGGAAGGTTAGGATCGCGGTCTATCAGTGGTAATTACCATGAGCAAAAGGAACCATCTGGCGTCAGCAAAGGCCAAAATCCGCCATGTTTTTGCGGACACTTTTTTTGCCGAGCACTTCCTCCAGTAATGTTATAGCTCAGTGGTTTAACTCGACAACACGTGTGTTCATTACAGTCAGCGGTAAACGTCGATTTTATTTTGATAAAATATTTGATATGAGCCTTTCTTGGGGTACGATGAAATGGAACGAGGCAAGAATGGTAAATGTAGGGAGATATCAAGATTTTTTCTCGGCATCTCGTTCGATAGGATTAATAGTAGAAGGTGTTTGTAGATGGATGCACGAACGACAATTTATATACATCGACAAAAGTTGGCAAGGCAGACAGTTTCCTTGTCACGAATACAGTTTAGACGATGCAGCATCTTTCTACCAATTGTAAACCACTAGCCGTTTAAAAGACTCTTCTTTGAAAGTGAATATAAGACATATATGTGATTAGTGCGATTTTTAAAGTCAGTTTTGAGTTAAAGAAGGTTAAAGTTGGCAAAATAGCCAATTATAAATGATTTAATTAATTAAGTTTGCCGGTTAACTGTTGTTAAAAACTACCTGAAAAATACAATAAGAACTTCGAAGTCAGTAAAATTGGTCGGGGAAAAACATGTGTTTTATAGTGATTACAAAGGCGATGGATTTAATAAAAACAAACTATAAACAAAATATGGAAATCACATCACAAAATATATTAGCATATAAGGAGCAGCGAACAAAGCAAGAAAGACAGAAATTAAGAGACCGCTAAATATGAGATGAGGTGAGATGTAAAGTATCTGCTGATGGCAGGCATAAACAGATAGGAGTTAAATGCAAGAGAAGCGCTCATTAATGCCGACAGGATGGATGGTGCCAAGTTGGGAAATGAGACGCATTACTTGGCTTTTGTGGCTATCATTGCTTCCAGAAATGGGACACAGACTGAGAGCTCGAATTTTCAATCATATCTGAAACACTGTGATTGCCAGTGTTGAAATGTCTGGCAATAGGTTGTTTAGCGTCATGCATTGTTTGCGACAACACGACGATGCTCACCAAACTTTATCCTTAAATATCTACCAGTTTCACCAATATAGAGCATGCCACATTTACTGCATGAAATGCTTAATAATGTACTTAGATTTTGGTGCCGAAATTGTAGTGGAAGAATCTATATACGTACAGGTTTTACACAGCTTCGCACCACAAGGAAACCTGTGGTAGGGAGCTGTTGGCTAGGGTTTCACGGATATTTGTACTATGTCGAAACGATACGGGATTATCGGTGAAAATGGAAGATGTTTCATGAGGGTCGTTTTACAAGATATGAAAATTCTTCCTAATGAATAAATTTACCTTAATTAATTAGGGCATTTTCCACATTTTTGAGCGTTAAAATCTCAAAATAGGTACGAAAATCGTACTACTCGTTTAAATGTCTTATAATTATATACTTTTGTGCGTACTTTTTCATGGTATAATTAATTTTTGTTAAAAGTGAACTTGAGATTTTGAGTTTTTAGTCCATGTAAAAATCAAATCAAAATCCTAATCAAAATGTGTGACAATATTACAATGTTGCTCGCAACAGAATACAGGATTTGACTGTAATATGTTTATTAAAAAAATAGCTTGTGTAAAGCTTGAAATATGAGGGGGGGGTCAGAAATATTCGATATGGAATTTGGGGGTGTCTTGAAAATAAATATCTTGCTGTTGGTGGCGGTCTCTAGAAAAAGAGTTTTCTCACCCACCTCCGCCCCCCCTCCCATTATTAATGACCGGCCCCTAAGGTCATAGGAGGCCTTGTGATACCAAATTCGTAAAGCCAAACCCTAAAGGATTTTAATAGGTTCAAGTCAAGATATTATCCCCGAAATTTATTTTTGAAGACAAAGTAGACAGAAATGTCTATCATATCGCAGTATTTTTTTTATATTAAACCATTGCCAGTTAATATTTCATTGCTCTTGGTGAGTACCGTCAAAGCTTGATCACAGATTCACAGAAGGTTCTATGAACTAGTTTATTTCCTTCATTGCTCATGCCCTGTACGTCCTTAATCCTTTTATACACCGTGAAATCTAGAGCACTTTTAGTGGCTAGAAAAAGTGGCTAGAAAAAGCTAGAGCACTTTTAGTGGCTCTATTTCGTTTTCCGCCATACTAACTCTTATAAAATTTCCTCTGGTTTGGTTGCTTTCAACATGGCGGCCACACCGGAAGTCGGGTTATAATTCCATGACACGCAATCACGAATATTTCTCTTTGATCTTGACCCCAATCCCGACCCAATCCCTAACCCTATTTCGTGCGTGTCATGGAATTGTAACCGGAAGTCGGCTGACATTCTGGCACACTTTTTACCCCGGAGTGGAGTTTGTTCGACTTTGTAAACAGCCGTTTTGAGCATGCGCAGGGCTAACTATCCAATCAGAAACCAGGATTTCTTGTATTAAATATTATAGCAACTCCTGCCTTTTGAAAATGGCAGGAGTGAAACACGAGTCGCGTGTGAATCAATATATTGCCCGGAAATGAGCTCTTCTAGAGTTGCAGTTGCTAGATAACAGACACGGCAGGTTGTTAAATTGCGTAAATGTAATAGAAAGCGGAAAATTTAATAAAAAAGTCCAGCAAAATGACAATGATAAATTTTTAGAGCTTTAGCTAAACAAAGAAATGTTTTAATTGGATTTTGAAAAATTATTTCCTTATTTTGTGGAAACGAGCAGGACCGCTAGCTACGCCACTGGTCCTGAACCTATACCACAGCTTTAATCTTTGACATAATAAAGATAAAACATAACAAAACACAAACGTTCTTCGCCAACATTTGGAGCTGTTCATGGGAATCGAGCTTGCCTGGCAATTTTCCTCTCCGCATACAGTCCCATCGGCTTAACGCGAGTGTCTTGTCTCATGTCATGTACGTCATGTAAAACCTAGGTATTGGATTCGCCCTAGTCCTTAATTAGTATATATGGTGCTTTTGTTCAACCCTACTTTGATTACTGCAGCCCACTCTGGGGCAATTGTGGAATGGAAAACTGCGCCGCAAGGGTAATTTCTAATTCTGGGGCAACCTACGATGTTCGATCCATTGATCTGCTTGAAAACCTTAACTGGAAACCCCTAGAGGCAAGACGCAATTATTTAAGATCAATCTTAATTTCTAAAATCCTAAACGGCCACACCGCACCCAACCTGAGAGAGTCGTTTCGATTAAACAATGAAATGGATATAACTTACGATCTCAGAAATAGAGAAACCGATTTAGCCCTTCCTATGCCGAAAAAAGAATTCGGAAAAAGGTGCTTCCTTTATAATGGTGCTACACTTTGGAATAGTCTGCCATATGAGGAAAAAATTTGCACAATATTTAAATTGTTTTAAAACAATTGTAAATCAAACAATGAATTGAAACTGGCTTGTCAATCGGGCTATTAGCGATATATATTTTTCCCTTTCTCTCTTTGGCAGTTTGTATATTTTTGCATGTATTGTCTGACCACGTCCCTTATGGAAACCAGCTTTTTTAGTTGTTGAGGCCAGCGTGCCAAAATAAAGTTTGTATGTATGTGTGTATGTATACTTAACGTCAAATTGGCTCTTCGAGAACGACGTTTTGGAACAAGTAGAAGAATATTCATATCCATAAAATCTGATATAATGAACTAAATATTGTATTCATTATTTGTATTAATTGGCCATTGTACATTCAAATTTTATTATCGTTCCTGATTGGTCAACAAGCCTCGGATAATTCTCAATATCCGGTAGCTCTCAAGTTATTTCCGCTGCGACGTGATCAATAATATCCAGGTATGAAATGAGGCCCTCTCCAACAACAACTTCACGAGTTAAAGATCTCCTTCTCGCGTAATGCAAGAGATTATGAGGATGTGATTATAAATGATATACAAATTAATTAAAAAAAACGAACATCATTTGAATATGTATACAGTATTAGACAAAACTTAGTTACTAACCTGTTTAAAAAAGTCAGCTTCCAAAGTCTCTTGAGAACTGCAACTTGGAAACACGAACACGGGTAGAAAGCCAGGGAGAAATACTACGAATGTTTACCCGCGCGTCGCCGCCATCTTGAAATTTGAATATACCTCCAAAACCAAAATATATCCCATGATGCTCTAATTCGTGATATGGCCTATTACAGTTAGTGATAAAGTCGATCTTTATTTGAGCCAAATTATTATTTGGTATGAGACTTTCTTGCAGTACGACGAAATGCGATGACGCAAGAATGGTAAATGTACGGAGAGTGTGCAGTGAACTCAGTGCACTAAAGTGAAACGATATAAACATGCTTGTGCTTTTAGGCCCGGATCAAACGAGCATGAGAGTCAATAAGAGTTGGCAAGTGAGAGTTTACACGACAGCTTCCTTGTCACGAAAAAATTCATCATGTTTCTTCAAAGTGTAAACCACTAGCCGTTAAAAACTCTTCTTAACTCTTATCAAAATTTGAATCAGCTTAAAGATGATGAGAGTGCATGAGAGTCGATGGAAGTTGCCGGAAACACGAACGAGAGACGCACTCCGATCCACCATGCATGCAATCTCGTACCAGTGTTTCGTACCCAGAGTATTCCCGTTCGCAGGTTAGGCAGTGGGCATAACTCTGGGGAAATCGAATGAGATAATGAATATCATTAGTACTCGTAATATCAATGGTATCGACAGCGGGATTTGTGCGGGACTGTTTGCAAAATATGTTGATTTATTTCCAGATGCGAAGTATTTTCTATTTTAGATGATTTTGAGATAAATCCACTGGTTAAAGAAACATTGTGAACAATGTTAGACCCATGGATTAAATTCAACAATGCATGGAATGGCCATACGGACTCTGTAGAATCATTAATATTCCATTACATATAATATCTCGGTATTAATATCATGTTTGTCTAGATCATATGTTGAGTTTTTGCTATTATTTGTGATGTTAGGTGTATTTGCTATTGACGGAAATGTAGACTTGAAAATTGATTTTTAAATGATAATGATGATAATATCTCAGCTTTTAACGTTTATTAATTCAAACCCCAACCAAGAATGATCTTAGAAGTTAGAAACCCATTGCCTACAGCCAGTTTCTGTCAACTCATTTCCTATCCCCCATCAAGCAACGGCGGACACGAGGTTGTGGCGGACAATAACGGTTGGGAAAGAGAGCCTGGCAGGTGTGCGTATACTAATAGGTATCGTGTTTACACAAAATTTACACATGCACGCACACCTAATAATTTGTCATGGTTACTCCGTCAACACATTTATTGTGCTCAAGTAGGTTCTAAGTTGTTAAAATCTCTTGTTATTGCACATGTCTATATAATCTATATTTTTTATTTCCTCTCTATAATTTGACGTAGTTTAATAGCGTGTTGAAAGAAAATTTTTTGTCTTTCTATCAATTTACTTCAAACAACAATGCCAGTTGACACACAACTCATGTTAGGCATTGTTTTGACATTGGCCGTTTCCTTGGGAGTTCTTGGAAATATAGCCGTCATCGTGTCCATATGTCGAACAAGAAACCTTCTAAAAAATAACCACTACTATCTCCTTCTCCACCTGGCAATTTGCGATTTGTTCTATTTATTGTTCTATACACAACTTCTGTATAACATTTTCAGTGCTAACATCGAGATACCTTCAACTTCCTATGTTTTGTGCAAGATTTGGTGGCCTACACACACATTATTTTTTACGGCCGGAGCAAATTTTCTTGTCGTTATTTCCATAATTCGCTACCGTGCAATTATACACCCATTCAAGCCTGCTGTAAGCCGGAGAATACTCAAAATACTTTCAGCTTTTGTCTACCTGTTGGCGACATTTTGTATCATCCCATATGTCCTGGTTCTGAAATTTGATGAAACATTCGGCTGTCATGAAGAATGGCCATTCCAATCGCTTAACATTGCCTACACCATATTCCTAGCGAGTGTTCAATATTTTATACCAACTGCGTTCCTATCTGTTATTTACTTCAAGATATGTAAGAAGCTCATGGCACAAAATAACAGAATGAAGTATATGAATGCCTTCAATCAACGTCAACAAGAAAACGAGAGAGCACCCACCTGGTTCCAGAGTCTAACACTTCGGAATACAAGAACCTTCCTTGTTAGCTTTATCATTGTTATATGTTTCATTATCTCTGCAGGTCCAGGACAAGTTATGTGGATTGTTTCTGCCATCAGATCAAACGAATTGCCAAGCTATAATTTGTGGCTTGATGTTCTTTATGTGTTCGGAACACCGGTAATTAACCCGTACGTATACGGTGCATTGGATAAAGAAGAGTATTTTCCTTTTTTACACATTGCCGATAAAAATGAGAAGATATAAGACGAATTATATATAGAAACACTACAGCAATCTATGATTAGAATTTGTATTAGATTAGCTGAACTATCGAACCCTCTTCCCCCTATACTCAAATGAAGCATAGTATATAAACTTCATAACTTCATAACCTACATAAATATGTCTAGCTCGCGGCTCGGCATACATCGTAAATCTATAGTGTCATTATTGTCATATAAAAGGGGTTAGGCCATCAATTCGGGCGAAAGTCATGTTCCTTTCTCTTGTTTTCAACCATAAAGATCACATCTCATATTCATCCAAACTGTCTACGTACATGTATTCTGCTCGGCATAAGTTGTGAATAGGTATGGAATATTTTACTGTGAGTTGCGTAATATTATGAGTGGTCAAGTATTAATTCGGACAAAAGACTAGTTCCGCTGTCTCCTGTCACACCATGCTTGCCTTAAATCATATAGGCCTACGGTATAGTTGCATGGTTAAAAGTTAATATTGTTATTTTATAGTTCCTGTATTCTTGTAATATTTTACCAATGATGTATAAATTATGACAAAATCAATTAAACTAGACTCATCTTGAGTACTTATGCATGAGATCATGTTATATATAGTCTTCTAGACTAAGGTCCAGTATCAAGTGGACTCAATAATAGTTAATCTGCATGGAATAAAATATTTGAAGAGAAGTTATAAACATTTACAAAGATAAAGCTTTACAAAGAAAATGACATCTTGAGAATCTAATATACATTAGGATTTAAAGACGACTGATCGCGACTGAAATTAGCTTTCTCACGCAGGCTCAAATCCGCCATTTTTTGGGTACTGCTTTGTAAACGATATTAAAACTCTAAACGATATGAAAAACGTGCGTTTATTATTTAGTCTATATATAATACAAATAAAGATCAATCTTTTAGCTCTCAAATTATACCTTTTTTGTACCATTGCGATCAAAAATGGCCAAATACGATACGATTTAAAATTGCCGGTCGAAAACGCATTTTTCCACCATTGGGACTGCAAAGGTATTGCCTGCCTATTGAAGTTATTCTCATTTCGGATTCAAATTTAAGAATTTTAATAAGGTAAATTTAAGGAAGATTAAAATCGCGATTTAACAACGAAATTTGGTGGTTGAAACATTTTACGAAACAGGAAGTTTGCAGAATGAACAGCCAATGCCGAACCTTTCGCGAATAGGCATCCATCAAGGCGACCACTCATTTTTTAGCGGATCGTGTTGGGCCATTATTGATCGCAGTGATACAAAAAAGTGTCATTCACAGCTAAAAGCCTGATCTTTAATATTTGTGTGAGAAAGGCGGCCTGTAAACTAAATAATTATTATGCCCGCGATCATAGCCGTAGAGCATTAGGGGGGATGGGGGCTGAGGGGCTCGATATTGTCGGCTGTACGTACTTTCTGGAGCTTTTCCCGTTAACCTTTTTGTAACAGTGAGACAGCTTAAATGGACGTCAACGTGCGTCATCTTTTGTCTTCACAACTCAGTTGGGCAATCCTCTGCAGTTCATACTCCAGGTATATATGTAGGTCATTGTCTGTTGGGCACGTCACGACACTAATCTTATCAACACGTGTGCTAATTACAGTTATAGTGATAAACGTCGATCTTTATTTGAGCCAAATTATTGTTTGGTATGAGACTTTCTTGCAGTACGACGAAATGCGATGACGCAAGAATGGTAAATGTACGTAGAGTGTGCAGTGAACTCAGTGCACTAAAGTGAAACGATATAAACATGCTTGTGCTTTTATAGGCCCGGATCAAACGAGCATGAGAGTCAATAAGAGTTGGCAAGTGAGAGTTTATATGACAGCTTCCTTGTCACGAAAAAATGCATCATGTTTCTTGAAAGTGTACACCACTAGCCGTTAAAAAACTCTTCTTAACTCTTATCAAAATTTGAATCAGCTTAAAGATGATGAGAGTGCATGAGAGTCAATGGAAGTTGCCGGAAACACGAACGAGAGACGCACTACGATCCACCATGCATGCAATCTCGTACCAGTGTTTCGTACCCAGAGTATTACCGTTCGCAGGTTAGGCAGTGGGCATGACTCTGGAGAAATCGAATGAGATATTGAATATCATTACCTCTCGTAATATCAATGGCATCGACAGCGGGATTTGTGCGGGACTGCTTGCAAAATATGTTGATTTATTTCCAGATGCGAAGTATTTTCTATTTTAGATGATTTTGAGATAAATCCACTGGTTAAAGAAACATTGTGAACAACGTTAGACCGATGGATTAAATTCAACAATGCATGGAATAGCCATACGGACTCTGTAGAATCATTAATATTCCATTACATATAATATCTCGGTATTAATATCATGTTTGTCTAGATCATAAATATGTTGAGTTTTTGCTATTATTTTTTATGTTAGGCGTATTTGCTATTGACGGAAATGTAGACTTGCAAATTGATTTTTAAATGATAATGATGATAATGTCTCAGCTTTTAACGTTTATTAATTCAAATCCCAACCAAGAATGATCTTAGAAGTTAGAAACCCATTGCCTACAACCAGTTTCTGTTAACTCATTTCTTATCCCCCATCAAGCAATGGCGGACACGAGGTTGTGGCGGACAATAACGGTTGGGAAAGAGAGCCTGGCAGGTGTGCGTATACTAATAGATATCGTGTTTACACAAAATTTACACATGCACGCACATCTAATAATTTGTCATGGTTACTCCGTCAACACATTTATTGTGCTCAAGTAGGTTATAAGTTGTTAAAATCTCTTGTTATTGCACATGTCTATATAATCTATATTTTTTATTTCCTCTCTATAATTTGACGTAGTTTAATAGCGTGTTGAAAGAAAATTTTCTGTTTTTCTATCAATTTAATTCAAACAACCATGGCAGTTGACACACAACTCATGCTAGGCATTGTTTTGACATTGGCTGTTTCATTGGGAGTTCTTGGAAATATAGCCGTCATCGTGTCCATATGTCGA
This sequence comes from Trachythela sp. YZ-2020, assembly GCA_016169945.1. Classification (NCBI taxonomy): domain Eukaryota; kingdom Metazoa; phylum Cnidaria; class Anthozoa; order Malacalcyonacea; family Clavulariidae; genus Trachythela; species Trachythela sp. YZ-2020. The sequence continues at coordinate 9,376,491 of JADLSH010000387.1, forward strand.
ACAAGAAACCTTCTAAAAAATAACCACTACTATCTCCTTCTCCACCTGGCAATTTGCGACTTGTTCAATTTATTGTTCTATACACAACTTCTGTATACAATTTTCAGTGCTAACCTCGAGATACCTTCAACTTCCTATGCTTTGTGCAAGATTTGGTGGCCTACACACACATTATTTTTTACGGCCGGAGCAAATTTTCTTGTCGTTATTTCCATTATTCGCTACCGCGCAATTATACACCCATTCAAGCCTGCTGTAAGCCGGAGAATAGTCAAAATACTTTCAGTTTTTGTCTACCTGTTGGCGACACTTTGTATCATCCCATATGTCCTGGTTCTGAAATTTGATGAAACATTCGGCTGTCATGCAGAATAGCCATTCCAATCGCTTAACATTGCCTACACCATATTCCTAGCCAGTGTTCAATATTTTATACCAACTGCGTTCCTATCTGTTATTTACTTCAAGATATGTAAGAAGCTCATGACACAGAATAATCGAGTGAAGTTTATGGATGCCCGCAATCAACTTCAACAACAAAACGAGAGAGCACCCACATGGTTCCAGAGTCTAACACTTCGGAATACAAAAACCTTCCTTGTTAGCTTTATCATTGTTATATGTTTCATTATCTCTGCAGGTCCGGGACAAGTTATATGGATTGTTTCTGCGATCAGATCAAACGAATTGCCAAGTTATAATTTGTGGCTTGAAGTTCTTTATGTGTTCGGAACACCGGTAATTAACCCGTACGTATACGGAGCATTGGATAAAAGAGTATTTTCCTTTTTTACACATTGCCGAAAAAAATGAGAAGATATAGGACGAATTATATATAGAAACACTATAATTAGAATTTGTATTAGATTAGTTGAACTATGGAACCTCTTCCCTCTATACTCAAATTATGCCTATATATATAAACTTCATAACTTCATAACCTATACATATATATGTCTGGCTCGCGGCTGCATATATTGTAAATCTATAATGTCATTATTGTCATATAAAGGGGGTTAGGTATCAATTCGGACGAAAGTCATGTTCCTTTCTCCTGTTTTCAACCATAAACATTAGATCTTATATTCATCGAAACTGTCTACGAACATGCCTTCTGCTTTGGCACAAGTTGTATATATGTGCATGTATTAAATATTTTACTGTGTGTTCTGTGATGTCATAAGGGGTCAGGTATCAATTCGAGTAAATGTCATGTTTCTTTCTCCTGCTTTCAACCATATAAGGATCATATCTTATATTCATCCAAATTGTTTAAGTACATTTCTCTTGGTTCTGCAAAAGTTGTAAATACGTATTAAATCTTTTTGTGTTTTGTAAAATCATAAGGAGTTATAGGTATCAATTGGGGAGAAAGTCTTGTTTGTTTCTCGCCTATTTTGAACCATAAACTTTGTAACTTATAATCCAAACTGTCTACGTATATGCCTTCTGCTTTGCCATAAGTTGTGAATATAAGTTTGCCATAAGAAAGTTTTCCATAAGTACGACATACTTTACTGTGAGCGCTGCATAATATTATCTGTGGTCGGTTATTAATATTAAGACTAGCTGTTCGTGTCTTCTGTCTCAACAAGTTTGTCTCGAATCATATCGTTAGTTTAAAGTTAATATTGTTATTGTATATAGTTTCTTTATTCTTATATAGTTTTTTAGAAATGATATAAATTGTGACAAAATCAATTAAACTAATCTCGAGATACTTATGAATAAATCTATAGTCTTTTAATGTCCATGCATGCAGTATCCAGTGAGATCAATAATATTGGCATGATTTCTGAACGTTTTCCGTTAACCATTTTATATTGATGAAACCGCGTAAAAGCTAGAGTGGAAGTGGACGTCAGTATGCGCCATCCTATAATTCTCTGTATAGTTCATACTCTATGCAGGTCTATGTGGAGGCCACTGCATGTATATAGCTTGCACGTTGCAACACTGATCATGTTTAATTGTGTGTTGATTACAGTTAGTGATAATGAGGTAGAGGGAGAGTGTACAGTGAACTCAGTGCGCTTAAGTGAGACGATATAAACATGCTTATGCTTTTACCTGGGTGAAGCAAGCATGAGAGTCTATAGGTAATTGGCAAGTGAAAGTGGTTACATGACAGTTTCCTTGCAATGATTACCGTTACAAGGCGATTCAGCCTGTTTCTACAAAAGTGTAAACCACTATAGCTGTTTTTAAAAACTCTTCTTGGCTCTTATCGAAATTTGAATCAGCTAAAAGTTGATGAGAGTTCATCAGAGTGCATCAGAGTTTATGTGTAATGCATGTAAGTTGCCAGGAAACACAAGTACAGTACTGTTAACTCAGTTTCCAAAGCTCCCATTTGCAGTAATGGCACAATAATGTATTGGGAAAAGAGTGGACCTTGAAGATGTGTGCGTACTATGAAGTATCTAAATGTTTATACAAAGATTATACACAGCAAGAATTTGTACTTGGTTACAGTCAACATACACACCGATAATGTGAATATTTTATCACCATTATCTGCGAGTTAGTTAAAATCCCTTGACCATGTTATTGTCTATATATATACTCCTATATGTTAAACACTCAATCAGAGCACTTGTTTTATATACCATTCTTTACTATAACTGCGTTTTATAATTTGACGTAGTTAAATAGCATGTTAAAAGAAACTTTTCTGTCATTCTTAGGCGTTCCTGCATGGTAATATAGCCCTCATTGACTCATTGTGTCTATACAGGGTGCATAAAAAAACCCTGAACAAAATTGAAATTGCTCTCAACTTCGCGAAGCGGCTCCAGGTACGAAGTTTTTTATTAATATTGTTTGGGTATTTATAATGTAGAATAAAACTAAAAATTCTGAAAGTTACATTTTTCAAAACCCAGGGGGTGTCTTGTCCAACAGATCAAAATGGTTTATGCACGAAATTTGAATGCTTTATGTTATTTTGTGGAATTAATTGCGGAAAATGTGTTAAAAGTTGTACTGCTGTCTGTGTACCTCAGAAAATTTATTTATGTAAGTCCTTCAAAAACGTCGCGTAAACTTCCCATTTTTAAGAAAAATCAGCTTTTGCATGCGCTTAATTTATTACCTTTATTTAATTTCCGTATATTGTCTAGACAATTTGAGAGTTTATACACCCTGTATATTGTGTCTTCTTACATGCAGTGTGAATATTCTGTATATTAACATTTATATCAGCTTTGTGTACAACTCGAGATATCTTCAACTTGCCATCTTTGTGCAATATTTGGTACCTACACACGCATTATTTTTTTCCACCGGATTAAATTTCAACATCTGTTCTCTTTCTATCCCATATGTCTTGGTCTGAAATTTGATGTGAAACATTTGGCTGTTGGTGAAGAATGGTCTTGTAATCGCTGAATATTGGCTACACGGCATATTCCTAGCGAGTGTTCAATATTTTATACCAGTTGCATTCCTATATCTATTATTTACTTCAAGATATGCAAGAAGCTCGTAAAATAAAACAACAATGAATAAAACTTATGAATGCCCAGAATCAACTTCTGACAACAGAACAACAGAACACGTCCGAATACAAAAACTTCTAATATATTCTTTACTACATATGCTCATTGTTTCGCACCAATGTCCAGCGCAGGTTATAAGTTCATGGTTTCAAGTGATCATCTCAAACAGAATTGGCAAGCTATTATTTATGATTCAATGCTTTGAACGGTTTTCAGGATATCGGCAATCGACCTCACATAGCCCTAGAGCGTGGAGCATTGATAAGAAAGTTTTTCTCTGGGGTCGCTAGTTTAACCTGATAGTTATAAAGAATTGTTATGGTTTAAAATTAATATTGTTACTCTATAGTTACTGTATGCTTATATAGTCTTTCAGAAAATAATATGTTTATATATATTATTGTGACAAAATCAATTAAACTAAACTAATCTAGCCAAGTGAGCTCCATAATATTTTGCAGGATAATGTTTAAGTGGAGTTAATTAAAATTTGTCATATTTTGTAATTTAGTTTTCTTTCTAAACTACATGGGTCGTTTGCAGGCTTGCAGAGAAAATAACATCTTGAAGTTCTAATATAAGAATTAAAGACGAGTTTTCAATTGATGACCGAATGTCTGAAGAAGTCATATACATATAACAGAATGATGTCTGCAATAATGAAGAATGATGTCTCTGTAATAATCACGAAAGTTCACAGTCGTGTATCGCGGTTACACCGTCAACACTGTAGCCAATAATGTCGAGCAACAATACGGAAAGTGCGCCTTTTCCCATATTGTACACAGAATATAATGTTATGTTTGGCCGTGTGCTTGGGATTTTCAATGACTTCGGGCAAATTTAAACTTTTCTACTGTGGCAATATATGGTCATACGATGCGCCTAACTATCAAGTTATATATGTTATACAAAAAATGAATGTTTATACGACTGCAATGACAAATATATTTTCATAAGGTGAGAAATTCTCTGTAGTTCATAATCCAGTTATATATGGAGGCCAGTGTCCGTAGCTTGCACGTCGCAACACTGATAATAGACGGTTTTAAGGCCATTTTCCATTACGGTCGTTTTGCCCCGCGGGCGAAGCGAAGCGACCGATTCGAATCGCGCGAATAATTAGTATAATCGAAATCACGTGAATAATTAGTCGCGCGGGCACGCCAAGAAAGTTGAATGTAGTTCAACTTTCAGGCGTGTCCGCGAGGTGTAAAGCGGACAAAAAAATATCATACTAGACACCTACAGCGAAAGTTGAAACATGGTCGCTCCGCCCGCGCGGGCAAAGCGGCTGTAATGGAAAATTGCCTTTAGATAACAAGACGCGGACGTCAAGAGGACGCGAGATGGTGTGTTATGGCGTAGCTTTCGCGCAAATTTTTATGGCGACGTCGTCTTTGAGGTTTTCAGGACGCGAGATTGAGATTTTCACGTACACGTCAACTATTTTTTTCATTTTTATCAATAAAAAGGTCAGTAATACGCATGCAAACTATTTAAACTTGTAGTTTTATATTATATTTGTCTTTTTTTGTAAGAATTTACGAGTATATGGCGTAAATCACTGTGGTACAGCGCGTTAAAGTAAACAAGAGTAGTTATGCAATAACTATAACACTCTTAAAAATTAAGACTATTAAAAATAACACTCTTTCATTGACTTTTCCACATTTATTGCAGTTTTTGAAGTATCTGGGATATAATGGAGGAGAAAATCGAAGATAATGCAACGTCAAGGCCAAAAAAAAGGTGAATGCAGTTAGTAGGTTAACCCCCCCATTCACCGTCCAAAGGGATGCCGACAATGACGTCATACCGCCAATGACGTAATGACCGGAAATACCCGCCCACATTCGGAATTAATGATGTACGTTCATGAATTAATTACCCGCCCACATTCGGAATTAATGATGTACGTGACTTGGGTGATCGTACTCACAACCACAGCATCTTTCCTTACTTAGCTTACAAACTTCGCAAGCAACAGCCTCTGCATATATAGCCTCTAACAAACTAACCCACATGAATTATTAAGTATGCACGTTCAACTACGTGTATCCGGTTTTAATCAAGATGACGTAATGACATGTTTAGTTATATTTAGTGTGCATTACGTAAATGTACTGTACATGCCTAAGCAACGCTTTTATTCATGCCCTGTTCATAAATATATAGTCCCTCAATTCACTGTTCATATTCTGCAGACTGTTCGTTAATTGTTCATACTTTTCTTCTTCAGAGAGTCATTATAGGCTTTTAGCCTAGCATGTAATGCACGACTTGAAGTAGTGACTTTAAGTGCTTCACAGCCAAGTATTAACCATGCTAATGTTTGTTGTTTTTTCGATGACGATAGGCGAATACTTTGTTCGCTCAAGCCACGCTCGAGACCACGCTTGCTTATTCTGAGTTGAGATTTTATTTGGCCAAGTGTAAACAGGTCTTTTTTATTGCCGATCATTGGGTAAACGTTTATCCATGTTGTCTTGAAGCTATATGTATGTCATGTATCTATGCTAGGAAGACTTCTGATCTTACTCACACTAATGTGAACACAGCACTAAGGCTATATATGCACAGGCTGTTGCTCGCGAAGTTGAAAATTGATACCCCCACATGAAATACTTTGATAATCACGCATTTATCAAGCCAATAGTCATTTTCCACTGACTAAGTTTTATTACTAGCTTACTAGCTTAGCTGTGAGATACAAAGGATTTGAATAATTTTTGACCGCTAATTGGAATATAAAATAATGATTTCCGACTTAGCAGCATGAGTCTAAGTAAAACATTTTGATCTATGCACACATATTTTGTTAGTCAGAAACTCATCCTCAAAATATACACCTAGTTAGCACTGATAAGACCTTTTTATTATGACATTACACAATCGTCTCTCTCTCCTTTTGCGATAAAAAATGTGGACATGTTTGTGAGGCACTTATTGCTGATTTTTGACGTGCTATAGCGATGTTTACTATAGATGCTTACTGATGTTTACTTTGGCATGCTGTGTTCAATGAGCCGTGCGCGCATAAATTTAGGTTGATCTATGCACACATATTTTGTTAGTCATTGACACTACTCAGTTCACGAATCCTTTAAGGGTGATATCGCCGCATTGTACAAGTTTTTCTAGCTGTACCAATCCTTTTGCATAGCACACAGATCCTTCTTGAATTCCATCGCCTTCGTATTTTTCTCCTGCGTCTTCGCATTAAGTTCGCATTTTTCTCATGTGTCTTCGCATTAAGGCCTTTGTTGCCCTATGCGCCTTCTCATTTTGCTTCGCATTCTTCGCATTTTGCTCATGCGTCTTCGCATTAAGGCCCTTCGCACAAATATACAGCTTTTACACATATTGTCCGGGTTTTACACTATTTTCCAGCTTAGATCACTTCGTCAAGCGTATATTTCTGTGTTGTTTTTTTCGAGGTTCCCTAGGAGTTCCCTCGGGGTTCTCTCGGGGTTCTCACATATTTAGCAAGTCCCGTAGAAGTGCTCATTTACGGGATCTTTTTGCGGGACATATTTAGCAAGTCCTGTAGAAGTACTCCTTTACGGGACCTTGTTGCGGGACATATTTAGCGGGTCCCGACGTCCCTTGCGTCCCGTTTGAACGATTTGCTAGCCATCTTTTTGCGGACATAATTTCAGGAACGCAGGGAAATTTTTCAAGTGGAGGTTCTCATCGAAACCGTAATGATTTTTAGAGTAAAATATCGCTACCGGTACACCATTTTGGTTGACTGCATGTATAAATTAACACAACACGGATTAATACTTTAAACAAATTTATTCTTTTAATTATAACAATTTTACAGAAATAAACAGTGACTACTGTCCAGCTTAGAACGTTTGACTTTGTAAACATTTCCTCTGTTAGCAAAAGTTTACGTTTCTGTCCCTTACGTGCTATGGGCTTAACAGAAATGTGTAAGGCATGGTTTATTGAGATCACAGCCGAACAGGGCCGCTCTAAACATCTGCTGGCTTACACGTTTCAGGGAAAAAGTAAGTGATGAAACAATTTGACTGAGGCAATTGCTTTATTTTAACACATTTATTATTAATGATAATGTAATTCATTTTTCAATTGATAATGTACGCCAGTATCATCACCATCATCACCACCATCATCATCACCATCATCATCATTACTGTTATGGAAATGCTGTCTGTCTTCTAGCAGACGCTTGAAAAGATATTTTCTCTTTTCTACTGCGGAATATAAAGCTTCGTCCCGGTCGAGGAAATCTACGTCTATCAAATTATCTCTTGTCTGCATAATCTTCTGGTGAGTTGGATCTTTTTTCATGTGTGACATCCACAGCAGCCGGTCTGCATAAACATCTTCTAGTTCTTTGGTCAGTTTTGGGAGAATTGCTGAAAACGATCGCCTTTTAGCTTCAACCTCACTAAAACCTTCATTTTCAATACACTTAACGTTTTCTTGAAATTCATCAAAAAGGTGCAGTTTTGCTTCATGTATCAACGTTTGCCAGGGTCATAGTCTTCCATCTTCGCTGGTTTGGTGATCCCGTCTTCGCTCTCCTCTTTGTTGTCATTTTCCTCGCTGTTCTCATTTTCTTCGCTGCTGCTCTCTTTTTCTTCGCTGTTATATTCTTCCTCGTTATCATCATCACTATCGAAAATATCGCCGTTTTGATATTCAGAAGAGGTAGATGCCCTTCATCGAAATTATCCATTCTAGCTCTTTTGCTCTGGGCATAATGTCGTGGTCTTCTTCATCTGCGCAAGATGACTTGACGTTATTCAGATAAACACGTCTTTCTTCACTTGATAACCGGTGAATGTCTGCCAAATGATTGGATAGTTTGCAAAGGTTTTTCTTTCCGCACAGAGGACAGTCTTTACGCGTTCGTGGCATGGAGCGAAATGACTTCTTTCAGGGTACACAGTTTTTAATGATTATGTCGAACAAACACGTCCTTGAAAAAGCCTGTAGTGCCTTACGTCCCGTAAGACTGTGCCATGGCGATACCTATACATTTTGTCAAACGGGACCCCGGACGTCGCTACGGACGCATTTAACGCGTCCCGACGTCCCGTAAGACTGTTCCATGGCAAGACCTACACATTTTGTCAAACGGGACCCCGGGACGTCGATACGGGACGCATTTTAACGCGTCCCGACGTCCCGTAAGACTGTTCCATGGCAAGACCTACACATTTTGTCAAACGGGACCCCGGGACGTCGATACGGGACGCATTTTAACGCGTCCCGCCGTCCCGTAAGACTGTTCCATGGCAAGACCTACACATTTTGTCAAACGGGACCCCGGGACGTCGATACGGACGCATTTAACGCGTCCCGACGTCCCGTAAGACTGTTCCATGGCAAGACCTACACATTTTGTCAAACGGGACCCCGGGACGTCGATACGGGACGCATTTTAACGCGTCCCGCCGTCCCGTAAGACTGTTCCATGGCAAGACCTACACATTTTGTCAAGCGGAACCCCGGGACGTCGCTCAGATGCAGTCAACCAAAACGGTGTACCGGTAGCGATATTTTACTCTAAAAATCATTACGGTTTCGATGAGAACCTCCACTTGAAAAATTTCCCTGCGTTCCTGAAATTATGTCCGCAAAAAGATGGCTAGCAAATCGTTCAAACGGGACGCAAGGGACGTCGGGACCCGGTAAATATGTCCCGCAACAAGGTCCCGTAAAGGAGTACTTCTACAGGACTTGCTAAATATGTCCCGCAAAAAGATCCCGTAAATGAGCACTTCTACGGGACTTGCTAAATATGTGAGAACCCCGAGAGAACCCCGAGGGAACTCCTAGGGAACCTCGAAAAAAACAACACAGAAATATACGCTTGACGAAGTGATCTAAGCTGGAAAATAGTGTAAAACCCGGACAATATGTGTAAAAGCTGTATATTTGTGCGAAGGGCCTTAATGCGAAGACGCATGAGCAAAATGCGAAGCAAAATGAGAAGGCGCATAGGGCCACAAAGGCCTTAATGCGAAGACGCATGAGAAAAAATGCGAACTTAATGCGAAGACGCAGGAGAAAAATACGAAGGCGATGGAATTCAAGAAGGATGTGTGTGCTATGCAAAAGGATTGGTACAGCTAGAAAAACTTGTACAATGCGGCGATATCACCCTTAAAGGATTCGTGAACTGAGTAGTGTCAATGACTAACAAAATATGTGTGCATAGATCAACCTAAATTTATGCGCGCACGGCTCATTGAACACAGCATGCCAAAGTAAACATCAGTAAGCATCTATAGTAAACATCGCTATAGCACGTCAAAAATCAGCAATAAGTGCCTCACAAACATGTCCACATTTTTATCGCAAAAGGAGAGAGAGACGATTGTGTAATGTCATAATAAAAAGGTCTTATCAGTGCTAACTAGGTGTATATTTTGAGGATGAGTTTCTGACTAACAAAATATGTGTGCATAGATCAAAATGTTTTACTTAGACTCATGCTGCTAAGTCGGAAATCATTATTTTATATTCCAATTAGCGGTCAAAAATTATTCAAATCCTTTGTATCTCACAGCTAAGCTAGTAAGCTAGTAATAAAACTTAGTCAGTGGGAATTCACTATTGGTTTGATCAATGCGTGATTATCAAAGTATTTCATGTGGGGGTATCAATTTTCAACTTCGCGAGCAACAGCCTGTGCATATATAGCCTTAGTGCTGTGTTCACATTAGTGTGAGTAAGATCAGAAGTCTTCCTAGCATAGATACATGACATACATATAGCTTCAAGACAACATGGATAAACGTTTACCCAATGATCGGCAATAAAAAGACCTGTTTACACTTGGCCAAATAAAATCTCAACTCAGAATAAGCAAGCGTGGTCTCGAGCGTGGCTTGAGCGAACAAAGTATTCGCCTATCGTCATCGAAAAAACAACAAACATTAGCATGGTTAATACATGGCTGTGAAGCACTTAAAGTCACTACTTCAAGTCGTGCATTACATGCTAGGCTAAAAGCCTATAATGACTCTCTGAAGAAGAAAAGTATGAACAATTAACGAACAGTCTGCAGAATATGAACAGTGAATTGAGGGACTATATATTTATGAACAGGGCATGAATAAAAGCGTTGCTTAGGCATGTATAGTACATTTACGTAATGCACACTAAATATAACTAAACATGTCATTACGTCATCTTGGTTAAAACCGGATACACGTAGTTGAACGTGCATACTTAATAATTCATGTGGGTTAGTTTGTTAGAGGCTATATATGCAGAGGCTGTTGCTTGCGAAGTTTGTAAGCTAAGTAAGGAAAGATGCTGTGGTTGTGAGTACGATCACCCAAGTCACGTACATCATTAATTCCGAATGTGGGCGGGTAATTAATTCATGAACGTACATCAATAATTCCGAATGTGGGCGGGTATTTCCGGTCATTACGTCATTGGCGGTATGACGTCATTGTCGGCATCCCTTTGGACGGTGAATGGGGGGGTTAACCTACTGCAGTTATTATCAATTCAGCAATGGTATAAGTCGTAAAAATTTAAACTTCATTTTGTTTAAATAATGTCACTAGCTACAGCAAATGTGTTTTCACAAATTTGCTGTTATACACCTTTCCCGAAATGTTGTTTATATAAAATAAACGAAGAGAAAATTTCACGCTTTAAATTTATATAAAAGTACCTGAACCTGGTAGTGAGAAACAGCATAGCCATAGGTCTCCAGCTTAATTAAATCTTCAGCTTCACTATTTTCGTTGAACACATTTACCGATTACAGATCCATATGTCTCTCACAGACCTGAGTTGACACCCAGGTCTGTGAGAGACCACTACAACAGCTTAACAAAGAAGCACAAAGCAAGGTTGGCAAGAGAGATGCGAGCTACAGGAGAAGGGGGAGATGAATCAACAGAGAAAGAAGAATTGCTGGAAGAACTGATGCAAATAGAAGAGGAAACAGAGTTACATATGGAAGAAGAGAGTATAGCAAGGAAGGAAGTGATTGAAATGGAGAAAGCGAAAGGATCGGAAATGCGAGAACGGGCAATGGAGTCTTTTGGGGAGTCAAGAAAAAGGGTGGCCGAGCAATTGGGGAAGGAGAAAGAGGCAAAGAAAACCAGGAGAACGTCGGGAGAGGTATTTGAGTGGTTAAGCAAGCGGGTGGAGCTGGAAACAGAAAATGAGGAAAAAGAGCGACTGGAAAGAAAAGAAGAAAGAGAATTTCAACAGCAACAACTACAGCAGCAGCAGGAACAGCAACAGCAGCAGTGTGCAATGCTCCAACAGCAGATGATGGCTTTGATGCAACAACAGCATCAGCAAACACAAATAATGTTTGAACTTATTAGAAAAAAACAAGAATAAACATTTCATCATCCATCAACAGTATTCAATACAAGTGTTAATATATTTAAAACAAGTCAAATATATTTATTTATACAGTGTTAACAGTTTTCAACAATATAAACAATATTAATTTTAATTAATATAATATAATTCAATGTGATTCATTATGTATTCAATGTTAATATAAAATAATTCAATGTATCAATCATTATTAATGTCTTCAATCAACATATTAAAAATATGTTCAATTTGTCTAATTTTAGTTCATGTAACTTAAGCAATTTACCAAAAATACTGGTCCAGTGTAGGAGGTTGAAGGTAAAATGTTTTTGAGACAATATTACCATAAAGGCAAGTGCGAGCATTCTCAAGTAGTGCAGAAACAACATACATCTTACCTACTGCACTCAAGTGTACTTTCATCTGCCTCTTAAAATCTATAAAACTAAAGTATTTGGTTATATTTCCAAACATCCACTCCACTGACACTCTCACAGCACTCATGGCTTTGTTGTAGGCTTGCATTTCTGGGGTAATGCCTCTGCTTGGGAAAGGTGCCTGAAGATGAACATTTAATGGGTAAGCTGGGTCACCATACAAGCAAAGAGGTTGGCCATTATAATGGGCAACACGCCTTTGGTTTGGTAGCAAGCCAGATTCATGTAGCATTGTACTATCGTGTCGTCTTCCTTCATATGGACCAGCAAGATTTGCAATGAGGCCATTTGGTATTACCACACTCTGAAACTTGATGGCATGAACACTTTTGTGACCATTATACAGCACTCGTTGAAGGTATTTGGGTCTAGCGATCCGACGAACAGTGCCATCCATAAAACCAAAACAGTTTGGAATAGGTGCACAATGGTTGTAAATGGTAGTTGCATAGGCATTAAGTTGCTCAGGGGATAGAAATTGTTGATCCCAACTTTCGAGGCGATGGTGATGGTACTGGTAGACATGGTTGAGGACTGTATTGAAAATCAGACACAGTGTACTTGGATTTTTTCCAAAGCGAGTGGCCATATCAGAGTACCTACGTGGGTAGGCCAGTCTCTTCAACAGGATACATAAGGCTTCCATACCATTACATATGCTTCCCTGCACACAGACAATCTTCTCTAGTAATTGCAAATAATTAAGAAGTAACTCCAACTCACTTTTTGCGAATCTTAACTCGGTTCGGCATTCTTCGTCACTCCAAGCTGCCAGGTTAAACTCGTCAAATTTCCAGTAGGGGAAAACAGCTTTTGAACGACTGTAATCATACAGCAACGCGAACTCAACATCATATCAGAAATATAATTCAAATCATAAGCAATAACTGCAGCATCACGAACATCTTGCAAACTACGACCCGCCATCGATAATATCGTTTCAAAAATAAAAATTAAAAATATAGGACACGACAACATGACGAAAGCTGATGTGAATTTTATTTAAATATTTCTATATTCAACGGTTTTCATCCAACTTCATAAGAAAGAAATAACTGAGTACTGTAGCCTATGATTTATATAAATTGCTTCATAACAAATGTGATTTGAGAGTCACTATTACGTGTCCGTTTTAACAATAAAACTTAACTGATAAAAATATTTTGTCCAATACCACAATCGGGCAAATCTTGATTTGCTTTCAGAATATTATGATTTCATCTTGCCAATTCGGTTGTTTAATTGGTTCACGTTTTATTTATTGTCATCAGACAAATAGTAAAAAAGAGTGCGACTTTATTTAGACCATTTGCATAGCTGTTTTCAATGACAGGAATAAACCTTGATTACTGTTCGAGAATACAAAGCAACGTCCTCGAAATGTCGCAGATCACTTTCCTAAATACATTTTTTTGGTAAACACGACGGCGTCCTCGACCCAGTTCCCCTCGATCAAATGACGTCCTCTTGACGTCCGCGTCTTGTTATCTAAACCCGTCTAATATTTAACTCGACAACACGTGTGTTCATTACAATTAGGGATAAACGTCGATCTTTGTTTGAGGCAAATATTTGGTATGATACTTTCTTGCATCACGACGAAATGCGATGACGCAACAACGGTAAACGTAGGGAGAGTGTACAATGAACTCAGTGTACTAAAGTGAAACGAGATAAACATGCTTATGCTTTTAGGCCCGGATGAAACGAGCATGAGAGTCAATAAGAGTTGGCAAGTGAGAGTTTGCATGAATACAGTTAAAACGATTCGTGACAAATAAATCCGCAAAAAACAACAGCAAAAGATATCGATCTTTGTCGAAAAGTGTTTTATCAGAACGAAATCGTTCACTTGTTTTTGGCTACAAAAAGCAACCTTGACGAAAAGCACGTTTGAATATTTTCTATAGACAAGGCACACCACACAAGTAAAACAACTAATCTAAGAAAAAAATACTGTATAGCTTTGAAGGACATTTTAATTATGAACAGTTTTGAAATGTCAAGTCAAAAAATTTATGATGGACACAAGTCATCATACTTCCACCAATAAATAAAAGCTGTACAGACGCTGAACTGTACATCTTAAATAGCCGGAAGAGATCACTTACTGTTATTTTTGAAGAAATGGACTATCAAAAGCGCAAATTCAACTTTCAAAAAATAATTTTTTACCTTTTGAACTGTGTTTTCCCTATACTTTTCTGATTAAATTCCTGCACGACACTTGCCAGATCTTGCCCGGAACACTTTGCGTGGCGCCGGTGGAAATAGAGACCTTACGATTTCAAGACGGCAACGTGACGACGACGGCTATAAGTACAATGAAATTTATAGTATTTTAGAATAGAAATGAATAATTAAAATCCCACGGGAGTTTTAGACGTCATCCTTGCTCTGTTTACAACGGTAAACTACAGATTTTTACGTCTTGTGTTCAACGTCTGCATTTCAAGACGCGAGAAGTGGTACTCAGCTAATTGGCTCAGTACTGAAGTAGAAATCTTCTAAACCAAAAAGCGCTTATCTCAACTTCCACAAACTGATGTGAATTCATACGATTGATAATACACGACAAGTTTTATTTAATTGATTTATTTGAAGCAGTTTCTTTTGGCCGTCTTCGTTCGCGTTGCCGTCCTACATCGTAAGGTCTCTAATGACGTGTTGAGAAAACGCGTGTATAGCTAAAAAAAATGCAGCGTTTTTCCTCGAGTTTTACATCTGCATGTATATCATTTATCTGTGACCTTATTAGAGAGGGGTCTTATTTGAGAAGAGGCCAAATGAAGATTTCCTGTATTAAATTTGGTTCATCTTGCCATATCTACCCCCATTCTACACAATGCGCCAGAATTATATGTTTGGCTGCATGCGTTTTTTTATTGCCGTCTTCGGTTCAATATCCTGGACATTTGTTCGTTATATCAATAAAAAGCTGATAACAAAGAAAATCATCATTATTATTACTATCTGATTTTCCGCCTCGTCATTTTCAATCTGGCACGCCTTTTACCGTAGAATATATCTTAGCTGATTTCACATACGTGGTCAACATTTCACATATCAATCTTTTAGCTATCAAATGATACCCTTTTTGTGCTATTGCGATCAGAAATGGCCAAATACGATACGATTAAAAATTGCCGGTCGAAAACGCATTTTTCCACCATTGGGAGTGCAAAGTTATTGTCTGCATATATATTGAAATTATTCTCATTTCGGATTCAAATTTAAGAATTTTAATAAGATGGCGTAACTCATGGGCTATTTATCAAGTCTTGGTAAATTTAAGAAACGTTCAAATCGCGATTTAACAACGAAATTTGGTGCTTGAAACATTTTAGGAAACAGGAAGTTTGCAGAATGAAACTGGCAATGTCGAACCTTTCCCAAATAGGCATCCATCAAGGCGACCACTCTTTTTTCACCGGATCGTATTGGGCCATTATTGATCGCAGTGATAAAAAAGTGTCATTGGACAGCTAAAAGCCTGATCTTTATTTTTGTGAGAAAGCCAAACCTGTTAACTAAATAATTATTATGCCCGCGATCACAGCCGTAGAGTATGGGGGGGGGGGGGGGGAGGGGGAGCTGAGGGGCTCGATATTGTCGGCTGTCCGTACTTTCTGGAGCTTTTCCCGTTAACCTTTTTGCGTCGATTCGTGACGTCAGCAGCTTAACCGCATGTAAAACAGTCTACAAATTGTTCGCTGCTGTTCACACGGATTTTGTTTTCTATTTTTGAAAGGATTTTGTCGAGGTAAGGCAATTATGTATAGGTTATCATGCGATGGCGAGTACAATTAGGGATTAATAGTACGAGTGATGTTTGGAAATTTTGCCAAAATTGGACGAGCCGCCGGGGCGAGTCCAATTTGGGAAAATTTTCAAACATCACGAGTACTATTAATCCCTAATTGTACGAGCAACATCGCATGATTACTTGTTTATTATTAGTATGACAAAATTTCCGCCATTTTGTTTGTTTTGGGAAAATCATTAATTGTACTGCAGTACAATTAATGAAATAATTGTACTCCTCTCAACCAATCAGCATCCAGTAATTTTGTCATGCTAATAATAACAAAGCTTATAGGTACCTGCTCAAGTTGGGCCATGTGAATATCGATATTTGTTGACGAATCGCGTAATAAATTGTGAGCATTTCAATTGTGTTGTCAACGCTGCCAGTCAAGTCAAGCTTTTGATATATTTATTTGTCTTACAATAGTTTTGATCTCACAGGCACATTGTGTTAGCGCTGATCAACATTTCTATCAGACGCTTAGCGTTGTGTGTAACACAACTCAATCAAACCAGTTCTCACCAGTTCAAACTCAAATCAAACTTAAAACAAACTTAATAGAGTACTTAAACTAAAGAAGTCAGTGTACTCCAGAAAAAGCTAAACGAAGACAGTGTGGTCGTTCGCCCAACAAGGCAAACTAACTAAAAATCGCCCAACAGTGACAGTTCAAGGGAGTTACAATTGAGCAATACAGAGCTCGAATTGGTGTCCACAATAGTTTTGTGAAAGCCAGAAAAGGTAACGCGAGTTGGAAAGATATTTTATGGAATACAAGTCCAATAATATTTTTATTGACACGAAGTGTTTATGTATTAAAAATTGGCTATATTGTGTATGTTGCATTATTGTTGCGAATGGCAAATGATGTGGAAGAAAATCCAGGGCCTACTCTTTATGAGATTATTGATCCAACCAAAACAATTTGTGCAGATTTTAGTCAAAGCAATGGAAGACAATTTGGAAGAAATGCTGGCAAACAATGTGTAGCTATGTCACTAACTGCTATAGTTCATACCCAAGTAAAACATATTACAACTTGGGATACATCATTTTTAAATACAATATTATCTGTTGGTAACAATCTTTATACCTATATTGCAAACTCAATTAACAAAGAGCTTTTGTTTGTTAACTGATATACCAGAAATGATTTCAATTGATAATAAAATTATTAATTTAAAATACAGTGACTCCTTGAGTGGTGATGTATTTATGATATTGGATAATGAACCATTTTACTCACTCAAAACTGCTCTTAATAAAATCTTTTCACCCACTGAATTAAGTTACCAACATTGTCTGTTAACTATTGACTGTAACACAGTGGCAGTTTTGAAGATTTCGGAAGAAAAATTTAAGATTTTTGATTCTCATTCGAGAGATTTATATGGTATACCAGACCCATTTGGAAAATATGTGTTGATTGATATTGAAGGTTTAGACAATCTGTCCAGTTTTTTTCGCAATATCTACCCTCAAAACAGTCAACGATTACCATTTGAGGTTAAGGGAGTACAAATGTCCATTTAAATAACAATATAATTGATGGAAACATATTAACTGTAATAAGAGAAACTCATTTGAGTCGAAAAACCCAAAGCAAAAAACCCCAAAATGAAACAACTGAGAGTAGAGAACAAAGATTATCCAATCTTAGGGAGAAGCGAAAAAATCAGTCGATGGAAATTAAAGAGAAAATAATGTTCGATAAACGTCAAAGAGCTAAACAGCACATAACCAGTGAATCTAGCGAAATTAGAGAAAACAGGTTGTCAAGAAAGCGTAAACATGCCAAACAGGCTAGAGAGAGTGAATCAAATGAACAGAGAGAAAAAAGATTGGCAAATATGAGTAAAAATGCTAAAGATGTTTACAGCAAAAAATCTGCCAATATGCATACAAAACAAAATGGAGAAAGACCACATTTGTCAGACATTCCTGAACAAAACAATGGAGAAGTTCAAAAGAAAACATTGAAAGAAATTATCAGTAAATTCCATAGTGCTGTGTCAATAGGACTACTTTATATTTGCACATGTTGTGATCAATTGTGGTATAGACATAGTGTATGTCATGCAGATAAAATCAGACTATTAACCAGTGATGCAAATAAATACTTACAAAATAGACTAAGTGTTGACAATGCTGAATGGCTTTGCAATACATGTATGAAACACCTAAAAAATGGCAAAGTACCACCCTATGCAGTTTCAAATGGAATGACATTTCCCCCAAAGCCATCATATTTTCTAAAGTTAATCAAAACTTAGTTTAGCAAAATAACATGACTTGATTGTAGTTGATTGTAGTAGATTGAAGCTTTGCACACCTATAGAGTGTAGGCCTGACGGTATATATCTAGTATATAATTCATATGCTTCCATACTATACATAAAAATATGACATATAAGATATGTTGGCCACTGTTTTGTAATAATTTCATGTGAATACTTAAAATGGATTTGACTCAATGATTTAAATATTCCCAGCCGGTAAAATCCTCATACTCTACTTGCGTAGATATAGACACTCCCCGACTACAACTTGCAATCGAGGCTGACAATAAAGATATTGCCGTCTCTTCGGGAAGTCTGCCAACGTAGACGCATGTACGCATATGCGTACCTATTTTTTGTATCTGCGAATGCAGATATATTGCCATCGTGCGAGTGTGTTAGCTTGTAGCCATTCAGCGACGAGCTTATATCAGCCAATCAGCGATTAGTTTACACCTCGTTTGACCAATTAGTGACAGCCAGTGAACTATAAGTATACTGGAACGCTAACTCAGGGGGGGGAAATTGAAGCCGTGCTTTGTAGATAGTGCCAGTCCCTTTTAACATATTTTTTTCAAAAAATACACTTTTTATATTGCTAAATTTTACCCTTTTAATTTCCTTTTATACTTTCACTATTTATCTTTGACTACACTAGAACAATTAAACTTTTTACTCAAGTACTTACAATGAACAAAGATCGTTCAGTTTCTGAAATATTACTGGAAAAAAACAAAATTTGTCAAAAAACCGCGCGAAAATGTTTGGTTTTTCTGAGTTATGAGACTTTCCAAAAAGAGTTAAGAGATTTTATGATACAATTTATATAGAAAAATATAAGATACATTAAAAAATTGCTTTTCAAGCATGCAGTAGCTTATTTTTGACAGCTAAAATAAGGATTATATAAGCTAGCTCAGCCGTCATATTCAAAGTGCTCACTGATGACCAACAAGAAGGCGCGAAGACAAAAATAGCACCACTTGAAAATCGTCAATTTGTTTATATTTTAGAAGGGTAAAAGCAAGGACTAAAAGTTCAAGATAAAAAGCAATACCTGGAGTATAGTGCAAAGTCAATTTGGGGGCTGCCGAAGTGTTTTCTAGTATATTTTTCTGAGTTAAAGAGTAAAGTTTGCTTCGGCACGTTCAAACATTTGTCATTTATTTCCATATACGATAACTATCCGCCTCGTTTTTGCTGCAGATAGATGTAAAACAGTCAAAACTAATCGGAAAACCACATTTGAATCCCAAACATTGAAGTCTTCTGATGTAAAAAGTATTTTTCTTGCAAATTTTCCCTCAAAAACAAACTTTTGACGGAATTTTTCTCACTCCTCGGAACTCTCCTCAATCCTTTTGAAAGTTCAAATTCCCGCGCATTGGCTTCAACGAATCATAGGACTTGATCATAGGAGTTAGCGTTCCAGTTTACTTATAGTTCACTGGTGACAGCTAGCTTAAAATGACGTAATTATATTGTTACTCTTTGATCTCGATGTATAACTGGATTGATATTGATTATTTCAAGATGGCGGACTACAGAAGTGCGAGAATTGTAAACATGAGTAAAATTTTAATTTTACGAAGAAAATTATACATCAAACCAACGATATTTTTATTTTCTGTACTCTTTTGAGCATGGCAAAAGTCGAGGGAGTATTTTTGTAAGTATTGGAAGTCTTTTAATAACATTTTAAACTGTGGAAATGAATCGCCAATTTACACAAAGTATTGACTTGACTGGACCTGCTATATATCAATGTCATTTGAATCAGAAAACAAAGTAAGCCTATTTAAATATTGTACGAATATCCTGCATTATTCGAGCTTCTATTTCGATAAAGTTCACTCATAAAAGTGTTAAAATATTATATGTCTCAACACTGTTTGGGTCAAATCAACAATAGTTCATGGTCGTTGTTTGTCATTTCCATAGTCAACATCGCCTCATACTAAGTTTACTTTTGATATTTGATTGGTAAAAAGATATAGGCACAATTTGGCATTTCTCTCCCAAACTGTTGTGGCTATAGGGGGACTAGGTGGTATGTAATATTTATAAGTGGTGTGTAAATACTGCTGTTTACCACAACCTTTATTCCCAAGTATAATAGATCTGAAGGTTTCACAATTGTTTAAAAAATTGCTCCCATGGGCTATAGGCCCTCATCCCTCTATGCACAATTGTTTAGGAGCAATATTAAAGTTCATACACTAATAGACCTCTTGTATTAATTGACCCATGGAAAAGAAGTTATAACTCAAATAATTACTTTATTAAATTATACAATTATGCAAATACACATGATCATGAGCAGATACATGTACGCTTAGCGTACCTATTTTTGTAATAGTGAGACCGCTTAAGTGGACGTCAACTTGCGTCATCTTTTGTCTTCACAACTCAGTTGGGCAATTCTCTGCAGTTCATACTTCAGGTACATATGTAGGTCATTGTCTGTAGGCACGTCACAATCAACACGTGTGCTAATTACAGTTCGTGATAAACGTCGATCTTTATTTGAGCCAAATTATTATGTAGTATGAGACATTCTTGCAGTACGACGAAATGCGATGACGCAAGAATGGTAAATGTAGGGAGAGTGTGCAGCGAACTCAGTGCATTACGCACACCTAATAATTTGTCATGGTAACTCCGTCAACACACACGCCCACCATGTCAATTTTTATCGCCACAGATATTTATTGTGCTCAAGTAGGTTCTAAGTTATTAAAATCTCTTGTTATTGCACATGTCTATAATCTATAATTTTTATTTCCTCTATAATTTGACGTAGTTTAATAGCGTGTTGAAAGAAAATTTTCTGTCTTTCTACAATTTACTTCGAACAACAATGGCAGTTGACACACAACTCATGCTAGGCATTGTTTCGACATTGGCCGTTTCCTTGGGAGTTCTTGGAAATATAGCCGTCATCGTGTCCATATGCCGAACAAGAAACCTTCTAAAAAATAACCACTACTATCTCCTTCTCCACCTGGCAATTTGCGACTTGTTCTATTTATTGTCCTATACACAAATTCTGTTAAAAATTTTCAGACCTAACCTCGAGATACCTTCAACTTCCTATGTTTTGTGCAAGATTTGGTGGCCTACACACACAGTATCTTCTACGGCCGGAGCAAATTTTCTTGTCGTTATTTCCATAATTCGCTACCGCGCAATTATACACCCATTCAAGCCTGCTGTAAGCCGGAGAATACTAAAAATACTTTCAGCTTTTGTCTACCTGTTGGCGACACTTTGTATCATCCCATATGTCCTGGTTCTGAAATTTGATGAAACATTCGGCTGTTATGAAGAATGGCCATTCCAATCGCTTAACATTGCCTACACCGTATTCCTGGCGAGTGTTCAATATTTTATACCAACTGCGTTCCTATCTGTTATTTACTTTAAGATATGTAAGAAGCTCATGATACAGAATAACAAAATGAAGTATATGAATGCCTGCAATCAACTTCAACAACAAAACGAGAGAGCACCCACATGGTTCCAGAGTCTAACACTCCGGAATACAAAAACCTTCCTTGTTAGCTTTATCATTGTTATATGTTTCATTATCTCTGCAGGTCCAACACAAGTTTTATGGATTGTTTCTGCGATCAGATCAAACGAATTGCCAAGCTATATTTTGTGGCTTGAAGTTCTTTATGTGTTCGGAACACCGGTAATTAACCCGTACGTATACGGAGCATTGGATAAAAGAGTATTTTCCTTTTTTACACATTGCCGAAAAAAATGAGAAGATATAGGACGAATTATATATAGAAACACTACAGCAATCTATAATTAGAATTTGTATTAGATTATCTGAACTATCGAACCCTCTTCCCTCTATACTCAAATTAAGCCTATATATGTAAACTTCATATAACCTACATAGGCCTATATATGTCTAGCTCGTGGCTCGGCATACATTGTAAATCTATAGTGTCATTATTGTCATATAATAGGGGTTAGGTATCAATTCGGGCGAATGTGATGTTCCTTTCTCCTCTTTTCAACCACAAACATTAGATCTTATATTCATCGAAACTGTCTACGAATATGCCTTCTGCTTTGGCACAAGTTGTATATATATATATATATATATATATATATATATATATATATATAAGCTATAATGCAAAAGCTCACTTCCCTTGTGGTCGTTTGAGCACTCTGGCCCCAAGACACTTCACGCATGTCTGGATGCGCATGTGTCTGAGTATTGTACCACATGCGCTTGGTGAGGGCAAGAGTATGGTGTATAATGTCTGCAGATTTGACTATATATATATATATATATATGTATTAAATATTTTACTGTGTGTTCTGTGATGTCATAAGGGGTCAGGTATCAATTCGAGTAAAAGTCCTGTTTCTTTCTCCTGTTTTCAACCATATAAGGATCATATCTTATATTCATCCAAATTGTTTAAGTACATTTCTCTTGGTTCTGCAAAAGTTGTAAATACATATTAATTTTTTTTGTGTTTTGTAATATCATTATAGGAGTTAGGCCCCTATAGGTTGATAGGTTTATTGGGGGCGAAAATCTTATTTGTTTCTCGCCTATTTTCAACCATAAACTTCATAACTTATAATCCAAACTGTCTACGTGTGTGCCTTCTGCTTTGCCGTAAGTTGTGAATAGTACGAAATACTTTACTGTGAGCACTGCGCGCGTAATATTATCAGTGGTCGGGTATTAATTGGGACAAAGACTAGCTGTTCGTGTCTTCTGTCACAACAAGTTTGTCTCGAATCATATCGTTGGTTTAAAGTTAATATTGTTATTGTATATAGTTTCTTTATTCTTATATAGTCTTTTAGAAATGATATAAATTGTGACAAAATCAATTAAACTAATCTCGAGATACTTATGAATAAATCTATAGTCTTTTAATGTCCATGCATGCAGTATCCAGTGAGCTCAATAATATTGGCATGATTTCTGAACGTTTTCCGTTAACCATTTTATATTGATGAAACCGCGTAAAAGCTAGAGTGGAAGTGGACGTCAGTATGCGCCATCCTATAATTCTCTGTATAGTTCATACTCTATGCAGGTATATGTGGAGGCCATTGTATGTAGCTAGTTTGCACGTTGCAACACTGATCATGTTTAATTGTGTGTTGATTACAGTTAGTGATAATGAGGTAGAGGAGAGTGTACAGTGAACTCAGTGCGCTTAAGTGAGACGATATAAACATGCTTATGCTTTTAGCCCTGGATGAAACGAGCATGAGAGTCTATAAGAGTAATTGGCAAGTGAAAGTTTACATGACAGTTAATTTCCCTGCAACGATTACGTTTAGGCGATTCAGCCTGTTTCTACAAAGTGTAAACCACTATAGCTGTTTAAAAAACTCTTCTTGGCTCTTATCGAAATTTGAATCAGCTAAAAGTTGATGAGAGTTCATCAGAGTGCATCAGAGTTTATGCACGTAAGTTGCCAGGAAACACAAGTACAGTACTGTTAACTCAGTTCCAGTATCCCATTTGCAATGGCGCACAATAACGGTTGGGAAAGAGGGACTGGCAGGTGTGCGTACTGAAAGTATCGTGTTTACACAAAGATTATACACATAAGAATTTGTCTTGGTTACAGTCAACACACACACCGATAATGTGAATATTTTATCACCACATTATCACGAGTTAGTTAAAATCCCTTGACCTTGTTATTGTCTATATACTCTGTATTGACTTTTTCAATCGAGCACTTGTTTTTATACTATTCTTTATATGCGTTTTATAATTTGACGTAGTTAAATAGCATGTTAAAAGAAAATTTTCTGTCATTCTTAGGCGTTCCTGCATGGTAATATAGCCCTCATTGACTCATTGTGTCTATATATTGTGTCTTTCTCATGCATGCCGTGTATTGTTCTATATAGACAACATTTATATCATTTTCAGTGCTAACCCGGAGATATCTTCAACTTCCTATGTTTTGTGCAAGATTTGCTGGCCCTACACACGCATTATTTTTTTCCGCCGGATTAAACTTTCAACATCTGTCTCTTTCATCCCATATGTCTTGGTCTGAAATTTGATGAAACATTTGGCTGTTATGAAGAATGGTCTTTACAATCGCTGAATATTGGCTACACGGCATATTCCTAGCGAGTGTTCAATATTTTATACCAGTTGCATTCCTATATCTATTATTTATTTCAAGATATGCAAGAAGCTCGTAACACAAAACAACAGAATAAATCCTATGAATGCCCAGAATCAACTTCGACAACAGAACAACAGAACACGTCCGAATACAAAAACTTTCGGCATTGTTATCTTTATCATATATATGTTTCATTGTTTCATAATCTCTGCAGGTCCAGCGCAGGTTATGTGCATGGTTTCTGCGATCATCTCAAATGAATTGGCAAGCTATTATTTATGATTCAATGCTTTGAACGTTTTCAGGACATCGGCAATCGACCCCTACATAGCCCTATATGGAGCATTGGATAAGAAAGTTTTTTCTCTCTGGGGCTTAGGGGGTTAACTCATGTTATAGGGGTTAATTGTTATGGTTTAAAATTAATATTGTTACTCTATCGTTACTGTATGCTTATATAGTCTTTCAGAAAATAATATGTTTATATATATTATTGTGACAAAATCAATTAAACTAAACTAATCTAGCCAAGTGAGCTCCATAATATTTTGTAGGATAATGTTTAAGTGGAGTTAATTAAAATTTGTCATATTTTGTAATTTAGTTTTCTTTCTATACTACATGGGTCGTTTGCAGGCTTGCAGAGAAAATAACATCTTGAAGTTCTAATATAAGAATTAAAGACGAGTTTTCAATTCATGACCGAATGTCTGAAGAAGTCATATACATAGGACAGAATGATGTCTGCAATAATGAAGAATGATGTCTCTGTAATAATCACGAAAGTTTACAGTCGTGTATCGGTTACACCGTCAACACTGTAGCCAATAATGTCGAGCAACAATACGGAAAGTGCGCCTTTTCCCATATTGTACACAGAATATAATGTCATGTTTGGCCGTGTGCTTGGGATTTTCAATGACTTCGGGCAAATTTAAACTTTTCTACTGTGGCAATATATGGTCATACGATGCGCCTAACTATCAAGTTATATATGTTATACAAAAAATGAATGTTTATACGACTGCAATGACAAATATATTTTCATAAGGTGAGAAATTCTTTGTAGTTCATAATCCAGTTATATGTGGAGGCCAGTGTCTGTAGCTTGCACGTCGCAACACTGATAATAGACGGTTTTAAGGCCATTTTCCATTACGGTCGTTTTGCCCGCGCGGGCGAAGCGACCGATTCGAATCGCGCGAATAATTAGTATAATCGAAATCACGTGAATAATTAGTCGCGCGGGCACGCCAAGAAAGTTGAATGTAGTTCAACTTTCAGGCGTGTCCGCGAGGTGTAAAGCGGACAAAAAAATATCATACTAGACACCTACAGCGAAAGTTGAAACATGGTCGCTCCGCCCGCGGGCAAAGCGGCTGTAATGGAAAATTGCCTTTAGATAACAAGACGCGGACGTCAAGAGGACGCAAGATGGCGTGTTATGGCGTAGCTTTCGCGCAAATTTTTATGGCGACGTCGTCTTTGAGGTTTTCAGGACGCGAGATTGAGATTTTCACGTACACGTCAACTATTTTTTTCATTTTTATCAATAAAAAGGTCAGTAATACGCATGCAAACTATTTAAACTTGTAGTTTTATATTATATTTGTCTTTTTTTGTAAGAATTTACGAGTATATGGCGTAAATCACTGTGGTCTACACAGCGCGTTAAACTGTAAACAAGAGTAGTTATGCAATAACTATAACACTCTTAAAAATTAAGACTATTAAAAATAACACTCTTTCATTGACTTTTCCGCATTTATTGCAGTTTTTGAAGTATCTGGGATATAATGGAGGAGAAAATCGAAGATAATGCAACGTCAATGCTAAAAAAAAGGTGAATGCAGTTATTATCAATTCAACAATGGTATAAGTCGTAAAAATTTAAACTTCATTTTGTTTAAATAATGTCACTAGCTACAGCAAATGTGTTTTCACAAATGTGCTGTTATACACCTTTCCCGAAATGTTGTTTATATAAAATAAACGAAGAGAAAATTTCACGCTTTAAATTTATATAAAAGTACCTGAACCTGGTAGTGAGAAACAGCATAGCCATAGGTCTCCAGCTTAATTAAATCTTCAGCTTCACTATTTTCGTTGAACACATTTACCGATTACAGATCCATATGTCTCTCACAGACCTGAGTTGACACCCAGGTCTGTGAGAGACCACTACCACAGCTTAACAAAGAAGCACAAAGCAAGGTTGGCAAGGGAGATGCGAGCTACAGGAGAAGGGGGGGGATGAATTAACAGAGAAAGAAGAATTGCTGGAAGAACTGATGCAAATAGAAGAGGAAACAGAGTTACATATGGAAGAAGAGAGTATAGCAAGGAAGGAAGTGATTGAAATGGAGAAAGCGAAAGGATCGGAAATGCGAGAACGGGCAATGGAGTGTTTTGAGGAGTCAAGAAAAAGGGTGGCCGAGCAATTGGGGAAGGAGAAAGAGGCAAAGAAAACCAGGAGAACATCGGGAGAGGTATTTGAGTGGTTAAGCAAGCGGGTGGAGCTGTAAACAGAAAATGAGGAAACAGAGCGACTGGAAAGAAAAGAAGAAAGAGAATTTCAACAGCAACAACTACAGCAGCAGCAGGAACAGCAACAGCAGCAGTGTGCAATGCTCCAACAGCAGATGATGGCTTTGATGCAACAACAGCATCAGCAAAGACAAATAATGTTTGAACTTATTAGAAAAAACCAAGAATAAACATTTCATCATCCATCAACAGTATTCAATACAAGTGTTAATATATTTAAAACAAGTCAAATATATTTATTTATACAGTGTTAACAGCTTTCAACAATATAAACAATATTAATTTTAATTAATATAATATAATTCAATGTGATTCATTATGTATTCAATGTTAATATAAAATAATTCAATGTATCAATCATTATTAATGTCTTCAATCAACATATTAAAAAATGTTCAATTTGTCTAATTTTAGTCCATGTAACTTAAGCAATTTACCAAAAATACTGGTCCAGTGTAGGAGGTTGAAGGTCAAATGTTTTTGAGACAATATTACCATAAAGGCAAGTTCGAGCATTCTCAAGTAGTGCAGAAACAACATACATCTTACCTACTGCACTCAAGTGTACTTTCATCTGCCTCTTAAAATCTATAAAGCTAAAGTATTTGGTTATATTTCCAAACATCCACTCCACTGACACTCTCACAGCACTCATGGCTTTGTTGTAGGCTTGCATTTCTGGGGTAATGCCTCTGCTTGGGAAAGGTGCCTGAAGATGAACATTTAATGGGTAAGCTGGGTCACCATACAAGCAAAGAGGTTGGCCATTATAATGGGCAACACGCCTTTGGTTTGGTAGCAAGCCAGATTCATGTAGCATTGTACTATCGTGTCGCCTTCCTTCATATGGACCAGCAAGATTTGCAATGAGGCCATTTGGTATTACCACACTCTGAAACTTGATGGCATGAACACTTTTGTGACCATTATACAGCACTCGTTGAAGGTATTTGGGTCTAGCGATCCGACGAACAGTGCCATCCATAAAACCAAAACAGTTTTGAATAGGTGCACCATGGTTGTAAATGGTAGTTGCATAGGCATTAAGTTGCTCAGGGGATAGAAATTGTTGATCCCAACTTTCGAGGCGATGGTGATGGTACTGGTAGACATGGTTGAGGACTGTATTGAAAATCAGACACAGTGTACTTGGATTTTTTCCAAAGCGAGTGGCCATATCAGAGTACCTACGTGGGTAGGCCAGTCTCTTCAACAGGATACATAAGGCTTCCATACCATTACATATGCTTCCCTGCACACAGACAATCTTCTCTAGTAATTGCAAATAATTAAGAAGTAACTCCAACTCACTTTTTGCGAATCTTAACTCGGTTCGGCATTCTTCGTCACTCCAAGCTGCCAGGTTAAACTCGTCAAATTTCCAGTAGGGGAAAACAGCTTTTGAACGACTGTAATCATACAGCAACGCGAACTCAACATCATATCAGAAATATAATTCAAATCATAAGCAATAACTGCAGCATCACGAACATCTTGCAAACTACGACCCGCCATCGATAATATCGTTTCAAAAATAAAAATTAAAAATATAGGACACGACAACATGACGAAAGCTGATGTGAATTTTATTTAAATATTTCTATATTCAACGGTTTTCATCCAACTTCATAAGAAAGAAATAACTGAGTACTGTAGCCTATGATTTATATAAATTGCTTCATAACAAATGTGATTTGAGAGTCACTATTACGTGTCCGTTTTAACAATAAAACTTAACTGATAAAAATATTTTGTCCAATACCACAATCGGGCAAATCTTGATTTGCTTTCAGAATATTATGATTTCATCTTGCCAATTCGGTTGTTTAATTGGTTCACGTTTTATTTATTGTCATCAGACAAATAGTAAAAAAGAGTGCGACTTTATTTAGACCATTTGCATAGCTGTTTTCAATGACAGGAATAAACCTTGATTACTGTTCGAGAATACAAAGCAACGTCCTCGAAATGTCGCAGATCACTTTCCTAAATACATTTTTTTGGTAAACACGACGGCGTCCTCGACCCAGTTCCCCTCGATCAAATGACGTCCTCTTGACGTCCGCGTCTTGTTATCTAAACCCGTCTAATATTTAACTCGACAACACGTGTGTTCATTACAATTAGGGATAAACGTCGATCTTTGTTTGAGGCAAATATTTGGTATGATACTTTCTTGCATCACGACGAAATGCGATGACGCAACAACGGTAAACGTAGGGAGAGTGTACAATGAACTCAGTGTACTAAAGTGAAACGAGATAAACATGCTTATGCTTTTAGGCCCGGATGAAACGAGCATGAGAGTCAATAAGAGTTGGCAAGTGAGAGTTTGCATGAATACAGTTAAAACGATTCGTGACAAATAAATCCGCAAAAAACAACAGCAAAAGATATCGATCTTTGTCGAAAGTGTTTTATCAGAACGAAATCGTTCACTTGTTTTTGGCTACAAAAAGCAACCTTGACGAAAAGCACGTTTGAATATTTTCTATAGACAAGGCACACCACACAAGTAAAACAACTAATCTAAGAAAAAAATACTGTATAGCTTTGAAGGACATTTTAATTATGAACAGTTTTGAAATGTCAAGTCAAAAAATTTATGATGGACACAAGTCATCATACTTCCACCAATAAATAAAAGCTGTACAGACGCTGAACTGTACATCTTAAATAGCCGGAAGAGATCACTTACTGT
The DNA here is from genome assembly GCA_016169945.1 of Trachythela sp. YZ-2020. Lineage (NCBI taxonomy): Eukaryota > Metazoa > Cnidaria > Anthozoa > Malacalcyonacea > Clavulariidae > Trachythela > Trachythela sp. YZ-2020. The sequence continues at coordinate 9,406,243 of JADLSH010000387.1, forward strand.
TATTTTTGAAGAAATGGACTATCAAAAGCGCAAATTCAACTTTCAAAAAATAATTTTTTACCTTTTGAACTGTGTTTTCCCTATACTTTTCTGATTAAATTCCTGCACGACACTTGCCAGATCTTGCCCGGAACACTTTGCGTGGCGCCGGTGGAAATAGAGACCTTGCGATTTCAAGACGGCAACGTGACGACGACGGCTATAAGTACAATGAAATTTATAGTATTTTAGAATAGAAATGAATAATTAAAATCCCACGGGAGTTTTAGACGTCATCCTTGCTCTGTTTACAACGGTAAACTACAGATTTTTACGTCTTGTGTTCAACGTCTGCATTTCAAGACGCGAGAAGTGGTACTCAGCTAATTGGCTCAGTACTGAAGTAGAAATCTTCTAAACCAAAAAGCGCTTATCTCAACTTCCACAAACTGATGTGAATTCATACGATTGATAATACACGACAAGTTTTATTTAATTGATTTATTTGAAGCAGTTTCTTTTGGCCGTCTTCGTTCGCGTTGCCGTCCTACATCGTAAGGTCTCTAATGACGTGTTGAGAAAACGCGTGTATAGCTAAAAAAAATGCAGCGTTTTTCCTCGAGTTTTACATCTGCATGTATATCATTTATCTGTGACCTTATTAGAGAGGGGTCTTATTTGAGAAGAGGCCAAATGAAGATTTCCTGTATTAAATTTGGTTCATCTTGCCATATCTACCCCCATTCTACACAATGCGCCAGAATTATATGTTTGGCTGCATGCGTTTTTTTATTGCCGTCTTCGGTTCAATATCCTGGACATTTGTTCGTTATATCAATAAAAAGCTGATAACAAAGAAAATCATCATTATTATTACTATCTGATTTTCCGCCTCGTCATTTTCAATCTGGCACGCCTTTTACCGTAGAATATATCTTAGCTGATTTCACATACGTGGTCAACATTTCACATATCAATCTTTTAGCTATCAAATGATACCCTTTTTGTGCTATTGCGATCAGAAATGGCCAAATACGATACGATTAAAAATTGCCGGTCGAAAACGCATTTTTCCACCATTGGGAGTGCAAAGTTATTGTCTGCATATATATTGAAATTATTCTCATTTCGGATTCAAATTTAAGAATTTTAATAAGATGGCGTAACTCATGGGCTATTTATCAAGTCTTGGTAAATTTAAGAAACGTTCAAATCGCGATTTAACAACGAAATTTGGTGCTTGAAACATTTTAGGAAACAGGAAGTTTGCAGAATGAAACTGGCAATGTCGAACCTTTCCCAAATAGGCATCCATCAAGGCGACCACTCTTTTTCACCGGATCGTATTGGGCCATTATTGATCGCAGTGATAAAAAAGTGTCATTGGACAGCTAAAAGCCTGATCTTTATTTTTGTGAGAAAGCCAAACCTGTTAACTAAATAATTATTATGCGCGCGATCATAGCCGTTGAGTATGGGGGGGGGGGGGGGAGGGGGAGCTGAGGGGCTCGATATTGTCGGCTGTCCGTACTTTCTGGAGCTTTTCCCGTTAACCTTTTTGCGTCGATTCGTGACGTCAGCAGCTTAACCGCATGTAAAACAGTCTACAAATTGTTCGCTGCTGTTCACACGGATTTTGTTTTCTATTTTTGAAAGGATTTTGTCGAGGTAAGGCAATTATGTATAGGTTATCATGCGATGGCGAGTACAATTAGGGATTAATAGTACGAGTGATGTTTGGAAATTTTGCCAAAATTGGACGAGCCGCCGGGGCGAGTGCAATTTGGTACAATTTTCAAATATCACGAGTAGTGTAAATCCTTAATTGTACGAGCAATATCATATGATTACTTGTTTATTATATGCATGACAAATTTTTTCCGCCATTTTGTTTGTTTTGGAAAATCATTAATTGTACTGCAGTACAATTAATAAATAATTGTACTCCTCTCAACCAATCAGCATCCAGTAATTTTGTCATGCTAATAATAACAAAGCTTATAGGTACCTGCTCAAGTTGGGCCATGTGAATATCGATATTTGTTGACGAATCGCGTAATAAATTGTGAGCATTTCAATTGTGTTGTCAACGCTGCCAGTCAAGTCAAGCTTTTGATATATTTATTTGTCTTACAATAGTTTTGATCTCACAGGCACATTGTGTTAGCGCTGATCAACATTTCTATCAGACGCTTAGCGTTGTGTGTAACACAACTCAATCAAACCAGTTCTCACCAGTTCAAACTCAAATCAAACTTAAAACAAACTTAATAGAGTACTTAAACTAAAGAAGTCAGTGTACTCCAGAAAAAGCTAAACGAAGACAGTGTGGTCGTTCGCCCAACAAGGCAAACTAACTAAAAATCGCCCAACAGTGACAGTTCAAGGGAGTTACAATTGAGCAATACAGAGCTCGAATTGGTGTCCACAATAGTTTTGTGAAAGCCAGAAAAGGTAACGCGAGTTGGAAAGATATTTTATGGAATACAAGTCCAATAATATTTTTATTGACACGAAGTGTTTATGTATTAAAAATTGGCTATATTGTGTATGTTGCATTATTGTTGCGAATGGCAAATGATGTGGAAGAAAATCCAGGGCCTACTCTTTATGAGATTATTGATCCAACCAAAACAATTTGTGCAGATTTTAGTCAAAGCAATGGAAGACAATTTGGAAGAAATGCTGGCAAACAATGTGTAGCTATGTCACTAACTGCTATAGTTCATACCCAAGTAAAACATATTACAACTTGGGATACATCATTTTTAAATACAATATTATCTGTTGGTAACAATCTTTATACCTATATTGCAAACTCAATTAACAAAGAGCTTTTGTTGTTAACTGAGATACCAGAAATGATTTCAATTGATAATAAAATTATTAATTTAAAATACAGTGACTCCTTGAGTGGTGATGTATTTATGATATTGGATAATGAACCATTTTACTCACTCAAAACTGCTCTTAATAAAATCTTTTCACCCACTGAATTAAGTTACCAACATTGTCTGTTAACTATTGACTGTAACACAGTGGCAGTTTTGAAGATTTCGGAAGAAAAATTTAAGATTTTTGATTCTCATTCGAGAGATTTATATGGTATACCAGACCCATTTGGAAAATATGTGTTGATTGATATTGAAGGTTTAGACAATCTGTCCAGTTTTTTTCGCAATATCTACCCTCAAAACAGTCAACGATTACCATTTGAGGTTAAGGGAGTACAAATGTCTATTTAAATAACAATATAATTGATGGAAACATATTAACTGTAATAAGAGAAACTCATTTGAGTCGAAAAACCCAAAGCAAAAAAAACCAAAATGAAACAACTGAGAGTAGAGAACAAAGATTATCCAATCTTAGGGAGAAGCGAAAAAATCAGTCGATGGAAATTAAAGAGAAAATAATGTTCGATAAACGTCAAAGAGCTAAACAGCACATAACCAGTGAATCTAGCGAAATTAGAGAAAACAGGTTGTCAAGAAAGCGTAAACATGCCAAACAGGCTAGAGAGAGTGAATCAAATGAACAGAGAGAAAAAAGATTGGCAAATATGAGTAAAAATGCTAAAGATGTTTACAGCAAAAAATCTGCCAATATGCATACAAAACAAAATGGAGAAAGACCACATTTGTCAGACATTCCTGAACAAAACAATGGAGAAGTTCAAAAGAAAACATTGAAAGAAATTATCAGTAAATTCCATAGTGCTGTGTCAATAGGACCACTTTATATTTGCACATGTTGTGATCAATTGTGGTATAAACATAGTGTATGTCATGCAGATAAAATCAGACTATTAACCAGTGATGCAAATAAATACTTACAAAATAGACTAAGTGTTGACAATACTGAATGGCTTTGCAATACATGTATGAAACACCTAAAACATGGCAAAGTACCACCCTATGCAGTTTCAAATGGAATGACATTTCCCCCAAAGTCATCATATTTTCTAAAGTTAATCAAAACTTAGTTTAGCAAAATAACATGACTTGATTGTAGTTGATTGTAGTAGATTGAAGCTTTGCACACCTATAGAGTGTAGGCCTGACGGTATATATCTAGTATATAATTCATATGCTTCCATACTATACATAAAAATATGACATATAAGATATGTTGGCCACTGTTTTGTAATAATTTCATGTGAATACTTAAAATGGATTTGACTCAATGATTTAAATATTCCCAGCCGGTTAAATCCTCATACTCTACTTGCGTAGATATAGACACTCCCCGACTACAACTTGCAATCGAGGCTGACAATAAAGATATTGCCGTCTCTTCGGGAAGTCTGCCAACGTAGACGCATGTACGCATATGCGTACCTATTTTTTATTATTAGATATATTGCCATCGTGCGAGTGTGTTAGCTTGTAGCCATTCAGCGACGAGCTTATATCAGCCAATCAGCGATTAGTTTACACCTCGTTTGACCAATTAGTGACAGCTAGCTTAAAATGACGTAATTATATTGTTACTCTTTGATCTCGATGTATAACTGGATTGATATTGATTATTTCAAGATGGCGGACTACAGAAGTGCGAGAATTGTAAACATTATACATCAAACCAACGATATTTTTATTTTCTGTACTCTTTTGAACATGGCAAAAGTCGAGGGAGTATTTTTGTAAGTATTGGAAGTCTTTTAATAACATTTTAAACTGTGGAAATGAATCGCCAATTTACACAAAGACAAAGTATTGACTTGACTGGACCTGCTATATATCAATGTCATTTGAATCAGAAAACAAAGTAAGCCTATTTAAATATTGTACGAATATCCTGCATTATTCGAGCTTCTATTTCGATAAAGTTCACTCATAAAAGTGTTAAAATATTATATGTCTCAACACTGTTTGGGTCAAATCAACAATAGTTCATGGTCGTTGTTTGTCATTTCCATAGTCAACATCGCCTCATACTAAGTTTACTTTTGATATTTGATTGGTAAAAAGATATAGGCACAATTTGGCATTTCTCTCCCAAACTGTTGTGGCTATAGGGGGACTAGGTGGTATGTAATATTTATAAGTGGTGTGTAAATACTGCTGTTTACCACAACCTTTATTCCCAAGTATAATAGATCTGAAGGTTTCACAATTGTTTAAAAAATTGCTCCCATGGGCTATAGGCCCTCATCCCTCTATGTACAATTGTTTAGGAGCAATATTAAAGTTCATACACTAATAGACCTCTTGTATTAATTGACCCATGGAAAAGAAGTTATAACTCAAATAATTACTTTATTAAATTATACAATTATGCAAATACACATGAGCAGATACATGTACGCTTAGCGTACCTATTTTTGTAATAGTGAGACCGCTTAAGTGGACGTCAACTTGCGTCATCTTTTGTCTTCACAACTCAGTTGGGCAATTCTCTGCAGTTCATACTTCAGGTACATATGTAGGTCATTGTCTGTAGGCACGTCACAATCAACACGTGTGCTAATTACAGTTCGTGATAAACGTCGATCTTTATTTGAGCCAAATTATTATGTAGTATGAGACATTCTTGCAGTACGACGAAATGCGATGACGCAAGAATGGTAAATGTAGGGAGCGTGTGCAGTGAACTCAGTGCATGACGCACACCTAATAATTTGTCATGGTAACTCCGTCAACACACACGCCCACCATGTCAATTTTTATCGCCACAGATATTTATTGTGCTCAAGTAGGTTCTAAGTTATTAAAATCTCTTGTTATTGCACATGTCTATAATCTATATTTTTTATTTCCTCTCTATAATTTGACGTAGTTTAATAGCGTGTTGAAAGAAAATTTTCTGCCTTTCTACAATTTACTTCGAACAACAATGGCAGTTGACACAAAACTCATGCTAGGCATTGTTTCGACATTGGCCGTTTCCTTGGGAGTTCTTGGAAATATAGCCGTCATCGTGTCCATATGCCGAACAAGAAACCTTCTAAAAAATAACCACTATTATCTCCTTCTCCACCTGGCAATTTGCGACTTGTTCTATTTATTGTCCTATACACAAATTCTGTTAAAAATTTTCAGTCCTAACCTCGAGATACCTTCAACTTCCTATGTTTTGTGCAAGTTTTGGTGGCCTACGCACACAGTATCTTCTACGGCCGGAGCAAATTTTCTTGTTGTTATTTCCATAATTCGCTACCGCGCAATTATACACCCATTCAAGCCTGCAGTAAGCCGGAGAATACTCAAAATACTTTCAGCTTTTGTTTACCTGTTGGCGACACTTTGTATCATCCCATATGTCCTGGTTCTGAAATTTGATGAAACATTCGGCTGTAATGAAGAATGGCCTTTCCAATCGCTTAACATTGCCTACACCATATTCCTAGCGAGTGTTCAATATTTTACACCAGCTGCGTTCCTATCTGTTATTTACTTCAAGATATGTAAGAAGCTCATGACACAGAATAATAGAATGAAGTATATGAATGCCTGCAATCAAATTCAACAACAAAACCAGAGAGCACCCACATGGTTCCAGAGTCTAACACTTCGGAATACAAAAACCTTCCTTGTTACCTTTATCATTGTTATAAACGTCGATCTTTATTTGAGCCAAATCAAGTGCCTATGATAAAATCAACTATGATAGTGATAAGGTCAGGGGTCATGCTCCTTCGAACTGTATTCATATTAACGGTGGCACCAAAATTATGTCAAAACTGCCTTCGTTTCTTGTAACCAATGCATGTCACGTAACCAATAAAGTCGACGAACTTGCCAGTGTCATTGAACTAAATAACGCTGATATCACTATTGTAACGGAATCCTGGTTATCAGACTGTATCCCCTCGTCGGTGGTAGATATTGGAAAATCCTTTAATATATATCGCAAAGACAGACCTACTCCAGGGGGTGGTATTTTAGCCTACGTACATAACTCTATACCTACCAAAAGACTCTGCCATCTTGAGACAAATGATATGGAAGTGCTATGGCTTATACACAACCCAACCAGAATGCGAAGACCTTATAGCTGCATAGTAACTGCTGGAATATACTTTCCCCCGAGCAAGTCAGCAAATGAAGCTAAAGAATTCACCGAATATATAACTAAATGTCTTGACTCCATACTCAAGGAAAGACCATCAGCGGCTATAGTAGTTACAGGGGACTTTAATCACCTGAACCCAAGTCAAATCTGCCAAAGATTCAATCTACGAAAGACAGTTCTTGCCCCTACCCGTGGCTCAAATACTCTGGATCAACTCCTTACGAATATGTCCAAACTTTACAATAAAGTACAACATCTTCCTCCTTTGGGCCGATCTGACCACCAATGTGTCCTTATTACACCATTAAACCAGGAAAATCAAAGCAAGGCAACAACAAGATCCGTGAGAAATTTACACCCTGAAAATATAAGAGCGCTGGGTCTCGCGCTCAATCTGGAAAACTGGGAGGATGTCTATGATGCAAATGATGTGGATGATAAGGTACAATGTTTTAATGAAATCATCGGAAACATGTTGGACACCTACACACCGGCAATGGGTGTACGTATGCACCCAAACGATAAAGAGTGGATGACGCCCTATATAAAGACTCAAATAAGAGCAAGACAAACAGCATTTACTAAAGGAGACAAATATGAATATAGGAAACTTTGTGCTAAAGTTGCTAATCTAATTACGAACGCTAAACAAAGGTATTATGAGAATAAAGCAAGCTCTATCCGCTTTTCTAATCCAGGAAGTGGTTTTACATGTATTTACTCATTATGTGGAGCCGGAAAACAGTCCTCTTTTACACCAACACATATAACGCAAATGGATTTAAAGTCAACGGCGAATAAGTTACTTGATGCATTTATTGCTCCTGGGCCAACCGAGTTCCAAATTCCTTGGCAGCCAGGGTCGCAGAGGTAGAAATTATAGACCACGAACCGCCACTACCAAGCATCGGACAAGTAAAGACAATATTAAAGTTTTTAAATCCCAAGAAGGCAACCGGTGTTGACGGTGTACCTGCATGGGTACTAAAGCGTTTCCATGAAGAACTAGCCCCGAGTATCCACGAAATTATCTGCGCTAGTATCCTCCAATGTAAATACCCAAGCCCTTATAAACATGCTCTGATTAGCCCTGTTCCGAAGGTAAACAATCCTGAGGATTTAAGTACTGACTTCAGGCAGATTTCAATCCTACCGCAAGTCGCAAAAGTCTTGGAGAAGGTACAATTAAAGCTAAACCAAGCTGATCTTAAAATTAAAACCAACCAGCACGCGTTTACGAGGGGTAGATCAACAGTTAGCGCTTTGACAAGCATGACTCAGGATTGGTATGACGCCACAGATAAAGGCAGCCCACATGATGGTGTACATGCGCTGTTTATAGATTTCCGGAAAGCGTTCGACCTCGTCGATCATGAGATCCTGCTAACGAAGTTGGGAAGTATGGGGTTAATAAGTCATTTTGGTTATGGTGTCAGAGTTTTCTGACCAATCGGACACAGCAAGTTAAATTCCTAAATGCCCTCTCCAGAGTGGAAACAATACCGGCTGGTGTCCCCCAAGGGCTGTTATCTCCCCTACGCTATTTAACATTTATATCAATGACATGGAAGATTGTATTCCAAACGAACTTCCAACAACCATATGTAAGTACGCCGATGATTGTAGCCAATATGAACTTGTCTCTACTGGATCAAACAGTAAAATGCAAGAAGTAGTGCATCTTTTGGAAGACTGGGCTACCCAAAACAAAATGGAGTTAAATACCGGTAAGACAAAGATATGTGGATAGGATTTACGAGATCAAGCCCAGCCCCCCCAAGTATCAGTATAGGCAACGAAACGATTGAAAGAGTCACAAAAATTAAACTCCTTGGGGTTACCATGCAAAACGACCTTAAATGGAAGTCACATGTACAAGATATTGTTAAGAAGGCAAGTAAAAATCTACTTCGTGAGAGTCTGCAGGAAAGCAAATCTCCCAAGCAATATAGGGCTAACAACCTACTGCACAAAGATAAGACCCATACTGGAATATGCGGCACCAATCTGGGCTGGCTTACCATATTACCTAAAGGAGGATATTGAAAGGGTACAAAATCGCTGTTTAGACATCATTGGCTTATCAAGAAACAAAATTGAATCGCTTGCGTCAAGAAGAAATTATTTAACAAGTAACGAATACAATAACATACTAAATTCAGAAAATCACCCATGTAAAAGACTGATTCGCAGAACTAACGCGCATGAACATAACTTAAGGACAGGTTATAACCCACTACTGGCACCAATATCATCCACAGATAGACATAAACAATCTTTCATACCTAGAGCTGCCTGGTTGAAATATTTTAATGAACATGGCTAACTAAACGAAACCATTTGTATACATAGGAATAGCTCCTTTTATTCTAGTAAAATGTACATTATTGTAGTTTTTACATATCTTAAACACTGAAAATTTAATGAACATGGTTAACTAAACAAAACTATTTGTATACATAGATAATAGCTCTCCTCTATTCTAGTAAAATGTACATTATTATCGATGAAGCTTTTACATATCTTAAAAATTGTTGTAAAAATTTTCTAAAATACTTTAATTGTAATACCACTGTAATTCTTCTGCCAAAGGTGGTAAATAAAATATATTATTATATTATTATATTATTATTATATGTTTCATTATCTCTGCAGGTCCAACACAAGTTTTATGGATTGTTTCTGCGATCAGATCAAACGAATTGCCAAGCTATATTTTGTGGCTTGAAGTTCTTTATGTGTTTGGAACACCGGTAATTAACCCGTACGTATACGGAGCATTGGATAAAAGAGTATTTTCCTTTTTTACACATTGCCGAAAAAAATGAGAAGATATAGGACGAATTATATATAGAAACACTACAGCAATCTATAATTAGAATTTGTATTAGATTAGTTGAACCACGCTTGGCAAAAATGCATGCCAAAGCGCTAATTAAAAACGTAACAATTTTTGTTAGAGTCCGCGCGTAAAATTCAGGAAGACTGCTGACTAATTTGACTTCGAATATTGCGCAATTTCTTTTGCTTCTTGAACAGCTATGGTCGTTCAGGGGCAATAGACAGTCTATGGGGTTGAAAGAGGGATTTTCAATGATAATTTTGGTATCAAAGTTGCCATGGTTACTCGTATTCTTTTCCTTGGGAAGCGATCTTCTTTCAAGGCGTTCGCGCGAATGGCGTCCTTTCGCAACACTTGCTGAAAGTTATAGATTTTCGCCTTGTTTTAAGTTTTTTATTGTGGCTCAAATTGTTAAAGTTCCTCCGCTGTTGTGTATATATGTTATCGACTTAAAATCCTATTTTTTTTTGTTTTTGGAATTTTGTTTTAAAACGCCGTAAAAATGCCGTTTTCACGGGGGCGTCAATACACTCGCTTCAACGTTGGCCGGTATATGCGCCAGAAAAAAATGGACAACGAAGCAGTCGACGCTAAGACAAAGCAAGTTCGGGCGACAGCTGCAAAGCTTCGAAGATTGGACAATAAGGTAAAGAAAAACGTTTGTTAGTTGTGTATATATTTTATCAATAAATATCTTCAAATTTACAAAGTATTAGGCTATTTATATAAAAGCGATTTGTAAACACTTGCAGTGTTTTCCACTATTAAAATTTCCATCAATTATACCTGCAAATTTTGAAATACATCTACATGTTTTTCTTTATACCAATTGGTTATGAGATTGGAGATGTGTAGCATTATAAATATTTTTCAGCGTAATTACAAATCTAGCACTACAGCCACTACTCACAGTCACAGTAGTAGTAAAATTGTCAATATTTACCAAAATATTGACCAACACTACATCTGATGTATTGCAGGTAGCCAGACTAGTTAATGAGTTAGAGGAGGTAGAGGAACTAGAGGATGAAGTTGTCCAGGAGCTTAGTCAGGCAGTAGAACATCAGAGGGAGTTAGGTTTTTCCATTAACAGAAAGACAGCAGCAAGAAGACAATCAGCACCGACTGGAGCACCTGGTTACAGCTTATCAGCAGGAGGAAACGGAGAAAAGAGACAATGGAGGCAGCATGCATAATAAATGGAGGAAGTTTGGAAAATACAAAACCAGCAACAATTGGAATGGTGGAGGCACTGGAGACCAGATGTCAGGAAGGTGATATTATACAGGCAGTGAAGGGGGTGAGCATGAACAAGTCAAAGTTGAAAGGGACGGTGTTGCCGAAGCTATACAAGGAAGACCTGGAGAAGTTTGAAAGCTCAGGAAATAATATGCTAAGATCAATTGCTATCTATTATAGTAATGGAGTTATGGGTAGGGTTAAATATAGATCTGTGTATAAGGCTTTTCATATAGTTGTGCCATAAATAAGAAACGGGCTGCGCGTATTAAGGTTGCAAACTGCCCCACCCCTAGGCTTGTTCCTTACCACAGGTTGATGTCGCATATCAAGTCTATTGAAATAGGTAAGCTGTATAGTGTTCGGGAGATGCTTTGTGATGGGTTGGACGAAAATGATAAGGTGAATGGTTGTTATAGAGATGTTGAAGAGCTTGTTTTGAAGTTGGCAGAGTTTTATATTAATAGTGGTGAGTATAATATTTTGACTTTTGATGAACCTAACACATTCCATATAGCTTTAGGTGGTGATGGTGCTCCTTTCGGCAAGGACGACACTGCATGCTCTTGGCTGGTGAGTATTCTCAATATCGGACACCACATACTGAGTAGAAATGAAAATTTCCTTCTTTTTGGGGCTAACTGCTCTGAGAACTGTTTGCCAGTTAGACGCTTCATTGCAAAGCTAATGACTGATTTAGAGCGGATTCAGAAAAAATCGTATTCTGTATTAGCTGTCAACGGAGAGCCTGTTCAGGTTAAATTTGTTATTGGAGAACTGCCTAACGACATGAAAATGCTTGCATTTTTAGGAGGAGAATTAACCAACAGTGCTACCTTTTTTTCTACCTTTGCAGATGTCAGTAAAGATACTATAGTTGATTGTAAAGGATTATTTGGTCCCCAGCCCACTGACACCTGGAAGCCTTGGGTTTATACCAAGAGAGTGAGAGATGCAAAGGCAGTTGAAAAGTTTAAGCAGAAACTGAATCCGGATATTAGTGAGAAGACCAGGAGATCGAAAGTTACCGGTTTTATTGCTAAGCAGAAAAGCAGACAGGAATTTATTCCCTTAGTGGCTGATTTAATCAACAAAGCCCACATTGAACCACTGCACCTGAAGAACAATGCATGTGCCCTAGCACATCGTCATCTGTTAAAACTTGTAATTTCATGGTCTAACTTGTCTACTTCTATTTCTACTTTTTCCCAGGTGCCACTCAAATCTCCCTTCTATAGGTATGTTGAGACTCTAAAGTCAAAGTGTGGCCTGAACAGGTTGGCTAAGAGGATCATTAGATGGTTTAATGATACTGGGGCTAATGGTAAGGATTTTAATTACCGCTTTACAGGTAAGGATTCAAGAATGTTTTTATATAATTTCATGTTCCTTATAAATGTTCTTGAAACTCTAGCTAAAAATGAACAAGCTAGACTAGTCATTCATATCCATGCTTACTTGTGTCTTTGTTTGAGAAATGCTGTTTCATTGTTTAGTCGTGTTAAGATAACTGAAGATGAAGTGGCTGAGTTAGAGTTGCATTGTAGAAATTTTTATCGCGCTATTGTTTATATTTTCATGTTAATCCCACAGTATGGTCTCTTGGCAATGTTGTTCATAAGCACACTCAAGAAATGAAGTTAAAGTATGGGTTGGGCCTTGGGCTGAATTCAATGGAAGGAAGGGAAGCGAAGCATATTGCTATATCACGATATTGTGCTAATACTTGTTATTTGTATAGATGGGAACAAGTGTTCCGCCATGAATACATCTCTTTGGTATGGCTGCGACAACAGGGTTTCAATGCAAAAGCTAAAAAACCGACAACTCAATCCTACTTACCAAAACGTGTTTGCAATAAGGACCCGAGTTTTGCAACTGTGGTTTTAACAAATTGGAATCTGATGTTTTTTGTAGATTTTGCAGTCACGAGCTCCGCACAAAGATAAAAGAAGGTATTGAAAAATGTGAGGCCATTCAAGCGTAAGTTGAGGTGTACAGTTATTCTTGCATGCTTTGCACAGGAAGGACAGACTCTGCAGACACTTACCTTTTCCTTTGGCAAGCCCTGACAGCTGAAGGGAAACACTGTTAACTGAGTCTGAGTTTCCTGTATGTTTAATTGAAGGACATGCAGGATGGATCCAGCATGATCTGGTAGGGGTAGGGGGAGGGGTGCTCTGGTGCCAACTGCCGAGTTGTGTCGGTCATGTATGCCGCCCGCCCATCAACTACTGTATTTTAATTGTAATTGTTGTTCACAGTTCACTTATCATCAGTGTTATAATTACTCAAATTACTGTATCTCATTTTGTCTTTTTTGCGTTATCATAAAAATAGCACCCCCTGCACCCCCTCTGGCCAGGCTAGGGGTGTGTGCATCCCAGGAAATCCATCTCTGGAAGGACTTACCTATTGAATATTATATAGAACTTTGACTTTGATTAATTTTTATTGTGGATGATACTTGAGAAAACATTAATATGTATATGACTGTATTTGGCCATGGAATGACAGAATCCTAAACTTTTTCAGCCATATACTCCCTTTGTCTTGGAATGATTTACTGGAAGGGCCTTAATTTTTTCACAATACTCAATAGCCGAATTCATATTAGTAGTCAAACTCGTCTCAGATGGACAAATTGGTTCTAAAAGCCCGCCTACATATTTGTCTGCATGTATGAAGCACGGGTGGCCGAGCAGCTTAGCGCGTTGCTTCTTACCACTGAGTTAAGCCCGTCACTGCACAAATAACTGAACACAGTACTACCAGAAGCCGGTGGGCTTTATCAAATCATGCCTTTGTAATTGGGTTGTAACCTGTTAAGGCTTTCCGTCCACCACAGAGTTGTAAAGTGATGTAGATATCAGAATAAGTCTGAGGAACATATCCTTATTTAAACTTAGTCTTAGTCGACAGGGTTTTGGAAACAACTTATCCGTCGTAGGCAAGTTTCTCTAACGCCTTAGGTTACATTATTATAAATTCTTGGATCGAAAATTATAAATTCATTATTATTCATGGCCGGGATCGTTATAATTATTTAGTGCCTACCCACTGTATACTGTTTATGTACGGTATATATATGCTTGTCATCATTTTATTATACAAATCCAAAGTATTCGCAAGGGGTGCTCGTTCGTTTTTATGATTGCCGTGTCAGTGGGATTTTATACTTTTACTATAATTATCTAACACGATTTTAGCATCAATAGCATGGCCGTGAAGACAATATAGGCAACATTCTATTTCGCAAGCTAGACGAGGACCGCTGTTTGAAAATCACGTCAAATAACACGAGCTTCCTGATTAAATATTGTTATCATTATCATGCATATAATTACCGGAGTTATTTTCACTCTATATTACGATGATTTATCATGGCTGTATATCAAAACATCTAGCTTAACAGGTAGAATGTTATCTATGTTACTCAGTATGTGGTGTCCGTTGATTGAAATTAATGTGAAATTAGTGAGATACAGTACCATACTTTGAGGTGTACATGTTTCAAAATCACCATATATCTCTCTCCTCAACAGAGGTTTCCGTGACTTCTGTGTTTCTTTCCATAAATTTCCGCATTTTCCGTACTTTGGAAAGGGAAAAACAAAGGAAACCTCTGTTAACTTTCGGTCGAGATCTGACTAAAACAGGCCAGGGGGGGGGGGGGGGGGGGCCAAAATATATTATTTTGTAAAGCAGTTTTCGCTTAAATTAAATATTTGTCTTGCGTCGATGTACATATTTTGTTCAACTTGTATATTGTACACCTCTCTGTTTTAGTCAGATCTCGACCGAAAGTTAGTAGAGGTTTCCTTCGGGTTTTTTCCTTTCCAATTATGGAAAATTATGGAAAGAAACACGGATGTCACGGAAACCTCTGTTGGAGGAGAGAGACCATATATATAATTAAACGATTTTGAGTGTATGATATATTTTTTAAAAAAGCAGTTTAAAGAGAAATTCAACGCGAAAGTTTAGTTAACTAAGCATGGAATTTGTACCAAGGTATGAAGAGAATGGTACGGTGGTGATTTCCTTTGTGTTTTGCTAATCACTCAATCTCGTACCCACAGCCTTTGCTTTACTAAAATGGCCCTGGGTACGAGGTTGCTAATCACTCAGTAATGATTTCATATACTCTGTCGTTCTAACGGTTTATTTTTTTTTAGAAATGATAAAAGTATGTTGTTTGAATAGTTATTAATATGAGTGCAGTGGAGTGTGTGCTACTGTATTGGATCGTTGTCTGAAGGGGTAAGGTTGGATTTGTGTTGATATGAGTTGGATTGGAATGGTTCATGAATTTGGGATTTTGCGCTATTATCACGTTTGTAGCATGACACACTAGTTTTTTGACAAAAATGGACATTGTACTGTGTTTTATTTCATTCAATTTGATCGTATCTTCAGTGCTATCTATGGTGCTATGTAAAACTCCATGATAGACCTTTTCACCCAGGATAAGTATCGATCTTTGCCTTCACTATAGACACCTGCGCTGTTACCAATGTAAATCTTTCGGTCTCAACCCACCGCTGCTCGCTTTCTTGGAGTACTGTACGTACTACGTACTCTATAAAACGCTTGTGAAGGTATTAATCCTACAGTATGAGAAGTTTGCATCCTATATTTATGAGCCATTGTCACACTATATAGTTGATACAACTTATGTCTTTATGGATAAGACGCGAAATGGCAAGACCATGCTGAGTAATACTAATATTTGTATCGCAACGTAAAATCATGTTGTACCTTTTATATTTACAGCAACTTTTCTACTCTTTTTTCACAGTTGCATGAAACTATTCAATAGACCATTTCCGAGTTACGCTCAGGTTGCCCAGAACAATAATACTGAGTCGAGGCGCCGTTCTAAAAGTTGATATAAACGCATTACAAATTCGCACGGACCCTCGTTTTCACCATATGTTTGCCGCCGATGAAGAGTAATTCGGAAATGGTGTATTGGCATTGAAAGAAGAATTGCAAGACAAGTTGCGACAACTATAATTATACAGTGTAACATGGCATCTTTTATAGGTGTGGGTTGTACACTCTGTGGAATTCCTCTAAGTCTCTTTAAATGTTTCAAAAATAAACTTACAGCGAAAAGGATCAGATAAGATCATGTGAAATGTATACATGCATTTTGAAATTCGAGGATTTTTATCATTAACTATTACGATTAACCCATGGAGTGCATTGTATTATGATTTTCTATTTTTGTCGTACTCTGGGTACTACTGTTTAATATTAAATGTGACAAGCATGGTAATGGAATGTACTAGTGCTTGTTTTGTGGGGTTAATCACAACTTTACTGTTAACTATTTCTTCGCCAGACGATCTTTGTGGGTACGTATTCGGTTGACATTTTAGAATTTAGTGGAATTCCAGCTGCTACACCTAACAGTACAAACCTATAATTGAATATATCCACAGCCCGTTTCAATTTGCGCACATATTTTATATTATTGAGAAGCTTCGGGTATTCACGACATATCGTTAAAGGGAATTGTGAACTACAATGCTTTGCACGCTCTTTGTTTATTAAAATTGAAAAAATTATTAGATCTGTTATTTATAGTTCCAGCTGAGAGCTCACAAGACAAAAGAATGTATTTGCTATTTGACAAAACTTGCCTTCTCCGCAGGCAAGTCTTTGCCTTTGGCAAAAGTATTACGAATAAAAAAATTGGCAAAAATGTGAATATTATAGGCCCTTTATCCCTAACTTTAAATTCGCTGTTATTCATAACATTTTTGCCAAAGAGTTGCCTGCGGGGCTAAGCCGGCTTAACGAATAACGTTATCTTGAATTTCTCGACCAAGAAAATGGCGGCCAACGTAAATAAAAAGCGCGCATCGTAGTATCGTTGACAATGCCTCTTTAAATAAAACTAACAGACAAGTAGACTGGGTTGGTTAGGGTATACAGATTAGAAACACGGTGACTGTTTTTAACACAGTTAAATGTAACAGTTACACTGCTATTTAGTTATTTCACTCTGCATAACAGCAGACAGTTTTGCACATGCAGGGTACAAAGGCTATAATTGCAGATAAATTGTACAAAAACCAATTCAACTTTATATTATCTAAATATACTTTAAATATTACAACATATTGCATTGATTGGTTAATCACTGTAGTTACATCAAAATGTACTTTGACCTTCTTAAAATAAAGTTAAATATACTGTACATGTTACACATAGAAATGTGTTAGGCCAAACTTTCAAGTCAGTGCCTAGCAGTGATATTAAGTTAATTATAATAGTAGATACCCCACACATAGGCAAGAACATCATGCCTTCTTTAATTGTGGGAATTTGCACTACAAATTTCAATTACTAATAATAGCTGTTAATAGTGGTATAATATATGTATTATGTTAATGATACATACTATCTTTTTATACTACAATATGTAAATTATGTCATTAGAATTATACATGCATCTTGTGCATTTAATGCCTGTGGCATTTTGTATTTAAATAATGCCTGCCAACCAGGCTAATCAATAAAATCACCTGTTCAAGCCAATTATTGTGTATTTGGTATAGCATGTATTGTTTTTATCAGTTAATAGACCAGGTCAGTTAATGGAACTAGATTAACCGTGAATAGACTCATTGCACCGACCAACCTGTAGTGAAGCTCTACTTATAATGGACAAAGGTCAACTAGCTGCAATATGATGGGTCTATGCAATCAAACTCTGGCTCATTGAGTTCACAAAATATTTTCCAGGTCAATCATTCTGATGCATGTATAGGTGGGTTTCACAAAGGCTATTGTTATGCTTATGCATCATGGCATTGCTTTGTGGCATGCAATGGCAACTACCAGAATGCTTTGTGAGTAAACAATGCCAAATACTTGAAAAGCATTGATAGTCGTCACTCACCTAATTAACCCATTTACTGGCAGTACTCTACCACTGACGAGTAAAATTGTCTGGCGTTAGGCAGAGTAAATACTAAAGTAGGGCACATTGCCAGTTAATGGGTTAATAAGAGACATTAGCGGATAGGTTTGTTAACCCATTTACAGGCAGTACTCTACCAGTGACGAGTAAAATCGTCTGGCGTTAGGCAGAGTAAATACTAAAATAGGGTGCATTCGGGCACATTGCCAGTTAACGAAGAAAATGTCATCATGCATAAGAAAATGTCATCATGCATAAGGTACGTCTATTGGTGGTATTAAATCATTCAAATTTTGCAGCTTGTTCATTCATTGCTATCAGGGCTGGTGTAAGGCATGTTTTCCTTGCTAGTCTGTAGTTTCGAGGAACGAATGCAAAGTTCGATTGAATTGTAATTCAATTGGGCTTTCCATAATTTCATATTTTCTAACCACAGTAGGAAGCAAAAACATGCTAAGTAAATTTTGTTTAAATTTGTCTGCCAAAATATGAAAAATTGCTGAAGCAAAATTATAGGTATGCAATTATTAGCAGGTACAAATGTGTAAACAAAGTTTGCTTACCAATGACCAATGTACTAATACTATATACAAGAAGTAGTCAAGTATACAAAAAATGAATCTTACAGCCTAAATAAAATATAGTTTTATATGTGTTGTGGAAAGCCAGAAACGTTCCATTCACCAAAATTAAATGAAATAACAAGTTTACCTCGCCTGTGCTTATAGACAAAGGCAAAATCCTTAACATCTGAGCAGATGACAGAAATATTATGTCCTCTTCGAGACCCGGCTGTAAGATTCCTTTTAAAATACTTGACTACTTCTTCTTCTGTATAGCCTGATAGCAATGAAAGTAATTCCACCACCAATCGTAGCGACGTAAAAGAGATAACTTCCCCCTTCTTGTTATTACTGTAGTAGCAAAAAGGCTCGCAATATGTAGGTGTTGCTTTACCAATTTGACTACTACAGAAAACAACTCGAAGGGTATATCTCGAGAAATCTCGCCAATGAAGGGATTTCTTATCCTCCGTCTCCCACCCAGACGCCGATTAATACCCGTAAGCCATAATCTTGCTTCACCTTGGAAGATCGCGGGGGTGCTCACATTCGATCTTGCCAAAATATCGGCAGCGCAATGTTGACTCTTGCATACGGCATAGAGTGGCATCAACACATTCAGGCCAGCTGATACAAATAAATCGGAGTCCAGCTCCGATTCAGCGGCCAAACCCACTAAGGCCCTCTTCACCTTATCCCTGTCCTCGCGTTTCCGCTTATTTGGACGACCTTCGTTCAAAACCTGGTCAATTACATCGTCCCTGGTGAATTTTGTTCGCCCCGCCATTTTGAAATAAAGTGGCTATGTACTTCATGTAACTATGCGGATTTGGATACTTTTATTTGAATAACCGCTGGCACGTACATATCGCATATTAGCGCTTTGGCATGCATTTTTGCCAAGCGTGAACTATGGAACCTCTTCCCTCTATACTCAAATTAAGCCTAGGCTATATATAAACTTCATAACTTCATAACCTACATAGGCCTATATATGTCTAGTTCGCGGCTCGGCATATATTGTAAATCTATAGTGTCATTATTGTCATATAAAGGGGGTTAGGTATCAATTCGGGCGAATGTCATGTTCCTTTCTCCTGTTTTCAACCACAAACATTAGATCTTATATTCATCGAAACTGTCTACGAATATGCCTTCTGCTTTGGCACAAGTTGTATATATGTGCATGCATGTATTAAATATTTTACTGTGTGTTCTGTGATGTCATAAGGGGTCAGGTATCAATTCGAGTAAAAGTCCTGTTTCTTTCTCGTGTTTTCAACCATATAGGGATCATATCTTATATTCATCCAAATTGTTTAAGTACATTTCTCTTGGTTCTGCAAAAGTTGTAAATACATATTATTTTTGTGTTTTGTAATATCATTATAGGAGTTAGGCCCCTATAGGTTGACAGGTTTATTGGGGGCGAAAGTCTTATTTGTTTCTCGCCTATTTTCAACCATAAACTTCATAACTTATAATCCAAACTGTCTACGTGTATGCCTTCTGCTTTGTCGTAAGTTGTGAATAGTACGAAATACTTTACTGTGAGCACTGCGCGCGTAATATTATCAGTGATCGGGTATTAATTGGGACAAAGACTAGCTGTTCGTGTCTTCTGTCACAACAAGTTTGTCTCGAATCATATCGTTGGTTTAAAGTTAATATTGTTATTGTATATAGTTTCTTTATTCTTATATAGTCTTTTAGAAATGATATAGATCGTGACAAAATCAATTAAACTAATCCCGAGATACTAGCTTATGAAAAAATCTATAGTCTTTTAATGCGGTCCATGCATGCAGTATCCAGCGAGCTCAATAATATTTGCATGAGGAATAATATTTGAAGTGAAGTTAAATAAATAAGTCATATATTGAAGGTTAGTCTTCTTTCAAAGCTGGATCGTTTGCATGCTTTGCAATGAAAATTGCACCAATCTATAATATTAGAATTAAAGACTAGGGTTTGCGAATGAATTTCTGACAACGTCATAAATAGGACAGAATCATGCCGTCAGTCTGATGATATAACTTCGTATTAAAGTCGAAAATTTACAGTCTCTAAAAGTCGTCTTGTTTAATTCATATACTGCATTGAATTCTCAACATAGCATATTTCTTCGAAAATTTGTTTCGTTTTTGTGTTGTCTGTTGTCCGTGGCATAATTTATGGACATTTTCCGTTAACCATTTTATATTGATGAAACCGCATAAAAGCTAGAGTAGAAGTGCACGTCAGTATACGCCATCCTATAATTATCTGTAGTTCATACTATATGCAGGTATATGTGGAGGCCATTGTATCTACATAGCTTGTACATACATTGTATCTACGTAGCTTGCACGTTGCAACACTGATCATGTTTAATTGTGTGTTGATTACAGTTAGTGATAATGAGGTAGAGGGAGAGTGTACAGTGAACTCAGTGCGCTTATGTGAGACGATATAAACATGCTTATGCTTTTAGCATGGATGAAACGAGCATGACAGTTTCCTTGCAACTATTACTTTATGACGATTCAGCCTGTTTCTATACAAAGTGCAAACCACTGTAGCCGTTGACTCTTATCGAAATTTGAATCAGCTAAAAGTTAATTAATGAGAGTTCATCAGAGTGAATGAGAGTTGATGCATGTAAGTTGATAGGAAACACAAGTACTGTTAACTCAGTTCCAGTATCCCATTTGCAATGGCGGACAATAACGGTTGGGAAAGAGGGCTGGCAGATGTGCGTACTGAAAGTATCGTGTTTACACAAAGATTCCACACATAAGAATTTGTCTTGGTTACACACCGACAATGTGAATATTTTATCACCACATTATCACGTGGTTAGTCATAATCCCTTGACCTTGTTATTGTCTATATACTCTGTATTGACTTTTCAATCGAGCACTTGTTTGTATATACTATTCTTTATATGCATTTTATAATTTGACGTAGTTGAATAGCAGGTTAAAAGAAAATTTTCTGACATTCTATCAATTTACTTCGAACAACAATGCAGTTAACGAACAACTCATTGCAGTTGGTGCTGTTTTAACATTGGCCGTTTTCTTGGACGTTCCTGGTAATATAGCCGTCATTGTGTCCATATGTCGAACACAAAACCTTCTCAAAAATATACCACTATACTATCTCCTTCTCCACCTGGCAATTTGCGACTTGCTCATGCAGTGTATTGTTCTATATAGACAACATTTATATCATTTTCATTGCTAACTCCGAGATATCTTCAACTTCCTATGTTTTGTGCAAGATTTGCTGGCCCTACACACACATTATTTTTTACCGCCTGAGTAAACTTTCAACATCTGTCTCTTTCATCCCATATGTCTTGGTTCTGAAATTTGATGAAACATTTGGCTGTTATGAAGAATGGCCTTTACAATCGCTGAATATTGGTTACACTATATTCCTAGCGAGTGTTCAATATTTTATATCAGTTGCATTCCTATACCTATCATTTACTTCAAGATTAGTGTTGTTTTAGTCAACCAGAACTAAAACTAAAACCCTATTTTAGTCATGCTTAAATAAATTAGTCAACTAAAACTAAACTAGAACTAAAGCAATTTTAGAGATAAATACTAAAACAAAATTATTCTTCTGAGAACTAAAACTAAACAGAAACTAAATATTTATAACTGGAACTAAAACTCTAATTTATTTAACAGATTATTTCTTATGTATGAATTATTTTTGAAATTTTCGAGATGACGTACTTCGATATTCGTGCACGATCATAAACTGTCGCCGTCGCTTCCCGCCATTAATTGCAAGTTCCAATTTAGGAATTTTGAATCTCAAATATAAAATTTCTGATGCCTTTCCCTCAGACGAGCATTTGTGTACAATACTGATACTGAATTTGAACCATAGAAAACTAAAACTACAGTAGTTGTTGGCTTAAACTAGAACTTAACCAAAACAAAACACAGTTCACTGGAACTAAAATTAAAATGAAATTTCTCTTTCAAACTAGAACTAAACTAAAACTAAAATGAATTTCCTGTTTGAAACTAGAACTAAACTAGAACTAAAATGAAATTCCTGTGGCAAACTAAAACTAAACTAAAAGTAAATTCAAATCACCATACTAAAACAACACTATTGCTCGTTTGCAATCGACGCCATCTTGGTTGATTTTCGTGGCAACTAAAAATCTATATTCTTCATTCTTTGTCGTATTGTCCCAGAAATCGTATACTATTCATAATACAGTAAGATGTTTTCAAAACAAACCAAAAATATTAAAGTAACTCAACTATTTCGATGTAAACGGCTGGACAAAACTTTAAAATCAACCAAGATGGCGCCTAATGACACGTAGTGACGTCATGTGCAAGCAAAGAATTCAAGATATGCAAGAAGCTCGAACACAAAACAACAGAATAAATCCTATGAATGCCCAGAATCAACTTCGACAACAGAACAACAGAACACGTCGGAATACAAAAACCTTCATTGTTATCTTTATCATTGTTATATGTTTCATTGTTTCATAATATCTGCAGGTCCAGCGCAGGTTATGTGGATGGTTTCTGCGATCATTTCAAATGAATTGGCAAGCTATTATTTACGGTTCAATGCTTTGAACGTTTTCGGGACATCGGCAATCGACCCCTACGTATACCGAGCATTGGATAAGAAAGTATGTTGCACAATATAAAATGAGAAGATAGAACGAATTATAAATAGCAGATATATATACAACAATCTATCATTATACTCCTTATTTTATGAGTATAGAACTATGCAACTCTCTACCTTCTATACTCTAAGCCTCTAATTCGTTATCTATTTTCAAGTATAAACTTCATATTAACTTATATTAATCCAAACTACCTACATGCATGCCTCCCATGCAGCTCGGCATGCATTAGTTGTATATCTATCTATAATGTCATATATAAGTGGTGAGGTATTTTACTATAATTATGTGTTCTGAAATATCTGGGGTTAGGGGGTTAACTCATGTTATAGGGATTAATTGTTATGGTTTAAAATTAATATCGTTACTCTGTAGTTACTGTATGCTTATAATATATATAGTCTTTCAGAAAATAATATGTTTATATATTGTGACAAAATCAATTAACGTAAACTAATCTCGAGATACTTATGACTTCTAAGGTCCCGTATAGCCAAGTGAGCTCCATAATATTTTGTAGGATAATATTTAAGTCGAGTTAAACATGTCATATTTTTAATTTTCTTTCTAAACTACATGGGTCGTTTGCAGGCTTTGCAGAGAAAATGACTTCTTGAATTTCTAATATAAGAATTAAAGACGAGTTTTCAATTCACGACTGAATATCTGAGGAAGTCATATACATAGGACAGAATGATGTCTCTCTGATGATAACTTTGTAACAATGTCGAACGTTTACAGTCGTGTATCAGTTACACCGTCAACACTGTAGCCAATAATGTCGATCGAGCAACAATACGGAAAGCGCGCCTTTTCCCATATTGTACACAGAATACAATGTTAAGTTTGTCCGTGTCGTTGGGACTTTCAATAATTTGCGGCAACTTTTCTACTGTGTAACAAACAGTGGCAATATGTGGTCACACGATGTGCCTAACTATCAAGTTATATATATTATACAAATAATGAATGTTTTTTTACTGCAATGGCAAAAATATTTTCACCAGGTGAAATTCGCTGTAGTTCATAATCCAGTTATATATGGAGGTCAGTTACTGATGTTTAACTCGACAACACGTGTGTTCATTACAGTTAGGGATAAACGTCGAAAGTATTAAGAATATTTGGTATGATACTTTCTTGCATCACGACGAAATGCGATGACGCAAGAACGGTGAATGTAGGGAGAGTGTACAGTGAACTCAGTGGACTAAAGTGAAACGATCTAAACATGCTTATGCTTTTAGGCCTGGAACAAAGGAGCACGAGAGTCGATAAGAGTTTACATGACAGTTTCCTTGTCCATATTACAGTTAAGACGATTCAGCCTGTTTCTACAAAGTGTGAACCACTAACCGTTAAAACTCTTATCGATTCATCAAACATGAATTTCAATCCGCTCAAAGTGGATGAGAATTCATGTATAGAGTCGATGTAAGTTGGCTGAAACACGAACGAGAATCTCAATCCACTCCACCATGCATGGGTACTATTATCTCATTTTCAATGCCCCATCAAGCAGTGGCGGACAGTAACGGTTGGGGAAGAGGGGCTGACAGGTGTGCGAACTGAAGATATAATATTAGTACCGTGTTTACACAAAATTTACACACTTGAGAATTTGTCTAGGTTACAGCGTCAACACGTATTCCCACAACCAATATTTATCACATAAGTAGTCAAAATCCTTTGTTAAAAGCATGGCAACATAATAGCATGAAAAGAAAATTTCCTATCTATCAATTTACTTCGAACGACAATGGCAGTTGAGGAACAACTCATTGCAGTTGGTGCTGTTTTGACATTGGCCGTTTCCTTGGGAGTTCTTGGAAATACACTAGAAATTCCGCCGTGCTGCTGGTGTGTTTTAAGAACACGGCGGTGTGTTTTAAGAACACGGCGGTGTGTTTTAAGAACACGGCGGCGTGCTTACAGAACACGCTGATGTGCTCGAAAATCTAAGTAAGAACACGTCGGTGTGTTCTTTCCTTGATGCTTCCGGAGAAGAACACACCAATATGGCGGCAAGTGTGCATGTCGAAACAGCACGCTGGATTTCAGCAACACACCATCACAAAGCAAGAACACGGCAAAAGTGTGCTGTTTGAGGCCTAGAACACGCAGTGTGTTCGAAGTACACACCAGTGTGTTCTTGTTTCTTAAAAAAACAGCGTGTTCAATGAACACATCGACGTGCTGTGTCTACTGTATTTGATAAATAGCACGTCAAGGCGTGTTCTTCATTTCAGTCCATGGTTATGGCAAGATTGTTTATAAGGGCACAAGGGTACAGCTATAGTTGTTATCTGATTAGCCAAACTTAAAAAGGTTAATGCAGTAAAAATATTCAAAAATATAGAAGGTGCACGGCCAAGATAAGATATATTAAATGTGAGACGCTCTCTGACCAAATATTTCTAATTATCAGACCTAATTAGCCTTAATAATATTGTAATAATAGTGCTGTCAAACACTCAAACTTGCTGACAAACTTACTAAAACACCACGCTTTCCCTAGTCCTGCAAATCAATCTGATAAGAGCATTCTAGAGGGGGGGGGGGGGAGAAGGGGTGAAACACATATTAATGGCCACGTCTCTTCTGTAGACCCTCTTTTAAGTCGACTCGTATTTCAGTTGCCATAGCCATATCTTCCAACATTTTGTTTGGATGATATTGTGAGATTTCATTCTATATGATTGTGTAACATTTGGCAGATATCTAACACATGTTTGGGATTTTCTTTCCCACATTAATTGTAAACTGTTTTGATATACACAAATTACAAGGCTACAAACACAAATTTGCCTCCTGTTGTATGTAGACCATGCACTTTTAATTAGATGTACTATACCCTTTGGGCCCATTATGGCATATGCCTAATATGGGCTAGACTGTATATGACATGCACACAATTTAGTTTCAAAATTCTTGTATTTCTTGGTTAATATGTTAAGTTGTGATGTTTCATCTAAGTTATAATTAATAATATTCAGAACTTAAATTAAAGCCTGGATTTAAAAACAAGATGCAAGTCATTGCAAGCATAAACCTCCGAAACATGGGAATGAATTTGAGGGGATGGATCATTTGATAATTTATAAAGAAACACAGAATGTAAAATACAGAAAGTGTCGTGTGGAAAGTGCTTAATGTGATTTCTTTGTAATATAAATACAGCTAAACATGAATATTTTATGCAATATATATATTATATATAGTTTTTCACTTACCTCAAGGTATTCGCTACAGCCTGTTTCACTCAAGGGGCAATTTTCAAGCGGCGAGTTGAAAAATCGCCCTTTGCGTGAAACAGGCTAGCTGTAGCGGAATCAGCGGATACCTTGAGGTAAGTGAAAACTATATATTTGCTCTATCTATATGATATCGAGCACTCTTTGGCGTTTCGTGAACCAAAAACATGCTCATACTGTTGAGGCAATCAGTAGATAACATGCTAAGTGGTCTTGAGTTTGAAGATGATATATTTAATTTCGTAAAACATTCTATTAAAAAATAATAAAAATTACTAAAAAGGCTAAATTATCGGCTGCAAACTGCAAGCTGCGTCTTTATAATGTATATTATTCTGCTTCATTGAGTTCATCAGCATTTTTAGTAATTTTTATATTAGAATGTTTTTTATGAAATTAAATAGACCAGCTTCAAACTCAAGATAACTTAACATAACTCGTTTCCACAATTTATGTGTTCAAACCACTCATTCACTATTTTCCATGCCTCAGAGGTTTAAACGTGCAATAACTTGCATCTCATTTGATCCGGGCTTTAGCTTAGATGGAATAATTTTATTGACTCAAAATTGTTGTAACATAGAACAGCAAGGTACATAATTAGGCAACTAACCCAAAGGCCTACCCCAAACACCCAATGCCTATTTCAGTATATAAGGCTCTTTCTCCAGTACTTAGTTTCTCAGTATAATTTTTGGAGTGGTGGATTGGTGTGCACCCAAGGAATATCAATACCCCTTCTATAAGGTGACCATGATTTAGCACCATTGGTTCGGCTCCAAAATACAGTTAGTCTGCTATTGTGCAAAGGCTTTTAGAAATATTGGTGTGATGATCACCCACTTCCATCTATATGATTTGTAGTGATGATGTGGAGGGAATATATGATGTGGAGGGAATATATGATGTGGAGGGAACATCCCCCTGAAAAATTAATCAGTTAATCTATACCCCCTCTATCGAATGACCCTGATTCAGTACCACTGACTCAGCTCCAAATTATGGTTAGTCTGCTATTGTTTATGTCTGTTTCAGTTTGCTCATATACCAAGAAAGAGCCTTATTATATATGAACCTCGTCCCCACGGTCTGTGTGACGAAGGGAGTGGGAAATGTTGAAAATATTATTTATAGGCCACTTTGTGGGTAAGTGCCTAGGGAACCATGACAACCATCATAACTATATCTATAATCTATTAAAGTAATTAATCATACCTTAATTCAAAAACATTAATAACATTTGACAGTTCATGATGAATTAACTTTCACTTCTCCCTTCATTTCAACTTCCATATTAACGCACAGCAGAGCGCGAGTTAGCGAGTACAGTAGATTTAGTAGATTTTGGTACTGTTTGTTGTACCAAATCTTGTATAAATTATTAAATTTATAATATAGAACTGTTTATATATTTTAAAATCATAGATATAATAAAATACAACATATTTTGATAAATAACCATACTTTATGTAAGCGTGGCTTCACTTGCATGGCTTAAAGCAATTGCCGTCCTTTGCATCAAATGGTGAACAGTTGTTGATGAAAACATGAAAACATTTTTGTTTATATATTTCGATATGTAAATTATTTATATAACGAAAGTTTCATGTTATCAAGGACTCGAAATCGTTTGATTTGAGAGACATCAAATAACTAATTAATTGAAACCTTCAAGTTCATTAATAGTACTATAATTATAAACCATATAAACATTGCAAGAAGTTACTGTAAATATGTGTGACCATAGGCAGCCCACTAAATGTTTGAATTTACATTAAAACTCGATTAAAATTAGAAAAGAAAGCCACAAAAATCACAAATTAGCGAAATATGTAGCTTATTAAAAATCACCCGATTCAGCGATATCAACGCACTGACGTATAGTATAAGTTACCTAAGGTAGGCAAGTCTTTGAACTGTTTACCGTTGTTTATGTATTTCTAGATACACTAGAAATACATGCATGCAGCAACCCCTCGCCACAGCTAAACAACGACATTTTCCAACATTATACTAAGCTTTTTGGTTGCAAAATCTGCGATGCAAAACGCAGGAAAAAGGCCGTTACACCAGCAGTCTTTCTGCTGGAAATGGGATTCGGTAAATCAGTGGCCGCGTGTTTGGTATCTTCGATTCAGGCATAATTTTCGCTAAAAAACAGAATTGAATGGACCTTTAACCTTATAGGAATCTGTCCGCAATGCATGATGGTAGTTGGGTATTTTTTCATTCTTGTTGCAATGGCGGCCATAAGGCGGCGATTCTACGGAGTGTGAGAATTCACTAATTTTCACTTGTTTACGTATTGCAAATCGCAGTTTAAACAACGTAATTTTGACGAGGCTTGTCTTAACGATATTTGTGAAAGAAATGAGCGAAATCGCTGCGATGATTGCCGAGAAAATGCACTTCATATCGACCAAAGGGGTGAGCACATTTCGAGCAAAGCATTCTCTTCGCATCCTGTCTCGTCCTGTTATGAGGTGAGTGTGCTTATTCATGATCGTTTAGCAAATTATTTTAGTCTGTGCCTATTTCGGTGATATTTTTCTACCTCGATTTCGTATTAGTTTTACTCTTAAACATGAGATCTTGTACTTTTGAGATGTTGAATTTGATACTATTTGATCGGTTGTTTTCGAAATCAATATCTTTAAAATACACTAAAGTTATATTTGCTGGATATATTACTGCTGTTTTTGGCTTTGTTTATCCTTCGTGGCTGCGTTGGTTTTTGTCTTCCTAAAGCTAGTAAGTCCTAAACGTTGTTAACTAATAAATAATATTAATACAGAGCAATTTTTAGCTTGTGTTAGCATTAAAAATACTGTTTAAATATTAAATAGGGCTATAAGTGTTTTTAATAAATATAATTTAAATAAATATCATAGTTGTAAATATTGTATATAAAATATTGCAAATATTTTTAATAATAGGAGTGTTTCTTAAATTTTTTTAAATATTAGTCAATATAAACAAGTATAAAGTAATGGAAGACAAACCTTGCACCTCAACGGATGCAGACATTGGCACAGTGCCAGTAGAAATTAAAAGATGGACCAAAGATCTACGGTCAATTCCAAAATTTAGCCATGCCTTGGTACAACAGCACTTAGGTATTGAATATGATGATGCTGGCAAACACAAGAAACTGGGATACCGCTTGTTGGACAGATACGTAAACAAAGATACGAAAACAAAGTTAAACCTAATGTATTGAAAGGCAGTGAAGTTCACTTCTTAATAAAAGCTTGCGTAAGTGCATCTATGAAGAAACAATAGCTTGCATAAGTGCATCTATGAAGAAACAATCTATATTGTTTATGTCCATTTAAATCAGAAGTTGCACTTGCAAGGCTGGCAAGGGAGGCTGTTGTAAGCATGTTGCTGCTGTTCTTTTTTCAAATAATTGATTACATTCAGTTAGAACTAACACAGGTGCCAGATGATTTGACATGCACACAAGTCTTACAGCAGTGGCATGTACCCAAAAGTGGTGAGGTTATATGAGGATATGACTTTGAAAAGCCATCATATGAGAAGATCATAATTAAGTTATATAATGGCGGACAGTTGTTCTCTCTTGAGCTCCGCTAGTTCTATTAGTAATTGTGTTATCGATCTTTGTTTTCCCGAAATTATTGAACATAAAGAGTGTTCGAACCTGTCCTACGACGGGATACGAATAAAATGGCTTGGAAGTTATGATTCACTAAAGAATTTTGTCGAACTTGGTATCAAACTACATGGCGACTGGTCATCACCAGGCGGAAGCTCGAAAAAGTTTTCATGTCGCAGCCCGGTTATTACCATCACCTGGTATCCTGGTAAGCAAAACTCTCTTATCTTACACGGTGATGCAAGTTTTGTCTTATCTGATATGCTGATCGAAACCGTTCGTGCTATGGCAAACCAAAGCAATCTCACTCCGAAACCAAGCTCACTAGACGAAGGTGTGTATCTAAACAATGTATCTATGTCCGATTGTGTAAGCACAACCGATACGAATTCAGTGGTCGAAGCATGTACCGAAAGTCCTAAATCCTTGGCTAGGAACGATACGCTGGTCGGCGATCACATTGAGGTAAGAAGTGACACCCCACGTTGCAAATCAACGCAAGGATCTTATTGTAACTGTCGGTGTGCATTATTAGCTGCTGATTTAGAAGGGGTAAAGCTTGAGATGGCGATTATGCAAAATGATATTAAAGCTAACGCCATTAAACCCCGGAAAGATGAAGTAAACCAGCTTAAAAAGGAGCTTTCTAGTGAGAGGGAGAAATGCATGCGCCTGGAAGCTGATCTGTCTATTTTAATCAAAGGAAGAACGTGTGAGGTTAATGAATTGAACGATATTATTGCCTCTCTTGAATTTAAACTTAAAGCCACTGAGGCGATTAATGACTCCTTGAGAGAATTAATTAAGACCAAAATCTCCAATTCAAAGCAGAATGAAACTTTCCCTAGCAACGCTGCCATAAAAAACGATAAACAATGCGGGCCGAACCATGTAGAACAAAGCAATCGTGACTTTAATCGAGGTTTGGGTGAGAAAAACTCCCCGACCGACCTTGCACAGAAATCGCGCCTGACTTCCAATCTAGTCGTTTCCAACAATGGACGCGTTGACAATGACCGTAAAGAAATTAACTCATCAGTTAAGGATAATCAATTATTTTTAAATACCGATAATAGCTCAGCCAACCTATTACAAAGCCATAATAATAATCTGATCAATGGCATCAATTCCCCTGACGGTCAACATGTGAAAGTTAATTTGAATGCAAGGAAATTGCTAAATATTATCGAACGCAAATCCCCACTTCAAGTACCTGGAGTGTCAGTTACTATGAATGAATTCGACAACAAGGTTGACACATATCCCATTATCGATGGTCACAACTACAGTTTGAGGAACGTTAGTTCGTCAACCTTTAATGTTCTTAAAGATGTTCAATTTTTACCCCTAATCAGTCTCAACGAATCCCATGATACCCCTCGTAACATGAAATCAAAAACGAGTAAGGCAAAGGCCAATTCGACCGAAGCTCATGTCCATAGGAATATGCATCGGCATAGTTTTCATAGAAGGAGGAAAAACAGCAGCAAAAATAGATTTAATCGCATGCAAAATTTTCATCCTGTTCCCGAGAGGAGACGACCCCCAGACTGGCAGAATTACCTGTCACATGTTCGGCACAAAACAACATATCCACTCACGACATACCCCAAACCACGATCCCCCCAATTCCCTCACCCATGTTCGCTGAGACCGCTGATGGAGTTCTCTTTCGAATACCCGTTAGAATAACCCCACGTAATCAAGAGCGTTCGATTTCAAACCGGAATTTCAGTAACACCCTCGACCTAGTTCAAAGGAGAAATACAACAATACATCACGGGCCGAACCATGTAGATGCTAAGTACGACCCGATCCCTGTACTTATAACAAATCATACCCGGCCATATAACACTGCTAGAAAAAACGGCAATGTGGTCAATAGCAATAATATTGCTGTTAAAATAACCTCCATTGACGAACTTGCAACAACAACTCCTATTACTCTTTCAGGCCTAAAGATTGTTCACTTAAATATTCGCTCATTGAGGAACATAGCCCATCTTGTTCAACTTAGGGATCTAGCCATATCATCAAATATCGATGTCCTTACAATCTCCGAAACATGGTTGAACACAATTGTTACCAACTCTGAAGTCGGCGTCGAGGGCTATAAGTTGTTCAGGCTCGATCGCCTTCATAAAAGGGGTGGCGGCGTTTGCGCCTACATTCGAAAAGAAATAAAAGCCTCCGTATTAAAAGAACTTTCACAAATATCCGAAACTAATTTCCACCAACTCTGGATAAAACTTCAATGCAATAAATCCAAATCTCTTTTAATATGTGTTTCGTACCGTCCACCAGACTGTCCTGTGGCCTGTTTTGAGAACTTCTTCAAACCTAATTACGTGCAAGCTCTTCTATATGGAAAACCGATTTTCATTCTCGGTGATCTTAAAGACTAGCCGTGACCAGAAAGTTCTAGCTGACGTATCTGCTGAACTAAACCTCACACAAATGATCAATAGTCCAACTAGAATAACACATACTTGCCACTCATTAATTGACGTTATTCTCACCTCGTCCTCGAAACTTGTGCGCGAAAGCGGCGTGTTAAATACCCCAATCAGCGACCATCTACCTGTTTACGCCATACTGAAGTTGAGACCACCTAAGAAAGCACCATGCTTTATTACTGTACGGAGCTACAAGCACTATAACCCCTTGTCATTCTCCTCTGATCTCGCTTCGAACTCAAACCGTCTCCTATCTATTTTCTCGGAATGCGACGTGAATTCGAAGTTAAAAACCTTCAACGACATACTTCACTCTGTCCTTGGTGTACATGCACCAATAAAGACCGTGAAAGTTCGTAGCCGACCGTGCCCGTACGTCACGCACGAAATTAAAAACCTTATGAGAGGTAGAGATCGACTTCACCGCCGTTACCTACAGACCCGCGACAATAATGATTGGAATCATTACAAAGATTATCGTAACAAAGTCAAATCTACACTAAAAAGTGCTGCCAAAATCCACGCATTTAATGAAGTTCAGAAACATAAGAACAACCCCAGCTCTCTTTGGAATAAAATAAATGGATATATTCCAACCAAATAAATGGAAGCGAATGTATATGCCAAGGATCAAAAGTAGTGGCTGATGATTTCAACCAGTACTTCACCTCGCTGGGAAAGAACACCGCTGAAGCAGCAAGACGTGTAGCTGAAGACAATAACATTGAATTAATTAGTCCATTATCTACTGTAATTTCTTACCCAACAAGTGAGCTATTTTACTTCGAATCAGTTACCTGCACCGAGGTGCAACGTATTATCCTCGCTATGCCCACTAACAAGTCCCTGGACTAGATAAGATAAGCCTTCGTGTTATTAAAGACAGCCTTCCTGTGATATTAGCCCCCCTCACGGACATAATAAACTGTTCACTCGCTTCATCGACGTTTCCTGATGTTTGGAAATTAGCCGAAGTAATACCATTGCTGAAGGAAGGCGATCACGAGTTGGCATCGAATAATCGACCTCTTTCACTTCTTGTCGTTGCTTCAAAAATCTGTGAAAAAGTTGTCCTTAATCAATTTGGTGCTTACTTATCTAACAATAATCGTTTATCCTCTCATCAGAGTGGAAATAGAAAATACCATTCCACTGAAACCATCAACATTATGGTAAGCGACTGTATTCTGGAAGCTATGGACAAGAAGATGGTGACCGCTTTGATCTTGTTAGATTTATCCAAAGCATTTGACAGCGTCAGCCACTCAATCTTGTTGCATAAACTAAGTTGCGTTGGTGCTTCTCCTGAGGCATTGAAATGGTTCGACAGTTATCTCTCTGGTAGATCTCAATCTGTACGTATTGGATCACAAATGTCTTCTTCACTCCCATTACTCATGGCGTACCACAAGGTGCAATCCTATCACCTCTATTGTTCTGTATCTACACAAATGACCTACCATCAACCACTCAATCGTGTAACCTTGATTCGTACGTAGATGATTCTAAAGTTTTTCTGTCGTTCTCCATCAAAGACATAGAACAAGCGACTCATAATTTGGAATCAGATCTCAACAGGGTCGTAAAGTGGTGTTCTGCGAACCAATTGCTTATTAACCCAGAAAAAACTAAATTCCTCCTTGTTGGAACAAGTCAACTGATGGGAACCATCCCCTGATATATCGTTAAACCTCTTGGGAAAACCATTACGCCAGTCCCATCCGTCGAAGATCTAGGGGTACTTCTTGACTCACACCTATCATATGACTGTCACATTACTAAACTGGTTTCATCATGTATGTCCAAATTAGTTCAAATCTACCGAGTCAAGGACAGCTTCGACAGAGATACGCTCTTGTTAGTTATTGAAGCTCTAGTTATTAGCAGGCTTTTATACTGCTCCTCCGTCTGGTCTAATACTTCCTCTGTGAATTTGAAAAAACTCCAGGCAGTACAGAACTTTGCGTGTAGAGTCATCACAAATACCAGAAAGTTTGACCATATTACACCAGTTTTACAAGAACTTGGATGGCTACCTGTCGAACAACTGTTATTGTTTAGAGATACAGTAATGGCCTATAAGTGCGTTAACAACCTAGCCCCCAATTATTTATGCGACAAGTTTAGTAAACGTGCCGAGTTACACGATCATCCAATGCGCTATCAAGATCTGCTCCACATTCCATTTTACAGAACGGCAGCAGGACAGAGAACGTTTCACTACAGAGGAACGAAAATCTGGAACGATTTAGAAGACAATTTTAAAAACATTCCTACAGTAAGAAGTTTTAAGAAGAAACTTAAATCACATATTCTAGATACGTTTTATTCGAATCCATAATTTTTATCCTTTTATCATAAATTGACAATTTAGAAAGTCTTATAGATATATAGTTTAAACTATCTTAACATAACATTTTAAATTAGCTGTTATATTAATATTTAAATTGTTGTAATTTTATGCTGAAGAGCCCACTTGGGAGCATATCATTAAAGTATCATATCATATCATATCATGTAAAGGGCAGGAGATTTAGGATTCCACAATCCTTTGTGATTTTTTTGTCACTTGTCCTACCAGCATACATGCTTGAAACAAAACTAGGGTAGCCATTTGGGGATATACCAAGCAAGCCTTTGGCAGTGTTGTGGTTTTTGTAGGATGAAAAAGTGGCTGATTGGCTTCTGCATGAAGATGGCATTTCAATCATAATTTCTGTGCAATCTATTATTACTCTAATGTGTGGAAAGTCTTGCTTAAAACACAAAGGCATGTTTTCATCAGTACACTTTCTTGTGGGCTAAATATAGGTAGTGCACAGAGTTGCTGATGAAGAAATGTCAACCAAGTAATCCATATTCTAGAAATATGCATGCACGATATGCCAAACCTGTGAGCTAGGTCTTGTTGTAGAAAACCACAACGCAATCTAGCCAACACCATAAATAGTTCTTGCTTGGGTGTCATTGACCTTCGTTTGCCACACTTTTTCTGGTCTGCTGCGGTTATTTTGCCAGTGTTTGACCCATAATAAATTAAACTATTGCATGCTGGTGACAAGCAATTGAAAAAAAATTTTAATGTTGTATAATCTGGGAAACCAGTATAAAATCGAAAGTCGTTATCACTGCCAAGAAATCTTTCCAACCGAAATAAACATTGCTGTGATGATGTCACATAGGCCTCATGAGTTTTTTTCTAGGGATTTACATTTTGTTTCGAGATACCGAACTTGCTCTTTCAGTTTGGAAACATCTGTTTCAGTGAAGGTGTTTGCAGTTGGTACGTCATGCATAGGTGTTATATTTGCAGGTTGACTGGAATTGGAAGTACGTGGCTCATTTGTCAAGGAACAACTGCTGGTGTTTTCAGTTGCTATGTTATCCTTAAGTGTTGTATTAGTGGGTTGATAAGAAATAGCTTTGAAAGGAGTGTGAGGCTCATTTGGCAAGGGACTATCTGGCTTTTGTAACACTCTTCTTGGTTGCTTACATACACTACCACAATTTGTTAATATAGTTGGAATATTGTTTATAATGTAGGACTTTTTCCTCCTGAAAATGAGGCTGAGCACACCCTGTAATAATTCTTTATGTCCAACAACCCTTTTGTTTCCAAAATTTTATGCCATTTCTTTTTTAGTTTGTCTTCCTTAGGTATCGAGTAAAATGAAAGCTCGGGATTATGTAGGCTGTTATTCAGACACTGCGGAACACAACAATATTTCCCTCCACCAGTACATGTTTTCTTAGAGTTTTTTCTTCTACAGACTGTATGAATTGGTCTCTGCATCCGTTGAGGTGCAAGGTTTGTCTTCCATTACTTACTTGTTTATATTGACTAATATTTAAAAAAATTTAAGAAACACTCCTATTATTAAAATTATTAAAAATATTTGCAATATTTTATATTCAATATTTACAACCATGATATTTATTAAAAGCACTTATAGCCCTATTTAATATTTAAACAGTATTTTTAATGCTAACACAAGCTAAAAATTGCTCTGTATTAATATTATTTATTAGTTAACAACGTTTAGGACTTACTAGCTTTAGGAAGACAAAACCAAAGCAGCCACGAAGGATAAACAAAGCCAAAAACAGCAGTAATATATCCAGCAAATATAACTTTAGTGTATTTTAAAGAAACCAGAATTCAAACGAGATATTTTCGCGCCAAAACCGGTCAACATTTAAAGGCCTGTCGGCCATATTGATTTCGAAAACAACCGATCAAATAGTATCAAATTCAACATCTCAAAAGTACAAGATCTGATGTTTAAGAGTAAAACTAATACGAAATCGAGGTAGAAAAATATCACCGAAATAGGCACAGACTAAAATAATTTGCTAAACGATCATGAATAAGCACACTCACCTCAAAACAGGACGAGACAGGATGCGAAGAGAATGCTTTGCTCGAAATGTGCTCACCCCTTTGGTCGATATGAAGTGCATTTTCTCGGCAATCATCGCAGCGATTTCGCTCATTTCTTTCACAAATATCGTTAAGACAAGCCTCGTCAAAATCACGTTGTTTAAACTGCGATTTGCAATACGTAAACAAGTGAAAATTAGTGAATTCTCATACTCCGTAGAATCGTCCCCTTATGGCCGCCATTGCAACAAGAATGAAAAAAATACCCAACTACCATCATGCATTGCGGCCAGATTCCTATAAGGTTAAAGGTCCATTATCTACCCCCCCCCCTCCATTTATGACGCACTCAAAGGACAGCGTCATATAAGTGAACTTCTTGACATAAGTGTTTTCGTTCATTTCAAATGAGTTTGAAGGATAACAATACTCTAATAGCTTGAAAGGAAAACTGTAAAGGAAACCGGGAAATATATATACATGGTTTCTTGAAAGATGCGCAACGGAAATATTTCTTAAGTAGTGGAAGCACTGTAGCATAGCAACACCGGCAACACTGACACAAAATAATACAATTTTTTAGCGTACAAAACAGGATACAAATCGGCCAAAAATAATAAAAAAATAGTTGTTTTAGCTATAGAATTCCCGAATTTATGATGTAGGTACGTTGTTATTCGTTATATGAGCTTTAAACTAATGTAAAATTCATTCAACATTCCGTTCAAATATAACGTAATAAATATTACTTTAGACCTTTTTCATCATATAAAATATACGATACTTTAACCGTAAATAAATGAAAAACTATATATATAAAGCAGGAGTTTTTAGAACAAAAATACATCAACACTTTTATTGTTTTAATAATATAACAAACCTGCCTCTATATATTTTTCGTTCAGGTGTCGCTTGGACTCTTCTTATCTTTTTCGCTAAAGTTAAAGCGATAAGATCCGTCCCACAGACACAGCTCTTCCAATAAAGTTCCAAAAGCGACATTTAATTCAGACTTTCTCAAGTTTTTTTATAATCTCACTCACTCCACTCCTGACAATCTGCCATACTTTTGAGATCAGTGAGATGACCACCCACCAACCTTGAACCACGCGCCCGCGATTATTGATGAACTTTAAGATCTCCCATCTTCAACGATGACGATGAGCCAGCTGGCTCCAGGTTCGCAGCTCCAGTTTCGCGAACCTGGAGCCAGCTTCAGATTGGCTCGAAACTGGAGCTGGGACGACAAGTTTGTAAACAAAACGTTTTGGCCGCTTAACCAGTAATGTAAATGAATTTTTTTTGAAAGACCATTTTTACTTGTCATATTTTCTAGTACGTGACCGAAAATGAGAACTTTATTCCGTTTCGTTTGTCCACAGTAG
The DNA here is from genome assembly GCA_016169945.1 of Trachythela sp. YZ-2020. Taxonomy (NCBI): domain Eukaryota; kingdom Metazoa; phylum Cnidaria; class Anthozoa; order Malacalcyonacea; family Clavulariidae; genus Trachythela; species Trachythela sp. YZ-2020. The sequence goes on from JADLSH010000387.1 coordinate 9,444,575, forward strand.
CTTGTGAAAGTTGACTATTTTTTCTGACGAAGGGGCTGGTCAGCGGCCCGATTGATCGTATAGCTTTTTAAAACCTTAATTTTTTACCTTTATAGTGGCAAACTGTAAAATTTGACTCATGACCGTTCTAGAGAAAGTATTCAAATATAATGTCAAGCAATAAGCATTTCTACATCGCGAAACCGCGATAAATAACTCTGGCAAAGTCGAGCCATCTATTTCACGCGCGGCCCGCTTGTATTAATTTCACACTTCCGTGAACACACAACTTTGTTATCGGTAAATTTGCGTTTTGAAGAAATAACCCATTGAACGTTCAATGATATATTATTATTTATTGCACCTTTTTAAAGACTAAACGATCAAAACATCTCCCATATCTGCAACACACAACGCAAACAAGAACGCGAAAAATGGTGTTAAATGCGGCTCAGATTGCCGAACGTCAAATACGTCTAGCATAGTACAAATTGTTTCGCAAAATTTCCTCTTAAACTCGCCTTTCTGCGAATTTTCAAAAGATGACCCTTCTAGATTAATTGTCATTCTACCATATCCTATAGTATTTAAAATTTTAGGATGTATATCCAGCATGAACAACTCACGAGAACACTGGCATTCGTGACCGACATGAGAAATCCACTTTCAATAGATGTAATATATTAACGTAATTGACAAACAAAACAATCAGTCCATGTGCTTTGGCACGTGATGTCATTTGATAATCTCAGGGGAAAACCCAGTGGAAAAACCCGTCCGTGCACTGTAAAATTATTGCGCATGTGTTTATCCAAACCTGTTTTCTTGTTTCCCCAAGCAACGTATGAAACAGGTGCTGGAAAGGAGTTCATTTGTTTCTTAGTCTGTGTTTGATAATTAACACATTGTGTTTAACAAAGATTATAGTAAATATTGTTTATTGGCTATTGCTGATTGTTCGGAATTAACTTTTGAAATCTTACGAGAATGCGTCCGCCGAGATTAATTAGGGTATGCTTACTGCTACTAGGGACACCCTAACTCCTACATTCCTATATGGGACAGGCAAAATGACAGTTTGGGGAATAGGAGTCGGCCATAGAAAAAAGATACTAGATAGATCAGGGATACTAAATGTCAAAAGTTTCCGGGGAGCGTGCCCTAACCCCAAGCTATTCAAGACCTATAGAATGACAACGCAGACCACACAGTTAGGTTCAAATTCGTAACTGCTGCTCAAATAGATCTGGCACATCTTGAGCAAGATATTACAACATAGTTACAGCTTGTTCTATCTGTTGCTAGGTATAACTTGAAAATATATTTACAGTAGTAAAAGTCAGCTGGCAATGATCACAAAACGTTTTGCTCACAAAACGATTTTAAGGTTCCATGTACTTTGGATTTTTAGGAGAGGTTGGGAGGGGGGTCTTATGAAAAAAATATCATTATTTAGGGGTGGGGAAAAGTTTATCATGGGGATGGACCATGCCAAAGATTTAAGAGAGCTCACTAAATTCCAACCCCCCCTCCCAGATAAGAAATGAACCCCTTAATAGCCTTGGTTATATAGTAGAGTTACCTCGTGAGCACTCTGTTTACGCAATAGGATGTCCTTTGTTATAGGTTTGCGTAGGCCTGCAGAAACCACTAACGAAACACAAGTCGCACGAAGTGAAAATGGTCTGATAAAATAATCTTGGCTTTTTTTTATTATGCTTACCACTCTGAGGTGGACGGAAAGCCTTAACAGGTTTTACAACCCAATTGAGAAAGGTTCCGAGGGTTAGTTAGTTAAGGTTAGTGCCTTGGGGTTAGTTTTTAGTGATGGAGGAAAACCGGAGTACCCGAAGAAAAACCCTCGAAGCACAGGAGAGAACCAACCAATCTCAACTTACACGAGTTAATCAAGCACACTGACATTTGAGTTCATTTCGATTCAGCTAAGACGGCTATATGATCTATTTCAGCATACATGTATGCAACTTGTTCCTAAAGTTGTACTAAAATCAACTTGTTTACTTGATACGGTTTTCCCCTGAGATTATCAAATGACATCACTTGCCAAAGCACATGGACTGATTGTTTTGGTTGTCAATTACGTTAATATATTTACATCTCTTGAAAGTGGATTTCTCATGTCGGTCACGAATGCCAGTGTTCTCGTGAGTTGTTCATGCTGGATATACATCCTAAAATTTTAAATACTATAGGATATGGTAGAATGACAATTAATCTAGAAGGGTCATCTTTTGAAAAATCGCAGAAAGGCGAGTTTAAGAGGAAATTTTGCGAAACAATTTGTACTATGCTAGACGTATTTGACGTTCGGCAATCTGAGCCGCATTTAACACCATTTTTCGCGATCTTGTTTGCGTTGTGTGTTGCAGATATGGACGATGTTTCGATCGTTTAGTCTTTAAAAAAGTGCAATAAATAATAATATATCATTAAACGTTCAATAGGTTATTTCTCCAAAACGCAAATTTACCGATACCAAAGTTGTGTGTTCACGGAAGTGTGAAATTAAACAAGCGGGCCGCGCGTGAAATAGATGGCTCGACTTTGCCAGAGTTATTTATCGCGGTTTCGCGATGTAGAAGTACGCTTATTGCTTGACATTATATTTGAATACTTTCTCTAGAACGGTCATCAATCAAATTTTACAGTTTGCCATTATAAAGGTAAAAAATTAAGGTTTTAAAAAGCTATACGATCAATCGGGCCGCTGACCAGCCCCTTCGTCAGAAAAAATAGTCAACTTTCACAAGCTACTGTGGACAAACGAAACGTAATAAAGTTCTCATTTTCGGTCACGTACTAGAAAATATGACAGGTAAAAATAGTCTTTCAAAAAAAATTCATTTACATTACTGGTTAAGCGGCCAAAACGCTTTGTTTACAAACTTGTCGTCCCAGCTCCAGTTTCGAGCCAATCTGGAGCTGGCTCCAGGTTCGCGAAACTGGAGCTGCGAACCTGGAGCCAGCTGGCTCATCGTCCCTTGGATTTCCTTTTTTCCGAGTGTGATAAATAACACAGCGGAATTAGTACCCTCGCCTAACATAGTTACAGAAAAAAAATCGACAAAACACCGTAAACTTTCGTTAATTTATCGACTTTTAAAGCTGTACTTTCGGAAGAAAAGTTACAGATAGGTTAGTAAAATTATCCTTGTTTATATTTATGTTATTTTTAGGGCTAGTTTCTTTCTATTTCTAAAATACTACGGATATATTTCTTGTGTGTACGGTAAACAGTTCAAAGACTTGCATACCTTAGGTAACTTATACTATACGTCAGTGCGTTGATATCGCTGAATCGGGTGATTTTTAATAAGCTACATATTTCGCTAATTTGTGATTTTTGTGGCTTTCTTTTCTAATTTTAATCGAGTTTTAATGTAAATTCAAACATTTAGTGGGCTGCCTATGGTGTGACTGTTCATTCCAGTTGCAAATGACGGTAACCATGCACGTGATGAAATATTATAATTTATGCAGCATGCAATGTCAATGTGTTCGTCTACCATATGTGTTTATATACGAACCTTCTACTATACTGAGCTATAAACTCGTAAACTCTGCTGTGCCTAAGCTTGACAAACACAGTTCCATTTACGGTTTGTGGATACAGCGGTATACAATGTGCCAGTTCCTCCAAACGGACGATTGTTGTTTCATCTATTTTGTGTACTTCGTACGACAAAAAATTGTAATCGTAATGCTCAGTCACAGCTTTCTGAATCACGAACAGCGTACGACCCAACCGTTGCGTACGACCATCATCCAGGATCAGAATTTGGATAATGAAGCCAAAACAAGGCAACTCTTCGTCTTCTGTCGTTACGCAGACCGCATTGGTGACATCAAATCGAATGCCATTTCGAACTACATGAATGGCTCTACAAGGTCAAGGGAATTTATATCTTGTCAGAATTTTTTTTTTAAATAAGATGGCCTAGATGGTCAAAAACACCCATCGATGGCCAGATATTATATTTTTGTTTGATAAATGCCCTGTCAAATTCAAAATTTGGATTTGATATGGGAATTGGCACCCCCTGCACCCCCTTGGCCAAGGCTATAGGAGGGGTGCGCACCCCCGCAGTAAATCCATCCCTGCCCAGTGTTGGTAAAAATGAGAACTTTTACTTCTGAGAACTCTCTAATGTTATAAAGCACCAGTGTATATCTTACAATGAGTATGAAAGGTCTCCACCACTTGTCACATCATCTATAACATCCTCCAATCCACCTTTCCGACACTCAAAAACACGTGGCATTGCACGTGATCAAATTACAAGGAATTCGGACAAACACTTCGACAAAGTATCTGTTTTACTATTAGCACGAGCGACATACGCGTTGTAAAAAACTGTTTTTTTTGTAAAAAGAAAAGAGCTGGGGTGAAGATAAAAGAGTTATTTTATCACCGACATGTCTTCGACAGGATCGAGCTCAAAAATCTTTCAAAATATGACCGTAGTTGAGCTGAAAGAGTATCTTCGTGCTCGAGGCGTGAGCGTCAATGGCTATTTAAAACCTGCTTTGGTAGAAATTTCAATCGCTGTTGAAAAGATGATGTTGCCTATTGATCCGAATTTTGAAAAAGAACAAAACAATCAGGACAGTCGGGTATTAATTATTCATGGTATGGAAATCAGTGACCCCGTTAATTCTCCTCGTAAACTCGTGAATAACTTCGCCGATTCACCACCGTTTGGACTATATGATATTTTTAACTATTTGATCAATCATTTGACCGATTACGACAAGCAAGGTTTGGCAGCGTATAAATCATTCGCGAATATCGGTTATTTTAACGAATATCGGTTTATTAATTATGCTTTCATTAGATACCTTCAACATGTCTACACCAAGTATCACTTGGCAGATAAACTTCCTGTGCTATCGTACAAGATGTTAAAGGTAATATTGTTTGATGCAGATCATAGTACAGTTTAATATGTAGGCAGTATAGTAAGTTTTGCCATTAACAAACTTTTAACCAATAATTTTAAATGTGTTACCTTCATTACAGGTGCCACAACAGCCGGCTCAAAGCAACAACTGTGGAATTTACATATCCTTCTTTCTTAAACATTTCTTGCAGGTATAGGAAAATAGAATTTTGTAGGCATATTTAATTATGGTAGGTAATCTATCTTTCTAAATATGTTTTGCTAGGATCTGGATACGTATGAATCAAGTCCAGATGATTATTGTGGTCTTGTGCACAACTGGTTTAGTCCAGAAGAGGCTGAACAAAAGCGAACAAGTTTACGACAACACTTACAAGCACTGTTAATGATGGAAAATATAGAAATTAGTTCAGATATAGTATGTGGGTCCCAAAAGTGAAAACCATTAAAATAATTCAATATACAGTAATATTTATTAAAATAGTTCTGCTCTTTGGAATACATTGTATAGTGCAATTTTATGCAGGTACATGCTTTGTTTACATTTCATCTTCATCATCTTTTATCACACATGGCTGCAAGTTTACTAACGCTGCACACACTTTAACAATAGAGCTGACATACGGCTTTAATGTCAATGGTATGACACCTCTTAAAATACCAAAACATTTTAATTTTCGAATTATTCGTTCAATGTGAATGCGGACTCGGGCAATTCTCCTGGTAATAGTTGACGCCTTCGAGGACACTACACCTTTCCTCATGATCGGTGGTGCAAGTAACTTTGTTTGACGAAGAGCAAGCAAATCTTGTATATTGAATCCCTTGTCTGCCATTATCACATCATCAGGCTGCAATGCATCCAAGAAACCACTTTGTCTGATAATTTCTTTGTCACTTATACTGCCACTGAAGAGGTTTGACACAAAATTTAGGTGTCCTATTGGAGAAATTGACACCAGCAACTTGAAAGTGTTCCTGGATTTATAATTGCTATAAGTAGACCTTTGGCTTGGTAACCGGTTTGGTGTTTCAATGTAAAATTCTGTGCAATCAATGATTCCTCTTAAATTTTGGATATCCCTGAGTGGTTTTGGAAAACGTAAACCATCTAATTCAGACACAGTTGTAAAATGAAGCAGAAACGAAAGTTCTTTTTCTAAAAACAGTACCCATGTCATAATAACCCGGCTTGCTGTTCCTGTTGAAATGCCAAAAACATGTGCAAGAACAGTTACTGTTAGCTTCCGACGTAATCTCACTAGAGTAAGAATTAGCTGCTCCCATGTAGATAAAACAGAAAGGCCATATTTTTGCTAAAAAAACATTAACACAATAATTAGTCTAAGCTATATGCAAATTTTACCCTGTGATCATGTACACTATTTGCACATTTACCCTGTCATGCACACTATTTGTGTTTATTTATATTTGGTTCTCTATGTAAGTGCTTTATAGGCATATGCATGTCCAATTCAAACATACATACCTGCAGGTATTGTTTTCCAGTATATTTCTTTTTGTTCTTTTTTGTACCTTTCCACATATGGATTCGGGTTGCCTTTTCTTTCACGAGATCATAAAGTGCTTTGACAACACTTATTTCTAAACCTGCAATAAAATGTAACAATTAAAAAAACAATATCAGGTGCTGGTTAATGAAATAATTTTACAACTACAGTATTGGTGGTACATGTATATGATTAAACTTACCAGTGTAGTGTGAAGTGTTCTTAGGATTTTCAACATTTTGTAGAAATAATGACCTTGACATTACTTTCTTGCTCTGCAATTGGCCATCAGAGTAGATCTTTAAATCTTCCACTGAAATATTTGTCTAAAACAGATATTATAAACACTATATATATTAAATATTTTATGCACAGTCAACAATACAACAGGTACAGCAGAGCAGGGCCTCAGACTTGTATTTTTGTTGCAGGTGTTACAGCACTATATTAATTGTAATCAAGCTTACTTGAGTAGGGATTGTACAATAACTTGTTGTATCTGTGAGGTGTCCATCGTCCACCAATGCTTTGTTTGCATCAACCACATCTTCTGTTTCCATTTTAACATTACCCAAATCTTCTGCCACTGTAGACTCTTTAACACTTTTACCCACTGCAGGCGTACCAAATGAAAGCAACAATAGCGATTCAGCTGCCGACTTATCATTGCATGTACGAAAGTGTTTAACATATCCCATTCTTAAGGTTGGTGGCTTTCTCTTTTTGCTTAACCGCTCAATCTACAAATTATTAAACATGATATATTAAGCCATAGCCATGGATAAGACACACTTAAAGTTTTTGAAAATGGGCATAAATATTTAAATTTAAAACTACTTCACATCTTTAATAATGACAATATATTTATAGTAAACCAGTTACCTTGACCCTAAGGCTAAAAGCCAGACTAACCATAGTTAATATATCTACCATACCTTTCAACAGAGCAACAACAGAGTATGCAAATGATTGAAATGAACATGCATATATTTAAGATACAGGTCATTTAAGATTCGCTCATTCGCATAAAATTCAAATCATTACAAAATACATAAGTCACATACCTTTTCTCTGCCAGCTGTAGCTGCAATGGGATCAGGATGCTCTTCAGATGGGCCTTTCTCGCCAATAAAATGGAGACTGCATATGTAGCTGTCCTTTCTGCAAACAAAGCCATCGCCTCGACAACAAGCACGTATCCAAGACTCTCTACGCGCTTTGTTCTTTCTCTCAGATGGAAAACAGTGAAATGTGACGGGTCTTCCTTCTTTTTTTAACCGTTCCGGATATCTTGAGTCAGTTTTACAAGTACCCCAGGCACATCTTTTAACCATTTTTAAAAGCAGACATTTAATACGCAAAATCTCTAAATGTTCGTATTTGCTTCAACTACGTTCATATTTTTTAAGATTTCTGAGCTCGATCCTGTCGAAGACATGTCGGTGATAAAATAACTCTTTTATCTTCACCCCAGCTCTTTTCTTTTTACAAAAAAACAGTTTTTTACAATGCGTATGTCGCTCGTGCTAATAGTAAAACAGATACTTTGTCGAAGTGTTTGTCCGAATTCCTTGTAATTTGATCACGTGCAATGTCACGTGTTTTTGAGTGTCGGAAAGGTGGATTCGATGGGCATGTCAAATGGTTTATTGCCTAAAATGTTGGAATGGATTTTTTTTAGGGTACAATATACATAGCCTGAGTATTTCCCCTTCCTCCCCCTTCTCCCTCTTTCCCTCCCCCTTCGCCCCCATTTTACCTCCCCCTTCTCCCCCATTTTCCCTCCCCCCCAGAAAGCCGGATACTCAGGCTGTGACACCCCCCCATCATTTGTGAATTTTTCAAAAAGTCAGTCCCAAATTGTAAAATTCCACTACTTAATTCGGTCCGAGTTGGTCCGAAACATCCTGTCTAGAAAACATATAATAAACGATACAAAAATTGTCAATAAAAGAAATCAACATTGCAAAACCCAGAGATATATTTTCCTCTTAAAGCAATATACTCAAATGTAAGATGACATAGCCATACACGACTGCGCAAAACCTCCTTGTGCGTTCTATTTCCACGTCAGTATTCTCGAGTAAAATTAAGTCAACTCTGTTGTAAAAATGCAGTTTCTAATTGGATCTTTATGATGTTGAAGGTTACGTTTTGGGGGGCGTTTTCTTTAAATAACTGCATTTAAAGAAAATTGCAGCGAAATATTTTAATTCGAAACTAGAGTGTTTGAAATCTTATATATATTAATGGAAGGACCCATAACGAAAGGGGTAGAGAAGACTCTGAAAATGCCATTTCTGACGATCTACAGACTCAAGTTTTTCAAGAGTTGGCCCCCTATTTTTTAACAATCCTTCTACATCCCTGGCACTACACATATTTTTACATTAACTCGTAATACATGTTTTGATGTGGTCGAACAAATATAAAAAGTCGGTCCCTGAACAATGGACACCCCCCCAAACTTTTTTGGAATGTGCGCCCCTGTAAGCAGTGCATGCTTTGTGGATAAAATGTGCCTAGTATTTTTTACATTTTTGTTCTTTTTACCATGTTTGAATGCATGTCAAACTTACTCAATAAATGGCTGTCATCACTTTTTAGATAACTGGATCCTTGTTGTCCCTCGTTGAGTATATGTTGATGACACATGTAGTACTGATGGTGGTAAGCCATTGTCTTCGGAACATTCTTGAAGCTTGATCTTGCCATTGCTTGCTTAAAGAAATGGTGTTTGGCTTCAAACCGCATGCACCATTGTGTTCTCAATGGCCCGAACCTGTTTTAAATATAAAAGAACAAAAATGAACATCAACTGTATTTTGATGATCGAAACTGCAAGCCTCTACCAGAAACTGGCGTTGAAAGGTAAGAAGTACAACCTGAGTGATAGTTTTGTCATTATACTGTAACTGATTAGCTGACAATATGTTCAGATGCAACTTGAACTGTGCTTTATTATTTTACTCTATCTAAAGCCAGACTACCAGTTAATGGGCTTATCCCATATGCAAACACTAAAATGAGTGCATCTTAACATTGTCAGCTAATAGGTTAAGGAGGATGTTATAAGTTCATCTAAAAATATAAGTTCCATCAAATTATCACATTATTAAGAATAATATTCTTACTTGAGAATCTGGTCTGGTAGATGTACCATGTAATGCCATTTCGGTGTGACAGCATCAGGTCCATAAATGGACAAAAAGATGTGATGGTGCTCTTGAATGAGGGTGGCCAGAGTTGATGCATCTTCAGGTTTCAGTTCGTATGCTAAACTGTGAATACAGATGATGTAACAATATAATTCAGTGTCACAGTTAATTTTCATTTTGTAATACATTAATTATCTTGACTGTACGGTATATCCCATTCACAATTAAGTTAATTATTTAATGAACAAATTACTTACATTCTAATAGTATGTAATGTTTACATTTTAAATAGGTTTAATGTACCTTATGTTTGTGATTTGAAGAAGCAATCTCAAGCAATACCAGTGCATATCATCATCAGGAAAACGTCTTCCAATGATAAATGGCAAAATATTGCACAGAGTCATGACTTGGGCAGCTAAAAAAGTCATACAGTGTTATTTAGGCACGGTACACCAAATGACCCTAAGGACAAGGTATACTGCTGCTAGATACTCTCAAACATGCCTATGGATCACGTAATATGACAACCAAAATATGAGCAATCCGGAATTCAACTAACCCTACCCGGAATTCAACTTCCGCCATAAATTTTCGCTATTAGTCGTGGGTCCGAGTCAAAGCTTAGTTAGCTTACAAACTTCGTAAAAAACAGCCTCTGCATATATAGCCTCTAACATTGAAAACTTGCTCTTCTGGCTTATGCTCGATTCTATTTGGTTTATTCGAGACATCACACGGCGCGAAAAGAGTGAATAGAAACCCGCCATTTCGAACATCCAATGGAAACAACGAAAAATAGGGGCACCTCTAGGGAAAATGGGAAGACAGGCAGGAGTTGGAAGGCACGATGTATGATCACGCACATGCAAAAACATAAATTATGCAATATATTTTATAGGACACTGATATCAAGCTTCCATCCCCACTGCCCTATCCGCCATTCTCGTCGGCAATCCTGGATGCAGAAAAGCTGGGATCAATACTGCTTGTCCGAGCACGACTCATTAAAGAGGCAGCAAGGTTTTACCTGTCGTTGTGCCATAATTTGTCAAACCAATATAATTTGATTTGGCAGCATCTGGTAGCGCGTTTCCCTGCGCTAAAAGACGCAATCGTTTTGCCTGGGGCATCATGCAACTATGTAAGTTTTTGTTTAGGAAGTTGGTTTTGTGTGAAGTCAAGAAAACATTTATTATAAACTATCAATATTATCAGTAGTCATTTTGCCTACAAACGACGGGCGCAATTTGAGATAATTTGCGTCTGCTTGGTGTCCTCAGCAGTGTAGGAATGATAACTTGTGGCGTCCAAATGAAATCGGATTACTTGATGTAGAATTGTTCTCTGGATGTCCCAACCGGGAATCGAATCCAAGCTCTCTAGTTTAACGTACCAGCGCTCGAATGGGTATCCCTGTAAAGCGCTGGTACGTTAAACCACAGTGAGAGATCTTGGGCTCGATTCCCAGTAATAATTCTTCAGCAAGTGATTTGACTCCATTTGGATCGACGCCACAACAATTTGACAACTCTCCAGCTACTGTATATTTATTTACCTCCTCCTCTCTCTACAGTTTACACTTATCCGGATTCGTTTGTATCAACGAACACTACACTACCCCGTCCACACTAACCATATTTTGGGATAGAGTAACGTAAATCGATGAGCGCATTCGTACCGTTTCTCTGGATACATGTGATGATCGAAAATGTAACGAATCCGGATACGTGTTGACCATATTCTTATAGGATCCTAAGATCTTATGTACTAATAAACTACTTAAATTAGATAGTAGATTTCCCTGTATGTCATTGCTTCTTTTAGATAAAACTTAAAAAGGACATGTCCCAAAGTGTACGAAATCATAAGAGGACTGGGAAACCAAAACCAAAAGGGGAGAATACATTGGTTGGGAGAATACTGTTCGAGGAACAGAATGAGAGCATGGACGACAAAATTTTGAAATCCATTTTGGAGGAACTTTCAAATGAATTTAGGAAGACTAAACCATCAAAGGTACAATACCGAACTCTGTGCAAATGAAGGCCGTATGACCTAGGCAAACCTGGGTGTGTGGGCGTTCAGATATTCCATGCATTCATTTATTTCTATCGATTATTTATTAGAAATATGATATCGTGTTTCCATTGTGAAACTATTCCCGATAATTACCTAAGTAAAAAATGTTTGCCCTTTTCATGATACAGATTGTGATACAGAGTTTGGTCAAATGTACAATCCAAGTGTGAACAGCGAGATGGGAATACACCTAATATTTATATGTTAAGCGGTTGAATGGCATCTGCCTATAATTGGGTGTGCTATACAAAATTTCATTCCCATTATACTTTTTGTGCTTGGATTTTACATTTGAGTATTACTCGTGACAACATCAACTGGAATAGCTTCATGTCTATATTATACTGTAGGGTATATGACAGGAGGCTTACCTTTTTGTATTGCTTCAAAGTGTTTCTCTACTAAAACATATCTCATTCAAAGTTCTGTCTTTTTACATGTAGGAGCATATCAGGCGCATCTTACGAAGTACTCTGGCAAACTTCACAGCATGGGTTGAGAGCGACATACCTCCATCCCTAAAAGATGTATTAGAAAAATATGTTGTGTTGAGGTGTCCGGAGTGGGTAAGGACACTATGATGGAATTTCTATGCAAGATAATGCTTATTAGAAATTTGACCACATCTTATGTAAGTTGCGACTCATTCACTTGTAAAACCCTAAAATGTTGCTATATTTAACGTTTATAGATAATATATCAAGCAGGTGCAATGATGAAATGTGCAACGCCCAATTTTCAGTCTACATTAGAGGATAGACTCAAGTCATTATTTGTAAGGTATGAATTTTTCTGTCTTGAACTGACCAGAAGATATGCCATTCTAATTGTTCAATTAAAGAAGAAGTTAGGACCTTTTGAAAGAATTTGTCAAAGTGAAGAAATGAATTGATCAACATTTTTCGGAAAACATTTCTATTGGCATGACTGTATAAACTATATTTTATATTCAGTACTTATATAAACAATAAAAACTATTAAAATTATATATCAAGATAGTTTGTCGGCATCTCATTCAACAGTGAGGACTAGTAGTAGAGGGTGTTTGAAGATGGAATATTTGAACAAAAAATTATATATATTTTAGACATAACCAGGAGCAGTTGCAATAAATGGCCCTCTGGCAGGGATCACACCTGCAGTCCTGCACCAGGATTGCAGGGCCATAAGTTCAATTCCTGCCAGCGGAATATTTGCATTTCTCACTACTGCTCCTGATTACACTAGTAGGTCTAAATATGTACATACATTTCTCTTCAAATATTCCATCTACAAACACCATCAAAAATTATATTTCCTTAGTGCTGCCAGGGTATTGAACGATCAGGCCTCGTCACAGAACTTGATAGAGAAGTATATGAATGCCCGAAATCAACTTCAACAACAAAACGAGAGAACACGCACATGGTTTCAAAGTCTAACACTTTGAAATACAAAAACCTTCCTTGTCAGCTTTATCATCGTAATATGTTTCATTGTCTCTGGAGGCCCAGCACAGGTAATGTTGATTGTTTCTGTGATTTAGGGGCTGTTTATATGGAAGCCGGGCTGGCTCGTTGACCGGGCCAGCCCGCTTAGCGAGATCTCGCCGTGTAATTGATTTTATAGTAAAAACTACTGTGCGTTTATATGGACAAGCGGGCTGGCCCGGTTCCCGAGATCTCGCTTGAAAAAGGCGAGATCTCGCTTACCGGGATGAAAATTTCCCCCTATAAACACTCACTAACCGGGCCAGCCCGGTTGCCGGAATGAAAGTTGAAAGAGACGCCGCCGCCAATTTGTCCGCGAGCTATTTTTAAGAACTATCAAAACATTATTATTATGTAAATTATGTGAACTTTGAAAAATCAATTAAACTAAACAAAACTGATCTCGAGATACTATAGTCTTCTACGGTCCAGTAGCCAGTGAGCTCAATAAAATAAGTTATATTTATAATTTAGGTCAGTTTTCTTTCTACGCACGGTCGTTTGCGGGCTTTGCAAAGAAAACGACATCTTGAGAGATTCTAATATAAGAATTGAAGGCGACTTTTCGCAGTCATACACAGGACAAAATGATGTCCGTGTCTGATTATAACTTTGTAATAACGTCTTGTAATAATTACAGTCGTGTAAAACTCCTATATTGTTTACACTGCCAACACTGTAGTCCATGCATACTGTATAATGTCGAGCAACGATACGGAAAACGCGCCTTTTCCCATATTATACACAGGATATAATGTTGAGTTTGGTCGTGTGATTGGGACTTTTCAATGATTCGTGCCAAATTTGACGTTTTCTACTCTGTAAAAAGCAGTTGCAATATTGTCACACAATTCAATGTACCTAATTATCAAGTTATTACAAATAATAAATATTTATTATATGATATTCATCATGGCGGTCGTATACAGACTAGCTCAGACACTATTTGTCTTTTTAACTATAAAAGTCCCTGTTTTAGAAGTGCAACTCCATATGTTACGAAGAACGACCTGGAGAGTTACTGAGTCGAAGGAGACATTTATATATCCTTCAATCTGGCAATTCAAACAAGAAAGAGGCTTATATGTCAGAAACCGGTACATGGTTCAGATGCTTTTGTTGCTGGCTGGCGCCGTGGAATTATGTCCTGGTCCAAGTCGTCCTTTGGCTCTTTCCTGTAAAACCTGTCTGAAAACGATTAGAAAGAACTAGAGCGAAGAAATATGCAGTGTTTGTGATGGGATATCCCACTTGAAATGCCTCAAAGATCGATTCGAGAACGGTGTGGAAAATCTTTATTGCTCCAATGTATGCTACACGAGTGAAGTCGAAAAAGCTCGTCCCTAGATGTTAACAACAGCCAGTCATTTTATAACTTAAATTAAACACTTTTGTTGGAAAGCGGGGACTCAAAATATTCCATCAAAATATTAATGGCTTACCCGCAGAAGTTGACAAGATAAGATATTACGCAAGATACCCGTAATTATATTCAGATATTGGAGATAACAGAAAGCAATTGCAACTCAAGCGTACTAAACGAACAGCTGGCAGTCGATGGATACGATGTCGTACGAAAAGATAGAGTAAAGGTAAAGGTGGGGGAGTTCTATGTTATTTACGAAATGACTTACATTGGCAAAGACGCTACGACCTTGAGGTTGAAGGTATTGGATCTATTTGGATTGAATTGTTCATAGCTTCATCGAAGCCTATCCTAATTTGCACAGCTTACAAACTTGACCTCCAGAATCATCGGCCTATTTAGATAATAATTTTCTAAACAAATTTAAGGAAATGTTGGAAGTCGGGGTCAATGGAAATAAAGAAAAGATAATTGCGAGCGAACTGAATTGTAATCATCTGATAAAGAACGATTAAAAGGAAATACAATATGCCATAAACCTTTAGTGATCATGATACAACATGAGTTAGAAAGCTACATTTTATGAAGTTTAAACCGAGAAAAATTTGCTGCCGTGCTTATTCCAAGTAAAATATGTTTAAATTAAAAGAAGATTTACACAATGCCCCTTGGGACCATGTGCTTTCTGAGTTAAATCTAAACAATGCCTGGTGTGTATTCAAGAATTTGTTTACATCGATCCTTGACAATCATGCTCCCATTAAACGAAAAACAGTGAGAGGAAAGGGTTGTCAATGGTGAATGGTGAAATAAGGCAAAAGATGAGGGAGCGTGATTATTATCTTAAGCGAGCAAGAAAATCAAATGGCGAAAATGACTGGTCAAATTATATAGAGAATAATACATGATGGGTGCGCGGAAATACCAAATTTATTTCGAGTGTTGAACATGAATTAAATATTCAAACATCATTAGCATAGAGTTGGCGCATGATCATTAATATATGAGGGGGGAGCAAGGGGGAAGCAAGGGGGGAGCAAGGGGGGAGCAAGGGTGGAGCAAGGGGGGAGCAAGGGGTGGGCAAGGGGGAGCAAGGGGGAGCAAGGGGGAGCACGGGGGAGCAAGGGGGAGCAAGGGGGAGCACCGAGGGGGGAGCGAGGGTCAGATGAGGTGGAGCAGGGGGGAGCGAGGGGGGAGCGAGGGTCAGATGAGTTGGAGCAGGGTGGAGCAAGGGTCGGAACACTCCTTTGATATCTGATTAATATGCAATGACGTCTCAAGACCAGGTAAGTTTTGGAGAACAAACAATAAATTTGCTGAACTCAGCACAAGTGTGCAAAAATATGGCTTTGTTTATATCGCAATAAACATTTCGATTTATAAACTCCGTAAATATATTCTCGTATCTAATATAAGCCGTTTCGGCTTAACTTAAACATAAAACATCCTAACTTAAATATGAAAATCGAAGAACTTAACACAAAGTTATCTCAGGTATGTTCAAATAATAACTGGAAACTCATTACGCATAAGAATATATCTACAGTCCATTTAAACCCATATGGCCTTCATTTAAATAGACAAGGAACTGCAAAGTTGGCCAACAACTTTAAATATTTCTTAAATAATTGTAATTGACTGCCTGTACTTCGCATCAATAATGCTCCAATTCAAGACCTGAAAATAAATGTTAATAATGTACCTGACTTTGTAAACATATCGGCGCCAGAACATAATAACAGAGTAGACTATTCAATGAATGTATCACGAGATGACTCCGGCGCAGAATCACCGCATAGCCAAGCTAACCCTTACCCGAAACTGAAAGGTTTTCTATAGGACAACTAAATATAGCTAGTTTAGTAAAACATATCGAAGAACTCCGAATTTTCATTACCAAAACACCTTTCGATATATTATGCATTAATGAGACGAGGCTAGACAATACAATCAAAAGCTCGGAAGTTGAAATTCAAGGCTACGACCTTGTTAGACACGATAGAAACAGAAACGGAGGGGGAGTAGCAATCTACGTACGTAATGTTATACCATTTTCAGAAAGAAAATCTCTAATCCCAGAAAACGTTGAGGCAATCTGTCTTGAAATCAAAAAGCCAAAATCCAAACCAATAATAATTTCGACATGGTACCGACCACCAGGGTCTAGTAACACAGGAATACTTGACTGCTTTGAAACTTTTCTTCAGAACATTGATAACGAGAACAAAGAAATTATAATAACAGGTGACTTCAATATCGATCTACTACCCAAAGATAATGAATGCTGCAACACCATGCAGACGATTAAATGAACTATTAAACGCATATCAATTACTGCAATTTATAAATAAACCGACTAGAATAACTGTGTCAACCAAAACGCTGCTTGACTTGATCATTTGCAAAATTGATGATTCAAAAACAATAGCTTCAGGAGTTATTGATCTAGGTATAAGTGATCACAACCTTGTTTATATTTGTAGAAAGATAGGAATACCAAAAAGGAAACCTAAAATCATTGAAACAAGACAATATTACAAATTAAATGCCGATAAATTTCAAACTGATTTAAAAGAAGCTTTTATTAATTTTAATGAACATACTGACCCCAATGCAGCCTTGTCCGAATGGAACAAAATTTTCTTACAAATAGCAGATATTAATGCACCCCGGCATTCAAGAAAACTATAAGAAGCGATCGACAACCGTGGATAACAAACGAAATTAAAAAACTGAGTTTCCACAGAGACTATCTAAAAAAGAAAGCAGTGAAGCTAAATTCCCCTGCTTTTCACGATGCGTATAAAAAATGTAGAAATCAAGTTACTGACCTCATTATCAAAGCGAAAACTCAGTACTTCAAGACAAACCTGGAAAACAGTAAAAATAGCAAAGAAAGCTGGGGGCTAATTAATAAACTTCTGAATAAAACGCCGAAAACAACCACTATTAATGACATAAAAATTGAAGATGAAAATGTAACAGGCGATGTAAACATAACAAATGCATTTAACAGCTACTTTGCTGAGATTGGACCAAAGCTTGCATCAAATATTCCTTTAACAAATATAGACCCAATACAATTCACCCAGCCTTGCTCCGCAGAATTTAGTTTTGCGACTATAACAAAGGAAGATTTAGCTACCACAGTTGGTAAAATAAACCTGAATAAAGCGCCCGGTTTAGACAAAATACCAAACAAACTTATTAAAGCAGCTGGAAATACGATATATGATTCCTTATTGCATGTATTCAACCTTGTATTAAAAACTGGAACTTTTCCAGAGGACTTAAAACTTGCAAAAGTAATTCCAATTTACAAGAAAGGAGACAAGGCTGAGTGCGGAAATTATAGACCTATATCTGTGATTCCTGCATTGGCCAAAATCTTAGAAAAACTCATTTGCGATCAATTGCTTGTATATTAACAGAAACAACATCATCTGCGAACAGCAATCCGGCTTTCGCCCATGTCACTCCACAGAAACAGCTCTTTTACATTGCACTAACCAATGGCTATTAAATATGGACAAGGGTCTAATCAACGGGGTTCTTTTCGTAGACTTTAAAAAAGCATTTGACACGGTCGACCATTGTATTCTTCTGCGGAAACTGGAACAATATGGAATAAAAGGGACAGCCCAAAAACTATTTAAGTCATACTTGAACAACAGGAAACAAGTCTGCGTACTCAATAACGTAAAATCAGATCAAAAAACAATCCAATGTGGGGTTCCACAAGGGACTAATCTGGGGCCATTGCTATTTTCTATATACATAAACGATTTACCGAACTGCCTCGAACACACTCAAGCATCAATGTTTGCAGACGACACAAACTTGACGTGTTCTGGAGTGTCAACTGCAGAAATTGAATACAAATTAAACTCTGACTTGAGTAATGTAAGTAAATGGCTCGAGGCCAACAAATTAACATTAAATACTGAGAAAACTGAATTTATGTTGATAGCCTCAAAAAGAAAATTAAACCAAATCCCTGAAAACCTCCAAATACTAATTAATGACTCACTTATTGATCAAGTTAAACAGAAAGAGGTCTTGGGGATTATAATTGACGAAGAATTAAAATGGAAGGAACACACTAATGCTCAATGTAAGAAACTTTCGAGTGCTGTGGCTCTTCTAAGAAGAGCTAAAGCTTTTGTATCTCAAAATGAATTAATTCGTATGTACAACTCTTTAGTAGTCCCTTACTTTACATATTGTTCGTCCGTCTGGAATGACGGAAATCGAACGAATCTTGAGAAACTGTACAAGATGCAAAAAAGGGCCGCTCGTGTCATAACTAGTTCAAACTACGAAATAAGGTCAAAAACAATCTTTCGGATTCTAGGATGGACTCCAATTGAGTCTACTCTTATGAAAAGGGAAATTTTAATGACATTCAAGGCTATCCGTTGTATTGCGCCGGAGTACGTCTCTAACATGTTCTCTCATAGCCAAAATAACAATTACGAAATGCGGAGCAACATGCGCAAGCTAGTGTTAGGTAAACCTAAAACTAATTTTATGAAAAGATCCTTTTCATACCGAGGAGCTTGTGCCTGGAACAACTTACCCATTGACATTATCAACGGGTATGAGCAACTATCAACAATTCATTTTAAAAGTTTAATCGACAATTATTTTTCCACAGATTAAATGACTGTTGATGATGCTCATAAATATTGCAACATGAGTAATCAATATTGTTTCATCTAACATGACTTATTTGTGTAAATAGTTATTAATATTTTATAGTATTATATCAAACGATCCCTTGAAAAGCAGCAATAGCTGAAGGGCTATCGTTTTTAAATAACTTTTATAAATAAATAAATAAATAAATTTACGAACATATTTACTTTATATATGCCTGTAGAACTCGCTTAATTAAAAATCACTGCTTTTCACACTGTGCTCTATCTAAAACGCTTGAAACTTTGTAAGGTTTAAACCCCTATAAGAACTATGCTTATATATTCGCTTGGCAAACATATATTTGTATATGCCGAACACGCCGAAACGGCTTAGAGAACTAATATAGCGACGCTTAACCTAATATTGCCTTATGCGAAGTAATAACAAGCAGAAATATAGCTTTCCAAAACGAGAAGATCTTAAAGTGTTCGGCATAGTAAGGTTGCCAAGGTCTTATAGAGCAATACAAATATATGTTTGCCAAGCGAATATATAAGCATAGTTCTTATAGTGGTTTAAACCTTACAAAGTTTCAAGCGTTTTAGATAGAGCACAGTGTGAAAAGCAGTGATTTTTAATTAAGCGAGTTCTACAGGCATATATAAACATTGTATGTAACCATTTAGCGGTTTCTACACTTTTGTATCTTTAAAGAGTTCATATTCTTGTCTGTTTTCGGGTGATAATCTTGCAATATCCTCAGTTTTCATAGGAATATATTTTGGTCTCTCGTGAAGTTATCTTTGTTCGTAACCTTATCGTTGCTATGGCGTCATCATTGCTAAATATTTAGCTCTCCAGTCTGAAGAGTCTACCCAATTAAATGTATTTCTAACAAAATAAATAAGGTCTGATCTGGGTCTGCTTCTAAGAGCGTATTATTCTTAAACTCCATCGCTCGCTTTGCAGTGTTTCTTGTCCGAGTCAACGTCGTAGCTGCTTTTTTTTCACTTTTTAACCATAACTTTACATTTCTTTAACACATAGCGAGCAAGCATATCTCGGATATTCCTGTTAACTAACCCAAATTCTATGACTATGAATATGACTATCACTAAGAGTGAATCATTGAATCCTAAGAGTGAATCATTGAATCCTAAGATTGAATTACTGAATGCTAAAATTGATTCCTAAGAGTGAATCATTGAATCCTAAGAGTGAATCCTAATAGTGAATCCGGGTCGAAAACGTCATATCCACCCAAAAATCCAGGTCGAAAACGACATATATTACTAACAATCCTTATTTCCTACAGCTGAAAAATGTGGAAAAATAACACCAATCTTCAAATCTGGTGGCAGAGATTCATTCGACAATTACAGACCAATTTATGTGTTGCCCGTTTTTTCAAAAGTTTCAGAACGCCTGGTTCATCGACAAATTTACGAATGTTTAGAAAGTAAAAGCCTATTGAATCAAAGTCAGTATGGTTTTCGGAGGGGACGGTGTACAACCCAAGCAATAACTTTGTTATCTGAACACATCCGTAGGAGTGGTATACGTAGATCTGCAGAAGGCATTTGACACTGTCGACCATTCGTTTCTTCTTTCCAAGCTACCGGCAGCGTACGGCATTCAACACGGAGAAATGACGTGTTGAGAAAACGCGTGTAAATCAAAACAATCCGCGTTTTGCCTAGAGTTCTACATCGATCTGCATGTACATAATTTATCTGTGACCTTCTTAGAGAGGGGTCTTATTTGAGAGGAGGCGACATGAAGATTTCCTGTATTAAATTTTGTTCATTCTACCATATCTACCCGCATCAGTCTACCAAAATAATGCGTCAGAATCGAATTATATGTTTGGTTCCGTCCGTTTTTTGATTTTCGTCTTCGGTTCAATATCCTGCACATTTGTTCGTTATATCAATAAAAAGCTGATAACAAAGAAAATCATATCATTATTATCTGATTTTCCACCTCGTCATTTTCAATCTGGCACGCCTTTTTACCGTCGAATATATCTTCATTTCACATGCGTGGTCAACCTTTCACATATCTTTCTTTAATGTGACAGGAGCCTGTATCTTCGCAATCTTGTTTATATCATCTGTAATTTTCTTCTTTTTCAACTTTTCTCAAACTTGTTGTTACATAGAATGGCCTGATTTAAACTTCCTTACAGAATAACAATGGATATATTCTTCTGTTCAGTACTTTCTCCATTGAGATTGCTGTCGTGGAAGTTGTAATACATCGTTGGATAAGACTTGGAGCTATAATTTTAAAGTTTCTAATATAAATTTATTTAATGATGTTATTTATTTTTTCTTTGCACGTCATCGTTCAAAATTAGTGTATTGCACAAGGATGAAAGGTCGCCTATTTTCGCTTAAAAGAAAGGTTCGAAAGCCGGAAAGGTCCATGCATAATTAGTATTATCTTTATTTGGGTCAGATAAATTACATTTACAAGAGCTTATTAATATGAAAATATTTAAATATATACCTAAAACCTAAACTAACAAATTAAGGACCCTAAATGGGGCGAGATACGGACGGGACTCGAAGAACCATGCCCAAACTTAATTAAAATCTATTTAAGTAACCTAACCTAACTAACTTTTCTTAAAATCCCTATGGCAAGGGCAGTCATGTACCAAGGACAACGTGCAGGCCAATTATCATTCATGAACCAACCGTATTGATTTCTGTATCAGCTGCTTTTTAACAATGTTCCTTGAAAGGAAAAACGTGAAAAGAATACTTTTTGCACAATCAGTTTTTCCCAGGCAAACATTTCAATGTCACTCTGGCGAAATGAGGAAATGTCACTCGGTGTCTTAATTGATATCATGCAGGCAAACAAGATCAATTTGCAGATAACGGTTGTGTTGAAATACAAGCTCTTTAAATATCAACAGACTCGTATTGTGCAGACATATTGAACACGTGTTATTAATGTACAATAGAAAATTGAGTTCAGTTAGCTTTTTACTTATCTACAATAACAGTTACATGCATGGTAGACTTATATTCATATCCGGTACTTAACTGCTTATTCTTTATCCATCAAAAATGAATGTGAACGATGCTGTTTCATTTATTCATTAGAAATGCGGAAAATAGAAACTCTTTGCTGAATTTATATGGAAACAATGACTTAAGCCTACTTTTTTCTATATCGGCATATATAGTTCGTGACGTCAGAAGGCACAGTATAAAAACAGAAAATTTGCTCAATCTATTAAATTCCTGCTATAGTAGCAAAACCTCGAGTGTGTAGCTTCCGTCCTATTTGCCCACTTTTGTTCAGATTGTGTACTACAACTTGATAATTATGTTCTTTTAAGCTTAACCATTCATTTTGACCTGCGATGAAAATCTGAAAATTTACCACTACTGCGAAACTTTGATATTATAATTTATAAACCATGCATGTAGCTTTTACATTCATCAATTCACTTTAACTTTCTCATTCTAGATGCATATTGAAGCAGCGAGGATGCTGTGTTTTACAGAAGATGAATTGTCAAAGCTCTTGACTGGGGAAAGTGGTCAAGTTTGAAATTATGTGGCAAATGAATGTTATTTTCACTCAGCCTAAGTGTTTAAAGTTAATTAACGGGTAAATCTTGGACGTCTCTGATTTAATGATTCAAAGAAAAAAGCATGCAGACGAAAAGGTAGTCTCTTTTATCATATTTAACAGGACCGCGTATAGGCTGTGTAAATAGTTTGGAGGTTATTTATTCTGGGAGACCTTCACGACATATATACTCTATTTAATACCAAGTGATAGAATTGCCTGGCATTTTTATTCAAGCATGCATACAAGCTTGCTTAATTGCTATGTTAAGTGTTGTGAAAATTGCTGTGACCTTTATTAAGCTACTGTACCTTTATAAGGTGCAACTGCTCGATACGTTAAGCGTACATGTATCTGCACAAAGGGATTTTCATGGTTGCTTTGAAAAGCTGCAATCACATTTTTCGGAAATCATTACTTCATGATATGCTAACATATTACACGTTAAAGGCAAATATAATACGCATCTAAGATTAGGATAGTAATAAGAGAATGAATATAGATAGATAGATAGATAGATAGATAGATAAACTTTATTTAAGGACGGTATACATGTTAAGTTAAAAACCTATCTCACACATGGCCGTCAAAATAGCTAGAAGAAAGGTAAAAATATATAATTACAATGAGGATTTAAAAAGAGCTAAAGAAACTATTTATATAAGAGGTTTGGAAAGCCCTTAAAGTTACACTGTTTCTAAGTTCAAGTTCGATATCATTGTACAGTTTAGCCCCATTATATCTGAGCTGTGTTCTAGATATTTTAAGTCTTCTGTTTGGTAATGTAAGATCACGCCGGGCAAAGGAACGGGTCACCCCGTTGGTATTTACATCTAGGTGAACATGTCACATATGTAATTTGGAGTTAAATTATGTAGGGCTTTATAAACATATGTAACCATACGGAAATTTACTCGATCTACAATTGGCATAATATGTAAAAACTTTAAAAGTTCCCTTGTATGTGCTCTATACTCTTTATCCAGTATAAGTCTAACTGCTCGTTTCTGGAGTTTAACCAGTTAATCCACATTTGCAGATGGACCCCAAATAACTGAACAATAGTCCAGCTGTGATTGTATATACCAACTAAGAGACCAAATAATATGAAAATGACCGTTTCATTCAGTCTTGCAACTTTAATGTGGGCCATTGAAAATTACAAATGACCTTGACAGACACAGTATCTCTTGAAAATAGTTAGAACAAGAATTCATTACAAAGTCTACCTGTTGATCTCTTAGGTATATATCACTGAGTTTCGGCTAAATTATTATTTTTCAGTCATATATATTGCAAGAGCTAGTGCTGTACCAGCCTAGTCTCCCTAGTCTGCACAGCCTCGGTCACAACAGTTTGGAAAAGAATGCCACGCTGTGCCTCGATCCTTATACTAATCAAATATCAGTCAAAAGTAAGCAAGACATGAAGTGATGTTGACTATAGAAGCAGGGGCGGATTAGCCCACCGGGCTACCGGGCGATGCCCCAGTGGGCCCCCGCTTTTCTACAATTGAGGGCCCTTGATTTTATACTGTACAAAGACAGACAAAATCTTAAGACAGCCATCACGCTTTTGTAACAAAAAATACAACATCGTAGTTAACTACGATATTTCTTTTGTTATATAGTTATTCTTCACTACCATGCAAAACGAACACTAAAATGACCTGGTGTATGCATATCAGATCTTCCCTAGAACGCAGGAATGCCATTTCCGAGACTGCTGATTTCAAACGGGGAGCATCTCCGGACCCCCCTACAGTCGCTCTAGCTCCCTAACCAATGCCATCGTACGCCGCCACTGCTATACATTGTAAATGTCTGAACAAAATATTAAAGTTTTAATGAATAGATATAGGAGATGCAATACTACCGGGTTTATATCACAGTCAATCTTTTTTAAATTCATTGCAATCGCGTTTCTGTGGACTTGTTTCAATGACGTCACAAAGGGGGCCCTTATGCGTTAAAGCCCGATCCCACTGATGGTGCTAATCCGCCCCTGCATAGAAGAGTCAAACAATGACTATGCATTTTATATTGTCACTTTCATCCAAAATCCAAATAGTTTTGAGAATACAAATGACGTGATTTGATCACGTTTATGAGTGAACTTTATCTAAATAAAATAAAAGATATTCATGCAGTATTTAAAAAGGCTTACCTTGCTTCCTGATTCAAATTAGATTGATCAAAACATTTCTATTACTAACTAAAAATACTCCCTCAATATTCGCCATGTTCAAAATAATACAAAAAATAACGATGCTGTTGCTTTGATGTATAATTTCGATCGTAAAATTCTTGAGTACACCGCCATCTTGAAATGAGTTCATATCAATCCAGTTATACGTATACAGATCAAAGAGTAACATTACGTAATTTTAAAATAGCTGTCTCTGATTGGCTAGCGGTTACACACGGTTAACCTGATGTTGCTTCCAAAATCTTAGCCAATATATCGGTTTAAAGAAATGCTCACTGTATATTGCTTACAACTATATGGTCAGAAATGAAAATCACTAAACACTGGGGAAAATAGTGTAATCTATACCAAGGAAATCATATTTGCATCACTAATCCATGGTAGATTCACACTATTTCCATACTATATCCATAATATGGAAGATCCGTAACTAAGATCCGTACTATTTCCATAGAGACCATAGCAAGAATTTTGAAAAAAGATTCCACTGAAATGTGACACTGTGTGATGACATTGTAAATGCATGCGGTAGATTTCGTGGTAGATTTACTCTCAGTTCTAAAAATCCCCGGAAAATTTGGAGCAAGCCAGTGGTTTTCTGTTGGTGGGGTGGAACCATATCTTCTGGTATTCTTCTGGTATTTAGCTATTTTGAAAGAAATTTGAATTGCAAATAAAGAAACCTTTTGTCAATTCATCCAGCATGGCGACGATTACGTTGAGGATTACGTTGAGGATTACGTAACTTGCATACCAAGAGTATGATGTAACAATCACAACTGTTTGTGATTACCACCCTATGTACCAATTCATGCGTTCGTGCTGCCATGATCGATGCACAAGTAAAGGCCATGTTAAACAGGGCAATTTTTGCTGCAACTTGCAACGCAATTTCTTCACAGAACCATGTTATGGAAAATGTACGCACAGATAACAGTGAACATGGCTTGCGTTTTAATCCACCGTTTTTATCATTCTTATTCATTTCTTTGTTGCCTTCTGGCTATGTTTGGCAGAAAAAATATTGGCAAATAGATTTATGCTCACAATTTTTCTGCGGATATGTACATTTTACCTAACATTGCTCTGAGTGTGTCCGCAATTGCGTTACAAGTTGCAGGAAGAATTGTCTGGTGTAACATGGCCTTAATGTAATCCTACATTCAAATAAAAGATCTTAATCAGCTCCAGATTTTTTATAGTGAATGTAACATCTAAATTATGATTATTATCACATTTACAGTAGAAAGTGCTAGCCTATTGTGCAGACATCTAAACTATATAAGTGATGTCATCTAGATATAAATCAGCATTTTATAATCATCATCATATGTCGTAACGTGGTTGATTGGTTATATTATATAGGATGGACTATAAGATTGACATTTTAGATATTTTTATAGGATGGACTATAAGATTGACATTTTAGATATTTTTGCCTTTTGCTTATTCTTTATACTGCATGACTAATCACAAAAGATGAACATGGTTCTCTCTAATCTGGTTATATTCTCAATCTTTGTGAGAGTATACGTTTCCATGTAGAGGGACAAATTGTTTTAAATTCAACGTGAATTTTAAACAATTATGTGTCAAGCGTCTTATCTTGTAAATATATTTCACTCTTTCAGGAAAAGACCAGAAGGAACGTAGTTTTTATCCGTAGTTAAGAGAGTTTGGATATACATGGTGTCCCAAAATTAAAAAAATGGCCCCCGTCATATTTTGTGGTATTACTTCGAAAGCTTTAATCAAATATTCAAATTTTCCCACTAGAGTGAATAACAAACGTATCATGTCAATCCATTGATATTTGACTGATCACCAATATTACCACTTCCAAATAATGGAAGTTAGCTAGGTTAAACGTATTTCGAAAGTTTTAGACCTATCTTCTCTAAATCACATGATTTGTTGTTGCTAACATCGAAATTTACTCAATTTATGAAAATTTACTCAAAATGAGGCAGGAGCTCGGGCGGGGAAAGGAAAATGCACTGAATTTGCTGTTTTGAGACAAAATGGATGGAAAACATCAAATTCTGGGCATTTTCCCCACCTTGCCAGGGATATAAACCTCCTTTTTACTAGTTGTTGCATGAAACAAAATCATAATGATAGGGAGCACAAAAAAACAGTTTTAGAGATGAAAGGTAGGTATTCTCTTTAAAATCCTTCTAAGAGTATTGAAATACTTTTAACTTAATTTCCACAATTTGGACAGGTTGCAAAGTTGGTGTCGCCACCTTAAGTGATTCTAGAAGGCAAACGGTTGGTTATTTTGATCAGTAAAATATCAATGTGTTGGCATGATATGATAGTTATTCCATCTGATAGAGAAACATGAAACGTCCAGTAAGGTTAACGTAGTAGCCTAATACCACGAATTAAAATAGTGGGGGGCATTTTTTTGGGGACTCAAGTCAGTATAACAAGAAAATAAATTATCGGTCTTCAGCTATTTTTACAGCTCAACAGTTTGATAGTAGATAGTTTATAGATCTTTATGTAAGCCGCTAATCTTGGTTTATTCACTTGGGCAATAGAAAAACCAAGCTACTTCAAATAAGATCTTAGACAACGTGCAGTGCAGCAGTGATGGTTGATTAAATAAATGTTATTTACCGGTTAGGAGGTCCGAAAAATATTTTCTATATAAGTTTCAAAATCGAGGGACGTATTTGGGACCGAGAGAAAATATTTTCCTATACGGACCGACGACTTATAAACGGTCCTTTTTCTTGTAATATATTTTGTTCTATTTTGCATTTATCATAAAATATTGGTTGAAATTGTGCTTAGAAATTCTCAGGGAAATAATAAAATTAGTTCCTGTCAATTTCCTGTCGGGCATATATTTTAGGACTTTTGGGGGTTTGGAAATTGTCTTCACTCCTTTTAACAGTCCCCTTGCGTAGGATCCCGGAACGTCATGGTCAAATATCCTAAAATTCCACCCGCTGCTACAGCCAGTCTAGGATCCCCCCGCTCACGACCGACAAAAAAGTATTATACAGTATATTACCTATTTAATCATGATAACATTAACATGCATGCATGCAGATTCATATAAATCATACTTTTGATATTTTGGATTCATGGAAAGCATGGATCAAACACTTTCATTTCAGGACTGATTTTCATAGGCCACTCTACAGTACACCATATTTTGATTTTCTTCTTACGTTCTTGGCGCTAGATTTGAATGGCGATTAATACTATTCATGAATTCTTTTGTGGAAAACAATAAAATAATTTAGGTTTTAGACTCGCTAGATTTTTATCAGTCATCATTAATTTCATTCTGATTTATATACATAAATTCATTATTGTGATATATACAATTAATACAGACTGTTTGGCTAATTCATAGATAATATCTTTTAATTTGATAACATTCTCATGACATCATGCATGTTCTATTAAGTTGTTCGTGCAATTTCTTATCTACTCCAGGTGTCAGGTGGTGCGGGTTGACGAGGGAGCAAATTCGACGTGATTCTTTTATGATGTATGTCCTTAGGGCCTGATCATATAAGCCTGCTTGGCTTGGAGACACACTGTGATTGAACACACTGTTCGTTGATTATCGACTGGGATAGTACTTGTTTTTAGATCTGTTTATATCATGACTATATTTATATTTTCCAACTACCGCGCTCAACACCAATATTGATAATAATTGGCAAACAAGTCTATCCCTATCAGGTTGGATGATGCTCTCATACGAAAAATCTTTTGAAATTTAAAAGAGAAAATATGTCCCGCTTGACTAATATTCTATAGCTATATAGCGTATCTAATCTACTTTATTATATACACAAGCTCTGGATATGAGGTATTCTGCAATCTGATTGGTTCTCTACTAGCAGGATATTAGCTCAATCCTGCTAGTATAGAGAAAAGTAGAAAAATGGCTGGCAGATTTGGACAATTAATTGAAGAGGAAATTCAAGTTTTACTTGAATAAAGTACGCGGCCAAAATGTTCTGTTCATATCGAGAGCTTATGTATATAATAAAACAGTTATTCTACTCACTCTCGTCGTATAGGACTAATAGCCGACTCGGCGCTATCGCGCCTCGACGGCTATCAGCTCATATACGACTCGAGTTCGTAGAATAACTGTTAAATAGCCCGTGGTGTAGGCATCTCACCTAGCAAGGCTCGTCTCATGAACGCACAATAATTATTTATTTTTTGTATGCATTAGAAAGGACATGTGGATCTCACTCAGGGGAATCTCCCGGTTAGCCGAGCTCATATGAACAGAACCCAAAACGCGGCATTCTAAGTCATACACAACTTTGTCCAGACGTATCATCTGTCTCTAATATTTGGGCCAATAATGCAAAAGTCAAACACGAGAGGTTTTCGTTCCATTTCGGCTTCGACGAGTTTGTATGGCTCTGGTTATCACATGGTGTACACTATGAGTATGAGTGTTCTCTGCTGACTCAAACGCATGACTGTTTTTATTGAACAATATCGACTGCAAGGCTGCTCGAAAATCACGATTGTGCATTGAGTATATTATAGGATTCAATGCTGAATTAGCATAATGAAGCCACTTGACTATGATAACGACTTCAAATGATATCGTACATTTTGTACAGTACTTACTGAGTATAGATAGTACGAAGAAAGGCAACCAACATGCTAGAAATGCGCCAATTACTAACGAGATTGTCTTGGTTGCTTTGAGTTCTTTATCAAAATGTTTCCTATTTGTGTTCGATTCGCTCGAATTAGGCAGGCAGCTGCGCCGGATGCGCTTCGCTTGGGCTTTTGCAGCTTTGAATATATTTGCGTATGC
Organism: Trachythela sp. YZ-2020; assembly: GCA_016169945.1. Lineage (NCBI taxonomy): Eukaryota > Metazoa > Cnidaria > Anthozoa > Malacalcyonacea > Clavulariidae > Trachythela > Trachythela sp. YZ-2020. Next base: position 9,474,318 of record JADLSH010000387.1, read on the forward strand.
AAATAGAATTGTCCCGAGTGGCAGAATAAATGAAAATCCTGTAACAAGCAGAGAGTAATATTGCCACTTGATTTCTCGCAGGACAGCAACGCCAAACGAATAACACCACACTACTGCTATCACAAACATAGCCCTTGATTTCGGTAGGAATCTCTCATAAGACAACGGTTTACTGATAACTATATATCTGTCAATCGAGACCACCGCTAGACTTGTAATACTTGCTGTCGCACACGATATATCGAGCGTGATCCAGGCTTTGTACAACATACTCGCCATAATTTGACGATCTTGCAACATGCGATGAAACCAGAACGGCATTATGATCGCGCCAACAAGAAGATCAGTCACTGCTAAATTTATTATAAAACATCTGGTAACAACACGCAGTCGAGTTGCCTTGCAGTAAGCAGCAATTGCAAGCAAATTCCCAACAATTATGACAAGAATAAGAGTCCACATGAAGAGTGAAGATATAACCTTGTAAGCATAGGAAGATATACCCGCATTTTCCTGCGGACTGACCGTAGATACATTTTCAGACATCCTTATCAAGTTAGTTTTGTCGTTTTGGCTCTTGACACTTTGTAGTGATGTTCCTGCAATGGAGTGAAATTAATGAGGGAGGGTGAGACAATTGCATGAAATCTCGTCAGAAAATCTGTTAAGATAAAACAACGAGATTAAAGACCTCATGCAACAAATAATGTTTGTCACATTGTTGTCGGATGATATTCCAAAAATAGCTATGATCGGAACTGAAATGTTGGACTCATAAGTCGCTATATGATAGCTGTAGTCGTACATCTATCGCCAAGTGGCGTTAAAAAAAAGAAGTCCCAAATGATGTTCTGATTTCAATTTTCCTAAGTTGACCATTCCAACTTATACTGCTTTCCAAATATTTAAAGCCATTCTCGAGTATCACCTTATATACACCTATATATGCTCAATAATGCAATATATATAAATTTGACTCGTCTAACTTAAACGGAATCAACAGCACTTGAATCTTAAGGAGCAGACAAGCAGAACGTGTGCTAATCTGAAGCTTTAAAAGTACCGTTGTTGTCTATGTCTATGTTTCCTGATAATTCGAGTCAACAGGGTCAAGAATATGACCCAAACTTTGACGTACGTGTTTCAATACAGTAACTACTAGGGAGTACATTAGTGGTAAGCGAACTTGCGTATTTTGTTGCAAGTTTAAGCTATAACACAATGGTCAATGCTCATTCAACATATATATCCACACAGCCATCTTTTGAGAGGTACGAAAACTAATTTAATGAAGTCTCAGGTTGAGGAGTGAATGAAATTAAATTTTAACTCAAACCAGACTACAGAAGATAGGCTGCTACGTCGGAAACTAGTATAAAGGGACTGTGGATATACATATAGCTGTATCGAACCGTCTAAGGCTATCTTTCAATTTCTTACTATCTCTGACCATAAACACATGAATTCTTATGAACTTGCAAGGCACGGCCAACGCATTACGAATTAGCAAGCAGTACAGGTTTGGCGTTGGGAGCCATGCAACGTAGCCGGGCTAAAATATGTATACTTCTTGTACAGAACATACAGTGTTAGTGGTGTAAGCCGTGAGTGTAAAAATGTAACCGTGTGTGTTTTCATTATATCCAAAATGACAATCGTCATGTGCTTAGGAAATTATCAAAAAGCTATAATTTCAGGAATTCTGAGTAAAATAGAATCTGTTCGGCAGCATGTATATCAAAAAGCATTGAAAGCAAGTGTTGATGTAGATTACTACAAATGTACTTGAGTTAAAGGATCTCAACTGTATTTACAAACATGGGCAATATTTTTCTATATATGATAAACATACCTGAGTTTGTTTGTTACACTATATATCCCGTGAAGGTCAAGCACTTCTCTATTTCCACGGCGCTGCATGTAAGTGTCAATTCATCGGCAACATTAGTTTCGCACAAAGAGAACATGTTTACAGCAGATTTTCCCAGCCCCCGCAAATATTTCATATATAATTATATTGATTCACGCATGCATACAGCTCTGTCAAATATAGGTATTAGAGATTCGCTTGCCGCGATAACCCAGACAATGTAAGCGTCGATACATCTCAGTTGACCCTATTTATCATGATTAATTTAGCGGATATGCAGTGAGATAACTGAAGTTTAATCGACATGAGATATCACTTTACGTATACTCCGCGCTTTAACACGCCGTATTATTCCCATATAAAGAGAAACATGGCAGGTGTATAAACGATTGTTGGATGAAAATTGGACAAGGGTGGCTAATCGTGGCTTGTGGCGTAATTTACGTAAGAGATCGCCTTGGCCTTGAGTTTTTTAAATGGAAAAAATACCCCATGCATGCCTTCTAATTTTTATTCAGAAGCAAACCCCGACGTTTTCTATTGCACTATTTTTTCAACAGACAACATCATTCAATTTTTGAGGCAACACTGCCACCGGGTAGATTTATCAGTTCTATAAACTGTTCTCCCTAGCAAAAGTTTCATTAAAGCCATTGACATTGTTGAGGAGAAAACTGGAGTACCTGGAGAAACGTGTGATGTTTTGTAGGGTCAACGCGGGAAGCATACTTTTTACATGTGACCACAGACTATCGAGTGGAATGGACTGGAATTAAACGCCAATGCAAAAAGCTGTCGTCATTCGCGACATCCGTGATATGGGCTAAAACCCTATCGAAACTAACCCTGTAACTTAAGAGGAATACTGTTTTACACTTTTTCAATTAAACATTTTTTTAGCCTCAAACAATATATTTACGAAACGGAAACATAAATTGTAGCTGTTTACTTTTACAAGAAAACCCGTTGAATTATGTTGCCGATTACAACAAGAAACGCTAGTTTGCAATGTTCATGTCGAAGTATCCAGCCAAAACTATAGCCCCATAACTCAAGATTCAACAGACAATACGTTAAATTGTTTTCCGTTTCCAAAAAAACGTAGTATGATTGTGACTGGGGGCTGTATATATCACGGATAGCAACGCGCAAAACAGTGGCGTTTCCACTCCTTTCCTCTCGATTGTCTATGATGTGACTGAGGCGCGATAACAATCAGGAAATTCATCTAAGTGACTAAGTTCAGCTATACCTTAATTGTTTGGTAAAGTAACGAAAACAGACTGGCGACGTTTTGAGCGACGGTTTGTCGCTATAATATATAGTGCCCAGTGAAGTATAGAAAAACAGTTAATCTAATGGACGAGGGGTCTTTGTTCAAAGTTACGTTATACACACTGCGATTTTTCAGGCAAACTTTAATTCACTTTTATCATATTATGTTATCATATTTGAGAACACGAAGTTAACCTCATCTGACGTCATCGTTAACTGAAAATAGTCAACTGATTTTATCATTGTTGTTGTTTACCTGCATATGGTTTTTTTTTTTAATTAGCTCAATATTGAGTCGTTGTATCCCTACACCAAACGTCGATCTCACTTGGAAGCGGTAAAAATAGCTTTTTTACAATTTTTTGGTCTTGTATTCAATGCGTTCTCTTGTGCCCGTGAGGTTGTCGCCTAGTTTACCATTGATGCATAACAAAATCTTCTGCCGTTGGCCGCGAAGTCTCGCACGCCTTCATGTCATGGTATTAAAAAATAAAGTCTGAAGACTTTCAGCGAACGTGAGTGCATGACACAACTTTGAATGATTTTTAAAACATGTACATACAGTACAAGATTTGTACAATCTTTTTTGGTATCTAAGTAAGCATGCACTGTATACAATCATCTAGTTGATGCATATTATGAATACTGCAGTGTATGTCCACAGGTGCAGTGACAAAAATGTTGACATATTATACCAGCTCGTGAGTGTATTGTTTTACGGCAATTTTGCATGCAATATGGACAGCTAGTTCTAGGGTGTACATACATGTATATTTCTACTTACAGGGGTAATAGCCACGCTATGTCACTTCCACATCGATCAACCAAAGGACAGTGAGTAGTCCAATGTACATGTTACATGTAAATTCCACGTTACACGTACGAGACAATTTTTACTTCAACTTGAAACGAAATTTCTGACACATAACTATGTTTTTTGAGTGTTCGCAGAAACATTGTGTGCATGGCCCACGATTTATTCTCGGGTAGTTTTCTAGTACATACCATACCCAAGAGGCAACGGAGAAATGAATGAGAATGAAAAATATCTACGCCTATAATACGGCATGAAACATGGGCTAGCTTAACAGATTTTCTGTGAATACCTTTCTACCTAACATTGATCTATGTCAGAAATTGCGTTGCAAGTTGCTAGCACAAATTGCCTCGTGTAACAATTCTAAACTCTAAAGGCTATTTTTAATGCAACAAAACCATATGTTTTAATAGCATGAAAACATGACGTACTAATTAGTTATGTTATCTGATGTTTTGTTAGAACATGCCATGAGGCATGATAATTATGTCATAAGACTGGCAAAACACATGCAGCTCATGTTGACATGTTGAGTTGTTTTTTACATGCAGTGCCTATGGCTATGGTATGGCTTGGGAATTTGCATATTTCGATTATTTGGGCATTCTCAGAAAATGTTAGGTGGCTAAGATTTGTTTTGTGTATTTTTCAGTAAGTTCCAGATATTTTTGCTTGCCGACTTTATGGGTATTTCTGGAACCTATTATCCAAATCGATATTCTACAAATATGGCAAATGGAAATAGGGATACAAATAGATTGAGGCCAAGGGCAAGGGCCCTAGGGTGGCTGATTCTAATCTGATTTTTGCTGAGAATCTCATTTGCGGATAACGACAAGACAAGATGACAAGATGCAGTCGAGATGCAGTAATGTCGCAACCTGAATGAATTAAATATGGCTATGTTTTAACTTGGGTTCATATTAATTGAAAGAGTAAATACTAAAAATATCATGAAAGAAATGGCCTCCAAAATTCATAATTTCTGCCTTAGGCTTAGCCCTTAGATTTGGCCTCATTTAAAACGCCAGTGGGACTGTGGGAGCATTATTAGCATTATATATTTTGCATATATCAAGCAGCTGATTAATTTACATATTACATGACATGTACAGATTGTTGTTGATTAAGATTTTCAAACATTTGTATAGAATTTTCGCTGTTTGATGTCGGTTCAAACAGTTCTCATGCATAATATTGTACACATTAAATAAACAATATTTCGATTACGACATTTAGCCAATATATAAATTTTTCGCAATTGAGACAACACTATGCAGCGTGTCCCCCAAAAAGTCCCCCTTTAGAAATCACTCTTGTGCGTTATTATACCTTTGGGAATTTAACTTAATTGTACATGAACGGCGGAAGTTTTACAACTTCCCTTCGTCCAACTAATTTAAGGCGACGATCGAAACAAGCAATATATACGATTTCACAAACAAATGGTTTTCTGTTTATTTTACATTAAATTAAAAGCTATGGGCCATCTGACGGTAAGACGAATTTGTAATTTTACATTTTTGTGTTGCTGTTCGTTTTAGAAAGCTATTTTAAATTCCCAGAGGTATAACAACGCACGTTTAACAACAAAAGAGTGATTTCTATAGGGGGACGTTTTTGGGGGACACCCTGTATAACTGAAGGATTAACTTGCAATGAATTGTCAGTCTCAAAGCCACTATGTTCCTTTAATTTCCTACAGGTTGGAATATGGCGTGATATTTGTGCGCATGCGCTAATTAAATAATATACTGAGTCTGATCGGGAAATCGCGTCCTTTGTTACCGTCGAGACTGAACAATGTTCAGTGGGAAAATTTGACCTCTTCCATATCGTGTACCGGAAATATTGGAAATCATGCAACCCAGTGGCGGTTTTCATTATGATAGACCATGCTCGTGAGTACTAGTGCTCTGTTTCCTGAACTCGATGAAACGAAATTCGGTGCTTATACTATTTGAAAATTTGTGTCCGTTAACGGTCTCCATGCACATATCCTCGCATTCTTTACGAGGCATTTTAGGCCATATCGATTGCATTCTCAAACCACTTCATTCTTAGTCTGTCCTTTTGTGAGAAAATTTGTAGATGAACACCAAGGATATTGCAGTTGCAATATTGATGAAGACCAAGGATATTACAGTTATATGTTACATATCCAACGTGAACTCGCCTAGTGTTGACTATTGATTGCCGGAATGTCAGAAGAGGGTCTTTACTTAATTATTCCACGGCTGCGAAATTCACTGGCGAAACCTATGATGCATCTCTATCTCCAGTCACTCTCCTCCGCAGAGGCTTGCGAGCATTTTTAGTAGTCTTACACGACGTTTTGAGAGAACAGGGGGAGCGCGCAAAGAATGAAAGGAAGGAGGTTTTTTCTTCCCTCGCCTTACCCCCCGTCGCGTGCCATTGAATGTCCTCTACTATCCCTAGATTACCACTATTATATATATGTCACCATTATTATCCATAATAACGAACAATTTTAATAAGCCTCTGCGGAGGAGAGTGATCTCCAGTGTCAATCTCGTAACCAGAGCGACCAAGTGAAATATAGCCCTGGGTACGAGGTTGAATAGATCTATATTGCACATGCGTAAATAACTCAGTTGCTGCAAAATTTTCGCATTTCGCCGAGAAAAGCGTTCGTGAAATCAGGCTTTATCAGCTCTTGGCTGCAGGAACTAATTAACTAGTTATCTAATCAATTATTTTCACACTAGAAATCTAATTTCTCCCGAAAGAAATCGCTAGTCGAATACCGGTTTCTGTTTATTGCTAGACCAAGCACAATATTTGTTGAACGTAATTGCATGGTCATCAATGGACCGTTTTTTATATACCTCCTAAAGGTAAGAAAACCAGTTAATGCGTAGAGAAAACATATTTTCTTGACACTAATTTGAAGCCACAAATATTCAACTGGCTTACAAATTTGCTCACTATATTTATGAAGTTACATCCAGTTCAATTTTATTTACAGAGATCAGTCATTCTCAATAGCCAATAAGTCTAGCGGGTTTTCGGCATCAGATTATGTACCTTTGGCTAATTGTATCCTTATACACATTAGTTGACTACAATTATTAGGAACCATAACATATTCTGCTTTGTAGCACTCGTTCCCAGTCAACGTGACCCCCTATTTTTATGCAGTTTTCTGGCCAGAATAATGGCGGACCAGCCAGTTCAGCGTGTTTATTACCCAGAAAATGCAATTGACTGGCTAGAATAATGGTAATGAACATGCGTAATGCGACATGCGCAGCGTCAAAAACGTCAAAGGTTTCGCCTCAAGTGGCCCTTCTGGTCATTTCCTATTCTATAGTTATAGTTATAGTTTGTCTTAATTAATGATGGTACCATGTCAAGTAATAAATTAAACAATCCAGAAGGTTTAGTCCATTGTAGATTTGTAGTCTAACCTTCCATGTTCAGTTTAGGCTTAGCTCTGTCTAGCCATCCAGACAATTCCAGCCAGAAAATTAAAATTAGGACAAGATTTACCTGTGAAGGTACCAAAATGAAAGATTGATATTCGATTAGGTCGGTTTTTTCGATAATGTTTTCCGAAAGTATTATAGGGAAATGATAACACCGTCTTCCCGTTTAAGCATTTCCCGGTACACGGCAGTGTGTGTTTTTCTTACACAACTGCCGAAACTTTTCCAAGTGTCAATTCCGTACATTATCAGAACGTATTTTTTTCGAAAAGTGTCATCAAAAGTATAAAATATAAAGTGTTAAAATATCTAGAAATAGCAACTTTCTACATTTATATCTTCATGCATTCATGGATGGTTTGTCTTCGCTAGATATCGCGATTGCGTTTTTTTTATACATTTTGACCTGCAATTTATGCAGCGGCCTTATAGAAACATACGGCCTTATAGAAACACGCGTGAGAGTTTGGGAGAACGAGAAATAATCATTGGGAAAACAAGCCCGTAGGGCGAGTATTTCCACGTTATTTCGAGTTCTTCCAAACTCCCACAAGTGTTTCTATAAGTGTATAGAAACACAGGAAGAAATGTTTTCTATTTCTTTTATAATATAACTCAAAAGACATTTTTTAAACTCGATTAATTTACAAATTCTCATTACGTACGCATGCTGACCTTTGCTCGTCAATTTCGTTGCAAGAAAACAACTCTGTTTGAAAATTAACAGTCAAAATGTGTAAAAGCATTAAAATTGTTTTTAAATAGTATTCAAAGTTTTATAATTCGCATTAGATTAATTTTTTTTATGATTTTAAATTTTGGCGGGAAAATTTCCGTGTTTCTATACAGTTATAGAAACACGCTTCTCGACCAATCAGCACGCGCGTACTATAAATGTTATGTTATAATTACACTTACAGTTATATAATTGCTATTTTTTTCGGAGGCTATTTTATTGCCTCCGAATTTGATAAAATGTATCCTTGACTTTGTTGATAGCCTACGGCTACGCCGTAGACGCCAGCAACCACGAAATGACGCTATCCACCGTAGGCTACCTTAATTAGGAACTTTAAGATAGCTAACTACGGACCACAGAATACGGTTAAAGCACAAACATGCGCACAACAACTTTAAGATAGAACGGCACAAGTATAGCTACTGTTGGAAAATATTTCTCGTCCTTGTAGTACAAGTTAGGAGTCACATTTCGTCGCAATGTACAAAACCTGAAGAGTCAAGCAATTCAAACCATCTTCCATGTTTTTTTGTGATTAAAAAGTTCAATTCTCCACTTACTAACTAAAAATTCGATGGAAATCTTGACCGTAGGCAGCACTACGAAAAACAACATTCCAACTCACCGACTTTAATTCAACGTCGGCCACGGACATATAGAACAAATTGAGGGTTGCTTCGCGTGTGCGTAAAAGATATAAACAAAATCTCGACGTTTCGAGATTTTGATTCGGGCTTTAGCTCGAAACGTCGAGATTTTGTTTATATCTTTTAGGCACACGCGAAGCAATTAACCCTCAATTTATTCCAACTCACCGTTGTCCGTTGCAGCTTGGCTACGGTACGGGCTACGGTGAGTTCAAGCAGTCATGTTACTCGATCCAGTTGTCCAACCTGCTCCCGCCCGTAGTGTGTAGTCGGCTATCTGAAAGTCCCTAGTGTTGAATACCAAACGGTAAGAGAATGATGTTGTATTTGCAATACGCTTACCGAATGGTATTAATTAGATTAAGTATATGTATGCTTTCTATACTTCAACTAAAGTACAGAGGTAAGTTAGATGTTTAAGTAAATACCAGGCCAGTCTTACTTGTCGGCCTGCAATTGTTCTTGTATCTGGGGTACTTGCATCATGTCTGACTAAATTTTATGATGGTGATTCTTAACCACTCGCACTGGCACTGATTCTCTTTTGAGTTATGCGGTTTTTACTAGATTTTATTCTTTTCGAAATTTTCATTTCAGTCAAGCTAAGGACGTTATTATATACATCATGTATCATACCGCGCAGACTTAGACTTAACTGATGGCATACTTAGATATTTACAAACAGCATATGTCATGATTTGCTAGATTCGTCTTGAGCGGACAATTAAAGTTCCTCGCGCTGATTAAAAATAATTCTATTTTCCTAAAATAACTCGTAAATAATTTTGGAATTTTGCCACCATTTGCTTTGACCTGGCTAATTTAAAATGTAAGTAGAGTCTTCTTACTGATTAATTTCTTGATGAAATCATTAGGCGATTTCAGAAAAAATTGTAGATTGTGATATGGATTGAATTATCAAATAAAGTGATATCAAAAATTTCAGCGGCGCTAAAAATATTCTGGCATTTTGCCCACAACGTTCAGTGTAATGCCATAATGGATACTTACTAATAACTCAACCTGGACAGACAAAGTTGACCGTTTTAAATGTGAAACAGTTATATCACTCAAACGTACTCGTTTACGGCATCAAATACAAAGTTACTATAATCTTTAGAAAAACGGACTTGATTCTATGTGTATGCCTCAAGCATGTTTTTGCGAAATGTTACTAGTATTATTTGTTCAACAGGGCAAACACATCATATTATAACAGTTAAATGTGACACTTTGCGCATGTCTAGATGCATTGATGTCACCGTGTTGTACCACATGCGCTTGGTGAGAGTAAGCTCATGCGTATAAATACGGTTGACATCTCGTGTATAGACGTATACCAAGCTGCACTGACGAGGCGTTGGACGCCGAAACAGGCGGTTGAACCGACATTTAAACATCGTCGCCTGATGATCGCATTAAGCGTGAAACTCGGAGTTGTGACTCAATTTTAAGTAAAGAAACTTTGCATTCGCTCTGCTATATTGGTATTGAGCACTCTTGTTGCACTATAAAACTCAAACATTACTATTATTATATATATATATATATATATATATACCTTTACACATGTTTTTTGCCAAACTGGGTTTGAATATTTCATTTTCAATCCAAAGTCTTGACAACTACATATATTCTGGAAGTTGTGGTCCTGACTTTTGAATCCTATTTAATTCTTTCCACACTTCCGTCGGCTACAATTTCAAAACTTCCGGTATGTGCGCATGCAGCAATTCGTTATTTCCGTTTGTCTTCATCTTCCACCAGATTTTGTTCTGCGAAATTACTATTATTGTCTCTGGAAAAATGTTTAATTAAAACGGCATGCATATATATATATATATATATATATATTTTCGCTTACCTCAAAACCTGTCTGCGAAAATCTATAATTTGCTCTAACTATATGTTGTCGAGCACTCTTTGCGCTTCGTAGACCTAAACCTACACGTATATATATATATATATATATATATATATATTGATATTTTTGTAAGTGTTTGTTTCACTTTACTAGGATCTATAGAAAAGCCCCCACGCAATAATCCTTTGGTTAGGTGAAACAAACACTAAATACCATACTATATATATATATATATATAGTCAAATCTGCAGACATGCATGTTTCGCCGTCCAACGGCTCGTCAGTGCAGCTTGTAACGCAGTCTAGATGCGAGTGACTTCGTATTTATACACCATACTCTTGCCCTCACCAAGGGCATGTGGTACAATACTCAGACACATGCGCATCCAGACATGCGTGAAGTGTCTTGGGGCCAGAGTGCTCAAACGACCACATATATATATATATATATATACGTGTAGGTTTAGGTCTACGAAACGCAAAGAGTGCTCGACAACATATAGTTAGAGCAAATTATAGATTTTCGCTTAACTCAAAACTTGTCTGCAACAGGCTGTTTCATCTGTAAAAGAATCATCAGGCAGTTTACAAGTATCGAAAGAAATGACCGCTTATATGCTTCCTGGCGGAGCGTGGGGGTGTATGTGGGAGACAATATGTGCATGCATGGCTTTGTTTGCGTTGTTTACGCGAAATTTGTTACGATGACGACATCGTGAAATTATTTCAGATCTTTTGTTGAGTAAACAATTCTTGTTTTTTTCTTTCAAAATACAAAATTTTTCTTCTAAACATAAATTGCATCGTTTTGATCCTCCCGTGTACGAAATAGAATGTTTTAAAATTTGCCAATTAATACTGAAATCCTTAATATTGTTTTCTTTCAATGTCCAAATATATTTCGAAAGTTCCGTGTCGTTTGCATGCTTTTTATGCTGAAAAGATTTAGTGTGGTTGGCCAATCGCTCTTTGAATGTGGTTGCAGTCATGCCAATGTAATTTTTGATCGTGTTTGTGTTGCTTACTGTGACTGTTGCTTTGTATACTATGTCCCTAGTCATGCATTGTTTTTGAAGCGGGCAATGGTGTTTTCTCTACAACTGCAATTGGTAGTGTCCCTGTCCTGTGGCTTGTTATTCCTAGATATGCGTGCATTGTGTTTAGTGATTACTGACTTGACATTGTTCATGCAGCTGTAACTTAGTTAAAAATTTTATGGAGCTTGTGGTGCGGTGGAAAATGTTTGTCAATTAGACTAAGGAGATTACGTCCTATGTTTGTGCTAACACTCTTGCTTAAATGGTGGGTTGAACCAAATGATGTTGCGTTGCCTATTCCTGCGTTGTTGTTGCGGTGTGTGCTGAGTGTAGCTAAGTTCATGATTAAAGCTGCTATGCCTAAGTGCGTTCTGATATATGGGTGCAGATTCCTGAAAAGTTCGCTCATCAGTGATGAAAGAAGTGCGATGCGCTTGTTAATTGATGCAGGTAGTTGCCTTGTGATGCTCATTGGGTGATTAGAGTGCATATTTATGTATAGTGGATCGTCATTGGGCTTCCTATAGGGCCTATGTTTTCCATTGCTAAGGTCGAAAGTTACATCTAAAAAGTTTACTATGCGTAAATTTGATTCGGCGGTAATTTTTAGGTCAAACTGCTCGAAAATTTTGTGGAGATATTTTCTTGTTTTGTCTGCTAAACGTGCTGATTTACTTTTTATAATAGCCAAACCGTCATCGGCCGATAGGCCGATGCTTTCTTTGCCAAATTTCTTACTCAGGTGGTTTAAAATGAAAAGGCCTACTAACTCACAAATTTCCGCGCCTGCCCATGGTAACGTCAAACAAACTCTTGCTATCTTTTTTTTCCCCATGAAATTCCGGTATTGAAAAGGAGAGATTTTCTAGTGTGTTTTATTATTGAAATATCGTTTTCAGGAATAGTAGCCAAATTTGAAGCCCAAGATAAAGCTTGGTCCAATAGTTTTTCAGAAATAGATGGGTAGAAATCGACAATGTCAAACGAAATAAAACTGTGTCTGTCCTTATCTTTTATATTGCCAAACCACTATAACCAGGCGACTCCACCAATTTAAAACAGCAATCCACAACACTTGTTTCTGAAGTACTGTAAATTTTAGAACAAGTTTTAAGAAGCGACTCTTCCTGACTTCATGTAATGTACCTGTTATAGAAGAACAATTGCTGCCTGTCGCCAAAATAGTGGTTCTTTTCCGTAAAAATCAGAATAATCACGCATTTGATTGGTTGTAACTACGAAGTCAGCATGCCATTTGACCAGGAATATATTTCTTCAACTTGCTTCTTAAATGGCAAGAAAATCAGTTCGGTGGTTTGCATGTTGTGCATCTACAGTTCTTTTTTGTTCTTACCGCATCATTTGCGTCTTATTCGGGTCTTCCAGTCTCGTGAGAATATTACGTCATGCTAAATAACCCGCCATTTTGGGTCGCATTATCGTGGATTTCATCGAAGTGCGGTGTTTTCGCTTATGTCTTGCGAAATACTGAATGTTTTAAACAAGCTATATCTAGAATCCTTGAACAACGAGGAGTATTTAGGTGTATAGCTTGTTGTTCTAGCATGTCTTGAACTCGAGTTATAGACAGGGTAAACTTTGTTCGAACATGATATTTTTATTTTTTATTTTTTTATTTAATTTATTTGCTTCGCCACATAAATTACATTACAGTACAGTACCATAAAACAGCACAAGGCAGGGTAACCGCAACAGCAAATAAGCCAATTACTGCGGGCCCGTAAACACGCTTTTACGTCATAAAACTATAAAAAATTTACATGTTCGCACATACTGACAGGCAAATATATAACATATAAAACTTGTAAACAAAATTTACCCGTCTATCGAGGAAATTTAGCGTACGTATTAATGCCAACCATGTTAGATTTCATTTCAATTAGTTTGAATTCGCCATCCAAAATGGCGGAAGTTAAGCAATTACGAGTTGTGACGTCACTTGCAAGGGCTCAATGGCGTCATTTGGAGTTACAGAACGGAACAGACAACGGGAATGTATTTGGTTGGACACACATGAGACAATGGTATGTAAGTCAACGCTGGCAATGTCTTAACAGTCTTGATTGTCAGCCTTGAGTTCAAGCAGTGAGCTCCATATATATCTGGAGTAAGAACTTCTAATGTTCGGCCAATAGGCCAAGTGAAGCCAAGATGGCGGCAATTGACGTCCAAACTCATGAAGGTCATAAACAGTTTTAATACCATTTTTTTCCAGCTAATTCCAGTTTTTTCTAACAGATCGTATCGCTAATCAAATTATTAGTTTATAAAATCATAATGTTATTGTTTAAATCGAAGTAAAAACACGACATTTTGGCACACTCCTTGCCGGCTTGTGCAAACCGCGCGGTCGAAAACAATAGAAAGGGATTGGCACTGGACGTCAATTTCCGCCATCTTTGGCTTCACTTTTTGGAGTTAAGTTCTCACTCCAGATATATATATATGGAGCTCACTGAGTTCAAGTTATTATTTCGTTTGCACTCAGCAAATTTGAGAAGCATCTACTGGTTAAGCCAGAGGTAGAAAAAGTTTTTTTCTTTCTGGGAACCTGGGTTTTAGAATCATTGAACTGATTCGAGTATTTTTTCTTGATATTCAGTGGTGTGTAATTTGAAAAAAGTGAATACAAAATGCATTACAATTACTAGTCTAGACTAGAGCATACTCTTGTTTTGTTATTACTCATCAGTTAATTATTGACTTTATAAATTCCTGTTAAAAATTTTCTGCAAAAGTTTAGATCCAAAAATATTTCTGGGAACAAGGTTCTCAGGATCCGATACTTTTTCCAACCTCTGGGTTAAGCACTGGGTGAAAACTTTCATATAATAATAATGACCATGAAAATATTGAACCCAAATTATTTAATATATTAAACCAAATTTTGACAATCAGTTGATGAAATTTATAGGTATTGATATATATGCTAGTACATTTACTGGTATTATACTAGCATTCACAACTAACAAATACTGCATCTAGCCACTGAAGATACTTGACAATGGACAGAAAATCAAGTACGGGCGCTTTTTCAAGTAGATATGTTGAGTAGTGAGAACTCCTGCTGTATCCAAACACTTGGGTTGCGTCTTCTTATCAAAAAAGTACTGTAAAACAATTTAAAGTGAAGTTTAGCTGTGGCTTTTCAACGTAACATGTAGAAACTCAGGCACACAGGACGATATATCACAAGGGTATCTTCGCCTTGTTGAGTGATTACGTCATCTCTATAGTGTAAGGAGCACATTGGGAGTTCACCCCTAATGAAGTGTCGAGACGTTGGGTTGTGAATGTACCTTTTTTCGGGATTACATCAATCTATTTATTAGGAGTTACTATCGCAAGGACGTGCTGCCACAGAAGCCTTAAATGACCACTGTCTGCCACACAGGCTATGCAAGCTATGACTAGCGTCTATCGTTGATATTATAGCGGTTGTACTGCTGTTTGACTCCCTGTGTTTAATGATTGCGTACTAATTTCAAATATAATGTGATTTTAGGCAGAACTGCTCCATATGCATTATATTGATAACAACGAATAAAACCATGCGCATCGATCTCAATGCTGAGTTTAAATGCTTTGGTTTCAAGGTATAATTTGCACCAAATTTCGATGTATTACTCAAAGGTCGACCACCTTAACCTTGACATACATACACGCTAACGAACTACAGTTCTGTTGCTATTCCTAGTACTTGCCATAAATTTGTAGAAACTGAGCGCAAGTTCAAATCTTATATTTAGTTCAAATTTACATGCTGTTGTGGTATCCCTGCCACCTTGTTCCACGTACTGTGCTCGACCCAACCGACGCGATAGCTCAATTAGTAGGGCGTCAGCTCGGTCTCTCAATCTCAAAGTTTTTTTTGTGTTCAGGAGTTAAAAGGGGCGCGCGAAAATGCGATACACCCCTCGACCAGAGTAGTGAAACATATTTGTTGTCAAAGTAATCTTGAGGCGATTTTTCTGCGTGTCGGTAACAACCTGTGAGTTCCTACGTGTGTACGGTTCGAAGGAAGTCACAAATTATGTTCTACTTACCCCAATAACACTTGATGTTGGATGCTCAACACGAGTGGTGGTAGTGAGATCAGCAATCATTGCCCAACCAAAGCCCGTCAATTTGCCTTTGTGGTACAACAAAAACACTGGGAACGAATCATCGCAACTCATTTCTTTAGATACGTTGTACCAGTAATGTTGACCTTAATGATAAACGATTGCATGGAAGTCAGTAGACATTGCAAAACAAGCATGAAATTATAGAACTGCCTATAGATAAATAGACTAAAAGTAGAGCGCACTCAGAGACTGTATACCTCCACCAGCGGGTTGTTTAAAATAATATTTTAGTCTATATTATATTCCCAAAAACCTTACAGTATATTGTCCTGTGAGAAAATCTTGCACAAACTTTCACGAAATTCTGTCTAGTAGGGTTGAGATACTTTCTGACAGAAATTCAAGTATCCCGCATAAATTATGCATGCATTATGTATTTATTTACTTTACAAAATAGAAAGACAAAATTTTAGAACTCATAATCTCATAACTCATCTCCTTGTCCTTAACCTACGGCCAGCAACTCCAATAACTTTGCTAAGCTGTTTGAAACAAATAAACCGAGGTGAAAAACACAACTTCTCTAGCAGAGGTATACAGAGGTATTTCAGGACTGTTGGTGACATATATAGTGGTTGATGCACGTTCTTTCACCTCTACGACCGGGGTTCGATTAACCCTTGTAACATTCAGTTATCTCACGTAAATTTCGCCTGCAGTCGTATGTCGGAGTCTTTCCAGTTTAGCTCCATGTAATAAGAGCCATCCCTTACTGCCGGGCATTTCGGGATAAGGCCCGGTTTAGGCGTCGAACTTTTCATGAACGTAATGTAAATTACCTAAACCGTTTGTTTGAGCTCATTTGCAATAGGTTGGGCTCATGACTAAAATTTTGATGTCCAAACTGGGCCTAAAGCCCCGCACAGACGAGGTGTCTTCCTTGACAAGTCTTCCTTGACAAGGAGACTTGTTTAAAAGCTAGTCATCCCAGACAAGGAAAAATTAATCGAAGAAACTTGTTTCCGTACAGAGAACAAATAAACTCGTCAAGGAAAACTTGCTCGTCTGTACGGGGCTTAACAGTTTAGAGCTGACGGAGCTATCCAGAATATCAAATTGAGTTGACTTTTTAGTTTAGTCAGATATGCAGTATGGTAAATTAAACTGATTAATTACAGAGGAAACAGGATGACCGTGGTATTTTCTTCGAATTTTTGTTTTTTTCACTTTCAAAAAGACAACAATATATACTGGTACTGTCTTACCCATGAGAGCGAAACACTTTCCTTTCACCCACAGAGTAGAGCCAAGATTACTTTCCATGTAAGGAATACTCATCAAGTCATTTGGAGTGGGTCCGACTTGAATATACAGATTGTCTTCGGTACGTTGGCCATTACAAATGCCCGAGGGATGGGTAAAGTAGGCTGTGATTACTAAAGAATCCCCTTCCTCATTCCAATGTCTCTTGTCGTTGAAACTTGGGTGTGTAGCCAAGGATTTTGCAATCTGCAAAACGAAAATTATTCTAATTGACTGTTTGTTGAATAATCGTTTCGTGTTAACTTTTATCGTGCTAGCGCTGCACTGGAATCGCAGGGCCGTGGGTTCAATTCCTGTCAGAGGACCTAGTGTTACATTTTTCGCAACCGTTCCTGGTTAGGTCTTAAATTGTGTATATGTCTACTCACTTGGATTATCCACCAAACCCAGTATTCTAATTAACAATTAGATTATGAGCTCAAGATTTCTATGAGGAGATAGTTGATGAGCGCGAAGCCCGAATGAACTATCATCTCATAGATATCGAGAGCGAATAATCTAATTGTTTTAGTAGAAACCAGCAAGAAAACAGTATTTCAAAACATTTTTCATAATTTATTGAAATAAATTCGTTAAAAATCGCGCCGAGGAGATGGCTGTTTCGCTACTCGCTATCTATCGACAATTAGATAGCGAGTAGCGTAGCCAATCAAATTACAGCATTTGCAATAGTATACTAGTATGATTCTACTAATACGGAATAGGTTTATACGGGATAGTTCGAGCGAGTCGACTTGTCACGCTTGCAGGAAATCGCATCCCCTTAATTGGTGCGAAAAATTAGAGCGGGGAGGAGCCGAATGTGTTTTCCCTGCAAAACGTAAGTGTTGTTTTGACAGAATGAACTGACAGGTCTGCTACACGAGATAAGACTCGTGTTACAACTATGTGAACGGCAACGCCAACTAAAATCGTCTCAAGAGCGAACGTTTCTCCCAAAACCAAGGAATTTCATTGTCTGATTTACTATCAAAAGGGAAAATTCAAATATTCGCAAACACACGTAGCCGAGTAATGTGTAAAAGTATAAAGGCTTTTTCCTGACCCAGTTGGTGAGACCATCAACAACTTGCGGTTGATTTTCTCTTATTTCTTCGAATTCAAGCTTCCTAAGCCTAAGGCAATAACTTATAGCATGATGCTACGAATAAAAATCTCACAAAATATCTTAAACTTATAGCCTGAATGTTCACGTTCCCCAATGCAGTTGAGATAAACCTGTATGTGATGAAAAGACACGGGATATACATATCAATTTCCGACTCGCGCTTTAAGAAAATTGGGCTTAACTGCGCGTCTGGGCTTTACCGCGCGTCTAAATAATTCGAGTCGACTTGTAGCAAGTCTAGGCGTATTAGAGCAGGGGCTTGTTTTGGAAGACGTGTGCAATTTAAAACAAGTTATAGGCGATATGAAACCGAATTACACAGCCTCAAATATGACGTCACAGCTCAGGACTTCAAATCCACTGCTCAAGAAAAGTGGTTAATATGATAACTATTCATACCCTTACCCCAAATTGTATTCCTGCAAAATCTCCTTTGGAATCATAAAGCACCATGGTGGACTTGTCATCACCAAGGACATAACGATTGCCACGGAAGTAAGATGATGCTAGAATTTTGTTTATAGATATATTCATTACATAAATTGTACAAATATGCATATACATAATGCCCAAACAACACAATTATGCATAAACATGCATATGCATATATAATACACCAATACAACAAAACTTCAAACTGCATTGTAAAGAACGTTCCGTAAAATGACCGACCACTTTAGTAGAATTTTGTAGATTTTCTCCTCTATTCTATACTTTTCCTGTGTTTTATTGTTACAAATATATAATCAATCAGAGTTCGACATTTCGACCATAAGCCGCTCATCATGTTGAAATCTATAAGACTTTCCTCAGGTGACTAGTTCATATAAATGTCCCGAAACGACGAAACAATCTAGCGCACAGCTTTATTAATTTATTTATCATTTTTGACGACATTTACAATAAAGAATTTCCCCCTTTCACGTATCGTTCATTTATGGTGATATTTATAGTTTGCCGACAAATCCTTCATTTGCCGACGGCCCCTTCGCGACGGCCCTGTGGTAGGATCAGGGTAATAGGGTTAGAATTACGGTAATGATTTGGGTTAGTATTAGGGTTATGAGTAGGATTACGCTCAGGATAATGGTTAGGATTAGGTACGTACGTATTGTACATGGTGTACAGCTTTATGTTGTAGTGTTTGGTTAGGATCAGGGTATTACCCAAACCACGGTTAAAATGTGAAACTATTATTACCTATTAGCTCAGCACAATTTTCCGCGGACCAAAATGTAGATTTCACAACGTTGGGAATGTAGTCACATTCCTAAATGTTTTGACGCGAAAACATGATACGCTTTTTTTGCGCGGTTTTGGTAATAATAGTTTTAGGATTAGGGTAATGATTTGGGTTAATATTAGGGTTATAGGATAAGGTATAGGATTAGCGAGCGGTAGCACAGGCTCACCCTCCCTAGAGACCCTGCATGCTCACAGGCTAGAAATTCGGATGGTTCTTTATGTGGTAGCCATACACGAATTATATCTATGATTATATATAGGGTTAGGATTGGGGTTAGAGTGGGGATTAGTGTTAAATTACATATTTCGTGTAGGGCTACATAAAGAACCTACCTGAAATTCTCAAGTTGTACATACCATTACATGATGCGGTTTTTTTCCAACCATATTTCTCAGCATCGCTGGAAGTTTCAGGTAGACCATTGAATTTCATGAAAGTCACTATATACAATATATAAAGTGGAGAAAAAATAATTCTTAGAATATATATTTCATATGAATATAATGTGTGGCTTTACAGGGGATTTACAAACATGGTGATTATAATATGTGCCGTATGATAGGCAGATATTTTGTTTTGTTTTTTAAGTGCTTGTTTAGTTTGTTGTAAAATAGGAAAACATACAAAAACATGAGTCAACGAGAAAGAAGGGGTTTCTCCTCACTATGTTTTACGAGACGGGCCAATAAATTCTCAACCTATACATGCGAGAAGCCGGTAATGCCAAAACGTGATTGCTAATATTGCGTATATAATTGTCTCAAGTTTGCATTCGTTGACCAACAATTACATGGTGCCTAAGCAAGCATTTTGGTCTTATATTTACCTACAAAGTCGTCCCATTTCGTTGCAGGCACTGTAGCTAAAGGGAAAAAATAAACAAAAGTTAGTGTCCTCAAAGTACAGGACAAACTAAGATAAAATACGCAATTAGGCCCCCGAGAGATTTTTTGATGCCTGTGGCCTATGGGCTCCTGTGACGTCCTTTCGTTTCAAAAGACAGAAGGAGTGCTAGAGGCCTCATCTACAGGTCCATGAACTTGTAAGGAGTATATAAAAGTCCAAATTTGACGGTAGACTCAAACTTGAGAAAGTTACATTTTTGGAACCTCAAATTGGGGACCTTGATAGGTTGGGGATCCGGGGAAATCCCCCCCCCCCCTCGATGGTATTGGAAATAGGCCGCAACTGAAAGAGGAATTAACTTATTCAGCAAAAAAGAGAAGTCACTTTCTTTTTTCTGACATTTTTGTGACCAATTTTACTCGATGGGCTAACTTCTAAATATGGGAACTGGGATTAGTCTGGTAATTGTTAAGTTTTATTTAAATTTTTGCACAGGATCAGAGATCGATTTACTTGTTTTTGATCACAAACTATAGTTGAAATCAACAAGCACTGAAATATGAATAGGCGATAACCTTGGTCAAATAATGAAACAAAGTGACGTATATGCGTGTATAAATTGCACAGTCACTATGCTTAGCCGTTTTTTAAAACTAGCTAGAGTCTAGAAGCTATCATCCCATCCCAACAAAGACTTAGAGTCAACAAGACGTGATCCAACCTTAGCACCTATACCTGTTATTTCATACAACCAATTAAAATGTACTTCGAATACTATAGCTAAAAGATTTATCAACACAAACAATTTAATTTCCTACATCGAGCGACCAGGACAAATATGTTTTACACCATCCATCCTCTCAACCAACATATGCCATTTATCTAACAAAGTTGATAAATTATGTGCTACTGTTGAAATTAATAATCCTTCTCCGGTTATGATCACTGAATCCTGGTTAAATATAGATATACCTGACTCTGCGGTTGGGATTGGTCATACTTTTCAACTGCACCGCCGTGACCGATCAACATCCGGAGGTGGAGTTTTAGCCTACATCAATAATTCTATACCTACTACTCGGCTTAAAGATCTCGAAGATGAAGATAAAGAAGTTTTCTGGCTGCTGTTAAAACCGAAAAGAACTCCCAGACCTTTTAGTGTTATTATTATTGTTGGCGTTTACTATCCACCAGGACAGTTGGTGGAAAATGAGAGGGAAATGAACGACTACCTTGATTCTGTACTACATAATTATCCGTCAGCTGGAGTGTTCATAATTGGTAATTTCAATCAAATGAAGCTTAATGTGTTTTGCAGGCGATCTAATCTGAAAAAAGCGGTAAGATTACCAACAAGAGGCAATAATGTTCTAGATCAAATCCTTACGAACATGTCAAACTTATATAATGCAATAATGCACTTGCCTCCTATTGGTCGCTCTGATCATCAATGCCAGCTATACTGCCCAAAAAAATCAGAACATTAAGCCTCTCTCACGCAGAGTACGTTTGATGAAGCCTAATAAACTAAAATCACTGGGAATTAAATTACATAAAAGGAATGGATACCAGTTTTCAATGCGCAAGATGTTGATGATCAAGTTAACCAACTAACAAGTATCGCAGTACACCTGATGGACAAAACGCTACCCGAAACCACTGTTCATACTTCAGATAAGCAATGGATGACATCTTACATAAAAAAAGATTAAAGCAAGACAGAAAGCTTTTACCAGTGGAAATGTAATCAAATACAAAGAGCTATGTGAGAAGGTATCCACGCTCATTATAAAGGCGAAAAGGGAATACTATCACTGAAAGGTCGAAGGCCAACGCAAGCACAACCCAAGCAAATGGTATAAGGATATTTTTCAATTGGCTGGTACTGAAGCAGAAAATCTAATCAATTTAACTTCAGAACAAGTAACCAACACTGTGGAACTGCTGCAAGATATCTTCACTAAACCATGGCAAGACCTCTCCACAACTACAGTCCCAAGTCTCACAGATGTAGCTTCATTTCTGAGAGAGGACACTTCCCCTGTTCCTTCTATTGGACAAGTTAAGGCTGCACTGAGACACTTAAATCGCATAAAAGCTACCGGGGCAGATAAGATCCCTGCTTGGTTATTGAAACGATCCTGTGAAGAACTTGCTCGTGTAGTATGCGACATCATCTGTAGCAGCATAACACAATGCAAATACCCAACTCTGTATAAACAGCAATTGGTTACTCCAGTCCCTAAAGTGCGACCTCCAACTAACATTGAAAATGATTCCCGTCAAATTTCTATTCTTCATCAATGGCTAAAGTCTTGGAAAAGCTACAGCTCAAATTGAACAGCACTGGCCTCAAGATTAATGATAGTCAGCACGTATTCATGAATGAACGATCAACGGTATCCGCACTAGCCTACAACTCACACGATAGAAAAAATGGAGTCCATGCATTGTTCATAGACTTTCGCAAGGCTTTTGATCTTGTGGATCACGGAATATTGCTAAGAAAGCTGGCGGAAATATTTTGGAGGGCAGGAGCCAACAGGTTAACCTTGGGAGAACCTTATCATGAATTAACCTTGTCTTTCTGGAGTTCCTCGAGGTTCTTTCATATCTCCCACGCTCTTTAACGTACATATGAATGACCTCGAAAATTCTGCTCCTGACCAACTCTCTATAAACACATGCAAATACGCAGATGATTGTGCAATGGATAAAGTTGTTGGACAGGGACAACTAGCCATATTCAAGAGGTTCAAGAAGCTGCACAACAGTTGGCCACTGAGAACAAAATAAAGATAAACCCCCCAAAAAACGAAAGACACGTGGACCAAGAACCAGAGCCACTTGTTACTGACGGTGAAATAATTGAAAGGGTAAGCTCGCACAAATTACCTGGAGTATGGCACCGGAAGAATCTAAGATAGAACTGCCACATTTAAGAGATGGTAAAGAAAGCCAATAAACGTATATTCTGCTTGAGAGAGTGTCGCAGAGCATACCTACCTTTAGAGGTTGGCCTCACATGCTACAACACAAAGATAAGACCCGTGTTAGAGTACGCGGCATCTATATGGAGTGGGCTCCCCAAATACCTTGTCGATGAAATTGAAACTATCCAAAACAATATCTGAACATTCTTGGTATATCCCAAGACAGCTTCCCCCAAAGAAGGAAGAGACACAATCACTATTGAGGAGTTCCAACGAATTAAAAGTCACCCATTAAAGAGTCACCCATGTCACAAATTTATTCCTTCTTCAGTCCATATTCCACACATATCATCTTAGAAATAGTTCTGATCTACCATAGCTTATGTCCCACACAAAAATACATGAATTTTCCTTTATTCCCAGAGCAATTTCACTTCTGAAGAAGCGCTGAACAACTTAGAACAATTTAGAATTTCAGTATAATTTATATCTATCTAAACATTAATGGTTTTGACACATTTTAGCCTGCACATACATATATAAATTTAATATTTAACATTTAATCAACAGCAACATAAATACCAATTTTGGTATATCTAGGTACATACATATAAAATCTACTATAAACTAAATAAAACTAAACAAAATAACCCACTTTAAAAACTTTCAAAAACTGTGAGAATATCGTAATAGTATTTACCAACTAAAGTCATTATTGTTTTGTCTTGGATAGCCATAATATCCATAAAAAGATCTTGAGTATTAAATGAGTGGAATGACCGATTTATTTTACATAGATTATTTATAAAGTTAACTTTGATTATTTATAAAGTTAATGTTTCTGCATGACATTAAGAAATGGTGTTCGTTTCCAATCTCATCTAGATCGCAATGATTACACATAGTTAATATATACTGACAGGGTTTGGAAGCCCGGTAAACTTCAAAGGGACACGTCAGGGCACAAATGTGTGATGTCGTAGTAGAAATCCCTATTAACGTTTCGAAAATCTTCAGTTTTTGAACGCGATGCTGAACTTATGAAAACAAGCGTATTTTTTCCTTGGCGCAATCGTCAGAGCACGTTGACAGGGTGGGAATGTTGACAGGGTGGGTTGGGTTTATCTCCAAACTGGCCCTTCCACCGTAGCTGTGCTCCGTGATGGCGAGCATAAGGTGGCTGCCATATGCGCCTAGAAAGCCTTCGACTCGGTCACGTTGAGCGGTGTCCTTCGCAATTCAGCTTAGCTCTCAGCTGCAAGTAAGGATTATTACCTTAAATACGCCTGGAATCTCTCAGATTATAGCGAGTTTTTTTTGGGTGAATATATTTATATTCTCAAAAGATTTCATTTTCTAAGTCTGTAGAGTTCGTGGAAAATGGAAGATCGAAACATTTGGGCGTTCTCGATACGCATGCTTGTACGGGATGGATACTCTCTCCTCCGCAGAGGCTTTCGATAACCTCAGTGCTTTATACGCTAGATGGTAATACGCTAGATGTTAATATAATGAAGAAACCGCTAAAATTCGGAGCGCGGGCGGGGAGGAGAACGGGGGGGGGACGGAAGAGGAAGGGAGGCCTTCGGGCAGACCGAAATGTGAAGGTGACAAAGTGAGGATATCTGTAACAACAAACAATCCATGGTATATTTCAATAATCCTTTGGTTTTATGTTTCATTTTTTTAATATAACGATACTTCGGACCAAGATATACTGGCCAACGTGTATATTTTAATTGACATTACATTATTCTAATACGATGAAAAAGTCTCTTGAAAAGTCTCGCTCCAGTCATGACCTATGCCATGGCCGGGAATGTCGATGATTTCGCTATGCGGAATTCGCTTGTTTCTATGCTGCGAAATCAATGTAATATTGATAGTTGGTAAAACTGTGTATAACTCTGTCTTTCACCGCGTTGGTATTTAAATTGCAGTTGCTTTATGATATATTTTGACAATTTATTAATGTTTTTAAAGTTGCTCGTGAAGGGCATTTCGAAAGGTGGGTGCAGGGATGTATATGGGCTTTAAACGCTATTTTAACAAAGAGCGCAACAGTATGATAGCCTAGCGTTGTACGTCGAACGGTCGAAACTATGTTAAAATATATCTTTTCTTCGACAGCATGAATTTTTGTATCTGCGAATGCAGATATATTGCCATCGTGCTGTTGGCTGTTGCCTGTTAGCTTATAGCCATTCAGCGACGAGCTTATTTAAATTGATAACCAATCAGCAAGTGGCTTACAATGCAATGATGTAATGTTCCCCAAGGCCATTACATCATTCAATTTTTCCTGTTCGCAGGCTAGATCTTAAATTCAACGTGGCGTTTATGTTTTGAAATGTCAAAATAAATTGACAAAACGTCGTTAATTCATATAAAAACGTGGAAATACGAAGGTTTTCAATACGAAAGTATCGACTAGAACGAATGCTTTAAAATATGTGACCAATTTTAAATGTAGTTGTTCTATTTCTGAAGGAGAAACTATGAAACTAAATAGTTAAACAGTCAAACTGTCGAAGATTAAGCCATTGGTATATAGGAAATACTACAACATATTACATATAAAACATTGTGTAATTGTATATCTATTTCTAAAATTCATTAATTATTCATAGGCAAAATACAAAGGAAACTCATGACCCGTAGCGGATCTATATATTTGATATAGACTTGCTCAAATTTTCTCCTTCAATTTTTACAGCGTAGATAACATCAATCT
The DNA here is from genome assembly GCA_016169945.1 of Trachythela sp. YZ-2020. Taxonomy (NCBI): domain Eukaryota; kingdom Metazoa; phylum Cnidaria; class Anthozoa; order Malacalcyonacea; family Clavulariidae; genus Trachythela; species Trachythela sp. YZ-2020. Next base: position 9,500,294 of record JADLSH010000387.1, read on the forward strand.
TCAAAATTCCAACGCCAGTGAGCGTACAAAACGAGTCATTTTAGAAGACATATACAGACAAGACATACACAGTGTTTTGCGGAAGTGTTTATCGCGTTTGTTGTAGGCGTTACAACTTGACGTTTCTAGGCGCATTGATAGGCGTTTCTAGGCGGGCAACGCTAAGTTGCCACGTCGATTACTAGCCCGTCGACAAAAAAAATAAATTATATCAGTTATACGCAATATGGGCAAATAGAATGGTAAATTCAACGCGCCGAGGCTATGTAAACAAATATATAAACAAACGGTGGCTACAAACGATAAAAGTAAATTTCAAACGAAATACTAGACGAACGATATCAAAAGTTACATAAAAATATAGATAAACCCAAAACAAATATTAATCCATCGACCAAAATCAAAATTTCTAAAAGTTTTTACAAGTGTGAGCAATTAAAATAGTTTCCACGGGGAAGTTTGGAAACCGTTAACTTAGCGTTGCCCGCCTAGAAACGTCTATCAATCAGCCTAGAAACGTCAAATTGTAACGCCTACAACGTACAAACGCGATAAATACTTCCGCAAAACACTCAACCTGAATCGGCTGTATGTTAAATCAACCATTCTGAATCAAATATCGAAACTACTACATGCGGTGTCCCCCAAGGATCAAATCTTGGTCCACTGCTGTTTCTAATTTACATAAACGATAAACCAAACTGTTTAGAAACGACATCAGCATCAATGTTCGCTGATGACACAAACATATCATGTCAATTGTCAAGGAAATTCATCAGTAGAAATTGAGAAAAAAATGAACATAGAACTTGACAACATTCAAAACTGGATAACTTCCAATAAACTTACCCGACAAAGGCTGAGAGAGATACCAGTTGACCCACTTGTGGCCATTGGGGATCACATGATAAATAGAGTGACAGATAAAAAGACTCTAGGGGTAACTTGTGACGAACAGCTAAGATGGCAAGAACAAGTGGACAGTCAATGCAAGAAAATATAAAAATGTGTTGCCCTTTTAAGAAGAGCAAAACAATTTGTAACAGAGGACGCACTATTGACAATGTACAATTCACTTGTTCTTCCACACTTTACCTACTGTTCCACTGTTTGGCATGACGGCAACGTTACTAATATGAACAAATTATATAAACTACAAAAAAGAGCCGCTCGCGTAATAACAGGGGCAAACTACGAAACTAGATCATCTGAAATTTTTGAGCACTTGAAATGGGAACCAATTGATACCACACTTAAAAAGCGAGAACATGTAATGACGTTCAAAGCACTACAAAAAGCAACGCCTAATTACATATCCGAATTATTCACCTTCCGCCACAATGATAGGTACAAGCTAAGAAACAATGATCGCATGCTCCACTTAGATCACGGTTAATGGAACTCTAGTTCCATTAACCGTGCTTAGATCAACCTAAAACTAACTTCATGAAACGTAGTTTTTCATATCGAGGAGCCGTATCCTGGAATAGCCTACCCGATGAACTAATTAATGAATACGAGAGCCTCTCCATAAACTCTTTTAAAAACTGTTTAAATAACCATTATAATCATAGTTAAGTACGAAACACTATACTGATATATTTTAATATTTGTAAATACCTAATTACCTTAATTAAAGAATTTTTGTAAATAGCTAACATTTTATAATGTAAATCACACGGCCCTTTGAAAACCAGGCAACTGAAAGGTCACCGTGTGCTTAAAGAAGTTTAAATAATTAAATAATAACGTGATATAACACGAGATCCTTCCTCGTTGACAGTTTGTTCTACCGACACAATGGCATTAGGCAACTCCTGGAGTCAAGTTCTACTACATATTGACCAATAAATATTCAAAGTATATAAATATTGCACTAAATTGGTTTTATATGTAAGACACCTGATAGTGTCGGCAGCGAGTACAAGTTAAATTGGTATTAAATTTGTGTTCATGAAGGGCCAAAGGGCAAAGAGGGTTTTCAATCCAATCTTTCCAGCCAAAATTTTGTTTCAATCTCCATCTTTGCTGCGGTCAGTACTTTAAGGCTAGCTAAATTTAAGGAATTAACAAGATTTTGTTTAAATTCCCTCTCATGACAACCCGCACGGCAATAAATCGAATTATCTCTAAGGTGTTGGTTACAACAGTATTAAAGGACATTGGCAACGAAAATTTTTATTGGCTTATTTAATCTTAGTGGACCACCTAACTAGGAAAATGATACCAGTTTCTTCTGAAACATTTTTGTTTGCGAGTAAAATGCAAGTAAAGTTTGATAAAATTTGCTCATCGGCCGCCATCTTGAAAAAAATTATCTTTGGGGTCAATGACCTTTTTGACGTCATTGGCAGGGTTGCGTTCAAAACAACATAGAGATTTATATTGCGCGAAGGTTATGTGTTAACTAAAATATGTTATTTTGAGCGTTATAATGAACAGAAATTCTCATAACCAGGCAAGGGAACTAGGGAAGTGCTATACTATCAGACGAGGCCATATTAAGCGAGTGGGAAGGAAAGGAGTGGCGGATTTTGCAACGATTCTGCAAAATCCAACGATTCTGGATTTGTCTGACGCGTTTGAGGATGATTGGGTATTATTGAAGCTATACTATTTTGTGTAAATTGAAATTTAACGAGAAAGATAAATGGTCATATACTCTGCAAAAAGTTTAAAGAACCACGTGTTGTAGTTAGAATATACTCTTTAAACGAAGACACAAGAAAAAATGGATGAAATGTTATATTAAGAATTGTGCCGAATTATGTCTTACGAATTAAGCATGCATGTTATTTGTAGTTTGTTGTGTAATAGCGCTTCTTTATACTAGACTGTCCAACTGTATTGAAACTATAAAAGGAGTGCTGTAGCTCAAACTATTTAGATTTTTAGGGTTTTATGCATGCTTGTGTATTTTGAATCTATATTGCGCCAGCCAGATATGATATATTTGACCATGCATATTGTGATTATTTTCGTTACTGATGTATTTTCAATAACAATTGGAACTGTTATGTGAACGCACTGTCACTGATAAAGAAATTTAAGCACATGGAAGCCGATTTGATTGTTTTGGAATTTGAGCAATTTTTACGCATTTATCTAGCGAGTCATTCAGGAGATAAAGACAATTATTGATGTAATATTTGTATAAGAATTTTCTTTGTGGTTTTCCATTTTATAATATTAATGGCAGTGGTAGAAACATGCATTTTGCTGCAAAGTTTACCACGCGTGGTAATACACAATTCGTTGCCAATGTCATTTAATGGACAGCGCTAGTGTAAACTGTAGTCTATATTGTATAGAAACTTTTCAATGCAAAGTCTAATGTTAGGTATCGCCGGTCGTATTTTGTTCGATATTTGTTGTATAAAAATGCGTTTAAATAATAATATTTCATAGTGGAGCCTTTTCGCTAATAAGCACAGATTATTTCAGCTACACAACAAGTATATATTCATTTGGAGTATATGATATGTGTGTTGAAACATGCGACAGAATATAACACTCGAATGGAATCAAATCTATTCGCGTATATTTCAAATACTGTCGTAAAAATATCCGCAGACAAGTGGTACTAAATTGTTACACAATTATTTAATATAAGTCGCCGTACACCTGTAATTTTTTTGACAAAATGTTCTTAGAACGCGTTAAATGCGATATATCTTATATTGTTATATTTGCGGAACCCTACCAATGACGTCACAAAATGTATTCGTGCATAAATTAGCATATCAGGATTTTTTCAAAATGGCGGACAACTGCCGAACATTTTCATAATTTTCTCAAGAACTAAATGCAGTAGACAAGCGAAAATACGAAATTAAGTATTCCGTAGGTAAGCCTGAAAGATATAGGCAATAAAATGCCAATGTCCTTTAAGGCTCTTTTCCACTCGTCGCAAAAACCAGCTCGCAAGCTCGCTGCGAGTAATTTCATCCAATCACAATGCTCGACAGTTCATTTTAATTACATGCAAGAACTCGCAGCGAGTTGGTTTTGCGATGAGTGGAAAAGAGCCTTTAGTGTAAACGCGTGAAGAGTGGTGACATCGATAATGAGTTATAGTGAAATAATTTATGCGTGCAATAAAATTTAACCCCAATAGACCACTTTCATAATTCAGACGAGTTTAAATATTCTTTTATGTGCATATTAATAAGCCTTACCAGCCTCGTTTCTGTGCATGAAATTGAAAAGAATTTATAAATTTTAACGAGGTCAATAAGGCTTATCAAAATGCACATAAAAGAATATTTAAACTCATCTGAATTATGAAAGTGGTCTATAGCGTGTATATATAGATGTAACCCTTTGGCAATGATTAAGGGCCTGTTTCCATGGAGGTAGGGTGACCCTACCACTAGGGTCACCCTACCAGGAGGGTCAAAAAATAGCGAGTGTTTACATGAGGTAGGGTCACCCTACAGATAGGGCTATATTGCCTGTATAGGGTGACCCTAGTTAAGCGTGGTTGCCAAGCTAACTGTATTCAAACTCCTGCGTACACGAAATTTTGGCGACAATTTTTATTGTTCCCTGTGTATTCCAACGCTGTGGTCTTCTACTTTGTAAATAATTGCATCAAGGCATATTAAAATATTCCCCAGTTTGATAGTCAGAGGAAATAATACATGACCCGCTTGGTAGGGTAACCCTACCTGACGTGTTTACATGGCTTATGCGAACAAAAACATAGCCCTTTCGCCAGGGTTACCCTATCTGCTTGATTGGGTAACCCTACCCCTCGCGTCACCCTAGCGCGCACGTAAACGCAAGGCGCAAACACAATAGACTAGGGTAACCCGCTTAGTAGGGTAACCCTTCTGCTAGGGTCACCCTACATCCATGTAAACAGGCCCTAACTGAGCTTATTTACCAACCAAGTTGTCATCACCAATTCATAACAAAGGCATGTTAGCGCGCACTCCCGCGCAAAGTTCAAATTGCGCCATAAATCTACAGTTTTGCTTATGAATCTGTTGGTTGAAGCGAGCGTGTGATGCGAGGCATCGTCGAAGTCAAGTAATAGTCAACAAGCTAAGTCGTTTCACTTAATTTTTGTATGTATTATTGTGGTACCAGAAAGAGCACAACCGCAATTTGATTATGAATTTAAAACTACATATATTCACATTTCTAAGTTCTTAACTTATTTTTATATTATAAATACAGCCTCTGGAATAATTAAGAATACTTTTAGTGGAAACTCTTGTACCAGAAAGATGTGCCATCTTTGGCTGGCAGGTTATGAAGATGTCCCATCTTTTCTTAACCAGTGGAAGTTAAACAAGAATCTTATATATTATTCCTTGCATGACAGCGCAACGCAAAATAAATAAACACATATAGGCATTTATTTAGTGGAAACTCTTGTGCCAGAAAGGTGTGCCATCTTTGGCTGGCAGGTTATGAAGATGTTCCATCTTTTCTTAATCAGTGGAAGCTTAACAGGAGTCTTCCATTATTCCTTGCATGACAGCGCAACTGCGCAACGCAAAATAGATATACACATATATATGCAACGCCTTGTACGTATTAGATAAAATTCAAGCTAAACTTTGCTTCGTTCGCGGCAGCCAGGTTTAGAATCATTCATGTTTCGCTCGCTACTCTAACATGCTATCAAGAAGACAAGAATGCTGAATGCTTTGCTCAGTCATACAACAGCAACATTTTCCTGCTAGCAGTAAGCAGCTCCACAAGTTACCTGTGAAGAATCAGGCTGATTTATTTGAACTGACTCTCACATAAATTAAATATCATATAACATACATGTACAATTATATTTTAATGTATAACAGAAATTAACTTATTACTTGCTTGATTCTACTTGCTTGATACTATGTTTTGTATTTTTAGCATAGTAAAACTATTACACAATGTACAACATGCCATTTGCATACGTCATCATTGACCTTAGGTCACCGTCTGACCGCGCGATAATTTTCCCCCAAAATCAGGTATTTTCCTACGTTTGACGCACATATGTAACTTGGAAAGTATTGTACGGATTGAGTTCAAATTTTGCATAGAGTGTTTCTATGTGCCTTGCTCCTTTGCCGTGAAAAAAAGGGTAGTGATTTTTCACTTCATAGACACTTTAAGCAATTTAACTTGGATTAATGTAATTGATAATGCGATTAGCCTTTCTCGCTTCCTGCGTTTGCAACTGAGTTTGCAAATCCCGCTGTTTTTCAAAACGTGTGAGTCGTCGTCCAGTGATCCAAATCCCATTTTCCCTGTGAAAGAATAGGCAGATCCCTGTCGCGTTTTCCCTTCAGGACAAGGTGGAGGTTTTTCACGCTCTCAAATGAACACGCAAAATCCGAAAACCCGCAGTATATCTCAGGGGCGGATCCAGGATTTATCGTACGTTAGTCAAAATATCTGACAATCCAAGTTTGCGCCGCAGGTGCAAAATTGGCCTAACGTCGAAGGCGCGAGCAACCTGGGGGGTCTGGGGGCATGCCCCCCTCCAGAATTTTTTTGATTTTTGAACCTCGGAAACACCATTTGCGGCACTCTGGGAGCAGCTTCAGCCAAAAATTAACCTCATGTATTAGTCAAATATTAACCCAGCTATCTACAGTGGCTAGCTTTAACTTTTCTGTGATCTGTCTTTTAGTCTTATAAACATGCTATAATCACTTCACTTGATCAGACATTTAAATATTTGAATCATTGAATGTGTGCCCTATGAAACTACGTCTGTGGCTGTGGATTAAAAACATGAATTTCACAAAATAACACATGATCGTATTACACATTTACACCAAGCTATATTCCATGTGGTATTGCCTTTGTATATTTCTCATATAAATCCAGTATAGATATAGATAATATTAAACTAATATTAGTCCACAAAAAGCATAAACAAACTTCCGATTCGCCTGGGTATTAAACTTGGTTCGCTGTAAATCTTATCTATAAAGTATATTATTATAAAGCGTCGAGTCTAAGTCTTGACCGCAATATTATGTAAATCAGTTCACCTCACCACCTACGCGGGTCAATACTGTAAGCACAAATAAACAGTATATGAGAATGTATTAATAATGTATAGGAGTCAAATTTAGTCAACATATAATATATTTGCCTTAGGGCCGTACAACAGTTGCTCTTTCGATCTCGAACGTTCTTCGGGATGTATGATTCGGCACCAAAATTTCTCCCAAGGCAAAAGCTTGTGTTGTTGATGGCGCTCACTAGCTCTTCAACAGAACTCTTCGGTGAAGCGTCTATTCGCTTCTTTAGATCAAGTTCAATATCTTGAAGATATCGTCGATCGTTTTTCGCAAACGCGGACTGTACGGTCTCGTAAATACTAGCAGACATTGGGATTTCTGGCTGTGCTACTTTGTTGAACCTTTGCGGTCAAACTGCGATCAGAAAGGCCTTCCATAGTTCTATAAATATATATATTCAGGCTGACCAGGCTGACTCGCTCTGATCGGTCAAAATTATGCAGCCAATGAGAACTCAGATATTTTTTAAGATTGGCCAATGGCAGAGCTTATATTTGTGCCCCTAATGAGTTGCCCGGTCAGAACTCCCCGGAAAGTGGTCAACATCGCTGCTGACCAATCAAATGACCAGATTTGCCACCAAGTCGGTCAAGATTCAAGCGGAAGACCGCTGTTTTGACTGATCATCATATTGCATAACAGAAACCTTTACCGCTGAACGCAATGTAATTACTGGACTACAAACTTAAATATGCTGACGCCACTGAACCAATTTGATAACTGGACCGCGATTTGAATTCGCAATTTTTTACCCTAGTCGCGTGACCGGGTTGACTACCCCTGGATCCGCCCCTGGTATATCTGTAAGCGTGGAACAACCTCCGTCACCCAGGGTAAGGACAAGGTCAAGAAATTAATTACAGATAATGTTCATGACGATGACAACATGACCATGGTTGACATTTGTTTTGTTTTGTGGCAAACACCAGGTGTATTTATTTAGCAAAGCTTTCAATCTGTAAGATCGGATGGAAAGCAAATAACAGCTGTGGTGTTACAAAACATTGATCGGCATACAAACCTACAAGGATGTTTAAAGACTCTAGCAAATAGCATCAGCATTTCTTTATTATAGACACATTAGTCGTCAGGATCGGAAGCGTTTGTCCGTGTAATCACTAATTGTTCAAACAATACACTGAGTATAGAAACTATACCAATAACTATAGACAGGTTTGACTTTGTCCTTGTCGCTACTTGCTAAACTACGACATAGTCTATGGCAAATTTTCAACTTCCTAGTGAATAATGTGGCGTGATTCATGGTCTAATCTATGCCATATATACTTGAGGCCATACCTGATTTCAAGTGTTTTGTCAACCAGTTAAAAAAGAGGCCATCTGCAGCAGTGGTAAGAACAATGAGAAAAACGATTTGCTTGATGCCCAACATTGCGCACACTTAGTAAGACTTGGAACAGAAAGTGCTACGGAGGCTACTGACCTTTCTAGTGATGCTTCGACAACAAATTCGACGCACTAAAAACCTGTTATGGTGATATCATGAATGTATATATACGATACTTCCTGTCGTTCCTGACATACAGTATCGAATGTCGCCGCACGTAATGAGATAAGAGAATTATTAGCCTATTGTATTCGGTCAATTTATTTTATTTTATTTTATTTTATTTTATTTTATTTTATTTTATTTTATTTTATTTTAGCTTTTAGACCTAACCAAGAGCATTTGTGAACATGACAAACATGGAGGAATATTTATATTTTATATACATTTCGGATTATAACTATATAACAATAGATTTTAGAGTACTGGTTTTATTAACCCTATACAGTATTGGCTAATCAATAAGTTGAGTATTGAGAATATTTCTAATTCTGCTGATTATTTTTAACTCATGAACCGGAACAAATAGTTTATCACATATAAAGGCCATTGACTGCCATTAGGTTCTAGTTTTCCAACCCTGGCTTCTAGCCAGCAGCCACCATACTATGTAAAACTTTATACTTTAGCAGGATATCATTTTCTACACTAATGAATTAGAGATTTACAAGCAAATTACTTCTTGCGATCATTTTATACACTCGCATTCCCTACTCAATCTTCCTTTTGAAATAAGCTTGCCATATTCATAGACATAAATCTACAATTTACCACGGAAAGCGTCCAAAGAACTTATATATATATACTTAATGTTGTGTTGACAGATATATAACATCTATCTGGTTTTTGGAATTTTATCTTAGCATTCATAAGTATACTGCTGGTGACCAAACGTCGATATTGAAGTTATATTATTCGGAGTTTCCATTATTTTGTTTAATATAATTTGTGACTTTGACAAACTACTGTTTGATAAAAAGCTAAAGTCCGATCTTAAAAATGACTTCCTATCAATAGATATATTTGTTTAGACTTTGACCTTTGTCTTTACCCTATTACCTACTCAAATAATCAAATTTAAATAATCTGTAGTCTTTAGACTTATATACCAGGAATCAGGATAGTATTTGTATTTCTTGATATGAATAAAACGCCACTTTCTTTGTATATGGCAACAAAGTGTTAACACTGTCTAACTAAGTCACTTTACAAAAAGCGTGATTTGTGCTTATCAATTCAATGATACAATTATACAAAGCTAAAGACCGTTCGGGTGACAGAGTAACTAACAGCGAAGTTCGATCATCGGAATGACATCTATTTGTTTACTTTTACCTATTAAACAGCAGAATGAAACGAAAAGTTGTTTCTAATAACTAGGACATAAAATAGACCGGGAATATGACAAAACAGGCTAATCGTGACAAAATGGCGCATAATCTTCGGTTTTACTCGTCGTAAGTTACCGGTTATCTATCATCATTAATATATGACGTATTGTGGACAGGACAGGACAGGACAGACACTCGTTCAGTATTAGTGCAGCGATGTGGTAAGCCAATAGGCTTACCACAAAAATGCAACTATAGGCCTTTTGGCAGGAAATAAAATTTCCCTGGAGGTACTTACCTGAAGGAGAGATGTAGTTCTCCAAGGACCTTCGAAGACTGATATTCGCAATACTGGTGCAGATGTACAAAGATAGCTATGTAAATCATATTGTCACTGAAAGAAACACTCAATATATAATCTTAATATATATATATCAATATAGGCCTAATATGAAAATCACTCTCTATTTTTTATGAGTTTATGGCATCAAGTATAAGATGTGAGCGCACTGAGCTCCATCTGCTCGTTTATGATAATGTTTCTCAAATGTTTGTGCTGAGGACCAATCCACAGCCTCCAGCACAACTTCGATAGGTAATCCAGACTCTGACTGCTTCAGAGGCTGATGCTGCTTTAGTCCAATGTCCAGTATAGCAGATATATCCACTCCAGCTAACCGCGAATTAGCGTACAAATCTATATTGATAAGGTTTGGTCCACAGAATGAATGGACTGACATAAGAAAGGAGAAGTTGCTTGTGTCGCCTGTGTTTGCTTGTGCGCTGGAAATAATGCTCCAGGCATCTCACAACACAAATTGACTACTGAGATGATAACGCCCGAGAAATATCTTTCGAGGAGGGTGCTAAATCCTCGAATTTTTGACATGGGTGGGGATAAAGAATTCCCAGCTGTCTATTTTCTTGTAAACATGGTCACAGTCAAGGGCTGCAATTTCATGAAAACAGACCTTTTATTACATTAAGGTGGCTCCCTACAATTTTTGAAATATTGTAAATTTATGATTAAATTGAATTTTCTCGAAGAACTGTTACTTGTTAGAAAGCAAAAATTGTGCCACATATATTGAGCAGCATTCTAAGAGTCGGAAATTGTTCACAAAAATAACGTCAATACCGTTGCTATGGTAACAATGACGTTTCTATATGGCCGACATTTTAGCTTTCAACGCACTTTACTCGAAAAAAACATTTTATTTTATTTCATAAAACATTTTCGTCTAGTACAGTAGATTATCTGAACAAATTTAAAAAAATTCTGCAGAGCCAAATTTAAAATAAATGAATAAACATGATTTTTCGTTATAAATATTTTTTGGCTCTACAGAATTTTTTAAACTCGTTCAGACAATCTATTTTTCTATAGGAAAACGTTTCATGAAATAAAAAATGGCGGTAAGCAGGTGTTTTTTAGAGTAAAGTGCGTTAAAAGCCAAAATGGTGGCCATATTGAAACGTCATTGTTACCATAGCAACGGTAATGACGTCATTTTTGTGAACAATTTTCAGCTCTTAGAATGTTGCTCAATATAAGTCAGACAATTTTTCTTTTGTAACAAGTAAAAATTATTCAAAAAGTTTGATCTAAATCGTGATTAATAAGAGCCCCTATAAAGAGAGTAAACATAACATTTCAGATGATGAGTATTTTTGAAGTATTATGAACTTATATTTCGAGCTTGTAAAAGTGAGTCCGAACCGAAGCTTGCCACGAACTAAAAGGAGGATTAGTACGCATGTGAAAAAAATTGTGGGTCGAGACCGCTGCTGTCCGCGGATTGCATCAGTAATCAGTATTGCGAATATCAGTCTGAGAAGGTACGAATGAGAATTGCGGTATATCCGTATATTATAATTCTCGCTCTAAATTTCCATCCACAAAAACCCTTCAACGTTCAGTTCCGTATCGGGCGAGATGTCCAAAATTGGAATGTTTACCATAATATACCACTTGTGGTTAGCTTTTAGCAACTGCACTATGTACCTCAGTGGTCAGAGCGCTGCACCAGAATCGCAGAGTCGCAGATTCAATTCCTGCGAGAGGGCCTGTAGTTGCATTTCTCGCAACTTTTACTGGTTTGGTCTAAAATCATGTATATAATTTTCGCCCGACATTCCCATCTATAAAACCCCTTCAACATTCAATTCAGTTCTATCGAGCAAGATCCCCAAACTATGAACTTACGCCCTGCATATAACTCTAGCAAGACGCCAGCTCAGGCGTTCACTTCGTCAGGGGGTACAACATTTGAGTAATGTGGAGGGTATAATGTCGGGCTAGGGTAAAAAAATATGTGGAGGTCTGAGCTGTCATTGTACGTTCCACGAGAAAGGTTTTCCTCAACATTTTATGGTGAGCACGCTGTAAAATAAATATCAGACTGCTTACTATTTTGACCTACAAATTAAAACGATCGAGCGTTTTGTGTGTCCGCTTGTTGAAATTGACAAATTTAGGACATATTTGATGTTTAGTTATGTTTAGTATAAACATATAGCTGATATAGGCTTTAGTAGCATTGGAGTCCAATGTGGCCGGTTCTTGTCAAAATAACGTTGAAGTAAGCTGTAAATATATTCCTCACAGCTATTACTTCAGCAAACCTGTTCATACAATTTACATGAGTTTTTTGGTACTTTACTACCTGTAGTTTATAGCAATTCTATTATCTATGAAATATGGCCTGAATTGTCACTGTTTCAACAACTACAAGCGAAACAACCACACAAAACGATCGATTGTTGAGAAAGCACAATACGCACATATTCGTAGGTCAAAGTAGTAAGCAGTCTGATATTTATATTACAGCGTGCTCGCCTTAAAATGTTGAGGAAAACGCGTACCTTTCTCGCAGAACGTACATTTTGTGAGCCTAAATGGAACTATCTCATCAGAGAGATTGATTAAGTGTGGTGTGCCACAAGGCTCTATTTTAGGGCCTTTACTCTTTTTGTTATATTACTTATATATTAATGACCTGCCTCATTGTTTAAACAAAACAAAACCTCGATTGTTTGCTGATGATACAAACCTAACAGCTGCTGGTCAATCTATAAATGATGTTGAAGCTGCAATGAATTCTGATTTAGACTGAAAAACTTAGGAAATGGTTAATTGCCAATAAACTAAGTTTAAATGTAGCTAAAACTGAATTTATGTTAATTGGATCTAAACCAATGATAAAAAGTGTTTCAAATATACAGCCAAACATTACCATTGAAAACAAACCAATTAGACAAGTTTACGATTGCAAAACTCTTGGAGTGACTGTCGACTAGCATTTGTCTTGGAAGAATAATACTGAAAAGGTTTGCAAGAAAATAGCATCGGGAATATCAGCTATTCGTCGAGTAAAAGAATTTGTTAAGAAAGATACGCTTGTTTCTATATATAATTCTATTGTTCGCCCACACATTACTTATTGCTGTGAAGTATGGGATGTGTTTGGTGAAACACAATTAAAACGCCTCCAAAAGCTCCAAAACAGAGCTGCTCGAATCATAATGAATATGAGCAATGATGTAGATCATCAGGTTGCTTTAGGCTGGAAGTCACTTAAAACGGAAAGAATGAAGGCTAAGTCAAAACTGATGTTTAAATTGTTGAATAAAATGGGTCCAAAATCACTTACTGATTTATTTACTTTCAAAAATGAAATGACAAATTATGAACTTCGAGATATTGAAACTTTGAAAGTACTCTTTGCTTACCACAGCCACGTACTAACAGCATGAAAAAAAGTTTCATGTTTGACGGGGCACACATTTGGAACTCTTTACCAAATGAAATTAGGGAGAGCAACTCCCTCAAACTAAAATCACTACTCACATTTTTGAATGACATAGAGATTTGTAAATGTTTCACTATACGTTTTTCTATACCCTATATTCTTGTACCTATATAACTTTCTTATTCTATACTGTATTACCATCTATACTATATTTTTGTAATCTTATCGTACACGCCCCTTGTGGAAATCAGCCTATAGGTTGACAATGGTTAGCGTGTTTAAATTAAGTTTTTCTATCTTTCTATCTATCTATGCATAAGTGTACGCTCCCTTCGATGGTCTTACGCGAATTTTCTCGTCCATTTTCGCTCCGATTTCACTGTACTTCTCCCACAACATACTTTATAGCTTAGAAAACCATTCCCCTTTTAATTTTTGAATTTATTAAACTCTAGAAAATACGTGCTTAAAAGAAGCAATATTTCTCATGCGCGAGCTGTTCCCTTTGCGGTGGCCTGCGAATGTTAACATGTTAAATGTTAATTCGCGTTTTCTTGTAATTTATTCAATAATTATAAACTAGCCAATCAGAAGAGATGCCCAGATTCAGGGCACAGTGACGTTATCATGCGTTTCGTCGAGGAAAGACACAATCGAGCGGCTGTTATTCGCAGGCTACACTCCAAAATGCTGGAAAGGAAACGCATTTCAGGGACTCTATCTAATAGTCGATATTATAGTTGTTGCATCTCCATGCACTGACTCCATACTATAGCCTATACTTATCTGACTCTGGTTATACCTTTTAGCCAGCGATGTTTTGCTAAATTTAGAAGTGGGTTTAGTCTAATAGACATGCTTGTCAAAATATGTCACATTTATTCTAGTTAAACAAACAATATAATAATATATTTGATAATTATATATTATGTAATATGCGGCAACTCGGCAAGCAGGCAACTTTGCAAGTTAAATATGACGTTTTCGCGAATAACTAAATAAGCTTAGATAATAGATATCCTTGAATCTTTCCCATTTAATCATGTTAATGTTCCGTATTGAATCATTTTATGTTCCCATCAGATCATTTCAATGTTCAGTTCATTTTAATGTTTAATTTCGCGAAAGATTATACTAATTATATCCTGCTGGGCTGTTGCCTGACGTTATCCGCGCTTATGACAATAGTACTTATCTAAGCGGACGTCAATTATCCGACTCTAGTATTTTTGTGCTTGTCTGCTAGAATTTTCAGCAAGTATATCAAGTTTCAGGGAGATTAAATTAGTGACAAAATTACGTTCTGAAGTATTTCCACGTAGGATGGCTGAGCAATTATTGCCGGCAAAAATAACACGCAAGGATCAATATGCCCCAAGACATATTGATCCTGATGTATAAGGCCTTAGTGCTGCCTTACCTAGACTATTGTAGTGAGGTTTGGGGTTGCCTAGGTAAAACTCTTTCTGACAAACTCCAAAAACTTCAAAACAGAGCAAGTAGGATAATAACCTTTTCCGATTATGACGTAAGGTCTGCTGATATCCTACGTGTCCTTGGTTGGGATACTCTTGACCAACGCCGTGCCAAACAGCTCGCAACTAGTGTTTATAAAGCAGTGAATAACTTATATCCCAGTGAGCTCAATACTATTTTTGCACCTACCTCGCAATTTCACTCTCATAATCTTAGAGGTAGTACCCACAATATTTTCACTCCCAGACCCAGTGCGGAGGCCGGTAAAAAAAGCTTCATCTACCGTGGAGCTATTATATGGAACGATCTTCCAGATGAAATACGAACTCTGGCTTCAATACAGTCCTTTAAAAATTCACTTTTTAACTTTCAAATTTAATACTAAGACTGAAATATGGTTGTACATTTTATAGGTTTATATTCATTCTTTTTTTAACATGGCTCCTTGGAAGAGCACTCTCGTGTGAAAGGATACCATGTAGTAATGTATTTTAATTTTAATAAAGCTTCTGATTGATTGATATGTAGAACAAGTGATAGCCAAAATTATTTGGACGGTGTCGAACGGCACTTCACTCATATTTAGTCCCTGCCAGGGGAACGGCGTTCCCCATGTTTGATTTTGGCAGGGGGGACGCCGTTCCTCTGGCAAAAAAGGTGGGGGGCGGCGTTCCCTCGCGTTCCCCCTGGAAAACATCACTGCTTTTAGCTATAACTAATATTGCGCAATTCTGAACTAAAAAACTGAATGCTCGTGTTAAATTGGCTGAACATGCATCGACTCTTAATCCTGGTGCAAAAACATCTATATAGAGAATTGGGGAGGTTAAATGGGTGTCTATTGCTTGCGTGAAAATTCTTCGTTATTATATAAATTACTGTTTCCAGATCATGTACACGCATAACGTACATCCTGCATTGGCTTGGTTGATCAGGCTCTGTTGAGACCCGGGCGATCGAAGTCAGATCGAGCTGCATGATTTTCATTTTGGTCATGGTGTTGTCATAGTCGCAACATGTACAACGCTTATAATATACAACTACAGAGACGATTAACACAAAAATTGTGGATCGCATTTCCGAAATACCTCAAAACTATAGAATAATTTCCGTCTAGCTCTCGTGTTGACATGCTGTACAATTTTTCGTCCTGCTCTAACTTCATCCCGGTCTCATATAAGTAAGCTCCGTGTAATTCATTAGTTAATTAAGTTGCAATTCTAAGTATAAAAGATTGATGAGACATCTAGAAAAAACTTGAGATTAGATATATCGTGACTAGCAACTGCGACGATTGCGGAACTTAGTCAGTTTAATATTTACCTGGCGCTTGGTTCCACCAATTCCAAGGATTTAATATATTCCAATTCCAGTACCAAGCTGTAGATGTACCAAACATTGACATTATGGTGAGTGTCGCAAACAACAACGATTTCATCCTCGGTAAAATGCGGTTTTAGAATAATATATATCTTCAAAGTCACAAAGTTATGAGTTGCTGCGTGATTCTGTGCGCGGAAGACTGAATGCTATTAGTAATATTGCACAAAGTCTACAGATCGTTTTTACCAGGAACAAACAAAAGCAATGTTATTACAGATGAAGTATTCCTATGAAAATAGGGGGTCATATTTATACTCAAATTCGCAATTAAGACGAAATGCGGTCAGGAAACGGTCATATAATATCATCAGTGAACTGAACCACTTAAATGATGAAAGCACTCTTTTTCAACAAGGACTCGAGAGTTCTTGATTGATGAGCAACTCGGCCGAATCGTTCGGCGGTTGGCCGCTTTAAAAATGATGAAAAACTAAAACATGCTATAAACTTTACATCAAGATGGTTTTTGTGAGATGGAAATTGGAAAACTGCGACTAAAAGATAAAACACACGTACTCTGACGACTACGTGTGAAAGATTACTCTGACGACTACGTGTGAAAGATAAAGGGACTGCAACACTGAATCTGTATGACCTAGGAAGGCCTTCTCTCAAACATGGAATTTCTATTTTTCTTTCAATCGCTTTGTGGTACTTTACAAATTGACAATGGTCTCCCCCAAGACTCCAACTGGCCACATCCCCTTTAAAATCAACAGGCACTACAAAAACATCAAACACGGGGCGCTGGCTTATTTTGCGATAATTTTATAGTAATGGATGCAAAGTCACGCGACATTGAGGCCAAAAGTACCGAACTTTTTATCACTTCCAAAACAAACATCCACAACAGGAGATAGCGCAATATGTCAGGAATATAATGCTGTGCGTATATCTTAGGAATGTTATATATAAAGCGAGAATCGGCCATCGAGAAATTTAAGGGGGAAAATGCATGTTTTTATCCCGCGATTGTAGTATGAAATCCCAGCATGACGTGACACCTGATACTTGCTGAGTGCTGACCTTTGTCAGTACATGTTTTGCTATTAGAAAATAGCTCGAAATCAATGCACGCAAATTACTAATTCGACACGAAACCAAGTCACCAGATCACGCAAACTAGCCTTGCTAATAAACAAAAAACATGGCTGCTCGAAGTAGCATATAAAACTTTATCATGCTTGTCTTTTCGCAAAAATTTAGATTTAAAGACGCGAGTTCAATGACTATATTATAAATATAAATATATCACTCAGTGTAAATTGTTAAGTAATTTTATTTAAGAAAACAGTATTTAAATGTTTCTTTTGACATGTTTTGTTGTGTTCCATGGCAATTATATGCATGGAAATTATCTTCCCTACATAATTGAGAACAAGAGAGCTTGACGTCGGAAATGTATCATATATACTATATAGTCAAATCCAAAGGATAAATCATTCACTTGCAAGTATACCTGGCTTAATGCACGATTAATGAGTCGGTTTAATATTTTTTCCTATAAAATATATCCTCATGCAGCAGCCCGTTTCATTTCCGCATAAAAGCGCTCTTCTTTTCAGCATATCGATGGGTGCCATTCGTTTTCTCCCACGCCATGGCTTCTTCTTCCTCCCGATTCTGTCTTCTATTAACACTTCCTCATTTGAGACCCTCTTCTCTCAGACCAATATTAAACAAATCTATGTATCATTTGATGTTATTTCATATGCTTATTTATTTAAAGGTTTCCCCCTATTATCGATATGGCTATTCCAGAGATCTTACTCCAACGAAAATAATCCCCCCTCCCCCCTATAAAATAGAAGCTGGTTGTACAATCAGCCAGTTAACGCTGACCACCGTTTTTAAACTGGCCGCTGTTGTTTGGTATACCCAAAGATTAATGTTAAATATTTTAATATATACCTGAAGTTCTCTTCACTGACCTGTTTGCACGTACTCCGTTAGGCATCTTGCATGCATGTTCTTGAGTTACTCGACTATAATTGTAATCACGAGTTAAGAAAGATGTACATCACTCATCAGTTTTTGTGGTTGAATTGAGACTAAAGCCTGAACTTTCCTATTTTTCCCAGTCCAACACAGAAAAACGCAAGGTACTAACAATGACAAGCCGGTTAAATTTCCATACCGCATTTTACACGGAAACCACATCACCCTGTAAAGCCGATCTTGGCGTACCTAGAGATTTAAGATGTGAGGTGCCGCCTCATATATTGAAGATGGTAGCCAGGGGTGGTGCCAGAGCGTGGGCGGGCAGGGGAGGCTACAGCCCCCTCGTCGGGGAACTCTAGCGCCGCCATCGAGGAAATATTTGCGTTTCGTCGGGGGAAAATCTATGTTTTGTAACGAACGTGACAATTTTATTCTACCCGCAAAGTACCCTCAAAATGCGGGAAATAGTGTTTCAGAGAATTTCTCGGGGGAGTATGTCCCCCGAAACCCCCTAGGTTGGCCAACAGAACAACTTAGCCCCCTCGTCGGGGACCTTAGCCCCCTCGTCGGGGCATTACTGGCGCCATTGGTAGCAAAGGCAAACAAAATGCTTCGTCTCTTTAAAGGATCATACTTGGAAATGACGAAATACTCAAGTCAGGAGGACCCTATATTTGACGCTGGTTAAATCTCATCTCGCCTTTGAATGCGAAGCAAAGTGACCTAGTAGAAGTCGGCTCTCAATTATAGATGCAAGTACAATCTTATAGATCTAGACGTGGCACTATGTAGTATGTTCAAACTACGGCAAGCAGGACACGTGCTGGTACCTCTCGCCATTTAAGAATACAACTACACAAGCATAGCATGTAACACGCATTCCAAAACTCCTACTTTGCTAGACTATTTATATCTGTGGAACTATGTATGTAAATATGTTGCTTCCAACTGCTACGACACTCTCTCCACTAGTCACTCGACACTCTCTCCACTACCTCCACCCGTCACATCCACTGCCTATACACTCCTGACTTATCTAGCTCGCGCTCATTGATCACGACTAACTAATATATCATCCACGCCAGTCATTCTATCACTTCTCTCTTTTCATCTACTGTACAATCTACTGTACTTCTAGCTTTCCATTTTCCTTCCTTTTTTCAACTTCCATTTTTCACAACTCTTGTTCTGTTCCTACTATCACATCTAGTGGTGAGCACCATGCATGGGACCTGGTCTCGTTTGTGCTTCGCCACTTTTGGCACCTTTTCAAGGTAGTGTTTTCCATATTCTTGTTAAATGTAATAGTCTATGTTAGTTGTGTAGAATGATGTGTAGTTATTTGCGTGCCAAATAAAGCTGTTGAAGCAGTCCTGTTTGGTGCTAAATTTAGATGAGCATCAGACCTGGTTAAAACTCTTTATCTACCGACGTATAAAAGCGCTGTATTTACGACCAGTTGTTTCAAATCCTTCAAATGTAAATATCTCCAGACATGTTTACTCTCTGGCAACAGGACATTCGTCATTCGATAGCTTACGACTTCCTCTTTAAAATAATATGTTGTTTATTGCGGTTCATATTATATATCCAAAGTAATTTGCATACATCTGTTACACAAAAATTGAAGCTCATGAAAAAAGGAATATTGTTGGAAAGTTTCATTGCCTTTGAAGAAGTAGAACTACTTTTGTTTATTTTTTTAAATTCGCATACAAATGGTCGAAATCGTTGAAATTTAATACGCGCACGCGATATAAATTACGAAAATGCCATATAAGGTCAGTCTAGGCAATGACATCACGAGGACTCGATTGCCGGTACTTTCAAGCCGATGGGGTGTAAAGATCCCGGAGAATTAGCTTCCGAAGTTGTCCGAGCGTGCGCCGACGCTGCAACAAGAAAGCTTTTTCACGAGAATCGGCCATAAAAGGGTTAGATTATTTCGTAATTTAAACATAACGGTGTATTTACTTTTAAACCAAAGATATTATTGAAATTAACGTTTTACTTCGTATTAATTAATAGCTATTTCTTTGTGTTTTTCTTTGCAATTAAGACAAAATAATGATCCCAAATGAATTCTCTACGTTTGTTTTCTTCCAAGACAGCTGATTCATGTTTTTGTTAGTTTTATGGTGGGATGAAAAGGTAACGCCGAGTATAAACACCAATCAAGAATCAGCGTTCACAATGGGACTGGATGTCGAATATCATGAATTCGGAATCATGCTCAGAGTTGCCGCGAATAGTCTCTCGAGTCAGTGACACGGAACACACGAATGAATTCCCGTTCAAACAAGTAGAACGTAAATAATTTTTGTGTATATATTCGTTCACTCGCGTACCCTCGCATAGTCTTTGACTCAGCGTCAAAAAATCTGAACGCCAATTAATCATTGTTTACCATGGGGGTCAACTGTGTAAAAGCAAATCATTGGAGATTGTTTCGAGTGTTTGATCAGCCGTAACCTAATTTATGCACTATACTATAGCGGTTGCTATTCATAACTCTCGTCATTTGTGTATAGTCCACAGATAACTACTCTTACTTCACACAGTTGTATTGTTCTTAAACATGGTTTGCACAACATTGATTCTTCTTCTCGTTGCTGTTGGCGCTAACGGATGGCTTTTTACCAAGCCAAAAGGTATAAAAATAGTTAAAGTTCAATATCCTACTTGCTTTGAATTTGAATTTATCATGATTACCACTCTGAGGTGGACGGAAAGACTGATTAACCAGACTTTTTGCAACCAAATCTGAAACCCAGTTTGCAATTAACAAAGGTTTCCGAAACTTAACTACGGTTTAGCATCTTAGGGCTGTTTTCCATGAATTCCAAACCGTATAATAATGATGATAACGTAGTGCTCAGGAAACAAAGAAATACGCTGCGCTTCGATAACAGACTTTATCCCCCGAGAAGACGTGAAGATTGAAACCATGCAATTGCAGTTTCAAGTTTGTAATCGAGCACCGCGGCAACTACGCCTAGCCTCCTCCGCAGGAATTTCTATGTCAGGACTAGTGGTCAGGGTTGCAGTTATTTTAAGACGGCGCGGAATGTTATTCGGGCTGAGATTGAACGCACCGGCAATTTTCCGCTTAACAGTCCAATGATCTTAATAATTACATCTCGATTTATACACTACTGAAAACCATCGTCTCGATCTACTATATACGTCAGCTAGCCGAGGGCGGATCAAATGCTTTCTTTTTTCACTTACAATTAATGACGACGTGAATTTGCTCGTAAACGTAAAGTTAACCTTATTAGTTATTATTTCCCATATTTCCCTTAAAAGACAAAGACACTATAGAGTGTGATTGTAATTTCGATCACCGCGCCTTGCATGGGGACAATTGGTAATAAGAGAAACGAATAAATGAATGCTAACACGAATTTCCTTCGAATTTCCACACAACACAACTTGGAAAGAGCAAATAATGTATTCAAAGACGGACAAAATTTTGTTGATTGTATCTCTTGCTATCATAAAACGTAATTAGAAAACCAAAAATAGCGTTCTAGAACCAATATCGAAGTTTTTTGGTAAAGTTGCATATTCTCAGACCCCCGCCGCTCTCTGTTGGCTTTTAGTGATTGATAGAATTAAACCCCTACGGCTACTGCTACGGCTACTGCTACGGCTACTGCTACGGCTACTGCTACGGCTACTGCTACGGCTACGGCTCAGTTTATGCATGTCAATATTGCCCCTCAATACGCAGTGCAATTAATATTTAACCATGTAAGATTACAAATTTTCACGGTACTAGTTTCCTCGTTCTTCGCAAATAAAGTAGAAAACGTGCACACTCCTACAACCAGTTGAGGCCATATGGCGTTCTTTCTTTGTGATTAACCATGTAAGATTACAAATTTTCACCCACTTATAAAATTATTAATTTTGCCCAGCACTGAACTGGGATGAGCAACATCGTTCCATCGGTAGCCGGCACTGATCTGAAATATAGGGTAGCCGGTGATCGGCCGTTTCAACGTTCTCATATGTTGTTCTCGTATGTTGCCATGGCGGCAATTCCACCTTTGGACTGCACGTTGTTGATGATTCAATGCGTGGATAAAGTGTTGTCGTTCTGGCCACTCTATCGTGACTGCCTGAGAGATATAAAGAAAACTCGACGTAACTCATAAAACTCATAAACTCATAAACTTTAATACATATCCCTCCCTCGAAAGAGTTTTTCAGTGATACAATACAATACAATAAATTATTTAAATATGGTACAACTATTCTATAATATATTTACAATCTATAAAAATCTAGTTAAATATTATTTAAAATTAAGAAGTCAGAAGGTGTTTGTGAAGTTTATGTTTAAAAGACTTCAATGACTGTTCGGATTTAATCTCCGGCAATAGCGAGTTCCACAATTTAGCCCCTCTTAAACTAAAAGTTCCTATCCCGTAACAAGGCGACAAAGTGGTAAGTGCAAATCGTTAACGTTCCTTGTACTAGCTCTGGAATGCACCTCGAAATTTCTTTTAACTACTTTTCAGACAGATAGTATGGTGTCAGATCGTGTAGCGATTTAAAGACAAGTACTGCATCTCGGAGATACGTTTCGAGAGTAAGCGCTAATCATGCAACAACATACAGGCTAATTTTAGTGTGCAGTGATAACCAATTTGTGCAGTGATAACCTGAAAGTGTGCAGTGATAAACAGTAAAAATATAATGTGCAATGATATCATTTGTTCTGATAAATTCTGAGAACCCACTAAAACTTTTCAATTGATTTACATCAATTATCTGAATGTCCTATCGAGATGTCCTATCGAGATGTCCTGATGTCTCTCCGCGGAATTCACATAGAATTCACCCTGCCGTTTATTTCATTTAAAACCTTGTCATGGATTAAGTATAGGGGGGTGGGTAGGCCGTAGCACAAAGGTGGTTGGTCACCATGTTTTCAGCCTTCCAAATGGGGGGATCATGTTATTTTTAGCCACAGCTACAGTACTAGGGGGTGAGTTTCATATTTCCAGCCTTTTGTATGGAAATATACAGCTTGTCAAATCATCAATAATTCATGACGAAAATAGAGAATAGATGCTAATAATGAATTGTAGTATCTACATACAGTATATGTATACAAAATTCACCTGATTTTGAATAAAATTTCTCTTTTTCTTTTTAGTATTAAAAAATCACTTCTTTCTGAATAACTACTTGAAAAACGACTGTTTATATGCAGTAGATCCCTGCGTTTCACCACATACAGTACAACCACTTGCCTTCGGCTCGATCATACTTGTATATCTGATACAACATCCCCGCTCATGCTGCATATATATTACATAATTATGACTATCACAAAACAATCCAGATCCAAATTAAAATGGTGTATTAATAATACCATGCAGGTACTTCAGGTAAAACACATGAAATTTTATACTTTTTTATTTCCAAGAGTGCTATCAAATACAAAACTCAACCCAATTTTCATGTCAAACGATATATCACAAATTATCAAGATCGTGTATTAAAATAATTTATAATATAACATTTATAGTACGCGCGTGCTGATTGGTCGAGAAGCGTGTTTCTATTTAACAATTAGATTATGAGCCCAAGATTTCTATGATGTGATAGTTGATGAGGGCGAAGCCCGAATGAACTATCATCTCATAGAAATCGAGAGCGAATAATCTAATTGTTTTAGTAGAAACCAGCAAGAAAACAGTATTTCAAAACGTTTTTCATAATTTATTGAAATATATTCGTTAAAAATCGCGCCAATGAAATGGCTGTTTCGCTACTCGCTACAGTGTACTTGTCTCACCCCTCATTTAATATTACCTGGCTGCTTCCTTTTGCTTTGTCTTACTTTGTAAAATTGATTTTTTTCGCAAAATTCACTATATTTTTATATGCACAGAAATGTTTGCTATATACAGAGTTTATACTGAGATGCAAATGTTTTATTATATATTTTAATTCATTTGTTTCGTACGAAGTTTAGGCCTAAAGCATATTCGCAGTTTCACACAACACTGCTGAGCGTCCTGTTTCATCTCTCACCGTTTAGAAATTGCCTTTAAATTGCTATGGTTAAGGTAACAGTACCAGTGCCGTGTGAGTGCAACGGCTTTCTATGCTGTTTTCAACGACAATTAATACCTCTTATACAGGGCCTTTTTTAAGAAATCGTTAGTGGGGGGCCATCATCGAAAGGGGACGTAAGAAGTAGGTGGTGTATTACAGGTGTGGAAAGTCTCTTGAGTCTCTCTATCTTGATTTCCTGCATTTTCAGAGACAATTTTTGATATATCCCATCTAAACGGAGCCAGTTTTGTTGTGAGAATACCATAACTGTCCTCTAAACTCAGTTCCCCCCCCTTTTTGCTCATACTTTGGACAAAAGGGACTTTCACTGGGGCCAAAATAGCTTACTGGGGCAACATGGGGGCTGGGGGGGGCTTTGGCCCCTCCAGTACATTAGTTAAAAAAGGCCCTGCTCTTATAAATGTGAATGTATATGGCATCGAGCAGTATCTAATATACAAGCTGGTCTATGCACAAAAACGTTATTCTCTACTCGAATTGGAAGGCAGAATTAACCTCGACAGCATGCAACTCATACTGTAGGTGCTGGATTCTGTGCATGTAGATTAAATCTTATCTGCTCTAGCTACCAAGAGTAATAAGTTATTTTAGCCGTTTAGGAGTAGGTCAGATTTGTCGTCAACTGTCGTGGATGGTTCCTAGCCGCCTGGTGCTTCTGCTTGTTGTTGATCATTGAGGAGTAAAATAATATTTTATTGATATACCTGCAATATAATGAATCAGTGGACAGTCGATATATGAAAGCCGCAGCTCGTTATAGTCCAATATCTTGTAAACAAAGCTGCGTGCAAATTGTCACTATAACTGTTGAATAGGTTTTTAACCTAAATTTTCTGCCTTCTCCCCCCCCCCCCCCCTACACACACCCGTTTGATCTGTATTCCCTAGTTGTATACATCTCTGATCAATATATTTTCTCTGCTGACAGAACCAACAAAACCAGAGTGGGACGAGTTGTCAGGTGGGTTTCAACTTACAGGCAATAAACATTATACATGCACTCAATTAACAAATATCACTGCCATTGTAAAATGTAAGTAACGACATAATTCGTTTAAAGATGTCGCAGCTGACTGTCATGTAAGATAGCTTGCAAGTACAATACAGGTCAATTTAAAATTGTGCAAACATTCGACATTAAAAAGCAACTAGTAGTAATTTTTCGCCTTTTCCGATATGTCCTTCGCCAGTTAGCCCTTAAATCAGGGGTTTGTTAAGTATAAATATTTCGCAGTATATGTGCACAGATTATTGTAAATAATACAAGCTGCAACTTGCTAACGTCTGGTAGTTGGGGAAATATTTTTTACACTTGTAGATATGAGTGAGTATCTGAAATTCCCATGCAAGAATCTTCGAAATTTAGTCTCTGAGTTTCGCCTCTCGGGCGATCTATAGGCTTTTACTCCTTTTACCTCGAGAGGATTTGGCCTTTACCTTTAGGCTTTACACTAATAATCAGTTCTATAAATTTTAGCAACATTTCTGAAGTATAGCGACTTGCCAATGAATGTTGATGATGCAAAGGCAAGCGGATGGGTCCAAACCGACTCATGCAAAGGTACAGTTGTATATAACATTTATATTAAAGAATAAAGTAGGTTGTATATTAATTAGATCGTCATTAAGCACAGATTCACACTGAATATCTCCCCTCATTTACTGCATCTGCATACCGTAAACATAGCAAGTCACCGAGTCGCTAATGCGCTGAGATCACAGATTCTTTACGCATCTTCATAATGTCGAACACAATGAACAAATCCATTGCCAAGAACTTTAACACTCAGCCGTCTGCTCCAACACTGTCTGTATATAACGTATATCTATGTTGATGTGAATACATTGCATCACATGTTATCTACATGTGATCAGTCATTCTGTGATCATATCCTATCACATAATTATGAAGACATTTTATTTTCACACAAAATGGCGTCCTCTGCATGTGCTTAAGGAGGAGGTTTATCGGAGTCATCGTCATCTTCATGCTGACTTGTGTACCACATAATAATTATAACTGATTAGCTTCTTTTTGTTATATAGACGACGCATATTTCCGTGGTAACCGTTATGTTTTAAACAATGACCACGCAGTCATGTTGTTGTTTGATTCAAAGGGTAAAATTGCCGGAATACAAAATGGCGTAAGTACACTTTGTAGGAAATTGGTAAAAAAACAGGATAGTTAGATTTAACAACTTTATTGGTACCATTAATTTGCGTTAAACAAGTATCACAATTAAATATTGAATGGCCCAAAAAGAACGGTGCAAGAAAAAGTCTTATTGTAGGTTCCATGGAAAAGAGTTATAGGCTTTATCATAAAAATAAAATAAATTGAATGATATATACTATAAAATATGAAAGCAGCATACAAACACAATAAAATAGAAGCGAACCAACGAAATGAAATAGTAAAAAGTAATTTTCGAATTCGGGGGATGAGGCAGAATTTTGGAGTGGGGAATTCTTTCACATTTTGTTTGCGGAATTGACGGAATTTTTGTTTCAGTGCTCGGCGAAATGAGGAATTTTTGTAGATCTGATGTGGAATATGGAATTTTTAAGAAAAGCATAGCAAAGAATGTGGGATTTTTGAAACTTTGCCCTGGAATGTGAAATTTTTAAGCACCAAAATTCCGCCTCATCCTTCAATAATCTAAAAATAATATACAATAAAACATGTATATTTAAGAGCAGAACTCTTATTTCCTGATATTCTTAAAAATAGCATCCGAAGTCAAGTGCAACAGGAGACTTCTACAAGAAACCATATTGGATAGAAGATGGTTCTATGTTAGTTGTCACAGGGTACTTTGTCGATCCCAAAGTGATTTGTGCCGGAGGAAGAGAGGAGTCGAAATACCTGGGAGATGCTCTATTTATTCAAATTGGAGCGAGTCCTAGTTCACTGATGAAAATTCCCCTAAAGGAAGAAGATGTTGTTGGAAAAACGAAATGGGTTAAAGGAAAATGTGTTTATGGAATGGGTATGTTCTATATGCGCGGGCTGTTCATGAACTGTTGAGATTTAGGCCAAATCCCACTTTGGAACCCCTTATCGCTAAAAATTTCTGGGGTTGGGTACTTCTTTAGAATCCTGATTCCCTCATGTGTTCTTGAAATACTTTGTACAAGATTTTGTACAAGATACTTCCCGTGGACTATACTGTATCGTAGATATAGACAATTTGACCCTTCCGTGCAGTCTCAAAAACATTCCTTGCAAGAGACAAATTATACTGTAAAGCCTCTTTTCGACCCCCCATCTAAAAAACAAGTACCCCCATCTCTAATGACCCACCCGTTTTAAAGGAAGAAATCTATTAAACCTCTCCGCTTAATGAATACCCCCTCCTATTACTTCATGTCATCTTGATTCAAACAGGGCAACATTACTGGTACAACATTTCCAACGGAATGAACTGTGCTGATTTCTTTCCCGCCTTTATCCTTTACAATGGTGGCAAGCTGAATGCATTTGGTTGGGCAACAATGGGATATTTCAAGAGCAAACGTTATGAGCATCCTCCGTCCTATCTACTCTGGGTGATTATTTATATTTCATAATATCTTGATTGTTAGTGTGTAGGTAGCGATGAAGAACATTCACGACGTCGGTTGAAGGATACAGGATAGGCCCTAATTGCATTCGTCAACCATTCATACGGTCCGATATATTTGTCGAATCCGATTCTCCTCTTGACGCATGTGATTTACTGGATTTTCTGGCAAGAGTAAGGCTATTGGCTCATCCTGGCGAAAAGTGTAGCTGTTGCTGTATTGTGTAAAATCACATACGTCAGGAGGAGAATTGGTTCCGAGAAATGGGATCGTGTGAACAGGCCTTTATATTTACTATTTTGTGCTTCTATAAACTATAAACTAAAAACAACAAATATGTTTGTGCATGAATTTAAATAAATTATTTTAAAGAAAGTTTTACGTTATATTTTACAACTTACATCCTTTTAATTAAAGTGGCTATATCCATATATGATACGAAGTTACTTTACTCGTCAGTTATACTTATACAGTTTTATTATATTTGAAAGAACTTCTAAGATGAAAGAATAGCATCGTCTGCAGTTTTTCAATTCTTCTTATTATAAATTTATAGATTTAATTGAGATGAAAATTATACTGTATATATTCTTTCTCACAATTGCATATCAAACTACAGTAGTCTCATGCAATAACTCCAGAATGGAAGAGATTATGAATATAAATTTCTCAATATAAATAAATAAAAGTATTCCATATACCTATTCATATACAAGTGAATGTTCAATGCCCAAGGCCAGCATAAGCTTGACCTGGATATTGTACTAGGCTATACTTAGCTACTGTACTTAGCCCCGCCTAGACCTATGGGCCTTCTATTTCTATTTCAGCGTTTTCAGCGCATTTCACACAAGAAGACTGGGGCCAGCTGCCTCGTGGCATCATGAACTCGATTAACCTGCAAACTAAGCGCCACCTTCCGAGTAAAAGCCCTAGGTCTGGGCTGTGCTTAGCCTATGGTGGAAAGTTGAATAGTAATTAATCTTTATTATCTAAGACTCAGCAAATAATCCAAATAGGATAATGTGCCAAAAAATTTAGTATGCCACTAATAGTTTATATTTTGTTTTATAGGGTTTCTTCCAGAGTGAGACCAAGCCATCGTGTCTTTCGAAATTTCCAGAGTTGTCAACGATGCACATTTACTTACAACACCGTCCTTATTTTAACACCTGTTGATCAGCAGACCGTACCTTATATAGAAGTAAAGGTCTTAATGTTGCTTCAAATAAAATTAAAATGAATGAATTTGCAGATTTGCTTTAACCTTGTCATTGAAGTACTATCTTGCTATTTTGCTCAAACGTTAACCATGCGCTCTTATATTACATTACATTAGGTGATGCTACCCCGGATTTCCCCACACCGGGCAAGCTGAAAAATTGTTTGACTTGTGGAAATCAATCCCGCGACCATTGTTTGCTGAACATTGTCCCGCCAATTTTTATGTGCAAAAGCGTCATCTTTCTATGATTTATATAATAACTTTGCTTGCTCTTTCCAATAATTCTATCCTATTACATGTATTGGGTGTGAGGTACTAAAATAGTTTCATTTTTCAGTTTCTATTTCTGATAATGCATATCTTGATGGACATTGGTTTTTACATCTCAACTGTATTCTACGGTGTACAGTAGTATTCTAGATTTAAGATTTCTAGTGCGGTGGTTGGCGTCTGAAGCTTGTCTAACTACCCAGGGACGTATGATGCAAGTCAAGAAGTTTTTGCATGATACGTAGAATTTTAAACTTTAGCTCTACATAAGTAGATACTAATGATATAGTCCTAAACACTTAAGAATGATAATAATATTGCACTCATACCAAATGTGCTTTCGCGCGTTCTGATTAGGTACTGAAATGGGATTGATTACTGCCCAGAGCAGTAAAATAATGCTTTTCAAAAGAATGGCCAAGAAAAATTGCTTTAAACCATTTTGAACGACGAAAAAATCACCAGAAAACGAAGGAAGAACAAAAGTTCAGTGTACATCTGTAAAACATATATTATTTGACAATGTAAAACTCCGGAACGCTTCAAACTTTGTCTGTTGTTTTTTAGCAAGTTTTATAGCTAAAACTACTAAAGCTTGGTTTTCATATGTCGCCGATGGTCCGCGATGCTTTTCCAGTGCTATTGTCTTTGTTCATTAATCAGTAAATCCCTTTGTCTACCTGAAATAATTCTCTCATACAACGATCACTAACAATGGTCCATGGTGAAAACCAGGCCGCTTAAGGGAGGTCTAGCATTGATTTGGCACAAGACAAACGTCATATCGTCATATGGACGTTTCTCTGGACACCAACCCCCCCCCCTAAAACGTTACACATAGTTTTCGACATTTTATTGTGTATACTTAAACAATATACTTTCGATTTTGTTTAAAAGGTCTTCGAGAAAGTTCCTTAAAACGACTTTGGTAATGGTCATCAACCCATAATTTGAAAATTATAGCATTTGTGATTTGGTCTTTAAAATTACCACTGATAGAGAAACTGCAAACATGCAAACAGCAATAAATTAATGAAAAGCACGGGCACAGGCAAGTATATGGCTTAACAGCTGTGTAAAAAAGGAAAAGTTCAACAAAACTGAATGAGCTTGCAGTGTATTTCGGAATTTTTTGGTGCAGAGTGAAAATTGAGACTTGACATTTGAGACTTTATATAGCGGCCATGCACTTCGACCTTCTTGCAGATTAAAATATTTTTGATTTTGAATATATACCAGGTGACGCCAAAAAAGTCCTCCTGTTCGATTTAGTATAACTTAAAAACTAAAAGAGCTATTACACTTAACAGAGAGCTAATACACTTTGATATACTCCGTGTGCATTTTCATGTAATATTGACCGATATATATAGCTGTGCTTAAACTTGAGTGAACATTTTTGGAAGTGTCGAGAAATAGCAAAAACGGCCTATCAAGCTCTAATGTGCCAAGAAAGAAACGTCGTGTCGCGTGTTTCTTTATAAATATGCCTGGTTTAACGAAGGACCAAAAAGTTTGGATTTATTTAGAATATGCAATGATAAATAATACTCGAGAGGTTATACGATGATGAGCTGGTCGCTGGCGTAACTTTCCTGCTCCGAGTGAACGAACAGTTGTGAAAACGTTTCAAAGGTTTGTTAGGGCCTGTTTATATGAGAGGCGGGACGGGACCTTTGATCGGGATCCCGGCATGTATGTATCTTTATAATATTTTCCGCGTTCTGTTTATATGGAAGCGGGACGTTTTCAGTCGTGCCGTCTCGCCTAGGCGGGATCCCAGTTTGCCATATAAATGCTTCATCCCGCCTACCGGGACAATATTACGCTGACATTGCATTATTTGATCACTGTCATATGACATCTGAACAGTCAAATCTTTCAAAATGGCGTCCTGCAACAACAAAACAATATTCCCGTGAAAAAATGTCCCGTTTACAAAACAATGATCATATAAACGCGGGATGGAAAAACGTCCCGTCCCGCCTCTCATATACAGGCCCTTATTAGAGAGGGGATTTTCCACAATCTCAATAATAATTTATTTCTTCAGTGCGCATTTACAAAAGTTTCTCAATGCTCATTACAATATAATTACTATACAAGATATATGTTTAAAAAAAATTTATGCTAAAAATCGAAAGTTCTGAAAAACTAACGGTAAAAATATTGGTTAAAAAGATGAGTCTTAAGTTTATTTTTAAAAATATCAACAGATGTCTCTATTCTCAATTCATCAGGCAGGCTATTCCAAACCGCTGATCCAGCCTTCCTAAATGTTCTATCTCCGTATGTTTTCGTGATTGTCCTTGGTTCTTGAAGCAAATTATTTGAGGCAGATCTTAAGCACCGTGAAGGTTGGTGTATTTTCAGAAGGTCTTTAAGATACGATGGAGCCAAATTGTTTAAAGCTTTAAAAACTGGACACATAGACTTGGACTTCAATAAAACATATTGGACTTCGTCCTAAATAAAGGACTAAGTCGTCGAGAACGGCAAGAACAGCGGAAAAAATTGAATTGGTTCGACAATCTTTTACCCAAAAATGGCTTTAATTTCTAACTTTAACTTCACTTCATTGAAACGAATACTTAAGATGCAATGATAGCGGTTATCAAGTTAAATATCAAGATTTTTTATTTTTTCTCGGCATCTCGTTCAATATGACTGATATTCCATTTACAAACACCTTCTTTGTTTCGAGTGTTTGATCAGCCGTAACCTAATTTATACACTATACCATAGCGGTTGCTATTCATAACTCTCGTCATTTGTGTATAGTCCACAGATAACTGCTCTTACTTCACACAGTTGTATTGTTCTTAAACATGGTTTGCACAACATTGATTCTTCTTCTCGTTGCTGTTGGCGCTAATGGATGGCTTTTTACCAAGCCAAAAGGTATAAAAATAGTTAAAGTTCAATATCCTACTTGCTTTGAATTTGAATTTATCATGATTACCACTCTGAGGTGGACGGAAAGACTGATTAACCAGACTTTTTGCAACCAAATATGAAACCCAGTTTGCAATTAACAAAGGTTTCCGAAACTTAACTACGGTTTAGCATCTTAGGGCTGTTTTCCATGCATTCCAAACCGTATAATAATGATGATAACGAAACGTAGCCTTATTAATTCTACTTTTGTGCTCAGGAAACAAAGAAATACGCTACGCTTCGATAACAGACTTTATCCCCCGAGAAGACGTGAAGATTGAAACCATGCAATTGCAGTTTCAAGTTTGTAATCGAGCACCGCGGCAACCCCTAGCCTCATCCGCAGGCATCTCTATCTCAGGACTAGTGGTCAGGGTTGCAGTTATTTTAAGACGGCGCGGAAAGTTGTCGGGCTGAGATTGAACGCACCGGCAATTTTCCGCTTAACAGTCCAATGATCTTAATAATTACATCTCGATTTATACACTACTGAAAACCATCGTCTCGATCTACTATATACGTCAGCTAGCCGAGGAGGGATCAAATGCTTTCTTTTTTCACTTACAATTAATGACGACGTGAATTTGCTCGTAAACGTAAAGTTAACCTTATTAGTTATTATTTCCCATATTTCCCTTAAAGACAAAGACACTATAGAGTGTGATTGTAATTTCGATCACCGCGCCATGCATGGGGACAATTGGTAATAAGAGAAATGAATAAATGAATGCTAACACGAATTTCCTTCGAATTTCCACACAACACAACTTGGAAAAAGCAAATAATGTATTCAAAGACGGACAAAATTTTGTTGATTGTATCTCTTGCTATCATAAAACGTAATTAGAAAACCAAAAATAGCGTTCTAGAACCAATATCGAAGTTTTTTGGTAAAGTTGCATATTCTCAGACCCCCGCCGTTCTCTGTTGGCTTTTAGTGATTGATAGAATTAAACCCCTACGGCTACTGCTACGGCTACGGCTACGGCTCAGTTTGTGCATGTCAATATTTCCCCTCAATACGCAGTGCAATTAATATTAACCATGTAAGATTACAAATTTTCACGGTACTAGTTTCCTCGTTCTTCGCAAATCAAGTAGAAAACGTGCACACTCCTACAACCAGTTGAGGCCATATGGCGTTCTCTTTTTGCGATTAACCATGTAAGATTACAAATTTTCACCCACTTATATAATAAGTATTAAATTTGCCCAGCACTGGACTGGGATGAGCAGCATCGTAGTCCATCGGTAGCCGGCACTGATCTGAAATATAGGGTAGCCGGTGATCGGCCGTCTCAACGTTCTCATATGTTGTTCTCGCGTATGTTGCCATGGCCGATCCACCTTTGGACTGCATGTTGTTGATGATTCAATGCGTGAAGAAAGTGTTGTCGTTCTGGTCACTCTATCGTGACTGCCTGAGAGATATAAAGAAAACTCGACGTTTCAAGCGTAAGCGCTAATCATGCAACAACATACAGGCTAATTTTAGTGTGCAGTGATAACCAATTTGTGCAGTGATAACCTGAAAGTGTGCAGTGATAAACAGTAAAAGTGTGCAGTGATATCATTTGTTCTGATAAATTCTTAGAACCCACTAAAACTTTTCAATTGATTTACATCAATTATCTAAATGTCCTATCGAGATGTCCTGATGTCTCGCGCTCTCCTCGGAATTCACATAGAATTCACCCTGATTTATTTCATTAAAAACGTTGTCATGGATTAAGTATAGTGGGGTGGGTAGGCCGTAGCACAAGGATGGTTGGTCACCATGTTTTCAGCCTTCCAAATGGGGGGATCATGTTATTTTTAGCCACAGCTACAGTACTAGGGAACACAGCTACAGTACCAGGGTACAGGGTGCCCTGGAATTGAAATTTTTAAGCACCAAAATTCCGCCTCATCCTTCAATAATCTAAAAGTAATATACAATAAAACATGTATATTTAAGAGCAGAACTCTTATTTTCCTGATATTCTTAAATATAGCATCCGAAGTCAAGTGCAACAGGAGACTTCTACAAGAAACCATATTGGATAGAAGATGGTTCTATGTTAGTTGTCACAGGGTACTTTGTCGATCCCAAAGTGATTTGTGCCGGAGGAAGAGAGGAGTCCGAATACCTGGGAGATGCTCTATTTATTCAAAATGGAGCGAGTCCTTGTTCACTGATGAAAATTCCCCTAAAGGAAGAAGATGTTGTTGGAAAAACGAAATGGGTTAAAGGAAAATGTGTTTATGGAATGGGTATGTTCTATATGCGCGGACTGTGCAGGAACTGTTGAGATTTAGGCCAAATCCCACTTTGGAACCCCTCATCGTTAAAAATTTCTGGGGTTGGGTACTTCTTTAGAATCCTGATTCCCTCATATGTTCTTGAATTACTTGGAACATTTTGTACAAGATACTTCCCGTGGGCTATACTGTATTGTAGATATAGACAATTCTACCCTTCCGTGCAGTCTCAAAAACATTCCTTGCAAGAGACAAATTATACTGTAAATCCCCTTTTTGGCCACCATCTAAAAAATAAGCACCCTATCTATAATGACCCACCCTTTTTTTAAAGGAAGAAATCTATTAAACCTCTCGTCTCAATTAATACCCCCTCGTTATCAATTGGGCTGGCATTTCACGTTTACTACCTTTTTTACTTGCTCGGCGTTGCGGCAATATCAATAAGCCCCCAAATTTAGACCCCCAGTCTCCAATAATTACAGTATACAAATTTCTACCGATCAACTAGAGAGCGACTGAAATGTCTAGAGGACGACATTTACGCTAAGAACACTTATCACTAGTTTTCTGACTGATGTGATAAATAAGCATAATTTTTAAACTTTGTGAATGTAGTCATTAGACCTGATGATACCCATAGATAAACAGTACTCAGCCTAAGTACCTAGTCTACCTATAGCATTTTTGATGAATTACAAAAACCTTATAAAGCGCATAGGAACCAGTAGGAACTTGCACAGAAGACCTTTGTACAAGGTTTAGTATTATATTCTATAGACCTACATTAAAACTATTACTTCATGTCATCTTGATTCAAACAGGGCAACATTACTGGTACAACATTTCCAACGGAATGAACTGTGCTGATTTCTTTCCCGCCTTTATCCTTTACAATGGTGGCAAGCTGAATGCATTTGGTTGGGCAACAATGGGATATTTCAAGAGCGAACGTTATGAGCATCCTCCGTCCTATCTACTCTGGGTGATTATTTATATTTCATAATATCTTGATTGTTAGTGTATAGGTAGCGATGAACAATATTCACGACGTCGGTTGAAGGATACAGGATAGGCCCTAATTGCATTCGTCAACCAACCTCGTGAAAATTTATATTTTAAGGCCTATTCATACGATCCGATATGTCGAATCCGATTCTCCTCTTGACGCATGTGATTTACTGGATTTTCTGGCAAGAGTAAGGCTATTGGCTCATCCTGGCGAAAAGTGTAGCTGTTGCTGTATTGTGTAAAATCACATACGTCAGGAGGAGAATTGGTTCCGAGAAATGCGATCGTGTGAACAGGCCTTTATATTTACTATTTTGTGCTTCTATAAACTAAAAACAACAAATATGTTTGTGCATGAATTTAAATAAATTATTTTAAAGAAAGTTTTACGTTATATTTTACAACTTACATCCTTTTAATTAAAGTGGCTATATCCATATATGATACGAAGTTACTTTACTCGTCAGTTATACTTATACAGTTTTATTATATTTGAAAGAACTTCTAAGATGAAAGAATAGCATCGTCTGCAGTTTTTCAATTCTTCTTATTATAAATTGATAGATTTAATTGAGATGAAAATTATACTGTATATATTCTTTCTCACAATTGCATATCAAACTACAGTAGTCTCATGCAATAACTCCAGAATGGAAGAGATTATGAATATAAATTTCTCAATATAAATAAATAAAAGTATTCCATATACCTATTCATATACAAGTGAATGTTCAATGCCCAAGGCCAGCATAAGCTTGACCTGGATATTGTACTAGGCT
The DNA here is from genome assembly GCA_016169945.1 of Trachythela sp. YZ-2020. NCBI lineage: Eukaryota > Metazoa > Cnidaria > Anthozoa > Malacalcyonacea > Clavulariidae > Trachythela > Trachythela sp. YZ-2020. The sequence continues at coordinate 9,536,691 of JADLSH010000387.1, forward strand.
ATACTTAGCTACTGTACTTAGCCCCGCCTAGACCTATGGGCCTTCTATTTCTATTTCAGCGTTTTCAGCGCATTTCACACAAGAAGACTGGGGCCAGCTGCCTCGTGGCATCATGAACTCGATTAACCTGCAAACTAAGGGCCACCTTCCGAGTAAAAGCCCTAGGTCTGGGCTGTGCTTAGCCTATGGTGGAAAGTTGAATAGTAATCTTTATTATCTAAGACTCAGCAAATAATCAAAATAGGATAATGAGCCAAAAAATTTAGTATGCCACTAATAGTTTATATTTTGTTTTATAGGGTTTCTTCCAGAGTGAGACCAAGCCATCGTGTCTTTCGAAAATTCCAGAGTTGTCAACGATGCACATTTACTTACAACACCGTCCTTATTTTAACACCTGTTGATCAGCAGACCGTACCTTATATAGAAGTAAAGGTCTTAATGTTGCTTCAAATAAAATTAAAATGAATGAATTTGCAGAAATCCTTTAACCTTGTCATTGAAGTACTATCTTGCTATTTTGCTCAAACGTTAACCATGCGCTCTTATATTACATTACATTAGATGATGCTACCCCGGATTTCCCCACACCGGGCAAGCTGAAAAATTGTTTGACTTGTGGAAATCAATCCCGCGACCATTGTTTGCTGAACATTGTCCCGCCAATTTTTATGTGCAAAAGCGTCATCTTTCTATGATTTATATAATAACTTTGCTTGCTCTTTCCAATAATTCTATCCTATTAATGTATTGGGTGTGAGGCACTAAAATAGTTTCATTTTTCAGTTTCTATTTCTGATAATGCATATCTTGATGGACATTGGTTTTTACATCTCAACTGTATTCTACGGTGTACAGTAGTATTCTAGATTTAAGATTTCTAGTGCGGTGGTTGGCGTCTGAAGCTTGTCTAACTACCCAGGGACGTATGATGCAAGTCAAGAAGTTTTTGCATGATACGTAGAATTTTAAACTTTAGCTCTACATAAGTAGATACTAATGATATAGTCCTAAACACTTAAGAATGATAATAATATTGCACTCATACCAAATGTGCTTTCGCGCGTTCTGATTAGGTACTGAAATGGGATTGATTACTGCCCAGAGCAGTAAAATAATGCTTTTCAAAAGAATGGCCAAGAAAAATTGCTTTAAACCATTTTGAACGACGAAAAAATCACCAGAAAACGAAGGAAGAACAAAAGTTCAGTGTACATCTGTAAAACATATATTATTTGACAATGTAAAACTCCGGAACGCTTCAAACTTTGTCTGTTGTTTTTTAGCAAGTTTTATAGCTAAAACTACTAAAGCTTGGTTTTCATATGTCGCCGATGGTCCGCGATGCTTTTCCAGTGCTATTGTCTTTGTTCATTAATCAGTAAATCCCTTTGTCTACCTGAAATAATTCTCTCATACAACGATCACTAACAATGGTCCATGGTGAAAACCAGGCCGCTTAAGGGAGGTCTAGCATTGATTTGGCACAAGACAAACGTCATATCGTCATATGGACGTTTCTCTGGACACCAACCCCCCCCCCTAAAACGTTACACATAGTTTTCGACATTTTATTGTGTATACTTAAACAATATACTTTCGATTTTGTTTAAAAGGTCTTCGAGAAAGTTCCTTAAAACGACTTTGGTAATGGTCATCAACCCATAATTTGAAAATTATAACATTTGTGAGTATTTTGGTCTTTAAAATTACCACTGATAGAGAAACTGCAAACATGCAAACAGCAATAAATTAATGAAAAGCACGGGCACAGGCAAGTATATGGCTTAACAGCTGTGTAAAAAAGGAAAAGTTCAACAAAACTGAATGAGCTTGCAGTGTATTTCGGAATTTTTTGGTGCAGAGTGAAAATTGAGACTTGACATTTGAGACTTTATATAGCGGCCATGCACTTCGACCTTCTTGCAGATTAAAATATTTTTGATTTTGAATATATACCAGGTGACGCCAAAAAAGTCCTCCTGTTCGATTTAGTATAACTTAAAAACTAAAAGAGCTATTACACTTAACAGAGAGCTAATACACTTTGATATACTCCGTGTGCATTTTCATGTAATATTGACCGATATATATAGCTGTGCTTAAACTTGAGTGAACATTTTTGGAAGTGTCGAGAAATAGCTAAAAACGGCCTATCAAGCTCTAATGTGCCAAGAAAGAAACGTCGTGTCGCGTGTTTCTTTATAAATATGCCTGGTTTAACGAAGGACCAAAAAGTTTGGATTTATTTAGAATATGCAATGATAAATAATACTCGAGAGGTTATACGATGATGAGCTGGTCGCTGGCGTAACTTTCCTGCTCCGAGTGAACGAACAGTTGTGAAAACGTTTCAAAGGTTTGTTAGGGCCTGTTTATATGAGAGGCGGGACGGGACCTTTGATCGGGATCCCGGCATGTATGTATCTTTATAATATTTTCCGCGTTCTGTTTATATGGAAGCGGAACGTTTTCAGTCGTGCCGTCTCGCCTAGGCGGGATCCCGGTTTGCCATATAAATGCTCCATCCCGCCTACCGGGACAATATTACGCTGACATTGCATTATTTGATCACTGTCATATGACATCTGAACAGTCAAATCTTTCAAAATGGCGTCCTGCAACAACAAAACAATATTCCCGTGAAAAAATGTCCCGTTTACAAAACAATGATCATATAAACGCGGGATGGAAAAACGTCCCGTCCCGCCTCTCATATACAGGCCCTTATTAGAGAGGGGATTTTCCACAATCTCAATAATAATTTATTTCTTCAGTGCGCATTTACAAAAGTTTCTCAATGCTCATTACAATATAATTACTATACAAGATATATGTTTAAAAAAAATTTATGCTAAAATCGAAAGTTCTGAAAAACTAACGGTAAAAATATTGGTTAAAAAGATGAGTCTTAAGTTTATTTTTAAAAATATCAACAGATGTCTCTATTCTCAATTCATCAGGCAGGCTATTCCAAACCGCTGATCCAGCCTTCCTAAATGTTCTATCTCCGTATGTTTTCGTGATTGTCCTTGGTTCTTGAAGCAAATTATTTGAGGCAGATCTTAAGCACCGTGAAGGTTGGTGTATTTTCAGAAGGTCTTTAAGATACGATGGAGCCAAATTGTTTAAAGCTTTAAAAACTGGACACATAGACTTGGACTTCAATAAACATATTGGACTTCGTCCTAAATAAAGGACTAAGTCGTCGAGAACGGCAAGAACAGCGGAAAAAATCGAATTGGTTCGACAATCTTTTACCCAAAAATGGCTTTAATTTCTAACTTTAACTTCACTTCATTGAAACGAATACTTACGATGCAATGATAGCGGTTATCAAGTTAAATATCAAGATTTTTTATTTTTTCTCGGCATCTCGTTCAATATGACTGATATTCCATTTACAAACACCTTCTTTGTTTCGAGTGTTTGATCAGCCGTAACCTAATTTATGCACTATACTATAGCGGTTGCTATTCATAACTCTCGTCATTTGTGTATAGTCCACAGATAACTGCTCTTACTTCACACAGTTGTATTGTTCTTAAACATGGTTTGCACAACATTGATTCTTCTTCTCGTTGCTGTTGGCGCTAACGGATGGCTTTTTACCAAGCCAAAAGGTATAAAAATAGTTAAAGTTCAATATCCTACTTGCTTTGAATTTGAATTTATCATGATTACCACTCTGAGGTGGACGGAAAGACTGATTAACCAGACTTTTTGCAACCAAATATGAAACCCAGTTTGCAATTAACAAAGGTTTCCGAAACTTAACTACGGTTTAGCATCTTAGGGCTGTTTTCCATGCATTCCAAACCGTATAATAATGATGATAACGAAACGTAGCCTTATTAATTCTACTTTTGTGCTCAGGAAACAAAGAAATACGCTACGCTTCGATAACAGACTTTATCCCCCGAGAAGACGTGAAGATTGAAACCATGCAATTGCAGTTTCAAGTTTGTAATCGAGCACCGCGGCAACCCCTAGCCTCATCCGCAGGCATCTCTATCTCAGGACTAGTGGTCAGGGTTGCAGTTATTTTAAGACGGCGCGGAAAGTTGTCGGGCTGAGATTGAACGCACCGGCAATTTTCCGCTTAACAGTCCAATGATCTTAATAATTACATCTCGATTTATACACTACTGAAAACCATCGTCTCGATCTACTATATACGTCAGCTAGCCGAGGAGGGATCAAATGCTTTCTTTTTTCACTTACAATTAATGACGACGTGAATTTGCTCGTAAACGTAAAGTTAACCTTATTAGTTATTATTTCCCATATTTCCCTTAAAAGACAAAGACACTATAGAGTGTGATTGTAATTTCGATCACCGCGCCATGCATGGGGACAATTGGTAATAAGAGAAATGAATAAATGAATGCTAACACGAATTTCCTTCGAATTTCCACACAACACAACTTGGAAAAAGCAAATAATGTATTCAAAGACGGACAAAATTTTGTTGATTGTATCTCTTGCTATCATAAAACGTAATTAGAAAACCAAAAATAGCGTTCTAGAACCAATATCGAAGTTTTTTGGTAAAGTTGCATATTCTCAGACCCCCGCCGTTCTCTGTTGGCTTTTAGTGATTGATAGAATTAAACCCCTACGGCTACTGCTACGGCTACGGCTACGGCTACGGCTCAGTTTGTGCATGTCAATATTTCCCCTCAATACGCAGTGCAATTAATATTAACCATGTAAGATTACAAATTTTCACGGTACTAGTTTCCTCGTTCTTCGCAAATCAAGTAGAAAACGTGCACACTCCTACAACCAGTTGAGGCCATATGGCGTTCTCTTTTTGCGATTAACCATGTAAGATTACAAATTTTCACCCACTTATATAATAAGTATTAAATTTGCCCAGCACTGGACTGGGATGAGCAGCATCGTAGTCCATCGGTAGCCGGCACTGATCTGAAATATAGGGTAGCCGGTGATCGGCCGTCTCAACGTTCTCATATGTTGTTCTCGCGTATGTTGCCATGGCCGATCCACCTTTGGACTGCATGTTGTTGATGATTCAATGCGTGAAGAAAGTGTTGTCGTTCTGGTCACTCTATCGTGACTGCCTGAGAGATATAAAGAAAACTCGACGTTTCAAGCGTAAGCGCTAATCATGCAACAACATACAGGCTAATTTTAGTGTGCAGTGATAACCAATTTGTGCAGTGATAACCTGAAAGTGTGCAGTGATAAACAGTAAAAGTGTGCAGTGATATCATTTGTTCTGATAAATTCTTAGAACCCACTAAAACTTTTCAATTGATTTACATCAATTATCTAAATGTCCTATCGAGATGTCCTGATGTCTCATGCTCTCCTCGGAATTCACATAGAATTCACCCTGATTTATTTCATTAAAAACGTTGTCATGGATTAAGTATAGTGGGGTGGGTAGGCCGTAGCACAAGGATGGTTGGTCACCATGTTTTCAGCCTTCCAAATGGGGGGATCATGTTATTTTTAGCCACAGCTACAGTACTAGGGAACACAGCTACAGTACCAGGGTACAGGGTGCCCTGGAATTGAAATTTTTAAGCACCAAAATTCCGCCTCATCCTTCAATAATCTAAAAGTAATATACAATAAAACATGTATATTTAAGAGCAGAACTCTTATTTTCCTGATATTCTTAAATATAGCATCCGAAGTCAAGTGCAACAGGAGACTTCTACAAGAAACCATATTGGATAGAAGATGGTTCTATGTTAGTTGTCACAGGGTACTTTGTCGATCCCAAAGTGATTTGTGCCGGAGGAAGGGAGGAGTCGGAATACCTGGGAGATGCTCTATTTATTCAAAATGGAGCGAGTCCTAGTTCACTGATGAAAATTCCCCTAAAGGAAGAAGATGTTGTTGGAAAAACGAAATGGGATAAAGGAAAATGTGTTTATGGAATGGGTATGTTCTATATGAGCGGACTGTACAGGAACTGTTGAGATTTAGGCCAAATCCCACTTTGGAACCCCTCATCGTTGAAAATTTCTGGGGTTGGGTACTTCTTTAGAATCCTGATTCCCTCATATGTTCTTGAATTACTTGGAACATTTTGTACAAGGTACTTCCCGTGGGCTATACTGTGTTGTAGATATAGACAATTTTACCCTTCCGTGCAGTCTCAAAAACATTCCTTGCAAGAGACAAATTATACTGTAAATCCCCTTTTTGGCCACCATCTAAATAATAAGCACCCCTATCTCTAATGACCCACCCTTTTTTTAAAGGAAGAAATCTATTAAACCTCTCGTCTCAATTAATACCCCCTCGTTATCAATTGGGCTGGCATTTCACGTTTACTACCTTTTTTACTTGCTCGGCGTTGCGGCAATATCAATAAGCCCTCAAATTTAGACCCCCAGTCTCCAATAATTACAGTATACAAATTTCTACCGATCAACTAGAGAACGACTGAAATGTCTAGAGGACGACATTTACGCTAAGCACACTTATCACTAGTTTTCTGACTGATGTGATAAATAAGCATAATTTTTAAACTTTGTGAATGTAGTCATTAGACCTGATGATACCCAAAGATAAACAGTACTCAGCCTAAGTACCTAGTCTACCTATAGCATTTTTGATGAATTACAAAAACCTTATAAAGCGCATAGGAACCAGTAGGAACTTGCACATAAGACCTTTGTACAAGGTTTAGTAGTATATTCTATAGGCCTTCATTAAAACTATTACTTCATGTCATCTTGATTCAAACAGGACAACATTACTGGTACAACATTTCCAACGGAATGAACTGTGCTGATTTCTTTCCCGCCTTTATCCTTTACAATGGTGGCAAGCTGAATGCATTTGGTTGGGCAACAATAGGATATTTCAAGAGCAAACGTTATGAGCATCCTCCGTCCTTTCTACTTGGGGTGATGATTTATATTTAATAATATCTTGATTGTTAGTGTGTAGGTAGCGATGAACAATATTCACGACGTCGGTTGAAGGATACAGGATAGGCCCTAATTGCATTCGTCAACTAACCTCGTGAAAATTTATGTTTTAAGGCCTGTTCATACGATCCGATTTGTCGAATCCGATTCTCCTCTTGACGTATATGATTTACTGGATTTTCTGGCTAGAGTAAGGCTATTGGCTCGTACCTGGCGAAAAGTGTAGCTGTTGCTGTATTGTGTACAATCACATACGTCAGGAGGAGAATCGGTTCCGAGAAATCGGATCGCCGATCCGATTAAACTAAAAACAACAAATATGTTTGTGCATGCATTTAAATAAATTATTTTAAAGAAAGTTTTACGTTATATTTTACAACTTACATCCTTTTAATTAAAGTGGCTGTATCCATATATGATACGAAGTTACTTTATTCGTCAGTTATACTTATACAGTTTTATTATATTTGAAAGAACTTCTAAGATGAAAGAATAGCATCGTCTGCAGTTTTTCAATTCTTCTTATTATAAATTTATAGATTTAATTGAGATGAAAATTATACTGTATATATTCTTTCTCACAATTGCATATCAAACTACAGTAGTCTCATGCAATAACTCCAGAATGGAAGAGATTATGAATATAAATTTCTCAATATAAGTAAATAAAAGTATTCCATATACCTATTCATATACAAGTGAATGTTCAATGTCCAAGGCCATCATAAGCTTGACCTGGATATTGTACTAGGCTATACTTAGCTACTATACTTAGCCCCGCCTAGACCTATAGGCCTTCTATTTCTATTTCAGCGTTTTCAGCGCATTTCACACAAGGAGACTGGGGCCAGCTGCCTCGTGACATCATGAACTCGATTAACCTGCAAACTAAGCGCCACCTTCCGAGTAAAAGCCCTAGGTCTAGGCTGCACTTAGCCTATGGTGGAAAGTTGAATAGTAATCTTTATTATCTAAGACTAAGCAAATAATCAAAATAGGATAATGAGCCAAAAAATTTAGTATACCACTAATAGTTTATGTTTTGTTTTATAGGGTTTCTTCCAGAGTGAGACCAATCCATCGTGTCTTTCGAAAATTCCAGAGTTGTCAACAATGCACATTTACTTACAACACCGTCCTTATTTTAACTTGTGTTGATCAGCAGACCGTATACCTTATATGGAAGTAAAGGTCTTAATGTTGCTTCAAATAAAATTAAAATAAATGAATTTGCAGAAATTCTTTAACCTTGTCATTGAAGTACTATTAGTATTCATCTTGCTCAAACGTTAACCATGCGATCTTACATTATATTAGATGATGCTACTCCAGGGCATTTTTTAATAAATCGTTAGCGGGGGGGCCATAATCGAAAGGGGGCGTAACAGGTAGGTGGTGTTTTACAGGTGTGGGAAGCGGAAGGGGGATCTGGGGTCCTCCCCCCGAAAATGTTTGTATTCTTGAGTCTCTGTGGCTTGATTTCCTGCATTTTCAGAGACAATTTTTGATATGTCCCATCTAAACGGAGCCAGGTTTTGTTGTGAGAATACCATAACTTTCCTCTAAACTCAGTTTTTCCCCCTTTTTTCTTTATATTTTGGACAAAAGGGACCGTCACTGGGAGGGGGGTCAAAATAGCTTACTGGGGGGGCCAACATGGGGGCTGGGGGAGCTTTGGCCCCTCCAGTATATTAGTTAAAAAATGCCCTGTGCTACTCCGGATGGCCCAACACCGGGCATGCTGAAAAATTGTTTGACTTGTGGAAATCAATCCCGCGACCATTGTTTGCTGAACATTTCCCCGCCTATTCTTATGTGCAAAAGCGTCATCTTTCTATGGCTTATATAATAACTTTGCTTGCTCTTTCCAATAATTTTATCCTACTTAGATGTATTGGGTGTGAGGTACTAAAATACAGGTGTATGTACCACAGAATACCACGGTACCACAGAATACCAGTCTTATTTATTGATCTTATAAAATTTGGAGGAAACATACTGTATACTTTATTTTTGTGAATATGCATTAGTTTTAGTTTTAATTGCCATATAAAAAACAAAAAATGAATATTTTCATAAAAATTCTTTAAAATAATCAGGATTAACAAAAAATAACATTGTATGTTTTTGATACTTTTTTCCCGCATAATGCCTGTAAAATTCGAAAGTTTAAAAATAAGTTTGCAAACCAGTATAATTTATGTTGATCACTACTTTTTCTATGCAACACAACATTATTACTATACAGGAATCACGCGGAGGAATCAATTTCACCATTGAAAAACTGAATTTTTCAAAATTATTGATAAACCTGGTATACTTCAGTTACACCACTGGTATGCTGTAATGATTTTAGTGTTTACCTTTCACTAAATTAAGTTGGCAATATCAGTACAGTATTATCACACAACAGGACACACCAAATCCTGGTACAATTTGATAAACCGTTGCTTATTTATCTCCGCACTGGTATTCTGTGGTACATTAGAGTTCAGTTGTTCCACAGAAGGTTCAGTTAAAAAAAAATGCTAAAGTCTATGAAATCTAGTCCAAAAACCCCCAGGAAGAAAAAATATATCGATAAACTATACTAAAAAATATGAAGAAGCCACATTATATATATTTGACAAAAGATATGGAACATGTAAATTTTTGCGGTACGTATTCTGTGGTACATACACCTGTAGTATCATTTTTCACTTTCTATATCTGATAATGCATGTCTTGATGGACATTGGTTTTTACATCTCAACTGTATTCTACGGAGTAGAGTAGTATTCTAGTGCGGTGGTTTGGGTCTGAAGCTTGTCTAACTACCCAGGGACGTATGATGCAAGTCGAGAACTTAACGTTTTTGCATGATACGTAGAATTGTAAACTTTAGCTCTACATAAGTAGATACTAATGATATAGTCCTAAACACTTAAGAATGATAACAATTTACATTACTCATGACATTAGTATAAATCTCACTCATGCCAAATGAGCTTTCTCGCGTTCTGAAAGAATGCTTTTCAAAAGAATGGCCAAAAACGTTGCTTTTAAACCATTTTGAACGACGAAAAACTCCCCAGAAAATGAAAGAAGAACAAAAGTTCTGTGTTCATCTGTAAAACATATATTATTTGACAATGTAAAACTCCGGAACGCTTCAAACTTTGTCTGTTGTTTTTTAGCAAGTTTTATAGCATGCAATAATTACTAAAGCCTGGTTTTCATATGTCGTCGATGGTCGGCGATGCTTTTCCAGTGCTATTGTCTTTATTCATTAAAGTGCATATGTCACAATTACCATTTTTTCTCAAAAATCGGCCGTGGCGAGACAATTCGAATGATATACATCATTCTTTAAACGGATAAATACTTCCAGAGATATTTTGGCTCAAACATATATAGCATAGAATAAGGAATGATATATAGGTTTTTCAAAACATGGCCGGGAGAAAAGAGGCTGAGTGCGAATAGCCGCGATGACGTCAAATCGGGAAGTCATGTTTTGTTTACATTACAGTAACAGTGGTTTACATTATAAAACAATATAGTCATGTTGGAAGCGAAAAACTGCAGAAATAATCAATTTTCTGGCATATACGTTTGGAATTCGACTTCAAGATTTTACGCAATAGAAAGGTGAACATTGCCGTTCCCAGAATTTGGTAAAATATTTTCTATAATGGAGAGAACTCAAACGGTGTGAAGTCTAAAATGTCGGCTGCAAATGAAGTCATGGACCCGTGCTGGACTTCGGCAAATTTACTCAAGTAATTTACATGAAGAAAATTAATAGGATAAGGGGATATACGCTTGGATGCCTTGTGAGAACGCAGTAATAGACGAAAAGACTGGAATGTAGAAACAAGTTAGTAAATTGAAATTTGCAATTTTGTATTAAATTGTTCTACCTTTTAAAATATTTGAATATATTTTGTGCAAGATGTGCCACAATTGCCCTGTATAAAAGGAATATATAGCATAAAATAAAAAACAGTCATGGGAGACGATGTATGACTTCAGATTGACCACATGTCCTAACATGTTTATAAACAAACTTCTTGTGCTAATGTGCTTGCATTCTCAGTGTCTATAAAGTATAGTAAATTATCAAACAATTCTTACATTTGATATTGTTCAATATATTGCTTATAAATGGTATTTATAATAATACTGACATCATTTATATGCTTATGTAGGAAATAAACACAAAGATGAACAGAGAAATGAGGCTCCAATGAAGATACTTCAGACTCATAAGACATCACATAACTTGTTAATTTACTTGTCTAATAATTACCTGTATCTATGTTATTTATATTATCACTGTTTATATTTAGAGGGCATATTAGTAATATAATAGGGTCCTGAAGGAGGAAGGGGGGGGGGGGGGGTACTAATCCCAGTTTTACAGCCCAAATTTTGACCAAATTCCATAGTCCCATTGTATGTTTTGCTCAAATCCCAATCCCATTTTCTATTTTTTTTTTGTTGGTGAATCCCAGTGCGTGAAATGGTTTCCCAGCCCAAAAGCATGCAAATCCCAGTTCCCGTTTTACCCCTTCAAGACCCTCATATGAGGATAATCAGTAATCTGCCCTAATGCTCCCTATACTCATTATATTGTTATGTTATGTGAACAAATATATTCTTTTTTATGTTGATCCCAATCACAACCCTATTCCTACCCTCTTGTGACTGTAACATAATGATATAACCAATTTCCTTATTACTGATCAAGGGATACCCATTAATGGTTCACCAGATTTTCATAATTCAGTTGTAAGAGTATGGCAAACATATTAATAAAAAATTAATCACAAAAACAAATAAATATGTTTATGACCATTATATGTTTTTCATTTGACTAGTTGTATTTAGCATTTTAGAATACATTAGATTTTTCCTTAATCTCAAGGCAAATGCCCATCTAAACAATACAATTAGTCATACTTGATTTTTATCCAGGTATATGTAGTTGATAAACATGACTAAAGAAGCCACATTTCAACCTACCACTGACAAGTAAAATTGTCTGGTGTAAAGGATAGAATAAGTAAAATACTAAAGTAGGGCACATCTGGCCTGAATAGGAACTCTGGTGGTGTTATAGTCATTTTCATATGTCAGAATGAGCCATAGTACAACCCCTGGCTCAACAAAAGCTGTCACTAGTGTTGCACTACAAGCCGAGGCCTAGACTTGGTCAGTTTTTTGCTTCACTGATTTTCTGAGTAGTTTAATCAGCCATTCCATAAACCAAACTAGGCCACAGCGAGGCTTAGGTATGCATGCAGTGTATATTCATAAGATATACATTAGGCTGTATAAAAGGAAGGTGGCTGTGTGGAAAGTTACATGGAATTATAACTTCATTTATTAAAGAGTTGACCATGGGTGGCACTTTTCCATGGGTGGCATGGTTTCATTGCACTTTACATGATACTGAATAGTGGCAAGAGACCTGCCCATAGAAATAACAGATATCTACTATTTCTATGGACCTGCTACATTGCACTACACAGAAACCAAATAAATATATATTAAATGTCTTGACCCATAGCACTTCTCATACTAGGATGTTCATCTGGTGGATATAACAATTAAACGTATAGTAATGAAATGTTGTCTCTGCCATCTGTGAGATCCTTGGGCTATCCATCACATTCTTGTGGCCTCTCATCAGCTGATGAGTTGACCTATTAGTTGAGTTATTAGTTGCTGCCGTAGGCAGCTCCCTATTCTTGACGCCCTTTTGTTTCGTGGAGGTTAATTAATTCATGTACGATGATAATTCCATCTCATTAGGCCCTTACAGATGATGTAATATATCCATATTTTTTGTAAGTTTGTCACAACCATAACAAGTAAATATACCATAATTTATCAACCAAATTTGGTTTTCATTTTCTGCCTCAACAGGCGGATGAATGTTACTTTGTCCACAACTGGCCCTACCACAATGGGCAGATCAATAATATTTTGTGCCTCAGCGGGCTCAAACATGCTTTCTTACAAGATATGCCGTATGTCGGTCTGTGATCGACACAGTTAATATATCGCCTGTGCAGGCAAAAACAACCCCATCTATGACGGTGACAAATATTGATCTAGCTGTAGTCATAGAGCCCGTACCTGTGATCGTAGCACAAAATATCAATCTACCTGTTGTGGTAGAGCCCATTGAGGCACAAAATATTGATCTGCCCATTGTGGCAGAAAGAAACATTAATCTACCCATTGGGCTATTCCATTTAATACCATACCCCCCCTATCGAGGACCCTGGAATTATTCAGGGGTAAGGGGCCATTTTGCCTTGGAATTCTTCAGGGGTGTGACTATTTAGGCTTGGAATTCTTCAGGGGTTGAGTAAAAAAATTGAATTCTTCAGGAGGTTGCAGTCAAATTCTTCAGGGGTAATAGCTGTAAGACAGGAATTCTTCAGGGGTAGGTGTGTAATGTTGGTTTGCTGTATAATCATGTATTTTGACAATTCACTGGACAGTACAGATGAACACTGATGGAAGCTAAATGCTAAATAAATATGAAATGAAATATCTACAGATTGGGAACAAAGACTGTTGTGACATGTTTGTTTAGCACATGGCAAGTGCAGTATCAATATCTTATGAACACAGACAACATGCAAACTATTATTGTATCACAAAGATATTTAAAAACATTGTCTCTACTCTTCCAAATTTATTTGCAATTGCAAGATGCAATTGCAAGATGCAATTGACAGCTTTGAAGTAAATAATTATTTCTAATAACAGGAACAATGATGTTGGTACCAAGAATTCCATTGACAATAGTCTGAACACTCTGATATGTGGCTTTGAAAACCACTTGTGTACTTCTTATACATTATTATTTACAATAATCACAGTGTTGTAATCACAGTGTTGTAATCTCATCGTTTGGACAAGAAAATAAATCTATGCATACAGTGTGCCATTAGCAATATAAATACGTTCAATATTACTAATTGGTCGAGGGATTTTGCATGCAGTTTGGGCGTCAAGGCAGCACTTTCCTTGCGATAGTAACTCCTAGTCTACGATATATTTTATACTGTTTTATAATGCAAACAAAACATGACTTCCCGATTTGACGCAATCTCGTACCCCGAGCCTGCGATCCTTCGGATTTGACGTCATCGCGGCTATTCGTACTCAGCCTCTTTTCTCCCGGCCATGTTTTGAAAAACCTATTTTTTGGCATGTTTGAGCCAAAATATCTCTGGAAGTATTTATCCGTTTAAGGAATGATGTATATCATTCGAATTGTCTCGTCACGGCCGATTTTTGAGAATAAAATGGTAATTGTGACATATGCACTTTAATCAGTAAATACTTTGTCTACCTGAAATAATTTTCTCCTACAACGATCACTAACAGTGGTCCATGGTGAAAACCAGGCTTTAAGGAGGCCTAGCATATCGATTTGGCACAAGAGAAACGTCATATCGTCATATGGACGTTTCTCTCGAGATCAACCCCCACCCCCTAAAACGTTACACATAGTTTTCGACATTTTATTGTGTATACTTAATTAGTATATAGACTATCACTTTTCAACTTAGTAATAGACTATCACTTTTCCTGCGTTCTGATTGGCTACGCTACTCGTAGACTATTAGTGATAGTCTACTAGTAGCAAAATTCAAAACAATGGCGTGAAAATTCACGTTTAAAATTAATATTAATACTTTTGTTTACTTTTGTATTGTGTTCCCTAGTTCTCAATAAATGCTATAGTTTATACTAAAACAATTAGACAACTCGGCCTCGTTGGCTATGAGCGCTCATAGCCAACTCGGCCTCGTTGTCTAATTGTTAATTAGACACTGCTAAACTACTGTAAAACGATTTCAACGAATACTTTCTATACGATTTCGATTCTGTTTAACGAAGGTCTTCCAGAAAGTGCCATTAAAATGACTTTGGTAATGGTCATCAACCCATAATTTAAAAATTAGTCATCTCTTACCAAAGTTTAATTTCTCATCGATCTTCCATCTGAAGGACTATAATTATATACAACTATACATCCTTGCAGTACTGACTTAACTATACGTATCACACTCCAATCATAACCAACGAAGTTGCGGTCTTTTGAAGACTTTCATAAATATGAAGCAACAATCAATATAATTATTGTTGTTTGAATGTTTTCTAATCTATCACGGTCATATCGTTTTTTGCCTCTATTATGTTAGCCGGCTCTTTGTGGCGACGAGTGCATCAGATTTTGAATGTACATTATCAGAGGATCCGACCAAATGGTCTGACGTTTCTCGATCTTCGACCTCAAGCGGATGTAGTCGCACCAATGTTAATGTCGTTGCTACGGCCCTGCATGTATATTGGATATTAACTTTTCCTTAGTTCGTTCGTACAAAAAAAACAAAAAACCGTCCACTGCAGTCTGGCTCTGCATGCGACTGCAATATGCAGTTGTCTTGTCATCATTCCCCTCAGACTTACTCGCATACTCCGATTTCTAGCTACCTATAATTATAAAAGATAATTGTATACCGTTATGGATGAAAGCACTTATAGAGCTACTTACAATTCAAATTAGCCAAAAACACGCAACATCAGTCTACAGCTAACAGCCCGGCCTAAATATGTGCGAGGCTCTGTTAGGAGAGCCTTGATTATACCTTATACCGACAAAAATAAAGTCATTTATAATATACTTCATACCTAAAATTATAGACACCTTTATACCAAGACGTCGCGCTTGTAGCAATTTTTGTTTTTCTTGGACCCTGACTATCAGTTTGACGCATTTAATGTCATAAACTCGGATTTGAAGCGGAATTGACAAAACACGACAAAACATGACACAAACACCTTTTTGTTATACCATGAAGTAATCATTTATACTTTATACCCAAAATTTTATTCGCATTTGTACTGCATACCTAAAATAACTTGGGCTGTTATACCTTATACCTAAAACCCCTAACAAGGCCTCGTGTGCGAATGTGCGATATCACAAGCATACAGTATAAGCAAATACTGCAGGAAAGGCAAAACAAAGAGAAGCGGTGAAGCGTGCGACATAATCTTCGACACGAAACCTCTAAGCATATTTAGACCATGTGAGATTTCAAATGAGAATTCCGTCCTCTTTATCTTTGCAAATCCTAGAAGATTTCTTGTATTCCACTTTATACGTTATCTCAACCCCAATACTACATAATGCATGGCCCATTCAATGATTGTTGTGTTGTAGTGACCATTTGTCTTTAACAAATCAAAGCAGCATGCATAATTGGCATGGAAAGCGATGATAAAGATTTTCTAGCATGCTTGACCACTGTGAGGAACAATGTACTCAACATTCCACGCATTGATTATTATACTGAATTGGTCTTTGGTTTGCCTGTGGTATATAAGGCATTCATTATATTATATACCAAGTGAACGTTTGCTTTACTGATAAGGCCGGAAAGGTAAGTATATATATTATAACTATTGTATATACTGTACTGAGATTCTTCATATAGTTCTTCGCTGCCTTTGGGCAAGGGTTGTGAATTTCAGTTTGCTACGCCTACGATAAACTGATAGAAGACTGATATTTAAGGCGCTGTATTTATAATAAAATAAGATTCTAGAGCTAAACTAAGACCGTCTTCTATATATAGAAAACAGGAACTTGTACTTTAATTTAACGGTGAACTTTACCATAGGAGAGGAAGCGAACCTCAAACTAAGTTTAAAATGAAACTGATTTCGTGATAACGTCTTTGCAAATTATAATATAATTATACACAAGAGCTTCTTGAAAGAATGCCAGAACAATAATATAGCAGTCGGCGTAATCTGCATGCCGAATTTTAGTTTGGTCAAGTATTGATTACACCCTGTGTTGGCTGTGTGGATTATTAAGCCTTTTAGTTACCCATACATATAAGCGAAATGCTGGATTTGGAAAACCATATACCAATGGACATGGTTGTGAAATCTTATTTAAGTTTTATTGAATTGATTGTGGGGAAATATATATGTTGCTATTTGACCTGTACTGAATGTCTAAAAGTTAAACGTAAGTCTAAAAGTTTAAAACGGTGCTGATTATCTTAGTCAGTATTATAAGCTTGTGTTACTGAGATGTCTAGCCTAGTTAGATACTGTTCTTTGTATATATTGAAATACGTTTTGCTATATCATGAATTTTCGTGCATAGAAAATATACATGTATGTATAGTTGTAAAGTATAAATCTAGGCTAGGGGTGTATATTACTCAGAAAAACGCGTACGAGGATTTTTGGGATTTCAAAATCCCTGCAATATATCCAGGGATTTTTTGAAATTTTCTGTGGATTTTAATGGAGATTTTGGCTCGATTTTCGAGATTTTGATAAGGTTTTTGGGATTAATTTTGAGAGAGATCTTGGAAGAGATTTTGGGATTTTTATGGTAAAGCTAGGAATTTTACAGGAATTTTCCGATGGATCTTTTTGGGAGATTTTTTTTGGACGAGGAAGTGTACGAGGATTTTCGGTACAATCAGAATGATCAATTAAGTACATTTTCCCTAAATTTGCCTTTGGTTATATGCTTATTTTTTAATAATCCGCGAGTCATCTAACTCGTTAAGGCATTTGCTTAAATGTCACCATACATCATGAAATTTCTCTTTCTTTCATAGATCATATAGACGTATTAAGTCTCATTCAAAATGTCCAGTCCACAAATTGTTCTAGCTCTGACCTGTTTAATAATCTGGAGCGTGCAAATCAGCGTGTTCGTTGAAGGAGTAGGTAAGTTCGTCTCGTATTTAATGCATTTCTCTAATTTGATTTATTAAACTTTACAGTTTATAGTTTATATCGTATGTCTATATACGTTCTACCTAATTAAACTTGAATACCGCATGATAATTTGACTTTGCATTTTATGTTTAAATCTTTGAAAATGGAATTTTGAGTTCATTTACACATATATGTAAGAAAATTTTTGCAATTTAGATGAATGCACTGCTGGGTTAAAATCGTGTCCAGGTAACTCAATATGTAATGACCCGGATGTGAACACGAATGGAACAGCGACATGTACTTGTAACACAGGCTTTACAGGAAATGAAACATTGTGTGAAGGTAAGAAATGTAATATTTAACAGTTAGCAAGAGAGGCGACATTGAAAAGCCCTAAACATTTATTACGATTAAGGACTACGGTTTCCTGAAGTAGGAATGCGTACAAAATAATTTATGAGAATAATTACAAAACATGCATTTGACGACGTGAACTTTTCTCGTGCTGGCTGAACAATGCATATAGAACTAGAAATACATGCATGCAGCAACCCCTCTCCAAAACTAAACAACGACAGTTCCCAAACATTACTAAGCTTTTTCGTCGCAATGCAAAATCGCGACGTTTTGCTATGCAAAATCTGCTATGTATATAAAGCAACAGTTTTCAGAGTTTTTAATTATACAAACTTGCCTTATACATGTCTTCTTATACTTTTTTATTAAGTAAAAGCGATAAAAGTTTGTTCCACAGCTTTTTTGAATTCAGAATTTCTTATGTTTTTAAACTATTTCGCTCATTCAGCTCCTGACAATATTAAAGGTCAATCCATGCAACGATGAACCCATAGCGATCCGCTCGCGATCATTGATGAACTTTGAAATCTCCCATAGCTTTCCTTTTCCCCCGGGTGTAGTAAGTAGCCGAGCGGAATTAGTACCCTCGCCTCGGGTTATCGCCCGGATGGCGCTAACGTCCCGTTGGCTCGGGGATTATCTGGCGTTATATACTAAAGCCTAGTTCTTACATGTCGCCTATGCTATTGCCGATCGAGGTTGAAAAGGTTTTTCTAGAGGCATTGTGATTAATTCTGAGAACATAGTTAACAGACAGTGGTGCTGGAAATGGGGGTTGGGGCATGGAGGGAAGGACAGAAAGAAATATATTTGATATTGTATCAAGAGTGATAACCAGCTTACCTGTACAGCATATCACAGACAATTAAAACACACTCCAAAAGTGACAAGAAAATGAAAATATTTTTGCCCCCTCAATAAGTAGTATAAGGTAACTAGCTCGAGAATTGTTTTAGTTAGAATTCCAGTGCTTAAAAATTGCCAGGCTTCCCACGTCTACTTTCTATTAACTATAATGAAACGAATTTTCATTGCACGGCTCCAAAAGACGAGAGACTAGAACTAATTAAGCCTGGCGTAAATTGTTTAACTCAACTTAGTTAACTTCTTAAACAATGTATCTTTCCCATTCGACTGTTTTCATTTGTTTCATTTGTTGTTTTTTTATTAGACATTAATGAATGCAATATCGACGGGGTTTGTTCCGGTGAAGGATACAATTGCGAGAACACCCCAGGAACTTTCTTGTGTTTATGCATACGGAACTATGTCATGAAAAATAAAACGTGTGTAGGTAAGTGACTCGAAAGTTAGTACGCGATACTACGAAAAGCTTTGAGCGCACGAAAATGGAGGTATTTAGGTGTTATTTCATAATATCGATTATATATCAATAGGAATTCCAATTGGAATCGCAATTCCGATTTGAATGGATTCTAATTGGAAATTTAAATCCTTATCGGAATTCCAATTGGTTTCAATTTTCACTAGCATTTCTTATATTGGAACTTCCATATCGTCATATAGTTAATGTTAATTATATATGAATATTACGTTATATGTATGAATATTGTTCGTTCGCACTTGGTTTCACCAATAGTCACTCCAGTCTAGTGGTACGACTACGAGTACGACTGTGAATGAGTACAACTAAATTGTTATTTGCGCGCAAGTCACGCCATAATTATCTGCTGTCATTGCCTGCATGTCACTTTTCTAACAATTATTCATTGGGGGGGGGGCATCAGGGAAAAGTGGACTGACTGTGATATGGTGAACTGGAAAAGTGGAAACTTGTAGTGATCTGGGGGTCCTCCCCCTGAAAATTTTCGCATTTTTGAGCTTCCTGGGCTTGATTTACTTGATACACAATATTTTGATATATACCATCTAGACAGACTGAGCTTGCTGTATATAAGCACGGTTTGGTTATGGAAATATTGAACACTCTTCGATCTGAACTAAGTGTTTTGGACAAAAGGGACCTTTATTGGGGGGCGGGGTGACAAAATAGTTTACTTGGGGACCAACATGGATGTTGCTTCTTGCTGATGAAGACGACAACAAATTATGACGTGCACGCAATTTCAAATGACAAATCTACTACTCATTGTCGTGCCGGTAGTAAAATCTAAAGCCTATTGTTTCTTGTTTTGTTTCCATGCATCTTGAAGGTTCGATGCATGTCACACGCTTACTTAGCTTTTAAAGACACAAGCAGCCTTTTAAAAGCAGTTCAAGGGTTCAGTTAAGAGTTACAGGTTAGGCTTGCGTTGAGGGTTTTATTGTTAAAGATTCATGTCTTAGATGTCGTAATGTATGCAAAAGATGAAAATTTGGAGGTCATTAACGTTAGTTGATATGATCGATCTAACGCATAACCTATTGTATTACTCCACCGTGCCTATAGAGTAGTATAATTCCTCACTCATTCTCTGATTATTTCAGTACTAAAGAAAAAAATTGTTATGGTTGTATGTTAGGGTTGGGTTCTGGGTTAAGGAAATTCTCTTTTTCCGGTTGTGGGGCAACGCCTCCTGAATTTCCGACAAAAGTACAGTTTACACTCGAATTTGGCTGTTTTTAGCCTTTCTATGGTTAAATTTCCGGCCAATTGACTATTTTAAATAAAGGAAAATTTTCTTGGTTATCGTTATGGATGTATAAAATATGAAAATGTGGAGGTCATAACGTTGGAACCATGTGTAGAGTAGTATTTCCTCACTCATTCTCTGACTACATCAGTGCTAAAGAGAATAAATTATTACAAAAACTCTAACAGTTGTGTTACGCTGTCTAATTACTGTTATTATATACACAAGCTATGGATATGAGGTATTCTGCAACCTGATTGGTTCTACACTAGCAGGATATTAGCTCATATCCTGCTAGTAGAAAAAAGTAGAAAAATGGCTGGCAGATTTGGACAATTAAATGAAGAGGAAATTCAAGTTTTACTTGAAAAAAGTAAATATCCAGATCCAGAGCTTGTGTATATAATAAAACAGTTATTCTACTCACTCTCGTCGTATATGACTGATAGCCGACTCGGCGCTATCGCGCATCGTCGGCTATCAGCTCATATACGGCTCGAGTTCGTACAATAACTGTTAAATATTAAGTGCTTCTCAAATAAGTTTATTGTCATGTCCATAAGTCGAGATATATCCCTCTCTGACAGGCCAAATTCCACTTAGCATGCGCAGTTCAGTCGGATTATACTTAGACCACTATGTCGCTTTGTCTGTCTTCTTGAGAGATAGAGTGGTACAAACACATTGTATTCCCAGACTGGTAAGAAAACAGGGAGCAGAAAACAAATAAAACCATCATCCGATTTCAAAGCACATTCATTCGGCATTCACTTCACTTCACTTTGCTAATTCTGCCATTTCAGCTAAAGACGACTGTACAAAGTTATCACTCTGTCACAAAGATGCAGAATGTATCACGGCTGGCGGAAATTTTAGCTGCAGGTGTAAGTCTGGTTACTCAGGTGATGGGACCAATTGTGCAGGTATAATATAAAACACTTAGCTCAAGCAGTAATAAAAATGGCTCTCTTAGGAGAAAATTATAAGCTAACATGGGTGTAGTAAGAAGCCGAGTGTAGTAAGAAGCCGAGCGGAATTAGTACCCTCACCTCGGGCAATCGCCCGGACGGCGCTAACGTCCCGTTGGCTCGGGGATTATCTGGCGTTATATACTAAAGCCTAGTTCTTACATGTCGCCTATGCTATTGCCGATCGAGGTTGAAAAGGTTTTTCTAGAGGCATTGTGATTAATTCTGAGACCATAGTTAATAGAAAGTGGTGCCGGAAATGGGGCTAGGGGGCATGGGCGGAGGGAGAGAAAGAAATATATTTGATCATTGTATCAAAGGTGATAACCAGCTTACTTGTACAACATATCACAGACAATTAAAACACACTCGAAAAGGGACAAGAAAACGAAAATCTTTTTGTCCCCTCAAAAAGTAGTAAAAGGTAACTAGATCGAGAATTGTTTTAGGTAGAATTCCAGTGCTTAAAAATTGCCAGGCTTTTCAACCCATGTCTACTTTCTATTAACTATAATGAAACGAATTTTCATTGCACCGCTCCAAAGGACGAGAGACTAGAACTAATTAAGCCTGGCGTAAATGGTTTAACTCAACTCAGTTAACTTCTTAAACAATGTATCTTTCCCATTCGACTGTTTTCATTTGTTTCATTTGTTGTTGTTTTATTAGACATTAATGAATGCAATATCGACGGGGTTTGTTCTGGTGAAGGATATAGTTGCGAGAACACTTTAGGAACTTTCTCGTGTTTATGCATAGGGAATTACGTCATGAAAAATAAAACATGTGTAGGTAAGTGACTCGAAAGTTAGTACGCGATACTGCTAAAGGCTTTGAGCGCACGAAAATGGAGGTATTTAGGTGTTATTTCATAACATCGATTATATATCAATTGGAATCGCAATTCCGATTTGAATTTGGCCAAATTTCCCATTGGAATGATATTTTCAATCAAAAGTTCAATGGATTCTAATTGGAAAATTTAAATCCTTATCGGAATTCCATTTAATATAAATTTGGACCAATTTCACTAGCATTTCTTATATTGGAACTTCCATATCGTCATATAGTTAATGTTAATTATATACTAATATTACGTTATATGTATGAATATTGTTCGTTCGCACTTAGTTTCACCAATAGTCATGGTCTAGTGGTACGAGTACGACTGTGCATGAATGAGTACAAGAATCGTTATTTGCGCGCAAGTCACGCCATAATTTCCTGCTGTCATTGCCTGCATGTCACTTTTCTAACAATTATTCATGGGGGGGGGGGGGGGGGCATCAGGGAAAAGTGGACTAACTATGATATGGTGAACTGGAAAAGTGGAAACTGGTAGGGATCTGGGGGTCCTCCCCCTGATCTGCATGCAGACACAATATTTTTATATATTCCATCGAGACAGAATGAGCTTGAAGTATATAAGCATGGTTTGGTTATGGAAATATTGAACACTCAGATCTGAACTAAGTGTTTTAGACAAAAGGGACCTTCATTTGGAGGGGGGGGGGGGGGGGGGTTAACAATTAAAATAGTTTACTTGGGGGCCAACATGGAAGTTGGAGAGTCTTAATTATATGTTATAAAAGGCCCTACTTCTTGCTGATGAAGACGACAACAAATTATGGCGTGCACGCAATTTCAAATGACAATTCTACTCTCTATTGTTTCTTGTTTTGTTTCCGTGCACCTTGAAGGTTCGATGCATGTCACACGCTTACTTAGCTTTTAAAGACACAAGCAACCTTTTAAAAGCAGTTCAATGGTTCAGTTAAGAGTTACAGGTTAGGCTTGGGTTGAGGGTTTTATATTGTTAAAGATTCATGTCTTAGATGTCGTAATGTATGCAAAAGATGAAAATTTGGAGGTCATTAACGTTAGTTGATATGATCTAACGCAGAACCTATTGTATATTACTCCACCGTGCCTATAGAGTAGTATAATTCCTCACTCATTCTCTGATTATTTCAGTACTAAAGAAAAAAATTGTTATGGTTGTATGTTAGGATTGGGTTCTGGGTTAGAGTTTTATTTGTTAACGATGCATGTCTTGTATCGGTGGAGGAAATTCTCTTTTTCCGGTTGTGGAGCAACGCCTCATGAATTTCCGACAAAAGTACAGTTTACAGTCGAATTTGGCTGTTTTTAGCCTTTCTATGGTTAAATTTCCTACAAATTGACTATTTTAATTAAATAAAGGTAAATTTTCGAAATTTCCGTCACTGTTTTGGTTATCGTTATGGATGTACGTAAAAGATGAAAATGTGGAGGTCATAACGTTGGAACCATGTGTAGAGTAGTATTTCCTCACTCATTCTCTGACTACATCAGTGCTAAAGAGAATAAATTATTACAAAAACTCTAACAGCTGTGCTACGCTGTCTAATTACTGATATTGGGGTGCTTCTCAAATAAGTTTATTGTCATGTCCATAAGTCGAGACATATCCCTCTCTGACAGGCCAAATTCCACTTGGCATGCGCAGAGACCACTATGTCGCTTTGTCTGTCTTCTTGAGAGATAGAGTGGTACAAACACATTGTATTCCCAGACTGGTAAGAAAACAAGGAGCAGAAAACGAATAAAACCATCATTCGATTTCAAATCACATTCATTCATTCACTTCTCTTCGCTAATTCTGCCATTTTAGCTAAAGACGACTGTACAAAGTTATCACTCTGTCACAAAGATGCAGAATGCGTTACGGCTGGCGGAAATTTTAGCTGCAGGTGTAAGTCTGGTTACTCAGGTGATGGGACCAATTGTACAGGTATATATAAAACACTTAGCTCAAGCAGTAATAAAAATCGCTCTCTTAAGAGAAAATTATAAGCTAACATGCATAATGTTAATCATCATTTATTTAAGAGAATGGGCTAACAGCCATAGGGGAAATCGTCTGAAATCGTGAAATCGGAATAATCCTTAGCAGCGACTGTATGCTTTTGTTAATTGGCAGGCCAGACTTCCCCAACTCGAGCTTATAATTATTAGGTGAAAGACAAGTTTCACATTTGGAATCCCTTTGAATCTTAGCACATCAGAGCATATAACAGTATTCAAAATATATGAATACCATTTCTTTAATAAACGAGTAATAAGAGCGAGTAATAAGAGTAATTATTATATGGCAAGTGCTTGTTTTGGTGAATCTCGCAATCTGATTGGTCGCTGACGAGGCAGGATTTTCCCGTATTGCCCACGGGCAATACGGTATTCTTATTGCCCTGCGACGACTTGAACACATTTCAAACCAATAAAAGCATTAAAAAATCCTTAAAAATAATTTAAAACAATGAAAAATAAACGGAAAATACGGAAAAGGGATAACTACAAGGGATAAAATCAAGTTTTGTTGGCTCAAGTCGAAATATTAAGGTAAATTTTACGATGTTAAAAAACTAAAACAGTCAAGAATATTTTTGTTTTTTCGAACATGCGAAGTTGTTTTTGTCCTTGATCCGATAGCTCAATATCACTATATTTTCTATTAATTTTATATTTTATTCTATAAATGGTACTGTAGAGTAGTTTTACTAAGCTAAGATTAGATAAATTTGTAAAAAACTAAGACAAATTCGTATCATTGAAATTATTTTGACATTTGAAAATGACCGGCTTTGAGTTTCGGACTTTGTACTTTGCCCTCGCGTGACCAATTTTTGGCAAAATGAATTGTTTCTTGTTGTCTGAAATGCCATATAATAAACAACTTACTAACTTCGACTGTTCGGTCTGTACGGTAAAATATCAAGCCTCGGTCTTGCTGTATTGACCTCGCTATCGCTCGGTCAATACAGCAAGACCTCAGCCTGATATTTTACCGTACAGACCTCACGCTCAGTTAGTAAGTAGTTATTATAGGGCAATTTGGATTAAGCTTAAATTCACAGCTTGTTGTGAGTAAACATTCCAGGAAAAACGTCAGTTTGAAATTGCCAAGTCCTCGTTGTTTATGCCTATCAGTTATGATATTTTGTCCGTTGTCAGACAGTAAAAAAATGGGCTAGGGTTCAACTCCTTAGTTGTGTGCTTATAAGAACAATGTCACAGGCTTACTTAGCTTTTAAAGACACAAGCAGCCTTTTAAAAGTAGTTCAAGGGTTCAGTTAAGAGTTACAGGTTAGGCTTGGGTTGAGAGTTTTATTGTTAAAGATTCATGTCTTAGATGTCGTAATGTATGCAAAAGATGAAAATTTGGAGGTCATTAACGTTAGTTGATATGATCTAACGCAGAACCTATTGTATTACTCCACCGTGCCTATAGAGTAGTATAATTCCTCACTCATTCTCTGATTATTTCAGTACTAAAGAAAAAAATTGTTATGGTTGTATGTTAGGGTTGGGTTCTGGGTTAAGGAAATTCTCTTTTTCCGGTTGTGGGGCAACGCCTCCTGAATTTCCGACAAAAGTACAGTTTACACTCGAATTTGGCTGTTTTTAGCCTTTCTATGGTTAAATTTCCGGCCAATTGACTATTTTAAATAAAGGAAAATTTTCTTGGTTATCGTTATGGATGTATAAAATATGAAAATGTGGAGGTCATAACGTTGGAACCATGTGTAGAGTAGTATTTCCTCACTCATTCTCTGACTACATCAGTGCTAAAGAGAATAAATTATTACAAAAACTCTAACAGTTGTGTTACGCTGTCTAATTACTGTTATTATATACACAAGCTATGGATATGAGGTATTCTGCAACCTGATTGGTTCTACACTAGCAGGATATTAGCTCATATCCTGCTAGTAGAAAAAAGTAGAAAAATGGCTGGCAGATTTGGACAATTAAATGAAGAGGAAATTCAAGTTTTACTTGAAAAAAGTAAATATCCAGATCCAGAGCTTGTGTATATAATAAAACAGTTATTCTACTCACTCTCGTCGTATATGACTGATAGCCGACTCGGCGCTATCGCGCATCGTCGGCTATCAGCTCATATACGGCTCGAGTTCGTACAATAACTGTTAAATATTGGGGTGCTTCTCAAATATGTTTATTGTCATGTCCATAAGTCGAGATATATCCCTCTCTGACAGGCCAAATTCCACTTGGAATGCGCAGTTCAGTCGGATTATACTTGAGACCACTATGTCGCTTTGTCTGTCTTCTTGAGAGATAGAGTGGTACAAACACATTGTATTCCCAGACTGGTAAGAAAACAGGGAGCAGAAAACAAATAAAACCATCATCCGATTTCAAAGCACATTCATTCGGCATTCACTTCACTTCACTTTGCTAATTCTGCCATTTCAGCTAAAGACGACTGTACAAAGTTACCACTCTGTCACAAAGATGCAGAATGTATCACGGCTGGCGGAAATTTTAGCTGCAGGTGTAAGTCTGGTTACTCAGGTGATGGGACCAATTGTGCAGGTATAATATAAAACACTTAGCTCAAGCAGTAATAAAAATGGCTCTCTTAGGAGAAAATTATAAGCTAAATGGGTGTAGTAAGAAGCCGAGTGTAGTAAGAAGCCGAGCGGAATTAGTACCCTCACCTCGGGCAATCGCCCGGACGGCGCTAACGTCCCGTTGGCTCGGGGATTATCTGGCGTTATATACTAAAGCCTAGTTCTTACATGTCGCCTATGCTATTGCCGATCGAGGTTGAAAAGGTTTTTCTAGAGGCATTGTGATTAATTCTGAGACCATAGTTAATAGAAAGTGGTGCCGGAAATGGGGCTAGGGGGCATGGGCGGAGGGAGAGAAATAAATATATTTGATCATTGTATCAAAGGTGATAACCAGCTTACTTGTACAACATATCACAGACAATTAAAACACACTCGAAAAGGGACAAGAAAACGAAAATCTTTTTGTCCCCTCAAAAAGTAGTAAAAGGTAACTAGATCGAGAATTGTTTTAGGTAGAATTCCAGTGCTTAAAAATTGCCAGGCTTTTCAACCCATGTCTACTTTCTATTAACTATAATGAAACGAATTTTCATTGCACCGCTCCAAAGGACGAGAGACTAGAACTAATTAAGCCTGGCGTAAATGGTTTAACTCAACTCAGTTAACTTCTTAAACAATGTATCTTTCCCATTCGACTGTTTTCATTTGTTTCATTTGTTGTTGTTTTATTAGACATTAATGAATGCAATATCGACGGGGTTTGTTCTGGTGAAGGATATAGTTGCGAGAACACTTTAGGAACTTTCTCGTGTTTATGCATAGGGAATTACGTCATGAAAAATAAAACATGTGTAGGTAAGTGACTCGAAAGTTAGTACGCGATACTGCTAAAGGCTTTGAGCGCACGAAAATGGAGGTATTTAGGTGTTATTTCATAACATCGATTATATATCAATTGGAATCGCAATTCCGATTTGAATTTGGCCAAATTTCCCATTGGAATGATATTTTCAATCAAAAGTTCAATGGATTCTAATTGGAAAATTTAAATCCTTATCGGAATTCCATTTAATATAAATTTGGACCAATTTCACTAGCATTTCTTATATTGGAACTTCCATATCGTCATATAGTTAATGTTAATTATATACTAATATTACGTTATATGTATGAATATTGTTCGTTCGCACTTAGTTTCACCAATAGTCATGGTCTAGTGGTACGAGTACGACTGTGCATGAATGAGTACAAGAATCGTTATTTGCGCGCAAGTCACGCCATAATTTCCTGCTGTCATTGCCTGCATGTCACTTTTCTAACAATTATTCATGGGGGGGGGGGGGGGCATCAGGGAAAAGTGGACTAACTATGATATGGTGAACTGGAAAAGTGGAAACTGGTAGGGATCTGGGGGTCCTCCCCCTGATCTGGATGCAGACACAATATTTTTATATATTCCATCGAGACAGAATGAGCTTGAAGTATATAAGCATGGTTTGGTTATGGAAATATTGAACACTCAGATCTGAACTAAGTGTTTTAGACAAAAGGGACCTTCATTTGGAGGGGGGAGGGGGTGTTAACAATTAAAATAGTTTACTTGCATGGGGGCCAACATGGAAGTTGGAGAGTCTTAATTATATGTTATAAAAGGCCCTACTTCTTGCTGATGAAGACGACAACAAATTATGGCGTGCACGCAATTTCTAATGACAATTCTACTCTCTATTGTTTCTTGTTTTGTTTCCGTGCACCTTGAAGGTTCGATGCATGTCACACGCTTACTTAGCTTTTAAAGACACAAGCAACCTTTTAAAAGCAGTTCAATGGTTCAGTTAAGAGTTACAGGTTAGGCTTGGGTTGAGGGTTTTATATTGTTAAAGATTCATGTCTTAGATGTCGTTAATGTATGCAAAAGATGAAAATTTGGAGGTTATTAACGTTAGTTGATATGATCTAACGCATAACATATTGTATTACTCCACCGTGCCTATAAAGTAGTATAATTCCTCACTCATTCTCTGATTATTTCAGTACTAAAGAAAAAAATTGTTATGGTTGTATGTTAGGGTTGGGTTCTGGGTTAAGGAAACTCTCTTTTTCCGGTTTGGGGCAACGCCTCCTGAATTTCCGACAAAAGTACAGTTTACACTCGGATTTGGCTGTTTTTAGCCTTTCTATGGTTAAATTTCCGGCCAATTGACTATTTTAAATAAAGGAAAATTTTCTTGGTTATCGTTATGGATGTAAAATATGAAAATGTGGAGGTCATAACGTTGGAACCATGTGTAGAGTAGTATTTCCTCACTCATTCTCTGACTACATCAGTGCTAAAGAGAATAAATGATTACAAAAACTCTAACAGTTGTGTTACGCTGTCTAATTACTGTTATTATATACACAAGCTTTGGATATGAGGTATTCTGCAATCTGATTGGTTCTACACCAGCAGGATATTAGCTCTTGTAATATAGCCAACCACAATGCTGCAATCTGATTGGTTGTCTACTAGCAGGATATTTTGTGATATCCTACTAGTGGAGCAATATCCTACTAGTAGAGCAATATCCTACTAGTAGGGAAAAAAACAAAATGGCTTCCAGATTTGTAAGCATGAATGATGAAGAAATTGGAGTTTTGCTTCAAAATAGCACGCCTAAGAACACAAAAAAGGCAACAAAATTTGGAATGAAGGTTTTTGACGGTAAGCCAAATGTAAATGTGTATAAAATTTATACTTAAAAAGAAATTACGATAAGTAAACATGTAACGCAAAATAATCGCTTTTTAATTTGCATTTGCCTGATTTGGCCATAAAAACAAAACAAAACATGACAACATCTTTTATTTTTCGTTTAATTTTATAGAATGGTTTACCAGCTCAAGGCTATATTATAAGTGAAATATTATATTCGCTCTCGTCGGCTATTGGCTGATAGCCAACTCGGCGAAGCGCCTCGTTGGCTATCAGCCAATATCCGACTCGGGCTCATATAATATTTCTTACATATCCTGCTAGTAGAGAAAAGTACAAAAATGGCTCGCAGATTTGGACAATTAAATGAAGAGGAAATTCAAGTTTTACTTGAAAAAAGTAAATATCCAGATCCAGAGCTTGTGTATATAATAAAACAGTTATTCTACTCACTCTCGTCGTATATGACTGATAGCCGACTCGGCGCTATCGCGCCTCGTCGGCTATCAGCTCATATACGGCTCGAGTTCGTACAATAACTGTTAAATATTGGGGTGCTTCTCAAATATGTTTATTGTCATGTCCATAAGTCGAGATATATCCCTCTCTGACAGGCCAAATTCCACTTGGAATGCGCAGTTCAGTCGGATTATACTTGAGACCACTATGTCGCTTTGTCTGTCTTCTTGAGAGATAGAGTGGTACAAACACATTGTATTCCCAGACTGGTAAGAAAACAGGGAGCAGAAAACAAATAAAACCATCATCCGATTTCAAAGCACATTTATTCGGCATTCACTTCATTTTGCTAATTCTGCCATTTCAGCTAAAGACGACTGTACAAAGTCACCACTCTGTCACAAATATGCAGAATGTATCACGGCTGGCGGAAATTTTAGCTGCAGGTGTAAGTCTGGTTACTCAGGTGATGGGATCAATTGTGCAGGTATAATATAAAACATTTAGCTCAAGCAGTAATAAAAATGGCTCTCTTAGGAGAAATGCATAATGTTAATCATCATTTATTTAAGAGAATGGGCTAACATCCATAGGGGAAATCGTCTGAAATCGTGAAATCGGAATAATCCTTAGCAGCGACTGTATGCTTTTGTTAATTGGCAGGCCAGACTTCCCTAACTCGAACTTATAATTATTAGGTGAAAGTTTCACATTTGGAATCCGTTTGAATCTTAGCACATCAGAGCACATAAGAGTATTCAAAATATATGAATACCATTTTTTTAATAAACGAGTAACATTATAGGGCAATTTGGATTAAGCTTAAATTGACTGCCTGTTGTGAGCAACATTCCAGGAAAAACGTCAGTTTGACTGAAATGTTCAAGTCCTCGTTGTTTATGCCTATCAGTTGTGATATTTTGTCCGTTGTCAGACAGTAAAAAAATGGGTTAGGGTTCAACTCCTTAGTTTAGTGTGCTTATAAGAACAATTAAAGTCTCTTTTCGTGTCATTTTTCGTTGCTTGCTTTACTGCGGATGGTCTCACGTGTGCGTCATGAAGTATTTTAGTAGTCTGTTTTCATGTATTATATTTTCAGATATCAACGAATGTGAAGGTAACCTGCACCAATGTCATTCAAATGCCACTTGTGAAAACTTACCTGGATATTACGAATGCGTTTGTAAAATAAGAATTGAACGTGGAACGAGTTGTCAAGGTATGGGCGCCAAGTAAAGGCAAGTGTATTGCTTAGTTGGGAATCTTTGTAAGCTGTAGTTGACCTAGCAACTCACAATCTCACCACGGTGCCTTCTACCTGAAACTATTATTTAAATATTTGAAGCCTCATCTTGAAAAGGCGACCAAGGCTAGAAATACAAGCAAAAGCAGGGCTCTAAATAATCCAAATAACCTACACAGGACATGAAAATGATCTAATCATATTCTTATCAGAAAGTGAAATGGTTAAACTGATATATAGAAGCATCAATTCTATCGAGCTTTGATATTTTCTTTTTTCATTTTCAAGAAAGCTGCAAGTTTGTTTAATAT
Source organism: Trachythela sp. YZ-2020 (assembly GCA_016169945.1). Classification (NCBI taxonomy): domain Eukaryota; kingdom Metazoa; phylum Cnidaria; class Anthozoa; order Malacalcyonacea; family Clavulariidae; genus Trachythela; species Trachythela sp. YZ-2020. The sequence goes on from JADLSH010000387.1 coordinate 9,568,362, forward strand.
ATGACAAAAATTATAACGTCAGACTGCCGATCATCAACTATATCGTAAAATTTGAGTAATATTGAAGTGGTCTACTCAATATAACGTATCGTAAATATTTACTTTGAGCAAGGTTTGCCAGGAATTAATGAGGCATTGAGAATCGGAAGGTGTTTGTTAATGATGTTATAAGATCAGTCTGTCATTTTGATAGTTTTTTCAAATAAACTTATAACTGATGCCATATCGTTTGGGATCATGAATAATTAATGAGGTTTGGACCTCACACAAATGGGGGCTTCGGTGGCGCAGTCGTCAGAGCAAGCACCTTAATCCTCTGAGTCTTGAGTTCGATTCTCGCTGAGGACTGTAAAGTACTCATCACACTCATGTGAAAAGAGTAAGTCAACGCTCTGCCGAAAGTCGTGGGTTTTCTCAGGGCACTCCGGTTTCCTCTCACAGGGAAAGGACTGGGTAGGTTAGGATATACAGATTAGGAAAGTAATATCACAATTGTTGTAAAAATAGATAATGTAGGCTATACGTACATAATAGAGATAAGCGAGATACTTGATGTATTCGGTCACTGAAAAGCCCCAACGGGGAGCTAGTGAGCTGAATAATGTATGTACTGGCTAGTAAATGAAGATGTAAGCTAGTTACAAACACTGGTGTATAAGAACTCTCCTGTTTCAATAAATTGATACACAATACATCACGGCGTTACACGACCGCTCATGCATGTGATAAACTTATTAACTTGGATATATGACTGCTAAAAACCTACTATTATTTCTTTAAGTCCTAAAAAGTACTTTCAAGAATCATATGACAGCTTCTTAAAGAAAATCAATTTTTTTTTTACATTTGTTTCAGTGTCTTCCTACTGTCCGACCCAAGCAGCAGGTATGCATCTTTTTTATTTACAACGTATTTCCTATGCGACTCAATTTTCATATCATCTCAACTTCTTGTCAATAATAGTTATAGCCGATCTTTGTGCATGGTCCTTTTTAACATATAAACTGAGTGGGGACAGCTAAGACCCTCCCAGTACTATATTTTGGTGCCCCATGCAGTGAAGGTCCCTCAGTTAGTCCAAAATATAAGCAAAAATGGAACACAGAGAGAGGGGGGGTTAGGGCAATTTTCCTCGGGCCCAACTAAAGGGGCCCCCAAATAGAAATGAAGTGAAATATGCATATATATTACGGTCAAATAGTCTCTCAGAATACAGGAATTTACCAATGCGAAGACCCTAGATTTCAAGTATTTTAGTACTAAATGCAGACTGAAAATGTTATTTAAAAAGTTAAAGACTGCAGGACGTAAACCAGAAGTTCAAGGGTATAGAAATTAGTTTTCTAAACAAGCACATGACCCCAAAGATCTTTGAGAATGGAAAATAGCTAGGGCCCCAAAGTTATTTTTGCCCCGGGCCCCCAAATGTCTCTGTGCGGTCCTGTTATATTCCCATGACAAAACCTTGCATTTATATACTGAAGTTCAGTCTGTATACATATAAGCCCCAGAGGATCAAAACTTTCGAAACTTTTCTAGTGCGTACCCCAGATCCCTACAAGTTCGAACGTCCAGTTCACCGCCTCCTTGTTAGGTCCCTTTTCCTTGATTCCCCCCACTGACGAATTCTTAAAAATATACTCCACTCTTCCCTTTTCGCTGGCATATCATGGTTATCATACCCCTGGTATTGATTGTGACATAAAGATTACAAGTCTGTACATTATTTATACTTTAGATATGCAGGACAAGAATAAAGATGATTGTAAAGTTGATGATGATGACGATGATGATGATACTGTGATTGTATTGGTCTCCATTACTATCGTATTGCTGATTTTGTGTTTGATTGCATTGATCATCGCCATTCTTTGTGTATATAGAATGTAAGCAATAATTATAGCTATTAATAGTGCATGTTTTCGGTCAGCAACTGAATTTGCTGGTTTACATCCATTCACAACTTTGGACATCTTACATGCCTAGTTTCTATTGTTCCAGTTTGTGAAAGCATAGAAAAGAACAAAGTTAAACATTAGAATTGTATACAGGATATTCACTGACCAATGCGTAGCTTCCCGGCTTTAATTAAATTTGTTCATTTCTACGGTTCTGGAAAACTGAAACAATTATAGAGGGTCGTCCATGAAGGGGTAAACTGCGAGCTTGGGTTTACACCACTGGGAATGGGATTTGCATCACTGGGAATGGGATTTGCATCACTGGGAATGGGATTTGCATCACTGGGAATGGGATTTGCATCACTGGGAATGGGATTTGCATCACTGGAATTGCTTCGCCTTAACTCGCCTTAACTCGTATTATCTGGCGGCGAGTTAAGGCGAGTTACCGTCCCAGAGCAGGCCTGGATTTGCATGGGTTCTGTTTAAGGCTTCAGTAAAAAGTAATAACGGAACCCTCCCTTTTCCGATATACGTCATGTCATACACAATGAAATGAGAACTCAGAGAAGCAGAGGCTTGGAGTAAATGTATACGAAACAAGCCATTAATATATAACCCACCATTGCGGTTTAGTATAGCCTCCCTCTGCTCCCAGTGTGTGTGTATTTGATCAAGTTACATGTATGACAGAACTTGACAGATATTTAAAGGTTTTGAAGTAGAATGTGTTCAGTTTTACCAAGTGTGTTTATTATAAACATCATTAATTAATATAGACATTTCTCTCTTTGTAGGAAAATGTCCAAATAATCGTGTTGGCTTGAAATTTGAAATTTGAAGTGGCAATTTTTGACCATTTAATTTACGTATACAATATACAGTAGTTTCTGCGGTTGAATTGTGTAAAAATACCTGAAAAATACAATAAGAACTTCGACGTTTCGAGCGAAGGCCCTTCGTCTGGAAGTTAGTGGACTAACTTCCATTAACTTCCAGACGAAGGCCTTCGTTCGAAACGTCGAAGTTATTATTGTATTTTTCACGTAGTTTTACACAACTCAACCGCCGAATCTTGGTTATACTTTACCCACACTGGCACCGCATGTTCAATATACAGTTGTGCCTGACGAGCAGTAGTACTGCTAAATACTGTATGTTAATTAGTCGCGATATAATTATGTAGCAATGATATGTAATTTGCTTCATCTTTTGTCCAACCTCTGCCAGGGTAGCTCAAAATTGTAGCATCTGTTTTGTACAAGAATGATCATGCATGGTTGCAAGCTCGTTGCCAGAGTACTTTTGGTATTAATAAGTTTCCTGGATATTTGTTGTTAGGTGACAGCCGACATTTTCCCCCCTCAAATTTAAGTAATTAATTGTTGTGATAGAGGGGCAGGAAAAATTTCAAATGTTATAATTTTTAAATGAAAAAGTCACAGTTCACTAGGTAGATGACTCACGGCAGACGACAAAACAACTTTCAAAAACTCATGAATAACAAAAACCGTAGTGTGATAATGTTGTATAATGTTAGCCGCTCCTTGTGTATACAGTATAAGTACAGCCAGGCACCTCATATACGGAAAGTAAACTGGATACGACTATACGAGACTTGCAAGGTTTCTGTTATAGTCTAGGACCTGTAAAGGAGTTTGTATGCATTTCATTTAGGACAGATTATCTCAACTATTTTAGGGTAAAATGACCATGGCGGTCAACATGGCATATGTGCCAAAACCCGAATCCGGGGCGAAAGTCCTGAAAATGACCACGCCCAGAAATGGCACTGTCGGCATAGCTCTAAATCCTGAACCGCCAAAGCTACAGCCTTTTTGAATTGCTTATAGTGTTTAGAATGGTTGCTTTTATGGGTGGTCACTGGAGGGTGAAATTTGTCTAGGTATCATATTTTACAAGAAAATGACTATGCACCATCCCAGGTCAACTGCTAATTATGCATCAAATTACTCATTCACCTGGCAAAGTCTATGTTTTCTTATTTCCCAAACATTTTTGTCATAGGATGAAAAAATATGCTTATTTTAATATAATTATTATAAATTTCATAAGGAATGATATTGTTTTGTTGAGATATAACACATTTCATTTCACTTACCCCCCGCCAGAACACGATTTCAGCCATATTTTGCGATTTGTTTGCTTTTTATCGCCGAGCCTCGCAAGTATCATCCAAATGTTCTACTTTAACACAATGCTAGTTGACTAAAGAATAATTCAACCAAGTTTCGTCGGGTTTTGGAGTAGTGCCATGTATTTTATATTCGATTTTGTGTCCTTCGACATTTCCTCAATTATGTAGCCATTGCAATGTCTCGCCGCTTCTCTGCCCGATAAATGCCACTTCTTCGTACACATCTGTATTTATATTACAGTATCCAAAAATAACTGATTGTAGAATAGCCCCAATCGAAAAATTGAAAGCATTAGTCCCACTTGGGAGTGAAAAACTTTCCCTCGTTCATCAAGAACGAGAATCTAAAACAAAAGGTTCAAAATAATTTGAAAGTCTCGCGCAATCTTCACGAAAACTCCTCGTGGGCAACATTACAGGGGGGGTGACATTTTCACGAATACGTTTGGTGGTGCAAAAAGATTGCGTAAATCTCTGGTTTCTTTTTTAGAGCTAAAGGAAACCAGAAAAATACAAAATTACGCGAATATTTGTTTATTTTGTCATAAAACATATAAACAGTTAAACACACGAACTTTACTTTCGGAGTTTGGGTTGCTGTGGTCGCGAACAAACGTATTCGTGAAAATGTTCACCCCCCTGTAATGTTGCCCACGAGCGGTTTTCGTGAAGATTGCGCGAGACTTTCAAATTATTTTGAACCTTTTGTTTTAGATTCTCGTTCTTGATGAACGAGGGAAGGTTTTTTACTCCCAAGTGGGATTAATACTTTCAATTTTTCGATTGGGACTATTCTACAATCAATTATTTTTGGATACTGTAATATAAATACAGATGTGTACGAAGAAGTGGCATTTATCGGGCAGAGAAGCTGCGAGACATTGCAATGGCTACATAATTGAGGAAATGTCGAAGAACACAAAACTGATCGAATATAAAATAATGGCACTACTCCAAAACCCGATGAAACTTGGTTGAATTATTCTTTAGTCAACTAGCATTGTGTTAAAGTAGAACATTTGGATGATACTTGCGAAGCTCGGCGACAAAAAGCAAACAAATCGCAAAATATGGCTGAAATCGTGTTCTGGCGGGGGTAAGTGAAATTAAATAATAATAATAATCTTTATTTATCCATCTTAAGTATAAAAGTACAATGGATTTACAGGTTGATTCAAATTACATTAAAAATATCTTAGAACATTATATACAGATAAGAATCTTAAGTATGTATAGACAAACTAAAAACTATGTGAGTGCACTTGCACGAGCTAAGAAGGAGCGTTTATGTCTTTCAGTTCGCGATAATGTGTTTTTACTATTAATTGTTCGTAAATCGTATGGATTATTTGATTTAAAAAGTCTTGTATGAAAAGGATGGGAAGGATCATTCATAATCTTCCACGCTTCACGTTTCAGAAGTTCTTCTCTTCGATCAGAGAGGCTTTGTAGACAGTCATTGTTATAACCAAGAACTCGGAGGCAGCGGGTCTGGGTTCGTTCAATTTCATTTACGAGATAAGTTGGAAGGCCACCCCAGATAGGTGAGGCATATTCAAGAATAGATCTAATATTGGATTTATAAAGGGTAATACCTACTTCCACAGGTAGATTAGCTTTCCTGCATTCTCTTAAGATATATACTTGACGGTTAGCTTTCTGTATAACAGTTTCAATATGATTGTTCCATTTGAGGTTGTTTTGAAACCCCATTCCAAGTAGTTTAAATTTGTCCACTCTTTCAACTAGTTCATCACCGATATAAACAGGAGGAGGTTCCGATACTGATTTCGTGAAGCATATCCACATGTCCTTTGTTTTTTTGACGTTGATGGTCATTTTGTTCGACACTGACCAATTTTGGATAATGTCTAGAGCCTGTTGGACATGGCTTATTTCCCCGGCTCCAACTGCTTGATCGAGTGTGCAGTCATCGGCATGTGTTATATCTCAACAAAACAATATCATTCCTTATGAAATTTATAATAATTATATTAAAATAAGCATATTTTTTCATCCTATGACAAAAAATTTTAGGAAATAAGAAAACATAGACTTTGCCAGGTGAATGAGTGATTTGATGCATAATTAGCAGTTGACCTGGGATGGTGCATAGTCATTTTCTTGTAAAATATGATACCTAGACAAATTTCACCCTCCAGTGACCACCCATAAAAGCAACCATTCTAAACACTATAAGCAATTCAAAAAGGCAGTAGCTTTGGCGGTTCAGGATTTAGAGCTATGCCGACAGTGCCGTTTCTGGGCGTGGTCATTTTCAGGACTTTCGCCCCGGATTCGGGTTTTGGCACATATGCCATGTTGACCGCCATGGTCATTTTACCCTAAAACAGTTGAGATAATCTGTCCTAAATGAAATGCATACAAACTCCTTTACAGGTCCTTGACTATTAACCGTAAAGGCGCGCGTATATGTTATTCTACACGAGGTTGGCGTATGTATCAACTAGCCGGCCTTTCATATCGCGTCAGAAGTTGTTTAATAAAGATAGAATTAAAAATATATTCATTTTTCATTCTCCTTCCCCTTTTACTAAAACCGGCACCAATAACTACAGATAAATCAATTTTGCAATTGGGAAGAACAAGTTATCGATATCAGTGGCGGACTGGCTACAATAAAGGGGCCCGGGCGATTTGGGCTAGAAGGCCGCCCCCCCCCCCTTTGATCCCAGTAAAAGGCTTTTCATGGGAAGATCAAGTATAAAATGTTACTGTGGCTTTCGGGTCACGCATAAGCTGGGGGGCCTGGGGGCATCCTTCCCCGGGAAAATTTTAATATTAGAACCCCGGAAACTCCATTTCCTGCGTTTTAAGCAGTTCGGTGAGTTATACGCAAGTGGTCGCAGCAAATAATTTGATATGGTTTTTCCCAATTTCTTCATACAATATTTTTACAGTTCAGTAATGAGATTTTAGATTTTGACGCAGTTTAAAGGGCCGGGTTGTTTTTGTTGAAATGATAAAATATGGGCGTTAAATTTGTTCAAATTCAAATTGTTTGGGTCGTGTTCAGTTATTAAAATCTGCGTCCTTGTAGCACGTTGCATTATTGATGCTATCCTCGTCTTCAATATCTTTGATTTATTTTGAATTTTAGTCAGTCTTACGTTATGCTTAAAGTTTCTGTCTGTTTTCAAAAGAATGAAGTCGAGGCTATGCGTGAGTAATGGTATGTTCCAGTAATTCTGTAAATGGTATGACCGTTTCCGTCCCCCCTGGATCCGATCTGAAATTTCAGCCCGGTTTGAGCTACCTTGGCTGAAAACTCATCCCGGGCTGAGACGGAGCCCGGGCTGAATAATTCGTCATACAATCACTTCAGCCGGGGCTGAAACTTTTCACACGCATGCGTTGTAGTGTCGTATCAAACATGCGCAAACAAAATTGTTGTTTTTTTCTAATTGCGCGCGAAATTTGCCCGGGCTGAATCGTAAAAATATCCAGCCCGGGAAACCGGGCTGAAACTGAGCCCGGGCTGAAATGTAATCAGCCCCTTACTGTATATGATTCCGCCGTTATCCAGACGTCTCGTCCAATGAGATACTTTTGATGTGTTAAAATAAGTTTGCCCTCATAGTACTAGTAGAATAATCACACTTGATTATTCTACATATAGCAGCTAAAATATTGCTGATGATATCCTCATCTGGTAACTTCATAATAATACACTGGATTTCTGTTGTAATATTTAGAGCACGACAAGGAGCGTTTTATCGTATTTAATAAAATGCGAGAGCGTGCCCGTCGTATTTTAGATATGATAAATGAATTAGGAATGCATTGAATAGCTTCAAACACGACTACAAAATATCGACTTCCATGAGCATTTTTTTAATTGTCGGCAGAACACGTACGGTTGAGTTAGCTGGCAAACAATACTCAATAGTAATCACAACCACTTCACATTGTTCAACATGCAAATTAATCGCCCATGCCTCTGCATAGACATGCCTACATGCAGCCAGACAGTTCAGTGCTAGACTGAGGCAAGTTTAATGGAATACAACTTTCCGAGTGTTTGGGAGAAAACTAAAAATCAAGAGTGACAAGAACGAGTTTTTATCATTGTTGGAATTTCATTCGAAATGTAATAGGTACGTGAGTAATCTTCAGTTTGACCTTTTGAAGTATTTTTGAGCTAGACGTACATCTGTAACATAGAGTTGTGTACCCTTATACTTGGGAATTTGGAGTACAGTATAGTATTTTACTGTTCTTAAAAACTGAAAACAATTCCGTTTTCATGTCACTCAGTCTCAGTGCTATCGTGGATCACATGCAATCTCGTTCGGGATATATATAATGTAAAATAATGAAAAGTATATTTATATGTTTGCTTTTCTCTATATTCCCGTCACTCAGTGCTTTCAGAACCCCGTTTTCCAGTCATCGCAACAAGAACGGGAACGAGGTTGTGTGGGGAATCAAATTTGCGCCAACCCCAGATACAGGGCGCAGTGGGGGTGAAAGGCACGGGGAATGGTGCGGCTAATAGCCCAATTCCGAATTACGCTTCATACGAGGCTCCATTTGCGTTATGTTTAGAATAAGATTTATTATAATTTATATCTAATTATTTACAATGTTCCTAATATATATAAGTTTGTAAGTACTTCATATAATATCTTATAAAAGCAATAATACCACATCTCCCTTTCTTTCTTATATAAAGTTATCAAAAGTTAATAGCCTTCATTATATTAATAATTTAACAGTAACAATGCAACGTAAACACAAAGGCTTTTACCAGTAGGGGGAGGTGCAGGTCGTAGATATCTTCGATTGCGTGTGAGTGTCGATCCTTGGTCGGTTAAAATCGTGTAGGTGCGATGAGGTCTAATTTCAGTGACTGTTCCAAGAAGTGACCAATCGGAATCAACGCGAGAACGAATAGCTACACGGGTAGCAGTCTGGAGAGGAGGTAATACGGTAGTATGTTGATCATAGATATCTTTCTCTTTCTTCTTGAGATCAAGGATTTTCGCTTTCGTTTCATTATCTAACGTTGTTGGACCAGGATAACGAGGGAGGGAATCGTGCAGTCTTCTGCCAAGCAGCAGTTCTGCAGGGTTCTTACCACATACGAGAGGAGTATCTCGAATTGCCAGTAGGCCTTTCCAAAATTGGTCATTCATAGAGCCACACTTTTTGAGGAGGTTCTTGACATTCTTAACCGCAGCTTGGGCTTTTCCATTGGACTGAGCGTGAATAGGGGAAGACACAGTGTGTGTAAAATTCCAATTTTCGACGAACGTTGCAAAAGCCTTGGACGTAAATTGTGAACCACCATCCGACACGACTTCAACAGGTTGACCAAATCGATAGAACAATTGTGCGAGTTCTTTGATACATGCTGTTGCGGTAGCATCTTTACCAAGATCATAAACTTCAGCGAAGGAGGAGAAATAGTCTGTGACAATAAGGTATTCGCGGCAATTAAGACTACAAAGATCAACGCCCAGTTTATCCCAAGGTCGTGTGGGTAAAGCTGGTTGCAGAAGAGGTTCTTTGGGATTGACAGGAAGAAGAGTTCGACATTCAGAGCAGCGTTTCACCATCTCTTCGATGTCGTGGTTCATCCCAGGCCAGTATACAGAATCACGAACACGGCGACGAGTTTTTTCGATCCCTTGGTGTCCTTCGTGAAGATTATTTAACGTTTTCTTCTGCTGTTGGGTGGGGATGACAGTTCTGCCATTCATAAGTAAGACAGAGTTCTCTCCAACAGACGCCATGTAGAGGTTGTGACGAATGGACCAAAAGGGACGAGATTCTTCATCGACTTCCTTTAGCATTTCAGGCCACCCAATTTGTAGGTATTGGATGACTTTCAAGAGTGTAGCATCAGCTTGTTGGTGGTGGAATAATTCCTGAAGTTGACTGGCAGTAGTAGACTTGTCGACAAAGTGAGCATTCACAGCAGCTTCAGTATGCAACTCGCATAGTTCATCTTCAAGACAAGGTTCATCAACGGGAAAACGGGAGAGTGCGTCTGCAGCGAGGTGATCTTTGCCTTTAACCCATTCTGTGGTAAAGGTGTAAGGCAGAATTTTCATCACCAGACGTTGCAGGCGAGGATTCTCGACATCAGCGACCCTTTCGAATTCAGGATAGGAATAAGGGGTTGGTGATCAGTGACGAGTTTAATGTGAGGAAGGCCCCGAAGGAACATATCACATTTCTTCATGGCCCCGAAAGACATTTCTTCATGGCCCAGCGAGCTTCAAGCTCTATCATAGCATAACGGCTTTCGGTAGGAGTCAAGAACCTGGAACCCGCTTGACCAGGCTTCCATATACCGTCAACCATCTGTAGAAGGACAAAACCAAGACCGTGTAGACGAGATGCATCGGTAGCGAGCAAAGTTGGACGGCTGACAGCAAAGTAGGTTAGAACAGGCGGTCAGCTGAGGCGACGTTTAGCTTCGTTGAATGCTTGCTCATGTTCCGAAAACCGAAGCAGGGGGCGAAAAGGTTCCATGATTTGGGCAATGTCCTGGGAAAAATTGCCAAGTTGATTCACCAGGCCAAACCAGGAGCGTAGATCAGTAAGATTCTTTGGTCGTGGAAAATCTCGAATGGACTTTAGGAGATCTGAACTGCATTGGATGCCAATTTCAGAGAGGTAAAATCCACCAAAATCAGCTTCAGTGACAGCTATCTGGGACATTGAACGCTTCAGTGTGACCCCATGCGCAGAGCATCGGTCTAGGAAGGCGTGAACGCGTTTCTTCAAAGCAGAGAGGGTTGGTGCATAAACGAGAACATCATCTACGATCTTACGGATACCTTGTAAGCCATTGACAACTTTGTCCATACGACGGTTGTACCACTCGCTGATGCTGCTGATTCCAAAAGCAGCTCGATTACAAACATATCTGCCAAAGGGTGTGATGAAGCAGGTTAAGGGACGAGATTCAGGGTCCAGAGGAATTTGCCATCCGCTTGCATATTTGCATTGGACATTAACTCTCTTTGTGTCAACATCACACTAATGAAAATATGTTGGATGCACTGTGGGCACTAACAAAATTTTAATTTATATTTTTGACAGTATTTTTAACCCTTTACCAACACACTCTTATTCTTAAGTATTTTACTCTGGCCAACGCCGGACGATTTCACTCAACGTCTAAGGAAATGAAGTGCTTGCTGGAAGTCCCCCTGGTCCCACCCGTAGCACGAAAGCTTTATGGGCGCTTTTCTCCTTTTTAATGCATGTAAATTAATGCTAGAGATACGAATGAATATGAAGTTACATACCTCTTAAAATTGCTACTTGGTCAGGAAATTCATTTCGTGCAAATATTGTGCGTAAAAATGATCATTTTATGCTTCCGATCCTTGAACATGTAACTATAAGTGTGTAATGAACATGATATTCGAAATTAAAACTATATCCACTTTTACTACCTCACGAAATGGAGGTGAATGTGGCCCTGGCTTTACGCCTCATGCATGCATAAGGTGTGTGTATTTTTGACATAGTACCCGACTTGCTTCTCTACTCTCCAGCAAGCTTGCATATTCTTGTGACAAGCGCAATATTTCTGAGCTATAACCCTATCTGATATCTAAAACTACGCGCTTTTTACTTAATCTAAACAAATTCTGTTTTCTTGCTCTGTTTGCGTTTTCTCGCGGTCAAAAGAGTTTGAAAACCGGGGGCTTCGTTATTGTGATATAGGTATTCTGGAATCAGCTAAGGCTATAGAGTATAGCGGGCGCCTGCTATTGAAACCTAGGCTTGTGTATGCAACACGCGCGGTCATGTTCACGCGTGTAAAACTCTGACAAATTGTCCCAGACCTTTAAGCCAATCAGTGAAAGCCGCGTATTGGTCAGGATGCGTTGGCATTGCCTGTTCCAAGTTCAGTGTTGTTACAAGTTGGAAATATTTGTAAAATGCTGAGTAGGTTTACATGTACATCCAGCGCCAAAATCTCGCGATTCGTGGACTCCACGCATTTTCCACGCGATTTTCTACAGAATGCTAATGAGCGTATAAACGCAATGACGTCATCGTACTATGTGCGTACTAGTGCGCACAAGGGTTGCTGACGGTCTAGTAAGGGGTGTGCGGATGGCGGATGGTCGTGCTCTGGCTAGCTCTGTCAGTTGCCTTCAAAACAATCCTTATAACTGGGACTTGAGTGAAATACTTCGCTATAAAGAAGGGAATAGCTTTACTTATGTTGGCAATCGAATTAAATGGATAGATACTCTTGACATGTTGAAAATATTTACGAAAAATGCCATTGGTCAAGCTGGCAAATGGCTATCACCCGGTGGCAAATATAAAAAATTTGTGAGCTCCAGTTCTGACCTAACTATCACATGGAACTATGAACTGGGCATGTTGACCTTTAAAGGTAATGTAGGAGACAAGAAAAAATAACTATTTGCTAATATTATGAACAAAGACAAGCCGATGAACGGCATAGGCTTTGAACTTGGCTCTTCGAATAAAGACAAATTGTTGTATGTTGGCCAAATCATGTCCGACGCTGGTGATAAAGTCATAGACCGTGATAGTGCTAAATCCGAATGCGAGACGGTAACACATAATTCTGACTTTTCAACTCTCGAAGAGCTACAGGAAATTGTTGATCGATCTTATCAAGGTGTGATGCCCCGAAATGGAAACGTCAATGTGTCCTTTGCCCAAACAATCGATAGTTCCACTCCTTTCAGGTCGCATGCAGCCGATTGTTTATCTATGGAGGAGCGATTCTGTACGTTTAAGGTAAATATAGAGTCCACAGTGGCAGCCTTGAGGGCTAAACTTTCGGAGCAGACTCAAATCATTGCAGAAAGTAAACAAGAGCTATGTAAATTGGCCAGTGACAATTTGCATTTACGAACACGCCTGGCTGAACTTGAAGAGAAAGTGTCCCCTAAGGACAAATTTACTATTTCAAATAGCCCCAGTAAAAACGATGACATCCTTAACAATACCTTAGTGAATAAACCCCAACCAGCCGCCTCTAATAAAGATAATAATCCCAATTGCAAGGACGGCCCCTACCAGTTGCGCCACAAAACATCCAACCCAAAGATAAAGCTGTAAGAAAATTCCCAGTACGCACTTCGGAGTCTTTAACAGATAAGAGGGGATATCACCAGGTCCACGCTCAATACCAATCTCAATCTATGTCAAATCGAAATCCCAACCGAAATCAACATGGAAGAAGGACAAAAGCATCAGTGCAGTGCACATTTTTGAAAAGAAATGGCCACTGCCTGAAGGGTTCCAGATGCGACTTTTCACACAACTATGTCCTACCAACAATATGCGAGCCGAAATTCCAACAAAACCCTATTCAAAGAGCTCCCTCTTTTAATATTCCACAACCTGATTGTTACCAAGTTCCTTTTCCCTTCAATCCAAACTATTTCCCCCCGATCCAACACCCAATGTTCCAACCGTTTCCGTACCCATACCCTTCACCACTTATACCACCACTCATGTCTCTACCAACAAGACCCCCCATTCATCCATCAACACGTCTTCCCCTAACATACAAAGAGAGTTACACCATTAGGTGTGAACAAAAAATCCCAAGTTAACTCAATACCAGTAAGAATATCAAACAGATATGGTGAGATCAGCAGATCTTTAGGGAAAGATATTACAAGTTAAGTTCAGCAATGAACAAAATTTGGTTAAAATACATGTGACAAATTATAATCAAACACTGAATCATTTGGCTGGTAGATGCGACGAACAAACAAAACAAAATAGAATTAAACTATTTCACCTTAATATACAATCGATAAAAAACAGAAACCACTTAATTCAAATTAGGGAATTGGTCTCCGATAACAAGGTAGACGTACTCGCAATTTCAGAGACTTGGCTGAATTCGTCTATTTCAAATGCTGAGAGGTTGAAATACAAGGTTACAAAATTCACAGACTAGACCGGAAACGCAAGAGAGGAGGCGGTGTTATGCATTTATACACGCAACAATTTAAAGTCAAAAGTTCTTAATGACCTTTCATATATATCTGATTCGGGCCTCCACCAACTATGGGTGCAAATACAGTTGAACAAAAACAAATCTATAATTGTCTGTGTAACGTATAAGCCAAATTGTCCTGTAGCATGTATCAAAGACGAACTTAAACCAATGTACATCGAAGCATTCATGATGCAGCCACAGATTGTTATAATGGGTGACCTAAACTGTAATCTCCTCAATAATTCGAGTCGATGGGAAGGCACTTTTAGATACTTGTAACGAACTTAACTTGAGTCAAATTATTGAAGAACCGACGAGGATTACCGCACAAACTAGATCGTTACTGGACGTTATAATGATTACGCCCTTTCCAAAGTTAAAACATTTAACATTTAACATTTAATCATTTATATGGCGCAATTTTCATCTGGATATGTTCAAATGCGCCGAAGCTGTATTACAATATATATAAAAAATAATATATATCCCTATAAAAATATATCCCTAATTTAAAAAAGCAGATCTAAATAAGAAAGTCTTAAGTTTAGTCTTAAAACAGTCAAGCGACGTGGCATGCCTGATATCCGCAGGCAGTATGTTCCATAGTTTAGGTGAAGCCGAAGCAAATGCTCTGTCACCCAACGTAGCAAATGTCTTCACTGTTGGCGGTTTCAAAAGTAGACTGTCATTTGATCGAAGATTGTACTTAGAGGATTGTTTGATGTTTAACAATTCCTTGATGTATCCAGGAGTCATATCATGTAATGCTTTGAAGGTTATAACGAGAATCTTGAAATCAATCCGATATTTAACGGGAAGCCAATGGAGATCAACCAACAATGGTGAAATATGGCAAAATTTCGAAGCGTTGCAGATCAGTCTTGCAGCAGCATTTTGTATTCTCTGAAGTTTACTCATTTGGGTTATTGGAAGGCCAAACAAAAGACTGTTACAATAGTCCAGTCGACTTGAAACAAAAGCATGAACAAGTGATTCAATAGACTCACGCGATAGGAATTTTCGAATTCGTCGAATGTTATACAAATGATAGAACCCTGATGAACAAAGTTTCCCAACATGATTGGTCATGGTCATTTTTGAATCGAACCAAGACCCAAGATTCTTAACAACAGAAGCAGTTTGACACAAAGTTCGGTGTGGTCACAAAAATAAACAACAGCTGTCACGTGAATGAGTCATCGGGGGAAACGCCAGATATTTGAAAACGTACTTGGACTTGAAAAAGCTGCAGGTAAAAACTGCAAAAGTTCCCAATAAACCTCCGAAAATGCACACTTGATGTATTTTTATCAATTTTTATCAATTTCATTCAATATCTTTTACTAGAATGTTCATATTACTGCAGTAACTGCTACGTTAGATTCAGTATTAATGAACATACAATACTCTTTATTATGCAATATTGTTGCATGGTAAAATCGATGTTCCTTGAGTGTATATAACTCCTATTTATTAATATAATAACGTTAGCAAAATGTTAAAAGTAGTAGTTTATAATGCTTAAAAAAAATTGAATCGAAGGTCGCAGATTTCACTAATGTAAATTAACTAATGAAAATTTGAATTTGAAGTCACGTCTCGCTATGCTAGAGGAAAAAGTTTTCTCCGAGAATAAATCTGCTTTGCCAACAGACGTCGGTAAAAGTAATGATGTCACTAGCAATTCCAGAGGAAAAACCCCATCGAACAGATTACCCTCTCTAGCGAAGATAACCACCTAGATAATTTCCCCTCAGGCAATTCTCAACCTATCGTCGGTAATGAAGGTAATTCTTTCAATGCACTTCATCCATGCACTTCATCTGAAATAAAG
The DNA here is from genome assembly GCA_016169945.1 of Trachythela sp. YZ-2020. NCBI lineage: Eukaryota > Metazoa > Cnidaria > Anthozoa > Malacalcyonacea > Clavulariidae > Trachythela > Trachythela sp. YZ-2020. Next base: position 9,584,243 of record JADLSH010000387.1, read on the forward strand.
GTCCGTGATAATCCATTGAATTATAATAATGGCTATTGTATAAAAAGCCCTAATTCACAGAACGAAACTGAAACCCAAAGAATTGGAAAACTATTCGGTTAAGATTGCGAGAAATCGGCCGAATGATTTACCACTTACCAAGCCAATATCACACAAATGCTCGGTGAATAACACCCAAGCACAAAGTCAACAAATTCGTTTTTAATTACCAACCGTAGACCAAAAAAGAAATCTTATTCTAAGCATTATAGGGGTATGTACAGCCAACAAGTTTACCAATCGTGTTTTTCTCGACATCGGCCCATACTCTGGCAAACCGACTGGCAGGAGTACCTTATGTTTGTCCACGAAACATTACACCCTCACGTGACTCGTCCATGACTACATTTAAAGCAACGACTCGCCGGATATCAAGCAACTTAATCCAAATTCCTTGCTGTAATATACAAAGTTCATCCACTACAAAAGTTTCTCTGCCTTCCTTGTTCCTTTCGAATACTAGGTTCCTTGTAAACAAAATTGAAGACCTCGAAATTGTAATTAAAAACAATAACGTTGATATTGTCTGTATCACAGAAACTTGGTTGAGCGCTAATATCGCAGATTCAGTTGTTGATATCAGTGGCTACACAATAGTTCGTAAAGACCGTGTTATGCATAAACGAGTTGGTGGTGTCTGTGCCTTTATTAAATCTTCCATCGGTTTTACAATTATCGAAGAATTGGACAACCCATCATTTGAATGTCTTTGGTTATATCTTCGCCCACCCAGACTCCCACGCGGTTTTTCGTGCATGATTATTTGTATTATTTACCATCCTCCACTCAATGACGAGGTTGGTCTTGCTGAGTACTTAATTTCATCATTGGACATTGTTCTCGACAAAACACAAATGTTGGAATATTCTTGGTTGGCGATTTTAATCGTTTTAATTTCTGGATTTTGAGTAATAATTTTAATCTTCGACAATTGGTAAAAGCCCCAACAAGAGGAAGCGCAACATTGGATTTGATTTTAACAAACTTGTTTGAACATTATTGCAAACCTGACATATTGGCTGGTATTGGACTAAGCGACCACAAATCGATATTTATCCGACCGTTAATGCAAGTCAAAAAGGAAAAAGCGGAAGTTGTGTATAGAAGGTTTGTAAAACCACATATGAAGGACGGGTTTGGAAGGTGGTTAACGTCAACTGATTTCACATTCCTTGAAGCCCTCCCTCGTGTTCTGAAAAGCTCAACGCATTCCAATCGTTACTGAATTATGCAATAGAACTCTTCTTCCCGTTAAGAAAAAATATACAACACCCCAATGATAAGCCTTGGATTACTTCAGAGCTAAGATCCTTAATCCAGCAAAGGCAGCAAGCTATGGATAAAGATCCAGAAACATTTAGGAAGTTAAGAAATAAAGTTAATAGACTGAATAATCGTCTTCGAGGCTCCTTTTTTGAAAGAAAAGTGAAGAATTGTGATGACGTAGGTTCGTGGTGGAAATCCATTGAGCAACTCGCTAGCATTTCTTCAAAAAAACCTGTACTAAGTGTGATTGAAGCAAATACAGAAATCAACTCCATAGAATTAGCTACTAGAATTAACAATAATTTCTTGATCACTAATAATAGCCTACCACCACCCCTGTAGTGAATAATGAAACCTCCGAAGAAATTGCTCTGAAATATTGGATAACAAACAGTTATCTAACTTAAAGCGTGGAAAGGCGTCGGGGCCAGATTATTTACCCACATGGATCTTAAAGGACTTTGCAATGGAACTTTCGTCACCTGTTGTCCTAATCTTTAATGCTTCGATCCAAGAAAGGTCAGTCCTAAATGTTTGGAAATTAGCTGATATTATATCAATTCCTAAAACAAACCCAGTAAAAGACATGGAAAAGGACTTACGGCCTATATCATTAACAGCAGTCCTCTCAAAAACAATGGAGCGCTTCGTTGTTAATTAGACAACTGATTGACCCGAACCAGTTCGGATCACTAGCTGGATTGTCAACTACGCATGCTCTACTGTCCTTAGTCCACCATTTATACCAGGTTACTGATCAACGCGACCAATGTGTTCGTGTTTTACTCCTAGATTTTAGTAAGGCTTTCGACCGAATAAACCACAATATTCTGCTAAGAAAGATGAAGGACATGGCCATCGACCCTATCTTGATAGAGTGGGTAAGAAGTTGAAGTTTTCTGACCGACAGAAGGCAACGGGTGAAGGTTGGAAATTCTACCTCCAGCTATCAACAAGTAAATGGTGGTGTCCCACAGGGAACTGTTCTGGGCCCTATTTTGTTCATGATAATGACCAATGACCTGTTAAAGGATTGGGAAAACCGGTGGAAATATGTAGATGATACCACTCTTTCGGAGACGGTTGTTGTAAACGATCAATCAGTACTGCAAATTACCCTAGATGGAATAAATTCGTGGTGCGAAGAGAACGATATGGTTTAAACGCCCGGAAGTGTAAGGAAATTCCAATCTGTTTTTGGAAAAAGAAACCTAACTTTCAACAACTGACCGTAAATGACTACTCTGTTGAACACGTAAAGTCTGCAAAATTATTGGGCCTAATGCTTAGCAGTGACCTCAAGTGGAATGAACACGTCGTATATATCGTAAAAAAATCTTCCAGACGTCTCTATATGTTACGTCTCTTAAAACGAGCGAAGGCAGATACGAAAACGTTAATTACAGTATACATAACGTGTATAAGACCAATTTTTGGAATACTCTAATCAAATTTGGCATTTTAACATTCCAGAATATCTATCAAAAGACATTGAAAGGATTCAGCGTAGAGCTTTAAAAATTATTCATCCATCAATATCTTACCATGGCGCACTAGCGGTCTGTAATATCCCAACTTTGCATTCAAGACGTGAACAACTGCGCTCGGCATTTTTCAAAATTAAAGTTGTCCCAGAGTCTAGTCCGCTAACTGGTCTGGTAAAGATCGCTGCAAATTCCAAATATGATCCACGTGCCCCAAAGAAACTTGCGCCAATCAAATGCACAACAAATCGCTTCAAAAACTCTTTTATTCCGTCGTCTGTTGAACGATTTAATTGTCTTAGTACCTAGGTCTTGGACTCTTTTAACTGTTTTTAGTCGTAGTTTATATATCTATATTTTTATATAGAGGTTTTTTAATATTTTTATCATATATTACTCGTTTTGTACATGTAATTGTTAATGCATGCAGCTATGTTAATGGATGTATTTCAACCGTTTTAAGGTTGCAAAATCCAATTTTAATAATAAAATTTCAAAATTTCAAATTTCAAATAAAATTAGAATTTTTTGCAAGTGTTCAGCCATAAAGTTTAATATTTGGATCTAACGTTGTAAGTACAGTATTTGCAAAAGCTATTTATAAAGCGCAAGCTACTCTAATACAAACAACTTGATGAATCATGGTTATTTCTGGAAATAGTGTAGTCAATCGTAATTTCAAAATTTGCTATACGCCGATTTTAAGCTTATTTGGTCGGAAATCTGTTGTCTATTGAAATAGGTTTGCATTAAAATGGAAAAGATTTGTTCATTCCTTGGTCTGGGTAATATTTCTTGCGGGGAGTCTCGCGGAGTTGATGAAGTGGTAAACATTTCAACGTGCACGAATGATGTTAGCGACCATCTAGCAGCGTGTCATCTTTCTAAGTCCGGATTATCCGAAATCCAGCTTATTCTCGCACGAGCTGGATTGTTTGATGTTTCGACAGAACAGTTGAAAAGCATGACGGTATGTGCAAGTCATAGACACAAGCTCGGTAGGTTCTGGAGGCCACTACGGTCTTGCCAGTATCCAGCACATTCAGGTCCTGCACATCAGTATAAAAGCCGCAAAGTTTTTAACCTTCATGGCCCTGTCACACTACTGCGTATGATAGAAACGTATGAGTTGCGTATGAAAATTATTTCATGTATTGTCATACGCACAAAAAAGCCCTTAAAAATACAGATTTCTGCATATACTTACCTTATTGAACCTATGAGTATCGTATGAGTAGCGCATCGCTGGCGTATGCCCAGCATATGATTAGCTTACGAGCAGCGTTTGAAATGCGCATGTCTAGCGTACCACTATCATGTTACAAACTTCAAGCCTATAAAAGCGGCGGTCGTTCAACATTGCAGCAATATTGCAGAAAACATCCAACTATCAACATGCCAAACAAGAAGAGGACATCGTCTACTCATGGCCGAGGAAAAGGGAAGAAGATTCCAGCATCATCCTCATCCAAAGCTGATGATCCACCTGTTCATATACCTGCAGATATACTTCAACCACCAGATGATGTACTTGACACACCTGCTGATGCTCCTGAGACACCTCCTAATGATGAACTACATGTTCCTGAGCAATCAAGGTCCCCAGCTCTACCTCGCGAAGTCTCCCGTGAATCATCGGTGTCATCATATGCATCTATTGATTTCTCCACCGCCTCCCGCCTGGCCGATAACAAGGGGAAGAAGGAAAGGGCCAAGAAAAACCCCTGCAACCTCATCATCGCAGAGGAAGAGTTGATGCTGGAGTTCATCATGGACAACCCTGTGCTTTGGAATGTCAAGATGACAGATTACAGGCGGAAGGACAAGAAGGACAAGATCTGGGAAGAGCAAGCCCAGCAAATGGACAAGACAGCTGACACCCTCAAGGGCTGGTTCAGGTCATTGCGTGACACCCACACACGCCTTGATAAGAAAAAGAGCGGTGATAGTACACCAAACCTGACTGAGAGAGAGCAGTGGATCCTCTCAAAGTTTGCTTTTCTGAAGACGGTCACTCGCCACCGTCCAGAGCCCATGCAGAGTGTAAGTTGACAACTATTCGATCTTTTATGGAACTCATTAATTTCATGATGTATATATATATAAATCATTTTTGCAATCATGTACTTGTGATGTTATTTTTTGTCTTTGCAGGTGACAGCAACCATCCAACGGCACAGAGGAGACCTTGATGCAGCCGAGAGCGCCTGCGCTGACATGCAGATTGACCTGGATGAAATCACTCCTATACCCTCATCTACCCCTTCATCCTCACGCAAGCGACCTCGGGACCCAGACAGCGACGTCCTTGATTCCCTACAGCAGAGACTTTCTGAGTCTGGCACCATCCTCAAGGAGCTCTCCAAAGCCCAGCAACATCCCATCACAGCCCGAACTGCCTTTGCCAACTACGTTAAAGACAGCCTGCTGACCATGTCCAAGCCCAAGTACAAGAAGGCAAGGTCCTCCATCAACAGGTTACTGTCAGAACTGATGGATGAGGATAGCGATTATGATATTCCAAGTGCCATGGAAGCTCCACACATCAAACAAACCCAGCAGGCCAGCCACGCTCAACCACCCCACCCCCAGCGCCCTAGAGCATCAGGGGCGGGGACTCCTATGGTGCCGCCTTCAGCCAATTCCTTGATTTCAGAATTATTGTAGATCTGTGCGTCTGATGATGACCCTTTACCACCGATATCTGCCCAGATGAACTTGTAATCTGCATCTACAAGGCCCATGAGTACAACAGAGTAGAATCCCTTGTAGTTGAAGTATTGGGATCCACTTTTTGGAGGACACTTGCAGGCAATGTGCTTCCCATCTAGTGCACCACATGTATGGGGGAAGTTCCATCTCTTGAGGAACTTGTCAGATATGGCACGCCATCTCTCTGGGGTGGTTGGACAGGTCATGACATCGGACATGTATTCGTCGATGATGGCTTGGCAGACCTCTCTGACGATGAGTGACTGGGTGTTGTGGGGGACCCTCCATCCGTACTTCATGGCTGAATACGTGCTCCCAGAGGCAAGATGACGCAAAGTCAGTGCGAGCTTCAGGCCGGGCTCCAGGGGCTGCCTATACCAGGTATGTTGTTTGGTGATCCTGGGACTGACTCTGGCCAGCAGCTCATCGAACATCTCGGGGGCCATCCGCATGAAGTTCTTGAAGCATTGTTGGTCCTCGTTTCGGAGCTCCACCAGAAGCTGGTCATACATGCCAAACTGCCTTCGCCTGCCGATCCATGATCTCATCCAGATTCCACGTCTTTTTCTTCTTCTCTTCTTTCTTCTGTTATGTTGGATGTGACGAATTGCCAAATCTATGAGATCATACTGATGTTGGAGAACAGCTAACTCCATCGTTCATACCCGGAGATCCAAGAAGATATGAAGAACAGCTAAAAATGGGAGCCTATATATACACTTTCTCAACACGCGGGCAAAATTTTTGAGCATGCTTAAAAAAACTTTTCTGCCTCGCCGTATGCCAGCGTATGCCACCGTATGCGACCGTGCTTTAAACGTATACAACCTATGCCCAACGTACCCCTAGCGTATGTCAGCGTATACCGGCGTATGAGTGATATTTTTCATACGCAGGCATACGCTAGTACGATACGCAATAGTGTGACAGGGCCTTCAGCTAGCAATGCAAGTCCACAGGTTGTACGGATATCTTGTGCAAATTGGATCTCGTAAGTACATTTCATTTTTAACAAGCGATTTAATTGCAGCTGAATGTTCAGAACTTTTGAAACTTGACTTTTGCTAGACTTACAATCTTATTTTTGATATTTTATAGCAATATGTCCAAGTTGCGCAGGAAAACATTCAGAAAGGATTCAAAAAGGAGGGTAACTGGGTGAGAGGATTTGCACAGATGGCAATTCAACAAACAGCGAAACGTAATGAGACAGAGGAAAACCTAAAATCACGTGGAGAAAAGTATGTTTTGTAAATAATATGAATTTAAAAGATTTAGTTATGTTATTACCTCCGTCAGGAGCATATGTTTTCACCAATGTTTGTTTGTCTGTTTGTCCTTTTGTTCGTTTGTTTGCTGTAAGCAGAATATCTCAAAAAATAATGAACAGATTTTCACGAAAGTTTGTACAAGGGGTGGTCATATACCAAAAGATGAGAATTTGATGAAATACTGAAAAAATCTGTCTTACAGACCACGGATTTTCTGTGTCAAATGCGCAGTCTCTGGTTTCTTTCGAATATTATTTCTAAAACATCACGGCTATAGGACAAACGACGTTGTTCTTTATAGAGAGCGTAATGAAAAGTATCCTTCGCACGTCGATGACAGTTTTGTAAATACCTCATCCGCAGTTGGTTGTAATGTACGACAATTCTGCATCCCGAGTTGCTGGAGCATTTGCGAGGACACGCCTGATGAAGAATTGAATGACAAGACTTCTCACTCAGTTATTGATGTTTTTAACAACGCGATGAAAGAGTTGTCCGAAGTGGCTTCAGTTGAACACCAGCACGACCAACCTTGGCCACAGAAGCGCAAAAAAGGAGTGCATACAAATGGCGTCGGAGACTTGTAAAATGTTATCCCAAATTATTGCCCCTAAAGCTGGAGACGATCTTTATCAGTCACTAAAACAGGAAGAAAATCTATCAAACGAACTTATTGCACTCATGACTGCTTACGCAAAAGCACCGACACGAAATCTAAAAACGCAAATCTTGAGTATTTATGCATATGAATACCCAACTAGGAAGCTTCAAGCTCTTCATGAATCTTATGCCAAGCTAAGCAAATGGCAAATCAAAAGAGCTCGTGCACATTCCTGGATAGCTGGGCCAGGAGGTGCAGTTGCACAGACCAAACGACATCGTATCAGTCTGGACACGAATAAAGTGGATCACTTTATTAATTTTGTCAACCGACCATATTTTCATCAGGACGTTGCATTTGGCATGCGCAAGTTAAAGCTGGAGAGTGGGGAGACGATAGAAATGCCTAATGTCATTCGAACTGTGACAAGGTCCACAATGGTGGTACAATACCAGCAATTTTGCACTGAACAGTCGTTTGATCCGTTAAGCAGATCTACTCTGTTCAGGATCCTGAAAGTGAGAGAAGCGTCAGAGAGAACGTCACTCAGTGGATTGGATAACACTGCAGCGGATGGTTCAGTAGCCTTTCAAACGATGAGGTTAATCGTGGAACAACTTGTTAAAGTGGACGTCGACAAGTCATGGTCTACAGGTGTAGAAAAGCGGTTAAACGCAGGAAAGCAGTATCTAAAAACAGACTATAAAGTTCACTGCCAAGAAAGTAGCTCTCCATGTGCAGGTCATTGTCGACTATTCGGTTTAAGCGATCCATGCGACAAAGGACTTGAAGAGAAATGCAAACACTCACATGTTGCGACTTGCAAATTTTGTGAAGATATTAAATCAGTCATTGGAGATATAGAAGGAAAGATAAAACAACATTCCCATAACAATTTACTAAAGAAAACCGAGAAGACCTTTTGCACGACTTTAACGAGGCGAAGGCGCACAATACGGCATGGAAAACCCACGTGATGAGATGCGCCAACCAGGAACTTGCAAAGCAAAACATTCTGCAAGATTTAGACGAGAGTTTGGTTTTGGTAGTGATGGATTGGGCCATGAAAGTGCCACAAAATAAATAGAGCGAAAAGCAGTCAGAATAGTTTGGAAAGAGGGGTATGAGCTGGCACGTCAGCAGTGCTGTATCCAAGATGGAGGATACAGAAGAATTATCGGTCACATCCTATGTTCATCTTTTCGATCAACCCAGGATTGGTTTGCAGTGGCGTCTATTCTTGAAAATCTAATCGAGCACACAAAATCTTCCAATTAAACCACTGGTTAGCAATATATTTTTACGATCCGACGAGGCGGGTTGTTATCACAACAATTTGCTGATCGCAGCCATTAAAGATATTGCAGACAGAACAGGTGTGGAAGTTTGCCGGTACGATTATTGCGAACCACAACAAGGTAAAGATGTCTGCGACAGAATAATATGTCCTCTCAAGTCTTCAGTGAGAAAGTATTGTAACGAGAGAAACGATGTGTGTGATGCGCAACAAATGCATGTGGCTTGCAAGAAACACTCTGTACGCGGAACATCAGTTTCGTTTGCTAGAATTAGCAAATCAGCGACACAATTGGACGTGAAAAAAATACAGAACTTTAGTGCATATCACAATTTCGAATACACGAACGATAGCATAAAAGTCTGGAAGGCGTATGGAATTGGCGCATGAAATAAACTGCCCAATAAGGAAATATATGTTACTCATCAGGAACCTACGGCGATGGAGGTCATTCAGCCGTTTATGGAAAGCCAAAATAGTCGAAAGCTAAAAATAGATAACCCTAAACATGACGAAAATGAAATCATCGCAGAAAAGGAGAAAGGGTTATTTGAGTGCAATGAGCCTGGCTGCAACTATACCTTTTGTTCTTTCGACCAGTTGGAACTGCACCAAGAGATTGGAACGCACAGGCGCTTTTTCAACAATGAAAGTGTGTACGACACACTTAGGAGGGAGTGGGCAAATAAATTTACAACGATTGAAGGCAACAGTTCCGCAGAGTCCACTCAACCGTCGTCAAATTCTCTGTCAGAGGGCACAACAGGTCTCCAAATGGGATGGGCATTGAGCAAAACCAAAACAGGATCGGTACGATTTAGCGATAACGTTCGCCAATATCTTACATTTAAATTGGATTGTGGAGAGAAAACTGGGGAGAAAGCCAACCCAATCCAGTTTGCTTCAGATATGAGAACCACCACAGATGACGATGGTAATCGGTACTTTTCCCGAGAAGAATGGTTGACTCCAACGCAAATCAAAGGATTCTTTTCACGTCTAACGAAGTCACGGAGAAAAGGTAATGGACCAGCTCAAGATTCACCTGGAAACATTCAAATTCAAAAAACTGATGACGATGGATTTAGTGATAAATACGAAGATAACGAGGAGAATAGCGAAATTCTGCAAGAAAATATGGAGTTGGTTGAGCAAACTAAGTTGACAAGAAGTGCTGCTCGCCCCATGAAACTTAGCTTTTCGTTTTCAATAAGGGGCTTCGGTGGCGCAGTCGTCAGAGCAAGCCCCTTTCACCTCTGAGTCTTGAGTTCGATTCTCGCTGAGGACTATATACTCATCACACCAGAGCATTTTTTAAGAAATCGTTAGTGGGGGAGCATAATCAAAAGGGGACGTATCAGGTAGCTGGTGTATTACAGGTGGGGGAAGCTGAAGGGGGGTCTGGGGGTCCTTCCCCATAACATTTTTGTATTCTTGAGTCTCTGTGGCTTGATTTTCCTACATTTTCAGAGACAATTTTTGATATATCCCATCTAAACGGAGCCAGATTTTGTTGTGAGAATGCCATAACTTTCCTCTAAACTCAGTTTTCCCCCCTTCTTTGCTTATATTTTGGACAAAAGGGACCGTCACTGGGGGGGGGACAAAATAGCTTACTGGGGGGGCAACATGGGGGCTGGGGGGGGGGCTTTGGCCCCTCCAATACATTAGTTAAACAATGCCCTGCATCACACTCATGTGAAAAGAGTAAGTCAACGCTCTGCCGAAAGTCGTGGGTTTTCTCTGGGCACTCCGGTTTCCTCCCACAGGGAAAGTTGACTGGGTGGGTTAGGATATACAGATTAGGAAAGTAATATCACAACTGTAGTAAAAATAGATAATGTAGGCTGCGTACATAATATAGGGAAGCGAGATACTTGATGCAATCGGTCACTGAAAAGCCCCAACGGGGAGTGAGCTGAATAATGTATGTATGTATGTATGTATGTATGTGTGTATGTATGTATGTATAAGATGATTATGTAAACTTCACCATCAGAATAAACTGAACGATTTTAAAGTTCCAGTGCTGAAATAAATCTGTTCACACTTTGAGCTTGGAACCAAGTCAAAAGAGAAGAAAGCGGACTTAACAGATCGCATTGGAAGAATGGTTAAAAATTGTACGTGTGTTGGAGAAAGAAAGTAATTGTCACCCTCCCATAATGACGAGACACAGACACTGTTAATTTGTACTGATAGCTGGAGTACCACAATGACAGACTCTATAAGCGTCATGAAAATTCATAACCTAACTCTTGTCCAGTTTGAAAAACACAAACGCGTGCGTGCTAATGTTTAGATCTCAAAACGTTATTGACTTCGTGAGTTTACATATCTACTTTAGAAGGTGTGTCTCAGTTATGACAAATGAAAACAGTCAAAACTTGCTAACACATATATGCCACGGTCCACGAGATAAAAGTTATATAAACACAAAACTATAAATAGAACTACTACAAAACGTGATATACTGTAAGCTGGAAAATCGTTTCGAAAGCTGTTTAGATTTAACGTTAAAATTTACAAACACACATCAAGTGTGCATTTTCTGAGGTTTATTCGGTACATTCACAGTTTACCTGCAGCTTTTTAGAGTCTTAGGGGCTGTTTATATGGAAGCCGGGCTGGCTCGCTGACCGGGCCAGCCCGCTTAGCGAGATCTCGCCGTGTAATTGATTTTATAGTAAAAACTACTGTGCGTTTATATATGGACAAGCGGGCTGGCCCGGTTCCCGAGATCTCGCTTGAAAACGGCGAGATCTCGCTTACCGGGATGAAAATTTCCCCATATAAACACTCGCTAACCGGGCCAGCCCGGTTGCCGGGATGAAAGTTGAAAGAGACACCGCCGCCAATTTGTCTGCGAGCTATTTTTAAGAACTGTCAAAACAATGTCAAAGGTCAAAACAACAAAATCATCCCGTCTGCCGGGATGAAATTTTCTCATATAAACACAAGACAAATTCATCCCGCTTACCGGGCTGGCCCGGTCAGCGAGCCAGCCTGGCTTTCATATAAACAGCCCCTAAGTACGTTATAAAATATCTGAGGTTTCCCCTGATGAGTCATTCACGTGACAGTAGTGAGGTTTAGATTTGACGACGAGTACGAGTTTGAGTACGAGTTACGTCATCATCGCGCGTTTTGGCGGGAAAACCTCTGAAACTTGTTTTTGCCTGCTCGTTTACGACGAGATTTCTTCAGAAACTCGTACTATCGAGAACGACTTTTTAAAAGAAAATGGCTGAGGAAATAAACATACAAAAGGAACATAAAGAGCTTTTTATTTGGAAAAAAGAACACGAACAGTACTTCGTCAGGGAGCTTCTTATCGTAGAACCTTATATGCACAAGCCAAAGTCTACCGAGAGAGGCCACGCTTGGAAGTTGCTAGTGGAAAACTTGAGCAAGCTGGAGAATCCAAAGTTTCGCATTACAGTGAGGTCTGTAAGAGATCGATTCAACAAGATTTTGAGCAAATACAAAAAACTCGAGAGCGAGGAGATCAGAGCAACGGGGATAGCAGGTGCAGACTTCGACGAAGTTTACCAAGGGATGATTGACATTTTCGAGCGAATGGACGAAGCGAAAATAATTTGGGAAAATGAAAGTAAACTGGAAAAGGAAGAGCAGAACCTAGAAAATCAAAAGCAGAGGATATGAGGAAAAAGCAAACTGAAAGTCTGAGTGAAACTAGAAAGAGAAAAGAGGAGGAAGGCGAAGAAACGATCATGCCGAAGCGAAAGAGAAAAGCCACTGAAGCATTTAGTCTTTGCCAGGAAGGGCTGAAAATGAAGAAAGAAAACTTTGAAAAAGAAATGGACATAAGAGAAGCAGAACTTGAAGAAAAAAAATTGGCTCGTCAGTCCCAGGTACAGTTGGTTGAATCTCAACAAGACTTTTTTGCCAATATGCAGCTACAACAGCAGCAGTTCATGTCCCAAATGCAACAGCAAAATTTGCAGATGCTGACTGCTATGAAAGATGTATTTGATAGCTCCTCAAAGAAGTCTTGATATAGTTAATCCAAGTTTCCAGATACTGTATGTTCTAATCTTCAAACAATTTTTATTACACCTAAGGACCTTACTTACATTAAGGACCTTTAATATGGCAGAATTTTTTGTTAATAGCCAACCATATAATATTAATTATGTTAAATTTTGTATAAAAGTTGTGCATCTGTATTGAGTTTTATGTTGATAATTTAAAGTTGTGTTCTTGATTTACAGAAGATTAACATTTACCAACTAGAGTGCATGTACGAGATATTATAGTGCATTAATTTTACATGCCATCAAATATTTTACACCTTGACCAACTGACCAACCAACTGACCGACCAACTAACTGACCGACCAACTGACTGGCCAACCGACCAAGACTGATCAACTGTCTGACTGACTAAGAGGTTGACTGACTGACTTACCAACAGACCAACCAACTGACTGGCCAACTGACCGAGACTGATCAACTGTCTGACTGACTGACTGACTGACTAACTGATTGACTGACTTACCAACAGACCAACCAACAACTGACCAACCAACCGGCTGACCAAGACTGATTAACTGACTGACCTACTGCCTGACTTACCATTAGACCAACCAATGACTTACTAACAGACCAACCAACCAACCGACTGACTGACCAACTGACCAACAGAGTGATTGACTAACTGATTGACAGACTCACCAACTGCCTGACTTACCAACAGTCCAACTGACTGATCAACAGACTGAATGACTCAATTGACTGACTGACCGACTTACCAACAGACCGACCTACCAACTGACTGACAGAGTGACTGTCTGTCTGAGTGACTGACTGTCTGTCCATTTTATGTAGTTGTCCGTCTGATTCCTTGAGATAGGTGCACCTAAATTTGTCCACAACTCATGTGTATAGAATACTACAACTCTCACAGAAAGTTGCCATCTCAAGGTTACTAATTTAAATAATGTTAATCTGATTTACTCTTTGATCCTTTCCTGAATATAGTAACAGGTGATAAAGATGAAACAGTGTTATAAGTTGCACCAATGGCGCTACCAGTTGTAGACAGAACAGGGAAAGTACAGGGGCCGGTTGTATAAAAAAAGTAGCTAAAGTTAACTAAAGTTAGTGCGAAAGTTAACCACTATTTAGTTTAGACTTAACTACTATTTAACTACAAAACTGGTAGTTAAAAAGTGGTTAAGAGTTTTATACAACCTGCCCTAGGACCCTTACTTTAATAGAAAAGACAGTTATCGGAGTGGCTAAATTGTTCACTGTGTGTTATTGACCTTGTGTTTGATGGCAAATACATGTAATGGAAATATTTAGCATTATTTGCTTGTTTCCTTAAGTTTCAATACATTTCAAGTTGACCACTATGTTTAACACCATATAAACAGTCAATTTAGGTCTGAAACAATTTAGGTCTGAAATTTAGGTCTGAAACAGTCAAACAGACCTAAATTTTGCCTGAAAAAATCTTAATGTTAAGAAACGGTACCTAGGTGTAAAATATTTGATGTACGTCAATCACACAGACAACTACATAAAATGCGAAATACTTGAAACGCACATCAATGAGGCCAACATAGTCATTACAGCATACCATAATACTGATATGCAAATCTTACATTTTCTTCGGACACTACAATAAGCACAATAAAACAACTTTATTATATGGCAAGTGCTTGTTTTGGTGAATCTCGTAATCTGATTGGTCGCTGACGAGGCAGGATTTTCCCGTATTGCCCATGGGCAATGGTTAACCATCATCTGCTGCACGATGGTGCTCAGCAAAACACACCTATTAAGCAAAACCTGAAATCGGTCCGACAAATCACAACGGTACCTTACATTGCCTAGCCAATCAAATTTCATGTAACATAATTTTTAAGTTGTTATTAGCATTTTACATCATATTTATGAGGGGCTGATTACATGCACAATTTACAGCCCGGGCAAAAATTTCAGCATGGATTAGCCATAGCACTTCAGCAGCCTGGCTGAAATTTCATCCCGGGCTGGAAATCGTCCATGTAATCCGTCCCTGAGAAAGACTAATAAAGATGTACTGGGTCTATTCCTCAACACCATCAAGCTGAAAATACTCCTCCAAACTTGGTGGGTTTAAATTAAAATAGACACTGGTATTCGAGCCATATAAACATGAAATTGCATTCCGTAAAAGAGCACAGGTGATGTACATTGTTCCCACTTGTTGCAATCCAATTTTTTGTTTTTTCTTGAAATCGACAAATGCAAAGTATCCTGCAATCTCACCAAAGATCCACTCAACTGAGACTCGGACTTTACTCATGGCTTGGTTGAATGCCTTTTCATTGTCTGTCAAATCAATATGTTTGTATGGTGATTGTAAATGCATCCGCTGTGGATATGCAGAATCGCCATAAATGCAAAGTGGCTCTCCATCTTCACTGTTGCAATATGTTTGTAGGTTGTTCAAAAGATCAGATCGTCGCAGTATGCCAGCATCATGAGACTTGCCCTCTGTAATAACAGCAATAATAACAACACTTTAAGGCTGGCATCAAATTATCTGCTTAATGGGGCACACCACAAAAGCTCATTTGCATATTGTTCTCACCGCACAGACCTACATTAACTAAGTATGCTCCAGAAGTTTCAGAGTCTAGTTACGCTTTTGAAGACAAGGAGAGTTTTTCGCCTGATGTTGCCCATATCGAATATTTCTATATTTGACCAATATGCAAATGAGCTTTTGTGGTTTACCACCTTAACTCAAAAGCTACAATACGCCCAAACTACATCCTAATTTTACCCTGCTAAGGCGAGTATTTGAATAAAAGGCTCTGAAAAAAATAAATAAAGTTAGAGTTTCTGACTTAGAAAATGTCAAAACAATGCAAAATTTGGGCAGTGAATGTTTACATGTGAGGACATACCACATGCGCAGAAGCAGCAGAACAGACTTGACCACATCGATTTCCAGTGATACTTTTATTAATATAAAAAAGAAATTCTAACAACTTACTTACCTACTGGCCCATAGAGGTTGGCTATGAGTCCATTTGCTGCCACCACAGATTGGTACTTCAAAGCATGAACCCTCCTATGTCCATTGTAGACTGTCTTCTGATTTTGCTCTGGTCTGCAGATGGGCCTTACTGTACCATCAACAAAGCCCCAGCAATTTCCCAGTGCATGACTTTTCTCATAAACAGCGTTGGCATATTCTTGCAATTTGTTTGCTCGCAGCCACTCTTGGTCGAATGATGTTAGGAGGTAGGCGTGAGAGTCGGCAACAAATCTCATTACCTTATTACAAATAAGGCAAAGTTCAGGTTTTGACCTGCCGAATCTTGGTATGAGGTCACTATACCGACAAGGATACGCAAAACGCTTCAGCAAGATACACAATCCCTCCAGTGCACTCTCTTTTGTACCATTTTCACATATTATTTAATCTGGAATTTGAAGAACTCGAACGAGTCGTGGTATGTCCGTCTTCGAAACTCGAAATTCCAATAAACATTCGTCTTCCAACATTGATTCAAGCGAAAATCGATCATACTTCCAATAAGGAAATACAGGCGCTGTTTCTTCACATTCTTTTACAAGCATATAAAATAAATCTTCATCTATTAGGTCTTCCAAATACAAAAATACTGAGGCATCCAGTGCATTTATAATATCCGCCATTTTGTTTGTACTTCACGCACTCGTCTCTGCACTCGTCTCATAAAAAACATCTAAACAAAGCTTGTGCTGTCAGTACGAGTTCAAGTTGGCTCCAGTCCACTTCTGCAAACTCGTACTCGTCGTCGTACTCGTCGTCAAATCTAAACCTCACTAGTGTGGCAAGACCCGGGAATATTGTTTACTTGTGACAAACGGCCGAACTTTGTGTGTGTTAGCAAATTACTAGAGACTTCTATTAAACCTATAGCTTTCTTTTTGGAGGAATATGAATTTCATCAGCATTTTGTTTCAATATGAAGTGCGGCCATCGAAGATTGACAACAAACGTAAACAAACGGAGCGAAAAATCTCGCTCGCTTTTTAGGCAGGTAACGGAATTTATTTTAGAATTTGTTTATTTAACCTTTTACTCTAATTAGACGAATAATTGCCTGGGACCCACTTAAGTGCCACTTTTGAAAAATGTTGTCTCAAACTTACCAAGTAACACTCGGCTGCAAAGTTGAAGAAGTATTGCAATTTCATTTAAGATTTCCATCTGACACAACCACAGTATGTTTAAATTCTTTTGCAGTGTTAAAAAACAAGTTATCTCTTAGTAATTCTGCGCAATCAGCTTTAAAATTAACAAAATATTTTTCAGCATATATGATAACCTAAAATTGGTCGATTTTGCGATGTTCGCAAAAGCAGACCCGACCGCTGGAAATTTAAAATTTTTAAAACTTGAAAAGTATTATGGAATTGAAGATTCTAATTAGTTTACAGTTATATGTGTATAATGGGTGATTTATAATCGAAATATGAAGATGCTTTAATATCGATAGTCTAGGACCTGTAAAGGAGTTTGTATGCATTTCATTTAGGACAGATTACCTCAACTGTTTTAGGGTAAAATGACCATGGCGGTCAACATGGCATATGTGCCAAAACCCGAATCCGGGGCGAAAGTCCTGAAAATGACCACGCCCAGAAACGGCACTGTCGGCATAGCTCTAAATCCTGAAGTGTTTAGAATGGTTGCTTTTATGGGTGGTCAATGGAGGGTGAAATTTGTCTAGGTATCATATTTTACAAGAAAATGACTATGCACCATCCCAGGTCAACTGCTAATTATGCATCAAATCACTCATTCACCTGGCAAAGTCTATGTTTTCTTATTTCCTAAAAAATTTTCTCATAGGATGAAAAAATATGCTTATTTTAATATAATTATTATAAATTTCATAAGGAATGATATTGTTTTGTTGAGATATAACACATTTCATTTCACTTACCCCCCGCCAGAACACGATTTCAGCCATATTTTGCCGATTTGTTTGCTTTTTATCGCCGAGCCTCGCAAGTATCATCCAAATGTTCTGCTTTAACACAATGCTAGTTGACTAAAGAATAATTCAACCAAGTTTCATCGGGTTTTGGAGTAGTGCCATGTATTTTATATTCGATTTTGTGTCCTTCGACATTTCCTCAATTATGTAGCCATTGCAATGTCTCGCAGCTTCTCCGCCCGATAAATGCCACTTCTTCGTACACATCTGTATTTATATTAAAGTATCCAAAAATAATTGATTGTAGAATAGTCCCAATCGAAAAATTGAAAGCATTACTCCCATTTGGGAGTGAAAAACCTTCCCTCGTTCATCAAGAACGAGAATCTAAAACAAAAGGTTCAAAATAATTTGAAAGTCTCGCGCAATCTTCACGAAAACCGCTCGTGGGCAACATTACAGGGGGAGTAGATATGACCCCCCATATAGCACCGGAAGTGACGTCAGCATTTTGAGGACCTCGCCATATGACGTTATTTGCGCAGATACGCGTAGATACATGTAGATACATGTGGATATGCGTAGATACGCGTATCTACACATACCTACATGTGGATATGCGTAGATGAAGATGCATGCGGATATGCGTAGATACGCTGAACATTAATTAATTTCAGAACATTAATTACAATTTTCAGAACATTATTCTGTTTAGATTAATGAAGCGTTGCGGCGCTCGGTATATATTCACTAAAGTTGCACTCAATGCTTGTGGGACGTAGGTAATGACATCATACGCATGAGCATCAACATAATTTGTAAAATGTAGAAGGTTATGTTCAGTTCACTCTGAGATTCATTTATTAAAGCTTACTACGGTGTTAATGACTTTTCTTGACGTTTTTGGACCGCCGCCGTTTGTTTATCTACAGTTTTAGTTTATTTCTGGCTACTTTAAAAGTTTCGCATGAGGCTGTACGGAATTTTTGTAGAATGTAATAAAGAACAGAGTTAGTTTTGTGTTTGATTTTATTTCACTCCAAGTATTAGATCTAGTTATACATAATTTTATTAAACACATAATGCGATACTAAGGTTCTTATTGTGGAACAGTTTAATCATCGCTTTCTTCGTCATTGAAACTGTAGTCTTTTAAAAGTTTTCTAATGAGAAACTTTCTCTTATCAACAGCTGCTTCTATAGCTTCTTCTGGATCAAAGTTATCCTCATTCACAAAAGCATCCTTTGTTTGCATGATTTTCTCATGGACTGGATCTTTCTTCAGTTGTTTCATCCACAGGAGACGTTGTATATAAATATTTTCAAGTTCCTTCTGGAGTTCAGGCAGAATATTGGTGTAAGCTTTGTCGGTAGCAGATTGCTCATCAAGACCGCTGTTTACAAGGCTCTCTTTCATTTCCTCAAAGGCTGTATTACTTCTTTCCTTTGCTTCTTCTATCATTGGTATCCAAGGATCCATTTCTTCTGCTTCTTCAGTTTCTGACTCATTATCAGACCCATGAGTTGAAGTTGTCGAAACATCGTCTTCGGAATCCATTATCTGACTTTCTGTTTCTGACATCTCTTGTTCGCGTAGTGGACAGTATTCCTTTTCGTGTCTGCGTAGATTATAACCACGGCTAAATTGTTTTCCGCAAAATTTGCAGCTCATTCCGTTACCACTAACTGTCCAGAAATGACTTTCTTTTCAGCAGCACGGCACTTTTATGAGCATGTCGTCAACAGAGAGAAAATAAAGAATAGCAGAGAGTTAGTTTTATCTTTTTATCATTTTACTTCCTTTCCTGCCTGTTTGGTCTTTTTGGCCTTTTTGGCCTTTTTGGCCTTTTTGTCCTGTTTGGCTTGTTTGGCCTATTTGGCTTGTTTGGCCTGTTTGACCTGTGATAAAAAACAAAAGATCAGGAGAAAACAAATCATTTGCATCTGTTCTTCGAGTTGTAAACATGGCTAAGCGAGTTTGTCGTGATTGTCCTGTTCCCGATTGCGGTGCGAAATATCTCGTACGATTGGCGAGTCATCAACAATTTATCGCAACAGCAAGACAGAGTGTATGAATTGTCAGAACCAAAGAGACAACACGTTCTTAAGCAAGCCCAGGTGTCATCATGGCAATATCAATCTCTATATCCGGACCCCGAAAAGCCAGGAGAAAAACGTGTAAGCCGAAGTGCACACTCATTGCCAGCTAAGAAACCAAAAGCTACAACCTCATCTTTAACCACCAAACCCTATCCGGAATTCAACCTCCGCCATAAATTCTCACTTTTGGTTGTGGGTCCGAGTCAAAGTGGAAAAACATATTTTGTCCAACAAATTTTGGAAAACAATCATATCGTGTATGAAGAGCAAAAAAGTATTCGCATTTTTTGGTACTACAACCAGTGGCAAGAATGTTATGACGTCTTGAAAAAGTCTCTCGGAAAAAGCATCCGGTTTGAGAGAAGTGTGCCCGAACTGTCTGAGAACATGAGCGAGATTGATACGCGGTACAACAACATCATCATCCTGGACGATTTGATGGCTGAAGCGACAGACAGTCCTGTGGTATCTCGATTGTTTACCCAAGGCCGTCATCGAAACGCGAGCGTTATCTTATTGCTGCAAAACATGTTTCCAAAGGGGAAATATAATACGGATATCAGCCGAAATGCCCAATATCTGGCTCTCTTCCGAAGTCCAAGCGATAGGAAACAAATTGGTATTGTTGGAGAACGCATGTTTGATAAGAATAGAATCCATTTTATGAACGCTTATTACAAAGAGACCGAAAAACCGTTTGGATACTTATTGGTGGATAACAAGCCTGACACACCAACCGATAAGCAAGTTCTTGGAGACCTATTTGGAGACTGCCATGTTTATTCCTTCACCACCCAAACTAAAGTGACTACACCCACACCGGTCGAAACCAAGCCTGGAAGAAAACAACCTAAACATTATCGGTATATTACCTGGTCGGATGCAACTATCCCCGAGTGGCTAAAATACACCGACAAAGCCGATACCGTTCGTGTCATTCCCAAAGGATATGCTATCATAGAGATGTATAAATCGTCGCGCAATAGTGTTTATCCTAGCCGTCCGGGTGTCTACAGAAACGGCGAACATTATTGGCCTGTCAAAATAAGGCATCAATCTACAGGCCATATAAAATGGGTGAATCTGCACGAAGACGAGGCTACGGTCCGAGCCTTTGTAAAAGAAACCATGGCTATCGAACAATAAAGCCAAAACTTATTAAGAGAAACATCTAAATTGTTGTGTGTAATTTAAATAAAATCAAAACACAAAACTCTCTGCTGTTATTTATTTCTCGACAACAAACATTCCGTGCAGCCTCATGCGAAACTTTTAAAGTAGCCAGAAATAAACTAAAACTGTAGATAAACAAACGGCGGCGGTCCAAAAACGTCAAGAAAAGTCATTAACACCGTAGTAAGCGTTAATAAATGAATCTCAGAGTGAACTGAACATAACCTTCTACATTTTACAAATTATGTTGATGCTCATGCGTATGATGTCATTACCTACGTCCCACCAGAGTCAATAGAAGGCGAGGGCACCAGCATTGAGTGCAACTTTAGTGAATATATACCGAGCGCCGCAACGCTTCATTAATCTAAACAGAATAATGTTCTGAAAATTGTAATTAATGTTCTGAAATTAATTAATGTTCAGCGTATCTACGCATATCCGCATGCATCTTCATCTACGCATATCCACATGTAGGTATGTGTAGATACGCGTATCTACACATATCCACATGTATCTACATGTATCTACGCGTATCTACGCAAATGACGTCATATGGCGAGATCCTCAAAATGCTGACGTCACTTCCGGTGCTATATGGGGGGTCTTATCTACTAGGGGGGGCATCATTTTCACGAATACGTTTGTTCGCGATCACAGCAACCCAAACTCCCAAAGTAAAGTTCGTGTGTTTAACTGTTTATATGTTTTATGACAAAATAAACAAATATTCGCGTAATTTTGTATTTTTCTGGTTTCTTTAGCTATAAAAAAGAAACCAGAGATTTACGCAATCTTTTTGCACCACCAAACGTATTCGTGAAAATGTTTCCCCCCCCTGTAATGTTGCCCACGAGGAGTTTTCGTGAAGATTGCGCGAGACTTTCAAATTATTTTGAACCTTTTGTTTTAGATTCTCGTTCTTGATGAACGAGGGAAGGTTTTTCACTCCCAAATGGGAGGAATGCTTTCAATTTTTCGATTGGGACTATTCTACAATCAATTATTTCTGGATACTGTAATATAAATACAGATGTGTACGAAGAAGTGGCATTTATCGGGCAGAGAAGCTGCGAGACATTGCAATGGCTACATAATTGAGGAAATGTCGAAGGACACAAAATCGAATATAAAATACATGGCACTACTCCAAAACCCGACGAAACTTGGTTGAATTATTCTTTAGTCAACTAGCATTGTGTTAAAGTAGAACATTTGGATGATACTTGCGAGGCTCGGCGATAAAAAGCACTGAAACAAATCGGCAAAATATGGCTGAAATCGTGTTTTGGCGGGGGGTAAGTGAAATGAAATGTGTTATATCTCAACAAAACAATATCATTCCTCATGAAATTTATAATAATTATATTAAAATAAGCATATTTTTTCATCCTATGACAAAAATGTTTGGGAAATAAGAAAACATAGACTTTGCCAGGTGAATGAGTAATTTGATGCATAATTAGCAGTTGACCTGGGATGGTGCATAGTCATTTTCTTGTAAAATATGATACCTAGACAAATTTCACCCTCCAGTGACCACCCATAAAAGCAACCATTCTAAACACTATAAGCAATTCAAAAAGGCTGTAGCTTTGGCGGTTCAGGATTTAGAGCTATGCCGACAGTGCCGTTTCTGGGCGTGGTCATTTTCAGGACTTTCGCCCCGGATTCGGGTTTTGGCACATATGCCATGTTGACCGCCATGGTCATTTTACCCTAAAACAGTTGAGATAATCTGTCCTAAATGAAATGCATACAAACTCCTTTACAGGTCCTAGACTACGAAGAGAAATTTGAGTGGTCGGCTTTTAGAGAGACAGCTTCTTAATACTGTGGAACTTTTAAATTGATTCATTGTGTAAAACAAACTTTGTTGCCGCAATGTCGTCAGGGGCAATAAGGTGCCATTTTGGCAAAAGTTGAAATGAGTACGGTCTCGAAAACTGCCGGGGGGCCTCGGGGCCCTCACCGGCAGATTTAAAGTTCAGACATTTGTTTCGATATTTTTGTAAAAATGATGAAAATCGAACCATAGGAACTCCAGATATTTTAGTTTGAAGATTGTAAACAAATGCGAAGTTGAGTCATCGTGGAGGAGTGGAGCGATAACCTGACCAACTTCAATAAACAAAAATAACGTTAAAAAATATCGTTTACCTGAGAAACTGTATATTAACTACTTAGCCTACTAACTGAGCGTGAGGTCTGTACGGTAAAATATCAAGCTGAGGTCTTGCTGTATTGACCGAGCGATAGCGAGGTGAATACAGCAAGACCGAGGCTTGATATTTTACCGTACAGACCGAACAGTCGAAGTTAGTATGTTGTTTATTATATGGCATTTCAGAAAACAAAAAACAATTCATTTTGCCAAAAATTGGTCACGCGAGGGCAAAGTACAAAATCCGAAACTCAAAGCCGGTCATTTTCAAATGTCAAAATAATTTCAATGATACGAATTTGTCTTAGTTTTTTACAAATTTATCTAATCTTAGCTTAGTAAAACTACTCTACAGTACCATTTATAGAATAAAATATAAAATTAATAGAAAATATAGTGATATTGAGCTATCGGATCAAGGACAAAAACAACTTTGCATGTTCGAAAAAACAAAAATATTCTTGACTGTTTTAGTTAAAAAACATCGTAAAATTTACCTTAATATTTCGACTTGAGCCAACAAAACTTGATTTTAGCCCTTGTAGTTATCCCTTTTCCGTATTTCCGTTTATTTTTCATTGTTTTAAATTATTTTTAAGGATTTTTTAATGCTTTTATTGGTTTGAAATGTGTTCAAGTCGTCGCAGAGCAATAAGAATACCGTATTGCCCGTGGGCAATACGGGAAAATCCTGCCTCGTCAGCGACCAATCAGATTGCGAGATTCACCAAAACAAGCACTTGCCATATAATAATATATTATCTTAGTAAAATTACATAGGTGATTATTGAAAATTCTCAACGCTGATTGGTTGCGCTACCTCGGATTAATACGCGATAATCACCTAAAGCGTTTTTAAGCCGCTTTTATCGTAAATATTCAATTAAAATACATTTGAAATGTGCATTTTTTATCTTTTTCCAAATAATCACCTATGTAATTTTACTAAAACAATTATTCGCCTCAGGCTCGGTGAATATCGGTGAATAAAAACCTCGACTTCGTCTCGGTTTTTATTCACTGATATTCACCTGGCCTTCGGCGAATAATTGTTAATTATTGGATTCTTCAGAGCCCAATATGGCAAAATATTAAGTCTAGACTTCAATATTGCAAGTCGAGACTTAATATTTTGCCATATTGGGCGAAGATGAATCCAGTAGGAGTTTTATTACATCGAACAAAACATTTATAATACAAGAACACGTTGTAAACGAGAGTAATGCAACAACAATGCGATAAAACTACAGCGAAAACTTGTGTGGCACTTCGGCCGCGAATTTGCTTAAATTACGAAAACAAAAAGTAAATAAACTAGTTTTATAGAAAGCAAAGTGTACCTTAATAATACTAACTATCTTTCAGTCTATTTAAGACGATTTTACATAATTTAAATCAGAAAAAGAACTCATATACTGACCTTTCGACCTGACCTGTTGTAAACAAATGAATTTCAAAGACATGTTTTACCGCGCTTTATTTTTAAACAAAACTGATAAAAGAAACAACTTCAATTTTCCAAATCCTTTTCTTTGCTTTACATTACTTCGCCCTGCCGTTTGTTTTGTGTTTAAAATAAACAAAACATGTAAAAAATTGAGATAAACAAGGAAAAAAGCGGCGATAAGCTACTGTCCTACATGCTCCTGTCCTACATCGTAAAATGTCGGACAGGCACGTGACCCTATCAAGGACATATATGATTGGTCAATTGTATGTGAAAGAATGTGAGAGAATAATAAGAGCTGTTATTATACATCGTTATATTACGATGTAGGACAGGAGCATATTGGACAGTATAGCTTATCGCCGCTCAAAGAAACGGATTTGGAAAACTGAAGTTGTTTCTTTTATCCGTTTTGTTTAAAAATAAAGCGCGGGAAAACATGTCTTTGAAATTCATTTGTTTACAACAGGTCGAAACTCGAAAGGTCAGTATATGAGTTCTTTTTTTTTATTAAAATTATGTCAAATTGTCTTAAATAGACTGAAAGATAGTTAGTATTATTAAGGTACACTTTGCTTTCTATAAAACTAGTTTATTTACTTTTTGTCTTCGTAATTTAAGCAAATTCGCTGCCGAAGTGCCACACAAGTTTTCGCTGTAGTTTTATGGCATTATTGTTGCATTACTCTCGTTTACAACGTGTTCTTGTGTTATAAATGTTTTGTTCGATATAATAAATTCCTATTGGATTCATCTTCGCCCAATATGGCAAAATATTAAGTCTCGACTTGCAATATTGGGGTCAGAAGAATCCAATAAGATATAATGTACGGCGAGTAGCTCAACCAATCAGATTGCAGAATAGCTCATATACGCGGTGAAAGACTATATTATAATGGTTGTTATAATATAGTCATCCACCGTATATGACCTATTCTGCAATCTGATTGGCTGAGCTACTCGCTGTATATCAGCTCTTATAATATAGCCAGCCACAATGCTGCAATCTGATTGGTTGTCTACTCGCAGGATATTTTGTGATATCCTACTAGTAGAGCAATATCCTACTAGTAGGGGAAAAAACAAAATGGCTTCCAGATTTGTAAGACTAGCGGCTAAATAAAGGAATTGCGCATTTACACTATATAAGTAATTTCACCTTATAGAAGCAAACTATAAATACAATTTATTGTCATGAAGTTTTCAGCTGTTCGCAGTGGTCTAGCGGTACGCTCTCTGGCAAGTACGCACGTGTTCTTGGGTTCGATTCCTCGTTCTTTTCTTTTCACGTTTTACGATTTTTTTTCACAATTTTTTTTACAATTTTTTTCTATTTGTAATTTGTAAACATTTATTAGGTTGGTTAGGGTTAGGTTTGGGGTTAGGGTTAGGGTTGGGGTTAGGTTTGGGGTTAGATTTGGGGTTAGGTTTGACGTAAGGGTTAGAGTCGGGCTATGCGGGCAAATGCGCAATTCCTTTATTTAGCCGCAAGTTTTGTAAGCATGAATGATGAAGAAATTGGAGTTTTACTTCAAAATAGCATGCCTATAAGAACACAAAAAAGGCAACAAAATTTGGAATGAAGGTTTTTGACGGTAAGCCAAATGTAAATGTGTATAAAATTTATACTTAAAAAGAAATTACGAAAAGTAAACATGTATCGCAAAAACAAAACAAAACATGAAAACATCTTTTATTTTTCGTTTAATTTTATAGAATGGTTTACCAGCTCAAGGCTATATTATAAGTGAAATATTATATTCGCTCTCGTCGGATATTGGCTGATAGCCAACTCGGCGAAGCGCCTCGTTGGCTATCAGCCAATATCCGACTCGAGCTCATATAATATTTCTTACATATAGAGTGAGTAGCGAAAACAATATGGCGGCACAAAAACTACAAGTGTTTTGCGAACCAGAGAAACAGCAAAATATTCGCTTTGAAAGCGACAAAAACAGACAGTAAAGACTCCAAAAATAATTGACAGGGTAGGAAATACATTTAAAGAGGCGGTCAAGTCCGTTCTGCGCATAGTTTCTGCGCATTGTTTATGTTCGGCGGTTTGTTTACGTTTTTAGGTACTATATTCATATCTTATATGACGTACTTCGAACACAAGGCTAACTCATATTGTGTTCTTGTTGTCATTATGAGTGGATTTATAGTGTTTTACTTTTAAAGGCAAGGAAAACAATATTAAAACACATATAAGCAATTGATAAAGCGAAATTGAAGAGCTGCATTGATTTAATTAATCCTGAATACAAACAATATGGCCGCGATGCGTTCGAAATAGCAAGCCACTCCAGTGAAACGAAGAACTCTGAACAGCAAGTTTTAGTAACGTTTATGATTGCAACATCCAAGGCTTTTTCCGAAGATTATTTGAACTGATTATTTGTGTTCGTTGTTGAAGATAATGCTGAACAGAGACGAGCTGTCCATGCTCAACAACTACAGGTACTTTGGTCTCAGTTTAGTATGGAATGGTGTTGTAGCAGTCAGCTTGTAGATCCCTTGTCTTGTTTATATTTTGTTGGCAGGCATATTGGGCCACACCATTTAATATGCGCACCCCCCCCTATTGAGGGGTCTGGATATCCAAGGGGAGAGGGAGGTCTTTCATCTTAATTTTTCCTAGGGGGTAGCTTGTGGAATTTTCGGAAAATTTAGGTGTTTTGAGATATCCAAGGGAGCAAGAACGATAATATCCTATTATCCTAAGGGGTATTTTAGATATCCTATGGGGAAGCTACCAAAAAAAAACACATCCAAGGGGGTTCCAAATTGTTTTTATACTAAGGGGGTGATGAAAGGACCCCTCAATAGGGGGGGGGTTTGTATTAAATGGAATGGCCCATTTCGAATAAACATTACAATATATTTGCTACAACGCATACAAAAATATTAGTGTAAGGGCCTGTTTATATGATCCCGGCTAGGTGGGACGGGACAGTTGCCGAGATCCTGCTTGTAATATAAACTCTATTGAGTGTTTATATGATCCCGCTTCTATCCCACCTGGACAGGATCCTGGCGTCTGTGATCCTGACGGGATCCCACCTAGCCGGAAGTTCCGGCCCGGAACAAAAAATTCCCATATAAACACTATCCCGGCCAGGCGGGATGAACTTTTCTTCTGAGCACGCGTAAATCCCTTTTCTACGAGAAAATATGGCGTCAAGCACTAATAACTACTGGCTTCATCCCGGCAATGTATTTTGTCCATATAAACACGTACGCCATCCCGCCTCAGAGGCGAGTTTCTATAAACACCAGGAATTGTAAACAAGGCTTTCATTATTGCCATTTGATACCTTTTTTTAAATGTTTATTGGTTAAAAATCTATAAATATGAAACAAAACATTTTCAACATTGATATCATATATTGGTAAATTAATTACATGAAATTTAAGATATCTTTATTTATAAGATTCCAATGTTTTTATCGTCATTTTAGAGTATGATCCTCACTGAGGTACACACAAACAGATCATGATTTCCTCTTGCAAAACCAATTAAATACTTATAGTTCATTATTGCTTTACCACAGCACTAACCTTTGCTGGGGCAAAGCTGTTCATCCCCTCAGAAAGATTGTTGCCTTTTTGTGTAATATTTTATACAGTAACTACATATTGCACTCTCATTCATAGAATTTGGTGCAAAACCTTGTTGATGTAGATGTCCTTAGCAAACTTGCCCTTGAACTCCTCAGGAGACAACCTGCAGTCTTTGCAGATCTTACAAATGAGGAAATGGTGGAACATATTCAACTTGAGCAGAGCAGAGCAAGGAATTCAATTCTTGATTTGGCAATGAGCCAATGAGGTGCTGGGGAGATATTTTGGTAATGGACCTCTTTTGAAACAACAAGAACTTTAGACGTACAGTCAATATGTATTATCATTAATGGCAACATGGGCATTTAGGTAGAGGGAGTCCCAGATTTATCCCAAGTTGCTGTATCTTGGCAATTATGTCATGATACTCTTCAGTTCACCAAATGATATATATACAGTATATACTGGATTCTATCCCATAGACGGATTTTCATATTTATTACTAGGGGGGTGCCAGAAGTTTTAGGGCGGGAGCTTGTGAGGTAACACAAGGCGTTAGGTACCAAACGTTCTGCTGCAGGGCTCAGCCCCCAGTGAGGTCCAGGGGTGGAGCTGCTGGTGAGAGGCTAGAAAGCAAAGCACCCCCAGAAAATCAAGGTTTCTAGAGCACATCAGAAAGCATTTGAAGCAAAAAAACTTTAAGGTTTTTGAAGTTGTCAAGTCAATGAATTTGGCAGGTCCTTCGAGAGAGTGAAATGACCCTGTAAACCCCCATATGCTTGTACTGTATAGGGTTGCATGTTGAACTATTTATTATGGCAAAAATTGGGGGGGGGGGGGTTGAAAATGTTTTTAGAGGGGTGAACGTTTCGTTTGGGGGGGGAGTGAAAACAAATATTTGTGGGGGCAGCACCCCCAGAAAATCTGTCTATGTTCTATCCTACTAAGTTGTAATACTCATGTAACTATGTAGAACAATTATGTAGACTATTTGTTGTATGTGTGCTTTTTCAGCTTAGGTATTGAAAGAGTTAAATTTGTTTGAATAAAATTTGTATTATTTTATTGGCTTTATTCTTTTGGGTGCATGACTCCATAGAGAGCAAATTTAAATAAATCTGTATTCATCTCATCTAGCCAGCCATACACTTTTTAATATATAGATCATATTTCACATAGCTAACCAAGATCCAAATTATTGATTTGATTTATTGAAAAAATAGACTTCCAAATCAGAATCATTATGTACAGAGTACAAGCAGATTCTGGTGGAATGCAAAACAACAACAGTTGCATGCAAATGTGTCAATTCCTCTAAAAAGTGATGCTGCCAATGTCATTTTCAATGGTTTCCAAGGGTTACACCCAATGTTCTTTGTGTTTTATTACATGCTTTATTTCAATGCTGGGTGAGTCCCTTGAAAACCATTACAAATAACGTTGGCAATGACAAAATTTGAACAACTCATTCAAAACATGCAGTCTTGACACAGATGACAGGTATATTTACTTTATAATATTACAAAGTGTAGTCCTAGAAATGTGATATAATCCCAACCTCTGGGTGATCCGACCTGGCCCACTCAGACAGTTCTCAAATATTTTGGTAATCAACTCCAGAAGGTACAGTATGTGTATTCTTTTGGTTGTAATTACACCACAGAGGTCTCCACTGTCCACACCTTCGTTTGTGTGCTATACTGAAAATTCATTTATGGTACATAATGTTGATTTAGTACAAAATAGAACACCAAAGCTACAGTGTATGTAATTTAACCCTGGTGATCAAAGTAGAGTATTAACCCTGCTGGAAAGCTATGTTTTTGTTTACACAATCCATGTCTACTTGCTACTATTCATATCAGTAGAGTGACTCTACTTCATATAAAACACTTAATACTTTTGAAGGGCTTAGGCCTTAGTGGGGTAAGCCTACTACCAGGACAACCTTTTTTCATGTAGAAATGGGCCCATAAAATTGTATATCTAAATCCAGAACAAGGACACCACTCTGTATTTCTGTTTACTGTGTTTTGATTTTATACGAGCGTGATATCAAGATATATTTAGTCTTAATCCAGAACAAGGACACCACTCTGTATTTCTGTTTACTGTGTTTTGATTTTATACGAGCGTGATATCAAGATATATTTAGTCTTATCACAATTGCCAAATAGATAAACTATTCATATATTAAAATTTACTCGGAGGAACAGCATGTGTTGTTGTTGAAGGAAACAAACACAGATGTTGATGTGATCGAATTTCCCCTTGTGACTGACGACTGTCAGTAAACCACATCTCTTTTTATAATCACCATTTAATTTATGACATCTCACATATAAAAATTCACAAAATATGATTTATATTATAGTACCTCGTTTCTTTCCATAGAGTTGTAGTAGTTGTCCAACAAAAACACCGCAACGTCCTACTCGGTCTTCGCTTCTATTTCGTCGTTTAATTGACGCCATCTCCAAAATTGCTCGTAAATGCAAACCTTTTTTGCCTATCTACCTTTTAAGTACACTTTCCTTGCATTTTTGGCAAGTGATTGCCTTTCCTCTACTTGCCTTGATGAGTCCACTCCTGCCTTCCGCCATGTTAGAAATTGATGCCTCCGGCGCAAGGTCAATCAAGGTCTGTTTACCTCTGAGGCTTTGTTTACCAAACACCGCGGAAAAACGTCTGCGCATGCGCGAGAACAAAATAAAATGGCGGGAAATTTAAATGCCAAATTCAAAACAAAAACATGGCTATTTAATAATTCAAGGTAAGTGAAATAAACAAAATAATTCAGTAGACGGGTAGACTAGACATTAATTAAATGTCTCATAGCGTTTAAAGTGTGAAAAAAATTGAATTTCAATAAAAAAAATTGTTTTTGCCGGGAGGAGTGCGAACATTTCGCGAAATATTATTAAATATCGAAGTTCAAACAAAAAAGTTAAGCAAACTCTCAAGAAGTTAAGAATCTTAACCCGCTCAAGCTATAGAGTAAATTCTAAAGTTTAAATAGTGTGAACGCGAAAATTATTGAGGCTTAGCGACTAACTTTTTATTTATGAAAACTCTTGACAAACTCCCGACACTGTATAACGTAAATGTATTGCGATACAAACAAAACAGACTACAATACAAAGTCCAGTTATTTTAGCAGCAATTATTCCAGAATAAATTTTCTTTACATTAAAACTTATCATAGGTAAAACATGCCACTGAACGAGACCTGTATTTTTGCGAAGAGTCGGTCAGAAAAGAAAAAATGCAGCCATGAAAACCCAATTAAATACCATCGACTTACGGAAGGTCAACTTCGGGTAGCTGGGATACCACAAAGCGGTGTAAATTCATATGCATGTTCACACCACGTCAACAAAATGTGCTATGAGAAATTTTGTTCTTGTCCTATAACATGGGACCACAGTAAAATTTTGTTGAAATGTCCAATACGGTTTTATGAAGTGTTTGATGTAGAAGGAAAAACCCTAGAAAGTTATAAACCTGGAACAATGATTTGCAAGAAATGTATGAACACTGCTGATGATCACTTTGAATCACATCCAGCATACATTGGTCCATCAAAAAGGCAAAGGGTAAATATACTGCACAGTACACAACTAAAGTTTATTCAATCCAGTTAGCTTTTTGACATGGGAGTGTCACTACTCATAGAGGCAAGGGTCAAGACTCTAGATTTTCATATATCCCTAGATTTGAATTCATCAACTGTTATTCTTCATAGACTTCTGTCAAGTGCGGCAAAGAAAATACATCTCCCAATGTCAACAATGGCTGGGTGGAAGAAAGCTCTCCGATTGGTCCAGTTCTAGTGAATGAATGTAAAGAAATAAAATTAAATGAAGAAACATGGGAAAAAATACTGACAAAATCAAAGGTCCAGATAGACTTCATAAGATTCTGTCACTTATAACAATTGACAGTGTTTTGTCGATTCCTTCACCAAGTCTTAGACAGAG
Organism: Trachythela sp. YZ-2020; assembly: GCA_016169945.1. Lineage (NCBI taxonomy): Eukaryota > Metazoa > Cnidaria > Anthozoa > Malacalcyonacea > Clavulariidae > Trachythela > Trachythela sp. YZ-2020. The sequence goes on from JADLSH010000387.1 coordinate 9,616,294, forward strand.
TAAAATAAAAAGCATAAATGAGCTCAACCATATAATATAAATTGCAATATCTGACTGATCTGGAATGGGACAAACCTGAATTACACTCCACAAAGAAAGTCAAAAACTTCCCTTTATTTTATACAGATGATGACTTCCCAGACTTGATTGCCCAATTTCAGATGGCTTTGTACAGATACCACAATGGGACTGAATCCAACTCCAACCTGTATGATCCTTCTTCAATGAAATTGTTTGCTGACAGACATGCTCCAGGCCGTTTTAACAAAATCCTTCGGTGCATGGAAGACAATCAAAAAAGACCTATATCAGAGAAACGACACATGAAAAATCTCCAGAGAACTGTGGCACTCTTGCACATTCTTTCATACTTCAGGCAAGGGGTATTTGCTGATATAGTGTAAAGTTCATCAGCCTTATTCATATCATACCATACAGCATGATACCCTAGCTGACAGTAATATACAGTTAACCGGCATGACATTCTCACACACGTACTGAACAGTATGTAAATGGTATCTTTTATAATTTATTATAGATCGCAAAGACAAGCACATTACAAAAAGATGCAGGGCTTTTCTTATCCTGTCACAGCTTGTCAAAGTCAGGACAAACAATTGGAACCATGTTGGGATGTAGTATGACACCAAGAGCGACAGACATGCACAAAAAAACAGTTGAGAAAAACCATGATACTGTCCTACAAACTAAAGTCGAAGAAGCATTACAGGTACTTCTAATGTTTGACAAATATCGTAATTCAGGACTGCTGGAGTTAAGTTTTGCATACAAAATTTCTTAACAAACACTTAATACTTCTTAACAAACACACAATACCCTCATTTGCAACTAATATAGAATAATCTTTTTATATATTTTTAGTAGTATTTAATTAATAAGCAATGTGTGCAATGTCTTTTAAATTCTTAGTAACAGCCCCTTGAAAACCAGTTGTAGTCCACTGAAGGGTCACTGTTGTAAAATAAGATTAAATAATAAAAATAATAATAATAAGACAGGTAATTTTTTATTACAGAACAAACAATTAATGGTGCACCTGCTTGATGATTTTCACAATATTCAAAGTATCAAACTCCCAACTAGTCTCAAATTAAGTGCTGCTTCCCACATGGCTTCAAACCTACTAGACATCCACAATATACCAGCAATTCCGGTACCGAAAAGTCAAGACGACAGGCACAGCATAGTCCTGGTTCATAAGGAGGACAATACCCTCATTTGCAAAGGCGGAATTAAAATTGAAATAGCACAGGAAATCATGACAAAAGCTTTAGAAAACCACTCTCTTACTTACCTGGAATCTCTACCATCATCCCATCATCATATCAATACTGAAATGATAAACAAACAAATCAGCGAATTCAGGTGAATTTTGATGATCTATGCAATCTATGCACAATAATTAACCTACAGTATGATGTTGCAATGCACCCTACTTTTCTTGCCAAGGTGAGAGCCTTGCACGGTTAACCATTAACACCCAACACTTTACCCTTGACAAGTAAATTATCTGAAAATAGACCGATTGAAGTAATATAATAGTGTTAGGTAGAGCGAAATACCAAAGTATAAGGGGTGCATTGCTACCTAATGGGTAAATGAACAACTACTGCAAGCTAGAACTGCACCAAATCATTTATGAAATACAAGTCATCTTTCTCTCTTTGTTTAGAGTCTACAATGAATTGAATGACCGGGCTCTAAGTAAACTCAACTCATGTGTTCTTGTATCAGAGTCGGAACAAGATCTTAAATCTGCTGGTGACTACAAAGCTGTCCTTGACCTAGAGTTTAAATGTTGCCCTAAACTTACTCAGTATCTAGAGAAGTTTGTCATGCCTTCTCCTGGCGATTAGCCAACTTGGTACTTTGTAAAGAAGCTCATTGCACAGTCTAATAACAGCTCCCACTGAATTCCATGATACCTGAACAAGGTGCATTTCATGTCATACTGAATGCCACAGAGGATGCTGTCGTACTGTTCCATTTCTTTTTCACAGAGTTGTATCAACATCTGTTCAGGAAAGAATTGCCAGCAACCCCGAAGCCATTTCAAACCTCTATAGTCACGACTGCTGCTTTCTTGGGATGGCTGCTAATCAGAGAAATGGTCCTGGAGAAGTTCAAGCTGTGCAAAGATGTTGAATTTGTCATGATGCTACACCTGTTAGACGAGATTTTACCTCTTGTGTTCTATCACTACACAGTGGTGTTTCAAGTGGCGACTTAAATAGCTATCTAACAATTATGCACCGATTTTTGATCTTGTATATCTGCTGGCAACGTCGACATTATGACAAATCAACACTGTCAATGCTGTGTGACACTCAACACCAAAAAGAATTTTTCCCAGAGTACTATTCTACCAAGCAACATTGGCTCACTGTCTTTACAGAGAAGAAGGTTGAAATATGGCACTCAAAGCTACGTAGTAACATCTCTCCCTCAGATCCACCGAATGTTATAACCCAGAGAGCAAAAGTAGTCAGTGATGTCCAACACGAAAGTTCATTCCAACACCACTTTGTCCCAGAGTACCAAAGAGGATGCAGTGAGAAAGATCATACACTCCTGGCTGGGAAATCTGCAGAATTTCTAATCCAGAAATTCCAATGCATTGCAACTAACTTAAATAAGATCAAGCAGGTAAGTTAATTACCAACATTAGGCAGTCAAGTCCATTCTGCACATGTGCCAAATGATGGCCCTCCAATGTAAACATCGAATCATTGAATATACAGTGTGCTCAAAATGTAAACAAAATTGCACATCAACTGAATGGACATTACTGCCCTTTAAGCATACCAGTACTGTGTATTTGATGATACCAGCATTATAACTTCATTGTTTTAGATTCCTCGCAAAGTCACCTCTAAAGGTAGATTAAAAGGCAAGCCAAAGTTTCAGCTACCATCATTTCGCAATACGACCATCGACAGCAAATGCTTACCCGTATCGTACGCACATGACAAATATAACCAGAAGATCCAGCCTGATCAACACACCAAAATTCTCCACGTGCAAAAATGAAATTGTGTGCGATGCTGTTCGACTCGGGTGCTTCCATACTTGCCATGTGGCCTGCCTAAAGGAGAATGAAAATCAATGCCAGTTATGCAGAGTGCCTCTAGCAATGAAAGTTGAAGAATTGGCAGAAAGCTTCAATCGCAGTTTGCTTGATCCTGAATCTGAAGAATCGCTTACAAGTAAGGATGCAGCTGATCAGTCTCATGATGAAGAAGAAGTAGAGCCAACCATTACCATGTCAAGCACCAAGGACTATAATTACTACCAGTCCACTGAATGGAAAGAATTTGTTGAAACAGAATTATTGGATATCGACATTACACAACCACAGATCCCCCATAAACCCTGCCAGCAACCAACTGAATTCACCCCATCAAAGCAAAGACAGTGCACATTTTGCAAGGAAAGTGGACATAATAGGCGTAACTGTCGACTTCTTAAATTTAGTAGGTCACAACCATCATCTCAACCATCACAGGATAAAAGACCAATGCCAAGTGGTACAAGTGTATCTGTTCCACAAGTTAGTGGGATTCTAATCAAGTCTACAGCGATGGGTAGTTTTACAGTTTGGCATTTCCCCTTTTGTGTTTCCCAGAGTACTATCAATGGACGTATGGGGAGCAATGCCTGCACCCTGATTGCACTGCTACTAGCTAAGGCTTATTTCATTAACAAAGCTGTACTTCAACTTGATCCAGATCAACCCTTATCAGGACATTGGAATACAGTTATAGTGTCATGTATACTTGGCGGAAACAGCGTCTACGACAGCTGCATCCCTCGCGGTAGGTTTCTAGGCGTTTTAGAAGCAGTACCCTTCGTCGCCTGCAGCATTGGGGAAGTTGATTTAAACGAAGAACTCACCGTATGTTTTGCCAGAGAAGATCATGCTGACCACGAATCTGCACTATCCCATCAGCTCACTAGTTACTTTGAATCCAGCGACAACTCTGCTGCCCTCGTTATCATCAATGGGAAGACCATCACTTTTCTCAAGCAAGAGAACGCCATAATCCTCTTGGACACCCATGCCGACTTCCAGCAGAACAATGGAGCAACGATTTCGATGGCACCGGAGGAGACTTTAGAGGATCTTCTTGTTTGGATAAAGGATCGAATCAGCCCGACAATCAATTTGTGTACCGTCACCTTTGTGAAGTATCTCCCATGAAAGTGATGAATGAATCTGTCGAACACAAAATATGTAAATATATGTAAATATGTACAGCCAAATATTGTAGACAATCGTTATAAATTTCAATTCTAAAAGGTTTAAATTACAAACCTACCTTTTCAGAAACATAGTAAACCTTTTTTGTCTTCCGATCGCAAATATTTGCTCTTAAACTTCCCCAAAAATACGCACAAACCGAGTAAAACCTGAGTAAAACTTCCCCAACCGCCATTTTCAAGATCGAAACACACGCGTTCTGGAGCTCGAATCTCGCGCATGCGCAGACGTTTTTCCGCGGTGTTTTTGTTTACCTCTGAGGGCCCTCACAAGTATGCGCAGAAATTATGCGCAGAACGGACTTGACCGCCTCTCAAACTTTTTATATCAAGCAATACTGTACTAAAAGTAAAACCGATTATTTCACTTTAAGTTATGAAAAAAAAAACATTTAAAATTTTCAATTGTTTGTGAATTGTGGGTGAACGAACTGTAAAAATATTACAACAGAGATGAGTATATATATTATACAAATAATGAAAGTTTATGAGTGCAATGGTAAAAATATTTTCATGAGGTGAAAGATGGAATTTTCCATTCCACGAGGCGACAGCCGAGTGGAATGGGAAATTCCATCTTTCACCGAATATATGACACCAAAATATATCAATGTTATAAAAGATTTATTGGAATAAATACAAACCAAAACAAATTCATACCAGAGTTACATGTATGCATGAAGTTCAAAATTGATATACCAATCAAATAAAGAAGTCCCAAAAATGTTTTAATGAAGAATGAATAAGATAATGGATTCATTAACGAAAATTTATCAAAAGACAAAATGACATATTTTACATCCGCCATTTTGTTTGCATTTATAAATTCCATCCACCTCATTGTGAAACTAGGATTAAGAAAGCTACGAACACAATACGATTAGGATTTTGACGTATGGAATTTATGAAAACCCAACCATGCAATGGAAAGAATCGTGAGCGTGCAATAGTTTTTTCCATTTTCACGGTCGTGAAAATGGAAAAACTATTGCACGTTCACGTGATTATAATCAACCAATTACATGACGAGAATGTACTAAGGTGTTATATAATATTGTCTATAAGACTTATATATTATAAAACAATTATACCATTCGCTCTCGTCGTATCTGGCTGATAGCCGACTTGGTGCTGCGTATCTCGTCGGCTATCAGCTCATATACGACTCGAGCTCATGGTATAATTGTTAATTATATATACGGTCTGATTTTTTAATATTTAAACTCACTCGGGCGTGCGCCGTTTTATGAACAAGAAGCCAGCGCGGAAGTGGAAGGAAGCCATCTAAATGCTTATGAATGCTCTAAAATTTCGCTAAACCTTTCCTATTTTATTCCTGCAGATTGAAATGTAGCTACTATATAGTAGATTTATACTAATACAATTAGACAACTCGGTCTCGTTTTCTAATTGTTAACTAAACCGCGGTCTAACCGCAACTACAATCTAACGCAACTAAACCGCAGTATAACTGAAGTAATTGGCCTTAAATGATATAGAAGTCAACTTTCACCGTCTTTTCACAGTTCACACTTTTGTATCTTTCTCAAGTAACTTGGACGAACTACTTTGTTGAGTGTTAACATACATCATAGGTCCAGTGGTAGGCTCTCGAACGAGGGTTGTAATCATCTGCGAATCTCTTCGAAACCTCGAAGTATTGCTTCGTCTGCGAAATAAAGTCTTAAACGCCGTGTAAATATCTGGTCGGAAAAAAGTGTAAAGCAATGGGTTTATAAAAGATACCGAATATCTTATAGCTGTTAAACTGCTGACGGCCCATTTTGGAAAATGGTGCCGCACGTCTGAGACTGCTTTAAGTAGCCCAGCTACAAACCAGAAAAGCCAACAAACTGTGAAAACTAGAAGCAGCACCGCAAACACTATTGCCGTTTTATACTTATTTTTATTCGTGTTACTAGATTTGTGGGACAGGGAATTTCGTCTGCGTATCGACTTCAACGCATTGATTTTGGAAAACATTCGCACATACGCGAAGATCATAAGGGTTAAAGGCAGTACGAATCCGAACGAAATCACAAAAATCTCATAGATTGACATCTTATGCAGAAAATCTTCGCTCGGTCTTTTCGATACGTCCGTCAAGAAGCCGATTGTCCAAGTTAGTGGAGCTACTGCGATAACCAACGCGCCAAACCAAATAGCTAAGGCTATTCCCAGGACTTTTTGATTGTCGACTTTAACTCGGTGCTCCATTGGTCGTAGGATAGCGTAATAAGTTTCGAAAGTTATCGCCAAAATATGGTATATGGTTGAAATTGCCAAAAATTGGTTTAAAAGTGCAGATGACACACATAGACGTAGCGAGAATGTGACCTCGCATCCTATGTTCAGGGGAATGGTGACTAGTCCTGCAGTGATATCAGAGATTGCCAAACTCAAGAGAAAAAGTTTCCCGCCCTTACGAATCGTTTCCTTGGTAACGAACAGCACGATGACGAGCGTATTAGAGATTATGACCAAAATTGCGATAGCTATCAGCACCGGGTGGAATTTCATATCAAAGCCATATAGAGACCCATAAGTTTGGTTGGAATTTGATACTAATGATTCGTTCTTGAACATAGTTTCTCGTGAAGACCAAATTTCAGTGAACTTTAAAGATATGATAAGATTTATGAAAAAACTTGGATTTATGAGTCAACAGCAAATTATTCTGTGTTGAGCTATAACAAGATAAAAAAACTAGATTATAGTATTTAGATTGGATAGCTCTATCAGTTCTAAACTTTTCTCCATAGCCACAGAGGTATAACCTACTAGTAGGCTATTGCAAATCCTGCGTTCTGATTGGTTCACTACTAGAGGGCCACCAGGCATTTGCGTACTAGTAGCGAAGAGCGAGAGAAAATCTTGTGAATCATGCAGTTGCTTTTTTAAGAAAAAAACTCACAAAATGTCCTACTATTTATTCAAGAATAAAAACTAACAAACGTCCTTGGAAACTGCTTGCAAAAAATGTAAAATTTTGACGTAGTTTTACAATTACACTTTTCAACATGGGTAGCCAGTGACTATTACTTTTAGAGGCTCAATTTCGACCAATCAGAATGCAGGAAAAACAGTATTAGAAATTGTGAGTTGGCTATTGCTTTTCCCGCATTCTGATTTGTACGTAGAAATTGAGCGTCCAAAAAGCGATAGCCTGCACTGGCTGCCCAGTGGCTATCACTTTTTCAAAATGGCTTCTTCGCGAGCTGCTTAATTTCAAAACAAAAATCGGTTTATTGAGCCTGATTCAAAGTTTTAAATGAAGAAAAGTGCCCTATATTCAAGGAGCTTATATTTTTTACATTTTTATAGGTAAGCGATAACAAATACATTATTTTTCTTCCAAAGGCAGCGTTTTTTGCTGTTGAAATGTACATGTACAAAACTTTTTCCGTACTGCTCAACCACTTTGTAAGTGTTTAGTTTGTAAATTATTCGTTTTAGCCTCATTTATATCGTTATATATGTTCAGCAAAACCTAGCTGTGATATCTTTTTAAAATCATTCTATATTTTTCAAACAAAATTATTTGTTTTTGTTTTGCTTCGATATGTTTTGCGGGGGGCACTATATCCGCTGTGACACCGGCATGCTAACCAGCCGCTGAGAAAAGCGCTGAATTTTGTCCTATCGCCTTTTCAACTGACCTCATAACTTTCTGTGTTTGCTTTTCTCTTTGAAATTTATACTAATACAATTAGTCGCCTCAGGTTCGGTGATTACAACTTTTACAAGCGTATTTGTAATCATCTGTCCTCGCCGTCGTGCAATTTTCCCTTTCCTAAACTGTCTTTGCCATCCCTGACGTTCTTTGCCATCCCTGCCCAAGTTGCAACCTAATATCTGCGTATCAATCTGGTTTTCGACCATTGCACAGTACACTGATTGCCCTAATAGAAGCCACGGACAATCAATATAGATAATGGTCTTCTTAACGGAGTAATTTTTATCGACCTTGATACTATTGATCACGCCATTCTCTTACTGAAGTTACAAATGTATGGTGTTGACCAAAACGGTATCAAATTCTTTGAATCATATCTAAGTAACCGCAGTCAAAGATGTTGCGTCAATGGTGAGTTATCTGAAGCTGTTAAAATAAGTAAATAACCTGTGGGGTACCACGAGGTAGTAACTTGGGACCTCTATTGTTCTTAATATATATTAATGATCTGCCTAATTGTCTCAACAGAGCCTATCCAAGTGCTGACGACACTAATATTTTCCGAATTGAAAAATCTTCATCAATGGCTACTAACTAATAGACTGAGTCTAAACGTCGCTAAAACGGAATTTATGATAATCGGGTCTGGTCAACGATTACTCGTACATAATAACGAATACGTAAGCGTGGAAATTGACGGATATCAAGAGAGTTAACGAAACGAAATCCTTAGGCCTACAAATCGATGAGCACCTTACATGGGTACGGCATGTCGAAAATATTTCCAAAAAGATTGCATCAGCTATTGGAGCTCTTAAACGGGTGCGCCAATTTATAGATACAAACACTGCCCTGAAAATTATGGAGCATTAATACAACCGTATTTTGATTATTGTAGTTCAGCTTGGGATGGTTTAAATATCACGTTAAATGATAAATTGCAAAATAGGGCAGCGAATGTCATCACCAAATCTCGATATGATGCTAGTTCCAGCGACCTTTTTAGTAAGCTGGGCTAGGATAATCTTTCAACACGCCGGAAAAAGCATAAAGCTATATTGATGTTTAAAACGATTAACGAATTAACTCCGCATTATCTTCATGAATTGTTTGAATTCCGCAGCACAGGATACAATTTGAGAAACTCTGAAAACACTTTATTGGTGCCAAAACCGCGAACGAACTACGGTAAACGAAGTTTTAGTTATAACGGGGCGGTGCTGTGGAATGAGTTACCTCAAAATGTACGAGCAATATGCTCTCTTAGTCAATTCAAAAGAGAAATTGACAACCTATTTTCCATATGATACGGACTCCCGCACGGCAATCTTGTAAATCAGTAACATGTTGTAGTTTTTAATATTTGTAAAAGTCTAAGTTTAAATTGTCTCTGTATCAGTAAAATGTTATTATTGTAAAATGTTATTTTTATACCATACTGTAGATTTTACCGTGTTTAAATAAAGTTTTTTGATTGATTGATTGATTTGGGACCTCTCGAGTTCTCACAACGCGGTCGACGCGCGATACGTGTTTACTTGAAAAATGTAAAATGACGTCAAGCCAAGTAAACTTGAACGGCTTTGACGATTTACTAGAGAGTGCTTTCAAGAAAGTCGATAACCGTTTCTATGGTCAGAAACTGACACAAGAAGAGAAGGAGAAGTTTGAGATTTCTGCTTTGGAAAATCTTCCCGAAGATTTACATTATGAAGTCAATGAATGTTTTGACACTGAATCAAAGTTTAAGCTGAAGGTAACTACAGATAACTTTTCTTCTGATAACTTAGAAGGATGCCTGGCCGAATTTCAAGCTCTTAACGGTGTTACCCTTAAAGTTATAGCGAAGAAGAAAGAAACGAAAGGCTATTCCATCCAGAGTTACTACAGATGTCAGCATGACACCAGACGCTGGAGTCCGAGTAAAGACCCCCAGAGAAAACTGGGCGCCAGTGAAATTGAAGCCAGCTTCCAGAGTAAAGAATACCAACTGTCCATTTCAAATGGTAGTAAAGATAAATGCGCAAAACAACTGTATTATTGATATTGAATGGGAGCATAAGAACTCAGTATGTACTCTGGAGTCATCAAATGTTGTTGTATATAAGTATTTGGACAAACCAGGAACATCAATAGCAATGAATACTGGAAAAACATTCAAACTGTGTATTATACTGTATGTATGCTAACATTAAATTTCTGCAAAAGACTAACACAGTGATATTGTACTTAAATTCTCAGATATAGTGACGATATGTCACTTGGAGTGTGCAGCTGTCCCCGAGGGAAGGATGGTGCACCATGTAAACACCAGTATCTCATTTCGGCTGCAAATATTGCCACTTGTATAAACTTTGTGCCAATTTCCAACCCTGATGACAGACAGAAAATAGTAGAAATTGCCTTGGACAAAACATTGCCATTGTCATATAGCGGGCCGTCAGCTAGTGCACCAAAACGTTTAGTTTCATTGGACACCTCGCTAAGCTAAAATAACTTTACATATTCTTATAGATTCTTATAGATTAAAACACGCGGAATCCAAATCTAAAAAGTTCTTGTCGAGATACCCTGCAGTTTTTTTGTATTTCTCGATTGAAATCTTAAAAAATTCACTGTTTTGAACTACGTTTATTAGCAATTCCGCGCAAAACTCATCGTTCAAAAAGCGTTTCGTAAGAATCGGACCAATAGCCTGCATACCGTCTACAACTCGGGCATATCTCGGGTCATTTTAAGATATACAAAATAGTGATGTACTAAACATTTGCCAACCTTCTGATGCGCTAAAAAAATTGACGGAGAGAAGTTATTTCCTTGTAGTTTGTGCGACAAAGTCTGTGAAGGACGGCCTGTCGGCCTATATATAATAAGGTCAACAAGGTCTGACAAAACACATAACGAATTGACTAAAGCTTGGCTTATATATCTTCTATAGTTTAATAAATATCATTGCTTCAATAAACGATGCAATTGTGTTTTGGCAAAGCACAAGAATACTATAAATAATCTGAAGACTCGATATCTGCCATCTTCCACGGCGTTACCAGACAACATTGCAATTTTGTTTCAATTGGAATTGTTTTATTTACAATTAATAATCAGTATTTACAAAATATATTACATTATTACACCCTATCATTGTTTTGTTTTTGTAAAATACCACGTTTATTTTCTCTACAAGGTTTTCGATCTGTAAACCCTGATCTGTATCTGTGCAAATAATACACATTATATTGTTTTGCAGTATTTGCACTGATGTATATGTGGCTGACTGATTGAAGGCCTTGCCAAAATTAAGGTTGCTTTTCTATTGCTGCTTAACAAGTTAACAAGAGGCATAATAGATGGGGTAGTCTACCCATTATCAGGGACGTCGCGAAGGCATGAACATTGGGGGGGTGTCCTGAAATTTTGACCAAGTTTTGGGGAACATTTTGATCAAGTTTTGAGTTTTGACAACGTCACTTACGTGAAGGAGAAACTGAATGCTTGTGGGGGGGGGTTGTGCTAGGTAATTTAAGTTCCCGTAAAATTGTAAACAGCATTTTTAAGAAAATAATATTTCAATGACTTTAACATCTTTACCCCAAACTAAATTACTGCACAGTTGTTACAAATTATTTGAACTCAGCTTATAAAAGCAACTTAGCTTATATTGACTGATAAGCACTTCAACTTGCGAGGATATAGTGCATCAAGAATAATCAAGGTGAGGTTTACTGGTTTAGCTAGATATTTTCGTATTTATGCGCAAAACAAAACAAAAAATGTTGATTGTTAAACCGGATGTCAATTCGCTGCTAATTCGCTTTGGTTTTTGACTATATACTTTCGCACTTTCAGCTTATAAGTGACCAATTATTTTGACCAAAATGTTTCCAGTTTGACCAACTTTTCCCGCTTAAAATTATTGGGGGGGTGTAACACCCCCCCACACCCCCCCAGTAGCGACGTCCCTGCCCATTATAAAATTATATTATAAATCTGCCTCACAATTAGGTACTTTGGTTTGCTATGCCACCTCAAAATTCTGAATACAGCAATCATATGCCCCAGTCACACAACAATGTAGCAACTGATGGTACAAGACACCTGGGTACAAGACACCTGCATGCAGCTAGATAATTCAAGGGCTGTTCTTGATAAGGTCTTGGTGGTGCAGAAGCTACAAATCTAGGGGCAAGGCTTCATGCAAAACTGTTTCCAAGGGCATGTCAAGAAGCAGTCAGGGTCACAAAATTGACCAAATAGATATTAAAAAATTGAAATTTAGGGGATAGATTAGGAGTATAAAAATGGTTTATAACAAAGCACGTCCCAGGTGTGCTAAAACAATTCTGCAGTCCGGACAGAACAGATGTACTAAATGTGCTTTGAGGAATAGTGGGCTGACATCCAATGCTCAAATGCATCTCCTTTCATTTATATTTTACTCCAGGAGTGTTTACTCTACAGTACAATCTTAATTAAACTACATACAAATATGCTCTTAAAAATCTTAAAAACACACAAAACAAATATGCTCTATAAGTTAGAACTAATAAATACTGTGTATGTATATTGCAGTGAACAATGAGGAATATAAATAATATATATAGACATAGTGTTTAGACAAAGCGCAAGTGAATAATATTATAAAGATAAAAACTTGCGCTAAATGTACACAATGGCTTTAAATGAAGGTAGAACAGCAAGATATTGTCATTATTCTTGACCTCAAGAGCAGCAGAACCATTCTTTAGTTAAAAGCTTTTCGTTTGCGCTGGTATCTTGAAAGCTAACTTCCTTCGCGTTGTCTACTTGTTGAGCAGCCATAAAAGCATTCTTTTTTCCTGTCATAACTTAAAACTATCGCTTAAATGTAGGAATACAATGGAACACATCTGAAATTCGAAGTTTAGGTGAAACAGGCAGAATAACCGAACATATGCAATATGATCTTTCTCGCACATTGAAAAATCCATAAGAAAATAAAAAACACATGCCTCAAACAGCTGTAAGTCGAATAGAAACCGGCAGATAATCGGCGTATCTTCGTACAGGAAGTATGATTTTTGAAAGATGTGTTTTCGCGAAACTGCTAATAAACAAATCACGCGACAGTGAATTTTTAAGATTTCAATCGAAAAATACAAAAAAACTGCAGGGTATATCGACAAGAACTTTTTAGATTTGGATTCAGCGTGTTTTAATCTATAAGAATATATATATGTTATTTAATGGCTGCGAGGTCCGGATAGGGGAAACTGTGCCCGAAGTCGTGAAAACGTCCGAGGCCGAAGGCCGAGGGCCGTTTTCACGACTGAGGGCACAGTATTCCCCTATCCGGACCGAGCTAAGCCATTAAATAACATTTTTATTTTTAGCGGTCAAAGAAGTCAAATTGTACTATGAAACTGCAAGAAATTTAACAAATTCAGCAAAATAATTGTTTTATAAACAAATGACGCGCGTACGTCACCTCACTTCCGTTACAAACATTTGCAATTCATTAACGGTTACGCAATGTCAAAACTGTGGTCAAAACAAGTTCAAATATTTAAAACTATTTAATAGTTTGAGAGTTTAAAACAGCAGAGCGATTTTGTTTTGTTTTGCTCACGCAACGGTCCGGATAGCAGGATACCGGACCGCTCGTTAGCCAATCAAAACGCACCATTTAACTGGATACCGGACCGCAAAAAAATAAGTAAAGTTATTTTAGCTTAGCGAGGTGTCCAATGAAATTCGTTTTCTAGCCATCTTTTGGTGCACTAGCTCACGGCCTAATATTATACCTCTCGATCTGCATGGACAGAGAAATTTTGCCACTAACACACATGATGCCGTAGAAGATGGAGATCCAGAACAGGCTGCAGACTACTGAATTAACTCCAGATACACCTCACACTGTAGATGGTAAAGACCAAGCAGAGTTGGCGAGTAATGCATTTAATTCAGTCCAGAATGCCTGCAGTGTTTTTACAGGAATGCTGGAAAGCTGTCATGATCCTAAACTTTCTGATGCTGCCTTGAAATTCGGCAAACTTCAAGTCTAATGAACGGAAAACGTGCTGCAGCTCTATATAATTTTGGACAAAGTGAGCTGACAAAAGGCAAAAATGGCACGAAAATTAAATTACAAGGAAACAGGAAAAGGAAGTCAGGAAATGGAAGACGCCAAGCAGTTGTCAGGGGACAACCAGTGACAGTGCATAGTCTTGAGGTACCAAAGAAAAAAGCAAAGCCATAACATGGCTAGAAGTGTTCGTGAAAACCGAAATTGTTCAAAGAAGTCTGGTTCTCATGTGATGCGGTCAAAGACGAGGCATGCATCAAAATAAAATAACAAGAAAAATACAGGGGCCTGTTGTTACGGTCTATCATTGTTTGCTTGTATATCACTTTTCGTGTTACATGTATTTCACTTTTCATGTCACATGTATTTATAAAACATCAGACATTCTAAAACGGATTTTTTAACCATATTTTATATTTCCTTGATTTAACTGTACCTGTTAGTTTTTATGATATAAATACAGTACAGTACTTGCAGAAGTTTACAATATGCTGAGAAAGCAAAGTATGCATAATTACCTGTTGCTACCACTTGACTATAGTCAAGTTATAGGAAGAAGTTATGTTGCTGGCCTCAGAATGACATGGCATAATTGTTTAACCAAACACAGAATTTTCTGTACTTTTATTATTTTACTCTGTCTAACGCCAGACAACTCTACTCATCAATGAGAGAGGCACCCTCCCCCCGAAAGGTTGGACATGAAATGGTTAGCTATTTTAATAATACTACCCTGATCCTGCTATAAAAATAGATCAGTTTTAACCGTTTGCCTCCCAGAGCTTCTCCCTTGACAAGTAAAATCGTCTGGGGTTAGAGTAAAATAACATTTAAGGCGCTGGTAAATAGAAAAATAGATTTTTAGGTTTATGACGAAATGTCAGTACAAGGCCAGCAAAATAACTCTTCCCCATGTTAGATAAGCCAAACAGCAATGGGTGTAGCTTTTCCTCTTGCTTGTCAATAGCTATGTGGCAGCAACAAGTTGTCTACTAGTTAGGAAAGCAGTAACTGCAACAATAACTCAGTACTTAATACAACACTTTCAATTGTCTTTATTTTAAGTGTGCATGTTGTCCCTGACATGGCGATCCAAATTAAATGTTGTGCTAATTAGAATTACACAGTAGGTTACGCTTGCTGGCAAAAGATTTTCCACAGTTATCACATTGAAATGTTTTCATATGAACTTTATCCATGTGAGATTTTAACAAAGATGTATGGCTAAATGATTGATCACACTCACTGCAACTAGCAGCAATACAATCTTTGCTGTGGTATCGGAAATCTTTCTTCCTTGAAATATATTTCATGCACTTCATACACTGCTTTTTTGTATCTGATATCCCAGTGTCGAGATCTTCTCTTCTTCTTTGGGCTTCATCTCTCCATTCCTAAGAGAAACATAATTCAATTAGTGGTTTAGTACAGTTCGTTAAAGATAAAGTTCTAGACAAGTACTTTGATAGAATTTTAGTGTTCTTATATCCACAACATGTCCACCTACTATTCAGTTTTCCTTGCCAAATGGCAATTGTGATTTTAATTAATGTCCTGCCTTCCAAGGTCATGAACCATAACCTCTTTATATTTGCCCTAGCCCTTCAATGGTTTAAAGAAGAGGTAAGTTAATATTCTTTTTACAAGAATCAAAACATTTCCAGCACAAAATTTATTTTCTCGTATATCCCTCGAGATACAAGTATTGTCTTTTTTGCCACTCTCTAGGAAATGACTGAGGGGTTCATAACAAGAATCAGAGCCTTTTTAACATATACACTGTAGGAGGGGGAGGGTCAAGGCCCCAGAATGCAGAAGACCACCCCCACTAGAAAATGCGTAAAAAGGAGGTCAAGTCTGATCAACACATGCACTCTGCGAAAGCCCTCACATGTAGACATAGTCAATGATGCACTCAATATTGTGGTGATATAAAAAAAAGAACAGATCCACCCTGAAATAATCTTTCACTCCTAGCCTCGTCCATCATGCAAATAGCAAATATACTAGTGACAATCTGTCAATAGCTGTAACATCAAAACATAACTGCAATACTTAGGGACTGTTTATATGGTAGCCTGTAGCCGTGATGGCCCACTTAGTAACACACCTTGCTTAGAGAGATCTATGGAAATTTCCCATATAAACACTCGCAAACTGGCTAGCCCGGCTCCATGTAAACAGCCCCTTAGTACCATACTTTTCTTCATATACCTTTCTTCGTTCCCCAAAATTGCCTCCACATCTTTGATGCAACTGTTGAGACTTTTAGTTTACAAATGTTTGAATCGACTTCAAGTCTTGATTTTATCGATTGCTATTAACGAAAATTAATATTTATCACATTAATAATTGCACACAATCTCTTAACAAACGTGGTCCTAATTGGATTAATTCTTATCAAATTATCAACATTCATTGATTAGAGTATTATAACCAAGCAGACGTGAATATAAAATATCGGTGAATTACTTCAAAGTAAAGGAAATATTTCTATTACTTAATATCATCATGAATTGTCATCGTATCATTGGAAAGAGGAAGCTGTTTAAATATTATATTCCATTTTTTTAAGTATGTATGTATAAAATTAACCTACCCATCTGGGTATCATATTGACCACGTGCCGAGTCATTTGAATGCATTTATGTATAAATATTATAAAAGAAGTAAAAACGAATATTAAAGCACTTACGGCAACATTTCTGCAAAACTCATTCCATCCGGTTGTTTTCTTCAATGATCGCAAAGCATCTCTGTTTGAAGCAGCCATATTTTCCAACGAACAAAAAAAAAACTTGGACCAAACTTGGACTGAAATCACTATTAATAATTTGCGATCCTGGGCAATACGCGCGTGAAACGTGTGATGGCAAAGACCGTTTACGAAAGGGAAAATTGCTTCGGCGACTAATTGTTAAATAGCCAACTCGGACTCGTTGTCTAATTGTTAATGTTAATTAGTATATACTCAATTTCTATTACATTTTCGCAAAAGTAAATTTCTGTGCAATTTCGATTAATTAATTTGAAATAATATTTAAAATTATTCTCTAATCAGAAGTAAAGAATTATACAATAGTTTATGTAAGTTTAAATACTAATTATTTTCTTCGTTTTCATGCTAAACAGTCTGATATTCTTCTTTATGAATTATTTTGCTACTATTTGCCATTCCTTAACTCTTATTATAAGTGACATTCTATGTTATGGAAACCGTGTCGTTATGTGTCGGGTTCGTAATGGCAGAATACATCTGTTAACAGTTGTCACAAATCTTATTACAGATTTAGGACTAGGGTAAGCTGTGTCGCTCTGCGGGGGGGGAGGGGAGACACTAGGGGGGGGATCCAAGATGGCGGATTCAAGATTAATATAAAACTGTTTATATTTGTTCGTTTTGTTATATTGTTACTTCATACAAGTGGTTTTCACGTCCTGCAAAATGTAGATAAGACCGGTTTGCAAACAAATCCGTGACAACAGTTATATAGTTAACAGTTATAAATTACATAATTATTATTTATTAATATTTTCTGCAATTATAATAAATGCAGTTAAGGCAAGTTGCTCACAAATTTATAGTTAAATTTTTAGATTTTGCCTATGTTTTGAACCATCTTTCGATTCCTTCTTTCATGAGAAAGTTTCCCTGGAACAATTATCACTTTTGAAAGAGGGTTTTCGCGTACTTCCATAGTTTATAAAACCAGTGCGCTATAAACCACGGGCAGTTATATATATAGCGATAAATATTGTACCCTGCATTTATATTCCCATTGCCTCGACCCCATGCCATTGTCCCAACATCTATCTGATGAACTATAAGTTAGAAGTACTATTTTTGTTAGCAATTTGAATTTGACCCTCGTTGTCTGCTACCACAATCTTGGAAAAAATATTCGTAGACTTTCAAAACACATCATCAAAATATGCAAGTATTCTCAATAAAATCTGCTAATTGTCCTAAATTTCGCCCCCTTCCCCCCAGAACAATGTTGATTCAGGTAGTGTCGATTTGCAAGGTATATGGGGGAGGGGGAAATATCAAAATTTATAAAGACTTTCGAATTTTTGTCCAGGATTGTAGTTGCCTGCAAGCAAGAAAGCACAGCAAAAAGCATGCTGAAGCATGCTGAGCGTGGGTGCATGATTCTTCCAATTTCCCAGAGAAACTTGCAAAGCTACGACCTTTCGCGCAGGTGTTGAGCTCTGCCGCCAATAGCATTCGTGTCCACCAATAAGCATATGAGCTATATCCTGAGCTTAGGGAATGACTACTATATAATATGAACGTTCCAAAAAGCATGAGATTCTATACACTGTGTTAAAATTTGTTGCTGCAGCAATCACTACTCATAGGTTTAGTTTAACAAAATTGCAAAAACGACGGATAAATTGTTTTGCATGCGATATATTAAACCAATAAGCACATAAGTGCACAGTGAAGTAGATAATGAATATTACAAAGATATTCGAGATTCGGCACTGCATTGTGTCACAAAACTTCTAAATAGACTTAAAACAAAATAATAAATATATAGAAACAGTATAACAAAAATATTATACGTAGCTATACTTAGATAAAAATGCGACGGAGCTTATAAGGTAACAAAATCATGCATGCATCAACTATTGACATTAACTTTAAAAAATAGCATGTAAATTCAAACCGTAAACTCACCAATATATTTACGGTGGAATCGATTAATTTCCTGTGCAAAAACTTCACCGATGATCGAAGTATATTTAAAATATGTTAAACAAGACCACACAACCAAGGCTTGGCTCTTACCAAAATGAGTATTAAATTAATTTGTCTGCAGTTCAGAGCTCCCGGCTAGTCTCTTCATGGCTCGGAGTGTACAGTGTACATGCACCTGTTTTATTGCGGCCTCTTCTAAACACAAGGTGACGGGTGCAAATTTTAGTGTTGAGCCATCATAAGTAAGCGCTTTTACCCAGGCTTAATTGATCGACTCCAGCCCGCGTTTTATTACTTGAACCATGAAATTCCTGTTCAGATTCCTACCCGTTCGATACTATTATTGTCCGAGTTTTTTCCAATCCAGTCCGCCTTTTACATTCAGTCCGTTCATCCGAGTCAGGGTTTAAAGACTGACAACAATATAATTAAAGTTTCATCAGTCACATTCTCTCGTGTGTGTGATGTCCCGTGATCTCGCTTAAAGTGGACTGGCATGGTATTTTACATATAAACGATGACCCGGGCTGAGTATATTAATTATTATCAAAGTTTTTGACGGTCAGTCAGTTCATCTGATAACAGGCAAAAAGTTAAATTTTCAATGAACGTGATACACCTGCCTAGTTTACAGCTAAAATTATTAATATCCAACAAATTGAAGAGCACGGTTGAAAGGCACTTTGCCGAAAGACATTTTGCCGAAAGACATCTTGCCGAATGGACAATTCGTCGACGGACATTTTGCCAAATGGACAATTTAACGAACGGACTTTTTTCCGAAAAGACATTTTGCCGAAGGGACAATTTTGCCGAAGGGATAAATTGTCGAATGCTATTTCGTCAAAACAAATTCATCCGCATTGTTTTCCAAATTGTTTGAGATGATGACTCATTTCTCAGGTCTGAAAAGAAATCCTGGAGCAAGTGCTTGCCCGCGCATTCCTTGTCCGCCACCAAAAAAGAAGTACCAGTTGGTGAATCAGAGACTGAAAGACATTGGTAGTGACACTGACATGCACTTTCGAGAATATGATAACTTTCTTACGGGCTATTGCTCACAATCTCTAGTAGGCATTTCAGTTTGTATAATATGTGTGTAAAAACATTCGTAGAATATTTTTGTATTTCTACTCCTTTATATCATAATAAATCTTTTTCTTAACAGTCATGTTATTATACAGTCTGTTCGTTAACTTGTCAGTCTTCGGCAAACTGTCAAAAACTCAAAAACATATAAAAGTTGAAACACGAGAAAAAGTCGAGACACACGAGAGAAAAGTCGAGAATAATTTCTATGGCAATAATGCGGCTCCCGTACGAATCCTATAGTTGCTTCCCATGCAGCAACTAATAACATTTTAGATTATTCTCCAATCAGAGGTAAGGAAGTATACAATAGTTTATGTAAGTTTACAACAGATGTAAAATTTTAAATACTAATTATTTTTTTCGTTTTCATGCTAAACAGTCTGATATTCTTCTTTACGAACTATTTTGCTCTATTTTCCATTCCTTAACTCCTGTTATAAGTGACATTGTATGCTATGCAAACCGTGGTCGTTATGTGTCGGGTGCGTAATGGCAGAATACATCTGTTAACAGTTTTATAGTTAACAGTTATAAGTCGAGATAACGACCTCGCAAAGCCATTTTATTAGCCACATTCTCTCGTGTGTGCATGGTTTTGCTGAGAATTTTACTTCGCGAGGTCGTGAGACAAAGATCTATCATGTTTAATATCAGAGAAACTTGCAAACCTATGACCATTCGCGCAGGTGTTGAGCTCTGTTGCCAATAGCATTCGTGTCCGCCAATAAGCATACCATTCAGTTATCCCTGAGCTTAGGGAATGAATATACTATATAATATGAACGTTCCAAAAATTATGAGATTCTATACACTGTGTTAAAATCTGTTGCTGTACCAATCAGGTTTAGTTTAACAAAATTGCAAAAACGATGGATAAATTGTTTTGCATGCGATATGTTAAACCAATAAGCACATAAGTGCACTGCGAAGTGGATAATGAATGTTACAAATATATATGCGAGATTCAGCACTGCATTTTGTCACAAAACTTCTAAATAGACTTAAAACAAAATAATAAATATATAGCAACTGTATAACAATTAGATAAAAATGCGACGGAGCTTATAAGGTAACAAAATCATGCATGCATCAACTATTGACATTAACTTTAAAAAATAACATGTAAATTCAAACCGTAAACTCACCAATATATTTACGGTGGAATCGATTAATTTCCTGTGCAAAAACTTCACGGATGATCGAAGTATATTTAAAATATGTTAAACAAGACCACACAACCAAGGCTTGGTTCTTACCAAAATGAGTATTAAATTAATTTGTCTGCCGTTCAGAGCTCCAGACTAGTCTCTTCATGGCTCGCAGTGTACAGTGTACATGCACCTGTTTTATTGCGGCCTCTTCTAAACACAAGGTGACGGGTGCAAATTTTAGTGTTGAGCCATCATAAGTAAGTATGGAATTTCATGGAAGTATACAATAGTTTATGTAAGTTTACAACAGATGTAAAATTTTAAATACTAATTATTTTTTTCGTTTTCATGCTAAACAGTCTGATATTCTTCTTTATGAACTATTTTGCTACTATTTGCCATTCCTTAACTCTTATTATAAGTGGCATTGTATGCTATGCAAACCGTATCGTTATGTGTCGAGTTCGTAATGGTAGAATACATCTGTTAACAGTTTTATAGTTAACAGTTATAAGCCGAGGTAACGACCTCGCAAAGCCATTTTATTAGCCACATTCTCTCGTGTGTGCATGGTTTTGCTGAGAATTTTACTTCGCGAGGTCGTGAGACAAAGGTCTATCATGTTATGTTTAATATCAGAGAAACTTGCAAACCTACGACCTTTCGTGCAGGTGTTGAGCTCTGTCGCCAATAGCATTCGTGTCTGCCAGTAAGCATATGAGCTATACCCTGAGCTTAGGGAATGAATACTATATAATATGAACGTTCCAAAAAGCATGAGATTCTATACACTGTGTTAAAATTTGCTGCTGCACCAATCAGGTTTAGTTAAAAAAAATGCAAAAACGATGGATAAATTGTTTTGCATGCGATATATTAAACCAATAAGCCCATAAGTGCACTGCGAAGTGGATAATGAATATTACAAAAATATGCGAGATTCGGCATCGCATTTTGTCACAAAACTTCTAAATAGACCTAAAACAAAATAATAAATATATAGAAACAGTATAACAAAAATATTATACGTATACTTAGATAAAAATGTGAACAAGCTTATAAGGCAACAAAATCATGCATGCATCAACTATTGACACTGACTTAAAAAGTAACATGTAAATCCAAACCGTAAACTCACCAATATATTAACGGAGCACTGTAAAAAATTTCTTTTAAAACTATCAATTTCTTTTTCGCCTACAAATTAATATTGGTTAATTCAACCAATATTTTATTGGTTAAACTCAATTGGTAGTTTCAACCAATTTATTGTTAAGCTATTTTTAACCAGTGTAAAATTGGTTGCTGTTATTGGCAGCGCGCGGGTTAAAATCTACTTGGTCTGGGCGCGCCTACCTACTATAAGCCAGCGCTCATATATACTAAATAGGTAAGTGCTTTGGGTAAAACTTTCGATCTGTAAGCCGGATTATTTGCACTAAAAATTGAAGACGATCCCGGGCTTAGCCATCGAAAGCGGTTTGCTAAATAGAAGGACAAGTGGTGTTTTCAAAAAATAAAACAAGTATAGGACTTCTATAGGACCATTTGTCCCACAAATTTGCAATAACATTTGGAGTCAAATATAATTGCCTTACAATGGCAAGATAGAATCAACCACCATCAACAACCATTAACCACCAGCAACAACCATGAACTACCAGCAACAACCATGAACCACCAGCAACAACCATGAACTATCACAAACCACCAGCAACAACCATGAACAACCATGAACCACCAATAACAACCACGAACAACCATGAACAACCATGAATCACCGGCAACAACCATGGACCACCAGCAACAACCATGAACTGCCAATAACAACCAATAACAACCATTGACCACCACCAACAACCATGAACTACCAATAACAACCATGAACTACCAGCACCAACCATGAACCACCAGCAACAACCATGAACTACCATTAACCACCAGCAACAACCATGAACTACCAGCGACAACCATGAACTACCAGCAACAACCATGAACTACCAATAACAACCATGAACAACCATGAATCACCAGCAACAACCATGGCCCACCAGCAACAATCATGAACTACCAATAACAACCATGAACAACCAATAACAACCATTAACCACTAGCAGCAACCATGAACAACCATGAACAACCAGCAACAACCATGAACTACCAATAATCATGAACCATCAGCAACAACCATGAACCACTGGCAACAACCATGAACTGTCATGAACGGCCAGCAACAACCATGAACTACCAATAATAACCATGAACAACCAATAAAAACCATGAACAACCATTAACCATCAGCAACAACCATGGACAACCATGAACTACCAGCAACAACCATGAACTACCAATAACAAACATGAACCACAAGCAACAACCATGAACCACCAGCAACAACCATGAACTATCATGAACGACCAGAAACAACCATGAACTACCAATAACAACCATGAACAACCAATAACAACCATAAACAACTATTAACCACCAGCAACAACCATGAACTACCAGCAACAACCATTAACAACCAGCAACAATCATGAACAACCATGCACCACCAGCAACAACCATGAACTAACAATAACAACGATGAACAACCATGAATCGCCAGCAACAACCATGGACCACCAGCAACAACCATGAACTACCAATAACAAGCATGGACCACCATCAACAACCATGAACAACCATGAACCACGCACCAGCAACAACCATGAACTACCAATAACAAACATGAACCACCAGCAACAACCATGAACCACCAGCAACAACCACGAACTATCATGAACGACCAGCAACAACCTTGAACTACCAATAACAACCATGAACCACCAGCAACAACCATGAACTATCATGAACGACCAGAAACAACCATGAACTACCAATGACAACCATGAACAACCAATAACAAACATGAACAACTATTAACCACCAGCAACAACCATGAACAACCATGAACTACCAGCAACAACCATTAACAACCAGCAACAACCATGAATTACCAATAACAACCATGAACAACCAATAACAACCATTAACCATTAGCAACAACCATGAACCACCAGCAACAACCATGAACTACCAATAACCATGAACCATCAGCAACAACCATGAACCACTAGCAACAACCATGAACAGTCCGTTGCAGGTACACAGTAAGGGCATTAATTGGAGAAATGTCTGTGTCAGGAGTGAAGCGTGAAAACCTTATACATGGACCAGAATTTCCAGGTCGACTTGTCTTTGTATGTTCTAGCAGCTGAGACGTGCAAGCACTTTCAGTTAGAGTCATTCCTAATATATCAAGCATATGAATAGATGCGCAGTTACCAATGACAACAGCATAACCAATTTGAGAGCAAGTTCCTTTATTGGGATTTCATTATTTGGAGTAAGTGTTTTGAGATATGTGAGATCTTTGTTGAACGTCCCATACAGTGTTGTATTTTGGTACTGGCTTTCTTGTCAAAAAGACTCCCTTTAAATATCTGGACACAACAGGATGTGTACCACTTAGTTCTTTGTTTATACGGATTACTCTGTCCTTGATGACAAAAGTCCAACCACTTGGTGATGTAGGTGTGGCATTGCTTTTTTGTGTTGCTTCGCCATGATGACATGACAACTTTGGTAACTTTGTTCTGATAGCTGGAAGTTTGACAAGGATTCCCTGATACAGGACATACTATCAACTTTAGCTCCGGGATTGGGTGTGTGTTGTACTGTGGATGGTTCAGTTCTTGTCTGGATGCTGATGTAAAACCCATGGTTGGCTGTGCAGTAATTGTAACAGGGGTGTGAACCATGTCTGAGTTGGCCAGAGTGGGGCCACCAGTATTCCTGTGGCTTGGTCAATCTGGATTTTTTGGATACAAAGTTGGATCAAGCTAAAAGGTGGGAATGCATAAAAGTTTAGTTGCCCCCAATCTACTGTGAATGCATCTATATATGTACAGTAGGGGTGAGGTTCCCATGAAGCATAAGTTTCAAGTTGATAATTTAGTCGGCTTGCAAACAAGTCAACATTGAGGTTGGATACTTATGAAGTACATTAATAACCGCATTTAATGCGGTTTTTTCACCGCTTCTTCTGTAAAAGTGAATGTGAAACTACACCAGATTGAGGATAAAGGAAAAGTTTACCTGCTAGAAGTAAAGAACTGTGGTCGCGAACAGGTCTGGGTGTTTTTTTTTGTGGATATTAATTGTTTATAACTGCGATTTTAGCAGTAAAGTTAATTAAAACGGTTTGATTATCATCACGCAAGCAAACGGCGCACGTAAGGCGCACGCGACATCAGACGCACGCTCAAGAGCGTTCATTCAAGTGCACGTGCAAGTACAATTAGAACTTTGGTAATTAAACATTAAAAGTATTTGCGTTTCGTGAATTATACTTCTGTGGATTTTTCAAATTAATTTAAATAATGAATGCAAAGACAAACATCTGGTTAAAACTGTTACTGTTTATATTACTGGCCAACTCAATTAAACTCTTCTCGGTTTCTTGCTCAACTGGAAATGAAATTCTTACCACGAACTCAAGTATTGAACTATCTATATATTACGTTTCTGGTACATCGCCACCTTATTACAACTTGATTTCACGAAAGACATTTTCCCGACTGAGACGACGATCGCGTAGAGCATCCTCCCGCATCCAGTATTATCCGAATAGCATCGTCTCATCCCAACTGTTACTGCGTGCAGGAGATATCGAGTTAAACCTGGGTCCAGATTGTTCTTCGGACCATCAACACCACAACCATCAAAGGCCTAATACGATTAACACCTCTACTGCTTCGTTGTGTCGTGAAATGCCAAGTGGTATGAAAATAGTTCATTGGAACTTAAGCAGCATTGCTCCTCATCCTGGCAACTGTAAACTTGACGAACTAAGACTGTTATTATCAAACCCTGGTAAAGAATGTCACATCTTGGGTATAACCGAGACTTGGCTGAGTAGCAGTTTCAAAAATTCTGAAATTAAAATCTCTGGATATTGTGTCGAAAGACTTGACCGTGCTGAAATTAACTTGCCTTTCACTAAACTTGGCGGCGGTGGAATTGCTGCATATATCGACAAAAGTATTCCATACGTTAGACGAAAAGATCTGGAAACAACGAGCCTTGAAACGCTTTGGATAAAACTTTGCCTACCAAAACGTCCAGCGCATTTGATATGCTTTGCTTACCGTTGTTCCCAGTATGACATCACCACCTGGTTGAAAGAATTTGAACGCCAACTCACCGACGCATACCTTGAAGGCTGTCAACTTACAATAATGGGTGACTTTAATATTGATCTATTGGCTAACAATGCGTATGTGAAATCATGGCTCGATCTTGTTGAAAATTTCCAATTGCAGCAACTTATTAACGAACCAACCAGAATATCATCAAACTCGGCTACCTTGGTTGATCACGTTTTCACCTCGTCCTGTGCCAAAGTGAGAGCGGTGAAGGTTTCTAAAATAGGTTTAAGTGACCATTACCCAACATGCGTTGTATTCAAAGATAACTTTGGTTCTAAACACTGTCACATCAGCATAAAATACCGTTCATTCAAAACCTTTGACCAGCAAAAATTTTTGAACGATCTAAAACGTTGTCCATGGGACTCAATTGATGATATAAACGATATTGAACACAACTTGGAAACATGGTATAATCTCTTTCTTGGTGCTGTTGACAAACATTTACCATTTAAAACAAAACGTGTTAAAAGAACCAAACAACCCGAGTGGATGACACATGACATACTGGAGGGCATGCGACAAAGGGACCATTGTAAATCTATCAAGAACTATACAGAATATAAGATTTTGCGCAACAAGTGTGTCTCCTTGATACGACAGGCTAAAACGACCTACTATAAATCATGCATTACGAACAGCAAGGGTGGCTCCTCCAAACTTTGGAAATATCTTAAGGAACTGGCACCAAATAGTTTGAAAACAGCACCTACAACCTTGAAGGACGGCGATACCACCATCACAGGTACACCAGATTTATGCGAAATGTTTAATAACTATTTTTCCACCGTTGTTAATCAGTACTTACCCGAATCTAACCAAGCTACTGATTTTCGTATGCTAAATGACTTTGTTAAAAGTAGGATTACTGAAGATACTGGTCTGTCAATACCGTTATTGACTTGCGATGAAGTTCGAAGTTCCCTTAGTGAACTAGATCCTCATAAAGCTACTGGCTTGGACGGTTTATCGTCGAAAATTCTGAAACTTTCAGCTTCAGTCATTGCAAGTCCTTTAACTGTCATTTTTAACCAAAGTATATTGTATGGTCACTTTCCAATGCAATGGAAGACTGCGAGAAGTACTCCAGTTCATAAATCAGGATCCCGTACTGACAAGAACAACTACCGACCAATTTCCATTCTGTGTATTGTAAGCAAGCTACTGGAACGTCATTACCATAATTGCATAACTGCCTTCTTAACATTCTACGGCTTGTTGTATAAAGGACAATCTGGATTTCGACGCTACCATTCTTGTGAATCTGCAATAACTAAGTTAGTGGATACGTAGCTTACCAATGTTGAACATGGAAAACTTAACTGTGTGACTCTCATTGACTTCCGAAAAGCTTTTTATATGATAAATGTGAATATCCTTGTCTCCAAGCTGCAGTGTTATCACTTTGATGAAACTTTAATCAAATGGATATACTCATATCTCACTGGTAGAACTCAATGTGTTCAAATCAAGAATTATCTTTCGTCGACAGCTCCTGTATCTCATGGTGTACCACAAGGAAGTATTCTTGGACCTCTGTTATTTATCTTGTTTGTTAATGATCTCCCTTTACACAGCAATCTGGAACATGATCTCTATATGCTGACGATTCCACCTCGCATTCCTCTGGTAGTACAATCGATGAACTGAATGACAAACTGTCGTTAGCCATGGAGGATATTCAGCAATGGTGCTCGTCTAATGGGATGGTCATTAATGGGAAAAAGACAAAATCGATGGTAGTATCCACGTACCAAAAGGCTACAAGAATTGGCTCCACAGAACTGTTTGTAAAACATAATGGATCCGTGCTCAAGAACGTTAGGTGTGAAAGAGTGTTGGGGTTAGTCATTGATAACCATTTGTCTTGGAAAGACCACATTGACGAGCTCGCATCCAATCTTTGTAATTAAAATTGTAGCATTGTTTCGTAGAATCAAAATATACTTACCTCTTAAGACAAGGATTTTATTCTATAAAACATTTTTTCAGCCAAGGATTGATTATTGTTGCACCATTTGGGGCCAATCGGCGCATATATCAAGATTATACAAACTGCAGAAACGTATTTTAAGACTTATTTATGATAAACCTAAACTTTATTCGTCGAAACCACTATTTGAACAGTCGGAGATCTTACATATCAAGTACAGAGTTATGTATAGGGTAGCTATTTTAGTTTACAAAGCTGTAAATAATTTAAGTCCAG
Organism: Trachythela sp. YZ-2020; assembly: GCA_016169945.1. Taxonomy (NCBI): domain Eukaryota; kingdom Metazoa; phylum Cnidaria; class Anthozoa; order Malacalcyonacea; family Clavulariidae; genus Trachythela; species Trachythela sp. YZ-2020. The sequence goes on from JADLSH010000387.1 coordinate 9,644,724, forward strand.
ATTATTTAAGTAGCATGTTTAAACCAGTTTCATCGGTTTCTCAGTGTCGAACCAGAAGCTCCTCCAATATGAACTTGTGGGTACCGAACTTTAAGCTATCCATAACTAGGAATGGACTTCAGTATAACGGAGCAGTTATTTATAATATGTTACCACCAGATATTAAGTTATCTGGGTCGTTTTCTATATTTAAGCGTAAAGTTTATAAATTCTTTCTTAATCTGTTCATAAGTTCTTCTTCATAAGTACGCATTTACTGCAGTACGCATTTAACAGTCAACATTTTCTGTTTTGTTTTGCGCATAAATACGAAAATATCTAGCTAAACCAGTAAACCTCACCTTGATTATTCTTGATCCACTATATCCTTGCAAGATGAAGTGCTTATCAGTCAATATAAGCTAAGTTGCTTTTCTAAGCTGAGTTCAAATAATTTGTAACAACTGTGCAGTAATTTAGTTTGGAGTAAAGATGTTAAAGTCATTGAAATATTATTTTCTTAAAAATGCTGTTTACAATTTTACGGGAACTTAAATTACCTACCACAACCCCCCCCCCCTCAACAAGCATTCAGTTTCTCCTTCACGTAAGTGACGTTGTCAAAACTTAAAACTTGGTCAAAATGTTCCCAAAACTTGGTCAAAATTTCAGGACACCCCCCCCCCAATGTTCATGCCTTCGCGACGTCCCTGAATGTAGAAAACCAAAACTTTCCTCCGAGATTGTCTAAAGTGGCTTGCACGCGTGGTATGGGGTAGCGGTCCGGCACTGTCTTCTTGTTGAGTTCACGGTAATCCATACATAGTCTCATGCCACCATCTTTTTTTCGAACACGCACCACACTGCTTGAGTAAGGAGATCTTGATTTTCGAATGTAATTGAAATTTAATAAGTCTACGATATACTGCTTCATCTCAGGGTATAACGGGCGTGGTATAGATGTGTAATTATTTTGCACTGGTTCACTATCCTTTAGATTAATCTTCATTTGGAGATCTGGGATACATCCAATATCATCACTATTCTTCGCAAATACTTCTGATTCTTCAAGTAGCATTGTCCTTGCCTTTTCTTGTTCTGCATGTGTGAGGTGGCTCAGATCAACAGCTGGTGTTTCCCCACACGGTACGTGATATGTAGTTGCCACTACTGGTGTCTTCATTTGCTCTGAAGTTGCTTCAATGTTACATTGTGTACCTTCTCTCAGTTTCACTTCAGCTGGCGTAATGGATCTTATCATCTGTAATCGGTCGAGAGGCGTTTTTCCTCTAAGAACAAATGAACAATGTCGTGCCTTGTGGTGTGGGTGACTCTTATGTCGATCTTGCTTGGGGTACCTTGTTTAACGAATGTTATAGTTTCTTCTACAGCTAATCCAGCTGGCCAGACACTTTGCTCACTTGGTTCGAACAATACCGGTGTTGTTCTGTCAATTGGGCCTGTGTTTACGCGACATGATACGCTGGCCGTTTGCGAGTTTGGTATGCAAACATCTTTCTTCGATGATTTTACACAACTCCTCTGTGTTGGAAGTTTTAATAAGATGCACAAGTCCACTCAAATCCTCTTTTCTTTTCCCTGTGAAAGATGTGGCCAGGCTTTCCAGTGTTTTTGGGTCTGTTTCGGAGATGTCATTCTCTGTTACGAACAATTCAATAACATTATATCCTAGTATTGGAGTTCCAATTTTTCTTTTGTCACCAGGAAAGGACAGTAAGTTGTTATGGTACTGTTTGACTTCACTTGTAGCTGAAATTCCATCTCTACCCATCCTTCGTATGGGATTGATGTTCCGTTAGCTACTTCAAGCTTCAATTTCGAACCGTTCCCCAGTAACTCGGAGATGTCTTTCAACTCACTTGGATTTCCCATTGGCTTGGACGACTGTGTTCGAGGAACTTTGGAATGCTGACATATGTGATTGTGCAGCCTCGAGCTAGCTTTGTACACTCTTAAGTGCAGCCCATAGATGGTCTTGTTGGGTTTTGGATTGCTCCCCTTCTCTCTTATTTGGAATTGCACGTTCATCAGCAACAACAGTGGTCACTTTAGAATTACCTCTACCAAGTTTCTTCCCCTCTCATTCTCTTCGGCCATTGCTCTTCCCATTGCTTCGAGCAAGTCTTCATCTGACACCTTGGAGTCTTGGAGCAAGGATCTAATCTTGGAGCGAATTGTTTCGTCGAGCAGTCCTGTTTCAATAGCATGGAGAAATAGTCCTTGGACGAGGGTGTTATCATACTTTATCTGACTATCCACTTTTTGAGAAACAAAACTAATTTGTTGACGTACTGTCAGAGCTCGGACAAGGAACGACTGTGGATCTTCTTTCGGTTTCTGTATCAAGTTGGTGAGAATCTGGTAAAGCTCTGTACTGTCTTTTCCTGGAAATGACACCGCATAATTTTTCTCAATCTTGCAAGGGTTAGTAGTTAATATGCTATATACTTACAAGAATGGAAGATAGTACTGTAAGGGTTAGTAGTTAATATGCTATATACTTACAAGAATAGAAGATAGTACTGTATACGTACGATTCGGAGGAAACGAAATAATAAGGTCATGAAAGCAGGATACGGAAAACAGTCAACCTACTTTTATTGTTAAAAAATAAAGCTAGCGCTGATCATTAAAAATATCGATTTAGCTCAATTGTTGATGAAAACTGAAATAGGACTATTTGTGTTTGACATGTAACATTTCATGTTTTCTTTTAACTTTGAAGACATAATTTGACCTACTCTCAGTACTGAGACAGGCTCCCGTTTATAGAACGAAAATGCTAAAGATAGTTGGTTAGTTGGTTCTTAAAGAATTAGACTTGTTAGGTTTCTGGTACTCCGACTCCGTTATACGTTGATGAATTTGATATTTCGCCGCATAAACAAGGTATTGAAGTCCTCTGGTATAGATTATACTCTAATTATTATAACATTATAACAAAAATATTAAATAGACCAATTATAGAATCATTAATTTTGTAAATGTCAAGTATTTTTATAAATATCTATATATTGTTTTACTCAGGTAAAACTACATTAATTAATCTATTTCTTACAGTGCCATCATACTGTCCAACTCTTGCACCAGGTATATATATTGTATATTTACTGCATATCACTTCATTTTCATATTCCCGCAAATCCTCTTTTACTATTACGACCCCCCCCCCCCCCACCATGTGGGGCAAATGTTTTTCGATCAAGCACGTTTGAGGGAGCGTTTAATGGAAAGGAGGGTTTAATAGAGAAGCAGGCATGGCCGCCCACAGACGTTTGGCCTCTTTCTCGATATATGAGCAACCGAAATAGGCGTTAGGGATTATTAGGGTTAGGGTTAGGTTGGGGGTTAGGGCTAGTTGCTCATATATCGAGAAAGCGCCGACGTTTTGGCCTTTGGGGTCTGCGGAAAATTGTAACTTTGGGGCCCCGATGATTTCCAGCGTCAGATATCTTTGAGTAATATTAGTGTGCTCTTTCGGAAAACTGATTCCCATATTCGTGAACTTTTTGGACAATCAGCTGGATTACGTCCTTTAAGCTTGAACATTTAATTAAGTAACATTCTCAATTCACATTCATCAGTGCTTAAATATATAGTTCAGGGGAAATTTTGAAATCTAGGGTCTCAGGACTGGCAAGAGACTCAGTATTTAAAGAGAGACTCAGTATTTAACAGTAATATCTAAGCATATTTCACTTTATTTTTATTTGGGGACCGCCCTTTAGCTGGGGCCCGGGAAAAATTGCCCCCTTTGTCCTCCTCAAGGCGCCCCTGCAGAGAAGTGGGGCTTATTCATTTAGCCAAATACGGTATCCTAAATACCACTGAAAAGTAACATGAACTTACGGGATAATGAATGAATCTATGTAGCATATTTATTTATTTCTGATTATTTATTTCTTTATTGTGAAGAGGAAGGGGGATAAAAGAGAGGGAGGCTTAATAAATTTCTTTCTTGAAGGGGTCTCTTAGATAGAGGGGTTATTTGAGAGGGGGAACTTAGAAGAAGATTTACTGGCAGTTGACCCCACTGGCACTGGAGCCGGGGGGGAAAGCTCAAATATAATAGAACTATATATTGCAGTAGTGGACATACAAGATAAGCATAAAGGCAAGGACTGTAAAAATGATGATAATAATAATAAAACAGTGATTGTACTGGTGTCCATTGCATCATTTGTGTTTCTGATTTTGTGTTTGATTGCACTGGCCATCGCTATTTTGTCATGTCGGTATAAAAATAAGTAATACTCACTGATATGGAATTAAAGCTAAAGAAATAATCGTTGTTCAATGGAAATAAGTATATATAGATGATCGCAGTGAGTATATAGGTTGCCTTTTGCTGACATTCCGATTTCCAATCAATATATATATATGGGGTATACGCACTGTACGCGTATATATAAATTTCAATGGAAATCAATGCGCGACTCAACACGGGGGCTTTTGTACTAGGTATTTTTATCTAAAGTAAGTATAGTATATCAGCAACCGAGTAATCTATCAATGTACAAACTGTCTCGTTGCAGGAAAATGTCAAACAACCAAATCAATTTGAGATGATCAGGGGATCACAAAGGTCAGACGTCAACACAAAGGTCAGACGGTTCATGATGAACGTAGAGAGCTTTTTTCCAAACCATGCACTAGCATGGAATGACTCATAAGCAGCGCTAAATACCCTTATATCTGCATGCTTGTATTAACTGGTTGCTTCATTGACATTGTACATGGAGCATTTCTTCGTATATAGATACAATTCTCATTTTAAGCTGGTATCTAATGATACCTCTAAACCATCTACAGCTGCGATTTACTGGATAATTGACATTGGTCATTGCCAAATTTCTGAGCACGTATGACGTTCATCAATCAAATATTTAAATGAAATACTTTAATTTTATTTCTATTTCTACCAATGTCGTTGAAACTTAAAACTAAACGAAATCGAAAATAAAAAGGGTTAATGGAATTGTCAATTTAATGCTCTGCGGGGGGCTGCGAAGCTCATCAATCCTACTAATACAGTCTCACATCTCTCCTTAAGTTTCCTCGAAGAACGAAGTGAGGGAAGTCTCGGACACTTGAGACCCCCGCCGTGGTTCAGCCTGTTTACTTCAATTCAATCTTCTGTGGATAAACCATAAACCCGAGAAACAATGCTTCAAATTAAGGCTATAAACCTAATTATATACTTTAAAAGATTCTGTGGCCACGAGAGCTGTAACAGTAAAGGCCTGCATGTTCACACGATCCAAATTGTCGAATCCGATTCTCCTCTTGACGTATGTGATTTACTGGATTAATTTGCTGACAAGGGAAGGCAATTGGCAGTTGCTGCTGTATTGTGTGAAATCACGTACGTCGGGAGGAGAATCGAATCCGACAATTCGGATCGTGTGAACAGGCCTTAATAATTACATAATTTGTGTAACCACTTACAGTCAGCGAACTCTAATAAGACTGGACCGCTAACTCCTATGATTAAGCCCTATGATTGGGTGAAGCCAAATTGATGAATAATTTGAAGCAAAAGGCGGGAACCGCGCGACAAAATGCACTTTCAAAAGGACTAAGCCGAGTTTTGAGGAGTGCAAAATTCAGTCAAAAGTTTCTTTTTTAGCGAAAATGAGAAAGAAAAATAGCTTTTCATCCGAATTTTTCAATTTCACTAGATGAAAGACTCTTAATTCTTTGTTAAAAATATCAAGAAAACTAACCTTTAATATCCCTTTCGATGACTGACTCAAAAATATGACCTTCGAACAGCAAGGACCAAAGCAACTAATTTTGTCTGGCTACGAGCGTCTGACACAACTAATTGTATTCACTTAAATTCAATAAATACGCGCAGCGTGTCATATTGCATGTATGGACTGGTAAATTAATAATAAGCAGCAATTACGGATGATATGTACTTTTAGTAATAACTTCAAAGTAAGGGCTCTTGTACTGTAGAACGCGATTAAATAAAATGCATAAATTTAAGGCGAACATAGCTCACATTGTCATTGAGTGACTGGCATGGAGAAAGTGGAATTTCTAAAACAATGAAAACACAATGAAAGCGTACATTCCGATCACTAAATCGTGACTGAATGGCACATTGGTTATCCTAAGTGTTGTGCTGAAGGGACCAATTCTTCCAAAAAATCAAAGAACATGCTTTTTGAGTCACTGCGGAGGCCTTTGGCTTTGCATAAAATATGACTGACTGGGTGGGTGGCATAGAGAACCGAATGCGACTTCCAAAACAATGAAACGACAATGGAACATTCTCATGCCAGATTCTCTTCAGTGAGTCATGACTGGTGGCACTATATTGTTATGCTGACTGTCATCATACATGTATACAGGGTGTATCAAAAAATGCATGGCTGTGTGCGTTTGATATTGTGCTTTTCGATAAAATGTTTACACAGCAACAACAATTAGGCTTTTAGCTGTCCAATTATATACCTTTTTTGTATCATTATGAGGGAAAATGACCAAATACGAATCGAATAAAAAATGTCGTTCAAAATCGCATTTTTCCACTGTTGCATGGGAATTGGGTGCAAAACTATTGAAATAAAATCCCAGTAGGATCTCAAATTAATGAATTTCAATTTAAAAAGCCCTACCATATGGAATAAAATGTAATTATTTTTCATAAATATATTTTAAGCTTAATGTTTGACAAGGCACATGCATTAGTGAATAATTGCTTTTTTCTTTTGTTTATATGTACTGCTTAAATTATGCACAGAAGTGGAAAATGTATGTTCTACGATATCGGCAATTTTTAACCGGCTCGTAATTTGGTCATTTCTTCTTGGAATGATAGAAAAAAGGTGCCAATATAGAAAGCTAAAACACAAATTTTTACAAATATAAAAAATCACATTTTTTGCACGCAATATTGAACGCACAAGAGCACGCTGTATAACCAGAGAGTGGGACCACCGGTGGCCTAGCCCTCCCTGGAGAAATTGTTGGCCCCCCCTTGGGAAATTCAGATGGACTAGTTAAAGACTTGTGCATTACCTTTTCATTATTTTGAACGGTAAATTTTATTATATTTTAAGGAATAGGAAAAAGCAATATGTTTTTGCAGTAAAATATTAATTTGACATATTAAACTAACTCAGTAGTAAGGATTTTCCCTGCATTAGGACAAGGAAAATTGTCTGACATTTCACAGAGTAAGACACTAAAGTCAACATCGTTCATATGCGATCGATATGGACTGAAAAAAGTTAAGAAGATAGTTTTTAACTACTAAATAACTCTTTCACGTTCGAGGACTTTCCCATTTACAAGTAAAATGGTCTCGCGTTTGACAGAATAGAGTACTAAAGTCAGCATCGTTCATATATGATTGATACGGGCAGGAAAGGATTGAAGTAAAACTACGCCGTTAAATTTGGCAAACATCAAATAAATGTTTATTTTAATATTTTACAAGCATAATAATAATAATGTTACATTGTCTATACATGCTCCTATTCTTGACTTGCAACTACTTGCACGTCGACCATGTTGGTGGTATTTCAACAAAATAATCTCATTATCTTTCATTGAATTTGGCACCAACATGGCCGCCACATGATTGTATTTTAATTCTCAAGGATTTGGTTGCAAGTTAAGAATATTGCGGAGCTATAAAAACTAATTACATGAAGCATCCTGCACGAAAGGAAAATATCGCTTCCTTTCCGTCTTCACAACAACTCTCTGCGCGCTCACTTTCCCTTATATGGAAACTTCATGTAAGCCTCTACGAATGTCATTAAATGTTCTGCAAACTACAATCAACTATTAAAAAGCGGCGATGTCAAAAGCTATCTAAATTCAAATATTTAGCGATATGCTCTGGCACGTAATTGCCATGAGTGCGTCGATTGCCGTCGTACTCGAAGTACAAATATATACACACAAGAGATCGTAAAAAGGACACACAGGACGGCAACTCAACAGCAAGTGCCAATTACGACGGTGGACATGCTATTTATATCTAAGCGCTAAGCTTATATAAGGCTAGCGCCATACCGTCGAACACAATTCGTTCAATTAGATTGAATGATATTCGACGACAGTGCAACGTATGAAACAAACCTATGGTCCCTATTATTACTATGTTAAAGCGGCCTGCTTCAGCCGGGCGCACAAGCTACGATTTTAGTCCGAAGATTTATGGTCCACAGATCACAAGACTGACTGTTTCTCGTTTTAACATGCATCTAAAGGATAAATGGGCCGACTAAAATTGTAGCGTGTACGCCCGGGTTTGGCCGTGGCGGAAATTTCGGTGAGGAGGGGGCAACTGCCCACCTTTACGTAAAATAAACAAATAGTCGGAAATTTTTACCTGAAAAAGCTTTTGAGTGTAAATGGGGGGTTTGTTGGAACTTTAGAAGGTTTTTTCGAAAATGTTGGAGGAAAAAGTCACTGTTTAGTGGATAATATGGTGCAACGATCTATGGAAGATAATTATGCAAAAATCTATCAGTAAATAATCAACTATTCTAAATCTAATCATAAGCTGTAATTTACCTATTTCTTTGACAGCAATTTTACGAGGATTTAAAAAAGTTTTATAATTATAGCAGCGTTTTAAATGTCATTAGGGCCGACTTTCATTTCGGCCACTTTATAAGAATAATGCGGTCCTTTAAAATCATCCCAGCGGATACCTTTGAATTCCTGATTGGGAGCAACTCCAAGGTACTTACCATTCAGGTGTGCTGCACTACAGTCCCCAAACCACCAGGCACCGTGCCGGTCCCGAGCACAGCTACCCGAAGTCTTAACATCATTGTCTACATCTTGAGTGGAGAATTTCCTCCCATTTATCGACCATAAGGAATCTCCTGCTGTCCCTGTGAAGTAAATATTCAACAAAAAATTAACAAACTCATTAATAGTTAATGAATATTTCAGCCGATCAAGTCAACGATAGTATATGTCACGTTCAGGATGGTCGGAATGGGTTTAATGCTCAGTGCATGTCTGTTAAGCGTTTGCAATGGAGTAAAAATTTTACTGTTACGGAGCTAAAAGTTTACGCACAATTTATAGACGATTTTACTTGTAGATGCTAAATATGACTTTTTAATATCATGCATAGTTCTCAAAATTAAGGTATTTCCACCCAGACTCTCGTGTAGTGCCTGATACGCACAATTCTCCACGATTATATTACGCAGTGCGATTATATTACGTGAAAATAAGCTCCTTATAAGCGGCGTGTCCCAATAGAAATTGGGCGTGTTCTCGTAAAAATGGGCGTGGCACAGTAAAGCACAAGGTCCCCATAAGCGCGAGGCCTGCGGCATATGCCGTATCTGCCACGTGGTACAATCCGGTCCTGTTCCAGGGAGCCAAGCAACCCTCGGAAATAGCACCTGTCTGATTAACAATTTGGTGTGTGAAATCTTTAGATAACTATTAATCATAAGGGTTTTGTCTTTTGGAAACACCAGGTATATCTGTTATTGACAAACTGTCGATCCGTAAGCCAGGATCTTCATCAGTGCAAATATAATTGTGTTTCACCAGGCAAACATACCAGGAACCTATAAGACAGTGCCTATTATTACCATATCATGAACAATATTTCAATGTGTTAGCGTCCCTTTCATTTCCCAAAACGATTCTTACCCGTGTATGAAGAAGTATCGAAGTTTAAACGATAACCATCGCTCTCCTTTGCCACAGTAACTGCTTTATACTCCGCATATCTGGTCTCCTTTTCAAAGGTTTCGAGATCAACTCTGAGTACATTCTGTCCACTTGATGACAGACGATGAATTTTCTCCAGACCCAGCCAGTATTCACCACTGAAATTTCCAAATCCCACTATATACTCAGCCCACTTTCTGTAGAAGTCAACTGATCCATCTACCCGTCGCTGGAAAATAGTCCAGCCCCTTCCTGGAGTGGATTCCATATCACACCTGACTTGGAAGGCTCCCAGACTATCCGGGTCGATTGTATAAACGCCAGAGGTTATTTTGCCTGATTTGTATAAAGCATCGCAGCTTTTCGCTAGATAAAAAGTAGATCAATAAATCTTGACAAACTTCAACCTATCCTCAACCTAACTTTAGCCTAACCTCAACTTAAACCCCATCCATACCTCACACTAACTTCGGCCTCAGCTTAACCTCAACCACTAACAAAACCCTGGTCAAAATACAGAAAGGTCGTATAAACGAAAAATTTCTTCGCGACAAAAATATGCGACGGCTTAAATAGGCCGGGAGTTCAGAGCTCGTCCAGGGAAGCACGGGTGGCAGATGAGGTTAGCGCGCAGGTCGAGGGCACGGATTTACTTATGTTGGGTAACGTCAGTGTGCTTGATAAACTCATGTAAGTTGAGATTGGTTGGTTCTCTCCTTTGCTTCGAGGGTTTTTCTCCGGGTACTCCGGTCTTCCTCCCTAATTTAGTTTGTTTATGAAACTTATGCTACACAATTCATGACTTTGGATATCGACAACTCACATCTATATGCGCCTTCAAACAAGATAATTAAACTTTAGAATTATATTGCTTAAATATGTTTGTCATATTCCACCGAAGAGAGGTGTCTGTATTAGAGAGGTATTCGTATTAAAGAGGTGCCCGTATCGGGAAGGTGTCCGTATTAGAGAGGTGCCCGTATTGGGAAGGTGCCGGTTTTAGAGAGGTGTTCGTATTAAAGAGGTGCTCGTATTAGAGAGGTGTTCACATAATTTGACCATTAATTTCCGGGTGATCATTTCATTCCTAAGGTTTAGCAGTCGTGCCCAATCCCTTCGACAATTTCGGCTTGGCTTGTACAATGGTACCTTTCAAATCATCTTATAAAATAACTGAAGTAAATAGAGCGCGCTGATTGGTCAATACTCATGCAGGATGAGAGAATCATGCACGGGAAATTTTCCCGCGCCTGAAATTTTAAAAATGTCGGGCGATAATAGTTCAACTTTTGACTTTGACAAAGAAAATAATAGCGAAAAAAGTAAACAGAGGTTCGTCTTAAAGTCGGATAAACAAGTTGACGAGTTGGTGTCTAAAAAATGAATAGTTTTGGTTCGAACATTTTATCTACAAAAACCCTTTAACATCAAATCAAATCATCATACCATGTGTAGCAACCAGCGCTGTTGTCATGGTGAAGACCAGTGCGGTTGTTGTGATTGGAAATAGCACCGTTGTGGTTTCGTCTGCCTTGTTTGTCGTGGTTTCACCTGGCTGTTCCGTTGTTGTTGAATCTTGCTCATTCGTTGTTGCATATATCGCGGTTGTAGTTGGAACTAGTGTGGTTGTTGTTCTTATACTCAGTACGGTCGTGGTTTCATCTGGTTTCTTCGTTGTAGCTCGCTTAGGTGCGGTTGTTGTAACTCGCTTGGTTGGTTTGGGTTCTACTGGCTTGCCTGCTTGGCTTTTCTGCAATTACAAGACATATATAAGGTTTGTTTCTTTAAAAGTAAATCGCTTTAACTCGCCGCTTAACTTGCTTTAAATTGCGACTAATTCGGCCCCAGTTTCTCTTAAGTCACATATATCAGCAGAAGGCGAAAGAGAGTATTTTAAGTTCTTAAAACAGTTTACACTATACTAGAATGAAATTATTTTACAGTGAAACGACAGTGCTGTATCTTGTACAACTTACTCATGATGGACTTGTTCGACTAGTTTTCTGTGTAGCGGCCCTCGTGTGAAAGGGATGTAGCCAAAACACGCGCGAGGAAAACACGCACGTTTAGTTTTTGGTGAGCTTGGAAAGAGGATAAAACCCTCGAAGCACAGGAGAGAACCAAATACAATTTTACTGACACGAGTTTTCAAGTACAGGGTACTTACCCAACCTAAGTCAATACCTGCCCTCGACCAGCAGGCTTGACTCGGGCGGTAAAGGGCAGCGGGCTAACCCCATGTGCCACCCGTAATTCCCAAAAGCACACTTAATAAAAATACCTTTTCTATTATTTCGTAGTAATCGAAGTATTGCGTAACGTGAAAATTCTTAGGATGTGTCGACTTCGTGGCGTTGTTCAGCTCACAATTCTTGGAAGAACCTGTATTTTTTCCTTTGTTGAAATTAATTGATTTGCAAGCAGGATGCTCAGCAAGGCATTTTAAAGCACAGTTCAAAGCTTTCGGTATACTATATTTGCGGATTACGTGACCAGTAAGTCGGTGACCTGCAGAACAGTGATAAAATAATTGATGGGCTTACACCTCCTAAATATATGGCTTATACACTGAGGGGCTCATACATGAATAAATTTCTGTTTTATAAATATAGGGGGAGGTGGAGGGAGTTGCAGTCGTTTTGCGTATTACCTAAACTGCGGACTGCGGACAGCCGACTTCGGATTGAAAATTTCGAAATGCGGACTAATTAAATAACTAATTAAGAGTTATTGGTGTGACCAGCATTGATGTCCTCGTAAAAGACGTAAACGAAAAGATGCCAATGACAGAATTTGTTAATTGGTAATAAGTTTTAAATATTGAATAATATATTTCATAACATGTCTAGCTGTCTTATAAATGATAAGTGTTTTATCTATTTGTCAACTATATAACAGGTTGTAAATATAATATTTTCAAATAATTTCAGCTGTTATAAGCAACATATTTTCAGTGAACATATAATGTATGTAGCAAATATGATATTATAGACTATGTTGTCTATTTTGAGTGGTTTTGACAAAAAGGGAGGGTAAATATTTCACGTATACAATATTTGACCACGATGACAAATTATAATATTTCTTTACAATTTCAGCTGTTATAAACAATTTATTTTCAGTGAGCATGTATTTTACAAATATAGTGTTATTTAAGTGTTATAAACGTTATCTGTTTTGAGTGCAATTATATATATATACATATATATATATATATAATTCAAAAAAGGTTGTCCTTTGCAAACCTTAAACTCTGAGCGCGAAAAGCACTATGGGAGCGCAAGTTTCAAGTTTAGGAATTTAATATGGCGGCCATTTATGATTGATATATCCTTGTTGGGAGATATTAATCATTTAACTCGAGTTTAAGGTATAAGGTTTGAGAGTTTAAGGTTTGCAAGGGACAACTTTTTTTTATTTAGCTGTAATGCAAAATGCAAAGCTATATGCAAAAGCTCACTTCCCTTGTGGTCGTTTGAGCACTCTTCGTTCTAGCCTCTCTCCCCGGTGTCGCATGTCTGTGGATGCGCATTGTACAAGTGTTGTGCGACATGCGCTATGGTGGGGCAAAGAGTATCACTGCATCTAGCAGTATCACTCGCATCTAGACTGTACCTAGACGACACTGACGAACCGTGTCTGCAGCCGTTGAACATGTCAGACTCCCCCTTCGCCAGTGGTGTTTGAGCACTTTGACGGCCCCAAGACCTTCCTCATGTCTGGTGTCTGCATGTGTGTGAGTATTTATTATGCATGCGCATGGTGAGGGAGATATAAGAGGTGTGTATCGCATCTAGTCTGCGTTACAGCATAATGCGTTACAAGCTCTGCTGACGAAACGTTGAACGGCGAAACATGCATGTCTGCAGATTTGACTATATATATATATATATATATAAAATAACTGGACACGGTTACACTTTTGACATTAGTTTATTGCATACAGTTCTGTTTCGTACATGGCGAACCTGCATTGTTTACCGTGCTACAGTAACCTGCGGCAATGCAACTGAAACGTACGTTGGACTGACCGCAACCAGTTTCAAATCCAGATACGCAAACCACAAGGCCTCGTTCAAAACGGAAGCAAAACGAAACGCAACAGAACTGAGCAAACATATCTGGTACCTAAAAGAAAACAATTTGAACTATGCTATCAAATGGAACATTTTATGCCGTGCTCCCCACTATTCGAATATCACGAAACGATGTAATTTATGTATAGAAGAGAAGTTTTATATTTTATGCAAACCGGAGAACGCAACTTTGAATAAACGGAACGAACTAGTTAGTAAGTGTAGACATAAAGCGAAATTCCTGCTAAGGAGTTTCTCTACGAGATAAACACGCAAAGAACCAATTAAGTATATAATTTCATAATATTATAAGATAGGCCAAACTGAAACTAATCGGAAATGTAATATGACGCTTGTGGTGCTGTAGATATTTTTATAAGTCACATTTAGTCTGGCACTGATGAGTGCAGGTTCGCCTGTACGAAACAGAACTGTATGCAATAAACTAATGTCAAAAGTGTAACCGTGTCCAGTTATTTTATACATTTGCTCTACCGATGGTATCGAGCACTCTCGATACACAAACACAAGATCTCTATTTGATATATATATATATATATATATATATAGTCAAATCTGCAGACATGCATGTTTCGCCGTTCAACGGCTCGTCAGTGCAGCTTGTAACGCAGTCTAGATGCGAGTGACTTCGTATTTATACACCATACTCTTGCCCTCACCAAGCGCATGTGGTACAATACTCAGACACATGCGCATCCAGACATGCGTGAAGTGTCTTGGGGCCAGAGTGCTCAAACGACCACAAGGGAAGTGAGCTTTTGCATTATAGCTTATAGCCACCAATTAACCTCACAGAGTGCTCAACAACACAAAGTGAAGGAGCATATATAGTCAAATCTGCAGACATGCATGTTTCGCCGTTCAACGGCTCGTCAGTGCAGCTTGTAACGCAGTCTAGATGCGAGTGACTTCGTATTTATACACCATACTCTTGCCCTCACCAAGCGCATGTGGTACAATACTCAGACACATGCGCATCCAGACATGCGTGAAGTGTCTTGGGGCCAGAGTGCTCAAACGACCACAAGGGAAGTGAGCTTTTGCATTATAGCTTATAGCCACCAATTAACCTCACAGAGTGCTCAACAACACAAAGTGAAGGAGCATATATAGTCAAATCTGCAGACATGCATGTTTCGCCGTTCAACGGCTCGTCAGTGCAGCTTGTAACGCAGTCTAGATGCGAGTGACTTCGTATTTATACACCATACTCTTGCCCTCACCAAGCGCATGTGGTACAATACTCAGACACATACACATGATATATATATATATGACACATGATATATATATATATCACAAATCACAAATGGCCGCCATATTAAATATATATATATATATAGATAGATATATATATTCGCTGACCTCAAAACAGGTCTGCAACAGGCTGTTTCATCTGTAAAAGAATCATCAGGCAGTGACAGGTATCGAAAGAAACTTTCGATACTTGTCAGGCCTTGTCACTGCCTGATGATTCTTTTACAGATGAAACAGCCTGTTGCAGACCAGTTTTGAGGTAAGCGAATATATATATATATATATATATATATATATATATACCGTATATATATGCAGTTTGTGCGATCAGTAAATGACATTGCTTCTGGTTTCTGTTGAAGCTGATCTATTACATACAATAAAAAGTTTAAAATATACTAAATTTTCGGACGCAACTGCGACCTTCGTCAGAGTAAAAATTACAAGTTGATTAGACATGGTCCTTAAACAGCTAGAATGAATATGCAAATTACATCGAGCTTTATATCAGGGTAAAATAGCTCGTTAATTGCTCTTTTGTCTTTCAGTACAGAGTGCAACAATTCAAGAAAAATGCGAGTATTATAGGATATATATTGTATATTGTGAACAATAGGAAAGTGGTTCGGAAAGGTTGTCTCTTCGAATAGTAAAAAAGTATATACATCTGGCACGTGACAACATATATGGAATAAATTAAATAGCCTTGTTAACTAATTATATATTCATATAATTAACACTTGAATGCGAACAAAATGCATAAAACATTTTGATGTTTGTATTTGTTATTGTAATATGCATTGTTAAATCACAATGAGAACGTAATCTTTTGTATAATCGGAATTTGCCTAACAAAAGCAACGAGCCTATTCATGCATAAATTATACATGCACTAATTACGCATTCAGTTCTGTTCCGTCGGGGAAAGCAAGACAAACTATTGTAAATTTATAATCCAATTTTCATCCAAACTGAACGATTATTTAATCAATTTGTCCTTGGCTTATGGTCGTTATCTCCACAAATTTTCGTATTAAGATGTTTGGTATTTTTCAGTTATCGTGCTCACAGACAAACACACACACATATACATACTCAAGTACAAACCAAGGTGAAAACATTCTATATTTCAAATTATTTTCATTAAGTAATTGACATGTTCTTTCCACCTGTGATCACTGTCTATGAGTACCCCCAAGATACTGAATAGATATTTTTCTTAAAGAGGTTGGTTACAGATTGTAAGTTGAACAGAAAATGGGAACTTTTTTGGCTAGGATGGACTATCAAAAAACTCGATTTCCCCATAAATGAGAGTTCATTTGCCCAAAGCCAGCAATCGATTAAGTTGAGTTCTGCATTAAGTAGACACTCGAGATCTGATAAACTCTAATTAGCATAAAAATGGCTAAATTCATCAGTAATAGATGAATATCAAAAAGTTTAGAGCATTGAAAGTTTAGCGTAAAGTCATTAATATACAAAAGAACAAACAAAGGTCCAAGTACTGAACTTTGAGGAACTCCGCATGGTTTAATTAGATGACTTGAATATTCTGATCAATCGAGACAAATTGTTTAAGTTCAGTTAAATAAGAAAAAATCCACTCATATGCTATTCCACGTATGCCATAGCGCTCGAGTACTTTTAATAAAATCGAATGGTTTACGGTATCGAATTTATTACTAGTAGTCAAATCCGGAATCACTCCGGGTCCGAACTAGCTCCAAAATCCGCACTGCAGGTTCGGCATTCCGGAATCCGCACTCCGGAGTTCGAACCCAGCCGTCCGCACTCCAGATTCCGCACTCCGGAGTCTGCACTCCGGAGTCCGCAGTCCGCACTCAAGACTCTGCAATCTGGACCCTGGAATCCGCACTCCGGAGTCCACACTCCGGACTCGACAGTCCGCACTACGGAGTCCGCACTACGGAGTCCGCACTCCAGAGTCTGCACTCAATACTCCGCAATCTGGAGTCCGTACTCTGGAGTTAGCAACTTAGCATTCCACAGCCCGCATTTCGCACTCCGTATTTTGCACTCCGCATTTCGCAATCCGCATTTTGCACTTTAGAGTCATTATTTTACAGTCCGCATTTCGCTTTCTGGAGTCTGCACTCCGGGTCCGAACTCCGCAGTCCGCATTGAAGACTCTGCAGTCTGCACTCAAGACTCCGCAATTTGGAGTCATCACTCTGGAGTACGGAATCGGAATCCGCGCTCTAGAGTCCCAACTTAGCAATCCGCACTTTGGAATCCGCACTCCGCATTTCGCCTGCGAAGTCCGCACTCCGCAGTCTCCGCAGTCTCCGCAGTCTCCGCAGTCTCCGCAGTCTCCGCAGTCTCCGCAGTCTCCGCAGTCTCCGCAGTCTCCGCAGTCTCCGCAGTCTCCGCAGTCTCCGCAGTCTCCGCAGTCTCCGCAGTCTCCGCAGTCTCCGCAGTCTCCGCAGTCTCCGCAGTCTCCGCAGTCTCCGCAGTCCATACTCCGGAGTCCGCAATTCGCAGTCCGCTCTTAGTAGTCTTCATTTCGGAGTCAGCACTCTGGAATCAGCACTCCGGAGTCCGCACTTTGCAATTCGCAAGACGCCCGCACTCCGTTGTCCGGACTCCACTCTACGCATTAGACTCGTGAGTTTGTTGTTCATGGCAAACGAATTACAGGAATTCCTTAGAAGCTTTATATGTTTTAAAACTTCTTAGGCTTCCATATCTTTAAACTTTGTAATAGTCTAGGACCTGTAAAGGAGTTTGTATGCATTTCATTTAGGACAGATTATCTCAACTGTTTAAGGGTAAAATGACCATGGCGGTCAACATGGCATATGTGCCAAAACCCGAATCCGGGACGAAAGTCCTGAAAATGACCACGCCCAGAAACGGCACTGTCGGCATAGCTCTAAATCCTGAACCGCCAAAGCTACAGCCTTTTTGAATTGCTTATAGTGTTTAGAATGGTTGCTTTTATGGGTGGTCACTGGAGGGTTAAATTTGTCTAGGTATATTTTACAAGAAAATCACTATGCACCATCCCAGGTCAACTGCTAATTATGCATCAAATCACTCATTCACCTGGCAAAGTCTATGTTTTCTTATTTCCTAAATATTTTTGTCATAGGATGAAAAAATATGCTTATTTTAATATAATTATTATAAATTTCATATGGAATGATATTGTTTTGTTTAGATATAACACATTTCATTTCACTTACCCCCCGCCAGAACACGATTTCAGCCATATTTTGCCGATTTGTTTGCTTTTTATCGCCGAGCCTCGCAAGTATCATCCAAATGTTCTGCTTTAACACAATGCTAGTTGACTAAAGAATAATTCAACCAAGTTTCATCGGGTTTTGGAGTAGTGCCATGTATTTTATATTCGATTTTGTGTCCTTCGACATTTCCTCAATTATGTAGCCATTGCAATGTCTCGCAGCTTCTCTGCCCGATAAATGCCACTTCTTCGTACACATCTGTATTTATATTACAGTATCCAAAAATAATTTATTGTAGAATAGTCCCAATCGAAAAATTGAAAGCATTAGTCCCACTTGGGAGTGAAAAACCTTCCCTCGTTCATCAAGAACGAGAATCTAAAACAAAAGGTTCAAAATAATTTGAAAGTCTCGCGCAATCTTCAAGAAAACCGCTCGTGGGCAACATTACAGGGGGGTTGAACATTTTCACGAATACGTTTGTTCGCGACCACAGCAACCCAAACTCCCAAAGTAAAGTTCGTGTGTTTAACTGTTTATATGTTTTATGACAAAATAAACAAATATTCGCGTAATTTTGTATTTTTCTGGTTTCCTTTAGCTATAAAAAAGAAACCAGAGATTTACGCAATCTTTTTGCACCACCAAACGTATTCGTGAAAATGTTGCCCCCCCCCTGTAATGTTGCCCACGAGGAGTTTTCGTGAAGATTGCGCGAGACTTTCAAATTATTTTGAACCTTTTGTTTTAGATTCTCGTTCTTGATGAACGAGGGAAGGTTTTTCACTCCCAAGTGGGACCAATGCTTTCAATTTTTCGATTGGGACTATTCTACAATCAATTATTTTTGGATACTGTAATATAAATACAAGAAGTGGCATTTATCGGGCAGAGAAGCTGCGAGACATTGCAATGGCTACATAATTGAGGAAATGTCGAAGGACACAAAATCGAATATAAAATACATGGCACTACTCCAAAACCCGACGAAACTTGGTTGAATTATTCCTTAGTCAACTAGCATTGTGTTAAAGTAGAACATTTGGATGATACTTGCGAGGCAAAATATGGCTGAAATCGTGTTCTGGCGGGGGGTAAGTGAAATGAAATGTGTTATATCTCAACAAAACAATATCATTCCTTATGAAATTTATAATAATTATATTAAAATAAGCATATTTTTTCATCCTATGACAAAAATGTTTGGGAAATAAGAAAACATAGACTTTGCCAGGTGAATGAGTAATTTGATGCATAATTAGCAGTTGACCTGGGATGGTGCATAGTCATTTTCTTGTAAAATATGATACCTAGACAAATTTCACCCTCCAGTGACCACCCATAAAAGCAACCATTCTAAACACTATAAGCAATTCAAAAAGGCTGTAGCTTTGGCGGTTCAGGATTTAGAGCTATGCCGACAGTGCCGTTTCTGGGCATGGTCATTTTCAGGACTTTCGCTCCGGATTCGGGTTTTGGCACATATGCCATGTTGACCGCCATGGTCATTTTACCCTAAAACAGTTGAGATAATCTGTCCTAAATGAAATGCATACAAACTCCTTTACAGGTCCTAGACCATAATGAATTTCTCCAAATCGTCGGTCATAAACGCCACTGCTCACGAGTTTACAGCATGTTGCGTAGGCGAACTTCACGGTTGGCGCCAAGCGAAATGAAAATGATAATAAATTGGCCAACTTTGTCAGGCAAAAAGTTCGCCGCTAAAAAGTATAGTAGGAACCGATCCTTTTCGCTAACCTAACTTATCACACTGCCGAATCTATCTTTTCGCTTCGCTTCCAGGGAACAAACTCGTTTAGTGGAAAACGGGGCCATTAATTTGTTCAAAAGCCGATTGGTTTAATCCTATAGGTTAGCCCAAGAATTTCAAAGCAAACTTCCCAAGAGCTTGTTTATAAACTTGGAGATATTTTTCCATAAACCTTGTCTGGATCAATAGAAGCTCTATTTTTTGATGTTTTGAAATAATCAGACGTACAAAAAAAACACAAACGAAACAGCGGGTTAAATTTTAACCTACGTTTTTTAACCGAGTTTACCAACGAGAATTTTCTTATACCTCGGTCAAATGAGGACAAGAGTTGCATGAGAGTAGACTTTGCCGCGCATAGCGGTAAAACGTGCAAGAACTCTCATCAACTCCCATCTAAATTTGAACCAGCTCAAAGTTAAAGAGAGTGCACGAGAGTCGACGAGAGTTGGCGGTCAAACGCGAGCGAGAGTTGCACTCTCATCACCAACACTCATCCTCGTTTCACCGATAAAAACATCTAATACGTAACACCTACGCATAAAAAACACATGACTAAAAACAAAAACGACTTTTAATTGTGTTTTATAATTCAATTTGTGTACCTGAAGCGACCAACCTGAACGTAGCACTGGATGTCAGCGAACTGCAGGTCTGTGTGTACAGCAGCAATAGATAGAAACGAAGAATTTCGTATACATTCATGACGCAGAGTTGAATGTCTCCAAATGTTTCAGCTACAAATATAATAAGAATAATTAGTTACAACTAAAGCTTAAGGGTCAGGTTTTGGTGAAGCACGGAAGAGAACCAACTACAACTCTACTTACACGAGTTTTTAAAAACAGGGCAGTCACGCAAGTAAATTTCACCTAAGTAAATTCCACCCTCGACTTACAATAGCAAGCTAAAATTAACTCAGCGGTAAAAGGGCATCGCCCTAACCGCATCTGCCAACCGTGTGCTTCACAAAAAATATAAAAGGAAAGCTTTTAGTTTGGACGTGAAGGCAAAAAGACACAGTTTGAAAGAAAAAACAAACTAGAATTCGAAGTCAGACGACTTGAAAATTTTAAGCAGCACATTCAGTAAAATTTTGCAGGGTTAATCAGTAACAAGGAAAAACCATACCTTTTCTTGATTTTCTAGTTTTCTTTCCTTTGCAAGATGCGCGAGATTGAAACTGCAGAAAAATAACGCATTTGTTAGGGTACGCGAAATTTAAACGCGCGAAAATTTAAGCTGACTGAGCGAAAAATAGTAGTACACGAATTAGGGTAGCGAAAGTAAGGTGGCTTGTAACTATCAGCTAACGTACAGTACATATTTATTTAAACTTACCTTAAATATTTTGTAAATTTTCCTTTCTTAGCTTCCTAATTGTTGAAACAAAGCTGGATGTTCAGCTGGGAAATGAGTGAAATTCTGCTCAACTTGACGACCTTTTATGGCCTGTTAATTAAGCCTGTTAATTAACTGGCTGTAAACATATTAAAGCAATTAAAATGCCCTACTTCATACAAGAGTTCATCAAAGGCACGTTTCAGATGCCGCTCCACTTATGCGCCAAATTATTTAGATGTTTTGCAAGCAGCATGTACATACATACATATACATACATTATTCAGCTCACTCCCCGTTGTGGCTTTTCAGTGACCGATTACATCAAGTATCTCGCTTACCTATATTATGTACTTAGCCCACATTATCTATTTTTACAACAATAGTGATATTACTTTCCCAATCTGTATATCCTAACCCACCCAGGGTTAGATTCATACGCCGCTCTACTATTAAATGTAGCAAAGCTAACTCGAAATTTAGTGCAATTTATAAGGATTAGTTTAGCAACCTTGTATTGTTACATATTTTTAAATTTTATTGAGAATTCTCACGCGAATGCGCTCCTTTCTCGTGAACAACAATATATTTTGTACAAAGTGGAGCGGCGTTTGAAACGGGCCTAAGCCAATTCGACATTTAGTCACAGACATAAAATGTAAAATGAGAGTATTCTAGCCGGTGCATATAAGTGTATTTATTGTTGACTAACGGGCCGGAAAATTGTCATTGAGCAAATTGAAATGTCATAGATATTACACTGCCATTAGGGCCCATTCCTTTTTTAGTGTGCGGGGGAGGGGAATTATGTTGTAAATATCTTGTAACTATGTTGTAAATATCTTGGTCAGGATTTTGTCGGGTATATTCATAAAGCAACAGTTGCAAAATTGCGTAGTCATTCTATTGGGAAAATTTTGAATATTTGTAGTCAGATGGCCTCTTTCACGTGGCACACCCTTTTATTTTAAGACCATCTATTTTTGGATGGCCCGCTACCTTGTTCCGCGTCGATATTATTCTCATTCATTTTCTTGTTGCGAAAAATATCAGCAAAGTAAAACGAGATTCATGTTCACAAATTCTCTGCAAATTTCCTTTTTACCTATTACATGTAATAACATCGCTCTGTGTCCGAAATTGCGTCGCAAGTTGCCGTAAATATTGCCTCGTTCAACATAACATTTTAATACGTAAAATAGACAATTTGTTAGAAATTTTTACCTGAAAAGGGTGAAAATCAGTCAAATTTGAGTGTAAATTGCGGTTTAGTCTGAATTCATGAAGGTCGTTAATTGCTTTGATGAGCTCGTTGAATTTTATATTTTCATTGTCTTGCGAATTTTATAAAATGTTTGCAAACCATTGAAGATGTATGCATAATCAATATAAATATTATGAACCTTGTACAGAGTTTTTAATTAACAGAGAATTTACAGACACAATAACTTATTAGTGAATAGTATTACTATTAGCGGCCGTTCAATATTTATACTTCAAAATTCAGGTTGGCATTCATAGCGAAATTGAAAAATATTAATTTTTTGGTTTACTCATGGCCATTCAACCATTTCTGGGCTTCAAATTAAATATTTTAACCAAACCCTTACTAAATTGAAGATTTTTAAAAATGTCTTTTTATAGTTTGAACTTTGAATAACTTATGTTCTATTATTGGTGAAAAAAGTTTGAGTTATAAGAAATTAGTTTTCTATTATGGTCTATTATCGTGGATTTCATCGAACTGCCGTTTTCGCTTATATCTTCCGAAAATAATAGGAGTTATAAAACAAGCTATATATCGTTAGAGCCTAGAATCCTTGAACAACGAGGAGAATTGTTTTAACATGTCTAGACTCGATTGTCAGCGTATCTTGCATGATGTTCAATTTGAGTGCGGTGCTTATTCGGTGCTTATTATTAAAAATTATTCTATTTGTATCTGCCTTCACAACGAAGTTGCGTATTTCAAAGTTCTAGAGAGAGAGAGTGTTAAACGAGCATTGAAATATACTCACTTTGAACTTAAAAACAATGTAGTACAGGATAATATATGTCCGAGGCTGATTTAAAATTGAGATGTACTGTAGTTGTTTTCAGCTCGAACAATTCTGCTTAACGGTTGTTCGATCAAGCGCCGCGTTATTGTGAATAAGCTGTGCGGCGGTGCTTATCATCGAGGGAGGCGCTCTTTAACATTTTTGCCCTCGACCGCGGCGCTTATTTGAGAACAGCACTTAATCGTAGGAGGCGCTTAGACGCGTAAATACGATACTGTCACGAAAAGTAAAGCTCTAGGGAGCAGTCAGGTTATAACGCCATGTTACGAGTCACGAATATTTCTCTTTGATCTTGACCCTAATCCCGACCCAATCCCTAACCCTAACCCTATTGTGTGCGTAACATGGACTTAGAACCAGCAGTCATTATTAATGACGGGGTGGGGCGAAGATATTTTACAACTCTTGATAAATTTTTCGCGGCCCCTCTTTTTCTCCGAATAATTTCTCATGGTCCACACCCAAGGTCACTGTTTATTGTCGTAGCCTCCCCCCCATGCGCGAAGTGTTTGCATGTTGTATATTAAGAAGTAGGCTGTGTGTGTGTTATTGTATTATGCTTAATCAGGGCCTCTTTTAAGAATTTGTCAGTGGACCCTCTCCCAGAAATTGTTTGTATTTTTAAGTACGTGTCTGGAGCTTGATATTCGGAATTTTTAGACACATTTGGTCATGGGAACACTAAATTGAAATGTCATAGATATTACACTACCATTAGGGCCCGTTCCTTTTTTATTATGTGGGAGAGAGGGAGGGGGGAGCGTGGAATTTAGTGTGCCCACTGAAATATTTAGTGTCCACCCCTTCATACTCAACTTCTTCCCGGTGGCCCACCCTTAAATAATGATATGTTTCAAATGACACCCCCCAACATTCTTTCCTAAAACCTTCATTTAAATTACCTTAAAAACTCGTTTTGTGAGCAAAACATGGCATTATACTCTTTCAATTTCCATTTAATTTAATATTTAATGAACAAGAAATTTACAAAACTGGCACTAAAGTCGCGAACTAGAAGAATATTTCTAATTTCGCGCTGCAGGCACTAATCGGCATTGTTTATAATTATCCCACCCGCCTGGCCATGACACACTGGGGGGCAATTTTTGCCCCAATTTGCAACCGTATCCAAGGGGGAAATTTACGAACAGAAAAACAGTGAAGTTGTTCGGCGTCGATATTATTATTATTCTCATTCATTTCTTTGTTGCCTTTATCGCATGTTTAGCGCGAAAAATATCAGCTAAGTAAAACGAGATTCATGCTCACAAATTCTCTGCAAATTTCCTTTTTACCTATTACATGTAATAACATCGCTCTGTGTCCGAAATTGCGTCGCAAGTTGCCGTAAATATTGCCTCGTTTAACAGAGCATTTTAATACGTAAAATAGACAATTTGTTAGACATTTTTAGCTGAAAAGGGTAAAAATCAGTCAAATTTGAGTGTAAATTGCAGTTTAGTCTGAATTCATGAAGGTCGTTAATTGCTTTGATAAACAGCTTGTTGACTTTTAATTTTCATTGTCTGCGGAAATTTTATAAAATGTTTGCAAACCATTGAAGATGTATGCATAATCAGTATAAACATTATGAACCTTCTACAGAGTTTTTAATTAACAGATAATTTACAGACACAATAACTTATTAGTGAATAGTATTATACTATTAGCTGCCGTTCAATATTTATACTTCAAAATTCAGGTTGGCATTCATAGCAAAATTGAAAAATATTAATTTTTTGGTTTACTCATGGCCATGCAACCATTTTTGGGCTTCAAATATTTTTATTCAACCCTTATGCATCAGTCAAATCCAAGCGTGCCCATCCCCCCCAGGGCCAACCCTCGGGAATTTGACAAATTTTGTAAAAATGTTGCTAATGCCCCACGGTGGGGATCACAAACAAGTGAAAATGCCCCATGGTGGGGCCACAAGTCAGTGGCAAATTCCCCACCCCGGGGAACTTTATTCCACTTTTGAAACAATTTGAGACAATTTTAACTGGTTGTTCAGCCATAACGACGGCCGCCTATTCTAGTATACTACCTATACACTAGTTCACACACAAACAGAACTGTTTATTGTATAATACTACCATATCAGCTGACCCCCACTTTGAGATATATGTTCAGTTGAATAAGCCACAAACCACGGCAGCTTATTGTAGAATACTATACCTACACTGGACACCCACGTTTGAGATATTATTTTCAGTCAGCTTAGGTGGTTCATACACAATTAAAACCACGGCACGGCAACTTATTGTTGAATACTATCTATACACTCTACCAGGCGGACGTTTGAGATAAATTTTCAGGTATAGTTGAAACACAAACAACAACAGTTTTTGTAGAACACCTAGATTGGACTCCCACATTTGAGATATTTTAACTGCATGGTTGTTCTGCCACAAACCACGGCAGCTTACTGTAGTATACTTACTACCTTTCCACTGGACCAGCTCGTTTGAGATAAATTTTCAGGTATAGTTCAAACACAAACCACAACAGTTTATTAATATAGGGTACTATACGTACACTGGACCCCACGTTTGAGATGCATTCTTAAGGGAGTTCAGATTTGTGTCAGCCGCTGATTGTACTGAATATTACCAACATTTTCCCCAAATATCTTTATATATATCTTACCAGCTTTGTTGGTGACAATATTCCAGACCCTGTAACCAATTCCTTCTCCTTTGAATTTCAATTACCGCATTACTGCATTACGACAGCCACAATTTAAACCTCGAGGCCAAAAGGCAGGAGCATTTCATTTCTTCTTAATATATATCGTTGGTAATTAATATATCTCATTTCTCGAAAACGAACAGTTGTTGACAAAACGTTGCCTTCGACTACAGGGTGTATCAAAAAAACTGCCGCAAATACCATAATTTGTATGCACGAGATCATACATTAGAATTTCAATGGCTGTGCAAATAATTACGCTTCTGGGATTTGAAAATACGTTTCCACGTGCAGTACTATCAAAATAAGCACACAAAGTGAATTAAAATTAGTTCGATTACGAATGGCTCAGCTAACAACAGAGCAAAGAGTATTTCTTGTTTTAAAGTACGCCCAAACTCAAAACTCGACAGCAGTCATTCGTAAACTGAGCCATTCGTAATCGAACTCATAAGTTTAATTCACTTTGTGTGCTTGTTTTGATACCCCTGCATGGGAAACGTATTTTCAAATCCCAGAAGCGTAATTATTTCCACAGCCATTGAAATTCTAATGTATGATCTCGTGCATACAAATTATGGTATTTGCAGTTTTTTTGATACACCCTGTATAGCCGCATACCCGTTTTACAAAGCACATGCATGCAAATAAACTACAGATTTCCAGGCATAATAACTTTGCATAACACTTAAAATAAAACTAATAGTGTCATCCAATCACGATCCAGTGATTCCAATGCTCCATTGTCTTTTCATTGTTTTGAAAATCCCTCTATTCTCCATGCCATCCAGTCACGGATTGTTTTGACATAGTTGTGACGTTGATGTTGTGCAATTGGACTTTTCCAAAACAATGAACGACAATAGAACAACCCATGCATCAGTGCAGTGTTGTACAGGGTGTCCCCCAAAAAAGTAAACCCTTTGAAATTGAAATTAGCATTGCTTCCAAACAACCTATTGTATTCAATTCACACATGGGTATATTAAGAAAAACTTGAACTGTGTGTTAAGAAAGGATTCAGAAGCTTTTTGTCTTCGTTTGAAGCCTGTTTTACATGTCGAATTGCCGTCCACAAAGATATTTCATATTAAACTTGACGAGTTAAATTCAACGGAAATTCGACATGTAAAACAGGTCTCAAACGAAGACAAAAAGCGTCTGAATCCTTTCTTAACACCATGTGTGAATTGAATACAATAGGTTGTTTGACAGCAATGCTATTAATAAGGATTTACTTTTTTTTGGGACACCCTGTAGTACTCGAGTCCGGACTTGGGTATATGACACGGACTTGAACACATCGGACTGGGACTCGATATCAGAGGACTCGGACTTGGACTCGGACTTGACTTGTCTGGATTTTGATATTTAAAAAGGTCAAGTCCTTTACGAGTCCACCAAACAATTTCGTCGTATTGCTTTGTTAAAATCATGGTCTGTATTGCCACTAAAACAGTATCAATTGCTCTGTCAATACCCATTTCAAGCTTATTTTCCAACAATTTTTTCTGGGGAAAACAGTATATGATAGATAGATAAATAGATAGTTTAATATGATTTTACATAGCAGTCGAGAAAGGCTGAATTGCGTAAAATTTACAAAAAAAATATGTACAACTCACACACACACAAACATAAGTATATACACAAACACACACACATATCAATAAATATGTGCTGTAAAACGTTGAAAAAGGATTGTATAGCGAAGTTCAGACCCGGCCTCCACCACCACCACTGCTACCATAAAAGGACTAAGAACTAATCAGAAACGTTCAGACTACTAAATTAACCAATCACATGCATAATAGGTCAGCGAGAGGCAGCGGCAGTAGTAGTGGAAGTCAAATCTGAACCCCACTAGTATCGTTTATAAACTACTCCTTTGACATTGACAGAATATAAGAGTTACTAAAACGATTTGTTCGTGTAGCAGGACAGTCAAAACGACGCTGTCTTCTTAGGTTGGTAAAGCTTGTGATCAGCATCGGACACAACTGTCTGGAAAAGTTTCTTACAAAGTTTCTGGCGCCTGTCTTTCAAAGTACTGATATCGTGTGCAGTAAGATTGTCCGTATAGGATAGTCCCGGAGATATAATTGATAGCGCACGCTTTTGAATGCGTTCAAGATCGTCAAACAAACATCCAGGGAGAGCATGATGTAACACTGTAGCACAATACTCAAGTACCGGTCTGATGCAAGTGTTGTAGAAGCTGATTATATCACGAGCAGGGACGTCAGCGCGCTTGAGTAATACCAAGAAATACAAGCGTTTATTTGCCTTCTTTATAACATTATTTTTATGGTCGACCCATTGTAGGGAGTTGGATATGGTAACACCCAATACTTTAGCACTGCTCACTAGATCGAGTTCTTTGCAGTTCACGGTGATGGTATCGAACTGATGCTTCACTTTCTTGAAATCAATGACCATTTCCTTGCACTTGTCAGCATTCAGCTGGAGCTTGTTGATGTTAGTCCATTTTTCAACTTCAGTTACGGCGTTCTGAATATTGGTTTGACCATTCCGTGGGACAACCTCAGCGAAAGTGGTGTCATCCACATATTTCCAAGAGTGCGCATCAGGTGGGTTGAGGACATTTATCATTAATAGGAACAGCCAGGGCCCTAGTCTCGCACCCTGGGGAACACCAGATGGAACTGCACCCCATTCCGAGAAACAATCGTTGGACAGTTTGACACGTTGGAACCTGTTCAACAAAACGTCAACCACCCAGCGAACTACACCACGCGGCATTCGAAGAGAAAGGATCTTGTCAACTAGAATCCGATGGTCGATCAGATCAAAAGCTTTTCTGTAATCTAGTAACACGATCCTCACTGCTGCACATGTTCCATCAGTGACAGAAGCACACGTGTGCATCATGGAAATAAGAGCCTGGATAGTAGATGATTTCGGTACGGCACCAAATTTATGTAGATGATCCAATCTAAATACTTTGAAACCTTCTATTTCAATTTCAGCGTTACTAACAGTCGAGTTCAGCCAGGATTCAGAAATAGCAATGACGTCAGGTTTATGTTCTTGTGTAAATTCTCTTATCTGATGTAAATAAGGGATCTGGCGTTTAAATGAATCACTTTAAGTTTGGATTTGCTTGTTTTAATGTTACAATTTGGTTGGAATTTTTGACTTGATAGGTTTGACGAGAGCATCAATTCTTTGGATCTTTTGTCAACGTTATTAAAATATTTAGAATTGCGATATGGATTAGATTGGAAGAGGGAACATTGATATTTTTAAGTCTCTTGTGTTGTTTAGATGTTTGAAAACGTTCGGTTATATACAGACGGGAATCCTTACATTACCTTTGGTTTCCTTTGATATCGGCAGGAAGTTCGATGTAAGGGGGGTCTGTTCGGCGGCCGGTGAGGATACCTTTGTAAGGGGGGTCTGTTCCGAGGAACCTTCGGGAAAGGGTGTTGGGGTATTGGATCCCGGCTCCGGATTCATTAACCCATTACTTGACTCACAAGATCTAGTTGGTTGGTCCATTCTGACTCCTTGCATTGTAAAGGGTATCGAAACCAAGGAAGACAGGTGCTCTGGGCGGCGTTGATTTGGTGACCCCGACATGAATTGCTCAGACGATCTGTCGAAGTTGTACTTGCAACAATAGCATCGCAAACATTGGTCAACATACATCACGAATTTTAAGACACTGTAATTGAGAATATTGATTACAAATACAGCCCCAAATTGCCAGAAGGGTCGTACTAGTTTTACAAAAATTATAAGGGCGAATTTGTATGATAATTTTTCCGTTTGAAAACGTTGCAAACATTCAAATTTTCATGTTTACCTCCGAGTACAATACCGTGACAGTTACGGATTCACAAAATTCTTTAAAAAATCGTATGTACAGTATAATCTTCATTTGACCAACACTAGAAAGCTAATTTTACGCACTTTTTAAAGATTTGTATTTTGTTTTGCTTGCAAGCTTTTGCCTTTCTAAACTGAAGAACAAATGAATTGTTATTGACTTGCATTGCTACCCCATTGACAATGCCTCCCCCGGTTTATTAAGTTCTTGGGTGGCTTTTGACAGAGGTTTCGGAAGTCATAAACACTTCGAATACATTAGAGGAGAGACGGTGAGCAACACTTAATACTGCCAAAATGGCGCATGACCATAAATGGAGATTTGCCTGGGATATTTGGGTTATAACGCCATGTTACGAGTCACGAATATTTCTCTTTGATCTTGACCCTAATCTCGACCCAATCCCTAACCCTAACCCTATTGTGTGCGTAACATGGACTTAGAACCGATATTTGTGTGATATTTCATATCGCGTGCACTTTCACGCCGCCATTTTGTCAGTGAGTGTCGCTTACGCCATATGTCGTGATCCGTAAGGCGAAAATGCGAGGACACAAACATCACTTGGACCGACACAGAGTGGGACATCTCGTTCATATCTAATCTGTGATGATGTCGTCAGGTGGATCTGCAATCGGCCTGACAAATCACATGCAGTAAACGTGGATATTATTATTGGGATTATAAAAACATTGTTCCAGGTTTTCCCACCTTTGCGAAACATATATAGCAAAGAAACAATATTTCCTGGTTTGTCCACCTTTGGAAAACATGGCCAGGAAACAAAATGTTTCCAGGAAGGGGGCGGGGGTTAGTAAGAGACAGATGCAACTTTAGGTCCTCTGGTAGAATCGAACCTGCGGCCCTGCGATTCCGGTGCAGCGCTCTAACCAACTAGGCTACAAAGTCCAGTTGCTGGGCATTAACCGCGAATTAGTGTATGTATGACGGGAGTGATGCCAGTATAAGGTATGGAAAATTATCAAGATTTTTTCTCGGCATCTCGTTCGATAGGACTAATAGTAGAAGGTGTTTGTAGATGGGATATACGAAAATTTCTTAAACTCTCCGAAAACGGATAACGTATTTATTCACTGTTCCGACTGCAGATGCAACACTGCAAGATAGTCGGAACGTTGAATAAAAATGTTTTGAAACCGTTTTCAGAGTATCCATTGTTTTGTATTTTCTAAAATTACTCAGTGGCAATCGTAACATTCTTGCTGCAGAAGCAAATTCCAGTCAAACTTTAATCTTTATACACAAAAAGGGTTAACTTGTAACTCGTGCTCTAGCAGTCCAAACAAAGTGATATTTTCGATATACTCTGTAGGGGGTCGTCGACAAACAGATTTCGTCACGCATCGTGGACTTGTTCCGCGATGGGGGAGAGGGGGGTAGTTCACATTTCACGGGAACAAATATTGGCAATTCACGGCTCACGAAAATACCCTTACCACCCTCATTGTAGAATACTACCTAAACTGGGCTGCCACGTTTGAGATAACTTTTCCAGGTAGTTTAGCCACAAACCACGGCAGCTTACTGTAGAATTATTATTATTATTTATTTATTATTAATCGAATATTTAATACAGGATAAATCACTTCAGTTCAATTAGGAACTGTTATCATTGTGAGTCCTGTGAATATAAGAACTACTTAATATGTATATATATATATATATATATATAAATATAAAATAAAATTACAGGGTTATAGCAATATAAACATGCGAGTCATTAAAAAGTTAAAAGTATGAATATTTAAAAGTATTCAGTTAGTAGTTTATCAAAGGAACCATAACATTCAGTTTTACGAATATTTAGAGGCAAGCTATTATACAGCTTGACTCCCATAAAATAAAAAGATCCTCTGCTGTACTCCAATCTGATCCTTGGTATTTTCAGCTGGTACCCTTGATTTCTGGTCGCCTTGTCGTGTGTTTGCATCTCGAAATAGTTCAAAAAATTTGAGCAGACATTTCCATCAATGCATTGTCGAACTAATTGGCATGTTCTTATTTGATTGGTAATAAAGGGCGGTCTAATATCCAATCCACTTTTAGACTTTAATTTGATAATCTCAGATGCGCGTTTCTGGAATGACATTAGTCTATCCTCTCGAGTCTTGCTCAATTTCAAATGTAATAAGCCTGCACAGTATGTAAATATCGGTAATACCATGCCTTGATAAATTGCCTTTGCTGCTATGATGTTAAGGAAAGGTCTTATCGTACGCAGTAATCTCAATCTCCCACATGCTTTTTTGTAGATAGAGTCAAAGTTAGAATTCATGTTCAATGAGTGATCGATATTAACACCCAAATACTTATAAGATGCTGTAGAATTTATCAGCCGATCTCTATACATCACATTTAGCGATTTCGGTTGTTGTGACAACAAGCATTGTTTCCGTTTTCCCTGGATTTGTATTCAGGATAAGTTCATTCTTTGTACACCATTGCTCAATTAATTTCATATCGGATGAAAGACGGGTTTCAATGATGAATGTGTCCTTCCCCGCAACATAAATCACCGTGTCATCCGCATAGATTATAACATTTGAATGTTTGAGGCACAATGGAAAATCATTAAAAAAGACAATGAAAAGGAGAGGGCCAAGAATAGACTCTTGAGGGACACCAGATGTAACCTTTTCAGCCGTCGATAAACAGTTTTTGAACTTTACTTGCTGGGATCGGTTGAAAAGATAATCCTGAAACCATTGATATTCTTTGTCGCATATACCATAACTCTCCAACTTATTCAAAAGGTTCCATGGTTGAGAGTGTCGAACGCTTTTGTAAGGTCAATGAAAACAGCGCCAACCAGTTTACCT
Source organism: Trachythela sp. YZ-2020 (assembly GCA_016169945.1). NCBI lineage: Eukaryota > Metazoa > Cnidaria > Anthozoa > Malacalcyonacea > Clavulariidae > Trachythela > Trachythela sp. YZ-2020. The sequence goes on from JADLSH010000387.1 coordinate 9,677,518, forward strand.
TCGTCAACCTTATTTCTAACATTATCAGTGAATGTTGCTGCCAATTCCGTAGAACGTCCTCTACGAAAGCCAAACTGACTGTCGTCTAGTAGATTATTATTTTCCAAATGAACCAATTTTTCGATTACTTTGGATATGGCTGGAATCACTGAGATGGGTCGGTAGTTTTTAATGCAATCATATGGCCTTGTTTTTGGTATCGGTATAAGTTTGCAACATTTCCAGTCAGTAGGAAAAACGCCTGTACCCAAAAAGCTGTTTATGATATAAGTTAAAGGTAGGGCGATAACGTTTGCACAATCTTTCAACAGGTATGCCGGTATATTATCCAAGCCAGTAGATTTCTTTCGCTTTAGTGATTTTAACTGTTTACACACCTGCTGGACGTTTACTTCTTCAAACTTGAAACGGTAGTCTGTTCTTAAACTTTGTTTCGTTTGAAATCCAAATGCAATCTCTCAATCTTTTCCTTAAGAGTCGATACTATTGTACTGAAATATGAACAAAAGGCGTTCGAAATTATTAACGGTTCAGAGATGTTAACAGAGTCAATTTTAAACATAGGTGAGGATGATTTAGTAGGATTACTCGGGTATGGTTTTTTTATTGTATTCCAGAAACTATCCAAATTATTTGAAGTTTCACTCAACAGATCTCTGTAGTAGGCTTACTAGAATACTACCTACACTGGACCGCCCAGGTTTGAGATAACTTTTCCAGATATAGTTTAGACACAAACCACGGCAGGTTATATTGTGGAATACTATCTACACTGGACCCTCACGTTTGAGATATCTTTTTCAGGTAGTTCAGACACAAGCCACGGCAGCTTATTATAGAATGCTACCTACACTTGGGCCACCACGTTCGAGATATCATTTTCAAGTTAAAACACAAACCACGGCAGGTTATATTGTAGAATACTACGTACAGTGGACACCCAAGTTTGAGATAACTTTTCCAGGTAGTTTAGACACAAACCACGGCAGGTTATATTGTAGAATACTATCTACACTGGACCCTCACGTTTGAGATATCTTTTTCAGGTAGTTCAGACACAAGCCACTGCGGCAGCTTATTATAGAATGCTACCTACACTTGGGCCACCACGTTCGAGATACTATTTTCAGCTTTTAAGACAACAAACCACGGCAGCTTATTGTAGAATACAACCTACACTTAACTCCCATGCCAAGCGTTTAAAATACCGTTTTCAAACAGATATAAACCGCAACAGTTGTAGAGTACTACCTATACACTGGATCCCACGTTTGAGGTAGTTCAGACGTACACAAACCAATTATAGGCAGCTTATTGTAGAGTACTACATACACTAGACTTAAATATACCCAAGATATATCTCTATATCTTACCATGCAGCTTTGTTAGTGACTTCCAGACCCTCCAACCAATTCCTTGTCCTTTGAATTCGCATGTCGCATGTCGCATTTCATTTTTTCTTAATATCGTTGGCAATTATAATATATCTCAAAAACGAACAGTTGTTGACAAAACGTTGCTTTTGACTATAGCCGCATACCCGTTCCGTAAAGCCGACATGCATGCAAATAAACAACAGATTTCCAGGCATAACTTTACATAACACTTAACATAACGCTAAAGTGTCATCGAGTCACGATCCAGTGATTGCAATGTACCATTGTCTTTTCATTGTATTCTCCATGCCATCCAGTCACGTTGTGCAATTACCCTGATTGACAGAGGTTCTTGTATTCCGCCCTATTATTCTCGCTCGTATTTTATATTGTGCAATTGGACTTTCCAAAACAATGAAAGACAATAAATAGAACAACCCATCAATTACTCGTGACTGTATACAGTAGATGGCACTATTGCTATGTTAGTGTTATGCATTTTGCATCAAAAAGCCCATTGAAAAGCACATTGGCTGAATGAAATGCACTTTGAAAGTATGGAAATGAATTAAAGTTTATAATAAATTATTTTGCCTCATTTTCTTTTAACAACCGAAACTTTATACTAAGGAATCATTTTATATGAAATGTTGAACTAATTTGTAAGATTTTCCTAGATTTTCGGATTTTCCCTGCATTCGGACAAGAAAAATTGACCGCCGTTTGACAGTGTAAAACATGGACGGGAAAGAGATAAGAACATTGACTCTGGATGGTTAAAAATAAATTGAAACTGAATGGTAAAAAAACTGAACTACTGGTAATTAGGGCACGAAATTGTTTATGTCCTGCTATTGAACATATATAGAAGCATCTAATTCAAGAATTCAACCAAGTACTTCAGTATGCAACATTGGTGTAACTTTTGATCAATACATGTCTATGGATAAACATATTACCAACATTTGCAAGACTTGTTTTTACCATCTGAGGAAAATAGCAAGAATAAAAGAGTATTTATCTACTTCAGACATCCAAACATTAGTTCATGCTTTTATTACATCGAAACTAGATCATTGTAACTCTCTATTGTATGGATTGCCTAAAGTTCTTATTGATCGGCTACAAAACGTACAAAACTGTGCTGCTCGCTTGGTGACAGGGAGCAGAAAATATGATCACATCACTCCTTTAATGAAACAACTACATTGGCTCCCCGTTAATCAGCGTGTTATCTATAAAATTGTCCTTATTACATACAAATCTCTGAATGGTATGGCTCCACATTACATTAGAAATATGTTAAAATCTTATACACCATCGGTAAATTTACGTTCTTCGTCCAAAGGACTTCTTACTGTACCCTCAGCAAGACTGGTGAACTATGGTGAACGATCGTTCTCATATATTGCACCGAAACTATGGAATGAAGTGCCAGAGTACATTAGGAAAAGTGAATCGTTAAACATTTTCAAGACAAGGCTAAAGACATATCTTTTTAAACAGTATTATGACTAGCATACACGGTATATTAGTAACTTTACAACATTTTAAATATTCATTGTTTTATATTCGTAATATATTATGCAAAACTATTTTATGATCTTAAAAAACATATATAGTGATTTAAATGTTTGTAGTTAATATATGTTATATATATCCTAACTTTTTGTATATATTTAACTTTTAATGTTAAGCGCTATTGAGCTTTGGGAAATAGCGCTATAAAAATGAATTATATTATTATTATTATTATAATTTTTAAATACTAAATAACACGTTCGAGGACCTTCCCATTGACAAGTAAAATTGTCTCGCGTTTGACAGAATAAAGTACTAAAGAGTAAAGTCAGTATCTTTCATATATCATTGATACGGGCAGGAAAGGGTTAAAGTAAAACTACGCCATCAAATTTGCAAACATCAAATAAATGTTTATTTTCATATTTTACAAGTATAATAATAATAATGTTACATTGTCTATACATGCATGCTCCTCTGTTGCGGAGCTTTAAAAACTAATTACATAAAGCATCCTGCACGAAAGGAAAAGCTCGATTGCTTTCCGTCTTCACAACAACTCTCCGCGCGCTCACTTTCCCCTATATGGAAACTTCATGTAAGCCTCTACGAATGAGAGAAGGCATTAAATTTTCTGCAAACTACAATCAACTATCTAAATTCAAATATTTAGCGATATGCTCTGGCACGTAATTGCCATGAGCGCGTTGATTGCCGTCGTACTCGAAGTACAAATATATACACACAAGAGATCGTAAAAAGCGTTTTTACAGGACGACAACTCAACAGCAAATGCCAATTACGACGGTGGACATGCTATTTATATCTAAGCGCTAAGCTTATATAAGGCTAGCGCCGTACCGTCGAACACAATTCGTTCAATTATATTGAATTATATTCGACGACAGTGCAACGTATGAAACAGACCTATGGTCCCTATTATTACTACAAGCTACGATTTTAGTCGGAAGATTTATGGTTTCGGTGCATGGTATTTAACCAAGCCAATGCAAAGGGATAAGAATAATGAGCCCACAGATCACAACACTGACTGTTTCTCGTTTTAACATGCATCTAGAGCATAAATGGGCCAACGTGTATAGCGTGCATGTATGCCCGGGTTTCGCCGTGGCGAAAATTTCGGTGAGGTGGGGGGGAGGGGGGGGCTAACTGCCCACCATTACGTAACATAAACAAATAGTCGGAACTTTTTACCAGAAAAAGCTTTTGAGTGTAAATGGGGGGTTTGTACTGGAACTTTAGAAGGTTTGGAGGAAAAACTGAATCACTATATAGTTCCCGTCACTGTTTAGTGGATAATATGGTGCAACGATCTATGGAAGATGATGCAAAAATCTATCACTTATCAGTAAATAATCAAATATTCTAAATTTAATCACCAGCTGTAATTTACTTATTTCTTTGACTGCAATTTTACGAGGATTTAAAAATGTTTATAATTATAGCAGCGTTTTAAATGTCATTAGGGCCGACTTTCATTTCTGCGACTTTATAAGAATAATACCTTCCTTTAAAACGATACCAGAGGATACCTTTGAATATCTGATCGTGAGCACCTCCAAGGTATTCACCATTCAAGTGTGCATGACTACATCTCCCAAACCACCAGGCACCGTGCCAGTTCCGACCACAGTTACCCGACGTCCAGTCATCATTGTCTACATCTTGAGTGGTGAATTTCCTCCCATTGTTATACCGTAAAGAATCTCCTGCTGTCCCTGTGAAGTAAATATTCAACAAAAAATTAACAAACTCATTAATAATAGTTAATGAATATTTCAGCCAATCAAGTCAACGATAGTATAATAATTATGTCACGTTCAGGATGGTCGGGATGGGTTTAATGCTCAGTGCATGTCATTTTTTCTAAACTGTTAAGCGTTTGCAATTGAGTAAAAATTTTACTGTTACGGAGCTAAAAGGTTACGCACAATTTACAGACGATTTTACTTGTAGATGCTAAATATGACTTTTTAATATTATACAGTAGTTCTCAAAATTAAGGTATTCCACCCAGACCCTCGTGTAGTGCCTGATACGCACAATTCTCCACCAAATGCGCACATCTGTCATTATTTTAGGAATAAACTTTTTAACGTCGTTTCAATATTTTCCAGTGCGCTTATATTACGTGAAAATAAACTGCTTATCTGGCAAAACTTTTTATGTATAAACTTTGAAAATTCTTTAAGACAGTCTCAGCCGTCTCTAAATTGAGGACACACCAGGAAATCTCCCAGCATTTCAAGGAGCCAAGCAACCCTCGGAAATAGCACCTGTCTGATTAACCATTTGGTTTGTGAAATATTTAGATAACTATTCATTATAAGTGTTTTGTCTTTTGGAAACACCAGGTATATCTGTTATTGACAAACTGTCGATCCGTAAGCCATGAGTGCAAATATAATTGTGTTTCACCAGGGAAACATACCAGGAACGTATAAGTGGCTATTATTACCATATGAACAATTAATATTTCAAAATGTTAGCGTCGCTTTCATTTCCCAAAATTATTCTTACCCGAGTATGAAGTAGCATTGAAGTTTAAACGATAACCATCGCTCTCGTTTGCCACAGTAACTGCTTTATACTCTGCATATCCGGTCTCGTTTTCAAAGGTTTCGAGATCAACTCTGAGTACATTGTGTCCACTTGAAGACAGACGATGAATTTTCTCTAGACCCAACCAGTATTCACCACTGAAATTTCCAAATCCCACTTTATAATCTGTCCAGTTTCTGTAGAAGTCAACCGAACCATCTACCCGTCGCTGGGAAATAGTCCAGCATCTCCCTGGAGTGGATTCCATATCACACCTGACTTGGAAGGCTCCCAGACCGTCCGGGTCGATTGTATAAACGCCAGAGGTTGTTTTGCCTGATTTGTACAAAGTATCGCAGCTTTTCGCTAGATAAAAAGTAGATCAATAAAACTTGACAAACTTCAACCTAACCTCAACCTAACTTTGGCCTGATCTCAACTTAAACCCCAACTCTACTTCAACCTAACCTGAACATAACCTCACCCTAACTTCGGACTCAGCTTAACCTCAACCACTAACAAAACCCTGGTCAAAATACAGAAAGGTCGTATAAACGAAAAATTTCTTCGCAACAAAAATATGCGACGGCTTAAATAGGCCGGGGGTTCAGAGCTCATCCAGGGAAGCATGGGTGGCAGATAAGGTTAGCGCGCTGCCCCTTACCTCTGTGTTAAGCCGGCTATACAGCAGGTCAAGGGCACGGATTTAGTCAGGTTGGGTAACGTCAGTATCCTTGATAAACTCATGTAAGTTGAGATTGGTTGGTTCTCTCCTGTTCTTCGATGGTTTTTCTCCGGGTACTATGGTTTTTCTCCCTCGCTAAAAACTAACCCTCCATTTTGGGACATAAATATCCCTAACACCACTTCCAGTACCTTCAGACTTCTTTACTTTTCTAACTTCTTCTCTGTAGGTAGTTCGTAAACTCTGGATTTTACCTAAGTGCAAATATTTCAAAACATTTAAGATTTGGGACATTTACATTTGATAATTTAAACTTTATGCAATACTTTGTCATCTTCTGTTATTTTATATTATCAATTAACAATATGTGTGACCATTTACCAGGCCCGGCGTGTGCAATCGATGAAAATCGATGATCGGAAAGCCAATCGATCAATCGATATCAATCAATACCAATTAATTAATTGATATCGATTGGTATTTGCCAATCGATGACCAATCGATAGTCACAAAATTCAGTCCGTTTGTCAATCGATATTCATCGATTGGTATCGATTTCATCGATTTTTTAAATTCCCGGTCTAGCTGATTTGTCTTTTGTAAATATATAACTTATAACATACCGTGTAAATTTGTTTAAAATGCTCTGAACATGTTGTACTGTAAACAACGAAACGTTAGCTAATAACATTTTCTTATATATTATGTGTGGCTTAAAAGTAATTTGCTGGGCTCTTATTCATTGGGCGTAAATGACAAATCTGCCTGTGCGGCTGTGGACGCTGTGGCTAATAAGGCAAATTTGGTAATGTCAATCTCACCCACGCAAACAGTGTGCACTATTAAAATGTTCCGTTTGTATCTATCTTTATCTCAATTGAAAAAGGAAAAACCAACATCAAATTAACAAACGACTTAGAGAACTTAAGAATTTATAGAAGAACTGACAACAAAAAGATAAAGGTTTATAAATTATATAAGCTTCACCGGAAAGCGAGTATGGCCAAAGACGACGAGATAATAGTGGTGACAGCTAATATCCTGTTATATTTATCGCGGTCAATATCACACAGTTTGCAATCTTAAACTTTTAAGGGAGATACACAACTGACAACTTAATTAACCAGAAGTAATACATTTGTATTTTGATTCCTTCGTTCTCTACATGGTTCAATTAAGTCTTGATCGTACAATGAATTGAGCAGCCGAATTTCTAGACTTGGATCAAGTCCGTCTCTCTAGAAGCAGTTTGATTGCCAATTCATTTCCCACTAAATTAACATTAAATATTGAATTTCATGAGAGTGTTTTGGCACAAAGTCTTCAAGATTGTAGATTTGCCTTTCGAATTTAGCAAGCCGGAACGGAAGATCAAGATAACTCTTGTATGTTGACCGCAATTTTTTGGCATGGTCGAGAATACCAATCGATACCAATCGAACACTGTTAGTTCATCGATTGTTATTGATAATCAATACCAATCGAACGCAATTGGTCTATTGATTGCTATCGATAATCGATACCAATCAATAAGGTCACAAAAACCTTCACCATCGATTGTTCATCGATTTTCAATATCAATCGATTAATTGATATCGATTAATATTAATTGATATCGATTTTATCGATTTCATCGATTGCACACGCCGGGTACCAGGTCAGGCGTCATCCCCCATTGGGGAATTGGTCAAAAAGGTCTAATAAAGCCTTGAAATGGAGCTCGATCTGCTCAAAGAAAGGACAACCTGCACTAAAATTATGTCTGAAGAGTGAAAATATAAACATCTTTGTTGTACATTTCATATGTCCCTTTGCTTTTTGATAGCAACATGCATTGAAATAATATTTGAGCATTCAGAGATGAATGTATTTCAAGTGCCCATATTCAATATAATTTATAAATACCTTTTAGATTCGCAAGATCAATACCAGGAACTTCATCTTTCATTAACTCAAGAATCTCTTCATATGCAGTCTTTTTGTTGTTTCGATCTCTATACGATTCAGCCTTGATGTTCCATAAATTTTTATCCGCCATGATAGCAATGACATCTACAAGCATGCGCAACAACAATAGACCGCTGACTACCAGCATGCAGTTTCTCAAAAACTTGACAAATTTTCTTTGTTGACCCACTGTACGGTCAGTACAGACGAACAAATTTTGTACTTTGTCAAGTTTTTCTATGACAAGAGCACTTGTTGAAAAGCTAGGCTGCTAGCTTTTAAACAAGTGCACTTGTCATAGAAAAACTTGACAAGTCTTAGTATACACACGAGCAAATAAAACTTGTCATAGAAAACTTGTCATAGAAAAACTTGCTCGTCTGTAAGAGGCTTTAGGAACTAACCACCTCGGAACTTTTGTCAATTGGGTTGCAAAACCTGTTAAGGGTATCTATAATGAGAATTCCTTTCTATCTATCTATCTGCCTTGCGACAACCTTTTTGTAAACGGGTGTGTATATATATATATATATATGAATAGGTTTTAGGAATCATGCCTGGTATTAATATGAGTATAATTTTTTATTTAAAAATTTAAAAAGATTTCTACAGGCAATAAAAAGTTCTAAAATTTGTCTCAAACGTTTCGCCCGTCAAGGCTTCTTCAGTGAGAATGTTTAACTAGATCACGTCCGATGGTTATATCAGATTCAAACCTGGTTTTCTGGATAGTTCTAAGTAGTCTACATCATAGAAATAATAGATATCTATTATTTCTATGGTCTACTGTCTACATCCACCAACTACAAAAACTTCAGCGGTGTCGGCTTTATATTCGAAATATTGGACAAGTTTGAACGTGCCGAGGAAAACTTCGCTCTTCAACTTTAAAAAAAATAAGGTTTCTACGGTCTTGAAACTTGTTTTTTACTAAAGTTCAAGTATTTGTTTTAAGCCTTTAATCCTGCCCCAATGAGGATGTTTTGTGTGAGAAAATCGACGCTTTTTAGACGGCGTATTTTAGGCTTCGGACCTTCAATGGCGGCCTTCAATTTGGCTTCAAAGATGGCGGTCGAGCGAGTTATCGTTCCAGTCTACTTAGAGTTCACTGCTTACAGTTAGTAACATCAGCAGAACAGTAACTATAGTTACGGATACAAGTTACAAAGAAAAGATTAAGTAGCTAGTACCAGCTACAAAGTTACTTTAAAAATATTGTAACGTACTTGTTACAAAATTCATTTGTTCTTTCGTTTGGCTATTAAAGAAAGCATGCTGGATGTATCGTACTTGTCGTATTATTTGGAAGTGAAATTCATGCCAATGGCTGCTCGATCTAAATGCAGCGTGGCTAGCGACTAATATATGAATGCGGAAATTTGGAAAATTAGATTATCTTTCACTGCATTATTTTACTTTCGATTCTATAAGAGACACTTCCTTTCTGAATCTAAATTTTGCTTTCGAAGAGACAGCAGGAAATATAATAATTATATTCAATTTCACTTCAGAATAATAAAAGCAAAAATTCGCCCCGCTAATGTTTATTATATACACAATATAATAACCTTCAAAGTACGGTGTCATCTTGCTTAGCTTTGCTTCAAGGCTTGCAAAAGATGGAAATTACGATCAGCATATATAAGTTAGACGCAGATCAAGATACTGCTTTAGATCTTGACTACACAAATCATGGTTTTGGTCCAATTCCCGAGAAACGGAAAAAGCGAGCAGCACTTCTATCAGCCGCTTTATCATTTGTTATAATGGTGGTTCTTCTTGGAGGTTTCACGCAACCGAAATCCAAGCTGTACATCGTCAACACGAGAAACTCAACTGCAAATGAAATGACATGCAAGCGAAACGACCACAAATATTATCACGTTGGAGTTTTTATCTGGTCTTTGAACTTGATAGGTGTTATTCTCGGAGAGTTTATGAATCGCTTTTGTCTCATATTTGAGGAATATTTTCATCTTTATACTCGATACAGTGGGAGCAAAAGGAAAATGTTTTATGCATGCTTCAATGATATTTCAGTCAGAGCTGTGTTGTTTGGTACTCTTGTCGTTTTCATTATTATCACCACGACATTGCTATCGCAAGGAGCCGACTATTTTAAGTTCGAGTATGTTGAAATCATCCTTAGTGGGATTGGCAGTGGTTCTCTTGTTCTATACCTTCTCAGTCTTGACACCCTATCGCGAGTTCAAATCTCTTCACTGATGGAGAACAACAACCGCTTAGTGGCAAACGGCTTAGCATGGTCCTACTACTTCGGTTACTTAAAGATTATCCTGCCTGGATTGCAGGAACGCATTGAGCAGTCGGAGTGGAATAATATCTTGTCCTCAAAGAAACTGTTTATCTTAATGCCTCGTGAATGCTATGCTTTTAGGTTACTTAGCAAGGAGGACCGGAATATTGAAATTGTCCCCGGTGAAATCATTGAATACACGGTTGATCGTGCTGGAGTTCAAAAGGTTTACCGTCTTAGTGTTTATAAGATAAACAGAACTGGTAGAAATCATCCACTTTATATCTTGGCCCAGTACGCATCACCTCTCTCTTCCTTACGTGACATGAGTCACTCGGCGCACGTGAAGCTAAGTAGAGAGGATCGAGACGAGCAGGCAAAGTTGTTTGTACGGACACTGGAAGCGATATTGGAATACCCGTCGGTACCTGAAGTTCAGAATAACTGTAAGCTTGTGCCTTATGCAAGAAACACGGGGGTACCTCTATCTGAAGTGTTAGCTGAGGCAGTGTTGGAAGACATGCCCGACAGTAATCTGCAGTCTTCGGAAATCTCACTGGATGATTTAGATGGAGTCAACAAAGAATTTCATTAGTCATAAGCATTAGATATGCGTTGTTTCCGGTTTTCACTTTCTCTTTCAATATGTAATCGGCCGCTTATGACTTAACTTACAATGTAGTGTTTTTTTTCTTTCAAAAGGTTGTGCAGAATGAAAGTAATGAAATTAATCAAGTAATCGATATCCGTTTTAGAATAGATTCTTAGATTGATACTTAATATTTAAATTATGGGCACTCTTGTAGATGGAAATTTCGAGCGAAAATATTATATTACCGGGATCGCAGGGTCGGAATGGCAGGACCGGAATCGCAGGGCCTGAATCGCAGCCGGGGCCGGAATCGCAGGGCCGCAGGTATGATTCCTGCGGGCCTATAGTTGCATTTCTCGCAACTGCTCGCTCGAAATTTCCATCTACAAACACCATCAATATTTAATATTTAGCATTTAGGCCAATTAAAATTTTTTTTTAGTTTTTCATCAGATTTTTTGAAAAACATGGGGTGGGCGGGCGGGCGGATTTTTATTTTTTTTATTATTTATTTTTTATTATTGTAGTATATTTCTCCTTTTAAAAACGGGTTAAAAGGTTGTTTTCCATTTCACACATTTTGTCTGCGCAAGAAATAGTCACAGTTAAGAGCCATTTTAACTTCGATGCCTAGACGGAACTCGTACGCCTATCCCGGCAGGGCTTCAAGACTTGTGTGCCTCTTCGTAGTTGCACGACAACGAAAGGCATGTTGAAACACAATGGCCGCCAACGTTCGGTTTCCGACTACTTCCGACTAATTCCGATTTAATAATAATAAAAAAAAAGTTTCGGGCGGCCAATTTTTCAGGGGCGGGCGGCGATGAAAAACTAAAAAAAATTTTTAATTGGCCTTATACGTATGTGAATGTTATACCATAGTTAATATAGTTATATACGTACGTTATTATTATTATTATTATTATCATTTCTAAATATTTATACAGGACTAAAGCTTCAGTTATTTACAAAAATTTACTGAATAAAATACAATGCAAAAACTGGAATCCAGGCTTGTCCTGTAAGAACAATTAGTTTTCGCACGGTTGAACACTCGTCTTAAACCACAAAACAGCACTCCTTTAAGTGCACCTTTCTTTAGTTTTGTTCTATACAAAAGTTATTACTAAATAGACATTTCGATTGTGGCTATATGGAAAACACAAATGGATGATTCAACTATTGAATAATACTTTGATATATGCATATTTTAGGCCCTGTTTACATGAGTCCTACATGAAGGACTAGCCCTGGCTTTTCACCTCATATTTGCATGAGAAAAATCAGTCCTCTTGCTAGAGCAGGCTCGTTTCCTGGCATTAAATGGCTTCCAAAATCATATTTTGCTCAGCAAATTTTTGAATTGGACCATTCCCCTATTAAACTAACTTTTGAACTAGGAAATTGTATCAGTACAGCTGGAAAGAGCATCCTAAGTTTAGTAAAATTGCAAAGTTTGGTTGCGAAATGTCGTAAAATGTGGAAAATATAGCGCTGTGAAGTTGGTAAATTTTGTATATTTTTGTATTACGCGCGGAAAACGGTTACCACTTTTAAAAAAGTGGTAACGGTTTAGCGTGCGTAATACAAAACTATACAAAATTTACCAACTTCGCAGGACTATATTTTCCACATTTTACAACATTTCGCAACCAAACTTTGCAATTTTACTAAACTTAGGATGCTCTTTCCAGCTGTACTGATACAATTTCCTAGTTCAAAAGTTAGTTTAATAGGGGAATGGTCCAATTTTTATGGCTCACTTTTTAAATCGAAAATTTCAGCCCTACTATGGGCGAGATCTCTGATAAACAATAGCGAGATCTCGCCAAAGAGGGCTGGCCCTCCTCTCATATGAACGAAAACAATATTTAATAGGGATTTATGTTGGCACGCGGGATCTCTCATAGGAGGGCCAGCCCTTCATTTATTAATTGGACTCATGTAAACAGGGGCTTTATAATTCTTCCAGTCTCAGCTACATGTTCAACTACAATTTTATCCCGACTCAGAACGCGTCATTTGGATGCGCAGTCAACACTACAACCCTACTTAAACCGACTGCAGCAAGATGGTGCATGCTCGACTCTAGGCATAGACAGATTGTGCTCGGCAACTTTTTGGCAACTTTTTGAATTTTGAGCAACTTTTTGGCAAACGAGCAACTTCGAGCAACTTTTCCTAAAATTAGCATACTTTTAGCAACTTTGAGCTTATTCATCTAGAATTTGTACGTTTTGTTGTTTTGAACATTTCTTCATTGTGCCAGTCCGTTTGATATTGTTCTTTTTCACATTAATTGGCTTTTAATTATTTAAAAGCAAAATTAACTTTGAATCTGGGGGCTGGCCGACCGGGGCCTGGGCTCTATGATGAGGACAATTTAATTTATTCCGGCATTCACAAAATTATCATCATGATCATCATCAAGCAAGGAAAGTGACGATTTAAACAGTGATTCATGATGTACTGTCAAATGTGTATTCTTGTATGTAAATATAAGCAAAAAAGCAAACAACCAATTAATCCATTTCTGTGCGGAAAATACTAAATTTTGAGAGCATTTTTTCCGACTTTGGCAGCAACTTTTTCCATTTTTAGCAACTTTTTAGCAACTTTTCGGCGTTTTGGAGCAACTTTTCGAAATTTTTTGAGCAACTTTTTCGAAATTTATTAGCACAATCTATCGGGCGAATGATATACATGTGTTCAGCTTTTAGACAGTTAATCGCGATGTAATTATTCCATGATTGACGGCTTGCTTATAATCGGATAGTACTGCTGCGTATGCAAATTAAGCATCAAAACGAAAAGAACTAGTGTTAAAATATTTATTTTAAATGTATGTGTTTGATAAATGATGGTTTTTAATCAAACATAAACCAAACAAAAACAATCAACTTGACTTATAACCTAATCCTGCATAAACATCAGTTGAATCCAAAACGGCAAAACCTCGAGGCTTTATGGCTTTATTCTCGTAGACACAAGATGAAATTAAGAAAATTAATTATACTAGTTGAGTCGGTTTGATCTAACAGAAACTGTATTAAAATACAATGATTATATACAAATACAATCACATATAACAGTAAATTCAGCTCCTAACGGTAGTACTGAATAATTTCAAATGTTTTTACTACCTGAGTTACTGTAAATGATCTAATAAACGCCCACTCTCTAATAAACGCCCCGGTCAAATCAGAATTTTGTAATAGACGCCCTTCTTTATTAAACCCCCCTTATCTAATAAACGCCCCGCCCTCTCTACAAGAGCGTTTATTAGAATTGAAACGTTTAGGCTCCAGATATTTTGCATTATGTTTATAGTATGTTTTATATTTTAAAACAGACTGATTATATATTGCAACAAAATGTAAGAGTTCATGCTTGACAAAAGTGAAATACAGTGGAATCTCCACATAACGAACACCCACCAAAGCGCCCTTTTCGAAACTGTTCGTTAATTGAGGTGTCCGCTGTATATAGAGGTCAGTTTTATTGTTCATCCACTTTTGTCATACAATATGATGTCCGTTGTCCGTTGGTTAGAGCTATATAGAGGCCTATGGTTGATTTTCCGCAACTGTTCCTGGTTAGGTCTAAAAATATGTATATAACTTTCGCTCGAAATTTCCATCTACAAAAACCTTCAGTATTCATGTTATTATAGTATTTGGAATCGGTTTATACAGTGTTCTCTGAACCTTTTCTCCATTAATTTGTCCTTCAGGCAACCCAGTACATCGGAGAAAATTACGAAATATTATGGGAGGAGAGCTCTGCCATATTATCAGGAAACACCGGCGCCTATGCTTACAATTCCCCATGCATTCTCATTTCACAGAGTTCAGTTGCCTGCGGAGGAGATGGAGGAGTCCAATCTGACAGCAGTTTAAATGGAAACCTGGCTCTAGGTGTGATATGGTTTATAGACTTGTCGCTGCAGCTAGAACTAGAACTAGAAAATTCTGTTTAACAGCTGTCGTAAAATATAATATATATGTAAAAAAGGTTAAAATAAATTTTTAGGAAATTACGAAGTGCATGTTTGTTGTAGCTACCGGTAAACACAGAGGTTATAAATAATAATAGGGAGACGCTTGTACTGCGCTTGCGTGAAACCGAGGCTGCGTGAGAAACCAAAGCTAGCATGTGCCCTTGTTCAACCACAGTTCAACGCACTCGAATTTAACAACAAGTGCTTGATGATCGGCAGTTTTTGTGAGAAATATCAAGATTTTTGAAAGCTATTGACGATCGTAGTGTTGGAAAATTATCTTCAACTACAGGACTCCCCATTACTGGGTTTCACGAATTTCTGGGATACGAATTTGTTCGTAAATCATTTAACAAAATTGTATCTGTTGGGTGAGTATTTTTCGATATTTTAATATTTACGTACTACCACAGTCGATTCGAAAGGGATTGAAGCTAAAACAAAGCAATTTTCTTTCAGATTTTGGCCGAATCTTAACTAAAGCTTGAGAGAAAACGTTTGGTTTATACTCTGGTCCGTGATGAGGTGTGATATTATAAATGGCACACAAAATACATGTATGATGCCGTAAAATATGTGGTCACGTTGATAAAAAGTAGCAATGCTCAAATTATAAATGAATATTGAGAGAAAGCTAAAAAAACTGTGTTACGTAAGACATTTTATGCTCAAATGCCGAGAACTTTGATGGATAAAAGGCAAAGTTATGTTGTGAATGGGGACAGTGATCTGAATAGTGAGATGGAAAATATTGCCAGAGAGACTGATGTCAGTTTGGATGAAATGATGAGCCTTGCTTGCCGACAAGGAAAACTTGACATTGTGGAATTACTTCTTGAAAGTGGGGCCCATGTAGATTATCGTAATAAAGCAGGGAACACACCGTTACTTGAAGCATGTAGTCAAGGACATAAAGACGTTGCCCAGTACCTTTTAGACCATGATGCAAATATTGATGCCGCAACTGACACCACCTCGGACAGTGCCCTGACCTGGGCCTGTACATTGGGTAATGACTCTATTGTAGAACTCTTACTGGCCAAGAAAAGTGACGTTGAGCATCGTACCAAGGATGGATGCACTGCTCTCATGTTTGCCGCATTGGCTGGCCATGTTAAGGTGGCGACTATGCTCTTAGATTGCAAGGCTAACATCAATGTTGAGTCTGACAGTAACAAAGACAGTCCATTGACTTTTGCATGTTGGAAAGGACATGTGGATGTTGTTAAGTTGTTACTAGAGAGGAATGCCAATATCGAGCATCGGACTAAGGAGGGATTTACCCCACTCATGTTTTCAGCTTTGGGTGGTCATACTGATGTAGCAAAAGAACTGTTAAAACGAAAAGCAAAAGTCAATGAACCAAGTGGCAGTAATAATGATATCCCATTAACTAGTGCATGTTGGAAAGGACATCATGAAGTAGTGAAATTACTTTTGGAATATAAATCAAATATTGAGCATCGAACCAAGGATGGATGTACACCACTGATGCTTGCTGCTCGGTATGTATATTATAATTCATTCCTAGATTATGCTTTTGCATTCACCATTGTAGTGTTTAATACTTAGCCTATGAATGGCCAATTGTTCTCGATCAATGAGTCAAACCTTTTGCTCATGCTTCGGAACACCCAAGTCATTCCCTTGCACAAGTACACAAGTCACTTGGGGCCAGTTGTTCGAAAGCTGGTTAGCTTAATCCTAGGTTCAAAGCTTCAAAGCAAACTTCCTAAAAGCTTGTTTATAAACTTGGAAATATGTTTTCCCGAAATCTTAACTGGTTCAATAAAAGTTCTACTTTCTGAAGTTTTGAAATGAGTGGATGTGCAGAAATACATAAACCCAAACAGTGGGTAAGGCCTATTTCATACATTGAATTTAATTCCTGAAGACAAATTTAAGTTGCTAAATTCGTCGAATTGTCAAGTTTAACATGGTTTCATTTCAAAGATGAAATTAATTCACTCAGATGAATTGAATTCATAAGAAGCCACATGGATTGCAAGCCACATGCTTTGTCACAGAAACTCCTGTACACACAGCTCATCACAATCACACTGTATTTAATTCGACACGACGATATGATGTCATATGAAACGAAGATGCGCTATAGACGTTATTATAATATAATATTATAATAAATTTGTCACCATTTATTTACATGTTATTTACAGAGCAACTACATACTGACAATACAATAAATTTACAAAGACATCATGGACAAATTGTGACAGGAGAAAGGAACAGAATTCTCATCCTAATTGACACGTAACCCCTAAATACGTTAATAAAAACGAACAATAAAAATATTAGTTATAATCTTTATATATTATTATCCTAGAACTGACTATGACGGATAAAATGTCTTGGACGAATTTAGTTCATCAGACAAATTTAATCCATTTCATACGACGCACTAGCATCAAATTTAATTTGTTCAATTAAATTAATCTGAATTAAATTTGACTATAGTACGATGTATGAAAAAGGCCTTAAAATCAAACAGTGGGTTAAAATTTAATCCAGAGTTAGTGCTAATCAAGCTTTGAACAACTGCCTCCTGGTGTTAGACTGAGTAGTATGGTACGTTAGGGCACTTTTCAGTTTAATAGGATAACATGCAGGGTTCTCCACAGTTGTGAGCGGGGCAGGTAAAAGAGGTGTCTGAACAGGTAAGCGTCCCGTAGCGCTGGAGGTGCTACAAACCTCCAGGGGGGTCCAGGGCATGATCCCCTGGAAAATTTTGAAATCTGAAGTCTCTGAAATGCCATTTCCTGCATTTCGAGGGAAGATTTAAGCTTTTATAGAATTCTAAAGATCATAGCAATAAAACGTCATATAATAAAACACACCACTGTTTTACACAAAACTGTGTTTACAACAAAATGCCTTTACACAAACTCTAGGATTCTCCAGGCGGTAATCAGTAGTCGTGGAAACAGTAAAATTTACCGGTTACCGCCTGATAAGGAGAACCCTGAACATGAGGCAGATAGCATGGTTCACACATTAACCCCCAACACTTTCTCCTTGACAAGTAAATTTATCTGGTGTTAGACAGAGTATGATAACAAGAAAGGGGCATAATGTTTCATATCGGGAGTAAATTTTCCTTGCTTGTGTCCAGTCACCAACTCCATCTAGGGAGTTGCGGTATTAAAAAATACTGAAAACCGATATTGAAATAAAAATACTGAGAACTGATAATATCGATATATCAGTATTTTTTTCACTCCGAAAAGTAACCAAAATTCTATTTAGTAGCCTAATTTTCACCAAGCTAATTGGACTATATGTTGACTTTTCAAAACAATAACGAAAAGGAGCACCCCTTTATTTTGTTCACATATTTTATGTATGTGTATGGCACAATTTACAGGTCGTATTGAAAAACGAAATAGCTAGCTTTATTAACCAAACTTGTACAAATTCTTCCTAATTAAGTCAAACTAAAATTTACCTATTTTAATGCAGTTGTGTGCATGCTCATTGCTCAATACTGAAAACACAGGACAGTTTCAATATTTTCAGTGTATCGATGTTTTTCAAAATGCAATATTGAATAACCGATATTTAAAAAATACAGATACAGTAATTATCATTATATTGATATGCCACAACAGCCTAATTCCATCCAACATTGTTATATTCTATCTAATACATGTTGGGTTATAATGTGTTGACCAGGCGCTATTTTTTTCCTTTTTGTTAGTGAGGGCCATTTAATTGTGGCTCAATTAATCCTCGAAAGTGGAGCTTTAGTAAATATTCCATCAGGAAGTGAGAATAACATCCCTCTGACTTTGGCATGTTGGAAAGGTACGTTTTACAAAAGTACATGATTTTAAAATGAGCTTTATTGTCTGGGTGACTGTGTGTTTTTTACTTATGTTGCATTGTACCTACTGTATTTTGTTTTGATTTGTGTAGATATGTGTGAATGCATGTATCATACAGTATGTTTACTTAATTATTTCAATTCTGCATATTTTTAGGTCATACAGATGTAGTGGAATTACTTCTTAACCATAATTCTGACAAAGAACACCGAAATAAAGCTGGTTGTACTCCATTAATGCTAGCTGCTAGGTGAATATTGTGATATAGTGATCAGTACAATACTGCAGTATGCTTTCAATGTTAGTCTTTTTGTGTACAATGAATGCCCTCATTTGAGTTTAGCCAGAAAGAAATCATTTTATTAGCGAAGTTTTGAAATACTGTATACAGTAGATATTAATCAAAATTGGTAAATAGAAGTATCAGTGTCAAAGGTTAATGAATAATGTACAGGTATATGTGTGTCTTGGGTAATTTTATTTTTAACGAAATTATTCAATTTTATTTTCTGCATCACAGAGAAGGGCATTTAGCAACAACAAAATTACTACTTGGTCTTGGTGCTGAAGTGAATACTCCATCTGGAAGCAATGATGATACACCATTAACATTAGCTTGTTGGAAAGGTAATACCAACAACATTTAAATATTGATTAACTACAGTAGTCAGGGGCTTAGTTTTCGTGAAAATTATATACCCCCTTGCATACAATGTCATATACAATCATGCACGTTCTGAGAAAGAATTAGCGTTCTGCAACGCACTTGAAAACACGTTCTGGAATGCACTTAAGAACACCTTGTGGAACGCACTTGAAAACACGTTCTAGAACGCTATTTAGAATACGTTCTGGAACGCAACTTACAACACGTTCTGGAACGCCATTTAGAACACGTTGTTTAACACAACTTCAGTCCTTGAAACTCAGGTCGGCATTCGGCAATGCCGACCTAAATGCCGACCTGCAAAGCGATATGTGTAGATTTAGGTCGGCAAAATTTTGCCGACCTACTTTCAAATACGTCTCGGCATTTTTTTTCCGCGAACGCATCTTTCACAAACGCATTTTCAACGATGATGTTTAATTAGCCGAATTCATTTCAGGGACGGGAAACTCGTCTGTGAAAACCCGTCTGAATATGAATTTAGGGACGGATTTAAGGCACAGGCAAATACATATTTTCGTGCAGGGGTTTTTCCCATTTTTCAGGCGCAACTGTTTTTGCGTATTTATAGTCTACAGGTTTAAAACAAGCATTGTTTTAGTAAAAAATTGCTTAATTATAGTGTCTAGTGAGTATCTTGTTACTGCAAGTGTTGAGTAGCGTGCAAGATTTTCCAGACATTGGCCATTGACACTTGAAGTATTATGTAAAAGTACTGTAATCTTAACATGTAATGACTAAATATACAGCAACAAGAGTACAAGACCTTAGCTAGGCAAATATTTTCCGTGCAAATAGCTAGGCATATATTCACGGGAATAGGCAAATATTCTAGCGCTCACGATCTTGTCATTGGCTGTCAATGGAATTTGCTTGCTCATGCTCATGCTATATGTACATGCACTGTTCGATTGGAGTTCGTACATTTTGTTAGTTGTTTTGTTTGCTATTGGCATTGATTGCAATTAATTGCTCTTTATAAATACGCGTATTTGCAGCAAGCAAATTGCCGACCTAGACTGAGAATTATCGCTTTTAGGTCGGCAATTTCTTGCCGACCTGAAATTTCGGGAGTTTCAAGGACTGCAACTTAGAACACGTTCTTGGAACGTCATTTAGAACACGTTCTGGAACGCCATTTAGAACACGTTCTGGAACGCAACTTAGAACAAGTGTACTGAAATGTAACTTAGAACACGTTCTTGAACGCAATTTAAAATACCGGTACGTTCTGGAAGGCAATTTAGAACACGTTCTAGAACGCACTTGAGAACACGTTCTGGAACGCAATTTAGAACACGTTCTGCAAAGCACTTGAGAACAAGTTATGGAATGCTATTTAGAACATGTTCTGGAACGCACTTGAGAACACGTTCTGGAATAACGTCCGGAATAACACTTTCTGGAACGCATAGACTAGTTGACTTGAATGCATTCTCAAAAGCAATAGAGGACTCTTTATGGAACGCCATTTAGAACACGTTCTGAACGCAACGCTGTTTATCAGTGAAATTGATGTACACTACAGGGCCTTTTTTAACAAATCGTTAGTGGGGGGGGGGGGGCATCATCGAAAGGGGACGTAACAAGTAGGTGGTGTATTACAGGTGTGGGAAGGTGAAGTGCGGTCTGGGGTCCTCCCCCAGAAATTTTTTTGTATTCTTGAGTCTCTGTGGCTTCATTTCCTGCATTTTCAGAGACAATTTTTGATATATCCCATCTAAACGGAGCCAGGTTTTGTTGTAAGAATACCATAACTTTCCTCTAAACTCAGTTTTCCCCTTTTTTTACTTATACTTTGGACAAAAGGGACCTTCACTGGGGGGGCCAAAATAGCTTACTGGGGGGCCAACATGGGGGCTGGGGGCCTTTGGCCCCTCCAGTACATTAGTTAAAAAAGGCCCTGGTACACTATCAGACAGTACCATTGCTGCAAAATTTTACACCACTGTACTAAATGTACCACACTTCTGACTAGACTAAATATATAGTAGTCAGGTATCACAACCCCCCCCCCCCCCAAATCGACCAAAATAACTATCTTAATCCCTCTTGAAGATTCTGTTATGATTGAATCTGTTGCTGTATGTGCGCATTTCACGGCATATTTTTTCATGCACAATACAATATTTCTTGTAATCTCTTACATATCTCTTTTAGTAATAGTTTGGTTTACTTCTCTAAATTTAAAAGTAACTAGCCATATCAAGAGCTTATTGACCAACATCTATTATTTATAGGTCATGACGACGTTGTCGAACTACTTCTGGAGCAAGATTCACATGTGGATCACCAAACCAAAACGGGATGTACACCTTTAATGGAAGCTACCAGGTACATATCCTTCTAGAACAAATTGAGGGTTGCTTCGCGTGAACAAATTGAGGGTTGCTTCGCGTGTGCCTAAAAGATATAAACAAAATCTCTACGTTTCGAGCTAAAGCCCTTCGTCAGGAGGGCTTTAGCTCGAAACGTCGAGATTTTGTTTATATATTTTAGGCACACGCGAAGCAACCCTCAATTTGTTCTATATGTCCGTGGCCGACGCTGAATTAAAGTCTACATATCCTTCTAGTTGTTTTAACACGCCGTTCAATCTGCAGACCCGCTCGTTCAACAGCTCGTCAGTACAGCTGTATACAGGATGTATAAATAAAACGGAATCCTCGATTCAAGTGTGAATTTCCCAAATTCCTTTTAACGGCTTTATACATTACAATGGTGGGTTGCTTCGTAAATTTGAACGATTGGTTCGCGAAAAACCGTATTTTAAGCTACTGAGATTGGAGAATCAAAAATTTGAGATACAACAACAAATCGATACTAAAAGAAATTAGCTTATTTTGTCACCAAAAAGGGTAAAATTGAAGCATTTTGGAAACGGATGATAAAAACCTACTGTAGTAACTACGGCATTCCATTCACTGCTTTCAATCTATTTGCTAACTTTACATGGATTACACAAATGACCTCGAAAGAGACCAAGAACAAGCTTTAAAATAAGACCTAAATAGTTTATAAAGTCTAGTATTCAGAAAGTTATTAAGCAAAAAAGGTGCGTTTTTTTCTACACCCTGTATGTACATGTGGATAGGAGATAACGAAGTATTCATATACGTATGTGTAGTATTTGGTCTTACCAAACGGATGCGGTGCAACACTCGCGGTCAACCTTTCGTCAAGAAAAACCCCGTTTGAAGTTATTGTTTTCAATTTCTATCTAGAGAAGGCCACGAAACAGTTGTGTCACTTCTGTTGGAAAATGGCGCAGATGTTGAGTTACCAGATAATTATGGTCAGAGTCCTCTATTCATGGCTTGCTGGAAAGGTGAGTTGATCGTAGAATATCTGTGGGAAATTCACAGTGTTCAAATGCATGTCTACCTGTCTTTTCCAGGTGGTTTTCACAAACGACAGGCAGGTATAAAAACTTGACAACCGCGCAGTTTCTTAAATCTTCAACACTCACAATCACACTTTTGTTGATCGGAGATTGGAGAGTACGTTATAGAAATACGACAGATTGAATAATATTACATATATTACATATTACATACTACATGTAGACTGTTAAAAAATACACATCCTGTCATCATGGACAGGTAAACAAATATGAACATTTCGAACGCAGAATTCATGCATCATCGGATTTGTCGGTTCAAATAATGTATTTGGAATGTTGTCGAAAAGGACATCTTTGGAAATCTTTGGAAAAAAACTATCAGAAAAATATCGTCAGTGATGATTTCTGGTAATCTGGTTGTTAATTATATACAGTAATCGACAGTTTTTCTTCTTATGTCGTTACCAAATGTTTTGATCACCCTATTGGTTGTCTCAGCATAAAGTATATCTACATGTACTCCTCTTTTTGTGTAAACAACTTTAGTATTCGGCTTGTGCAGTCACGCGAGAATATTACGTCATGCTATATAACCGGCAATTTTGGGGGGCAAATCGTGGATTTCACGAAGTGCCGTTTTCGTTTATATCTTGCGAAATACCGAGAGTTATAAGATAATATATACCTCTCTAGAATCCTCGAACAACGGTGAGTATTTTGGTGTATAGTTTATTGCTTTAGCATGTCTAGAACTCGAGTTATTTAGGAAAGTTGGCGTACGTATTGATGTAAAAAATTGTCAGCCATGTTGAATTTGATTTTAATTAGTTTGAAACATTGAACTATAAATAAACTGGAACGAAAACTCAGGGGGGGGGATTGAAGCCAGCCTACTTCAGTTTTTCTGAGGTTTGAGTTGAAATACTTAACGCCGAACATTGGGCTGTATATGAAATTGAAGCTATTAAAAAGTTCTATTTGATATAAAAACTTCAAGACTTTAGGTAAAAAGGAAATACTTAAAACTTTGAGGGAAAATTTGCCGTATTTTACAAAATTGCGGTTGTTTTTGTATTTTTTAAGTATTTCCATTTTGCCTAAAGTATTTCCATTTTAAGTTTTTATATAAAATAGAACTTTTTAATAGCTTCAATTTCATATACAGCCCAATATTCGGCGTTTTAAGTATTTAAACTCAAACTAGCTTGGCTTCAACGAATCGTAGGACTTGATCATAGGAGTTAGCGTTCCAGTCTACTTAGAGTTCACTGGTTTGAAATTATCCACTGAAAATGGCGGAATTTGCCACCCAAAAAACCGGAAGCCACACAATTTCGAGTTGTGACGTCACTTGCGCAAGCCGAATATACAGTAATTACTGAATAAGTTATCTTTGGCTTTTTGTCGTATTGTATGTATTCGCGAAAAACTATATAAATAAGTATATAACCTTTTCAGGTCACCGTGACGTTGCAGAATTATTGTTGCGGTTTAATGCAAACCGAGAGTGCAGAACTAAAACCGGCATCACACCATTATTCCAGGTGAGCGAAAGCTTTTTTAATGTTTCTTATCGCGCAGTAATCACGTGAAAATCCAAAATGATCGTGTTGTATCATTGAACATACAGTATGATGTGTTATGAGATCATGGTACCTAGTATTTAGTAAGCGTAGAGCATTGATTGGTTGAAATTTGTACGTTGACTGTAGCGAATTGCGATTTGTGTGGCCAACCTCTATTTTTTGCCTGAATGTTGATGATAAATACATGTATATCAGTTGATGATGTAAAATGACCTTTACCACCTAATTTTCAAATATCATTTCAGTATATCTGAAAGTGAAAACGTAGTTCTTTGTATGTTTCCATGGCAATAAATATAATTTGCTCTGTGGAAACGATGTATTTGGTTTGTGCATGGAAACTATGTATTTTGCAAAGCTAGTTTGATCCCTAAGCCCGGATCTATATTATTTAGCACTGATGAAGATCCGGGCATACAGATCGAAAACTTTGCAGACTAAATAATCGTATACTGGTGTTTTCCGCAAACCATAAAAATTAAAGTTAAAATGTATCTTATATAAAGGTATACCGGATTACAAGGTTAACAGTTTGATTTGAAGTCTGCAAGCACCTTTTTAACGTGTACGCTTCATTTTCTGAAGTCCCTATATATTATAAACTATTGTAAAGCGTTTCGTTAGATTATTAAAACCTTCTAACCTAAATTTGTTTTCTGTTAGGCTTGCAGAGAGAATCATGTTTCTGTTGTTGAACTACTTCTTGGTCAGGGAGCTAGTGTGACTGCATCATTTCCCAACAGCAGGTACAGTGTGAACACGTTAATGGCATACCTGCTTTTCATTGAAACTTGTATTATCTAGTTCAACCCAAAGGCTAAACGACATATGCACGATTGCATCATTCTACATTTGAACATCCCTCTATACATAATAATAAACCTTGTGTCATTCCTTGACAGCAGGTACTGTGTATATACAGAGTGAGAATATACTGTACGTTCATGACTTACCTTCGTCTAACCCAATGGCTGGTTGTATAAAAAAGTAGTTTAAGTTAACTGTTGGTAGTGCCAAAGTTATCAGAGTTGCTAACTTCTGCGTACTTAACTACGAAACGGATAGAATATTAGAATGTAGTTAAGAGTTGTTACAACCGGGTCCTTTTATTTGGGGATAATGCGCTAGTCAATCCAGGAGTGATGACAATTCCCCGGGACCCCATGCAGAGGAAGTTACTCAAGGGATCTTTCCCTCTGGGTTGGGAATTTGCCTGATAAATAAATCAAGGAATGTACTACACTGTACGCGGGCATTATCTAAGTAATGAGATCGTATACATATGCCTGATTAGATAATTATATAAGCCAAAGATAATGTTTCGTTTCAATGCATGTGCTGTACACGTGTATGTTTATTTTACCTCATATCTTGTATTTGTAGGGAAAACCCAATGACCTTGGCGGCTGAAAAAGGCTACGTTGAACTGATGGATGTATTACTGAGCAGGTATAGATTGAGATGTTAGGTTAAACTTTAGTCTTTCATGTTTGTTCATTCAGGATATTACAGGTGGTTCATAACATTTTAGATTTTCGCAACGTTTCGCGGGCAGTATTACTGAATTGAAGTTCGATGTGAAGTATGACATTTCGTGTTTCTATCGAGTTAGAAAAATACGCGTCAGCGTTGTATAAAGTATACAATCGTGTATATCCACTCACCTTCATATCCACGACCTGTGTTTGTATAACATATCTTACACTGTTCATTTCAAGGAGTTGAAATACAAAAACAATGTTTTAATGCTAGTTTCAGTTTCTTTTAACGTTATTTGTTTACATTTTCAATATAAAAAGCCGTGCGTGTGCGATTTTCAGCCCGGTTTGCCGGGATGAAGCGATTTATACATGGCGATTTTCATCCCGCCAAACCGCGCTAGCCCGCTTGCAACAAGCGAGATCTCGCCAAAGCCCGGCTTCCATGTAATCGCAATGCAACATTTATATAAGATTATTATAGTAAGCGGGCTAGCCCGGTTTAGCGAGATAGCCCGGTATTGTTCCATGAGGAAGCTCCCCGGTATGAAAAGGACTTCTTCATGAAGTCAGTGTTGGGTTTTTCTAAATAAAGTTTACAGTCATTACTCCTTAGAGGATATACGTCATTGTGGCTAAGTTTGAACATATCCGTTATGTATTCTGGTAGTTCGCCTTGTAAGGCCTTGAATGTCATAGTCATTTCACGTTTCTTAAGCGTTTTTTCAATTGATTCCCAGCC
The DNA here is from genome assembly GCA_016169945.1 of Trachythela sp. YZ-2020. Taxonomy (NCBI): domain Eukaryota; kingdom Metazoa; phylum Cnidaria; class Anthozoa; order Malacalcyonacea; family Clavulariidae; genus Trachythela; species Trachythela sp. YZ-2020. Next base: position 9,704,116 of record JADLSH010000387.1, read on the forward strand.
TAAGCTTTCAAATATATCCTTTGATCTTACTTCATAATTTGATCCCGTGATTATTCGGGCCGCCCTTTTTTGCATTTTGAATAGCTTTTCAATGTGAGTGCGACTGCCATCATTCCACACATTTGAGCAGTATGTAAAGTGAGGTAAAACTAATGCATTATACATATTAATTAGTGCAGTTCGAGTTACGAATCTTTTCGCTCGTTTTAATAAAGCAATAGATTTAGAGAGTTTTTTGCACTGAATATCATTATTCTCATTCCATTTTAATTCTTCGTCTATAGTAATCCCCAGGGTCTTAGCTAAGATTTTAGATTTTGGGAGTGTTCCTAAATTTCCAGGGAGTGTACTTGCCAATTTAATACCCAGAATAGCCAAAAAGCACGGTTCCAGTTATCTCGCCAACGACCTTTCTTAAATCTAGACTTTTATACGTTGTGCTAGGCTAACATACGCTCAATGTCACACTACGACTTTGCGACTTTATAGTTGTTTTAGGGACTCTTGTGGCATTTTAAAGCTATTTTGAAACCAATATGGTCCCCAATTACCTAGATCTATCTGAACATAAAATATCACAGATCATTTTACCTTTACCAACGAACTTTCATACGACGTATATGTAACTAGCACCACTCTATTTATATGCCAATGTACGGCTTTATAGAAATAATCATGCCTCGTTCGTTTTATTTTGCGTGTTTTCCCATTTCTGACCGCGGTAACACGGCCAAGGTATGACCCTGGTAACACGTCCGGCTCCGCTCACGTTGTATAATATAAACTATTGTACTTTGTCTACATTTTAACCTTGCTTGTCCGAAGAAACAACATATTTAGTCCGGTTTTTACTGTAATCTTTCAGGGGTGGAAATGTAGATTGTCGAACAAAGAAAGGTTGTTCTCCATTCTTTCTGGCCTGTAAAGAAGGACATCTGGAAATAGCGAGATCCTTGTATGAAAACAGCGCTGATGTTGAGGTAAAATGCTCTGTCTACGTTAGGCAGGGGTCGAAATAACCGCCTGTCTACCTGTTGATTCCAGGTGATTTTCACAAGCGACAGGCGTATAAAAAGTACTTACGTAACTTACCTGTCGCCTGCGACAGGTTGATAATGATAAATACCTTATTAACACAGAGTATGTAGAGTTGAGAGATGAAAAATATCAATAACCAGTTTCTCTGCAAACGATTTCCGAATACTTCATTAATTTATTGAATTGCACTTTTGTTGAAACAAGTAGTTAAGTGGCTTTGGCAGTGCGCATGATTATTACCGTCGCTTGCAACTAAGGATGAACGGTCGAAGTGCTTACAAATTGTACAGGTTGGATAAACAGGAGACAGGTAAAGAAATACACAACCTGTCACCATGGACAGGTAGAAAATTAGGAACATTTATATCCCTGCGTTAGGGATGTTCGGTATGAGAAATTTCCGGTATCGGTATATCGGAAAAATTATACCGATATGCTTTCGGTATACCGGTTTTTGGGCCTTGTTAATTATTGTTGTTATAAAAATTGAAGCCCAGCATAAAATTTTCAACGCCATTTTAAAAGAACTTGTCTAACGTTTCGTTGTAACTACAATATCTATACACAGTTACCACACAGTTACCACACAGTTACCACACAGTTACCACACAGTTACCACACAGTTACCACACAGTTACCACACAGTTACCACACAGTTACCACACAGTTACCACACAGTTACCACACAGTTACCACACAGTTACCACACAGTTGTTACAGATTATGTAAACTTAACCTACAAAACAAGTTAACCAATGAGGATACATGAATATATACAAAATATAGGATAACAATAAAATAGTAAGGAAGGGGAGGTCGGGGGGAGTATAGATAAGAATATTAAAAGAGATACAGTGGAGCTGATCCTATATTGCCGTTTAAAGAGGGTCGACGTTTAGAAATCATAAGAATTTCTCTAAGAACCAATTAAGGTTCAAAGGAGCAAGAAGTAAGTATTTCAAAATCGCTATGAGATATAGGGTGACCGTTTCAGAATGATGATCGAAACGTTAGACATGTAAATAAAAATTTTCCTTTTAAAATGCCGTTGTTAAAAATTTTATGCTGGGTTTTAATTTTTATAACAACCTTGTTATTTATACAGGGAAATGCCTTAGTGGAAATTTGAAGGTTTCGATTTTGAAAAGTGGAAGCACTCCATGGAACAATTTCCAAGAAATTTAAGCCGTATTCGCCATACATTCTGCCAATCACATTTTCAACACTTGTCAATATGTGACACTTGATGTGCATTTTATAACAAAGTCTTTAAAAACTGGCACTTGTTATTTGATAGTACCAAGCGAGCGTAGACAGACTTTATTTTTAACACGAAATTTCTACTTTTTTGTATTGTAGTACAACAAAAACTGTAGTTACGGCGTACCGAAAATTTCCGGCACATTGGAAATTTATTCTCGGTGTATCGATATGACTGAAAAACAGATACCGATACTGAATTCGGGAGCAGTATTTTCGGTATAATACCGAATATCCCTAGTCTACATTATTATAATAGTGGGTATCACCGTACTGTTACAATGAGAGCTTTTGTTAAGACTTGTTACTCTAATTATCTTGCTTCCATCTTTTTAATTTCAGGTTTGTGATCAGAGAAACATTTCACCATTGGTTGCTGCTTTCAAAAATGGTCATCAAAAGGTACTGCAATTAGATGGATTGCAAGTCGTTGGGCTAGAACTTGCAAACGTTTTAACTAAAATAAGACTCAATTTTGCCAGTGTTGATAACAACTTGCAAATATACACGAGTAGATGCGTTTGGCATTTAGTTTGCGAAATATGGCACAGTTGAAAAATACTTAATATGAAGAATCGAACGCAAGTTTCGCCAAAGTTTGTGATTTGTAAGACAGTCAGAACAACAGTAAGTTAAAATTTATCAATTGAACTCTCGTTTACCAGGTTGTCGAATGGATTTTATCAATCGCGAAGCATGTTCCATCAGATGAACAATGTCAAAAATGTATCACCGCGCCTTGGGAAGAGAAAGACAACGAGAGAGACTTACTTTATTTACGCACAATGTGTTACGAAATGATAAAAAAGGTTTGCTTGTTGTGATATTTCATACCTTTGTTAAGCCTACAGTCCTGGTCAAAAATGTTGGTACTCTTGGCATTTATAGTGCTGAATTTGACACCCACCGCAATGAAAAGCTTACGACTCCCCCCCTTCCCCCCATACAATGTTGCGCTTAGTGTGGTAGACTTGCAAGGGTTTACCCAACATTGTATGGGGGAAGGGGGATCTGAACATTAAATTCTGATTTCAACAGGCAAATTAATGTCTCTAAATCAGAAATGTGATACAGAAATTTGCTATTTTTACTAGGTGTTCCAAGGATTTTTGATCATCTTTTACTTCCTTTCCCTTAGGCGAAGAAAGTCAAAGAACAAGCGGCTTTAGAAAACGCCCAAAGTTTTCTTCAGGTAGACAGATAGGGCTAAGGTTGGGTTGAAACAGTCGCGAAATGATTTTATCTGTTGTAATATTACCTCTTATATAAGCCTGGTTCCATTTGGTGGTATAGTAACTGTTCGACGATGTGAAATAGTCTGGATCTATCTCGTCTTTTGTGTTCTGAATGCAAATCAGTCTTTACCAGTGAACTCTACATAAACTGGAACGCTAACTCCAATGATCAAGTCCTGTGATTGGATGAAGCCAATTTAAAGCAAAGAGCGGGAACCGCGCGGGTTAAATGCACTTTCAAAAGGACTAGGGAGAGTTTCGAGGAGTGGAAAATTCAGTCAAAAGCTTGTTTTTGAGCAAAAAATGAGCAAGAAAAATCAGTTTTTCATCGGAAGGCTTCAATTTAAAACAACTGTTCCTGGTTTTCTGGATAGATATCGCTGTTCTACACTTAGTCCCAGCAAAAATTCGAGGGGTACCAGTTTTGTATTCATAAAATTGGCAAATGTTGGAACGTGCCGAAGCAAACTTAGCTCTTCAACTTCGAAAAAAGCTTCTTTAAACATTTGGACGGTCCCAAAACTTGTTTTGTACTAAAGCCCAGGTATTGAAGTCTATTTTGAGCTTTTAGTCATTGCTGTAACTGTTGTAGAACGTGAGTAAGTCCATGTTTCCCAAGTGGTGTTTTTTTCGGTTCCGTACGTCCATGGCGGCGATCACGAGTGGCTTCAAAGATGGCGGCCAAGTTATCGTTCCAGTCCCCTTAGAGTTCACTGGTCTTTACTGACTGTAGAAACATATTAACACTCTATTACATCGGTCACCTTGATATGTTCACGACAGTCACGAGTAAGTGGAAACCAGACTTTAGCGTAACCGCTTATGTTACTAATTTTTTATTGTTCCAAACAATTGAGTGGCGATGCTAATCGGTTGTGTTTATTTTCATGAATACAGTAATTCGTACAGTATAATCAGATTGTCTCAGAGGAGGGTATTAGAAAACTTGATATACTCCCGTACATAATTTTATATAGTTCCCTTATTCCCTACACTGGAACCACGCATTCAATAATTTTATATTACAGTACCTCACGTTGCCATTAGGAACGTTGCAACGTTTTTTAAATACTAATATTCTCCCCTCTCCCCCACATTACATAACTGGAGCTTGCATACACTGTGCTTTGGTAAACAAAAAAGTATTGTACCAGGCCACTGCATGGTGAAAAAATGATTATATAAGCAGCAACCCGAGAACCATTGGATTAAGAAGCGCCAGCATGCTATTTATGCAATCAAACACCCACAAATACGAGAGCCACCTCCTTCTTGTTTCGAGCCTTCGACATTCAATATACAATTACTTTATGGTTTCCGTGTTCGGATGGCCTGATCCAAACACGGGTTTCGACCAATCAGAGCACGCGTTATATACATGTTATTTTATAATGCCGTTTCCGGCAAGGGAGGTGTGGGACATCTTATCCCAACGACGAAGTTTATGCTAATAATAAATCTTGTAGGAACTGGAAGAAGACAAAGTGCGAGAAGAGAATAAGAAGAAAAAGCAAGCTGCGAAGAGAAGAGATAAGAGAAAGAAGAAGAAAAAACAGAGAGAAAATGAACAACCGCCGAACAACATGGTGAACAGTGAACCACAACCGTCTGAAAACAGAACAACGACAAACATGGAGGATGATGCCACATGTAGTGAAGAAGAAACATCACGACCTTCTGACACTGGCCGTGTTCAACCGAGCTCTAAACCTAGAGATTGGAATTACGAGACTGAGATTAAGAACCGTAAGAATGTCAGCACATGTCGGACAATGACTGTAGGACAGGCACAAGACGAGAAAGTGAACACAAACAGCACTGAAGAACGCCGGGATGATCAACCGCAAGCTATGTTTGATGCGAGCGATCAACAAGACAATTGTTCACCCAAGAAAGCAGAACCTCGTGAAAAAACCACACAGGAAGTTGAAAACAACAAGAAAAACAAACCCCAGGGTAAACGTATCACGGCAAGTCGACCCCAGGATCATAACCCCGAGCCTCGAGGCGAATTTCCGGTGAGTGCCATACACTGATCTGAAAAGTAAATTGGACAGCGCAACTCATTGCTCGCTAGCCTAGATAACCACATAAATCCCCCCGCCCATTACTATTGGACAAATTATGGGGAATATGCCTCTTTCACTTTTTTGATACACTCTTACAAGATAGCTACATTGTTTTGACATATAAAGCATCTCAAGCAATATATTTAATGGCCCCTGACTTCCGGTTTCGTTTTTAATACAATAGATACTCATTACAGTTATTATTTTTAGGTCAGTGGTGTGATAAGTAACGAACGTTATGTTGTGGAAAATGGGGTTATCGAGGGACAATGCGAGTCGCATATGAACGAAAATGTGAAGCCAAGAAATGAGATGGTTGTTTCACGTAGTGATTTCCTATCAAGAGGACATGTCGTGAAAAGCGCAGGGCATAATGACACTATCGTGAAAGATGGCTGGAAACCTACAGGTAGGTAACGTCTTCTCTTCGTATTCTTTTCTCTAGAAGTCAGACATTGTAGAAAAGCAAAGACCACATGCCTAGGATTGATAGGTTCAGACTAGATAGAATTTACTGATGATTCCGTCAGAAGATTCATTTTTTGCAATTTTCTTATTATGTAAACCTAATGCTAACATTTAGTTTTATATTCGTTTTCAGCATCTTATAAGCTTTAAAATGATATATAACATGCCTACACATATTTGAATAGTTAATTATCCATCCGCACCTTTCACAAGCGTACAAATCAAGGTAGCTTCTCCCCTTAAAATTTATTTTCCGACATGCAGGCTTTTGCATGTGTAGGTTTCCCAGTTGGCCATTGCAGTACTGCTAGTCTGGACTGTACCCTGTTATAACAATCACACCTTTGTCTTGTGCCAGGCTTTGCAATGTTTTATTCAGAGTTTCACTTTTAACCAGTGGCGAACACTTAGCAAAATATTGGGGGTGCGAACTTAGGTTGCCAACATATAATCATCGTTTTGTTGCTTCAAATCTCAGTTCTTAAAACCTTTTTGACTTAAATTTCATTTCATTTTCTACTTAAATTAGAGCCTATCAAAGCTTTTGTGGTTGCAAAATCATTAACACAGCTTTGTTATACAGTTAGTCAGCTATCATTCAAAGGCTTTGAGAAATTATTGGGGGGGGGGGGGAGCGATCGCCCCCCTTGCCCCCTCCCCTAGTGTCCGCCACTGCTTTTAACCTTCCTCAATGCCAGTAAACCTTCCTCACGGGTGGTACCCGCAACTTTTAGTGAATAGCCGTACATAGCATCGTTTACATCTAAGGATAAATGCTCTCAGATATAAAACATTGTCAATTTCCAGGTGAAACCTCAATGTCTGTTACGAGCATTTGAATGTTTAAATAACTTAATCAGTGTGGGACTAGTTAAACGTGATTGGCTAATCTAATTAACATCTGTGAAATGTTTTACATGAAACATGAAAGTTTTACATGAGCATAGACAATTTTAGTATCTCTGACGTTTCATCCTTTTATACAAACGACGTTATTATTTATGCGGAGGTAGCCAATTTCGAAACGGAGCAACCAGGAGCCGCGGGACACAGTGATCACTGCCTGGTTTTCATATAGCAATGCTGTCTATTACATAATGAGCTAGCTGGTTTCCTCTAAGAGTCGAGAAAGCTAGCTCCAAAAGTTGGATTTATCTGTTCAACACCCCAGCTGAAAATTCAAGAGACCGTCTCGTAGCTCCAATACAACTTCATATTTCCCGGTTATCCATAAAATGTACATATAACATGTGAACCTATTGGGCTATTGTGCAAGCTTGTTAATTTGTACTTATTATCTTTGACTTGTAGTACAACGCGCAAAACAAGTGTCTTCTGATTACCTTAATTGTTGGAAGGAAGTGACAAGAAACAGTAGTTCAAAGTAAGTTGGATGAAACATTTCAGCACATTTTAGTGTTCCTGGTTATGCATTTAGCATATATTTCGGATTGAAACACTCTAAATTCGTAGGCCCTTTTCAACAAATGGCCACGTGAACAAACCCTCTTAAATCGGGTAGCTATGTTAAAATGAGCATTGGAAATAAGTAAAAGTATAAAAGTGCGAAGTCTTAGCTTATAATATTCGCTAAAGGAGAAGCCGTCGAGGGCAACATTTGCCCAACACGGCGTTTTTATATATAGATCATTAGAAAATTTTCAATTGCGTATTTCCTGCCATTTTTCTTGTCTTACATTATTATTATAAGCTTGATCCCTGCACTTTTACTCTAATTTCGATAACTACAGTGCGTTCTAATGTTACAAATATTACAATCTAGAACGATGGTCATTCAACTAACAGCACCGAATGCATTATGCGGTAGAGTTATAGGACGAGGTGGAACTAAAATCAATGGAATAACGGTATGGTCGTTGACTTATTTATTGTACATCAAGTCATTCTTCACATGTACTGTAAAGTCGAGAGGCAAATCACTCAAAAAGTGTCGTACACTTCGACGAAAAGCCCGTAACAGTCCATGTAAATATGCTTGAAATCTAAAATATACGACTGAATTGAACGAAAATCCTCTAAATTTGAAAGAGTATGACGGAATTTGACGGAATCGACATTCTGGCTCACAAATATATGATCTACTTCATGTAATTTCATCCTGAAGTAAAGTATTGTTTCTGACAACTGCTCTAGTACGAGTATATCTCTTGTATTTGTTATGAATGTATTGAAGAAAAAGCGGATGTCATTGCGTTTTACAGCATAAGTTCACCAGAACACTGAAAACAATAGGAAAATATTGTTCTATTTCGTACAAAAAGTCCCAAAAAGTCTGAGAAATTCCCAAAAAGTCCAACGATAAAATTCCCGAACTTTCGAAAGGCCAACGTTTAGCAGTGATTTGCCCCTCGTGTAAAGTACGAAGTCGAATACTATGGATATGTTCGCCGGGCAATATTCACAGGAGTTACTTCGGGGTATTGGCATGGATATACATATATACATTATTCAGCTCGCTCCCCATTGGGGCTTTTCAGTGACCGATTACATCAAGTATCTAGCTTACCTATATTATGTACTTAGCCTACATTATTTATTTTTACAATTGTGATATTACTTTCCTAATCTGTCTATCCTAACCCACCCAGTCAAAGAGAAAAGCCGCCGGAGAAAACCCACGACTTTCGGCAGAGCGTTGACTTACTCTTTTCACATGAGTGTGATGAGTAAAGTCCTCAGCGTGAATCGAACTCAAGACTCAGAGGTGAAAGGCGCTTACTCTGACGACTGAGCCACCGAAGCCCCAAACTGTCCTCATGCAGTCGTATGCACGAAGAGAGATTCCAGTTTGACTTTTAAATACCGCCGGTTTTCTCCAGGTATTCATATGTCATCTTGCAGTGACATGACAGTAACACTGGACCAATAAGCGGCAACCTTTACTAGACATTTAGGGAGAACAGATGAGAACTGTAGGACTATTTTTTGTAAGGATTAAAGTATTTATTTCTATTTTGATAGGAGGAGTCTGGAGCGCAGATTACAATAGGAAAGCCAGATCCAAAGAATCCAAATGACCGCGTTATAACGATCAAAGTAAGCCTATTATGATTTTGTGGCAGTAAGCTTGCTGTTCGTGTTACGAATATCGTACTCGTGGTTTCTTATGGTTTCTTATGTTTTCTACCACAACAATTCACGCATTTAGCACTCACAACATTTCCATACATTAGCAGTCGTTAATACATTTTTTGTTTGTGTAAAGGGGACAGTGAAATGCGTCCAAAAAGCCAAGCAACTGGTGTCAAACGCTCTCAACAGTCCAAGCAGCTTGACTCAAACCCAGACCCCAAACCTGTCTTCGTTTTCCTCGTCTTCGCATGTTCATCCCCAGTCTATTTCATTGGTGGCTCCAATTCGGGGAAACTTCGTCGCCATACCTAAATCTTCATCAGAATGGCCTACGGTAATGCAAGCACACAGTGGCCCGACAAAGGTTTGTGAGATATCATGACGTAATTGTTTTATTTACACGAACAACCGAATAGAAATCCGCCATTATTAACGACATACTGTATGTCTCTATTTCTTCTTCAAGGCCTTCAAACTACAGTGCCATATTCTTTTGACTTATAAACATCTCAAATAGACAAATTATAACCATAATACGTTATAAATATTATCAATTGGTCTCTTAATAACGCCTGACTTCCGGTTTCTCATTTTAAACACAGTAGCCCGAGAGAGAAGCGTTTTGTACCATTGTGCATATACTTTATATTGTTCTATTTTGTGAATAAATATTAAGTTGGAATCTGAACCAGTTCATTAGCTAAGCTTTGAGGTTCAAAGAGAAAAATCTGGATTGAATTTTAACTTTATTTTGTTCAGCAACCATTGAATAGAACAGCAGACAGCAAGACTTGCTCTGTAACCGACCAAAACAATGGGAATATGTCACGTGAAACACGCGAGACTCGCGCGCACTCAGCGCCTGACTTGCAGTGCTCAACAGAGACGACATGTGATCAGGTTAGACCAGGCGTGTGGTCGGTGGATACAAAGACTAACAGTTCCCCAGTGTCCTCCGCTACCACCAGTACCACTGTTTCCCCCGTAGTACCCGCTGCTGTTTATAATCCGACGACTGTGTCTTCCGTTACGAAAGCAAGGACGAAAAGTTACGCTACAACTCAAGATGGTTCGCGGCTCAGTTATTGTGAAGTAGCTACAGGAATAGAGAGTGTCTCTTCCAAGAATGAAGATGATACACAGGTAGGAATTACTTGTTATGTACACGCGTAAAAATCAACAAGTTGATGCAACATTGTCATCAACTTGTTCAACATTGTTCCCATCAAGGTTGAACAATGTTGTGCTGCACCCCCCGGACAAGTTGTCAACAATGTTGTTCATGCCTGTCGAAACAATATTGTTTACGGTTGTTACAAGGTTTGAACAATGTTGTTGGGACAGCACAAATCAACATGATATCATCGATGTTTTTTATTGTTTTAACAATGCGAAAACAGCCTTGTTGACATGTTTGTTCAATGCTGTTTTAACAGTATCCAGCAAGATGAACAATGTTGTTGGAACAACACAAATCAACATGATATCATTCATGTTTTTTATTGTCAACAACTGTGAAAAGCATTGTTTTAACAATGCCAAAACAGCCATGATGACAAGTATATTCAGCTTGTTAGAACAACTCAGTTCGGGTCTGATTTCAGGGCCATCAGAGGGGGGAGTTCATTGTAGCTTTCCAACGTCCTGAAAAGCCAGAAAAATATGGCTGCAAAGTTGCCAACACGGCAACATACTTTAACTAAATAAAACTATGCTGCGAGCGTTACCCTGAAAATAATCCAAAGCAAATAAAGGTATTAGCACAGTTCACAATCATTTCATTTTTGCAATATAAATAATTAATGTTTGACATGTTAAATCTGTATCAGTCACACGTACAACATGATCGATTATTTGATATATATTAACAAAAACTAAGTACTCTATTGTTTAATTATTAAATGGCTGAAAACACATATTTAACATATTTATCTATTAACTCAAAGGGTGCATTCTATATTATACATGTATGTTCTTTAATAAAGAATTAACAATCATTGCACAATTAAGAGCTTCTTGGAGGAGGAGATATATTCTACATTATCATGCCCCAGTCAATGTAAATTCCATTTCTTGCCCCCAAGTCCCTGGCTGTGTACGACTTGGAGTAGACAGGGTGTACAACCACTTTCTATTACTTCAATAGTTCAATGAGATAATCATGCAACTACTGTACAACCTGAAATCAGCTTGTTTCATGATAACATTTTTAACCTCACATTTAATTAAAGTTAACATTTTCTTTCCCATTCTGAGAACATCCAGTTTCAATCCACCTGAAGAATCACTAGTTTCTTTGTTTGATAATGATTAATGATATTTCTGTAAATCTGCCAATGTTTCACTCCAGATAGGATGTTTAGCAACTCACAACTCCTACAAATTAGGATTATATACCGTAGTCATTCATTCACAAAATGGTCTTTTAGTGCAATGTTTATGGTGCAGCAGATTTGTACCAATGCTGTTTCAACAACTTGTTATCAGGATGTGTTCGCACTGCTTGTTCACACCTTGTTGACAAGTTGTCAACCGCTTGTTGACAACTTGCTACAAGGTTGTTGACTCAACAGAGTTGTTCCAAGTTGTTCCAACGACTTGTTATCGCCTGCACTTCAACAACTTGTTAACAAGTTGTGAGTGACGAACTTGTAGCAACTTGACAAAATGGCAGCATTGTTATAACTTGTTGACGGGCTTGCTACAAGCCTGTTGCGAACGCATCTTGTTGAAAAGATGTAAGGGTTTTATGTGTGTAACTTGTTCCGCTTAATCATGTGTTTTCAAACCGCTTATGGAAAGTTAAATATGTTCCGTCTTCTCTTAACCTTGCAACCTGTTTGTGTGGTTTAAGATGAAAACGTCAACTTGTTGTGGTTAAATGAAGTCGAATAACTTGCTGAATTAGTTTCTGAATGTCCCAACCGAGAATCGAACACAAGGTCATACCATCGCTCTGACCGCTGAGCCATTTATTGGTCAAAGCGCTCTCTTACGTGGTTCGATTTTATTTGAACTTTACATGTTGCTATTCCTACACTGCTAAGGACAACAAACAACACCAAAAACGATAATTAGTTCCATAACATTGTAGAAGTTTGATTTGTAAATGACATGCAATTTTTTGATCACTAAATGTTATTGTTAATTTACATTCCGCAGATATCAAAAGCAACATCTTCCACATCACCTGCAAGTACTCGGAACGAAGTCCCTGGAAATGGCGGCACTGAAGAAGCAGATAATGTTTTTACTGATGATGGAAACTTTGAGGAGTGTGAGAGTAATACAGAGCAAACAGATATCAGTGAAAGTAATATTGGAGTTAAAGATCAATTTGTGACTTCGAATCCGTGGAAGGAAGATGTTAAAGGTATAACTCAGAATTCGGCAATGGAGCTAATCAGCTAATGTGTGCCCTTGCTCACCCATTTCACTCGCGTATATGATTTACGTGCATATCTTTGTTCCGTTATATAACTGTATGTTAACGTCATCAGAACAGTGGTAAATAGCTGTGTGTTATCTGAAAATGGGTGCCAACGAGCAAAAATTTCGTTAGCCAATTAGTTCTATTTTCCTTGTACACATGTAGGCAATCATGAAAGCGAGTACCCCGAATTAAGTCCGTTTTCCACTAGGCGAATTTGTTCGCGCGAAGAGATCTTTTCCGCTGTCGCCATCGCTTTTGCTGACATGATAAGCAATACCGACAAAAGAAAAATTCGCCTCGCGCGAACAAATTCGCCTAGTGAAAAACGGGTTTAAAGAATCTCAAGAGCGATATTTGAATCGAAACCAACATAACAGAGGATATGATATTCTTTGTCGTAATATTTCCCTTGTTTTCAATCTATGCAGACAGCTAGATTATTTTAATTTTGTTCTTATTTCTAGAAGTTGATAATGACATACAATCTTCGCCTCCTTCGAATGTCAATGGATCACCGGTTTGTATTTATACTCGACAAGAAAATTTCCAGTGAAATGTACTGTATATACAACTTTAAGTCCTATCTGGAAGCAATTGCAAAAAAGGTCTAATTGTATTTCTCATTCGATATTTCCATCCACGAAAACATATCACTATTTTATATATTTCAACACCATAGACTTTAGTCATAAATGACCGCCGAATTTATTTTCTATTATTGCCTCCGCCTGGAGATTATATTTTTACCTGGGTTTGTTTGTATATGTTTGTTTGTTTGTTTGTTTGTTTGTTTGTTTGTTTGTTTGTTTGTTTGTTTGTTTGTTTGTTTGTTTGTTTGTTTGTTTGTTTGTTTGTTTATCTGTGAGCACGGTGACTCAGATAATAGCAAACATTTTAATGTGAAGCTAATGGCCATAGGCCAAGGACAAATGGATTAGATTTGGTTCAATTTGGATGAAAATTAAATGATAAATTTTGCAAAGTTTGTCTCTCTTTCCCGGGCTAATGCGTAATTAGTGCATGATTATGTATAATTTATGCGTGAATACTTGACTTAGTTTGCCGGCGGAGGTATGCAGTCTCCGAGTGCCCTCTAATATGTATATTAATAATATAGATGAAAAAATTACTCAATTCTGATTGGCTAAGAGCAGTGCAATTATTTTTGAAATTGCACACTGTGCAATTACAGCAGTGCAAATTAACAAAACAAGATCAGAGCCTGGAAAGAACCTGTAGATTTTCACTTTTGACGAGTTTTTCTACACTTTCAATGGAAAATCGTACGTGAATACAACAATTTAAGTTCAAGGAGCATATAGACTGAAAAAGTTTGCTAACAAGCAACGAAAACAATGCTTAAATGGCGTAGGCGAGTGCACAAGTGTTATCAAAGCGTGTAATTTTTTCATGTATATTATTAATAAGTAATAGTATGGTTTCTCGTGAAATTTGGAAAAACAAACACTCGTGAGTTTTCAAAGACGTCAAATTGCACTCGTCCTTCGGACTCGCGCAATTTTGATCGTCTTTGAAAAACTCGCTCGTGCATGTTTTTTTCCAAATTGCACTCGAAACCATACTATTACCTATACAAATTACCCTATTGATCACGTTTAAAGTGAGGTAAAAACGTACATTTTGTATATAAAATGGGTTTGTAATGACCAATTTGTATATGAATTTAAGATAACATTAATTCTGTAGTCTTTGATAAATGGGATAACACAAATAACCGCATTCATATACATCCCCCTCTAAACCTATTTTTACAATTGCTTTAGCAAACTCGTCGTTCTATGAACATGTTAACTCCGTCATCAAGCCTGTTCAGTGGGTAAGTTTGGAAGATTTTCTTAAAGTCTCGCCAGAAATGTATACTTTGGGCCCGCAGTAATTGGCAATATGTTGTTGCGGTGACCCTGCAAATTTTGTAAATAGGGAGTTTTTATATATACTGGCGAAGTTAATAAATAAACAAATACTAACTGTAACCAAAATTTGGGTACACCTTAATTTTTGCATTTAGGGAGTTCACTGTATTTCATTCAACATGCTAAGCGCTAAAATCTCATTTGACACTCCAGTCATACACGCATGTCTTCACCAGGGGTGATTTAGGAATCAAATCAACGGGAAATGTGATTATCTGCCAAAAGGTGACAGTACTGTTGAGGCAAATAGCTGAGAAGCCACGTTCGCAACCGTAAATTACACCTGATGGAGACACTAGGATTGCGAGTTCAAACGTTGGGTCTCGAATTGTAATTTTTCATCAATTATTTTTATTTAAATTCACAGATACTGTAGAACACATCTGAAATTATACAGTACCTTGCTCCGCAAACTCCTAAACCTTATTACTACTGCATATAGTTTCGTTTCCCATATTCATTTCGTGCAATATTGTATCATTTGTATGTACAATAGTTTGATGTCTGTTAGATCCTTGTAGAGAAATAAAGAAAAAATTTGATGTTGTCGTATTTATCTTGCTAGTTCTTCATGGTGTACTCGAGAAAACAAGGAATTTGATAAAACAAGAAGCATAAGCTGGTCTGGGCAGGTAGCATAAACTTTCAGTATTAATGCTTAATATGTTACCAAGCCTTGTACATATTATATTAAGGTTCGTATTTTGATGACCAATCTCGTATAATATACAAACTTTGCTTCCACTTTTTTCGACAGGATTTCGGTGAATCGGAAGATCATGGTACGCGGAATGACTTTCAGTCATCTCAACCAGACATCAACACGTTGCCATCACACTCAATATGGAGTCCTGTTCAACCAGGAGGAATGCCAGTTGATACTGATGTGGTCGAGGCTACTGCCTGGGACAACTCTAATAGTGCTAGTAGCAGTAGAAGTAGTAGCCGTTTGGAACTATCGAGCATCATGGAAAATGAAAAGAACATCTCGACATCGTCATTTCAACACACCACATCTCCTGATGTTGTCAATACATGTGACGTCAAGGAATTATGTGATGAATATGCCGGATCGTGGATTTCTACCCGGGGTGCACAGAGTGCTCCTTCCTCGCCATCGCTTGTCAGATCACGTGACCAGCGCATGAACCTTGCGCGACCTGTAACAGCTCAGTCAAACTCGTACGACGACATGAGTGATCGGTTGTGGTCAAGACGAACCAATGACGAGCCTCCTGATTTCGACTCGCCATGGAATGCAAATATCACCCAGGCGCAGTCCAGTTTGAGTATCTATAGCGAGCATGTGAACAACCGCAATACTTCGTCGCCCAAGTTAGGATCATTTAAACAGTATCATGAACCATCTGGTGTGAATAAGTGGAGCGATCCTATGCTTGATACATCGCACTTTTCCCATGATGTAATGAGGCTTTTAGAACGGCTGTCTTTGTCAAAGTACAAGCAAACATTCGAGGTAATTGCATGTTTACTCTGTATTTCATGAAAGGTTTATCATTTATTTATTACACTGTCCCCGAAGGGAGTCAAAATGGCGTAATATGGCGTGAGCAACACTTACTGCCAGAATGGCGCGCATGACCATAAATAGAGATGTTTTTGCGTGTACTTTCACGCAGCCATTTTGCCAGTAAGTGTCGCTTACGCCATATATCGTGATCTCTGCGAGGCGAGAAAGCGAGAACACGTATATCAAATGGACCGACGCCAAGTGGTTCATATCTAATCTGTGCCCAGGCTCCAGGCCTCTGGCTACGTGTATGCAAGCTTTTACAATTATGAACATTAAAATATTGCACTTTTAGGAAAATTACGTAACTATGGACAAATTGGTAAACATGACGGAAACAGATCTACAAAAAATCGGCGTTCCGAAGGTATTTTATCTTCTGAGATACATTAAATAATCAGGGACGCCGAAACTGGGCCCGGGCGGAGCAGGAGAGGCAGCTACCCCTCTTGCCCTTTATCAGGAGGGGCAAGGGGGGCAAAGGTGCCCGCTTCATTAAAGAATGAAGGAAAATATTTGTTATTTATAGAAAGAATTTTTTCGCGTTCTAATAGAACTATATAACCTAAAAGTGCATTTTTACTGTAAATGAACGAATACACTTTATTTAGGGACCGTTCATTTTTTATCTGGGAGGGGGGCTGGTGGAATTTAGTGAGCCCTCTTAAATCTTTGGCATGGCCCACCCCTTCATACTCAACTTTTCCCCAGTGTCCCACCCCTAAATAATGATATTTTTCAGATGACCCCCGCCCTCCATCTTCTCTCCTAAAAATCCCAAATGAGCAAAAAACTTTGTGAACATTGGCTGACTTTTAATACTGTCAAAATATTTTCAAGTTATACCTATCAACAGATAGAACAAGCTTGCTCAAGATGTGTCAGAATTTATTTAAGCAGCAGTTGCAAGACTAAGCCTAATTGCGTAGTCATTCTATGAGCCTTGCATAAAATATATTTTTCCCGGATAACTTTGAGATTTAGTATCCCAGAATGGCCATTTCGTGCGCTTTCAGGGTGATATTCTTGCAACAGAACAACAAAACATTGTATCGTTTTTTGTGTGCCCCCCCCCCCATTTTGCTAATATTTTTTCGCATGGCCCACCCTTTTAAGGCCATCTTTTTTTTAAGAGCCCACCCCCTAATTCCATAAAAAGGAATGGTCCCTTGTACTTAAAGTTTATTTTCATAAAATTAGTATTAGGCCTTGGAAGTGCTAGATCAGTATCAATGTTACGCAGATTATAATTCCTACTAAGGTCTCTAAGTCTAACAAAGCTTTCCCTTAGATTTGGTGCACACTGATCATTAACGATCCTGTACAAAAAGGCACTTTCATCCTATGTGATGAGATAAAACATGTTCAACGAAAGCAGTCCTCCAGATTCACAAATATCAAAATCTTCTGGGGGAGGACCCCCAGACCCCCTATTTTTTTACGAATCGGCAACGTGATTATGGCAGATGTTTCGTAAACGTCCCTTAGTATGTATCAATTCAAAAGTGCCCTTTGATGAAAGTCTGCCCCCCCCCCGTTCCCCTCTCGTGGTTCCGGCGTCCCTAATTATGTTTTATCTTAGAAATGCATAAACGTTATGGCACTGCGTTTTCTCAAGAAACTTTTTCGCGTAGATTAACTCCAGATATACTTCTTTTTAGTTGTTGAAAAGGAGGACGTTTTAGTCAGTTTCCTTTTTAGATTATAAAATTTTGCCCGAACCAATATAGTCTTTATCTGCAAGAAGGGTACCCTAAAATTTATTAGAATTAGAATTTGGCTCAGAATTCGTGGTTGGACAAATATTGTTACCGCTTTGTTACTTTGTTAATCAACACCAACACTAGACACAATTTAATTTCTCTATTTAGGGTCCTCGTTTAAAGATCATGCATGCTGTTCAAAGAAGTAAGTACCAAGATCCTTAATTATTTTGTTCTTTGCATGTGTTTAAGTTTAGCATGATTAATTGGAATTGATCACATATGGTGTACATGATATACACCGCGGGTGTTCAGATTGTATATGTACAGTATTACTTTTTATGTCGCCACCTTGTGTTCCCTCCATCAGTGGGAATCTATTAAATCATGAAATTGGATGACAACGATATCAGTGTACTGTACGTGATAAAGGAATTTAAAATTATTTTGTCTTTGTAAACTAACATGTCGGCTGTAACGTCACTGTATGGACCACAGGACAGATTTAACTATTCTTTTATGTGAATCTTAATCTTGACCTGGGTCAGGTTCCAAATTATATTCAATTTCAGTCAGAGAAACGTGACGAAGAATGCTTATTAAGATTGGCATAAAAGAATATTCCACAACTTGTTTTTACTTGTAGGCAATGGTATCACAAATGGTCCGGTATCTCACAAATCAATGAACGAGAGAGTGTCCAGCGGTGTTCCGCCACCTGACATGCTCGGCCACGTGCAAGCTTCTGGGAATTTGCTAAATCACATGCAGATGGACCAGAACGTTCGCGTGCCAACGCACTCTCCGTTCACGCAAGTTCTAGCTCCGCAAGTGTTACAGAAGCAGCACTCGGATGGAAGTTTAAACCCCGTGTTACTTCCATACCTGAACAACAGTTCTTCTGTCCAACACCACTCCTTACTATCCCTCGACCCAGGCTTGGTCGGTCCCTCGCCCCATCCTCGCCTGGAACAACACATGAACGGATTACCCCCACAACAGCAGTTCATCATGCCCCCCGTTCCTAGTGATCAGTATGATCCACAGAGTTCGTATATGCCCAGTGGTGTACCCTATCAACAACAGATGTACTACCCACGACCAGGGGCGTATTATTACTACCCATAGCTGGACTGTGTGAAGATGACTGTAAAATACTCGGGGTGTGTGCCTAACTGGGAAATTCATGTTGTGTTGTATTTCCAAATGTAGACTAGTGTGTTACTGCAATAAAATTGCGAATAAATTGCGCGTTTGAAGTTGTGTTGGTAAATAAAATACTCTCTATGCGTGTAGAACGATAAAAAGTTCAGCTTAGAAAACATAATTGTTAGTTTGTGCCTATGGTGGAGGGTGGGGGGGGGGGGGTGAGGACATCAATTCTTGTTTTAGGGATGGGTTTGGGGATGAACCTTTATAGGTTGCCAAGGATTAACCCCCCAATAAGACAATATATTTCAGTTTGGCCTAGAGAAATTTCCTTGGAGGCGCTTCTACAGGCATAATAATCGGTTGAATGGTACAGCATACTATATTTCCGTTGGGCTATTGAACGTAAAAATCAGTCTTTGAGTAAACCCTTCTTGAGTCAGTTAACACGTTCTTCAACTGAAACGTCGTGACCCAAGCTAGCCAGTTTGTTCAAAGTTAAATTACGATATATTCATGCAGTATCTGTTTCTTTGTTCTCAGAATGTTTACCTGTTATTTGAAAACTTTACAACGGTGGCTAGTTTATCTCGTTTTATAATGGTGGTGTATGCATTATCAATTCCCCTTAACATCAAATCAAACCATCTTTGCCTTTGGACCTGATTTCCATGTCAAGGTAACCGATCTAATTGAGTGTAGATGTACAGTACACAAAAGTGATCGATGCAGTCTATTATCACTATATTTCACATCCGTGACCATGACAGTCACGACAGCTGCGACCAAATCGAAACTATCTTTAATTAGTAGAATCATACTAGTATACGATTGCAAATGCTGTAATTTGATTGGCTACGCTACTCGCTATCTTGTCGATAGACAGCGAGTAGCGAAACAGCCATCAATTCGATTTTTAACGAATTTATTTCAATAAATTATGAAAAACGTTTTGAAATACTGTTTTCTTGCTGGTTTCTACTAAAACAATTAGATTATTCGCTCTCGATTTCTATGAGATGATAGTTCATTCTGGCTTCGCCCTCATCAACTATCACCTCGTACAAATCTTGAGCTCATAATCTAATTGCTAAATGGTACAACTAAGAAAATTTTGACGTTCCACACAATGTCAAGTATATACTACCGGGTATCGATTTCAATGACAAAACAGATTACAGAAAAGGAGATTAGGTTACAAAAGTCGCGTAGCAACGTAGGAATGTTGTGTGGTGGCGAATTAGACCTTTATGTTCAGGAAACACAAACTTCTGTATGAATTTATAAAGTTACCTATGGTCTATATCATATCCTTGCAAGTTTATGTCATCGACATTTGTATGGTACTGTGTCTCACAGCATGTTGTTATTCTTGCTGATAGATCAACAGAGATACTGACATACCACATCGCGGTAAGTCGAAACAATCATTGTTAAAATTCTGTGTATAAATGTACTCGGACTTGATGCTGTCGACACATCTATTCTACGTTCTATCTTTGTATTAAATATATATGTACATAAATACATTATTTTGTTTAATGGCGTATGTTGTCAAGCGTAAGGTTGTTACTTTATACCAGGTAATGACCAGCTATTATGGCGGCAGTATAAATCGAATATCTAAGTGCTGGCGCCATAGTTGAACTTTTGGCGTCCATAACAACACAAACACAGGCGAATAGCAAATAAATTTTTACTTGCGAACTAACGTTTCCTTTGAATTTACATTCACTGATGTATACAGTATAGTCTACTCCTGTAGAGCTACAATAAAAGTTTATGTACCTATACTAGTCAACAAAACTACAGATATGCAGTAGTCAGTAGATTGTTTCGGCATGAATAGTAAAAAGTAATTCACGATTTATCTTGTTTCAAAGCCAAATCAATCGTTTAGTGTCGGTGAAGTTGTTCTGTTTCTAGCTATAGGTATGGAAGCGTGAATAACTGAATAAGTTGCACGTATTTTGACGTATACGTGTACGGATACCGGATTCGCGGCCACTAGATAAACGGATGCATGCCAGATAGACGATCGAATTCCGTCTATCTGCATGGTATCCGACGTCCTTCTAACCGGTACCCATGTTTTTAATGAAAATATATGTATTCGACAAATGTGTAACTAGCCTGCTTGCAGCCCGAAATTTTAAACCTGGTTTCGGCCTAATTTGTAACGTGATTGTCACAATTATCTAATAAAGTCGAATTTCGACCGAGAAAAGAAAAGGTATAATCGTCCTGTATGAAAGCTTGAGAAGAAAAAAGTTATACTTATAGAAAGACATGTTAACGTAATGGATTGGAAGGAGGGTATAATATCTGTAAAAGGAAAAAAACAGTGATAGCCAGACTAGACAATCAGTTTCATAAATGTTTTACAAGTTCTTGGAATTGTTTCTGATAAAACTAAAGACAATTCTTTTTTATTTTCGTTTATAGCGGCATGGCTATGCTGACTTCTCGAAGGAAATTTATAATACACATAATTTTCATTGCATTTTCAGGTATAAAAATTTATTTATTTTTTGTTTGACCTCCAACAAAACAATATAGTGTAAGTTATACTTTTTTGCGACGTCATTAGCCTAGCTATTCGAGTCAATTCCATTATTATGACTAAATAACCATGTAATTTATCGAGTGGATGGAGAGCAAAAATATTTGTGGATTTATTTAGTTTAGCAAACGAAAAAACATTGTTAAAATAACATCTACTAAACAGTAATTTGTATGACAGTTCATTCTAAATTTCTGTTGCCGTTTTCTCGCAGTTTTTCATGGATCAAGATCAGAAAAACCAGTAATTATAGAGAGACCAATCAATCAAAATGTCTACCTGAACCAATCAGCAACGTTTGTTTGTCGTGTACGGAGCACTCTTGCGTTCGTGATTGATTGGATGAAAGACAATGAACAGTTACTGCAGCGTATTCAAAGTTCCTCACGGGTATTCAATGACAGTTTGAAACTCGTACATGCTAGAAGAGGTGATGATGGGATCTACACGTGCAAAGCTAAGAACCGCGCGGGAACATCTTCCGCTCAAGCTAGGTTAAGAGTTTTAGGTAGGTGATTGAAACAGTGGCGGAAATTCACGTTTTCCGGTGGGGGGGGGGGGCAAAGCCTCCTAAATTTCCGACAAACCCCCCATTTACACTCAAAATAGACTGTTTTTAGCCCTTTTTAGGTCAAAATTTCCGACAAATTGTCAATTTTCCGTAAAAGTGGGGGGGGGGGAGGCGACCCCCCTGGGGGAGGCGACCCCCTGGGGGAGGCGACCCCCTGGGGGAGCATCTGAAGCGCCTAAGTCGGCACTCGATACTAGTGTCACTGCGCCCTCCCTGCTCCGCGGTCCCTGCTTTGGCCCGTTGTGATTCCACTCGAAGTAATCTCATCTAATAATGCATGAGAGATGATGAAATGCATGATAATGTTTCCAGGTTATTACACTATAGTGTGTTATTACACATGCATGCCACAACATATATTTTAAAGTTATTTTAAATTTCTTGCATTAATTAGCTGATTGAAAATATAGCTGAATATATTACAGACATTAAGTAAACCGCAATTTAAGGCACAAACTTATAACTATCCGGGGTACATTTTAATTATACAATTCTTAACATACCAACGCACGAATACACCATGTATTTCACAAATATGAAATAGAACTTTCAAGTAGGAGGACTTCCTCGGATTTCTAAACCCCGAGAAGAGCTTAATATACGAGGCGAAGCCGAGTATATTTTAACGAATTTCGAGGTGTTTAGAAATCGGAGGAAGTCCTCCTTCCGAGTGTTTGAACTTACTTCTCAAACGAACGTGTATTTTGCGAGAAAACCGACGTGAAAGTTCACTTAATTTATGTAATTTCTTCCTCTGATTTCAACTAACCATCTTCCACGCTTATGATTCTCTTTTTCTCATAATTTTTATTCTCATAATTCATGAGAATTATTAATGAGTTTGAGAATTATATTTGTTTCACATATAGACCCTCCAGTGGCACCAACTATCACTGAAATTTCGCCAAACCAAACAATTGTTGAAGGAGGACGTCTTACATTCACTTGTAAAGCATCCGGAAATCCACATCCACAAATCACATGGAAAATATTTCTTGAATCTGGCGATGATAATACCGCTCATCTGGAGCGACCTTCACCTCAGTCTATCCGCATTTCTTCAGCAAGTCCAAGAGATGCAGGACAATATGTCTGTATTGCAGAAAATGATTCAGGAAATGATACTCAAGCAGTTTACCTAAACGTTTTGGGTGAGTTTTATTTAACACATGTTTACTGGTAAGAATGCTGCCGCACATATTTGTCGTTGTGCTTCTCATTGTCATATCCAGGGTTTAAAGCTTTACTGATCATGCAGGATCTGGAATTTGGATGTCCAAATTTGAGATTTGTCTTACCGCTTGCTATTACATGATAAAGGGGTTGGGGGGGCAGGCATCTTTATGAATTTTGTAGCGGAAATCCAGTGGGAAACTGAGCCTACACTAGTGCGAGACGTTTTGCTCGAGAAGTTTTGCTGCACCGTAAATCCTCTATTAAGCCCCTTATTTGTTTCAGCCATGTTTGAGGGCGTCTTATTGGAGGTGGTGGAAGATAAATAGACAGGGGTTATTAATTTTGAATAAATTGATGCAATAATGAACTTGGTGGAGATGGCTGCCTTTTGGGTGGTTTAATAAGTTTCCTCCTCGAAGAATAAGGCTTATTAGACAGGGGACTTATTTGGGAGGGGGGTCTTAATAGTGGCTTAACGGTAGATGAGCACGATATAAGCTCTTTTTAATATTTTAGAGTTGCTCTCAGAGTTTCTGCCCAAGCTCACGGTGATAACCTGATAAACGTACAAATATATACTTTATAGTTAGTTAGGTTTATATAGTTAGTGTGATGCCGTACAGGCTTTACTGACTTAATAAAGATGATGTTGATGATGAACTGAGGCGAAAAAGAGAGAATGGGCATTGCTCAAAACATCAGATACTTCTGAAAAAGATATTAATACATCTTTTGGGCAGTTCACACCGGAGAACCGTGGCAGCTTATTGTAGACAACGTTAATAATAATTTATTTATATTGCGCAGATATCAATGTTACATTTTCAAATGGGCAACGTTTCGGGATTTACTTTCAATGTTTTCCTCTTTAAATCCAGGATTCCCAGTTTTTATTGTGAGTCCGCCATCCAACATTACAGTTCACGAAAATATCACGGTAACCTTGAACTGTAAGGTGATTGGCTCACCAATGGCTGACGTCAACTGGTACTATGGTAACATACCTGCACACCAAATTTCAAATATCGTAGTTCTGGACAATAATACATTGCAAATATCCGATGTCAAATTCGATAACAGCGGAAGATACACGTGTATGGCCAACAATTCTGCAGGGCTACAACGCTCCAAGACTACACTGCTGCAAGTATTGAGTAAGTCCGTATAAACAGTATATTTTAGTACGTTCTTTTAAAATTCATTATTTGTTGCATGATTTGTTTTATCCAAAATCGTTGTTCATTTAGGAGCACCGAAGCTTGATTGTTGCCCAAAGAAGTTAACAGTATGGCAAAACCAGACAGCAATAGAAGGACAAGCAATCTCCTTACAGTGCTCAGCTGTTGGCTATCCCAAACCAGAATACCAGTGGATGTTTAAAAATAACACAATCTCGTCTTTTTCTGTCTTTACTATTTGGAATGTGTCAAGAATTGATGGAGGTATTTACTCTTGTGTGGCACACAACAGTCTTGGTGAAGTGACGCTAATGATAAACCTGAATGTCTTAGGTAAGTTTTCTTTGAAGTTTAATTAAGTACTCTCTTTAAGTGTTCAAATCTCTTTTTTTGCATAAATAGTTCCGTTGGTGCTTGCTACAGGTATTGGTGGTATGTACAATGCCGACTGGTCTTCGTTATTTTTTGGGAGGAGCAGGGGCGAAACTAGCACTTTTCGTTGGGTGGGGGTGGGTGTCTGGTAGAATTGCCCTGCCAAAACCTATGATGCCCTGCAGCGCTATGAGGGACCACGGATCATTTTTTGGATTGAGGGGGCTAAAGATCTCCGAGAGTGCAGTGACACTAGTATCGAGTACTGAAGGAGCGAGACCTTCAGGGGCAGCATATGGGAGCACGCTCTCCCAGAAAATTTTGAAATTTACAGCCTCTGAAATGCCAGGCCTGCTCTGGGACGGTAACTCGCCTTAACTCGCCGCGAATAAATGCGAGCGAAAGGCGAGATTATTAAGGCGAGGAAAAATTGCGACTTTAAGCAACGCAACGTTAGTTAAGGCGATTTAAGGCAAGGCGAGGCGACTTAAGGCGATATTGCGAGTTAAGGCGAATTAAAGGCGATTCAAGGGAAGAAAGGAATTGGGACTTTTAACCGATGCGATTTAAGGCGATTTAAGGCGAGTTGAGGTCCCAGAGCAGGCCTAATGCCATTTCATGCACTTTGGGGGAAGATTTAAGAGCAATGTCACAAGAATTCTTTCCAAAATATTTGGTCGAACGAAAAGCTGCAGACCACCAAACCTACCGATCGTACCTACGCAAACGAATCATTATTTACTGCGAAGACTGAAGAAGAGAAAAAAGTGCCTAATTTAATATCTTAAACATTCATACTTTTTAAAAATCGACCTGAAAAGCCGCACCAGAAAGTCCGACGATTCCCTGCTATTAAATAAACAATTAGCATTGCCCTTAGACATAGCAGAGATCTTGAATTAAGGTTTTCTCTAGTTAACTTCCTTATGGTTGTGAAAAGTACAATATGTTTAACTATGCCTATTCTACTGGAAATCACAATGTGTATGACAATTATAGGTAAAAATTCAGCATGTAATGTATATACCGCTGTGTGCACGTGCTAAGGTCACTTATTACAAAATTTACAATTCGTACTAATTATTATAATTGATATGTTTTGGAACAATGTTCATCGTATTTTGTCATTCATCTGTACAAAATCAATACAGAATCAAAATGTTCTTACATAAAACTAAAAAGAATCGCATAGGAAATGAATTTTTTACTTCAACTAATCTTGTTCTATTGGTCTTTTTTTTAAACCCTTTGCGCAACTGCACCATGACTTCATTGCATTGTAAGACCTTTGATTGCCCTGCAAATCGTTTTTATTTTTATTTTGGGGGTGGGTGTCACGCCCCCCATACCACCCTTAAGTTTCTCCCCTGGGGGGGAGAGGTGCGTTCGTCCCCGTGGTTCGTCTGATCACATGCAATGAAGTGAGTGGTTTAAATTTGACTGTACCAGATACAACATTTCTTCCTGTAAACAAGAACTTCATAGTGTTTCCAATAAAAGACGAACCTTACTGGACCATTAGGGAAAACAGTTTAGAGAGTACGGATTGGGCTATCCAGTAGAAATAAACTTAAGTTTAGTTGAAGCTGCTGCGTGATTTAGGTATCAACTGCACGAAAAAGATGAACATTTCGACGTTTCGAACGTAGACACTTATAAGGGCAGCAGCCTAGGTTCTGTTCTTTTCTGTCCATTAAATTTGGACATACTATGTTCATTAATTATACCCAAACAAAGTTCTTACTACGGTGCACATTTTTATTGCAGTTCCTCCGAAGGTTTCAGTCCAACCTCAACAAGCAACCGTTGTTGCAGGAGAGCATGTGAAGTTTTCATGTTCTGCAACTGGAGTACCTTTACCAGCAATCACATGGTATTCGTCCAAAGGGCTGGTATTGCGCAATGATACCTTGGTGATCGCAAATGCATCTAAGCATGACGAGGGAGAATATTTTTGTGAAGCTAAGAATGAAGCTGGTCAGAGAACTGTCAGAGCGAGCGTTGTTGTTGCAGGTATGCTGTTTACGGATTTTTAAATATCTTAAAATATATTTAATAGGTATAAAAATAGAAATGAAATCTAATCATGCCAAGAAGTTCAAGGGCTTATATATTTGCTCGTTTTCGCACGGTACATCAAGGTCATCGTGAGTACATTTGGATCACTAGATCATCTAGACCCCATTTTGACTGAAACATTATTTTTTCTTTCGGAAAGAAAGTCAACGATAAACCGAAAAGTGGGAGGCATTAATCTTGCTTCCCTAAAGAACAAGAAAAACGGTTCGTGCTTTAAACGCACGGAAAAAAGGCGACGTGCCAAAGAGTTTGAGAGTGTAATTGTGTTGGCCCATGCACGAAAATTTTTTTACGTAAAATAGACGTTTGTCGGAAATTTTGGCCTAAAAATGCTAAAAAACAGTCGATTTTGAGTGGAAAAAAATTGGTTATTTTTTCAAATGAAATTTGGAAGGTTTCAAAGAGGATTTGGGAGCTCTTCCACCGGAAAAAATTGTGTCATTGTGCCCGCATGTCCATAAATTGTGTCTTAATTTGAAAAAAATTAAAAAAAATTAATTATTATAATTATTATATTTGCTTTCTGTGCTTTGTGCTTGAGCGAAACTAAAAAAGAACTGAAAACTCAAACTCTCTCAGTACTACACTTTCAATTCAATGTATGCACATACTGAATACTGCTGAACATATGTGTGAATTGTGATGATTGTCTTTAAAGTTTGATAACTAAAACAAAAATTCAAAATATACGAGGAAAATTTGTAAATAATGAAAATCGATTAAATGCAATTCAATTTAGATTAAATTTTTGAGAAAATTTTAAAAATTTAGCTGAAAAAAAAAAACAAGCAGCTAATTTTATTGAGTTATTATTTTATTTTTTACTTGTTTGAAAACTCAAATTCATTTGAAAAATAATCATAAAAATTTATTCGTGGTATATCGTATATATTGTATGCATTGCATGCATACACAAAGAACAAGGGTTTTGCTGCTCTCTTATCTTCTATCTTTATTGGGCAGTGCTAAAATGCCATGCCGGCGGAGGACAGGGCGGCGGGCGGCGGGCGGGCGGCGAAAATAAAGGTTATAAGGAATAAGGAATATATGAGACAGACTTGGAGAGAGTCTAACAAGATTTATTATCATGATCCGTATGACCCCAATTTTGCGATGTGAGAGAAACTCAAGTTTTGGGTACAAGGCCGGCAAGAGGGGTGGAAGGGGGGCAGAGGGGGCAAAATACCTAGGTCCCGGGCTGTTCAAAGGGGCCCGGAAAAGTTGGGTAAGGATGATCGCGTCACTTCTCAAGCTTTTATGTGCGTCTATTCGTTGAACGTACTATAAATTCCTGGAATAAATGGTATAATAGAATCCTTAAGCTTCGGGTCTTTAGGATCAAACTTGACCTGAAAAATTTAACAAGAACTTAAACGTTTCAAGCGAAGGCTCTTCGTCTGGAAGTTAACAGTTCCCAGACCAAGGGCTTTCGCTCAAAACATCGAAGTTCTTGTTGTATTTTTCAGGTATAGTTTGATCGTAAAGACCCGAAGCTTACTGTATAGACGCTACTTACACTGAAACCACACGTTATAATAGAATCCGTAACATGTTAAGCCCCGTACAGACGAGCAAGTTTTCCTTGACAAGTTCCTTGTCGAGTTTATTTGTTCGTGTGTACGGCAAACAAGTTTTTCTCGATCAATTTTTCCTTGACAAGTTTTACGAGCCCGTGTATTAACGACACGAGTGAGTACTTCATGTTTATAGTGGCAATGGCCGCTCGACTATAGATCGGAGATGAGTGTGCAGTGTCGTACTGCGCATTTCCTTGTCAAGTTTTCCTTGTCGGCCGTACACACGAACAATTTCTCTTGTTCGAAAGCTAGCATGACTGGCTATTGAACAAGGCTCCTTGTCAAGGAAAACTTGTCAATTTTTTGCCGTACTTGATCGTCTGTACGGGGCTTAGCCAAGCATGTAGGCATTTTTAAAGACTGCATTTTCTAAAGTTTTTTTCCTAAAGCTGTTTTCCTACGATAGCGCGCACCCAAACTATATAAGAATCCTTCGCAAGAAATTCGCCGGCGATAGTGGAGCCAGAACACTGCATAGCGATCACATTCCTGGCGAGCGTTCAGTGGGGACGGAGGGAGGGGGGGGGGAGTGGCGTTCACCAATCTGCACTGGGCCCGTGACTTGGTCTCGCCGGCCTTGTTTGGGTAATATAACTTAGGTTAGATAAATTAATAATACTGAATCGCTCGTTACTTTAACTAAACTAAGTTATCTTTTCCACTGACTGACCTGCCACTACTTTAGAGATTAGGTTTTATATTGATATTAAGCTCATTCCAGTAGTAGCCGCGCATGGTGAATTCCTACTTATCTCAGTTTGTGCTTAAAGCATCTACACGGCCACTAATGTTTTTGGAGTATTGATGATATTGGTCGTCAATAAAGTGTAATGTTTGTATAATGAAAAGAACATAAAATAAAGTAAGCAAGATATTTTAAGTTTGAAAGACGCTATATATAGTGAAGCTATTAAATCTATATTATTAAAATAGCCAATGCTTTTAAGCATGCTTTTAGTCAATTAATATTGATCGAATGTTCTAATTGCGCAAATAATTATGTAGTTCATTGGTAGAAAAAATGTACGCACATCTTACACGTATATTGAACCAGTTTATCAAAGGACAAAAATTATTAACTTTACCCCTATAGATTGAAAGTCATCCTAATTGTATAGCAGCAGTGCACGAGATTTCCGACTGAGCCAAATTCAACAACGCGTAATCAATGTACAGCCCCCTACAGACGAGCAAGTTTCCTTGACAAGTTTCTTGACGAGTGTACTTGTTCGTGTGTATGGCAAACAAGTTTTTTTAGATCAGACAATTTTTCCTTGACAAATTTAACGAGCCCGCATATTGACGATACAAACGAACACTTCATGTTTATAGTGGCAATGGCCGCTCGACAAGTGTGCAGTGGAATGCAGTGGCGTACTGCACATTTCCTTGTCAAGTTTTCCTTGTCGGCCATATATACACACGAATAGTTTTCTTTATTCAAAAGCTGGTGTGACTAGCTTTTGAACAAGGCTCCTTGTGAAGGAAAACTTGTCAATTTTTTTGTCGTATACACGAGCAAAATAGAACTTGTCAAGGAAAACTTGCTCGTCTGTACCGGGCTTAAATACGTTACGCTCAAGTTCACTTTGTCTTTGCATGAATATAAATGTTATATACATGTAGTGGTATATTTCGAAATATATTGTGTAACCAAACACAGAAGTAATAATAATAAATTATAATAAAAGTAAAGTCTAAAGATTATGTCATTACCTATACACTACATTAACGGTACATGATAAATTCCAAGATTACCTACATGAATAATGTTACAATGGTATATTTTGAAATGACTCAAACAACGAAATATAAGTCAAGAATATATAGAATCGTTTTGAATTTCGTTCCACCATTCCCCGACATGAATGCCAAAATAATGCTTGTGGTCGTCAACACATTTGGATAACTTTGTGGAGAAGCATTTCAACCATACTGTAGGATTATTGCTGCACGCTAAATCTTCATTGTGAGGTGATCCTTGGCATATTTTGTAAGGCGAATGTTTGGTCATGATTTCATTTTCATAAAATATTTCTTTGCCGTGATGATAAGGCCCGCCTCCTAAGGAAATACAAGGAGTTCCGGGTGAGGCCACTGTGCAAGTTGGAAGATGGACAACAATATCACGATAATGCGTCACTCTGAAGCTTAGCGGCACCAATCCATCGTGCGCCAAAGCGTAATCATAATTACCGACTCTGGGTTGACCAAAAGTGTACAAGATCAAGTTGCCTTTTGGTGTCCTCTTTTCAGACGCGATAAGTGTACTTGCAAGAGATGCAATCGCTCCGCCCAGAGAATGTCCTGTCACCCAGACTTTGTAACTTGGATACTTGTTTATCTCTTCGTAAGCATAGTTTTGCAAGTCTTTCCACACAACCTCAAATGCATCCAAGAAATGTCCTTGAACTTTTCCACCCACTTGAAAAGACAGTTTTGGCTCGGTTAGTATGCGCAGTATTACATTGACTAATTGTTCAAAATGTTCAGTACCGCGGAATGCAATGGCAATGGCTTTTTCTGAGTGAGAGACAGCAACAAAACCAGAGCAAACTGCGTCCCCTGAACATGATTTTGTAACTTGCTTGACAAGATGAAATGTTTTCACTTCGCTTGCTCTAGGTATGTACTTAGCCACATCGGGAGAGTACGCTAATGCGCTGAGAAAGATCAGTTTGACCGCCAAGTTTTTGTTGTATTTACCGTAAACTATCTTGTCGCAGTCATCAGAGTCTACGACATTCTCCGCTTGTGAGCATTTGTTTACCAAGCTGCCATGAGCGTGACATGTTAATGTTCGAAGACACCAACGACAATTTTCTCCTGACCAACTTTCGCTGCCAGCACAAGAGACGCAGTCTTTCTGCTCATCACAATCTGGACCGCTGATAAGCCAGGCGTTTGAATAGCTTACAGAAATACAAGCAACGATAACGAACAGCAAATTAGACATGTTTACTCCGTGCCAGTGCTCGCCTTGTGACACTGTTACAGTAGGAAACGTAATTATTTAACAAGAGTAAAGCGATTTAGTGACGTGCAGACCAATTAAATTAATTATATTGCTTCGATTTCAAAAGCAAAAAGAAAACGTCATAACGATTTCCGTTATAAACGTCAGCATAAGTTAAGGTCATTTTCCGCACGGCCGATCTACCTTCCGAAATACCTTACGGCGCAATAATAAGAATTACTAAAAAATCGACAACTGAAAAAACCCCATGCCATTGACGAAAAGGCGGTTGAAATTTGGGCTATTGCATGAAGGCTATTGCAGAAGTTTGGAACTCGCTCAGTACAGCTTTTAAACGCAGAGTAAGAACTCATATTCTTACCAGATGGCTAAGCATGAAATTAGCTGATATTGATATACTGCCATTTACTTGTTCGGTTTTAAATATATTTATCATACCTTCTAATTCATATTTGTATTTCTAATTCATGCATTTAAATAAGTATGAAGATCCCTTCTGGGGAACCTAATATATACAGCTTATTGTATTTTCTGATTCTTTAATTGTTGTTTAGTATTTTAATATTTAAGTATATATATATGTATATATATATAGTACAATCTGCAGACATGCATGTTTCGCCGTTCAACGGCTCGTCAGTGCAGCTTGTAACGCAGTCTAGATGTGAGTGACTTCGTATTTATACACCATATTCTTGCCCTCACCAAGCGCATGTGGTGCAATACTCAGACACATGCGCATCCAGACATGCGTGAAGTGTCTTGGGGCCAGAGTGCTCAAACGACCACAAGGGAAGTGAGCTTTTGCATTATCGCTTATAGCCACCAATTAACCTCACAGAGTGCTCAACAACACAAGTGAAGGAGCATATATAGTCAAGTGAAGGAGCATATAAGGTCTTCAGAAACAAAAAACGTATATAAGGTCTTCAGAAACTTATATGCTCCTTCAACACAAGTGAAGGAGCATATAAGGTCTTCAGAAGCAAAAGTGACCAGTGTTTATGACTCGTTCTTTAGAAAAAAAAGATTTCTATAGTTTATTTATTGTCATAACCAACCAATCACAAAGCCTGTTCATATAGGTACGTATACCGACCCAATGAAGCACATAATTATTTTCGTGTTAGGAACGCCCGATCAACTAAGTACTGCATGTTATATAATATTTATATGGCAATCGAATCTTTTAAAACACGACACTTTGCCATCTTCTTACGCCATCACATACTCACGCCATAATCTCGTAGTGATGCTTGTTTTACCACGAGATTCTTCAAAAATCCCCTTGTCAATTTGGCTACGGCTACGAGATTATAGCGTCAGTACATGATGGCGTAAGACAATGGCATGTGCACAACGAATCTCGTAGTCGTACTCGTAGTCAAATCTAAACGGCTCTCTATTATCAAAACGACCACGTATTCATATAGACGAAGTTTTAAGATATTAACATATAAATACGATCCTCGAAAATACCTAATCCAATCGACTAATGCATGTTCATGCATGTTCCAACCCAATTCAAATTCTCGGTTACGTTCTACCACCGTTCTGATAATGAACACGCCTAGAATGGTATAAAGGTAACTGTGGGCATAATAATCTATAATATATCAGTAAATCTGGTGGCAACGCGCAAAATAAACAAGAACGCGTGTTACGTAGCTGATTAGGTCCATTATCAACATTTCATTTTATTTTCACCACAGTATTACCTACTTTTCTGACCTTACCTCGCAACATCTCCGCCAATGAAACCTTATCCGTGATTACTCATTGTGCAGCCAAAGGCCCAGATCAGCCAATCATAAGCTGGTATCGCCTGATGATGAATGGTCAGATAATGAATTTGAATGGTAGTGGTAATGAGTTAACAATCATGGAAGTGGATAGGAACGATAGTGGATTTTACGTCTGTGAAGCTCGAAACTACGCTGGATATATCAATACTACATTCTTCATCAATGTGCAGTGTATGTATACATTACTCCCAGTCTAGTTGATACTGTAGAGAGATGTTTTTCAGTGTTTTTATCCTGCCTAGAAAATCCTGAAACGCTAATTAAAACCTTAAGTTTCCTTAATAGGTATATATAGAAGCCACCAATATAGAAGTTCACTGTTTATATGAATGACCGTTGATTGAACGTTTCATTAAAAAAAATATCAAGAGCTAAACCTCGTTACACTACCGCTGGTTAAAGTTATAGATCAATTAGCCATTCCGATGTTGATTAATAGACTAGGACCGAGTGTTAAAAGTAACAAAATCAAGAAATGAAGTCTTCCAGAAAGACCACTCCTAAACTGGTACATATATAATACTATATGAATATAGCAAGGTTTCAAAAATTGTGATAGTTATTACAAAATTCGTTGTATTAGGAACGCCCGTCCCCTTAAACCTCCAAACTCCAAGCATAAAAGCTTAATATTCATACCGTTTTCATCAAAATGTGGTCAAACTGGCGCAGATGGTACGTTCTAGTCGGCCGGCTAAAATTAGTTAAATCCTTGCGTGTCAGTGTCATTTTTAAGCAATTTCTTTCGGCCGATTTTTATCTATCGGACAAGATCAAATTGTTTTGTTAGATATCAGAGAGTGACTGATTGACGTGTCCGGCATACAGCTATTTGAATTAAGGTTGTTGTGCATGCAACAGTCAAATGTGGAATCCAAGCGCCAAGAGTATACTGGGAATAAGATATTTTATCAGGCAACTGATGTATTATAAATCGCCCGTGAGATTAATAAGTTAGCATTTCCACATTTACAAGTATAAATCTTTCTTTAAAATCAATCGCTTGATATAGGAAAGAATATGACATATATAGGCCTACACACACAACATACGATGGAAAACTATTTTCTTGACAGAAATAATAGGACTGGAAGTGTAAGAAACAGCTTTTTACTTGTAAACTTCAACCGTTTGTCGCTAATTTGTAAATTTCTGTTCGCGGCGTTGTCGCTGACAAGCTTGAAATGCAAATCCAGAACAGTATGCATACGTCTGGGAATTAACAAAATTAAAGGAGCTAACTAAGTCATAAATTAAAAAAAATCAAAATTAGGTATATCCATCTTGCTGTTCGCGCTTGGAGTGTACATTTGACTATTCATGCGACAACCTTAATTGAAATAGCTGTATATACGGATTCCATTGTTAGGTAAATCGACTAAAATTAGCCGACTAAATTGTACCGTTTGCGCAATGCTCTACATACCAAGTTTGAGGTTCTCTTTCCATTGGTTGAGCTTATCTCTTCACTTTGTTCACTTTTTAACACTCGTTCCCAGTCTCTTCATTAACTTTATTGGGAATGGCTAAAACACAGCATTCTGATTTTAGTTTCGCCTCAGTTGCATGTCAGAAGGGTGCTTCCAGTTTGACTCCAAATACCGCACGTACCGTTATGAGTATTCGGGTCAGGGGCGTAACTAGGGTTACAGCCCCCCCCCCGCTCGCCCAAATTTTTCGGAAATATAATGTAAACATTTCGCGACACCGTTACGTTTGGAGACATGAGGAATCACAATTCGCTCAATTTGCCCCTAATTGTTAACGGTTTTTCGAATAAAACCCCCAAATTACAGCAACTTTTGCCCGACGAATTTCTACACATTGGGGGTGTCACCCCCCACATACACCCCCCCCCCACTATTTACGCCCCTGATTCTGGTTTCTTCGTGTATAGTAACACTGGGACTATTAAGAAATTAGACTATTAGTTCATTTTACAGAAATTATACCGTTATTTTTGTTTTATTTTTGTCAGACCCTCCATACACATTAATCTCTGAGCAGAAAGTGAGCATAGTCGCAGGTGAACAAGCTATCCTGCACTGTCCTATGAATGCTAACCCTGCAGCAGAAATACAGTGGATAACTCCAGTTCGGTTTCAAGGACCTCGACTTACAATCACTAAAGTAGATATTTCACATAGTGGGCGATATTCTTGTAGAGGAAAAAACCTTCTTGGCACGGCGGATGCTTTCTTACAAGTCCAAGTAATGAGTAAGTAATCTGATATAGAGTTTGATTTTGATAAATGATTCAGTAAAACATGTAGAAAATTGCTTTCTTCAAAGCAAGGAGCATTTGTCTTTGAATAACTGGCTCCCGTTCAAAATTCGGGGGTCATAGGGAAATTTCCCCAGGTTGTTGCAGTGTGGGGATTTTGTCCCGGCCGACTCTTATCCCATTTTTATCCAAATCGAACCATAATTTGATCGATTGATCCTTGGCCTACGGTTATTGGCATATATGTCCAGGATGTAGGCATTTGCTATCGAATCATATTAAAATACACTTACGGTCCGTTATTTTAAATGCAGATGAATAAGCAGCTGCCGGACCGTGAAAGACTTTCACGGACCGTGAACACGTCAGTGACACGGCCAAATCGTGACAAATGAGATACAACAGATCACTTTGGATTATATGCCGTGTGTGATACTGTGATTGTCAGATGGTAGGCTACAGCTCGTACGGACCTGTGCCATCTGTAAAAGCGGTCCTTTAGTTATGGAACACAAATACAAGATAAAATCATTAGTACACCCTAAAAGTAAAAGATTGATAAAAGGTGGCTGTAATATTTAACAATTTTGAATAATTAAATCATCATATAATATTGCTCCGTTCTTTAGAAAACAAAAATATATTAACACAAATCCAAGAACTATCATGAGGAAAAATGATAAAAGATACAAAAATGTGGCGTCACTCGTAAACTAACACTTTGTAAGAATTTGTGTTAGCATTCGTTTCTAAATACCACATTATAGTACAGGTGTATGTACCACAGAATACCGCAAAAATTTACATGTTCCATATCTTTTGTCAAATATATATAATGTGGCTTCTTAATATTTTTTAGTATAGTTTATCGACATTTTTTTCTTACTGGGGGTTTTTGGGCTAGATTTCATAGACTTCAATATTTTTTTTTAATTTAACATTCTGTGGAACAAACTCTAATAATGTACCACAGAATACCAGTGCGGAGATAAATAAGCAACGGTTTATGAAATTGTACCAGGATTTGGTGTGTCATGTTGTGTGATAATACTGTAGGATATTGCTAACTTAATTTAGTGAAAGGTAAGTACTAAAATCAGTACAGCATACCAGTGGTGTAACCAAAGTAGCTATACCAGTTTTATCAATAATTTTGAAAAATTCAGTTTTTCAATGGTAAAATTGATTCCTCGGTGTGATTCCTGTATAGTAATAATGTTGTGTTGCATAGAAAAAGTAGTGTTCAACATAAATTATACTGGTTTGCAAACTTATTTTTAAACCTTCGAATTTTACAGGCATTATGCGGGAAAAAAGTATCAAAATCATACAATGTTATTTTTTGTTAATCCTGATTATTTTAAAGAATTTTTATGAAAATATTCATTTTTTGTTTTTTATATGTCAATTAAAACTAAAACTAATATATATTCACAAAAATAAAGTAGCTATACAGTATGTTTCCTCCATATTTTATAAGATCAATAAATAAGACTGGTATTCTGTGGTATACCGTGGGATTCTGTGGTACATACACCTGTACATTATGTTTATGTCGCAAACATTTCGATCTTTAATTACATTATTAAGAGTCAATTAAAGCCTGATACGCTTTCAATGCCGTACACCAGTTTCCAGCCATAACAACAATTCACGACATTATATTAATCGTATATGCGTGAAAAATTCCTTGACTCTGATTGATTGCACAGTTACAGTATATACTAGGCTCGATTACCAGCCGACATTAGGGGAATGCGAGCTTCCCCTAAACGACCGGATTCGAGACCACGGCTGGTAATCGGGCCTATGTATATACACTCCCAGAAATTATTTCAGTGCCAAAAAGTTACTTACTAGGCAAATCCAGAGCCAGACTAATCTGTTTTCGTATCCCTCCGTTTTTGATTTTTCGAAAACAGATACAAATATTTGTGTCGACACTAGCGTTTTCATATTATTTGAGGGCTGTTTTTATTCTTTTGGTCGTTAATTACGGAAAGAAAATTATGGAAAAATTTCCAGGAAAAACTGGAAAAGATCTACAGACAACGAGGCAAATCCCTCCTGAGTGTTCTTTGAGGTCTGGCCTTAACTTTTCGCTGAATATTGAGCTTGTAGTGGATTTTAAATGTTAGAGATCGACAAGATAACTCAGGACAGTGCAGAGCATCTTGCTGTCTTCGTAATCCATTGCTTGCAGATTAATGAACAACATATCCAGTTCGAGAGTAGCAATTTAACTGAAGTCAGAGCAAACAACACAAGCACGTTTGCCGCGACAATTTGCCGTTTCGTAAACGGTCGTTGTCACCATTGACGGTCAACGGCACGACTTCACCGGCGCTAATTGCGTCACATCCTGTCTATATGAAACTCAATCACTTCCGTAAATATCACACCACGCGTTACAAAGTATAACAATAAAAAAGGGTGCATTCCAGCTTATTTAGAGTATTATTTAGTCATGTGTTGCATATTCTATATATCACATCTTTAATCCAAGACTCCAACAGCTACATACTGTATGTCTTTTTAGAACTGGTTTTGTTACGTTTCATAAATATCGCAGCTGAAATTTTTTGGTATTAGCCAGATAAAATACCGAAACGGTGCCGGATGTGAAAAGCAGATTCTGCCTTGAGGAAGTTAAGCTCATTAAGCTGCAATTCACCCTTTTTTCATTATTTTACTTTGTAACACGTGGCGTGATATTTTCGGAAGTGATCGAGCGAGTTTCATAAAGACAGGATGTGAGGCAATTAGTACCGGTGAAATGGTGATATCGACCATCACTAGTGGCAACGACTGTTTAAACCCGGGCCAGACGAGCAAGTTTTCCTTGACAAGTTCCTGGACGAGTCTATTTGTTCGTGTGTACGGCCAACAAGTTTTTCGATCAGATTGCTTCGCCACGCATGATCGTGTTCATGACGTCAGCGTTTTTGAAACGCCCGTCCATAATAATAAAAAACGCTCCAGGTTTTAAAAGTGTCCATTTTGAAAACGTTTTCAAAAGCTCTGTTTTCGTGGTTGAAGGTGTGCGTTTTCCATTGTATTGATGTGGACGATCACCGAAAAGGCACGCACTCGTTTTCAAACGAAAACGGATTAGTATGGGCCTTATACACAATATATTTTGATGAAAACATCTTCTTCCTCTTACAATTTCTAATTGTATGTAAGACATCAAGTTGCACTCATCCATCGGACTTACACGTGTGTCGTGTATACACTTCCAAATCTTAATTCTTTCAAATAATCTTCAAGTGATCTTCTTTGGGCACACTAAAACTCATTATTGGTGTGTGAAACAATATTTTATTTTATTTATTTTTTTAGCTCCGCCTCGTATTGTCGACATAAAAATAACTGAACTGTTGAATAATTTTGTATCAATATCTTGTTTTACCATTGGAACACCTGAACCAGTTTTTGATTGGATTAGTCTTACACCATTACCACCCGGCTCTTTCGATGTTTATGATGGAAATCTGCGAATTGAGAAACAACGTATAAAGACCATAAAGTTTATCTGTAATGCTAGTAATGTCTACGGTTGGATGACCAAACATGTTTCAGGTAATGCTTTGTAAAATGTTCTTGCCTTTTTAATAAAGCTGGATAAAATTATATGTGCGTATATCTTGCTCCGGATATCGTAAGCGGATGAGAGGAAATGCCCTCTAGATTGGACACTACTCGACCGCTGGCAATCGCGCCCAATCCCTGTGTATGATGGCACTCACTTAGCAGTTAAGTCGTCTGGTAAAGAGCACAGAAGAGATTAAAAGGACACCGGTCAAAAGTTTAAGTTGGTCTAGTTGGAAATAACTAAGACATTTTACATTTTCCCGATATTTGTCTTCGCTTTCAAAATATTTCTATTTGTTTCATATGTAAACGAATTGGATCTATGACATCTAAGCAGGGTAAAAATTATGAAATGCTCATGATAGTTTTGAAATTATCA
Source organism: Trachythela sp. YZ-2020 (assembly GCA_016169945.1). Taxonomy (NCBI): domain Eukaryota; kingdom Metazoa; phylum Cnidaria; class Anthozoa; order Malacalcyonacea; family Clavulariidae; genus Trachythela; species Trachythela sp. YZ-2020. Next base: position 9,743,524 of record JADLSH010000387.1, read on the forward strand.
ATCCAAAACCGAAACAGGTTTTCAGATGATAGACTAAATATGTCATTGCTTCACAAGTTATCCTCAATTTGAAACTAGACAAAATATATTATCGGGTGAACAGGCAGCATTACAGTCATCAGTAAAATGTTCTAAACAAAATAATAATAATAATAAACTTTATTTAAAGAGGGTAACCTATTAAGTCAAGGATTTATCTAACATAGGGCCCTCAATAGATCTACCTTTAAATTGGAAGAGGCTATCCAATAAACTCTCTATTGATGTAATACGACGGTTACAACGTTTATATACTTACCATTAAGGATATGTTTTAATTTTTGCAGTTCCAAGCTCCCCATATAACTTCAATATAACCAAAATATCATCCAGCTCGGTAACATTTTCGTGGTTAACTAACACTTCAGAAATCATCACCAATTTCATCGTTGAAAGGCGATCAATATCAAACTTAGACTGGGTTACAATTAGTTCCTCATTGATCTCACCATGGTTTGAGGATCAGAATCTTCCACAATTCACCACGTTCATCTATCGTGTCAGCGCTGAGAATGTACTGGGAACGAGTAAGCCTGGTGGTAGTTTTAACGGTAGCACTAAGGAAGGAGGTACGTCCTACATTGCAATAAATAGCTTAAAATATTTTAGCTGATATACAAAATCACGATAATGATTGACTCTAGCAATAATAGATATTTGATTATTAATAATTATCATTAAAAAATAATTAATAATTCATGAAGAAAATTCAAAAGAAATGAATGTTTAATCAATGTTTGTAAATCGGATAAAGGTGTTTGATTTATTTAAACTTCTTTTTTGATTTTCTTTTTGGCTTAGACAATGTGTCTTTTTTAAAATTACTTCGCCAGTGAACTCGTAAGATGGGTTTTTTTAATCGATAAAACATTCGATCTTATCTTTTATTACAAATATACAAACCCTCTCCTTCGGCTCGAGTTTCTATATCAGATAAAGATCGACTGCTTATGTTTTATCTATAACTTGTAAATCACACTAATACGTATTTCATTTTCTCTCTTTCCCGTTGTTTCTATAAACGTTTTGTATTTTGAAGTCAATTATGTTAAACTTTAGCTCAATAATGGTATCAGTTATCCGAAAGTGTTACTTGGATTGCATTTCACATAAATATGTATTAGCCAATTAAGTGTATGGCCTTAACATGGAATAATTAAATGACGCACATAATAATTTACATGCAGTCGATAAGGATTTGATGTACTACAATATAGAATATTGTTTTATGTCTTGTTATAAATGCTGACTGTCTTCTTTGTTCTCTTATAGCACCTTCCTCCCCATCCAAACTCGAAGCAAAATCGTTCTCACTCACCAGCATTACAGTATACTGGCAACCACCAAGCGAACCACGTGGTAAACTATACAACATTATGTACGAAATTGATTATAAAGAAAACACAGCCTCGTCTCAGAACGAAGAAAAGATAACTGTAAATAATACAGCGAAATATCAATTAAGAATACAAAAGTTGAAGTCAAATACTTTATATATAATAACGATAAGGGCAGGACGACAGACTGATGGTATTGTGCAGTGGAGTGGCTACAGATGGATACGTATAAGTACTCTTCAAAAAGGTAGATATTATATCTCGTTATTTTGTTTATTGCCAACTTAATAGCCATCATGATTGTCGTTTATTGCTCACTTATACATCCAGTCGAACCTGAATTACGCCGTACCGCATCAAGCGGTCAGCCTTTATTAAACGGTCATTTGACAGTCTCGAAAATTTCACTCTGTAAATGCTGTTGTTAAGAGCTTCATTCCACGTCACCTCTATTAAACGGACGCCATCCAAAATTTCAAATATAATTTAATTTTCATTGGTTTGTAACTGTATTAAGCGGTCACCGGAAAATACTAGTAAAACTGACACAATGCGGTAAAATTAGACGTGACAGCTTATCATTATCTTATCACCTTTACTAAACAGGTCAACCGGTCTATTAAAATCGTATTACTTGATCTTCCATTACTGATAATTCACAATCCATCTATACTTTACGGACAAAAAAAAGCATCACCTGCCTGTATTATATTAGACCTGCGTTAGGTGGTCACTCCGTATTAAACGAAGCAATATGTGGCATTCATCACCCGAGGATCATCACTTAATACAGATTCGGCTGTATGTACGTAATGTATGGTAAATGCAAGATTAACAATGCTGGAAGGAAGAGCATGATGATATTGAATGAAAATGCACGATACACAATACATTATTGGTCAGTATTAGAGTAAAGAAAGTACAATACAGAGTTCAATACCCAGTACAAAAAAGAGGTTTCTCATAGCTTGTTTCCACTATTTCAGCACCCGCGACTCCACCAGATGGAATAGAAGTGGCTAGCAACGGACCAAGGAGAATTTATGTGACTTGGGAGGTAAATGTAGTGTAATCACAGGAGAATGCTGTAAAATACCATTGTAATACGAATACTGTAATTTCTGCGTTCTTTATTAAGTCCCTTTTTATTATTACCATGCATCTCTTATATTCTCTAAATCGAGGCTGGTGCGAAAAGAATAAGACGATGCCAGTACACAGATATTTGCATCCTCGTTCTCCTTTAAGGTTCGTTATACAAATCTTCGTTGAAAACTACCCAATGTGATCAAAATCTAAATTACGTAACTTGAGGTTACAGTGAGATTGCGCACCCGTTATGAAATATACAGTCTTTCTCTGACAAGATTCAGCAGAGATGCGAAAGAAAAAAAACAATTCAAAATTCTATATGAAGGCATACAAATGTGACCGATCAAAATGACCACTGAGGCAAAAATAGTGACCGGTCAAGAGGCATTTTTGGCCGGTCATTGTCCGTTCGACGGCCGTTACTTTTAGCCTTGCTTATGCATAGCCATTGACCAAAGAGACTGTCAGGCCTGCAAGGTGACGTTTTCATGAAATATATGCTTTCTTACCGCTTCAATTAAAGCGAAATTGAAGTGTACAAACTGTGTTTTATTATCATGTTGACTTTATCATAACACATCTGTGGTATTTGGTATCCCTTATTTTCACTAGAGACCTCACACCTACGTTGAAGGATACAAATTACAATACAAGGAATACGAATCGACTAACATGACCACGATCGTGATCAAGTCATGGAATACAAGCAGTTATATGATAACAGGACTGACTGGCAGTCGTTACTATGAGATACAGTTGAAAATGTTTACTACTGGTGGTGATGGACCATGGTCTGATCCCTTAGTTGTTCACACTGACACAGGTAAAATAGTTAACTTATTGGAAAATATTTTTGAACAATATTGCAGAATAGTCTTCCAATCACAATATTGAGCGAAGGTGAATGAAATCTCGTCATTCGTCATTGTCGATCTCTTAACGGTGACATGAAATGTTGTATTGTCCCATTTTGAAAAAGCAGTCAAAACTGAAAAGTCAGTTCTTTAACAGATTTTGGTTTACGTGCTTTCTTGGTGAGATAATTCAGTTTTCTTGATATATTATGTAGTGCAAACAAATTCACGTCACATTTTCAATTAACTATCTTCTCTACTAGTAGAGTCTACTTGCGGATTAAATCACTTTAAAATGCACATACGTTTTTCTAAATTATTTTGTTGGATAAAAACATGTACATTTTCAAATGTTTGGTGGGGTCATGATAAGTGGCACGGGCAGGATTTTTTAATGAGGGGTCAAAGTACTTTTTTTTTTAAAAATTCTTTTTTCGTTTTTGTCACTTTTTGAGTGTGTTTTATTTGTGTTAAAAGACAGCTTTTACTGTACAGGTAAGCTGATTTTTACTTTTTAGACAATTGTTAAATATATATATTATCGGATTTCGATGGATCTAAAGTCACACTCTGAAAAGCGATTTGGGGGCCAACCTCAACCTTGCTGGCGCCATGCCACTGCTCATTATGCTCATTATGCCATTGAATATTAAGAAAACCGACGATTTTTCTCAAATGGGACAGCAAAAAATTTCGTGTCATGTCACATTTAATATGAACAATTGGTGGGCTTTGCCTTCGACATTATAAACTGGATTATAATCAATCATAATGCATCACAATCATTGTGATTTTATTTTTTTATAGACCGACTTGCCTTACCTGGTCCCATAGCAAGCACCTCGGATAGCATAGCATGGAAGATTGCTGTTGGTGGTTCTGCCTTGGCTGTAATCTTACTCTTGCTAATTCTTGTCTATATTTATTTGACGAGAAAGTCCAAACATAATGAGAGTTCAGGTAAGGTATATGCTGATCAAGAATGCATAGTATATTACTTGGCGTGCTGGTCAAGGCCTACGAAGGCCGGATGGTGCTATCCACTGGATAGTGATATTTTCAAGCTTTCCAAAATTTATCTTTGATTGCTCTAACGGAAACTAAACCTTAGTATTTTTAAATTAAAGTCCCTTATTATAACTTATGAGGTCCATATCTGCAGTTTTAAAGCTTTTCAAGCATTTTTACAACAGTTGAAAAAATCACTATCCGGTGGATAGCGCTATCCGGCCTTCGTACAACCGACCCCTGGTCTGAATAACTCTTTATTTATCCACTTTTGTTGCCAAGTTATTACAATTTAACATAACGGCCAACACAATGCTTGTGTATACACAAATAGACATTATCCAGTATGCAGTTTTAGCTTAGGTAGTCTGAGAAAACGTACCACCTTCAGCAGGGCGTTGACTATCTACATCAACACAAGAATGCCAGCAACAATTCCTATTATATCCGGCATCTTACAATTAAATCTTCGCATACCATGCCAAGTCTTTTCTTGGCATACAAAGTTACTACTGCATAGTTGTTTCGCATGATTTTTCAGATTCCAAGAAGAAGAAGAAGAAAAAGTCTCGTAAACAAAGCGGGTGAGTGCAGTATGTAATACATGCATGGAATAGTGAAGATCATGATTCAGACAGATCGCACCTTCATGTTAATATATAATGTCCATGCTTCTATAGAGCGATCGTGTGATAGGTCCGTCTTTAAGCCGAGGGCTCTTTGGATATCAATTTGCTTCCTATAAATTCCCTTACGTGGGACATTCAAACCCAGTGGCGTGCCGAGCGGGGGGTGTAGGGGGTGTTACATTTTTTAGAAAAACTATCGGTAAATTCATCTTTGCCCTACGTTGTCGGTAAATTTTTGAATGGCCACCCCCCCCCCCTCTCCAGTAGAAACGTTCCCGGTACGCCATTCTTCAAGCCAGCAAGCGGATTATCACCTCTTTTAGTAGTATTCTTTGACTCCACTACACAGTTAGTAGGACTCCTGCAATGTTAATAGTCTTTCAAAAATATCAGTCATGAATGTCCTTTTCCAAATTGTATTCGAAACAATGCTGTTACTTTTACTTGTTTACAACGTCTCGCTCTTCTATTTGTCATTTCTAGTTACGATTTTACTGATAGTATGAGTGGCGTGTCAAACGAATCAGAAGGCAGCACTGAAGGAGTGTATAATGTCAATATAGAGAACGATCATATCGATTTATCAATGTTTGACAACAGTCATCGCACTAGTGTGGTACCTGAAAACATGTACGTAGAAAACCCCATACTTCCCGCTCCCCAAGATGACAGTGACGACAGTTATGAAGCTGTAAGATTAGCCACCTTCATCGCTCGGCCCAGTCCACTCCCCACACCTCATCTGACAGGTCGTCGTCAGCTATATGCAAGTCACGTGAATCCAGCATATCACCCGGATGAAGATGTGGATATGTACTCAAAAGAAGACCATGCATCAACGAGAAGAAGTGGACAACTTGATGAAGAGAATGACATTCCAGTTTATGCAAAGGTCGACTTTACCAAGAAAGAAAGGGACAGAAAAAATCAAGACAATAATACGCTGGAACAATTGTCAGATGATATTTTGATATAAGATATAACCATTTTGTACATACTTGAATACTCAGTATATAAAAGCCGTTGTACATTTAGTATATTTTCATATTGCTCTGAAGATGTTGCAAGATGCAACGAAAGGTAAGCTTATATAAATTCTTAAAAAGCCAAATTGTTTGGCTCTTTTTAAAATAGTAAGTAAGATTTACCGAAGACACAAGTACAATCAACAATATAATGCTAAACTCAGTAACACATTGAGTAATGGCCGAACTACAATAACAACGAGAGCAAAAAGCCCGCGAAAGAACCGGAAGCTGTCCTTCAAAGAGTCGCGCGATCTAATTTATGCTAATTACAAATAGTCGACACCACGTGTGGTGTAGTTGTCTGGGCTATAATATTTCTCCTTATTGTTTGGTGCTAACTAAAGTATAGCCTGCGAGGCAGGCTCTTTTATCAGTGGGAGGGATTCGAAGGGAAGAGCCTGCCGTCGCATATAATAATTCTTCATGCACAGCGTTCGCCGGCGAACGCTAGCGTTTCATTGGTTAGAGGCCTGAAGACATGTCAATCAACAGCAACTTATCAAATATCAATATTCAAAATGGCCGTCAGCAGCGAAGAGGGATTTGAAGAGTGTTTACAAAATGTGTTGAATGTGCTAGAAGGACAGGGATTAAAGCTAAATTTAAAGAACGAACAAAAGAAAGCGATACGACATTTGCACGAGGGGCATGACCTGCTAGCTGTATTACCGACAGGCTACGGCAAGAGTTTAATTTTTCAAATACTGGTTATGATGAAGAATAGAATATGCTCTTCGACTGATAGACGAAGTGTTCTGGTTATTTGCCCTTTGATGAGCATCGTATGCGATCAGATTAAGGAAGTAGAGTCAATGGGATTGACTGCGTGTAATTTAAGCGAAAAATTGGATAAAATAGACGAAGTTGAAGCGAGCAATTATCAAATTGTATATGCTTCTGTGGAAAGTGCTATTGACAAGAGGTTTCTAGAGGTACTAAAGAGAGATTCGGTTTACGCTCGAGGTATTGTGGCATGTATTGTTGACGAATCACATACCTTGGAAACATGGACTGGTTTAAGGTACGATTTTTCGGCACCCGATATATTTTCACACTTAGATATTTTCAATAAATGTATTTTAGTATTTATACATGCTATAAATTCCTCACATTATCTTACAGTGTAAATATTATTTTATAGGGATGCAAAAGCAAAGAAAAGCAATGTAACATTGGCGTTTCGTGCCGCATACGGGAAGTTATCAGTTTTACGTTCATTTCTTAAACCAGGTTAGTGTTCATTCATATTTGTTCAAATGCCCACTTTATCTACCATTTAATTTTTCTACCTGTGGAGTATCATGTATGGTATTAATTTCCAATAGTTTGCCTGCCACACCATTACTTTTTCAGGTGCATAATTGTTTGGTATTTGTTGTCTAATCAATATTGCATAATAAATATCTACTGTCCAGTAAATTTGGGATTTTCTTAAATTAGTGCACAAGATCTTTCCCTTAGCAAGTAAAATTGTTTGGTGTAGGAGAGTAAAATAACAAATACAGACTTATTTGGGTGCACTATGGCTCAATGGGTAAAGGAAAATGAATTTATTTTGTTTTATTTCAGGTACACCAATGGCAGCAATGACTGGAACTGCTGATCATCAGACATGTTCCATTGTGGCATCCCAACTTTCACTGAAAGATCCTCTAACAGTTTATGTTAGTCCACACCGAGAAAATTTATGGTTCTCAGTAAAGAAGACTACAAAGGATAAAATATTTAGTGAGCTTGATTGGTTGGTTGAAATGGTGAAGAAAAAGGAGTGTTAACTGACAAAACAATCATATTTTGCAATACAATGAATGACATTGCTAGTGTTGTAAATTTTTTGATGCTGAAGCTTGGAAAAGCTGCTTACTGTGACATTGAATGTATAGTTGGAATATACCATTCAAGTAGCTGGCAGCACTCTAAAGAAAGAGTACTAAGTTCATTGAAAGGAGAAGGCAACATAAGAATTGTCATTGCTTCGACAGCACTTAGCATGGGTGTAAATTTTCCTGACATACGTTATGTAATCAACTGGGGGCCAGCTCGTAACATTCTTGATCAACATCAAGAAGCAGGACGGGCTGGAAGGGATGGTTTTCCATGTCATAACATCATAGTTTATCATGGTAATCAGCTTAGCCAATGTGAGGAACAAGTTAAGAGATTTGTAAATGATAAAAATTGTCTGCTCATCGCTGCATACCAGTCTCTAGATGACACAATAACATCTTTAAAACCGGGACACAGCTGCTGTACATATTGCACTAGCACTTGTGAGTGTGGTAATGAATCTTGCTCAGAACATTCATTGCCTTTTGAACAAGCTCTTGTGAGCCCTGTTCCTAATGGAGATGTCAAATTGACAAGGCCAGTAAGCCATGAGGACAAAGTGGATTTAATAGATGCTCTAAACGAATTGAGAGGCAGTATGGCTGCAGTGCCTGCATTGTTTGATAATATTTGTAGTCATGGATTTTCAAAACACCTGATTGAAGATGTTTTAACAAATTGCCATCAAATTTTCACTATTGGTGATGTTTTGGACTCTTGTCCTGTATTTTCTCTTACACATGCCTTGAAGATTTTAGAAATTATCCAGGAGATTTTTATGGACATACCTAACTTTGATGAAACATTGTGTGTACTTCAAGACAACAATAACTTAGTAACTGTTTGTCAGGATTTAGAAGATTTGTTGGAAAACAGTGACTTGGATGCCATTTGTGGTTACAGTGAGGATGATTCAGATGAACTACCAGAAGTACTTACCTAGTAAGTTTATAATTATTAACCCATTGAGCCACAATGTGCCCTACTTAATTTTTTTTGCTTGTCTAACGCCAGACGATTTTACTCGTCAATGGGGAAGCTCTGCAGCTTAATGGGTTAATAAACAGTTTTGGAATGGGCTAACTATAGCCACTGTACAGTATAACAATGATGTTGTAATCATTTTGTGAACATCATTAGGGCTTTTCATTTATTGATGCCCATTCTTGTACTTTTTCCTTCATCCACTTGTGTAGATCTCTGTAATCCAATCCTGCAAATAGATTTGAACTAAAATCTGGAAAAGATGGATGTCCTTCTCCCTTCTACATTTTTAAATGCTGATATTGACATTAGATCAGTTATTATCTGTTGTACAGCCTCTTCACTCTTTGCGACTGAACGATGTGATGACCTCTTTGATAATTTACAATCTTTATCCACATTCTGCAGTATAAGTTCTACCATATCAATAGTGCCTGCAAGTCTAGCAGCATTAGACTCGTTTAGATTTGGTCCAAGAGCACGCCACATAACTTTTAGGAGATGATTTTGGTGTTCTTTTCAGAGATCCAGTGGAATATTGCAGCCTTTTCCACCATGCATATTCACAAACCGGTTCCATTTTAATCGTTCTGCTTCAAACTCCGGTAGTAATGCACATATTTTGGTGAGGTGAAGGAGATTTACATAGGCATACTTAGGATGCTTCTTTGCCTTGTATATTAAAAGAGTAAGTTTGTATATTTCATACAAGCGTTGGCCATCACCTTCTTTGATAGCATCTTCAAATGCCATAAGTATTAAGCCAAAGGGTAATTTACATTGGTGGTAGTTATACAGGAAGTCCTCTTTCTGTACTTGGACAGGTTGGTCTGTTGGTAGTGCAAACTGTGGGTGATACTTCTTTTCATGCCTATTAGGATGACAAATACTTATAATTAACAAATCAATTATTGAATGAGGTTGAGCATAGCATGAGATGAAGAATTATATCAAAGCTAAGGTTTGTGTTATCTGTCAAAGCTGAAAGGATTACATGAACAGATCGAGGCCTTGCATGATAATTCTTCTAAATGAATTCTTTTAAATAAGTACTAATATGTAACATGTTGGTTGGATTTTGAGATTGAAAAAGAAAACCAAAAGAGAACAAACCTGTTTCTGGTGGACTTGGTACTGAAGACATGGCCACATTTATCTCGACAAAAGTAGTATCCAAACTCATCCTTTTCATCATTTGAATATACTTGATATTTCATGTTATGTACACTTAACTCGTGACTAAAAAACAGTGATGTACATTTTATGACACTGTGGTAATGTATTTTTGTAAATTTATCATTGAATTTAATTGTCCACCATACTCACAGCACTCTTCGTGAATGTAATTTAAATGATTTGTCACAATCAGTTATGCGACATTGAAATGTGTCCGCAGAAGCCTTTTCAAAGTTTTCTGTTTGTTGTACCAAGTGAGAAACATCTGACTGCACCACATATTTCTCCACATGTTTCTTACACAGGTCAATTAACCATTTCATATTAGTTCTTTTATCAGCATTTGGCAAGACAAGATTTGGTTTATCTGTTATTAAGTCAAATTATAGAAATGAATATAAAATTTTCCATTAAAGTCCTAAGGATCAATCCTAACAAGGATCCTCATCTCTGACTTAGGCTACATGTGCCTGGAGTGTGAGCCTGGGGGGTGAATATGAAAGAACAATTATTCCCATGGGGAAATTTATTTATATCGGATTTCGGTCCATTCTTCTAGAAATTACTATAAGATTCCAAGGAGAATAAAAGTGCTAATTTGCAATGTACCATACATTACCATCTATTTTGGACATCTCACACATTTCCATAAAAGAGGAACATATATGTGCTTCAACTTCTCTAGAGTAGAAATCCTTGTACTCATTGTAGTGGTTGTGGACCCCTTTAGCTGCATTTGTTTTTCCGGTTCGATTTATGCTTGCTCGTGATGTACCCAGTTCTTTTGCTGACTTGTCTTTGACAAACATATCAAACTCGGTCTATAGTAATTAAATGATATAAATAATATAAGGTAAATCAGTGATTTGACATCATACAGTTAAGACCAGATGGAAGATTTCAATTATGATTTTTTTAAACTTTTATACAATTCACTACCATCACTTCACTCTGCCTTAAAAAGTATATATTCTAAATGTACTGTACCTTGTATAATGTAACCTTGGCATGCCAGTCTGCATGTTCTGGTAAAAGGCTTTCAAGTCTTTCATACTTGTCCTCTCCATCCTGAAATGCCCATTCAACATTTCTCACCCTTTCTTCTAACAACTGATCCCCATGTACTGGAATATTAGCTAAAACAGTCTTCTTTCCGGCAGAATCTTCAAAGCAAGGAACATAATTCTGCTGGTAGTCTTTCAGTATTTGAGCCATCTCACTTGCAACATTGGGATTGTGAAATTCCATGTCAAGAGAACACTACATAAATAAACATTATTTTTATATGTTTGACCATTTCTGCCATATACTGTACGGTTAAAAACTAAAATGTAATAATTGTAAAGCACAATATAGTAATAGAATAATCACTAAATCATATAGCTTGTGATATTAACCAGTTAGACCACATTTTTCTCAATATATTATTCAGTTCTAGACTTCCTGAAAGGCTTTATTAAATAAAATGACACATTTCCCTTTTTTACACAAAAATACTCTTTGTTTGCAATAGGAAAGGTTCTTCCCCACACAGGGCCAAGGTGAGGGCCTAATTAGTGGGGTATGCAGATCAAATTTTCTGAATGAAACCTGGCAAATATTTCAAAAATGTTTCCAAATTTACTCCCTTGTCCCCACACTTATATGATTTGGCCAGAATATCAAAAATTTCAAAACCATTCAACAAATGTACCCCAACATTTTAAAATTTTAACAACTCACTTATATCCTGATTCCCCTGTTTTAAAATTTTAGGGAATCCATTTTGTAGAACTGAGCATTTTAATAGAATGAAGTCTTTGTTTCAAATGCCATAATAATTGTGCATGGAAAATAGACTTACTGTGTCAGATTTTTTTGCCATTTCATTTGAAAACTTGTGGGGTATGTGACGGATGACATCAGGTTGCAAACACTTGAAAGCAGGTAAGTACTTAGTGATGACTCTACTCACTATAACTGCCCACTGCCAAACAAGGTTCTTTTGAACATCTTGGTCTGGTAGAAGTTCTATCAACTGAAGGTCTTCCAAAGCTTTTCCAGGTTTTGAATCATCAAGGCCTGGATCAACAACTTTATCCAACATTGCAAATTGGTGTGTCCAATGAATTGAGTGATCCGGATCCGAGCATATACATTATGATCAATGTTATCAGCAATTATTCTGTTGCAAAATTGATAAATATACCAGTAAATATATATGGTTACTATAGGATATATAAAAATGAAGGTAAAATGTATAAATCAGAAAATAAGATGAGAGGAAAGACATACATGTTTATAGACAACTCGTTTTTTGAGAATTGGTAATAAAATTAACGTAAAATTATTGAAAAAAAAATGTAACATTCGGTATGTGGTTTCGACATATACTTAAGTTAATAGCTTAAAATTTCCCTTTCCCCAACCATTGTATATCGTATCGTGGATTAAACACATATAAACGTAATGTACATCACACTGATTTTCAAAAAAAAACAACGATTGCACATTACAATGCTCGACAAATGATAAATTGGTATAAAATTTATTAAACTCAACTTACTTGTAAAAGGGCAGTTGATAACTTTTCAATTGTTCCAACATTTCTTTAACAACATTTTCGTTGCATGTTTGCTCGTTCATTCTTTCACGAACTGCGTCCAAGTTTTTCATGGTACTGTCATAAACGTCTGGGCTGTACCACTGGTAATATTTAATACTTTCTTGTCTCAAATCAATATCCATGTCGTCTTCCCCTTTATTTGAAACTTGCTTCTGCACAATTTCTTCCAGAAGCAATCTGGAACACTTGTTGTTTTCTATCGTTTTCTTCCAAATTTTCAGTTTGTAATCAGCATTGAGGCTCATTTCTTCTTGCAAAACAATCATTCTTTTTGGAGACATACAAACACCTAAGTGATTCAGTCTAATAATATCCTGATAACTTGCTCCACTATGAAATAGAATTGTTGACATTCTGTACGCGATGGCCGACATTCTAATATTTCTGCATCGAATGAGCGTTGAGGTTGCCAAAGCAATAGAGTTGATTGCTCGTTCATTTTCATCTGCGTTCGAGCTATCCAATTTGCAAGCACTCCTCAACACAGTACTTAGAACTGGACAATAAACTTTAATCTCTCTGCACACATTGTTGTTTGAGAAAACAGAAAGTTGGTCAGGTTTCGTAGATTTTAAGCAGCTATCCGAGTTACAGTAGGTTTTGCATTCGCGATTAACTTCGCGCTCTAAACCTTTGAGTAGTTCCTTCGCGAGAAATTCATCGCGAAGAAATGCATTTACTACAGCCTGCCACTGAGACAAACAAGTGCCTTTTATTATTACGCTAGTGTTTTCGTCAAATTTGTTTTTAACAACAACACGCCCATTTGGATATGCAATAACGACTTTTACTGCAGATGATTTGGTAGTGTCTAAGTCGTCAATATTCAAGTTCGATATCATACTATCTTGGCGTTGTTTTTCACTGATATTTGCATTGTCCTTTCCGGAAAATAACAGCGATTTCTTTGCTTCAGGTCGAGGGGAACCAATTCGCCGAGACTTTCTATTGGCAGGACTCGATTTTTCTGGCGTCAACATCGAAACTTTCCTTTTTTCAGTGCATGTTTCACCAACATGAGCGTTTTCTTTGCCCCCGAATCCGTTGGATACAAAGCTAAAGAGTTCACAAAGGTTTTTATTTTTCTCCCACAAACGTTACAAACAACTCGTGAGTTATTTGCCGAATTTTCCACATTTATTCCGACAAGTGACAGGCGATCAGCCCAAACAATTCAAACGATTCTTGTCTCGATGAAGGCTTGAAGATGTTCATGAAAGATTTTTTAGATACACAACTTCCATACACTATCTTCAAACTACAATCACATAAACGACACACTTCGTTTCCACTTCGTTTGTATTCAATATTTGCCATAGATGTACTTTATAATATTGTTACAGTTTATACTTTATAACACAGTAAAAGTCGCAGTTATAATAGTAAATTGAAATATACATGTATATCACACGTGCGACATTTGACATTCGACCGGAAGTAAACAAACAAAATTAAGATGTGATTTGATTGGTTACTTTGTTGAGCAAATTTGAATTTATAATTAGGGGAGGCATGAAGAATTATTATATGCGACGGCAGGCTCTTCCCTTCGAATCCCTCCCACTGATAAAAGAGCCTGCCTCGCAGGCTAACTAAAGTAGGGCGATATCGACCTATTTTTGCAGTTTTCATATCTTCGGTTCAGTGCATGCTATGTAGATGAAAATACCACCGTTCGATTCAGCGTTTTACGATGTCTTTAGCGAAGTAAATTGTGTTTGTTTACAATGCTACGCGGCCAATTTAGCCCCTTGCAAACACCTCTGAACTTTGTATTGTTTACAAATTAACAATAATTAACAATAATACAAACTAATTATATATTCATTTCGCTTTCCTACCTTTCGTTTACACGCTACAAACTCCTAAGTGTGACCATTGGATAGCTCTTGAAAATCCCGTTCGAAAGGATGTATTTAAATAAATATACTAAATAAACTAGCCATTTTATGACAATTCTCGACTTTTCCCGTGAAAATCCCGTGTTTATTGCGAAATCCCGGTTTTGTCGGCGCACGCTCGGGCAACTTCAGAAGCTAAATCTCCGCGGCTTTGCATCCTAGCGTATTGAAAGTACCGGCAATCGATTCCGCGTCATTTAATTGCCTAGACGGCGGATTTTCATTGGTTTATAGCAATCAACACTGACCTTATATGGCATTTCGTAATTAATTTCCGCGTGCGGGAATCAAATTTCAACGATCTCGGCATTTTGCATGCGACTTTCAAAAAATAAAATAAAATACTTCTAGTTCTTCAAATGCAATGAAACTTTCCAATAATATTCCTTTTTATATGAGCTACAATTTTGCTAATTTTTTTGCTAACATTTGCTCGAAAATTCTGAGCCCTGTTCTGGCAATTCAGGGTTATTTCAACAATAATTGTAAAATTTTTAGATAATTTATGAACATGTATGCAAATTAATTTGGATATGTAATATGAACCGGGACAAACTAAATATAATTTTAAAGAGGAAGTCATAAGCTATCGAATGACGCGTGTCCTGTTGCCAGAGAATAAACACGTCTGGCGATATTTAACATTTGAAACAACCGATCGTAATTACGGCGCAAGGCGAAAAACGTTAAAGAGCATCCAAGAACTGAAATAAGTTTGTCAAATTTTCTTTGTTGATCCGTACAAACGAGGTAAATTTGTACTTTGCCAAATTTCTCTATATATATGACAAGTACACTTGTTCAGAAGCTACAATGCTAGCTTGTAAACAAGTGCACTTGCATAGAAAAACTTAAAAAAGGTGTTTATACTGACGAACAAATAAAAGTTGTCATCTGAAAACTTGTCACAGAATTTGAAAACTTACTCGTCTGTACCGGCTTAATTAAGGGACTAGTATTTAGCTTACTGCTTGTGGGACCAACATTGATGAAATGAGGATGAGCAATCTATCTGATATGCTCCCACAATCACCAGAGAAGAAGTTCGAATAAAATGTGGGATTATTTACGTGTAGCCAGTATTCATAGCTGCTCTTCTGACTGTCCTCTTGGATGGTGTAGAGTGTGTTGACTACTATTTATTAACTACAAAACGGGTAGTTAAAATGTAGACGGCCCCTGGTGGTTAGAAATGCGGATTAATATAGCTATAGGTATGTTTTCGGTTTACACGGATGACATCATACACTTTGGAACTTGTCGAGCAATGTCATGTCGATGGCGAATGCATTCAGTTGGGAATTTCGTCAGGTGATGTTTATTGCGTGATTTGAAATATCTCATCAAAGTCGCAAATTAGTTATCTAATTTGAGGGTGTAAAGGTTATTTTCGTGAGCCGTGATTTGCCAATATTTGCTCCCGCGAAATGTGAAATGACGGATGTTTGTGGCGTGAAACGCGATTGATATCCACAGCTGTGAGGCGTGATTACCGGAGATTATTGTCCGTGAAATGAGAATTTATTTGAAGTCGGTAGAACAAAGACAGGACGAGTAGTGAGAAGTGAGATCTTCAAGAAGAGCAATTTCTTGAGAAGAGCAATTTCTTGGGATGTAAAAATTTTAATGCATGCATGTATTTTCTTGAGTTCTTATTGGTGAAATTAGTTTGGAAAATGTAAAAGAGGGTAGCGCGGGTTAAAAAGTCGTTAAATACTCGATATAGAAAATAAAATTGACACAGCGGTTCTCAGTGGTCTAGCGGTACGCTCTCCAGCAAGTACGCATGTGTTCTTCGGTTCGTTTCTCGTTCTTTTCTTTTTATTCACTTTTTTTTCTACAATTTTTTCCACACTTTTTTGTAAACATTTATTAGGCTGCCTAGGGTTACTTTTGAGGTTAGGGTTACGTTTGGGGTTAGGTTTGGGGTTATGCTTGAGGTAAGGGTTAGAGTCAGGCTATGCGGGCAAATGTGCAATTCGTTTATTTAGCCGCAAATTTGGCAATAACAAGTCAATAAGAGATGCCAGCTATTATTTTGATAACAACTGACCGATAATACGGGCTCATGCCATTGCCATCTGCCCAATTTCGCGCTTGTGCCAGCCCGGCGTTGTGGGTGCAAAAAATGAAAATTGAGTTCTGCATATTTGTAGACATTAAATAGCCCAAATATCATTTGGCCAATCCGTTTTCGAAAATTAAAAATCGTTCCACTATTTTAAATGCCTTTACGTACCACCACTGAGTAATCCCTATTCCGTTTCCATGGCAACCGAGATGTGAATTATATATTCTGTTGTGAATTATATATTCAGGGTTTCCACTTGCAAGGAAATTTCCTTTTTCAAGGAAATTCTGACCACAAAAAGGAATTTTCAAGGATGGAAAAAATTTAAGGAAATCTAAGGAAATTCAAGGAAATCTAAGGAAATATTGTCAAAAGTCTGTAACCAGAGTTGTAAACAGTATACTATTTCTTAACACTCGCATTCATGCTCAGTTGAATTAAGGTATGGAAATATTGATCAGCGTCACCGCTTAATCTGATCTCTCAGGCTTTTCCTACTACCATCCTATTCTCTCCTAATAACAAGCCCAACACTCATAACTCATTGTTCCCAACACTCATAACTCATTGTTCCCAACCCTCATCCCTTAATTCCCATCCTCCTACTTCCCAATGTATACCCATCCAATTCGCCCGGATTAATCCGCGCAACGATCGATATCATGTCAAAAATTCAAGTCAATATCCACGGAAACGCATGAAAATACGGATATACAACCCTGAAACTGATTCAAACACACATCGCATTACATTAGTCGCCCGTCCTAAGACGCACCAATATGGTCTGCTCAATAAAATCATGAAATTGATCGCAAGTCTTATGGTTTGGGAACACTTTGCGAGGTGGCCGGTCGGAATCATAAGCCTGTTGGTTAAAAATCCCAGTGAAATGTTGGAAATACGGGAAAACCGAAACTTTCTGAGTTATCCACTTCAGAACTTCGTGCTGATCGTTGGAAGGATTTCGTGCGGCCAGTTCTTCCCAAAACCGACTATGATGATGAAGTTCGCCAGCATGAAACGTTGCTGGGTCCCGAAAAATTAGATTATCAACATCACCAATAGCTACTCCGCACTCCACGTTTTCAACATAATCAACAAGACCAATATTCGGCGTCATATCCTCACCGACCTTAACGGGGTGCCCTGAAGAATTGACCCAAGCAATGATATTTTCCGTTTTGGCGGCTTGAACAAGTTGTCTGTCAAATTCTGCACTATTCACAGCTTTTTTAAGTATAATTATCTAAAACGGAAAACGTGCGTATAAGCAACCCCGCTAAGTCGGCAAGAATATGATCGCCATGACCCCGAACGCAGGGAGGGTTGATTTAGATACCCTTTTTCAAAGCTATCATACCTGACGACTTAACCGAGATTAGAAACATGATACTCATGTAGACAAATTAGCCACAATATTGCCAATTTTTCTTTTATTTTATAGTTAATATAATTATATAGTCACATAATGTTACGGTCCACAATATGATATCATGACATAATTGTTAATATCATGAGAAATGTTTTTCAACACACATTTTACGCTAATAATACAATAATTAATCTATTTGTCCTTTTCTTGTGTAATAGTAGAAGTTTCCATTCTTTGCTGTCCATCGTCCCTTTTCTTTTGTATGCACTGCGCTTGGATGTGTCCAAACTGCTGACAATAAAAGCATCTACCGACATTACGACGATATGGAAAATTTCTATTTCCAATACGTCCACTAGCACTCTGACCAAAATCCTGAGTGCGGCGCTGATATCTCTTTTCCACCTTTGTTACTATATCAAATACTCGCTCATGGTTTTTGTCGCCCAGCAGACGCAAAAGCAAACAACAAAACTGGTCAGACGAGACGGACATCTTTCCTCGTAAAGTTTGGTACACCATGCGATGATACGAGAGTTTGGGGTGCTTTTGTTCCTGTGACACATTGCTTAAATTCTCACCCATTTCTAACGCTTCGTATTTATTAAATTCGGAGACTGGACGAGCAGCATAGTTCATAATTTTGGGAATGACACTCTCTACCGAAGCTTTAGTGAGTAGGTCGACACTCTGTCGCAAAGTCTTTAATTCTGCTTTCAAATTCTAATGAAATTAAATAGAAAAATAGAATATAGCTTAGCCACGAAGCTCAAACCCACACAACCGTTCAAGACTATTATACTGGTGATTTCAATACCATATCGATATGTGAATTAATAATCATATGACATAGGCAATTATTAAATGCCCATTTTCCCTGCAGTCATTAATACCTCATTAATCAACACTGCATGCCTGTCATATATACATGACTGCGTATGTATTATAATATTATGCATGTGTTAGATATTTTTCAGTTCAACAGTGCCAACGCGGCGCTCTACTGTTGACGAACTCTCGTCCCGTGCGACACCTCGCCCTTGCTGTACTCACCCTGTTGACGAATTCTCGATCGTCCCTGGCGATGCAGTGCAGTGCTCTACATTTTATATCCACTTCAGTTAGTGAAATCTCACTCAAGAACTGACGAAATCTCGTCCCTGGCGAAACCTCGCCCTTGCTTTATAACTATTTCAGTTAGTGAAACCTCACTCAAGAACTGACGAAATCTCGTCCCTGGCGAAACCTCGCCCTTGCTTTATAACTATTTCAGTTAGTGAAACCTCACTCCAGAACTGACGAAATCTCGTCCCTGGCGAAACCTCGCCCTTGCTTTATAACTATTTCAGTTAGTGAAAAACCTCACTCAACAACTGACGAAATCTCGTCCCTGGCGAAACCTCGCCCTCGCTTTATAACTATTTCAGTTAGTGAAACCTCACTCAACAACTGACGAAATCTCGTCCCTGGCGAAACCTCGCCCTCGCTTTTTATCTGTTTCAGTTAGTGAAACTTCATTCCGCCAGTGACGAAAATCTCGTCCCTGGCGAAACCTCGCTATATATACTCTCACCCAATATGCAGTTGACGAAATGTCGTCCTGGCGAAAAACCTCGCCCCATTCTAAATATGTTAACGAGTGTACCATACATAATGATATACCTATAGACAAAACTCATCCATAATCAGAGCCTAAATATATCTATATTTGAATAGAACTAGCTCAAGTGTAGCGATAAAAACCCATCCCCAAACTATGACCTAGCTTGTAGTTGTATTTTAAACAAACAAATTAGCCAAGACCCAAAACAAGTGGATCGACGATCAATTTAGATATTCTATATTGTTATCGAACTCACACATTTAAAAAATCCTCGCAATATATTGCGAGCTGATGAGTAACGTTCAGAACTGTATAGCGAACTCTCATCTCGATGTAGTCGATGTAGGCCGGGCACGTTTATCACAATATAACACAGTTATATTTCCTTAGGATATACACCATACACTTGTTCAGTCGGTCCACGCATCGTAATACTGGTCTAGGCCTGAACCGGGACATAAATGACTACGAACTATAGAACCACCCATAAAATGAACTATATATAATTATATATATACCTCCAAGTCATTGCCTTGTATATTTTGATTCAATGGGTCATCTGCCACCGGTTCTGGCGGCGCTTCGACATTCATCTGTTCTGGAGGGGCTAGTACTTCCACTGGAAACTGTTCGTTGTCCTCGGCCATTTGCGAAAAATAAATTCGGGTGAGTCGTGCTAATTCATCGTTTGCCACAAGCTTCTCAACTGGAACTGAACAAGAATGGAGTTTCTGGGTGTTGTCCTTGTAATTTATAGCTCTGCTAATCACCCATGCGCATAATATATTCCAAACATCCCAAATAACTGTTGTTTTCGTCTTTAATTGTCTTCGCATATTATTATGAGTGTTAAGAATAGTAAAAATATATTTTTGGGCATATTTGGCAGCACTATAGACAATTTAATAACATTATTACATGAAGTATTATATTGTTTCCTTGGCTCATACCAGTATCACACGGCCCGGGGCCCCGGTACCTTAGCAAAATGCCAACATGTCTGAAATCAAACATGTTGCATGGTCTAGCAATATGAATAAGTCATGAAGCGATCTCTTGCTGTTGATGAAGGTCAAACATCAGAGTCAGACGGCTTCGAATCTGACCTTTCCAATGAAGATGAACCAACCTTACCAATGGCCGCAACAGTCACATTGTCACAAATTGAATTGACAAATGTCAAAATTCATTACAGCAATATTTCACTGTTTCAATGCCTGTGAAGTTAGCACTATAACACTAAACAGTCTAAAGATAAGTTAGTAGGGCTTTGGTAGGGCTGTAAGCAGTAAAATAACTAAAAGTCTTCTCAAGGAAATTTTATAATTTTATTCCATGGTCAAGGAAATCTAAGGAAATTGTGACACGAAAGTAAGGAATTTCAAAACTAAATAGTGGAAGCACTGTTAATATATTCGATTTAACCGTTTTAACTTTTAAGTTTTAACGCTCTCTCCTCCGCAGAGCCTCCTTAGTATTTACAAATAACTTACATGAAGTTTCTTGAATAAAAGTGAGCGCGCGGGGAGTGATGGGAGCTACTTTTATTTCGCTCTTCCCATCACTCCCTGCACGCTCACTTTTCCCTCACTAGAAACTTCATGTAAGCCTCTGCGGAGGAGAGAGGTTTTAACATAGAGATTATAAAAGAATAGAGGGGGCATCCAATGGACCTTTCCCCTTTTAACCATTTTTTTATTTTGACAAGTCTGGACAAACATTTCATCACAGCTTGAAAGAACATCACAAAGTTAGTAATATTCCAAAGTTTCGTTGCAAAATGTTGTAAAATGTGGATAATATAGTCCTGCGAAGTTTGCAATTTTCAGTCATTTTGTATAGGGAAACGGGAAATGATAATCAGTTTCGAAAACTGATTATCATTTCCCGTTTCCCTATACAAAATGACTGAAAATTGCAAATTTCGCGCGGCTATATTATCCACATTTTACAACGTTCTGCAACGAAACTACATAACATAACTAATTTTATGATGCTCTTTCAAGCTATGATGAAATTTTTGTCCAGACTTGTCGAAATAAAAAAATTGGTTAAAAGGGGAAAGGTCCATTGACAAATGTTAGGCAACAAAAGGGAAAAATTGAAGCTCCTAATGGGGGCCCCTTATGAGTCCCGGATGTAAGTCCCGTATGTGAAATCGAGCGTCCATTGGCTACATTTGAAATCTCCTTAGCAACACTGCCTTAGCAACAAAAAAATTGTTTTTTTGGACGGGAAAAATCTGGGGGAAATACACGAAAAAACTCAAAAAAATTCAGTAAAAAACACTCCTATGTGTCTTAAAATTTTAAATATGTGTTAATATTTAATATATATTGAAAATAAACCTGCTAAAAACTGATATAATTGATTTGTTTCCCTTTTTTGTTTATTTAAAGTTGATCAACCAAGTGAGAAACACCCAGACTGCAGAGTGAAAACACCCGCCTTTTAAGTTAAATACCAGTTCCACTAAGCAGTTTCATTGCTTCACACCAACTCCACATCTTTAATCATCAAATTAAAGACAAATTTGCTCACATAGGAATAGTTTTTCGCTGAATTTGGGCGGGTTTTTTAACATGTTGCTTAATTTAGACGGGCCGTAAACTTTTTCAAAAAAATTTTTGTTGTTGCTAAGGCAGCGTTGCTAAGGAGATTTCAAATGTAGCCAATGGGCGCGCGATCTCACATACGGGACTTACATCCGGGACTTACAAGGGGCCCCCATTAGGAAGCTTCAATTTTTCCCTAAATTTAACCTCGGATGCCCCCTCTATTCTTTTATAATCTCTATGGGTTTTAACGTGTTTTGGCCACTGATCTGAAAATATAGTACCTGGATCGAGCTTCTATACCTATGAAAATTGAAGCCAGTTTTGGATTTGGCGGCCATATTGGAGTGACCATCAATGGCCGTCGTAAGTTGAAGCAATTTGAAGGAAGTATTTTCAATTTGCGCTGTGTTGGGCGATGGAATTATTGAAATTTAATTGGAAATATGTAAAGGAGTTTGTATATTGTTAAAAATCACCGATTTGGTTTGATTTCGGGTGTTTCTCGGCGAAAAAACTGTTCGCGCGTGTATGTTGTTGTCAGCCATGAGTGAGCAAATTTACGTGAAGATTTTGGAATAAATCGCCGTACTGTGCCTCTCGGCGTAGTAATCAAAGAAATTACAAGAAAGGAGACAGTTCCACATGTGAAAGTAATACTGGGCAAATAGTGATGGTGAAAGATCGACCTTAAAACGGGTTTTTGTGACGATTAAAGTCGACGAACTTTGCGTGTTGTAGCTACAACAATTAATAGTTGATTGTTGTTGCCCGGCGAAGAGACGTTGTTCATACTTGTATCAAATACGACAGTATATTTAACAGGTCCAAGAAAATAGTTCATTGTTTGCTGAAGCACAATAAATAAAAAGTACTTATGTATTTACTAAATTATACTGGTCAGATTGACAATTTGTCAGAATGTACCACTACAAATTTGTCTATTGTGTCTCAAGAGATTGATTACAGGCCATCTATATATAAAACATCATGCCGTGGCATTTAGTTTCCTTATAAATTAAGTGAACAATTTATTTACAACATGCATTCTAAGCTGGAATCTGTGCAGAGGAAGCAAGGGTGGTGCTAGTGGGGAATACATGCTCTGTTGGGAACCCCAGGCTCCATTGGGGAAATACACCAATATATCAGGGATTGTCATATTCAGTTACTATGTTTGAGCATTAAGTCTTGGTTCAAAAATTAATCGACTCCCTTTCCAGAATCTGAAATTTAAATTATTTTTCAGTATCCATTCCAACTGAGTTACTCATTCCTGACCCATCTCACTGTTACAAGTAACAATAACAACATAAGACACAACTGTCAACAACTAGACACTAAATAAGTTGATATTGTGATACACTAAGATGCATATAAACCTTAAGCAAGTACATCTGTCTTGAATGTTGATCAATTAAGATACTTAATGTTATACCAATGTTTGAAGCTTTGTAGTATCCAGTCAGGATACAAGTCATTCATAGTTTAGTATTCAACACCAAATTTTAGTATCTTGTGGATATAGGGATACTGCAAATTTCAGACCTTGCCTTATAAGGATGGCCTAATATATTTAGCCCCTGTTCTTTCCTGTGCCAAGGAATTGACACCATAGTTGACAAGTAGATTAGGAACCTAATGGTATAAATCTAGTTTCAAGACATATTAAAAATAAATTTGAATTAATAAAAACATTTGCCAATGAGAAATTTTACAATAGCATTGGCCAATTATCATGGTATGCTGATTTATTGCATACAGTTTTTTGCAAAATTCTTCACAAGATACAGAAGTTTCAGACAGGTAAAATCTTTCACAGAAATTTAAAACATACTTTTACAAGAAATATACAGTATAAAAATTAAAATAGTTTATGACTTCACTACAAACATAATACTAAATTTGAAGCAACTGAGCATAGAAAGTATTAAGTAATATACTATTATTTACAAGCACTATAAATTCTATATGTCCTATATGGCGACAGCCGACAGTGCATCACGGCCACTTACGCGTAAAGTTTCTGTTAACACATTCGTTTTCAGCCTGAATAAGTGATCCCTCATTATTTATACGCGCAATATTACTTCCACAAGACGTCCTGACTCCTATCTCGTTTCTTGATTTACTATTACTGCGGAAGGCAACATATTGTAGCTACAACACGCAAAGTTCGTCGACTTTAATCGTCACAAAAACCCGTTTTAAGGCCGATCTTTCACCATCACTATTTGCCCAGTATTACTTTCACATGTGGAACTGTCTCCTTTCTTGTAATTTCTTTGATTACTACGCCGAGAGGCACAGTACGGCGATTTATTCCAAAATCTTCACGTAAATATGCTCACTCATGGCTGACAACAACATACACAAGCGAACAGTTTTTTCGCCCAGAAACGCCCGAAATCAAACCAAATCGGTGACTTTTAACAATATACAAACTCCTTTACATATTTCCAATTAAATTTCAATAATTCCATCGCCCAACACAGCGCAAATTGAAAATACTTCCTTCAAATTGCTTCGACTTACGACGGCCATTGGTGGTCACTCCAATATGGCCGCCAAATCCAAAACTGGCTTCAATTTTCATAGGTATACACCTTATTCCAAAATGGTGACCGGAAACATGAAAACGAGGCTAAGGGGGCCAGAATTCGCGATATTATTATAAATTATATTAGGAGTGGAGAGTTATTTTTTAAAATTTTGCTTATTTTTCTGCGAAAAAGACATTTCTTTCGGATATGGTCAATTCTAAGCCACCGAAGAGGATATTTATATCAAAATCCGTGCCGAACGACGTCCTGCTGGGCTTTTATTGCAAATTTATATCCCGATGAGTGATGATGACAAGATGGCCATATCAAGTTACAGACATTACAAAGATTACCGAGGCAGCCCAATGCCGAAAAACTGTTGTGTTCCTCATTGCAAGAAAAAAGTTTACGTAGAAGAAGGAAAAAAGATATCCTACTTCAAATTTCCGAAAGAAAAGAATCTGTTTGATGAGTGGATTCGAGCAATTCGCAGAGACGTTGGGCGACACTTCACAGTAAATGACAACACTCGCGTTTGCTCAAGGCACTTTAAAGATACAGATTTTAAAGTTTCCCGTGCTGGCATACGTACTCTTTGTGACGGGGCAGTGCCTTCAATATTTCATTGGAAAACTGCTTATCCTAAGAAGAGAAAGTCTCCTGTAAAGTCGAGCAATATTGTGCAAGATTCAGACTCAACTGACAGCGATGTAAACACGGCTGGTGCATCAACTAGTAAAGACGTCGACGCAGACTCTATTACAGAGCCAGAACATGAGGAAACAAATGCGCATGAAATTGAACTGGGAAATTTAAAGAACGAAGTCAAAAATCTGACGGAGAGATGCGCAACAAATGCAAATAGAGTGTTCTCGTTTAGTCGATTTTGTAAGGATGACAAGAGCATCAAATTCTACACTGGATTTCCAACTGTGAAGGTATTTGATGCTCTGTACAGACTTTGTAATCCTGGGGAACATGGGAAAATATTACCTACTGGCATTCAGCAGATACTAGGGATAGCTTTTCCAGTCATGCTGGTCCGTCGACAAAACAGGGCAGACCAAGAGCACTGCACCCAAAAGAAGAACTCTTCATTACCTTGTGTAGACTGAGGCAAGGGTTACCTGAAGAACACCTTGCTCATTTGTATGGGGTATCTCAGAGCACCATCAGCAGGATAATTATCACATGGGTGAATTTTCTGTATCTCAAGTTTAAAGATATACCTATGTGGCCTTCTCGAGGGTTGGTAGATAAGTATATGCCTGAGCAATTTAAAGAAAAATTCCTTCGACTAGAGTGATAATTGACTGCACAGAAATCAAATGTCAAATGCCAAGCAGTCTTCTCCTGAACAGTGAACTATTTAGGTCATACAAGAACAATGCAACACTTAAGTGTCTTGTTGGTATAACTCCTGGTGGAGCATTTTCATTTATAAGCCAATTATACACTGGGCATATATCGGATAGAGAAATTGTTATGCGAAGTGGGTTTTGGAACAGCAATTCACTAATGGGGACTCTGTCATGGCGGATAAAGGATTTACCATTGAGGATTTATTGCCACCTGGGGTTGGTTTGAATATACCTCCATTTCTCGGAATGCAAGGCCAAATGAGTGCTGAAGATGTTGTCAAAACCCAAAGTATTGCATCATTGAGGGTACATGTTGAGAGGGCAATAAACAAAATTAAGAATTTTAGAATATGGGATGGTATTATTCCTCTAAACTTGTTTGGTATTGTTAACCAAATGTGGACAGTATGCTCTGTTCTTTGTAACCTTGAGAAACCTATAATTAGTATTTGACTGAGAACATTATTTTGCCCTGTCAATACTGATGTATATTAATTAATTCAAGGAAGATTGTTGCATTGTTGAACTATCTGGTGTATATATATTGCATACAAATTAAATTTTATATTTACCTTCTTTATTTACATTTGGTTATTCCAGAAACAATAGTAGACTATGTGCACATGGTTACATTTCCTGGAGTTTTAACTTTGTTTCAAGTAATGATCTAATAGCTCTCAATATACCTTACTGTTTATTGCATTTTCCACAATGGCCTCGTTTTCATATGGGTTAATTTAGTATTTCAGTTTGGCTGAAGACCACGTGCACAAAATCTGGGTACACTGTATGTGCGCAAACATTCTCAAACAGGCAAACATGAAAATGAGGCCATCGGGGGAAATGTAATAAACGGTAAGGTCTATTCCCTAGAGAACAGTAAATAATACAAAAACCCTCGGAAATATTACTGAATGCATATTGTCATTGTCATCATAACTAGTCATAAGCAATGGATTTTTCCAATATATACACATGCATAACACAAACCCTGCTCTATTCTTATAATTATGATGACCCTGACTTAATTTTTGCAGCAATTGGTAAAAAGTGTGTAAAATACACTGCACAAAGTTTTGCACAAAGTTGCTTCCAATGTTCCTCATCAAATGGTATCCGGTCAATGTTCATACCTGTTTTGGTGTATACCACGAAATCACACCATTTAGCTCAGTTAATCCCATTTGTCCTTGTACTTGATCATAGTATTCATGATTCTTCTTCAGTTTTGGTTTATTGTCCTGCATCTGAAGATAAAATTTATTGTCACTGCATGCATCAACAGGACTAACAGCAAATTTTGAAATTGGGCATTTAATTTCTAAAAGCCCAAAGGCATCTCCATCACTGCCAGAATTGAGATCAATCACCTTTCCATCAGGCGAACATCCAAGGATATAAAGTTTGGGGGAAACAAAAAGCCCTGATTCCTTAACATCTACTGGATGACCAATCTTGTCCATATACTTCTGGTATTCCCTTCTTGCAGTTGGCTCATACCTTATACCATGTTCAGTTGCTTGAGACTTGAAAGGTTTTGCTGTGATATGTTCAGTACAGAACTTTTAAAAGTTCCTTTGCCTTCTTGCCACTCTACCAAATTTTGACGCAGTAAATCGCACTTTTCTGGCTTGTGCCCATTCATCACTGTTGTGTTGTTTCCTTGTTTCCTTCTCTAGTTTATTGGATTCCATTAATGACATCTTTAAACGGTCTAAAAATTCTTTTTCTGCATCATCTAATGTTTCGGTACAGGCAAAACAAAACCATCATTCAAGTCATCCAATGGAAAAGATGGATAGCTAGGGCCGAAAGTGCTTCTATGACTACACACATACTTAGGTTCAAATGGAGAAGTTACAGTAAAATTGGACTCTTGAAATGAAAGTTGGTATGTGCCAAAGGAGCCAGGTGGACTAGGGCCAAATTTTGTTGGTACTTGCTCTACATTTTCATCCACTTCACATGTTTGGACTAAGCCAAAGGTTGGGTCAATGTCTTTAACAGTTTGTAGGAAATGGGAAACATTGGATTGTTGTTGCCTTCTTGCATTATAGAGTTTACACTCGATTCCTTCTGTCCTTTATCTTCCTGATGAGTTTTTGTCACAGCAACTTCCATTACTGGCAATGGTGAAATTCCTCAACTCTTGGTTTGTGCCATTTCTGTAGGGTTGAGGTGCATGCTGAATCAGGATTCTCGTCATCTTCGTCATTCAAATCAGTCACTTTTTGACAGTTGAATAAACTAAATTTGCAAATCTTTAGCATCAACGCCAATATATGATTACAAAACCAGACTTTCCAGCAGCACATGCAGGACCACAACATGCATACATCACTTCACCAGATACCACACACAAGGCAAGTTCCAACTGATGGGGCTTTCGTTCTTTTAAAGCTATGAAAGCATTTGGCACGATAGAAAAGTAACGCTGGTCGTAAGTGGCTTCAATATTATGTAAATATTCATCTTGTAAGTATGTTTTGGCTTTCATAAGTCCTGTAGGCAAGGTGTGATTACTCCCACCAACAATTTTCCCTGACTGGCTGATGTGCTTGTCTATCTCAACTCTGCTAAAAAATGGTGCTTTAGACAGTGACGTACCCCAGCCTTCTGTGGGGAACTTTGGTGTGTGCTTGGATTGTTGAGGAGAACTCGTACTTGGCAACTCAGACACACTGGTAGCTGCTGTGGTTGTGTTGGCCATACGAAGTTGGTGAAGCTTGCGTTTGGAATACACCATCGACTTGTCTGGATCCACAATATTTTCATCCAAACCTCTGCTTACATACTCCTCAAACATAAAGTGTAGCAATAAAAGAAAAAAACATTTAAAAACAATAACATTAAGAATTTGATCAAATATATTGAGTCATATTTATTTACCTTTTGACAAGTTGGGCCTTGGTTTTTAATCCTTTGCATGAGTCCCCACGACATTGTAGCCAGAACTTCAGCTCGTTGTTTTTTAGAACCGAAGGTTTTCGACCAGAGAGTGAGCTTCCTGGGATGTCTTCCTCTGTCAGTAAGCGTGGACTGCAA
The DNA here is from genome assembly GCA_016169945.1 of Trachythela sp. YZ-2020. Taxonomy (NCBI): domain Eukaryota; kingdom Metazoa; phylum Cnidaria; class Anthozoa; order Malacalcyonacea; family Clavulariidae; genus Trachythela; species Trachythela sp. YZ-2020. Next base: position 9,772,554 of record JADLSH010000387.1, read on the forward strand.
AATGCCTTATCCATTGTGCGGTTTTCGAAACGATTTCCAAAACGCACCGTATGTAAATGACACACACAAAATACAAACTCGCTGTAATATTTTGTGTTCTCTATCTTCTCGCTCTGAATATATTGCCAGGAAAACACCGTCAAAGTAAACTCAAAAGGAAATACGGCCCTAACACATGGTCTATTATCCTCTAGTTCTTTGTAACGTGATACAGCTGATATGGCCATCTTGTCATCATCACTCCTCGGGATATAAATATCGCAATAAAAGCCCAGCAGGACGTCGTACGGCACAGATTTTGCTATAAATATCCTCTTCGGTGGCTTAGAATTGACCATATCCGAAAGAAATGTCTTTTTCGCAGAAAAATAAGCAAAATTTTAAAAAATAACTCTCCACTCCTAATATAATTTATAATAATATCGCGAATTCTGGCCCCCTTAGCCTCGTTTTCATGTTTCCGGTCACCATTTTGGAATAAGGTGTATAGAAGCTCGATCCAGGTACTATATTTTCAGATCAGTGGTTTTGGCGGGAGAGATGTTTTAGTATGAAAACAATTGTATAAGTTGTCTTGCTATTTCTTTTGTATTGGTTCCATTTCAAAGGCTGTGATTGACTCAGGACATCATGTAAAGTCCAGTGATGGTCGATCTGCCATAGCCTTTCAAAGAATCGAAGGGTTAAACAACTTTAAAACGGCAGAGGTCACAGCTGGGAACCTCTTGTGAATAGGTTAGTAAATAGGAAGTGTTAAGCATTTTCCAAAAAAATCTAGCATGCAATATTCATGAGATACGTGCCTAGCTCTCCCGTTTAGGATGTGTTTGGCTGCGTGATTTCGACCCAGAATAAGTCTTAGTATAATTTGTAAACATATAAAATTTAGGAAGGCTCCATGTCGGATTTTATCTTGGTTTTTCCACTTTAAGGAAATATTAGTTTTCCCAATTTCCCTACTAGAATTGGTTTGAATGAAATATGGATGAGTACATCAACAGTAATTGCCCAAACGTTTGTAAAATTGCCCCAACGTGTTTCTTTCATAAAAACAATGACTTTCAGGAGGAAAGAACATGTTTTGGCGAAGTTGAATTTTTTTTAAGAGGCAAAGGGGGGACCAAAGGATTTGAAATCAGGCCCTTTGGCCCCCCCTATGGTTTTTGATTTTTTTTCAAACTTGCTTCAAATAACCCCAAAACGTTTCTAAAATTGCCCCAACGTGTTTCTTTCATAAAAACAATGACTTTCAGGAGGAAAGAACATGTTTTGGCAAAGTTGAATTTTTTTTAAGAGGTGTAACGTGCCGAGAGATACAACTACACACACAACTCGAGGTTAAGACTCTCTTTATTTCTCATTACATTCTCTTATATATCGACTTTACTTATCTAGTGTATTTATATCATCACCTAATATGGACGTGGTGAGGATCCTTATCTTCATGCAATTAGGATATGGGACGCGCCAGGAAGAGCGCTCCCAACTAAGATACATATCTAAGCTAAATATATATACATTATTAATATCCGTTACACCATCCTCTTTCTTTATGTTCTCGTCCCGAGGACATTTAACCTTAAACTATGTTATTACACCTTACTCTTTAAAATCCATATCGATCTGGTGGTCGTATATGTTGTCTCAGTCTGGCAGGTCGAGCAGCACGGGGAATCTCCACTTGTGGAGGTGTAACGTCAACCACCTGGAACTCTCCTACTTCCCTAGCTGGGCAAACCGGTTCGCCCTGTTGAAACGGAATGTAACTTAACTTAAGTTGGTCGTGATGCACAACCATTACCTTCCCTCCCTTAGATAAAATCCGATAGTTGACCCCAAATCGTTTTAGAACTCTAAAAGGTCCCACCCACTTATTTCCTAACTTCCAGCCTTTAGGTCGTCTCAACATAACTGTTTGGTCCGATTCGAACGGCAGCCATGTGTTTGTCGGTTGATTGAGCCTTGCCTGTTTTTCGGATGCTTTCGAAATGTGTTCTTGTGCTATTTTCCGGATATCTTGAAACACCGACCTTACCGAAACTAAATATTCGCTTTGTGTTGATGGGTTACTTAAAGGCATTCCCAATTCTAATTCGATCGGCAATCTTGGCGCTTGACCAAAAACGACTTCATATGGTGATACCCCTAATGAATCATGCCTACTTGTGTTATAAGCAAAAGTGACAGAATCTAACCACAAATCCCAATCATCCCTCCTGTTGGATGCAAAAGCAGTAAGCATACTCTGAAGGGTTCTGTTTTGTCGTTCGGTTTGACCATCGCATTGTGGGTGATAGCTAGTTGTGCGTGTTTTAGTAATTCCCATGACATTGCATATTTCATGTAACAAATTACTTTCAAAGTTACGACCTTGATCCGAATGTAAGACGGCCGGGGGGCCAAACCGAGAGAATATGCGACTAATGAGTAGAGGGGCTACTGTACTAGCTTTCTGATCACAAGTTGCGAAGGCTTCACACCACTTAGTGAAGTGATCAACAACAACTAGGATATGTTTGTTTCCACGACTGGTTTCCGGGAGGGGTCCCATATAATCTAGTGCCCAAAACGTAAATGGTTGGCTTACTGCAATATGTCCCATTGGTGCCTGATTCCTATTAATGGGAGAGTTTTTGCGATTGCAAGCTTCACAGTGTTGAATGTGGTTTGTAACCGTTTGTCTAATACCTGGCCAATAAAAACGTTTCCTCACCCTTTCTTCTGTGCGATTGATACCCAAATGGCCGCCAAACGGCCCGTCATGCAAAGCGACTAGAATTGTATCATGTAGTGCAGAAGGGACTAGGATGACATGATGTGGAAATGAGTCTGAGTTATGGCCCAGTGCCCTAAATAATAAATTATCGCGCATAAAATATTGGTCGTAATGACTTAACCATTTCTTCAAAACGGGGTCGGTGATGTTTGTCAACTTTGGCTTAGGTAAACCGCGCGTTTTCATGTCAATTAGCTGAGATAGATGAATATCTTTGCGCTGCATATCACTGAGATTGACAGTGGGGTCAAGTGTAATGGCATCTAAGCAATCTGTTTCCGTGGTTTGTGGTGGTATGGCTGAACTAGAGGGGCTAGAGACCACAGAATCAGGGGTATACTCGTCCTGAACATTTACTATATTACCACTGGGATGAACAAGAAGTGGTTTGCTACTTTCTAACTTAACTATTGCTGTGCGGCCGCCTGACAATGGAATGCGAACAGTGGAGACATATGTTTTGCATTCGGTAGCATTTGCGTGAGAAATGTAATCAGTGTTTGAACTATGTCTATCGCCTGTCTGTGGAGTGACTAATCGGGATAACGCATCTGCGTTATCGTGAAGACGACCTGGTCGATGCTCAATTGAAAAAGTAAACTCCTGTAGGTCCATAATCCAACGCGCTAAGCGGCCTTTTGGTTCCATACTATGGAGCCAACGTAATGCATTATGGTCGGTAATTACGGTAAAATGACGACCCAATAAGTAGACGCGAAAATGCGTGGTACCAAAAACAATAGCAAATGCCTCTTTTTCAGTCGTAGAATATTTTTGTTCGCGAGGCGACAAAGCCTTGGATGCATACGCAATGACTTTCTCATGTCCTTGGTCATCAAGTTGCGATAAGACTGCGCCAACACCGTAATCCGATGCGTCGGTATGCAAAATAAACGCGCGGTCAAATTTAGGGTATGCCAAGATAGGCGCAGAACATAGTAACTGTTTCAAAGTTTGAAAAGAAGTTTCACGATCATTTGTCCAAGAGAATATTGCAGCTTTCTGCGTTAATTGGACCAAGGGTGCCGCTACGCTGGAAAAAGCGGGAATAAATTTGCGATAATACCCTGCCAGTCCTAAAAAACTCCGTATTTCTTTAACTGAACGTGGACGCGCAATGTGACTGACAGCCTCAATTTTAGCTGGATCTGCTTGGATACCTAATCCGGAAACTACATGCCCTAAGAAAGAAACTTGGCGCGCGGCAATCGTACACTTCTCTAATTTAACGCGAAGGTTATGCTCACGCAATCTTAACAAAACCGTCTTAAGCCTATCGCAATGTTCGTTCAGGTCTCGGCCAAACACAATAATGTCGTCAAGATAACATAAACAAACTAGAGGGCATTCAGAGACTGCATACCTCCGCCCGCTACTCGTTGTAAAGCACACGATTTTAGAGCAGCCTCACTTATATAAGTGAGATTTACAATTGTATATAATCTAAAAAGATACCAATAACAAGATGATTACATAACCTTCTGGGGGAGGTAATTACATTATTTCTATACCTTTATAGTACCCTGTATACTTCGTGCATAAATTATACACGACCTAATTACGCATTCAGTGAGTTTTTTTTAATGGACCGGGAAAAGCAAGACAAACTTTTGTTCATTTCTCGTTCAATTTTTAACCAAATTCAACCAAATTTTAATCAATTCTTCCTTGGCCGATGGGAAATACATTCAAAAAATTTCGTATGAATATGTTTGGTATTTTTTGAGTTATCGTGCTCACAGACAAACACACATACACACACACATACAAACATACACACATACACACATACACACACACATACATACAAACCCAGATGATTACATAACCTCCTGGCGGAGGTAATGACGTAAGTAAGACCACTTAAAATAAGATCCATGACCCTTTGAAATGTGGTTGGTGCAGTAGCGAGGCCAAAGGGCATTCGGTTAAACTCGTACAAGCCGCTCTGTGTAACAAATGCTGTTTTGTGGCGATCTTTTTCGTCTACTGACACTTGCCAATAGGCGCTCTTTAAATCTAGAGTTGAAAAATATTGCGAATTACCTAGTGAATCTAATATATCATCAATACGAGGCAAAGGATGTGCATGACCTACAGTAACCGCATTAAGTTTGCGATAATCTATACAGAATCGTAAATCGCCGCTCTTCTTCTTAACTAGAACTATAGGACTTGACCAAGCGCTTGTAGATTCGCGAATAATACCTTGATCTAACATTTCATTGATTTGGCGCGCTGATTCATCGCGATGTACATATGGTATGCGACGTGGGTGTTGCTTAATTGGCACGCTATGTCCGGTGTTTATTTCGTGTGATAAAATCGTGGTATTTCCCAAACTGTCATCGAAAACATCCGAAAACTCAAGAAGTAATTTTTTTAACTTCATCTTCTCATCACCTGTTAATGAAGGATCAATTATGGACTCAACTTTATCCACATTAGACGGAAAATTATTGCCGACTGCACCGCAGACAGTCGGTTGAGGCAGGCACGACTCAATCAAAGGACAAAATTCGGCTAAATTTTCACCGGCTGCTAATTCAATAGGATTATTAGACATATTGAGAACACGTAAAGGCACTACCCGTTTTTCGTCCGGTTTGACAACAACACGTGCTATACTAAATCCCTGTCTAACAGCATTAGTGCTATTAGAACGTGGCTCTATCAATCCTATATTACTACTGGCACGTCTGGCCAATTTCCCTTCTAAAATAATTTCGGTTCTCGGTGGAATCATTACACTCTCGACCAAAGCAACGACCGTGTTGCTTTGAAAGTGGGACTGACACAACAAACGACCGGATTGCGAGTCCGCGGAAACATTTTGCGGACTCGACTTAACGACCCCTGCTCGATCTGCTGTCGGAGACCTATCTTCGTTCCTAACAGGGGTTTTCCCATGGCAACCTACTAACATATAATTACCCATTTTTACATCTCTACATAATGATAGACTATTTGTACTTATAAAATCCCAGCCAAGTACACAATCATAAGGTATATTATTACTAACTAAGAATTCCCCCGCATAACGTTCACGAGAGTTAATAAATTTAATTGTACTAGAGACTCGTCCTTCAATATTTACATTGTCTCCTGTAATAGAAACACATTTCTGTTTCACTGATTTGTCTAAAATAATATCGTTAAAATCAATCGTTCTCTGTACGGATTTACTGACAAAGGATTTCATGGAGCCCGTGTCAATAAGGGCACGAACACGGACATTGTCCACAAAACAATCAACAAAAGGGTGGGTAACAGTAGAATCATTATTTATGACATTGCTACTTACAACGGGATGGGCGCGATTTCCACCAACGTTCCGTCCATCCCCTAGTAGTTTAAAGGCCCACGACGATTTTGGCAATTACGAGCAAAATGACCAGGTTTACCACAAGAATAACAGTTCGATTGTTTTTGTTTAAAGCGACAGTTACGAGAGAAATGTCCAGTCTCTCCACAAGTATAACACGCTCCAGGTAGGCGGCGATTACTACGGTCCTGGGACATATCTTTAAATTTGTCCGCGTTGTCTAGGCGATCCTCGAGAGACTTTTGCTTTTCAGCAATTCCAGCAACCATTGAGACCAAGTGAGATAGCTGAGTGTCCGCACTCGAGGGGCCGTGGACTGTAGAAGTCGAGGCCATGCTAACTGCCGCAGTTGCACTTTCGAAGCCCTCCACAGCTCGGTGTCGTTGGACGAAGGAAACCATTTCATCCAGATTTGGAGTCGGATTATGTTCCAAAAGTTTCAGTTTGACTAGCGCGGGAAGACCTTTCATGTACTGGCGTGCAACTAAAGCCAACTTCGCATCGGGAGATAACGTTGGGTCGGCTTTAGCGAGTAGGTTTTCTAGTTCCCAACGATACACAGAAGCATCTTCACCAGCGCGCAGAGTACGCTGTTCAAATTGGGCGTAAAACGTCTCGCGTTGAGCAGCGGGACACAATGACTTCTTCAACTCTTTCACAGCATCGGCGTATTTTTCTCGACGCTCCGCGGGAATGGCGTAAAAGTGGCTCGCCGCCCTACCACGCAGAAATGCCGGTGGCTTCAAAATTCGGTCATCGCGAACCTCGGTGACTTTCCACCCGTTAGCATCGCAACACGCATCGAATTCGCGGAGCCAACACACGAAATCACCATCCTCAAACCGTCCAGGCAGAATATTTGACATTTTAACTTATATACTTTTACCGCTGCTACCAATTTGTAACGTGCCGAGAGATACAACTACACACACAACTCGAGGTTAAGACTCTCTTTATTTCTCATTACATTCTCTTATATATCGACTTTACTTATCTAGTGTATTTATATCATCACCTAATATGGACGTGGTGAGGATCCTTATCTTCATGCAATTAGGATATGGGACGCGCCAGGAAGGGAGCGCTCCCAACTAAGATACATATCTAAGCTAAATATATATACATTATTAATATCCGTTACAGATGGAAAGGGGGGACCAAAGGATTTGAAATCAGGCCCTTTGGTCCCCCCTATGGTTTTTGATTTTTTTTCAAACTTGCTTCAAATAACCCCAAAACGTTTGTAAAATTGCCCCAACGTGTTTCTTTCATAAAAACAATGACTTTCAGGAGGAAAGAACATGTTTTGGCGAAGTTGAATTTTTTTTTAAGAGGCAAAGGGGGGACCAAAGGATTTGAAATCAGGCCCTTTGGTCCCCCCTATGGTTTTTGATTTTTTTTCAAACTTGCTTCAAATAACCCCAAAACGTTTGTAAAATTGCCCCAACGTGTTTCTTTCATAAAAACAATGACTTTCAGGAGGAAAGAACATGTTTTGGCGAAGTTGAATTTTTTAAGAGGCAAAGGGGGGACCAAAGGATTTGAAATCAGGCCCTTTGGTCCCCCCTATGGTTTTTGATTTTTTTTCAAACTTGCTTCAAATAACCCCAAAACGTTTGTAAAATTGCCCCAACGTGTTTCTTTCATAAAAACAATGACTTTCAGGAGGAAAGAACATGTTTTGGCGATCGAAGTTGAATTTTTTTCAAGAGGCAAAGGGGGGACCAAAGGATTTGAAATCAGGCCCTTTGGTCCCCCCTATGGTTTTTGATTTTTTTTCAAACTTGGTTCAAATAACCCCAAAACGTTTGTAAAATTGCCCCAACGTGTTTCTTTCATAAAAACAATGACTTTCAGGAGGAAAGAACATGTTTTGGCGAAGTTGAATTTTTAAGAGGCAAAGGGGGGACCAAAGGATTTGAAATCAGGCCCTTTGGTCCCCCCAAATGGTTTTGATTTTTTTTCAAACTTGCTTCAAATAACCCCAAAACGTTTGTAAAATTGCCCCAACGTGTTTCTTTCATAAAAACAATGACTTTCAGGAGGAAAGAACATGTTTTGGCGAAGTTGAATTTTTTTAAGAGGCAAAGGGGGGACCAAAGGATTTGAAATCAGGCCTTTGGTCCCCTATGGTTTTGATTTTTTTGCAAACTTGCTTCAAATAACCCCAAAACGTTTGTAAAATTGCCCCAACGTGTTTCTTTCATAAAAACAATGACTTTCAGGAGGAAAGAACATGTTTTGGCGAAGTTGAATTTTTTTAAGAGGCAAAGGGGGGACCAAAGGATTTGAAATCAGGCCCTTTGGTCCCCTATGGTTTTTGATTTTTTTTCAAACTTGCTTCAAATAACCCCAAAACGTTTGTAAAATTGCCCCAACGTGTTTCTTTCATAAAAACAATGACTTTCAGGAGGAAAGAACATGTTTTGGCGAAGTTGAATTTTTTTTTAAGAGGCAAAGGAGGGACCAAAGGATTTGAAATCAGGCCCTTTGGTCCCCATTATGGTTTTGATTTTTTTTTCAAACTTGCTTCAAATAACCCCAAAACGTTTGTAAAATTGCCCCAACGTGTTTCTTTCATAAAAACAATGACTTTCAGGAGGAAAGAACATGTTTTGAGGAAGTTGAATTTTTCTTAAGAGGCAAAGGGGGGACCAAAGGATTTGAAATCAGGCCCTTTGGTCCCCCCTATGGTTTTGATTTTTTCAAACTTGCTTCAAATAACACCAAAACGTTTGTAAAATTGCCCCAACGTGTTTCTTTCATAAAAACAATGACTTTCAGGAGGAAAGAACATGTTTTGGCGAAGTTGAATTTTTTTAAGAGGCAAAGGGGGGACAAAAGGATTTGAAATCAGGCCCTTTGGCCCCCCCTATGGATTAATTTTTTCAAACTTGCTTCAAATAACCCCAAAACGTTTGTAAAATTGCCCCAACGTGTTTCTTTCATAAAAACAATGACTTTCAGGAGGAAAGAACATGTTTTGGCGAAGTTGAATTTTTTTTTAAGAGGCAAAGGGGGGACCAAAGGATTTGAAATCAGGCCCTTTGGTCCCCCCTATGGTTTTTGATTTTTTTTCAAACTTGCTTCAAATAACCCCAAAACGTTTGTAAAATTGCCCTAACGTGTTTCTTTCATAAAAACAATGACTTTCAGGAGGAAAGAACATGTTTTGGCGAAGTTGAATTTTTTTAAGAGGCAAAGGGGACCAAAGGATTTGAAATCAGGCCCTTTGGTCCCCCCTATGATTTTTTTTCAAACTTGGTTCAAATAACCCCAAAACGTTTGTAAAATTGCCCTAACGTGTTTCTTTCATAAAAACAATGACTTTCAGGAGGAAAGAACATGTTTTGGCGAAGTTGAATTTTTTTTAAGAGGCAAAGGGGGACCAAAGGATTTGAAATCAGGCCCTTTGGTCCCCCCTATGTTTTTGATTTTTTCAAACTTGCTTCAAATAACCCCAAAACGTTTGTAAAATTGCCCCAACGTGTTTCTTTCATAAAAACAATGACTTTCAGGAGGAAAGAACATGTTTTGGCGAAGTTGATTTTTTTTAAGAGGCAAAGGGGGAACCAAAGGATTTGAAATCAGGCCCTTTGGTCCCCCTATGGGTTTTGACTTTTTTTCAAACTTGCTTCAAATAACCCCAAAACGTTTGTAAAATTGCCCCAACGTGTTTCTTTCATAAAAACAATGACTTTCAGGAGGAAAGAACATGTTTTGGCGAAGTTGAATTTTTTTAAGAGGCAAAGGGGACCAAAGGATTTGAAATCAGGCCCTTTGGTCCCCCTATGGTTTTGATTTTTTCAAACTTGCTTCAATTAACCCCAAACGTTTGTAAAATTGCCCCAACGTGTTTCTTTCATAAAAACAATGACTTTCAGGAGGAAAGAACATGTTTTGGCGAAGTTGAATTTTTTTAAGAGGCAAAGGGGACCAAAGGATTTGAAATCAGGCCCTTTGGTCCCCTATGGTTTTTTATTTTTTCAAACTTGCTTCAAATAACCCCAAAACGTTTGTAAAATTGCCCCAACGTGTTTCTTTCATAAAAACAATGACTTTCAGGAGGAAAGAACATGTTTTGGCGAAGTTGAATTTTTTTAAGAGGCAAAGGGGGAACCAAAGGATTTGAAATCAAGCCCTTTGGTCCCCCCTATGGTTTTGATTTTTTTTCAAACTTGCTTCAAATAACCCCAAAACGTTTGTAAAATTGCCCCAACGTGTTTCTTTCATAAAAACAATGACTTTCAGGAGGAAAGAACATGTTTTGGCGAAGTTGAATTAAATTTTAAGAGGCAAAGGGGACCAAAGGATTTGAAATCAGGCCCTTTGGTCCCCTATGGTTTGATTTTTTCAAATTTGCTTCAAATAATCCCCAAACGTTTGTAAAATTGCCCCAACGTGTTTCTTTCATAAAAACAATGACTTTCAGGAGGAAAGAACATGTTTTGGCGAAGTTGAATTTTTTTTGAAATCAGGCCCTTTGGTCCCCCCTATGGTTTTTGATTTTTTTTCAAACTTGCTTCAAATAACCCCAAAACGTTTGTAAAATTGCCCCAACGTGTTTCTTTCATAAAAACAATGACTTTCAGGAGGAAAGAACATGTTTTGGCGAAGTTGAATTTTTTAAGAGGCAAAGGGGACCAAAGGATTTGAAATCAGGCCCTTTGGTCCCCTATGGTTTTGATTTTTTCAAACTTGCTTCAAATAACCCCCAAACGTTTGTAAAATTGCCCCAACGTGTTTCTTTCATAAAAACAATGACTTTCAGGAGGAAAGAACATGTTTTGGCGAAGTTGAATTTTTTTAAGAGGCAAAGGGGGGACCAAAGGATTTGAAATCAGGCCCTTTGGTCCCCTATGGTTTTGATTTTTTCAAACTTGCTTCAAATAACCCCAAACGTTTGTAAAATTGCTAACGTGTTTCTTTCATAAAAACAATAACTTTCGGGAGGAAAGAACATGTTTTGGCGAAGTTGAATTTTTTTTGGAGGCAAAGGGGGAACCAAAGGATTTGAAATCAGGCCCTTTGGTCCCCCCTATGATTTTTTTTCCAACTTGGTTCAAATAACCACCAAACGTGTGTAAAATTGCCCTAACGGGTTTCTTTCATAAAAACAATGACTTTCAGGAGGAAAGAACATGTTTTGGCGAAGTTGAAACCAAAGGATTTGAAATCAGGCCCTTTGGTCCCCCCTATGGTTTTTGATTTTTTTTCAAACTTGCTTCAAATAACCCCAAAACGTTTGTAAAATTGCCCCAACGTGTTTCTTTCATAAAAACAATGACTTTCAGGAGGAAAGAACATGTTTTGGCGAAGTTGAATTTTTTTAAGAGGCAAAGGGGGGACCAAAGGATTTGAAATCAGGCCCTTTGCCCCCCCCCTATGGTTTTTGATTTTTTTTAAAAAATTGTTCAAATAACCCCAAAACGTTTGTAAAATTGCCCCAACGTGTTTCTTTCATAAAAACAATGACTTTCGGGAGGAAAGAACATGTTTTGGCGAAGTTGAATGAAATCAGGCCCTTTGGTCCCCCCTATGGTTTTTGATTTTTTTTCAAACTTGCTTCAAATAACCCCAAAACGTTTGTAAAATTGCCCCAACGTGTTTCTTTCATAAAAACAATGACTTTCAGGAGGAAAGAACATGTTTTGGCGAAGTTGAATTTTTTTTTCAGAGGCAAAGGGGGGACCAAAGGATTTGAAATCAGGCCCTTTGGTCCCCCCTATGGTTTTTGATTTTTTTTCAAACTTGCTTCAAATAACCCCAAAACGTTTGTAAAATTGCCCCAACGTGTTTCTTTCATAAAAACAATGACTTTCAGGAGGAAAGAACATGTTTTGGCGAAGTTGAATTTTTTTAAGAGGCAAAGGGGGGACCAAAGGATTTGAAATCAGGCCCTTTGGTCCCCCCTATGGTTTTTGATTTTTTTTCAAACTTGCTTCAAATAACCCCAAAACGTTTGTAAAATTGCCCCAACGTGTTTCTTTCATAAAAACAATGACTTTCAGGAGGAAAGAACATGTTTTGGCGAAGTTGAATTTTTTTAAGAGGCAAAGGGGGGACCAAAGGATTTGAAATCAGGCCCTTTGGTCCCCCCTATGGTTTTGATTTTTTTTCAAACTTGCTTCAAATAACCCCAAAACGTTTGTAAAATTGCCCCAACGTGTTTCTTTCATAAAAACAATGACTTTCAGGAGGAAAGAACATGTTTTGGCGAAGTTGAATTTTTTTTTCAGAGGCAAAGGGGGGACCAAAGATTTGAAATCAGGCCCTTTGGTCCCCTATGGTTTTTGATTTTTTTTCAAACTTGCTTCAAATAACCCCAAAACGTTTGTAAAATTGCCCCAACGTGTTTCTTTCATAAAAACAATGACTTTCAGGAGGAAAGAACATGTTTTGGCGAAGTTGAATTTTTTTTAAGAGGCAAAGGGGGGACCAAAGGATTTGAAATCAAGCCCTTTGGTCCCCCCTATGGTTTTGATTTTTTTTCAAACTTGCTTCAAATAACCATCAAACGTTTGTAAAATTGCCCCAACGTGTTTCTTTCATAAAAACAATGACTTTCAGGAGGAAAGAACATGTTTTGGCGAAGTTGAATTTTTTTTTCAGAGGCAAAGGGGAGCAAAGGATTTGAAATCAGGCCCTTTGGTCCCCCTATGGTTTTGATTTTTTTTCAAACTTGCTTCAAATAACCACAAAACGTTTGTAAATTGCCCAATTGCCCCAACGTGTTTCTTTCATAAAAACAATGACTTTCAGGAGGAAAGAACATGTTTTGGCGAAGTTGTATTTTTAAGAGGCAAAGGGGGACCAAAGGATTTGAAATCAGGCCCTTTGGTCCCCCCTATGGGTTTTGATTTTTTTTCAAACTTGCTTCAAATAACCCCAAAACGTTTGTAAAATTGCCCCAACGTGTTTCTTTCATAAAAACAATGACTTTCAGGAGGAAAGAACATGTTTTGGCGAAGTTGAATTTTTTTAAAAAGCAAAGGCGGGACCAAAGGATGTGAAATCAGGCCCTTTGGTCCCCTATGGTTTTGATTTTTTCAAACTTGCTTCAAATAACCCCAAAAACGTTTGTAAAATTGCCCCAACATGTTTCTTTCATAAAAACAATGACTTTCAGGAGGAAAGAACATGTTTTGGCGAAGTTGAATTTTTTTAAGAGGCAAAGGGGGGACCAAAGGATTTGAAATCAGGCCCTTTGGTCCCCCCTATTGTTTTTGATTTTTTCAAACTTGCTTCAAATAACCCCAAAACGTTTGTAAAATTGCCCCAACGTGTTTCTTTCATAAAAACAATGACTTTCAGGAGGAAAGAACATGTTTTGGCGAAGTTTAATTTTTTTAAGAGGCAAAGGTAGGACCAAAGGATTTGAAATCAGGCCCTTTGGTCCCCCCTATGGTTTTTGATTTTTTTCAAACTTGCTTCAAATAACCCCAAAACGTTTGTAAAATTGCCCCAACGTGTTTCTTTCATAAAAACAATGACTTTCAGGAGGAAAGAACATGTTTTGGCGAAGTTGAATTTTTTAAGATGCAAAGGGGACCAAAGGATTTGAAATCAGGCCCTTTGGTCCCCTATTGTTTTTGATTTTTTCAAACTTGCTTCAAATAACCCCAAAACGTTTGTAAAATTGCCCCAACGTGTTTCTTTCATAAAAACAATGACTTTCAGGAGGAAAGAACATGTTTTGGCGAAGTTGAATTTTTTTTGGAGGCAAAGGGGGGACCAAAGGATTTGAAATCAGGCCCTTTGGTCCCCCTATGGTTTTTGATTTTTTTTCAAACTTGCTTCAAATAACCCCAAAACGTTTGTAAAATTGCCCCAACGTGTTTCTTTCATAAAAACAATGACTTTCAGGAGGAAAGAACATGTTTTGGCGAAGTTGAATTTTTTTTAAGAGGCAAAGGGGGACCAAAGGATTTGAAATCAGGCCCTTTGCTCCCCCCTTTGGGTTTTTTGATTTTTTTTCAAACTTGCTTCAAATAACCCAAAACATTTGTAAAATTGCCCCAACGTGTTTCTTTCATAAAAACAATGACTTTCAGGAGGAAAGAACATGTTTTGGCGAAGTTGAATTTGTGTTTAGAGGCAAAGGGGACCAAAGTATTTGAAATCAGGCCCTTTGGTCCCCTATGGTTTTTTTTTTTTTCAAACTTGCTTCAAATAACCCCAAAACGTTTGTAAAATTGCCCCAACGTGTTTCTTTCATAAAAACAATGACTTTCAGGAGGAAAGAACATGTTTTGGCGAAGTTGAATTTTTTTTTCAGAGGCAAAGGGGGGACCAAAGGATTTGAAATCAGGCCCTTTGGTCCCCCCTATGGTTTTTGATTTTTTTTCAAACTTGCTTCAAATAACCCCAAAACGTTTGTAAAATTGCCCCAACGTGTTTCTTTCATAAAAACAATGACTTTCAGGAGGAAAGAACATGTTTTGGCGAAGTTGAATTTTTTAAGAGGCAAAGGGGGGACCAAAGGATTTGAAATCAGGCCCTTTGGTCCCCCCTATGGTTTTTGATTTTTTTTCAAACTTGCTTCAAATAACCCCAAAACGTTTGTAAAATTGCCCCAACGTGTTTCTTTCATAAAAACAATGACTTTCAGGAGGAAAGAACATGTTTTGGCGAAGTTGAATTTTTTTAAGAGGCAAAGGGGGGACCAAAGGATTTGAAATCAGGCCCTTTGGTCCCCCCTATGGTTTTTGATTTTTTTTCAAACTTGCTTCAAATAACCCCCAAAACGTTTGTAAAATTGCCCCAACGTGTTTCTTTCATAAAAACAATGACTTTCAGGAGGAAAGAACATGTTTTGGCGAAGTTGAATTTTTTTAAGAGGCAAAGGGGGGACCAAAGGATTTGAAATCAGGCCCTTTGGTTTTTGATTTTTTTTCAAACTTGCTTCAAATAACCCCCAAAACTTTTGTAAATTGCCCCAACGTGTTTCTTTCATAAAAACAATGACTTTCAGGAGGAAAGAACATGTTTTGGCGAAGTTGAATTTTTTTAAGAGGCAAAGGGGGGACCAAAGGATTTGAAATCAGGCCCTTTGGTCCCCCCTATGGTTTTTATTTTTTTCAAACTTGCTTCAAATAACCCCCAAAACGTTTGTAAAATTGCCCCAACGTGTTTCTTTCATAAAAACAATGACTTTCAGGAGGAAAGAACATGTTTTGGCGAAGTTGAATTTTTTTTAAGAGGCAAAGGGGGGACCAAAGGATTTGAAATCAGGCCCTTTGGTCCCCCCTATGGTTTTTGATTTTTTTTCAAACTTGCTTCAAATAACCCCAAAACGTTTGTAAAATTGCCCCAACGTGTTTCTTTCATAAAAACAATGACTTTCAGGAGGAAAGAACATGTTTTGTCGAAGTTGAATTTTTTTAAGAGGCAAAGGGGGGACCAAAGGATTTGAAATCAGGCCCTTTGGTTTTCCCAATTGTTTTTGATTTTTTCAAACTTGCTTCAAATAACCCCAAAACGTTTGTAAAATTGCCCCAACGTGTTTCTTTCATAAAAACAATGACTTTCAGGAGGAAAGAACATGTTTTGGCGAAGTTGAATTTTTTTAAGAGGCAAAGGGGACCAAAGGATTTGAAATCAGGCCCTTTGGTCCCCCCTATGGTTTTTGATTTTTTTTCAAACTTGCTTCAAATAACCCCAAAACGTTTGTAAAATTGCCCCAACGTGTTTCTTTCATAAAAACAATGACTTTCAGGAGGAAAGAACATGTTTTGGCGAAGTTGAATTTTTTTTTCAGAGGCAAAGGGGGAACCAAAGGATTTGAAATCAGGCCCTTTGGTCCCCCCTATGGTTTTTGATTTTTTTGCAAACTTGCTTCAAATAACCCCAAAACGTTTGTAAAATTGCCCCAACGTGTTTCTTTCATAAAAACAATGACTTTCAGGAGGAAAGAACATGTTTTGGCGAAGTTGAATTTTTTTTTCAGAGGCAAAGGGGGGACCAAAGGATTTGAAATCAGGCCCTTTGGTTTTTGATTTTTTTTCAAACTTGCTTCAAATAACCCCAAAACGTTTGTAAAATTGCCCCAACGTGTTTCTTTCATAAAAACAATGACTTTCAGGAGGAAAGAACATGTTTTGGCGAAGTTGAATTTTTTTAAGAGGCAAAGGGGGGACCAAAGGATTTGAAATCAGGCCCTTTGGTCCCCCCTATGGTTTTGATTTTTTTTCAAACTTGCTTCAAATAACCCCAAAACGTTTGTAAAATTGGCCCAACGTGTTTCTTTCATAAAAACAATGACTTTCAGGAGGAAAGAACATGTTTTGGCGAAGTTGAATTTTTTTTTCAGAGGCAAAGGGGAGAAAAGGATTTGAAATCAGGCCCTTTGGCCCCCCTATGGTTTTTGATTTTTTCAATCTTGCTTCAAATAACCCCAAAACGTTTGTAAAATTGCCCTAACGTGTTTCTTTCATAAAAACAATGACTTTCAGGAGGAAAGAACATGTTTTGGCGAAGTTGAATTTTTTTAAGAGGCAAAGGGGGGACCAAAGGATTTGAAATCAGGCCCTTTGGTCCCCCCTATGGTTTTGATTTTTTCAAACTTGGTTCAAATAACCCCAAACGTTTGTAAAATTGCCCCAACGTGTTTCTTTCATAAAAACAATGACTTTCAGGAGGAAAGAACATGTTTTGGCGAAGTTGAATTTTTTTAAGAGGCAAAGGGGGGACCAAAGGATTTGAAATCAGGCCCTTTGGTCCCCCCTATGGTTTTTGATTTTTTTTCAAACTTGCTTCAAATAACCCCAAACGTTTGTAAAATTGCCCCAACGTGTTTCTTTCATAAAAACAATGACTTTCAGGAGGAAAGAACATGTTTTGGCGAAGTTGAATTTTTTTAAGAGGCAAAGGGGGGACCAAAGGATTTGAAATCAGGCCCTTTGGTCCCCCCTATGGTTTTTGATTTTTTTTCAAACTTGCTTCAAATAACCCCAAAACGTTTGTAAAATTGCCCCAACGTGTTTCTTTCATAAAAACAATGACTTTCAGGAGGAAAGAACATGTTTTGGCGAAGTTGAATTTTTTTAAGAGGCAAAGGAGGGACCAAAGGATTTGAAATCAGGCCCTTTGGTCCCCCCTATGATTTTTGATTTTTTTTCAAACTTGCTTCAAATAACCCCAAAACGTTTGTAAAATTGCCCCAACGTGTTTCTTTCATAAAAACAATGACTTTCAGGAGGACAGAACATGTTTTGGCGAAGTTGAATTTCTTTTAAGAGGCAAAGAGGGGACCAAAGGATTTGAAATCAGGCCCTTTGGTCCCCCCTATGGTTTTTGATTTTTTTGCAAACTTGCTTCAAATAACCCCAA
The DNA here is from genome assembly GCA_016169945.1 of Trachythela sp. YZ-2020. Lineage (NCBI taxonomy): Eukaryota > Metazoa > Cnidaria > Anthozoa > Malacalcyonacea > Clavulariidae > Trachythela > Trachythela sp. YZ-2020. The sequence goes on from JADLSH010000387.1 coordinate 9,789,986, forward strand.
AACGTTTGTAAAATTGCCCCAACGTGTTTCTTTCATAAAAACAATGACTTTCAGGAGGAAAGAACATGTTTTGGCGAAGTTGAATTTTTTTAAGAGGCAAAGGGGGGACCAAAGGATTTGAAATCAGGCCCTTTGGTCCCCCCTATTGTTTTTGATTTTTTCAAACTTGCTTCAAATAACCCCAAAACGTTTGTAAAATTGCCCCAACGTGTTTCTTTCATAAAAACAATGACTTTCAGGAGGAAAGAACATGTTTTGGCGAAGTTGAATTTTTTTAAGAGGCAAAGGGGGGACCAAAGGATTTGAAATCAGGCCCTTTGGTCCCCCCTATGGTTTTTGATTTTTTTTCAAACTTGCTTCAAATAACCCCAAAACGTTTGTAAAATTGCCCCAACGTGTTTCTTTCATAAAAACAATGACTTTCAGGAGGAAAGAACATGTTTTGGCGAAGTTGAATTTTTTTTTAAGAGGCAAAGGGGGGACCAAAGGATTTGAAATCAGGCCCTTTGGTCCCCCCTATGGTTTTTGATTTTTTTTCAAACTTGCTTCAAATAACCCCAAAACGTTTGTAAAATTGCCCCAACGTGTTTCTTTCATAAAAACAATGACTTTCAGGAGGAAAGAACATGTTTTGGCGAAGTTGAATTTTTTTTAAGAGGCAAAGGGGGGACCAAAGGATTTGAAATCAGGCCCTTTGGTCCCCTATGGTTTTTGATTTTTTTTCAAACTTGCTTCAAATAACCCCAAAACGTTTGTAAAATTGCCCCAACGTGTTTCTTTCATAAAAACAATGACTTTCAGGAGGAAAGAACATGTTTTGGCGAAGTTGAATTTTTTTTTAAGAGGCAAAGGGGGGACCAAAGGATTTGAAATCAGGCCCTTTGGTCCCCCCTATGGTTTTTGATTTTTTTTCAAACTTGCTTCAAATAACCCCAAAACGTTTGTAAAATTGCCCCAACGTGTTTCTTTCATAAAAACAATGACTTTCAGGAGGAAAGAACATGTTTTGGCGAAGTTGAATTTTTTTAAGAGGCAAAGGGGAACCAAAGGATTTGAAATCAGGCCCTTTGGTCCCCTATGGTTTTTGATTTTTTTTCAAACTTGCTTCAAATAACCCCAAAACGTTTGTAAAATTGCCCTAACGTGTTTCTTTCATAAAAACAATGACTTTCAGGAGGAAAGACCATGTTTTGGCGAAGTTGATTTTTTTTAAGAGGCAAAGGGGGACCAAAGGATTTGAAATCAGGCCCTTTGGTCCCGCCTATGGTTTTTGATTTTTTTTCAAACTTGCTTCAAATAACCCCAAAACGTTTGTAAAATTGCCCCAACGTGTTTCTTTCATAAAAACAATGACTTTCAGGAGGAAAGAACATGTTTTGGCGAAGTTGAATTTTTTTTAAGAGGCAAAGGGGACCAAAGGATTTGAAATCAGGCCCTTTGGCCCCCTATGGTTTTGATTTTTTTTCAAACTTGCTTCAAATAACCCCCAAACGTTTGTAAAATTGCCCCAACGTGTTTCTTTCATAAAAACAATGACTTTCAGGAGGAAAGAACATGTTTTGGCGAAGTTGAATTTTTTTTTCAGAGGCAAAGGGGGGACCAAAGGATTTGAAATCAGGCCCTTTGGTCCCCCCTATGGTTTTTGATTTTTTTTCAAACTTGCTTCAAATAACCCCAAAACGTTTGTAAAATTGCCCATACGTGTTTCTTTCATAAAAACAATGACTATCAGGAGGAAAGAGCATGTTTTGGCGAAGTTGAATTTTTTTATTCAGAGGCAAAGGGGGGACCAAAGATTTGAAATCAGGCCCTTTGGTCCCCCCTATGGTTTTTGATTTTTTTTCAAACTTGCTTCAAATAACCCCAAAACGTTTGTAAAATTGCCCCAACGTGTTTCTTTCATAAAAACAATGACTTTCAGGAGGAAAGAACATGTTTTGGCGAAGTTGAATTTTTTTCAGAGGCAAAGGGGGGACCAAAGGATTTGAAATCAGGCCCTTTGGCCCCCCCTATGTTTTTGATTATTTGTTTTCAAACTTGCTTCAAATAACCTCAAAATATTTGTAAAATTGCCCCAACGTGTTTCTTTCATAAAAACAATGACTTTCAGGAGGAAAGAACATGTTTTGGCGAAGTTGAATTTTTTTTAAGAGGCAAAGGGGGGACCAAAGGATTTGAAATCAGGCCCTTTGGTCCCCCCTATGGTTTTTGATTTTTTTTCAAACTTGCTTCAAATAACCCCCAAAACGTTTGTAAAATTGCCCCAACGTGTTTCTTTCATAAAAACAATGACTTTCAGGAGGAAAGAACATGTTTTGGCGAAGTTGAATTTTTTAAGAGGCAATGGGGGGACCAAAGGATTTGAAATCAGGCCCTTTGGTCCCCCCTATGGTTTTTGATTTTTTTTCAAACTTGCTTCAAATAACCCCAAAACGTTTGTAAAATTGCCCCAACGTGTTTCTTTCATAAAAACAATGACTTTCAGGAGGAAAGAACATGTTTTGGCGAAGTTGAATTTTTTTAAGAGGCAAAGGGGGGACCAAAGGATTTGAAATCAGGCCCTTTGGTCCCCCCTATGGTTTTTGATTTTTTTTCAAACTTGCTTCAAATAACCCCCAAAACGTTTGTAAAATTGCCCCAACGTGTTTCTTTCATAAAAACAATGACTTTCAGGAGGAAAGAACATGTTTTGGCGAAGTTGAATTTTTTTAAGAGGCAAAGGGGGGACCAAAGGATTTGAAATCAGGCCCTTTGGTCCCCCCTATGGTTTTTGATTTTTTTTCAAACTTGCTTCAAATAACCCCAAAACGTTTGTAAAATTGCCCCAACGTGTTTCTTTCATAAAAACAATGACTTTCAGGAGGAAAGAACATGTTTTGGCGAAGTTGAATTTTTTTAAGAGGCAAAGGGGGGACCAAAGGATTTGAAATCAGGCCCTTTGGTCCCCCCTATGGTTTTTGATTTTTTTTCAAACTTGCTTCAAATAACCCCAAAACGTTTGTAAAATTGCCCCAACGTGTTTCTTTCATAAAACAATGACTTTCAGGAGGAAAGAACATGTTTTGGCGAAGTTTAATTTTTTTTAAGAGGCAAAGGGGGGACCAAAGGATTTGAAATCAGGCCCTTTGGTCCCCCCTATGGGTTTTGATTTTTTTTCAAACTTGCTTCAAATAACCCCAAAACGTTTGTAAAATTGCCCCAACGTGTTTCTTTCATAAAAACAATGACTTTCAGGAGGAAAGAACATGTTTTGGCGAAGTTGAATTTTTTTTTCAGAGGCAAAGGGGGGACCAAAGGATTTGAAATCAGGCCCTTTGGTCCCCCCTATGGTTTTTGATTTTTTTTCAAACTTGCTTCAAATAACCCCAAAACGTTTGTAAAATTGCCCCAACGTGTTTCTTTCATAAAAACAATGACTTTCAGGAGGAAAGAACATGTTTTGGCGAAGTTGAATTTTTTTAAGAGGCAAAGGGGGGACCAAAGGATTTGAAATCAGGCCCTTTGGTCCCCCCTATGGTTTTTGATTTTTTTTCAAACTTGCTTCAAATAACCCCAAAACGTTTGTAAAATTGCCCCAACGTGTTTCTTTCATAAAAACAATGACTTTCAGGAGGAAAGAACATGTTTTGGCGAAGTTGAATTTTTTTTAAGAGGCAAAGGGGGGACCAAAGGATTTGAAATCAGGCCCTTTGGTCCCCCCTATGGTTTTTGATTTTTTTTCAAACTTGCTTCAAATAACCCCCAAACGTTTGTAAAATTGCCCCAACGTGTTTCTTTCATAAAAACAATGACTTTCAGGAGGAAAGAACATGTTTTGGCGAAGTTGAAATTTTTTTTCAGAGGCAAAGGGGGGACCAAAGGATTTGAAATCAGGCCCTTTGGTCCCCCCTATGGTTTTGATTTTTTTTCAAACTTGCTTCAAATAACCCCAAACGTTTGTAAAATTGCCCCAACGTGTTTCTTTCATAAAAACAATGACTTTCAGGAGGAAAGAACATTTTTTTGGCGAAGTTGAATTTTTTTTAAGAGGCAAAGGGGGGACCAAAGGATTTGAAATCAGGCCCTTTGGTCCCCCCTATGGTTTTTGATTTTTTTTCAAACTTGCTTCAAATAACCCCCAAACGTTTGTAAAATTACCCCCAACGTGTTTCTTTCATAAAAACAAGGACTTTCAGGAGGAAAGAACATGTTTTGGCGAAGTTGAATTTTTTTTTCAGAGGCAAAGGGGGGACCAAAGGATTTGAAATCAGGCCCTTTGGCTCCCCCCTATGGTTTTTGATTTTTTCAAACTTGCTTCAAATAACCCCAAAACGTTTGTAAATTGCCCCAACGTGTTTCTTTCATAAAAACAATGACTTTCAGGAGGAAAGAACATGTTTTGGCGAAGTTGAATTTTTTTTTCAGAGGCAAAGGGGGGACCAAAGGATTTGAAATCAGGCCCTTTGGTCCCCCCTATGGTTTTTGATTTTTTTTCAAACTTGCTTCAAATAACCCCAAAACGTTTGTAAAATTGCCCCAACGTGTTTCTTTCATAAAAACAATGACTTTCAGGAGGAAAGAACATGTTTTGGCGAAGTTGAATTTTTTTAAGAGGCAAAGGGGGGACCAAAGGATTTGAAATCAGGCCCTTTGGTCCCCCCTATGGTTTTTGATTTTTTTTCAAACTTGCTTCAAATAACCCCAAAACGTTTGTAAAATTGCCCCAACGTGTTTCTTTCATAAAAACAATGACTTTCAGGAGGAAAGAACATGTTTTGCGAAGTTGAATTTTTTTTTGAGAGGCAAAGGGGGGACCAAAGGATTTGAAATCAGGCCCTTTGGTCCCCCCTATGGGTTTTGATTTTTTTTCAAATTTGCTTCAAATAATCCCCAAACGTTTGTAAAATTGCCCAAACGTGTTTCTTTCATAAAAACAATGACTTTCAGGAGGAAAGAACATGTTTTGGCGAAGTTGAATTTTTTTTAAGAGGCAAAGGGGGGACCAAAGGATTTGAAATCAGGCCCTTTGGTCCCCCCTATGGTTTTTGATTTTTTTTCAAACTTGCTTCAAATAACCCCCAAAACGTTTGTAAAATTGCCCCAACGTGTTTCTTTCATAAAAACAATGACTTTCAGGAGGAAAGAACATGTTTAGCGAAGTTGAATTTTTTTTTCAGAGGCAAAGGGGGGACCAAAGGATTTGAAATCAGGCCCTTTGGTCCCCCCTATGGTTTTAGATTTTTTTTCAAACTTGGTTCAAATAACCCCCAAACGTTTGTAAAATTGCCCCAAAGTGTTTCTTTCATAAAAACAATGACTTTCAGGACGAAAGAACATGTTTTGGCGAAGTTGAATTTTTTTTAAGAGGCAAAGGGGGGACCAAAGGATTTGAAATCAGGCCCTTTGGTCCCCCCTATGGTTTTTGATTTTTTTTCAAACTTGCTTCAAATAACCCCAAAACGTTTGTAAAATTGCCCCAACGTGTTTCTTTCATAAAAACAATGACTTTCAGGAGGAAAGAACATGTTTTGGCGAAGTTGAATTTTTTTTTCAGAGGCAAAGGGGGGACCAAAGGATTTGAAATCAGGCCCTTTGGTCCCCCCTATGGTTTTGATTTTTTCAAACTTGCTTCAAATAACCCCAAAACGTTTGTAAATTGCCCCAACGTGTTTCTTTCATAAAAACAATGACTTTCAGGAGGAAAGAACATGTTTTGGCGAAGTTGAATTTTTTTTAAGAGGCAAAGGGGGGACCAAAGGATTTGAAATCAGGCCCTTTGGTCCCCCCTATGGTTTTTGATTTTTTTTCAAACTTGCTTCAAATAACCCCAAACGTTTGTAAAATTGCCCCAACGTGTTTCTTTCATAAAAACAATGACTTTCAGGAGGAAAGAACATGTTTTGGCGAAGTTGAATTTTTTTTTAAGAGGCAAAGGGGGGACCAAAGGATTTGAAATCAGGCCCTTTGGTCCCCCCTATGGTTTTGATTTTTTTTCAAACTTGCTTCAAATAACCCCCAAACGTTTGTAAAATTGCCCCAACGTGTTTCTTTCATAAAAACAATGACTTTCAGGAGGAAAGAACATGTTTTGGCGAAGTTGAATTTTTTTTTAAGAGGCAAAGGGGGGACCAAAGGATTTGAAATCAGGCCCTTTGGTCCCCCCTATGATTTTTTTTCAAACTTGGTTCAAATAACCACCAAACGTTTGTAAAATTGCCCTAACGTGTTTCTTTCATAAAAACAATGACTTTCAGGAGGAAAGAACATGTTTTGGCGAAGTTGAATTTTTTTTTCAGAGGCAAAGGGGGGACCAAAGGATTTGAAATCAGGCCCTTTGGTCCCCCCTATGGTTTTTGATTTTTTTTCAAACTTGGTTCAAATAACCCCAAAACGTTTGTAAAATTGCCCCAACGTGTTTCTTTCATAAAAACAATGACTTTCAGGAGGAAAGAACATGTTTTGGCGAAGTTGAATTTTTTTTAAGAGGCAAAGGGGGGACCAAAGGATTTGAAATCAGGCCCTTTGGTCCCCCCTATGGTTTTTGATTTTTTTTCAAACTTGCTTCAAATAACCCCCAAAACGTTTGTAAAATTGCCCCAACGTGTTTCTTTCATAAAAACAATGACTTTCAGGAGGAAAGAACATGTTTTGGCGAAGTTGAATTTTTTTTTCAGAGGCAAAGGGGGGACCAAAGGATTTGAAATCAGGCCCTTTGGTCCCCCCTATGGTTTTTGATTTTTTTTCAAACTTGCTTCAAATAACCCCCAAACGTTTGTAAAATTGCCCCAACGTGTTTCTTTCATAAAAACAATGACTTTCAGGAGGAAAGAACATGTTTTGGCGAAGTTGAATTTTTTTTAAGAGGCAAAGGGGGGACCAAAGGATTTGAAATCAGGCCCTTTGGTCCCCCCTATGGTTTTGATTTTTTTTCAAACTTGCTTCAAATAACCCCAAAACGTTTGTAAAATTGCCCCAACGTGTTTCTTTCATAAAAACAATGACTTTCAGGAGGAAAGAACATGTTTTGGCGAAGTTGAATTTTTTTTTCAGAGGCAAAGGGGGGACCAAAGGATTTGAAATCAGGCCCTTTGGTCCCCCCTATGGGTTTTGATTTTTTTTCAAACTTGCTTCAAATAACCCCAAAACGTTTGTAAAATTGCCCCAACGTGTTTCTTTCATAAAAACAATGACTTTCAGGAGGAAAGAACATGTTTTGGCGAAGTTGAATTTTTTTTTCAGAGGCAAAGGGGGGACCAAAGGATTTGAAATCAGGCCCTTTGGTCCCCCCTATGGTTTTTGATTTTTTTTCAAACTTGCTTCAAATAACCCCCAAACGTTTGTAAATTGCCCCAACGTGTTTCTTTCATAAAAACAATGACTTTCAGGAGGAAAGAACATGTTTTGGCGAAGTTGAATTTTTTTTTAAGAGGCAAAGGGGGGACCAAAGGATTTGAAATCAGGCCCTTTGGTCCCCCCTATGGTTTTGATTTTTTTTCAAACTTGCTTCAAATAACCCCCAAACGTTTGTAAAATTGCCCCAACGTGTTTCTTTCATAAAAACAATGACTTTCAGGAGGAAAGAACATGTTTTGGCGAAGTTGAATTTTTTTTTAAGAGGCAAAGGGGGGACCAAAGGATTTGAAATCAGGCCCTTTGGTCCCCCCTATGGTTTTTGATTTTTTTTCAAACTTGCTTCAAATAACCCCCAAACGTTTGTAAAATTGCCCCAACGTGTTTCTTTCATAAAAACAATGACTTTCAGGAGGAAAGAACATGTTTTGGCGAAGTTGAATTTTTTTTTAAGAGGCAAAGGGGGGACCAAAGCATTTGAAATCAGGCCTTTGGTCCCCCCTATGGTTTTTGATTTTTTTTCAAACTTGCTTCAAATAACCCCAAAACGTTTGTAAAATTGCCCCAACGTGTTTCTTTCATAAAAACAATGACTTTCAGGAGGAAAGAACATGTTTTGGCGAAGTTGAATTTTTTTTAAGAGGCAAAGGGGGGACCAAAGGATTTGAAATCAGGCCCTTTGGTCCCCCCTATGGTTTTTGATTTTTTTTCAAACTTGCTTCAAATAACCCCAAAACGTTTGTAAAATTGCCCCAACGTGTTTCTTTCATAAAAACAATGACTTTCAGGAGGAAAGAACATGTTTTGGCGAAGTTGAAGAGGCAAAGGGGGGACCAAAGGATTTGAAATCAGGCCCTTTGGTCCCCCCTATGGTTTTTGATTTTTTTTCAAACTTGCTTCAAATAACCCCAAAACGTTTGTAAAATTGCCCCAACGTGTTTCTTTCATAAAAACAATGACTTTCAGGAGGAAAGAACATGTTTTGGCGAAGTTGAATTTTTTTAAGAGGCAAAGGGGGGACCAAAGGATTTGAAATCAGGCCCTTTGGTCCCCCCTATGGTTTTTGATTTTTTTTCAAACTTGCTTCAAATAACCCCAAAACGTTTGTAAAATTGCCCCAACGTGTTTCTTTCATAAAAACAATGACTTTCAGGAGGAAAGAACATGTTTTGGCGAAGTTGAATTTTTTTAAGAGGCAAAGGGGGGTACAAAGGATTTGAAATCAGGCCCTTTGGTCCCCCCTATGGGTTTTGATTTTTTTTCAAACTTGCTTCAAATAACCCCAAAACGTTTGTAAAATTGCCCCAACGTGTTTCTTTCATAAAAACAATGACTTTCAGGAGGAAAGAACATGTTTTGGCGAAGTTGAATTTTTTTTAAGAGGCAAAGGGGGACCAAAGGATTTGAAATCAGGCCCTTTGGTTCCCCCTATGGGTTTGATTTTTTTTCAAACTTGCTTCAAATAACCCCAAAACGTTTGTAAAATTGCCGTAACGTGTTTCTTTCATAAAAACAATGACTTTCAGGAGGAAAGAACATGTTTTGGCGAAGTTGAATTTTTCTTAAGAGGCAAAGGGGACCAAAGGATTTGAAATCAGGCCCTTTGGTCCCCTATGGTTTTTGATTTTTTCAAACTTGCTTCAAATAACCCCAAAACGTTTGTAAAATTGCCCCAACGTGTTTCTTTCATAAAAACAATGACTTTCAGGAGGAAAGAACATGTTTTGGCGAAGTTGAATTTTTTTAAGAGGCAAAGGGGGAACCAAAGGATTTGAAATCAAGCCCTTTTGTCCCCCATTTGGTTTTGATTTTTTTTCAAACTTGCTTCAAATAACCCCAAAACGTTTGTAAAATTGCCCCAACGTGTTTCTTTCATAAAAACAATGACTTTCAGGAGGAAAGAACATGTTTTTAGGAAGTTGAATTTTTCTTAAGAGGCAAAGGGGACCAAAGGATTTGAAATCAGGCCCTTTGGTCCCCCCTATGGTTTTTGATTTTTTTTCAAACTTGCTTCAAATAACCCCAAAACGTTTGTAAAATTGCCCCAACGTGTTTCTTTCATAAAAACAATGACTTTCAGGAGGAAAGAACATGTTTTGGCGAAGTTGAATTTTTTTAAGAGGCAAAGGGGACCAAAGGATTTGAAATCAGGCCCTTTGTCCCCACCTATGGTTTTTGATTTTTTTTCAAACTTGCTTCAAATAACCCCAAAACGTTTGTAAAATTGCCCCAACGTGTTTCTTTCATAAAAACAATGACTTTCAGGAGGAAAGAACATGTTTTGGCGAAGTTGAATTTTTTTAAGAGGCAAAGGGGAACCAAAGGATTTGAAATCAGGCCCTTTGGTCCCACCTATGGTTTTTGATTTTTTTTCAAACTTGCTTCAAATAACCCCAAAACGTTTGTAAAATTGCCCCAACGTGTTTCTTTCATAAAAACAATGACTTTCAGGAGGAAAGAACATGTTTTGGCGAAGTTGAATTTTTTTTTAAGAGGCAAAGGGGGGACCAAAGGATTTGAAATCAGGCCCTTTGGTCCCCCCTATGGTTTTTGATTTTTTTTCAAACTTGCTTCAAATAACCCCAAAACGTTTGTAAAATTGCCCCACGTGTTTCTTTCATAAAAACAATGACTTTCAGGAGGAAAGAACATGCTTTGCGAAGTTGAATTTTTTTTAAGAGGCAAAGGGGGGACCAAAGGATTTGAAATCAGGCCGTTTGGTCCCCCCTATCGTTTTTGATTTTTTTTCAAACTTGGTTCAAATAACCCCAAAACGTTTGTAAAATTGCCCCAACGTGTTTCTTTCATAAAAACAATGACTTTCAGGAGGAAAGAACATGTTTTGGCGAAGTTGAATTTTTTTAAGAGGCAAAGGGGGACCAAAGGATTTGAAATCAGGCCCTTTGGTCCCCTATGGTTTTTGATTTTTTTCAAACTTGCTTCAAATAACCCCAAAACGTTTGTAAATTGCCCCAACGTGTTTCTTTCATAAAAACAATGACTTTCAGGAGGAAAGAACATGTTTTTGGCGAAGTTAAATTTTTTTAAGAGGCAAAGGGGGGACCAAAGGATTTGAAATCAGGCCCTTTGGTCCCCCCTATGGTTTTGATTTTTTTTTAAACTTGCTTCAAATAACCCCAAACGTTTGTAAAATTGCCCCAACGTGTTTCTTTCATAAAAACAATGACTTTCAGGAGGAAAGAACATGTTTTGGCGAAGTTGAATTTTTTTTTAAGAGGCAAAGGGGGGACCAAAGGATTTGAAATCAGGCCCTTTGGTTCCCCCTATGGTTTTTGATTTTTTTTCAAACTTGCTTCAAATAACCCCAAAACGTTTGTAAAATTGCCCCAACGTGTTTCTTTCATAAAAACAATGACTTTCAGGAGGAAAGAACATGTTTTGGCGAAGTTGAATTTTTTTAAGAGGCAAAGGGGGGACCAAAGGATTTGAAATCAGGCCCTTTGGTCCCCCCTATGGTTTTTGATTTTTTTTCAAACTTGCTTCAAATAACCCCAAAACGTTTGTAAAATTGCCCCAACGTGTTTCTTTCATAAAAACAATGACTTTCAGGAGGAAAGAACATGTTTTGGCGAAGTTGAATTTTTTTAAGAGGCAAAGGGGGGACCAAAGGATTTGAAATCAGGCCCTTTGGTCCCCCCTATGGTTTTGATTTTTTTTCAAACTTGCTTCAAATAACCCCAAAACGTTTGTAAAATTGCCCCAACGTGTTTCTTTCATAAAAACAATGACTTTCAGGAGGAAAGAACATGTTTTGGCGAAGTTGAATTTTTTTAAGAGGCAAAGGGGGGACCAAAGGATTTGAAATCAGGCCCTTTGGCCCCCTATGGTTTTTGATTTTTTTTCAAACTTGCTTCAAATAACCCCAAAACGTTTGTAAAATTGCCCCAACGTGTTTCTTTCATAAAAACAATGACTTTCAGGAGGAAAGAACATGTTTTGGCGAAGTTGAATTTTTTTAAGAGGCAAAGGGGGGACCAAAGGATTTGAAATCAGGCCCTTTGGTCCCCCCTATGGTTTTTGATTTTTTTTCAAACTTGCTTCAAATAATCCCCAAACGTTTGTAAAATTGCCCCAACGTGTTTCTTTCATAAAAACAATGACTTTCGGGAGGAAAGAACATGTTTTGGCGAAGTTGAATGAAATCAGGCCCTTTGGTCCCCCCTATGGTTTTTGATTTTTTTTCAAACTTGCTTCAAATAACCCCCAAAACGTTTGTAAAATTGCCCCAACGTGTTTCTTTCATAAAAACAATGACTTTCAGGAGGAAAGAACATGTTTTGGCGAAGTTGAATTTTTTTTTCAGAGGCAAAGGGGGGACCAAAGGATTTGAAATCAGGCCCTTTGGTCCCCCCTATGGTTTTTGATTTTTTTTCAAACTTGCTTCAAATAACCCCAAAACGTTTGTAAAATTGCCCCAACGTGTTTCTTTCATAAAAACAATGACTTTCAGGAGGAAAGAACATGTTTTGGCGAAGTTGAATTTTTTTAAGAGGCAAAGGGGGGACCAAAGGATTTGAAATCAGGCCCTTTGGTCCCCTATTGTTTTTGATTTTTTCAAACTTGCTTCAAATAACCCCAAAACGTTTGTAAAATTGCCCCAACGTGTTTCTTTCATAAAAACAATGACTTTCAGGAGGAAAGAACATGTTTTGGCGAAGTTGAATTTTTTTAAGAGGCAAAGGGGGGACCAAAGGATTTGAAATCAGGCCCTTTGGTCCCCTATGGTTTTTGATTTTTTCAAACTTGCTTCAAATAACCCCAAAACGTTTGTAAAATTGCCCCAACGTGTTTCTTTCATAAAAACAATGACTTTCAGGAGGAAAGAACATGTTTTGGCGAAGTTGAATTTTTTTAAGAGGCAAAGGGGGGACCAAAGGATTTGAAATCAGGCCCTTTGGTCCCCCCTATGGTTTTTTATTTTTTTTCAAACTTGCTTCAAATAACCCCCAAACGTTTGTAAAATTGCCCCAACGTGTTTCTTTCATAAAAACAATGACTTTCAGGAGGAAAGAACATGTTTTGGCGAAGTTGAATTTTTTAAGAGGCAAAGGGGGACCAAAGGATTTGAAATCAGGCCCTTTGGTCCCCTATGGTTTTTGATTTTTTTTCAAACTTGCTTCAAATAACCCAAAACGTTTGTAAAATTGCCCCAACGTGTTTCTTTCATAAAAACAATGACTTTCAGGAGGAAAGAACATGTTTTGGCGAAGTTGAATTTTTTTAAGAGGCAAAGGGGGACCAAAGGATTTGAAATCAGGCCCTTTGGTTCCCCCTATGGTTTTGATTTTTTTTCAAACTTGCTTCAAATAACCCCAAAACGTTTGTAAAATTGCCCCAACGTGTTTCTTTCATAAAAACAATGACTTTCAGGAGGAAAGAACATGTTTTGGCGAAGTTGAATTTTTTTAAGAGGCAAAGGGGGGACCAAAGGATTTGAAATCAGGCCCTTTGGTCCCCAATGGTTTTTGATTTTTTTTCAAACTTGCTTCAAATAACCCCAAAACGTTTGTAAAATTGCCCCAACGTGTTTCTTTCATAAAAACAATGACTTTCAGGAGGAAAGAACATGTTTTGGCGAAGTTGAATTTTTTTTTAAGAGGCAAAGGGGACCAAAGGATTTGAAATCAGGCCCTTTGGTCCCCTATTGTTTTTGATTTTTTCAAACTTGCTTCAAATAACCCCAAAACGTTTGTAAAATTGCCCCAACGTGTTTCTTTCATAAAAACAATGACTTTCAGGAGGAAAGAACATGTTTTGGCGAAGTTGAATTTTTTTTAAGAGGCAAAGGGGGAACCAAAGGATTTGAAATCAGGCCCTTTGGTTCCCCCTATGGTTTTGATTTTTTTTCAAACTTGCTTCAAATAACCCCAAAACGTTTGTAAAATTGCCCCAACGTGTTTCTTTCATAAAAACAATGACTTTCAGGAGGAAAGAACATGTTTTGGCGAAGTTGAATTTTTTTTAAGAGGCAAAGGGGGGACCAAAGGATTTGAAATCAGGCCCTTTGGTCCCCCCTATGGTTTTTGATTTTTTTTCAAACTTGCTTCAAATAACCCAAAACGTTTGTAAAATTGCCCCAACGTGTTTCTTTCATAAAAACAATGACTTTCAGGAGGAAAGAACATGTTTTGGCGAAGTTGAATTTTTTTTTAAGAGGCAAAGGGGGGACCAAAGGATTTGAAATCAGGCCCTTTGGTCCCCCCTATGGGTTTTGATTTTTTTTCAAATTTGCTTCAAATAATCCCCAAACGTTTGTAAAATTGCCCCAACGTGTTTCTTTCATAAAAACAATGACTTTCAGGAGGAAAGAACATGTTTTGGCGAAGTTGAATTTTTTTAAGAGGCAAAGGGGGGACCAAAGGATTTGAAATCAGGCCCTTTGGTCCCCCCTATGGTTTTTGATTTTTTTTCAAACTTGGTTCAAATAACCCCCAAACGTTTGTAAAATTGCCCCAACGTGTTTCTTTCATAAAAACAATGACTTTCAGGAGGAAAGAACATGTTTTGTCGAAGTTGAATTTTTTTAAGAGGCAAAGGGGGGACCAAAGGATTTGAAATCAGGCCCTTTGGTCCCCCCTATGGTTTTTGATTTTTTTTCAAACTTGCTTCAAATAACCCCAAAACGTTTGTAAAATTGCCCCAACGTGTTTCTTTCATAAAAACAATGACTTTCAGGAGGAAAGAACATGTTTTGGCGAAGTTGAATTTTTTTAAGAGGCAAAGGGGACCAAAGGATTTGAAATCAGGCCCTTTGGTCCCCCCTATGGGTATTGATTTTTTTTCAAACTTGCTTCAAATAACCCCAAAACGTTTGTAAAATTGCCCCAAATGTGTTTCTTTCATAAAAACAATGACTTTCAGGAGGAAAGAACATGTTTTGGCGAAGTTAAATTTTTTTTGGAGGCAAAGGGGGGACCAAAGGATTTGAAATCAGGCCCTTTGGTCCCCCCTATGGGTTTTGATTTTTTCAAACTTGCTTCAAATAACCCCAAAACGTTTGTAAAATTGCCCCAACGTGTTTCTTTCATAAAAACAATGACTTTCAGGAGGAAAGAACATGTTTTGGCGAAGTTGAATTTTTTTTAAGAGGCAAAGGGGACCAAAGGATTTGAAATCAGGCCCTTTGGTCCCCTATTGTTTTTGATTTTTTCAAACTTGCTTCAAATAACCCCAAAACGTTTGTAAAATTGCCCCAACGTGTTTCTTTCATAAAAACAATGACTTTCAGGAGGAAAGAACATGTTTTGGCGAAGTTAAATTTTTTTTGGAGGCAAAGGGGGGACCAAAGGATTTGAAATCAGGCCCTTTGGTTCCCCCTATTGGTTTTGATTTTTTCAAACTTGCTTCAAATAACCCCAAAACGTTTGTAAAATTGCCCCAACGTGTTTCTTTCATAAAAACAATGACTTTCAGGAGGAAAGAACATGTTTTGGCGAAGTTGAATTTTTTTAAGAGGCAAAGGGGGGACCAAAGGATTTGAAATCAGGCCCTTTGGTCCCCCCTATGGTTTTTGATTTTTTTTCAAACTTGCTTCAAATAACCCCAAAACGTTTGTAAAATTGCCCCAACGTGTTTCTTTCATAAAAACAATGACTTTCAGGAGGAAAGAACATGTTTTGGCGAAGTTGAATTTTTTAAGAGGCAAAGGGGGGACCAAAGGATTTGAAATCAGGCCCTTTGGTCCCCCCTATGGTTTTTGATTTTTTTTCAAACTTGCTTCAAATAACCCCAAAACGTTTGTAAAATTGCCCCAACGTGTTTCTTTCATAAAAACAATGACTTTCGGGAGGAAAGAACATGTTTTGGCGAAGTTGAATGAAATCAGGCCCTTTGGTCCCCCCTATGGTTTTTGATTTTTTTTCAAACTTGCTTCAAATAACCCCCAAACGTTTGTAAAATTGCCCCAACGTGTTTCTTTCATAAAAACAATGACTTTCAGGAGGAAAGAACATGTTTTGGCGAAGTTGAATTTTTTTTTAAGAGGCAAAGGGGGGACCAAAGGATTTGAAATCAGGCCCTTTGGTCCCCCCTATGGTGTTTGATTTTTTTTCAAACTTGCTTCAAATAACCCCAAACGTTTGTAAAATTGCCCCAACGTGTTTCTTTCATAAAAACAATGACTTTCAGGAGGAAAGAACATGTTTTGGCGAAGTTGAATTTTTTTTTCAGAGGCAAAGGGGGGACCAAAGGATTTGAAATCAGGCCCTTTGGTCCCCCCTATGGTTTTGATTTTTTTTCAAACTTGCTTCAAATAACCCCAAAACGTTTGTAAAATTGCCCCAACGTGTTTCTTTCATAAAAACAATGACTTTCAGGAGGAAAGAACATGTTTTGGCGAAGTTGAATTTTTTTAAGAGGCAAAGGGGGGACCAAAGGATTTGAAATCAGGCCCTTTGGTTCCCCCTATGGGTTTGATTTTTTTTCAAACTTGCTTCAAATAACCCCAAAACGTTTGTAAAATTGCCCCAACGTGTTTCTTTCATAAAAACAATGACTTTCAGGAGGAAAGAACATGTTTTGGCGAAGTTGAATTTTTTTAAGAGGCAAAGGGGGGACCAAAGGATTTGAAATCAGGCCCTTTGGTCCCACCTATGGTTTTTGATTTTTTCAAACTTGCTTCAAATAACCCCAAAACGTTTGTAAAATTGCCCCAACGTGTTTCTTCCATAAAAACAATGACTTTCAGGAGGAAAGAACATGTTTTGCCGAAGTTGAATTTTTTTTAGGAGGCAAAGGTGGGACCAAAGGATTTGAAATCAGGCCCTTTGATCCCCTATTGTTTTTGATTTTTTCAAACTTGCTTCAAATAACCCCAAAACGTTTGTAAAATTGCCCCAACGTGTTTCTTTCATAAAAACAATGACTTTCAGGAGGAAAGAACATGTTTTGGCGAAGTTGAATTTTTTTTAAGAGGCAAAGGGGGGACCAAAGGATTTGAAATCAGGCCCTTTGGTCCCCCCTATGGTTTTTGATTTTTTTCAAACTTGCTTCAAATAACCCCAAAACGTTTGTAAAATTGCCCCAACGTGTTTCTTTCATAAAAACAATGACTTTCAGGAGGAAAGAACATGCTTTGCGAAGTTGAATTTTTTTTAAGAGGCAAAGGGGGGACCAAAGGATTTGAAATCAGGCCGTTTGGTCCCCCCTATCGTTTTTGATTTTTTTTCAAACTTGGTTCAAATAACCCCAAAACGTTTGTAAAATTTAAAAAACGTGTTTCTTTCATAAAAACAATGACTTTCAGGAGGAAAGAACATGTTTTGGCGAAGTTGAATTTTTTTAGGAGGCAAAGGGGACCAAAGGATTTGAAATCAGGCCCTTTGGTTTTTGATTTTTTTTCAAACTTGCTTCAAATAACCCCAAAACGTTTGTAAAATTGCCCCAACGTGTTTCTTTCATAAAAACAATGACTTTCAGGAGGAAAGAACATGTTTTGGCGAAGTTGAATTTTTTTTTCAGAGGCAAAGGGGGGACCAAAGGATTTGAAATCAGGCCCTTTGGTCCCCCCTATGGTTTTTGATTTTTTTTCAAACTTGCTTCAAATAACCCCAAAACGTTTGTAAAATTGCCCCAACGTGTTTCTTTCATAAAAACAATGACTTTCAGGAGGAAAGAACATGTTTTGGCGAAGTTGAATTTTTTTTTAAGAGGCAAAGGGGACCAAAGGATTTGAAATCAGGCCCTTTGGTCCTCCTATGGTTTTTGATTTTTTTTCAAACTTGCTTCAAATAACCCCAAAACGTTTGTAAAATTGCCCAACGTGTTTCTTTCATAAAAACAATGACTTTCAGGAGGAAAGAACATGTTTTGGCGAAGTTGAATTTTTTTAAGAGGCAAAGGGGGGACCAAAGGATTTGAAATCAGGCCCTTTGGTCCCCCCTATGGTTTTTGATTTTTTTTCAAACTTGCTTCAAATAACCCCAAACGTTTGTAAAATTGCTAACGTGTTTCTTTCATAAAAACAATGACTTTCAGGAGGAAAGAACATGTTTTGGCGAAGTTGAATTTTTTTATGAGGCAAAGGGGACCAAACGATTTCAAATCAGGACCTTTGGTCCCCTATGGTTTTTGATTTTTTTTCAAACTTGCTTCAAATAACCCCAAAACGTTTGTAAAATTGCCCCAACGTGTTTCTTTCATAAAAACAATGACTTTCAGGAGGAAAGAACATGTTTTGGCGAAGTTGAATTTTTTTTTCAGAGGCAAAGGGGGGACCAAAGGATTTGAAATCAGGCCCTTTGGTCCCCCCCTATGGTTTTTGATTTTTTTTTCAAACTTGGTTCAAATAACCCCAAAACGTTTGTAAAATTGCCCCAACGTGTTTCTTTCATAAAAACAATGACTTTCAGGAGGAAAGAACATGTTTTGGCGAAGTTGAATTTTTTTAAGAGGCAAAGGGGGGACCAAAGGATTTGAAATCAGGCCCTTTGCCCCCCCCTATGGTTTTTGATTTTTTTTCAAACTTGCTTCAAATAACCCCAAAACGTTTGTAAAATTGCCCCAACGTGTTTCTTTCATAAAAACAATGACTTTCAGGAGGAAAGAACATGTTTTGGCGAAGTTGAATTTTTTTAAGAGGCAAAGGGGGGACCAAAGGATTTGAAATCAGGCCCTTTGGTCCCCTATGGTTTTGATTTTTTCAAACTTGCTTCAAATAACCCCAAAACGTTTGTAAAATTGCCCCAACGTGTTTCTTTCATAAAAACAATGACTTTCAGGAGGAAAGAACATGTTTTGGCGAAGTTGAATTTTTTTAAGAGGCAAAGGGGGGACCAAAGGATTTGAAATCAGGCCCTTTGGTCCCCTATGGTTTTTGATTTTTTTTCAAACTTGCTTCAAATAACCCCAAAACGTTTGTAAAATTGCCCTAACGTGTTTCTTTCATAAAAACAATGACTTTCAGGAGGAAAGAACATGTTTTGGCGAAGTTGAATTTTTTTTTCAGAGGCAAAGGGGGGACCAAAGGATTTGAAATCAGGCCCTTTGGTCCCCCCTATGGTTTTAGATTTTTTTTCAAACTTGTTTCAAATAACCCCAAACGTTTGTAAAATTGCCCCAACGTGTTTCTTTCATAAAAACAATGACTTTCAGGAGGAAAGAACATGTTTTGCGAAGTTGAATTTTTTTAAGAGGCAAAGGGGACCAAAGGATTTGAAATCAGGCCCTTTGGTCCCCTATGGTTTTGATTTTTTCAAACTTGCTTCAAATAATCCCCAAACGTTTGTAAAATTGCCCCAACGTGTTTCTTTCATAAAAACAATGACTTTCAGGAGGAAAGAACATGTTTTGGCGAAGTTGAATGAAATCAGGCCCTTTGGTCCCCCCTATGGTTTTTGATTTTTTTTCAAACTTGCTTCAAATAACCCCAAACGTTTGTAAAATTGCCCCAACGTGTTTCTTTCATAAAAACAATGACTTTCAGGAGGAAAGAACATGTTTTGGCGAAGTTGAATTTTTTTTTCAGAGGCAAAGGGGGGACCAAAGGATTTGAAATCAGGCCCTTTGGTCCCCCCTATGGTTTTTGATTTTTTTTCAAACTTGCTTCAAATAACCCCCAAAACGTTTGTAAAATTGCCCCAACGTGTTTCTTTCATAAAAACAATGACTTTCAGGAGGAAAGAACATGTTTTGAGGAAGTTGAATTTTTCTTAAGAGGCAAAGGGGGGACCAAAGGATTTGAAATCAGGCCCTTTGGTCCCCCCTATGGTTTTTGATTTTTTTTCAAACTTGCTTCAAATAACCCCAAAACGTTTGTAAAATTGCCCCAACGTGTTTCTTTCATAAAAACAATGACTTTCAGGAGGAAAGAACATGTTTTGGCGAAGTTGAATTTTTTTTTCAGAGGCAAAGGGGGGACCAAAGGATTTGAAATCAGGCCCTTTGGTCCCCCCTATGGTTTTTGATTTTTTTTCAAACTTGCTTCAAATAACCCCAAAACGTTTGTAAAATTGCCCCAACGTGTTTCTTTCATAAAAACAATGACTTTCAGGAGGAAAGAACATGTTTTGGCGAAGTTGAATTTTTTTTTCAGAGGCAAAGGGGGGACCAAAGGATTTGAAATCAGGCCCTTTGGTCCCCCCTATGGTTTTTGATTTTTTTTCAAACTTGCTTCAAATAACCCCAAAACGTTTGTAAAATTTTTTTCATAAAAACAATGACTTTCAGGAGGAAAGAACATGTTTTGGCGAAGTTGAATTTTTTTTTCAGAGGCAAAGGGGGGACCAAAGGATTTGAAATCAGGCCCTTTGGTCCCCCCTATGGTTTTTGATTTTTTTTCAAACTTGCTTCAAATAACCCCAAACGTTTGTAAAATTGCCAGAACGTGTTTCTTTCATAAAAACAATGACTTTCAGGAGGAAAGAACATGTTTTGGCGAAGTTGAATTTTTTTTAAGAGGCAAAGGGGGGACCAAAGGATTTGAAATCAGGCCCTTTGGTCCCCCCTATGGTTTTTGATTTTTTTTCAAACTTGCTTCAAATAACCCCCAAAACGTTTGTAAAATTGCCCCAACGTGTTTCTTTCATAAAAACAATGACTTTCAGGAGGAAAGAACATGTTTTGGCGAAGTTGAATTTTTTTAAGAGGCAAAGGGGGGACCAAAGGATTTGAAATCAGGCCCTTTGGTCCCCTATGGTTTTTGATTTTTTTTCAAACTTGCTTCAAATAACCCCAAAACGTTTGTAAAATTGCCCCAACGTGTTTCTTTCATAAAAACAATGACTTTCAGGAGGAAAGAACATGTTTTGGCGAAGTTGAATTTTTTTTTCAGAGGCAAAGGGGGGACCAAAGGATTTGAAATCAGGCCCTTTGGTCCCCCCTATGGTTTTTGATTTTTTTTCAAACTTGCTTCAAATAACCCCAAAACGTTTGTAAAATTGCCCCAACGTGTTTCTTTCATAAAAACAATGACTTTCAGGAGGAAAGAACATGTTTTGGCGAAGTTGAATTTTTTTTTCAGAGGCAAAGGGGGGACCAAAGGATTTGAAATCAGGCCCTTTGGTCCCCTATGTTTTTGATTATTTGTTTTCAAACTTGCTTCAAATAACCCCCAAAACGTTTGTAAAATTGCCCCAACGTGTTTCTTTCATAAAAACAATGACTTTCAGGAGGAAAGAACATGTTTTGCCGAAGTTGAATTTTTTTTAAGAGGCAAAGGGGGACCAAAGGATTTGAAATCAGGCCCTTTGATCCTCCCTATGTTTTCTGATTTTTTTTCAAACTTGCTTCAAATAACCCCAAAACGTTTGTAAAATTGCCCCAACGTGTTTCTTTCATAAAAACAATGACTTTCAGGAGGAAAGAACATGTTTTGGCGAAGTTGAATTCGAAAGAGGCAAAGGGGGGACCAAAGGATTTGAAATCAGGCCCTTTGGTCCCCCCTATGGTTTTTGATTTTTTTTCAAACTTGCTTCAAATAACCCCAAAACGTTTGTAAAATTGCCCCAACGTGTTTCTTTCATAAAAACAATGACTTTCAGGAGGAAAGAACATGTTTTGGCGAAGTTGAATTTTTTTAAGAGGCAAAGGGGACCAAAGGATTTGAAATCAGGCCCTTTGGTTCCCCCTATGGTTTTGATTTTTTTTCAAACTTGCTTCAAATAACCCCAAAACGTTTGTAAAATTGCCCCAACGTGTTTCTTTCATAAAAACAATGACTTTCAGGAGGAAAGAACATGTTTTGGCGAAGTTGAATTTTTTTTTCAGAGGCAAAGGGGGGACCAAAGGATTTGAAATCAGGCCCTTTGGTCCCCCCTATGGTTTTTGATTTTTTTTCAAACTTGCTTCAAATAACCCCAAAACGTTTGTAAAATTGCCCCAACGTGTTTCTTTCATAAAAACAATGACTTTCAGGAGGAAAGAACATGTTTTGGCGAAGTTGAATTTTTTTTTCAGAGGCAAAGGGGGGACCAAAGGATTTGAAATCAGGCCCTTTGGTCCCCCCTATGGTTTTTGATTTTTTTTCAAACTTGCTTCAAATAACCCCAAAACGTTTGTAAAATTGCCCCAACGTGTTTCTTTCATAAAAACAATGACTTTCAGGAGGAAAGAACATGTTTTGGCGAAGTTGAATTTTTTTTTCAGAGGCAAAGGGGGGACCAAAGGATTTGAAATCAGGCCCTTTGGTCCCCCCTATGGTTTTTGATTTTTTTTCAAACTTGCTTCAAATAACCCCAAAACGTTTGTAAAATTGCCCCAACGTGTTTCTTTCATAAAAACAATGACTTTCAGGAGGAAAGAACATGTTTTGGCGAAGTTGAATTTTTTTAAAGAGCAAAGGGGGGACCAAAGGATTTGAAATCAGGCCCTTTGGTCCCCCCTATGGTTTTTGATTTTTTTTCAAACTTGCTTCAAATAACCCCAAAACGTTTGTAAAATTGCCCTAACGTGTTTCTTTCATAAAAACAATGACTTTCAGGAGGAAAGAACATGTTTTGGCGAAGTTGAAACCAAAGGATTTGAAATCAGGCCCTTAGGTCCCCCCTATGGTTTTTGATTTTTTTTCAAACTTGCTTCAAATAACCCCAAAACGTTTGTAAAATTGCCCCAACGTGTTTCTTTCATAAAAACAATGACTTTCAGGAGGAAAGAACATGTTTTGGCGAAGTTGAATTTTTTTAAGAGGCAAAGGGGGGACCAAAGGATTTGAAATCAGGCCCTTTGGCCCGCCCTATCGTTTTTGATTTTTTTTCAAACTTGCTTCAAATAACCCCAAAACGTTTGTAAAATTGCCCCAACGTGTTTCTTTCATAAAAACAATGACTTTCAGGAGGAAAGAACATGTTTTGGCGAAGTTGAATTTTTTTAAGAGGCAAGAGGGGACCAAAGGATTTGAAATCAGGCCCTTTGCTCCCCCCTTTGGGTTTTTTGATTTTTTCAAACTTGCTTCAAATAACCCAAAACGTTTGTAAAATTGCCCCAACGTGTTTCTTTCATAAAAACAATGACTTTCAGGAGGAAAGAACATGTTTTGGCGAAGTTGAATTTTTTTTTCAGAGGCAAAGGGGGGACCAAAGGATTTGAAATCAGGCCCTTTGGTCCCCCCAAATGTTTTTGATTTTTTTTCAAACTTGCTTCAAATAACCCCAAAACGTTTGTAAAATTGCCCCAACGTGTTTCTTTCATAAAAACAATGACTTTCAGGAGGAAAGAACATGTTTTGGCGAAGTTGAATTTTTTTAAGAGGCAAAGGGGGGACCAAAGGATTTGAAATCAGGCCCTTTGGTCCCCCCTATGGTTTTTGATTTTTTCAAACTTGCTTCAAATAACCCCAAAACGTTTGTAAAATTTCTTTCATAAAAACAATGACTTTCAGGAGGAAAGAACATGTTTTGGCGAAGTTGAATTTTTTTTTCAGAGGCAAAGGGGGGACCAAAGGATTTGAAATCAGGCCCTTTGGTCCCCCCTATGGTTTTTGATTTTTTTTCAAACTTGCTTCAAATAACCCCAAAACGTTTGTAAAATTGCCCCAACGTGTTTCTTTCATAAAAACAATGACTTTCAGGAGGAAAGAACATGTTTTGGCGAAGTTGAATTTTTTTTTCAGAGGCAAAGGGGGGACCAAAGGATTTGAAATCAGGCCCTTTGGTCCCCCCTATGGTTTTTGATTTTTTTTCAAACTTGCTTCAAATAACCCCAAACGTTTGTAAAATTGCCCCAACGTGTTTCTTTCATAAAAACAATGACTTTCAGGAGGAAAGAACATGTTTTGGCGAAGTTGAATTTTTTTAAGAGGCAAAGGGGGGACCAAAGGATTTGAAATCAGGCCCTTTGGTCCCCCCTATGGTTTTGATTTTTTTTCAAACTTGCTTAAAATAACCCAAAACGTTTGTAAAATTGCCCCAACGTGTTTCTTTCATAAAAACAATGACTTTCAGGAGGAAAGAACATGTTTTGGCGAAGTTGAATTTTTTTAAGAGGCAAAGGGGGAACCAAAGGATTTGAAATCAGGCCCTTTGGTCCCGCCTATCGTTTTGATTTTTTCAAACTTGCTTCAAATAACCCCCAAACGTTTGTAAAATTGCCCCAACGTGTTTCTTTCATAAAAACAATGACTTTCAGGAGGAAAGAACATGTTTTGGCGAAGTTGAATTTTTAAGAGGCAAAGGGGACCAAAGGATTTGAAATCAGGCCCTTTGGTCCCCTATGGTTTTGATTTTTTCAAACTTGCTTCAAATAACCCCAAAACGTTTGTAAAATTGCCCCAACGTGTTTCTTTCATAAAAACAATGACTTTCAGGAGGAAAGAACATGTTTTGGCAGTTGAATTTTTTTCAGAGGCAAAGGGGACCAAAGGATTTGAAATCAGGCCCTTTGGTCCCCTATGGTTTTGATTTTTTCAAATTTGCTTCAAATAATCCCCAAACGTTTGTAAAATTGCCCCAACGTGTTTCTTTCATAAAAACAATGACTTTCGGGAGGAAAGAACATGTTTTGGCGAAGTTGAATTTTTTTTTAAGAGGCAAAGGGGACCAAAGGATTTGAAATCAGGCCCTTTGGTCCCCCCTATGGTTTGTGATATTTTTAAAACTTGCTTCAAATAACCCCAAAACGTTTGTAAAATTGCCCCAACGTGTTTCTTTCATAAAAACAATGACTTTCAGGAGGAAAGAACATGTTTTGGCAGTGGAATTTTTTGATCAGAGGCAAAGGGGGGACCAAAGGATTTGAAATCAGGCCCTTTGGTCCCCCCTATGGTTTTGATTTTTTTTCAAACTTGCTTCAAATAACCCCAAAACGTTTGTAAAATTGCCCCAACGTGTTTCTTTCATAAAAACAATGACTTTCAGGAGGAAAGAACATGTTTTGGCGAAGTTGAATTTTTTTTTCAGAGGCAAAGGGGGGACCAAAGGATTTGAAATCAGGCCCTTTGGTCCCCCCTATGGTTTTTGATTTTTTTTCAAACTTGCTTCAAATAACCCCAAAACGTTTGTAAAATTGCCCCAACGTGTTTCTTTCATAAAAACAATGACTTTCAGGAGGAAAGAACATGTTTTGGCGAAGTTGAATTTTTTTTTCAGAGGCAAAGGGGGGACCAAAGGATTTGAAATCAGGCCCTTTGGTCCCCCCTATGGTTTTTGATTTTTTTTCAAACTTGGTTCAAATAACCCCCAAACGTTTGTAAAATTGCCCCAACGTGTTTCTTTCATAAAAACAATGACTTTCAGGAGGAAAGAACATGTTTTGGCGAAGTTGAATTTTTTTTTAAGAGGCAAAGGGGGAACCAAAGGATTTGAAATCAGGCCCTTTGGTTCCCCCTATGGGTTTGATTTTTTTTCAAACTTGCTTCAAATAACCCCAAAACGTTTGTAAAATTGCCCCAACGTGTTTCTTTCATAAAAACAATGACTTTCAGGAGGAAAGAACATGTTTTGGCGAAGTTGAATTTTTTTTTCAGAGGCAAAGGGGGGACCAAAGGATTTGAAATCAGGCCCTTTGGTCCCCCCTATGGTTTTTGATTTTTTTTCAAACTTGGTTCAAATAACCCCCAAACGTTTGTAAAATTGCCCCAACGTGTTTCTTTCATAAAAACAATGACTTTCAGGAGGAAAGAACATGTTTTGGCGAAGTTGAATTTTTTAAGAGGCAAAGGGGACCAAAGGATTTGAAATCAGGCCCTTTGGTCCCCCCTATGGTTTTGATTTTTTTTCAAACTTGCTTCAAATAACCCCAAAACGTTTGTAAAATTGCCCCAACGTGTTTCTTTCATAAAAACAATGACTTTCAGGAGGAAAGAACATGTTTTGGCGAAGTTGAATTTTTTTTTCAGAGGCAAAGGGGGGACCAAAGGATTTGAAATCAGGCCCTTTGGTCCCCCCTATGGTTTTTGATTTTTTTTCAAACTTGGTTCAAATAACCCCCAAACGTTTGTAAAATTGCCCCAACGTGTTTCTTTCATAAAAACAATGACTTTCAGGAGGAAAGAACATGTTTAGCGAAGTTGAATTTTTTTTTCAGAGGCAAAGGGGGGACCAAAGGATTTGAAATCAGGCCCTTTGGTCCCCCCTATGGTTTTTGATTTTTTTTCAAACTTGCTTCAAATAACCCCAAAACGTTTGTAAAATTGCCCCAACGTGTTTCTTTCATAAAAACAATGACTTTCAGGAGGAAAGAACATGTTTTGGCGAAGTTGAATTTTTTTAAGAGGCAAAGGGGGGACCAAAGGATTTGAAATCAGGCCCTTTGGTCCCCCCTATGGTTTTTGATTTTTTTTCAAACTTGCTTCAAATAACCCCAAAACGTTTGTAAAATTGCCCCAACGTGTTTCTTTCATAAAAACAATGACTTTCAGGAGGAAAGAACATGTTTTGGCGAAGTTGAATTTTTTTTTCAGAGGCAAAGGGGGGACCAAAGGATTTGAAATCAGGCCCTTTGGTCCCTTTTTTCCAAACTTGCTTCAAATAACCCCCAAACGTTTGTAAAATTGCCCCAACGTGTTTCTTTCATAAAAACAATGACTTTCAGGAGGAAAGAACATGTTTTGGCGAAGTTGAATTTTTTTTTCAGAGGCAAAGGGGGGACCAAAAGATTTGAAATCAGGCCCTTTGGCCCCCCGCTATGGTTTTTGATTTTTTTTCAAACTTGGTTCAAATAACCCCCAAACGTTTGTAAAATTGCCCCAACGTGTTTCTTTCATAAAAACAATGACTTTCAGGAGGAAAGAACATGTTTTGGCGAAGTTGAATTTTTTTTTCAGAGGCAAAGGGGGGACCAAAGATTTGAAATCAGGCCCTTTGGTCCCCCCTATGGTTTTTTATTTTTTTTCAAACTTGGTTCAAATAACCCCAAAACGTTTGTAAAATTGCCCCAACGTGTTTCTTTCATAAAAACAATGACTTTCAGGAGGAAAGAAGATGTTTTGGCGAAGTTGAATTTTTTTTTCAGAGTGACTTTTCATGGAGTTCTCATGTGGATTTTATTATGAGAAAAGCAAATTCTAGATTGTATGCGTTGCGACAATTAAAGAGAGCCGGTGCAGTTGGACAACGTGATTTGGTTTCTATTTACTGTTCAATCATACGATCTCGTGTCGAATATGCTGCTCCAGCGTGGTTTAATCTCACTGCTGGTTTGTCAAATTCAATTGAATCAATACAAAACGGGCGCTGAAGATTGTTTTCCCTTTCCTTTCCTATGGAAGTGCTTTAACGTGCTCTGGCCTTGAGACTCTAGAAGCACGGAGAGTCAAGCTTAGTAAAACATTTATTGACAATTTGAAATTATCTCAGGATTCCGGTTATAATCCACTGTCTCAAATAGTATGTAACCGTCCGATAGACTTGGATCATGATTATAATTTAAGGAGAGAGCGAGTTCATATACCGTTAATAAAGACTGAACGTTTTAAATATTATGTAACTGTAAAATATTTTTGATTGTTTTAAATATTTTAGAAATAGGCTTACTAAGTCTACATAATACCGTGTAATTCAGTTTTCTCTGCCAAACGGTTTTATAACTAATTATTATATTATTATTGTAGGCGTTAATTATGAGCGTTATAGGCGTTATAGGCGTTATGAGCGTTATAGGCGTTGTAGGCGTTATGAGCGTTATAGGCGTAATAGGCGTTATAGGCGTTATGAGCGTTATAGGCGTTATAGACGTTATGAGCGTTATAGGCATTATAGGCGTTTATAGGTGTTATGAGTGTTATAGGCATTATGAGCGTTATAGGCGTTATATGCGTTATGAGCGTTATAGACGTTATGAGCGTTATAGGCGTTATGAGCGTTATAGGCATTATAGGCGTTTATAGGTGTTATGAGCGTTATAGGCCTTATGAGCGTTATAGGCGTTATATGCGTTATGGACGTTATAGACATTATGAGCGTTATTGGCGTTATAGGCGTTATGAGCGTTATAGGCTCCTTTATAGAATCCTTTAATGTATCCAGCTCGTGTTGCCTTTTCCTTTTAAGTCGATCTTTACCTTTGTTACCTTTGCCTTTATTACCTTTACCGGAAGTTGTTCCCTTTTCTCTTTTTGTCTTGTCGGCATACGGTTGTTCTCCATCACGTAACCCGGTGTTGGATTTACCGCCTGTGTTACTCCCCAGATCTTCGCCATCGGGCACAGTTCCCCCATCATTCGTCCCTTCTCCAGCAAGCAACCCGGTACTGTTTTCTCCGCCTGGGTTACTTCCTGTACCTTCATCATCTGGCATGTTTTCCCCAGCATTCGTCCCTTCTCCAGCAGACAACCCGGTATTGGAGACATCGTCTGCGTTACTCTCTGAGCCACTCTCGTCATCTTCGCTCTCTTGTTCTGTAGTAAAATCTGGAATAACTTGAGAAAATATAATTTGTGATTCGTTAGTGTATATCATTCCTAGAAATATCTAATCTAGATAGAGTTTCATAGAACTATTGGCTTTCTTATATGCGATTATCAGAATTGGTTCCCTTTTCCCGTCATCCTTTCAATTTTGTGACTACCATAGTAAAGTAAGCGAACGCGAAAAACATCTTTCCTTATCAAAAGCAATACTGTTTCGACTCTCCTTGTTTGAATGTAAACCTGAATTCATATTCCTATTAACAATTATATATTAGTTACCCTTTTTTAATGATTTTAAAATATTTTTCGAGAAGGCCGACGTTAACACCACTGTGCATCTTACACCTTTCATTCTACCATCTTCTTGCAGAAATTCCCTTGAATCCGATACTTTGCATTTGTCTCTGAATGTACATAGTCAATTTCCTGAAAAGCTCAGATTTTGACAAACCCACGTTTCCCAAGTTTGACCACCGGAAAGCAAGGGCTTCTCTGCTTTGGAAGACAGTCTTCCTGACTAAACGGGTAACCTTACAAACATTATATGCAGTTTTAGTTTATAAGTTTTACTTAAACATCTAGATTAATTATATATATATATATAATGTAAAAGCTCACTTCCCTTGTGGTCGTTTGAGCACTCTGGCCCCAAGACACTTCACGCATGTCTGGATGCGCATGTGTCTGAGTATTGTACCACATGCATGCGCTTGGTGAGGGCAAGAGTATGGTGTATAAATACGAAGTCACTCGCATCTAGACTGCGTTACAAGCTGCACTGACGAGCCGTTGAACGGCGAAACATGCATGTCTGCAGATTTTGACTATTTCATCTGTAAAAGAATCATCAGGCAGTTTACAAGTATCGAAAAGAAATGACCGCTTATATGCTTCCTGCCGGGGCGTGGGAATGTGTGTGGGAGACAATTCCCACACACATTCCCACGCCCCGGCAGGAAGCATATAAGCGGTCATTTGTTTTCGATACTTGTAAACTGCCTGATGATTCTTTTCCTGATGATGTGGGAGACAATGTGTGCATGCATGGCTTTGCTTGCGTTGTTTACGCGAAATTTATTTCGATGACGACACCGTGAAATTATTTAAGCTCTTTTGTTGAGTAAACAATTCCTGTTTTTTTTTCTTTCAAAATACAAAATTTTTCTTCTAAACATAAATTGCATCGTTTTGATCCTCCCGTGTACGAAATAGAATGTTTTAAAATTTGCCAATTAATACTGAAATCCTTATTGCTTTCTTTCAATGTCCAAATATATTTCGAAAGTTCCGTGTCATTTGCATGCTTTTTATGCTGAAAAGATTTAGTGTGGTTGGCCAATCGCTCTTTGAATGTGGTTGCAGTCATACCAATGTAATTTTTGATCGTGTTTGTGTTGCTTACTGTGACTGTTGCTTTGTATACTATGTCCCTAGTCATGCATTGTTTTTGAAGCGGGCAAATGGTGTTTTCTCTACAACTGCAATTGGTAGTGTTCCTATCCTGTGTCTTGTTATTCCTAGATATGCGTGCATTGTGTTTAGTGATTACTGACTTGACATTGTTCATGCAGCTGTAACTTACTTTAACTGTATTTCTGTTAAAAATTTTATGGAGCTTGTGGTGCGGTGGAAAATGTTTGTCAATTAGACTAAGGAAATTACGTCCTATGTTTGTGCTAACACTCTTAGCTTACTAAATGGTGGGTTGAACCAAATGATATTGCGTTGCCTATTCCTGCGTTGTTGTTTCGGTGTGTGCTGAGTGTAGCTAAGTTCATGGGTAAAGCTGCTATGCCTAAGTGCGTTCTGATATATGGGTGCATATTCCTGAAAAGTTTGCTCATCTGATGAAAGAAGTGCAATGCGCTTGTTAATTGATCAGTGCAGGTAGTTGCCTTGTGATGCTCGGTGGGTGATTAGAGTGCATATTTATGTATAGTGGATCGTCATTGGGCTTCCTATAGGGCCTATGTTTTCCATTGTTAAGGTCGAAAGTTACGTCTAAAAAGTTTACAATGCGTAAATTTGATTCGGCGGTAATTTTTAGGTCAAACTGCTCGAAAATTTTGTGGAGATCTTTTCTTGTTTTGTCTGCTAAACGTGCTGATTTACTTTTTATAATAGCCAAACCGTCATCTCTATATAGACCGATGCTTTCTTTGCCAAATTTCTTACTCAGGTGATTTAAAATGAAAAGGCCTACTAACTCACAAATTTCCGCGCCGTCGAAACTGCCCATGCTAACGTCAAACAAACTATGGCTATCTTTTTTTATCCATGAAATTCCGGTATTGAAAAGGAGAGATTTTCTAGCGTGTTTTATTATTGAAATATCGTTTTCAGGTATAGTAGCCAAATTTGAAGCCCAAGATAAAGCTTGGTCCAATAGTTTTTCAGAAATAGATGGGTAGAAATCGACAATGTCAAACGAAATGAAACTTTTATATTGCCAAACCACTGAATAACTTGTTTTGTATTCCTCCATTGATTTAAATAACTTGTTTTTCTCTCAAATTGGAATTAATTTTGTCCAAAATAACTTTGCTTATTTTTCCGGATTCGCTTTTTTTAGCGGGATTAATTAATCGGCATTTTGGATTGTTTTCGAAATTTTCTTTGTGATCTTTTAAAGATATAGCTTCGCGTTTTTTCATTTTTTCAATTCTGTCGCCGATTCCTAAATTGTTCGAAATGTTTTTTAGTTCTGAATCAATTTCATCTATAGTGTCCTCGGATCCATGCTTATATGTTTTTGTGATGTTGTCATGCAAGAGTTTGTTGTATGTGTCGAGCGAGGTTTCATAAATATTCCTAGTTTTGTCTGCAAAAATGAAAATGTTGGGAGACGAATTGATTTTCTTTAGATCGTTAGTCAAAGATTTCTGAAATTGGTTCCTGTATGGCCGAAATTGTAAATTTTCGATTAATTTTATAAGGTCGTCTTCGAAAGGTTTCATTTCCGGAATAGAAGGAGGTGTTTTGTTGGACGCAAGGCCGAAATGGTTGTTTTGGTTTTCACATTTTTTGTTTTTATTAAGAAAGAAATTAGCTTTCCATCTCATACGTTTTATTACACTTTACACTTTTTCAATCAAATTTTTCAAATAAGCGTCCTGTGATGGTATAGGGATATTCTTTAGTGAATAGTCAAATCGCCGCATTTTGAAGCTAAATAGAAATGAATAACGTAAACAAGAGTGCACAATCGGTTGTGCACAATAGATAATAACAAGAGTGCACAATAATAAAACACGCTAGAAAATCTCTCCTTCTCAATACCGGAATTTCATGGATAAAAAAGATAGCCATAGTTTGTTTGACGTTAGCATGGGCAGTTTCGACGGCGCGGAAATTTGTGAGTTAGTAGGCCTTTTCATTTTAAATCACCTGAGTAAGAAATTTGGCAAAGAAAGCATCGGTCTATATAGAGATGACGGTTTGGCTATTATAAAAAGTAAATCAGCACCGTTTAGCAGACAAAACAAGAAAAGATCTCCACAAAATTTCGAGCAGTTTGACCTAAAAATTACCGCCGAATCAAATTTACGCATTGTAAACTTTTTAGACGTAACTTTCGACCTTAACAATGGAAAACATAGGCCCTATAGGAAGCCCAATGACGATCCACTATACATAAATATGCACTCTAATCACCCACCGAGCATCACAAGGCAACTACCTGCATCAATTAACAAGCGCATTGCACTTCTTTCATCAGATGAGCAAACTTTTCAGGAATCTGCACCCATATATCAGAACGCACTTAGGCATAGCAGCTTTACCCATGAACTTAGCTACACTCAGCACACACCGCAACAACAACGCAGGAATAGGCAACGCAATATCATTTGGTTCAACCCACCATTTAGTAAGAGTGTTAGCACAAACATAGGACGTAATTTCCTTAGTCTAATTGACAAACATTTTCCACCGCACCACAAGCTCCATAAAATTTTTAACAGAAATACAGTTAAAGTAAGTTACAGCTGCATGAACAATGTCAAGTCAGTAATCACTAACCACAATGCACGCATATCTAGGAATAACAAGACACAGGATAGGAACACTACCAATTGCAGCTGTAGAGAAAACACCATTTGCCCGCTTCAAAAACAATGCATGACTAGGGACATAGTATACAAAGCAACAGTCACAGTAAGCAACACAAACACGATCAAAAATTACATTGGCATGACTGCAACCACATTCAAAGAGCGATTGGCCAACAACACTAAATCTTTTCAGCATAAAAAGCATGCAAATGACACGGAACTTTCGAAATATATTTGGACATTGAAAGAAAGCAATAAGGATTTCAGTATTAATTGGCAAATTTTAAAACATTCTATTTCGTACACGGGAGGATCAAAACGATGCAATTTATGTTTAGAAGAAAAATTTTGTATTTTGAAAGAAAAAAAACAGGAATTGTTTACTCAACAAAAGAACTTAAATAATTTCACGGTGTCGTCATCGAAATAAATTTCGCGTAAACAACGCAAACAAAGCCATGCATGCACACATTGTCTCCCACATACACCCCCACGCTCCGGCAGGAAGAATATAAGCGGTCATTTCTTTCGATACTTGTAAACTGCCTGATGATTCTTTTACAGATGAAACAGCCTGTTGCAGACAAGTTTTGAGGTAAACGAAAATCTATAATTTGCTCTAACTATATGTTGTCGAGCACTCTTTGCGTTTCGTAGACCTAAACCTACACGTATATATATATAATAGTCAAATCTGCAGACATGCATGTTTCGCCGTTCAACGGCTCGTCAGTGCAGCTTGTAACGCAGTCCAGATGCGAGTGACTTCGTATTTATACACAATACTCTTGCCCTCACCAAGCGCATGTGGTTTAATACTCAGACACATGCGCATCCAGACATGCGTGAAGTGTCTTGGGGCCAGAGTGCTCAAACGACCACAAGGGAAGTGAGCTTTTGCATTATAGCTTATAGCCACCAATTAACCTCACAGAGTGCTCAACAACACAAGTGAAGGAGCATATATATATATATAGTATCTGAATGAAATTTACCTCCTCTGGTGTCTTTTCTCCCCAATACATTAACTAGAATAGTTCCAATCTGGCTGAAAATGTCCAATTCATCACTTTCGCATTCATTTTCGCCCTCTTTATCTGCTGCAAACGATGCTGCGATTCCTCCTTTAATTGTCTTTGCCTAAATTTAATAAGCATATTCAATTATCACGTATATATTAGGATGTGCTGGGTTCCACTAGTTTCCTACCAACACCTACTTAAGCAGGTTCCCTGTGGCCCGCATGCATGGCCGGTTAGATCAAATTTAGTGTACCATTAGATTCGCTATATAAACCAATACAAATACGCACAGTAATTAGTTTGAAACGTAAACAAATAAAACAATAATAGATGTCAATTTAAAAATTACCTTGTTTATATTTACACGTTGATTGGCAAAATACTGCACAAGCATTTTCACAGTATTTGCTGTATTTTCATCTACTTCCTCTGGTATGAAAAATACTTCAGGTGTATTAGTGTTATGCTCCAAGAAATACTTCAAAGTGTAGACCAATACATGAACTACAGCGCTAAACCTAAAAGAGACATGTAATTAGACGTACGGATCCACCAAGCATTGCTACAGGTTTAAATATGACAGATGGTGATCTCACTTATGTCAGTCGTCAGACTGACTTACTAAACGAAAATAGAATTAACATTCGGATAAAATTACCAACTGGTTACCAAATTTGAACAGTGGTGCATTTAGTGGGGGTTCAGGAGGTGGGCACTCTTCATATTCTTGTCCAAGAGGAGGGGTGCCAATTCCCATGCACATCATATCCAAGAGCAGTTATCAAACAAAAATAAAATATTGGACCATTGATGGGCCTTTTTGACAATTTAGGCAATACTCAGTAGAGAGTTTAAGCTTTCGTACGTCAAACGATAAACGTCAGACGAAGACAATTTTACGCTATAAGGCAAAAAATGGGAAATGAACTTGCTATTTTACAACTGTAATGTTCGCTTCATAAAATATGAAGCGAAGAAATTAAACGAAAATTCTGGCAAGAAAGTTAGACTCTGTCATTTCCCGTTTCCCTCAAAGTGAAGCTTAACTTCCTAGTGATTATTCACCCTGCTTTGGATGTCGGCCACGCCCTACTTCATGCCCACTTATCACCTCCGCCTCTTCTCCCTTATTAGACCATCCTTTAAGTTAAATTGGAACAAGTTGTTGCCACAGAAAAGCAATTTAAGTACATGTGACTTAATATATATATACGACAGGTTGTATTCGGTCTTACCCAGACGTTCCGTTATGATCGAAATACCATAGAGCTTACTTGTTTCCTATATAGACTTAATCTCCAAATTTTCCAAACATCAATTTGCCAATATGCAAACCATTTTTGAAATTGTTCTGTTTTGCTGATTACCTTGCTATGAATACCAGCAACAAATCCAAACTAAAATATGCATTCATATAGTTTGCACTGCAAAGATTTAATGAAAATTTAATAACGGTTTTACCTGATGAAAATTTTCCTATCTTTTGACATGTTACTTGTGACGACAACATCTTCTTGGAGCTGCTTATTCATACTATTTACAATTTCATCCGAGTATGTATTGTAAAGATCTCGAGCCTTGGCAGAGAATTTGTACGTCTTTCCCATTGTGCTATGTGCAGCAAATATCTCTTTATACACATCTTAACAATAAAAATGTCAACAGATAAAGATTAACACTGCTGAATTAATGATCTTTAATTAGGTAGCTGATAAAAATAGAATATTTCCGATCTAGATCATTATAATCCAGGACATATGCACGAGAGCCGAAATAATAAATATACCACTGAACACGATTATATTTTAATCCAACTTCTTTTCGACATGCAATACTCAACGCAAATATAATGCGGCTTTCCCGTTCAACAAACTGTCCCTTACTTACTGCCCCTTAAAGTCAACAAAACACCTCAAACGCGAAAACGCTTATAACGCCTATATAACGCTCATAACGCCTATATAACGCCTACAACGCTCATAACGCCTATAACGCTCATAACGCCTATAATGTCTATAACGCTCATAACGCCTATAATGTCTATAACGCTCATAACACATATAACGCTTATAACGTTTATAACGCCTGTAACGCTCATAACGCTTATAACGTTCAGCCTCGTACCAGGCGCTTTTAAGGAAAAGAATAAAAATCGCATTATGGTACAAACATTAAATTTATACTATGGCATGCAGACAGAATCATTTTACAAAATACAACACATTTGTTCACATTCAGTCATTTATTTCTGTTTTGTTGGACCTGGAAAACATGCTTTAACTGTTTGAGTGAGAATGTTCTCGTTGGATGTCAAATCAAGCAAATCCATCACAAAGACTGTTTCACATAAATAACTCATTCTTCATCAATACTCAGCAACATGTTCTAGCTCAGTTGACAACTTATGCCTTCTCTCATCACACTGGGAACTGGACAGATTGTAAGCTAAAAAGAACACAAAGCACACTGTTTGACCCATGGGTTTACATGACAATAGGGTGATCCTAGCCACAAGGTTACCCTGGTAACCAGTAACCCTATAGTCTATTGTGTGTTAGGGTGATGCTAGAGATATCGATAGGGTTACCTTTGCAAAAGGTCATTGTTTTTCTCTACATAAGCCATGTAAAGACATCCTACCTTAATATTCACTACGAATGTGACTGATGTCAAAACAACAAAGACGTCATATGATTAATATACATCCGACAACTATTTTCAACAATATATCCATGCCACTTTGGCAAGTTGGTAGCAATATAGCCTGTTGGTAGGTTACGTGACCCTACCTCATGAATATACTGGTTATTTTCGGATGCTCTTGGTAACCATGTTACTTCAGTCAATATCAAGAAGCACTGACAGATTTTTAAATGAATACATAACAAAATACACAATGCCTATGACTATGAGCCTATGACTATATTATTATAAAATAATAAAAAATAATAGTAAAAATTACCTTGAACATCGAGTTGTCGAAAGGAAGTATTAAATTCATCGTCTGAACTAAATTCTGCATATAAAAGAAACTTGTTTTAGCGATACAAATTTACCAAAATCGTAGACTGTGCCTGTGATCAAGCATTCAATTGTTATTGTATATAAAAACGACAACAAAGTATGCAAATTGCTTAAAGAAAATAGCAAAATAGCCCGAATGAAAAACAGCAATCTCGCAAGGATATAGCATATCAAAGGTCTGTTTCATCCATACAGATATCAATGATAACACACCAGGGAGAAAAACCGACGAAAAGGCACCTCAAATCAAGCGATGGAAAGGATTCTTCACATTTCGGTTAAAATTCTTCACTTATCTGCATTTTCTGCCAGGCGCAGTGTTACCACTCTCATTAAAATATTTACATAATTAGGAAAAAAAGAAAGTTTAAAAAGCGAGAAAAACAGGAAAAACTATTTACATGGATGTAGTTAATTACACTATAAATGGGATAGGACCAATGGTTAGGACATACGTTTTATGACATTCTTAAAGGAGTTGACAGAGACATAATCTATTAAGGCTTGATCAATAATATGATTAGGTAGGTTATTCCAAATCATAGCTCCTCGATAGGAAAAGCTATTTTTTAGAAAATTTGTCTTTGGCTTAGGTAGGTGAATATTTCTATTGTTGCTACGTAATTGATGGCTGTCGTTTCCGTTCAAGTTAATTGTCTGCGTTAGGTAGTCGGGAACTAAACCTTTAAGGGCCTTAAAAATCATTACAAGGTCGCGCTCGTCTAAGTTGTCATTTATAGGTCTCCAGTTTAAGGTTTCAAAAATGTTAGTTGATCTTATCTCGTAACTGGATCCTGTTATTACGCGGGCAGCCCTTTTCTGTAACTTATATAATTTATTAATGTGATCGGCGCCAAAGCCATGCCACACAGTTGAGCAGTAGGTAAAGTGCGGAAGTACAAGTGAATTGTACATTGTAATTAAAACATCTTGTGTGACAAAATCTCTAGCTCTTCTTAACATTCCGATAAGTGCTGAGATTGTTTAACATTGTTTGTTGTTATGTTTGTAACGTGTTTACCGAGAATAATCACACAAAGAGTCAACGTTATATGACTTTTATTTGTAAGAACAGTGAACATTACAAGACGAAGACTGAATCAGAAGACCTCCTGTCTACGGAGTATGTTATTATTTTATATCATTGTGGTAAGCGCCACATGTCAAGCTGGAAAACGATGATAAGATACTATCTATGTTTACAAAGCTGGAACACCATGATACAGATATCTATGTTTACAAAGCTGATCAAATAGTATAAACCACAAAGAATGCGGTTTCTCTACCGGGTGTCCCAAAAAAAACTGGACAGTGTTTGATTTAATGTAACGTAAAAACTATAAAAGGTATTGCACTGAAATAAAGACCATTCTATGCAGAAAGGGCTAACTTAGATTTTAATATATAACACTTGAATGTACGTGCAATATTGACTGCGCTATTGATGTTTGAACGCTGAACTACCGTTTTTGAAAATGCCAAAAATTTGCATAAAACAGCCTTATAATTACCGATGTAGTTATACCTGTTAAAGTGCCCATGTCATAAAACGGGAGTTTACATTAATAGAATCTCCTTGAAACGTAGATCATGAAAATGCAAATCGGATTTAAAATTGAGCTTGTTTTCACGGAGTAATAAGGCAATGAAATTTGAAAATTTCAAAATTTAACGGCAAAAGTTTTTGAAAACCGCGAAGGTGGGAAACTGGTAACTAATACGTCACAATAGGAACTCATTGCCTACTCGGATAAGTGAAAAGTATATAAATGTAAAGGGAGAATCGCGATCAAGCCCGGTAAAAAATGTCGTAAACGAGTTCAGGTACAGAAAATAATAGCTACCAAAGCGATGACTCCGATTGGAACTATATTCCCGGGCAGTATCAAATCGAGAAACCGAGTGAAATTGATGAAAACACCGTTGACGCGAAGTCGAGCGAAGTCAAGCAGCGATCACGGACAAGACGTCTTCCGTGTATAAATAATGAACTCGTTGCTGACGAAGAATGGCTCGCAAAATATCGCGAAAAAGAGCAACAAATTGTACGACGAACGTCTCAAGGAACTACATGCAGCGAAGAGTTGATGGTATAGAATATAAAATGGTAAATATTTCACTTTGATTTTGTTGCGTAACATGGGTTTCGCGACTCGTGTATTTGTCTCTACATGTACAATATTCAAATTACAAAATTAATATAATATTTCAGGTGTAAATGCGACAATTGTCGCATTGAGACTAAAGAGTGTCAATGTTGTATAGAAAATGAGGAGTGCGTCGATTATTTAAACAGTGACATTGTCCCGTCAAGTTGAAGTCCCGTCATCATGTATTGTCAAGCATCCTTGGTTTAAAATAGCTTATGTCTCGATATCTGGACCCTCCGTTTAGCAGCAACGAGCAAGAAAGAAGCCAGAATATCGCCAAACAAGGACACAAGATAGGTAAATAATGCTTTATTTGATATCAACACGTTGTCATTGATATATATATTTATACATGTCAATACACAAATACACGTTTTATTAAAAATACATATATTGGTTTGTAGATTCTTACGGAGCACAGCAAATAGAAGCTTTGTGTGGATGGTTTATGGGCGTCTATAGCTAATACCACGCGCGTATGAGAAAATAAGGAGGCAGTTTATGCCTGCTCTTGATGAAGACTTTGTAGGGATTTATAGAGGATAGCTCTTATGTTGATACCATAGACTATTGTTATATAATATACCTATTTATGTGTATAACTTTTTTTAATTTTGATCTTTTATGTGCTTTATCAACCACATATATATATACTTTTTACTCTGTATAGATATAGCATTTGAAATTAAAATTTGTATCTGAGATTTTCCCTGTAGTACGTGCGTGTGGGTATATTTGTACAATGTGTTACATGGCGTGTAGGATAATACTTCTGACTTGCATTTCGTTTCACTGCATATTGAGTCATTTCATGGTAGTTTCAATTGAATATTGTTTTCAAACGTTTGTCAAGTTTGTCATACCGTGATAGATAACAACAGTATAAAAGCATTTTAGCAAGTATATATATATTCTATAATCTGTGAAGAAATCTGAAACATTAGACGGGTTTTCCCTGTAGAGCGTACAAAATATATCAAAAAGACAAAATACAATAAAATAATGTATGTACGTTTTTAATTATTTTATAATCATTGACATTGTATCGTATTTTGCTTTTATTGTTATAAACTTGTTCCATGTTTTTCTTCCTTTATTAAATAGGTATAACGAACCACTAGTTTTAGTTGAAATATAATTATTATAAACAATCAACAAACACAAGAAGATAATTTACTGCTGCGTCAAATTACTGCTACATTGTCTGTTTAAAATAATACAGTACACGTTGTACATCCTTTGACGACGCAACCAAATGGTTTTGATACGCTATTTCACTCATATCCTCACGATTTTGTGCTATTTCTAGTGACTCCATCGGCTGTAGCTCATTTACATTTATTGCGTGACTATGACCAACACCAGCAGACTGCATCGAAATAGCTTCTTTTACAACCTATTTAAATAATATATTTGTGACTAAAATTGGTCATATATTAAAACGATTGACAAACGAAATTTATCCTTAACAGAAAAACAAAATAGAATCAGAAATTTGAAAGTATTGTACCTACCATTATTTTGGCTCTCGCAGACAGCGATTTGTAGTCGGCAGTAGTCGTGTATTTTGGAATTGCATCGACGCAAATTTCGTCGGCAGCTAACTTCGGTTTTTTACCAGAGAGACCAGAAAACATTTCAGTAGAATCCTCCATCGTATAGTGTGCAGAACGGAAGAGTTTGATCCCATTTTGCTTGTTTTAAGCGCACGAAATCAATCCACTGTTTGCCGACTCGTGTCTCCTCTTCGCTTCGGACCTCTCATCTCCAGCAAATGGTATAAAAGTGAAATGCCTTCCTTTGTATCTGTTACAAGATCAACCTTGGATCAACCTCATACTACACATCTATTCGGCATTTTTTCCAGTTTCGCGATTTTATTTGCACTGTTGCCTTCTATATGATAGTACACGTAATAGTGTTTTCTATATTGTTGAGTTGGACGAGTTCCTATTGTGACGTCAAACGCACAATTTCGTACCAGTCTCTTTTGCGCGGTTTTCAGATTTTTCACAACACGAAATTCAATGTTTAAACGACAATAACTTTTAAACTATAATTCCGATTTCAATTCTGTTTTAGAACTTACTTACTTATTTAAACCATAGATTTCAAAAATGCAAAGTCTCATTTTATGACATGGGCACTTTAAATAATAAATATTTCTTTTTGCTAAAAGGAATGCATGAACCAATTTTTTATATGAACATGAATTATTGTACAGTATTACTTAATTTTTATTCACACGTGTTTAACAAGACCAACAAAAGAGTAAATTTGCTAGAAAATAATCTCAAAGAGGCAATGTTTCAAATTAGTTTAATTAGCCACTTTTTACCGGGTTTTTACCAATTCCTAAAACGCATTCCAAATTCAAACAGTTGTATCTCGCTCAATATTGCATGTAAATTCAAGTGTCATATACCAAAATCTAAGTTAGCCCTTTTTGAATAGAATGATCTTTATTTCAGTGCAATACCTTTTATAGTTTTTACGTTACATGAAATCAAACACTGTCCAGTTTTTTTTGGGACACCCGGTAGGTTAAGGGATTTCCTATTTTAATTTACATTAAATGCGCAGAAACCGCGTAGATTATATTAAACTAATATCGGTACATTACTTCCCACCTTAGGTTCTCGTCCTCGAGAACTAACAAAAACGAAGTTAGTTACAGCATTTATTGAATAATATTATATTCCATACGACTGACCTATCATTATGGAACGTAATCTTGTTGCCAAGCAGGTGGTTGAATAACCTGTCGGAGATTACGTGGTCTTACCCGTAAGGGAGGAGCTTGTCTATCTGGCAATTGTGGTTGATCATTGTCTGGCTCCACAACCTGAATTTCACCTGTTTCCTTATAAGGGCAAACTAACTCTCCCCTAGAAGCCGAAATACTACAAGGCTTAAGATTGTTGTGATGGACAACAGTTTCTTTGCCATCACTAGATCTTATCCGGTAGTCTACCCCCATTTTCCTTACAACTGTATAGGGACCCAACCAGGATTTTCCAAATTTCCCTTTCTTGGGACGATGTAGCCATACCGTCTGACCCGGATAAAAGGCTTTCCAATTGATGCTCTTGTCATACTGCTGTTTCTGTCTGGTGCGTGCAGTTCCTAAATGCTCCTTAGCAATTTGTCGAATGGTCCTAAGTGTGTTGCGCAGTGAATTTGAAAATTCGTGTTGAGTCATGGGATTTGTCAGTGGCATGCCTAATTCTAGCTCAATCGGAAGCTTTGGTTGGCAACCAAACACCATTTCGTATGGCGAAAAGCCAGAAG
Organism: Trachythela sp. YZ-2020; assembly: GCA_016169945.1. Taxonomy (NCBI): domain Eukaryota; kingdom Metazoa; phylum Cnidaria; class Anthozoa; order Malacalcyonacea; family Clavulariidae; genus Trachythela; species Trachythela sp. YZ-2020. The sequence continues at coordinate 9,831,153 of JADLSH010000387.1, forward strand.
ACTCATGTTTGCTTGTGTTATATGCATAAACTATTGGATCAAGCCACAAGTCCCAATCACTTTGATTTTTCGAAACGAATGCACTTAACATATGTTGTAAAGTTCGATTTTGTCTCTCTACTAAACCGTCGCAACAAGGGTGATAGCTTGTTGTGCGTGACTTGTGAATGCCCATTATCTCACAAACGGAGTGCATTAAATTACTTTCAAAATTTCTCCCTTGATCAGAATGTAAGACAGTAGGTGGACCAAAACGGGAAAAGATCTTACTTACTAAAATTTCTGCTACCGTGCTTGCCTTTTTGGTCTTTGGTGGGAAAAGCCTCACACCATTTTGTAAAATTATCCATGCACACTAAAATATGTTTGTTGCCCTGGATGTTTTCATGGGGCCCATGTAATCCATGGACCAAAACGTAAATGGCTCACTTACTTCAATAGGTTTTAGAGGAGCCTTTGGAAGAGAGATGGGTGATTTACTAGCAGTACAAACATGACATGACTTTACATAATCGTCAACAGATTGTCGCATATTTGGCCAATAAAACCGTTCTACAGTGCGTTCAAGTGTGCGTGTGATGCCTAGATGCCCAGCACAGGGGTTATCATGCACGCCAGCAAGAATATGCGAAATTAAGGACTCTGGAACAACAATTCTAGTTCGTGAAAAATTACTTTGTCTTTTCTTTCGTGCGTGTAAGACAAGTAACCCATTTTGTAAGAATATTTGTTTATAACGTCCCCTATATTGCCTAAGTCGACCTGATGACATTTGTGCAAGTGCTTGACGTACGGGTACCTTGTTTCTCTTAAGTTCAATAAGCTTTGTTATACATTTGTCTTCACTCTGTGCTTTGGCTAAATTGAACGTGGGATCTACTGATGTAGAAGACAAATAGGATTCCTTATCTTGCACACATTTTGTTTCGGAAACGTTTTTCAATATACCTATATTTTTTATGGTGACAACACCTAAGTTATTGCATGTATCTAATGTAGATTGTGAGTTTTTGTTCACTTGAATAACTATTTCTTCTGTTTCGGTAGTGTTTTGTGAATCAGAATGCGACGTAGTTACTGTAGCTGAAACCTGTGAGGCTGTGCTGGGTAAATTTTCGCTAACAGAACTAAGTCGTGACAGAGCATCTGCATTATCATGGGCAGTTCCTGCACGATGCTTAACTGTAAAATTAAATTCCTGTAAATCCATGATCCATCTGGCTAGGCGCCCTTTTGGCTCCATGGTATGTAACCAACGAAGGATGACAATCGTTTTTTGTAACATTGTTTAATTTTCTATAGTCCACACAAAAACGGAGATCCCCATCCTTTTTTTTTATGAGAACAATTGGGGAGGACCATGGGCTGGTACTAGGTTGAATGATATTTTGATCTAACATTTCCTTAACCTGACGGTCAGCTTCATCGCGATATGTGTAAGCAATCGTCTTGCACGCTGCTTAATTGGCGATTCATCGCCTGTGTCAATTGTGTGAGAAGTAACTGTTGTGTGTCCTAATACCTTGTCATCGAAAACATCTGAAAATTCGACAAGTACATTCTCTATCTTGCGTTTATCTTCTGGAGTAAGGGAAGGATCAATCGAGTTAATGGAGTTTTGCTTGTCAAACGAAACTGAGTTACAAGCACCTATCTGCTGAGAGTCATGTTTATCATGCCTGGTTATAGTGCTACGTGCAGATGTAGAAGCGACCAGCGGACAAAATTCAGCTACCTTACTTCCTGACTTAAGTTCAACACTTTCTAACGATGTGTTCATGATTCTCAATGGGACGTGTCTATTGTGCGACTCAACAACAACATATGCAACTTGTATGCGTGCTTCTCGACCACAAAATAAATGTGATGGTGCAATCATGCCTGTGGTGTGGTCAAGTTTGTGATTGGTTTTGCCTTCTAATACCATTTCGGTACGTGCGGGAATAACTACATCGTCCGACAAAATGACAGGGATAGGGCCCTTAGTTTTTGATTGGATAAACATGGCTGTCTGATCGTTAACATTTAAACAAGGTGAGCTAGCAGATTCTCGAGGAGAACCATCCTCCACTGTGCCAGATAGAGCTACAGTGGACCGCGCAATATCATGATCAATAAGAGGGGTTTTCCCATGACGTCCCACTAAATAATACTGTCCTGGGCCACTTAACTGAATACATCGTATATCTAGACCACAACTGGTCAAGAAATCCCATCCTAAAACAGTCATATGGAATATTATCACATACTAAGAAGTTAGCATTATACGGTATTTTTCTAATGTTTAAATCTACATTTACACTACCTTTAACTGTAAGTGGGTTGCCGGTTATCGAGACACATTGTTCCGTGGAAGGTTGCTTCCTGAGCCGTTGTTCATCAAAGTCTATAACAGTATAAACATTACTATTCAGGAACGATCGCATAGAGCCAGTGTCGATTAAGGCGTTAATATTGACACACCATCAATTGTACATTTAAGAACAGGATGAGAAGGCACAGTTTTAGAGGATGCAGTTAGAGGAACAGAATCACTTACGTTCCGTTGTTGGTTGTTTCTTCGGTTGGCGCAGAATCGAGCGTAATGTCCAAATCCCTGGCATTCGTAACATTGAAGAGCCTGGCGTCTTGGTTGTTGTTGTTGTTGTTGATTCATATTTCGGCAGCGATGATCTGGATGACCGGTCTCGCCACAAAGTTGAAAAAGTGCGGTTGGCGGTGTTGGAGTTCGATCACCTTTAATTTCGCGTACATCAGCGACGAGTTGGGTAACCAAAGCCGTAAGACTCATAATGTCAGCCGACTCCGTGTGGCAAGCCGCCGAGCGTAAGTCATTTAATTCCTCTCGTTGGACAGCCCGCCACCGTTGCACAAAGGAGACCATTTTCTCCAACGTCGGGCAAGGATCGTGTTCAAGTAGTTTAAGACGGACGTCCCGCGGTAAACCTTTCATAAATTGCCGCCATAAAAGCGCGGTTACAGCGGCCGCTGGTAAAGTGGAGTCCGCTTTCTTGAGGAGTGCTTCAAGTTCCCAACGAAAGACAGCGGGGTCTTCGCCAGGGCGCAAAATACGGGCTTCAAACAGTGTATAGTTATTTTCCCGTTCCACTTGAGGACATAACGATTCTGTTAATGCAGTTTTGAGAGCCCCCCAATCCGCCTGGGCTTCAGCAGACAACGTGTAGAAATGGGTAGAAGCGCGGCCATGGAGAAAGGCCGGCAATTTCTTGACATTGTCTTCGTCTTTCCAGCCGTTGGCAGCCGCGCAGGCCTCAAAATGGCGCAGCCAAACGACGATATCGCCAGTCTCGAAGCGTTCAGGTAAAATACTGGACTTTATTGTTGCCATTACCGCTGCCACCAAATTATGTAACGTGTTTACCGAGAATAATCACACAAAGAGTCAACGTTATATGACTTTTATTTGTAAGAACAGTGAACATTACAAGACGAAGACTGAATCAGAAGACCTCCTGTCTACGGAGTATGTTATTATTTTATATCATTGTGGTAAGCGCCACATGTCAAGCTGGAAAACGATGATAAGATACTATCTATGTTTACAAAGCTGGAACACCATGATACAGATATCTATGTTTACAAAGCTGATCAAATAGTATAAACCACAAAGAATGCGGTTTCTCTAGGTTAAGGGATTTCCTATTCTAATTTACATTAAATGCGCAGAAACCGCGTAGATTATATTAAACTAATATCGGTACATGTTCGTGCCATTTTAATTGTTCATCTATAATAATGCCTAATGATTTTGTACTTTCAACTCGTGTTATTTGCTCGCCTGCAATTGATATGTTTGTAATATTTGAGCCAATAGAATTTAATTTTTGTCGTGAGCCAATAATCATGTATTCAGTTTTTTTACGGCTTAAGGTCAGCTTGTTTGCGGTTAACCATGTGTGAACTATTTCTAAATCGTGATTCAGTTCACTTTCTATATCTGCAGATGATAATCCGTTGCATGATAGATTTGTATCATCCGCAAACATTGTGGCGTTTGTTGTTTCAAGACAATTTGGCAGATCATTTATATAAAGGAGAAATAGCAACGGGCCTAAATTTGTCCCTTGAGGAACTCCACAGGTAATTGTTCTTGTGTCAGACATTTTTTGGTTAATTTTGCATACTTGCTGCCTCTCCTTTAAATATGACTGAAACCATTTGTGTGCTGTGCCCTTTATTGCATAAGCTGTCAATTTGGATAAAAGAATATTGTGGTCCACTGTGTCAAATGCCTTTTTGAGATCTAAGAATAGAACACCATTGATAAGGCCCTGATCCATGTTTATTACCCATTCATTTGTTGAGCTCAGAAGTGCAGTTTCAGTTGAATGGAGTGATCGAAACCCGGACTGGTTTGGCGAAATGACAAGGTTTTCGTCTAAATAGTCAAGTATTTGTGTATAGACAATTTTCTCGAAAATCTTTGCAATTGTTGAAATTATTGAAATAGGTCGATAGTTTCCACAGTTTGATTTTTCACCAGATTTATAGATAGGGGTAACCTTGGCGACTTTCCAATCTTCTGGAAAGATCCCAGAACTTAACGATAGGTTGAATAAATAATTTAGGGATGGTATTATACTGTCGCCAGCTTCCTTGACCAATTTTGTAGAAACGTTGTCAAGACCTGGTGATTTGTTAGTTTTAAGGTTTTTAACTACTTTTTTCAGTTCATCATAAGTTATGGTTTGAAATTCGAATGAAGTTGACACTGGAGTGACATAATTCAAAGGATTAGTGTTTGTGATGGGAATGTTACTAGCTAGTGTACAGTAGGCCCAACTGAACAAAAATAGTCGTTAAATTCCTGGGCTATATTTGCATGACCGGTTATGTCAATCCCATTGACCTTCACTTTATTAACCGCAGTGGATTTGGAGTGTTTATTTAATAGTTTGTTAATAGTTTGCCAACACTCTTTACTATTTTTGCAATCTTTTAGCTTGGTATTAAAATATTCAGTTTTGCATTTCTTAATGAGTTTCGTAACTTGATTTCGGCATTTCTTGTAAGCCTTATGGTAGTATTCAGAGTTTAATCTGACAGCTTTCTTTTTGAGATCATCTCTTTGATAGGAAAGAGATTTAATTTGATCTGTTAGCCATGGTGCATGAGCACTTTTAACTCTACGGGTTTTAAAATAGGTGCATGAGTATTGGCAACGTCTAGAAATTTTTTTTTCCATTCATTCCATGCAGTGTTTGGTTCAGCATTAAAGCTGTACGTTTTAAACGTTTCCTGTAAATCATGCTGGAATGCTGCCGTGCTAAAATTTTTGAATTGCCTTGTCTCGACTACTATTTTGGGAAGCTGCTTAGGGACACTCACTTTACGGCAAATGTATACAAGGTTGTGATCACTAATCACTAATCCCTAAGTCTATCACCCCGCTATCAATAGTTTTTGTATCTTCTACTTTTGTGATCATTAAATCTATTAAGGTTTTGCTATTTAAGGCAGTTCTTGTTGGCATCTGTATATGTTGCTGTAATTGATATATGTCTAAAAGGTCTGTGAGTTTTTGTTTGTTGAAAGTAAATCACAGTTAAAGTCGCCGGTGATAACTAAGTCTTTGTTTTCATTCTGATTATTTTCAATTTTTTCAAAGAGTTCAATAGGGGAGTTTGGTGGTCGATACCATGTAGATATCAGAAAAGGTTTACTTTTAGGTTTTTTTATTTCAACGCAAATTGTCTCTAAGTCCTGGACAAGTAAATCGTGGCGCTGGATATAAGGAATATTATTTCTGATGTAAATGGCAACTCCTCCGCCGTGCCTATTTCTATCACGGCGTATTATGTCATATCCACTAATCCTGACATCTCGGTCATTGAAACTATCATCTAGCCTTGTTTCATTAATTGTAAATATATCAAAAGATAGTTCATTGATAACTATAGTTAGTTCGTCTAAATGTTTTGGTATGCTCGCTATATTAAGATGGCCTATTTTAAAGCCTTTTAGTTTCGGATACGAGTGCTGTTCATAATTAGGTGATGAAATAGATTCATGACTTGAGATGTCTAAATTTGCTTCTATGTCTAAATTTGCTAAATTTGCTTCTAATTGTCAATGTTTTATACAGTCAATTAAATTTCTGGCCAGGGTGGACGTACTCTGGTATTTAAATGAAGCCCGGAAGCATTCAGTTGACTTTTACTAATATTGATATGTTTGATAAACAACCAGTTATTTTTTAAACATAGGTTAGCCAACAGCTTATTAGTAGTAATAATTTTCGTATTAAGGTTATCGTCACTTCGAGTGATTAGACTTGATATAATAACTCGACACTTTGAATTAAGCTCAATGTGTTTCCCAAGATCATTTAGTTTACTTACTATTTCTTCGGGTCGATCCCTTGGGATGTTATTCGTTCCAGCGTGGACAATGATTGCTTTAGGACTTCTCTTTAACGTAGGTTCAACATAATGTTTCATGTCCTCAATAGTTGCTCCTGAAAACGTGCGAATATTCACCCTTTTATTGCTGTCTATAGAGCGTCGTACTCGGTTTACGTCCAGCCGCTTTAACATTGAGTCTCCAAGGATTGTAACGGAATCAAGGTCGTGAGTTGTTGATACATTGCTGGAACTGTAGTCTTTGTTGAGGGAATCGCCAGTTGTTTTCTTAGTAGTCTAGGACCTGTAAAGGAGTTTGTATGCATTTCATTTAGGACAGATTATCTCAACTGTTTTAGGGTAAAATGACCATGGCGGTCAACATGGCATGTGTGCCAAAACCCGAATCCGGGGCGAAAGTCCTGAAAATGACCACGCCCAGAAACGGCACTGTCGACATAGCTCTAAATCCTGAACCGCCAAAGCTACAGCCTTTCTGAATTGCTTATAGTGTTTAGAATGGTTGCTTTTAGGGGTGACCACTGGAGGGTGAAATTTGTCTAGGTATCATATTTCACAAGAAAATTACTATGCACCATCCCAGGTCAACTGCTAATTATGCATCAAATTACTCATTCACCTGGCAAAGTCTATGTTTTCTTATTTCCTAAATATTTTTGTCATAGGATGAAAAAATATGCTTATTTTAATATAATTATTATAAATTTCATAAGGAATGATATTGTTTTGTTGAGATATAACACATTTCATTTCACTTACCCCCCGCCAGAACACGATTTCAGCCATATTTTGCCGATTTGTTTGCTTTTTATCGCCGAGCCTCGCAAGTATCATCCAAATGTTGTACTTTAACACAATGCTAGTTGACTAAAGAATAATTCAACCAAGTTTCGTCGGGTTTTGAGTAGTGCCATGTATTTTATCTTCGATTTTGTGTCCTTCGACATTTCCTCAATTATGTCGCTATTGCAAGGTCTCGCTGCTTCTCTGCCCGATAAATGCCTTCTTCGTCCACATCTGTATTTATATTACAGTATCCAAAAATAATTGATTGTAGAATAGTCCCAATCGAAAAATTGAAAGCTTAGTCCCACTTGGGAGTGAAAAACCTCCCCTCGTTGATCAAGAATGAGAATCAAAAACAAAAGGTTCAAAATAATTTGAAAGTCTCGCGCAATCTTCACGAAAACTCCTCGTGACAACATTACAGGGGTGAACATTTTCACGAATACGTTTGTTCATGACCACAGCAACTCCAAGTTCGTGTGTTTAACTGTTTATATGTTTATGACCAAATAAACAAATATTCGCGTAATTTTGTATTTTTCTGGTTTCCTTTAGCTATAAAAAAGAAACCAGAGACTTATGCAATCTTTTTGCACCATAATTTTAAGGCTATTCTGTGTAGACGCCTGTACGTTTCAGCCCTCAGTTATATTTACTCTTAATTAAAAACCTGATGGATCTTGTCTTTCTTATTACAAAAACATGCATAGAAAGCACATGTTATAAATTCCACATTACACATGTTTTGACAACTACGTGATCCCGGCAAAACAGCCTTTAGGAGGCCGACTGGTCTTAAGGCACGGGAAACCCGTCGGTCACACCTTAGCAAGCAAAAATGCAAAAAGTAAAATAGTATTTTTACATCTGTCAAGTGCGATAGATTATGTTTTACTTTAATTAAGAGTAAATAAAACTGAGGGCTGAAACGTACAGGCGTCTACACAGAATAGCCTTAAAATTATGGTGCAAAAAGATTGCATAAGTCTCTGGTTTCTTTTTTATAGCTAAAGGAAACCAGAAAAATACAAAATTACGCGAATATTTGTTTATTTGGTCATAAACATATAAACAGTTAAACACACGAACTTTACTTGGGTTGCTGTGGTCGCGAACAAACGTATTCGTGAAAATGTTCACCCCCCCTGTAATGTTGTCCACGAGGAGTTTTCGTGAAGATTGCGCGAGACTTTCAAATTATTTTGAACCTTTTGTTTTTGATTCTCATTCTTGATCAACGAGGGGAGGTTTTTCACTCCCAAGTGGGACTAAGCTTTCAATTTTTCGATTGATTTTTAAGCTTTCAATTATTTTTGGATACTGTAATATAAATACAGATGTGGACGAAGAAGGGGCATTTATCGGGCAGAGAAGCAGCGAGACATTGCAATAGCGACATAATTGAGGAAATGTCGAAGGACACAAAATCGAAGATAAAATACATGGCACTACTCCAAAACCCGACGAAACTTGGTTGAATTATTCTTTAGTCAACTAGCATTGTGTTAAAGTACAACATTTGGATGATACTTGCGAGGCTCGGCGATAAAAAGCAAACAAATCGGCAAAATATGGCTGAAATCGTGTTCTGGCGGGGGGTAAGTGAAATGAAATGTGTTATATCTCAACAAAACAATATCATTCCTTATGAAATTTATAATAATTATATTAAAATAAGCATATTTTTTCATCCTATGACAAAAATATTTAGGAAATAAGAAAACATAGACTTTGCCAGGTGAATGAGTAATTTGATGCATAATTAGCAGTTGACCTGGGACGGTGCATAGTAATTTTCTTGTGAAATATGATACCTAGACAAATTTCACCCTCCAGTGGTTACCCCTAAAAGCAACCATTCTAAACACTATAAGCAATTCAGAAAGGCTGTAGCTTTGGCGGTTCAGGATTTAGAGCTATGTCGACAGTGCCGTTTCTGGGCGTGGTCATTTTCAGGACTTTCGCCCCGTATTCGGGTTTTGGCACATATGCCATGTTGACCGCCATGGTCATTTTACCCTAAAACAGTTGAGATAATCTGTCCTAAATGAAATGCATACAAACTCCTTTACAGGTCCTAGACTATAGGCTTTTGGGTCTTTGAGTCGTGCTTTCGGCCATGGCTTGTTGGTCTTGCTCCGTCGGCACTTGTGATTTCTTGCTCTGGTTCGTCTGCCGTGTCCTCAACTTCTAACGGAGAAAAACGGTTTGAACCCAGAACGTCTACCAGATTTGGGCCTGCGGCGGTAGTTTTAAAAATATCTTGTTTCGATGATGAATTTCCATTGATATTTCTACTCTTTGGTCTTGAAGCGACTTCTTTGTAGGTATTCTGTGGCAGGTACTTTGTTGTTATGTTGTTATTTAACTCGCTGTCGGACTGTATTAGTCGGATAGCAGTTAAAAGGCTAGCCTTTTCGTCTTCGGCGATCTTTAGTTTAGTGTTGAGGTCAGCCAGGATGAATCCAAGGTTGTTCATTCTCTCAGTTAGATCTGTATTTTCATTTCTCAAACGCTTGTTTTCATCGCGAAGACTTTCTGTTCGTGATGCATCATTAGACATTTCAGTTTTGTAGTCTTCGAATTTGCATTGTAAAATATTTAGTTGCAGTCTAATGTCTTGGACAGCATTCTCAAGGGAATAGGGGTGCTTGTAATTTGAGTCTAATTCATTGAGCGAAGATTGGTTTTCGTCTTTGCTGTCGTCTTGTTCATCGTCCCTGCCGTCGTCCAGCCCTTCGCCTTGGGCCACCTCCATATTTCCTTCGGCTTTTCTCTGTTGTTCGCCGTCGATCGACATTTCAGGCTCCCCAATTTCCAAACTCGACAAAAGTCGATTGACCAAGACTTGTTTGATACCTTTTGTATCGAGGTATCTTTTTGTTAATTTAGATTGAAGCTTTGACACTTTCATTTTATTGATCATCGACACCGTTGGATTTATATCGCTCATATTTAACATGAAATATATAGGTAGCTAAGGAGCGATTTTGCACACGTCTACACTGTCTGAACATAGATAGTGGAATAAGAAGGATAGGAAACTCCCTATTAAATTCTCTGCGCGTCACAATTATGTTGAAACTTCCGGTTAAAAAAATCACGTGATCGTAAAGCGACACAAAGACCCATTGTGCTATGTGAAACCATAGAGGTGAAACACGATATGCGATGGATTCATTCACAAATATTCATTTATTCGCTAATTTATATTCGCGTTATGATAGTCGTGAATATATCATGCCGCAAAACTGCGCTTTCCTCAATTGTCCACACAGTAGACGATACGAGGGGATAAGTTTATTTCGAATACCTTTTCCAAAGTCGTCGGACTCCGAGCACACATCACTGCTTAAACTCGAGGCTAGAGAAGCTTGGAAGACTGCCATTCTTCGTACAAGACAAGAAACAAGTGATCTAAAGGAAAGGTTTGTGAAGCACAATATTTTCCTTTGTGAAGTTCACTTTGAGCAAGATTGCATCGAATCATTTCCCTTCACTGATGCACACGGTGATGAGAAAATACGAAAAAGGCTTCAGACTGGATCTGTTCCTACATTAAATTTGCCAGTGAAAACATTGGATAGTCTGCCTGGATCTTCAACACCACAGCAAAGAAGGACTATTGTTCGTCATGATGCGCCATCTACAAGTACAGCTTCGGCGTCTCGTGCCGATAAAACTCCATCATTCGACGATTTGAAAACGTATTTTAAACGCGAGTATTTGTACTTGCATGGCTGGACTGTAAACGTTTCGGACACCAACATAATCGTTGAAATGCGCGAGCAAGGATATCTTATCCCAAAATATTACATACAAATCGAAGAAACTTTAGAAGTAACTGTGTCTGTTTATGGAGCTACAGTGCCTGACACATCTGCATTATTTCCAACGGGTATCTCGCGCCTATTATGTAAATACAAGGACTTGCACGATCTGTTGTGTGGTCTTGAGATCTGCTGTGAATTTCCCTTTATTTCCGTCGAGCCGGAACAACGCGTTTCCGATGAAACCTTTCTGCATGTTATCCCGTTAGTTGCCGCGAAGCAACAATCTCCAGTGAATTACTGCCAATTAAGAAGATCTTTAAAGTGTGAGGTACTTGTTGAACAAGGAACTAATAAGTGTAGACCTTGTTGTAAAATTGATGAGAAAATGAAAAAGGAAGCTAATCCTGTGGTTCATACAACTGTATATGGTCCTGTGACTCCTGTCTCTCCTGCAAAACGTAAAGCACCACTAAGCAAATGTTCGTCCGCTAAACTACAGGCAACAGTAAAAGACGAAAGACTGAAATTGAAAGAGGCCGAACTGAAATGCACACAGCTTGAAGAGCGAATTAAAAGAATGGAAGAAGAGATCAGCTCCCATGGTGTAAGGATTGATGATGAGATGAGCAAATCATTTCTATCAATCTTAGACCAAACCAATTTGCAAACTACCCCACATGAGACTAGTATTCGAACAGCAACAGAAGGCAATGATGACAAACAAGTATAGTCAAAGATGGCATCCGCATTTTATCGAGTTCTGCCTCTCAATACATGCAAAGTCATCATCAGTGTACAATGAATTGAGAAAGAGTGAACAGAATCCAGATGGTATTCTTTATTTGCCCCATGAAAGAACATTACGAGACTATCGTAACCACTTCAAACCAGGTAGCGGTTTTGTGTTGGGGAACATTGAGCTGCTAAAGTCGATTGTAAAGACCTATGAAGGTATTATGTTTATTCTTCTAGTAACATATTAAGGCACAATATGTTCTCTTTGTTACTTTATTCTGTCAAATGCCAGATAGTTTTACTCTGCCAAATGATTTTACTCTAGTCTGCATACATAATGTAACACAATATTACGGTACTTGTGCAAAAGAGAACATTAGTGCCTTAACCCCATAGATATCTATGCTTAATTAACTTACCCTTAAGCGGCAATGCACCCCCGTGTGCCCTACTTTATTATTTTACTCTGTCTAATGCCAGACAATTTTACTCATCAGGGGGATAGTGCTGCCACTCAATTGGGTAATCAGACCTACTGTAAACTGGGGTGACTTTGAAAATTGGGTGACTTTGACCACCTTAGTCACCCCAGTTTACGGTATGCATTCTAGCTGTTAACCCTTTAGCGACAATACACTGATGTGCCCCACTTTATTATTTTACTCTGACGATTGTACTCATCTGGGACCGGTTGTTCGAAGGTTGATAGCGCTATCCATCGGATAGTGATTTTTCAAGCTTTGTTAAGTCAATCGTTGATTGGTATAACTCGTATCAAAGTTTAGTATTTATAAGTTAAATGTCTTTCGTACTTCTTGTGTCGTCTATATCCGTAGTTTCATAGTTTTTCTAAAACTCATTAATAATTCATGAAGAAAACACAAAAGAAATCAATGTTTAATGAGTATTTTGAAACTAGAGGAAGACATTCTACGGGGCACTTTGAAATTTTTCTAAAGTACTAGTACTTTGAAATTTTTTTAAAGTACTAGTACTTTGAAATTATGTAAATTAGCGAGTTTTAGAAGTAAGTTCAAATACTCGACATCGGACTTTACCGGGATTTCAAAGTCCTCGTGCATTAAAAGGCTCGCCTTCGGCTCGCCTTTTCAATAGCACTCGGACTTTGAAATCTCGGTAAAGTCCTCCGTCTCGTATTTGAACTATTACGTCAAGCATTTTACCAAGGTTGAAAAAATCACTATCCGGTGGATAGCACTATCCGACCTTCGAACAACCGGCCCCAGGGGGATAGTGTTGCCACTCAATTGGTTAATGAGTTAAATTTTAATTATTAAGAATTAGGTTAGCTTTGTAGGACCTATTTGTAAAGTGCTTAGGAGTAGCAATCCAGAGTAAAAGTTATTATTGTTATTGTTATGAAGGTGCTGGTAGATATGTCGTTTTGGTGTTTGACGAAATGAAAATCAAGGAAAGCTTGTTTTTGACAAACACTCAGGCAAATTGATTGGTTTTACCTCGCTTGGTGACCCTGATTTGGATTATTCAACGTTCGAAGAGCTTGAAGTTGCTACCCATGTTCTTGCATTCATGATTAGAGGTGTCCAAACCACTCTAAAATTTATGTTGGCATATTTTCTCACACAAACAGTGGTCTCGTATCAATTGGCCCCACTTTTTTGGCGAGCAGTTGGAATATTAGAACTGAATTGTGATCTCCATGTTGTTGCAACTTCAAGTGATGGAATGTCAGCTAACCGGAAGTTTTATCGACTGCACAAGCATATTATGGGTGAGGAATCAAAGATTTTGAACAAGACCATCAATCTATTTGCACCACAAAGGAATATTTGGTTCTTTGCAGATGTACCACATTTGATGAAAACAACAAGAGGTAATATATTAAGGATGCTTTTATTTAAAGCCGGGTTACAGTCCGTAATGTAAACAAACGCTTTGTTTACATTTTGAACTGCAATATTTCTTAAAATATTATGAACTGTCAGAAAATTTAACACTATTTTGGTTCGCTATACTTTTAAATAAGTATGAGCTAGTGTTTATGTTCAGAAATATACAAAACATGCGAAATTTGCACAATTTTGAAATCCAGTAGTCTACCTTTGTTATGAGCAGAACCGATGCGCAGAACGGACTGTAACCCGGCTTTAAGCCCGGTTTACACTATCAAAGTTTCTGTGATCACATTAGGAATTTTGCATTGGTAAATTCTAATTTTTGAAGGATTTGTAAGAAATGTTTGAGGCAACTGAATAAGTGTTAAAGTGCATATGTCACAATTACCATTTTTTTCTCAAAAATCGGCCGTGACGAGACAATTCGAATGATATACATCATTCTTTAAACAGATAAATACTTCCAGAGATATTTTGGCTCAAACATAGGTTTTTCAAAACATGGCCGGGAGAAAAGAGGCTGAGTACGAGTAGCCGCGATGACGTCAAATCGGGAAGTCATGTTTTGTTTACATTATAAAACAATATCATTGATAAAATATAGTCATGTTGGAAACGAAAAACTGCCGAAATATTCAATTTTCTGGCATATACGTTTGGAATTCGCCTTCAGGATTTTACGCAATAGAAAGGTGAACATTGCCGTTCCCAGAATGTGGGCGAAATCTCTCATATTTTGTCAATTTTGAGATCGGAGTCGAAGGAACAGAGATGAGTATAGGAAGCGTATACTCCGCTTTGAAGCCGTCGAGGAAGCCATACAAAATGAAGTATTTATGGGAACTGGTAAGTTTAATTGTATTGTAACAAAAAATAGATGAAAACTACATACCACCATCGTCTACAAAAATCTACTAAGCATAGATATACTTGGTAGAATGATATATATTAAACATATTTTTTTCATCTTGTATTTTATAGTATCTAATGCTAAGCAAGTCAGAACACAAGGACTGACACAAGGTCACAGAGCAATATTACATTTACAATGTATGGTATCATCAGCTGATGAGAGGCCACAATGTGTTGGATAGCCCAAGGAATGTCACAGATGGCAGAGACAACATTTCATTACTATACATTTAATTGTTACTATATATTTTTCTATATCCACCATTGAACATCCTAGTATGAGGAGTGTTATATGGGGCAAGACATTTAATATATATTTATTTGGTTTCTGTGTAGTGCAATGTAGCAGGTCCATAGAAATAGTAGATATCTGTTATTTCTATGGACAGGTCTTTTGCCACTATTCAGTATCATGTAAAGACAGTAAAGTGCAATGAAACCGTGCCACCCATGGAAAAGTGCCACCCATGGTCAACTCTTTAATAAATGAAGTTATAATTCCATGTAACTTTCCACACATCCACCTTCCTTTTATACAGCGTAATGTATATCTTATGAATATACACTGCATGCATACCTAAGCCTCGCTGTGGCCCAGTTTGGTTTATGGAATTGCTGATTAAACTACTCAGAAAATCAGTGAAAAAACTGACCAAGTCTAGGCCTCGGCTTGTAGTGCAACACTAGTGACAGCTTTTGTTGAGCCAGGGGTTGTACTTATGGCTCATTCTGACATATGAAAACATAGGCGGATTTTCAGATTTTGCTCCGGGGGGTGCCGAAAATTTAGGGGGGTGCCGAAAATTTAGGGGGAGAGGTGAGCGACAGGGTGAGTAGCGCCGCCAAGCAAGCTGCAGAGGGGTCTGGGGCCACAGTTGAGATTTTTGGTCCTATTTAGTTCAAAATCCTTGTTTTTAGTCTTACTTAGTTCAAACTCTTTATTTCAATCACACTACTGCCATTTATCCCAATGAGCATTTAAATTATTTTTTTTTGGGGGGGGGGGTGCAAATTCCTGTAGGTGAGGTGGGAAAACTTTTTGGGGGTGTGCAAAATATTTTTGGGGGGTGCACAGAATATCCGCCTATGTATGAAAATGACTAACACCACCAGAGTTCCTATTCAGGTCAGATGTGCCCTACCTTAGTATTTTACTTATTCTATCTAACACCAGATAATTTTACTTGTCAGTGGTAGGTTGAAATGTGGCTTCTTTAGTCATGTTTATCAACTACGTATACCTGGATAAAAATCAAGTACGACTAATTGTATTGTTTAGATGGGCATTTGCCTTGAGATTAAGGAAAAATCTAATGTATTCTAAAATGCTAAATACAACTAGTCAAATGAAAAACATAGAATGGATGGTCATAAACATATTTATTTGTTTTTGTGATTAATTTTTTATTAATATGTTTGCCATACTCTTACAACTGAATTATGAAAATCTGTTGAACCATTAATGGGTATCCCTTGATCAGTAATAAGGAAATTTGTGGGGAACTTGTCGTCCCTGTGACACGGAATAAATTCACTAACAATTCACCTTTTAAAAGCTAATATTGTCTGTATTTCTCTCTGAACAAAAAACCCAAAAAAATTACAACCTCATCACATATATTTGCGCATGCGTCCAAAACCTGCAAACAGGTTAATCGCGCGCGTGCTATCACGCGTGTAAAACAAAAATAGATTATAGTCAATTAGTCCAAGCATTAGCGACACCCTCCCCCTGTTAAAATACAGCGTAATTTAACACCGTCTCTCTAGACGTCCTCTAGTTCGTTCATCGCAATACCGGTGATTCTGTTTCTAGCAGTATCCTTCGTTGCTCGTCCAGGTTGGTGTCTCGGTTGAAACTCTGTCGCTTGTGGATTCAGGGCCGTGTCTCGTTCTAACGGTGGTTCTCCAATTTCCAGGTCTGCGACCAACTGTACGGGTCGCTCGACAACGTAGCCATTTCCTGTGCGTATCTTGTAGCCTCGAAGAATACCGTCCTTACCGTGAATCTCACTTTCTATTCGTCCAAGTTTCCACTTCCCTGCGTTCTTGAGGTAATCTTTGATGAGCACCATCGATCCTTCGCTTGGCATTTTGATCTGTGTGGTTTTCTGAACTTGACATCTCTCCTCAAGGGCATGAAGGTATTCCGCTATCCACCGTTTGCGTAGTTGCTGTCGACATCTCTTTAAGTATTGCAATCTCTTGGTAACGTCACTTGTTTCCTCTAACATGTCAAAGTCTTCTCAAGCACGGTTGAAGGTTTTCTAATCAGGATGCTGTGTTATCGTCTTCTGTTCAAGCTCTTCGTTAATGTAACACAGTGGCCGGTTGTTCATAAAACATTCAACGTCGAGTAGGGTTTCCTCAAGTTCTGGGTACGTTAGCAGCGCTTTCCCAACGACCTTGGAAAGGCATGCTTTCATGATGCCTACGAGACGCTCGAAAACCCTCCCACCAAGGATCTGGAAAGGTTGAACCTCCAATCGATCGCTTGCGATGCCACGAAGCTGTTAAGGTCATCGTCCTCTTGTAGCGTTTTAAGCCATTCTTTCGTTGCGATGAACGTCTTCGCATTATCACTCACAATCAGTTGCGGTGCACCACGTCTGGCAACAAACTCCTTCAGGGCCCGCTTGAACTCTGTGACTGTCATATCTGAGCACAGTTTTAAATGTACGGCACGAGTACTCGCACAGGTGAAAAGCACAACGTATGCTTTACCAGGATCTGTGTTGGGCTGCTTGTAATACAACGGACCAGCAAAGTCTACTCCGGTTGCAGCGAATGGATCAGCGAACTTGCTTCGGTAGGATGGCAAGGCTGACATTGGCGGTGTAGGTAATGGACTTGCTCGAAACTTCTTGCAATAATTGCAGTTGAAACTCAGCTTACGTGTCATGCGTCTAAGTCGTGTGATCCAAAATGTCTCTCGCAATACATTCATTGTAGATTGACTCCCCGTGCAGATTCAGCCGATGATAATGTTCAATTATTAGCTCAGCAAGTTTGTGCTGCCGTGGTAGGAATATCGGATGATAGCCAGACACTGACCATGCCATCTCCAGATCCCGGAGCCATCTTTCTTGATTGGAACATCGTTTCGCTGTTCGCACCCTCTTTGGGCGAGAGAGATCCATGTATGCTCTGCACGATTGATCTCTTCGGTATTTAAAGGCCCATGGTTCTTTGGCCCATTTCGGCAGTTGTTGATGAAACGTTTGATGTATGCAGTGATTCTTAGTAGTTTCCAATACTTGTACTTCTTAAGGGAATCGTTTACCCATTGGTCTGGTGGATCTTCTCCTTGTTCGTTTCCAAGGAGTCCCTTCTCTTCTGTCGGCAGTGATTCGGCTTGTCCTTCTTGGGTCTCTTCGACTGCAGGTTGTTTTGGCCATTGGTTGACGTTCGGCAACCAATCCGGGCCCTTCAGCCAGAATTTATCCACCTTCGCAGGAGATACTCTCGTTCCCAGATCACTCGGATTCTGCGCGGTCGGAACATGATGCCGTTAGATTTCCAAGATCATGAATCTTCTTGACTCGGTTGCTAACATACTTTGACCATCTCCCCTTGTACGCCAGCCAGTATAGAACAGTAACACTATCCACCCACATATGATTCTCAACAAATGTGAAAGATGTAAGAGCATTCCATGTGTGATCCACCAACTTTGCCAAGGTGAGTGCTGCGACGAGTTCCAGACGCGGGATTGAAGTGTTCTTAGGCGCAATTCTGGATTTGGAAACAAGAAGGTTCTGACTTGTTGATCCGTCATGGTATTCGGCGATAACATACAGCGCAGCGCACACTGCCCGTTTGCTAGCATCGGAGAATCCATGAAGAGACACTGCCTTTGGGTTGCATTTCACAACACTTCTTGGTATGGTAATAGTCTGTTTCAACTTTAATGTTCTCGTCCATTTCTCCCATTCTTGTACAAGATCACCAGGCAAAGGCTCATCCCACGAGAACTCTTGCGAGCAGATTCTACTGAAGATGATCTTTCCGGTGATCATAACGGGTGAAACCAATCCCAATACGTCGAAAACAGCATTGATAGCAGCAAGTACCTTACGTTTCGTCATCAGTCCAGTCACTGCATGGCAGGGCTCAAAGTCAATTGATAGCTCATCGGTTGACTTGTTCCATGGGGTGCCAAGTATCTTTGTGTGGATTGAATCTGTATTGGTGATTGTTGTTTTGCTTGTCGACTCCAGAGCTGGTACATTACTGTGCCATTTATGTAGTTTGAAACCACCCTCTTGCATAATGTGAGTGGCTTCCATCTTAAACTTCGCCAGTGCTTGCTCATTATCTCCCCCGTCTTGTATGTCGTCGACGTATGTGTCAAGCAGTAATGCTTGAGCTGTGTCTGGAAAGCGTCTCTCATAAGTTGATAGATGTTTCTGAAGAGTCGCACCAAGAATGTAAGGGCTGGGTGCTGCCCCAAAGATAACCCGCGTGAATCGATACTCAACCACGTTCCGTTCCTCCAAATTGTTGTACCACAACACTCGCTGCGCGTCTCGGTCTTCTTGACAGATGAATATCTGGTGAAATGCCTTCTCAATGTCACCGGTTATGCAGAATTTCTTCAAGCGGTTACGCATTAGTATGTCAAACAGTAGAGGTTGCAGAGGTGGACCTGTCTCTAGACAATCGTTGAGTGAGGGATGCTCTTTACTAGGCTTTGCAGAGCAATCGTAAACTATGCGCATCTTTGTCGACTCAGCACCTTCACGGATTACTGGATGATGAGGGATATAATGTACAGCTTCACCAGTTGGTTCAGGTGGAACAGGCTCGAGAATTCCTTTCTTTACTTGCTCTTGCATGATGGCATCATATTCTGGCAAGCGCCCTTGCTTGTCTAGACGCTTGGTGGTCCCTCGCAGACGTGCCATAGCTAACTCTTTGTTGTTTGGTAGATCTCCATGATCAACCTTCCAGGGAAGGCGGGTTTCATAATGTCCCTCACTAGTAAATCTGAGATGTTCTGTGAAGTCCTCATGAAATAATGAATCAGGAGCTTTTGTGTCACTCAAACCCAGTACATCCAGTGAACATAAACGCTCAAACTCACTTTGACTCGAATTGAGGAAGAACTGTTTTTCCAAGTGATGACCATCAGAAATTAGGCGACCATACATGATCCACCCTAGCATGGTGAATTCTGCTCCCGGATCAGTATCAGAATTCTTTCCGAGAATGGGTTGTTTTGCTGATCGGATTCGTTGGTAATCTGCAGCACCTAAGATTATGTGGACTGGCAACTCCTCTGACAATTCTTCTTCATCACTTAATTGTAGTCCCCGCAGTCGAGGGTACATTCGTTTCAACTGCTTGACTTTAGGATTTGGCAAGGATGTTAATATGTCCTTCTCTGCATTGATGCACTGACATCTAGATTGAAACTTTCGATCACTGTGGATTGAATGTTCACCGAGTACAGTTCGACTTTCTTAGTGACTGTTCCATACATCTGTTCTATGCATCTGGTCTCCTGGCGTGCAGGTGAAAGTTGTAGCTTGTGATCAAGTCTGAGCATATGTAGGAGCTGCCTGCTCCTGTGTCAATCATAATCCTCGCATCCTGTCCGTTGACACTTGCTCGAACTGTGGCATGCAGAGTTGGGGATGTTTGATTTGATGCACTCATATAATTCTTCTCTTGCTTGGTTACTTCGTCACCTGGTTTCTTAAAGGTGGATGGTACGTCCTTCTCACATAACGATGTGTGGTGCTTCTGTCCACACAGTTTACATGACCTTGACCGGCATACAGCAACAAGATGTTGACCCCCCGTGCAATTGTAACACAATTTCTTCTTTCGCAAAATTTCCTTTCGAGCCGCGACTGTCAATATCTTGGTGCAAGCAGTCGATGCGTGATTACTTGCTTCACAATAAACACATTTGTTGATCTTGGGCTTCTGAAAACGTTCCATCATGTTTTTCTTTGGCTCGCTTTCTATCCTGAAATACTTCTTGTTGGTTGGCATCAACACTTGATACAAGTGGGTTTCTTTCGATGTATTTTTGAAGATTTCGAACCAGATCTTCGAGCGTCCATTGCTCCCAATCATCATCAGCCTGAACAATAATTTCTCTTACTGGACCAAGTTTGTCCATCAATGTGTAGACTGCAGACTGTGCTGATTCTAACTTCTTCATTGTCACAAGAGTTCTAACAGTTCTTGCAAGCTTGTTGTAAAATTCATGAATGCTATGAAGCTGATGAATGCTTGTGATGGATTGTAGACTCTCAATGTCTTTTATGAGAGCCTTGTGCACCTTGAAATCTTTCCCATATGTACTCTTCAGGATTTTCTTGGCCTCTTCATAACCCTCCACTGTGTGTGGAAGACCAAGAATGTCGTCTCTTGGTTTACCTTTCAGATATTCTAATAAATAGTTAAACTTACTTATCTCTGAAATCTTAGCACCGTCCACCTCTACTTCGAATTGGTTCCAGAACCTTATCCAGTCTCTGTAGTCACCAGAGAATGGTGTAATTGTATACCTCTGTAATTTGACTGCTTGTGAGAGTCCCTGTGTGGTTGGTGTGCCAACCATTTTTTCTCTTGCTTCCTTTTCCATAGCAAATTTCTTTGTTAACCACTCCTCTTGTTGTTGTTGTTGCCGTAGTACAGCTTCTTCAAGTTCCTTTTGCTCTAGCATTTGTGCTTTCATCTTTTGCTCATGAATCACTTGTTGTTTCTCAACTTCTCGTTGAAGTTTCTCCTCTTCCTCTTGTTTCCGTCCTTGTCTTAGACCTTGTTTGGCTCTTGTTCGAACCTCTCGAAATAACTTCAACTCTTCCTTCTGTTGCTTTGACCATGTTTGTATGTCCTCTAAGGACTGTTCCGCTTCTAACATAAGGGTTGTGGTTTCGTCAGTTGAAACCTCCAACTTTGTAATAAGACTACAAATTCTACTGTAGCATAACTCTATATCCTCAAACTCCCATTGTCCAATGTATCTGAAATGTCCTTAAGTTTCATCTTTGAAAGTTCCAAGAGTTGACCATGCTTTGCAGCAGCCATATTGCCCTGTGACAATAATATCCAGTGAACAAATACAATACTTGTCAGCAATGAAAGTTATAAAATATATAATTTTAGTCTGGCCCCAGCACTTCAAGAACCAATACCCTTGTTTAACAACTGTTGTTGCATCGTACCAATATGGTAATGTGTAACCAGTAGAAGTTGTAATGTTGATTGTACATTTCCATTGTAGAATACCCAGTTAAATAAATCCAGTAAAATAAATCCAGCAAATATAATCCAGTTAAATAAATCCAGTAAATATAATCCAGTTAAATAAATCCAGTAAATATGTCCTCGAAAATTTTGTCCAGTAAATATGTCCACGAAAGTATAGCAAATTGCAGTTTATTTATATCCAAATATTCATACAAAACCACAATCTGTGATTATCCGTCCCCAATGAAGCTTTATACAATGTTTTACCTTGCCAATGTCGTCAAATCTTCGCCGATTTCCCTTATAAGCATATAATTTCGCTGGCGTATAAAATCAACACACTTCGTCACGAAATATAACCATTACAAATCCATCGCTGCGTAGACGAATAAGGCCATAAACCCTACAAAAATGAGTCGCTGTCCTGGCAGGATCGCCACTTTCAGTGTGGGGAACTTGTCGTCCCTGTGACACGGAATAAATTCACTAACAATTCACCTTTTAAAAGCTAATATTGTCTGTATTTCTCTCTGAACAAAAAACCCAAAAAAATTACAACCTCATCACATATATTTGCGCATGCGTCCAAAACCTGCAAACAGGTTAATCGCGCGCGTGCTATCACGCGTGTAAAACAAAAATAGATTATAGTCAATTAGTCCAAGCATTAGCGACAAATTGGTTGATATCATTATGTTACAGTCACAAGAGGGTAGGAATAGGGTTGTGCTTGGGGTCAAAAAAGAAATATATTTGTGCGCATAACATAACAATATAACGAGTATAGGGAGCATTAGGGCAGATTACTGATTATCCTTATATGAGGGTCCTGAAGGGGTAAAATGGGAACTGGGATTTGCATGCTTTTGGGCTGGGAAACCATTTTATGCACTGGGACTGGGATTCACCAACAACAAATAAACAATAGAAAATGGGATTGGGATTTGAGCAAAACAAAGTATGGGACTATGGAATTTGGTCAAAATTTGGGCCGTAAAACTGGGATTAGTACCCCCCACCCCCCAACCTCCTTCAGGACCCTATTATATCACTAATATGCCTTCACTAAACAGTGATCATACAAATAACAGGTAATTATTAGACAAGTAAATTAACAAGTTATGTGATGTCTTATTAGTCTGAATTATCTTCATTGGAGCCTCATTTCTCTGTTCATCTTCGTGTTTATTTCCTACATAAGCATATAAATGATGTCACTATTATTATAAATACCATTTATAAGCAATATATTGAACAATATCAAATGTAAAAATTGTTTGATAATTTACTATACTTTATAGACACTGAGAATGCAAGCACAAGAAGTTTGTTTATAAACATGTTAAGACATGTGGTCAATCTGAAGTCATACATCATCTCCCATGACTGTTTTTTATTTTATGCTATATATTCCTTTTATACTGGGCAATTGTGGCACATCCTGCACAAAATATATTCAAGGTAGCACAATTTAATACAAAATTGCAAATTTCAATTTACTAACTTGTTTCTACATTCCAGACTTTTCGTCTATTACTACGTTCTCACAAGGCATCCAAGCGCATATCCCTTTACCTTTTAATTTTCTTCATGTAAATTACTTGAGTAAATTTGCCGAAGTCCAGCACGGGTCCATGACTTCATTAGTTCATTTGCAGGCTTGCAGCCGACATTTTAGACTCGCACCGTTTGAGTTCTCGTCATTATAGAAAATATTTTACCAAATTCTGGGAACGGCAATGTTCACCTTTCTATTGCGTAAAATCCTGAAGTCGAATTCCAAACGTATATGCCAGAAAATTGAATATTTCGGCAGTTTTTCGCTTCCAACATGACTATATTTTATATTGTTTTATAATGTAAACAAAACATGACTTCCCGATTTGACGTCATCGCGGCTATTCGTACTCAGCCTCTTTTCTCCCGGCCAAGTTTTGAAAAACCCATTTTTTGGCATGTTTGAGCCAAAATATCTCTGGAAGTATTTATCTGTTTAAAGAATGATGTATATCATTCGAATTGTCTCGTCACGGCCGATTTTTGAGAAAAAAATGGTAATTGTGACATATGCACTTTAAACACTAAATCATTTTCCTCAAACATGTCTGACGAATCCTTCAAAACTTAGAATTTACCAATGCAACATTCCTACTGTGATCACAGAAACTTTGACAGTGTATGTAAACTGGGCGTTAGGCTAACTTTTTCAAGGGGATAGGCTTGCGCATTAACCCATTGAGCCTCAATGCTCCCTACTTATTTTTTTTACTTGTCTAACGCCAGACGATTTTACTCGTCAATGGGGAAGCTCTGCAGCTTAATGGGTTAAAGAGCCTGCCAAGTTGCGCATGTACAATGAGAGGTCAAATACCCAAACTTTGTTACGTTTTCAGTAACCACTGCACCCTGATTGCCAGACATTGTTTTAGTGTACTGCCATTCAGTGGGTGAACAAAATTTTTTGTCTCCCTTTTTACTATACTGTGTATCATAAGATTATGAGAACTACATACATGTAGGTGCCCTGTAGTTTATTATATATGTTTTATTTTAGGTAATCTGCACAGTTCTGGCACAGGTGGAACAAGGTACCTTTGGAGAAATGGAAAGAATTTGCTGTGGGAGCACATTTCTAGATGCTATTTTGCAGATCTAGACTTGGGCCTCCACCAACTGCCAAAGTTGACCATCGAGCATATTCATTTAACATCGTATGCTAAAATGAGGGTTAATTTGGCAGTGCAAATTCTTTCCAAATCTATGGCAGAAGCCCTCCGAAGAAGCATGCCCCTGGAAGAAGTCTCAGAAACCGCAACTTTCTGTCAGCTGATGAACGACTTCTTTGATTGTTGCAATGTTCGATCGGGTCATGAGCATCAGAGAAAGCAGAACCCACTCCTGGCACCTTATGAGAAATGTGATGATCCACGCTTTGTGTGGTTGACTGACACTTTTCTTCAGTACTTTGTTGACTGGAAAGAAGCGATCAGCAAGAGAGAAGGTTTCACCCCAGACGGGATGACACGAATGTTTATCTCAATTCAGACATATGAAGGTCTACAAATGTCAGTGAACAGTCTGATTGAATGCACCAAGTTTTTGTTAGGAATGGAGTATCATATGTCCTCACTGAGCGCTTCATGCAAGACTGCCTTGAGGAATACTTTGGCCACCAAAGACAACGCGGGCGAAGATCTGACAACCCGGATGCAGTCCAGTTTGGATACAATGACCGTATTTTGCAGATCCAAAGAAATGCCGGCCTTGTGTCACGAGGGAATGTTGGATCACGACGAAAAGCGGGTGAGTCACGATGGGCTACTATTAGGGAAGAGCCTTTACCCAAGAAGAAGAAGGAAAAGAAGCAGAATTAAACAGATTTTAGTAACATTTTCTGGCATTTGCCAGAGAGAAAGTATAAGATGCAATAAATTGCATTGCATGAGGGCACACTGAATTTATGGTTGATCCAGTACAATTGTATATATGTGAATCTGATCATATTTAAGGATTACAAAACATTTTCCATGTTGATATAAAATTATATACACACAAGTGAAAGTTGGGAAATCTAGAGTTGAGAAAGTGTGGAAACATGAGTGATATATATAACCCATTGAGTCGCATTGCGCCCTACTTTAGTATTTTACTCTATGTACAGTATCTAATTAACCCATGATGAGGGCAAAGCCCGAATCAACTATCACCTCATCAGGGCTTCCACAATGCCAAGAAATTTCTGGCAAAGACCATTACTTTGGGAGGGAGGGGTCAATACTGGTAGTATATATTATACAATCTTTTCAAAAGTTCTTTGTTTCTCTCTTTGTCCAATCCTATACCCCTATAAAGACAGCCCTATGCAAATAAGTTGTGGAAGCCCTGCACCTCATAGAAATCGAGATTGAGTAATCTAATTGTTTTAGTCGAATCAGAGATTAAAGAATGAGTATCAACCGTCATTCTTTGCGCCGCTATGTTTACAGTTTCATGAATTTATGGGCACCCAAAAATGGCGATATTATAGAAGCCAACTGTAAACATAGCGGTGCAAAGCATGACGGTTGATACTCATTCTTTAAACATAAAATATTCCAGAAAATAATTTAATAAGGAAAATGATTGTTTTCCTAGCCAATCAAATTACGGCATTTGCAATAGTAATACTAGTATGATTCTAGTATAAGACTCGCTAATTTTAGTATATATATATATATAAACAGTTCAGTTTTAACCCATTAAGCAGCACTCTCCCCTTGATAAGAAAAGCATATATATATATATATATATATATATATATACTGCACATTTTCGTGAAAGAGGAAAAACACTTATGTTACTTTATATTATGTTACTTTATACATGTAAAAGGTTCAGAATATTTGATACAAAATAGAATGTTGGTCTCATCAAGTTAAAGACTTTTAGCTTTAGCCTCAGACTGTTCCTTAAGTGCTTTCCTTAAAGCCTTCTTGTGCAAATTTATCTTCTCCTTTAATTTGATTTGGGTGACAACATCCTTTGTGTAAGAAAAGGATCTCACGCGGATATACAGCATAATAATGTTCTCCAAACATACATCAGGAACAGATGTTTTGCTTTTAGCCAAGCTTGCATCAGAAAGAATAGCATCCCAAGCTGATTTCACTTTAGGCTTTTGCAAAACATCTGCTCTGACTTGTTCCAAAGGAATTTCCCTCACCAAACCAGCACTGTATTGCCGAAATACCTTTTCACATTCAGCAGCAATACATATTAGATTCTCGCAAGGATTCCATAGTTTTCCTCTAGAAAGAGAGTCGATATACTCGTTGTCATCCAGTGACTTCATGCTCGATAACAATGACTGAAGTTCCAATTGTTCTGGAGTTTCTTTCCTGCAGTGGCGTTACTTTTTCGATACATTTTGGCAATTATATAACCAGCAACGTACGATAATGGCCCAAATTCGGACTGTTCAATTGGCTTTATGACAGGAAGCTTTTCTTGAACATTTCCACGTTTGTAAAAGCCAACGACTAAATCAGGAATGTGGATCATAATGAGATTGTATGCAGGAACGTTCATTTCTTTTGATTTTGTTTCGAACATCTTCGCAGACTCTGGTATTAGCTTGTAAAAGTTTTTCAAGAGTTTGTCCCTGTCTAATTTTTCACAATATCCGCCATACAATGTCAACAAAGAACTCACGAGAAGATCAGATGGCTTTAGGTCGGCTTCGCTAATCAATTTTGTCATTTTCTCGCCATACAACTTCGACTTTATTACGGACTGCGCTGCTTTGCAAACAATTTCACAAACAACATCCGATGTTATTGGCGATACTGACTTGATAATCGGTGTTTTCTCACCATGTTTGGCCCTTGTATGATTAGTAAGACCACCTTTTGATTTGCAGATCTTCGAACAGAGGCTGCATGGAAAGCTTTTAGTAAGAAGACATTCATTAACTCCTTGGGTAACGCACTCTTCTAACTCCACAATCTCGTTGATTTCTTCCGACAAATAGTTTACAACGGCTTCCATGGCCTCCTGCTCATCGATTAAAGACTTCGAACTTTCGCCTTCGCAGTCCATCCTTAAAAATGCAACCGATTTAACCCGAAAAAAACAAACAAACACAACAATCGTAATATGATACCATATAAAATTATACAAATTGTCAACACCTCGCGCGTGTTTGTGTCGCTTTAAAACCACGTGACTATTTTTTTTTTTATTTCAACATATTCTCGCCCCAGGCCCCAGTCTCCTATCCTTCTTATTCCACTATCTATGGTCTGAAGGACAGCTATATCAACATAATGATTAATATTTAACTAGTAATTTCTAATAGAAAGATAATTGCTGCGAGGGGTCAGATCAGTCCTGATTAAATTTAAAACCCTTGAAATATTACCAGTAGATATTTGTAGATTACATAAGATCTTTATTTATTATTAACTACCAAACCCTATTATTAAGAACCAAACCCAACAGAACTATTAACTACGAAACCGAACTATTCACCACCAAACACAACTATTTAATGGACAGTTTGTCGACCTGATAAATTGTTCGTGAACGTTTAGAAACAGATACCTTTGTAATAACATAAATTAAACCAACCATATTTGTTTATTTGATGTATTGTAATATATCGATTATTGTTCATTGTTGAACAGTAAGTACTTTGAACTGAACAGTATCATAGGCAATAGTTAACTGTTTGCCACCTTTATCGTTAGGTGCTAATGTTTATATAGCCACATGGCTATAAGACTTTGCAGGTTCATATCTTCGGTTTAGTGCATGCTATGTAGATGACAATACCATCTCTTTAGCCAAGTAAATTGTGTTTGTTTACAACGCTATGCGGCCGCTTTATCTCCATTCAAACACCTCTGAACTTTGTATTGTTTACAAATTAACAATAATACAAACTAATTAAATATTCATTTCGCTTTCCTACCTTTGGTTTACACACTACATACTCGTAAATACCATCATTCGACGGGGATTTCCAATCCATTTAATTTGATACCATTTGTATAATCATAGGACATAATCTAGCCCTTTTACGGCAATTCTCGTTTATATTGTGTATTTGTTGCGACTTGAAAAGGACGTGCGAACATTGCGAACACGTGCTGGTTAAAAAAACTCTGAAAATCACTGTCGCTGTCCAATACATCGCAGGCTCAGAGGATCATCTCGAATGAAAAATACCAAAATCGACTATATCCACGATTAGTAAGCTGCTCGCTTCGCTCGCAGCAATAATTATAGGATCCAGGCCCTCTAATTAACGCTATGTATATATATTGTCAAATAATATGGTCAAATCGAATCGATTAACATGGCGATTGATGAATTGATAATATATTTTGTGCCCTTTGTACTTTGCCACCCATGCACATTGCACATGCATTGCGATATTTGCGACGAAAACATGTGCAAAAAATGTCCACGTGTACAGCACGTGCTGAACTAATACTTAGCCTGCCTGCCTAACTTGGATTTTGAACTTGCGGGCCTTTAGTTGGTTTACTATAATTATATTCCTAATTAGCTCTAAAGAGATTGTTTTCGTGACCTTATACGGTAAGGATATCCATATTTAGACAGGTTTTAAACAAAGTCGTGTGCGTTTTCGAAACCAGGAATTTCACTTGCGTTTTCGGGCAAAATACCCCAGACTTTTGAACCAAAACCCCAGAACCCCAGAAAATTGTCAAAAACCCCAGATCTAGCGGAAAACCCCCATGGCTGGCAACACCGGCCAGGCGCTTCCCCCTCTCGTCGCGTCCTCCCCAAGCACCCCCGCGCGCTCGCTAATCTCAGCCACTGATCTCTATAAATTAGCTGAACGCGATTATTTTTCTTTTCCTTAAAAGCGCCTGGGTACGAGGCTGTATAACGTTTATAACGCTCATAACGTCCATAACGTCTATAACGCCTATAACGCTCATAACGCCTATAACGCCTATAACGCTCATAACGCCTATAACGTCTATAACGCTCATAACGCCTATAACGTCTATAACGCTCATAACGCCTATAACGTCTATAACGCTCATAACGTCTATAACGCTCAAAACGCCTATAACGCTCAAAACGCCTATAACGCTCATAACGCCTATAACGCTCATAACGTCTATAACGCTCATAACGCCTATAACGCCTGTAACGCCTATAACGCCTATAACGCTCATAACGCCTATAACGCCTATAACGCCTATAACATCTATAACGCCTATAACATCTATAACGCTCATAACGTCTATAACGCCTATAACGCTCATAACGCCTATAACGCTCATAACGCCTATAACGCTCATAACGTCTATAACGCTTATAACGTCTATAACGCTCATAACGCTCATAACGCTCATAACGCTCATAACGCTCATAACGTCTATAACGCTCATAACGCCTATAACGCCTGTAACGCCTATAACGCCTATAACGCCTATAACGCTCATAACGCCTATAACGCTCATAACGTCTATAACGCTCATAACGCCTATAACGCCTGTAACGCCTATAACGCTCATAACGCCTATAACGCCTATAACGCCTGTAACGCCTATAACATCTATAACGCCTATAACATCTATAACGCTCATAACGTCTATAACGCCTATAACGCTCATAACGTCTATAACGCTTATAACGTCTATAACGCTCATAACGCCTATAACGCTCATAACGTCTATAACGCTTATAACGCCTATAACGCTCATAACGTCTATAACGTCTATAACGCTCATAACGCCTATAACGCTCATAACGCCTATAACGCTCATAACGCTCATAACACCTATAACGCCTATAACGCTCATAACATCTATAACGCTCATAACACCTATAACGCCTATAACGCTCATAACGCCTATAACGCTCATAACACCTATAACGCTCATAACACCTATAACGCCTATAACGCTCATAACACCTATAACGCCTATAACGCTCATAACGCCTATAACGCTCATAACACCTATAACGCCTATAACGCCTATAACGCCTATAACGCCTATAACGCCTATAACGCCTATAACGCCTATAACGCCTATAACGCCTATAACGCCTATAACGCCTCTAACGTATCAAACAAGTGACAAATAAGAATGTACTGGGGATTACTATAGACGAAGAATTAAAATGGAATGAGAATAATGATATTCAGTGCAAAAAACTCTCTAAATCTATTGCTTTATTAAAACGAGCGAAAAGATTCGTAACTCGAACTGCACTAATTAATATGTATAATGCATTAGTTTTACCTCACTTTACATACTCCTCAAATGAGTGGAATGATGGCAGTCGCACTCACATTGAAAAGCTATTCAAAATGCAAAAAAGGGCGGCCCGAATAATCACGGGATCAAATTATGAAGTAAGATCAAAGGATATATTTGAAAGCTTAGGCTGGGAATCAATTGAAAAAACGCTTAAGAAACGTGAAATGACTATGACATTCAAGGCCTTACAAGGCGAACTACCAGAATACATAACGGATATGTTCAAACTTAGCCACAATGACGTGTATCCTCTAAGGAGTAATGACTGTAAACTTTATTTAGAAAAACCCAACACTGACTTCATGAAGAAGTCCTTTTCATACTGGGAGCTTTCATGGAACAATCTCCCAAATGATGTTGTCAATGGTTACAAGCAACTCTCCGCAAGAAATTTTAAAACTTTAATTAATAATTACGTTAACGAGTTGGAAAGTGATAGTCAGTGACAACATATATGTGGAGGATTGTTCGGAACATAGTTAATAGAGGAAGATGGTTTGGAAACTGATTGTTCTATGTTATTGTTCACCTTCACGGTCACTGAACGTATTGTATTCTTTGTATAATGAAGCAGTTATCCAATAACAACGTTTGGATTTAATTAGCGTAGTCCTTCATGGTCACGTGTTGTGAGACGTTCACCGTCACGTGTCCATAGAAATTCCTTACTTCGACCAATAATAAACACTTTTTCCAGTACAATAACATGAACTTTCCTTGTCTGAAAAGACAATGGAGCTTCCAAACCATCCCCCTCAATTAACTATGTTCGGAATGAGGTTATATAACTAATGGGTCTGTGAGAGTTAATGAGAGTTAATGAGAGTTAATAAGAGTTAATATAAGTTAGTATGCATGCATCCATTGTAATTATAGAAACTGTTTTCGTCATGTTAGTGTCTTTAATATTTATTTTTAATATATGTATATAGTCTAACGGCCCCTTGAAAAGCAGCACCGACGCTGAAGGGTCACCGTTATCAAATAATTTGAAATAATAATAATAATAACGTCTATAACGCTCATAACGTCTATAACGCTCATAACGTCTATAATAATAATAATAATAATTTATTGATATCCATCTTTAGTATAAAATTACAATGGATTTACAGTTTATAAAGTTGATACGAGTATATGTACATTGTGTTAAGTATAGTATATGTTATATACAGTGTATATATATACTGCCAAAATTGCCACAAGTTAAATTTGGCAGTTGAGTAAAATTTATTATGACAAATATAGTAAAAATGTTAAGAGCAAAAAGAGTATAAAATTTAGATTATAATAACGCATTTGTTCTTGGGATAAACGAGAGTTTGTGCCTTTTAGTATGTGAGAAAAATTGTGGGAGAGTATTTACTGTTCTTAGATCATATTTTTTCGTCACGATTTCTGGTATATATTTTCTGCATGGATGCGTTTCATCATCAATAATTTTCTTATATTCACGAATGGCGAGCATATTACGACGTTCTTCAAGAGACTGAAGTAGGTCGGGCGGCAGGGCAAGTATTTTTTTACTTCTAGTTTGGATATTCTCCACCTCATCTATTAAGTATTGTGGTAATCCACTCCATATTGGGGACGCGTATTCCAATACCGGTCTGATTTTGGAGAGGTAACAGGTTAGACCTACTTCTGTCGGTAGATTAGCTCGACGACATTCCCGAAGGTGGAATAAACGTTTGCTTGCCTTTCTTGTAATTTCTTCGACATGTGTGTTCCATTCAAGGGTATTATTACACCAAAGGCCCAGCAGCTTAAACGATTTAACTCTTTCAATCACATCATTACCAATCGTAAGTAAAGGTGGTTCGGGAATACCTTCTTTAAAACAGATCCACATATCTTTAGTCTTTTTTGCGTTAAGTTCCATCTTATTTCTGAAGGCCCAGTCATTCATTAAATCAAGCACCATTTGCATGTTACTAGTAGAGCAATATGAGATTGCCTCATCCTGAGTGCAATCATCAGCGTATTTATGCGTATTAATCTGAAAATAGTTAGGAATACAGTCTTCAAGGTCGTTAACATGAACATTAAACAGTGTTGGTGAGATAACAGAACCCTGGGGGACTCCGGAGGGACAAGGCCTAGAAGATGATAAGCTCTCACCAAGTTTTACTTGCTGGCTCCTTCCTTCTAAAAAACTCCGCGTCCATAACCAAAAAGACTTTGATACATTCAATTCCGCGAGTTTTCTTAGAAGCAGACCATGGTCGACCAAATCGAACGCTTTACGAAAATCGATAAATAAAGCGTGGATCCCCATTCTTCCATCACGTGAATTTTCAGTCTTATTGTACCAATTTTGGGTAATACTCGCTAATGCAGATACTGTTGATCTACCATGTGTAAATGCATGTTGATTATCTTTGATCTTAAGGTCGCTTTTATTCAATTTGAGTTGTATGGTTTCTAGGATTTTTGCCATTTGCGATAGCACAGAAATCTGCCGGAAGTCATTATCTATATCATTCGGGGGGTTCACTTTGGGCACAGGGGTGACTAAAGCATGTTTATATAAGGTCGGGTATTTAGACTGGGAGATGTTATGGATAACAGGAGCAAGCTCTTCGCTATAACGACTCAGTAACCATGCAGGAATATCGTCCGAACCACTAGCTTTCCTAGGGTTTAGGTGCTTAAGAATTGCCTTGATTTGACCGATCGAAGGTAGTGCGGGCGCGATGTTCTTGAGTAGGTGTTCGACTTCCCCTAGTTTCGGAATTTCATTTGG
Source organism: Trachythela sp. YZ-2020 (assembly GCA_016169945.1). NCBI lineage: Eukaryota > Metazoa > Cnidaria > Anthozoa > Malacalcyonacea > Clavulariidae > Trachythela > Trachythela sp. YZ-2020. The sequence continues at coordinate 9,864,360 of JADLSH010000387.1, forward strand.
TATGGTAGTCTGCCAAGGCTTAGTGAAACTTTGTTGTAAGCGTTCAACTAGGTCATCTGTGGAGGCAGCTGAGAATTGACGATTACATTCGTTAACGGCAGCAAGTTCGTATATAGTTTTATGCCACTTTGCCGGGTTCATTTCACGTGTATTTTCCGCTTTCGATTGGTAGTACGTTTTCTTTGCACTGGATATAAGTGAAGAAACTTTGTCGCATAATACTTTATACCTTGATTTGTTTCCTGATGTAAAGGCTTTTTGTCTGGCTTTTATTTCATGCTTAATACGCGGGGTGATCCAGGGTTTATCTGAGGGTGGAAACGTATAATACGTTTGGGCACCGTTTTATTGAGAATGCACATGATAGTACTTGTGAAAGCACTAACTTTATCGTCAATCTCATTAGTAGCATAAACCAATTCTCAGTTCTGCCTATTCAGATGGATACTCAGTTCAATTAAGTTACTACATTTCGTCAGGCGCACTTTTCGAGAAATCGCCTTCACCTTTTCTTTCAGCTTTGGAGTGAGTAACAGACACTGATGGTCAGAATGGCCAATCGGCGGGAGATGTTTAATGTCATTGTATAGCTCTGACATGTTAGTAAGGATTTGGTCTAAAACGTTTCTACCTCTAGTGGGAGCCCGTACAACTTTGCAAAGGTTGAAGCGTCTGCACAGTAAATTCAGTTTCATTTTATTGAAATCTCCGGCAATTATTATACCTGCTGAGGGATGGTCCTGCAGAATTTCATCAAGTCCGTCAGTGATATACTCACGCATAGCTCTTTCATCATCGTTCGTCTGACCAGGCGGATAGTATACGCTAATAACTATTATGGAGCTGTAAGGCCTGGGAGTTCTAGGCGGTTTAAGTACAAGCCAAAGAACTTCTTTATCGTCCACTTCAAGATTTGTCAAACGGGTAGTAGGTATTTGGTGGTGCACATAGGCTAAGACACCGCCACCAGGGGTAAGGCGGTCTCGACGGAATGCATTAAATTTCTTACTAATTTCTATAGCAGCATCCGGGAAGTTTGAGTTCAGCCAAGATTCTGTAATTATGACTAGTGTCGGGTTATTAACAGCAACGATTCCAGAAAGTTCTGTAATTTTATTTGTCACATGACATGCTTTGTCTTTTTAAGCCTAAGAGGGAAAGTTTTGTTTAATTTGTATTTCTGCTTATGCTTATCTCACTCGTGTGAACCAGGCTTTAATGAACATGCGCATATACGCAACCTATCTACTGTGCACCAAAAAATCGCCAAAATGGAGTGCAAGTTCATTTAGTTTTCTTGAACGTTTTCTTTCTCGGATACAGCTACTAATCCACATATTTTAAAATACTCGAAAGCCTGTGGCTGTGAGTTTCACTAATTCTGTTCACGATTTAATATATTTTGTTTAGCCTTTAGGTATTAATTACTGTAATTTTATTATATAAAGTATAGTGCTTTATAGAGATTTCGAGCACTGATAAAACTGATAATCTCACACGTGAGATTATTTATGATAATCTCACATGTGAAAATTATCGCTCTTGAAGTTTATGAAAATGGATATTTTATTTTATTTTGTTTGAAAAGACTGTCCTGTTTATTTTGTTTTGAAAAGACTCGTTCGCTGCGCTCACTCGTGAGATATGCTCAACACTCGAAATAAATCTGGTATTTCCGCGCACCCATGTATATAATATATTCTCTTTCTCAAACTCATTAATAATTCATTAGCAATTTACTCAATCAGGCAGCTCCATTCCGTCACGTGAATGGGCTTTCATACCCGGTAAAACACTGCATCAAACACTAGTGTTTCATTCATCGTAATTTAACAAAAAATCAATGCGATTGTCCTAATACGGCGCCTGATTGGTTCACAGCCTTTCGTTTTGAGAAGCCATTTCAAAAACTCGTTCTGCGTGTTTGATCACAGTAATAAAACACTCGAATGCTAATGAATGCCCCTCGAGATTCATTAGCATTCTCGTGTTTTGATATCGTGATCAAACACTCAAACTCGTTTTTGAAATAGTATTTCTCACATAGTCGTAGGATTTTTGAAATGAAACGACTTTTCGATTGGCCCCTCATTTTAACCGCCTCGTGAGCCAGCGTATATAGTTTTGAGCAAACGTCTAAATGTATAGCAAACCGGAGGCAACTTTATGTTGGCGGAAATGATTAATCTTAATGGTACCTATGGTATCTGTAACAATGTTTTATTTTATGAATAAAAACTTTCATGTCACCATATACAGGTATAAAATTACATTTTCGGTTCCAAAATTCGATGTTAAATAATACTACATGTAGTTTTAACTTAATTTACAGGCTACCATAATTGGTTAACATACCGTTAACGCTAGTCTCTTATTTTCTAAGCAATACATTTGTCCTTCCTATGCAGAAGACCTTTTATCAATCAACTACTTGACCATTTGTTATTCTTTCGCCGGCTTGTTAAATTACAGCCCGGTTTCCTTTCTGTCGCGGCCGTCGTAACCAAGTCATGGTCACCGATGTGAAATAATTGATTACAGAGATACTGTACAGTATATCGACACTGTATTACATCGCCCACCTTGACATGGTCGCATCAGCAACGATAAAATGTAAAATCAAGTTTAACGCCTATTTACTTCCTGCCAAAGACTCGAGAAGATCTTGGGCTTGGTAGAAAAGAACCCCTCTTTTACAGTAGCTCTTGCAATATTTTTACTGTTCTCTGCATATCTCCTTTGCTTTTTCCACTGCTTCAAAATGCCAGCATGGTACTTGTAATTCAATAAATGCTACAGTACATCAGGAGTACCTGCAGCAATTTCCAACGTACTCGAAACTGAAATACTGCAAGTATAGCCCATGGGCTCAAAGTCCAAGGGCTACTATAATCTCTTTTTTCTGCCTCGTTGCACAACTACCCATTCTTCGTCCTCCCCATTCTGTGTCTCTTCATTATGACTGGCATGATTGGTCCCGTTTACATCTGAAAACAAAATGCCGATTAAGCACGTATTTATATGAATGCGAATTACCTGACCGCCTTGGCGGGACACGCGAGGAATCTGTTTTCGTAGAACCCAGTAACTCAGCATTTGCCGCATGAATACACACTTGGTGCCAAAAAGACGTTTGAAATATTAAAAATCATATAAAAATATTTATGGTGAAACTACTCGGATGATCGACAAGATGGGGCTTCGGTGGCGCAAACGTCAGAGCACGCGCCTTTCACCTCTGATATCGTGGGTTCGAGTCCCGTTGGGGACAACTTATGATTGCCATGTGAAAAGAGTTAGTCAACGCTCTGCCGAAAGTCGTGGGTTTTCTCCGGGTACTGCGGTTTCCTCCCACAGGGAATGTTGACAGGGTGGGTTGGGTTTAACCCCTAACTGGCCCTTCCACCGTAGCTGTGCTCCGTGATGGCGAGCAAAAGGTGGCTGTTATATGCGCCTAGAAAGCCTTCGACTTGGTCACGTTGAGCTGTGTCCTTCGCAGTTCAGCTTAGCTATCAGCTGCAAGTATTAAAGGATAATAAGCACACCCCCCTTACTAAAAACTACAGTTCTTTTGTTTGTGCCAGAGGCAAAGTGTTTACAAGGGAAAACGCTCATCTGCATGGCCTCGCTGCATGATATACCGGCTCTCTCTCTCCCGGAAAATGAGGAAGATTATTTATCGAATTGGGATTCGAGTTGGGATTTTATTCAAAATAGAGTATTGTGAAATTGGGCCTTCGTATAAAAAACAAGAGTTTATCATATTTACCGGTTATATGTATCATATTTAACGTACCTTTACTAGTTATATAAAATGTATCAATTAATATGCGTAACATAATTGGTCAAAACTGATATTTAACGACGCATAAGTTACAGACCCAGGCTCCAGACTTCAATAACGGTTGATTAAATGGATTATATTTTGGACACCGAGTGCATTTTGACAGAATTTCATTCAATAGAATTTAATATTTCATTCAATAAAATTTTGTATTCGATAGAATACAGTAAAGCCCCGCATAAAAGAACCAGTGGGTTAAGAACCACCAGCCTGAAATTTGGGCAATTAAGCACCCAAAATACAAGAACCACTTCAGGTTGACAAATGAAACTGGTTCTTAAAAAACCTTAAGTAAACTTTTAGCTGAATTAGTAAGCAGATACTAGGAAGAAAACAAAATACTGTAATCTTGCTAGCAGGAATTATGTCTTTCAACCACATCATGCATGCATTTATTTTATCAAAACAGCAATCAATTCAGAACATAATTCAACTTGCATAACTATATTCAAAAAACTTGCATCATGATGGCCATTTGTTCACAATAAGAGGTTTAAAACTCTAAACCAGGAACAATTGTTTTTGACTGGAAATAAGAACCAGTTAAGAACCACTTCAGCCTGATTTCTTTCTAAGTACCTGTTATATAAGAACCACTTCAGCCTGAAGTCAAAATTCACTGGTTCTTTTATCTGGGGCTTTACTGTATTATATTACTGCATATGAGTATTTATCCACCATCTTTTCTCATGCAATGCCTTATCGAATCCCAACTCGGGCGACAAACTCAACGGGAAGGCGAGTTACTCAGTTGTGTAATCACTGTAATGTAAATAGTCACTCGGGAAAACTATTAAATTTCTTTATAGCTTGGCGCCGTCGCCGAGCTCGCCTCCAAATATAACAAAACCTGTAAGAGGTATGCATTTTTAGCCCGGCTGTTTAACTACCTAATTGGTATACAGCCAGTAATACAAGCAAAATCGAGAGCAAAATAGACAAAGCTTGAATTTCGAGGGAAAAAGTACAGCTAACTGGCCATACTAACAAGGTGATTGTATCACTGAGATGAAAGAATATATAGAGTGAAGGAGAAAATTGGCATTATGCTGGGAGAAAACACACCGTAATAACGAGTTAGCACCAGCAGCTCGTAACCAACCTGAACTATTGTCTTCAGACAGGGCTTCTGTTTTGGGCAAATGTAAATCTTCGCTTTCCTTTAAGGTTAAATCTTCGAGTTGTTCGGAAACGTCCTGCAAGATAAAATTATTGTTTTTAAACGCCAGTCAAATTGTTTCGCTGAAGCTCGTGCTCAGGATTTCTCATCTTTGGACTCTGATTGAGAAAATAACTTGTATTCTATTTAGCTTAAAGGCTCTTTTCCACTCATCGCAAAACCAACTCGCTGCGAGTTATTGCATGCATGTAATTAAAATAAACTGTCGAGCATTGTGATTGGATGAAACTACTCGCAGCGAGCGTGCGAGTTGGTTTTTGCGACGAGTGGAAAAGAGCCTCAATTCTGGTGAGAATTAGCACATATTTATTACCTCGTACATTGACAATAACAATTATACCTTACAATCTACAATGTCTACATTATTAGATTGCACGATTGAGTGGGACATAAATATGGATCGTGGTCTTTATAACCTTGTTGTCTTTCTGGATTTAAAGAAAGCTTCCGACACGGTCGACCATGCATTGTTACTAGCCAAACTCCAATTGTATGGGATTACTGACACGGCCTTTAATCTATTTAAATCCTATGTTACTGACCGTCTACAGGTATGTTATGTAAATAGTAAACTTTCAAACCCAAGAACAGTAAAGTGTGGAGTACCGCAGGTATCGATTCTTGGCCCGCTTCTATTCTTAATATATATTAATGATTTGCCTAATTGTCTCCAGTTTACAACTACTCGATTATTTGCTGATGACACGAATATAACAGCAAGTGGTAAATCTATTGAGGAAGTGGAGCGGACCCTGAATCTTGATTTCCTTAATGTGAAGGGGTGGCTTTCAGCAAATAAACTCTGTCTGAATGTTGTCAAAACTGAATACCTTTTGATCGGCTCTCCCTACAATATTAAAAACTTGAGTTCAGAACCCAATGTTTTCGTTGGAGATGAGCCGATAAAAAGAGTTCGAGTAACAAAAGCTCTTGGAGTTCAACTGGACGAAAATTTAGCATGGAACAATCATATTGATCATATATCGTGTAAAATATCTGCCGGTATTAGCGCCTTAAAAAGAATTAAAGAATATACGGATCAAGACACCTTGAAATCTGTCTAACTATGCAGCGCTTGTCCAACCTCATTTTGATTATTGTTGTGAAGTCTGGGACTCAATTAATATTACTCTTTCAGATCGACTACAGAAGCTTCACAATAGAAGTGCCAGAATTATAATGAATTGTAAAAATGAGCAAGGTCAAATTCTGGCCCTTGGTCTTCTTGGATGGAAAACCCTGGAGGAACAGAGGACTCAGATTACAGCCAGGCTCATGTATAAGGTTTTGCACAGTATGGCACCGATTAAACTAAATGAGATTTTTAATATGTCAATACAGTCCATCATCGTAATTTACGAGGATCAGATTCTACTCTCTTCCTTCCGCGTCCGAAAACTGAATATCTTAAAAAAAGTGTTAGTTTTAGAGGACCAAAAATATGGATTTCATTATCTGAACAAGCTAGAAATAGCTAATCTTTGTCCATATTTAATAGCAACATCTCTAATGCCAATGCCAGCCTGATTAATCAATAATTGATAACTATACTTATAAGTAATATAATTGATTTTGTATATAGTTTGTGTGTACTTTTCTTATTCATTTGTAAATATTTGTAGTTTTAAATCACGTCCCACTTGGAAATCAACAATTCAGTTGAAGTGGCTAACGTGTTGAAATAAAGTTTTACCTACCTACCTACAAGTGTTTATGTAGTATATACTCTGGATATTACATCGAATGGATGCGCGCTTGAACAGGTGAAATCAACAAAATTGCTTGGTCTGGAACTTGATAGTGAAATGACCTTCACATGTCATGTAGACAAACTGTGTAAAAAAATATCACAAAGGATTGCCATCCTTAATAGAATTAAGCACTTGAGACAGAAACCGAATTTGAAGGCATTTAAGGCCTTTTGTAGACAAATTTTAGTTGAACAATTATCTTTTTATCATTTTAACTCACAGGCCATAGATTTACTGATTATATAGTACTTTAAATGTTATCACTACAGGTATCTGTAATATACTGTAGGTAGTTTATAGATTTTTTATATTTGTATTTGTAATATATTATTCATTTTAGTGTCAGGACCACAAGTTTATTAGTGTATTACACTACTATGTGATTACCCTCATTAAATAAAATCATCACATCAAATCAAATTACCAGTGATAAACTTAAGGTCAATTTCAATGCAATATAAAAATTAGGCAAAATTTTTATAAAACACCCATCCAATTGATGAATTTATATGTCACTTCCCATCCAATAACAAACCCCTCCAATTCAAAAGTTTTCTAGCGCACTCAGGGCCGCCGAGATAATTTGCGGGGTCCGGGGCAAAATTTTCTCCGGGAGCCCCTATGACGTCATTATTTTCAAACACCACAAAATGGCTAAAAACTGTACTAATTAATGGATATAAGGGCCCCCGACTAGAATGCACATGGAGCTAACTTAAAAGGGGGTGCCCAATTTCAAAAAGCTCTCAATCTGAAAGTGGGCCCTTACACGAGCAAGACATTTTGAGGTGGCCTGCTCAATTTTAGGCTCTCTCATAGGTTGGTGGCCCCTATTAGGTTGGGGGCCCAGGGCAAGTTGCTTCTCCTGCTCCCCTCTCTTGGCGGCCCTGAGTGCACTGTTATCGACATACAATCATCATCTGCGTACAGTACATAAACAGCAAACTTACACCGTTTTCTTGTATTTCCATGTCATCATCATCATTATTACTATCTTCACATTTTACATTCATTTTTGGTAATCTAATTGACTTGATTTCTTCTGCTACCTTGAATTGCTCTCCCTTCTTACACAGTTGATAGTAATTGCACAGTTTTTCAGAAACCTTAACAGAGTAAAATTCTAGATATTTGTATAAGAAATACAGCACTACATGTAAATCTTTAGAATAATTATGTAGATAATTTGTAAACAAAACATTATTTTCGAATACAGTTACAATATAAGCTGCTCCTCGCAGCTCGCTGCGAGTACTCACACAAATGTCATTCCGTTGCCACCACACTACGTTTTATGATTGGTTTATTATTGCGAGCTCTGGCAGCGAGTAAAACATATTTCAAAATTTTGAACTATTTCCCGCGAGCAAAAAACACTCGCAGCGAGCTGCGAGGAGCTTCGTGCGAGGACTGGAAATCCGCCTTAATGCAGGCAGTAAGAAATACAAACTAACATGTTGAAGTACCCTTCAATTGTTATTCAATCGAGTGAGATGCCAACAAAATCTAGATATGTATTTCCAGGCCATTTAATTAATCCAATCAATGTACTACACATGTGTTTTTGCATAAAAGGGGAGGTGAATAGAGAGGGGGATTTAATATGTTTTCTCCAAAAAGGGGCTTATTATTTTATTTTTATTAATTTAACAATGTTTATCAAATGTGGCATGTTAGTCCCACAGAGCTTGTTTCTCCATTACGGTAAACCGTATTAGAGAGGAGAGGGGGGGGGCTTGTTTAAGGGCAGGGGAGGCCTAACAGAGGATACTGCTGCACTTTAATAGTTTTATGGCTTCCAGCTATTTTACAAACTAATGTTGAAAAAATCACCAACTATTGAATAACACTATCCTTGTACACAAAGCCCTAGATTATCATTTAAAGTCCATGCATTTAACATTATTAAGTACCTTTGCAAGGCTGTCATCTTCAATCATGACATTAAATTCATTACTTAAAATTTCTGCTAAATAATCTTCAATGTCCAAAGGATCTAGTGATTCTAATAAAACAACATTAACAGTTTAACCCATTGACACTCAACACCTCACCTTTGACAATGAAATTTGTATGGGTTAGCCAGAATAAAATAACAAACAAGTGAATGTAAGGGGGCAGTTCAATATTAGCTGACAAGCTTAGCCTGGTTGCAAGCTACCACACCAATGAATTGATCAAAATATTTCCAGTGTGTCAATAAATAGCACCGTGAGCTTAAAATTTAGTATTTTCATACGCCAGTACGTCAAAAAGAATGTGATCGCACGCCAGTACGCCAAGAATTTCTGAAGTCCACGCTGAACATCTTCGGCGTATTGCACTTAAAATGCACCCTGGATGTATTTACTATAAAATTTTCAAAATCTCGGGTGTACAATTTGTAAACTTTCCAGTCAGGTATGCGACTGCTCGTATCCAACAGCCATAGAGCACAGCTCAGTGATGCCACGTGTTTTAAGAATTTAATAGTAAAACTGTACATATCGAAAGGCATATTATTCAACATGAGTTGATAAATGTATAATTTAATACAGTTTACTCCTAAAATTCTACAAGCTATTCTAATGCCATTATTAATGCTACGACCTACGGATACTCTCAGACTGTCAGACTCAGTCAGCCTGTCTGTTTATAAATGTTGCATACCGTTTTCCATAAATACATTGAATATAACCTCTTGTAACCATCTTTCCTTCTCGCTACTATATTGTCCTCCAAAACATTGTTCTACAGATACACGAATGGCTGGCCAGTTCCCCAACACAAACTGCACTGAATTCATAAATATTTCTTCTTTTTCCACTCTTTTGGCCGCCATATTGCTTCACCTTTCTATACCCCCATTTTACCCCCATCTGCTCCCATTTGACCACATCACATTCACCCATTGACTCCTTAATGATCTGTATTATCCCTACAAGTAAGCAACCTCGTTCCCAGTGACAAGTAAGACGGTCAATATATCGTTATGTTACGATTGGGATCAAGATCGAAGAGAAATATATTCGTGCGCGTAACAGAACGATACGAAAAGATGAAGGCCGTGAGTCCCTAAAAGGGACTTTAAGATATGCTTAATCTACGACGCGGACGTGACGATAAAACAGTCGCTAGTGTTTGGAAACCAATTTTAATTTGATTTTCTCGCGTCTCTGACTTTGTTTACAACCGGAGTCAATAGTTTTTACCCGTGTAGCTAAAACTGTGAGAATAGCGACTGCTTTTCGTCAAGTCCGCGTCGTAGACTTAGCATATCTTAAAGTCACAATTACCGGTGAGACGGCTCAATTTTCATACTTGAATTTTAATACAAACCTGATCCCAACTCTAATTCTAACCCTAATCCTTGTGACGTCAGTAAGACCCACTTAACTGTCCATAAAGGGCCCTTTGTGTGAGTGGGGGGCCATCAAGAGGGCCTGGGGGGCCAAGTACCCCCCCAGTATATATGTTAAAATATGCCTTGGTTATTACCACCACGCAAGCAGTTATGTTTCCACCTGTGTTTGTATGTGTGTATGTTTGTCTGTGCGCACGATAACAAAACAGATCAAATATTTTAATACGAAAATGGTGGAGCTTATGGATCGTTCTTATCGATTAAATTTTGGGCCATTTTGGATGAGAAATTAACAAAAGTTTGTCTTGCTTTCCTCGGCTTAAGACAGAACTAAGGGACCAGTCATTATTTATATTGTCTGGGGTGGGTCGCCCTGAGGATTTTATTATGACATGAAGTCATAAGTGATCTCCCTATTTATGTGTGATCTTTTTTTCTGCTCCTCCCTAATATACTGTCATTCTTTTTGTGACCCCCCCCCCCCCTCCCTAAACAAACTAACGATGTGCACACTTCGTGCAAACAGAAAGATCGCGAAAAACGTCTGCGCATGCAACGGGAACTAAAAAAATTTAAATTTCAACTTTCAAAGCAAAAACATATGCATGGCTATTTACTCACTCAAGATAGTGAAACAAACAAGAAAATACAGCAGACGGGTAGATATGGAATCCTTCGTACGAAATTATCAATTAGAGAAGTTCAGACTTTGCGAAAGTGGCTGGTTCACGAAAGAGGCCCTTTTCGAAAGTGGCCAGTTTAGGCCCTTTATTGTGCTTTCGCGATGCTGTAATGACCTACAAATGTGTAAACAACCTTGTCCCAATCTACCTTTGCAACAAGTTTAATAAAATATCTTCCGTTCATTATCGCTGCACGCGGAATTGCGATTTATGACCATGTGGTCAACGTTCTTTTCCCCATAGAGGCGCTAACATCTGGAACAACCTAGACAGTAACTTGAAAGAAAGTGACTCAGTTAAGAATTTTAAGAAACAGCTTAAAGAACATCTGCTTTCTATTGAGACTTAAATTTATTAGTACTTACTGTTGGAAATTTTTACTTTAGTTTAATAGTTTCAATTAAATTTAAAATTAGAAATTGTAAATAATTTTAGAAATTGTAATTACAATATAGCTTTGTAAATAGGTTCTGAAAAATCCTTCGAGGAGATATCTATTAAAATTCTATCTTGTATCTATCTTCTTCTAAAAATTTAAATTGCTGGCAGAGGTATGCAGTCTCTGAGGGCTCGCTAGTTACTGTACTTGCAAGACTGCGTCATTCTAGACTTGCTCCAAGTCTGTCTCTTAATTAAAGGCGTTTTTATTGGGGAGTTATAAAGGGCGCGCGAAAATGCGGGCGGGAGCAAATTAAGGCGGGAGGCGATAAAATTGGGAGAGGATAGGAGAGACAGACTTTTTTCTATTGCAAGGAATTTGAATCCGATTATAAATTCGGCGCGAAAGTTGATTGACACGTTTGTCCCTTGCGGTGCTGATACTCGACATCTATGTTCACACTTGCTTGTGGATTAACTTCACCAAATCTGCATGCAGATCTTACCGCCGCTATCTGGGTGTGGATAAAATACGGACGCGTACTGCGGACGTGGACGGCGGACTTTTGTGTTATATCGTGAGAAAAAATATTTCGTACGTACATAATATAATGAAAAGAAAATACAAGCGGCTCACTCTAAAGCGCAATTGAAATGTTTTGGTCCGTAAAATAGTAAATTATTTAAGCCAAAATAATTACACTAGACTTGTCAACAAACATGTATTACTTCACTTAATTGCAGCATGTCAAAGTTAACCATGGTCAATACTTCCATTACTCATTAGATTTACCTGTGTGCATGCAGATGGACGCGTGTAATCACTTTAAAATACCACATATATTAATAAAATTCCAGGGGAGCCTCTGCATTAAAAGTGCTAACTGACAAAAAGGACAAAACGCGGATATGACTTTTAAAGGCACGAGAAGCGTTTTTTATACCTATCCGCGTTTTATCCATTTTTGTCCAATCAGGATAAAACGCGGATATGACTTTTAAATAACGTTTCTATCTGTCTATCTAGTTAAAAGTTGTTTCAACAAGGCTTGTATCATCAGCAAACATACTTGCACTAGCATTATTTAGGTAGTTGGGTAAATTGTTGACATATATAAGAAATTATTAGTATTAGTCCTAAATTGGAACCTTGTGGCAAACCTGTTCCAATTGGTTTCAGGTCTGAGAAAATATTATCTACTTTGCAAGTCTGCTTTCGATTGGAAAGATATGAGTTGAACCAATTTAACGTTATACCACGAATGCCATACAGTGGTGCCAATTTGCTCAGTAAAATTTGATGGTCAACACAGTAGAATGGCTTTTTTAAATCCATAAATAGCACTCCGTTCATAAGACCATTGTCTATGTTGCAATACCATCTGTTTGTCACTGCAAGTAAGGACGTCTCGGTTGAATGCTTTTTCCTAAAACCTGATTGCTGATTAGTAATTATTCTATTATTACTCAGCTGATCAAATACAATCTTTTCTAGAATTTTTGCTATAATTGACAGAACTAAGATTGGTCTGTAGTTACCACAACAGGACCTATCCTCTTTCTTAAAGCATTAACCTCTGTAACACTTCCATTTTCAGTCATAATTTCAATAATGTTGTTTTCGATTTTTTATTGATCAATTTGTTGATAGCTTTCCACATCTCATGTGGGTTATTGGTGGTTTTTTCAAAACTGTGTATGAGATACTTAGCTAGCTTTGGCCTTTTTTATATTTTTAGTTTCTTCGTTTCTAGATATTTTGTATGCTTGGTGCATGTAAATATATAGAACCAGTCTTATGCCTTTTTCTTTAAGTAATCCGTTTTCCTAATTTGCTTCATAATATCTTCTGTTAGGCAAGGTCTATACTCACTTCGAACCCTCCGAGTGACTGGTGGAGCATTCATATCTGCTACAAATAAGAAAAAAATTTCCAATCTATCCACATTTCAATAATGTCATCAGACGAATGTTCGAACGATCTAAACGAAATATTTCTTCTAAATCTGCAATAAAATTGTATTTATTGTAATTTTTGTACTGCCTAGTATTAATAACTTCAGGCTTTCCACGAGGGATTGAGAATTTTCTTGTTATACATATTAAGCTATGATCACTAATCCCTGCGATCGAACAACAAGTTCAGCTTTATTTGTAAATGCTAAATCAACAAGTGTACTAGTATTTTCAGTAACTCGAGTTGGTTCTTTAATAAGTTTCTCAAATTGATGTAATTCCATCAAGTCTTCTAGTTTGTCTGTATGTGATTGTGTGCTTTGTCTAAGCCAGTCACAAAATTAAAATCACCAATACAAATTATTTCTACATTTTCTGCATCTATTTTTTGTAAAACTTTCTCATAGTCGTCAAAAAGCTCGGCCTTTGAATTAGGTGGCCTATACCATGCATTAATGATGAATGGTTTTCATTTAGGTTTCATTATTTCTGCTGTGACCATCTCAAGGCTATCTATCATTAGATCATTCCTTATTTTGTAATTAATTGTATTTCTATATAAAGTGATATGCTTTCAGATATGCTTTCATCCAACACTGTCTCATTTAGACAAATGATATCAAATTGATTTTTCTTTAGTAACTCATCAATGTGTTTAATTAAGCTTCTAATATTTAAATCAGCTATTTTAAATTCCTTTATACTTTCAACATCATTTTGAATAGATTGAAAATTGATTTTGCTTTGGGCATGGTAATATTATTATTATCGCATCTAATTATGGCATTATTATATTATGCACATACAATATCGCATTACAGATACGTTGGGACTTTAAGCAAAAAGGACGCAATTCATTAGTAGGAACCAGGTCTCTAGTTAACATCGCATTGCTGTCTGAAACCCTAGTGGTAAATAACCAGTCTAGTGGTAAATCACCAGTGCACGCGATGAAAGTTATGGAGCAAATTACAGAATTAGTCCAATAAGCAATATATAAAGATGTTTTATTATTTCTATGACAAAACATTCCTAACATAAATTAATGTACTTTGTAAGCGAGACAACAACAATTGGAGAAAATGCTGCGATAACATGAATGACAGGTCGTCGTCAAATTCGCTTAAATAACGAAAAAAGTAAATTACATAGTAACAAAGAAGACAAAAAATCTATTTAGCGCCGCATGGGGTCCCGCCTTACTTTATATAGCTCTCGAGAATGATTTCCCAGCAATATACAAAACTGTATATACAGTCAATCTTAGTCAATTACACACTTGGTCGATAACATATACCCGACAGTTCTATATATCAGCTTTATCAAAACAGCGTGTTCTTCCTATAGATGGTAAGCAATAGGAGATTCTAAGTATCCAACCAAGAAAACCTGCTACTGCCACTCATTTTAAATATCCTTTTAACTATTAAAGACTACTACCATTTCTAGATGTTTTTATTATCATAAAGATAACAGAGTCTACAAGACAACAACCCGTCACTATAGGCGAATACAAATGGTACACCTCGTACAACTCTGACACGACCATAGCGGATGACGAAGTAGAATTGACTACAGACCTCACGCCTGCGGTCTTTCCAGCCCAATAGCTCGACACATGTCATTACATTGTGGATGAACATTTTCCCAGAATTTCTTCATGCCCACTTCCTGGCAGTCATAGGGACTAAATTTTTCCAAACCAACTGTGTGAAATTGCGGGTCGGTAAGATAGATAACCCCACTCCCCTCTCTCGGCAGCCAGCCTTGGATATCGACAATCATTAATGATCCTTTCGACTCACAATAGGAAAAGTGGGACAATGCTGTAGCCAATTCTCCCCCATGGTGTTCCATATTAGCAAAGGTAAAGTTATTGGTGAGTTTTATGAAGTCTCCATGTAGGTACGGTTCAACATTGATGCAGTCTTCCAGGTCACCGTATGGAGTTAGCAGTTGTAGATGGGCGACTGGTAGAAACTGCACTTGAATATCTCGTTTGTAATTCTGCATAGCCTCGTTAAACTTTGTGACATAGTGGCCAGCCATCATTTGACAAACAATATCTTGCATATATCTCGTAGGTTTGTGATGTCGCCCATTACGATATCTCTTGCCCACATACCTGGAAAACAATATCCGGAATTATCAAGGTCAGGGTAAGTGTTATCAGGCGAAGGCTGAGATATACATCGCATTGTTATTAAACTCCTTGGATAAACAACGATTTAAATTCTGTCGCCCAAAACAACGTTTAGCTCTAATATATTGTGGTAAAAACCAATTATAAAATTAAAACAAGAACGACAAAATATTAGAAACCTAATTTACTTACTATAGTTCTGATGTAAGTTTCAAGAGTGCATTTTTTACGCAAAAACTTTCAGAAAAACATCGCTTATTCATGTTGTTTTTTCTTCTTTTTATTCTTGTATGTAAAGCTGCCGCTAGCTAAAAAGTACGTACTGCGGGCTCAACCTACTAATAACTGAGTTATCTGTTAGCTGATAACTCAGTTATCTGTAGGTTGCGTGATTGCCATATTTAACTGTAAGCAATTAGCCAATCAGAGGACACGTAGTGACTGCAATGACTAATATAATAATTAACAATTATTGGATGAGGTTTTTGTGATATCCGGAATTATCAAGGTCAAGGTAAGTGTTATCAGGCGAAGCCGAAGGCTGGGACTGATAACACTTACCGAGATCTTGATAATTCCGGATATAACAAAAACCGAATTCAATAATTGTTTTATTATACATTGCATTGTCATTAAACTCCTTCGATAAACAACGATTTAAATTCTGTCGCACAAAACAACGTTTGGTTCTAAAATATTGGGGTAAAAACCAATTATAAAAATAAAACAAGAACGACAAAATATTATAAATCTAATTTACTTACTATAGTTCTGATAAAAGTTTCAAAAGAGTGTATTTTTACGCAAAGACATCGTTTATTCATGTTGTTTTTTCTTGTGTTTATTCTTGTATGTACAGCTGCCGCTCGCTAAAAAAGTACGTACTTCTGGCTCAACCTACAGATAACTGAGTTATCTGCCAGCAGATAACTCAGTTATCTGTAGGTTGCGTGATTCCCATATTTAACTGTAAGCAATTAGCCAATCAGAAGACACGCAGTGACTACAATGTATAATAATCAGAATTATTATGCATTTCTCATCAATTCTCTCTTTGTATTGGCTGCTGGCGTACAGATAATTCGTGGTGGTGTATGTAGGTATGACGTAATTTCTGCAGATAACGTGCAACGTCTCAGTGTATAAAATGTATAAATAAATGCATAATAGAACAATTATTGAATTCGGTTTTCGCATGGTATCCAAGGTCTCAGTTTGCGTTATCCACTTCAGCTTTCAGCTTTGTCAGATAACGGAAACATCAGCCTTGACAATTCTCGATATCATGCTTAACCTCATCCAATAATTGCTAATTCATAGGGAGGTTTAACACACCCCTTTAGTACATAAAACTGCACTTATTTGTGTGTTCAGCATAAACGAAATTTCCATCACCTTACCTTCCTCTGGGTTCATCCTGATGAAGAAACTGAACATGAAAGGCATCCCTGCAATTACCTTTCTCGTCTTCTGTTAAATCAAGTTCATCACCAAGAAAAGCTAAACTACTTTGAGATGTCCACACACTGGTTGTCGGGTTGAAGTTCAACACGAATACTCCTTGAAAGAGAAAAAGATATTCGAAACCAATGCGCAACAAAAAATACAAATAATGGACACTCCGAAAACGGTTAACATTTTTATTCGATGTTTCGACTATCTTGCAGTCATCATCAGGAATGACGCTACCGATGTAAAGCCTCTAAAGAACTTGTATTTTTTAGTTAGCACATATCATATGTCATTTGATCTTGTATATACTGTATAGCTGTGTATATTTCAGTAGCGTCATTCCTGATGATTCCCGTTTTCGGAGTGTCCATTGTCTTGTATTTTTTGTAACTACTCAGTGGCAACCGTACAACTTATCAAACTTTATTTCACATTTCCTTTAGACCCATAGAAAACAACAAGTAACGCGAAACGTTCCTAAAATAGCAATCTTATAAAACGTTGGAAAAACATAACATAGTTGTAAGCTTCGCTCACATTGTTTACACCTTATATCTCTAAATGATTCGGTCATATGAATTTTGCTTCCATCCCTATAGTTGCAAAGTGAAACTTTGCACTAAAATGACATGGGAATATAAGGTATGAAGCAAGCTAAAATAGTGATTAATAATGCACGGATACAGATTTCGTCCTGATTAATACATAAACTTTAGGTTCGATTTTCTCATCTAATTGAACGAACAAAAAATCGTTGTTTTATGTCCGGATACTTACGTCGAATACCGTTTCCTTCACGAAGCCCTTCCGCTGTTGGCGGTTGCCAACTGTTTATATATTCCACAGCATCATTCGTAGAAGCACTTTTCCCGACACTCGCTTCGAGTACATCACTCATGGTTGCATCAACGAGATCAACTAGAGGAGCAAATTTTGAAGCATCAATGTCATCATGTTCTTTGTTGCTGTCGTCATCACGTTGCCGTTTCATTGGTTGGTTTGGTAAATCATGCGGATGAAGAGGTAATCTTTCTGTTGAATCCACAGAACTCGTGGACAACACTGTGGTTTTTTCTCGGTTAACTAAACTTGTGTATTTTGTTGGAGCAACTTTTTCGTTTGTGTTGGCTCTGTTTTCAAGTGTTTGCTTGATGTAAGGTACAGACAAATTGATGAGAGGCGGTGAGCCTTCGTTTTCATCATCAGGAGATGAAATCTCAGGATTCGATAGCTGCAACCTCTCGTAAGACGGCAGAGGAGACGCGAAGAAATTGGGATCCACAGGAAGGCCTACACACTTGTGTTTATATGTCTGCCATTGTTTTTTTGGATCTAGCGGCTTTCCATGATTTGCCAGTGGAAATGTTAGATGACTTTTCTTTTCGGGGTAGGCATTATCGTGTACACGTGTCTCATGGCCAAAGTTGTAGGTCCATCCTCTAAAAGTCTTTTCTTTTTTCATATCAGTCTTCTGTCTTCCTTCTTGTTCAGCTGTGCCTACTGTTCGATGCAGCTCTGCATTCATAGGTTTTAAGTTGAATGCTGATGAGGGACAATCTGAACCTTCTGTTTTGGAAATACCTTGATCAATAAAATGTTCTATATTAAATGTTTGAAGTGAGGGTGTACCTTTGTTGTTTGACGGATTAATATTACCTGAATCACTGTCGCGATCGCAATAAAGACCACTTGTTTCAACTTCCTGATTTCCAATTGCAAGCTCCTTATTTTCTTTTTGGCCCTCCATCTTCATTTCAGAGATTCCAGAGTGCTTCAAAAAATCCTGCTTCGCTGATGTCGGACTTTCCCCGGAGTTCATTGCCTCTGCTTCATCCTCCAACACTCCAAGTAAGCTCGGCAGTCCAAGGACAGTCAAAGATGCGTTCATTAACTTTACAGACTTGAAAGAGTGGCTAAGTCTTGCCCCTCTCTGAATTTTGTTATGGTTACACAGGTGAAAATACAGCTCTATACTTAGTTGTTGTACATACTCTGCGACGTTCCGATCTTGTTGTACTGGAGAAAACGCCAAGGCAAGGCTAATCATGAACAGCGCTCGCACAAACTCAAAGAATTGTTCTGAGCTTCCAAGTGCATCAATTGTTTTGTGAGCTCCAAGACTTGTTTTCATTTCCTTCAAAATGGTCTCCAGCCACTCGTACGTCTCAGACAAAGATGGACTAAGAATCGCATATTTTAGTAGCGACGTATCAGCGTCAAGCTGCAATAAATTAATGAAATGGTTTCATACATATATATATATACATACATATTATATTATATTAAATATACGTGTAGGTTTAGGTCTACGAAACGCAAACAGTGCTCGACAACATATAGTTAGAGCAACTTATAGATTTTCGCTTACCTCAAAACTGGTCTGCAACAGGCTGTTTCATCTGTAAAAGCATCCAGGCTGTTTCATCTGTAAAGGATTCTTTTACAGATGAAACAGCCTGTTGCAGACCATTTTGAGGTAAGCGAAAATCTATATACCTATATTTAGTCAAATCTGCAGACATGCATGTTTCGCCGTTCAACGGCTCGTCAGTGCAGCTTGTAACGCAATCTAGATGCGAGTGACTTCGTATTTATACACCATACGCTTGCTCTCCCAAGCGCATGTGGTACAATACTCAGACACATGCGCATCCAGACATGCGTGGATTTATATAGATACGTGTAGGTTTAGGTCTACGTTTTATATATATTTGGGATTTTTCATATGATTAGATTCTTTATCATTTTGGACTTGGACTCGGACTTGAACTTGAACTAAAGGTGGAAGAAGAAGAAGAAGAAAAGGTGGAAGAAGAAGAAGAAAAGGTGGAAGAAGAAGAAGAAGAAAAGGAGGAAGAAAAAGAAGAAAAAGGGTGGAAGAAGAAGAAAAGGAGGAGGAGGAGGAAGAAGAAAGGTGGAAGAAGAAGAAAGGTGGAAGAAGAGGAAAGGTGGAAGAAGAAGAAAGGAGGAAAAAGAAGAAGAAAGGTGGAAGAAGAGGAAAGGTGGAAGAAGAAGGAGGAAAAAGAAGAAGACAAGGTGGAAGAAGAAAAGGTGGAAGAAGAGAAGAAGAAAAAGGTGGAAGAAAAAGAAAGGGAGGCAGAATAAAAAGAAAAGGTGGAAGAAGAAGAAAAGGTGGAAGATGAAGAAAGGGTGGAAGAAAAAGAAAGGGAGGAAGAATAAAAAGAAAAGGTGGAAAAGGAAGAATAAAAGGTGGAAAAGGAAGAATAAAAGGTGGAAGAGGAAGAAAATAGGTGGAAGAAGAAGAAAAGGTGGAAGAAGAAGAAGCAAAGGTGGGAGAGGAAATAGAAAGGTGGAAGACGAAGAAGAAAGGTGGAGGAGAAAGAAGAAAAAGGACGAAGAAGAAGAAGAAAAGGAGGAAGAGGAAGAAGTAAAGGTGCAAGAAGAAGAAGAAAAGGTGGAAGAAGAAGAAAGGTGGAATAAGAATGGAGGAAAAAAAAGAAGAAGAAGAAAGGTGGAAGAAGAAAGGTGGAAGAAGAAGAAGAAGAAAGGTGGAAAAGGAAGAATAAAAGGTGGAAGAGGAAGAAAATAGGTGGAAGAAGAAGAAAAGGTGGAAGAAGAAGAAAAGGTGGAAGAAGAAGAAGCAAAGGTGGGAGAGGAAATAGAAAGGTGGAAGAGGAAGAAGTAAAGGTGGAAGAGGAAGAGGAAGAGGAAGAGGAAGAGGAAGAGGAAGAGGAAGAGGAAGAGAGGAAGGAGAAGGAGAAGGAGAAGGAGAAGAAAAGGTGGAAGAAAAAGAAAGGGAAGGAAGAAGAAGAGCAGGTGGAAGAAAAAGAAAGGGAAGGAAGAAGAAGAGCAGGTGGAAGAAGACAAGGTGAAAGAAGAAGAAGAGAAAAGGTGGAAGAAGAAGAAAAGGGGAAGGAGAAGAAGAAAAGGTGGAAGAAAAAGAAAAGGTGGAAGAAGAAGTAAAGGAAAAGGTGGAAGAAGAAAAAGAAAAGGTGGAAGAAGAAGAAAGGTGGAAGGAGAAGAAAAAAGGTGGAAGAAAAGGAGGAGGAAGAAGAACAAGAAAGGTGGAAGAAGAAAAGGAGAAAGGAGGAAGAGAAGAAGAAAGGTGGAAGAAGTGGAAGAAAAAGGAGGAGGATGAAGAAGAAAAGGAGGAAGAAGAAAAGGAGGAGGAAGAAGAAAAGGAGGAAGAAAAAGAAAAGGAGAAGGAAGAAGAAAAGGAGGTGGAAGAAGAAAAGGAGGAAGAATAAGAAAGGAGGTTGAAGAAGAAAAGTAGGAAGAAAAGGAGGAAGAAGAAGAAGAAAAGGTGGAAGAAGAAGAAGAAGAAGAAAAGGAGGAAGAAAAAGAAGAAAAAGGGTGGAAGAAGAAGAGGAGGAGGAGGAAACTGTTTGCTTGCCGTCGTTCGAAGGCATGTCTATGCCCCGTCAACGTGTTGACTGGAAAAGTATTGGCGGGGCAATTAATAAACCTCGAAGGCTTCACCTTCAGAGCAATAAAGAAGGGCTCTTTCGTTGTCCAGCTCCTAACTGCGAACATAGTGGTTTTACGAGTCAAAGAGGCTGTCGAAAACACGTCAAAATAAAGCATGCATGGTATATACATTTTGACACGAAGCCCATAATTCGCAATAACAACGAAACAAATCCTCACGTGAAAGAGCTCTTCTCGACGGGAAGCAAACCAACGCTGCCGTGTTGTGCTACAAATTCCGAATTAGGACGATCATTTTCTGTTTGGCTACAAAGCACGACCGGTGGTGGAAAACAAGCAAAGCAAGCTGAAATCTCCGTTACTCGAGCATTTAAATTCATAAAGTACTGTTGTGAGCAATCGGGCGAAGATGAGCAATCTGTCTTGACGACGGTCGAACTTGTCGATTATTTTTTGTGTTCTTCCAGATTTTTAACAGACTTTCTTGATCATCTCGAAAGCAATTGGCAAATGGGTCAATCTGGTCTTGGCTACGTAAACGGTATAGCAGATCTCTTAGATTTTCGTCGATTCCACCCACCTACCGGGCCTGTACTTCAAAACTTCTCGAAGTATTGAACGTTACCGAAGTATACATAAAGCGAGCAAGGCAATGTTTGGCAAAGCAGATGCGTTCCCACTGGACGAAAGACTTAGACATCGACACCCTCGAATCCAGAAGAAGTTGGGCTACGCTTGCTGAACTTCAGACGGTAATTCCCTTTCATTTAGAACGCTACAAAGGAATTCTCGAAGAATGCAAGAAAAATTTTTTTCTCACTTCAAGCGACTTGACTTTTGCTACTAGATTTGTCGCCGTTTTCATGTTCGTTAAGGTTAAAGGGTGCCGGCCGATGACCTACCAACATTTGACAGTAACCATGTTTGACAACACGACAATCAACGATGGAATGGTTGATCAAACCATTTTTAAGACGGCGCAAAAGTACGGTTTTAATTCACTCTTCTTCGACGAGATTAGCTTGGAAATCGTAAATGACTACGTTAGATTCGTGAGACCATTACTCAAGCCACAATGTGAATACTTGCTCCTAAATCGAAACGGCACACAGTTTCAGAAGCTCACCGACCTGCTTAGCGTGCTCGTGTTCCAAGCAATAGGCAAGTACATTCACCCGACAAGATATAGGCAGATCATCGAAACGGAGAGCGTAAACCATTTAGATTTGGAAGAACAGCGATTCGTATTCGAGGACCAGAAACATAGCTCAAACGTCGCCAGAGTTCACTATCAGAAGCTCCGATCTCGTGATGTCGCTTTAAAGGGACGATCTTGTATGGAAAAACTGCGCGGTGACAATGGAAGAGCGATGGATATGTGCGTACAGGAACTGAGACAACAAGATTCGAATGTTGTTGAAGTGAAAGATATGGAGACAGAAATGGACAGTGCGTCATCTTGTACGAGCGAAACGCCCATTCATGTAAACGATAAAACGGCAACAAAAACCAAAGGGCCAGTTAGGTTTACACAAGAGGAAGACAATTATCTGAGAAAAGGAATGAACAAGTTTGGTATGCGCTGGACTGCTATTTTAAACTGCCCACTTTACAAGTTTCAAGAATGCAGAATACCAAGAACATTACGAATGCGAGCAACAACACTTAAATTAATTTAGACAAGAACTGTAGTTATATAATTCAATTCTACACTATATCTATTATGTTGTTACTATTACAAAAAAAATGTACTCAGTAAAATATGTGAAAGAACAACTTTGAATGCGAAGACAATGCCTGTTTATTTAGGTGCATTAATTGCGCACATTTAACACTAACGCCAAAATTTTTAGGACATGTTTTAAGAGTAAAAATAATAGAAAATGTTTGTTTTCTAAAAGGTGTGAGCAGGATTCGAGCCTACCTCCTGCTGCAAGTCGTAGTTAGAGACTTTTCGCTGAGAACGAGCGCACAAATACTGTTAATAGCAATCTAACTTCAACTTATAGTACAAACCATCAGGTCAATAATATGCACTAAACATTTACAATATATGTATTTGCACGAAAACGTATTAATATAGGCTCGAATATAGGAATATACTCAGTCATTTCATAGTATCATGTTCTCAACCTGTGAAAACATAGCTGTATTCAGCGATTAAAGTTATACAAATACTTATTATATGATATAAACATGCACACATTGTCTATTCATTAATAAACTCAAATTTATTCTTGTTGAACCGGAACGATTGTTTCTATTTTGCAACATCAAACGGAACAAGGGGTTTTCCCTTTTAATTAATGAAAACAATTCGTTCTCCGGTTCTAGCCGAGACCAGTGTGGAACAAACCGATCCTAATACGAAAACAGGTCTACTGTTCTCATTCAACCGTCCCTTATTGAATAGGCAACCAATTGTTCCTATTCAAGCGTTCCTAAATTTATCGGAACAAATAACAGCAGTTCCTTAATATAAAGCGAACAATTTGTTCTCATTCAACCGTTCCTTGATATAAAGGGAACCAATTGTTCCTATTTAAGCGTTCCATAATATATCGGAACAAATAACAGCAGTTCCTTAATATAAAGCGAACAATTTGTTCTCATTTAACCGTTCCTAAACATAAAGGAACAAATGACTGCAGTTCCTTAACGTAATCGGCACATAAAGTTCCATTACTGAAGTACCTAATAACCAAAACAAACATGCAACTGCTCATATTAAAGGTCATCACAAAATTGCTTCGTTTTTCACACACCGTTGCCTTTGTGGTTTGCTTAATGGTGCAAAACACAACAAAACGCCTTGTACAAATGGCCCCGTCGACAATGTTTTGCATAAATATACAACTTACAGACACAACAAGACAAAAGAAAATACAATTAAGAACAGAATATAAGGAAATGCAGGAAGGCAAAGTAATCTTCTCGATGGCTTGTTCAGCTTTCCAACGAACGGGAAGTCACGAAGGGAACGGGAAGTCACGCTGTAAACCTGTTTATGATCTGATTTCCAAGTACTTTGGTTCAACGAAGCTATGCCAACTCGCTTGGAGATTTTTTCAGAGGTAATTATAGCCACGCTTTTGGAGTCATCAGACAAAAAAGGATTATGTCCCAAAATTTCGCAGAGTTAGTTATAACGAATTTTTGCACCGGACCCGAAAACGAGGGGGGGGGCGACTTCGGAAAAAGAATTTGTTCTTTAAAATTCTCATCTATCACATCGATCCTCAACAAACTACACCGTGTTTGGAAATATCTCTGTATTCTATATTACACAAAGTACAGCATGAAACATTTTATATCACATGAAAGGAAACTAAAATTTATTACCCTATGTCTAGAACTGTAGAGACTTTCTTGTAGACTCTCGATGTGTTGAACTGCTTCTATCCCTTGCACGTATGATTCAAGGCAAGGATGCTCTTTCTTAAAATAATCTGGAAACTTTTTTTGAACGTCTTCAAATTCTTCAAGAGATAGTTTACCAAGACATTTAGTAAGAAGACCAAGGCAAGATGCTATGCCCTTTTCATCTTTTTTCTGTAGGGACGCGAACAAACTAATCGAATCAAGAAAAGGTTCTACGGACTCTTTTAACATACCTACAAATGGAAAATTATTATATGATAAGGAAATAAAACAAAATAGAAAATATTCCAATGAGATGGGACGAAAATATATATTGGGTAAGTCAAGCCACTTGCTGAAAAAAAATTTTCAACCTCGAATTAAACCCAAGGTTTAACACAACTATAATCAGCGATCAAGCTATAATTTGCAGTGGTGGTTTTACTGCTTTACCAACCAGGTATTCCATACCGATAGTATCGGCATACCGGTTTCTGGAACTTGTCAGAAAATAGGGAACAGCATTTTACTTTCCGTGAAACATGAAATGGAAGATTTTTTATTCGTGAACCGTGAAATTTACGTTTTATTTTTTGAGAAACGTGATCAATACTTTTTAATCCAGTACGTATTAGGACCAGTACTTTTTAATCTGTACGTAGCTGATTTGAAAGAAAAACTAGACTGCCCATGCTATCAATATTCAGACGACACTACCTTTTACCAACATACAAAGGTAGCTGATTTGGAACATTGCAAAACTGAAATTAATAACGCAATTTCAAGACTTAACAACTACTCAAATGAGCCGAACTTAGCTTTGAACAGCTTAAAGACAAAATGGCTACTTCTCTGTACTGTTCAGTCCATGGACTTCAGAATATTGCTATCGAAATTAATTGCAATGCGAGGCCTTAGAACGTGTTGGATGTGCAAAACTCCTTGGGGTTTGCTTTGATGAACATCTTTCATGAAGCGAGCACATTGATGAATTGCTTTCTTCATGCTATAGTGTTCTTGCGTCTTGAAAAAGCTGCGCAAGTTAGCGCCTATCGCGCGAGAAAACAATTAACGGACAGTTTAATCCTTCAAAATTGGACTATTCGTGTACAGTTTTTTACCCGTTAATTTTAACTAGTGATCCAAGGATAGTGCAAAGTTTTAAAAGACAAACGCAGAAACGCTATGTTACATGGTTTATAGTGCGTACGTAATTGTTGTGCATCCATGTTGTGTTGTGTTGTGTTGATATTTGCATATCACGTATTTACACGAGCAATTTTTATTTGGCAATTATTTATACCTTTACTATTTTTATTTTCCCTTGAAAATTGATGAAATGTGACAAACTTTTCAAAAGCTAGCATGCCAGTTTTTCAACAAGTACACTTGTCAATGAAAAGCTTGTCACATTTCATCATTCGTAATTCTAAATTCGCGATGAGTGATTTATGTTTTTGCCAATATATTATAATAAGCAGATAAAATTGTCTTTTGTTTACGGTTGCAATATTTGATTAGTTTTACTTTTATTTAATAGTTTAAACGATATGTTATAATAAAACAAATATGTCAAATCAACCTCGATTATTTCAAATTTTAATTATTTATTATTTCATCGACATCGTGTATATAAAATTTCGAGAGTACGGTTGTACACAGACTACTAAAATAAAGGCTAAGCGAAACTAGAAAGTATATAGAATGCATCATACGTCATAGTTATATAATATACAGACGCATCCTCGCCAAAATCACTGACCAAAATGCCATTCGCATTTGTAAACAACTGCCCCGTCAACAGAGATGTGGAGAATTTTAAAATGCAAATTGCCCAATACCTTTATACCAGAAGTTCAGAACGAAGAATTATAAAAGAAATATAATTTGTTTGTTCTATTAATATTGCATAACAAATGTCAATTTCAAAATTATGCAGTTCATACTACACTCTGGTGACTCTACAAATTACACTCTACGAGTCTACGGACAGACTATAGCAACTTCTACTATCTATAAAATTCGCCAGAAATAATACAGTAGCCGTATTATTATTAATGTGTATAAATTGTACGCAAGTCGACTTACCTTAGATCGCTGGTAAAATCCAATGCTGTATACTATAACTCAACATATTCGATATTTACGGTAAGGCCAAAGGGATCTCAATCATCTCATCGGGTCTTGAATCTTGTATATGTGACATGTTTGAGGCGAAACTTACGCTTCGAAATTTATAAAAATTACCAAAGCCTTGCGCTAAGACGTAATTGTAACGTTCAGAACATGATATCGTTTATAACTGCGCCCATGCATGCATATATACATCGCCATATTGTTGTAATAAACCTTCATAGTTCATACAGCAATAACGCATGCGCATTTAGAGCTTTCGTGCGAAAAATCGTGCTGGCTCCAGGGGGGAGTAATCGTTATATAATACATCCAAATGCCAGTTTGAGAAGGTAAAAATTATCACGATTAATCGATAATTGATTAAATTATTCTCTAACATTTCATAAAACGATAGAAAGAAGTGATAACTTGTGTGACTGTAGTTAAAAAAGTTCAACTCTGTAGTTTTATAGACACGGTAAGAAAGAGCAGCAATCAGAAACACCCCCCGGCTCCCGGAAAGTTTACACTATGTATGACTGACTCGTGTGAATTTCGCCCCTCATCACAATACTGCAAAGTTGAAAACTTTGCACTAAAAACTTTAAAATTAAATCTCTTTAAAACGTGTTCTTAACATTGCTCATGATCTAGCGTGGAGACACACTGGAAGTGAATGAGCAAGACGAAACAGTACTTACGGAACTATGCGAAAGACCGAGTTAATATTAACTTAGACAGCTAAAAGAAAATCATAAACTCAATATAAACTCGAAAAAACCCAATAACATTAATCATTTATTAGAAATATTTAGGACCTTTATATTCTATTTATTGTAATTTTAGATATACATATTAGGAGATAGTTATATTAATATACAGTTTTACATATAATTTATAGTAATGTAAGAGCCACCTGGTGGAATAATAATAATAATAATCATTATTATTATTATAACTTACCCATGTTGTAGAGAATATGACCCTTGATTTTTATGATTTCAGCTTTGGTAGTGAGATATTGGTCTTCATCAACATATTTCCATTCACCTTCATAAAGAGATCAGATCATAATTTTACAGCGAAACTTTGCATAGGATTATGTAATTGAAATCGCGAAGCAGTGACGGATTACCAGTTACGGGGCCTGTAGGCCAAGTAAAATTCGCGGGTTTTGAGAATGATATTTTCACGCCTGTAAACGGTGACACATCTTCTAGCGATTTGGAAATTTAAGGTCTCGGAAATGCTATTTCCCGCTTTCTGAGGCTGTTTTGCTGAACTAATGTCAAGAAATAGTAATAATTCTAATAAAAAGTGCATTCTCTGAAAATCACGGGCCTGTAGGCTTCAGCCTACTCTGCCTATTGGGTAATCCGCCACTGTCGCGAAGATGTACCGTGCCGTATTTAATAACACCAGACATGTTATCACTCGAAGAATCCCGTAAGAGATTACATTCACGACCCAACGTTTTTACACTCGAGTCTAAGGTCGCAACATGGTTCCTTATCTAAAGTACCTGGCTGATTTTGACGTCGTTCAAGAATGTCGTTGAGTACCTTCATGGCACCATGAAGATCACCCTCGTCTTTCAATACCCGAGCTTTCCTTACTTGGATCTGTGGTGCGATCGCTACAAGAGGATCAGCCTGTTTAATCAGATCAACAACCTGCAGGAGAGCCTTAGACGCACCCGACCAATAAGTAGCTCTATCAACTACGTATGCTAAACATGCTGCCATATTGAAATCTTCCGCTTGAAAAGCAAAATCTACACATCTCTGAAAACAAAATGGAAAACATTCTTTATAAAAATGGACGTAAGAAATCAGTCGTAAACAATTCAACGGAATAGTTTGTAGAATCACTGACAATATTGTTATACAGGGTGTATAAAACAATGGTAATCCGATTTTAGCGTGGTCTTGTGCGTTCAATATTGGGTGAAAAAATTTGATTTTTTCATATTTACAAAGATTAGGGTTTTAGCTTTTGACTGACACTTTTTTTGCATCATTCCAAGCAGAAATGACCAAATACTGTACAAGCCAGTTAAAAATTGCCGGTCGAAACTACATTTTTCAACCTCTGTCCATAATTTAAGCAGTACATAACAAAAGAAAAAACAATTAATCAGTAAATAAATGTGTCTTGCTCAACAATAAGCTCAGTTAATTTTATTCAAAATGTTATGCCTTTTAACTTAAAATTCATGAATTTGAGATCCTAAATTGGGTTTTTTTCAATAGTTTTGTACCCAATTCCCAAGGGTGGAAAAATGCGATTTCGACCGACAGCTTTTATTCATTCATACTTGGTCATTTTCCCTTATAATGACACAAAAAAGGTATCATGGGACAGTTAAAAGCCTGATTGTTGTTGCTGTCTCGAAAAACACAATATCAAACGCACACAGACATGCTGAAGTTGGACACCTTGTCCTTAATTAAAAACTATGAAAGTCCCTAATTCTCATTTTGCAAAATTGAGTACTCAAAAGTCCTTTATATTTTTTTAAAATGGACATTAGTTCATGAAAAGTCCTTAAATTTAATGCTTAATACTAATAATAGTTCAAATTCTTCTTTCCAGACACAACGGTGGACCCACGTATTTCTATTATAAAGTATCAGTTTTTGGCGTATACTCTTGGAACATATGGAATAGTCATATTTGCAGCTTTAGTAGTTTGAATTTAATAATTTTGCGACGCCATAGACGTACATAATAATCCCCGAGCCGGCGCGAAGCGCCGTGCGAGGGTACTAATTCCGCTCGGATATTTACACCCGGGTAAGTGAGAACATAGCGGATTCCTAAGTTGTCCGCCATTATGTCATGGACGAACATGGTTTTCCACTTTATGCGCATGCGCGAGTTTAGGCCGAGAGAAAACTTTTTTCAAATATAGTTTTGTACATTGTATTTTCTATTTTGGGAAATAATACAGACAACTAAAGTCGTCAAAACAAGATAAATGAAAATTTTGTAGAGGACTTTCACTTACTAAAGTCAACAGGAAAAGAAATCAGTCAAAAGATCGAGAAAGGACAAGGTTTTCGGGTTTTAAAGCGTTTTAAACGCGTAAGTGTCTATTTTGCATACTTGCTTTTGCAGTTTTGCCGTCAATTGGCGTGCACTATAGTTTGTGGTTTTCAAAATGCGTAGTTCATCCTGTGTGGTCAATATATATCGTTATAGTATATAAAATTATGTCGTTATAGAATAAGAAAAAACATATTTAATCTCAAAAATTTTCATGAGTAAATCAAAGCTAAAAGAGTACGTAATAACATGGCTACTTTATATGGTTGAGCAATTGATAATTTTACAGTTAAAAGTAGAAACCTTATCACTATTTTGTATTTTTGTACAAAAAATAAAATAAATATATCATTATATATGGCCGGTTGCGTGTTACCATGGTTACAGTGATCAACTCAGTACTTTGTGTTACAATAACGTTTGGGGAGTTTAACTGCTTGGTTCTAATGGGCGGGGGGGTTCTGCATGAATGTATTTCTAGTATAGTGAAATAAATTATCTAATATGAATGAGCATGCAGTATATTTCTTACATAGAGGATATCCATTTGCACCATGGAAGGTACAATACTATTTTTTGCTGCAATCATTTCTGGTGTGATGTCGGGTGGAAGAAATGGTCGCTCCTGTCGCAATGCCGCATCTATTTGGGCTGTTATACTGTCTGGCAGCAGAAGTAACCATTTTTGTAATTTCTCTTTAGCTTCAATTGGTCTTGTGTCTTTGTAAATAACACGCAACGTTTCTGCGAAAGTAGAAAAAGTCTATTACCAAATTATTATTAGCAAGTCTATTATTAGCAAACAAATAAGTCAAGAAAAATTGCACTAAAAAGTAAGAATTTACGATAACCAATGGCTATACATAACACGATTAGGGTGACTCCAATTATGCCAATAATAAACTAAAACGTGTCAAGTGTGTGGACGTTTTGGCGGGAACGCGGACTCGCGGAGAAAATTAGTAAAAATAACTAGAAATACATGCAATACAATACAATACAAATTTATTAATACAAAAATGACTATATACAAGAGTAGATAATGTCATCCGCTAATAGCTAAAAAGCTAGTCGAGGCGGATGACAAAGAAAAAAAGGAAAAATTATAATAATTTATTAACACACATTATTATTAAGATATAACCTAAGTAACGATTTTAATTAGAAACTTTCCCAATCATCAAGCCAAAAAAATAGAAACTATTCGTAAAGATAAAAATCCTATTGTTTAGCCATTAATTGAACTAATACAGGGACATCAACATAATCATCCTCCAGCTCAAGAATTGTAAGTAAAGAATTTTGCAATGCCTTATTAAATTTCTTTTTCCCTAATTCGCGTACATTGCCAGGTATATTGTTCCATATTTTCGCACCGGATCTCGCAAAAGAGGCATTTAATTTATTTAGTCTTGAATATTCAATGTAAAAATTATTAGATGCACAATGCCTAGTTTTATGTGTATGAATGTTTCTGGAACGATTAAAATAATCGGAGATTGTTGATGGACAAGAGCTGTTAGAGACATCATACATCAAATTACACACCGATTTATAATAAATCATATTCAAGGGTAAAACGTTTAAATTAGTGAAGAGAGGGATGGCATGTTCTTTATAACCTTTAAAGTTCATTAGCCGCAAAACTCGTTTCTGAAGAACAAGTAACTTATTTAAATACGCCTTTGACGCTCGGCCCCAAACAATTATACCATACGTTAGATATGGTTGAATTAAGCTACGATATATATTAAGTAGAGTTGAGAGAGGCACAAAATGCCTAAGTCTCGTGATTATTCCTATTGACTTACTTATTTTAGAAGCAATATTTTCTATGTGGTGTTTCCATGATAAGTTTTTATCAATAATAAGTCCTAAATATTTTACAAATTCTTTACACTCAATTTCAATTGATTTGTTTGCTCTATTATCAAATAATTTTATACAAGGTTGATAGTTAACGCGTTTTTTATTGGAACGAAAAATAACATAGTTTGTTTTATTTAAATTAATAGTCAATTTATTTGCATTTAACCATTTGCAGACTCCCACCAGTTCTTGATTAATTACTGCTTCAAGATTTTTTAATTTTCTATCTGCGTATAATAAATTTGTGTCGTCAGCAAACAAATAAAATTGTAATACTTTAGATGATGTATGAATATCATTTATATAAATGAGGAAGAGTAGAGGTCCCAAGACTGAGCCCTGTGGAACTCCAAATCTAATTGTTTCTTTTGGTGATATATTTTGTCCAATTTGAACTGTCTGTATTCGATCAGTTAAATAAGACTGAAACCAGTTATTTATAATACCTCGAATACCATAGTGTTCTAATTTATTTAGAAGTATGGAGTGATCAACTGTGTCAAACGCTTTTTTGAGGTCAATGAAGACACCACACGAAAATAAGCCTTTGTCCATGTTGTTGTGGATATTATTTACAATATCAACAACAGCATGTTGTGTTGAATGATTTGCTCGAAACCCATATTGCTTTTCATAAAGAATCTTATATTTGTCACAGAAACTTTGAAGTCTTTTACACATTAATTTTTCAAAAATTCGATTAAAATTAGAAAGTAATGAAATTGGTCGGTAGTTTCCTGGATCGGTTTCATCATTAGTTTTGTAGATTGGAACTACTTTAGCATGCTTTAGTTTTGACGGAAACGTTCCACTTAGGATTGAAGAATTCATGAGTTCTGCCAATGGCCAAGATACTTGTTGCTTTATACATTTCAGTAAACGTGTAGGACAAGAATATAGTCCAACAGATTTGCTAACACATAATGAGGCGATTTCAAATTCAACTTCAACAGGGGTGACAGGATTAAAATAAAACGAACTTGAATAGTTTTTAGTTTTTAAGTAATGACTAAAATGTGTATGAGAATTAGGCAATTTTGATGCCAGTTTTGTCCTATAGTGGAAAAATACTTATTCAAAACGTCAGGGATATCTTTTGGATTACTAATGAACTCATTTTTGTTCGACACTTCAATTTTGTAATCATTTTATGCTTCTTTTGCGATTTATCAAATTATTAATACCTTCCCAAGTTTTTTCATATTTTTGAGATTATTGTTAAAATACTCATGATAATATGTTTTTTACTAATACGTGTTAGTTTTGTTATTTTATTTCGATATATTTTATAATTTTCTTTATCTCCCGAGTAAAATAACTTATTTTTATGATAATAGACCTTCTAATTCCCTTTGTGATCCAAGGCTTAGAGGATCTCTTTATCATACGTTTAGAAATTGGTTTCACTGGGGCATGTTTATTTACCAGTTTATTTAATTTGTCATAAAAGGAATTAAACAATTTGTCAACATTACCTCCTTATTGGTGATAAGAAGATTCCAATCAATTAATGCCATATCATTAATAAAATTTGTTTCTGAAAAACGAGAAAATCTCGCATTTTTTCTTTACGTTGCTTGTTTGTTTCAATATTTGACTGTATAATACAAAACTGTGAGAAATGATCACTAATATCAGAGGTAATATTGCCGCTTAGGATAGAATTTTCAATATCATTAACAAGAATATTATCGATCAGTGTAGCAGAATTGTTATGTATTCTGGTAGGTTTATCTATGGTTGGTGTAAGGGCATAACTTTGAAGAGTAAATAAGAAATTTTGAGCAAAATCGCAAACTTGAGCTTTAAGAAGATCTATGTTGAAGTCACCCATAATATATATTGATTTGTTTGAGCTTGAAGCTGTAAACTTGTGTATAGTATCCTCAAAATAATTTTGAAAACTCTCAGGAGAGTTATGTTGTCTATATAAGACACCACAAATAATATTTTTCCCATTACTAATTTGGATTTCAACCCAAAGAGCTTGAAAAGCAATATTGGAACATTTTTCAAGGACTGAATAACGCAGATCGTTTCTAATGTACATACCCACCCCTCCTGAAGCCAATGGTGTTGGAACAAATTCAAAATTATAGCCAGGTATCTCAGGATTAAAGTTAGAAATCTTATTATCTCTAATCTTGGTTTCAGTAATACCCATAACGCTAAAGTTGAAATCAAGCTGAGATAATAAATGCGTTTGAAAATCTTCTAAATTACGTTTCAAGCTCCTCACGCATGCAGCAACTCCTCGCCCTAACAAAACAACAATAGTTCCCATATAGTTTTAACATGAAGTAATACGTATCATCAAACCGCTGCGCTGACCGAATGATGTTTCGCCTCAACAACACGTATTCAAGTGGTAGTCATGGTAACACGATGATATATATTCTTATTTTTGTACAGTATCAAAAACAACATTTTACGAATTTCGATCATATATCTCTTCTTATCTTTTTTGTAAAATAAAAGCGAAAAAATTCGTGTCACGGCTCTTAAAGTCTTTCAAGTTTCTCATATGTTTTTTTGAAAAGACATTAAAAGTTTAAAAACTTTCGCTCAATCAACTCCTTCGCAATTCTTATATGGCAGATCCACCCATGAACGGTAAGCCACAGCCATGCGCCCACGATCATTGAAAATTGATATTTGAAATCGGCTAGCTCTCCTTTTCACGGGTGTAAATCATAGAGCTTACTGGAAATACATCCATGCAGCAACCCCTCGCATTTTTAAACCGAACGACTATACATCCAAAATATTTTCAACATTCATTTTTTTGAAGAAAATAGAAATAGAAAAATCTAAGTAATCGTATCGAATCGTATCGTACCTCGTCTTTTAGCAGACCGCTGGGCGCGATATATCGCTGTTGCGAAATCATTGTAGTTCAATGGTCGGCATTGTGGTCGTCATGGTTACACGGAAACATTTTTCGTATGTTTTTTAAAATATATTTTTTCTACAAAATGACTTGAAAAATTAATACTTTTACTACAGAATTTTCAATCCCCGAAATATATAATGTAGGTATGATATTATGCAAATCAAATCCCCCCTGGCCTTATATTAATTTTGCCAAGAGTCTGCCACTCAGCCACTGTGGACACTTTAGTTGGATTAACCCATTACCATACAATACTGGTCTTACCCCTCGTCTGGTGTTAGCAACATTAAAAACACATTTTGCATGAAACTATAAGGCTTCATCATATGCCATGTAAATCAGCCAATTTGTAATCAAGAATAGCCTTTCCAAGGGTAGATAATACCTAATTACACTTAATTGTTAACTACCATTTTTTGCTGAAAGATGAACAGTTGCAGAAAGAGGATTGTCTATAATAAAGACATCAGACTCAATTAGCACAGCCAATCCGTACTGCTAGGCTATACAGCTAAGCTTGATTGGCTGGTCAGATTAAACATACAAATACTCTTGAAAACCCTGAAAGATTTATATATCCTAAAAATAGACAAATGAATATGGTATTATCTGTGTCTGTTCTCTTTATGCACAAGTCAATGTAAATCCCTGCCCACCCCAGGTTGTGGATAAGCGGGGACTTGGATTTTCACCCTGGCAAAAAGGATTGCAGGCTTCGCCCCCTGGGGAATTTGTGCAAGGAAAATCCCCCGCTCTTTTCTAGAGCTCTTGAAGCACGCTGAAGGGATTTCACACAAAACGAGTTAAATAGTTATTTTCTCAATTTTCTTTATTGAAAGGGTAATTTTAGTTTCCAGTCTTCTCTCTTCTGAAATGCCCCGTATCCAAGGGCGGGGACAATGAAACGTGTTTATGCCTCGCACCTCTGGGGCATTGTATTTCTCCCAAACCAGAAAATTCCTTCCTTATGCCCTGCTTATCTGCAGCCTGGGGTGGGCAGGGATTTACATTGACTGGTGCATTAGAATGTAGGCTACAGATGTTGGCCAGTATAATGATAGTTGATATATGATGCCATAAAATCCATATGATAACCATATCTACAGGGCTTAGGGGCTATGTGAAAAAAGATAAATTTTAAGTTATGTTGATATGGGAAAATTTCATCCTACTTGCTGATTTCATTTGGTTAACTTAAATCCTGACTTGAATCCCGGCAACCAAGATAGCTCGGTGAGATCTCAGCAGCCGAGCAAGCCTGGTTGTCCATAGAGACACAAAGAGATTTTTTCAATTTTCAACTATGAAAATTGCTACAGAGATCTCGCTTATTGGGTTCTCCTGCTAACCAGGCCAGCCCACGGCTTCCATATAAACAGCCCTAATTATTTATATCATTAATACCAAAGTTTATATAAATTATAAATCACACAATATTAAACTTTCCCCTGGAATAACTATAAAAATCAATATTTCTTTATCACTATATGCATGTATCAAGATGGGCTAGATGGCTGTACAATACCTTCATTCGAGATTTCCTCCAATCCTAGATATGTCAATATCAATGACATTTTATTAACCAAATATATATTGAACAATAAGGTTCCTGATCAACATATACATTAAACCACAGATATTCCAGAAGGCAGCATTGCTCATATCATCCAACGCACAAATATTTATACATGCAGAAGCACAAATATTGGATAAAATCAGTGTGACCACTCCGAAATTTCACCAAACCCCAGATTCGACCAAAAAGATGAAAAAATACGCCAGATTTCATAAAAAATACCCCAGGTCAAACAAACAAGCTGGATGTGGTGACCAATAACGCTGTTTGGCTCTGATTAGGGACGCGTAGGCTACTGAAGAGCTTGAAAATGACACTTTCGGCCACTGCGTCCACGAAATACCGTAGCCTCCTCCGCAGGCATCTCTTGGATCCCCGGGGTAGGTTGCGTCAGGTAGAAAGTCGAGGAGATGCCTGCCAAAACCCGACATGGTTGAGCCGGTTTGCGCATCTTGCTTGCGCATGACAAACCTCATCCTAGGGAGGCGTGGGTAGGTAGCATAATGTCAATTTACTATAAACATGGCGGCTGCGACAGGCGCGAGGACAGGCGTGTATTCAGAAGACGAAATAACTGAAATATTGGCTAGGGTTGAAAAGATTCCGTGTTTTGAAAAGGGTACAATATTTAATTATAAAGTTAGTGCTTCGAATATTCTGGCAAATTTAACATGTAGCAGCAGTTTTGAAGCGGCGACAAAATTCGGGTTTCTGTTGTTGCATATCGGCTTGACTTCAAACAAAACGCCTGATTGTTCGCCTTTGGAGATCGTTTGCGAATGCCAAGAAAGCGAGGAAAATGTTGTGTATAATGTTGTATTTGGTATCGACAATAAACCCCATGCGAGTCTCTTAAGAATTCAAAGACCAGCAAAGGACAACTCTTGTGATTTTCAATCACAGGTTGTAGAGGAAAACGCAAACAGTCCAACGTCAAGTCAAGCTGCTTCTCACCATGAAACATGTGACATGACATCTCAAGAAAAGCTTGTCGAGAGTACACTGAATAACTTCTTTAATCATCAGTCTTTCAAACCGCTTCAAAAGGAAATAATTTCGTCAACAATGGACGGTAAAAATGTTCTTGGAGTTCTTGGCACTGGTGGTGGTAAAAGTTTGACATTCATGCTACCTGCTGTTCTTGCTGATAAGCCTACTCTTGTTGTTGTTCCAACATTATCATTAATAAATGATCTCCTAAGTAGATGTTTAGCTCTAGACATTACAGCATGCAAAATTACTGGTGAGGTCCCAGTTGATGTTCGAGACTCCTATCTTGATGAACTCACAAAGTTCAAGCTCATATTTTTAACACCAGAAATGTTTGCAGACAAAAACATCTTAGACAAAATTATGAGCATTAATTTGGAAAGGATTGTGTTTGATGAAGCGCATACAATCTGTAGTTGGGGGAGTACATTTCGCCCTCAGTACAAAAGTGCAGCAAATGTGTTGGCAAAATTTCCTTGCCCCAAGTTGTTGCTAAGTGCAACCATACCCCACCAACTGATATCAGAACTGTCAGAAGTGTTTGGTACCTTGGATGTAATCAAAGGATCTGTGTTAAGGGATAATATATTCCTAGGTGTTCAGGAAAAGCCAAGTGGAAGTAAATTTTATGATGAGCTGGCTCAGTCTATATTAAAAAGGAAAGAAGACTGTGGAATTGTCTATGGTGTCTTTCCATCTGATGTATCTAAAATACATTCAGAATTACTGAAACGGAATGTCAACTGTGTCAAATATCATGGCCAGTTGTCACAACTTGTAAAAGATGCCAGCTATCACAAGTGGACGTCTGGTGAAGTGAAAGTCATGGTTGCAAATACTTCATTTGGCATGGGAGTAGACAACAGAAATGTAAGGTATATTATTCACGCAAAGATGCCAACCAATCTGGATGAATATTTTCAACAATGTGGAAGGGCAGGTCGTGATGGTCAACCAAGCACTTGCACATTGTATTATAACTATGCAGACAAAACTGCACTTCTGAAACTATTTCATGCCAGTGGGGACTTTGCAAAGCAGTCTCTTAAACTAAATGGTTTGGTTTCATTTCTGGAAGATCCAGTTACCTGCAGGCATTCATCTATACTGAAATATTATGGGGAGGATAAAGAAGACTATTTGTGCAGTGGAAACTGTGACAATTGTAATTGCAGAGGGGCATATATAAAGACAGATGGGACATCTGATGCATTTAAAGTTGTCCAAGCAATGTTAGAACTGTCTGGAGAAAGGATTAATTGTCAGGTGTTGAAGCTTTTCCTTGTTGGAAGCTCACAAAAATGCATCAAAGATAATGAACTGGATAAATTTAGTACATTTGGTTGCTTGCAAAAGAAGTTTATTCCTAGTACTTTACTTGACAAATTTTTGCATTCTCTTGTTTACCACGATGTGTTGACAGAGACCTTTGAAGTTAAAAATAACACTTTCTCGGTTGTTTTAAATCCTGGCTCCAAGGCACATCTTGTTCTTTCACTGAATTGTGACATTGAAAAGTATTACAAGGTGTAAATGTATGGTAAAGTATATCTTTAGTTTAAGTTAGACTTTAACTTTTTAGTTGTTTTGTAATTGGGATCCAATCATACAAGAACTTTGATTTGCTATGTGCTGATGTAACCAACTCACAAACTCGCTGCAAGTTCTTGCATGTAATTAAAATAAACTGTCGAGCATTGTGACTGGATGAAAGTACTCGCAGCGAGCCTGCAAGTTGGTTTTTGCGACTAGTGGAAAAGAGCCTTAATACAACCCACAATAGTCTTTATGATTAGATATTTATGTAGTATACACAACACTGTGAATAATGGTCAAGAATTGACCATAGAAGATTTAAAAGGATTCTTTATAGATCATAAGAAAATCGACTTTTTGCCATTATACAGACGTGGGCCAACATAATGTATAAATCATGAAAGGATATGGCTGTATTACCAAGGTGGCCAAAGGTTTTCATTGTTAATAGTAAAAAAAAAACATCCGAAGAGTTATTTTCCTTATAGTTGAGACATTGACTTTAGAGTTCTTTATTTTGTTACTAGACCTACTCTGGTGACACAAATACAAAACCATACAGTTATTTAAAGTCATTTATATAAGCACGTTACCAGATAAATGACTTTAAAGCTAAGATCTATCTGAATCACCAAAACGAACCTCTATATGAAGTCAATACAACTTAAATTACTTTCTGGAAGGGTGTTTGTACAACATTTCTTTGCATCAATATCCAAGTAGTCAGAGTACTGAACCAGAATAGTTATATTTGTGAAAACGCTCCAGCATTTGTAACTGTTTTTCACTTTCTTAATAATTAATATCCAAAAACGAATGTGTGTATAGAACAAATGTATTGACAGTTATCACATCGAAAAAAAGTACTATATGTTCCATTACGTGTATACATATAGTACACAATTAAGTCTCTTTAAGAGTTGAAAGACATGTGCTACGACATCATACCTAGTGGAACCCACTATAAAAAATCTATTATACCCATCCATATAGAACCCTAGCTGTTTTGGTAGAGAAATTATTTATAATCATTAAGCCTATTTTACCGCCTGCACCAAATGAATGTGAATCATCCACCCCTCCCCAAAATCTCCCAGTAGAATGTGTCCGAAATAAATAGATCCTACCAGGGGCGTAATTGAGGATTTACAGTAGTTGGAGTTGCTGCTGTAGCCTGCGTGGTAGGCGTTCTATTGTGTGGGAGAGAGTTTTGTTTAGAGCGAGCGGTTTTTTAGGGATAGCGCGTACCTCGCCCTTAAGCCAGTTTTATACTAGGCAAATTTGTTTTCGCGACGCGACACGGAAATTCATTTCGGCAATGTTCTTGGTTAATTGGAAAATTGGAAAAAAATTTCCGCTAACCAAACAAGTTTCCGAAATGAATTTTCGCTTCACATCGCGTGAACAAATTCGCCTAGTGGAAAACGGGCTTTAATCGCATTCCTCCCTCCCCCCCTATTTTTTCTCCTCACGCACGCTCTCAGCAATAGCGCGCGCTCTAAAAAAACTCGCTCCCTAAACAAAACTCCCTACCTACAAAAGAACGCCTGCCACGCAACCTAGAGTTTCTGCAAACCCCTCTTCCGTTTAGAATTATAGTGTCCATAATTACATGAAAATGCTATTTCTTAAGCTTAACTGGAGCGCAAGGCTTTTTATAAATCGTGTCAATTAATTATCTACGTCATTTGGATACTTTCTGTGAATGAAAGATTGAAACTCTTTTTCTGCCTTTTTATCTCCTTTCTTGAGCGGATCAATATATTTCTCTGCAACTGCTTCATCTTCTTTTACCTTCTTATCACCCCAAGGATACTTATTCACTTTTATCCTGCCCATTTCCTCAAACCAATCTTCTCTTAAAGCGAAGCGGGCCACCATCAATTGGTCGTAAAGAGAAGGTGGTGTTCGATGTTTCCTGGTCCGGTGGATATCAAATGCCTCTTTGTTGGTGTATAGCTTCTTGTTCATCTCCAATATATTTGAAGAGCAAGACATCATTTCAAGAACAGAAAACGATGTTTGCGCCTTTGCGTAGGTTTTGACCGGGCGAACTAGGTGTCCCTCTACCCATTCATCTCCCGCCAGCTGCCTTCCAGCTCTTCCTTCGAGATTAACACTCCTGTTTTGTCGGTACAGCAGTCGGTAAGCGAGAGGCCATTTGCACGAGAAATTGACGATGTGTGAAAAACTCTCATCTCTATAATTGAACTTTCCTGTTTGCGCGTAAATTGCAGGGCAAATCATCCAAAGTGCCTCGACTGCCTTTCCATTACCATGCCTTATCGACTCTTTGTACCATCTGCGAATAGGGAAAATGTCGTTAGCAAGTTTCGTGTGATAATCGGCCATTTTATCAGTTTGAATTATTTCTAACCATTCATAAAATGTTTGCAAGAGTATTGCGTTGTGTGACTTGTTTACCCTATGACACTCGTCAAGTTCAGATTGTGATGGGAAACATGATGATGCCTGAAAAGCCTTTAACATCGCGATTGAAATGCCATCTTCATAGTCCTCAAGTGCCTCCTCGTTATTGTTATAGTTATTATCCTTGAATTTCTTTTTAAAAGATTGGGGGTTTACAGTAGGACGTCTAAGAACTTTTTCAACCACGTGCCAGAATCCTCCTTGTCCAGCAAATCTCGCTAGACATTCATTCACATAACCACGGTTATGAAAATCACCAGCTCCAGGTGTATGACAGCCATACTGATCTGGGCAACGATTTGCGCAACCCTGAATTGTAACCGTGTTTTTCTGGTCTCCAACATTAATGTTCAAAATCCTAGCGTAGTTAGCGGTACCAGTGGATGATGAGTCATCAGGGACGTCCATATCTTCGCAGGCTTCGGCTGGAGATTGACGTTGACTGTGATCAAAAATGTGTTGAAACTCTGACGCTAGAAAATCGGTGACATCACTCTCGTACATTTGTCTCTTTTCAATCATTGTCACAAGTATGTCCATTTTCTTTACTTTCGCAATTTCTAGTGGCGAAGCAGTTTCTTTGAAAAAATCTTCCGATACGTTCGAACCGATCTCCACCAGAAACTTGGACGTGTTTATGTGGTTTTTATGCAATGAAAGGGTCAACGGAGTTTGATGAATTCCATCTTTTGCGTTAACATGGGCGCCTGCCAGAACAAGGCAACGAACAAGCTTAGTGTTCCCGTTTAATGCAGCTAGATGTAGAACTGTCCTTTCGTATTGGTCTTTTGCAGGTTGCCACTCTTCTTGCTTCTCTTCCAATCTCATAACTAAAGCCGAGTTGGTAAATGTGAATGAAGCCAACTCTTGCAGCTTTATAAATAGACCACCCATTCGCGCATCAAGAACTTCGTTGACCATTGGTAAACCAGTGTTCGCAATCAACGTAACCCATGGAACATTCTCTAACTCTCCCTTATCTGCGTTTGCCAAATTACTCATAGTGACCATAAGCTCCGCACAAGTTTCAGAACACTGTGTAATTTAACCGCATGTAGAAGTTTATTGTGCATAAAGTATCATCACAACACCTCTTAATGAACGCACGTCCTAATTTGCTATAGCCAATAGAACAACAGAACAAGTTGAGTACAAGTTGTACATATGCGACTCTACGTGTTGACAGCCTATATAATTATATGTCGTCAATTTTTTCTCGCTGGCGTAACTCTTTTGTTATTGATTAGACTATTATTGGGCTTAAACATTAGTGATTTGTCGTTTGACAAAGCTAACGTTATTAAACACTGCTTCGGTGCGTTTCGCTCCTGAAAGAAGAAAATTTGCGCGGTTTGAAGTAGGATTTTGCCAGGAAGCTTTTCGTTAACAAACTAAATATGCTATCACTGAATCACAAAATTGCTGCATTAAATCAGCTACATTCATTACAATTTTTCTTCGTCGTAGGGACATTTCGGAATTGGCATGTTACATTGTTATTAACAAAGGACACAAAGCTTTCACACTTTCAATACGCAAGCCACCCAGGTCGATTATAGAAAGGCTATGTAACGCTATTAATTATTTTGTCAACACATCATTTGCGCTAGCCGCATCCGAAGGCATGGCTTAATGACTCTTTTGTGAGTCTAAGCTACGAGATGCATGCCTGAGGCCAAATGTGCAACAGCGTCAATAGACTTATAGTAACTTTACATTAAAGTATTCAGCAGAATCTTCCCAATTCGCGCAGTTAAACTAGTTAAACGTATCTACTATACGAGTGAGAGACTGTAACAGTATACGATTATGATGAAATAT
Organism: Trachythela sp. YZ-2020; assembly: GCA_016169945.1. Lineage (NCBI taxonomy): Eukaryota > Metazoa > Cnidaria > Anthozoa > Malacalcyonacea > Clavulariidae > Trachythela > Trachythela sp. YZ-2020. The sequence goes on from JADLSH010000387.1 coordinate 9,907,117, forward strand.
TCTTTCTTGCAGTATAAATCAAAGTATAACATGTAAATAGGAATATGTACATTAATTTTTCATCACATATCAATTACGACAGTATTTACAGAAGCAATCTGGGGTCGGTTGTACGAAAGCCCGATAGCGCTGTCCACGGAATAGTGAATTTTAACCATGGTGGCATGGTAAAGTGCAAGACTAAGAGAAGCCAGATCTCACCATAAATATAATTCTATATAAATACTGAAGTTTAATCCAGGCTATACTAATCAACGTATATCAGGCGGATAAAGCTATCCGACCATTGTACAGCTGACCCCTGAACAATGCATTTCCCGTACTTATAATGTGGATAGGAAAGTACGTTAGTCGTATTTAAATTCGCGCACAATTCGCGTGGTAATCATTTTTGCTCACGATTTAATTTCGCGCACCCTGAATGCGATATTAGACAGCTTTAGCAACCACAACGCAACATCAAAGAGGACGTGAAAATGGCGTAAAATGGCGTGCCCATCTATGGATGTGCCCACGCCATTTTCACGTCCTCTTTGATGTCGCGTTGTGTTTGCTAAAGCTGTCTATTAATTTCGCGCAGTTTTAATTGAGACAGTACAAAAGTAGAAAATCATTTTCGTGATAAAATGATAGTTGAATACTTCAAGAGAACGATAAGCAGGACAGTTTCTTTGTATAACAACGAATCTAGTGTCTATAATAGACACTATCACATACTAGTACCTTTATCAGGGCGATAACAGGTGACATAAAACGATATGTCCCTAGGGACGATATCGTTTTTATTTCCCGCCGTTTATAACCCTGCATGATAAAGGCGTTAGATGTGATAAAAGTTTATCACATTCATGACTCGGTGATATCAGTTTATCCTTCGGTACGATATCATAATTGTCCCTCGTTCGCTGCGTTCACTCGTGACAACAATGATATCGTCCTCGAGCGATAAAACTGATATCACCTCATCCCTCATATGATAACCTATACTTATACATAATGTCATGTAAAATAATTTCCAATTTGCTCGTTTAATTTTCAGTATTTTGTGACGGTGGCAAACGTTTACACACGGATTGTTTTTCGCGCATGTTACAGCAGCAAACGTTTTCCCGCGGAGAAAATCCACATTGTATGGTACCATCAGTCTGATAAGTTGTCACTGTCACTGTCTACAACTCCAACAATAATTGTATTGTCCAGCACTTCAACATTGTCACTAGACTCATCGCCTCTTTTCCTTAATATATTTTCATACATTGATTGTTTTTCCTTATGTTTATCTAATGTTTTTAGAAAGGCATATCTTCCATAGGCTGCATCAACGTTAAAATCGGCGCTGCTCTTTTTCATAGGAATATACCTTTCGGTGGGTTCACAAGGAAAGTTGAACTCTTCACTAAAAAGTGAAAGGTTATTTGCTGCTCCCATAGTTGTGCACTGATTTTCAAACGACAACGGAAGGGGGTAAACTTGTGACTTCTCACTTGCAAGCTCTGGAAATTCTTGCTTCAATTCCGGTACTTCTATATCAAACTTCATATCAGCCGGATCACTATCAGCTTTATCCACAACGCTCTTTATCTCGGTGGAATCCATTTGTTGTAATTCATCGCTTGTACACGGAACCAAATTGAACGCCAAATGCATCTTGCGAAGCAGATTCCGTTCACTGAACCCATCCCAAAGCTGCTTGTGTTCGGGATTGTTCTCTGAAACAAACAGTGTAGCATTTTCATTATAGAGTGCAAAATTGAATTGAACCCCCCTAAAAGTAATGGAGGAACGGAGTGGAGAGGATTTGTGGGGAATTTTCAGGTAGCATGAATAATGTAGCCATCTGCTTGTGAGAGAATTTCTTCAATATTTTTACAAAATCTTAAGGAATTGTTTCTTTTGCCATGAGCTTGTTTAAATTCCTTCTTCTGTTTCGCAAAATGTATTTGACCTTCCTCCATAACTTTTCTGATTGGCCGTACCTTAACGTTTACCTTAAGGATTAAACAGTCTTTTTTACATTGACTACTTGTCCATGAAGGATGATAACCTTTCCTCAAACTAGTATAGGCAATTTATTCAGGCAAACCCATACGCTGCATACGAAACGCCGAAATATAATCATCTATTGGTATTCAGTTTCCCATATACGTTACTATTACACATGTGAAAATATAACATCAAATAACATTTTGTCAACCCATTAGCTGGCAGTACCCTACCACAGACGAGTAAAATGGTCTGGCGTTAGACAGAGTAAAATACTAAAGTAGGGCGCATTTGGGCGCACAGCGCATTGCCAGCTAATGAGTTAATAAAGCAAAAAATAATAGATAACTCAATAGAAAATCATGTAGGCCAAAGCCAGGGGCTTATTCGCCTTTTTCCCTTTTCGTCATTTTGACTTTGTGCTTGAATACAGTATACAGTAAATGCAAGAAACGTTTAAGCTAGAAAGACCATTAGAGCAGAGAAATACCTACCAAGTTTAGTATCCTCATATTTCATGCTGGACACTTCACCCTGCGGTTCAGCAGCTGTTTTTTGATCATGAAAATAGTGTTCAATCCCACTTGTCTCAGCAGCTCGCCAACCACGAACAGTAAAGTCCCAAACCTTTTCTTGTTTCAGCTTTTCTTTGTGTAGTTTAGAAAGCCTGAGATGTCTTAATGATGTCCTCATGATTTGCATGTTGTCCTGGTATGTTATGACAGGTTGGTCTGGGGCAATTCTGCTTGTTATGATGGACTTATATTGCTCAAGCTGCTTTCGTAAAACAGACATCCTACAAAAATCGCATGCAACATAGTCTAATAAGTCTGACCATAGGCAGCCCAAGGGCTATGCTGGTTTATTGAATACCATTATTCAATTGCAACAATTCAGTGCAACTATTGTACCTTGTTGAAAATTATGTAAATATGATAAACTTGACAATAATGTACTGGTACAGTAGTTCTTTAGTTAGTGTCAACAGTACTATATAGTTGTAATTATTCCTTAGAAGGCAACAAGAACTGAGGAACTGCATTATTGTCAAGCAAATTTATCATATTTTCATCATTTCCAACAAAGTAAAAATAGTTTTAGTAAAAATTTGAATGTTTTAGTCCATTATTCAATAAACCAGCATAGCCCTTGGGCCATGTATGGCTTGTCAGGTCATACAGTGAATGCACTGTAGCCTCAAACATATTGAAGAATTCAGAATCACAAAAATAACACATGCAAATCAACTATTTTTTAAACTCATTTGCTGCCAATGTGCCCAGATGCACCCTACTTTAGTATGATATTGAAATTATTGATACTACCAGTTAATGGGTTACAGTGTCATTGGAAAGATGGCAAGAAATACAAAAGAGTAGGTGTGCCCTGCAACTATTTCTTTAAGAATTGAAACGTACGTAGTGTGGGAATTATGTCAAGCTACAGCAAGCAACAACAGAAATGTGCTCATATTAATACCACCAACTAACACCCTACTACTGCTGGGCACACAGCAGTGTGAGAAAACATTCCCAACTTCGTTTGTTTTGAGATTATAAAAAAAAAATATATATATATACATTACACTTACAAAACTGGATGTGATTCAGATAAGCCCAAATGCTGCAACACATTGATAAGAGATGGTCCAGCACCAAAACTCAAACACAGCAGTCCAAATAAAACAGGAATGTCATTTCTTGCATTTTGATCCCTCACATCAAGAACAGATGCTAGTAAATGAATAGCAGCTTTCATCTTCATATCAGGAGTCTTCTTGGTGGAACGTACAGCGTTGCTGGACAGAACAAGCTGCTCCAATATGTTGACAAGTGTAGGGCAATGGGATTTCACTTTGATAAGCAAATTTTGAAAAAGGGAAGGATCAAGGAATTGCATTAGATCTTTAGCATTCTCTTTACCCCTTATCCCTAAATCAAATATATGTTTTACTGTTTTAATCTCAGATTGGATACTCTGTCTTTCTGATATTGATAGAATACCACCAAGAAGATTTCCATGTTCCAATATGTCTTTATACAAATTAATGATGTCATCCTGCTCATTAACAATTGAGGTAGCATTTTCTTTATACGTGGCAAACATGGTTTCTAATGTAGCCAGACGTGTTTGCAATTCTGAGTTGTCTACTGTCAACTGCTCCATTTTCTCGTTCAATGTGGCTACAAAAAGTTTTGTCCTTGTTAAAGCAGTTTGCAGCTCAAGAAATTGCTCTTTCAACATGGACTGTGCAGATGGCAATTCTATGGAGAAAAAATAGTTTACTAGTACCATAATCAATTACTAACTTTTGTGTATAGACAACTGAAAATTTGGCCTGATGGCCTTGGACAGGGGGATTTTTTTAATTATAAGACAGTCACAGAGAAAGTCACTAGCATAGATCAATAATTTTTTATGAGTATCTCTAATGCCACATCTATCATTGAATATGTTTGGGGATAAGCACAAGGACTAACAACAGCAAAATTTTACCTGTTTCTTCTTGGATTGTCAATGCATCTAACTGAGTTTGTATAAAGTCAGATTGATCATATGATTCATCAGGTTCTATAAAATGGAAAATAGAATTATATTATGATATAATTAACAAAATATACGTATTAAAACTTAATCTGAACTTAAGATACAGGTAACTACAAATTTTTCACCACTTACCATCTGTGTCCATAGTGAACAGTCTTGTTCTCACATGTTCTGATGTGACTGAGGGGTCTAAAGAACAATAGTCATTCATGACATGTTTTTACCATCTCATATCAAATTATGGAAGCCTAAGTAGTACTGTATACAAAGAGCTAATTAATCCATTAGCTTGCAATGCACCCAGATGTTCCCTACTTTAGTATTTTACTCTGTCTAACGCCAGACAATTTTACTCATCAGTGGTATGGTACTGCCAGGTAATGAGTTAATTAAGAGCTAATTAAGGACTCTTCACAGTATGCACATTCTATAAGATTCCTTTTTATACCATTATTAGGCCAATATATGTTTCCAGATTCAATATTTTACTTTGTAATTTAAACAAATTTACTTCATCAACATATACAGTGTTACCCTGGTTCCAGAGGCTCTTGAAGAACGGTGAGGCGAAATAAATACGAGGCGAAAGAGCCTCTGATCAAATCAATTGCGAATCTCACTTCCATACTTAATTAGGTTCAGAATCTGAACCCGCATGTGATTGGCTGTTTGTAAAACATGTCAAATGTTTGAAAATAAACAAACATTGAACTAATTATAGGCTATCTGTGTTTAAAATTAGTACATGTTTGTTTATTTTCCAAACCGGTTTGAGATGTTTTTACAAACAGCCAATCACATACGAGGTTCAGATTCTGAACCTAATTAAGTATGGCCGAAGTGAGATTCGCAATCGATTTGACCAGAGGCTCTTTCGCCTCGTATTTATTTTGCCTCGCCATTCTTTAAGAGCCTCTGGAACCAGGGTAATACAGTGTGAATTGCATTACACATGCTGTATATGAAGGACAATGCTGGGCTGGTTGCAAAGCCAGAATATCATATAAAAGGCCATTTCCAAGATGAAATCTATTTCTAGAAAATTGTTTCAGTAAATGAGATGAATGTTCATTTAACCCATTAACTGGCAGTACTCTACCACTAAGAGTAAAATCGTCTGGCATTAGACACAGTAAAATACTAGAGTAGGACACATTGCCAGCTAATGGGTTAAACATAGTTAAAAATTCATCCTGCTTCCTGGGTTGTCTTGCTAACAGGCCATGTCATTCCCATATAAGGAGTTTCTTTATACACTATAGTAAAACTAAATTTTTAACTTTAATACCTGGTCTTGGCACCCGGCGTGGTGGAGAGCTTGAAGTTGGGCTTCTCTGTTCAACATTTGGCTGGTTTACTTTTAGCCGCAAATCTTTATACAATGCCCTGTTAATAACACCAAAGTAAACATATATTTTTGATTTTCCATAATATACAATACCAATGAGTATGGGTAAAACAAAAACATCTTACAATTTCCTTCCTTTCCCCCTGAATACAAGTTTGGTGCCAAGTGTCTTGCTGATCTGTGCCAAGAGTTCTGGACGGTTTGTTGTTGACGCAGGATGGTAATGAATGCGCAAACTATTCAAAAGATCGTCAACCAATACCTCCTGACCCGTTTCTTTTACCACAACCTTGTCCAAACTGTCCTTTAACGTCGATTGGTACTTCAAATAGGATTGCCGCACTATGCAATTAAAAAACATTTCGCCATTAATAACAAACACACGAAATATTTATATACACAACTCACAATCACGCATATTATTAAAACTGTATATATTGTTGGCTTATGGTTTTAAATACCTTTTCGTTTGGTTCCTCCAGGGGAAAATATCGTACTCCTTAACTGACTTCCAACTACTCCGCTTGGTGAAACACTACTAATTTGTTCAGCTCGGGTCAAACACGATGTTGACGCCGAAGTATCACGTTCTTTCTCTGATGCCGGTGTGACGCGAAATCTCTGACCTGCGAAATCTCTGACTTTTGTAGTTCTGCTCATGCGCAAAGATATGCATGATTGATTTTTGCTCATAAATTTCGCAAGTGTTCATCAAGCTACAGTCTGAGAAGCGTGCGTCTTAAAAGCTTTCTAATTACAAGTTTAATCGTCGTTAAATGGCTAATTTCACAACTGAGACTGATACTGCCTGTGTCAACATTGCATCAAAGCCTACAACAAAGATGAATAAATACAAGGTATGTAGAACTTTGAATTTTATAGCGATGAGATTGTTGATATTTTATATATATCAGTTGTGTCGAACAGATGACAGTCAGGACACTTCGCATTTTATTTTCTCTCGTATTTTGAATGCCAAGGAGAAAGATCATTTACTAGCAGTGTTAACATGGTTAGTTAGTAAAAAATGTTCTTGGTATGTCATAAAAATAGGTTTCTTTGCAAGATGTTCTCGAGTTCCTGAAGTCAGGACGGCAGATGCCTGCACATTTAGCAAATTTGGAGAAGACCACGAGGAGAAAAACCTTCCATGCGCTTTCTGAATTCTCAAGAAACTTTGTGTATGAAGGTATGGTATTGGCAAGGCATTACCTTATTAATTGTACATTATTTTTTGTGCTTCTTAAATAATAATATGATTAGTAAAATTTAAAATCAATTTTTCATCAATATAGCTGTTATTATTTACTTGGCTTTGGGTGGATCTGCAATTTATTTTATTCTTACTATACTGGATTTACTGGAAATATATTGCTTGGTATCATTGTGACCAGAGCCAAATTTCTTCGTCAAAGATTTGCAATGGATTATCTATGATTTATTTTATACTTACTGGATATTGTTGCTTGGTATCATCATTAATTGAAAGAGAATTCCAACTTATTGAAAGCTACAGTATATTAAAGCTGTAAGACCAATCAGGATGTGAAATCATGAAATGTCTGCAGCAGCCTGGCCTTAAACAGCAGCTCAGCCTATATAACTGGTGTATATGTTTGCCATGTGAGTATATTAAATATGTAAATAATACATACAGTATTTGTATAGAGATCTAATGTAAATTCAATTATAGGCAATATAATTATGCAATACATAATTTTAGACATTAAATATACAGTACCTTGATTTTACCATTCAAATGTGTTAAATCATCAATATATTATTATTTCTTGTTAATAATTAATTTGGCTTTACCATTCAACGCCAACGCCAACATATTGTCAACAATATGTGGGTCATGCTACAATGATGTTAACAGGTAAATCAGATGTTCGTATTGTTTCAGTGTACCAAACTACCAATGAGCAAAATTAACCTTAACATCATAGTCAAATAGGGGCAGCATAGTCAAATAATTAACATCATAGTGCAGCATAGTCAAATAATGTAATTTTTTTGTTATAGTGGACGAAATGCAGGTGTCTGCAAAATCTGCAGGAAAGATGATGGGGATGACTGGCTGGGTTGTGACCGATGTGGTCAATTTTTCCATGCAAACTGCATTGGTGTGGACTTTGCAACTGCCCTTGCAGAAAACTTTTATTGTAATGGACAATATTAGTTAATATAAAGTGAATTGTGGTTCACAAAATGTCAGAGAGTGCTCAAATAAATATAAAGATAGAGCAAATATAACAAGGTTACAGGAACTTCCTGTGTTATGTTTGCCTGAAGATTCTATTTTATATTTATCTCTATCTTCATGATATTGAACACTCTCCGACTTTTCGGTGAACCACAATTGCCAATACCCTTTAATTGTAAATAAGTAAATATCTCAAACGTGCGGTGCCAGTGTGGGTAGAGTATAGCAAATACAGCGGTTGACTGTTGTGTAAAACTACCTGAAAAATACAATGAGAACTTCGACGTTTCGAGGAAGTTAGTAGAATGGGTCGGGGGGAAACATGTGCGATCACATGATAAAAAATAAACCAATCAGATGGATTTAATCAAAACAAACTATAAACAAAATATGGAAATCACATCACAAAATATATTAGCATGTGCATATAAGGAGCAGCGAACAAAGATAACAAAGCAAGAATGACAAAAAAACAAGGAACGAAATATTAGATAACATGAGATGTAGAGTATCTGCTGATGGCAGGCATAAACAGATAGGAGTTAAGTGTAAGAGAGTAGCTCATTATTTTGTAAATAGAAAAAGTAAATAACTAACCTCTGGATGTAAATATATGTAAATAATTATGCAAGAAATTAAGATAATAATGAGGTTAAATATTTCTTTAATGAACTGAATTGGCTTTGTCTTCTTTGTTATTTTTTAAAGTATTAATAAATACCATCAGATGTTGGGAAATTAGAGTTATAATCCCCCTGTAAGCCAATGGAGGTTTGTGAAAGTTGCAAAACTGTAGGGTGATGCCAGGCCCAACCCAAGGCTAATGTGGTGATATTTAATTACTAATTTCTCATAATACCATGGTTAAGAAAATAGTGCCATGGCTGTAGGACAGAATGCCCTTTTCCTTCAGTGTGGCAATGGACATGGCTCACTAGGTCATGGCACCGCATAGTACTGTATCATAAATGCTCTGAATAGCATAGCACTTGATTGTTGTTAGACAACCTGGTGTTCTGTGTGTTACCAAAGAACAATATTAATGAGACAAGGGTGAAGACAAGCATTGGGTATTTTCCCATCTGTTATGGGACTTTAATATCTCAATATATCATTTTTATGACTTTATATGAGTCAAAAGTTGTCGATAACAGGGTACAAGCCAAGGTTCCGTTGGTCGATAACTGGATATAGAGCATGTACATGCACCAACACATGTTGTCCACACATATCGACAAACCTATGTGGACAATGATATAGGGTTATTTAAGGAATAGTGTCACATATTAATGTGGCAGTGCACACATGACCTGTCATATAGGTGGCCATACTTGATACTGACAGTAACATATTTGCAATTTCAAACATAAATTTGCTAAAAAAGCATTCTAAAGTCTCGTTTTCCTATATTTACTATACCAAAGCTAGAAATTAACGTTTCTTACCGTGGATTTGTGTTAAGAATGAAGCAATAAACCCACGGGAATCTTTCAGAATGTGAAATAAATTATATAAAAATATTTCTGAGCTCTGTCCAGTCACCAGTGCGCCATTGTTAAAATATAAATGCCGAAGACTTTTACTGTAGTTTATGCCCTAAATAACTTCAGGTTTTAAGCATTTATTCTTCGATAACGATATCAAATTGAATCCAGTTTCGAAATACTTTTATAAAGACCTTTAATATTATTTATAAATATAAAATACTAAAATTCGGTCGAGTCAGAAATTTCGCGGAGGTCAGAGATTTCGCGTCCACGCGCGCGAAATCTCTGACCAGTCACGCGAGGTCAGAGATTTCGCAGAGGTCAGAGATTTCGCTTGACACCGGCAAGGAGTTCTTTAGACAATCGACTCGTCTCTCCCTGACTTCAATCTCTGCGCGCTTTGTTTTGATTTCTTTCAAAACTTTTCGATAATCTACGCTAAGAATTGGTGTTGTTGTCCTAACATATCTTGGTATTTTAGAGCGACGCTCCTCTGCCATATTGTTGCAATATGAATATATCATTTAGATTGAGAATTGTATCCCGTGAGAGTGAGGGTAACACAGCTATTGACATTTCTCTTTAGTTTTAATATATGAACAAAATATCCCGTGGGGGGTGGGGGTAACATGACCGGTCCATAAGGGTAACATGACCGGTCCAAAGTCTTCGGGTTTTGGCAGGCATCGACAGTAATTTTTTTTTTCCAGCAAATAATTTCTGCCCGCCAATTTTAAGGCGATGCCTGCGGAGGAGGCTAGAAATACCGTAAACATTATATTTTTTAAAATGATTAATATTTAATAATTATAGGATCCAGGCCCTCTAATACACCCTTTCGATAATTACGTCACGAATACTTCCTTGGCCTGGGAGCCTCGCTTTCATGAATCAAGCAGAAATGCAATTCGCTCACGATTCGTGAGAATGAGGCTCCCGGGCCAAGGAGAGATTTGTGACGTAATTATCGAAAGGGTGTATTAACGCTATGTATATATATTTAAGAATTAAAAAACGAGTCGCGTGCCGTTATGGTGTAATAATGCACGAGGGGGGAATGTTGGGAGAATACGAGAGAAGCTTGTAAAACACGAGGCGTAGCCGAGTGTTTTACACGCTTCTCGAGTATTCTCCCAACATTCCCTCGAGTGCATTATTACACCATAACAGCACAAGACGAGTTTTTTTAATTCTTTTATATTATAAGTGGTAGATAAGCACAGTAAACAATTTTGTTCAAAGATCAATATTGATATTCTCCTAACATGTAATCACTGACGTCACTCGCAAGCTTTTCAATGTTTTCATTGCTTGGCAACAACTACGCTTGAATAATTTGGCCGGCGAAGGAGCGAAAAACTTGCAACTCAACAAAAATTAGGGATTAAAAAGGCACAAAAACTGTTGAAAATTTTTCAAATATGGTGCACAATGATAGACAGATTGGTTTTTCGTTGTTCTGCTTCACTTTTGTCCTGGATTCGGTATAAAAGCGAAGGGTTTTTGTCAAGCTGCTTTGACGACATTGGCTGTCAAGTTGATTTTTCATCTTGAACCAAATATATCGGGCAGTTTTTGTTTGAAGGTACTGTTTGAATATTTTTTGTGTTTTTTGCTAATTCAGTGGTTGGTGGTTAAAAATTTTCTCAGACAAACTGTCAAGAAATGCATAAACATGTCGTATTTGTGTAGGTTTTTGTCGTTGCATCTTGACAGCTTAAAAACTGTACACATAGTGTTATCTAAATCAATGCCAAAATGGTTAATTTTAATTTTTTGCACCTAGAACTGTGGATAAATTTGGTTTGGTTTGTGTTTAAATACAGTTTTTGTACCTTTAAATGTCAAAATAGCACAGATTTTCGCGTTTCTTGTCGCCGTTGAATGCGAACTTTCAAGCAAAAAAGTATATTTCAAACTCAGAAACAGCTACGAATCTTTATTCGCCGTTTATGGATCCCGTTGTTATTTGTTGGCTGGCTTTTTCCATCTCGTTTAGGTCTACTTTTTCTTGCTTTCTGACAGACTTTGGATTTAAAACTATTATAATTTTGTTCATATTGTATTGACAATTCCGAGGAAAATTTAACAAGCGGGGACAAAGGGAGAAAAAACGGTGGCCGTGCTTTATTGCGTCATAAAGCACGCGAATTAGCCAATCAAATTGCTCGTTAGATACTACTTATAATATAATGTCAAATAATACGGTCAAATCGAATCGATTAACATGGCGATTGATGAAATGATAATATATTTTGTGCCCTTTGTACTTTGCCAACCATGTACATTGCACATGCATTGCGATATTTGCGACGAAAACATGTGCAAAAAATGTCCACGTGCACCACGGTGCATGTACAGCACGTGCTGAACTAATACTTAGCCTGCCTGCCTAACTTGGATTTTGAACTTGCGGGCCTTTAGTTGGTTTACTATAATTATATTCCTAATTAGCTCTAAGGGGCGGACCATTAGATTTTTGAGGGGGGGTTGGAAGAATTGCTCTCGGAAGGAAAAAAAAATTTCCCTGCCAAGTAGCGCAAGCATTTTCTTTTAACCAAAAGGATGTGCATGGATTTTTTTTCGAATCTTGAATATTGCATGATATTTTTTTTGGTCACATTTAAATTTTTCTCCACAAGTACTTTTATATTAGGGACTGGTCATAAAGTATCTACAACCCAGGGGCGGAGGGTATTTTGATGGGGTATGAAAATGTTACCCACTCATTTGATGGGGCATGAAATATTTCAACAACAGATTGAGGGGGTATGAAATATTTACTAGTAACAAAAAACTACCTCTATTGTGTAAAATTATAAATTTATTCACAGTCTGAAATGTTATTATTTATTCCCATATGCTTCTGCAGACAGCTATATTAAAAATACCATTGGGGCATCTTGAGTAAGTAGAAGATGGGCTCAAGCCCAAACATTTAGAGAAACTTATTATTTCAGCCAGAGACAATACAAAATACTGATCGATATTAATAATAATAGTATACTATTTCAGAAACCTAAGCAATTGTTAGGGTCTGAGTGTCATTCATATTCACCATATTCAGCCACAGAAACTTAATTTTTCATGCTCTTTTGTCAAGAGGGGTACGAAATATTTTAGAAATATTTGAATGGGGCGCGAATTGTTTTCTTCAGGTTTGTGTGGGGTGTCAAATATTTTTAAAAAATAAAGGTTTACCCTCCGCCCTAGGGTTGTACATACTTTATGACCAGTCCCTTAAGAAGATAATTCTTTTGAATCGGGTGGATAATTCGACTGAGACGAATTTTATAATTCACCTGTCGAATTTATCGAGTTATACGACGCATAAAATTAAATTATGCGTCGTACCAGGAACTTTATGGAGTTTAAACGATCTACGACTACGCGCGGCAGCTCGTCAACGCGCCTTCAAAACAAAGACATTTTGGAATAATTTGTGGTCCTAGGAGTATTCTCAACTGCGTAGTCATGCTCAACACAACGTCAAACTACTATCACATCCTTTAAGCAACGTGAAAGCTTGTTGCAACGTGAGAAATGTTATTGAAGTGCACCTTTTATAATATAACCGACATCGCATTGTTTTAGCCGAATTCGAATCTAGCTGTTTGTAAAGTTACTCGAATATTACGCTTCAAACATTCATTACAGTAATCAAATTCCACAAGGCTATTCCTATATGTACATGTAGATCATTTAAAACTCCCTTGTTTAAAACTGTATACCACCTTTTTAAACATAGAAACAGTGTGACGGTATCCCTTTCCCAGACGTGTAAGGAATAATTACAAAATATTGTTTAATATTTTGTTCACCAAAAATGTATAACAATTCAATTGATATTGTGTGCAAATTCACAATGTGTTTATTTATATATTAATTGGTATAGTTTTTAGATCTCAGTTAGATCAAATATAATTAAGATTATTGTTACTGTGCATGACATATAGATTAAAGGAAATGAAAATTAGCCAGAAGGCTTAATAAGACAAGTATTGAAACTTTATATGTACTATTTCAAAAACGAGTTTGAGTGTTTGATCACGGTATCAAAACACGAGAATGCTAACGAATCTCGAGGGGCGAAGCCCCGAGAGTTTCATTAGCTTTCGAGTGTTTTGATACCGTGATCAAACACTCAAACTCGTTTTTGAAATAGTACTTCTCAAAACGAAAGGCAGTGAACCAATCAGGCGCCGTTTTAGGACAATCGCATTGATTTTTTGTTAAATTACGATGAATGAAACACTAGTGTTTGATTATCAAACACTAGTGTTTGATGCAGTGTTTTACCGGGTATGAAAGCCCATTCACGTGACGGAATGGAGCTGTCTGATTGTGTAAATTGCTAATGAATTATTAATGAGTTTGAGAAGTGTATATAAACAAAAACAAAGGCACTGAACCAGCTGTACACATGAAAGTCCGACTCTAGCTCAGAAAGTGAAGTCTACATTGCGGAATTTGAAGGCATTCTTCGGTTAAATAAAAATATTTGGCCGTGCGGTGGTGAAACTGGCAGCCAAGAATGCCTTCATGAGCTTGGGCAATGAGATTGGCTATATCATTTGCTATTTTTGGCTTCACATTTTGGTTTAATACGTTTCAGAGTTCAGACTGAAGTTGGACTTTCATGTATACAGCTCAGTAGACAAAAACTTCAACTTGCAAGATTTTTTAACCTCATCATTCCTGCACGATATATTTTTTTCGAACTTTCCGCGTAAAAAAATTTTTTTTCCTTGTTTCTGAGTCTGTAAGATATTTTTTTCCAAATTCTTCCACCCCCCCTCAAAAATCTAATGGTCGGCCCCTAAAGAGATTGTTTTCGTGACCTTATACGGTAAGGATATCCATATTTAGACAGGTTTTAAACAAAGTCGTGTGCGTTTTCGAAACCAGGAATTTCACTTGCGTTTTCGGGCAAAATTACCCCAGACTTTTGAACCAAAACCCCAGAACCCCAGAAAATTGTCCAAAACCCCAGATCTAGCGGAAAAACCCCATGGCTGGCAACACTGGATAAAATATACCCGAGTCAAGGACGAGTACTTCCAAATTTCCGAACAAGATCGACACTGATCTGAAAATAATAAAATATCAGAAAAACTGGAAAATATACTCCACTGTGAAGGTAGCCTCGGATTGGGCCTCAGATTCGGCCTCGGATTGAGCCTCATATTGGGCAGCATATTCAACTGCATTCAATCACTCAAAAGTAGATTTTACGAAACTTAATTTCTAGCTAATTTTACGGTACTTTTTGTTAAAACCAAGCAGTAACTTGAGCAGTATAACGTATCTAGCCATTACTTGGAGTAAACGATGAAAACCATCCTTTTTGTAGGAGGAATTTAAGATTTAAGACGCTGTGCATAGTGTGCGATTCCATTTGCAACAGAATATTGAACTTTTATACTTAGAAAAGCATTTGCAACTTGCACATAGTATTGTTCTGAAATTCCAATACATTGTAAATATTTAATGTTATATTCAATCATTTTTAACAATATAATTGCACCCACTATTAAAAAAAACGAAATTATCATAATATAGGAGACTTACCGAATATGCGCCTCCCCACATACAGCATTAAGACAGCATTTCGCGAAATCGGTTGCTACGATTTATTAATACACTAGTACAGTTGTGCAGAATCTTTCCAATGGTATAGAGCATTTAAGGTCACAGGCGCGGTAAACTTGAGATGTTCATGATATGCGAAACTCACCAGCATGCGAACTCAAATTTATGTAACCATAAGACGTCTGTGCGTTTAGATAGCGTTTGCACGAATTCCACAAATACGATTGCTTCCAAATTCAAGTATGTTGTACAAAACGTTGCAATCGTTCTAATGGTACACACTACACAGCGATTGGCGGCGCAAGCTTTGTAAACTCCAGATTTTGAGGATTACTCAAGTAAAAATAGCGCACGTTTACATATGTCAGATTATAGAATTACATGGCGTTGACATAAATATTCAAGACGCGCTTGTTAACTGTGCGCAAATTCAACACGTACGATTGCTTTTGAACTGATGCATATTGCCATATTGTATAAAATGGTACGCTCTTTCTAATGGTATATAGCACGAAGAGTCAAAAGCGCAGCAAACTTGAAGTTTTCATGATATACGAGAATTGTAAGTATGTGAACTCAAATATATAGACCTATCACAACTAAGACAGCGATGTTTATATAGCGTTTGCGCGAATTCCACTCATACCATTGCATGCTTTCAAATTCGAGTATGTTGTAAATAATTTTGCAATCTTTCCAATGGTACACAGCGATTTCCGGCGCAGACGATATGAACTCGAGATTTTAGCGATAATAATTCGAGCGACAATAGCACGCGTTTACTTATACAGACTAGAAGTTACTACCGCAAGGAAAGTGCTGCCTGAAGCATCAATGCAATAAGGAACAGACAATTAGTATGAATGCCACTAGCATGCATATTACAACTTGAACTGTGTATTTTCTTCCTATACAAAGTTCTTATGATATAGTGAGTCAATAATTTCAAACATATGTTATACTTGTTCATATACATGCAGCAGTCCAAATGTTTAAAAAGTTTGTTTACAACTTTGATATTGTTTTGAATTGTTACTAATTGTAATTGCTCATAATTTGTTAAGAATTTTTGAAAATATTAATTACCATGGTTCCTCAAGCACCAAATGACATTTCAAAATACAACATCTTCATCAATAATTCATTTCACCGTTTATAACAATTCCATTCATATATCCAGGGTTAATGCAAGTATACAGACAGATGATTTACAGCTTAAATACTCATTGTTCGCATCTATAAATGAATTAAATGGTTGTAGTTCATTTCAGTGTACAATGTAACAGTGTAACCATTCAAGTATAGTTTGCATATGGTAGAATGTTAGATGATCATCTGATTGCCACAGTCAAATTATCTTTCAAATTCATCACAGATAATAGCCGTTGCACATGAAGTGCAGTCCCACAGGTCAAGATGAAAGTGCACCTATTTATAGCAATGACCCATTATTTCACCTCATTCGTTATTTATATATTAAACTATACTGGTATGTTGTAACATTCACATTGAGCATTCTGGAGACACCTATACTGTATAAAACAGAGAATTGGTTAAGTGGTTAATGCAATCACAAAGATTGTACTATTTGAGTGTACTAAGTTTCACACAATGTGTTAAGCCTGGTTCCACTTACAGTTACTGTTGTGAACATATCAGAGTGACCGATGTAATAGAATGTTGGTATATCTCTACAGTCAATCAAGACCGATTTACATACAGCGCATAAAAGACAAGATACATCCTGACTGTTCCCCATAGTCGAATATGACTTATTCACAACATTTATGACCAAATGAAAACCAGGCCTGATTACAAAAATATATAACAATGTTGAAGCAGTTCCAGCTAACCAAAAGAAACAAATTGAGAAAGTCGCCGAATAGTTGTGTAGACTTTGTTTTCACATGGTCTGGGAGTTACGAGAGATCTCAACAAACTAGAACATTATGGCATAAGGGGAGTAGCCAAAAAGTGGTTCGAAAATTATTTAAACAATAGAAAACAAATTGTAAAATATAATGGTGTAGAGTCTGAAGAAAAGACTATCATAAGTGGGGTCCCTCAAGGATCAGTGTTAGGTCCTTTATTATTTCTTTTATATATGAATGATATCGAAAATTGCAGTGAGCTGATTTCAATTATATTATTCGCAGATGACACAAACATACTTTATAGTCACTCTTGTCTAGAAACTTTAAATGAAATTATTCAAATTGAAATGAACAAAATTAGAGATTGGCTAATAAGTGTCAATAAACTTTCAATAAATACTACAAAAACCTATTTAAATCCTGCAAATTAACATTTCCACTACACAAATGGTTGAATGTAAATATACATTCAGTTTTTCTTTATTTCTTCTTTTAATGTACTATATATAAATGTAATATGGCTTACTATTATAGCATAGATAATATATCACTATTCTTTTTATACTACTATTTCCTATCTTCTTAAAAAAAACATTCGAACTGCAGTCCATATTTTTATTAGTTAGGGACTTGTCA
This sequence comes from Trachythela sp. YZ-2020, assembly GCA_016169945.1. Taxonomy (NCBI): domain Eukaryota; kingdom Metazoa; phylum Cnidaria; class Anthozoa; order Malacalcyonacea; family Clavulariidae; genus Trachythela; species Trachythela sp. YZ-2020. The sequence continues at coordinate 9,924,790 of JADLSH010000387.1, forward strand.
GAAATTACCAGTGGGGAGGGGGTGGAGAAAGGGGGTGGAGAAAGGGGGTGGAGAAAGGGAGGGTCTTAATTTTTACAGCCCTTCAAAAGGGTGGGTCATTAAAACTGAACCATTGAAAAGGGAGGGTCATAAAAATTTAAGCCATAATTTTCATAAGGGAGGATTTTGCGCAGCAGGAAAGGAGGGGTCATGATATTTCATGCTCGTCCTTGCTGGGGTCACAGTTTTTCAACTTACATTTTCAAGTCCCCACCCCCCCTCCCCCCCTGGTAATTTCTGACAAGTCCCTTAGTTAAAATTATTATATAGGGACCTTAAACAAAAGCCTTATGGTTTCTAGTAGGTTCCTAGCCCTAATTTTGTAAATATTTAATTGTTTAACTAAACTGTTATTTACTTGGGCGAAATAAAAAAATATATAAACCCCCCCCCCCACCAAAAAAAAACACGCAGGATGATTTTTGTAGTCTTAGGTAATGTTGTCAGAATTTATTGCTAGCCAGATCTATCATTATGAAGTGAATCCACTTGACAATATGCCATGGAAATCAACTTATAGACCCATTGCACATGACGTCACATCGCCAGTGACGTATGCAACTGGAGGACAAATTAGCAATTATCTATGGATATTAAATATAAATTTTGTAAACAGAGCAAATTTGGTAAAACTTTAATACTTTTTAGTATTATTTTCGTTTTTTATTTTTAAAATAATACTTTCTAGTATTATTATTTTTTTATTTAGGGGGCATCTGGAGGACACTTTGAGGATTTGTGACGTCAGTGTGCACAATGGGTCTATACTCAAGCTGTATTTTGCAAGTACAATGTATGCTATATTTTGAAGTATATGTATATTTAATTTATATCTGGGAAAGTTTGCATGTAATGTATTTGTAATTTATATAGAGGCTTTAATAAGTATCCGTGCCGTGTAGCTCGTGAATAATTTGTGAAGAAAATACAATGCGTGACTGTCATAATCATTTTTATATCATGAATTCGTTTACAATAGTCGATCAACCGGTTTTCATGTAGGTCATTGATTGTTCAAATTAAAAGAAAACACATGAAGCGAATTACTGTATTTATATGAATGGCGATTCAATGGCATGTTTATCATTTTGAAGACTTGTGCATAGGAAGCCCAAAAATTGGTGTAGAATGCTCTAAATGTCGATCTGTGGCAAAACTCGCCCCATTCCCATAGGCGTACGGGCACATTTTTTTGGGGGGGCTACTGAATTTGAATGACAGCAGTGGCAGTGGCGTGTTATGGCTTAGGGGCCAAGGCAGCGCATTCATTTTCAGACGAAAAAAAAAAACACTATTTCTTGTTGTCGATGGGGAGGTTTCAAAAAATTTTCTCCGACTATATTTTATATAGAGGCCAATTCACATCCATCCTCCTATGCAAGCGTGAAGAATTATACAGCAAGCGCGTGGAGCTTACACAAGCGTAACAAAATTAATATATCATATCAAAACATAAATACTCAGAAAAGAAGATTCTATAATGCTAATATGCGTGATCGTGTACTCGTTAGGTATTATAGTATAAGCAAAACCGTAAACTGGGCGAATCCTTAAGAAATGTAAACTGCGAACTCTTTATTTATTAATAATATATCATGATATAATTTGGATTTTTCTCTTCTCCTAAATAAAAATGCCATATTAGCGGTCTTTTTATCGTCTCATTGTTTGACTCTGTGCCCGAAAAAAACGGAAATATATTGCCCAAATTTGCGAAAAAATTTGGCGGTCCACTGAGTTCCTCTGAGCCCCAGCCCCCCCCCCCTCTCTCGCTGCCCATTCCACTTAACTTTGTGGCGCGCCGCATGCACCGAGGGAAATAAATGAAAAAGCAAAAAAGTAATCAATTAATATAGTCTCTGTATAATTTGGTTCACCAAATCACGCGATTTGGTATCAGTTGAAATCACGATATCCTCTGAATCCGACTCTCGCTTAAATCATGGGGGGCCCTTGATAACATGTCGTACTATTCAACCCCTCCTCCCCCACATTCAATGTTGAATTTGTATCAATTACCGAAAGTTGTTTCACGCCTCATTACCCCCAGAAGAGCCGGCGTTCTTTCACGGTTGTTCTGCAACATTGAACTGGGTGAGAGGGGGTCATCAAGTTAGACTTGTCAATGCACAGAAACTTTGCAATATTTCGATCGTGCGCGAAGGTCTTGACCGTTTTGTCCAAGACTTAAGCCAGGTTTTCGTATGTTGCTGATGGTCGGCATTGAACGCATTGACCACTGTTAGTGATCGTTGATTTCAAGGAAAAAGTCATTTCAGATACACAAAGGACTTTACTCGTCAATGATCTAAGACAATGGCACTGCGAATGTATCACCGACCATCGGCGCTATATGCAGAAAACCAGGCTTCATGGACTATAGCGCTATATTATAGGAGCTGTTTATATGGAGGCGAGCCAGCCCGGGTGCCCGAGCTAGCTCACTTTCCCGAGACGAATTTCACTCGTGTTTACATGAGACTGTTCAGACGGGCTAGCCAAAACAAATGAAATAATATAAACAAATTTTTCCACGAACGTGAAATCATACATTTGCGAACAAGTTTTTCAGCTATAACCCAAAGAACCGATCACAGAGACCCTAGCTTTAAGGTCGAAATCTGTCGTCAAAATGTCTTTAACAGCATTGTATTCGCGTAAACACAGCATTTATTCTCATCCCGGGTAGGAGAGCCAGCTAGGGCCATGGCGCTTACTATGGAAAATTCCCGCCCGCTTAAGCGAGACCTTGATTCAGTCGAGACGGGATCTCGCTTAGGCGGGCCAGCTCGGTTCTCATATAAATGCAAGACGAAATTTAATAGGAAATAATAGCAAACGTGGGAACTCGCCAAAACCGGTGACCGCTGACGTCAGCATTATTTTAAAGGGCTGTTAAAACTATTTTATAAACACAATTCTGTTTAAAAAGGTTTAGCTTATAGGTTAGGAAGTGATTTCTAATCCGGCCTTAAAAAAAATCTAAACATTTTTTGCTAAACTCGATCTTATTTTAGCATTCTATTTTTGGCCGCCATGTTGGTTGACATCATGTTGGGCGTATACAGTGTTTATTACAAAACCAGCTGCAAAACCTGCTTGTTTTGTTTAAAATAAGTCTAAGCATAAATTATTTTATATTCAGGCAATTGTATAAGAGTCTTTTATGAGGCTTATATTTAATAGACAACTTTAGCAGTGCTTCAAATTGGAATAGTTATATGTGTAAACGGTCGAAATGGATTGGAAGTTATTATGTGGTTCTATCCGATGAAATATGTGACTGGAGGTTTCACGTTTACAGCGAAAATTAGATGCAGGTAATACAATATATAGACAGTTGTGACTTACATGATAAGCTGCCGCGTTTGCGGCTGAAGTCTGAATTAACTACCTTGAAAATGTCGGTTTTCAATCCGCAAAGGTCATATGTTATTCGAGGCAATTTTTGCTGCAACCTTAAACGCAATTTCGGACTCAGAGCGATGTTAGGTAACAAGTATATTCGCAGAAAAAATTGTGAGAAGGAATCCTGTTTTACTTTGCGGATATTTTTTGATGGAGTGACAATTATATTAGCATGCACAGATCCTTATGGATCTATAACTTTGCGAAACATATTGACGTGGTATTTCAAAATAACAACAACAACTTTTTTTTTTAGAAAAATAAAGAAAATAACATTACATGATTATGTTTGTAAATATTATGGCACAGGTCACCAGAAATAGTGCAGACTAAACGAGTCTGGTGACCTTTTATAAAATAATTGAAATAATAAGTTTTACATTATTTTGTATAATTATAAAAATGTATTCTTGAATACTTGTGGCAGCGCTAGTAAATGCAAATCATATTTTCCGCAATTTTATTCTTAAAAGATGACTTGCTAAGAGTTTTATATTTATCATCAATATCATTCCATGCTTTAGGACCCTGAAATCGAAGACTGAATTTGCCATAATTAGTTCTTATTTTATCAATATAATATGTATTTCTAGAGGCTAATCTAGTATTATGATTATGTACTGATGTGACATGTTTGAATAGGTTATTAAAAGTAGCAGAAAGGTTCCCGTTATGATAATCATACATGAATAAAGCGTTTTTTAGAAAAACAAGATCAACAAGCTTCAAAATATTAAGTTCTTTAAATAAAGGAATAGAATAATCGTCAAATTTAGAAAGGTAATAGTTCGAACTACTCTTTTTTGTAAAGTTATTATTGGGTTAAGATTTGAAATATAAGTGTTTCCCCACAACGTTATTCCATATGTCAAATATGGGTAAATTAAGGAATAATAAAGTTGTGTAATTACATGTGAGGTAACAAAATAGCGAATTTTGCGAGTACAGATCCTTGTGGAACACCGCAAGGAATCAACAAGCTCGTCGGATACTGAACTTCCTATGGATACAAATTGTTTTCGATTTTCTAAGTATGAAATAAACCAATCTTTAGTTATTCCCCTTATCCCATAATGCTCAAGATTAGTTATTAAAATTTTGTGATTGACAGTATCAAAAGCTTTACTTAAATCCAAAACAATTCCACAAGAAAACGAACCATCCTCAATTGCTCTTTGGATTTTATCGGTAATCGATATGACAGCTTGTACTGTAGAGTGCTTTGACCTGAATCCAAATTGTCCCTTATAAAGAATCTCTCTTCTTTCAATATAGTTAGTTAACCTTTTACACATCAATTTTTCTAGTAGTTTATTAAAAATTGATAACTCAGTTTTACTAAATCCACTGAATCATCGTAGGAACTCACGGTCCTTCCGAATGGTTAGGGACGCGCGTCCCTTCAATCGGAGGTTAATCACTGAAGCCCTGTCCAGCGTTAACTGGTCTCCAATGTATCATCTAGGCTCTTGTGACGAACAGTTCCAATATTTCTCTTCTCTTGTCGATGGTATTGTTGATAAATATCTCCCGCTGAAGCGTATCAAATCTGATAGCAGCGATAAGCCCTGGATTACTCCGGATATAAAAATATTAATATCGAAACGCCAAGTGACCTGGCGCAGAGGAAACAAGCCTATGTTTCGATTCTATAGGAACAAAATTAATAGCTTGTGTAGGCGTGCTCGCTCAAAGTATTATACGAACAATGTCGCTAATACCACTCAGTCGAATTCACGGAAGTGGTGGTCCGCTGTCAAAAATATCGCTGGCCTTGCCCCATCTAAAAGCGTTTCCACACTGGTGTACAACGGACAGCCCTATTCCGATTCGGCTCTGGCCAACCTGTTTAACGACAAGTTCGTTGCCGTTGGGAATTCTCTGCCTTAGCTTGCTTGGACGCCCCTCGAAGTCGGTGATTTTCCTCCCGACTTTTACATTTCAGTCGACGACACCGAGAAAGCATTACAATCCGTCAAGTCCTTTTCAGCTGCAGTCCTGACGAAATCACGTCTTGGTTCCTCCGTGAAAATTCCTCGTTATTATATCGCCCATTAGCATCCATATTTAATGCCTCTATTCATGATGGTTATGTCCCATTCCTGTGGAAATCTGCAAATGTCATCCCTGCAGCAAAGTCTTCCCCTGCTCTGGATGTTGACTCTGATTTTCGACCGATATCGCTCACGCCCATAGTGAGTAAGATTCTGGAGTCATTTCCATATAACTGGTTCTTGCAGTCAATCCGCGACCAAATTGATAAGCTCCAATTTGGCTCAATTAAAGGATCCATGGACACACCTGGAGCCTGCCTACGGATATGCATGCTAGACTTTTCTAAAGCTTTCGAACGCATCGATTTCAACATTCTGATGCAGAAACTCATTAACATGCGTGTGCACCATATTCTAATTAATTGGATTGCCAACTTCCTTACTGACAGAAGTCAGAGAACAAGAATTGGCTCTAATTTCGCGAGTTGGAGAACTATCAACGGAGGAGTCCCCCAAGGAACAAAACTGGGGCCCCTCCTCTTCCTCATCATGGTGAACGACTTGAACGTCTCCGACGACACGGTGAAATTTGTTGACGACACCACTATCTGGGAGATTGTCTTGAAGGGTCAAGAAGCCAACTCGGTCCTACCGTCTCAAATTACAGAATCTTCTAAATGGGTTTCTGAGAATAACATGAAACTGAACCCTACAAAAACAAAAGAAAACAAAAGTTCGTGTTGGGTTCTCTCCCCTTGATCTCGGGGCTCTTCCGCCGATCACCATTGACGGTCATGATATATCTGTGGTCCCGCATGCTAAATTACTTGGTGTCATGATCTCTAACTGACTATATCTGCAAGAAAGCTTCGAAGCGGTTGTATGCCTTACGATTACTTAAGAGATCCTCTATTATAGCGTGCAAGTTAGTCCGGGTTTATACTACCTGCGCTCGACCAATTTTAGAGTTTTCGTGCGAGGTATGGCACTATAGCTTGGCGCAATATTTGAGCGACGAGATCGAGAGTATTCAACGCAGAGCCCTTCGTATAATCTTCCCTGATATCAAATATGAAGATGCGTTGGTACGCGCTGGGGTGGTGTCACTGTTCTTGCGGAGAAAGACCATTTGCGAGAAATTTTTCGTTCAAATGTGTGAAGAAACATCCCATAAACTCCATTCTCTCGTTCCCCCAAGACATAAAACTGGTTATTCTCTACGTAATGATAATTGTCTTTCAATACCAAAGCATAGGATAAGTAGGTTTGCTAATAGTTTTATTATGGCCGGTAGTAAGGCCTACAACTCTAGTTTTAAATAATAATTGTTTGGCTACATTTTTACCTAGAACTATCATAATTAACAACGTGTAAATAAGGAGTGTTTGTAGACATTTTTACTCATATGCATGTAAACCAGTGTAATTCAGTTTTTAACTGCCAAATTGGTATCTTTTGAATAAATTGAAAAACAGGGAGATTGGACAATAATTGTTGACACAAGTTTGAGAGCCTTTTTTCAATATAGGAATTACACGTGCTAACTTGAAGCTTTCAGGCACCACTCCAGTTACAAATGAATGATTAAAAAGTACTTCTAATGGTTTTGATAAATGTGTCTTGAGTATTTTAAGTAATATAATAGGTATACTGAATGGCCCGATGGCTTTTGTAGGATTTAGTTTACTAATTTCCTGTTCTATCTCATATCTTGTAAGGGGACTGAGAAAGAAGCTAGACGTTTGTGGAGGGTTCATGTAACTTAATGGTGGGACATTTGTACTAGGAATTAAACTAGCAAGGTGATTACCTATATTAGAAAAATATTCATTAAATGTTTTGGCAATTTCTTGAGCATCTCTACTGTTTCTTATACAAGTCTTTATAATGAGTGTATACAATTGTGTAAATGGCCGAGTCAGTGGAAAATGGGAGAGTGCATGGACACCAGTATTTAAAAAAGGCAACAAGCAGGAAGACAAGAACTACAGACCTATAACATCACTGATAACGGTTGATAAGGTATTCGAACAACTACTCTGCAAACAAGTTACTACTATGTTCGACCACAATCTATATAGCCGGATGACAGCATATAGAAAGAGACATAGCTGCGAGACGACACTGCTACGTTTAACAGAGGATTGGAAGGAGGCAGTAGACCAAGGAAAACTAGTAGGTATAATTACCACCGACATGAGCAAAGCTTTTGATTCACTCAGTCATTCGCTAACTCTTAAAAAGCTTGAAGCATATGGTTTCGCCCCAGCCTCATTGAGTCTCATGAGGTCATTCTTTCAAAACCGTATGAACAGAGTCAAACTTGGTGAAACCAGAAGTCAGTGGAAGAAAATGAGTAGAGGATGCCCTCAGGGGTCTGCTTTTGGGCCGCTGTTGTGGAACCTCTTTCAGAATGACATGGCACAGTTTGTAAATAACACTAATTTGACAATGTATGCTGATGACCACCAGATCTATAAAGCCGGAACAGACTTGACTATGGTAAAAGACAGTCTAGAGAAAGAAGGGAAACAAACTGTATCGTGGTACCGAGAAAATTATCTTTTAGCGAACCCTGAAAAGTTTCAGACTATGATCATAAACCCAAGAAACCTAAACACAAATGACCAGAATTTTGAAATAAATATAGATGGCCAGGTCATTAAAAGTAATGACCATATCAAACTACTTGGAGTAGATTTTGACGAGAATATAAATTTTAGCAGTCATATCAGTGAAATGTGTAAAAAGGCTGGCAAGAAAGTGGGGGTAATGATGCGACTACGCAATTTGATACCGTGCTCGGCGAAATTAACTATCTACAAGACATCCATTCTTCCGTTTTTGACTTACTGCCACGTAGCCTGGCATTTCTGTAAAGCGTCTGACAGAAGAAAGGTTGAGCGTGTCCAAGAACGCGCGCTTAGAGCAGTATACAGAACAAAGACAGACTCGTATGAAACACTTCTCAACAGAGCAGGACTACCATCATTATACAATAGGAGGCTTCAGGATGTAGCGATATATATGTATAAAGTTAAAAACGGACTTGTACCAAGTAGTGTTGCCGAATTATTTAGTTGTAAGCAAACAAATTATTCACTAAGAAATAGTGATTTCAACATACCCAGATTAAAAACTATTAGGTATGGTAAACATTCGGTAAGATATTTTGGACCAGTGTTATGGTCAAAGTTGAGTGACCAGGTTCGGATGTCGGCTAGCCTAGATATATTTAAGAACACTATTCGTAAGACTGATATCGAGAGACTTTTAGATAACAACTGCAGATGTTGTGATCTCTGCAATGAATAACATTTTACAACTTATATAAATATAGTATTAGTATTATAGCCTTAAATAGTATCTTGTATTATATATTTTAAATTATAGTTTCTAAATAGTGTCACCAATTAGCTTGTAATAGTTAAATAACTTTGACACTGAAATAAAGTTTATTATTATTATTATTATATTATTTCTAATCAATTTAGAGGGTGCGGTTGAATGTTTTGGTTTGAGTGTAACTAAGTCTTTTATGCCTCTCCAAATAGCTTTGACATTTTTACTATGTTTTATAAGATAACTATTATAATATTTCTCCTTACTAACTCTTAATAATTTGGTTAATTTATTTCTGTATAATTTATAATTATGGCTGTGATCAGCGCATTTATTATTTAGGTATTTTTTGAATAACTTATTCTTAGTTTTAATAGAATTCTTAATACCAGTTGTAATCCAGGGTTTATAATAAAATTTAATTTGTTTTTTTGCTAAGCTTCTTAACAGGGACATGCTTGTCTATAATATCTGCAATTGTAGAATAAAATCTGTCGAAAATAATATCAACATCACAGTCACGAGAAAAAATAGTTTCCCAATTGACAGACTGTATTTCATCAATTAAAACGGTCTCATCTAAATTTGAATAATCTCTTTTATAAATTTTGAAATTTTTTGCCAATGCATTTAGTTGATTAATAATGAGAAAATTAGGAAGATGATCAGATATATCAGAAAGTATATTGCCCCTTATAGTATGATACTTAATAGAGTCTTAAAATATATTGTCAACAAGTGTTGCTGTGTGATTTGTTATTCGTGTGGGTTTAAGAATATATGGAGTATAAAAATAAGAGCTCAAAGTCTTTACAAAATCCTCAGTTGGAGTATGGGCCGAATAGTTAAGAAGATTTATGTTAAAATCGCCCAAGATAACACAAGTTTTATTTTCTTGCTGAATTTTGTCGAGACATGAATATAGATAGTTTGTGAATGCTTCTAAATTGACTCTAGGATGCCTATACAAAACACCGCAAGTTAATTTTTGATTTGATGTTTCAATATCAACCCACAAGCCTTGATATTCATCTACTGATACGCCTAGATCATCTCTAATAGTATAATTTATTGTTTCCATTATATAAAAACCCACACCGCCAGCATTTGTAGGAGTAGGTTGTGATACAAGGTTATATCCTGGTAAATCAACGTTAACTAAACAATCCTTGTCAGTCTTTATTTTAGTTTCGGACAATCCTACTATTGAGAATGGAAATTGTAGCTCGTCAAGCACAACAGAAAGTTTATCATAATTAGCTGCTAGATTTCTTAGTAGCTTGTCCGGTACATATACCGCCGGAAGTGATTAGTATTCAAAACCGGAAGTGACGTCATAAGCCCATCTGGCGTCGGATCGTCACGCATTCGGAAGAAGTGACGTCATGTAACTATACCCCCAGTACGTACCGCTAGTACGTACCCCCTGTACGTACCCCCAGTACGTACCCCCAGTACGTACCCCCAGTACGTACCCCCTTTACGTACCCTTTTACGTGAAGCTATAAATTAAATCTGGTCAACATATATTTATTAAAACTAGCCATTAATAAAAAAATTGGTTTGTTTGAAAGGGGATGTAGATATTGCTCGGCGTATAGTGCATTTAGCTTTCATAGAGATTATTTTATAAGATTTTATTGTAGTTGAGACTAAATGATGGAGTGTTTGCACGGAGAACCTGCATCTTGTTCGACAACGAAAAATGGGTCGTTTTGGTTCTGTGGTCAAAATCCAAGTTGTAATTTCTTTTGTTCGGAAGACGATGGTTATCTATTTGAAAAAGCCATAGCTGCCTGGAGATCTACGAATCAGCCACAGCCACAATGTGATGAACATCATAAGCTTGCAAGAATGCGTGTGGTCAAAGATTTCATGAAAGAGAGTTACGGAAGACCGTTTTTCGTGTGTTCTGACAAAAAGAGTCCATGTTCATTTTGGGTATAGGGTGATGTGGTACCGGCAACGAGACCGACTTGTCATCACAGACTCCCGTGTGCATCCCGAAAAGTCAAAAAAGAAGGTGTCAACAAGGATCGTATGTTTTTCTGTTGTCCTAACGACAAGGAAAACTCGTGTCGGTTTTTTGAATGGGCGCCTGACGAGCCAAACTTTAGCGTGAACTTTAGCATGCCGTCAATATATAGTTGCAACAAAGACAACTGTTTGAAAACTGAATTTATTGATGATTTAGTAAACGAGCTACCAAACCTGTAAATTATGTAGTTCTATCACGTGTTTTATGAAAGAGTTTAATAAACGTTTACTTGACGTTATGTTTTCATTTGTTGTTGGTGTTGACATTCACAATGCATATGTTCACAGCAAGGTGTTTTTGTAAGGGCATCCCAGGGTCCCGTTCGAAAGACGTTAGCCATCTTCAGTTCTGCGGGCATAATTTCAGAGGTGTAGTGAAATTTTTCGTGCGGGACTGTTTTTAAGGAAGTGTAGTTATTCTTGTGTATAATACGGGTAGTGTGCCCCGTTTAAGAAAAAAGTAACTGATCAAACAACTTGAATGGTGCAACTGCTTTATGTAACCCATTTTTTCAAGCTAATCACTTTTTGTAGTGACGTCACAATTGTGTAGGTCTTGTCATGGAACAGTCTTACGGTACGTCGGGACGCGTTAAAATACGTCCCGTAGCGACGTTCCGGGGTCCCGTTTGACAAAATGTGTAGGTATCGCCATGGAACAGTCGTACGGGACGTCGGGACGCGTTAAAATGCGTCCCGCAAGACGTCCCGGGGTCCCGTTTGACAAAATGTATAGGTATCGCCATGGAACAGTCTTACGGGACGTCGGGACGCGTTAACGCGTTAAAATGCGTCCCGCAAGACGTCCCGGGATCCTGCTTGACAAAATGTAGTATCGCCACGGAACAGTCTTACGCGACGTCGGGACGCGTTAAAATGCGTCCCGCAAGACGTCCCGGGGTCCCGTTTGACAAAATGTAGGTATCGCCACGGAACAGTCTTACGGACGTCGGGACGCGTTAAAATGCGTCCCGCAAGACGTCCCGGGGTCCCGTTTGACAAAATGTATAGGTATCGCCACGGAACAGTCTTACGGGACGTCTTGCGGGACGCATTTTAACGCGTCCCGACGTCCCGTAATACTTCCGTGGCGATACCCATACATTTGGTCAAGCGGGACCCCGGGACGTCTTGCGGGACGCATTTTAACGCGTCCCGACGTCCCGTAAGACTGTTCCGTGGCGACACCTATACATTTTGTCAAACGGGACCCCAGGACGTCTTGTGGGACGCATTTTAACGCGTCCCGACGTCCCGTAAGACTGTTCCATGGCGATACCTATACATTTTGTCAAACGGGACCCCGGGACGTCTTGCGGGACGCATTTTAACGCGTCCCGACGTCCCGTAAGACTGTTCCATGGCGATACCTACACATTTTGTCAAACGGGACCCCGGGACGTCGCTACGGGACGTATTTTAACGCGTCCCGACGTACCGTAAGACTGTTCCATGACAAGACCTACACAATTGTGACGTCACTACAAAAAGTGATTAGCTTGAAAAAATGGGTTACATAAAGCAGTTGCACCATTCAAGTTGTTTGATCAGTTACTTTTTTCTTAAACGGGGCACACTACCCGTATTATACACAAGAATAACTACACTTCCTTAAAAACAGTCCCGCACGAAAAATTTCACTACACCTCTGAAATTATGCCCGCAGAACTGAAGATGGCTGGCAATTCTTTCGAACGGGACCCTGGGATGCCCTTACAAAAACACCTTGCTGTGAACATATGCATTGTGAATGTCAACACCAACAACAAATGAAGACATAACGTCAAGTAAACGTTTATTAAACTCTTTCATAAAACACGTGATAAAACTACATAATTTACAGGTTTGGTAGCTCGTTTACTAAATCATCAATAAATTCAGTTTTCAAACAGTTGTCTTTGTTGCAACTATATATTGACGGCATGCTAAAGTTCACGCTAAAGTTTGGCTCGTCAGGCGCCCATTCAAAAAACCGACACGAGTTTTCCTTTGTCGTTAGGACAACAGAAAAACATACGATCCTTGTTGACACCTTCTTTTTTGACTTTTCGGGATGCACACGGGAGTCTGTGATGACAAGTCGGTCTCGTTGCCGGTACCACATCACCCTATACCCAAAATGAACATGGACTCTTTTTGTCAGAACACACGAAAAACGGTCTTCCGTAACTCTCTTTCATGAAATCTTTGACCACACGCATTCTTGCAAGCTTATGATGTTCATCACATTGTGGCTGTGGCTGATTCGTAGATCTCCAGGCAGCTATGGCTTTTTCAAATAGATAACCATCGTCTTCCGAACAAAAGAAATTACAACTTGGATTTTGACCACAGAACCAAAACGACCCATTTTCCGTTGTCGAACAAGATGCAGGTTCTCCGTGCAAACACTCCATCATTTAGTCTCAACTACAATATAAAATCTTATAAAATAATCTCTATGAAAGCTAAATGCACTATACGCCGAGCAATATCTACATCCCCTTTTAAACAAACCAATTTTTTTATTAATGGCTAGTTTTAATAAATATATGTTGACCAGATTTAATTTATAGCTTCACGTAAAAGGGTACGTAAAAGGGGTACGTAAAAGGGTACGTACAGGGGGTACGTACTGTGGGTACGTACTGGGGGTACGTACAGGGGGTACGTACAGGGGGTACGTACAGGGGGTACGTACTGTGGGTACGTACAGGGGTACGTACTGGGGGTACGTACAGGGGGTATTGTTACATGACGTCACTTCTTCCGAATGCGTGACGATCCGACGCCAGATGGGCTTATGACGTCACTTCCGGTTTTGAATACTAATCACTTCCGGCGGTATATGTACCGGATAAGCTACTCTTCTTATATTGCCATGCATGAATGAAATTGAATTGATCAATTTTAAATTCTGAATTTCTAAACAAGTTCGAAATTCCCGAGTAGAATAGTAATCAAAGTTAGTATGAATTGGTAATTGTGAATCGATATCTACATCAGAAAGGTATGGAGTGTGATCAAAAGTTGATAAGATATCTAAATGGGGTAGGGATTCAAGTTTTGAATCCTTGCCATTAAGATAATCTGTATATTTAATGGTAGACACCGCCAACAATTTCCCCGGGTGTAATATAGTTAGTCATTTGGTCCTACTATGAGGGTTGAGATTCTTAGCAAAATCATAACAATTTTTAAATAAAGGCGGAAAACACACACACAAAATTGCAGAACAAACAAACACAAGGTATAGCTAAACATTACGAATAACTTGTAAGTATACCAAAGTCAGACAGAGTCTGTGAGAAGGTCTAGTAAACACGGCCTTCGACTTCAAAGTAAAGTCAAAACAGGTGAATAAAAAGAAACGAACACGACAATTTATCCTGCCACAAGCAATCAAGGGAATAATAAATACTGATTTATATAAATATTATATATTACGAAATCTGAATATGTTCAAAATATGAAGTGATAGTCATAAATTCAGCCATAATTATTTAATATATCAATCATGTACGTATAGTTTTACGATAACTTTAACAAAACAAATATAGTTTATATATGGACGATGTGCGGCCAGGATGATGCAATATTCTCTGACCAAATATATTTATTCACGAGCTTTCGATATTGCGTCTGCGTTGCGTACCGTAGTAGGGAGTTTACGATCTACGACGCGACTAGCTCGACGACGCGCCTGCAAAACAAAGATATACGTCATGCAAGACAAAAAGGATGAATAATTTGTGGTCCCAGGGGTTTCCTCAACAGCGTTGCCATTCTTATGACATCGTCAAATGAGGAATTTTCGCGTCTTCTGAGTGACATGAAAGCTGGTTGTGACATGAGAGCAGTTTTATAACGTTGACCGAACGGCAAATATCAGCTAAACATCGGAGTGTTTTAGCCTAATTTAAACGTTTGTAAGGTTGTTAAAACATGCTTTAGACAATTAAAGCAGTATAGTTAATTCCTGTGGATTATGTCAAGCATAAATTGACGTGGCGTCGTCGAGGTGACCGCGTCGTACATCGTAAACTCCCTATTTACTCGTTTGAGCACCGCGGCGCTCTTTAAATTTTTAGTGTTTTTGATGCGGCGCATATTTGGTGCCAGCGCTTATTCGAGTGCGGCGCTCTTCCAAAGTTCTGGAGAGGGTTAAAAATAACGGTGCTTCGATTAAGCGCCGCGTTGTGGTGAATGAGAGAGGCGCTTATTCGAGGGTGGCGCTTATAGGTATTAAGTAAATACGGTATATGAATATCAAATACAATGTATGTCTGTAATGCTTATTGCTTTGTAATCCAACTAAAACTGTCAACTGCATGCTCCTGGTTAGGTTGTCTTTAATTTTGTTGTTTTAATTAAGTGCATAATTGCCTAAATTTCAGGCAGCTAGTTGTTAATCCCACTGCATGGTTCGCGGATTTTTACTGTATTTAGACGAGACGTCATATTAATAAGCGCTGCCAACCTTCGAAGAGCCATGTCTGCGCCGCGAAATGTTTCTAATTTTTTCAGATAGTTTAGACACAAACCAAAGGTTAAAACTCAAAACAACTTAATATCCGTTACGTACCAGCTTTCAAATGAAGAGCACGGGTGGTAAATTCGGTTAGCGCGCTGCACAATTACCACTGAATTAAGCCTCCTGTTGTATAGCTCGCGGCAAAGACTTGATGTGCTAGTAAATTTCTGAAAGTAGAGTTTTAGTTGGTCCTCTCTTGTGCTTCGATGGTTTTTCTACGGCTACTCCGCTAGTTTTCCTCCCTCACCAAAAACAACGAACCCTTCTACCTTCGCTGTGCTCCGTGATCTGACAAACTGGGTCGCGTATGGTGGCAGCCAGAGGCAGCCTACTAAGCCTTCGAAATTCAGTTCTCAGCTGCAACGAAACGGATCATTAGCACCCCTGTCTCACTGTATTTTAGTTTTCAAATTTAGGTATGGAAGTCGTTTCAGCTAAAAAAGTGGCTGAAAGTATGGATTCAAACTCAGAAACACTCGAAGACAGACAAGTACGAGAAAACCGGGCAATACAGAAAGATTCCAAGCGGAGTTGGCTTGTATGTGTTGGTGCATCCTTTCTTACTGGAATTCCAATTGGAATAGGCAATTGTTTTGGTGTACTGTTTGCTAGCTGGACACAAGAATTTCAAGAAAGCAGGACAACAATTGGTAAGGAAAACTAATGACGTACTGTATAGTACAGTAGAAAAGTAGAGGGCAATAGGCAATTCCAGCTATCGCAATGCATGCCGGTAAAAGTGGGTATTCTTCCATTTCGCGCCAAATGGCGGACGGAAAATGTGTATTTTACACGAAGCTATATTTATGTTTTTTAATTAATTTTATATTTAAATTTTTATGCTTTATCTTTCGCTCCAAACACTGGTTTAAAAGTTGTATTTTTAGCAGAGGTGATCAGGACTCTTAAACGTAAGTTTCGGCGAAATCCATTCGATAATTCGCGAGAAAATTGCTTTCGAGTTGACACAGGAGTGAAGCAAATTTGGCAAAAAGCTGGCTTCGAAAACTACTCTGTCGCACGTTTTGAAGTAAATAAAGTGATCGGTAAGAGCACTGTAGAAAATTTACCCCTTCAAATGGAGCTCTGTAACCAAATAATCTAGATTTATTGTTTTTATGTATTTCTGACTGCTTGATTTCTACGTACAGGCAGTTAAAAATCAAAATATTTTAGCCGATATTTTGTCAACATGTCCGAGAGGCATGGCTTCACTTTGATATGGTTTGTCGCGAAAACAAACCCGGTTTACTAGCAACTTTCTCGTTATTTCCGAACAGTATTGACTGTAAAATACTCCTGCGGCCCCTGCAGGTTCAATTCCTGTCGGAAGACTTAGAGTTGCATATTTTTCGCAACGGTTCCCGTTCAGGTCTAAAATATTGTATTTGGCCACCAACTCTCATCGACTTTAATGCGATCTCGTGAACTCTCGTGAACGAGCGTTTTTGCTCCGTATTTATTATTATTGGTTTATTTGCCCAAAAAAAAAAGAAAGATTAGCTATTTACAAGATATTAATAAAATAAAGTCGGCGAGGAGACCTCAAGAAGCTTAGAGCTTGTGTAAAGAGGCCACCTCATCTCAAAAATTCAAAGTTAAATATTTAATTAATCAGTATAATTTAGGGTTACAGACATATATAATATGAAATTGAATTAAGTTACAGACACATATAATGAAATTGAAACATAATAAAGTTAAGAGAGAAAATTTACGAAAATATAAAATAGATTTTCCAATAATTTTTTATATTGTTACTGAATATTCGATAAACATGGTCATAGCATATCAGAGTTAGCTGTTCCTTATTCGTTAAGCAGAAAATTACGAAGTTGCATCTTGAAAGACGAGATTGTGTTTATCACAGTTATATTTGTAGGTAAAGAATTCCAAATATTTGGTCCTGAGTATAAGATTGTGAACTGCTTGATATTAGTTCGACAAGCATGAGATCTATAGTTACCGGCAAATCTGGTGTTATAACCATGTATTTGATTGTTTGTTGTAAACAGATTATCAAAGCAGGTTGGCAACATGCAATGTTGATATAAAAACATAAACTTGCCAATGTGAAATGTATTTAACTTAAATATATCCAATATTTTGAGTTGTTTAAAAGTGGATCAGAGTGTGCACGGTATTCGGAATTTGTAAGAATACGTACAGCTCGTTTTTGTAAAAGGAGAATTCTATTGAGGTTGGTTACATAAGTGGAAGACCATACAATATTACAATAAGTAAGATAGGATAAATAAGTGTGTAGTACAAGGATAATCTTGTTGCGGATGACAGTAGATATCGTGATCGGTAAATAATTCCAACAGACTTGGCAATTTTATTGCAAATATAATTAATATGTTCCTTCCATGACAAATGTTCGTCTATATATACTCCTAAAAATTTTATATATTGTTTTTGGGTGATCATTTGATTGTTATATTGGATAACTAGATTTAAATTAATTTTCTTTTGTCTCGGCCGAAAAATGATATAATTTGTTTTACTGATGTTCACAGACAATTTATTTGACTTCATCCAGATATCCAGCTTTCGAAGTTCACTATTCAAAACAAATTCAAGTTGCTTAATATCGGAATTTGAATAATATATACTAGTGTCATCAGCAAAAGGATAAGATTTTGACAGTTCTAATGCATTCGGTAGATCATTGATATATAAAATAAAGAATAATGGGCCTAAAATAGAACCTTGCGGAACTCCACATTTTAATCTTTCCATGGAGGAACAGGTTTCATTATATTGAACAAATTGTTCACGATTGCAGAAATAGCTCTTGATCCATTGGAGTGCAAAGCCTCTTATACCATAATGTTGTAATTTAGTAAATAATATTTCATGATCTAAGGTATCAAAAGCCTTTGAAAGATCAATGAACACTCCAGCAGCTATCTGGTTCTGATCAATGGCCGTGGCAACGTTATTTGGTATGTGTGGTAATATCCAGTCAACGCTCATGCAACTCTTCTTCTCGTTTGATCGGGGCATGAGAGATGAACTGAAACTCTCATGCAAACGCTCACTTGCCAACTCTCATAAATTCTCATCCTCGTTTGACCGGGGCTTTAATGCTGGTCGGGATTGATTGGGTTAATTACCGCATTAGGCAGTTATCTGTTTATGATTTAACGTAGCTCAGACAAATGTACTTTTCAGTCTAACAGTCTTGCTCTATACCAAAAACCGCAGGATTTCTTCCGGTAGTCCGGTTTTCTATAGTTGACAATAGACTTGCACTTGCAGTTGCATGACCTTAAAATCAGTTCATATGGAGGCTAACTCGAAAGAAGCGCTACTCAATAGAGGGAACAAGGGTTACCCTTAAGCTCTGGTCAAACGAAAATGATAGTTGATGAGAGTTAGCAAGCGAGAGTTTACATGAGAATTCCATAACCTCTTTTGCCCCAGTCAAACGATGCATGAGACTGAGTTGACTAGATATCACCACGCGTGAACCAGCTCAAAGTTATAAGAGTGCATGAGAGTCGATGAGAGTTGCCGATCAAACGCGAGCGAGAGTTGAAACTCTCACCAACTCTCATTCTCGTTTGACAGAGGCTTTACCCTAGTGGATGTGCCTTTCACCTCTTTGACTTGGGTGTCGTTTTCTGCAATATACGTTAGCAGAACGCTGCCAGTTTGACTCTACAAAACACCACAGCTTTTCTCCGGCATCCTTCTGTAGTAACACTGGTCGCATAAGGGATGACCCTTACTGTACCTCTATATAGGGAGAACAGTTTAGAACTGGTGAAGCTGTCTAGTATGAATAAAGTTACCTTAGTTCCTGGCCAGAAATGTGGGACATTTGAACTGCGCATTCTCGCAATTTAGTAAACAAAGATGGCGGACATACTATAGTAAAACATATGGGTAGCAGCATATAATTCAAATTTGAACGAGTTCAATTGCAGCTATATCGTTTGTCGCCCTTGATGCGATACGAGTAACACCTCAGTAGTCAAACAAAATAAGTTTCATGCCGTATTCTTACCTCCATGTGGGTACATTTCTAATGCGATTGCAGTATTGATCAGGCTTGTATTAACTGTATATTTCCAGCCCCATTTCCACGAGAACGAACAGTTTAGTCCGTCCGTTTGTGGTCCGTCTTATCTCTGGTGAAACTTGCTGCCCTCTCTTCGTACACGGTACACAACACATTATCAATTATTCCTTCTGTAATTTTGAAAGTGATCCATCCCGGTTAACCGAGTACAATTTAGTGTGGAAAACCGTGAAACTAATCCATATACGAGAATTTAGGTGAACATGGGCGTCCAAAATCATTGCAGAACTACGTTTCGTTTTGTTTTGTTGTAGGTTTTGGGTTAGGGTTAGGGTAGGTTTTAGGGTTAGGGTCAGTTACAAAGTTTTTAACTTTACTTCAAAGTTGAAAAAATGACGTAACGTCAGTTGGGTAGATGGAAACAAGTGGTGACTCTTAGGAACAGGGCTCTCACTTCCGGTTGTTAATAATTCCTTAGATTTCGTGGCAAAATTCCTTAGATTCAACTAAATTTCCTTAAAACTACGATGAAGACTTTTATGTGTATAAATAATGCCCCGGGGTGTTTATGTACTTTGAAATTCGTTTCTTTTATCCTGCATCATTTTGGAAACTAAAATAGGTCATCACGTTTTGTTGGTGCCCGATCCAGGTCTCCATCTGCACGCGTTAGGTCTGGAATCTAACACAAAATTGCAAAAAGGCGGGAAAATATCGATTCTAAATACTAATGTAGAAAATAGTAATAAACTTCGTTGCTTCGAACTATTGCTGGCGAACAAAAACGTCATCATATTAATAACGGAGTACATTTTTTGACTTGTATTCACGCATTTTGTTATATTTGTGTTCATTTTGATATTTTTGTACAATGTTTTTCTAATAAATAAACATTCTAGGTAAAATCCAGAAATTCCTTAAAAAACCCATTTCCTTAAAAAAATCCTTAAAAGTGAGAGCCCTGCTTAGGAACCAGGCTGTTTTTAAAATAGTGTAGGATAAAAGGGGAAAATTGTGTCCAGAGGGGAAATTAGTGCTGCATTTGACCACTCGTACCACAAAATATCCCGATGTTTCCTAGTTGTATTTTACGCACGAACGAGCGCCATAATTTGAATATATGCCTCAGTGATATATGTATAGGTAATAGCATGACATTCTAAAACAATTTGATTTGAATAAATTTAAGCAAAAGATTTCTTTCTCTACTGAACTTTGTTTAAGTTATACAAGGAAAGATGCTGTGAACGATAGTGACATTACATTGACTATTGGTATCCCACACGAATATTTTATCAGATTGAACGAGTGGTGTGAGGAGCTGTGGACAGAAATAGGAACTTTACGCCACAGCAATAGACTGAAACAATCAAGCATTGAACAGTAAACAGAAAGATTATCACACTATTTTGGATGAAAACAAGGCACTAAGGGACCGTTCATTATTTAGGAGGCGGGTGGGCCGGTTAATTTCGGGGGTGGCCAGAGTTTTGAAGTAAATTTTATTTAGCGCATGGAATTGTGGTCGTGCGCGCTTGCTATGCGCAGAACACAAATTTTAAACTCGCTCAGTTCCATGTGCTTTTCGATTTTGACGGACGGAGTCTTCGAATTTTTATCGAATTTCTAAAGCTTTTTCAAGTCTATTTTGACCATTCAAGGTAAGATATTTTGTCTTTTGTTTATATGTTACGTTTACGTTTGTTTACTCCTTTTTGGAAAGTTGGCAATCTCAATTTATATATCTATGAAACGCTGAAAGTACACAATCGATCGCAGCTAGATTCAGTGTCTGTTTATATATAAACTATATATTCTGCTAATGTGCTATCGACTTTGCTTGAGCTGTTAGTGCTGTAAAGCATGCAAGTCTTACATAGAGATGTCTTTAAAAGGTTTTTCTATCCATTCGCGTTTGCTTTCTCTTGCTGATTTCCATATTTTGCATCAAGTGATGTTTCGTGTATGCCGCTTGACGATTGTGACTCGTGTGAACTTGACACAAAGTCACAGATATGCAATTGATCGTCTAAATTGCCTGACTGAATCATTCTGATTTGTGCAAGGTTTGACCTATTAAATAGGCTACTGTAGGCATATAAATATGTTTTTATTCCTATTTTACAATGGACTTAATATTTTTGTCTAGTCGCGTTCACATATTATTGTCAGAACAGACAGGGTCTCAGTTCTGCGCGCACTAAGACAAATATTCGAATGGCAATGAGTTGAAATGAGTTGTGCTTTACATGTAGGTGACTCGCATATCCAGCAAAGTAAGAACAGAATGATGGAACCACGCTTTCGTTTATAGCTTTCCAAATGCAAAATTATTTTGCGCACATATGCAAATTTCCTTGCGTGGCAGTGTCAAATTACTCATCGCAGTAAACATGGGTTTCATGTGGGAATTCCATGTGGAAGAACAATACATGGAAAATATTGATATTTTGAAATAGATGTTACAAAATGTCTTTCATGTTTCGTGATATATTTAGCTTGTCTCATCCTGCAAACTATGCTAGGGTATGCATCTACTGACAGCGCGCAAGCCACTAGGCCAATGCCAATAATTACCGTCTACTGAATATAATTTGTGTTGCATATTTGTTTGCATGTTTGTTTCAAGAAGCTAAAGAATAATAACAGTCCCGCAGCATTCCCTACCTTGCAGGTACCCTAGTTATAAATATGGAAAGGGTGAGCCAACCCAAATTTTAAAAATATTTGAAAGAGTCTAAATCTCACTTGTCTTGCAATCTATTTAAAAGCACTTCAAAATGGCTGAAAATGCCATTTCAGAGGGCCTAGATTTCAAAATTTTTGAGGGGGCATGCCACCACGTTAGTTGGGTGGTGCCTTTGGCACCACACTGATTATCTATTGCTTTGGTGGGCCCCCTCCCAAATAGACCAGCTTCCTAAATCCCTGTTATATCATAGTAATATTTTTATCATCATAATAAAATTTAAATACTATTTTTAAGTGGATATACAGATCTGGAGGGAAAATTAAAACAAATTGTAATAGGGGTGGGCCATGAATTTCTGTCCAATGACAAGGGGTGGGCCACAAAAATTAAACCATTGTTGTTGGGTGGGTCAAGAAAATACTATGCATTGACATTGAAAAATTACCGCCCCCCCCTCTAAATAATGAACGGTCCTAAAACGAGTACCTTGAAAAGGTTGGAATTTTCCCAATTTAAAAATACGGGGAAGGAAATATCAGAGCTTGGGAAAAAGCAGCAACATCGCAAGCTAACTGAACTTAAGACGTATGTGCATATTTGACGTAAGTATTTGTGTCCTTAAGACGTATGAACTTAAGCCGTATGTGATTTGGGTATCAAAACAAAAGTACGAAATGCCACAAGACTGCTTGATATGTATCGCGTAGCTTTGCAGTCTCGATCATGAAGTAACCAAGTTATGGTGTTTTAGGGAGGAAACATAATTAACCCTTGGACTAGCAATACTGTACTTACTGAAAATTAACTTATGGCTACTACTGTACAGTATCTATAATATAGTAGATCACATATACATATTTATTGTTCACCTATAGTCTATATATTATCAATATTACAAGCTCTTTTTGCAAAATCAATTGTTATTTTCTCTAGAGGCATTCTTGGTGCCATTTCTAATTTTCCATCTCTGGACACAAACTTAGAAGGAGTCCATGAAATTGGTTTTGCTTTGAGTAGAAAGTCTATAGCCATGCCTTCTCCATGTTGATTAAGGGTATGAAACCAATCATCTGGCAAACACATAAAACGTCCAAAGTCCTTTTTATCATATAGTTTGTGCCCCTTGTGCTCAGACTCTATTCCTTGCTCGAAGGTGATGTAGCGCCAAACATCCAAGTCCATGTTCACACAAATCGATCCAATGGACTTTGATTTTAGACATGTCTGAATCGCATGCACAAAATATCGGCATGCTCTTTCAAGCCTAGACTGATCTGGTTTGGGTGGCTGGTCATAACTCCTACCAATAAAGTTAGTGAAATTGAATTAATTGTTGTATTTGCCAGATATTTCTTTTAGTTACTGGTGGCAAGCTGAGTAGAAAAAATATAAGTTACAGTATTTACTTATAAACAATAAAATACCTTAAAAGAACCGGGGTTAAATTTTCTGATGGCTCCCATGAGCAGTTATGGAATGGCAATCCTTTCCATTTAATAAGGTACTCATAGCCCTGAAAATTTTAAAAGATAATATTGCACTTGTCACTGGAAACCCCCACCCCGGGGAAATATGGGGCATTAGAATTTTAATCAGTAGAAAATAGAAAAATGCCGCACATCCTGGGGGATCATTTGCCAGCCTAAACCCCACCTATAGTCCTATACAGAATACAAAGACTATATTTTGTTGTACAGATATTTGGAAGAAGCTTGTGTTTAAACAGATATTCCAATGTGAACCATACATCATGTTAGAAAAATTGCTGGGAAGTGATGGTGTGAAAAACAAACTATGGTCTGCCATTTCAATTTGCTTCTCAGTTTTATATTGATCGAAGTAGTGAAGTACTATTGCACAAGATCAGGAAGTTGTCATTTGTAAATAAATACAATATTTATGTTATGTATGTAAATTAAAAAAAGTTACTCCCAAGTATCCCGTTGCATTGCTTGGTAATAATTTATGCAAATTGCTAAACTGCTCAAATGCCCCACCACATAGGGCAAGTTTGATAACCCAATTATAAACATTAGAAACACGTATAATATGAACTAATGAACATAACCATGAACACATGAACATAACCATGAACACGATGAATAAATGAATGTCAAAATATAATGTAGCGAATGAAACAAGGCCCCTGTCCCTAGAGAAACAAGTGCCGTAATCTACGCGCGCGTAAATAGTCCATATAAAAGACTATAAAATATAGCCACTTCAATCAGTTCAATGCAAATCAAATTTCGTCAAAAGTTAATAACTTACTTGCGGTATTTTCCTTCGCTCAATGATCCTCTCAACATCGTACAACTTTGAACGACTCCTTTTGGGCATCGTGTCGTACAAAACAGCTGACGAAAACGAGTTCAATTGTGTTTATAAAATGACTGAAGTAAATAGAGCGCGCTGATTGGTCAATATCCATGCAGGATGAGAGAATCATGCACGGGAAATTTTCCCGCGCCTGAAATTTTAAAAATGTCGGGCGAAACTTTTGACTTTGACAAAGAAAATAATGGCGAAAAAAGTAAACAAAGGTTCGTCTTAAAGTCGGATAAACAAGTTGACGAGTTGGTGGATAGCGCACAAGCAGAAAGCACAAAGCATAAAACAGTATACGCTGTAAATATGTTTAAAGGTAATACGTAATGAATAATTACGTTGAAATGTTTGTTTACAACATAGTATTAAATAAAAAATAAACTGCAATAATGAATATTTTATAGTCATGCAATTAAAAATTATTGAAGTATTATTAATTAAATAAACATATTAATTTTAGACTAGTCCGTAAAATTACAGCCGAGTTGCACGAAATGGACAACGAAACGTTGGACAGTAACTTACGATTATTTTACGCTGAAATAAAGTCGCTTCAAGGAAAAGACTACAGTCGCTCTACTCTTCTCGGCATAAGATACGGCTTGGAGAGATATCTTAATTCCCCACCATACAACAAAGGCATTTCGATATCTGGTAACCCGCAATTCAAGAAGTCCAACATAGTCCTTAACGCCAAAATAAAATCCCTCAAACAAGCAGGTAAACAAAATGTCCAGCACAAACTTCCGCTTGAGCCAGAAGACCTTGAAAAACTCAAGACAAGTGGTGTCTTTGACTCCTCCAAACCGCTTTCGTTACTGAGAAATGTATGGTTCCACGCAGTTTTATTCTGGTGTCGTCGTGGTCGCGAAGGTCAAAGAGGTTTGACAAGAAACAGCTTCGCGTTTGTAACAGATTCAACCGGCGAAGAATATGTGACAATAGAGACCTTAAGATTGACGTATTTTTACGAAAACCGCAAACCGCTAGCGATCACGTGACTAGACTCCCGCGGTCGAATTTGCGGTAAAATTTCAGGTTTTCAACGTGTAGAAATTGTTTTCGCGTATGAATAATCCCTCAGGATATTTTTCGAAAATATCAACCTATATTTTAGTTTTACTAGAATAAATGTTTAAAACATCATCTTAGCTTCATATTGCACTTATTTTGAAACAAATAACAATAAACTAAGCTTGGAAAAAACTATAAAGCACAGCTTTCAAGACAAGATGGCAGAGTTATACTCAAAGACATCTCAGAGTTTGTACTTCAATCTTAATCTCCTCAAAATTTACTACCTCTGACGTCTAACCTCAAACTGCAGTTTGAGGTTTGAAGTAAAAATTTTAAACCTCAATCTTAAGGTACTGCGAATCCTCAAAGAACCACCCAGGAGGTATACAAGATACAGAGAGTTTCCAGCAAATGGGCCGTATGTATAAAACCAAGGAAGAAAATGACGGGTACACTTCCTTAAAAGTTTACATCAGTAAATTAAATACAGGAAGCGAAGCCTTCTTTCAATACCCAAAGCGTAATTGGAAGTCAACCGATAACATCTGGTATGAAAATCGTCCTCTTGGTGTAAACAAACTCGCTGATATGATGAAGTCGATAAGTTCTGCTGCCGAGTTGTCCAGAACATACACAAACCACTGTGTAAGAGCTACGTCGATCACGCTTTGGTCCAACGCTGGCTTAACCAACAGGCACATTATGTCCATTTCAGGCCACCGAAACTAGCAGTCTCTCCAACACTACAACTGTATACCATCAACATCACAGCTCAAACGATGCAGCGATGTTCTTTCACAAGCTCTTGGCGATGAACCTGAAGTCCCCCATCAACAGCGACAAGTCCAGCGAAGACGCTTCAACGGTGTTTCAAATGCCACTGCCACAACGACAACAAACTACACTTCGCAGTCTTCAAACGTTCAAATTCAAGATCTTCCAAATTTTGGCTCTATCTTTAGCAGTTGTTCGATCGGAAATGTTAACGTTAACTTTAATATGCAACAGTGAACTTGAACTGTATATTCCTGTGTTTTAATCGAAGACGTTTGACGATTTTATTTTTATAAATGTTTTTGAGTTGATTTCGACTCGAAGGTCAATTGCGGGGGGTCGTTTATATCTTCCCGATCTCTGATTGGCAGTTGAAGTTAGTTGACGTGTTTTAGGAGAATTACAATGTACATCAGAGGAGGAATGAGGGTCTTCCCAAAATGCAACGCGCGCCGGGGCGGTTTATCATATATAATCAATTTCTCGGCCTGCTCCGTTATTGTTCGATTGTTGCTCGCTGCGTTCACATATCACAACTCAGAGATTATAGTAAAATATTTTAAAATGGCGAGTTTTCGCAGTATTATTAGTGGGATGAAAGCTTCTGAATTAGATGGGCATGGACTTCTTTATGTTTATTATGTGTCGAAAAACCCTGTGAATATGATCACAGATGGGTTAACGTGCAGCGTGCGTTCAACTAGAATGCTGCGAGGTTCATATAAGTTTTATGGATAGTTTGGACATTCGACGAACAGCCCTTATTCCATCAGTTGTTAAAGGCATAAAAATCGAAGAAATGTTCGCCGATTGTAGTAGCCCTGCATTGATAGAAGTGCATACCAGTTGCGTTTTCAAGGTGAGATGATTTAAACGCATGCTTTTAAGTTTTAATACTGTATATACATAATTTTGATTGAAATACATTTTGTATATTTCAAAAAAATAGAAACTTTAAAAACAGATAAGATAGATAAGAAATACACACAATGTGTTTACAGTACATAAATATCTTTGAATAAGAAATTATTTAATCAGTAAAAATGTAGTGAAAATTGATTATAATATATAAATATATTTGATATAATTCAGGACATAAAATATATTTTTTATTTGTTTTTTATATTAATATTAAACACGCCATTGTTAGACTGATATTTAAGTCCTTTACCTTGACTTTGTTCCTACTCAATGTGTTTCTTACTTCCATGTGTAGTTCCACGACCGCATTGAAATCAGGGATGGGTGTGGCCTATGTAATATTGTCATGTTGTGGGAGTTTGATATTTTACCATCACCAACATCCCAAGTAGTCCGTCCAGGTGACCTGGATATTCAAAATGATGAGCTGGATAATGTACTTCCACAATACCTTTAGACAATCCAACTGAATGTAATTGTTTTAAACAACTACTAAATCCTATTTGTTTGGCAAATATTGATACACACCGAGTGGTAGAGAACGAAGACCTGTCTAGTGGTGCTAGTGTTGGTGAAACTGAGGCAGTGAACGTAGATGAAGTTGAGAAAATTCAACAATTGACAGGATGTGGAAAATACTGCCTTTGGTGACAATGTGGATGATGAAATGTCTGATGATGAGGACAAGGTCATCAAACCTAGAGTTGACATTCAAAGTGGAATATGAACCAGACAATGTTCGAGACACATGCAAATGCATTGAAATTTTTAGTGTTTCAGAATGACAACTGGCATATAATTGGCTATTATATTATATTATATTATATTATACTATTTTATATTATATTGGGTGGTATTCTTAGTGGACGGTGCAGACAGCAATCTATATACAAGGTATGAAATAATGGAATAAAGCATCCAGTATTACAAAGATGTGAAGCTGAAACATAAAGAAAACTGATTCACAAGTCACAACAACTATTCTCTATAAGGTAGAAGTATAATTTTAAACCAGCTAGGATTGATCTGCAAACTGGAATAAAATTTTGCTCCATATCATAATTAATATTGTCACAGAACAATAAAAAAACAACCATATTTGTAAAGAAATAAATGGTGCTTAAAGATGGTCAGATGGACATTCATTCAACATTCGAACGTCATAAATCTTTCTATAGATTACTAATAACCCATTTACTGAGTACTGCTCCACTGACAAGTTCAATTGTCTGGTGTTAAGGACAGTATAATACTTAAGTAGGCAACTTCTCAGGGAGTTACATATAGTTTTAAGTAGAAGTTTAGTAACTTAATTGACAGGAGGATGTTAGAAGAAATGCTGCATTGAATATGTCGGGCAGCATCATCCCAGAAATTGTTGTTATAACTAAATGATGGCCACTCTTGGACTGCAGAACGTTGTCCATATTTTCGATCTGTTTTCGCAATTGATATGAATTCAATAAATGCTTTGTTTTCCTCAAAGGTCCACTTATGATGTTTTACTGGGGACTTCTTTGTATGAGTCAGCCTAATCTTTCTGCCAGGAAACTTTATAAAACAAAAAAAATATTAAATGCTTAAATAGTTCTTAGAACCACTCGGCATAATTATTACAGTCAAACCAAATGTTCTCTAGCTTGTGAGCAACATTGTCGCACAATGTTGCAATTTTGACTGGGAAGAGATTGCTCTGAGCAATTGCTTGCAAACGATTATTATGTACAGGTAAGACATTGCTGCTGACAGAGTGGCACTGGGGTACAAGTAAAAATTCTTGTAATTCTCTGCCAATCCCATATTAGTCCTGGTTTTGGGATATTGGGGGTTTACATTGACTGACCAGTGCATAATTGTATTTGGCAAGACAGAAAACGTCAGAATATGAACCATGACTGCAAGTACTGTGCAGCTATTGATGTAATTTTCTTGATTATTACATGCTCAAAGAGATCTGTTATGATACTTGCATATAATTGAATGTACAAATTACAATTTATACCTTTGTCTTTGGTGATGTTGTGTAACTCTTAAACAAAGATCGACTGGTTGTTGAAGTCTTCTTGTTTTTCGATCTGGTTTCCCTGGTGTATCACCAATAGAAGTATATACACGCTTAGCAGTTTCATTTTCTTCCTCACCAATGACAGCATCGCTATTATTTATAGTTGCCATTATCATATAATACTGCAAAATTTACTCTATAAATGAAAAAATACAATAAAATGTACTCAAATATAACGAAACCTAACCATAAAGGTAACAATGAAATAAAATAGGTAGCAACACATGTGTATTTTCAAAATTATCATAGAAAATAGCGATCCATTGCAGTAGTTTTCGTCGCGCCAGAACCACCTCCACGCGGGCATATTCCCGCCATCAGGGTTAGAATATAGCAAAAAATAGCTCATTTTCAAACCACGATAACTCTTCGGTTTTATGGAGTAAATTCATGTTTTAAAGTATCACTATAAAGAGTAAACATTCCTGAATTCACTGATATGATTTTATTTTAGTTTCCAAAGTATCACTATAAAGAGTAAACATTCCTGAATTCACTGATATGATTTTATTTTAGTTTCCTTGTAAAAAAGTATAATTTACTCATGAATATTTCAATGCCACTTTAAGGTCATGTTCACTGACCCGAAACATGCATAAATACAATGGGAATTTAACATAACTAAAATGCGATATATATACAAAATTATTCCAAAATTATTTTATTAAATTACTGAACAAAAAAGTTCTTCACAGCAAAAATCGCAATACATTTCAACAGTTTTTAATCGAACGGCACGTTGAGAATAAAGATTTTGAATAATAATGAGCCGCATTGAGGCGCGTTGCATTTCGGGAAGACCCTCATTCCTCCTCTGAATGTACATCAAATATATTAATAAACGTGGTTATTTTATAAAACAAATACCGTATTGATTTCCGTGCATGATTCTCTGTTTCTTACACTTGGGATGTTGCTCGACTTTCGTAAAGCTAAAAAAAACTCGCCTATCGGCTCGTTTTTTTTTACGCTTTTCGAAAGTCTCGCAACATCCCAAGTGTAAGAAACAGAGAATCATGCACGGAAATCAATACGGTATTCCTTTAGTAATCGACATTGGCATGTTTTGTTCGTGTTCTCTTCAAGCTGGAAGCCATTTTGTTTTGCTATTACCATACGGAAAGCCGCTGGATAAAAGGCGTGCGGTATCCAATTTTCATACCGAAAGCCGCTGTACAAGGCAGGCGCATGTCGCACATTTCTGGCCACGTCAGGTTTCCTCCTGTAGTAACACTGGATCAATAAGGGATGACCCTTACTGGACCTCTATGGAGAACAGCTAGTTTGGAACTGATAGAGATATCCAGTGTAAATAAAGTTAGTTTAGTTTAGGTTTCCTCCTGTAGTAACATTGGATCACTGGATGACACGTCCGAAAAAGATATCTCAACGAACTTTGTGTCTGAATTACCTGAACTGAAGGGTCTTCGCTCGGTCTAAGTGTTACCTTATTTTACCTGTGTGGTGCATGGCTCTTTTATTCGGGGGCTTATGTTGGAAAGTTTAAGGTAACCTTTTATAAATACAAATATTTTCTTCTTTTTTTCTTTAGCCTGGATTGGTTCGTTTCAATTCATCTGGTATATGTGTCTATGTCCAGTATGTGGCATCCTAACTCGATATTACAGTTTTCGTCGCGTTGTTTTCCTCGGTAGTCTCATATTATGCCTCGGTCTTTTGCTCACTTCATTTGTCAAGGACATTCCAGTATTTTACCTGACATATGGCTTAATATTTGGCACTGGGACCTGTCTACTATATATGTCCAGTGTTATAGTACTGCCATTTTGCTTTCAGAAGCATTTAGCAACAGCAACCGGCATAGTTACCTCTACAGGCAGCGGTTTTATAATTTTGTTTGGACCGGCGTATGAATACCTAATACGACATTACGGTTGGCGTGCTACATTGAAGATAGTAACTCTATTCCTTATTCCACTAGCAGTTGCATGTGCCTTGTTTCCTAGTAAAAATCAAGTGCCCTGTGAGAGGCAGGGAAGTGGGTTTAAGGTTGGGCCATCGTTTGGGAGGATCTTAAAAAATAAAGGATTTTTGATATGGGTATTGCTGATGACTTTGGTTTATCTTGGACTCTTTGTACCTGTAGTGCATTTGGTAAGTAATACGTTGATGTTAAGCTTGATTTACACCATGAGAACTAACCCGGGTTCACCTTGGGTTAACTCTAACCAGGAATACATTGTGATGCAATTTCTCCTCAATCGCATGTGAGGAGAATGCTTCCAGTTTGACTCCACAAAACACTCCATGTAGGTTTCTACATGTATTCCGATTTTATCCTGTAGTAAAATTGGACAAATTCTGGTAGTGGTAGAGAAAAAAAACACTGCAATGCCTTCGGGTGAAGTGTTTGAGGATATTCCTGTGACATTTAACTTCAATCATGAGGCTTGCTATACCTTTTCAACTAATCTTTCCTTGGCCGTTCTGTTTTAACTGTTCTCTCTATTAGCCATCGCCTAATTCTCCAGTGTTACTACAGGAGGAAACTTACACTAAACTAAAGTAACTAAATTTAATTATTGATACCGATAGCTCTATCAGTTCTAAACTGGTCTCCCTAGGGGTCCAGTAAGAACCATCCTTTAAACTACACACGTAAAAACGCACAACTTGTAACAAACCTATAGCAGACTTGTACCAATGCTATTTCGACAACTTTTTATCAGGATGTGTTCGCACTGCTTGTTTTCCAGTTTGTTGATAAGTTGCCACAAGGTTGTTGACTCGACAGACTTGTTACAAGTTGTTCCAACAACTTTTTATCGTCCTGCTATTCAAAAACTTGTTGACAAGTTTTGAGTGTTGTTACATAATATTGTGAGTGACAACCTTGTAGCAACTTGATAAAATGACAGCATTGTTACAACTTGTTGACAAACTTGCTACAAGCCTGTTGCGAACACATCTTGTTGACGAGATGTGAAATTTTTACATGTGTAGTAGAGTCAAACTGGAAGCACTCTTCTCGCATGCAACTGACACGAAATGATCACCAGACAACTAAACATTGCAGGAATTGAGTCCCTGCATATACCAACCACTGTGCCACCAACACCTATATGTCTGTCTGTCTGTCCGTCACGACCACATACTATAGAGGGTGTCCCAAGAAAATGCCACCCACCATATTTTGTAATATTTCTACGTTAGTTTTAATTGAAGTTTCAGGTTTTTATATTGGATGGAATAACTATTATATTAGGCCAATACATTGATAGTTGATTGATCAAAATAAGCAACCGTTTGCCTTATAGAGCCGCTTAAGGTGGCGACACCAATTTTGCAACCCGTCAAAATTATGGAAATTGGGTTAAAAATATTTCAATACGTTTAGAAGGATTTTTAAAGAAAAATCCTACCTATCATCTCTAAACCCGATTATTTGTGGTCCCTAATAATTCAGTAAACGAATTCTCTATCATGTTTGCGACAACAAATCGTGTGTTTTAGACAAGATAAGTAGCCATTAGCTTTAAAAATCCTTTCTAAAACATTCGAAATTTCCAAACTTTACCCTAATTTCCATAATTTGGACAAGTCGCGATGTTGGTGTCGCCACCTTAAGTTATTCTAGAAGGCAAATACCAATTGATTAACATGATATGTTCGTTATTCAACCCAGTGCAAAAATCTGAATCTTTGATTAAAGGTAACGAAGTAATACCACAAAATATGATGGGGAGCATTTTTGGGGGACACCTTGTATATAGCTACAAAGAGTTCATCACTTTTCTTGATCATTTCTTCTAGATGTCATTCTGTCAGGACATCGGGATACCGACGTACATTAGTGTATACAGCATCACTTTAATGTTCGGTATGGAAAGTGTTGCCAGACTCGTCTCAGGAAAACTGATCGATATACTAAACTGGAGTGTTCATACATATAACATCTTAGCGCTACTAACTCTCGCCCTATCCATAACATTACTGCCTTTGGCGAAAACTACAACTCATCTGTTCACTTTTGCTCTTTTCTATGGGTTTGCCAAGGGAGTTCAGTCATTGTGTGTTATTATTATAACTCCTGAGCTCTCCCACCCGGACGATGCGAAACATGCAGTGACGTATCTATTTGGAGCTCTCAGTATACCGGGGGGAGTCGGACCTGTTCTGGCAGGTAAGTCGAGGATTATTCTATAATGCAGTCTATAATACAGAGTGACTTGATATCATGTGGGCTAACACTAAACTGAGAATATACCTTCATAATTTATACTGGATAGCTCTGTCAGTTCTTAACTGTGCTCCGTAGAGGTCCAGTAAGGATCATTCCTCATTGGTCCAGTGTTACTGCAGAAACCGTAGTACACACGTAAAAATCTTACAACTGCTTGTCAACAAGATGTGTTCGCAACAGACTTGTAGCAAGCTTGTCAAGAAGTTGTAACAATGTTTTCATTTTATCAAGTTGCTACAAGGTTGTCACTCACAACTTGTTAACATATTTTTGCATTGCAGCACGATAACAAGTTGTTGGAACGACTTGTGACAAATCTGCTCAGTCAATAACCTTGTCACGAGTTGTCGACAAGCCGATGACAACTTGTCAACAAGCTGGGAACAAGCAGTGCGAACACATCCTGATAACAAGTTACTGAAACAGCATTATTTGGTATATTATGCGTTTTACGCTTGTACCCGAAAATCTAAGGTGTTGAGTAGATGAGAAAAACACAAATGCCACTGTTACCAGAAAAAATAGAACTGGTATGAATTTGAGGACATAGAAGCATGTTTAACTATCCAGTGTGTAAAACGAACAGATTCCAAGCAGTTTTATTGTAAGCAAATGTATAAAGGAACAATACATATAAACTCAATTGTAGTGATTGCGCAATGCACAATTAAAACAAACTAACTTAGGACAGATACATTTTTATAGTTTTAATCAAATTTTTTTTTAATGGATATATTTAATAAGTCATGATTGTAAAGTTTAAGTATAATTCAGCTGTAAGTTGTATTGGGAGCTGTAAAATTTTAAACTTAATAAACTATCTATCTATCTATCTATCTATCGAAAGCACTGACTCTTCTAACATTCTACTGAAGCGAAATTATAATCAGACAAATGCATATTGGCCATTGCAGGAATCAGACCTCATTCATAAAGAGATGAAAAAGCACATGCACACGTAACCCCACAATTGTCTAATAATTCAGAAACAGCATTATTTGGTATATTATGCGTTTTACGCTTGTACCCGAAAATCTAAGGTGTTGAGTAGAATGAAACTGAAACTGCATGCACTGTTACCAGAGAAAAATAGAACTGGTATGAATTTGAGACGTAAGAGCATGTTTAACTATCCAGTGTGTAAAACGAACAGATTCCAAAACAGTTTTATTATGGCAAATGTAAAGAGATTAATATATAAACTCAATTGTAGTGATTGCGCAATAACAAGAATTAAAACAAATAACCCAGGACAGATACATTTTATAGTTTCAATCAAATTTTTAAAATGGATATATTTAATTAGTCATGATTGTAAAGTTTAAGTATAATTCAGCTGTAAGTTGTATTGGGAGCTGTAAAATTTTAAACTTAATAAACTATCTATCTATCTATCTATCTATCGAAAGCACTGACTCTTCTAACATTCTACTGAAGCGAAATTATAATCAGACAAATGCATATTGGCCATTGCAGGAATCGAACCTCGTTCGCAGAGATGAAAAGCACATGCACTACCAACCCCACAATTGTCTAATAATTCACGTATTTTAGATAACAAAACTAGAAGTCTGTTTTTCTTTTTTTCAGCATGCATATTCGACGTAACTCGCTCTTACCACTTGGCATTTTTCATAGCTGGAGGATTCTTTGCTTGCGCTGGTTGTCTTGCGAGCCTGATTCAGCTGTTAGCCTCAAGAAATACAAATAGGAGTTATGACATTGTTCTAGCTACAAAAACTGACTGCACTGAAGCTGTACAGTTAAGGGGAACTACTATCGGTAATTCAAAAGATATGCCTAAAGGCTAAACAGGTGAAATTGAAAACAGTATTGGTCTAACGTTTGCTCAAGCGCTGCAATTTGAACCTCAAATTTTGATCCCATAAATCACATTTGAATTAGTATGGTGTGATTGTGTGAATAGTGTGAATTGCCTTGCAATTGTTACAATTTTTGCTGCAATCTTAAACGCAATTTCGGACAGACAGCGATGTTTGGTAAAAAGTATATTCGCTGAAACAATTGTGATCACGCATCTCGTTTTACTTTGCAGATATTTTTCTTGCTAAACAGTGCCCAGAAGGCAACAAAGAAATGAATGAGAATGATAATATCGGTGGAGTGACAATTACATTATTACAGATGCGGGCTTGCGGATCTATAGCTTTACGAAATCTATTGAAGTGCCGTTTTCCACATAACAAAACAAATATAGTTTATATGGACGATACGCGGTCAGGATGATACATAATAATTCATTAATTGACCAAAAATATTTATGATTCCCGAGCTTTCGATATTGCCTGTAGTTGAAGTTATATAGGTCGGATCGCGTCTGTGTTGCATATGAATATCGAAGACAAAGTATATCTCTATATAGCCTCCTCCGCAGGCAACTTGGTGGAAAACGGCAGAATTACGCAATAATTTCATAGGCATAGGGAGTAACAGTGGATAGCGAGGGATAATTGCGCAATTTTTGCCAAGTATTGCACAATATATTCTGCCGTTTACGAAGAGTTGCCTGCGGAGGAGGCTAATCTCTATAATGCTTATTGCTTTGTAATCCAACTAAACCTGTCAGTTAGGTCTAAAATTATGTAGATAACTTCGGTCGAAATTTTCATCTACAAAAAACTTTCACCCATGCGCCGTGGCCGGGGGGGCCAGGGGGGGCCATGGCCCCCCCTACCGTTGAGACCCGTCGGAAAATCGGAAATTTGTTATGTTGTCGGAATCGTAATGGTGAAGCATACCTGCAAATACGAATGCTAAAATATGTCGGAAATCAAACTCAGTTTACGTTTTTAGAATATAAGTTATAGAATAGGTAAAATTGATAAAATTTAACAACATTGGGATAGATTGTCGGTATTTACCTGTATTAACAGTATAGTCCGGAAATTTTTTTTTACAGCTGTTCCCCCCCCCGTCGACAACAAAACCAATAATTATTCTTCCAAATATTGTCGGAAAATGGTGCACTTGGCCCCCCCTAAAACAAGGGACGAAACTTCGGTATTACAACTTCGCTGGAACACCTCAACCCGAAAAAGTCTAGTAGCTGGAACTCTGGGACAACACCTAATCGTTTAAAGAAGATTACAAGAGGAATTTCTCCATCTCTCACAAGCCTGTATAACCAATGTATACATGCGTGTAAATGGCCAACTCACTGGAAAATGGGAGAGTGGACACCATGAGTATATAAGAATGGTGATAGGCAAGAGGACAAGAATTACAGACCCATAACATCACTTATAACAGCTGATAAAGTTTTTGAACAGCTGCTTTGTGCACAAGTAACTAGTAGGTTTGACCCAATACTACACAACCGTATGACGGCATGTACTGCTTGCAGTAGATTTTGATGAGAATCTAAATTTTAGCAGACACATTCGTAAATTATGCAAAAATGCTAGTAAAAAAGTTGGAGTATTAACTCGATTACGCAATACCCTGAAACCCTGTCCAGCCAAATTAACAATTATCCACCAAACATCTATTCTTCCTTTCCTCACAATATTGTCATATAGTTTGGTACTTCTGTAAAGCGTCGGACAGACGAATAGTTGAACGGGTACAGGAGCGCGTGCATTACGAGAAGTTTATAAAACAAGAACATGCTCATATGAAACACTCCTGACCAAGGCGGGACTTCCTTCATAGACCGCTGGTAGTGACGCTTAAACCAGCAAAGAAAAAAGCTGTTGGTCATAACTTAAACTGTGCTGCCATACAGTTGCTACAGCCGAAGCAAATTGTGTTCTTAAAGAATACAAAGAATTCCTTGAAAAAAACACTGATATACCGAACTTGCACCTGATTTCAAAAGTTACGACACATGATGGAACTGGACGGAAAGGAGGTCAACCAACACGAAAACATAAACGCGCAGCCAAACCACAGCCTACCATGGTCACATCGTTCCCCGGTATTCAATCTAAGTCACCCACTTTTCCCCTTGGAAGTGAATCACTTCTTGCTGGCCCACAACATTTACAGAGTTCCGAAGTCTTCAATGATGTGCCATCTGTTACTCATCATTCTCAGCAACTGCAACAATTTGAAGTGCAACATCAACCGATACAACATTGGAATAACAAAATTCAACAAGAGCATCAAATGTATGGTTTGTACGGCAACTCTTTCGCAACAGGATCTGCGCCAGTTTATTCAAATCAGATGCAACAACAACAATACCATTGACCATACACGTTTCTCACATCGGTGGAACAGCAACAGATACAGCAGCAACAACAACAACAACAACAACAACAACAACAACAACAACGACAACGACAACGACAACGACAACGACAACGACAACGACAACGACAACGACAACGACAACGACAACGGCAGCGACAGCGACAACGACAACGACAACGACAACGACAACGACAACGGCAGCGGCAGCGGCAGCGGCAGCGGCAGCGGCAACGGCGGCGGCGGCGGCGGCGGCAGCGGCAGCGGCAGCGACAGCGGCGGCGGCGGCGGCGGCGGCAGCGGCAGCGGCGGCGGCAGCAGTAGCAGCGGCGGCGGCGGCGGCGGCAGCAGCAGTAGCAGCGGCGGCGGCAGCAGCGGCAGCAGCGGCGGCAGCGGCGGCGGCGGCGGCAGCGGCGGCGGCGGCAACGGCGGCGGCGGCGGCAGCAGCGGCGGCAACAGCAGCAGCAACAGCAGCAGCAGCGGCAGCGGCGGCAGCAGCAGCAGCAGCAGCGGCGGCAGCGGCAGCAGCGGCAGCAGCAGCGGCAGCAGCAGCAGCAGCAGCAACAGCAACAGCAACATCAACAACAACAACAACAACAACAGCAACATCAGCAACATCAGCAACAACAGCAACAGCAACAACAACAGCAACAGCAACAACAGCAACAACAGCAAGAGAAACAACAGCAACAACAGCAACAGCAGCAACAGCAACAGTAACAACAACAACAACAACAACAACAACAACAACAACAACAACAACAACAACAACAACAACAACAACAACAGCAGCAACAACAGCAACAGCAGCAGCAGCAGCAGCAACAGCAGCAACAGCAACAACAACAACAACAACAACAACAGAGCACGACTCAGTCCATCCCTAAACCGCCATTTCCATCTCCTGCTGAAGGTGTATTTCAATTATACCTGTTGACGTTTTGTCCAAAGAAAGTGTCTAAATGCTATGGTTGCTCACAAGTGTTGAAACCAGGACAACAAATCGGTCAACCGCCCAATGATTTCGTAGTCGTAGGGAAAATGAACCGAGAATATCCAACTAAGGATGGAGGAAAAGACTCTAATGTACAGAATGTATATTTTCACTGCCGCAAATCCTGTATACAAAGGAAGCATCCGTACTTTACAAGTGCTCTGTGTGAAATACCAGCACAGATACGGCAACTTCCTTTTCCAGTTCATCACGATTTTATCAAGGATTTTTTTATGCGCAGTAATACAGTGATAAGAAATCAAATATCAAATGTGTTGTGTTACTAAATAGCGGAATTCGTTTTGTTCAATGAAATAAAATAGAAAAGTGAAAAGCGTTAGTTATTCAAATGAAGCATTATTGTGCGTTCACCATTCATCGACGCTTTTCCGCACATCGTTTATCCGGCCTTATTCTTAGCTTTTCTTTTATCAAAAAGATCAAAACAGTTTCAAAAGACATAGATGTCGTAATTTTAGTCGAAAATGTCTAGACGAACGTAACGACGAGAAACAGTACTAAAACAGCAAACTCGTGCGTTCCGGGCAGGGTTCCGGGTGTTCCGGGCAGGGTTCCGGGTGTTCCGGGCAGGGTTCCGGGTGTTCCGGGGGTGTTCCGGGAAAGGTTCCGGGTGTTCCGGGGGGATTCCGGGATGTCAAGAAACTTCTTCTCCTTTTTATCCCATCGCTTTGCAATTCCCATAGGCTGTGCCCACTGACCTATACTAAATGGACTGAGCGCGCAATCTATTTTATCAGGAGCTCGGTGTCCTCACCACTGCTCACGTCATATAGATCTTTGCTCTCATGCGTAAATTCGCTGACTTACAAATGCGTTGATAAACGGCTCGGTTCTATATTTTTATATGTTTCAACTCAAAAAAATTGTTAATTTTGTGTCTTTGATGCGAGAAATTGCTGCGAAATCATTGTAGAAAGTAAGTCAGTTTATACTAAATGTGATCTTTATGAAATTGGCGGGCTGTCAAGTATGTTTTAACTCTCAATTAAAGCCGTGCACATGTTTAGAAAAAAATCTCAAATAGCAGTAGAAAACTCCACAAAAACAGTCTTTTACTCAGAATAATACCAGGAACGATTGTCGGCAAAAAATGTTCATGTCAACAGAAGGTTAATGCTTACATAACACGACAAATTTTATGGAAAAACTATAGCATAAATACCAGCAATCATCGATGGCCCGAAGCTCTTGTTGTGGTCGTGTATAAAAACATACCGAAGCCATCGTTTTATTTAAAATTAAAATGTTTGTTTTCAAACTTGCAACAGGAAAATATACTCCTATTTTGGAAAAGGTTGTTCTCAACTCGAAGGAAGTAAATATTTACCAAAAACAGCAAAGTTTGCAAAAAAACACAACACAGAATTAAAAAAAAAATTAAAAACAAACTTCGTTAAATTTAAAAAACACATATTCGCCCGCGAGCACAAATAACATTAGGAAAATGTCGGTATGCGGTAATTTTCATCGATGCGAGGACCTATATGACGTCAGCAACGGTGAGGACACTTTTTTACCTCGAGCACTCAGTCCATTTAGTATAGGTCAGTGGCTGTGCCCCACAGTAACTTGACACCAGAGTCACCGCTTTTTTTTCCATCCATCTGACTACAACAATATTCTTCTGCTGGTCAAATTTTACATCATATGCTCCACGGCCTTTAGGTTTGAGTGCTTTTTCAGATTTGAGGGGACATCCTTTCAATCGATTGCTGCGTACAGTCCCGACAAACTGAATCCCTCTCCCTTGAAGCTTTTCGACCAGTGGCCGGTAGTGAAGTAAAATAGTTGTCTTCATAAAGCTTGGGGTTTTTACCACTAGGCAAAGTTGATGCAAGCTTCAATACAACCTCGCCGCTAACACCCACATCTGACCGATCAGTGGTTTCGTTACATGCCCCTTGATATACATCAAAGTCATGCATGAATCCAGACGATGAGGCCCGTGCCCACAGCTTGTAACCCCATTTCGTTGGTTTCTTTGGCATGTGGACGCGGGGCCCATGTTTGCCTTTGAATGCCACCATCAACAGATTGGTGCTCTTCTGGGGTAACCAAAAGGAAATTTGCTCTTAGCTTGTTTAGCCATGGTCGTAGTCTCCAAATCCGATCCCTTTTCTCATCAGCAGTAACTTGGTTGTTGTTGGCAAAATGAAGTAAGGTGAGGAGCTTCTGAAACCTATTGCGATCCATTTCACCAGCAATACAAGGGAACCGAGTGGCACTCTCCCAATAAGCTCTTACCGATGGAAGTTGAACTAAGCCCATAAGGAAATATATACCAAGAACTTTCTCCAGTTCATCGACTGACGTGTCTATAGATGTACCATCCTTTTCCACACTGTATACATTGGTCTGTTCACACATGTTCTCAAGCATTTCCTTCGTTACAAACTGCCTGAAAAATTCCAACGGTGATGGCTCCGGGTCAGTCACTAAATATTCATCACCCGGGAAAGGCATTTCTTGTAGATCTAAACCACGGCTCCTCCATCTGTAGGTGTATTTCTTCTGCTGGTTACTGTTAGCCTTTCGCTTTCTTAATTCTGCCAAAGGGATATCATCAATATTCGCAGACTCTTCACCATCACTCGCATCACTATCAATTTCTGCATGATCTGGTCTTTGGTCATCATCATCAGGGCTCTCACTCTCCTGCTCATTATTAACAGGGTTGTATTCTTCTTCAGACTCTTCATCGCTGAATTCTACCTCACTTACATCATCGTCATCAACAAACTCTAGCATATCTTTAACTGTAAACACTTTGGGGATTTTGCTCATATTTATCTTGGAAATTATAAACTGAATTTGTAAAAGGCTACATAGGAAAATAATACAAGGCTAAAGTAATCTTTACAAATTGTATTTTATATAGGTAATAATGTACACACAGTTATATAAGCCCTTCACATACGATAAAGCAAATATATTTCAGGTGCCACAATTTCACAACATTTTATTCAGTTAGCCGGAAGTGATACCTAAATGTCCAGTGTGACACATTTGGCACATGCAAATTCAAATATGTTTCACGATAAAATTTTACAATGTTACAAATAATTCTAAACTAATTTTCATAGCTTATCAATTGCTTGAAAACTAAACACTGCTAATAATATATATATTCACCTTTAAAGTGCAATTTTCACATAGAAAACTCAAGAGAAACAACCAAATATCTGAAGCGTGACGGCGGCCATTTTGAAAATGTAAAATCTAATTTGATCATATACTATAGCAAGTTAATTTGCGCAATATAAATATTAAATATTATTATTATTATTATTACTCATTCCCCTTTAATTTTGTCCACGTTTTGCGCAACAATATGGCTGCCCACTGTTCCAAATATGTCACAATGGGCATTAAAGGTCAAAAAATTGTTTCACTAAGATGCATGTTGCCCTTAAGATATGTGTGACATATTTGTCACAAGGGATCTTTAAGGGTAAAGACCATGTAAAGTCCGCTCTGCGCATGTGCTATGGGTGTCCCGCGATGTAAACTGAATGCCCAAATTTCGCGTTATTTAAAGCATAGCGAACCAGAACACATCATAATTTTTTAAATATAGCGTGTTTAAAATGTAAAAAAACGGACGTTGCCGGTTTGTTTACATCGGGACTTTACATCACCTTTAAATATCTAAATTTGAAAAAATTGCCAGTGTAATTTTTGTGAAACTAATTTTTGTGGTATACTCATTCTGGTCATTCTGGACGGCACCGTCGAATATCATCCTCCAGAGGATGATGACTTTGAGCTCCCGTATCTTTGGCGCCCCTTACCCAAAACGCACGAAAATGTTCTTGGCTAATGCCAAACAAATCGCTAAACACATTTGTTTTACAAATCTCGGTGAGGTTTAACCTTAGTAATCTGATATATTCATTATATCGGTAAACTAATTACATATTCAGTACCTTTGGTCGATTATAACTTCTGTTTTAAAACCCGTGTGATTTTCGCTAATACACCGTTTTATTTAAGAATTAAAAAACGAGTCGCGTGCCATTATGGTGTAATAATGCACGAGGGGGCAATGTTGGGAGAATACGAGAGAAGCTTGTAAAACACGAGGCGTAGCCGAGTGTTTTACGCTCTCAGTATTCTCTAACATTCCCAGTGCTTTATTACCATAACAACAAGACGAGTTTTTTTAATTAGTTTATATTATAAGTGGTAGATAAGCACAGTAAACAATTTTGTTCAAAGATCAATATTGATATTCTCCTTTTGATATTCTCCTGACGTCGCAAGCTTTTTACAGTCGATTTCATCAAACTTTTGCCAAAATATTCCGAAGTTCATAATGAATACACAAACAGTTTGTAAACTGAGCATTTGATTGGCTACCTTTTTTTAGTAGCCAATCAGAGGGTTTGTTTACAAGCTTGCTTGTGAAATAATTATGAACTTTTGAACTTCGCAACGAATTTGCGAAGTTCGGAACGAACTTCGGAATATTTTGGCAAAAGTTGGATGAAATCGACTGTAATGTTTTCATTGCTTGGCAACAACTACAAGCTTGAATTCTGGCAAGCGAAGGAGCGAAAAACTAGCAACTCAACAAAAATTAGGGATTAAAAAGGCACAAAAACAGTACACAATGAGAGACAGATTGGTTTTTCGTTGTTCTGCTTCGAAGACCTTTGTCCTGGATTCGGTATAAAAGCGAAGGGTTTTTGTCAAGCTGCTTTCACGACATTGGCTGTCTTGATTTTCATCTTGAACCAAATATATCAGGCAGTTTTAGTTTGAAGGTACTGTTTGAATATTTTTTGTGTTTTTTTTGCTAATTCAGAGGTTGGTGGTTAAAAATGTTCTCAGACAAACTGTCAAGAAATGCATAAACATGTCGTATTTGTGTAGGTTTTTCTCGTTGCATCTTGACAGCTTAAAAACTATACACATAGTGTTATCTAAATCAATGCCAAAATGGTTAATTTTAATTTTTTGCACGTAGAACTGTGCATAAATTTGGTTTGTGTTTAAATACAGTTTTTGTACCTTTAAATGTCAAAGTAGCACAGATTTTCGCGTTTCTTGTCGCCGTTGAATGCGAACTTTCAAGCAAAAAAGTATATTTCAAACTCAGAAACAGCTACGAATCTTTATTCGCCGTTTATGGATCCCGTTGTTATTTGTTGGCTGGCTTTTTCCATCTCGTTTGGATTTAAAACTATTATAATTTTGTTCATATTCTATTGACAATTCCGAGGAAAATTTAACAAGCGGGGACGAAGGGAGAAAAATCGAAACGGTGGCCGTGCTTTATTGCGTCATAAAGCACGCGCAATTAGCCAAAGAAATTGCTCGTTAGATACTACTTATAATACTAGAAGTTACTATCGCAAGTGAAGTGCTGCCTTGCATGCATATAGTTAGTCCCCAAATAAAGAAAACAAACCCAAATGAATTTATGTAAAATTATTTTAATTACAGTTATCATTAAAAACATTTACCACTTAACATGTTTAATATGTGAATATATAAATTGGCAAGGTCTTACAGACGGTATGACTATGATTTATATGTAGTTCTGCACAATTGTTGGTATTAAACAAAGTAAAATCACTGTCACTGTGTCACTGAAAATTCAGTTATCTGATATAGATATGTCATATGTAAACAAAAAGCCAGAACTAAACAACAAGGCACTAATTGAATAAATATGTTGTTTGTATTGTAACATATATGGATATTGACGTCTTTGCCCAGAATGCAATATTTTGAAGGTTGGAGGTATAACGGTAGGTACCAATGTCCATGATTTCGCATTTATACTGCAACTGTATACACATTATGGTTATCTTTCTAAACATCAATAGAAATATTTTTATTAGTAGTAATAATCACAGATTATAAAGTGCGTTCAATATGGCAGGCAGTACGACTATTATCAATATGGCAGGCAGTGACGATGTGAAATCATTGAAAAGATAGCCTAAAATTTGTTACAAGAAAGACGCACAAGCTAAGAAATGAATCAGACGCAAAAACAAGAAATGTCTGAGTACGAGGCACGAACTTAAGAATCTATGAACTATCATCACTCACTGACAAGGAGCCAGCCAGTGAAATGCATGCGGGCTTTTAACCCATAAGTAAATAACCCGGGGCCGGCCGGTACACAATTGCAAAATATTTTCTTATTTTGCTTAGTATTGCACTACGGCAGTTCTATTGCAGAACTGGAAATTTCTTATCATTCAGAAAATATATTGTTTCTCATGTTCAGTTTCTGAAGCTCGTTTTGCTTTTCGATACTCCCTAGCTTTTTCAAGTCTAGTTTGTTTCTCAGTTTCAGTTTCTGCTGCTTGCTTTGCTTTTTTATACTTTCTAGTATTTTCCAGTCTGCTTTGTTTCTGACTCTCAGTTTCTGACTTTCA
Source organism: Trachythela sp. YZ-2020 (assembly GCA_016169945.1). NCBI lineage: Eukaryota > Metazoa > Cnidaria > Anthozoa > Malacalcyonacea > Clavulariidae > Trachythela > Trachythela sp. YZ-2020. Next base: position 9,969,776 of record JADLSH010000387.1, read on the forward strand.
GGAGGTACAGTACTATGTAAATATATCACCAGGCTTTCTATACTATCAACAGATGCTAATATGCATTTTCCAAAAGGGTGTGGGATCCCATATAAATCTCTTGAATGAGAATCAAATACTTTAAAGGTTCCTCCAGAAGTCTTAAAAATTGCAACAGTATTACAACCAATTGTCAACATACAATGTTGATAATTTAAATGAGTTTCCGTGAACAGATTATCAAGAGCATTCTCTATAGAATAATAAGGTAGGGCTGTATTTGCCATGAATAAGTCGCCAGTAAACGGGTCACCATATTGCATACAATAAATGCCATCAAAAACCGAAACCATTTCAGGCACGTCAGTCAAAAGCAAATAGCTTTTCTTATAAAAGAATAAAGGTTATTTCCAGCACACAGTATGGAATTCAATACAGTTGAATCCCATGTATTTGCATTTGAGATATAATTATATATTATCGCAGTCAAAGACATTGCTAAACATTGTTTACCAGCATTTGTCGAAACTTTTTTGTATTTCCCTGACTAAAATCTGCACATATTGTTTTAGTTGGATCAACCACATCATATATTGTGGGTCCAGGATTTTCCTCTACATCATTTGCCATTCTCAACAACAGTGGAACATACACAATGTAGCCTGACATTTGAGTGAATAACACTATCACTTGATAAAACATTTTAAGCAAAATGGTCTGCTTATTTTGTGTAGCAGTGGCACAATGGCTTGCCGATTTAATTGTGTGGCAGTGGCACAATGGCTTGCCGATTTTGTTTGTAGCAGCACTTGGCACAATGCATGCTGAATTTGTGTAGCAAAGGCACAATGGCTTGCTAAATTTGGATATACTGGTGACACACAAAATATGCTCAAGTAACATATACGAACAAATATTAACATAATGACCATTATTATAACCAATTGAAATAACATCAACAATATACGACGAGAGCTATCTTGCAAACAAGTCGGGTAATTTTTCATTCGTATACAATTATGTGTTCCAATGCGGGCACGATACTGCTCAATTGATATTCCCATAATAACGATATTAATAATAAACTATCACTGTGATTATTTATACCTTGAAGTACGATGTTCTATCAAGCTCAAAGAGATTTTTTACTCCACTTGTTTTCAGCACCTAAAAATTTAATAAAATTAAATTCGTTTCAATGGGTAAAATAATTCGACCAAATCACATTGTTATTTGTGATCAAACTTTCATCTTACCTTGAAAAATATTTTCGATAAACAGCCAGACGGCAGACGTAAGAAAAAGATTTCGATAAACAGCCAGACATAAAATTTGCAGCAAGCTGGAATCAAAATTTACAATAGGCAAGAACCGCTGAGGCAAGAAGTCAAGAACAGGCACGAGGCGCACGTAACGTATTTACAAATTGTAATGGTTCATGGTGGTGTTCGCGAGTCTCAACCAGGGTATTCGGAAAGTCAAATCGCGATCTGGAGTATGTTATTTTTAAAAATTTCTGTGACGTCAAAAAACGTCATAAATCTGATCATCCGTACGTACATGGATAAAATCGAGTTGTCGTTTGCTATACATAGTTCGGCCAACAGGAAACGGACTGGTACGAGAAAAACACATCGTCAAGAAAAGGAGGCCTGCCTTCGGCAGCAATAAGTATAGGTTATCATGCGATGTTGCTCGTACAATTAGGGATTAATAGTACTCGTGATGTTTGAAAATGTTGCCAAATTGGACTCGCCCCCGCAAGTGAAGTGCTGCCTTGCATCCATAAATAAAAACAAATTCAAAATAAATACTTCTACTCGTCGTATCGAAGCAAAAGTTTCTACAAGAAATACACGAATAAAAAGCTAAATTTTCGACCATGCATAGAAGTCTGCTGTCAAATCCAAGAATAAAGAAGATATTAAAGATTGTTTGAGTTGAACTGGAGGTACTGATGTTTGGGATTAAACTTCTAGTATTTTTGATTCTGTAATGTTTAGTCGGCAACATAACCCACTGTTATATAGAAGCTTATTTTGTAAGGATTCCAATGGTGTTAGTTTCATTGCCAGGGGGTAAATATTTGCAAAGGAAATCGTACTCAAAGTGCTCTTGTGACAACATAATTAAAATTCGACCGACGAGAAAGACTTAAAACTACACTGACGATTTTCAATAAAAATTTCTGGGAAAATTCAGAATATAATAATCTAATTTCTGCAAAAAATTGGTAAGCAACGGACATTATTTGCCCCACTATGACAATAAATGTTGCCGTCATGTTGCCACGGTAACGCCAAGAGCAAATAATGTGTGTTGAAATTAATCTTTGATATACAAGGAATCGAAGGCTTATGCAAAAATCGAGTTCTCTTCGGACCTCTACTCATGGTCTTAAAATAATTGAGGAGAAAGTGCTACCTTTACATTGACATCAGTAAATGGTTATAATTTCGCGTCTTCTCGGATAAGGACGTTAAAATCGTAGGTACCTCGGATCCCCTATCAATTGGGCAATAGCCTGTTGGGAAATCCGCTCACCAATGAGTGAGAAACTCAATAAACAATAAACAAACAATAAACAAAACAAATCATTCAAATAAATGATTGTAAAGAATTATCGAAAACTTGTCGTGTATTATCAATCCGTATGAATTTACTCAATTTAATACAGTTTGAAGAGGTGGAGTCAGTTATGTTTGAGAAGATTACTACTTCAGAAACTGAACCAATTTGCTGAGTACAGTTTCTCACGGCTTGAAATGCAGGCCGTAGCCTCCTCCGCAGGCAACTTTGTAGAGTTTCAAGCAGACTAGTCCTTAGTCCTCTGCGCACGCGTTCTATTTTGCCGTGAATTTCAAGCGAAATAGTTTGGGCCTGGGGACGAGTAGGACTTGCAGAAAATTGAAGCTGGAGTTTGCATCATATTACCGTAGAACCCGGACCCCGCTACTGTTACTTGTGAACTATAGTCTATGAAATAAACACTGTCAATACAGTTTATTTAACAATTGTGTTGTAAGTATCTTAAACTGAAAAGGTGAATTTTCTATTTTAGCCCGTTTTACAAGGACGCTTACGCTGCAAAATCAAATACGATACGTGCATCTATTCCCTAATTTAAACAGGAACTGAATTCATTAAAATTCGAGATAACAAGGGAATCAAAGCGTTAGTTCAAGATAGCGGGGAGTTTGAGATAAGTAAGGTTCTATTGTATGTATATAAACTAAGTATAAAAAATTAAATTTAATGACTTGACATTTATCTATATATAAAGTTTAAGCTAGAGTACAATAAATATGCAAATAGGATCATGTAGCGTCAACTTTAAGTGCCAGATCAAGTACGTACTTGCATCATTGCATGATATATGTTTAAAGCGTGGTACTTGTAGAGGCGGAGAGGTAGACACAAGTCCATTTAAATACTTGTTAAGCATACAAGGCCATCAACTGAATTACAGCTGGATATTTTTGGCCTCGAGCTACATGTACGCACGTTTATGTCAAACTTTCCAAGCTGCATCAATTTCATATTTGAGACATTTTTACCCTGTATGTAAAAATACATAACCCCCTCTAAATAATTGTTTGTTGACTATGACTGTAAACCCACAAACAATAGGGAACTTTAGATGTGACGACGGCTACGAGAACGACTACGACTACGAGATTTTTCCGTTAAATATCTGCTACTACAAACTTGTTATATCATCCTCTCTTTGGCACAGCGCATCTTTATAACAACAGTTGAGCCAAAGCGAGTACAACTTTGAGTCTGTATTTGCAGATATTTAACGGAAAAATCTCGTAGTCGTTCTCGTAGCCGTCATCAAATCTACAGTTCCCTAATGACTATAGGGCAACGCATTCACTAAATTAGTAAATGTTTCCACCTGAAAGATTGTATATTGCATGAAACAGGCTGTAGTGGATGCCTTGAGATAGTATAAGTGTTTTTTAACTGAAGGATTTCTGTAAGATATAGAAACCAAACCACTATAATAAAGAAAAGTATTGTTATATTAGTATTGTCATTGATGATAAATGTGTTTATTAAAATTACATAGGTGATTATTGAAAATTCTCAATGCTGATTGCTTGCGCTACCTCGGATTAATACGCGATAATTAATCACCTAAAGCGTTTTAGCCGCTTTTATCGTAAATATTCATTTAAAATATTCTTGAAATGTGCATTTTTTATTTTTTTCCAAATAATCACCTGTGTAATTTTACTAAAACAATTATTCACCTCAGGCTCGGTGAATATCGGTGAATAAAAACCTCGATTTCGTCTCGGTTTTTATTCACCGATACTTGATTCACCTCGCCTTCGGCGAATAATTGTTAAATAATCTATGGCTATGAATATTATGTAATCATGTGCATGATATGCATTTCAGTTTCCTACTTAACGCATCAAACGTTTGACAAAGCATTGTTTGTGGTGGTTTGCCATTGATATATGGATTTAATATTCAATTTTCGTAAACTCGCGTTCTTATTGGTCAATTTGTACCACGTGTGTGCATTTTATATAGCGACAACGCACGGCCGTGCCGTTATAGTATATATCAGCACGGCAAGATGGCGCCCGAATTTACGAATGGAAAAGTTTATAAGATTTCGTTTATTTTAAACCGAAGACAATCCCAAAACGACGAAGTGGCCAAATTTCTAAAATAATTCCGTATTTAAACGTAAACATGTGTTGTTTATTTAGTTTATTTTACGAATTTACGGAATATATAAGTTGTGAATGAGTGGCGAAGCGACGAAGTCGGTTGAAAATATATTTGTAATTCGGCAGACAGATTCAAAACAACAACAAGGTTGTTTCTTGTATAAAAGCTATAATTTGTCGTTTTCCACTTTTGAATATTATCAACAAGGAACACTAACAGTTAGTTCAACAAAGTCTATAGAATGTTTTTGCTCATAATTCATAAATAAAAAAATATCGCCAAAGCGTTTACTCAAATTGAATATTAAAACGTTTAAAGCGTCTCGTGCAGTATTAAGGCCGGTTTACAGTTCGCGCGAATACGTCGCGCGAATTCTAGAATTATTCGCGCGAACATAGCGAATCGGGTTTACACATTTTAAAATTCGCTCGAAAATTTGCAAACTTGCAAAAATCCTGGCTCTTGATTGGCTAAACTTTAATTCGTTCGCTGGCGACTGGCGAAAAAGTTGAAAATTTTCAACTCTTTCGCCAGTCGCTGCGAATCAAGTAGAATGACGAAATTTGCCATAAATAACCCTCGCGCATGCTCAGTGACAAATTCTCTCCTTCGCGCGACCAATTCGCGCGAACTGTAAACGGGCCTTTAAACTCTCGTTCCTAGTTCGTGAACTCGTGCTTGTAAATCCCGATAATTCATGCACTCACAGAGTGCTTTAATCCTTAAATCGCGCTCTAAACAAGTACACCGTTAATTGAACACCGGGGGAATTTACGGAGATCAGACAATATGAAAAGAAAAGCGGTAAAACAGAATCCTTGTCAATAGAAAGATATAATGTTTCAACATAATTAATATCTTAAATACTTTGAGTCAATTAGTTGACTTTTCTGTTATCGCACTTTCTGTTATCGCCAGCTTCTAGGTAAAATATAGTTCGTAATGATCAGTTAGATAAATGTATCGAATAATTAGAAATTTTAGATAAGAAAGTTACAAGCGACCTATGGTGAGGAAAATGAAGTTTTTAGCCTTAGTCTTAGGATAATAATTGCTGCTGTTGATGATGCGTTGGCGTCGCACGGTTCTTTAATTTACATCCTCATTGTGATGCGAAACGAAGAAGATAGAAATAGCGCGAAGCTTCGAACAAAGAAAGAGCGCATTTAAGACCCTCTTCAGTAGAGTTTTAGCGCGTGCATACTTGTATGTATTCAAGTGTGTTTAATAAACGCCAACATGCTTTAATTACAATATGTAAATGTTTAGTGGCAGATGAAAACAGCTCTGTTCTTATAGCTAAAGTTATAGTCCGTTACTAAAACACCAGATGATTTATCTTTTAATGCGTGGCTGCACTTTTTTAAAGTTCTAGTAGCGTTATTTTTCTATTCATAGAAGTAATCAATTTTGATCACGAATCGTATACTCAAATGTTAAATCATGGTTACGACCAGTGCTTGTCTTACGACTCCCGTTTTTAGATAGATGTTATATCTTATATCGTGCTTTAATTAGCGGAGAAAAAATGACAAACTGTTTACAAATATAAGAGCTATAGTTTTTATCAGACTAGTGACTGTTAGTCACGTTTTATTCGCCATTTCATAAGAAATATGATAAACAGTCCATATATACGGGTATATATAGTTATAACACATCGGTGTCGGATAGCTTATCTCAAAATATGTATTTTATAATGGTTCAGAGAAGAACTTAGCGAAAAATAAATAATAATCAATAATTTTAGAATTATAAAATTTTTGCTGCTGAGATATATAAACCTATAAAATGCTGTTCAAAGGGGCCCGGAAAACGCGTCACTTCTCAAGCTTTTATGTGCGCCTATCTTATATATAATGATATTGAATATACTATCCATAACAAGTCATGTTAGCCAAATATGTAAGGATTAAAGGCATTTCAAAGACTGCATATTCTAAAGTTTTTATCCTACGATAACACGCGCCCGAACTATATAGGAATCTTTCGCACGAAATTCGCCGGTGGCCCGCGTTCACCAATCTTCCCTGGGGCCCGTGACTGGGTCTCCTCGGCCTTGTTTATACTGTATTTCATTATATTTTGCTCAAAATAAGACAAAAATATATTCTTAAAATAGTTTGTCCGATTTTAATACTGATTTAACTCTATCCGTCCATAATATTATCGGATCGTGTAACATGTACAATGACATGCTGATTTTAATAGAGAGAAGAGCATGGGAACGAGGTTGATTTTATTTTACTCTCTCTCTCTCTTAGACACCAATGATTTTACTTCCATTCTTATCACATATATAAACAAAACCCCGAAGCCGACTTGCCATGAAAAAACCTCACGGGTCGGACGAGAACGGAGTTACGTCATGCCCTTCATTAATCGTTATATACCCTAGACTAGCCTCTCTCAAATTATATGCTCATACATGAAAGATGGGTTGGATGATATGAAAATTTTCATGTTTCATGATATGAAAAATTTCCACAAATGAGGATATACAAATTTAGCTTGTCGCCATGGAATATAAAATTCAAAAGTTAAATTGCCATTATGTTAAGCGTAGCGACAAAGTGATGAAAAATGAAGTCGTGAAACCAACATTTCAATATATAGTAGCTGATTATTTTACTTCAATATATCCTCATTATCCCATTTTGGTTTGGCACCATTTATATAGGGAAAACTATGTTTTAAAGTTTGTTTAAAGGGTGTTTAAACAAAATTCTCGTGGGTTTTTGCGGTCCTATAGCCATCTTTACGCATGGCCATTATTATGGTTTTACGCAAATGCCTAATGCCATATCCTTTATGCGTTTTCGTATAATATTTAACCACATCAATATTCACCATATGGCTAGTACACGTGATTTTAGTCGATGCTATGTTTAGGCCTGCCACTATTATAATTACATGCGCGCATCCGCTGCCAAGACTTAACGTCAATTATAAAGCCTATTAATAAAGCCTATTAATAACTGTTTAAGTGTCAACCGCGTCCTGGTTCTTTGAAATGATGACGTTTTTGACATTTTATGATGGCCAGTGAGCTTAATTGCATATCCATTCATATATAGTGGCAGCACTTCCCCCACCTTTTGTAGTATCTCAAGGATCTCTCCTCGACTGCACGCGCGCCCAAGTTCCAGCTGCCCCCATCTTGGATCTATATTAAGTTCCGTGCTGAACGTATAAAAACGACGCGTCGTTTGGTTTTACTATCTTATCAGAGAAGACTGCTATTGATCCAGTTGAAGAAAGAAGATATATTGAAGATATACCATCCATAAAACACCAAGAAGATGTACAAGGTATTATAACTCAACTTATATATTCTCAAATCAAACAATTCATTATATTTATATTTAGCGTAAATTTACGTTCTTTTTAGTGAGCCATGCAGTCATTTCTATAAAAATTGTTTCACCAAATACAAAGTGATTTTTGCTTCCTATTTCAATAAATTTCAATTTTATGCCGTTTAACAAAATGTCATGTTGCGTATATATACGTAATAACTGTTTACCAAAGTCAAAGACTCTAAGTTTGGACTATTTAATGATATTCTTCTTTTAGTCTAATGAGCTTTTCGATGCGGTTATGTGTAATTTGTCAGTCTAAATCGCTTAAGGTGGATCGATACAGTTTTCATAAATTCAGGTGTCCAACACTTTCAAATTTTTAAACTCCGTATTTTTAGGTTTTATTCACCAGGTATCGGGGTTTTCATATATTTTGATCTTTCTACTTTCAAATTATGTTTTAGTAACAGATAGTTCGTTACTATGGCAACATACGCGTACGAAATTCACCCCAAAATAGCCTATCGCCTCGTGTAGTTGGAAAAGAAGCATGGTGACCCCCAATTTTTTTTTCGTGCATTATTTTACTTGCAAGACAGACTAACAATAAGCAAAATATAAAAAAATTCTGTAATGCCAAATTTTGAAAAAGGCAAAAATATCGTTTTCTTCAATCAAATTTTTTTGGCATTACATAATTTTTTTATTTTTGGTATAATGAAAGATATTTGCCGTGCAATACAGCATGCAAAATTTGAACATAGGTCACCAGACAAAATAATGAGATATAGCGCATTGTTTTTCAATGACGTCAGCAATTGACATGAAAACGGTATATACACGCGTAATGACGCGAGATGGCGCGAGCAACTGCCACGTCAGGTCATTTTCCTGCGCGCACAAATGGTCACGCGGGTTTGTACATATAGTATGAAGTTTTGTTTTCACGATTCTTGAATAAGGTTTTTGTGATTACTATATCGAGCCACCTTCAAGACAAAACCGTTCGTGACATATTTGAGGGATTGGCAAATTAAATTGCATTTCAATCCTTTAAAACTTGACCCAAGTTTTGAACATTTTACATTTAAACTTGGCAAATGAGGTTAAGACTTGAGAGTAAAATCAGTAAAACTGAATACATTTTGCTAGGAAGCGAAGAGAGTGAAAAATTCGGCTTCAACTTATAACGACTAGGCAAAAAAGATATTTTCTGTCAAGGTAGTGTTTCAGATGTTTTTGAAATCAATGTTTCGAGCCAAGCCAAAGGGGACCTTCGAGCATCCTTAGGAAGTTAAGATGGTTTATCTCCCGTACTGAAGTCTGAATAAAGTCTTTAAAGGCGCTTTTACAACTGTTTAAAAGACCGCTAAAATCTTACATAACTCATAAGTTAAACATGCAGGAAGATGATGTAATCAAATGAGACAAGGAAACGTACAACTATCAAGAAAAACTAATATTTTGAAGAAGTAAAAGGCATGATGGCCATAGAAACAACCCTAGTAATTCTGGTTATCGCATGTGCATGCTGCTTTCAGAATTTGCAAGTAATTTTCACACCTGAAGGAAGCAAAACACAACTTCCTATAACGGAACAAAGTCGACCAACATATTCCTTGTCATATATCAGTATTTATAACACATCACGTAATTGAATTAATCCCCTTATTATTAGCATGACAAAATTACTGGATGCTGATTGGTTGAGAGGAGTACAATTATTTTCCCAAAACAAACAAAATGGCGGAAATTTTGTCATGCTAATAATAAACAAGTAATCATGCGATGTTGCTCGTACAATTAGGGATTAATAGTACTCGTGATGTTTGGAAATTTGTTAATCCCTAATTGTACTCGCCATCGCATGATAACCTATACTTATTCTGTTTTTTGCATGATTATAATCAATATAACTAATATATAATATAGTCAAATTTAGAATTCTTTTCGAGTTTTGCCTCTCCATTCCTCGCTACATCTGCTTTAACTGGATGAGTGTTAGTAATTATACTAAAAACTATTATTAAAACAAAAATTCCTTAAAATATTAAGCATGCAGGAAGTCATTTTGTCAATACAAAATTGCTTATAAGATTATATGCTTTTTGTTTAGATCTTTCTGCTCGTTGTTGTATGCTTCATATTTGCAGATGCACGAAGACTCGACAGATACTTTTGGAATGATGACAACGTGTAGGTATTTTGTAACTGAGCGAAATCCAGTATAATAATGTACTATGGCCGAGAATTTGTAGGGGGTCGAAAAAATGAGGGTTCTAAAAGGGTATTTCGTGCATTCTGAGATCACTCTGATACCGAGATAATATACATTCAAAATCACGTGGTTCAATAATAATGGTTCAATAATAATGACAATAGTTACTAAGTAATATTCAGTCTAATTCTTGAAGAAAAAAATATTTTCTGTGAAATAATTGGTGCGATTGTCACTCGCATTTTCACCGGCCCTCTTGTCAATGTTAGTGAGAGCGATAGAATTCAAGCGTTCTTGTGCGAAGATAGATTTTAATGCACCGTTTCCATGATATTAATAGCCGTTCTCGTTATAGTCGGTCAGACAAAGGTATGCATGCAACTGAATTACAGAAATGTACAAATTATACTATTGTTTTCCAACAATACGCAAGCCATGCAGATAAATATACAGTACTTTTAAGTTCAGACTACTTAACTCTATTTTGCCTGAATATTCGTGAACCATTTGCTCAAATAACTTGAATCTCCAAATTAGCCTTAGGTCATTTACCGACATTACTCATTGCGACTGTGCAATGTTTCAACTAGGCCTAACTAAGGTACGGGTTAGCACTATCGTCTAAGAGTTGACTTAACGGTCGGGTAACACAGTATTTCGAATTTCAAAGGCCCTTATACTCCTGGCTTGTGTGTTTTAGACTTTAGAGTGCTTAAACTAAAAGTTTGAAATGTCAAACGTTTTTGTCAACGCGACAACACGACAACACGTAACTGCTTTTTAACTTGTTTTTAAATATATACCCGTTTGAAGTTGACGCCAAAAAAGCGCTGCTCATTGCACTTCGTTTGCTTTCCCTCGAAACGTCGAAGTTCTTGTTGAATTTTTCAGGTAGTTTTGTCCTAAAGACCCGCAGCTGATTGCTTAGTTAACTGAATGATAGTTAAAGGCCTTTGGTTTTTCGTTTCCGTATACTGCTTGGCGCGCTGGCTTGAGAGGCCTTCAGAGAGCCTGAAAGTAAATTGCTTAAACAAAAAGATATTCTATTGCTGGCCAACACATGGGTCGGTCTAGAATCAGGGTTTCTTTTCCATCTCCCCTTTCTTAAGGCGGCGTTCTTTTTTTGCGGAAATTGATAGTGCTGAACATTATTTTGCAAGATTATTGATCGTACTGAATTCTTAATGCATATGCATCGCAGATCTTTTGTATTGCTGTAGGTTAGTGTGTTTCTCTTAACTTTGTCACAATTATTATATAAAACATAACGTTTGATGTGTTGGCTGTGTAATCGGTGTATGCAAAACTTTCCACCACTAAAAATCCGGTTTATATGTTGTAAAGCATGACTTCACTCTTTTGGATGGTTCTATGTAAAACACAATGTTTAACTCAAGTTAAGCGCATTTGATCATATTCATATGTTAATTTGGGCTATAAAAGTTTTTAATTATTATTATAATTTAATGTACCAATTAACCTTTTAGCGTTCCTGCCATTACACTGTGTGATCCGGCGAAATGTGAGCTCAGGGACGGTTTCATCACTCGTAATCTCTTAACAAAGGAAGAAAAACAAAATAAATCGGTTCATTGCAAGTTTGATAAATACAACAATTGTCGGGCTTACTTCAAGGAGACCTGATGTGTGAACGGAACTTGAACCAATAACCAATGAGGACGACTAATGGATTAAAATAATTTTATGTCGAGTACTATTTTGTAGATACATTTTATAGTTGTAACTATTGTCAAATATTGAGAAAGTAAATACGAATTGCACAATTTGATATCGAGTCTAATTAGTTTCAGCTTTCTTTCTGTCTCAATTCGGCTCTTGCAGTCACGCGAAAATAGTACGTCATGTTAAATAATCCGCTATTTTGGGCGGCATTGTCAAGTCTAGAACTTTAGTCTAGAACTCGGGTTATTAAGGAAAGTTGGCGTACGTATCAATCAATGTCAGCCATGTTGGATTTAATTTTAATTAGTTTTAATTTTCCCAGTGGAATTTGCCATCCAAAATGGAGGAGGCCAAACGATTATGAGTTGTGACGTCACATGCAAGGGCTGAATATAATAACCAGTTCAAATGGATTTATAAATATCACGTCTCATAATTTTTTTGGAAGACATGTTTAAACTTGATATTCAGGCAGTAGCGTAGTCAGCCCGCCGATTTAGTCCCGCTATGCAAATTTGTTCGTGTTCATTGAAGTTGAAAACAATCAATTTCTAAAGAAATGAATAATGATAATGATTTGAAATTTGCATAGCGGGACCAAATCGGCGGACTGGCTACGCCACTGAATTCAGGTACGGGGTTCGCTTAAGTTAATATTAAAATTATCTACTCTGTCTCTGGCCCCTGCGTGTACTTGTTAGAATAACTCTGTTCTTACCGTATAAATATACAAGTTTGGCAAGAAATTGATGTAAACACAGATGGAATCATCAAATCAGGCTGACATTTCTAAATTCATGAAGAATGAAGGAATAAACTTTAATGCTTCAACTTGAGTCAGTGGATTCAACCTTTAATTCCGCAAAAAACCCACTTTATATTGACATCATACACGTACATGCAGGGTGTCTCAAAAATGTTCCCGCTGCATGGCTTCTACTTTGAGGTATTACCAGAGTAACATTCATACAAGTTGTAAATCGTTATATACTCAGATGAGGTTATTATGTTATTGAATTCTGATGTTAGAAATCACAACAAAGTCATCTCAGCCTATGAAAACAGTATGATATATTATTTGCCGGAGTAAAACAGTTTGCAACTTATATAACATAGTTAATATAGTAATATTTGAAAGTATAGGGTGATTTGACGGTGCATTTTTCTCAAACACTGTATGACTGAGATTGTTTTATACTTTTATATACTTTTCACTAACGTATAATCAAACATTAAGCACTGTTCTAGAGAAAAACCCTTCAAAGTTACAAATCTGTCAATTTTTAGCTGCTTGATTAACTAAATATATTTATCCTTAATGCCAAGGATATAGCCTATAGCTTATTACAACTCATGATTTACTGAGTACTGCAGCCTCGTGCAGATTGAAAATGAGTAAGATAGAAATGCTTGCTGCCAAGCAGTAAGGCTTAGCCTTCATTTCTTGCCATTGCATATACTCATTATTGCCTCCCTTGAGCTATTTTTGATGGTAAAATTCTTATATAATCACCAAAAAAATAACTGAGCAAATCGCAAAAAAAGTAAATCGCAAAAAATAGAAAAATTAATAAAAAAATCACAAAAAGAATAAAAAATGTCAACAAATTCCCATGAATTTTTGGTTTTGTACTCTCTTAAAGAGTGATTTTCCCCTTAATGATTAATCCGAATGTCAGTATCAACACTTGGATATTTTAAACTGCATGCAGGTTTGCACAACCATTGTACAATGAAAGCTACTAATGAATAGGCAAATCCTCGTTTCCAGGGAACGAGGTTATAGAATACCATTCGAATGAACAAACTCTTGACGGTTTGTTTAAACGGTTGTTGTTGCGCAGCGATATTACTATAGAACTATAAAAAAATCATCACTGAGACTATGACCTGTCAATTTCCGACCTATATACGAATATTTTATAAGCGAACTTTTTACAGTCAATATATGCTTTTATATTACTAGGACAATTTAATATACTGGCTATATATAGCATTATCCTTGATATTCCCTCCCTTTTATATGAACTAAACATTTCAAATTATATAGTTCAGTAACGATGTTGAAAACAATATTGAAGTCAGCCAATACAAGTCTGCCAAGATGTCAAGGAAGACAGACGGGTCAGTACGAGCACTTTGATGAACAGTGTTCAAAATTTCTATCCTCAACAAATCACGACAGTACGCTGCAAGATCGGGAAAGAAGACGCAACGGGAGTTAGCGACTCAAGCATAATTTGTCAAACCAAAAGGTATCATGACGACGGAATCCATGACGACGGATATCAGGCCAGTAGCTGCGGGGGGGCCTGGGGGGCAAGGCCCCCCCAACCGAATATTTGTGCCCCCCCCTAGCATAATTGTTCTCCCCCCAAAAAAAAACAATGTAAGTTTCGGTGTGAAATAGGTGATTTTTTGGGACAAAAATTCTGATTTATACGATAAATATTCAGGTTTTGGACGTAAAAACAGATGTAATAGTTAATAGTTTCCGGAATTTTTTTTTAACCTTCCCCCCGCCCGCCCCCCGTCGACTAGAAAAATGGAAGAATAATTAGTGAAAGGCAAAAGTGCTCCCCCCCCCCCAAGAAATGAGGGCCAGCTACGGGCTTGACGGATATGCACAGTGTCAATGTTCCCATCGACTGCATTGCTTATAAAATTTAGATTTTAGTATAATTAAGCCTAAGGATGGCAGACATTCAATATAATTGCTTCGAATATATGATTTAAGTTGTACGTTCAATTCTACATTTATTATAGTCAATGCTGCAGGTTTTCCTGCCTTATTATATGCAAGTAATTAAAATATCACACGACAAATTGTATAAATGTAGTACCATTGCTTTAAATTTATAGTCTATTTGAATTGTGTATAGATATATATTTTGCAAATAAATGTATTTCTGCGTGAGATGGTGTGGTTGTCAATCAGTTACAATATAGTCACAGTTCAATCTCTGCCCTCTTAATTGGGTGCCGCTATTTTAGGTTTTGAGCAACCACCAACATAGTACAGTAACGGCACGCTGATATCAAAACTTAGGCTAAATATAGTGCACCTATATATGCCGTATTGGAGTGACCACAACAAATCAATCGTGGTGCTACTGACATGCATGACTGATTATTGCATGCATGCGGGAAAGAAAATTATTTTGCCTCGATAAAAAATAGAAACCTATGGCATTTCCTCCTTTAAAACATTTATGTTAACATTCGTTTTAAAGCTTAACCATTCAGCTTTGCAACGGTGGGGTACGTTACTTTTTAAATTTGCACTTATATTGGTTTAAGAAAATTATAATTGTGATTGGAGAATAATTTGAGATGCAATAACAAATCGATACTTATAGTCGAGAATCGAAATTATCTTGTCAAGAAAACGAAAAAAAATTAAACATTTGGCAATGGATCATCAAAATCAGGTAACTAAGGGCAAGACTTTCAATATAAGCGCCCTAGCTGCTTTCAATGCATGCACTATATACTTTCAATTCATTTACTAACTTTACATGCAGGTTTGACAGTGGTTTAAGCTTGCATCAACTTGCTAATTTCTGTTCACATTACTGCGCGATCGATGCTAATAGCATTAAGATTGTTTTAATATTTATTTTTGGATGGATTTTAGAGTATGAAATATATGAAACAACCGAATGTCTATTCCAAATTTTTAAATTGTTCTTATGCTACTTTTTCTTGTGTGGCAACAACAATATTGAAGTTTAAACAAGAAAATTCAAGAATTTCCACGCGACTATTGAAATAACTACGAAGTAAATCACATATATATAAACGGCCTTTAAAAAGTTTTCCAAACTGTCTCTTGTGCTAAAGACAGAACTTGCAATAAAGACACAATAGACCACTTGTTCGATAGAACTTGTATTCTGAAATTATAGACATTCCGCATCATTTATAGACATTTCCAGACGGGAGCGTCACTTGGGTCTAAGCAAGTTTCACTCTTTTATTAAACAAACGCTCGTTGACGTTGTGTTGGATGTAAATAATCAAATAACAAGCTAGATGTCGGACGATAACTGTCGCAATTTATTGCTTTTATCAGTCGACAATATAGCAATCAAATGAATCTAAAAAGTATATAAAAAGTATATAGATTTTCGCTTACCTCAAAACTTGTCTGCAACAGGCTGTTTCATCTGTAAAAGAATCATGCCTGATGATTCTTTTACAGATGAAACAGCCTGTTGCTCTAACTATATGTTGTCGAGCACTCTTTGCGTTTCGTAGACCTAAACCTACACGTAAAAAGTATATATATATTTCTAAAATTCATTAATTATTCATAGGCAAAATACAAAGGAAACTCATGACCCGTAGCGGATCTATATATTTGATATAGACTTGCTCAAATTTTCTCCTTCAATTTTTACAGCGTAGATAACATCAATCTTCAAAATTCCAACGCCAGTGACCGTTCAAAACGAGTCATTTTAGAAGTCATATACAAACCTTACAGTTCGGCCTTTATCAGATCTAAAACACTCGGCTGCGCCTCGATGTTTTAAATCTGATAAAGACCTCTTGTGCTGTTTGTATATATTACATATAGATTTTCGCTTACCTCAAAACTTGTCTGCAACAGGCTGTTTCATCTGTAAAAGAATCATCAGGCAGTTTACAAGTATCGAAAGAAATGACCGCTTATATGCTTCCTGCCGGAGCGTGGGAGTGTGTGTGGGAGACAATGTGTGCATGCATGGCTTTGTTTGCGTTGTTTACGCGAAATTTGTTACGATGACGACATTTTGTTGAGTAAACAATCCTTGTTTTTTTCTTTCAAAATACAGAATTTTTCTTCTAAACATAAATTGCATCGTTTTGATCCTCCCGTATACGAAATAGAATGTTTTAAAATTTGCCAATTAATACTGAAATCCTTATTGTTTTCTTTCAATGTCCAAATATATTTCGAAAGTTCCGTGTCATTTGCATGCTTTTTATGCTGAAAAGATTTAGTGTGGTTGGCCAATCGCTCTTTGAATGTGGTTGCAGTCATGCCAATGTAATTTTTGATCGTGTTTGTGTTGCTTACTGTGACTGTTGCTTTGTATACTATGTCCCTAGTCATGCATTGTTTTTGAAGCGGGCAAATGGTGTTTTCTCTACAACTGCAATTGGTAGTGTCCCTCTCCTGTGGCTTGTTATTTCTAGATATGCGTGCATTGTGTTTAGTGATTACTGACTTAATATTGTTCATGCAGCTATAACTTACTTTAACTGTATTTCTGTTAAAAATTTTATGTAGCTTCTGGTGCGGTGGAAAATGTTTGTCAATTAGACTAAGGAAATTACGTCCTATATGTTTGTGCTAACACTCTTGCTAAATGGTGGGTTGAACCAAATGATGTTGCGTTGTCTATTCCTGCGTTGTTTTTGCGGTGTGTGCTGAGTGTAGCTAAGTTCATGATTAAAGTTGCTGTGCGTAAGTGCGTTCTGATATATGGGTGCAGATTCCTGAAAAGTTTGCTCATCTGATGAAAGAAGTGCGATGCGCTTGTTAATTGATGCAGGTAGTTGCCTTGTGATGCTCCGTGGGTGATTAGAGTGCATATTTATGTATAGTGGATCGTCATTGGGCTTCCTATAGGGCCTATATTTTCCATTGTTAAGGTCGAAAGTTACATCTAAAAAGTTTACTATACGTAAATTTGATTCGGCGGTAATTTTTAGGTCAAACTGCTCGAAAATTTTGTGGAGGTCTTTCCTTGTTTTGTCTGCTAAACGTGCTGATTTACTTTTTATAATAGCCAAACCGTCATCTCTATATAGGCCGATGCTTTCTTTGCCAAATTTTTTACTCAGGTGGTTTAAAATGAAAAGGCCTACTAACTCGCAAATTTCCGCGCCGTCGAAACTGCCCATGGTAACGTCAAACAAACTCTTGCTATCTTTTTTTATCCATGAAATTCCGGTATTGAAAAGGAGAGATTTTCTAGCGTGTTTTATTATTGAAATATCGTTTTCAGGTATAGTAGCCAAATTTGAGGCCCAACATAAAGCTTGGTCCAATAGTTTTTCAGAAATGGATGGGTAGAAATCGACAATGTCAAACGAAATAAAACTGTGTCTGTCCTTATCTTTTATATTGCCAAACCACTGAATAACTTGTTTTGTATTCCTCCATTGATTTAAATTCAGTTTTGGTCTCAAATTACAATTAATTTTGTCCAAAATAACTTTGCTTATCTTTCCGGATTCGCTTTTAGCGGGATTAATTAATCGACATTTTGGATTGTTTTCGAAATTTTCTTTGTGATCTTTTAAAGATATAAATGCTTCGCGTTTTTTCATTTTTTCAATTCTGTCGCCGATTCCTAAATTGTTCGAAATGTTTTTTAGTTCTGAATCAATTTCATCTATAGAGTCCTCGGATCCATGCTTATATGTTTTTGTGATGTTGTCATGTAATAGCTTGTTGTATGTGTCGAGCGAGGTTTCATAAATATTCCTAGTTTTGTCGGCAAAAATGAAAATGTTGGGAGACGAATTAATTTTCTTTAGATCGTTAGTCAAAGATTTCTGAAATTGGTTCCTATATGGCCGAAATTGTAAATTTTCGATCAATTTTATAAGGTCGTCTTCGAAAGGTTTCATTTCCGGAATTGAAGGAGGTGTTTTGTTGGACGCAAGGCCGAAATGGTTGTTTTCGTTTTCACATTTTTTGTTTTTAAGAAAGAAATTAGCTTTCCATCTCATACGTTTTATTACACTTTCCACTTTTTCAAACAAATTTTTCAAATAAGCGTCCTGTGATGGTATAGGGATATTCTTTAGTGAATAGTCAAATCGAAATTGCCGCATTTTGAAGTTATATAGAAATGAATAACGTAAACAAGAGTGCACAACCGATATACGGGTGCAAATATACGTGTAGGTTTAGGTCTACGAAACGCAAAGAGTGCTCGACAACATATAGTTAGAGCAAATTATAGATTTTCGCTTACCTCAAAACTTGTCTGCAAGAGGCTGTTTCATCTGTAAAAGAATCATCAGGCAGTTTACAAGTATCGAAAGAAATGACCGCTTATATGCTTCCTGCCGGAGCGTGGGAGTGTGTGTGGGAGACAATGTGTGCATGCATGGCTTTGTTTGCGTTGTTTACGCGAAATTTGTTACGATGACGACATCGTGAAATTATTTCGGCTCTTTTGTTGAGTAAACAATCCTTGTTTTTTTCTTTCAAAATACAGAATTTTTCTTCTAAACATAAATTGCATCGTTTTGATATATATATATATATATATTGCAGACCAATTTTGAGGTAAGCGAAAATCTAACACTGCTGTAAATTGAAGAGAGTCATTTCCGTCCTTCTGGTAAGAGGGTAGTTTGAACTCCTCTGAAGCGTTTTTTCAACTCCTAGGGTAGTTTTGACTCCACGAAGGGGTCAAAATTACTCCACGAATGGGTCACGCGACGCCACGAAAGAGTTGCATTACTCCTCGAAGGGTAATTTTACCCATCTCAAAGAGTCAATTAATGTCAAAGACAGTAACTCCTCGAAGGGTAACTTGACCCATCTCAAAGAGTCAAATTGCAAAGATATATATAATAGCTTGATGAGACATATTTGCTCGCGAGACTAATCTAGCCTGCTTGCAATTTCGGGCTGCGAGCAGGCTAGCTATGTTCGCAAAACATAAACAATAATAGTGAATTTGTTACCAGAAGTCACGATCGACCTGATCGATGTTTTCAATAACAACGCAAATTGGCAATATTATGGCAATGCCGCAATGGTAAGTTGAAGTGATGTTTATTAATTCTTTTTAATAGTAATTGACGACGGTCGACTACAATTCAACATGAAATTTGCCAATGTGAAATAATAAACTTAAGAATTTCAGTTGTTGGGATCTTAGAATTAGGGGGAGAATTTAGCATGATTTTCAGGTAAAATCTCAAAGAATAGCAGTATAGAACTGTTTGGAACAAGATAAATGACCTGGGGCTAGGTTTGAGAAGTCAAAGTACATACATTGTCATTGAAATCAATTGTTCACATTCTCAGCACTGTATAATTATCTGCTTCACTGGCAGTCTGGCACTGCCTCAACAATGGAGTTTGGTGGGCAATGTCACCTGATAGCAGTCGGTACAAGGTACGTGTATCCAGGGTTTTGATCTGCGAGGCCAGGAGCACAGATCAAAACCCTGGGTACGAGGTTGCAGTCTGCATTGGCATACTTGATAATTTTTATGTTAGCTATTGACAGCACTAGTGCAATCGAATGCAACCCCAAATGGTAGTTTTAGGTACACTAAAGGTAAAACTCAGGCATCTTTGGCAAGTAAATCTTCTGTTAGGCTTTATGTAAGAATTGTGTGGGCAACGGTGGCCCAAATTTTCATCTTTTGTATGTGGTTGACTTCAGAATTACACCCCTCTCTCTATTAAGCCCCATTAAAGTAACTGGCAGTACTTACTCTTCTGCTGACAAGTAAAATTGTCTGGCATTAGAAAGAGCAAAATACTCTCTGTCCTCTGAAATCCAAAAACAGAAAACCTCAACCTCACAGCAAAGTGCAAAAAACTACAATGGACTTGTAGCATTTTTGGTGGCACATTGCATTGTCAAACCAAATCCTTGCTGTGTTACCCTTACTTCATGGAACACTTACCACGCTGATGTATTGTGTTGCTGTCTGAATGGAGTGGCAACTCTGAAATTGGCGATGGTTTATCTGTGTCATTTTGGTATCCAAAGTCAAAGTTCAGAATATTAGAATTCAGGTGGTTTAGGGTGATGAATTTTCTTTCATATACTAGATATTTCAGAAGCTCTTTGCATTCATACTGGAGACAGCGGGGAGCTTGGCCCAGTTGCGGTTTATTGAATGTTCGGATGGGTTCTTTCGGGCCCAGTTCACGATCATAGCGAGTCCACGCAGATCAACTTAACCAGCACACATGTTCTTCGAGTAAGCAATGAAACGGCTTGCACCAAAGCTGAAAGCAATGGCCTTGAGAAAAAATTGCGTCAATTTTGGGAGCTAGAAGCAATCGGGATTTCCCCAAACGAAGAAAGCATCCAAGATCAATTCAAGATTAATGTTGAGTTCAAAGATAGTCACTACGAAGTAGTCAGGCGTGACAAGAATACCACAAAGCTCAGAATTGTTTATGACGCCTCTGCGAAGACTGATCACAATCCATCTCTCAATGAATGCTTGTATAAAGGTCCGTGCCTTCTGCCCAAGATAGTAGATGTGTTAATGAAATTCCGATTGATAGTATCAGTGGTACCTGAACATCGAGATGCCCTTCGATTTATTTGGCTTGATGATACAAGTAGTGATACTCCTAAGGAAGTCGTCTATCGGTTTTGTCGTGTGGTATTTGGTGCGACATCTAGTCCGTTCTTATTGAATGCTACACTCGAACACCATGTATGGAACTCGACAGCTTGTATGTAGATGATGTGAGTACGGGAGAGAGCAAACCAATGACAACGCTTTCACGACCTACCTCAAGTTGAAGGAGGTTATAAAGATGGGCGGTTTCAACTTGCGCAAGTGCTGCTCTAACTCGGCCAACCTTCGCCGCCAAATACAAGATATTAGAGACCTTTAGCATTGCGTTTCCCGCGAACCGCAAACCTCAAGAAATCACGTGACCAGTCCTTGGCGTCGCGTTTGACGTATTTTTTTGGCGTTTTCGACGGCAGGAAGAAGGTTCTCAGGTAAGTCATTTACCTCAGCTTTTGTTTGCCTGAATATTGTTTTATCTCACGTATACCTATCATTGGTGTACAGAAGAAAGTTTGTTCTTTCACTTATATGTAATTTGCTCTTGTAAACATTGCTCTTTGGTTTAAAATTATCGCAAACATTGACCAACACTCAGCATGAATGAAATTCAATATGGCGCCTATTTTGTAAATAAAAACAAAATGAGACAAATATGAACAATACCTTCTTGCAGTCGCCATGTTTATTGCCTAGAATTCCGGAATACGTACGGTTTGAAAAAAAGCGCCATGCTATATGTCGAAAGCTTGACGGAAAACGTCTGACGTCAAACTGCAGTTTGAGGTTTGCGGTGCCGTGGAAGTGACGAGATGCTAAAGGTCTCTAATGAATCAAAGTCAAATCCGCAAGCGGAGCATAATCAAACACGGGATCAAGAAATTGTAGAAGAAGATATGTCTTACGCCAAGTCATCCTCAAAACATGAATCCTCAAACCTAAACCGGGAAGAGCAAAAAGTTTTGGGACTGAATTGGAACTTTGGGAGGGACAAATTCGTATTCCGACACATTGTCTTATTAAGAAAGCAACACGTGTGACACCCACATCTGAAACACTTCTGGATGTTATTTTAACTAACAACAGTGATCTTTTTAAATTATCTGATGTGAAAGAATTGGGGCTAAGTGACCACAAACTGATTTATTTTTTCTGTAACTCTGTGAAGTATTATGATACAAAATTATTAAATGCAGAAGCTATAAGAATTTAAGTTTAAATGACTTGAAGAAAGATTTGCAAGAGACAGAATTGATTCCGTTAAATAATACTGATGTGGACAATATGTATACGTATTGGAACAATAAAGTCATGGAAATTCTGGATAAACATCTGCCAGTCAGGAAAATGAGAGTGAGGAAAGTGGATGTACCTTATATGAATAGTGAATGGAAGGCTGCTATACGAAGGAAGAGGAAGTATGCTAAGATGTTTAGTAAAGACAAATTGAAAGAGACTTGGGAACTAATGAAGAAATGGTGTAATGAAGCCACCCGGCTGAGGAGACAAGCAATAAAGCATATTGGAAAGAAGTATAAAAAAAACTTGACAGCAATCCGAGGAATTTCTTCGGCACATTTACTCCCTTCCTCAGAACGAAACACAAGGGCACCCCTGAAATTTCACTTGAAATACAAGGGGAAACGATACAAGATCAACAGTTGGTAGCGGAAGAATTCACAAGCTATTTCTCGACAATAGCAGATGGAATAGGAGGAGATAAAGCTAAGACTATAAGTGAAGATGAATGTAGTCACCATGAAAGCGTAATCAGCATCAGGACGAGGAACGTTGCGAGCTCTTTCAATTTTAGTGAGATCACGAAGAAGTACAAAAGAAGTACAAACTCGCAAAAGACAACGGGACATGATAATCTTCCTCCTAAATTTCTAAAACTTGTAGCAAATGAAATATCACCTTCTCCTACACAAATATATAACAAAGTTATAACGGATTGTACATGGCACAAACAATGGATAATGGGGGAGTGGGTTCCTATTTTTAAGAAGGAGAACCCTCAGGATAAAACTAATTACAGGCCTATCTCGATACTCATAGCCGTTGATAAAATTTTTGAAAAGATCATTCGTCAACAATTGACTACAAAATTTGAGAATATTTTTATCCATTTATGTCGGCATACAGAAAAGGTTATAGTTGTGAAACAACACTTTTACGATTAGTAGAAGACTGGAAAAAATGCACGGACAGCGGGTACACGACTGGTATACTAAGTACCGACATGAGCAAAGCATTTGACTCCTTCAGACGGCCGGCCAGCCAGATGGCATTTTTTGTTACAAGCAAGAAACCACACTAAATGTCATCGGAGTGTGTTCACTTTGACGGTAAAAGTAGTTGCTTTCTGTGATTTTTCTATTTATGTACCGAAATTGGAAGGTTTTTATAACGACATTTCGATAGATGGGAATCCAATTAAAGCAATTTTCGATATCATGGATTTATTGTAATTGGTTCACTACCTAATTAACATGTGCAAATTTCTCCTTTTCTTAATTGTCATAACTCAAAGTGACATGCTAATGAGAAACATGGTATTACTATTACACTTGTTAAAATACCTGTATGGAGGCGAGTTTCAAAATAAGGATGGATTTATTAAGACGAATGGTTACCCAAAGGCTTAAATTCGTATATTTACCGATTTTGAAGGTCTATGTGTTGTAGTAAAACTACGTGTTTGCGCCAACTTGGTGCTTTTCAACCATTTACATGCCAAAACTCGACTGGCTCAACAGAAATATATTGTGTTACACGGGTGGCAACCGGGCGTGTAGTACTGATTCGTATGTAATCTAAACATATGTGATTGTTGCCTGTCTGTAACACAACAAAATTGTTGTGGCTTCTTTTTGAAAGGTCGTATTTTGATGTATTTGAGCTAAGTTTCTTATTTGCATATCATTTTGAATTATACGAAAGAAGATTACCCGAGCTTTACAAATGTTAATTAGATAGTCAGCCAATTAAAATAAAACACTAATATAAAATACAGCATTCGACAAAAATCCCATCCTTCGAAATGTTTTAGGAAAAACCTTCAAATTTTAGCACATAAATCAAAATTACGGTTGGCAACCACCCTCACCCTTGTAGTGTATTCATGTCAGGCAGGACTTAATTTAGGACTCTATTTGTCCTGTTGTCTGAGCCTTCAATCTTGTTATTGTAAAATTATTTAAAAAAAACAAACAAAAAAACCCCGAGAATGAAGTCCGCACTTCGTTGGTTATGTCGAAGACAAGAGTAGCCCCTCTCTCCAAGATTTCAATTCCAAGACTTGAACTATTATCTGCTTTGATCCTTGCACGATTAAGGCCTGCCGTTTTGTCGGCACTTAAATCGGTAATCAGTATCGACAGAATTAAATGCTGGACGGACTCGCTCACAGCATTGTTTTGGATTCAAGGAATAGAGAAGGAATGGAAGATGTTTGTAGAACACCGAGTCAACGAAATTCGTAGTTTATTGCCATTAGAATGCTGGTATCATTGTCCCGGACTTGATAACCCAGCGGACATTCCCTCGAGGGGAATGACAGCGATTTAGAGTAGCTTCGTGGTTAGTTTGTGATGAAAGTGAATGGCCAGAAACTAAACATCTTTCCCAACCCTCAGATGAATGCTCTCAAGAACTTAAACTTGATCGAGAAAGGCTATCAACTACGAGCCTGGTGAATACTCCAGTCAATGTAACGTCTATATTTGATTCTGGGCGTGTATCCAGCTTCCAGACGACTCCTGCGAATTACTGCATACGTATTGAGGTTTGTCAATTGAACTCGAAAGAAAACATTTACTACTGGTACACCTACGACTGCAGAAAGTAAAGATGCAGAAATCCTGTGGATAAAAGGTGGCACAACGCAACATTGAAATAAAGCAGTTAGAAAAGCAACTTCGTCTGTTCAAAGATGAAGAACACGTTCTTCGTTGCAAGGGACGTTTGATCAATGCGGAACTTCCATACGTTTCAAGATTAGCTGCTTTGTTGCCCTCGTCATCATTGGCCCACTACTCTGATAATACGACAGTGCCATGAAAGCGTTCTTCATAACGGTTTGAAGGAAACACTAGCCGAAGTCCGATCGAGGTTTTGGATCACCAAAGGGCGACAGACAGTCAAGATTGTACTTTCTAAGTGTTCTGTTTCGCAAAAGATATCAAGGGAGACATTATCCAGTACCGGAATCATCAGGTCTGCTCACATTTTGTGTTCGTTAAGACCATGTCCACTTGTGCCACAAGTATGTAGGGCTAACATTTAGAACTTGTACCAAATGTTGTGTGTCAGGCGATTTATCAGTCGTCGCAGGCTTCCTCTGCTTACTGTGTCAGATAATGCCAAGACGTTCAAGTCAGCGAAGAAAACGCTTCAAAGATTGTTTGACATACCCGAAGTTAGGAACTTTCTAACCAGTAAGAGTATCGAATGGAGATTCAATCTTGCTAAGTCTTCCTGGTGGGGAGGATTTTTCGAGCGTATGGTCAAGGAGTAAAATAAGGTGCTCGGGAAATCAATGGCTTCATTGTATAATAGAAGGCTACAAGACATTGCAATATATATGTACAAAGTCAAAAACGGACTTGCACCATGCAGGTTTAACGAAATGTTTAGTTTTCGACAATCCAGATATGAATTAAGAAACAGTGATTTCAATTTACCTCGATTTGCCCAACGAAGTCGTGTTGATTTTCCAGACAACATGAGGAAGACTGGAGGGGTGTCACACCCCCTCTACACATCCACCCACCGGTAGTTTCGCCCCTGCTTTCACCATTCAGAACTATCGAGCGAGATGCCCAAAAATTTATAATGTTTTTATATGCACTATATAGTATTAAATCGGGTATGTAGCAGCTTTTAACTGCGCTTATAGAACTCGATTTCCACTTCAAATAAAGCGTACAAATAAGCGCTGCTAACCTCCGAAGGGCCATTTCTGCGCAGCGAAATGTTTGTAATTTTTACAGATAGTTCAGACACAGACCAAAGCTAAAGACCTTACCAGCTTTCAATTATAATAATAATAAGACTTTATTTAAAGAGGGTAAGCGCTAAACAGTTACAAAACTGATAAACCTGTGGCCCTCAAATATTAAATAGATATATACAATAAAACTAAGAATTACATCTAAATATTAAGCTACATATTACAGGTAGATCATATTAATTCAATTGCGCTTTAGAGTGAGCCGCTTATATTTTATTTTTCATTATATTATGTATGTACGAAATATTTTTTCTCACGATATAAGAAACGTCCGCCGTCCGCGTTTTATCCACACCCCCGCTATCTACCGCAAATTATGTGTGGTTATGCAAGGGAATAATTCCACTCCAACAAAAGCTTATACTTGTTTGGATATCTCGCCAAATTCAAAGACTAAAACTTAATTGCGTTCTGTGTTGTACCGTTATTGCGAAAGCCGACGTGAGAAGAAAACTATTTGGTTCAGCATCGCAAAAAGCAAAAGCTTTGTTTAAATGTAGAGCTTCTCCTTGGTATTGAACTAGACGAACACGCGCGTTTGACAGATATCATAACATGCAGTTGACATGGACTATACCTTCAAGATTTTACTGTCTGAAAGAAAGTGAAAGATACACACGTGACGATGAACCGTCCCTATTTTTGCATTGTAAACCAACACAGATAAGGAGTTTCTTTTCGTGGCTGCACTAACCTGCAGTTTAGACCCTCCGGTAACCGGTTACCTCCCAGGAGGAACACTCAAATGTTCGCTGTCTAGGAGGAAAGAGCTTGTACACCGGATGTACATGTCAAATGATGTCAGTGGTGTTATGCCATTCATGTGAACACTGCGGTTGCTTGCTATAAAATAATTTAATTCAATTGAGTATATATAACATATAAATTATATGTGATCGATTATTTACAATGTCGTCTTTTAAAGCGAAACCCATACAATGTTTCTGGTGCATTATTTTATATATGTATAAGAATTTTGTTGTGAAAAAGCGATAAAGGTTTCCAAAAGGTGAGACTTAGGACTGGACCATTAGATTTTGATAAGAGGGAATTGGACAAATCCGAAACAAATACCGAGGAAGCACTTTCTCTCACTTTAAAAAAGATTGAGCAAGTTCTCACCCAGTTGTCATGTAACTTCCATTGTCATATTTTATACGCATGCAACCTCCCTAGCATGCTAAGCCCCACATCCATTGTTTCATCAGTGCAAATTATACTCATAAAACAACGATCAATGACAAGGTCTTCGCAATGACCCTGTTCGTGTTCATGCAGACCGTCGCACTTTTATAAGTCAGTACAACTTTTACTTTATGAACATATTAAGTTTGTATTGCTATCAAATTTTACTCTAAAAAAATACTCTGCAAGGATTAAAAAATATCGATCACCATAAATTCACGCATTACCCCCCATCAAAAATCTAAATGTCCACCCCTTACAAGAACCGTGTAGTCTCCTACGGGCCAGTACAACTTGGCCCTTTTAACGCGATCTAACTATAGGTATTGCCCATTTAGAACAGGCAAATGATATGTTTGTTTTTACACCGGATGTTGTTCACAAGTCTTTATCGTTGTGATGTATTGGCGATATAACGCTGTCGTGACGAGTGCCTAGAAATGACAATGGAGATGATCTTCCTCGAGGCAAAGCCTGCATAAAATCACTGTCACTACTACGTTCACGGTCCACTGAACTTCTGCTCGTAACTACATTGGAAAAATAAAATACAAATTGAAATCATATTATTTATTAACAGTATATCATTGCTTAGTCAAAATATAACTGCAGGCAATGGTGATGGGGTCGTGGATCTACGCCTATCTATGTATCTTAACCCACCCTGCCAACATTCCCTGTGGGAGGAAACCGGAGTATTCGGAGAAAACCCACGACTTTTAGCAAAGCGTTGGCTAACTCTATTCACATGGCTGGATGTCTTGACTCACGTGGCAGAATCGAACCTAGTTAGTGACTCTCGCTCTGGACACAAGACATTCGCCAGGCTGGTCCATGTTGGTTCATACGAGGCTGACAGTGGTGGAGAAATATGGGGAGGGGGGGTGGGGGCTAGTTAATCAGCTGTATTAAGACAATATTGGGAGGGGGAGGGCGATCTCCTCCTAGTGTCCACAACTGGAGGCTAAGGAGGGAGGGTAAGGCTAAACCCACTTTTTGCTTTGGTAACTAACCCTAACGAATTCAATCAAACAAAAAAGTAAGTGTATACCTGTCTTTCCTGATTTTATTGGCGCTGACTTCCTCCTTGTTTCTCTCTCTCTTGAAAAGGAAATTTAGTTACTTGGTTAATCAGTTATCTTTCCGAGACATGATGAAAATATTTGGAGGCGGGGTCGTTCGGGTCCGCATCCGTTCTAATGGTCGCACCCGAAATTCACATGGTCGCCTCCCATGTGTACTTTGACTAACGCACTTTGACTAACTCACGGGTGTTCGTTGTTGACGTCAATACACTTAGGGTTAGTATTAGGGTTTAGGATTAGGTTTAGATGAACGAATCCACAACGAACGCCTGTGAGGTTGTCAAAACCCCTCCCATGTGCCCCATGGAAACACATTCCAAATTCACATAACTATATACGTTTTTCATAGTATTAAAATTCATAAGTGAAATAGCAAATCAACACTGTATCGATGACTTGCTACCACGGACGGTAATAAACGTTCATTAATTAACTTTCGTATCGATTTTTTAGAACAAAACTTTTTCCAACTCGTTCATTTATATAGTGATTTAAAATATCGAGGAACTCGGCTAATGTCTCGTTGTTAAACGCTATTTTCCAATGCTTCAGATCATTACAATAAACTCCTTCTTCTAGCAACGATAATAACCAACATACTTTTCGTATTTTTCTGAGATGAGCTGTTTCCGCAGTTCACTGACTTCACCTGATAATCTCTCTGATGTTGTCCGCAATGTATTCAGTTCTTGTCTTTGCAAGACCCTAAAAATACATTACTATATTTTAGCGGGCATTGTGGCGTATTTTGCGGGCTAAAATAAAATAATAAAACACCGGGCTAAAATATATTAACTTTCTAAAATATATTATATTAACTTTCTAAAATATATTTTAGTCCGCTGAATTTTAATGAGCGACAGAAAATCGTTGTTTATTTCTGTCGGGCAGTCGTTTCTCCGGTTTCAAGTGCCTTTTTAACATTTTAAACACGGAAGCTATTAAATAAAGTTATACACAATGGCGAAGCCGAAGTGGATGTAAGTTTATTTTCATCGTGGAAGGAAACTAGCTTTTTGTTCAAGCAATTGTACCAAAGTATATTCAGTTCACAATATTTTTTGCCTTTCGAAAACGGTTAAAACTTTTTTCTGCTAAATATTTAAAATTTCTTAAACTTAGTTAACACAGTCGCAATGCTGGCGTGATGGCGGCACCGTTCAGGCGTTCATTTATATAGAGTTTACCATACATTTTTGATTTTATTATCCTGTAAGTGCCCTGTAAAATTATAATAATAGTAATACAGTTGATGTACTTGGGCACAAATATGTTTTTGGCCCTCCTCAGAACTAATTTTGAAAGAATGAGTCTGAGTCAGGCCAAAAACAAATTTTTGCCCGCGAACATCAACTATATAGGCCATTTATGACTTTTCGTAGCACCCCAACGGAGACTACAATTTAACCATTCTAAATAACGCTTTTGTGTCCATATAACTCGATTTCAAAATGTTGTACAAGATTCAGCATGCAGTTTTCAATCAAAATGAGCTCAAAGTTGCAGTATTTTCACAATCTTTTATCGTATTTTTGCAATTGCGTGTAATTCCACGCGTATTTCACGAATCACGATATTAGAGTTTCTGGCATGCTATTGGTCAACTTTGTATCTCGCCAAGGTCAAATTACAAGGTCACAAAACATAGAGCTGTCATGGCCGACAAGGAACGAGACAAAGAGAGCCAATGTTTTATTCATTTTAGCGCGATTTCAAAGGATGACGAGATTTTAATTACGGCTACGGGAACGTCATTATGGAAGATTGTTGAGTGTAGGTCACGATCGATTGTTTTGGATGGCGAAGCCAGAGAAGTAAGCGAAAGAAGTTTTGAATACATGAACGAAAATGAAGGCAAGCAGTTGATTTGCGATGAAGCAGCAGTACGTTCCGACCTATTTTACCATCGTAAATGCTATCAGAAACTGACAAATAAAAGAGTAATCGAAATGGCGGAGAAGCGGGTGGGAAGCAAAGAGAAAACTTCGGAGAAAACAAAAGAAGCACCAAGAAAATCACGTCGAAGCTCAACCGAGACAGCAAGCAGCACTGCCAGTTCATCAACATCAACCAGTGCAAATATTAAATTGTATTATAAGAATAGGTAATAGAACCTCCACTGGCGTTAAATAATTGGTATGTTATGTCCTTTATGTAATTGTGTATGCATGTATGTGCCATATTATATAATGTATGGTGTAAATGGCTTTTAAACAATCATGAGGGTCTGAAAACTAGACCGTGCTGTAGAAAGTCCAAAAGGCATGTGAATAGCCTGCACTGTATATCATACAGCCTTAAAATAACAGGTCTTATAGATTGTGTAATGTTGGTAGTTACTACATGTAGGTGTGGTTTGCTTGGTGTATACATACTTTATTCACAGGGTCTGAAATATTGACCATGCTGTGAAATACATAAACTAGATCAGATTCACCAGTAATATAGGTCTAGTTCAACCTACATTGGAATTACTGGTGTATGTACGTATATGATACAGATAGTGATTCATTAGGTTTTTATTGTTCACAGGGTCTGAGAAATGGACGGCCGTGCCGTGAAGTATAAGTACAATTTATAGACTATAGGCAGCGTAATAGTCGTTTCATGAACTATAATGTAAATTACTTATACATATGTATTAAAAACAGAAAACATATATAGGAGTGAAATATGCGATATATAACTGATTGGAAAAAATTTTTATATATATAAAAACAATAAAACAGAATATATGTACTATAGAGAGAGAATGGAAGATGCTGTGATGGCACTGAGCTATATCATACATCTCACAGAGTCTTGCGTCGACCATGCTTGTGAGATATGTTAGCTGATAGTGGGTAGATTAGAAAAGGGAAATAGTCGTGTGGGATTTGTGTTTTAACGCTTTGGCCCTCGACGCGTTAAAACACAATACCACACGACTATTTCCCTTTTCTAATCTACCCACCATCAGCTAACATATCTCACAAGCATGGTCGACTCAAGACTCTGTGAGATGGATGATATAGCTCAGTGCCATCACAGCATCTTCCATTCTCTCTCTCTCTCTAGTACATAATTTTATATTCTGTTTTATTGTTTTTATATATATATAAATGCCATCACAGCATCTTCCATTCTCTCTCTCTCTCTCTAGTACATATATTCTGTTTTATTGTTTTTATATATATAATTTTTTTTCCAATCAGTTATATATCGCATATTTCACTCCTATATGTTTTCTGTTTTTAATACATAATTATGTATAAATAATTTACATTATAGTTCATGAAACGACTATTACGCTGCCTAGTCTATAAACTTTTCTTATACTTCACGGCACGGTCTATTTCTCAGACCCTGTGAACAATAAAAACCTAATGAATCACCATCTGTATCATATCCGTACAGAAATAATACACCACTAATTCCAAAGTAGGTTGAACTAGACCTATATTACTAGTGAATCTGATCTAGTTTATGTATTTCACAGTATGGTCAATATTTCGGGCCCTGTGAATAAAGTATATATTAACCAAACAAACCAAACATACAAGATATAAGACCTGTTATTTTAAGGCTGTATGATATACAGTGCAGGCTATTCACATGCCTTTTGGACTTTCTACAGCACGGTCTAGTTTTCAGACCCTCATGATTGTTTAAAAGCCATTTACACCATTCATTATATAATATGGTACATACATACATGCATACACAATTACATAAAGGACATAACATACCAATTATTTAACGCCAGTGGAGGTTCTATTACCTATTCTTATAATACAATACAGTGGAGGTTCTATTACCTATTCTTATAATACAATACCAACCATACACAATCTATAAGACCTGCTATTTTAAGGCTGTATGATATACAGTGCACGCTATTCATATGTCCTTTCTACAGCACGGTCTAGTTTTCAGACCCTCGTGATTGTATAAAAACCATTTACACCATTCATTATATAATATAGTACATACATGCGTACACAATTACATAAAGGACATAACATACCAATTATTTAACGCCAGTGGAGGTTCTATTACCTATTCTTATAATACAATATCTCGAAAGTGCCAGTTGCAATTGCAAAACTGGTTGCAAGAATAGAAGATGCAAATGCAAGAAAGAAGATCTGACATGCACCGAGTTGTGGTTGCACTGAATGTGAAAACCAGAAACCAGAAGAAACCAATGATGATGTTTACGAGAACGTTGAGATGGATGATTCAGATCCAGAATAGGCAATATACGCATAATAGATATGAGATAACGATAAAGACTTGTAAATAGCCAAATGAGCCGATGATATACGCAAATATTTCAGTTTACATCAGCAGAACCTGTATAACTTTGACATTTCGGGATTGATTTTTTGAAAGCCGATTTTCAATTTTTCGAAATTCTTTTTCAACATCGTAAATTTTCTCTTTATCCTAAGATTTGGTTTGATGTTTATAAATTGCATTTTAGGTTGAAAGATTATTTTGTTGCCAAAACGCACGTTTGACCCTGTTTTGACCAATTTTTGTGAAGATTGAAGAAAATCGCTATTCAGTGGATAGTACTATCATTGCTTTGAAAAATTAGTTTTCAATATATTTTTAACTTATATGAGCTTTTTCACCGCACTGTATCGAGTGTACAAAAAACAAAATGGCGGCCAAGATGGCGGCCAAAAGCCAATTTAAATAAAAAACATTTTTTCGAAAACTGCGCGTTTTCGGAGGTACAACATTTGTGTTTTATGATTGAAATACACCACATAATGATATAAGGTTGAAATTTTGTGGTCTCTGCGGGGGTGCAACGAAACTGGTTTTCCAGTCGTTTTCTGGCGAGTGGCTGACGGCCTAATATTGGTGAACATATATTTATGGCCCGCGAACAGTAAGGAAGTGAAGGGAATTTAGCAGAGGAACATAAAAATGTAAACAAATGGAAATTAAGTCACAATGATGCTAATTACAGCAACTCGCATTTCGACATTGTTTGTGAAGTATGATTTTGAAGTAAAAAAAATATTTTGCTTGTGGTGTACAAATAGGTCGAATTTGGTTAACCGAGTAACCGGCTTGTTTTATACCCACTTCAAAACTTTGGATAACTCACATGCCTAGTGGCTAGTCACTATTGTTCTAGTTTGCGAAAACATATAGAATAGAACAAAGGTAACAAAGCATTAGAATGATCTACATGAGTGAATAGCTCTACAGGGTGTCCCAAAAAAAAGTAAACCCTTTGAAATTGAAATTAGCATTGCTGTCAAACGACCTATTGTATTCAATTCACACATGGGTATAATTAAGAAAAACTTGAACTGTGTGTTAAGAAAGGATTCAGACGCTTTTTGTCTTCGTTTGAGGCCTGTTTTACATGTCGAATTTCCGTTGAATTTAACTCGTCAAGTTTAATATGAAATATCTTTGTGGACGGCTAGTCATACCAGCTTTTGAACGAGGAAAATTGTTCGTGTGTACGCCACTGCACACTTATTTTCGACCTAGTCGAGCGGCCATTGCCACTATAAACATGAAGTATTCACTTGTGTCGTTAATACACTTGACAAGGAAAAATTGATGGAAAAAAACTTGTTTGCCGTACACACGAACAAGTAAACACGACAAGGAACTTGTCAAGGAAATCTTGCTCGTCTGTACGGGGCTTTAGGTTCGATTGACGGTTGGGGCATTCAGAAACTTACAGCAAGATATTTGACTACATTTGAACACAAGTTACTATTGCTACACTGGCTGCTGAAGACAACAAACTATATTACGACTTTCGCCTTGAGGAACGAATAATCGTCTTGTACAGCTAAATTCAATTGAGGTTGTCGTTTCATAGTCAAAACTCAAAACGGCACAATGGACGTGCATATGTAATCGCGACGATTATGAATTTGGGGCATGGAAGTTGTGTTTTGCAAAATGCTACCAACAAATAGGAGCATTAAGAAACGGACATAAACACGTCCATTGGGCATTGTGCTTTTCGCGCGCTTAGAGATCGAGGTTTTGCGGTTGTGCGTTAATTGAATTAGCTGTATACACACGATAATAGCGACTTTAAGATATGCGAAATCTACGACGCGGACGTGACGAAAAACAGTCGCTATTCTCACAGTTTCAGCTACACGGGTAAAAACTATGGACTACGGTTGTAAACAAAGTCAGAGACGTGAGAAAAACAAATTAAAACTGGTTTCCAAAAATTAGTGACTGTTTTTTCGTCACGTCCGCGTCGTAGATTAAGCATATCTTAAAGTCCCCAATAAATTTATGACGAATTTCAATAAAACACTTCCTCGGTCGAGAGTGATTACAGTCTGCACAATTACGTATTAAACAAAAGTACATACTTTTCTTTATCAGTCGTTGAAAGCCTGGATCGAAGCTGGTCAACTTCATCGAGTGTGTCTTCCAGTGATTTCTTGTCTAGATATTCCTACAAAGCATAACTTGGCGTGATTTTAATATTTAAGAATTTATTGAGCAACGTTTCACCACAGTACATGCAGGCAACATCATTCAGAGTAAATACAGAAGGCGTCAGTTAATTAAATACTACATTTAATTTTTAAATTTGAAAATAAACAGTTACTCAATATAACAGTTCATATGGTCGTATCAATGCTTGAATATGCCTTTTTCAAAAACCTTTTGCAATGATATTTTAAACTAGACTTCGCTTTCCGTCTGGTGTCAGCCTCGTACCCAGGCGCTTTAACGTGCTAAACGGTTGCGTGACGCGCCTGCGTACGAGGCTGGTCTGGTGTTGCAGTTGCTGAGGTAAGCTTGAACTGTAATCGTCATTCATCAATCTTCATTATTTAATTAGCGCAGCAATGAAAGGATGGAATTTTCTTTTCTTATAACTTTACAATTAACTAACCCTGCTTCTTGTAGCAGAAAGAATGCCTTCAAGGTCGTCAACATTTGACTTCTCGCGAAACACCTGAAGAACAAAAGTAGATATTGCTTTTCCCAATCATTCTTAAAAAATACTTTACATCAGAAAATATTCCAGGCAGATAGGCTAGAACAGTACAAACGTCTCTTTCTAGAGTTAACTGTTTTGAACTTGTAAAATTATAGAATGGATTTACAATCACTAATTTCAAAGTTATATAATTATTAAGGTGGCTCCCTACAGTTAGTACAGTTTGAAACACGATCTATATAGATCAGATGGCATCCTCGCGTCTCACGCGTGGAATCTTCGTGACCCGGTAAAACTTTGAAACAAGCCGCGGGAAGTTATTTTCGAGATTTTTCTGCGAAGAAACCACAACCTTTTCATTATAATCGTAAATATTTGAAATTCAAGCAGTACGTATGTTGTTAACCAGTTTCTAAGCTTTCTTTTAGCATGTTTTTTACTTATTTACGTTCAGTATTATCTTTTATAATGTTCAAAATCTTCGACTTGTGGCAGACTAAAAATTCTAAAATGATATTTTATACTCTGCTCAAGGCAGTCTAGAACTGTCAGAGTAATATAATTCTTTAAAACAATCAAAAGTTTAAAAACTACTGCATACAACTACAGTATAGGCAGTTACGACTTACGAGTTGTCTTACGAAAATTTGGAATTGTTTGAATATTTTGAAAAGTTTTCATACCGATTTCAACAATAAAAACAAATTTAAGAGACGTTGGATTAATTCAATGGGTAAATCACTGACAAACCAGACCAGAAAAAGACCACCAACAAACAATCTTGGGTCCAACAAGCCAAGGGTAACGAAAAACGAAGAGAATTTTGCTCGCAATTGTACACCATTTCGGGAAAAAACCCAGCCTGTTTTACAGCCAGCGAGTCACGCGAAAGACAAGGACATGCGCAGATGCCGTTCTTGTCGAATTGAAATTCTGTTTGCCCGCGTAAGTTTTGTGCGTGGCTTAATGGCTTCAGTTTTAATTTCCTTCGGTGAAAATTTTTAAATTTTTGTATAGTGAACTTACAAGTCGCCTTTTTTAATATATCCAAATTTTGGAAAAATTTACAGATAAGTTTTCTCAGAACAAAAATTTGCAAATATCTAAAAAAATTATCCTACAACCTACCTTAATTTTTTTATATAATGTTCTGCTTAGTATTCCAAATCTACTTGAAAATTTAAAAAAAAATTCACCGAAGGAAATTCAAGTAATTTTATTTTTTGTCCAATTAATAGGATATGACTGCTATAGTTCATACGCTGTTGTTACCATAGCAACGCGACTGTGGTATATTTAGAACCCATAGGTTGGACACATAACAGTTATATTAATAGTTATTACCCAAAAAGCAACTATATATTTCACAAACATGAAGATATGTGTTGCAATAGGGAAAGCACATTTTCACCCCTTGTTTTTATAATAACTGTAGGGAGCCTGTAACGATTGCTGGAAGTTTTCTTGTGCTGTTTTTTTTTCTCTATTAAGGCTCCAAAAAGTTGTTTTCGTGTTGACAAAACTCTTATAGTTTTTGTGCCGCCATTTTGTTTTTGCTACTCACTGTATATGTAAGAAATATTATATGAGCTCGAGTCGGATATTGGCTGATAGCCAACGAGGCGCTTCGCCGAGTTGGCTATCAGCCAATATCCGACGAGAGCGAATATAATATTTCACTTATAATATAGCCAGCCACAATGCTCCATTCTATAAAATTAAACGAAAAATAAAATATGTTTTCATGTTTTGTTTTGTTTTTATGGCCAAATCAGGCAAATGCAAATTAAAAAGCGATTATTTTGCGATACATGTTTACTTTTCGTAATTTCTTTTTAAGTATAAATTTTATACACATTTACATTTGGCTTACCGTCAAAAACCTTCATTCCAAATTTTGTTTCCTTTTTTGTGTTCTTAGGCGTGCTATTTTGAAGCAAAACTCCAATTTCTTCATCATTCATGCTTACAAATCTGGAAGCCATTTTGTTTTTTTTCCCTACTAGTAGGATATTGCTCTACTAGTAGGATATCACAAAATATCCTGCTAGTAGACAACCAATCAGATTGCAGCATTGTGGCTGGCTATATTATAAGAGCTGATATACGGCGAGTAGTACAACGAATCAGATTGCAGAATAGCTCATATACGGTGGATGACTATATTATAGTAAAAGTTATAACAATACTAAACTATATAATAATATATACCTGGGATTTCAGTGTATCAATTTCTCCTTGAGCGTCATTAAACATTTGTTGTAACTACATTACAAGAAAACTAAAGCTAAGATATTGGTAAGTAAGTAAGTAAGCAGGGGTGCTTATTATCCTTACTTGCAGCTGAGAGCTAAGCTGAATTGCGAAGGACACAGCTCAAAGTGACCAAGTCGAAGGCTTTCTAGGGCGCATATGGCAGCCACCTTTTGCTCGCCATCAAGGAGCACAGCTACGGTGGAAGGGCCAGTTAGGTGTCAACATTCCCTGTGGGAGGAAACCGGAGTACCCGGAGAAAACCCACGACTTTCGGCAGAGCATTGACTAACTCTTTTCACATAGCTATCATAAGTCGTCCCCAACGGGACTTGAACCTACGATATCAGAGGTGAAAGGCGCGTGCTCTGACGATTGCGCCACCGAAGCCCCACTAGACATTATATTTTCAAGCTAAACTATATAGGTTCGAAATATGTCACTGGAAACGGGATCTGCTATGCATAAATGAAGCCAAGAGCGACCATATTGGTGTGGCCACCATGTACAAATCTACCGTGTTGTTGCTGGCATGTTAGTAGAGGTTTTTTCGGGTCTACTTTATTGGTGGGACAGAAAATACATTGTCTGGAAAGAAATTGGTCATCAGTGGCCTCTCTTCCTTCTTAAATTTGCCAGTGAATAGCTAATAAGGTCACACCAATATGGCTGTCTTAAGTCTCGTTATCTAGTGTTTAAAACGTTCTAAAACTTATTAGAAGAGGTGTAGGAAGCTATATCTTTCAAGCTACATAGCAAAAGCCATTTGCTTGATAGTAAAACTAATTTAAAAACCTTGCCATTCGACTTGAGGAGAATTTGACAGATTTCAAAATCTTATCTCGTAATAAATATTCTGGTTTCAAAATTGGCTCATTGAATTCAAAAGAATGCTCTATCCAGTTCTAGTTTTCAGATCAGTGGTTTTTGCCATAGCGCACTACAGCCATGGTAACCTACAAATATTTTGATCATTCACTCACTCAGTTATTCAACCAGTAATCTTTTGACTGGGAAAACTTTTGAGAGAAAGTCAACGATAAACCTGAAAGGGGAGGTTATAATTCTGGTGTCCTAAAGAAGGCGGAAGACTGGTACACGTTATCACACCTCATCTTTATCCATTGATTCTGAAGCTAGCTGTCTGGATAATGCATCTCTCATCTGATCAAGCTTCACGCAAAGTTCACGAACTGCAGATAGATCAGTAAGTAATCCTTCCTGTAATAAAAACAGTTTGATAATCATAAATCTTATATAGCGACTTGTTTCGTGCATTAGCCAGAGCAACAAGTGACCATGCTTATAACCCTACTCCCTTAAATCGAGGGGCTATTTAACAATCATACAATGAGGTTGAGCATGATATGAAGAATTACCAAGGCCAAGTTTGTGTTATCTGCGCATAACATGAACAAAAGATATGCAAGACATCCGCATCTGTGGGTTGAATTTTTCAAAATAATGACGTTGAGTTCTTCTTGACATTTGCAGGAGATGCGTGCTCTTTCTTTTTCAAAATTTCCGAGCCTTTCGTTAATATTTTGGTTTTTGTTTAGTCTTTATTTTTTAAACTCTGCTTTAATTTTTTTTAATTTTTTCTTTTTTAAATTTTGTTCGCGTTTGGCATGACGTCATAGCGCGTGCTATTATTTTTTCATCACACGCTGTGATGTTACAACGCCATATTTGGCCGCCATTGTGTTGATATGACGACTATACCGTTGGCTGTTTAGACAATCAGAGATTCTTTTAAATAAATAATAAGTAACAATGAACTCCAGAAGCAAAATAGCATCTCGATATTAGGAAAAGTCAAAAACGTCAGCGAAATGATTTTCAATATAGGAGAAATGGCAGTTAATGCAAGACTATATAAGTATTTGTATGCATGATAATAAGGGTCGTGGTGGGCAAGCTTCTTAAAAAATTCTTATAGAACGTCAATCATTAGTATAGGGCTCTTGTTGTTGTCCTCCGTAGTGGTGTGTTCAAATGAAGTCAATGAATATCCCAACCGAGAATCTACCCCAAGGTCTCTCATGGTTTAGCATACCAGCGCTCGAACCACTGAGCTATTTGGGATCCCGGATTGAGATTCAGAAATATACACTCAACGCAGGATATCAAAGTTGCGACATTCATTAATTATTTAGCAAGTGATTTGACTTCATTATAACACTAGTATAGAGACTTATATATACTCTGAAGGGTGCATGTACGATATTTTGCAGAATGATATCAACCTCGGGCTTATTTATTAGAATGCATACCTTTTCCTCGTCACTCTGTCGAAACTGTTCTTCCATGGATTGCAGAGATTTTGTTAGATTGGAAAGTTGAACTTCGTAGGATTGCTCGTTCACTATACGCTATGGATTAAAAATATAATGAATTATAGATTTACAAGCGCTGCAAACCACAAG
This sequence comes from Trachythela sp. YZ-2020, assembly GCA_016169945.1. NCBI lineage: Eukaryota > Metazoa > Cnidaria > Anthozoa > Malacalcyonacea > Clavulariidae > Trachythela > Trachythela sp. YZ-2020. The sequence goes on from JADLSH010000387.1 coordinate 10,009,829, forward strand.
ACAGCAACCACTTACATTGAAATTAACTATGCAGCGGTTGGCATCTAGGAATAGGGAATTAGAAAAAAATAACTAAGGTCTACGTAGTAACATATACCCTCAATAAATCTTCCTCCCAAATAAGCCCCCTCTCTAATAAGCCGTCCACGATGGGAAATTGCCGCCAGAAATTGACAGTTACACACGTTGAGATCTCACATCTTGTCCACAACACCGTCTTGTTGACGATCTTCACGAAGCCCTCACTAACAAATTATTCCAGAACATAAAGGAAAGTCCCGATAGCAAGCTGAAACACCTGCTACGGGAAAGACACGAATCTAAAACTTATGACCTGCGGTACCCCTTAGTAGTGCCAAGAACTAAAACTAAACGTTTTTCTAACTCATTTATAATTGCTGGTAGCAAGGCATATAATCAATTAAATAAGAAATGTACATTTTAGGTTGACGAAACTTTTAAACACATTAAATTTACAATTTGAGCCTCGATTTATTATAAACACGTCAAAGTAAAGCAAAACAAAAAGCGCGCGAAAATTCCACGATGCCATGCAATGAATGCCCAATGCACGATATGACCATTTTGCTGTGCAATTTCCGGGGGTGACTTCCTGAATTTCCTGAAGAAATATATTTAGCCCCCTCCCTCTTTTAAGCACCTCCCTCTTCACCACGAAGAAAGACCTTGGTAACGACACGATTTGTTAGTTGTCTTGGAAGTTCACGTTAGTTTTTAGCTTACCGTTTTGTTCATGTTATCACCTGTCACAACATTTTTAGCACATTTTTAGCACATTCTTGGTGTTGCAAATTTCTATTACAAAAAACTTCGAGTGTATAATATACAATATAGAAAATTTTGCCTACTCCTTGAAATATTTTATCGAAATGAGCCCCTCTCCTGTGTTGTCGCCCTGTGGTGGTGGAGGGGCTTGCGTGCCTTAGTGATCTTGGAAGCTGTGTCGGCTGGGACATTGGAATGCAGCCCAGGCCCCTGGGCCGGTTTAACATTATCGGATTAGTCTCAGGGTCGGAGCCACACTAAAGGGACCTGGTCTTCCAGATTGGGGTGAGCCTGTCCCGATAAAAAGTTTTGTTTGACTCGGCTGACGTAGGTGCATGCAAGCATATTTATTTGGCAATAATCCAAGATGGCGTTTAGCTACTGATTTTTACGGATTAAACAAGCTATGAAATATCTGAGTGTGAAAATTTTATACATCATCTTAAAACTTATTTTATTATATAGATACTGAGATTTCTTCACCAAATTAGCAGTGAATAAATATCGTTCTGTTTTAAGATTTAGCCAATAGAAAACGCGAACGAAAACGCGAACGATACAGTGTTCTGTTGAGGAGTTCATTTTGGGTCAAGAAAATAGAAGTACTTTGCAGAAGACTCGAAGAGATGATAATTTACTCGAAAGCTTTCTTAGAACAAAGAATGAGGACAGAAAAATTGAGGAAATTCCCGCTGAGGAGTTTAATAAATACATCAGTGAATTTATTATGTCAGGTCGCACTAAAGACGGCAAGCAATACGAGCCAACGTCGCTCCGAAGTGTAGGACAGCATCGAACGACATTTAAAAAGAAAAACTCTATCCCTCAAGGCATCATAAAAGTCTAAAAAATTACTGAAAAAGCAAGGAAAAGGAAAATAAGGCGAACGCATCGGTAGCTTCAACGTACAAGTCATAAAGAAATACAAACAATTAACGACGTACGATATAATATTTTGGGTATAATTTGTTTACTTGAAAATGTTTGTGTTATTAATAATGAATTTGGCAATAAATAGAACTTAGATTTAAAATAAAGTTTTGGTAAGACCTGTGCATGTCGTTATAATATGTTGTTGGCTACAAAAAGTCACCTAAGGCTAAGTGGCTTCCGACGTCTGTGCTGAAAAATAGAACATTTCTCTTTGTTAACTTGATATTCCGTGATTGTTTTCAGTCTAGTAATCTCAGTATTTATAAAATAAACAAACAACATCATGGTAAATGCGTGTGTACGATGTTTATTCACTCGTTGTGAAGTATAAAACTCACTCGCTCGTTCGTTTGATGTTTCACAGCTCGTGAATTAGCCATTCCGAAGTTTCAGTAGAGGACTGGTAATAGCGAGGTTGACAATGCATCATGGGGCTGTTTTGGAGGACGAGCTTTTTGTTTGCGTCCCCCAAAACAGTCCCACGATGCATTGTCAACCTCGCTATTACCAGTCCTCTACTGCAACTTCGGAATCGCTAATAAACATCGTACGCACGCATTTACCATGAAGTTATTAAAATCTATATTTATACAAGACAAACTTAGTTAATACGTTTTATTACAAAATTTACAGAAAAAAATTTGTTAATGTATTTAGTATTCTTTCAATGGCATATTTAATCAGGATTTGCCTTTAAATTTTCTTAATAAATTATTACCTATATTTAGGAATATTTAATATTTCTTAGGATATATTTTACATTTACATAAATTATATACAACTAATGTTACCAATTTTCGATTTATATTTATTATATAAACTTAAGTGTTATATAGAGTTTTATGCCACTGAGAAAAATCGTATTTAAACACACGTAAAAATACGATATTTTTACGTGTGAAAATATCATTTTTGCAAGCCAATCAAAAACCTATTACTATTTGTGTACTATTTACATATTTGTTTTGAGTTTCTATACGAATTGTCGTTTGTTTATAATTTGTTTATAAAATAAACAGAATAGTACATGGTTGCTTGGAAATATGGAATTTATTTCTCGTGTCGAAGAGAATATTGCTCACTCGTTCGCTACGCTCACTCGTGAGCAATATTCTCTTCAACACTCGAAATAAATTCCATATTTTCGCGCAACCATGTAATATTCTCTATTTAAGTTAATTATTGAAATTATTAAGTTACAAATTTTTAATGATGGCATTAATTAACGTGAAAATCGATTTATATACGTAATGCATGATAGCGATATTATATTCAATAGTATATAAAATCAAGTTTTATATCAAGCCTATAAAACTGAACACTGATCAAACATGCGGATGTGACACAGTCGACTCTTGCAATATGCAGGTGTCTGACTATAATTTCGCATCATCCACATGCATGTAAGAAGAGTGTTTATAAAATAACATGTTTATACTACGCGAGCTGTGATTGGTCAATACCCGTGCAGGATGAGACAATCATGCACGGAAAATTTTAGGCGCTTCGCGGGGTTTTTAAAATGTCGGGAAATGCTAATTTTTTCAACTCCTGAATTAAAATTTGACAATTAAAATATGTCGAACGAGAAGGAAATGAACGAAAACAAGGAACGGAGGTTCGCTCTAGCAACAGAGGAAGACGTTGACAAGTTAGTCGAAAATACACTTCATCATTTATTTAATAAAGTTTTACCGTTGTTTCTTTGTCGTTATTTTATAAAATAATTACCAAATGGTTTTCCGTGCAGGATTGTGTGATCCTAACACTTGGGATGTTGCTCGACTTTCTGAAAGCTAAAAAATACTCGCCTATCGGCTCGTATTTTTTACGCTTTCAGAAAGTCTCGCAACACCCCAAGTGTTAGGATGACGCAATCCTGCACGGAAAACCATTCAGTAATCCTTTATTCCAGTTTTACCAAACACCGCAGGTTTTTTCGGGGTACTTCGGTGTCTTCGTGCGGTAGAAATCTGCATCAATAAGGGATAAACCTTTATACTGCATAGTTATTTAAGAAATTTTTCCCGTGTTTCTATATAGTTTTAGTAGAAATTGTGAGGTGTCTATTGCTTTTCCTGCATTCTGATTGGTCCAAATTGAGCCTCTAAAAAGTGTTAGTATACACCCAACCATTGTCCATTACAAATCCTACATTCTGATTGGCTGCTCAACCGTTGACCATTCGTGATGGACAACGTTTGGGAAAAATGAAAACAAACCTGAAAAAATATGGCAGTAAACTCTCGTTTTGCAGACGTTTCGGAGGAATTTTTGGAGAGTTTGATAGAAAATTCTACCCCTGAGAAAACTAAAAAGGCCACAAAATATGGCATGAAGATTTTTAATGGCAAGGAACGAAATAGAAACCGTATTTTATTAATAAATCTGCTTTTACTTGCCGCTCACGAGTGGTTAAATAACACAACTGAATTAAATTATTTTAAAAATTACACGGTGTATGGATTATTTTCTCGAAATTAATATATCTATACAAGGTGTATACTAAAACAATTAGACAACTCGTCCTCGTTGTCTATGAGCGAATAGTCGACTCAGGCTTCGCCTTCGTTGACTATTCGCTCATAGACAACTCGGACTCGTTGTCTAATTGTTAAATAGTCACTGCCCAGTCAAAATGGCTTCTTCGCAAGCTGCCGAATTTAAAACAAAAATCGGTTTTTTGAGCCTGATTCAAAGTTTTAAATGAAAAAAACTGCCGCTAAATTCAAGGAGGATATATTTTTGACATTTTTAAAGGTAAGCGATAACAAATACACTATTTTTCTTCCATGAAAGGCAGCGTTTTCTCGCTGTTGAAATGTACATGTATAAAACTTTTTCCGTACGGCTCAACCACTCAAGTGTTGGAAATTATTCGTTTTATCCTCAGTTTATATCGTTATATTCAGCAAAAACCTAGCTGTGATATATTTTTAAAACCATTCTACTTTGTATTTGAGCCCTTCCAAAGTATTTTTCTCACGAAATTGTTTGTTTTTGTTTCGCTTCGATATGTTTTTGACACTCGTCTTTTGCCGGCATGTTTTTAATAACCGGCCGCTGAGAAAAGCGCTGAATTTTGTATTATAGCCTTTTCAACTGACCTCATAACTTTCTGTGTTTGTTTTTCTCTTTGAAATTTCTACTAAAACAATTAGTCGCCTCAGGCTCGGTGATTACAAGCCTATAGTCACTTCGCCTTCGGCTCAGTGACTATAGGCTTGTAATCACCTCGCCTTCGGCGACTAATTGTTAAATAGAAACACGCTTCTCGACCAATCAGCACACGCGTACTATAAATGTTATATTATAACTTAAGATAGAACAGTTTGGAACTTATAGAGCCTTAAAGTTATAGTCTAGTTTAGTACCTGGCTTTCTATTAACAAAATGTTGATTAGTTATAATGAAGGTCTGCAACCTGCGAACATCGATCGATCACTTTAATTTAAAGAATAATCCAATCAAAAAGATGTTGCAGAATAGTTTTAATATCGCTATTAATGCATTCTTGTATAAATCCATTATTATAATTATTAACATTTAACTTTTGTTTTACAGTTTTCTTTTAAAATTCTTGATTTATTCCACTTAACCACAAGCTGTAACAAAGCAGATTTTATTAAATTACAACAAATGAGATTTAATTAAATTACAAAATAGTTTAACAACCAAGTTGTTATTGCTTTAAAACACTTTATTTACTACAAAAAGTTACGCTTGTGATAGTCATTTAATAGATAGTTTATGGAAATGTAGCCACCTCGGCAGGCAAACGAGAGAATTACGCAATAATTTTCCAGGCAAGAGGGTGGTAACAGAGGATCGTGAGGGATAATATTGCACAATTCTACCGTTCACGAAGAGTTGCCTGTGGAGGAGGCTAATGAAATCATTATTGCCAGGAAATGTAATCAAGGAAGACAAGCTGACACAAAACCTAATATTGTAATAGCGTAAAATAACGCAAGGTAAATAACGTAAAAACTCACAAGTATGGCATTCTGAAGATACAACTTGGCTTTAAATTACTACAATTACGTTTATCGTTTACTTTTGACGATCTTTTTAAAGAGTGAGTATCATGCAAGTGATCCTTTGCGCGCCTGCATTTTAAAACATTTATGCGTAATCTCTGAGATTTAATTTGTATCGGTTCATTTATCCCAGTCGTATTGAAAACCAACTTTAAGCCTGGTTTTCACATGTGGCCGATCCTTTCGCAGTGCCATTGTCTTAGACCATCGATTAATAAAATCCTTTTGTCTACCTTTCTCCTTCATTGATCACTAACAATGGTCCATGAGTGCATCGCCGACCATTCTAAGCAATAATTATATCTTGTGAAATTTTGCGTCACTGCATACTAAAACGAGGTTCGCTAACGCTTACCAGATGAGCCTGGATCCTCCTCCAAGATCATCAAAAGCAGTTGCGAAGATAAACATAGCAACCGCGGTCATGCTATGCAAATATTATAATATTTATATTATTCAAACCTTTAGAAATGTATTGTCTTTAGACTATCGAAGTGCACGTTTAAATCCATAGCATGACCAGTTGCCATATGGCAAGACGAAAATGACTATGTGTGGGCTAAACGTATGAAGATTACCACTAACCTGGTCCAGCTCAACTTGCAAACTTCTTAATCTTTCCTTGAGCTCCAGATCTTCTTGCATTTTTTGCCTTAACTCGGTTTTATAATTGCTCACTTGTCCTTCGGAAACACGAGCACCGGTCACTAACTTCTCAGCTTCACTGCTCAACGCACGAAACTGTTCAAGAAGTTCTTCTTTTTCTTGGTCCTAAAACACAAGACACAGCAAAGATTGTTCCTCTTGGCATCATCATTCAAGCAATACATGCAAACGTTCATATTCGGCTCTGGCAAGTGACATCACAACCCGTAATACGTTTGACTTCCGCCAAATTCCACCATTTCCATTGGGAAAATTCAAGCTAATTAAAATGCAATCCAACATGGCTGACATTAATCGTACGCCAAATGTCCTTAATAACTCAAGTTCTAGACATGTTAAAACAACAAACTATACACCAAAATACTCCTTGTTGTTCAAGGATTCTAGCGTTATATAGCTTGTCTTATAACTCTAAGCTTTTCGCCAGATATAAGCGAAAACGGCACTTCGATTAAATCCACAATGCCACACAAAAAGGGAATATTTAGCATGACGTAATATTCTCGCGTCAAATGCACAAGGCGAATTTGAGGTATGGTTTGTTGTCCTCAGCAGTGTACTTGCTGAAAAATTAATTTCGAAATGTCCCAACTGGCCAAAATTATCAAGCAATATTATCATTCCTGGCTGAGTCAGCCTATACATCGTCTCAGAATCATATCTCTAAAGCTCGTATTCAGCTTGTGCGAGTGATGTCACAACTAGAAATTGCGTGGCTTTCGGTTTTTTGGGTGGAAAATTCCACCATTTTCATTGGATAAATTCAAACTAATTAAAATGAAATCCAAGATGGCTGACATCAATACGTGACATGCTAAAGCAACAAACTATACACCAAAATACTCCTCGTTGTTGAAGGATTCTAACGTTATATAGCTTGTTCTTCTCAGTATTTCGCAAGATATAAACGATGACATCCACGCTATGCTACCCAAATTGTCACTGATCTGAAAACTAGAACTGGATTGAGCATCCTTTTGAATTCAATGGGGCAATTTTTAAGCCTGAATATTTATGAGAGGAGATTTTTATAGGAAGGAGGCGAAAGACCGTCTGCTGGGTTTGGCTATGTATTTTAAATACCCGTCCACAAGTGGACGTGAATTGATGATTGGCTGTATGGGTCTGTACCGCTGTCAATCAAGACAAAATATGCGTTAATATGTAACACCTACAGTATCAAATTCCGGCATTCTCTACAAATCGGATTGTTGGGTGTGTAAATTAGTTTTACTATGAAGCAAATGTCTTTGTTGTGTAGCTTGAAAGATATAGCTTCCCACACCTCTTCTAACGTTTCAACCACTACGAGATTTGAGTTATTGGTGTGATCTCATCAGCTATTCACAAGTAAATTCAAGAAGAAAGAGAGGCCACTGATGACCAATTCCTATCTAGACGTAGGGAATACTTATCACTTGTGGAATGCTTTAAGTCGATTCATGGCCTAAATGGTCTTATATTCGAAGATTTATTTGAATATACCAAAGACAATCGAACTAGAGCGAACCATAAATACAAGTTGTATCTTAAAGCTGCAAAGATAAACTGTTATAAATAGTAAGTAAGTGGAACAATCTTCGACAAGAAATTGCTGAATCGGATAGTCTTCAGCTGTTTAAGAATAGACATAAAAAATTAATGAACATCTAGTGTAGTATTCTTTTATAATATTTGTATGCTATGTTAAGTCTGGGAATTGTTACATAGGGTTAACCTCGCGATTTCCTGTTCAAGATTGTATTGTTATATCTTGAATAAATATATAAGTATCATCAATAATCAGAAACTGTAAGACCCTGTTCTAACATGTCAGCAATACCACTGTATATTTGTGGTGGTCACAGTGTGACCACGTCACACAAATATGGCCGCCATTGCTTCATATATGCATATAGGAAAAACACTATCCAGCCCTAGTGTTCAGATTAGCGGTCGCGGCTGGAATATTAAGAAATTAATTTTTCAGCACGTGTTGACAACATAAGTGAGAATTTTTCATGTACTACAGTATATTATGAATTGCGTCAGTGACAGTGTAAAAAGCTAAAAATATCCAGAATCGTGCGGTATACTGTAAGAAAATAAGTTTGATAACCAAAATCATACCAGCATGCGAGTGAATATTTAATTACAAGCGAACGCGAATTTATACCTTTTGTGCCAGCAACTCCTCAAATCTAGCAACTTGTGTCGTGTACTCTCTGATCTGTATTTTGAGAGTTTCTTGTTCTTGGAAAGATTGTTCTAACTCTTGATGGATAGCCTAAAATATAAAAACAATTTCATGTAGTTTCAATAAGTACACAGTACAACGTATAAAAAGGTACAAACCTGTAACAAACCTGCAGACTTGTACCAATGCTTGATAAATTCACATTGTTACAACTTGTCGACAAGCTTGCTACAAGTGTGCTGCGAACAGATCTTGTTGACAAAATGTGATTGTGCACCTGGGGTAAACCTTCAGGATTTGGTTGAGTGAAACTGGAAGCATCCTTCTCACGTGACGTGGCCAAAAATATGATCAGAAAATTAGATCTGGGACATGTCCGGCAGCACCGATGCCAGGAAATTTTGACACAAAATATCTTTGCAGGAAATTTTCGTCATCTTATATTTTGGAATGCCATATTATTTGCTTGCCTTCTGGTTAAAATAATTCAAAATCGTTTTGCAGATCGAAATTATTATGTGCCAAATTGAAGTTTAATTACCACCACCGCGTAGGCGGAAACGAACGTTTCTGAAATCTACTGAAGTATGCAGGTTATATATTTGGTTTACACTGGGAATTCTTATTTTGCTGCAATTACAAGAATCGAGCCCCGTTTGCAGGGGTAAAAGGCACATGCACTGAACACAGTAAATGTAGCAGTAACGTTCTTCAAATCAGAATTGATATGCGTGTGTTTGTTACAGTGGTGTAACTTAAAGCTTGCCCGCTTGCCCGGGACAAGTGAAAACCATTACGGGCAAGTAGAGGTTTCTTCTTCGTTGCCCGATTTGCCAGAAAGAGCTGGCCATATCTAAGTTATTATCCCCAAGTACAGTATTAAATGAGTACAATATATATATAGACCAGTTAACTATTCATTCTGCTGGATAATTTGAAAATTGTGTATAAATGGACGTATTTGTCCGACCATTGTACCACGGACATTGTGCCTCGACTTATATTCAACTTCAGTTCTCAAAAAAATATAGGAATGGTGATTGGTGTAGATTGGTGTTATAATATAATGCAAATTGTAGTTATCCATCAGCATATCATGCTGACTGCGACCGTTTGTTTCAAATTTTGTTATTATGTGAACTAAAGTTAGATCTAATTGCAAGTAAATTATATTTAGAGCAACCACTTTTCATGTCCAACTTGCCCTTATCGCAAGTGGTCAAAAATGTTAAGTTACACCACTGTGTTATAAAATGTGAATGTACATTATTCGTTTGAGAAGCAACATTGAGAAGATGGCAAGGGTGAAATAACTGGGGACGGGACGGTTGCCGCTCGTCGCTTCCCTCCTTGTATACGCCATACAGTGCATGTAAATATTTCTGACCTGATTCTCGGCTGTCATAGTGACGAGATCTTCCTGTACTCTCTTGTTCTCCCTAGCAACAGCATCACGTAATCTCGTTGTTTCACCCAAGTCATCATCTTTTCTGTCAAGGTCACGTCTCAACGTTTTGATTTCTCGCTGTTTTTGATTTCCCTCGCTGAGTGCATGCCTGAAATAATACGGTTTGATAATAAACTCAATCTCAGAGAAAGAAATTGATCCAGGACGGCAACCCGATCGCGACGTCTAACAAGACGCGAAAATGGCGTTGGCCCTCGTGGTCCTCCATCTTCCCCAGGGCTATGGCCGGATTTTGAGAGGAGGTGTGGAGAGGTGCGCGCCTCTCCTGAGGTTTTTTGCACCCCCCTGAAAATTCATGAACCTCCCCTTGTGAAGAATTAAATGATGGATCAAAGTCAAAATACAGAGACAACTTAAGGCCGTTTTCCATTACGGTCGCTTTGCCCGCGTGGGCGGAGGGAACATGTTTTAACTTGCGCTGTCAGTGTCTAGCATGAGAGTTCTCTGTCGGCTTTACTGCTCGTGGACATGCATGAAAGTTGAACTACATTCAACTTTCTGGGCGTACCCACGCGACTGATTATATATGGTAATATGTGGTTATATGGTTTATGGTTATATGGTTTAATGGTTATGTGGTTTATTGGTTATGTGGTTTAATGGTTATATGGTTTAATGGTTATGTGGTTTAATGGTTATGTGGTTATATGGTTTAATGGAAATATGGTTTAATGGTTATGTGGTATAATGGTTATACGGGGCTTCGGTGGCGCAATCGTCAGAGCACGCGCCTTTTACCTCTGATATCGTGGGTTCAAGTCCCGTTGGGGACGACTTATGATAGCCATGTGAAAAGAGTTAGTCAACGCTCTGCCGAAAGTCGTGGGTTTTCTCCGGGTACTCCGGTTTCCTCCCACAGGGAATGTTGACAGGGTGGGTTGGGTTTAACCCCTAACTGGCCCTTCCATCGTAGCTGTGCTCCGTGATGGCGAGCAAAAGGTGGCTGCCATATGCGCCCTAGAAAGCCTTCGACTTGGTCATGTTGAGCTGTGTCCTTCGCAATTCAGCTTAGCTCTCAGCTGCAAGTAAGGATAATAAGCACCCCTGCTTACTTACTTACTTACTACCTACCTATATGGTTAAGTAGTTTAATGGTTAGATGGTTTAATGGTTATGTGGTTTAATGGTTATATCGTTTATGCGTTATATAGTTTAATGGTTATGTGGTTATATGGTTTAATGGTTAATATGTGGTTATATGGTTGCATATGCAACAAAATTAAATAGTAGAACAGTAGCATTGTGAAAATATATACTTTCTTCAATATTTTTGACATGTAATGTAACTTTAGGGTTTAACATGCGAGAAAATCGTATACACCCGTAATTAATACAACCATGCATAACAGAATACACTTATACACACATACACACAAAATCATATATTATTGACCATATAACAACATAATCACACAACCATACAATTATTAAACCGTAAACCATAACCTCAAACCGCATAGCCATACAACACATAACCATATAATCATCAAACCAAATAACCATTAAACCATATACAAATTAAACCTTATAACCATATAACCATAAACCATATAACTATTAAACAATATAATCACATATTAACTATATAACCCTAAACCATATAACCACTAAACCATATAACCATATAACCACATAACTATATAACAATAAACAATATAACAACCATATACCCATTAAACCATATAACCACATAACGATATAACCATATAACCACATAACAACTAAACCATATAACCATAAACCATATAACCACATAACCATATATAACCATCAACCATATAACCATAAACCACATAACCACATAACCATATAACCACATAACCATATAACCACATAACCATATAACCTTAACCACATAACCATATAACCATTAAACCATATATTAACCATATAACCACATAACCATATAACCATAAACCATATAACCATAAAGCATATAACCATAAAACCACGTAACTATATAACCATAACTGAATGTATCTGCATCCATATAACCATTTACATGAATGTATAATAATATATGTGGCAATTATAATAATATGGCAGGGCTCTCTAGTATATATATATATAGTAACTGGTATATAATTTATATAATATATGCTAAATATTATATATAATGTATATTTCGAACCCTGACTCTTCCACAGCCCTCGCTATATGCCCGTTCGCAGGCTAGGTGATGAATGAGCACTCAGTGCATTTTCGAGTCGAAATATGTTAATCTATTTCGACTTCGGTTCGAATAAATCCGACTTCGGTTCGAATAAATCCGACTTCGAATTAAATGCATTCGACTTCGATTTAAATGCAGTCGACTTCGTTTTTAACATTTGGACTAATATTTTAACAATGATGTTTTTGTTCGCCGTGGGCAAGCATAAGATCTACTGTACACTTCGTAATAAAGTTCTTCTATAAAATTGAAAAAGTGACGATCATTCATCTCTGTGTCAATTACCCTATTTAGTGCAGAGTTTCAAAAGAAACTTCCTAGTATTGTAATGAGGAACGAAATTGAATGAGTCATGAAGTCATTGATACACACGTAGATTACATCCATACAGTCACGTTGTTGAGTACAGTACGCACTAAGCCCTAATATCCTGGACCCCACCCTCCCAGAAAGGCAGGGGTCCAGGTCGCTGCACCTCCCCTAAATTTTTTCGCATCCCCAAGCATTTACACTAAAATCCGGTCTTGCCCAGGGCGTCGGATCCTCCCTAATGACTTCGAATCTTTCTTCATGTAAAGATAGTCGGTATACTTACTGCAATTTGGCTTCCAAATCATCGATCGTCAGTTTTAGCTCATTTTCACTTTTATCCTTGAAAAGAAAAACAATATGGAATTAACAATTACTCAACCAAAGGAACAGATGGCCATTCATTTATGATCTGTTTGTCCAACTTTCGTTTGGGAAAACACAACATTGGTAACGGCTTAAGTAGAAACAGGTTTTCCATTTCACATCGTTGCGTTTATATTAATTTTAAACACTATTTAATAATTGGTCCTAGTCAAAACAGACAGGCAAGCGCTTATACCACAAATTAGAATACATCAATAGCTAAAGCGAAATCCCATCAATCTAAGACCCCCGGGATACCGACAAAACCCCCATATGACATAAAATCACACCGGTCGACAAAAACCCAAACGACAATATTCCCGGCGACAAAAACCCCAAATTACTGAAATACGACAAAATCCCCACATATTAATCGTGAGTGAAGTATATAAAACTGAGAAAATATTTTGAATTTCATGATCTGCTTGCAGTTCGTGTTCGAAACGTGAGGATCGCAATGAGCGATGACTTAAAGGGATATGGCAATAAAAAATTAGTTTATCTCACTTGAAAGAACTTTTAAAATTATATGTAAAACTCCCTTACCGATTTTTCGTATCTTGCTTAGTTCTTGAGATATTTTAACTGAAAACAATGAGCTGTCCGCCATCTTGGATTAATTTTTGATCTCATTAACGGTGGCTTAGTGACGTCACAAGCAGGGTTAGTCATATAAAACTACTCATTGGTGACCAAATAACAATTAGTAGATGTTTAAAAAGTTGTCAGTCAATTTGTTATTTGAAATGGTGATCGAAGTATAATTTTGAGTTCATAATGACCATTGGCTTTCTGGGTATAATACTTGCGTGACCCTGCTTGTGACGTAACATGCATATTCACAAAAATCCAAGATGGCGGACAGCTCGCTGATTTCTGATTAGTTCTGTCAAAATATCTCAAGAACTAAGAAAGATACGAAAAATCGGTAAGGGAGATTTTCATATAATTTTAAAAGTTCTTTCAAATGAGACAAACTAAATTTTTATTGCCATATCCCTTTAAGAAACATATATGTGGACTTTAGAGATGGGGGCAAGAATGTGGAGAAAATGCTGTGTGGCGTTGGTCACAACATTCGAATTTGATAGTCCAATGAACGATAACTTTTAATAATACTTTTCTTTACTCTTATTATTCAAAACAGTACTTCCACCTTTTCTTTACAAATTATATTGTGGTAAAATTGTAGAGTAAAAAGGTTTTTTTCCTGATAAATCTATTTTGAAAAAATTGATAAACATAAATGTGGGGGTTTTGTCGTATTTCAGTAATTTGGGGGTTTTGTCGCCGGGGATATTGTCGTTGGGTTTTTTGTTGGTATGGGTTTTGTCGGCGGGAGTTTTCTCATGTGGGTTTTTTTGTCATGGATCCAAGACCCCCAGCTTTCCCTGTACAAATATAAAGAGCGTGGTAACAAAAGGTTCCGTACCTGTTTCACACGTCGTGCATCAAGTGCCATTACACGTTCTGTTTTTTCATCAACTTGCTGCTGTAAATTATCTTTCTCGATATCGAGAGACTTGACTGTACCGCGTAGTTTGACGATGTCTTGTCGTAAAGCTGAATTCAACTTCTCCATCTCATCTAAACAAAACAACAACTGATAGTTATTGATTTGTTTAAGATTTCCCGTCGTGTTAATTTCTACACAGAAATAAAATTACAAATACTATCCATTCATTCGAACGAAAGAAACCATTTTTGTTCACTTGGAAGGGATCATTCACGTGCACACTTGGAAGGGTCATTCACGTGCACACAGTAACCCCTCGCCCAAATTCAAACATTCTATTCACGTTCATTTATAAACAGTTACTTTGAAATTGATGTGTGCATGCAAAATACTGTACACTCATAACTCACAAGATTTTGATATTGAGCTAATATTGGAAGAAGTAATGTAGTCGTGGACGTAAATTCATGGTTCTCATTAGAAGCCGGTGACCGGCGAAGTTCGCCGTCTACTTCCTAAATGTTCGCCGTCTAGTTTACTTTGTTTAAGAAGTTTGTTTAAGTCCTTTTACATTTACACAAATGAACATTCATCAGATTCCGATTGATCATAGGATTGATAGATTTCGACTTTTCTGATCATCAAGAGTGAAACGGTTTCATAATCTTCAATTTCATAACTATTCCATATGAAATCCACACTACTCCATTTCTGGTTGCAAATAACAGTAAGGTGAATATGTTATATAATAATGGCATTTCAGGGAGGGGCCTGCCCCCTGACCCACCATGCACAATTAATCTTCACCGTCTACGCTTACTGAGAACAGCCTCTTTTTAAACAAGAAGAAGACTGAGTTTATCATATTTGGCACTTCAGCTAGACTATCAAGCACTCGGAACTGCGATGTGAAAATAGGCGACAGCCCAATCAAACGTGTTTCAAGTTTCAAGTACCTCGGCGTCGTGCTGGATGAGGCTCTGAACTGGAAATCCCATCTTAACTACATAATTTCCAAAGGAAATCAGAGACTTGGCATGTTAAGGAGAGTACGTGAGGACCTAACTTTGAACGCTGCTGACGTTATGTACAGATGTCTCATACGTCCGATTTTTGATTATTCAGATTCTGTATGGACATGTTGCAACAAGACTGACGCTGATTCTTTGGAACGAGTGCAGCGTAGAGCAGCTAGAATTGTATATAAATCCACCCATAGTGACGTTGCTCTCGAATGCCTGCGCTGGTCCACTTTAGTTGAAAGACGGAACATGCATGTTTATAAACTAGTTAACAAATGTTTAAAGGGCAATGTACCACAGTTTTTAATGGACTATTTTAAATTTAATCGTGATAGGATATCACGGCGTACAAGACAGAGCAACCAATTGTATGTACCTAGGGTAAAACTGGAAGCTGCAAAGAAGTCGTTCTACTATAACGGATGTGTTGTTTTTAATAAATTCTCAGATGTTACCGATGCTTAACTATTACTTTAAATACACCTTAGTATAAATATAATGTAAAGACAATTATATAATGTAAATATAGTTTTAGAATGTAGGTGTCTTGTTCCTTATATTAGTAACTAACTTTGTAAATATTTTAACTTATTTGAATGAAGGGCACCTGTTGATAACAGCATTCTTGTAATGCTGAAAGGTTTACCCTTCTAAAATAAAGTTTTTCATACTCATACGGTACTTTATATATCTTCGAACACAAGTTTGATGTCCTCTTTTCCCCCCAAACTTACTCCAAACCACGAAATATTACTCACTGACAAACTTGTATGACAAAAATTACATTTACCTATCCTTTGTTCCAAGCTTCGTATTTTTTCATCATTTTCTCTGAGATCATCATTTTTCCTAGCCAGCTGACGTTGACAGTCTTCCACAGATCTCTCAGCTTGTTCTGTAATCAATCTCATTTTGTTCGCCTCAGCCTCTTTCTCCAGCGTAGTATCACGACAGGACACGAACTTTGACGATGTTTGCCGGAGCTGTTCATCTAACTCTGACAGGCTACTTTTGAGTGATGCAATTTTCATGTCAGCATCCCGTTTTTCCTTTTCAAGCTATACAACGGAAATAAACAAAAAATGAAATATCAAATTGAATAGTATCTCTACGTTCTATTGACCACGTTTGCGGGATGAATTAAAGAGTGGGTCTTCCTCAAAAATTGAAATGTATTGATACAGTATATGACTTCACCATAAGCGTAAGACTCTAAACTGGCATCTCCAAGAAGAAATCACCTATTGTAAGGAAGTACCAGCTTTGTGAACGACATACTCGAACGGATATCAATACAAGCCAACCGTACTTTGGGTCTTGTGAAAAGACTAAGTAGGGACTTTCTGGATATTGAAACCCGTAAACTCCTATACTGCTCAATTGTACGTCCCAAACTGGAATATGCAAGTGAACTCTGGTCACCATACACCATTAAACACCAGATGCTGTTAGAAAATGTTCAACGCAGGGCTACAAAATTCATTTTAAACTATCCTAAAGATCTTAACTACAAACAGCGCCACCAAAAATATCAATTTTACCTCTAGAGTATAGAAGAGACCTTCCACTTCTATTTAAATCTAGACTAGGCTTCGTTGATCTAGACTAGGCTTGGTTGATCTAGACTAGGCTTGGTTGATCTAGGCTAGGCTTGGTTGATCTAGACAATACTTCTTTACAACAATGATCTAATGTTCAAAATCGTTTAATTACTCGAAGCTTTTCCTCTCTAAACTACAAGGTAAAGCATGCTAGACAAAATTACTTAAAATATTCATATTATTTTCGGGTTGCCACTACTTGGAACTCATTGCCTCAGTATATCAAAGGTTCTACTGACTTAAAAACTTTTAAAAATGCTATTTCAAGTTATTATCACCAGAAATTTGAAACATATTGCCTTCCAGATGAAAGGCTTGCTTAGTTAACTAATTTTAAAAACAATTAAAAAAATTGCAATATTATGTCTGTCTTTAGTAATTACATACTGTAGTTAATATAGAGATAACATGGTTAGGAAACTCGGCTTTCGCTTTTGTTCTATGTTTTTGTTTGCATTTGTGCACGGTCACGGTTAGTGAATATGTTGTAGTTTTATGAATCGACCAATAGAAATGTTTGGGCTCAATTTCCAAACCGTGTTTGTGAAATATTAATGAATCCATTCAATTGTTAGCTGTTTTGTAATTTGACGAGTTTCCAAACCATGTTATCTCTATATTAACTATGGTAATGAGTTATTTTACCATGTTCTTAAACTATCGGGAGTTTGATGTCAATTTGGGACTATTGTCCTGTTTCCTACTCCTGTTGTTACTATCATACTTGTACGTAAAAATGGTAGATAACGAACTTAATAAATTCAAATTTAAAACTAGAAATGGCAAGGAGGCATTATTAAGCTTCGATATATTAAGCCTACATATCAACCCCTTAACATTTAGACAAAAAGCAAAGGTTTACAACACCAATTGAAATTGTTGCTTCACAGTGTAACGCATGCCCTTGAGTAAGCACAATTTCGTTCTTGCTTCACCGCGGCATAGAACATGCATGTAGATTTGTCCAAAGACGCCGCCTATTTCAAAGTTAGAAGACAGTATCACCTTCAAATACACCCTTTCGATAATTACGTCATGAATACTTCCTCGGCTTGGGAGCCTCGCTCTCGTGAATCAAGAAGAAATGCAATTCGTTCACGTTTCATGAGAATGAGGCTCCCAGGCCAAGGAGAGATTTGTGACGTAATTATCGAAAGAGTGCATTGCATAGAATTGAGTGAAATACACACGAGTTTATGGAGTTATTTCGTTTGAGCTAGTACTCTATAATTATTCAAATTAAACTCGTAAAATAACTAGATCCATTGTAGACTTATTCACAACTCAATCGCTTCTATTGTTAACACAGGCAAGTAAATTTAGTTCAGGGCAGGCAATTTTTATGACTAACGTGCACTGATCACAGGGGGTTAACAAGTTAATCTATACATTCAGTAAATGTATCTGACGAAGCTAAGAAGTGGCATTCGATTGACAGCATGCACATAATCGCTCCAGCTGTTCTACTGCACATGCCCTAAATTTTATACTTTAATGTTTAGACCTTTATAGATCTGCATGTGTCAAGATAATTCTTAAACTTGTAAGCTACCTTCTCTAACGCAGATTCCAAATCTGCAATACTTTGTTGATGCCTTCGTCTTTCTGAAACAGCACTGTCCGTTCTAACCTAAAAAACATAACAGATACATGAACTTTATCTTGGCTAAGAAAATGTAAATTCTTAACTCTATACTGTAGCTCAATGGGTAGGGCGGGAGGCCTGCTGCAATCCCGAAGAGTGGATTTGTACGGGGGCTGCAGTGGGGGACGGCCTTGGTCAATGAGGGTCCCAATTTCCATATGAAATTCAACACTACTGCAGCTCTCACAGTGATGATGCAGCTTGCCTTGGTCGACGGTCGTGCTCCGCTCCATGACAACTGTACTCAGATCATTCCATCTACAAGATCAAGCTGGATACGTCCCTGGTGTGAGTTCGATTGGCACTCACACAACGAGGTCGAGTTCGCAGTGTCAGTTGTAGTGTGTCTTTCATGCTATTTGCTGACGTATTACAAAAACGCAGACAGAACTAACCTTCAATTGTTCCTGTAATGATTCAACCTCGCTTGACGCTCTCCTGAGCTCAGCTAGAGCTTCGTCTCTCTCAGCCTCGACTCGAGATATGATTGTTGATACTGTCCGTGACGGGGAGGGAGACTGGGATCTAGCTACTTGACGTCGTAATCTCTGGATTTCTTCCGTTGCCTACATGACGTGTGACAACATGAAAGTTTGAATTTATAGAATAAACAAAATTCTCGCACGGTTACAAACCCAGCCTCGTACCCAGGCGCTTTTAAGGAAAAGAAAATTTACGCATTCAGCTAATTTATAGAGATCAGTGGCTAAGCTGAGCGAGCGCGCGGGGGTGCTTGGGGAGGTCAAGACCTACCCAAGATGCCCCGCATTTCGCGACCTCCCCAGCACCCCCGCGCGCTCGTCTGGTTCACACGATGAAATAAGCATAAGCACAGACATTAACACAAGCATGTTCACATGGATGAAACAGGTAAAAGAAAATGCGACACAACGGCTACTTTATTATTATTATTAACGGCTACTTATTATTATTATTATTATATGGAACGGCTATCAACGTAACAGTGCAAGGGCAAACATAACAGTGCAAGCCCTTTCAACGTAACAGTGCAAGCCCTTTCATGGAACGGCTATCAACGTAACAGTGCAAGGGCAAAAACATCTCGGAGCAGCGTTAGGTTCACGAGAGTATCTGGAGGAATATGTTAATGAGAAGGTCTCCAATTGGGTCAACGAAGTAACGAAATTAGCCGAATTTGCGCTGTCTCAACCACAAGCGTCCTACGCCGCATACACATTCGGCTTGAAACATCGTTGGACCTACTTCTTGAGAACCCTGCCAGACATACAGGATTTATTAGAGCCACTTGAGAGGGCAATATCGCAGATTCTCATCCCTACTATCACAGAACACAAGTGTAATCAACTCGATCGGGACATTCTAGCACTTCCAGCACGTCTGGGTGGCCTGGGCATGGAAAATCCAAGCCACGAGGCAGGGCGCGAGTATGCCTCGTCTAAAAGAGTAACAGCGCCCCTTGTTGATAAGATTGTAGCTCAGTCGCATCAGCTACCGGACGAGTCGCATATAAAATCAGCGCAACAAGTCGTCAGAAAAGAAAGGGTTAAAGAATGGGAGGATAGGGCAGAACATTTTAGAGAGAGTGCACCACCAAGAATTCAGCGTATATTAGATGTAGCTTCGGAAAAAGGATCATCTGTGTGGCTCACAACACTTCCACTTAAAGAACTAGGATTTAACTTGAATAAGGGGGAATTTCGCGACGCCGTAAAGTTGCGCTATGACTGGCCAATTGACGACATCCCCTCCATATGTGTATGTGGTGATGCCTTCACGGTTGACCACGCTATGATTTGCAAACGTGGAGGCTTTGTAATTATGCGCCACAATGAGCTGAGAGATCTGGAAGCGGAACTCCTCAATATTGTTTGTAGTGATGTCCAAGTCGAGCCTGTCCTACAAGATATTTCGGGAGAGGAACTTAATGATGGTTCCAACAGAGCACTTGATGCTAGACTCGACATTCGTGCGCGTGGTTTCTGGGAACGTCAACGATCAGCCTTTTTTATGTTAGGGTTTGTCACCCTAATGCTGATTCGTATAAGAACCTGGAGCTACGCCAAGTCTACCAGATGCATGAAAACGAGAAGAAGCGCCTTCTTCGATTGGTAGAGCTGGTAGCCATAAAGAAAGGCGAAGAGTATGCGACAACTATGAGTTGGATAAGAGCTAGAACTTCTTTCGCTTTATTGAGATCGACACTTACCTGCCTGAGGGGTTCAAGAGCAAGGAAAATCAAGTACGACATCAGGAACATTGATTTAACAATAATATTAACAATAATATTATTATTATTATTAAGTCTTTATTGTCTATAGCCACAACAGACGTGCGGCTTTACAAAGAGTAAACAATTATATAAAAATATATACAAGGTTACAAAATTTGGTGTCTAAATTGATTGTATTACTCTAAATTATCTAAAATTGTTAAAAAGACACCTATATTTACAAACAACATAATATGTAAATTTTAACTTCTAAATTGTAGGCATATTGTCTAAATTGACTGTATCTACTCTGAGCTTAATTATTGTTGTTAAAAAGACACCTATTTAAAAGCGACCGTTTAAATCTTTCTGTTTTAATCTTTGGTAAAGTGAAATCGTGTTCCCGTTCTCTTAATGGTCTTTGCCTTTTAGGAGGAAGCAATTCATATAAAGGGTGATCTACGCTACTGGTTATATTGTTAAATAAACTCATCTCTCTTTCTTTAATAACATCAATTATCCGGACGCTCTTTGTTGTGTATCCATATCGGTGCGCTCGCCAATTCGATCCAGATATTTCCTTTCAATATTTCGAATTTATCAATTCGATCCAGATATTTCTTTTATGCTTATGCTCACGTGCTTACTTCACGCCAGTTTACACGTGAATTTTTTTGGCTTACTGCAGTGATGTAGATAGGAAATGGTGTAGCCGGGCTAATCTGAAATCTAGAGGGGCCATAGTATCAATTCGCGGAGCTGGGGATCCGCGGCATATATGCATACTAGTGGTTACATAAGAGCTTACTGTGGTATACTTCAGTCCTCGGGGAAATTTTGAAATGCCTGCCTGTAAATGTAAGCTGAAGCATTTCTTGGATAATAGTAGGTTATAGTTTCAAGTATTATAATATGTTCCAGCTCTTCTATGTCACCCACTAAATTAGGAATAACTGTTCGCTAAAGCTATAATGTCACATCGTGACCTAAATCAATAACTTCTGATGGCAGTTGAGAAGTATGCGGATGCAGGGTGTTGGACGTCGTTATTCATTCTTTGACTTTGCTTTCAGTAACTGGTTGATTTCCACAATCTTTCACACTAATACACCTAGATTTTAGCACAGTTTAAAGCCAGTGGCCCGTTGCCCGCGCGACTATTAAATACATCACTAGCTGTTACTGTATGCTTAAGTGACACAACAAGGTAACACAACAAGAGTGAAAACAGTATGCTACTGTAATTGTCTCTCATGACATGCATGGATGGGAAGAGCAACGAAAACTGCAGAACACGTCTCTCAGATTCCCCGCACCTCTCGCTCTCGCTTGATTGCCTATACCTTGCCTCAATGGGGCAGAACGTCTAACCTCTTGAGAGGCTGACTTGAAACGAGTAAAATGATTTGTATCGATATGGAATGATACAAGGTAATACTATAATACTGGCGAAATTGTTACAAATTAACTGCGAACGTAATACGAGGAACGGTATATTGATGCTCTTGTCCACTAAATATTTATTTTATGAATAAGAATTGTTTCGAATAAAAAGAAATTAAATATAGTCTAGGACCTGTATAGGAGTTTGTATGCGTTTCATTTAGCACAGGCTGTTTTAAATCTCTAAATCTCAACTGTTTTAGGGTAAAATGACCATGGCGGTCAACATGGCATATGTGCGAAAACCTGAATCCGGGACGAAAGTCCTGAAAATGACCCCGCCCTGAAACGGCAGTGCCGACATAGCTCTAACTTCCGAAAAGCAGAAGCGACAGCCTTTCTGAAGTGCTTATAGTATTTAGAAGGTTGCTTTTAGGGGTAGTTATTGGAAGGAAAAATTTGTCTAAGTATAATATTTTACAAGAAAATGACCATGCACCACCCCAGGTCAACTGCTAATTATCCATGAAATAACTAATATACCTGGCCGAGATTAAATTTTCTTATTTCCTAACAATTTTTATCATGGGATGAAAAACTATGCTTAATTTAATATAATTATTGTAGATTTCATATTAGGATTGACATTGTTTTGTTTAAATATAATACATTTTATTTCACTTACCCCCCACCAAAACACGATTTCAGCCATATTTTGCCGTCTTGTTTGCTTTTTATCGCCGAGTCTCGCAAGTATCATCAATTGTTGTACTTTTACATAATGATAGATGGCTAAAGAAGATTTCAACCAAGTTTCGTCAAGTTTTGAAGCAGTGCAGTGTATTTTATCTTCGATATTGTGTCCTTCGATATTTCGTCAAATAGCGGCCATTGCAATGCCTCGCCGCTTGTCTTCCCGATAAATGCCACTTCTTCGTCTTCATATGTATTTAGATTACAGTATCCAAGAGTACTTCATTGTAGAATAGTCCCAATCGAAAAACTAGAGTAGTATAGTCCCACTTGAAAGGAAATAACCTCCATAACAAATTTAGGATCAGAATCAAAGACACAAGTTTAAAAATAATTTGAAAGTCACGCGCAATCTTCATGAAAACTCCTCGTGGCTACTTGACAGGGGGGGCAATATTTTCACGAAACGCTGGTTCGCCACCACAGAACCCAGTAAATATATTATATTTATTGTATTTTTATGATTTATGATAAAAACAATAGAAAATACGCAAATATTTATTGTTTTTTTCATAAATCATAAAAATACAAGAAATATAATATATTTACTGGGTTCTGTGGTGGCTCAGCGTTTCGTGAAAATATTTGCCCCCTGTCAAGTAGCCACGAGGAGTTTTCATGAAGATTGCGCGTGACTTTCAAATTATTTTTAACTTGTGTCTTTGATTCTGATCTAAATTTGTTATGGAGGTTTCCTTTCAAGTGGGACTATGCTACTCTAGTTTTTCGATTGGGACTATTCTACAATGAAGTACTCTTGGATACTGTAATCTAAATACATATGAAGACGAAGAAGTGGCATTTATCGGGAAGACAAGCGGCGAGGCATTGCAATGGCCGCTATTTGACGAAATATCGAAGGACACAATATCGAAGATAAAATACACTGCACTGCTTCAAAACTTGACGAAACTTGGTTGAAATCTTCTTTAGCCATCTATCATTATGTAAAAGTACAACAATTGGATGATACTTGCGAGACTCGGCGATAAAAAGCAAACAAGACGGCAAAATATGGCTGAAATCGTGTTTTGGTGGGGGGTAAGTGAAATAAAATGTATTATATTTAAACAAAACAATGTCAATCATCATGAAATCTACAATAATTATATTAAATTAAGCATAGTTTTTCATCCCATGATAAAAATTGTTAGGAAATAAGAAAATTTAATCTCTGCCAGGTATATTAGTTATTTCATGGATAATTAGCAGTTGACCTGGGGTGGTGCATGGTCATTTCCTTGTAAAATATTATACTTAGACCAATTTTTCCTTCCAATAACACCCCTAAAAGCAACCCTTCTAAACACTATAAGCACTTCAGAAAGGCTGTCGCTTTTGCTTTTCGGAAGTTAGAGCTATGTCGGCACTGCCGTTTCAGGGCGGGGTCATTTTCAGTACTTTCGTCCCGGATTCAGGTTTTCGCACATATGCCATGTTGACCGCCATGGTCATTTTACCCTAAAACAGTTGAGATTGCCTGTGCTAAATGAAATGCATACAAACTCCTATACAGGTCCTAGACTAATATGGAGATATTGGCATCCGTACCTGTTCATATAGTAATTGTACACTGTCTCGGTCACTTACGACAGTTTTAACATTTTCTTGGATCTACCAATTAAAAAAGACAAAATAAACATGACCTGCATGATAAGTATGGAAATTACAGTGTAGTTTATGGTTTGCATGTAAAGATAGACACTGCATGCTACTCGTTAAAGCACAACATTTTATACGATATCTAAGGTAAAATGATGTACTTACATCAGCAAGATGTCTTTCAAACTTCTCCAACAACGCTTGAAGGTCGTCACGTTCTCTTCTCAGTCGAGCAACTTCACTGGTACTACTTGACACCTGCACCAGGAATTAAATTATATGTATAATACCTAACCGTAAGCACAAAACCTATTATAGTAGATACACGAAATGTTGTTGTAAAAAGAGTACAATTAATACGACACTCATAATATGTTAGCTTAGTTTTACAACATCATGATCGAAACTATACAAGCGTTTCTATACTACACTGTATTAATTTTATATAACTCCTTGTCATACTTTAGCAGCTAGACTGCGAATTTCTATGCAATCAGCTCAAAACATAATTTGCGCTTTATATATTTTGTATGAAAAGTATACAATGAGCTGTCATATATTTGCGATGAAAATCGCTCAAAACCCAAAATCATTTTGGCGTACCACCCAAAATTACTTTGTTTTAGTTGTATTTTCTAGTTTATACAGTTAGCTACCTTTTTAAATGTACCTGTGGGTTGCAAAACATAAAAAATAGTAAAAACTTGTAAAGTAAAATAGAACTGCAGTCATAACCAAGTGGCATTATATACTCATTAGTTTTGAGCGCGTGAAACGTAAAAAAAACCTTAACAATTCATAATCATTGAAAACTGAACTAAAAACAAACAAAAATACACGTATGTATGTAAAAGGGTTGCATGTTGGGCACGGACACGCGTATTATATAAAATACTTAATACCTTTTCTTTAGTCGTTGGTGATCTTCCAGCACCTTTCTTCTTACGTAATGTTTCATATTCTGTCTTGTAATAATCTCGTTCTTCCTCCATGATTCTTAACATGCTCTGCCATCGAGCATCCGACTACAAAAACATGACCAAAGAAATGATATTTTAAGAGGTTTAGGGAGAGGGGTGGCTGGGACATCGTGTTATAAGAAACTAATAGCAAAACGATGTTCGTCTTGGTACAGGTAATAGCATGGTTTCGAGTAAAATTAATTTGGACAAAATAAGCAGGAGTGAGTTTTTATTAAAGAATTCTGTCTTGTAATAATCTCGATTCTTAACATGCTCTGTCATCGAGCATCCGACTACAAAAACGTGACCAAAGAATGGGTGGACCGGTCAAAATTACTCATTCAAGACCACTCAGTAGTGCAACGTGACCCCCTATTTTTATGCAGTTTTCTGGCCGGAATAATGGCGGACCAGCCAGTTCAGCGTGTTTATTGGCCAGAAAATACAATTGACTGGCTAGAATAATGGTAATGAACATGCGTAATGCGACATGCGCAGCGTCAAAAACTTCAAAGGTTCCGCCTCAAGTGGCCCTTCTAGTCATTTCCTATTCTATGCCCT
This sequence comes from Trachythela sp. YZ-2020, assembly GCA_016169945.1. Taxonomy (NCBI): domain Eukaryota; kingdom Metazoa; phylum Cnidaria; class Anthozoa; order Malacalcyonacea; family Clavulariidae; genus Trachythela; species Trachythela sp. YZ-2020. The sequence goes on from JADLSH010000387.1 coordinate 10,035,922, forward strand.
TAGTCCTAACCTTAATCCTTGCGAAATCATTTCGGGATAGTAATATGGAAAGTCGTCCATTAATTTGGCAACAGAACGTAGTTAATAACTAAATGTCCTAGATTGTATATCTTGTAGATTTTCAGCAATCCTGTCCATTTTATTGCCGTTCACTGCCTACCTTTCCTTTCTTCTTAGGACTGGATTGAGCAGAATCCACAAGTTTTTTCTTCACCATTTCTTGAAGTGAAGCACATTCTTCTTTATAATAATCTAGCTCCTTTTCCAAGGATTTGATTACTCCGTCGTGTTTGGAAGGCGACTGCAAAAGCATGATGTAAAATACATTGATAAACCTCATACATTAATTGAAATCAGCCCAATAACTTAGACGGTTAAAATAATAATTAAGGGTAAAGGTTCTGCATATTAAGAGCATGTGCATGGTTTAAATTAAATTATTTACAAATTTACAATGAATCGTAGAATCCTGCATCGGCTTTGACCACAAATGTTTTGCCCTTAGTTTGGACAGTTTACAAGGCAGTTCGACCATATCGTTCTCTCAAGTTATCTTACAATCCTAAAAGTTGGTCCGACCAGGAATTGATTCAAACCTCCCTCAATTCATATCCCGAATTCCGATACTCAGCCGACAATTGTATCGCAATACAAACTTTCCCCAAACAGAATACTGAGGCAGTGAGAATAAAGTGACTGTTTACATGTTCCTGCCGCGAGGTGAGAATGATTTTTAATTGATATATTTAAACAAATCAAGGTTGATTATTCCGCATAACTTTCCTAGTGATAGATAACAAAAATAATTGTTACGAAAAGGGTGTTTTCACGCGGTCATAATAATTTCGTTAAACTACAGGATCAACAACATTTCAGTTCGCTTAATCGCTTTTTAAAATTTCGTTGATACATTGTGACATATTTCAATTTATTATATGGATATGAGTGAAATACTGGAAAATACGCCACTGATATTTTCCATATTTCACTAGTGAAATCACAGGTAGCCCGCTATTTGGTTGCTTCAGAGCTGTTTAATTCAATAGATTCTATTGTAAAAACCACATGAAGTATCACCTTTCTTTATTCAACTGCTGACATAATAGCGCGGGCGCCGTTTTTTCTTTCAGCGCACGCCAATTGATCACTATATGTATAATGTTTTCCTAAGGTTGGCAACTCTCAGCCAAATTTTCACATATACGGACTATACACACAAACTTACACATGAAAATACTCGTACTTAAATGCAAAAATATACAAAAAAAACTATATCTACGTGGGCATTGACTTCCCTAAAACGTTTCCCAAACATTTTTTTGTTTTCAAGCAATTGCGAACACGAGAACTTTGCGAAAATACAAACTTTTTTGGGTTGAATTTTGTGAAAAATCGCCAGGATCCAAAATCCTGCCTGACGTCAAAAAAACTGAAGTAATGATTGGTTGGTTGAAGTAAACAAAATTTTAGCAGGAACGTCAAAAATCTCACAAACCGGGGGGTTTTCCTTTGAAGTTTTTTAAACGAAAAGAGCTGGACAGCTAGACCGCGAAGGAGAAAATCAGTTTTTAAATTGGTTATATTCGACCGCGAATACAAATGTGAGGACATTTGGAAAGAAAGACTTTTGACCGGTAAGTAAATATTTGTTTTTTCGTATTTATTCTCACAAATATCTTTGAAATTTCACGAAGTTTGTCCTATTTCACTCGGGCAATGACATTAAAGTACGTCAAAAAGACGTACGTGCGGACGAGGAAGAAAGCCATAAAAACGAATTATTTTAACCAATTTTAATAGTATTTTTGATGGAAGACAACCTAGAACGAAGAAAAGAAGCTTTTCCGACGAGAAGGTGCTTTGTATGGTAAGTGAAATTACTGTATTTACCCAATTTATGTTGTTTTGTTTTTCATTTAATATAAAAAGCAAGAACAGTGTCGGACAATGCTAAATGCAACAATTTAATTAAAATTTACGCATGCAATGCAAGGTCAGGTCAAGAGCGTCAAGGCCAGGCCACTATCAAAGGTTACTTAGATGAGCCGTAAAAACTGTCAAAAATGTCAGCTACGAAGTGGGCAATATGTCAGTAAAATGCTGTCATGACGAACGTTAAGTCGAAAAAGCCAAAAAACTACAGTATTTTGACGGCTCCCTGCGATGGTTCGCATCAACATCCGACACTGTTCTTGCTTTTTATATTAAATGAAAAACAAAACAACATAAATTGGGTAAATACAGTAATTTCACTTACCATACAAAGCACCTTCTCGTCGGAAAAGCTTCTTTTCTTCGTTCTAGGTTGTCTTCCATCAAAAATACTATTAAAATTGGTTAAAATAATTTGTTTTTATGGCTTTCTTCCTCGTCCGCACGTAGGTCTTTTTGACGTACTTTAATGTCATTGCCCGAGTGAAATAGGACAAACTTCGTGAAATTTCAAAGATATTTGTGAGAATAAATACGAAAAAACAAATATTTACTTACCGGTTAAAAGTCTTTCTTTCCAAATGTCCTCACATTTGTATTCGCGGTCGAATATAACCAATTTAAAACTGATTTTCTCCTTCGCGGTCTAGCTGTCCAGCTCTTTTCGTTTAAAAAACTTCAAAGGAAAACCCCCCGGTTTGTGAGATTTTTGACGTTCCTGCTAAAATTTTGTTTACTTCAACCAACCAATCATTACTTCAGTTTTTTTGACGTCAGGCAGGATTTTGGATCCTGGCGATTTTTCACAAAATTCAACCCAAAAAAGTTTGTATTTTCGCAAAGTTCTCGTGTTCGCAATTGCTTGAAAACAAAAAAATGTTTGGGAAACGTTTTAGGGAAGTCAATGCCCACGTAGATATAGTTTTTTTTGTATATTTTTGCATTTAAGTACGAGTATTTTCATGTGTAAGTTTGTGTGTATAGTCCGTATATGTGAAAATTTGGCTGAGAGTTGCCAACCTTAGGAAAACATTATACATATAGTGATCAATTGGCGTGCGCTGAAAGAAAAAACGGCGCCCGCGCTATTATGTCAGCAGTTGAATAAAGAAAGGTGATACTTCATGTGGTTTTTACAATAGAATCTATTGAATTAAACAGCTCTGAAGCAACCAAATAGCGGGCTACCTGTGGTGAAATATGAAAAAAATCTTTAACGCGTGTGTTTTCCACTGATCTGAAAATATAGTACCTGGATCGAGCTTCTATACCTATGAAAATTGAAGCCAGTTTTGGATTTGGCGGCCATATTGGAGTGACCACCAATGGCCGTCGTGAGTCGAAGCAATTTGAAGGAAGTATTTTCAATTTGCGCTGTGTTGGGCGATGGAATTATTGAAGTTTAATTGGAAATATGTAAAGGAGTTTGTATATTGTTAAAAGTAATCGATTTGGGTTGATTTCGGGCGTTTCTCGGCGAAAAAACTGTTCGCGTGTTTATGTTGTTGTCAGCCATGAGTGAGCATATTCACGTGAAAATTTTTGAATAAATCGCCGTACTGTACCTCTCGGCGTAGTAATCAAAGAAATTACAAGAAAGGAGACAGTTTCACATGGGAAAGTAATACTGGGCAAATAGTGATGGTGAAAGATCGGCCTTAAAACGGGTTTTTGTGACGATTAAAGTCGACGAACTTTGAGTGTTGTAGCTACAATAATGACAATGTTGCCTTTATTCCACAGGACGTCTTGTGGAAGTAATATTGCGCGTATAAATAATGAGGAATCACTGATTCAGGCTGAAAACGAATGTGTTAACAGAAACTTTACGCGTAAGTGGCCGTGATGCACTGTCGCCATAATGCCATACTGTATAGGACATATAGAATTTATAGTGCTTGTAAATAATAGTATACTTAATACTTTCTATGTTCAGTTGCTTCAAATTTAGTATTATGTTTGTAGTGAAGCCATAAACTATTTTAATTTTTATACTGTATATTTCTTGTAAAAGTATGTTTTAAATTTCTGTGAAAGATTTTACCTGTCTGAAACATTCTGTATCTTGTGAAGAATTTTGCAAAAAAACTGTATGCAATAAATCAGCATACCATGATAACTGGCCAATGCTATTGTAAAATTTCTCATTGACAAATGTTTTTATTAATTCAAATTTATTTTTAATATGTCTTTAAACTAGATTTATACCATTAGGTTCCTAATCTACTTGTCAACTATGGTGTCATCAATTCCTTGGCACAGGAAAGAACAGGGGCTAAATATATTAGGCCATCCTTTTAAGGCAAGGTCTGAAATTTGCAGTATCCCGATATCCACAAGGTACTAAAATTGGTATTGGATACTAAATGCTAACTGTGAATGACTTGTATCCTGACTGGATACTACAAAGCTTCAAACATTGGTATAACATTAAATGTCTTAATTGATCAACATTCAAGACAGATGTACAGAAGTTTGCTTAAGGTTTATATGCATCTTAGTGTATCACAATACCAACTTATTTAGTGTCTAGTTGTTGACTGTTGTGTCTTATGTTGTTATTGTTACTTGTAACAGTGAGATGGGTCAGGAATGGGTAATCCAGTTGGAATGGATACCAAAAAATAATTTAAATTTCAGATTCTGGAAAGGGAGTGGATTAATTTTTGAACCAAGACTTAATGTATATTACATGGTTTGTAGGTTAAACATAGTAACTGAATAAGATAATCCCTGATATATTGGTGTATTTCCCCAATGGAGCCTGGGGTTCCCAACAGAGCATGTATTCCCCACTAGCACCACCCCTGCTTCCTCTGCACAGATTCAAGCTTAAAATACATGTTGTAAAATACATGTTAAAATAATTGTTCACTTAATTCATCAGGAAACTAAATGCCACAGCATGATGTTTTATATAGATGGCCTGTAAGCAATCTCTTGAGACACAGTAGACAAATTTGTAGTGGTACATTCTGACAAATTCTGTCAATCTGACCAGTATAATTTAGTAAATACAATTATAACAGCATAAGTACTTTTTATTTATTGTGCTTCAGCAAACAATGAACTATTTTCTTGGACCTGTTAAATATACGTCTGTTCGCTGGGCAACAACAATCAACTATTAATTGTTGTAGCTACAACACGCAAAGTTCGTCGACTTTAATCGTCACAAAAACCCGTTTTAAGGCCGATCTTTCACCATCACTATTTGCCCAGTATTACTTTCCCATGTGAAACTGTCTCCTTTCTTGTTATTTCTTTGATTTCTACGCCGAGAGGCACAGTACGGCGATTTATTCAAAAAATTTCACGTGAATATGCTCACTCATGGCTGACAACAACATACACACGCGAACAGTTTTTTCGCCGAGAAACGCCCGAAATCAACCCAAATCGGTGACTTTTAACAATATACAAACTCCTTTACATATTTCCAATTAAATTTCAATAATTCCATCGCCCAACACAGCGCAAATTGAAAATACTTCCTTCAAATTGCTTCGACTCACGACGGCCATTGGTGGTCACTCCAATATGGCCGCCAAATCCAAAACTGGCTTCAATTTTCATAGGTATAGAAGCTCGATCCAGGTACTATATTTTCAGATCAGTGGTGTTTTCTCGCGGGACCCAGGCTAATTCCCGCCATTTTGTATTTTCTGTTTTGTATCACAATATGGCAACTTCTCGACAGTTTGTCAATGTTTATCCTTATAATAAAAAGAACATTTAACGGTGGCTTTGGAAATATGACTTTTATTTTCTCGTGTTAAAAACAATGATTATATTGATTTTCTCGTGTTAAAAACAATGATTTTCTCGTGTTAAAAACAATGATTATATAAAAACAATGAATATTGTTTTCACCACTCGAAAATAAAAGTCATATTCCCGCGCCACCGTTACATATCCTCTATATATTAAAATTACAACGGCTTCCATCCCGTCCTGGCGAAGAGGGATCACGGAATCGTAATAAACAGCCTATCAATTGAAGTTTTCCCAATGAATATGGTACAAGCCTAAAGTACAAATTAATACAAAAGTAATTACAGTATAGGAGTGACTTTGCGGGGTAGAATTCAACCTATTATGTATGGAAAAGGCAAAATAACTTCTTAGAACACGGAATACCGTAAGAAAAAAATAATCTTTACCTTAGAATTCTTGTTTGGCGACTTTTTGGATCTTAATTTTTCCAAACTCACGATCAGGTCATGTTCTGTTAACGAGAAGATACGTTAAAGTAATTTTTATACTATACGCTTGGACAGTTGATTGGTTAATAATATAGATGAAAAAATTACTCAATTCTGATTGGCTAAGAGCAGTGCAATTATTTTTGAAATTGCACACTGTGCAATTACAGCAGAGTTGCAAATGAACAAAACAAGATCAGAGCCTGGAAACGAGGCAAGAAAAATCAACATGGCGGCGGATATTAGCAATGTAAATTTTCACTTTTTGACGACTTTTTCTACACTTTCATTGGAAAATCGTACGTGAATACAACAATTTAAGTTCAAGGAGCAGATAGACTGAAAAAGTTTGCTAACAAGCAACGAAAACAATGCTTAAACGGCGTAGGTGAGTGCACAAGTGTAATATCAAAGCGTGTAATTTTTTCATGTATATTATTAATAAGTAATAGTATGGTTTCTCGTGAAATTTGGAAAAACAAACACTCGTGAGTGTCTGTTTTGAGGTCTTTGAAACACTCACTCGTGCATGTTTTTTCCAAATTGCACTCGAAACCATTCTATTACCACTACTAATAAAAGCCATATTGGACCGGTTACCTCACCATTAATGATATCAGTGAAACCAAATAAATATTTTACCCGAAGCTGCTAGTTTTGCATTGCGTTCTGCAAGTCGTACTTTCTCCTCCTCACAATTTTCAAGCAATCTTCCCAATTTATCTTTCTGTTCACCAAGAGACGATACAGCATCACCAAGTCTGTCACATTCTTCTATACACCGCTGTCGTTCCTGTCAATACAAAGTGTAAGATCCAGGGATGGACTTACTGGAGGGTATAGGGGGCGGTGGGACACGTAGCTAGGCCAAGGGTGCGCAGGAGGTGTGCCAATGTCTCCAACAAATCCAAATTTTGGATTTTGCAGACCAATAATCAAACAAAAATAGAATATTGGGCCTTTGCATGCCACTTTGACCATCTAGGCAACCTTATTCTTCAAAAATGTTCTGACAAACATAGCTAGCACCTTGACTCTGCCTGAGCGCTTAACGATGATACACCCTGCCTCGCGCCCGGCATCAGTCGACGGTCGCGCTCTGCTTCATGACCAGCGCTCGATCACCCCCTGGCTGGATCCATCACTGGTAAGATCTGATTGGACAGGGACGAAGTCTGCATGTTTACATGAGAATGGGTCGAAAAGCGGTTTTGATTTCTTTCGCGTACTTAATCAAAAATGAAATACAAAACCAATGTTGTCAATCTTTTCTGCAGTTGCGTATAATCAGCTTTTATTCCAAAATTCTGACCGGTTAGAAAATATAAATTTGCCCGCTCCAAATTCCTCCCGGCCTAGGTTCGGTACAACTATAGCGGGTCTAGCAAACGGAACTAGCTAGCAGACCGGTCTGATCAACACATAGGCGGATTTTCAGATTTTGCCGAGCAAGCTGCAGCAGGGGTCTGGGGGCACAATTGCCAATGGGGGTAAAGGGGCGAAGCCTCCAGAAAATGTTGAGATCTTTGGTCTTATTTAGTTCAAAATCCTTGTTTTTAGTCTTACTTAGTTCAAAATCTTTATTTCAATCACACTACTGTCATTTATCCCAAAGAGCATTTAAATCTTTTTGGGGGGGGGTGCAAATTTCTCTAGGTGGGGTGGGAAAACTTTTTCGGGGGCTGCGGGGGGGTGCGCAAATCCGAAAATCCGCCTATGGATCAACAGTGATCATCAGTAACACTATGAGCGAAAGGACAGCTCTGTCCTCGTCTCCATAATTGTAATTTCTAACAGCACCTGATTTTTGAATCCTCATTTTACCTCCCCCCCCCCCCCCCTTATCCCAGGGGGGCATTTGAGAAGGGGGCTTATTGATTTTACCAACCAAGTTGATCAACCACAGGGACGTTCTCCAACATAAGTAAATCCCTTCCCTTGCTGTATAGCCGGGGTATGTCACAGTAGTGACAGCGCGCTAACCGCATCTGCCACACACCAATCATGTTATGTTTTTTGGGCGGGTTAATAGAGGTCAGAGGCTTAATACATTTCTTCTTTGAAAAGGGGGCACCTTACTATAGAGAGAGAAGGTGGCGTATTTGAGACAGGGGCGCTTTGTACAGGCCGTATATAGTTTTTATAATCTTCGAGATTCTGTTCATGTACTGTATGGTGTATGGGCGTCATTGCCTTACAAACTACGCTCTAATCCAACTAAATTGCGGGAATTTCTTGTCACACCGCATAGCTTGATGAAAACAACAACTTTGTATACAACAACTTTGTCAAAGATTTTCGAAACTCAGCTCTTGATGGACTGCTGTTGGATGGATTTTCCTGTTCCGTTACTTCTTTGCTCATGACTTTGAAATAAGACGTGTCCATGTTCTCCCGAAGATGAACAGTCGAAGGTTACTAAACAATTCTGTTACTCAATACTCACCAAACTGTTACTTATAAGGTCAGTTAAAAAGACCATGAGAGTTTGAGCGAAGATGAAGCTATATACAGTTATACTATGAAGCAAAATGTTGTCCAGTGTCTACTACAGTACTTCGTTTGACGAAGGTGCTTCATTCGAAACGTTGTGGTTTTCAATTACTTTTCAGTAACAAAAAATGAAACATTTAAAAACTAAGTTCACGCATATCTGCAAACTATATTTTTTATTTTATGCACTGTATATTTACATGCAGGGGAAATCCATAGAAATAATACATACGGGTTTGGATTTATCGAGGGCATGGATTTACTTAGATTGGGTAACTTCCCTGTGCTTGATAAACCCGTGATGTAAGTTGAGTTTGGTCGGTTCTTCCTATGCCTCGAGGGTTTTTCTCAGTTCGGATACTCTGGTTCCCCCCCACCCCTCACTCTTAGGCACTCAGATACCTTAAATGGGTATGTTGCCGTTTCCAAGTTCCCGCGCGGTTTCACAGTAAATTTTGGGATCGCTAGGGGGCAAACAAACATTCTCGAATACTGCGAAATATATAAATATTCATATATTCAACGTTTTGCAGCGAAATTTTCTTTAAAATCTCATAATTATTGATGAAATGGCTTGTATTCTGACTAACAGGCATGAAATTAAGCTCTTCGGGAATGGAGATTGTTTTTATCGAACTATGGCTCTCGTTGTTAATGGTAATACTGACGAATTTATTAAGTGTTTGAAGCTTTATATCTGTTCAAATCCAAATCTCTCTGTTCAACTGTAAAGGAGTATCTTAAGAAAAGGTACAAAGGATGGTACGTGGGCAGAAGCGATCGATATTTTTAGTTGTGCGACTGTACTTCAGCGCGCTATAAACTATACTATCTAAGTTATTCGATCACGAGCCAGAAGTGGGTGAAAGTACAATCTTTTAGCTGAGGTTGCTTGCTTGCTCTAGATTTGCGCTTTCGTCTGTTTCGTTTTGGCAAGTTAACATCACAGGCGATTGAAGATGCGATGTCATGGCTCGAGTTCAGCCACTCCTGGCTCGTGATCGAATAAATCATACTGTATAAGCTATAGTATAGACTATAGATTATACCCGGCGTGTGCAATCGATGACCAATCGATAGTCACAAAATTCAGTCCGTTTGTCAATCGATATTCATCGATTGGTATCGATTTTTTAAATTCCCGGTCTAACTGATTTGTGTCTTTTGTAAATATATATAACTTATAACATGCATACCATGTAAATTTGTTTAAATGCTCTGAAAATGTTGTACTGTAAACAACGAAACGTTAGCTAATAAAATTTTCTTACATATTATTTGTGGCTTAAAAGTAATTTGCTGGGCTCTTATTCATTGGGCGTAATGACAAATCTGTCTGTGTGGCTGTGGCTAATAAGGCAAATTTGGATAATGTCAACTCACCCACGCAAACAGTGTGCACTATTAAAATGTTCCATTTGTATCTATCTTTATGTCAATTGAAAAAGGAAAAACCAACATCAAATTAACAAGCGACTTAGAGAACTTAAGAATTTATAGAAGAAATGACAACAAAAAGATAAAGGTTTATATGTAAGCTTCACCGGAAAGTGAGTACAGTGGTCGAGAATACCAATCGATACCAATCGAACACTGTTAGTTCATCGATTGTTATTGATAATCAATACCAATCGAACGCAATTAGTCTATTGATTGCTATCGATAATCGATACCAATCAATAAGGTCACAAAAACCTTCAACATCGATTGTTCATCGATTTTCAATATCAATCGATTAATTGATATCGATTGATATTAATTGATATCGATTATCGATTTCATCGATTGCACACGCCGGGATTATAGTGTACTGAACTGCAGTCGCACAACCAAAAATATCGATCACTTCAGCTCGGTAAAAACATTTTCCATCCCGCGGACCTTTATTTCACGTCTCCCAGTCGGAGTACAAGCCATTTTCATAGATATTTATAAGATTTTAAAGTAAATTTCGCTGCAAAACGTTGAATATATGAAAATTTATATATTTTGCACTATTCGAGAATGTTTGTTTGCCCCCTGGCGATCCCAAAATGTATTGTGAAACCGCGCGGGAACTGGGAAACGGCAACATACGGTTGTATAACCTGTGAAGGCTTTTACGCGTCCATCTCAGAGTGGTAAATACAATCAACTAAAACTAAACTAAACTATGTTCAATACTATCATTACAAGCAGAATATTACAATTACCTTTCTAAGTTCAGCAACTTCTCTTCTGCAATTCTCCAGCTCCATTGCAGCATTTCGGAGCTCGGTCTAATGAGAAAAAGAAACTTATACGACACGTATAGCAGCCAAAATGATAATTTTACGTGCATATACAATCCGTTTGTTGTTACGTTTACAAACATTTACCAGCAGTATTTTCATGCCAATAACGCATTTGTCGTCAATCACAACATTCGAACTAAGTTAGATCAACAATATTTCGTTTTTAAGGTTACTTACTTTTCTTTACTAATCTTGAATTGAAGAATACTAGGTAATACCATATGGTTTGGAATTCAATTTTAATAGATGCGCGAATGAGTTTTTCTATGCGAAGGACCTCACGAATAATGCGTTTTTTTTTTCATATTGCACGAGAATTCATGCTATTATTTATTAATAGATGAAGAAAAATAATCTTCATCAAAATATTTTGTGTAAATAACATGACTAAATCAATTCAAAAAGAAAACGTTTTAATTTTGCTACTCATAATGATGTTTACACGAATTAAAAATAATTAAAATGCACCTGCTCTCAGCCAATCAGAATTGAGAATTTTTTCATGGTTTTCCACAATATGTCCTATTTCCGTTTTGGTTATTTTGCATACGACTGTCGTGTCGTTTTTCATTATAATCGTAAATCTTTGAAATTCAAACAGTACATATGTTCTCAACCATTTTCTAAGCTTTCTTTTAGTATGTTTTGTACGTATTTACGTTCAGTATTATCTTTTATAATGTTCAAAATCTTTAAAATGATATTTTATACTCTCCTCAAGGCACTCTAGAACTGTCAAAGTAGTATAATTATTTAAAGCAATCAAAAGTTTAAAAACTCATACAACCACAGTATAGATAGTTAGGACTTACGAGTTGTCGATTATGAAAATTTGGAATTGTTTGAATGTTTTGAATGGTTTTCATACCGACTTCAACAATAAAAACAAATTTAAGAGACGTTGGATTAATTCAATGCGAAAACCACCGACAAACCCGACCAGAAAAAAGACCATCAACAAACAATCTTGGGTCCAACAAGCCAAGGGTAACGAAAACGAAGAGAATTTTGCTCGAAATTGTACACCATTTCGAAAAAAACAGCCTGTTTTACAGCCAGCGAGTGACTCGAACACGCGCCCGCAAACCCTATATCGTGATCGGTCAGTATTTCTTTTAGGCGTTGAGTGTTTTTCGCGAGCAGAAAATGGCATTTTGAGGTTCTTTTTTCTCGTTCGTTTCTCCGGTGACCATATCTCAAAATTTGACTATGTATTCAACGTACTAAGTTCTATTAAATTCTTAAATTAAAAAAAAATTGCCAGTGTAGTTTTTGTGAAACTGATTTTTGGCTTTAAAAAAAAAACTACATAAGGGCTGGCGATTTTTAAATTTTTTTTTGAGAAAACTCAGAATCTCATGATTTACTTTCTGCAAAAAAAAGAGTAGGTCACTGACCTTATTGTTCCGCTATCATACCTTCTTTGACTAAAATTGCCAAGATAAATGATGACGTCATGTCGCCATGGCAACGTCAAGAGTAAAAAAGTTGTGTTGAAATTATTGCTTGATATACGAGAAATAAAGGGCTTACGCAAAAATGCGAGTTTTCTAAGCTTATAACCTTTCAAAGAGCTTTCAATTCAAAACACCGATATCTAATGGAAACTGTAGGGAGCCACCTTAAAAGAGATAAGGAAAAATAGCCTTTTCTGTTCACCTGTAGAATGGGGAGAAGAAATTCGCCTTTCCAAATGGCATAAAATCCCATCCGCGGGTAACTACATTATATAATATATACGCACTCCTGATGTGAAAACATTGATGATTGATCAGTAAAAAGTTCAATTTTATGACAGCAAACGTTGACAGTTGAAACGTAAAACATTGCGAATATTTTGTCACCAAACTATATTTTGATTCCAAACGGTGGTATATCCTCATACAGAGGCATGTTTTCTACTCACCTTGGCATCGTCTGCATCTTGGACAGCAGTGTTGGCTACTTTATCTCTCTGTTCTTCTGCTGTGTGTTTCTTCTTCTCCAACTTTTTTATTCTCACTTGAAGTTGTTCATTTTCTTCACTAAGATCTTTGACTTGTGATCTGAGTTCATTTCTGGTGTTAGAACTTTCTTTCACCTTCTTCTCGAGATCTTTGGTGGCTTGCTGCAGGTAATCAACCTGAACAACAAATGAGTTATCACTGGTTATAAGAGGGCTCTTAAAATGGCTAAACCAGAACTTCGTCTGACTATAGTTATGTGTGCCATTGTTTATTAAACTGAGCAGACGCGCACTAGGTGAATGGGTTCATTTCATAGAAATAATAATAGGTATCTATTACTTCTATGGTTCATTTTAAGAAAACTCAAAAATATAAAAGGAACATCTTAAATCTTAACCAATGTTTGAAATTCATCTCTAGGCAGACCGCAGAGCAGGATTTCATTCGAATGACTTAGACCAAGATTTCTTGAGTTAATTATGCTGCTTCTGAACGAAGCTTTCTTACGGCTGTATTCATTAACTCAACAGACAACGGCAAAAAGTAACCTAGACCCTTCTTTTTTCTCTTTTTGCTTTTTCCCGTCTCGGGATACATGTGTTGATATCGATCAAAAACGGCATTTGAGGGGAGAGGGGAGAGGAGGAAAAACGAGAAATAGAAGGCCTAGCACATTTGCCAATGAAAATGCTCAAAACTAAACAAAACTTGGCCAGCTTCGATGTGGCCAAATCTTACGTTCAAACCGTATTTTTGGCAATTTAACAGCGATTTTAAACCAATACAGGTAAAATAGATTCAGTTGAGAAACGTTGATTTTTTTCTAATCTTGTTCAGGTAGATCCGACCCAATATATCAGGGAAGATAACAAACTTAATAGCTAGACTGCTATAGAGCTTTATGTGTTACCTGAACATTGAGATGTGCGACAACTTTATCACTGCTATCTTGTCTTGTATCTTTCATGACGGCATGTAATGGTCGTCCACCTTCAAGCAAATGACCTAGTCTTTCAATCTCTTTATCACGATGTTCGACCTGATAATAATGAAATACGACAACGAATAACTGAGTGAATGAAGACAGTTCAAACCAATTCAGCAACAAACTTAATTTTAATTTTGGGTTATACAGGAATCCATTGTTGTTCACATTCTTCAGCGTCGGATTAGCATTAACACCTTACAACTGTGCCCAGTTTAACAACAGGTTTGCCATATAACCAGTAGAAGATGTTAGCAGATGGAATACTCGAACGGAAATTTATATACAGTTTTTAGACCTATCCATGAGCAGTTGCGAAAAATGCAACTTAGGCCCTCTGGCAGGAATTGAATCCGCGGCCCTGCGATTCCGGTGCAGTGCTCTACCCAATTGTGCTACAGAGTCCAGCCGCTGAGCATCAACCGCAAGTTCGGCATATCTGATGGGAGTGATGCCAATATATGGTGTATGGGTAAGTATCAAGATTTTTCTCGGCATCTCGTTCGATGGGATTAATAGTAGAATTAAGGTGTTAGTAGATCGAATACTCGATGTCTGTATATAACTTTATACCGCCTCAATACGATTAGAAGCATTTGCATATTAAAAAGAAAAGTATAATGCTGTGTACAACATTTATTTTATATATTACACTTCAATTAGCGGAGCTGGGGATCTGGGGGCATACTAGTGGTTACATAAGAGCTTACTGCGGTACACTTCAGTTCCCAGGGAAATTTTGAAATGTCTGCATGTAAAGGAAGCATTTCTTGGATAATTTAGTAGCCTAAGGTTAGTTTCAGGTAATTTTAAAAAATAATTATAATTTGTTCCAGCTCTTCGAAGGCGTTTATGACATTAGAGACGTCTATTCGAGAGGCGTTTATGATTAAATATGACTGTTTTACACTTTGTAAACAATGCTTTCCAGCAGTTATACTATTTTGTTGGTGGATGTTTCTTTGGATAATACATAAGCTTCAATAATTCCGCACCATTTTCAACCTGTCAAATTTTGCTACCTCAAAAAGTTGTAGTAAAGGGGGGGAGGTTGTAAAGTTTTTAAAAAAGGGGGTACTTTGGTAAACAGTGGATGATTAAAAAAAGGGGGGATAAGACCCCTTTCCGAACTACGGGCGTCTATTAGATACAGGGCGTTTATTAGAAAGTGGGCCTTTCATGACGGCATGCAAGACAGCACAGGAGGTCTCATTTTTGTTGTGCTGTTTGAAGGTGGCCTGTGGCCTTCAGTACAGTATTACATACTGTAGCTTAATGCATTTAAAACACTATTCTACCCTATAGCTTATTTGTATACTAGCTGGAAAATTTTTGAACAGTGACAGACCATTAATTGAAGTGCGCATAAACCGAAGATTGGTTTATTGGCATCCACAATGTATGGGACTCAAACTCATAAAAAGCCTTTTCAATGGCCAACATTGGTTATTAGTTAAATAACTGTGAGCACCATTCAATATAAATCCCTGCCACACCCAATCCTGGAAATGGCAGTGAATAGTGGGGATACAAAATTCGAATTGGAATTTTGGATCGTTCGAGGTATGATCTGCACCCAAACGTGGACGAAATTTGCGCTGTCCAGAGGGGCGGGGGGAGAGATCTAGTTCTGATAATAATAAAATGTACTAGGATATCCAAAAGAAAAAGTTGGTTAAATTTCCATTTCCTCCATGGGTGAGGTGTGGAATGAAATGAAGTTTTCTGGAATAACCCATTTTATTATAATATAAACATAAGTGTTATAATTAGAGTTTTATGCCACTGAGAAAAGTCGTATTTAAACACACGTAAAAAATACGATATTTTTACGTGTGAAAATATCATTTTTGCAAGTCAATCAAAAACCTATTACTATTTGTGTACTATTTACATATTTGTTTTGAGTTTCTATGCTTGCTTGGAAATATGTAATTTATTTGATCGAAGAGAATATTCATTTGGTTACTCGTTTGCTACGGTCACTCGTGAGCAATATTCTCTTCAACACTCGAAATAAATTCCATATTTCCGCGCAACCATGTAATATTCTCTATGTATCCATCCCAGGGCTAAATCTGTTTTCCAATGTTCCCTCAGCATAATATATAATGCCCCCAGTTTCTTTATGGGGGCATGTACTGTATGCTGCTCAACCAGATTGCACCAAACTTGACATACACACAGGGTTCGGCCCAGGGAGGACAGTGCCACCCAGCACTCACCCCAAGCAGACTCTTCGGCCCAGCACTTATATCATTTTCAACATTTTTTCAACATTAGATTGCGCAGAATATTAGTTACTGGTGATTTGCTAAAATTGATATTCCATCAAAGCCAGATTGGTCAATTGGGCATCTGAGGAAAGGAGGTAATCACTTTGTACTTTGTTTATTTATATTATGCAGGCACATGCATTTACCACAGCAGGCCCGATCTGAAGTTAGAGAAAAATCAGGTTGCCAATTTTTTGCCCATCTGAAATGATACAGGTTGGTAACAGGTCGGCAAATTTAAGTTTTCAATAAAATGTGCCTGTATAGTAATTTTGTCAACATTTACATTTATAAACCAGAACGTAATAGAAGAATATTTCTCCATTTCTCCAGAAAATCTTTTACTCTAAATTCCAGGGGTTCTCCTTATCAGGCGGTAACCGGTCCAATTTACCGTTTTCACAACTACTGATTACCGCTTGGAGAATCTTAGAGCAGTGGCGGACACTTCACAAAATATTGGGTCGCACCCCCAATATTTTGTGAAGTGTCCGCCACTGCTCTAAGATTCTCCAAGCGGTAATCAGTAGTCGTGAAAACAGTAATGTAGGTTTGCAGGATATAACCACCCTTTTGTTGCTGCAAATCTCAATTCTTAAAACCTTCTTGACTTAAATTTCATGCAAATTTACTTAAATTGTAGCCTATTAATTAAGGCTTTTGTGGCTGTAAAATCGTTGATACAGCTTTGTTACACAATTAATCAGCTATCATTCAAAGGCTCAAATGAGCAATTATTGGGGGGGGCGACCGCCCCCATTCGCCCCCCCTAGTGTCCGCCACTGTCCTACTGAGTTTGTGTAAAGGTATTTTGTTGTAAACACAGTTTTGTGTAAAACAGATATTGATGACTTTTTTTGTTATAATGTTTAGAATTCTATAAAAGCTTAAATCTTCCCTCAAAATGCAGGAAATGGCATTTCAGAGACTTCAGATTTCAAAATTTTCCGGGGGATCATGCCCCGGACCCCCTAGAGGTTTGTCGTACCTCCGGCGCTACAAGACGCTTACCTGTTCAGACACCTCTTTTACCTGCCCCGCTCACAACTGTGGAGAACCTGCAATTCGCATCAGAAAAATATAATTGCAGGTCAGCAATTTTTGTGCCCTCCAGACATGATGATAGGTCGACAATCAGGTCGGCATTTGCTGATTGCCGACCTGAATTCAGAGGCACACACAGGCTGTGCTGGCGGCGATATCAAGAAATATAAACTTGGTTTAACAAACCTGTTTTCTTAATGTTTTATTTCTTCTTTCCATTGCTTCCCTATCATTCTCCATTTCCTTTATTTTGCCTTGCATTTCTTCAATCCTGCTATCTGCGACATTCAGCAGATCAGCCACGTACGGATCATGTGTATATGAACCGGTCGACCTTGCTGAGCGATCGCTGCTACTTAAAGTACTTTTTATGTCCATGCGTTGCCTCCTTGTGGGTATCTGTTTCTTTCTACCCCCAGGTGTTTCCACAACTGCATGCAAATTTTTCTCTTGAAGTTCACTAATGCGTATAGTTTTCTCACTAGAGTCTTTGTCCAAGGCTTTAACTTTGTGTACATACTGCGTGTTTAAGAACTTTAGATCTGCATTTTCATGTTCCATTTTTCTCAAGGAACTTTTGAGTTCTTTAATGGCGTGTTCGCTGTCTTCCTTGGCGCGAATGAGCTGGACATGAAGCTCATTGTTTTCACGTACAAGTTTTGCATTGTCACTTTTGTATGGTTCAGCATTGTCTTCAAAAGTGGTCCTCTCTTTGTCTCGTTTATTAAGCTGAAGTTTAACATTCTTTAAGCTCTCTGTAGTATGCACAAGATCTGTAAATAATTTCTCAACAAGAGGCACTGACTCAATCCCCAAAGCTTGCCTGTAGCCGAGTTGGTCCAAGCGCTTTCGCAAATTTGTAAACTTCCGATCGGTCATAATCGACGAAATTTCGATACTTTATATCTAAATCAAGTGTTGTAGCATGTTACTTTCTCCATTTCAGTTTGTTTGTAGCCGTTAGACAGTTTTGTTTGCATATTTTCGATTAGAAAGTCGAAGGACGCTTCCTCGGCATTAACAAATAACTACGCATGCGTGAGATTTGAATTTGCCCCCGAAAAAAATGAGCCCGCAATAGTGGGGAATAGGGGAATACTTCATCTTACAACAAATACAATTACCAAAAGTATACTTTTGGTAATTTTTCACGATTTTTAAGCACTTCTTAGTAATTAGAAATTTTTGGTAATTACTTTAGTAATTTTTTTGAAAATTTGGTAGGGAATATTTACCCTTGTTTTCCTATAATTTCCAACTAATAAGGAGATATTTTACTTTATATGATACAAAATTGTAAATTTCCACATTTTCAATCGTGCACAATTTTTGAAAATAGCAGGGCCTTTTTTAACTAATGTACTGGAGGGGCCAAAGCCCCCCAGCCCCCATGTTGACCCCCCAGTAAACTATTTTGGCCCCCCGAAAAGGGGAAAAAACTGAGTTTAGAGGAAAGTTATTGTATTCTCACAACAAAACCTGGCTCCGTTTAGATGGAATATATCAAAAATTGTCCCTGAAAATGCAGGAAATCAAGCCACAGCGACTATTCTTTCGGGGGGACAAGAATACAAAATCCCCCCCCAGACCCCCCTTCACCTTCCCACATCTGTAATACACCACCTACTTGTTACGTCCCCTTTCGATGATGCCCCCCCCCCCCACTAACGATTTCTTAAAAAAGGCCCTGGAAAATAATGATATTTTGAAACCTATTACGCCCAAATCACCTGTCCTGTGGCCCGTATGAGAATAACCTCATGGGAGTTTGGTATCTTCTTGGGGGGAGGGGGGGGGGGAGCGGTGGTTATGATTGCAATTATTGTAATTTAATAATTTTTAATCAGATTTAGTAATTTTTGCCCCTTTTTTAAAAACATGCATAAATTTCTGTAGTAAAACTGAATAAGATAAAATTCTTCAAATTGACAACGTACGATGCTAAACAACCTGTTGCAACACATTTCAGCAGTAGCAATCACAGTGTTTCGGATACGAAAATCGAGTCCCCTGTCCCATTTCAGGTAATGATAGCAGTATTAAAAACGACAATAAATGCGTCTCAATTCCCATCGATCTTGACACCACTCACCCTTGTGGTATCAACGAACGCCTTTCAACGTAACCATTTTGAAGTAAAAGCTTTTTAATTTTTTCCTAGCTCCACATGAAATGTGATATATGACGAGAAAATGTTGAAATATCGAAATAAGAGAGCATACATGAAACCCTTCTCATAAGCGATTGGCAAAAAAAGTATTTTGGGTTGTTTTTGATTTAGTCATATAGTTATATGTGCAAAATGATGATTTAAGATCACCAACACTTTATAACATCACCCCCATAATGCAGAAATTGCAACTTTAGAGACCCGCAGTCTATCTAGTGTACTTCAATCTATATAGAAACTGACAGGCAGGGTAAAATTCTAGGGCCACTCTTAGGTTTTTTTGCCGCCTCTCTCCCTATTGAAAACCTGGCAGCGACTCTGCGGAGCGCATATGAAAATGAATCACCAAATGGGAAGTGAAAAAGTCAGCTGTAGAAGTGACTTGCCTTCGAGTAATTTGAAGAACAATATAGATGTTCTATTGGTTTGAGATTCCCAATTTGCTGGAGTTGTAATATTTTCTCAGAATAATCCCTGTAATTTATTATTTAACGTCTTTGAAAATCTCCTAAAAGTGGATCTTGAGGACGAGAGTGAAGGTACAAACGTTTAACAATGGGTCTTAAACCGTCTCAAGGAGAACTAAATGCTTCTTCCTATATTTTCACACATTCCCAATGTTATCTAATACATGATGATCTTATTGTTGCTGCCATGACGAATGAAGATCATGACCGGTCAGTTGAACTTTACATGCAGGCTAACTCTGATGCAGGCTTGACACTAAATGCTAAAAAGTGTCAATTTGGCAAGAAGGAAATTTCGTTTTGGGGGATGATCTACGTAGAAGATGATGTTAGACCAGATCCATCGAAGGTAGAGGCACTTACGCACCCCACAGCCCCGTCTAGTAAAGAGGAATTGATCAGCTTCTTATGCATGATGCAGTCAAATTCAGACTTCATTCCTAACTTTGCCCAGAGGTCGGCAACACTTTGAGAACTGACAAAAGGAAGGGCAAGGTTTGTTTGGAATGAAGAGCATCAGATATGCTTTCAGCAGCTGATTGACGCATTCCAGAAAGATGTTTTTCTTAGATACTTCGGATATGAGTAAGCCTTCGTACGTATTTGTAGACGCTCACATGACTGGTCTAGGAGCAATGCTGGCCCAAGGAAACAATATAAGAGAGGCAAAGCCTGTCGCGTTTGCACCTATAACGACGACTCAAGCAGAAGCAAGATATCCTCAACTCGATTTGGAGGCTATCATGTCTAGATTTCGGTCTAAGAAGGTTTCGCAATTACTTGGTAGGATCTACGTGGTAACGGATCATAAGCCATTGTGCTCTATCTTCAATAAGAACCAAAGAGGTTCAATACGAACGGATCGTATCAAGTTAAGATCGTTTATCAAGAAGGCAAACTCATCGTATAAGTCGTTTATCAAGAAGGAAAACTCAACAAAGTCGATTTCACATCACGGAAAGCTAAACCAATACAAAAAATGACAAATTAAATGAGGAGCGTTAAGAAGCTGAAGAGCTCAACAACCTTTTATATATGCTCCATACCGCGCCAGTTATGAACAGCATCGGTATTGCTAAGTGCTCTTTCAAAGATCATAGAAAGTGGTCTGACCTGGATATCAAAATCGACCGACCCTAAGATACGAAAGTTCGAGCAACTCATTCCAGAAATAACCACTGCGGGAAACGGTATTATGTTTAAAGGAGAAATAATTATCCTGCCAGAGAGCTGCAAAACGTAGCGATCCAACTTGCCCATAGACGAAGTCACCCGGGTCAGAGTGGAATTGAAATGCGTCTAAGATATCAATTCGTTTTCCACAATATGCATGCAAAAGTTAAGCACTTTGTCGAGAGCTGCAAGGCATGCAATGTGTTCAGTGATAAGAAGACATGTGAACCGATAAAAGCACACGAAGTACAAGGCAAGTGTTTGGAGACAGTGGCCCTATGCCATCTTCGAAGCACATAGTGGTGGTGCAGGATCTGACCTCAAGATATATTCCGCTTCTCAAGTCCTTCCGCGGGCATTGGGTGATATATATAACTCGTATGCGTGCAAATCACGTTTTTAGCTGTCCCACAATGGACCACCAATTAACTCGGAAGCAATGGAGGCATTTACTCAGAAACGGAACATCCAATTCAAGAAGATACCTCCGTTTCACCCATCTGCTAATCCTGTTGAAACATTCATGAAACACCTCGGGAAAACCATGAAAATAGCACACTACAATCGATCTTCAGAGAAGGAAGCGTTGAATGACCTGTTGATGAATTATCGAGACACTCCACACCCAGCCACTGGTATTCCCCCGGCTGCTATGGTCTTTAGAGAGGGGACTAAGAGCATTTTCCCAAGAAGATCTATATCAGCAGAACTTGTGGACGAGGCTTGAAATGAAGCAATGAAGCAGAATCGACAGGACAAAATCAGTGAATCGAAGAATAGAATACCCTCAGAATTTCAAGTTAGAGATTCTGTCATGTTACGGAACTACAAAAATACCCCTAAGTTTGATCCTGCATTTCGTCCGGAGCCGTGCGAGATTGTTGGACGTTCGGAGGATGGGCGCTTCGTAGGAAGCTACTGTAGGAAGGAAAGTTGATGGAAGAATCTTTAAGAAACGCATTAACATCCTGACGATGTCAAAAGCTTTCACGGATCGCCCGCGGAAGTTATGGAAAAGAACATCATGACGGAAGAAACTGAAAATAGGGAATGGCATAGATTACGTTCGAACAATGTAGGTCTGCTGCGGATGATAGTTATGAAAGCAGAAATCAAGATGCGGTGGACAACCAGGAGAATAACGTCGTAGAGCCGTCGTATGTTTCACAATAACAAAGCCAATGGAGTAAGGCCAAGGAAGTAATTTGAACACCTAATAATGAAGTAGATTTCTCTGGTCTTCCTCGTCGATCGCAGAGATTAAGAAGACCGAACTTAGAGATTATGTTATGTAACATAATGTCACATTCTTAGTGCCAGTGGTTAATATGGATTAATATTATGAACTTATTAGTATAATCATTATCTGCTAAAAGGGGGGATGTGGTAATATATACTTTTATTGTACCAGGTACTTTATATGAACATTAATATAGACCGCTGGACGGATAGGTGGGGATTCAAATATAGAGGAATAAACGATTCAAATATAGATAAATAAACGATATAAAAATGTAAAAATACAAAAGAATAGAAGAAGATGTATTTGCACAACTTAATGTTAGTATTAGCCCAGAGGAGGTTGGACAGCAGGCCGCAAAGCATCATGGGTAATGAGCGTATGTTTCCACGTGCGGCCTCATTTATGCGTTGACTGCCGTGAAGTCAACATCTCTGGGACATGGCAAATTCTGCGAAAATGGACGCTATTGATCCAGAGACTCAATGCCATCATTATGGATGTGTTTAGTGTTTGTGTATCGATGTATAACAAGGCTCTTTGAGTCCGTTTAATGGATTTATTTGTGCAGAAATCTCAAAGGCTGCGTGTGATCAACTTGTCTTGTGGTCAATATAAATGTTGTGTTGAAAATTCTATATGTATTTGTGGACACTTTGTTCAGTGTTGCACGTATTGCATTTTATACACTTAAGTAAATGATTTCATAAGCTGACCCATTGGCACTGCCTGGATCGTCTGTATTTGTAATGTATTAATAGTGCAACTAGTGAGTACAGACAGTTAACTAAATATTTATTGGCCAGATTGATCTTTTGCAACAACTGGTGAAATGTAGACAAAACAAACTTTACAGTAATATACAGTTCCATTTTTATTGAAAATACATAGCACATGCATAAAATATAATAATATCTCTGCTCATTCTCTACATATATAAAGAAATATTAAAGAAAGCAAATATCCACCAAGAAGGCAAATTAACAATACAATGATAGAATTCAAACCAAAATACAAATCTGTAAAGAAAGAACAAATTTTATTCTAAAACTCAGCACTTATTTTAAACAGTAAAGTTCACTTCTTCAGAAAAATACGAGCAATCACTGCGTCAATTGTGGAAATTCGAGATGTTCAACTTCAAAGATTGTTGACAGAAATGGCATCGGATTAATACAATATGACAACGTACAGCCTACATAAAAGATCAAAATAACGTTTCCCTTAAAAATACTGCTCACATAGGTAGATCAATAGTTATTGAAATAGCATGGATGCATTCCAGGAAAAAAATTGAATAACAATGACAAAATATTCGATATTTGCGAGTCGAGTGGGCCGTCAGACAACAAAATTGCAGACAGAGCCAGACACTAGCCCAGATATAAAATCTCTAAACAACACGCAAATAACTCCTAAATCTCCTAAAATTCATTCAAAAGTACTTTAACGCTTACTCTAAAGAATAACGCTCTTTATATTAAAGAAGTTTCAAGATTAATTGGGAAAAACAAGCTTTGGTGGCGCAATGTCGTCAGGCGCAATAAGGTGCCATTTTGGAAAAAGTTGAAATGAGTATGGTCACTTCAATACCGAATATCTCGAAAACTGCCGGGGGACCTCCGGGACCCCTCCAGCAGATTTCTAGTTTATACATTTATCTTGACTTTTTTGCAAAAAATAGAAAAATCGAACCATGGGAATTCTAGATATTTTATTTTGAAAGTTGTAAACAGACGCGGCCTTGAGTCATCACGTAACGAAGACACGGCAAACTTTGATGCTCAAAATAAGTTTAAAAATGACACTTACCTCAAAGATTTTCGCAGATATCGCAAGTCCTTATATAATATGAAAGCCACGCTTGCTTTTTTACAGATTTTTTAAAATATTAATATGTATTTTTCAAGTATTTCTGCGTGCAATGCAAATTACACGACCAAGAATTTTGACAAACACGATGGAAAAATAGCGCGACTTCATTGGTCGAGAAATTCACGTGACAGCTGTCCACCCTCCTCTGGTATTAGCCTTATGTATGTTCTTTATGGTACAATTGTAAACCAATAAAGCATCTTTAGTTGTTTATTTGCGGCAATTCTGCTTGGGGGACCAAATATTGTCGTTGAATATGAACTTTCTATAACTTGTCCTTGAATATGAGCTTTCGACTTCACTGTAAAAAATCCAAACCTAGCCAATTATTTATCAGATTATTTTTCATATTCAGACTTGCAGACGAGATCACGTTATTGTAAAAATTATTATGCACAATTGCCATTTTCATATTATAATATGAAAACACTATGGATATACTGTGGAATGACATGAAAATATTATGGAAAAAGCATTTCCATCTTATTTCCATATTTAACCTATCATCTCTAAAACTGATTATTTGTACTTCCTATGATCAAGATTTTGTTTCATGAAAAAAATGTAGCAAACATGAGGCAAAAACTATGGCAACATGGGAATTTGCTGCTTGACATCCATTTCGTCCAAAGCAGCAAACTCAGGGCATTTTCCTTTCCCTCCTCAGGTTTCTGCCTCAATTTCGTTAAGTTTTACTAAATACATAAACAAATTATGTACGTTAGCGACGGCAAATAACGAGTTAGGTAGCCAATTACTTTAAAAATCCTTTCTAAAACATTAGAAATAACTAAGTTTAACAAGTCATATAATTTTCATAATTTGGACAGTCGACTGACTGCAATATTGCATGGCGTCGCCTCCTTAAATGATTTTATAGAAGGCAAATGGTTAGTTATTTTGATCAGCCAAATATCAAGGGATTGACATTATACACTTGTTATCCATTCCAGTGTAAAAATTTGAATCTTCGATTAAAACGAACGAGGAATACAACAAAATATGTAGGAGGCATCTTTTTTGGGACACCCTGTACGTTACTAAATTTTAAAACAACTCTTTCGCTTACACTGGAAAGCTTTTATTAATTAAGATATATAAAATGCAAAAAATGACATATGGTGCGATTATAGTGCAATACTTATTAGAAGTATATGGTGGATATGCTGTACCAAACATTGTTATTTAGTATATCGTATGTTTAGTAAATGGTCATTGGCAAAGAGAATAATTTCATAATATATATTGGTAAAAGATGTGCAAAAATGTGATGTAATACAAATACTATAAAATTAATACTTAGGTCGGGTAGACTAGGAAACTAAGGTGCTTGCTGCTGTTGTCAAAAACAACAGTACAATGTTTTAATGCTAAGGTGTCAGTTTTAACCCTTTCTGCATGGTGCTCTTTAAGTTTACGTGCAATACATATTTGACTCCTAACACAAAAACATGCAATTCATTGTGCTATTCTTGGTACCCAGGATCGAAACGATAATTTTCGTAAGAGCCAGCTTGAGAAGATTTTAATTCAATACCAACTCGACGCTCGGTTTGACAATTTTTCCTAGCCGCCTTGTTTTTCAAATAGCGTACCTTAAATAAAGAAAATTGTAACAGACTTTAGTTAATATAATCTCAGAAATCTCTTTCACTGCTTGCGCAAGTCGGGTGGTTACATTTTGGCTTGTAAATACAGAATCAAAAACGTACGTCGTGTCATGAATAGGTACAGCGTTACTATTCAATGAGAAACCTATTTCTTTCCGTTATCAACATAGTTCAGTTTGTCTGATGTCTGATTTGTTATACAGGGTGTATCAAAATCGGTAATACAAATCTAGTATATTGTCATGCGTTTATTGCTTAGTTTATATATTTACATTCTTCATAATAATAAAGGTCAATCTTTTAGCTGTCAAATGATGGCGTAACTCATAGGCTATTTATAAAGTTTTGGTAAATTTGAAAAATATTGCAGACTGAATAACTGGCGATGCTGAACCTTTCACAAATAGGCGACCATCATTCCCACAAATGATCGAAAATTCGAAGGACATTTAATTCCCAAAGGAGGAAAAATGTGATTGCGACCACTCTTTTTTATCGGATCGTATTGGGCCATTATTGATCGCAGTGATACAAAAAAGGGTGGGTTAGGATATACAGATTAGGAAAGTAATATCACAATTGTTGTAAAAATAGATAATGTATGCTACGTACATAATATAGGTAAGCGAGATACTTGATGCAATCGGTCACTGAAAAGCCCCAACGGGGAGTGAGCTGAATAATGTATGTATGTATGTATATTGCGCGTACTTTCATGTTATTTTGGAAGTAAGTGTCACTTATGCCTGCATATTTTCTGCCTCACGAGCGTCTGCAAGAAATCGAAGAAGACGCGAACTTCAAAAGTACTGTATATCCTGACAGAACTTCGGTCCCAAAACAATTGATTTGAAGTTGTAGAGCCCAAGCCCATACGCTGTCGGCAGCTTGTATAAAAAGCCCATAAAGTTAGCATATTATATTTTTCCATTTGAGACCAAATATATCAAGCAGTTTTTGTTTGAAGGTGCTGTTTGAATCAATTTTTGGTGATTTTGTTGTGGTTGGGCGTAAAATATTTTCTCAGACAAACTGTCAATTAAGTAAGAAATGCATAAAATTCGTGTAGTTTTTTTGGCGTTGCATCGTGATAGCCTATAACCAAATCATCATAGCCACAACCTTGCATCGTGATAGCCACAACCTTGTGTTATCCAAACTACAAAAGCAACTGCCAAACTGGCCAATTTTACTTTTTACACCTAGAAGTGTGGATGAGTTTGGTTTTGTGAGTCTAAATTGAATGTTAAAATAACCCAGTTTGGCGGGGTTTTTTGCCTTTGAATGCGAACTTTCAAGCAAAATGTTTAGAGTCAGAAACTCTGAGCTGCGAATCTTTTTCGCCGTTTTCCCCCATAACATTGTCATTTTTTGTCTGGGTCTTTCACCTCGTTTAGGTCTACTTTTTCTTGCTTTCTGATAAACTTTGGCGATAGACGAAGCTAAGCGAAAAAAATTGAAAAACGAAAACAGTGAGTGCGTCATAATGCACGCGTATTAGCCAATCAAATTGCGCGTTATAGACCACTTATATTATAATAAATATTATATACTTACGAGGCACACAGCCAAGATAACACAAACCAATACTGCTGATCCAATGGCGACCGTTGCACCAATTAAGGCATCGTTATCTCCTCCATTATCTTCCTCATTGTTAGGACTTTCAACCGTAGGAGGTGTAGTCGGAGTAATTTGTTGCTGGAAAAATGAAGTATCAAAATGAAGTTCACCCAAACTGCCGTTTTCATCACTAGCATCGACGACTGCCCTTGCAAGACTACTTGTGCTGACTTGCGTATTTTTAGACGAAAACTCAGTTTGAACATTGGCGATGACACTACCTTCATCAAAATCAACGTCGGATATTCTCAAAAATCCATTCATCTTTTCAAATACATTTTTCACGGTCGTTTCCACTGTGCTTCTTAGGTTTTTATAATTGGTACTGTTTTTGTCTCGATAGTCCTCAACAAATTCTATTTTAAGGAGCTTCATCTGCACGGAAACAATTTTGTTGTTTGTGGTATCATTTGTTGACGAAGTCGAACTAACTGTGTTGGCAGTCTCTGTAGGTTGCAGATGGGGGGTGAGACTTAAGGTGTTGGTTGATCCTAGGTCTAAGGTATCGGTTGGAAGTGAAGACGTAGGACTTAAAGCCATGGTTTGAAGTGGCGAGGATGACTGTAGAGCTATGATACTTGGTGGAAATGATGAGGACCGTTGTGGAACTATGGTACTTGTTAGAACTGATGAGATTGGATGAAGAGCTATGGTACTTGTTGGAGGTAATGAGGATGTTTGTTGAACTATGTTAATCCTTGGAAGTGATGAGGATGGTTCTTGCCTCATGGTACTTGTTAGATGTGACAAGGATGGTTGTTGAGCTAAAGTAGTTGTTGGCAGTGAGGGTAGTTCAGTGCTGATCAAAGTTGAGGTCGGCTGAACTACGACAGAAACAATCTCATCAACAACAACAGTCAGACTTAGTTCTCGCGCACATGGTACAACGCCTCCATCTTGCGCTACAATAGTCAACAAGTAAGCACCAGGTTGAAGAACGCTATTGGCTACAAGGGTACCACTGGAAGATATGAAGAATTTCCGATCGGGATCGGATTCATCTGTGATAGAATATTGTATCTGACCGTTATCTCCATAATCGTCATCATTTGCTAGAATTTCCACAGGCAATTTGTAATTCCCCGGGGACGTTTTAAAGACAGGACAATTATCATTTTCATCTTTCACGATTATTGTAACTGTCGCTTCAGAACTTCGGGTTGGGATGCCATTATCTGTGGCTGCAACTTTAAATGTAAATTGTTTTTGAGAAATGCTTTCGTAGTCCAAAACACCGTCAGCAGCAACTGTGATTTCTCCGCTGTCTTGGTTAATCATGAAGAAATTTGCAATACTAATTGCTCCTTCGATTGAGTACGAAATTTCCCCGCTCCGTCCATGGTCGGTATCATTTGCATGTACTCTCAATAGAACAAAGCCTTTCCCTCGGTTTTCAGATACGACTGCAGAGTAAGATCCGTTAATGAACATAGGGGTATTGAGGTTTACGTATACTGCTACTTCTTCAGTACAGTTTTTGCCGTCATATAGCTCAAAACATTCACACTTGTTGGGAGAAACACATATTCCATTCGAGGAACAGTTATTCACATCATAACACGTCGGAGTTTCGCAGGATAAACTAATCCAGTTATCTTTGCATTGACATTCTTCGTAACCCACACAAACACCATTTCCTACATAAATGAAAATACATTTGATTATGTAATATACATCTATATACAGTGTAGTCCCCGAGCCACGGCGCGCCGTGCGAGGGTACTAATTCCGCTCGGGTATTTACACCCGGGTATGTGATCGAGAACATAGCGGAATCCAAAGTCGTCCGCCGCGATGCCATTTTCTACGTTATACGCATGCGCGAGTTCAGGTCGAGAGAAACTGGTAACTTTCAAAAATAATTTTTAATACGCCGGCCATTTGAAAAACATACGGATAAGTCCTGTATTCAAAATGAAGATGAATGAAAATTTTCAAGAGGACTTTTATGGTTAAAGTCAACAGGAGAAGAAACAGTCGAATGGTTGGAAAAGGCACATGAATTTGAAATTTGGAAGTGTCTTAAATGGGTAAGTCTCTATTTTGCATATTTGCTATTAGCATACAATTTAGTTTGTGAATTTGCAAAGGGGTATGTCATTCTGCGAAGTTATTACAATATCGATTAAGCTAAATGGTATTTTAGGAAGTTTAAATTTGAATTTTGAAGAAACAACGTAATATAGCAGCTATTGATACACTAGGCGGAAATTGTATTTTAAAAATGAATAAAAGATCCCAGCCATAACTTTTAAACCACACATTTCAGTATTAGCTAACGTTTCGTTGTTTACAGTACAACATCTTCAGAGCATTTAAACAAATTTACATGGTATGTTAATATGTTATAATATTTTGACAATAGAATGCCATTAAATTACGAAAACGGTTACAACATTAAGAATTTTAAAAGAACAAATGAACATAAAGAAACGAAAACAACTTATCAGTGTATGTTGTTAGTGTCAGGTTAATAGACAGAGGGTTAATGTTAAGTGATTAAGTAATTAAAAGTTAATGTTAGGACTAACATAAATCCAGAGGAGTAGATGTTATATTGGCGTTAAGGACTGGGTTGATTCTGGATATTAATAGGGTTGTTTTCCGTCCTTCCTGCATGCCGTCTTTTCTAGTTTCTTTCCATTCAAAGACCAATTTCCCTTTGGCTTTGCCTTGAAATCACATGTTGTGTATCAGTTCAAGTGTCAATGCTGTGGTGCATTGTATGTTGGCCAAACACGTATGTATGGGAGTTTCGCCTTCGACTGGTAACAACTATGCTTCAACTATGTATGCCATTCTCGCTCATAAATACATTCATAAATACGCAGTCGCTGCATGCATGTGTCTGACTTGAAGATCCTTTCATCACAGGGCCTTTTTTAAGAAATCATCAGTGGGGGGGGGGCATCATCGAAAGGGGACGTAACAAGTAGGTGGTGTATTATATGTGTATGAGGCAATATGTGTATATGTGTAGAATAATTCCTTGGGGTCCTCCCCCAGAAAATGTTTGTATTCTTGAGTCTCTGTGGCTTGATTTCCTGCCTTTTCAGAGACAATTTTTGATATATCCCATCTAAACGGGCCAGGTTTTGTTGTGAGAATACAATAACTTTCCTCTAAACTCATTTTTTCCCCATTTTTGGCTTATACTTTGGACAAAAGGGACCTTCACTGGGGGGGCAAAAATAGCTTACTGGGGGGGCGAATATGGGGGCTGGGGGGGCTTTTGCCCCTCCAGTACATTAGTTAAAAAAGGCCCTGTTTCATCAGGTACTTTTGAATCTGACCATCTTATTCGCGAAAGCTTATTAATATCCAGAATCAACCCAGTCCTTAACGCTAATATAACATCTACTCCTCCGGATTTATTCTAATCCTAATATTAACTTTTAATTACCAATCACTTAACATCAACCTCTGTCGATTAACCTGACACTAACAACGTATACTGAAAAGTTGTTTTAGTTTCTACTTAGTTTTTATTGTAAAACTATTATAACATACCATGCATGCATGTAAATTTGTTTAAATGCTCTGAAGATGTTGTGCTGTAAACAACAAAACTTTAGCTAATGTGGTTTAAAAACTATTTGCTGGACTATTTTACCATTTTGTACAAAATGTAAAAAGTTGCGTTTTGCTATGGTTACGTACAGTGATTGTCTGAATACTTCATGTTACAGTAAATTTTGGGACGTATAATTCCTGGGTTCGAATAGGCGAGGGGATTCTGCACGAATGTATTATTTTCTAGTTATATAGTAATTTTCATTGTCAAAAAACTGTGCAAAAATACATTTGCTTTGTTTTAGCGTTTAAAAACACTTGTACTCACCCGAGCAACGACGTCGTGTCTCGCACGAGAAGTCCAAGCACATCTCGCCTTCAAAGCCCACGTTGCACGAACATAGATTGGGTTCAACGCATGTGCCATTTCCAGAACAATTATTGACTTCTGAACAGTCATACTGAGTACAGTTAGATCCAGCGAAGCCAAAGTAACAACTAGAATATTATTAATATGCGTTATTAAGTGGTTATATTATTAAGTGGTTATCAAATTAACACTTCATACGGTTGTTTGTTTCGCAAAAATAGAGAAGAGATTTAATTTTAAAATGGTTAAGTGACTATCATCGTTAACAGAAGGAGCGGGCTGGTTGAGTGAATGGTGCCTGGGAAATGATCACTTAATTTTCATTTACATATTGAGAATCCCTACAAATACACGGATCCACCGTGAGATAGCCAATAATACCGCGCCCATGCCCAGACAGACAGACAGACAGACAGACAGACAGACAGACAGACAGACAGACAGACAGACAGACAGACAGACAGACAGACAGACAGACAGACAGACAGACAGACAGACAGACAGACAGACAGAACGGACAGACAGACAGACAGACAGACAGACAGACAGAGCAGACAGACAGACAGACAGACAGACAGACGAACAGACAGACAGACAGACAGACAGACAGACAGACAGACAGACAGACAGACAGACAGACAGACAGACAGACAGACAGACAGACAGACAGACAGACAGACAGACAGACAGACAGACAGACAGACAGACAGACAGACAGACAGACAGACAGACAGACAGACAGACAGACAAACAGACATGCTGACAGACAAACCAACCAACAGGCAGAGAAATAGTACAACTGGCAGCCTATATTTTACCTGCAAATATTGGTGTCCCCAATCACGTCATTATTAAATACACATACTCCATTACCACTACAGTTGTTCAAATGCGAGCAATCCAACAAAATACTGCAATCAAATCCTTGGTATCCTCCAAAACATTGACAAACATTAGGCCCAACACACTCGCCCTTGTTAGAACATCGGTTAACTGTACTACAGTCGGGAATTGAACAGCTAGGTCCAGACCAGCCAGTCGTACATTCGCAGGTATCAAAAGCAATACATCGACCGTTTCCTAGAAAAAGCGTAGTTTATCATATACAAAGTAAATGTTGCAATACGAATATTTTCTCTTTAAAAATAACGGCGAAAGACCCTTATTTGGTCCTTCTATTTCTTTGGACTCAATGAGAACCAGCGATGGGCTATTATCAAATAGTGTTATGACTGTTTTGAGGCTTTGAGATAATATATATCGTTCCCGTGTTTGTTTGGTAATGCCCGTCAGTGCCAAATAATTATTTCTATATACTTTCTTAAAAATAATTTCTTCATGAATGGGTCGTTTTACTCAATGTGAAGAATCTTTAAATTTATTGGTTCCCTGCGTCCACTCGTACATTAAAAGTGATCCTTCACAACTCATAATAATATGCAAGTCATACGCACTCACTAAGACTGCATGGATATAATATGATGTGATTGAGTCAATTCCATAGTAATTTCTTGCATACGTGATGAATGTCTGGATTTTTACTGGAGAGGGAATAACCTCAGCGAACTACAGAATAACAAGCATGGAATCCATCGAGCTCTGTGTTCCATTTCTGGTAGTAATGATAGCTGCAAAAGCCAAGAAATGCGTCTCATTTCCCAATTTTGCACCATTCATCCTCTCTGCATTAATGAGCACCTCTCTTACATTTAACTCCTACCTGTTACTCTACATCTCACCTCCTCTAATAATTTCTGTCTTTCTTGCTTTGTTATCTTTGTTCGCTGCTCCTTATATGCTAATATATTTTGTGATGTGATTTCCATATTTTGTTTATAGTTTGTTTTGATTAAATCCATCTGATTGGTTTATTTTTTGTCACGTGATCGCTTTTGTATTCACTATAAAAGCACATGTTTCCCCCCGACCCATTCTATTAACTTGCAGACGAAGGGCCTTCGCTCGAAACGTCGAAGTTATCATTGTATTTTTCAGGTAGTTTTACACAACAGTCAACCGGCGTATTTGCTATACTCTACCCACACTGGCACCGCACGTAGAGATTATAGGCGGTATGCAAAGCATTGATTAATGAAGTCGGAAAGGCAAGATTCGGAAAAGAACAAAAACAGAAAGATGCAAAAGTATTCGTGAATTTGGATAACGAAAGTCATAAATGCATAGAATACGAAAATGGCATCTATGATCACCGTGCAAACACAGAAGATGGAAACAAGCATGTGTAAAGTAAATACATGCAGTGATGCAAGACTTAGTGGATAATGACGGATGCGGGTAATGTGGAAAGCTAGGTAAAAGAACAATGATGCATTAATATAATTGAATTTCTGGAAGTGTAAGATTAGCTGCAAAAGAATATCTCCGAAGACAAACCTGAACATTAAGGGGGCACTGTGTTGCATGGGAGGTAAGGAGAGCTAGAATACAGGAAAGGAGATATTGACTTATTGAGAATGACAATGGTAAGTTCAACAGGGATTTCGATTATCACCACTGCAAAGCACGAAATACTTGAAATTGTGCTATTCGAATTAAATTGTGCGATAGGTACGGAAGAAATAAAAAAGTTGTTGTGGGACCGATTTTCTTAATCCAAGTCTTTCATCACAGTATTATTAGTGAGCGAAATTAATAAATTTAATGGTTTCCTCATAAACTTGTTCAAATTTCTGTTAGCATAATAGCCCCTTAATTAACCAAGATATTTAATCTGTCAATTGAAACAGAAATATTTCCTGAAGAGTGGAAAACCGCTAAAATAACACCTATACACAAGAAGGGAAGTACTCAAGATCTTGGAAATTTTCGACCAATTTCGATTTTGCCAACTTTGTCGAAAATTCTTAAAAGGCACATTCATAATCAATTCTTCAATCATCTTTTACTTATTGTCAATCTGGTTTCCAACTTTTTTTCTCATAAAACTGCATTGGCCAACATGATTCACTTATGGTCCGGGGCAATTAATGCCAACATTATCGATGGTAATGTATTTTTCGACTTGAGAAAAGACTTAATTGACTTAATTAATCATAAAATTCGAAATTAGCGTTATTATATGCGAGGAATTAAGAAATATTTTCCAGCACATGGACTATTGTTCATTTAGTTGGGGATGCACTCCTCATATTTATGAATTGACTCTTTTACAAAAAAGAGCTGCTCGTTTGATACTTTACATTACTAATACAAGTGTACTAATACGAGTGAAGACATGTTTAAACCTCTAATAGCACGGTCATAAATTAAAAACGATGTGTACTTAGAAGGTGCATGGAACAAAACTATATTCATTAGTCCTTTCGTCTATTGAGGAGCATTGTTGTGCAACGTACAATTTAGAAATTAAAATAAGAACCTGTGGTTCTTTGAACACTTACAAGTAATTATATTTACGATCCTATTATAATGACTTACTATGAACATTTTTTGAGCAAAATTTTTATCATATTACCCTCTTAAAAAATAAATTTTATCTATCTATCTATCTATGCCATATAATGTAATGTATTACGACCTATTCGATTTAAACTAGCCCCGCTCTTGCCTGCTGAATACAGAACCCATCGATTCCGTGCTTTAAGAGGGTTGGGCTTAATAATGTGGAACTTACCTTAAAAAATAAACGGCTTTAAAAACAAAGGAATAATTTAACAGTAAATTAACAGGCAATATCCAAAGCTTGTCTTGAAATCTGAGTGACTAATTACGCCTTCAGACGTTGTACCAGATGGTCTAATATAAGGTTTTAATAAATTTACGTTAAGGTATCTGTTAACTCTTAAAGTTTGTTCGCAAATTTTTAGCGTAGCTTTGTAGTGAAAACTTACCTGAGCAGTACCCAAGAGATTCGCATGATGTCTCGTTACATGCAGATCCACCATATCCAGTGTGGCATCTACATACGTCCATGCCGATACAATCTCCATTTGAAGAGCAATTGAGGACATTGTTGCAGTTTGCTATTATACTGCAATTTAACCCTGGGAAAAGTACAATGCAAGAGTCTAAGAAAGTGTGTGTCAATTCGCCACTTTTATAAAGAGTCAGATACTGAAGACAATGATGCCATTCGAAATGTTACCAGGGCCGTACTCAGAAAATTTTCCAGGGGGGGTGTCAGGTGATTTCAACCGACTGCCAAACGAACTTGTACCGACTACTTAAAATTTTTGTTCTCCTACAAATCTTTTTTTATGTGTCGACGGGGGGGGGGGCTTTAAAAATGTTTCCCGGACTACTAACATCCTCATATTACTATTTAAGCAATAATCTATATTCTACTTTACTTCTTTAAAATACAAATTCCCTTTTTCTATTCTTTCTGCAAACTTTTTTGTTTCGACTTGTTTTGTGCCGACTTATATTGTGTGCCGACTTGTTTTGTGCCGACTTGTATTGTTTTGTGCCGACTCAAATCTCGCTTCTGCCGACTAAATCTCCAAATACAATTCATGGGGGGGTGACACCCCCCAAAACCCCCCCGTAGATACGGCCCTGAATGTTACAGGGACAATAAACATGCTTGATGGTTTGTAGGATCCAACTATACCTGAAAATAACAAGAATATCGGCGTTTTATCCTACAAACCCTTAAGCATATCGTTTATCGCTACCTACAGGTGTATGTACCACAGAATACCACGGTACCACAGAATACCAGTCTTATATATTGCTCTTATAAAATTTGGAGGAAACATACTATATACTTTATTTTTGTGAACATATATTAGTTTTAGTTTTAATTGTTAAAAATAATCAGGATTAACAAAAAATAACATTCTATGTTTTTGATACTTTTTTTCCGCATAATGCCTGTAAAATTCGAAAGTTTAAAAATAAGTTTGCACACCAGTATAATTTATGTTGATCACTACTTTTTCTATGCAACACAACATTATTACTATACAGGAATCACACCGAGGAATCAATTTTACCATTGAAAAACTGAATTTTTCAAAATTATTGATAAACTGATTTTAATATTTACCATTAAGTTAGCAATATCCTACAGTATTATCACACAACATGACACACCAAATCCTGGTACAATTTGATAAACCGTTGCTTATTTATCTCTGCACTGGTATTCTGTGGTATATTAGAGTTTGTTCCACATACAGAATGTACAATTAAAAAAAAATATTTAAGTCCAGGAAATCTAGCTTCATAACCCCCAGGAAGAAAAAATATATCGATAAGCTACACTAAAAAATATTAAGAAGCCACATTATAATTATATATTTAACAAAAGATATGGAACATGTAAATTTTTGTGGTATTCTGTGGTACATACACCTGTACATCGCTAGAATCACGCATTCAGAATAGATAAGAAAACGTAAGTTTTCTGTGAAATAGTTAGAAAAACGTTAGCCAGCTCTAATTACCTGTATAGCCTACGTTGCACTCGCAGATATCCGTTGTTTTGCACACTCCATGGACTTCTGACGTACAGTTATCAACAGCAAAACATGTCGCTTTCCTATCACATTCAGCACCTTCCCATCCAATATCACACTGACAGAATCCTTCAACACAGGAGCCACGTGAGCAGTTTCCGCAGCTACCAATAGAACAATCATAACCCGACCAATTTTCAAGACATGTGCACGTTGCATTCTTGCAAAGACCTTTCCCTGTACAGTCATTAGGACAACCTACAGAAGTTAACGTAAAATTATGAGACATGCACACCATGAGATTGAAAGATTGAAATTTCGAGCGAAAACTAGATACAATTTTAGATCTAACCGAACCTCCCTCCATGAATAGAATTGCATTTTTTTCTCGAGAGAACAAAATGTTGAAGGGCTTTTGTTGATGAAAACGTCGAACGAAAACTATGTATATATCTTATTAAGACGTTCAATTTTCGGCAATCAGCCCTACAGACTTACACTGACGACGTAATTAAGTAAGTTGGGTAATTAATTATAAGTTAAGCAATATGGCTTTTGTTGTACAATATTACTAAAATGTTCTAAAAATAAGTAGGCATATGTGGATCTATTCGTAGCAAATCGAGAATCATAGGCGAAGGAAAACATCAAGTCAGGAAAATATCAGAATCTTGGGATACTGCTAAAAAATGGTCCAGACAATAATTCAAAAAGTCTACCGCAACAATATTCCATTCTTTAAATGTTACCGAAGCAATCATTTGCCAGGAACTAAACGAAAAGTATACAGCCTAATTTCCAGGGATAATCACCGAAATAAAACATTTTCGCTGGTTCTATAGGATATCCATATGATCCGACATGGTGATATTAGTTTCGCATCTTTGGAACCCACTCGTTTGGTCAAATTCCAATGAGAAATTTCAGCAACATTATATTTGAAATACGTATAACTTTTTACCAATTTGCAAGGACTGTTGGTCCGCGAATGAAGTGTCGTTTGTCATCAAGATATCAAAAATACAATTATTCAGAAGCGTAATCTCCAATCCATTTGCACTGCATACACCCTTAGCTTCCTGTTCGATAAAATTAAAAAAAAGGTCAATAGTTATACAGGGTGTATAAAAAAAGGTTATCCAACTCTTGCGCGTTCAATATTGCGGTCAAAAATACATTTTTTCACCTCTGTACATAATTTAAGCAGTACATAACAAAAGAAAAGCAATTAATCAATAATGCGTCTTGCTAAACAATAAGCTTAAAACAGTTATGAAAAATCATTTAATTTTATTCCATGTGTTATACCTAAAATTCATGAATTTGAGATCCATGCAAATGGGATTTGTTTTCAATAGTTTTGCACCCAATTCCCAACGGTGGAAAGATGCGATCTTGACCGACAGTTTTATTCGATTCATACTTGGTCATTTTCCCTTATAAATATACAAAATGCGTATCATTGGACAGCTAAAAGCCTGATTGCTGTTTAAACATTTTATCGAAAACACAATATCAAACGCACACAGACATGCCGAAGTTGGATTACCTTTTTTGACACACCCTGTATATTGTATTTAAGATTTGGACGAATTACCTCATCTTTTACCTTTTTTGGATAACACTCTCTTTTGTCAGTCGAAGTATGTTTTTTTGGGTATTTTTACAACTACATGCTGCCTGTGGATTTATCGTTACTAAGTTTTGTTCTCTTCAGATGATAGCTTATTTCTTGGGCGTTTAAAAAGAAAACGTACAAAAGCTGGTAGAATACTCATTAAGTAGTATTTCCGTTATATAGGACATTTTTGAATATTTTTCGCTTGTAGTTTACAGGCTTGAGAGTGTTTCAAACGACGTATCTGGTAAGTGTACGAAGCTCAAGCCCAACAATAAAATCATATGACAGGAAATCTAGTAGAAAGATGATAATGTTTAAGCGATAGAATAAAATCATTCCGAGATATTTTCACAATGCATATTAAAATGGTGGTTATTAAAGAAGTGGTCTCTGGAATATGCGGACTGTGAAATATTCATGCAAAGCAAGCTCATTGCCAAGAACTTAATAATGATTAAAAGTACAAAAATAAAATGACATACATCCACTTGATTTACGGAAAAGTTATCTAACGAATACAACGGCGTGTGTTCTTCGTCTGTATACGACGAATCAATAACATCGTCTACATGAAAATTTGAAGAAATCCAATTCCAACTTTCCACTAGACCCGATCCAGGGTGATTTGTAGTTATACGCCCTAAATAATTTTACAAACAGTTCAAGTTGTATCAGTCCATTATTAACTTGTATGATAAATGTACGTTGCCATCTATACCATTGATTAAGATATGCATGCATTGAAATATTTAATATGTCTTTATAGTGGGATAAGGAAATAATGAAAATTCGAACAATAAAGAACT
The DNA here is from genome assembly GCA_016169945.1 of Trachythela sp. YZ-2020. NCBI lineage: Eukaryota > Metazoa > Cnidaria > Anthozoa > Malacalcyonacea > Clavulariidae > Trachythela > Trachythela sp. YZ-2020. The sequence continues at coordinate 10,074,967 of JADLSH010000387.1, forward strand.
GCGAAACTGATTGAATAAAAGCTACGGCAAAAAATGCGAACTCACATGATTCAGCAAATTGAATGGTATCATTATACTGTTCACCATTTGGACCAATCAAATCGTTGGTTTCATCATCGTCCATGAATCCACAAAGACCTTCAGTAGATGCCGTAAACGCAGCAGTTGGTATAAAATTCACATTAAGATATTGTCGCGACATTACTGGACTGTATTCCGTTTCTACTGAGACCGTGACACCTGAAAAGCATAAAAATAAATATTTAACAATTATTTGCCGAAGGCGAACCGAGACGAAGTCAAAGAATAATTGTTTTAGTATATATTTCCAAACAAAGTTTAACAAAATATTTATATATCAGTTTAAATATTCAGAAATTAAGCAGGCTCAAGCTTGCTGACCTCAGGAAAATATATATATACTGTATATAATTATTCATAACCAAAATACAAAGGAAATTACTCATGACCCCTAGCGGATCTATATATTTGATATGCTCAAATTTTCTCCTTCAATTTTTACAGCGTAGATAACATCAATCTTCAAAATTCCAACGCCAGTGAGCGTACAAAACGAGTCATTCTAGAAGTCATATACAAACCTTGCAGTTTGGCCTTTATCAGATCTAAAACACTAGGCTGCGCCTCGATGGTTTAAATCAAATAAAGACCTAATGAAACTGTATAAATTATAGTAAAATTTTTCCATAAAAATGCATGGCACAAAATGTTACGTTTCTGATATACAAACATTTCCAACTAACAATACATGATTAGTTATAATGGCAAACAAATTATATACTGACCAGATTTGTATTGAAACGCCATGATTATCACCTGCACGCCATTGCTGTCTGTTCTATTTTCAGGGTTAAAGATATTTAGCTTTATGGAGTCGTTGGCGAATGAAAATTGTGTATCATGATTTGAGAAATTCTGCAAAGCACCGTTAATTCTAAAAGGAAAAAGTTGTATACCCATAAGGGCATGTAAAACAAAACAAAACAAAACAAAACAAAACAAAACAAAACAAAACAAAACAAAACAAAACAAAACAAAACAAAACAAAACAAAACAAAACAAAACAAAACAAAACAAAACAAAACAAAACAAAACAAAAACATTTTCTTCTCACAAATACGTCCAATTTCTACAAAAGTTAATTTTTATCAGATATGATAAACGGCGTTCATACAATAATAATGTACACTAAATAGATGTATTTCAAGTAATATTCCGAAGCCGTCCCCCCTCTCGTATACCTCAATGACTGATAGTCGTCTAGTTTAAAAATAGGTACGCTAAGCGTACGTGTATCTGTGCAAAGATCTAAGATTTTCATGGTTGTTGTGAAAAACTGTATTGATTTCATATTTTTCCATTTCTCCTGAACAATGAACGTAGCACGAGACAATCTAAATCACTACGTTATTATATGATACTGTAACATTTTAGATGTTAAAGCCAAAAATAATACGCACCAAATATTAGAAATAGTAATAAGAGAATGAATGTACCAATTAAGAGACAAAATGGATGGGAAAATGACAGTTCACAACATTAATGTGGGACTTTACAACATAGATTTAAAAGAGACAGTATCTCTTGAAAATTGCTAGAGCCAGAATCCATAAAAATGTCTACCAGTTGATCCTCTATGTTTGGTTGAGTTTCAGGTACATTTTTATTGTTTATCTAATCTATATTTTGTTTACTGCAAGAGTGCAACAGCCCACAAGCCCCCTTGTTTGAACTCGGTCACACTAGTTTGGGAAAGAAATACCTAGTTGTCCATGGATAATTATACTAATCGAATATTAAAAGTAAGCTAGATATGAATTGCTGTTGACCATATAAAAATCAAATAATGACCATGATGTATAATTAATTATAGACCTCTTGCTCTTGTTTATGGTTTGCTTGCTGGCAAATGTTTTAAAAAACTCTCAAGAGAGCTTCGTTATTGTTGTATTTAGACATTGTTGGATCATAATGGAGAATATAATCTTTTGTATATTCGGAATTTGGGTGCCAGAAAAATGTAAACAAGGCAAGGAGACTATTATATATTTGTCAATTTCATCCAAATAATGTTGAGAAGGCAAATGGTGTGATTTAATACTTTTATGAGTGAAATGAAATTAAAGCAAGTATGCAGGATATTCGTGTAGAATTTATAAATGCTTACCTTGTTTCCTGGTTCAAATGAGATTGATATATAGCAGGTGAAGTCAAGTCAATCGGTCAATAACGTTTTTGTAAATGTCGATCGAATATTAAATTTCCACAGAGTCAAAAGTTATCAAAACTTTTATATTACTTTCTAAAAAATAATAGTCTCTCAAATTCCGTCGTCTTGATGTATAATTTCCATCGTAAAATTATAGAAACATGCCCATATTTACAATGCTCGCTCGCTCTTTAGTAGTCAGCCATCTTGAAATGTATAATATATTATCCTGTTATACGTAGAGATCAGATAGTAACAGACGGCACTTTAAGATAGCTGTCGCTGATTGGCTAGTGGTTGCATTACATTACACACACGAGAGCAATATATCTGCGCTAGCGCAGATACAAAAAGCGTTACCTTAAGTTTGGTAAATCACCAGGTGATGACACTGCCGGTGTTGTTATGGTAACAATATTCTCAGCCACTTTAAGAGCAACAGCTCCAGTCAGAGAAGCTCCATTATAACCAAAGAATCGTATTTGCATTCCAAAGTCATTTGCGATACTTTTGCAATTCCAGAATTCTCCAATGCCAAAGTAGTCAAACTCGATACCTGTAAGTACGATAGAAGTCGTCATAATATATTTATATATGTACACGTTTTTCAAGAAATAAAACCAAAACCAATCTAAACGAACTGGAATACCAGCTGGTCTACGCTTCTATACCATAAATGATGCAAAGTGAATGCCCGTAAAGAGAATTTGATAGGGATAAGACAATATGTTCCGATATTACTGAGGCGTTGTAATTGCTGCTATTGTTGTCGTGTTTGGTGTTGTGTATTTGGTGTTGTTGTTGGTGAAATCGAAGTTGTTGTGGTGGTTATTGTTGTTGTTGTTATTATTGTTGATGTTGTTGTTTTCTTTGCTGTTCTTATCCGACTACTGTTCTTGCTGTGCTGCATTGGCTCTTGTTGGCTCTGTCGTTGTTGTTTTCGTTTTTGTCGCTGCCGTTGTCATCGGTGTGTTGTGTTGACCGTTGATGTTATTGTTCTTCTCTTCCATTGATGTCTTGTTGTGGTAGAAATTGACCGTAATCTTACATTGACACTAAATATACAAACCATCGAGTGTTTCCAAATGGGGATCTCCCCAGAACCGAATAGGCCTACGTCTTTCACAGCATTGACCTTGCCAACGCCTTCGACATATACATCTGGAGTTACATGAGGAATCAGTAACACAAACACCGTTTCCCGAACATCCTGTAAAATACAGTATGTTAAGGTACATGAATTATAGCAGTTCGAGAAGAATGTTATTACTTATGTATTAAGAACGCCTGTGCGGGTTACGAGAATATAGATATTTTTTCATAGGAAGTGCTGACGTAATGTATTTACGCAAGCTTGAGTTTCAGGCGAGACAAACAACGTTAACCAAAAAGGTCAGAAATTTCTGGCCGTGAATAAATTTATCCGTATGTCAACAGGTGTATCACTTGATTGGGGAAACGCTTTTCGCATGTTTGGGAAAAATTTTCTCGTTCCTGATTGGTTTAGGTGAAATTTGAAACGATCTTTCGCATTAGTAAATCCATTTGTAAAAATCAGTATATATATATAAAAGGAAATTTATATTTCCTGCGACTGTGCGAAGAACCGAATCAAGAACAGTACGTAAGATCTCAAAAAGGTAATTTTATCGTAGGAGTACAGGAAGAATATATCCACTTGTGCAGGCATAATGAGGCAAGCTTTGCAATTTGAAAGCAAAATATTTGGGCTTAATTTCAAAAAAAGGATGCGAAATCTAAGTAGACCAGTTGGTTGGTGACCCTGCTTCATATGATGATGGCTACACGTCAAGCTTCATCGTGCTCTGATTACAACGATTGTTATTGCAAGTTAAACTTTAATTTAGAAGCAATAAAGCCTTTTATCGAAAGTAAACAGTTAATATTAGATAATGAAAGCTTATTTTGGGTTGATGACTACGAATCTCTCAAGATTTTTACTGAAACCGTTGGTCTTACTGGCAAATGGTCTCCGCCTGGAGGGCGAATAAAGAAATTTGTCGCTGATAATGCCGACCTGACCATAATGTGGCATTACGGAAAGCAAGGATCTATGTTGCTGCGAGGTAAAGGTGCAGAGAAATGCAAAGAAGCGTTGATTAACATGTTGAAGTCGTTCAGCGATCGTTCTAACATAATGGAGTCAAATAATGCATCACCAACTATGGACTTCACAGCTGATTCAGCCAAAGTAAGTGATGCATCACAACTGACAGATGCTTCTTTGTCAAATTCTTATGCCCATGATTGCCAATGTTTTGACAATGGAGTTGAGCTTGACGGTGTGAAACTCGACATTGTTATAATGCAACGAAAGCTTGAATTTGTAAACGGGAAAATTTCAGAGCTTGAAAACTTTAGATCCCAAACCGGCGTTGAAGAATCGGCGGCCAGTAAATATTCTGATATTTTAGATGAAAAAAATGGGCAAATTGAGAGACAATTGAGCATGATCGAATCCCTCCAGCAAAAACTGACCGATGTCCAAAAAGAAAGAGATTTCTTAAAAACAGCCCTATTTAAATCTATATCTGGAGGATGTACAAACAACAAAACAGCTGAAATAATTCATAAAAGCGAGGTCATGCTGATGACCTCGGATAATGATGTTGATTGCAATGTACAAAGCCCCATTGTTAATATAGGTGGAATAATGATCTCTAAATAACAATCAAAAGATCAATGAACCATTTACACCACCAAATGACAAAACTTTAAATAACAATGCTACGTATAAAACACGGCTGAGAAATTAATCCTCGAGGAGGGGTAAATGGGAATCAACCTCCAATTATGGTGATAAACAACACGACGATCTACATGTAATTAATACAACTGATATATTGTCAAATCATAAGAACCCAAACAGAGAAACTACTAAACCTCAACAAAAGAACCCTGGCGACCACACCAATTCTATTCCAGTCCGTATCACCGATAGAAGTCCTTTTAGATCAAATCGAGGGGAATCTTTCCAAGCTCGGAGAAAATATGTTAGTCGTTTTGCCCATAACGATCATCGAGCTAATTGTAGGGCATCTGGGTCTCATTATGAATTGTTGAATACTACCTACTCGAAAGAAAGTAATGAAGAATTTTTTCGCAAAGCACGTATCCGGAAACCGAAACCTCGTCTGTCACAGAAATTGACGAGAGACAAAATGCTATTTTACCGGTTTCATTATTAGATGTAGCAGTGCAAAATTTTAACGGAAGGCGAGCTCATAATTATAACCTTATTCAAATTCCTATACAAACTAGTATTAATTTAAACCCCCAGCCTGCTCAAACTAGACCCCATGCAGATAAAGTTTCCCATAAACTCAAGATTGCCCACCTGAATATAAGATCTTTGAGAAACACGTCGCATTTTATGGAAACTAAGGAGCTGATAAAATTACACGAAATAGATGTCCTTACAATGTCCGAAACATGGTTAAATAGTACAGTTACAAATGGAGAAATCGCAATTGATGATTATAAATGTTACAGACTTGATAGACTACATAAAAAAGGCGGTGGAGTCTGTGCATATGTCAAAAAAACTATGAAAGCAACTATATTAAACGACTTGACACAAACATCAGAGTCAAACTTCCAACAACTCTGGATTAAGCTTCAAAATAAGAAGATGAAGACAATAATAATATGCGTGACCTATAGACCACCTGATAGCCCGCTTAATTGTATTCAGGACGATCTCAGACCAAATTATATACAGGCACTCACTATGAACAAACCAATTTTTATTCTTGGTGATTTGAACTGTAACTTATTGAAAGAGGGCCCTGAAAAAAGAGTTATTACAGAACTTTGTGATGATGTAAATCTCAAGCAAATAATAAAGGATCCAACAAGGATTACAGACACGTCGCAATCGCTTATTGATATTATATTAGTTTCTACAGAAGCCGCAATCCTCGAAAGTGGAGTTGTACATTCCTCAATCAGCGATCATTTTCCAATTTATGTAATAACGAAACTGAAGGTCCCAAAGATACCCCCTACGTATATCACGGTGAGAAGTTACAGAAATTATGATCCTACAGTATTTTCCACTGATCTGGCTACGAAATACGGATAAACCTCCACGCACCAATTAAAACAATCAAAATTAGGAGCCGTACTAACACATTCGTTACGCCAGACACGAAAGAACTTATGACAACTCGAGACAAATTACATCAGAGATTTTTAAAATCACGTTTTAAACAGAGAATCTCGTAATAAAGTTAAAGTTATACTGAAGGAGTCATCAATAAATCATTTATCCGATGAAGTTAAAGCTAACAAGAACAATTCAGGTTCACTTTGGAAAATAATAAACAATTCGATACCTGTGAAAGAGAAGGAAAAACACTTTTATACGAAAGAACTCAAGACGGTTGTTGAAGACTTTAACAAATATTTTACTTCAGTCGGTAAAATCACTGCCACCGCAGCTTTAGACCTAGCAAACAAAAATAATATTGTGCTATCTGACCCCCTGTTGAACGACGTATCCTATCCTATGGAAGAACAGTTTAATTTTGAACCTGTTACTTGTTCAAAAATTCGACGAATTATTACAGATATGCCTAGAAACAAATCACCGGGGTCTGACAAGTTAAGCATGGGTGTCGTCAAAGATTGTTTACCCGTCATCTTGGGACCTCTCACGAACATAATTAACTGTTCCTTTCAGTCAGGTGTGTTTCCTGACTTATGGAAATTATCGGAGGTGATACTTTACATAAAGATGGCGATCATGAGACTCCATCCAACAATCGACCCCTCTCCCTTTTAGAGGTTTTATCAAAGGTCTGTGAAAGAGTTGCACTTGATCAATTTGGGTCATATATAACAGGTAACCAACGCTTATCACCACATCAAAATGGAAATAGGAAACACCACTCAACAGAAACTTTAAACATTTTTATTACGGATAAGATGTTGGAAGCAATGGACAACAAACATGTAACAGCTCTTGTTTTATTAGACTTGTCTAAAGCTTATGACAGCATCAATCACAAGATCCTCCTGCATAAGTTAAAATGCGTAGGAGCGTCACCACCAGCAATCAAATGGTTTGAAAGTTATTTATCGGGCAGAACACAATATGTACGGATAAGGTCAACCATTTCTCCAGTCATAGCACTAACTCATGGAGTGCCTCAAGCTCCATTCTGTCACCATTTTTGTTTGGAATTTATGTCAACGATCTACCTGCTATAACGATCTCAAGTGATCTAGACTCTTACGTTGATGATTCAAAACTCCACCTTGCATTTCTAGTCGAAGACATACAACAGGCAATCCTTAAATTAGAAAATGATTTGCATAACACCGCAAAATGGTGCCTGGAACATCAATTGTTAATAAATCCCAACAAGACTAAATTCCTCTTCGTAGGAACACGATCAATGTTACAGAATTTACCAACAACAATTAGTCTGAAATTTCTCGGTGAAACTCTTAGGCCAGTACCAGTTGCTAAAGATCTGGGTATGCATCTAGATTCTTACATCTTTCTTATGATGAACATATCTCTAAACTATCATCTACGTGCATTAATAGATTATGCCAAATCAACAGAGTAAAGGAGAGCTTTGATAAAGAAACGTTATCATTACTTATTGAAGCACTGGTAATAAACAAGCTGTTATATTGTTCTAATGTATGGGCCAATACTTCATCAGATATTTGAAGAAATTGCAAACAGTCAAAACTTTGCATGCCGAATTATTACGAATATTAAAAATTTGATCATGTGACACTGGTTTTCAACAACTCAAATGGTTAACTATCGATAATTTACTCATTTATAAAGACGCGGTGATGGCTTACAAATGCTTTAACAACCTTGCGCCAAGCTATCTCACAAAGAAATTCATAAAACGATCTGACATCCATAACTGTCAAACTAGAAATAATCACAATTTAGACATTCCAAGTTATAAAACAGCTACTGGACAGAGAACTTTTATTACCGTGCAGTTAAAATATGGAACGAACTAGACGATGATCTAAAAACATTTCAGAACTTAAAGGTTTTAAGAAAAACTAAAAGAACATCTTTTAGATTTTATTAGACTTGTCTAAAGCTTATGACAGCATCAATCACAAGATCCTCCTGCATAAGTTAAAATGCGTAGGAGCGTCACCACCAGCAATCAAATGGTTTGAAAGTTATTTATCGGGCAGAACACAATATGTACGGATAAGGTCAACCATTTCTCCAGTCATAGCACTAACTCATGGAGTGCCTCAAGCTCCATTCTGTCACCATTTTTGTTTGGAATTTATGTCAACGATCTACCTGCTATAACGATCTCAAGTGATCTAGACTCTTACGTTGATGATTCAAAACTCCACCTTGCATTTCTAGTCGAAGACATACAACAGGCAATCCTTAAATTAGAAAATGATTTGCATAACACCGCAAAATGGTGCCTGGAACATCAATTGTTAATAAATCCCAACAAGACTAAATTCCTCTTCGTAGGAACACGATCAATGTTACAGAATTTACCAACAACAATTAGTCTGAAATTTCTCGGTGAAACTCTTAGGCCAGTACCAGTTGCTAAAGATCTGGGTATGCATCTAGACTTACATCTTTCTTATGATGAACATATCTCTAAACTATCATCTACGTGCATTAATAGATTATGCCAAATCAACAGAGTAAAGGAGAGCTTTGATAAAGAAACGTTATCATTACTTATTGAAGCACTGGTAATAAACAAGCTGTTATATTGTTCTAATGTATGGGCCAATACTTCATCCAGATATTTGAAGAAATTGCAAACAGTCCAAAACTTTGCATGCCGAATTATTACGAATATTAAAAAATTTGATCATGTGACACCAGGTTTTCAACAACTCAAATGGTTAACTATCGATAATTTACTCATTTATAAAGACGCGGTGATGGCTTACAAATGCCTTAACAACCTTGCGCCAAGCTATCTCACAAAGAAATTCATAAAACGATCTGACATCCATAACTGTCAAACTAGAAATAATCACAATTTAGACATTCCAAGTTATAAAACAGCTACTGGACAGAGAACTTTTTATTACCGTGCAGTTAAAATATGGAACGAACTAGACGATGATCTAAAAAACATTTCAGAACTTAAAGGTTTTAAGAAAAAACTAAAAGAACATCTTTTAGATTTTAAATCATCAGATTTATAATAGTTTTATATAGATTTTGAGAGTATAGTTTAATTAATTTATTTGTAAGTGTATGTTGAAAAGCCCTTTGGGGAACATACAGTGTTTAATAATATTAATAATAATGTTAGTAAAGAAACGAATATGAAAACGAATATCATAGTCAGTGTACAAAGATAAGAAAATTCACGAACTACAGTGAATTTGTTTATCTACTGCCCTTTGAAAATTTTGCACTTGATATTTTGCGACAAAGATCTCGTATAGTACAAGATCGATGCATCTATATTTTAAAGAAGAAATATTCCGGCTTTGTGAATTTAATAAAACTATTTCCCTCGGCAGCAAACAAAAAGTATATAATTATGTTAATTCGCAATGCCGGCACAATTTTATTTTACCTTGACAAAGGGAGCAATCAGGTTGATTACATTGTGACCCTCTACGTCCTGTAACACATACTGGTGGCACCCCACAGTTGTTTTTCTTTCTACATAAACACTTTCGATCAATCCATGTCGGTTCATCTCCGTCTTCGCACACTGGACATCTTGAAAAGAAGAAATACGAATAACCTAAATATCTTGTAACCTGATTAAGTTAGAATGGCCATAATTCACGTCTAAAATATAAACACAAAGACGGATTCTCCTGCTCCCCGCGTGTTTCATCTATTTAAGATGGTAATTACCATTAATTGTCGTAGCCTTGAACGAATAAGGCTAGGACGCCACTATTTTTTATAAAAAGGAAAATCTTTTACAAAGAAAGAGTTGATAAATTTGTGAAACGACATTTGAGATTTTGTCCAGGTTTGTAATATCAGGTAAAAAATTACGGCCTGTGAGAATTCAACAAGTAAAAGAAGATATACGAATACCATTGACTTACAGGTAAAATCTCAAATCCTATGAATAACAAACTTGTAGCAAGCTTGTGAACAAGTTGTAACAATATTTTGATCTTATCAAGTTATTACAAAGTTGTCAAACTTGTAAGAAGTTGTTGAATCGCAGGAGGATAACAACCTGCAATATTCTTGTAGCAAGTTGTCAACAAGCCGATGACAACTTGTCAACGAGCTGGGAACAACCAGTGTGAACACATCCTGATACCAAGTCGTTGAAAGAGCATTGGTACAAGCCGGTTTGTTACAAATTTTGCATTTCTAGGCAGTGTACGTATTAGGTTTTGTTCATTCGCTAAAAAGGCAATGCGTGGAGAATTATCGTCTAAAACGTCAACCGAAGGACTCGCAGCAGAGATTACCAAATAGTCACTAATCAGAGTCAATATGGATATAGGCCTACGAACAGTCCAAACGTCATCTTTGAAAGTGAATTGGATTTTATTGCGAACAATCGTGATTGTTTTCTATCATATTACGTGGCCCAGTTCGGCATAATTTTGGATGATTAAATAATATTGGGATGTAAAGGGAGAATCCATAACACTACAATCCCAGAATCGTCGAAGAACCCAGTTGTTGCTTCCTTCCAAACATCACTTCTCTGAGATGTCTATTCAAGATTTACGCAAGAAAAATCATGCATTCATGAGCTTGAGGCATTAGTTACTCTGCGGGAGTATAAATTTTCGGTGGTGCGCGGTCGATAAACAGTCAAGCTAAGTTTGAGGTGTTTGGGGCACCTGTGCCTGATTTGCAATTCAAAGAGTACATATCAATCGAACCATCATTCACATACATCGTGTGAAATTTCGCGCGCCCGTTGTATGTTCGCAGCGAGGAAGAAAAAGTATTTTCGCATTCGCAAGACCAGGAAAATAACAAAGCAATCGATTGTTTGTTAATATGTGCCCCGAATCGGGCAGTGCATTTTGGAACTTATACAAAGGGATTAATTGTGTCGCCGTTTTACAACTGTCGTAGAGGACTGCCGTCTACGAATATATCATGCATGGAGGAAACGCTAAGACATTCAGATAAGCATCCGAGGAAATACAAGTATTATCGGCGTTATCGCCTTCACAGGATGTGTTGCGTCATTTGGCCAATATAACCGCATTACTTGACCTTCAGCGTGGAAAAGACCCCATGGTGGGGAGAATAAAATAGGTTGCGTATCATTTTCGGGCGTAGAGTATCCGCTGGCATGGCATCTGAATCTGCTTGAGTCAAGATAAGCAGGGATAGGTTTTACTATGATTAATATTCAGTTCTGTTTCTTAAACTGTTCTGAATTTAAGTGACTTACTTGTCCTCACACTTGCAACCGAAAGGTCCCCGAGTGTATTTCTCATATCCATTACACAAGCATTCACAGGGGCAAGAACCATCCCATGCAATAGTGTCTTTGCTGCCGTCTTCACACGTACATGAACACTATAAGTATAAAACAAATATAGTTTTTTTTGTTTAATAACATAAGTATACGTGATCTAACCGTTTTAAGACTTCCACACTATTTCTTTGTTTAAATTCTGCTTAATCAGGCGGCCGTTCGCGCATGATAGCGCTAGTGAGAAACAATAGCATGTTGCCCACTATTGAGTAAAAAGGTGTATATTTTACCTCAATATTGTAGATAAAGTAAATAAAAACTAGTTATCTCAATTCCAGTTCGACGGAGTAGTAGGAGTACCAATATTTATCAGGTTATCTGTAACGTCCGATTCTCATTTCGGGACCAAACACGTGTGGAACGACCAAAGTGCTGCAGCTTATATTAAGATTTATATTGCCTGAAAAGCCGTTATGCGAAACGTGAAAATAATTCATCTGGCTCCAATGACCTCCATGATAATATTACTTTATTTAAATATATTCATATAATTTAACCAATATTATATTACTACCATGAGTTCAATTACCTGGCAGGAGCCGTCAGAATTCATTTGTTTTTCTGTTCCATCTTTGCACAGGCATGGACATTCCGGTTTGCCATAACTTCTTTTTCGTTTTACAGAATTATCAGGACACATTTCGCACTTACAAGCGCCATCTTGCATCTAACAATAAAACGAATATGTATAAGCTAGAATTATACAAACGAAGTAGGTCAACATGTCGAAATAGGTCGATTACCACTTACGTAAGGTCGTTTACCACTTACACATTAAATGTAATTGTAAGAAATAGGAAATAAACTGAATTTCGTTCACTATAGTAACATATGAGCGCCCATCTATAACCCCCGAGCCGACGCCAAGCGCCGTGCGAGGGACTAATTCCGCTCGGATATTTACACCCGGATATGTGACAACAGCGAAGTTCAAAGCCGCCCTGTTTCTATATCATGGGCGTTGGTTTTCTTCGATATACGCACGCATGCGTGAGTTCAGACCGAGAGAAAGCTGGTAACTAGCAACCTCATGATTGGCAAAGACAAAGATTTTGTTTTCTAATTCATGCCTTAGAAATTTAACTGTCATCTTGCAAACCTTTTTTCAAAAAAATAATTTACTCTCGGGCCATCGCAAAAATATACAGACAAATAGAGTCTTCAAAACAAGATAAACGAAAATTTTCAATTGTTAAAGTCAACAGGGGAAAAGACAGTCGAATGACCGAAAAAAGAACACGATTTTGAAGTGTTTTAAAACGGGTAATTGTATATTTGGCCTACTTGCTATTAGCATGTAGTTTAGTTTGTGGATTTGCAAAGGCGCATATGGAACAACATAATCTCAAAAACTTCATTTCAAAGGTATTAATAAAGATTAAAAAATCTACTATACAAAAAACAGTTAAAGTTTTATGAAAACTTAAACTTTAAATTCTTTGACGTTTTGTGAAATGTCCAAGGGTGAATTTTACAGCAAATCAAAGCTTGAAGAGTACATAATAACACACCGACTTTGTATAGTTGGGCAATTCATAATTTTATAGTTAAAAGTACAAATCTTATCACTATCATAATCTATGTCACTATGTACAATTTTGTACAAAAAGTATAAGAAATACACATTGCTGCGTGTAACCATGGTTACAGTGATTGACTGAATACTTACAATAACTTGTGGGAAGTATAATTGCTTGGCTCGAATGGGCGAGGAGATATATTCTGCATGCATGTATATATCCTGTTAATTAAGTGAACATGTAGTTGAGCTAGAATTTTCCACTTCATAAAGATATACTTTAAAATCTATTAGTAATAGAAACATCAAATTTTACGTTATTTCAACCTGGCCAGTTGTTGTGTTAAATACTTTTGTTCAGGTATGTATTATGTAGACTTATTTTCGCTTGATACTCTGGTATGTAGTAAATGAATACAAGGCCCGGTCGAATTGCATTCACAATCCAACGTTTTGGCTCTCCTCGAAGTCTAGTGTCTTCATCAGTGGTGATCTAAAGTCGCACCGTAGCTCCTTATATACTGCAATAATGACGGCATCAGCGAACAAGTTTGATATACTCTTGTGGCAGATAGTGATCCTGTGCAAACTCCGGGTTTTTCACCTCCGGCTCCGGCTCCGGCCAAAAAAACTCCGGCTCCGGAGAAAAAACTCCAGCTCCGGCAGAAAATTTCCAGCTCCGGCAAATTCGTGAAAATTCGAAATTCAATGGAAATTTCCAATTTGAAAGTGGAACTTTGAAGTAAAGTTAAAAACTTTTAAATAAGAGCTGCCGGAGTTTTACCGGAGTTGAACAAACTCCGGCTCCGGCTCCGGCAAAATAGGCCAAAACTCCGGCTCCGGCCTCCGGCTCCGGCGCACAGCACTAACTGTGATCGTCAACTCTATTCAAAGCATGATGATTCATTTGTATATGCCATGCTTTTAGGCAACGTCTTTCGGTCTTTGGCAATGGCGATGATTAGTGGTGATCATTATAAGGTGTTCTAACGCGATCTCATGCTTGGTTCCACACGCATGTTCTACCAAAGCTGATTTCCCCTAGTTTAAAGTTGAAACAGCCTTTTGAAGTTCTTTGAAACGTGTGTCAAATTGGCGTTTAGACTGACCCAGATACACTTAGAGTTAACGCGTGGTATAGAATATACATCATCTGTTTTCTGACTTATATGAACAGGATCTTTTGGCTTTGTGATGATCTGGCCCAAAGTCAAACATGTTTCTCTGAGCATATAAGGAGCTACGGTGCGTCTTTAGGTCACCCTGATAAGGAACGTGACCGGAGTGTCGAAATGTTTGATCGTGAATGCAATTTGACCAGGCAGGGTCGGACCTACGGGGGGGTTTGGGGGGGGTGTCACACCCCCCCAGAAATTCTATTTGGAGTTTCAGTCGGCAGAAATGCTGTTTTAGTTGGCAGACAAAAATATTTTTGATGACTAACAACAATGTAGTCGGTACAAGTTCGTTAGTCAGTCGGTTGAAAGGACCTTATACCCCCCCTGATAAATTTTCTGAGGACGGCCCTGTGACCGGGCTTTGCATTCATTAATTAAAACGTAACTAACGATCGAAAACATGTCGCATATGACACCTGGTTGCCCTGAAAGAACAAACTTAAGATCCATTATGTATTAACTAAAATTGTGTCTATGAATCATTAACGGTTGCATTCGCACATGTTATGTAGTTGTAAAGTAAGAATGCACCTAATTATACCTTTACACCCTTAGGCGCCATTGGATTGTTCGGATCGCAGTTACATTCCTCTTCGCATTGGTCAGTTTCTGGATCAATCTTGCCAGGTCGTTTGCCATCTTTAATGCAACATGGCACTTTCAACGGGGTGGAGAAACATTTACTGTAAAACGTTCAGAGAATTAATTCATTTCACTAACTATACGGGTTTCGTATAGTGATAAGTGGGAATTATGCATGAGTTCTCTGCAGTACAGTTGATCTCCACAAAATTCTCCAGCATAATAATAGGAAAGTCTCTCCACACTTGCATTTTACTTTCCCCCACTTCCAACATTTGCATACTACGCTACCTAATTGTATATTCTAGCTAGTTGTATATTTTTTCAAAACAGAACACATTGTTATGTGGAATACTGTATTATGGGAGCAAGGTCGCGTTGAGGTGGTCTTTCGGTGATTAATTTTTTAAATAGATTCGCCTTGAATGAGTTAACGTGTAAAGAGTAAAAGTCAATAATTATACCTATAATCTAGAAAAGCAAACTGTGCGACAGGCTTGGAAATACATAGAGTATTATCTAACAACTGAATGATCGGCGATGATAAACACTGTCCACAGGTACTAACTGCTTCAACAATTGCACTGTACCTTTTAACATGCTCGTACACTGGAATTTCAAAAAGTTTCCAATTTTTATTAAACGACCCGATGTTGAGGGTTAAAGATGCAGTAACTGTGGGCAAACCTCCACGGAAACTAGCTTCAATGTTTCGGCCTGCATCAGGACATTTTTCAGTACAAAATTTCGCATCAAGTGACGCTTCCATTGGTGCAGTTACAGCAAACACGAACAACGATGGGATAAATGTGCCTCTTTTAATACCTGAAAATGAGATAGATGGATCAATTCATGAACGTTAAAAATACTCAATCTTCATTATATACGCAACTCGCTCCAATTTCTACAATGGTACTACTAACCATACAAGCTTACCACCCCTCATTAAGTATTCAATAGGGTCCTACTCTTTTAGGGGCTCCTAATTCATTCAGGAGACTCTTATCTATTGCTATTCATACGCCATCGGTTGAAAAACCTTCCGACGATTGCCCCCACCATGTTCTGATAAGATCGTTGGCAAAATCTCAATACGTTATTTCTCAACCGGATAAAGTATTATTGTCCGAATGTTCAGTCTACGTCATACACTTTAAGCGCAAGTCATTTGGGACAAACGTAGTAGTCCAGATCAGATCAGAGTTTTTCTCTTTCAAACTGTAGAGTTGTTCCATGTCTTCAAAATCTATATCGTAAAGTCAATCGTTTATTTCGTCGTATAGTTCTCCATGTTCGTTCATAATCGCATTTATGTTAATTGTAAGCTTAAGGGTTTCACTATCAGTTCTCACAGCTTTATCATCGTAGGTTATGTCCATGGATATTACCGCGTACTTCGGGATGTCTTGTTCGCATAGTTATGATATTTGATCAATGACGTCATACGAATAATGAGGTGGTAATAATTGAATAGATAATGAGGCATAGTGACGTCATTACTAATTTCTAATAGGAATTTTCAATATTTTATGGTCGCAGTCTTTGATGTTTGCGAATTTTCACGCTACCATAAAATACATCAGAACTAAAGAGTTGCGAGAGAAAGTAACTAAGAGGTCCTATATTGTGCAACTGTCTACTATTTTAAAAGGCAAAGCGATACAATACCCAATATTTTTCTAAGAACTGTGACTTCCAGCCGTCTCAATTTTTTCGGAATTACTGATGGCCAGTGGACTTCAAACGTTGGCGTAAGAGATGCTGACGCAGATGAAGATGTTTCCTCGATGTGAGCATTAAATATTGGTTGTGTAGTTCCTGCCTGAAAGTAAATTCTATTCAGTTAAATATTTCTGACAAACAGGCATACAATTAGTGGAACAGTATAAAAAACAGTCAGAAACAAACATTAGTCCGTTCGTGTACCATTAGAGCTCTTCATTCAATATCTATTTTATAAACTATGGTGATATTTCTTTCCTATATGGCCAATTCTTCTCTTTTAGGTTGGCAAAAAGTATAGCTTTGTACGACAAATGTATAGTTTCTAACATGGGTTGAACACATGATGCCCTCAGAGTTGCAAGAACGGCAGTGTGGATTGGGGATTCAGTTATTTTGTTCCAATTTCAACCAAAATTCCGTTCTTATAATCGTCAGTAGCAACGGTGCTACAAAACTGTGCTACAAAGTCAGACTCCAGTAATACAAACGCATCATCATAGGCTTTAATTTTTCAATATTCCCAGGCCTAGCTCGAATTCTCCGGTTATCGACTTATCGTGAGTTATTATTATTTCAATTAGTTTCAGCTTGAAGAACGCGAATAAGTATACCTTATTAAAATTCCGCTCAACTCCATGCCCTTTTCTCCATATACCACCAGCTGATATAGAATACAATGACATTAAACTTGCAGATAAGGACGCAGAAGCCTTAAAGAATTACAGGAAGTTATTTTCATTAATCCTCTCAAATATCTTTCTCCTCGACCTAAACAATAATCTTCCATTCTTGCGTAATACTGCTTGTTATTTAAATGTGCACTATTTTCTCGGCGGCTACTATATCTGCATGACTAAAGATTTGGTCTATAAAAAAGCAATTATCAGAGCACTCTTGACTCTTAGGATATCGCCGTGAGATTTCTAACTAACTAAACAAATTTGGTAATTTGTAACAGATTTGATAAAAAACTGTGACACGGAACTATACGTTATGCGATGCATATCCCTGGTGTATGAAAAACATGCGAGTGGCGGTGCTTTTTTACTTGATCGTCAGAAAATTAACGATGTATATTTTGCTATCAGCCCTAACAAAACCTGATATATTTGACCGAGCTAAATCCCTGACGAAATTTGTGCAGGAACAATCAAATTACCACAACATAAATTTTTTGCTTCACAAACAATATTTTGAAGATTCTTCAGCAAACTCTGTCGCGCGTTGCCTTGAATTTACTTTTGTGGCTGCTGTGATTGAAAGTAGGAAGTGCATGCTGCATGATATTTACCGAAGCAGAAGCACTTGCTGAAACTCCAACATCCAATTTAAACACTCCAGGTACACATACAACGCCCAGTAAACGAATACAAAAACGGCCAACTTCCTTGCTGTTGATCAGTTTTCTGCTTCGTGCAATTGAATAACTACAAAAAATAGAAATATGTAAATAAATTACTATAATATGGCGCCAGTTAAACAGTCAATTTAAGAAGTATGTTGTCATGTTCTTTGAGAATATATCAATTCATTATTATCTCACAATGTCATTACATTAAAAAATAACAATGACACATTACTAAATTCCGATTGAGAGGCAAAATTATTCCATGCAATATTCACATTTATTATATAAAGTAAAGTGCTTTATAGAGATTTCGAGCACTGATAAAACTGATAATCTCACATGTGAGATTATTTATGATAATCTCACATGTGAAAATTATCGCTTTTAAAGTTTATGAAAATGGATATTTTATTTTATTTTATTTTGTTTGAAAAGACTGTCCTTTATATAATAAACAGAAAAATACATGGTGCTTGGAAATACCAGATTTATTTCTCGTGTTGAACATGATACCTCACTTGTTCGCTGCGCTCACTCGTGAGATATCATGTTCAACACGAGAAATAAATCTGGTATTTCCGCGCACCCATGTATTAGTCTCTATTTAAAATAACCCAATGCTGAAAAAAATAATATCGTGAGGACTATTAATATCAGGTGACATAAACTAATTTCCTAATTAGACATCCTTCATGTCTTTTTATCTTTTGTTAGAACAAAACAAAAAGATTTGGAGGAAAGGTTTCATCTGACAATGTTCTCAAATTCCTCTTGTTTAGAATTATTGACATACTATCAGAAAAAGATTCGAGTTGTTAATATCCATTTTTACTGATTACTTTATCAACAATGGAATATTTTTACACACGAAGTGTTCTGCTCAGTTTGCCCCCATCAATTGCATCTGGAGCTAAGAGACATTTTCTTAAATTTAGCCACAAAGGCTTCAAACTTGCCCTAATTTCAGTATACTGACATTTATCGATGTCAACATTCGATTTATATCATTTCTAAATAGAAATAATACTCCCAAAAAAGTTTTGTTTTCAGTTTCAATGTGCCGGAACCGACACAAACTTAATGTTCGCACTTACCTTGCAGAAGGATCAAAATTGCAATTGAGCTTTATTTTCATAGCACCGAACAAGGTCACGCCGACTGATCTCAGTTTCAAATAGGATATATGAAGATTGATTTTCACCCTTGCATTAAACTTGACACTTCCACTAACTTTTAAGTATCTTCCAATCTATAATATATAACAATAAAATAACGATTATAATTGATCTGCCCAAATTTCATCGCTATAATGTTATACCTAAAAATGAATATATTTTGCATTTCTTAACGATACTCTGTTTTGATTGGTTGCAGTCTATAAATACGATTCGTATAGGCATGAAGTAATTTCTGCAGAACATGTTACCTGCAGTTTTGGTGTAATTGTTGAAGATAATACCACGGTGTTAATCTGGCTCAAACAGAAGTGAACATGGCGGTTTTAACGAAGGGGAAAAAGAAATAAACTGTTCAACAGAACAACTAGTGACTCATTTCTAAAGTTTAGATTTTATCATGGTTGAATTGTCGAGAAGTAACACATTAGGTTACGAATGTAAAGTATTCGTTTTGTATAATGTAGTTAGTTTATATTACATAATAATTAAATGTGTAGTAAAACAATGAATGAACCAGGTTTTTACGTGACATCTAGAATTACCAACGCCTCAATCGGCGTTACCGGCCCCAGCTTTTAGTTTCGACAGATGACGTTAACGCAAACTTTGGTCTTGATAATTCTCCATATCATACTTTCGCTCTAGAGCTATTTTAATGATGTTTTCATTCCATAACCTACCTTTACATCTCTTTCCATTCCAAAATTTGCTGTCGTCGTCATGCTCAACTCCGCACGTTTTCGCCGACGAGCAGCAGTATCGCTGATATTGAATTGCTCTCTGACATTTCCATCCTTTACTGAAATAATTGGCATCAACTCCGCAAAATAATTGCCATTTTCCTCATAAAAGCTAATAACCTGGAATATGGAAAACACTTTTAGGCGCAATGACCCGTAATATTTAAATTTACGAAAATTGTTACATTCTTTAAATAAAGTGCACCAGTGTACAAGTTCAAGAAATAGTATCATGCAAGAAAATGAACCAAAGGTGACTGGCAATAAATTTATCGTGTAAAAAATGCTCATACGGAACCATGCATGCAAGAATATTTTTCGTAGGTTTATTTGATCCATATATTTTTTTGCGCAGCATGAAAAATTATTGCGTAAACATTAATTAAACTTTAAGTCTTAACATATACTCGAAAGATTAAGGACATTAAGAACCTTATATTCCTGGGAATTTGCTTATATTTTTGGTCTAAACTTGTGTAATTGATAATTTTGCACGAAGTGCTCGATACTGGACTTCGAGTCCTTTCTTTGCCCTGGAAAGTTATTAAATAAAAAAATATATATACATGAACAAACGATTTTTTTTCATTTTTATTTCTTTTTATACGATAGATGTTAGAGGACTAATGATTAAGGTCTGATCTATCCGTCTGCTTTATTTTTTTGTTTGTTTCGCTTATTTTTGAACAGTCACATGCTGAGGAGTCCTAGGGAGGCAAGCCCTAATGGAAGAAAAATTATGCCCCCTGTACTAGCACAAATAACAGTAACGTAAATTTTACTAATTTTGAAAAAGTAAATTTATTTATATATATCATTTGAAAAAGTAATTTGTATGTATATAAACTTTAAAGTATTAAATGGCCATTACTAACATAATAGTATACTTGATTTCGGAAAAAAGATTTTAACCCCCTCCCCGTCGACAAGAAAGAAAAGAATTTCTGTCGGAAAAGGTAAAATGTTGCAGACGCGGACGAGCATCGGAACGTGCTGTTTTGAACGTGTACATGGCCAGGTTTTTGTTTTCAAAGTTAGAAATTAAACTTCTCTTGGGAGTTCGCCGTTTTGTAAACAAGATTAAACCTGACCTCGCGAAGGTCGATATACTAGTAGTGAATATACTAGTAGGTTTATACTAATACAATTAGACAACTCGCGCGTCGTCGTGCGACGTCGTGCGTGACAGTTCATATATCAAGAACAATTGCAACTTTCGCGCGATTTCATTCCGTGGAATATTTCGGTCTCTTTTTAATATTTTTTGAAAATTATTGCGAAATATGATAGGTATTTGTATCTTAATTACAAATATATAAAATAGTAAAAAATGATAAAATCACTGTTTGTTTGTTTATAACCATGCATAAATCAAGAAAATGCTAAAGGCCAGGAAAATATACTTATTTAATAAATAACTACAAGCTATTGTGTTTTCAATGATTTTGCTCAAAATATAGACAAAAATTTCCATTTTCATAAATTCGCTAGTCAATTTCATGTTCAAAACTGTAAAACTACGAGTAAAATGTCACAATTTTACCTTTTTTGCAACCAGTTCCCAAGATTGTTTGTTAGTTTTATTCCAGTATAAAAGGTATATAGGACATTTTATGAAGTTTTTTCTGCAACTGATTCACAAGTTTTTCTCTCGCTCTTCGCTACTAGTAGGCTATTGCCTGGTGGCACTCTAGTAGAGCAACCAATCAGAACGCTGGATTTGTAATAGCCTAATAGTAGGTTTATACTAATTGCTAATAGCCAACTCGGCCTCGTTGTCTATTATTGTTAATATTCCGATCTAAGGAAACGAAAACGTTCATTGGTCCATGTATTTTTGTGTTATATACTGCATAAATTCAGGACATCAACAATAAAAACACCCCGTACACATGCACTCCCTAAAAGGGGTTGATCAATGCCATAATACTGTTGATCTTGTCGACGTTTGATTAAACGGATTTCTGAAAAAGGATATTACTTACTTTTCCCAAAAATGAACCACTTTCTCTTCCAACAATTATATCTCCGACTGTAACGTTAGCATCTTTTTCCGTGATCTTCAAACCAAGAAGATTGTCCCCACCCAAACATGAACTTGATCTCTCATTTAACATCTTATACCTATACAAGCATAAAAATAGAGCAAGCCAGGAAGGGTTTTAAAAGAAAATGCTTGAAACAAATTAATTAACGTATTACCAAAATCCACTTGCTTGTGTTAAGTTTGCGTATGAAAATGCTGAAAATTAATTCATGATCAGTTCAAAAATTGGGATTTGATTCAGATCATTTTTAGCTAAAAAGCAATTAAGACTATACCTACTTTTTCAAATTTGAGAAACCACTGTTACAATCTGTCAGTTCAGTATAAACAAACTTGGTCTTTTTTTCTTGAATGATTTCATTAACTGTCTCTAGAAAGCCATTGCTGCTATTTCCGGCAAGAACATTTCCAACACTCAAATCGCCATCGATGGATGTCATGGGAATGACGACAAAGAGCGTAGTGATTTCTTCATCATCATCCGTTATATATGTGTTTGCTAGACATTTATATACGTAAGTGTCTGGTCCTATAAGGGGAATATCGAAAATATGAAAGATTTCACACCATGTTTAATCTGCGTATTTCAAATGTTTTCAACGAGAGTTGTTACGAAAGAAACGAACTTGAATGTACCAAGAGATCGTTTTTTATAACGGTGGTGTTGTATACAACGAAGCGATGAACCAAAGCTAATGAAACTGTATATAATGAGAACTACACATACATTTTACTATAAGATATTTTAGACTGTTAGATTTTTAGTTGTATATATATATATAATTCTTGTAATTTATTATATGTTCTTAAGTATGCAGGGCTCCAATTGATAACAGCAGATTCTTGAAATCGCTGAATAGATAACCTTGTTAAAATTAAGGTGTTCTATCTTTATCTATATTGATTTTAATGAGCTAGCTAATTCGGATAATTTTCAATATAGCCTATTATGAAGTCTAAATTAACAATAGTTTAAGAAAAATTCATTTTGGAGGTTCATTACCGCTTATATTTCAATTGTTTTTTAATTTATATGGTATATACGCATATAATGTGGATATGTTCCGGCGACTACCGATTTCAGAAAATAGGATATGAAAATCGACCATATTGAAATTTGCGGTTATATAAAATTCAATTATATAATCAAGAGAGATAATCCATTCCAAAATGTGGAGAGGGCGGAGCTGGCCATGCAACAGACGTAATTTATTCTTTATAGATTATATTATACGAATGTCCAAATAGTGGGGGATGTGTCCCCCCGTCCCCAGGATTTACGCCCTTGTATATAATAATTGTGTACGAAGTAGAATTGTTAAACGTACCATTTGAAATAGCATATACTTCAGTTTGGTTAATTGGCGTTGCTCCAGAGAGAACATCGTGCAATAAACTGTCATCAGGGCGGTCTTCAAGCAAGTCTTGAACTAGCACCTTCTGAAGAGGAACCTCCTGACTGAAATCACTATAGGAAATTACATCTTCCAATTTTGCTGGACTTACACTCATAAGTATATGTTGATCTATAAAAGGAATTCATAATAATATAAATAATTAAGATTGATTCTTCTGTTTTTAAACTGGTTCCCGTATAATCTATACATCAAGAAATTAGAAAACATAAGTTCAGTGTGTATATATGTTAAAAATTCTCATTTGTTTTCAGTAGGAGAATCCTATTCAAGCTAATTAGGGCTCATGCGTCTGAATACCTGACGCACCAGATGGCGCAGCTCAATTAGTGGTCCTCTTACAATTTTAATATACGCGATCATATTTCAAATCCGAAAATGAGAACTGGTTGCTGTGAAGACTGGAAATCTGGTCTGTCGAAATTTGAGGTTTTAAAATGTTTCTCATTCCCCAAATCACCATTAAGTTAATTTCATATTGATCAAATATTTGGATTGGATCAAACATATATCACTTGCATGCATACAGGTATTCAATATCACCCTCAAACCACTGTTGGCTAATATTCTCATAAATTATTACCGAGGTCGTTTTGCAGGCACTAAAAGTTTTGGAGCAAAAGTTTTAGCTTTAACGCAAAGGAATAAAGTATATCCATGATGCTAAAAGTCAACGTTCAATTCCATACGAAATATGTATACGTTAAGAGGAACTCGCTACGGCGAAATCCACAAGCAATTATAGCACCTACTGAATAAATCAAATTCGCATGCAATAAAACGAAAAAGTCAATACAATTGCAGAATCTAATGAACGCAGTAATCACCGTAATGACTCATTTTCGTTGAGAAAAATGCCTTTTTTGTAACACATGTAAACAAAAGAAAAGCAGCAATTTTACACATAATAACATGATGATACTGTACATGATACATTATTAATATACTTTTGCCTATTTAAAGCCTTTACCTGTATACGTAATGTCTTGGATTTTGTGAAATATCCCTTCAGCTTGCGTGCTTGAGATAACTCCTTCTTTCACAAATTTCATCCTGCTTTGTCTTGTCACAATAACCAAGTTCTCTTCAACAGGACATCCATATATTATCAACTCATCAGAATTGATTAGTTTTACATTTGATATCGGTACGATTTGATTAATCCGAGAATTATCCGTATAGTTCTTCCGTACAAATCCCATTGCACATTTTTTTTCGTTCCAGTCATAACATCTTGGTACAGTAGTATTGTCCTAAAAAAATAGAATAGTGCTACATGTAATTGTCATCATCGAATAAGACTATAAAATATAAAACTTATGATATAGAGGATGGCGACAGTGTATCTTCCTGAAGACAAATCTAATCTGCCTCGGAGGTTCACAATTTGGGTCATTTAAATTCCTTTCTGGTAACGACGAATTGAACTTAGAAGTCCTCACGTCACTCCACTCTCAAACAATGAATATTTTCACATGCATGTATGCATGTATCTCACATTGCATCTAGGGTTTAATGTATACTAATAAGTTGACATGCACCAGATCGATCAAAACAAGCTGAATTCAGTAAAACTTTTTGTGTCTAAAATAGATTTAAAATCGCAAGATTGGGGAAATGATTGCCTTGCTTAATACACTATTTTGGATACCACAATTTCTTGGATATTGATCTCCGTTTTAGCTCGTTTTCGTGATTACGATCTCATACAATCATATATATATATATCATTAGGTATTATAAAATGCTATATATCATGCAGTGCGTCACTACGTACAACAGTATTATACAGTACATAAAAGGCTCTAGAATTAGAACCATCCCAGAAAGGAATAGATAAAATAAAATACTCATACCAAATCGTTTATATTGTAGCAGTTCTCTAAATCCTTGCATTGCTGACAACTTCCTTTGTTTGACTGCGGACGATCAACGCTGCACAACCTTGTGCTGCAATCAACAACCTAAAATAAATGAAGCCGAAAGGTTAACATAGTATACATAGATACATGTTTAAAAACTCTATTTTGAAAGTTGAAACGGCGAAGAACAACATAATGTCAAAGATGGATTACGGGGATCTTGTCTTTAACCCCTTGCCAAATTACTTATTAAAAAGGTTACAAAAAATTCAATTTTCGGCAGCCAGTTTTGTTACTGGAAACTATGTGAACTCCACTGAAGCCTTGTTGAAGCTTAACTGGCTACCTATGGCTGAACGTAGAGACTTCAACTTACTCAAAGCCACTCACAAACCTATTCATTCACAGTACTGGCCGAAGTATACTGCAGTTGAAGTTTATCAACCAGCACGAAGCTTGCGTTCGAACACTACCTTAAATTTAGTTAGGTCCATGGAAAAGGGTACTTTTCAGGATATTGCATCAGAACTGTTCAACAGCTTACCAAATGACATTAAAACTTTATCAAATTATGGTCAATTTTGTACGGAAGTTAAAGCTGTACTGAAGATGCGTGTACAGTAATAATATGTACATTAACAACATTTTTAGCATTTTTTCTCTCTCTTTTTATCTTGTAAATAATATAATATAAGTTATATAACGTATTTCTATAATATAATATAATCTAATGTATTTATGCTAAGTAAACTATATTTGTATATACTGTAGTCTTCAATAGGGGAAGAGCCACTTTGTGGATCTTATTGAATAAATCATTATTATTATTATTATTATTATTATTAATGACAATTACATTAAAGTTTGAATGAATGCCAAAGCGATTGCAAGGATTCGAATTTTTATATTATAAATCCTTTGTTTATATTCTATTGATTGAACGTAATGTTAGAAAACGCACAGGCCCTTTGCATATTATTGAAGTGAGTATGATAAGTTTTTGTGATTATTTTCTGAATCGCTATCATCCACTTGGAGTTAAATTATTAATAAAAGCTATGACGTGCAGTTGCTGTTCCTATTCTTCCTTTGTATTTGCAACGCTAGCGCTTTTCCAAGAACGAACCAGACACAGTCTTATGTTAGATTAAGTTGTATTAAATTAGACTGAAATCAATTGGCAAATAACGAAATAAAAATGGAATAGAGTAGAAGATGCCATGGAGTCTAATTAATTCTAAAAGTATTCTAATACATATAGAAGGCGTAGTAGCAATAATGCCAAGTAATTGGCCATTCCGATGGTTGTTTATCGAAGGCAGCATTTCACATATAGGTAACCACTCTCCTACGTTTTACTCACCATACTATCATCTAAATTAATACAAAACTATCAAGAAAACTCACTTTGATATCACTAGAGCAAGACGGATTCCGTCCAACAGTAATGCAGTTATAATAAAACCAAGATTGACATTGCCCAATGTCTGCTTTATATGCTGTACCAGGTAAACATTTTCTTGTGTTATCACACCAACCACATCCCTTCCGTGAAAGACAACTTCGACAAGTTCTGAATGGTGGGCAGTAACTAACAGTACAGCCACGACCCTAGAACGATATGCAGAAAATATTAGGCCATAATATACGCCATATGATTGAGTATATAGACGCATTGGCAAATATTGTATTATAGAGTATCGTATAGGCAATTTAGCATGACAGAGTTTTAGGGCGAGCAGTACCATCTAAGTTTTGTACCTTAATAATTTTGTACCTTAATAATTAACATGCACACATCTCAACACTTTTACATGACTTCATTCACTCATTTCTTCGTATTTTGAGTGCAGTTATGCACATTATATATATTTATTAATGGGTGCCTATATTTGCAATAATGCAAAGCTCGCTTCCCTTGGTGGTCGTTTGAGCACTCTGGTCCATGACACTTTGCGCATGTCTGGATGCGTTGATGTCACCGTGTTGTATGACATGCGCTTGGTGAGAGCAAGCTCACGTGTATAAATACGGTTGTCATCTCGTATCTAGATGTACCAAGTTGCACTGACGAGGTGTTGGACGCCGAGACATGCATGTCTGTACATCGAACGTGGTAGAGTGTAACAAATATTCGGCGGTTGACTGTTGTGTAAAACTACCTGAAAAATACAATAAGAACTTCGACGTTTTGAGCGAATGCCCTACGTCTGGAAGTGAGTAGGACTAACTACCAGGGCCTTCGCTCGAAACGTCGAAGTTCTCCTTGTATTTTCAGGTAGTTTTACACAAGAGTCAACCGCCGAGTATTTATAACATAACATATATTGTACCGGAACGTATTATAAGTCGTATTGTAAAAATATCAATTTCGCGCGATGATATACGGACGGCTGACGTTTTCAAAACCCTCGCTTGAGAGCCATACATAGATATCAGGCGCAGGGATCGCGGAGCCAGGTGAGCGCACGAAGATAGACAAAATTCCGTATTTCAATTTTAATGAGCAATATTATATGTATAGCGTGTGGCGTGGTGGCGTGGCCTTGCTGCTCCGCAGTCCCTGAGGCGAGATTTATTAAAATTAGGTATACCCATCTTGTTCTTCACCCCTGGATTGTTCATTGGACTATTGACGGCGACAAACTTAATTGAAAGAGCTGTCTTATAACCGGTACTGCCCCCTTTCCCATAAAAACGAACTTTAAGACATTATAATACTACTAAATAAAGTATTAGCTGTTGTTTAAATTACAACATGCCGTCGTTTTGCAGGATTTTCAAACGGAGAGTGCTATTTTGCAGCTTTCTTTTCTCGTTTTTTGGCGATAAAAACTTGAAACATAGACCGATTTAAAACAAATTTGGCAGATCAGAGAATGGTCTGTTTGGCTAAAGAAGAACCTTTTTAAAAAATTAACCCTATTGTAACCGAAAAATGCGGCAATGTCTTTCGGGCCTTTCGGGACTTACAGTGCGAAGCTATCGGAAACATCTGCGGGCAGTGTATTCGGAATTTTCTTTTATAGGGAAATGTGGTCCTCATACTACCCGTTTTGGCAGAAAAATGGAAATTAAATCAGATCAATTTAAGATTCGAGGTGAGTACTGAGCTGTCTTTGCAGAATTTTACATCTCCATGGAGTACGGCAACTTGCTTATTGTGTCTTGTTCTTTACTGCATATTAGATATTAGATACATACAATATCAATTCCTATTATATCGCCATTTGAATTTCTAAATTTGGTTCACTCTGCGCATATTTTCCCTTCGTCGCGTCCTAAATTTTTGGTAATGGAAAATTTCCCGCATCGCGCCATTAAATTTAAAAACGTAACATGAACAAAACAATCTTAATACGCTCTATAATCGAAATGTTGAATAATACTAGTCTCGACAACGAAACTGAGGAACCACAGAGCAAAAAGCGATTGCTCAGTTTAAATAATTGAGAAATATTTTCCCACATGTGTTTTTATAATTATAGCTGTATAGAAACAGGGAAAATGTCTTCTTTTTTTAAATAGTATAAAAAGGAACTTACCGCCCATCCTAAACGGCATTTGCAGTGGTTTGGCCCAACACAAGTGCCATAGGATCCGCAATTACCGACATCTTTACAATGAAACCAAGAACAGTCAGCACCTTCCCATCCTCTATTACAATTACATGTTTGTAGCAAACAAATTCCATTTAGAGAACAGGCGTTAATACAGCGAACCCCTATAAAAGGGAACATTTATACTTAATTTATATGATTAATAAAACACTTCGAAAGCCTTGCATGTCCCAAAAATAGGTACGCACAGCGTAGGCGTGGTTAGCCAAATTAGACAGCATAAGTTTCTGGCAAACTTTGTTATACAGAAAGCATCTAAAAAACGTTTGATTACGACAACAAGACTATAGAAAGACTATATAAAGATAAAAAATGATGTTTTTTATAATGTCTACATTACAATTATAACTTTCCAGAGCAAAGATTACAACAATTGTGCAGCAATTAATATTACACATGACCTATTAGTCAGAGTATTTTAACCATAGATAACTGTAACGCCATCATCTAGTGGCAGTATAGCAAACACTGTTACAGTATTTATTCAGGAAATCTGCGTCGTATGTGAAAAAATCGGGCGTTAAAAAATATTTTGACAAGAAGTTAAGCAGACCGTGGACGGAAGCAATTTGCATATTTAGGTTTGAATTTGAATCAGTTGAAGTTGCAGTGCTGTCATCATGGGATTTGCATAATTCAGACACGACATCACAAGTAATTTACTTCAAATTAATTAATACAACCAATTCCCTCAGAAATTTGCGATGTTGGCCCAGAGTATCAAAACAGTAATTATTTAAGGCCATGATACACGGGGCAATTTTTGCTGGAGCTTCCAACGCAATTTCTGCACAGAGCCATGTTATGTGGCAATGTACGCAAAGAAAAAAAGCTCAGCTCAATAACTACTAGATGTTATACTGGTCTCGCCAAAGTCGATCGTGCGACAGAGTGGGGTATTAAATGTATCGATTACTGCGGACCATTTACCAATTTATGCCGAGCTCAAACTAAGATCTCATCAACAATCTTCACAACACATTACCGGTTTAATGTTAGTTTTAAAAACTATTCACCGAATTCTTTCGCAGCTGACCTCGCACGCAAATCACACTTACCTATTTTTTACCGTGATGATGTAAATACCAAATTAGACATTTTAAACCGTATTATGCAATCTACACTAAATTTTAATGCTCCAATTAAAACAATTAATATCCGCAGCCGCCCCTGCCCGTTCATGACTCAAGGCATAAAGAATCTCATGAAAAAGAGAGATCAACTACATCAGCCGTCAAAAGAGTTTGTTGGAAGCAGAGAGTAAATACCGTAAACCTTCG
Organism: Trachythela sp. YZ-2020; assembly: GCA_016169945.1. NCBI lineage: Eukaryota > Metazoa > Cnidaria > Anthozoa > Malacalcyonacea > Clavulariidae > Trachythela > Trachythela sp. YZ-2020. The sequence continues at coordinate 10,105,176 of JADLSH010000387.1, forward strand.
AATATAAGTCCTGGGCTTCTATTCGTTCGTAAGCATTTTTTGATGGGCTTATAGACGGGGGGAAGAGGGGGGGGGGGCTATTATACGGACGACATTTGGTGTTAGCAATAATATTTATTGTAACTGTAAACTATACCGTGAACGAAAAGAAATATAAACATACAGTATATAACACATAATAAAACAAGTTGGTTAACATATTAATTCTGTAATGTATTTATCGTCACTCATCTGAGCTGTTGGAACCAAATGTGTAAGATTGGGCAAACTATGTCGCAACAACATACTATCCGTTGTGGAGTACCCCAAGGATCTAACTTGGGACCACTACTGTTTCTATTATACATAAACGATCTACCAAATTGTTTATCGCATACATCTGCGAATATGTTTGCGGATGATACTAATATAACAACTGAAGGTTTTAACGTAGAAGAAGTACAGATGCGCTAATTAAACAATGATTTGGAACATATCCACTAGTGGCTGCTTGCTAATAAATTGACTTTAAATAGAGACAAAACGGAATGCATGAAAATTGGTTCGCGACAGAAATGATCAAGGATAGAAACCGATCATACACTAGAATTAGGTGAAACCAAAATTAGGCCCGCGTTAAGCATTCGAAAACGTTAAGCATAATTATTGATAATAAACTTTTGTGGAAAAAAACAAATAGAAACCATTGTATCCAAGGTGTCTAAAGGTATAGGTATGCTGCGGCGAATAAAGAGTTGTGTCCCAAAAAAACATGATAAATGTTTATAATGCGATATTTCTGCCATATTTTGATTATTGCAGCCTTGTTTGGAGTAACTGCAGTGAATATCTGCTTGACAAACTGCAAGAAATGCAAAACAGGACTGCAAGGGTCATCACTGGCAGACCATATGAAATAGCAACAAAAGAAATACTTAAGGAATTAAATTGGCAACCTCTAACTAATATTCCCTGTATTGTTGTTTAGTCTAATTAGTTATTATGTTGTAAATAGTATAAATTCTGTAAATTTAATTTTTCGTAAATATTTTTTAAACGGCCGCTAGGAAATCAGCTATACTTAAGTGTGCTGAAGGGTTACCGTTTTTAAATAAGAGTTAATAAATAAATAATCCCCGTCGCATAGAAAATTCGTCCGTGATCTGTTGAAAGATAATTACTAAACTAGAAAGTTTTTTATAAAATTATTTAACAAAACGTACTTAATAAATACAGTACCTGTCCAATTATAAGCCCATTGGCTTATATTCGGGGGGGGACTTATATTCGGAATGGTCTGAGCGATGGTGAATATGGTGAGCTTATATTCGCGGGGGCTTATATTTGGGGGGAGGCTTATATTTGGGGGGGGCTTATATTTGGGGGGGGGCTTATATTCGGAGGTTTACGGTATAATTCTGAAGAAGTGCAACAACATAAATATAATCCAGGGTCTGTCTGGGAAGTTATTAATCGACTAATACCATCGAAATAGCAAGACAGACAAACCTATACGAGAGATACTAAATCTATTGCAAATGAATTTAATTAGTTTTTTTCGTCTGTTGGTGAAAATGCAGCAAGTGCGTCTATTCTCCTAGCAGAAACCAACAACATCAGCTTACAAGAATCACTTAAAACTGTTGTTATACCCGAGAACGATCGATTTAATTTTAGAACAGTAACTTGCGACGAAGTGCTAGACTGTCTTTTCCTGTCATTTTGGGACTCTTAACAGAAATAATTACCTGCTCTCTTCGTACTTCTAATTTTCCTTTGGCATGGAAAAAAGCAGAGGTCATTCCTATTCTTAAAGGGGCGACTAAGAACTAGCATCAATAATCGTCCAGTTTCTCTTCTGGCTGTAGCGTTGAAGGTCTGTGAAAAAATAGCTCTTGAGCAATTCAGCACTTACCTAATTAGCAATAATCGGCTCTCTCCCAATCAAAGCGGAAACAAGAAACTTCACTCGCCAGAGACACTAAATATTTTTATTACAGACACCATCTTAGGCGCCATGGACAAAAAGGAAATTTTAGCTCTAGTGTTGTTGGATCTCTCAAAGGCTTTTGATAGTATCAACAACGGTAGATTGCTTCAGAAACTATCAAATGTTGGAGCCTCCCAGGCGACAGCAGATTGATTCAGAAGTTACTTAACAGACCGTTTTCAATCAACCTGCATCGACTCTATGATCTATCAAACCCATTGCCAATGGACCATTCCCCTATTAGACTAACTTTTGAACTAGGAAATTGTATCAGTACAGCTGGAAAGAGCATCCTAAGTTTAGTAAAATTGCAAGGTTTAGTTGCGAAATGTCGTAAAATGTGGAAAATATAGCGCAGTGAAGTTGGTTAATGTTTGTATATTTTTGTATTACGCGTGGAAAACGGTTACCACTTTTTTAATGTTCTCTATGTCAACAACCCTGTCTGATAAGCTATGAATGTTGCAGGTAAGCTGTTACTAATCAATAACTTTCATCTTAGGATAGAAAAACTTACGTAGACTCTTTTCACAGAACGTAGGCCTCATTAAATCACACGATATTTCTTTTATTCCTCCATCAAACACCCAACAACCATTGTCTTGTAAGGAAATCGTATCCTATAAGCAGATAAAGCTTCATCAATATTTGATAGGCTAATTTCGTTCTAATATTCATTGTGTATACACTTAAATTGACATAATTGCTTTGCCTTGCTTTTCTGAAAGAGATGGTGTTTAAAACAAAATGGGGGGGGGGGGGGGGGTATTGAGTATCTGCAATTGGCGGATAAAATGTTTAATCCCCCATTTCAAATTTGTCAGCTTTATTTTCAAAACAATATTCATGGCAGATACTTTAGTGTGGATATGCCAAATGGTACATGTGTCCAGTGAGGTAAGTAAAATTATATCATCATTCTTTAACAAGTAGTGTAGACAGAACATCCAATGAACTTAATGAAGAATCATGCTGTCCATTTAACTTTGTTTCTGCAAGGATGGTATCCATTCTATGTTAGATTTTTGAACGTTTTTGATATCACGGAACCAGAGTCATAATTTAGAATAATTGTCAGACAAGAATAACCATGATGCTTTGCGTTATATTCTACAATCCTATATGCAGTTACATGCCTGTAATTTACCCATACACCTCCAAGAGACGTACACAGAGGTTTAACAACTGACTTCCAGTGCACTTGCAAATCTATTTTCGCCAAATCAGTTTGTGTCTCTTTACAGTTAATTACATGCAGCGCAAATTATTTGTAATGGTCACTCCTAGTCGCCTATGTATTTTGTATTAAGAATGATATATGTGCAATACCTTTGTAAAGACGTCAATCCAAATGCTCAATTTTGTTCTGTATGCCCATTTTTTATGCAATTTTTCTAACACTTCCAATGACCGAATCTGATTCACGTGAGACGCGAGCATAGCGCCCCCAATTTTCTATAATAGATAGAAGAGTTAATACTTCTGTCATCATATTCTGTCGGAAATGAGAAATATTCTTCATGGAATTCCACAGGGTTCGATTTTGGGCCCGTTGTTCTTCGCTATTTTTATTTATGATTTACCACTGCACATCGACAAAGCACAATTTGATCTATTTGCTGATGACACAACGCTTACACTGCTTACACTGACACGGAACTACTAAAATAATCTTTACGCGAGTCCACGTCCAGTGTTGGTAACTGGGCGGCAGCTAATAAGTTACCATTACACGGAAGCGAGACAAATATCCTACTAATAACAGGGAAACGACTAGTGACAAAGATGGAACCAAAGAGTCAGAGTTTTTTGAGAATGGATTATGAACAAATTTCCAGTGGTAGACTTTTGGGTCTTGAAGTTGATGAGAAACTAAATTTTCAGGTTACAAAAGAGAGCAGCAAGGATAATCTTAGATGCGCCAAATTATCGTCGTCTGTTGAACTTTTCAACAAATTAAAGTGGCTCCCCTTTTATGAGGAAGTTAAAATTAGAAAATATCTATAAGCTTTTAAACGATTGCATGGGGAAACAGCACCTTATATAAACAAGGTTTTAAAACGGAATAGTGAAAATCACAACAGACACACTATATTTGCAAATTTAAACTTTATCTGTCCAAAATTTCCAAGTGTACGTTTATTAAAAAACACAAACCATAAATTATTATTGAAAAATCAGCTTTCTCTAAGCCATTTCCAGCCTTAACTCTATATAACTTTTAGTACTTTACTAAATTTTACTCTTGCATTTGTATATATAGATATCTTACCTTTTCACGATTTTTTAACTAATGTTTTCATGTAGTGTATTCATATGTAAATTTGAGGGCTATACGTTCATTAGTGTGATTAACACTATTAAGTATTACCCTCAGTATATAAAGCCGCTATATCTCTATCTATGGTTTCACCGATGTGCCCACTTCAAAAACAATGCACGACCAAGGACATAGTATATAAGGCAACTATTACCACAAGCAACACGAACAAGACTAAACACTACATTGGCATGACTGCAAGCCAGGGACGTAGCCAGAACTTTCAAAGGGGGGGAGCCCTGTGGGGATTAAACGTAGTTGTGGCTATATGTGGGGCATAATTCCTGGTTTTGCAGTAAGTATTAGCACTAAATATTACCAAAGGGGGGGAGCCGCGGCTCCCTCGGCTCCCCCCCTGGCTACGTCCCTGCTGCAAGCACATTTCAAGAGCGACACCGTAACCACATTAAATCTTTTCAACACAAAAATACTCAAATGACACCGAACTTTCGAAATATATTTGGAAATTGAAAGAAAACAAACAAGATTTCACCATAACGTGGTCAATCATAAAGTCGCATATTCGCAGTCTCGTATACGGGAGGACGCAGTCTCGTATACGGGAGGATAAAAAAGATGCAATTTATGTTTGGAAGAAAAACTATGTATCATGAAAGAAGACAAACAATTTTTACTGAACAAAAGATCGGAAATAGTTTCAACATGCAGACACAAAAGTAGATTTAAAATAAAAAACCTACAGAATAAAGGAATGCATGGAATAATTGAACGCCCACACGCTCACGTTTCGACCAATACTATTTAAGAATGGAAAATCTTTTAGAAATCCCTCGCCACTTGATGATCGCTTATTGCGTGAAACAGGCTTTAGTGGATACCTTGAAGTAAGCGAAAACTATATTTGCTCTATCTATATGATATCGAGCACTCTTGGGCATTTCTTGAACCAAAAAACGCTCATATATGACAAAGGAATGGGTGGTGTAACGCCAACTGCCAAGCTGAAACTTGTGTGATATTCTTTAGGCATGGGGTTAGCGCGGTCAGCAACGATTTTTCGAATTAAACAAAATCTGTTTTACTTTCGAAAACATGGATAAAACGACTTAAGGCTTCGTAACTATATTCACTCGATGACTGTAAAACTTCTTCTGTGAGTTATTCTGGATGTTTACTATAAAAATGATGTCACAAAATATATCTGTAAACATTAAACGACAATTTTTTCTTGCGTTTAAAAAGACCTACATTTCCAACTTGAATACGCATTGAAGCGCCAGGTACAATACCATATAATTATTGAGTTCATCGACGATATCAAAATGATACCGAATAGTGGATGAATTTTGGCAAATGTCGTGCTAACGTCACCACTGTTTTGGTTTCATAACGGTAGCATTCAACCTGTTTGATCGAGAATATTGAAAAAATTCAAAAAAATATGCTCATATATTTTACTCATATGGCTAAACCATCTAGTTAAAACGTCCTGATAGTTATGAACTTCTTGGTGTCTGCAAATTGAAAAGTTTGTTTAAGTGTGCACGGCGATATTTTGCAACCTCCGATATGGAAGGCAACAAAATTTCTCTGAGATATCATTTCAATAGTAAACATCAAGGATTACTCACAGAAGAAGTTTGACAGGGGTAAATAATTACGACGTCTTAAGTAGTTTTATCAATGCATTCGAAAGTAAAAAAGATTTATTGGACTGTTTAGTTCGAGAAATCCTCACTGACCTGGTTAACTCCATGTCTATAAAGTGCATCACACATGTTTCAGCTTGTGAGCTGGCGTTTTACCGTCCATTATATTCTTATAGACCTTGCTATCAAACTATGATATCTGAGAGCCCTTGACATTTACGTCATCCAAATTCAGTTGTTCTGACTAAATCCCAGATATGATGACAATAATAAAATGCAAAATTAATACTGACCTTGCACATATCCTGGGACTTCTCAAAACTTTGAGCACTTCTGAGATTATAATAACATTTGTAGTTTAGATATATCCAACCAAATGGACATAATCCTAAAAGTAAAATAAGCTTATTGTTCACAATGAATTGAACATATGTACGAATACCAATCTGACATACTAGAAATTTTTCTTCACCTCTTTCAGATGTTTCAGTAATTAACCTTTCTTAGCTTCTGTGCACAAATTATGCATGTATATCGTCATGCATGTGTTTTCCTTAGTAGTCTAGTACTTGTATAGGAGTTTGTATGCGTTTCATTTAGCACAGGCAATCTCAACTGTTTTAGGGTAAAATGACCATGGCGGTCAACATGGCATATTATTATGTGCCAAAACCTGAATCCGGGACGAAAGTCCTGAAAATGACCCCGCCCTGAAACGGCAGTGTCGACATAGCTCTACCTTCCGAAAAGCAAAAGCGACAGCCTTTCTGAAGTGCTTATAGTGTTTAGAAGGGTTGCTTTTAGTGGTGTTATTGGAAGGAAAAATTTGTCTAAGTATAATATTTTACAAGAAAATGACCATGCACCACCCCAGGTCAACTGCTAATTATGCATGAAATAACTAATATACCTTGCAGAGATTAAATTTTCTTATTTCTTAAAATGTTTTATCATGGGATGAAAAGCTATGCTTAATTTAATATAATTATTGTCGATTTCATAAGGATTGACATTGTTTTGTTTAAATATAATACATTTTTATTTCTTACCCCACCAAACACGATTTCAGCCATATTTTGCCATCTTGTTTGCTTTTTATCGCCGAGTCTTGCAAGTATCATCCAATTGTTGTACTTTTACATAATGATAGATGGCTAAAGAAGATTTCAACCAAGTTTCGTCAAGTTTTGAAGCAGTGCAGTGTATTTTATCTTCGATGTTGTGTCCTTCGATATTTCGTCAAATATGCCGCCATTGCAAGCCTCGCAGCTTCTCTGCCCGATAAATGCCACTTCTTCGTCTTCATATGTATTTAGATTACAGTATCCAAGAGTACTTCATTGTAGAATAGTCCCAATCGAAAAATTGAAAACATTAGTTGCACTTGAAAGGAAAAAACCTCCCATAACACATTTAGGATCAGAATCAAGAACACAAGTTTAAAAATAATTTGAAAGTCACGCGCAATCTTCGCGAAAATTCCTCGTGGGCTACTTAACAGGGGGGGGCAATATTTTCACGAACGTTTGTTCGACACCACAGAACCCAAGTAAATATATTATATTTATTGTATTTTTGTGATTTATGATAAAAACAATAAATTTTTGCCGTATTTTCTATTGTTTTTATCATAAATCATAAAAATACAATAAATATAATATATTTACTTGGGTTCTGTGGTGGCGAGCAAACGTTCGTGAAAATATTGCCCCCCCCTGTTAAGTAGCCCACGAGGAGTTTTCGCGAAGATTGCGCGTGACTTTCAAATTATTTTTAAACTTGTGTTCTTGATTCTGATCCTAAATGTGTTATGGGAGGTTTTTTTCCTTTCAAGTGCAACTAATGTTTTCAATTTTTCGATTGGGACTATTCTACAATGAAGTACTCTTGGATACTGTAATCTAAATACATATGAAGACGAAGAAGTGGCATTTATCGGGCAGAGAAGCTGCGAGGCTTGCAATGGCGGCATATTTGACGAAATATCGAAGGACACAACATCGAAGATAAAATACACTGCACTGCTTCAAAACTTGATGAAACTTGCTTGAAATCTTCTTTAGCCATCTACCATTATGTAAAAGTACAACAATTGGATGATACTTGAAAGCAAACAAGACGGCAAAATATGGCTGAAAATGTGTGTTGGTGGGGGGTGAGTGAAATAAAATGTGTTATATCTAAACAAAACAATGTCAATACTTATGAAATCTACAATAATTATATTAAATTAAGCATAATTTTTCATCCCATGATAAAAAATTTTAGGAAATAAGAAAATTTAATCTCTGCAAGGTATATTAGTTATTTCATGCATAATTAGCAGTTGACCTCGGGTGCATGGTCATTTTCTTGTAAAATATTATACTTAGACAAATTTTTCCTTCCAATAACACCCCTAAAAGCAACCCTTCTAAACACTATAAGCACTTCAGAAAGGCTGTCGCTTTTGCTTTTCGGAAGGTAGAGCTATGTCGGCACTGCCGTTTCAGGGCGGGGTCATTTTCAGGACTTTCGTCCCGGATTCAGGTTTTGGCACATATGCCATGTTGACCGCCATGGTCATTTTACCCTAAAACAGTTGAGATTGCCTGTGCTAAATGAAACGCATACAAACTCCTATACAGGTCCTAGACTATAGGCAGATGTGGTTCGCAGATGCCGGCTGCTATACTGTAGGTCGATGATAGGTGATTTTGCGAAGGTTGGGTAACTTCCCCGGACTTAAAAACTCATGTAAGTATAGAGTTTGGTCAGTTCTGTCCTGTGCTTCGAAGGTATAATTTTTTCTAAGTTCTCCGGTTTTACTCCCTCGCCATAATCTAACGCATACGCCTCAGTTGTCAAGCACATGTATCATGAGCCTCGAGTTCGGGTGAATTTGGAAATCGCATGTGCACCCTGTGTAATCGCCATTAAGTATTAGCTCATTGAATGGATGCGGAGTTCCGGGAGAGTTCTGCTTTACCTGAAGTTTGAACAGAAACAGTTGTTAATGAGAACTTACCTGTTGAAAATATTTGCGTCGGTGACAGAAGGAAAGGCTGATAAAACACACGTGGCAGTCCGGTTGCTCTTCTTTTATCCTTAATGCGCGTCATGATTACTCCAGGCTCAACATTTCCCCACCAGTTATTTGTAGCATTTACAACGGTATCAGGAAATAGGCTTGGCAAAGTACTAAGTTCAAAGTCGTTGCTTGGGTTAGTAAAATAGTTTTCGTTAATGATTTCATTACCATTTGATTGAAGGAGCAGAGTATGGAAATATCCCTTATTCAAGAAAAACACATTTCGGGTAATGACGGACGTGATGTTCGTTTTATTTGAACCAACCCAATTCATTGTATATCTTGCAGTATTGTAATAAAATACGTTTTCTTTGATGATGGAAGCTATATTCTTGATGACAACCATGTCATGTGGGAAGATAATATCGTTAAGCTTTAAGTAGTTTCCAGCCATGAGAAGTTTACTAGATTCGTCACCGCCGACAACGACTACATAAACAGCCTCGCTACTGTTTAAGTTACCGGATATAATGTTATTGACTATATTTACCATTCCTTGGTTATCGTATAGGTATATGTGGATGCCTCCTCGATTGCTACTGGCAAAAACATTGTTTGAGATTTTTATTGTGTCATTATTGCGAACCATCATTTGAATTGATGGATTAATTGGTTCATCGTTTCCCTTTAAAGCCACGTGGCTACGTCTAATATTTACTTCACTGGGGAATATTGGATCTGAAGTATAATGAACAGCTGTGCCAGATATTTCATGAAAACTGCTCTCATCGATACTGATATTGATGCTGACATTTTCTTTGTGCTTGAGCATACCTTAATATAATTTTATTGATAAATTATATTTGTTGTAGAGTTAACGCAAAAGTCCTTCTTCCAGGTTATGTACCCCAAAAACCACAAGCATATTTTAAATGAATTTTATAACTCTCAGTTTCAAATTAAAAGTGTGACATTCATAATATAGATTCTTATTTGATTGTATAACTGCCATACTATAGTATTGGCATTAGTATATTATATGTAATTGTAGAAACTTGTAATTCAGCATTTGCTGCAAAGAGTTTAATAAACCTGCATTATTATTATTATTATAGATTGTATATTTCCGCTATAATCAAGTTAGCAATTAAATATTTCTTTGTGTAAAGATTTTACAATAATGCCCACCAGTCAAATTTCACAACCATAGATATACTTCCAAGAGAGTTACAGGTGTTTTTGCTAATGTGGTTTTTGGGGTACCTATACATCTTCTAAATACATGCAATTTTACAATGTCATAACTTTTACAATAATCAGTTTCAATAAATGAAAACTACCAGGATGAGTTGCTTTTAGTTAAATGTACTCAAATACGAACCCATTTCTTAATTGAGTTTATTGTAAAATATTATAGCGCTGTGCTTTCTTGTGGTTTTTGGGGTACACATACCTGTAAACACGTACAATGAAAAGCATGTCTTGAAAATAAATTTTCCATTCAAGAAAACATAGCAACAACTCATTCAATAAGCACATACTCCAACCCAATGTTTGTATGCGTGCACATAATTATTAAGCTTCAAGGAATGATATCAAATACAATATAAGACGCCTATTAAGCAATTTATTTATTGTCTTTCCTTGACATCCTCTAGTTCTCCCAATCCGATGTAAATAGTGCCGCATTTACGCAAGACATGCTGAGTAAATGAGGTTGATAGAAATGCACCTGAAACTGTGCTTGATGTTGAACTTACACTACGCATATACTTGGTTACAAGTGCTCCACAAACTACCAGGCAAGAGGAGGTGCATGCCTACTAGTGAGATAGATAAGGTCATGAGCGAGGGTTTCTCGCTGGTTCGGAGCGATTTTCTAAGGTAACGAAAGTTGGAGTGCAACCTTAATAGATCTAATTCTTCTTCAAATTACCAAATATTTTTGGTAAACCCAAAATCAGCGGAAAGAAATTTCTTACCGCATAAGGCAAATATTTAGGGATGATGTGATTGTAAATTTTGGATTCAATAACTTCTTGGTGGTTGGATTTCAAATCGCCATAATGTATCACTTAATGTTCTGTATCTTTACGATATAATGGACAACAAACGCATCGCGCTTGTTGTTACTTCAATTTTAGCTTCACTGTAATTTTTGTTCCGCAATGATTTTAAGGCATTCGATTCGGGTGACAGATAGAAAACACATGGAATTAGTGGGTAAGTGGGGAAAAAATCATACTCAAATCTAAAGAAATTTCCTTACCTGTTTTACCGATAACGGTAATTTCAGCCAAGAATCCTCTTAGCGTTGATATCTCAGCTTCTATTATCAATGAATTTGATGGTATTACTATAACGTTATCCAGATATTGACGAGCGTTCCAATCGTATAACATTGTGATACTTGAGGAACGACTGCCGTGATAAATTTTTATAGAGTACGAACTTTGTATCCAAGATAGAAGGCGAAAATTAATTGTTGTGTTGGTTGGGGATAGCATTTCAAGAGCACAAAATAGATTATTAATGATGCTCCGTTGGTTCAGGAAAACATATGAGTCACCATCGATGTAAATTCTTTGTGTTGGACCGCATAAATCAAGTTGTCCTAAATACGGCTGCAGAAAGGTCATATTTTTAATTGGGGAAATTGCTATTCCATGCTGGTTTCCTCCTCTGATTGAAGAACGAGAGATAGAGACCGATCCTTTGTTACCCAGAATGACTATTGATGGGAATTCCAAACTGTTTTCGACGTTAATATGTTCAAGTGCCATCATATATTTTTGTCCAACGATTTCAATCCCATTACTTTCACTTATGTGAACATGTGTTATAGATGGCGAACGTTCTATGACCTGAATTGAGGGCGCAACTTGATCATGCAGATATCCTGCATCATGAATGAAAATATTTCTCAAAGAGGACTGTTCGTTTGGAGGGTGATAATCAGTTGAATTGGCACTCTTTGGAAGGATAATTCTTATATTTCCCCATCTAAAATGTTCTTCACATTCTAGATAGACTCGGTAATAGTAGCTACAATAATTGACAGTTTGGTTTTTGCAGCTTGATAGAGAAGTTTCATTGCCCCGACAGTTAAAGGAAACTTTATACGGAGGACCAAAATTACTGTAGTATTTTGCGTTAAAATGGATATATCTACCATAACCCAATTGTCTGCAAGCTACTGTCCCATCTCTGGAAGAGAAGTAACTATGACATACAGGCTCCCACACACCACCAACAAGTATTTCAAGTTTTCCTCTGTATTCACGGTCTTCGCCGACAAGCCGAATCCTGCGTTGTTTATTTTTACATCGATTTTCCAAAGAGCAAAATCTTATTTCTTCATTCTTTGTTCCATGAGCAATGATATTTCCCAAAACGAGCAACCCGATATTTGGCTTGAAATATAACTGAACGCCAGGTTCAATATCTAGTTTTACATTCTCGGATATTGTTAAATCACTCATAACAACATACGGACTATGTTTCGTGGTCAAACGCAGAGACGAGTCAACATATCCACCAATCTGAGATTGTTTTGAAAATATTTTTGATGTTATCACGCTTGTGATATTCCGTGTAGCAGCAGCGGGAAGATATTTTACTTTCGGCCTGTCATTCCAGTTATCAAAGTGAAAAATTCTCTTAAACAAGTTACCTATGGACGACGTGCCCCAGTAATTGAGCACAGCGTCAATATCGGACTTTTCAGATATGTAGTTTGAACCGCACGTACGTCCAACAAACAACTCCTTTTCCATTAGTTCGTTGTCGAAAACATTGTACTTAATATCATATTGGTTAAAAATACATCCAAAAAGTCCCACTGAATATGAATGGGCACCAGTCTGAGAGTATTTTAGGCTGGTGGTTGGTACTCCTTCATTGTGTTCCAAAATATTGTTCCGAAAAGAAAATGTTTTTGGCACATGATTTGACTGAACATCAACTTTAATCACAAATGAACACTTGTTTTCGATAAAGGTGTTTTCGCTGATATTAGTAATTACTGTATTTATTCCTTTTCCAGAAAAGTCAATCAAGGCTTTGCCTGATAAAAGAGAGTTGCTAACAAAAACATTTTTGTGGATCAATATTGATGACCGTGAACCGCCAGCGGTATTCTTCCAAATACGAAGTATGGTTCCTGTGTTTCCAAGAAACGTATTGTTGTTAAAGGAAAGTTTACTATTACGTTGTTGTAAATAGATTTCGAATCCATAATATATTGTTTTCGAAATGGTACATTCACTAACGTCTAAATTGACGATTTGTGATTGATAGTAATATTGGTTAACTATTTCATTGTTTTCAACTAGTTTGCAACGACGCAGAATTAACACAAGTTGTTGCTGATAGTAATAACGATCTATGAAATACCTGTTTCTGCGTATAACACAGTTTTCCAGTAGTACCTTTTTAAGGCTTTTATAGTTGCCGCGATGACTGTCGGCAAAACTTATAGCACTTCCATGATTATATATTTCAGAATTTCTAACCAACAAAGTTTGAGAAGAACCACGCATGGATATACCAGTGTACCCATTCGTTATCACACAATTGTCTATTGAAATATTTGAAGAAGAATAGACAATTCCGTAGTCGTTATCTTTTAACGTGACATTTTGCAATTTGAAATATCGTATACCACTGTTGCTCTCCAGTTGTATTCCGTATCTATTCTGTTTCAGCAAACCGCCGAAAATAGCTATTCTTCCCGCATCCTTTGTCAATAAAAGCGTCTCGTTGCCTTAAAATGTAAATAAAATTATGAATAGAGAATATATATGCATGTATCAAAGAGCGAAAAATATTATTCTTAATATTAGAAAGGAATGAAGGTTCCACTTCGGAAATATGCGAAGAGATAAAATACTGTTTAAAACCGTTTTCCATAAAAATATGGCTTTGACCGCGCGGGACGAGCGTACAGTGTATTTCAAGCATGCGCCGTAGATTAGTTTTCAGCGGGACAATCTACAAACACATAAACTCATGCGATGCGAACACTTCCTGTATTATTAGACGCTAATTAAACTACCTCATGCACTATTTAATCTCAACGACTTTACTTCTGAATCAACTATTTTTAATACTTTATAAAGAATCCTTTTATATTCATCGCCAGAAACCGGATGTAAAGTCTCTAAATAACTCTTAATTTTTAACTAGCAGATATCATATTTTATTTGATCTTGTATATATAGCCGTTTGTATTTCAGTAGCGTCATTCCTGATGATGACTGCAAGATATATAGTCAAAACGTTGAATAACGGTTTTGGAGTATCCAATTTTTTGTATTTTCTAACAAAGAACCTTGCTGTACCTTTTGTACGTAGCGGTTTAGTTCCTGTGTAAAATACATTTTGGTAAACAACAAAAACGACACCTTCCAAAAACGATAAGCATGCAGAGCTTTTAGAGCTGTTTATAGGTATACATTCTAAGAATTAGAGTATTTTAAATATATAACAGTTGCTTTGCTGGCAAGCGAAATAACATGATAATTTAGCTTCCCAAAGTTTAAAGTATATAGGCAAGGTTGACTAGCGATTGCTAAGCACCAGTTACACCATATAAGATTCTAAGCATTAGACTATAATATACAGGCTGTAAAAAGCAGCGAAAATTAAGGCTTATACCACAAATTTTAACCGAAGACTTATGTATCTAAACAATATTTGTATAAACATGATTGATTTTGCACGATAACGTGCGAAACACTAAAAAGCTAAATGTCATTACGGGTAATTCAGCTACAGTAATTAATTACGGCTACAATTTGCATAAAAGATCTTAATGAATGAACGGTGTAATATTATTGTACAATTTACATAGTTGGTTGCTAAAACGGGATAAAAATGGAAAAGAAAAGAATATGCTTTGGTGCTATAATACGTTGCAGAAGTACTAGTCATCGATTATTGTAATTATGCAGTCCAAGACTATGACATAAATAATCCAAGATTCATATAGTTAGTTGTTAGTGGGGGGAGATAAACGCAAGAGTTTATTAAGTATTATCATATAGTTAAATAATTCGGTTGTAACATGGTCTAAGTCTAAATGCACAATATTCCAGTTTATATTAATACTGTCAAGGACTGTACTCTAATATCTTAAACGTCCATGACTGTCGTCTTAATAGTCATGACTATAGTCTTAAAAGTCCATGACAATAAGCTAAACGTCCATGTCGATAGTCCTAATAGGTGAATCCTAAGATTGAATCATGGAATCCTAAGATTGATGATACTTGAATCCTAAGTTTGAATCCTTGAATCTTAAGATTGAATCATAGAATCCTCAGATCAAATCCTTGCATTCTAAGATTGAATCCTGGAGAGGTTGGATCATAGAATCCTAAGATTGAAAACTTGAATTCTAAGATTGAATCCTTGAGTCCTAAGAGTGAATTCTTGCCCTAAGCCTAACTTTGGTGTTAGAGCTGGAGTTAGCGTTAGTGATAGTATTAGGGCAAGTATTCACTCTTAGAATTCAAGGATTCAATCTTAGAAATAAGAATTCAACCGTAGGATTCCAGGATTCAATCTTGAGATTACAGAATTCAATCTTAGGATTCAAGGATTCAATCTTAGGATTGAAGGATTCAATCTTAGGATTTCAAGATTTAATCTTAGGTTTCCAGGATTCGATCTTAGGATTCCAGGATGCAATATTAGAATTCAAGGATTCAATCTTAGGATTCAATGATTCAATCTTAAGATTGAAGGATTCAGTCTTCGGATTCAATAAAATGATTCAATATTAGGATTCAAGTATTCAATCTTAGGATTCAAGGGTTCACTCTTGGGAATCAATGATGCAATCTTAGAATTCAAGGTTTAATTTTAAGATTGAATGTTTCAATCTCAGGATTCAACTATTGTGACTATCGTCATGGACGTTTAGACTATAGTCATGGACTTTTGAAACTATAGTTATTGACTATTAGAAGTACAGCGCTGGAATGTATTACTATCTGTCAAGCATCTGTAGAATTTTGGGAAGCTAAATTATGTTATTTCCCTTACATTGCCTACTTTTGTTTTATGACGTAATGAGTGACGCCATTGCATACTCAATGTTGCTCATCCCTATTACGCCACAAAAAGGGCTCGAAAGCTTTGTACAGTACAGCGCGATTTTTACTCTGAATATAGTTTATCCGTTGGATAGCGACTTATTTACCGGCATTCTACCCTCGCCCTTGACCTAATACCCTCGACCCTCAACCCTCGACTATTAGTGAAACTCAAGCATAACCTACGGGACCGCCAATGATATACGTTTTGATTATTTTTAACTTCGCCTTCCTCGGGTATAATCCGGGTTGCAATATACGATTAACTAAACGTCAAATTCGTATTACCTGTTAGACCGAAGATAACAAGTCTTATTGCTGATCCACGTGAGTTTGCATTCCGCCAGTAACGTAAGGTTAGGTTACCAGGTTCAAAGCTGTACACATCACGTTCGCTATGTGTAAAGGTTATGGTGTTCGATGGGTCTAAATTCGATGTTGTAATTGTGAAAGTTTCATCATGCGTTAATATAATTTCTGTAACTAAGTTCACTCGAGACAGAAATGTTAGGTTAAGAAAACATTCAACATCTTCGTTGGAATAAGATGTTCTTGATACCGCAATGATATGCGTGTCTCCCTTGCCTATAATTACGTTACTAAACTTCTCACACATTGGAAATTCCTTTCTCAACATGAGTTCTGGTATCATGAAAGAATCAATTAGTTTAATCTCTTTATCATTAACAAATGCTTCTATATTTCCTTCTCGGGAGAAAATGCCTCTGTCTTTCCCGAACACACTACAATTGTAGCACGTTAATGACGATGATGTCTCAATTCCATAGCTACCAGATCGTTTCCGTTCGAACGCTTCAATTAGGATGTTTCTCATTTCAAAAGCAGGTTCTTGAAAAGCAATCTTAGTACCACCTTTAAAAGAATCGCGAATTTCTACGTCATTAAGAGCTTGTCTCAAAACGTCAAAGTGCAAGACATTGCTACTGAAATGACCAGGGATGAAACTTCCACCGCGTTCAAACTTTACATGTGAGATTTTACTTGCTTTAGCGGTTTCTCGAAATCTTATTCCACGCCAGAAACTAGGGATACACACCACGGTCCATAGAGCGCTATAGCACGATACTCCCCAACCTTCGAAGGAACAGCTACTGATATCATGATGGACATCAGAGTTGCATCTTAGGTTTCCCCACCAAACTGGCTTCGCGCTACTAGAGATAGACGTATAACGATAGCTACTGCGATAACCATCAAACCCCAGCTGTTTACACAAGACAATTCCATTTGAATGCGAGTTTCCGTCGTCGCATATTGTTCCCCAGGTGTTGTTGTAAAATATCTCAACAATACCCTCCGAAGGTTTTGAACCATCGACAAGACGAAGAGGATATTTACCAAAGTTGGTAAAGTCTTTAGATTTCGTTGCGATGTCGAATTGTATTGGATTATTCCATTCTCCAACTAACTCTAACTTGCCGTAAACATGAAATTCAATATTAGGAAACACGTTGATCTGAACGCCTTTTTTAATCGTAAGTGTGGCATTAGGATAAATAATAACATCTCTTACTACAGTGTAAGGAGAATGGTCTCTCTCAAGAACGATGTATTCAGTCACACGACCACCTAGCACGCTGCCATTTCTAAATTTGATCCTTGTCTCTCCGTCGTAAACGTCCGAAAGTTTAGCACTTGCAAGAAAAGGAGAAAAATTTAGTTTAGCCAAATAACTTCGCCAACGAAAATCAAAAATTCTTAAAAATACTTCGTTTCCGTCCTTAGAACCCCACCAGTTGTATCTACCGTCAATTTCTTCTGGCTCTGAAATTGGCGTGAGCTTAAATTCCAAAGGTAAAAGTGTGTTTTCAAAGAAATTCTCATTGACAGATATTTGTTTTGTGGAGCAAATTATAGCAGCCGCACTATTGATAACATTGTCAGCTAATGGATAACGTCCACCAACGCGATTGCCAATCAGACTATTTCTTGTGACGTTAAAACTGTTAGCACGATAATTTGGGTTCTCATTGGCAAGGTTAAAGATACTTTTATCAACGTCATTGCGCATCAAGGTATTTCCGCGAATTACAACCGGAGTGTTTCCGGCGATATCAACCAAATTTTCGGCTATATTATTTAAAAGTCTGTTATCCAAAATTGATAGTTTGCCATGGTTATTCAGAGTTATAGATATGGCACTTATCTCGCAAGTATTATTAAGAACATCATTATGGGCGATCTCAATCATAGATCTTGTATGATCGGCGATATCAACCAAATTTTTGGCTACATTATTTAAAAGTCTGTTATCCAAAATTGATAGTTTGCCATGGTTATTCAGAGCTATAGATATGGCACTTATCTCGCAAGTGTTATTAAGAAAATCATTATGGGCGATCTCAATCATAGATCTTGTGCGATCATTTGGGATGAAAAGTTTCAAAATCTTGTCCTTATAGTTATTATGAAAAATGTTTCCATTTACGTAGAAAAGGTAATAGTAATAGATTGAGGCAGATAGAAGCACAGTCGTTTCATAGTTTGAATCGCCGTTGTATTGAAATGTATTGTTTATCACCTTTACTGCAGATATTTCTCCAAACACAGATAAACAATTTGCAGTTGTGTTTGTTATAATAGAATTTCTTATGATCGTCGTGTCGTGATTAACATGAATACCGATTCCTGCGCCCGTAAATTGCCGTATAGCCACGTTCGAAATTACATTCATGCTGGTTTCCAGTGAATTTTCTGAAAAAAAACAATACGTTGTCTAAAATCTTGGTTATTATGTGTTAATAGAAGAGTACTCATAATGTTCGTAATGGATTAACATGCCATTGAGTAATAACTGCGATTACATAACAGATCTATCCAACAGTGGCGGATTACCAGTTACGGGGCCTGTGGATAAGTAAAATTTGCGGGCCTTGAGGATGATATTTTCACGCCTGTAAACGGTGACACATCTTCTAGCGAGGTCTGGGCCATGTTCCGCCTAAATATTTGGAAATTTAAGGTCTCGGAAATGCTATTTCCCGCTTTCTGAGGCTGTTTTGCAGAACTAATATCAAAAAATAGTAATAATTCTAATAAAAATTGCATTCTCTGAAAATCACGGGCGTCTTGAAAGTCCGGGCCTGTAGGCTTCAGCCTACTCTGCCTACTTGGTAATCCGCCACTGCTATCCAAGCTTCTCTTCTACAAAATAGTCTTACATTTTTCCTAATTGGAATTTAATTACTGCAACAAATGGTTTCGATTTCTATGCGTTAAACCTCAGCATCTAGCAGCCGTTGCGTTTAAGAATTGAAAAAACAAAACAGAAAAAGAACCAGATCTTACGTTTAACACTTGCACCTCTTACCCAGAATTCTCTCCGATAGCTTTAATCATTTTTACTTTAGATATTTGTTCATTCTGTCAAATTCGAAACTAGTTCCTGTACTTTTGAGATAAAGGTTTGGAAATAGAGAGGTCTCTATCGTCGAGAAGAAAAATTAATGCTCAAGTGTTGTTAGAGTGATTTTCATAGCTAATAAATCTTATATCTAACAATTAAAAAATCGAAAATGAAATTCTTAAATTTGAAGCCTAAACTAAATGGTATGTTTTCCTTTGTAATAAGATTAATCATTTAAACAGAAATATAACCATATGATCAAATGCAGCGCGGGCTATAATGTTAACAAGTTGGCCATCTATAATCTCGTTGGATCAGCTCGATTTTACACTTCGACACTACACGTCGACCTTAACTATTACCATCGGTATGAGCTTAAGCATGCAACGTTTTGTCATGCAGCAGAATGCATAATGAACATACTGTATTCCAGCCGTTAATCATTACGTAACTCGTACCTAGCAGTTTCAGCTTAAAAAGGCATTCAATCCAGTTTTATGTTACTGCTCTTTCAACTGAGGAAGAGAGGCAATTATGGATTATTAATTAGCTCCATTTTGTACGCGTGCCGTCGGCCGTCCGTCTTGCTCAAAACATCAACTACTAAACTCTCTAGATTCTCAACTATTTAGTGTTATGTGACAGGGTGTATGTAACTGCAGGGGAGCAAGATGTGTTCTCAAAGTGTTTAAAGATAAAATTTATGCCACTATAAAGCTTACTTGGTCGACTTGAGAGAAGTATCTTCAATCTTCTATTTGAATACCAGTATCTCTCGATTTCCACAACGACGGCGCTACTCTGCCAGTCCATGATAAAATGTCGAGATAAACTGTCTCTGGAGGTATCAAATAGGAGCTTGGAGGAATTATAGTCGCGAATCCGCAAAATGACATTAGTAACCTCTGAGACAAAAGCTGAGAGAACATATTCTGGAGAGGTTGCGAACACCTAAAATACAAAATATATTATTTTGCTACCTCTCAATCATTGTAAAGGAACTAACTATCTGAAAAGTGTTGAGAGTAGTTCGAAGTTTCGAGCAAAGACTTTTCATCTGAACATTATTTAGTAGCGTAGGTCGGAAACAAGTGCGGATCAGACAAATTTAGTCAAGAGAATTTATTAATATATTAATAATATACATGAAAATATTTCTCAATTCTGATTGGCTGAGAGCAGTGCAGTTTTGAGGAAATACAGTGCAGAAAAAAGGAAATATAGTGCCAATTTTTTTATTTTTTTTAATTTGTACAAAAATCATTTTTGACTAGAACTCTTCCTGTTACATTTTTTTTTCATGTTATTTGCATAAAGTATTCCGATTGGAAAGATTCTCTTTGTGTTAAATTATTTCATGTATATTATTAATAAGTAATAGCATGATTTCTCGTGCAATTTGAAAAAACATGCACTCGTGAGTTTTTCAAAGACCTCAAATAGCACTCGTCCTTCGGACTCGTGCAATTTTGATAGTCTTTGAAAAACTCACTCGTGCATGTTTTTTCCAAATTGCACTCGAAACCATGCTATTACCTATACAAAATGAAGAACAGGGCGAAGAACCTGCATATACACAAACAATAGGGAATTATGTATCAAGTCACTGAGATGTAGAAAATACTGTCAATATCTGCTCGTGTATGGACATATTGGAGCCGAATTTAATACAAACACTCGTTGAGACCATGGAAGTGAAGAGTAAACGTTGGGAAATGAGAGTGTGACGATTCCCTAATTATATATATTTAGCTTATTATGTATTCTTACCGTTTCATTAAACACGGGGCGACATTATATAAACAGCCCTAAAACTATATGCCTGGCACTTTTATTCAAACATTTGTGTGGACCTTTAATCTATATGTTGGGAATTTATACGGGAAAAATTCATATAAAAAGAAGGAGAAATTTTAGCAGCTTAGTCCAAGCAAAGATGTAAGTTAACTTTAGACATTCATGTGTGTCTATTTTTGGATTAATTATAACATTTGTGTAATCGCTTTTTTAGTTTCCACCGGCTAATTTACCAATAAAAGTACGGCAATATATTGCTACAGTATACTTTGGTTTTCTCGTCTGGTTGATACCCCGTTCCCTGTCAGCAGGGATACAACAGTAAAAAATCTCTTGATTTGACTTCGCAACGCTCGAATAATCGTCTTAATTATGGATCACTAAACTCAAGTTATTCAAAAGCGAACTTAAACAACAAACAACGAGAGGTATAAACGATATAATCTCAGAAATGACTGAAGAAAACGCCGATGAAACCACAACATCCAAACCTGGTGATAAACACCGACGAATCAGAACACTCTGGTAGACAAGACATCGGCCTTTAATAAGGAAACAAAGTCATTAGAGAAGGCTACTCGCTCAGTCCACGCAGCATTGAGTGAACCTGAAGTATCAAAGTAAAAGAGTGCAACAGCCCTATTGGAGAGAAACAAACAAACATTTGAAACTAGTTTTAGAAATCGAGGATAGATGGGACAAAACTGCTGAAGTGGAGCCTGTTGTAAGGGAAACGAGTCAAACGCACCTTAATCACGCAGAAGCTGCCTTACTAGAAGCTGCTAAGAAGCTAGGTACTGAGATATCCGGGCGCTCAGGTTCAAAGATATCCGGGCGCTCAGGCTCGGGACACTCTCGCAGAACTTTGCTATCTCATACATCATCAACTTCCGCCCGGATACAATTCCTGGCAGATGCAGCGGCAGCATGACAGCAAGCTGAATACAACTTAGTGATAGCTGTAAAAGAAAACGCAAGAAAATAAAAGGAGGCACAGGAAGAAAGAGACAGAGCGGCAGCGAAAGCACAGCACGATCACGACATGGCAGTATTGGCGGCGAAAAGCTTACAGCCGTGGCAGACGCAAAGCTAAATGTTATCGAACAATCTATACTAAACGAAATATCCTCTGCAAGTAGACTTGATGAGGAAAGTAGCATCATTTCAATAGAACGCACCGAATCTTGGGTGAAAAACCAGCAGTCCATGATGCTAATCTAACCAGTGTAACCAGTACCAGGAGGGTCGGTGTTCGATCCTACTCCAAAGTCATTACCACAACATAACCCTATACATCTTCCTTACGCCCAGTATACAAAAGTGGAACGCAACACTACTTCAGTGGTAAACGAATGTTTGGGAGCTGTCACCACCACCAACGACAAACGTACGGCTATTTTAGCAAGAATTAGTCTTCCAAAAAGTCATCCCGATCATTTTCTGGAAATGCGACCATGTTTCATTCGTGGAAAAATTATTTTAAAGGTATGATCAGCGAATCCGATATAACTGCAGAACAGGAGATGAACTATGTGCACATGCACACTAGGGGACCGCCGCAGAAATTGGTGAATACCTTTCGAAGAAGACTATATGGTAACTCGGCAGCGTTATTGAAAGAACTATGTGTGGAGCTTGAAAAACGTTTAGGCAACGTAGCAATGTAACCAATAAACTTTTGGGGCGTTTGAAAGAAGCTGCGAAATTCAGTGAAAAGGATAAGAAAAGTCTACAGATGTTTTCCGAGTTGCGTAGCGATGTGTCTTCGCAGATTGACCAACTTCCTGGACTTGCCTGTCTGAAATACCCACATACAATTCGACCAATCTTACACAGTTTACCAGCATCTATTCGCTCCAAATGGGAGAAACAATTTGTGGAGTTCGCTGCAAAAAAAACGCTGACAACTATCCCAAATTCCACGTCTTTGTCTCTGCGATCAAAAAGGGATCCGTTTTACGAACTCACCCAAATGTCATAGTGACCGATATGCCAGGGAAGGGAAGCCAAAATTCGACGACCACCATACCGTCCTGATAAGAGAAACCGAAACAGGAAAACAAGAAGACAGCGAGAAATACTGTAAGTTCCATGACAACAAAGGCCGCAACTTACCCGAATGCCGAGCTTTTGAACGTAAGACTTTGCAAGAAAAAATGGAATGGTTGAAGCAAGCAGGACATTGCTTCGATGCCTGCAACCGGAACATCTAGCAAAAAAATTGTAAAGCCAACATCAAGTGTTACAGTTGTGGAAGCAAGCGCCACCAAGAGATACTTCATATATATGGAGAAGGAAATGAAAGAAGATGACAAGGAGGACGAAGTACCATCAGCTCGTATCGACTTCAAGCTACTGTTGATTTCCAGAGTTTCCTGCAGCAAGATCGTACTACTCGATGTTTTCCATCAAAACCGACCCAACCACATCATTAGGGTTTATGCGTTGATCAACGAGCAAAGCAACGCTTCGATGATCAGTCTGAAGTTGATAGACGAGCTTGGAATAGTTGGACCGAAGGAGAAGTATTTCTTATCAACCTGCAGTGGATCGAAAGAAACCAGATACGGCGACGCGTACAAGGTTTGGTGGTAAAGTCAACGAAAGGACTATCAATGCAACTACCAACCTTAGTTGAATGCGACAATATTCCTAAAGACAAGCGCGAGATACCAACACTACAGGTCACGGCGCTTATATATAGGGCGGTGCAACGAGCGCGCGCGTACCTAGATATCCGGGCAAGGAAGTAATACACATTTTTAATTTCTTCCCAAAATTTTCAATTTAACCAGTTACCATTACCATTACCATTACCGAGAGTACGTTAAATCGTTTCGTGAGAAGAATAAAATTTTATCAATAATAGAATATTTATTAACTCACCATAGAACAAGGGCTTCTGTGAATGTTACTGACATCAGTGATCGCCACAGGAAATGATGCATTGTACAGGCTATAGCTGACATCACAAAGATCGACCTGCTCAAAATCCCCTGGTGTTGTCCTTAATATGATAGCATTGACGCCAGTATCAAGCATTAGTTCAGACATCTTAACATTTGTGAACATTGCCTTTGAAACAAAAATCCCGGAATAACAGTTTGTAATCACAAGTTCTTTTAATTCAATGGGAATAGAATGATTTTCCAACAGAACACCTACACGGGAGTTACTAACTGTAATTTTCTCCAAACGGAAGATGTTCGCGTTTTTGTAATGTTTAGAAAGTTGTTTTGTACTGGTGCTAGTCACTTTATTATTCAATGCCACAACTCCATAAAAACAGTTAATAATCTTTATATCTCTTAACAAAATGTCACCATAGTTACGGATTTCAACAGCTAAGGCAAAACCTGTTATGTTTAGGTTTGTCATATAAGGACATACGCCATCACACACGATCGCTCTAGAATCGGAAAATTCTGAGAGTGATGAGTTTTTTGCATGGTGCTCCTGGATGGCGTGTATTCTAACATTTGTCAACGACGATTTTCCTTTACCAGCAAAATGAAATAAGCTTCTCGAAATTTCAAAACCTTTCTGGTTCAGTCTTGTTCCGGTACACCTCAGTCTAACGTCTTCTGAGTGTCCTAAAATGTATTAATATTACAAATGTTATCCATATAAGAAACTAAAAATATGCACATGCGACTGCATACCACAGGTTGGTCAAGAACAAACCCAACACGGAAAGTTGAGTTCTAGACAAAAATATGGAATTTCGTTAATAATAATATCGAAGAAGCTGTGTCCTTAACAACAGTTGAGGAACTTTTATGGTTGCACATACACATATACATGCATCAACTTTATTAAACACGGAAAATCGCTGCATTTACATAAATGCCCTTCCAGCGAGCCGTGGTTTACATTACAACACATACTAGAAATACATGCATGCAGCAACCCCTCGCCACAGCTAAACAACGACAGTTCCTAAACATTTCCAAGCTTTTCGTCGCAAAATCTGCATGCAATGGATTATTTGCCCAAAACCAGAATAGACTTAGCCAGAATGGGATCGTGAAGAGGTAAAAAGAGGCTACGAGAGCTAGGGTTTTTAATTGCTTAACTGGAAATGGCACTCGGTAAATTAGTGGCCTACTGACCGAGCAAAATGTTTTTAAAATTTGAAGCCCCCAGATCGCCGGAAACGGCCGTTTCAGAGTCTTATCTACCTCTTTTAGTTAGCTTGTTCAGGGAACTAAGCTGTTTCCATCATTTTCATGAAAATTATTTTATATTTTCTCCTAACGGCCTCCCCCGATCCCAACGCCACTGATTTAAATGTAGTACTTGACGTAAATACTAAGTGTTTCCGTTCATCTCAAATGTACCATGACAATTTTAGTCATATTACTGTAATAGTTTAGATGGAAAACAAAGGAAAAATGGAAGAAAATTTAAATATAAAGGAAT
Organism: Trachythela sp. YZ-2020; assembly: GCA_016169945.1. Taxonomy (NCBI): domain Eukaryota; kingdom Metazoa; phylum Cnidaria; class Anthozoa; order Malacalcyonacea; family Clavulariidae; genus Trachythela; species Trachythela sp. YZ-2020. Next base: position 10,130,771 of record JADLSH010000387.1, read on the forward strand.
TATATAAAGGAATTTTAAATATTTTTGCAAGGATAAACAATGGAAATTTGTTTCAAACTGTGGAAGCACTGTAGTCATGGCAACACGTCGTGAACACGATCAGTTATCAGTAAGAAAATCTATTTTTACAGTTTTTAGCGTACAAATTACACTACAAAACCGGCAATGCAGTCAAAATATTAATGGTTTTAACAATAGAATACTGAAATATATCATGTAGGTATGTTATTATGCATTCTAATATTTTATTTTAATGTAAAATTGAAAAATTCAACCTTCCGTTCAATATAAAACGTTTCGTAAAGTTCATAGAACAAAACTGCATTTTATACATATAAATTCACCTTTATACATATGAAATCACGCGGTTGACTGGCTCCGCTTTGCTTTTAATTTATAGCTTTTTGTAACATAAAATATAGGATACTTAAATTAAACTGGAATTAAACGTTACGAGCTGGCTATTTATATAAAGCAACAGTTTTTAAAACAACAATGATATAAATATGCCACGAACACATACATCAACAATTATAACAAACTCGCCTTATATTTTCGCTCATATATCTCTTCTTATCCTTTTATATAAAGCAAAAGCGATAAAATTTGCCCCACAGCTCCTCTTTATAAAGTCCCTAAAAGCTGACAATACAGCCCACGCGATGTCCACGTGGATGGTTGTCTATAACAGGATTGGTAGGTCCTGCGCATGCTCGGGGCCAAATAGCTATCAAAAAGAGGCCAAAATCTACCAAAAGAGGCCAAATTAAATTGCAAACTCGTGCCCAGGAATTTTTTTCCTCAATGGAGCTCTTGAGTTGGCAGCAAAAAGAGGTTAACCAAATGATTTCAAATGGTGGCGTAACGCTCATTGGGTAGGGTTAGTTCAAAAACTAAGGGGCCCCGACAGTTAGGGGCCCCCATCAGCCACGGCCTATCGCCCAGAAAGTTAAAAAACGTAAAAAAATGCAGGTTAAGAATCAATGGGAAAATGCAAAATTAATAATGCTAAATAATAAAGCCTCCATCGACAACGGTAGCTGATTTTTTTATTCTATCTCAAATAAAACAAAAGTTATTCTTATAAGTTATTGACATTGACATTGTTCAGTTTTATTCATATAGCTAATGTGGTGACTAGTGTACGTTATAACTGTATATAATGCTACCCTATGACAAACTATCAGCGGCTGAGGCTGAGTGCCTGATTTACAATTGGCTGAATTTCATCAGCTGGCTGAATTTCATTATCCCATGATTATTTTTGAAAATTTACATAACAAATCAACCTCTCACATCATTTAGTATACATCTAAGTGATTTTTACAACTAAAGATCAGTATAATTTATATACTGTATGATATCATGTAATGAAACTTTTAGATTAACGTAACTTTTAGATATAATTCTATTTAATATATATTTTAGATTCATATGCTTAGATTCATTGATGTATTACTACTCAATCTTGTGAATTAGTATTGAAAATCCCTTTAGGGATATACTAATAAATCTTTGTATTCTAATAAATCTTTGTATTGTAAAAGTTCGCGAAATTCGCGAAAACGTTCACCATGACACCCTTTGACACCCATGAAACATAGCAACACGCCAGGAATTTTGGCTTCGCATAGCTTTCCTTTTTCGCCGGGTGTAATAAATAGCCGAGCGGAATTAGTACCCTCGCCCTGGGCTATCGCCCGGAACGGCGCTTCGCGCCGTTGGCTCGGGGATAAATACAATTATTGAACTAATAAATAAACACTATGTATGAAAAGAATGATCTAACTATTGAGAATATAACTATATAATGCGGATTTAAATGCACTTAAATTTTGTTGTTCTCTAACGGAAACAGGGAGTTCATTCCAATGTACTCTGTAATTTAAGCGGCCTCTATTTTGGGCATTGGAACGTACAAATTAATATTTGAATTTCTTAGGTCATGTTTATGGACATCAGACGTATTGATAAAGATATTTTTTAAGTATGATGGGAAAAGATTATTACAAATTTTATACATCACTATTGCTTTGGTTAGTTCTTCTTTTTGTAAAATCTATCCAACTAAGCTCATCCAACAAATCACTGGATCGTATGTCATAATTGAAAATGTAATAATCCTCGCAGCTCTGTTTTGTAGTTTTTGCAATTTATCAGACAATGTTTTGCCAATATTTCCCCAAGCCGTGTTACAATAGTCAAAATATGGTAAAACTAAAGCTTTGTACGTTATTAATCTAGTTTCGAGAGGTACTGTAGGACATATCCGCTTTAGTGCGCAAGACCGGCTGAAACGTTTTTGGATATTCTACTAATGTGGGAGTCCCAAGATAGGAGCCCCAAGGGATTCGTATGCTGTCTTTCGTTGTAAAAGAGTATTGTTTACCTTAAAAGCTAAGCCATTATGCAACAGAGAAAGTTTGTGACGGCTTCCAATAACATGTATTTGGTTTTTGCAATATTTTTATTTGCATTTTACCAATTCTGAATAATTTCAAATCATGGTTCATCTGAAATTGAAGAACATTAGGGTCTTCAGCGGCAGTGGAAAGAGTAGTATCATCGGCGTACATTCTCGGCTTAGAATATAGGTCACACAACGCTAGATCATTGATGTATATAATAAATAGTAGTGGACCTAGTATAGATCTTTGAGAAACTCCACAAACCATATCACGATAACCTGATAACATACCGTTAACAAAAGTTCTTTGTTTACGTCCAGTTAGATAAGACCTAAACCAATTTAAAGTTAAGGCATGACACCATAGAGTTTCAGTTTCTCTGTTAAAATAATGAGATCCAAGAAGATAACTCCATTTATTAGACCGTTGTCAATATTATTATACCAGTCATTAGTAGTTTCTAATAATGAAGTTTCCGTAGAAAACAGTGGTCTAAAACCTGATTGTGCGAAACTTTCAACTCATTGGTTTGTTCTTTTCTGTTCTGTCTGATCCTGTCCCGTTTCGTTTTGTTTTGTTAAGGAACGGACGAATGAGAACAATTGGTTCCCTTTAGAATAAGGAACGGTTGAATGAGAACAGTTAGTTCTGTTTTTATATTAGAATCGGTTTGTTCCGCACTGGCGTCGGATCGATTCGGAGAACGAATTTTTCTCATTAATAAAAATGGAAAACCCCTTGTTCCAACTGATGTTGCAAAATAGGCCCAACCGTTCCGGTTCAAAGAGAACACATTCCAGTTTAATTGACAATTTGCGTTGTTTATATCCTATACGTATATTCTGAATAGCATGAAGCGCTAAATACAGCTATCTTTTCACAATTTAAGTATATTCCTTTATAAATGCATGCTCGTGCAAATACATATATTGTAAAACATGTAGTGCTTATATTGGTCTGATGTTTTCCGCTATGAGTTCAAGTTAGATTTGTATATATATAAACAGTAACTTCGCGCAGCTGGTTTTCAGCGACATTGCTGGTAGCATAGTGGTCAAAGTCTGCACCTACGACTTGGAGGAGTTAAGTACGAATCCTGCTCCCAGGAAAACAAACATTTTTTTCCTATTACTTTTAACTCTCAAAGTATGTTTTAAGACATCCTGTGCATGATTAGTGTTATGTTTGCGCAATTCATGCAATTAAATAAACAGGCATTTTTTTCGAATTAAAAAGTATTAGCAAAATATAGTGTAGAATTTTATAGTGTTTAAATTATACGTAGCCTAAGTGTTCCCGCTCGCATTCGTAATGATCTCGGTATTCTGTGTTCTTGAAATTTGTAAAGTGGGCAGTTTAAAATTGCAGTCCAGCGCATACCAAACTTGTTGATTCCTTTTCTCAGATAATTGTCTTCCTCTTGTGTTAACCTAACTGGCCTCTTGGTTTTTGTTGCCTTTTTATAGTTTTGATGAATCGGCGCTTCACTCGTAATATGTCTTTGATCTCAATAACATTCGAATATTGTTGTCTCAATTGCTGTGCGGACATATCCATCGCCCAGAGGAGGAATGGTGACTATACCGTGATGCTTTGCGGTTAATTATATATTATTCATTTTTCGGACGAGCGCGCTCATTATTCGCTTGGCTTTTGCTATCAACACAACAGGAGTGAGAAATATGGCGGATTTTATAAGCCCAATTCTCGGCCATAAAGCTTCAGTTTTGGAAGGACATGAGCTTCTTTTTGTTCATTGTGTATCGTCGGAGCCTATGCTGCTGGTTCCCAATGGGTTATCGTGTGTTCAGTTTGAATGTCGTGAGATTCACATCAGTTTTTTGGATAGTTTGGACATCAGAAGAATCGCTATTTGTCCAGCAACTGTTAATGGCATAAAAGTTGACGAAATGTTCGCCGATTGCAGTAGTCCCGTACAGATAGAGATACATTCCAGTTGTATTTTTAAGGTAGGTATTTGTTTTAATCGTGAAACGTATTACAAATTACAAAATAATGTCATGTATTAAAATAAAAGCAAATATTTAGCGAAGCAATTATAGGTTACTTTCACTTTGACTTTCAGGCTTCACCTTCATCAAAGCCCGTTTTTGCTTTTTAATTTCAGATTTCTGGGCTTGTATATGATTCATACTCTGATAACCAACATCTTCAACCAACGTTTAACATGAATAACACGATAACATGGGTGATGGGGAAAACATCTCATTCGAGCAAAAACGGGGCTGTTTTCAAACTTAAACTTTTGATAACATTTGCACGAGGAAAACATATTGTTATATTGGCATTCATATGCATACATCCCATAACTAAACGATAACATGGGGAAACAAAGAAAATATCTCATGCGAGCAACACAGGACAGCTGCATCATTCTCAATATTACTGTTGTGTTACTGAACATACTGAACGTATTTTAATAAAGAACTTCGATACAATATGCTAATATGAATATGATAATTATAATAGATTATGACCTATATACTAATTACTAATACAACATCTCCCCCTTTTTTTAGTGTTCTTTTATAAAAATGTTCTAACAATCTAAATGTTCACATAGGACTTTTTATATTGAATTCAATGTTAAGCGTATATTTCTTGTGAAATGTTCCATTAGATTTCTAAATAAGTCCTTTGCTTTCACGTGCTTTTAAAGAGAGTTTCAAAGTTCGTTTTGGTCTTAAATGTATGTTGAGTTCCGGGATCTTGGAATCTTTCAACGTCTGTTCGTTTGATGTTTCTTTTGGGAGCGGAACTAATTGCACACGATTACGTTTAATCACGCCAGTGGGAGTCTCAACTCCGTACTGTCGCGGAGTATCTGTGGCATTCTTTACAACGCCAGGTTCTGGATGGGTTGTTATACGAACTTCCGTTGCTTGGGTAAGTTTTTGAAGTGGTATTGCACGATGTCTTGTATGGAAATGCTTCTCTTGCTGTACTTTGCTTCGAGCTTCGTGTTCTTGTAACTGTACAAGGTCGGGCCAAGTTCGATGCATCAATATTCTCATTCCTTTCATGATTAGACTTTAATTTGAACCACGGTAAGTTCTCCTCTTTCTCTCCAGTACGGTTTCATAGCGTCTGGGACCATGTGTTTCTCCGACCATCCTTCTAAACAGCATTGCTATATTTTCTTGCATACCTCGTCATCTTCTTGAGCTGCGATGATTTATTTAAGCTTCGTGTCCTAGACTGGCAACGAGTCAATCACGGTATCTACGTATGCGTTCATTTCGGCTACCGGAAATAGTAGAAAGTCCGAGTTAGCAGATTTCGCCATGAGTATGGATAGAGCATCGCTAGTGTACATCTGCTTACCAGGTACGTGAATCATTTTCTGCAGGTTAAATCTCATTAGTCTCGTTCTGAATCTTTGGATACGAGGTGGTATTTGGTCTAAGGTATGGGTGGTCAATAAGGGTACTAAGGGCTTATGATCAGTTTCCCTATGAACGATTTCCCTAAAATGTAGTCACGCGACCTTTCGCATGCCCAGGTGAATGCTAGGCATTCTTTTTCTATTTGGCTATACCTATATTCTGTGTCTGTGAGTGCCCGTGATATATATGAAACGGGTTTCCACTCCTCATCTTCTTGTTTTTGTAAGACTACCCCACCTATATCATAGGAAGATGCATCTGCATTTATCTTAGTTTCTTTATTTGGATCATATAGGGCCAAAATTGGAGCGGAAATCAAACATTTCTTTAATTCATTAAATGCTTTGTTTTGTTTATTCCCCCAATACCAAACTGAATTAAATGCTTTGTTTTGTTTACCCCCCCCCCCCCCCAATACCAAACTGAATCTTCGCATAATAGATCACGAAGAGGCTTTGAGTTGGATGCTAAGTGATTTGTAAATTTGTTAAACTGATTAACCATGCCCATAAAAGATCTCACTTCAGCTACATTTTGGGGTACGGGTATATTAACGATAGCCTTGACTTTATCAGGATCAGGGGATACTCCCTCAGCTGATATAACTTGACCTAATGCCTTAACAGTGGAAACACTGAATAAACATTTACTCTTGTTTAAAGTGAGTTTAGACTCTTCGAGTCTTTTCAAAACTGCATGTAACCTAATATCATGTTGGTTTTGTGCTTCGCCATGAACTAATAAATCATCGATCTCACATTCAACTCTTTCTAAAATATTATTCATGCATTTTTGGAATTGCTCACTTCCCGTAGAAATGCAATAAGGAAGTGGATTGAAACAAAATCGCCCTCATGGTGTTAGAAACGTTGTTAATAAACGAGACGATTCTGATAGCTTTCTTTGCCAAAAAGCACTATTTGCATCTATTTTATAGAATACTTTAGATCTTGATAACTTTCCTAGTGTGAAATCAACAGATGGGAGAGGATATGCTTCTCTTAATTTAGTCAGATCTACACATATTCGCACATCCCCATTAGATTTTGGTGTTACCACCATGGGAGCGCACCATGCTGTCGGTTGATCTACTTTTGAAATCACACCACTTTTTAACATTCTATCAATTTCCTGCTTAGTTTTATCTAATAATGGGAAAGGTACTTTTCTTGGCACATTCAAAGCAAAGGGTTCTGGTAACTATTTTAACTTTATCTCATATTCGCCTTCAAGCTCACCTAAACCCTCAAATAATTTAGGATATTGATCAATTGTTTGTTGTTTGTATTCGTTTTCTTCTATTGCATTACAATTTTCCACTTCATGGATTTTTCTTAGCAAATTTAATGAAATGCATGCTGATTTGCCTAACAATGGTTTGCTTAGATCTTTAATGACGTATATTTCCTCTAGAATAGAGTTATTCTTTGAGGTTATCTTTGCGTTAAATTTTTCCAAACAATTAAGGCGGTATTTGCATGGGCCTAATATTATTATATCAGTTGGTTGAAGCTTAAGATTTCGTTTACTTGACACTTTATCGTAAACATTTTTCGGAACAACAGTAACATCTGCTCCTGAATCAAGCTTAAATTGAAACTTGCAATCGTTTACTTCGAGATTTGCTTTCCAAGGCTCAGCCTCAATACTTTCTACGACTATTTTGCCTAGAAAAATTCGTTTGGAAAGATCTCACCTGTGACTTCACTGACTGCTTTGCTTCTGCACGCTCTTTGCCAGTGACCAGTCTTACCACACTTATGACATCTAGAGTCTTTCGCAGGACAATTCTTTTTGGGATGCATAGGTTTAAGCACTTGTAGCATTTCTCCTTCCCTTTGTCTCGCTGACTCTTTTCTTGCTCCTCAAGGTTTGGTCTTGCGTAACGATTCGTCTGATTCTTTCTCGTTCTTGAGAACTATCCTGTGCCTACGGCCATCATTAGTGTAACGTTAAAAGATACTTTAAACTTGTTACAGACCGTTGCCGTTGGGTGATTTTTCGAACGAACTAAAACATACAGTGTGTATGTTCAAGAATATGGATGGCTAGCTCAATATTGGCAGAGCAAAGACTGGCATTCTATACGTAAAATAGTTGAATCCCGCCCTTGGGGAGAAATCAATATTGTGGCGATGCATATATACATTAAAGAAAAGAATAACAAGACTATACTGTAGTTACCGCCTTTGCTTAGCTGCGGGCTTGAGTTGTGTACTTGTGCTTTCTCTGACTGCATGATCCCTAGGCCTAGATATAGGCAGAATACTTCCAGCAAAATCTTAGAGATCTTCATCTTTTGGCCTGCTGCACTTACCATACATGTTGCTGCCGACTGACTTGAGCAGACTGACTTAATATATTCATGTTGGTTTCTCTTATAGTCGCATTAGGTAAGACCGCTGTAAATAGTAAGAATAGGCCGGTAACTTCAGTATTCTATTCCCCATGCGAACGTTTCAAGAGCTTACTTCATAGACATAGATGTTCATATCGACCACAGCATGCATTATTTTATCGCATGAAATGTTCTTTTGTTCCATGCACCCAAGTCATGATGTCGTTTATCCAAACCTGTCATGGGACAATCGCTTATGTTTTCTTAGTTTTCTTAGTTTTCTTAGTTTTCTTAGTTTTCTTAGTTTTCTTAGTTTTCTTAGTTTTCTTAGTTTTCTTAGTTTTCTTAGTTTTCTTAGTTTTCTTAGTTTCTTCATGCGAACATTTGTATTTGCAAGACATTTCGATAATCGATAGTGGACAACACACTTTTCGGCTTTTCTTATATTTGACCTTCTTTAACTTTGGACCTTGTTAGTTTTTTGGGGCTGTGCCAATATTGATATAGTACTTTTCCTTCTGCATGCGAACGTTATAATATTGAGGAGGCAGCAATCCTGTGTTGCCCCGCATGAGATGTTTTTTTGTTTCCCCATGTTATCGTTTATTCATTGGATGTTTGAGTACCAATATGACATTAATACGTTTTCCTAATGCGAAAGTTATCAAAAGTTTATGTTTGAAAACAAACCGCGTTGCTTGCATGAGAGGTTTTTTTTGTTTCCCCATGTTATCGTTTATTCATGAGTGTTTCATGTTTGGGTACCAATAAGGCATGATTGTTAGATCCTTATTCTGTGATTATGGCACAAATATATACTTTCCTCATGCGAATGTTATCAAAGTTTAAATTGGTAAATAACCGTGTTGCTCGCATGAGACGCTTTCCTTGATCTTGTTTTCCCACGACATGTTGTCTTGTATTCATGGGATGTTTGACTGCCAATATGGCAATAACTATGTTTTCCTCATGCGAATGTTTCCTTATCAAAACTGACAAAAGTTTAAGTTTGAGTGCACGGGAATGGCAATAATGTACGTGTTCCTCATCACTCATGCCTTTGCGAATATTTCCAAGAGTTTACGCTTGCGTCTTGCTCGCATTAATTTTTTTTTTCTTTGTTTCCCCATGGCCATGTTGTTGCATGGGGTGTTAGAAATTTCCGTTGACTCAGTTCATTCTATAAATGTGTATGCAGAGTCTTATTAACTATACTGGCTTTATATTTTGTTTGATTGTTTGTTTATGACTTATATATGTTGAGGGGATATTTTTCCAGCATACGGCTACATTTTATCGGTCTGTATATTTGTTGCCTCGTTTGAACATGAGATGTCTTTCAGATTGTTTTTTCACGCGTATTATGTATTGTATCTCGCGTTTTAATTTGATTTGCTGCGACCTACCGCGACGTATTTGCTCAGTTTCATACTTTCTACACGATATGTATAATATCTAATAGATCTATAGTTTGCCCCATATTCCTTATTATTTACACGAGGCGTTATCGTTTTGTATTTCATTGCTGCTCATGTTACATTGTTATATGAATGAATATATCGATTACCCTTTCTCTCCATTTTCCTTTTCTGGTATTATCCACTTTTCAGTAAACCCCAATCCCCACCCCAGGGTGACAGTCTGTCACCTGAAAATATTGTAACAGAAAGGGTGGGCGAAAGGTAGAGTTAGGAATGTGACTCACCTCCTGGGTCCCACATTCCTAACTCTACCTTTCGCCCACCCTTTTTGTTACAATATTTTCCTCTTCTACTTTAACTGTCAAGAAACCTTTGATTTCACCTATCTGGATTGAGAATTCATGATTGATGGGACTCAGCGGGTGGCAGCCAATAATACGCTCTTTCTGTTGCCTGGCGGTTGAGACCTGTAGTAACTTGTATTATAAAATAACATGTATATAACGCGTGCTTTGATTGGTCGAAACCCGTGTTTGGATCAGGCCATCCAAACACGGAAGACTATCGTGTTGTTGTTATTTTATAAAACAATTACTTTATGGTTTCCGTGTTTGGATGGCCTGATCCAAACACTTGGGAATGTTGCTCGAGTTAAGAAAGCTCGCAAAATCACTCGCCTTCGGCTCGAGATTTCGCGCGCTTTTCTTAACTCTCGCAACATTCCCGCGTGTTTAATTGCCAACAAATTAACATTGAATCAGGAAAAAACTGAATGCATGTTGGTAGGCTCTAGGCAGAGATTACAACAATCTCCAAGTAATCCTCAAAAAGTTATTGACAACCATATTATACAGCAGGTTCCAAGTAACAGAGTTCTTGGCGTCATTATTGACGAACAGTTAAAGTGGAAGGAACATAACAATGCACAATGCAAGAAAATTTCACATTCAATTGCTCTCTTGAGAAGAGCAAAGCAATTTGTAAGTCAAGATACACTTCTAAACATGTTTAATGCAGTTCTACCTCATTTCACATACTGTTCGAATGTTTGGAATGATGGTAGTTGTGCACATATCGAAAAACTATATAAATTGCAAAAGCGAGCCGCTCGAGTGATAACGGGTTCAAGTTATGAAATAAGATCAACCGAGATATCTGAAAAATTAGGATGGGAAAGGATTGAAATTATTCTTAAGAAACGTGAACACATTATGACATTCAAGGCATTTCGGGGTGAAACGCCTAACTACCTGTCAGACTTGTTTGTCGCCAGTTATGACCGAAAACTTTATTTGAAAAAACCAAACACAAACCTTTTGAAAAATAGCTTTTCATACCGCGGAGCTGTATCCTGGAATAGCCTTCAAGCTGAAATTGTCGATGTATACGATCAACTTTCCTTGTCTTCTTTTAAGACTTTAATAAATCATCACTACAAGGACTTGGAGGGAAACACATCGACAACTTGACCAAATTCATTTTTGTGATAAAATTGTTGTAAATAGTTGAAATATTGTACATAGTTAGAAGCCAATAGTGACTTTAATATATAGTAAGTGTTTGTATTCTTAATCAATGTATGTATTGATAAACGGCCCCTTGAAAATCACTTTTTAATTTACCGCTGAAGGGCTACCGTTTCCAAATAATTTTAAATAAATAAATCTATTCGCACTATTCGTCGACTATTCGCCCACTATTCGGACAATTCGTCTTACTATTCTAGTTTTATCATTTGCCCTCCTTTATTGCTTTGTAGGTGTATAAAACAAAAGTATGAATTGGGCAAAACTATTACCCACACTAAACCCCCATTTACCGGAAATCTCCCATATTTTAACCATCAAGTTTTAAGCAAGTGCTATTTGATAAAAATATGGCCTTTTTATGTATATACATACAATAACATTGGCTTAAGATAGAATCGGTCTGGTGGAAAACTCCTATTTTCTTTAAAGTTTCAGACGTTCTCTGGTTTAAAATATTTATTATTTACGAGCTTTCGGCTGCCAGTCTGCAGTCTTCAACGGGTTGATTAAAATGAATAATAACAAATAACAGTGGTTTACAATTACACAAAAACAAATACACTGACAAAAGACACAGTGACAGTTCCGCCTACGTGAAAAGATGAATAATTATTTACATTGATGTAGTATATATAGATATAGTTTTGTGTTTTTTTTTAAGAACCTATATTGTTCTTAAGTGTTTTGCATTATTGTCTGCGTTTTATTGCACATGCAGTAAGATTCCAAAGTTGATCTGTGTCGATAACTGGCAGTGTCTATAATTTTCCCGTTAGGTATAGACACTGCCAGTTATCGACACAGATCAACTTTGGAATCTTGGCATACTGCATGTACGAAAAACGCAGACAATAATGCAAAACACTTACCAGAACAATATAGGTTCTTACTTAAAAACAATTAAAACTATATCTATATATACTACATCAATGTAAATAATTATTCATCTTTTCACGTAGGCGGAACTGTCACTGTGTCTTTTGTCAGTGTATTTGTTTTTGTGTAATTGTAAACCACTGTTATTTGTTATTATTCATTTTAATCAACCCGTTGAAGACTGCAGACTGGCAGCAAAAGCTCGTAAATAATAAATATTTTAAACCAGAGAACGTCTGAAACTTTAATCATGAATCCTGGTTTCGCCTCTTCCATATTTAAATTAAAGCCTATTTTCTTGTTCCTTGAATGGGGTTGCCCTCTTTCGTAAACAACTATCCCTCCCAAGAGCACGAGTTAATCCTGCAAGCAGCAGGGCCTTGTATATATATATATATACCCATTGTTATTTTAATCATTTATAGCTCGGATAATGTTGTATTATAAGCAACCAAACGATAGCAATAAAACTTTATAACTAAATTAAAATATTTATAAAAAATGTTTGTGATGATTTCTTTGAAAATTGATTGCTCGGCACTAATATTCATATTCAAATTACGTTTTCCACCTAGTATCTCTGTCGCTACAATATTAATTTTTGTCTTATATATATATATTTTGTGTCGCTTTTGGTGCAAAATAGTCTAGGCAACAGCACCAGCCGACAGTTTTAAAAACATAACACGAATTAAACAACTACAACTACGCACTTTTCTCCTTTATGGATTAAAAGAAGTCTATGGGCAATAGTTCTTCGAAAAAGTCTTGGTTTAATCCATCAATCAGATTTCTCAAAATGTCTATTTTCGATTAATCTATTTAAATCACATAATTTGCATCTCGAAAGACTATACAATAAAATGTAATTTGAATTTTGCAAAGATCTGTTACACAAAAATCATTATACCAGACTATTAAGATTTTATTAAAAAAATTAGAACGATTGTTAAACTTTCAGCAACACTTTTTTGGAAAATTCCGCATTTTCCACCATGCCCACCTCCCGTATGGTGGGGAAGAAGGTGTCTGATAAAAATCGATTCCCTATGATAAAGAAAGACTTTTTGATATAGACTCCGTACTCAGCACTCCGTACTCCGCACACCGTGTTTCCCACCACGCCGTTAATTTTCTACACAATAGCCGATTTAATACTTGGAATTCACAGCATATTCCAGGAACGCGGAAGTAAAAATGTGGTTTCGGTTTTGTAATTGTGGGATTTTAGGGCATTGTTCTAGGTTGAAATTGAAAGTAAACAATAAAGAACACTATAATGCAAAGGTTGAGTGCTGAGTTATTCGTATATATTTGGGGGTGACCGTCGTTTCTGTACATAGGTAGTAAAATACAAGAACCACTTCAGGCTGACGAATAGACTGCTTCTTAAAAACATACCTTTTGTACTTTAGCTGAAGTGGCAGGCAAGTTGACGTGAAGGCAATTACATAACTAATCAATACTGAATGACGATGTATTTCATCAAATTCAGAGGCAATTGGCAGTAATTAAAATACTAAAGAATGCAGCTAGAACCGATTAAAAACTGAAACTCATATGAAAGAACTATACTTTCAGCCGCTCATCTTCCGGGATTTTACTGCATATACATGACACGTTCGTGCGCGTTCTGATGGGTTACCGAGGTGCAGAATTCCTTTTACGCACGTATTTCAAAATATCTAACTCAACCAGTGTATGGATAATCGTTACTCTAGGTGATTAATACCGACATTTTTTAGTGTTTGGGTTGGATGAAATCAAAACATAAATGAAGCAACATATACCGGTATAGAAATTGAAATACTAAAACCTACCACAATTGTGGCTACCAAATCCACGGTGTCTACAAAGTTTCAATGAACGATCAGCTTCTGTACATCTCACATCATCCAGCCATATTTGTCCACTTCCTTGACGGAATTCCCTTGTAAATGTTCCTGTTGAAAACCCAAGTTCACGACAAGCCACAATACTGTTTATTTGGGACCAATCATCGTCGCAAACAGTTCCCCAAATTCCTTCATGAAAGACTTCCAATCTGCCGGTGCTAAGTCCGTTCCCACCAACAAGCCTCAAGCTAAGTAAACCTGTGAAATAGCTGGCTATGATTCCTAAAACGTCGAAATTCTGGTCAATTTCTGAACTGAAATCAATTGGCAATGTTTCAGTGCCGTTTGCAACGAGGCTTCCATAGACATTTAAACTTCCGTTTCCATAAAACTTGATGTTCACACCAGGTTGGATAGTCAGAGTCGCGTTCTCATGAACATTCACAGTGTGATTTATCTCCAAAGTTTCATTTTCAAATATAACCGTGTGATCGTCGTAGATATCTGCGATAAATCCCGAAGAAGGGACTACACAAACATAGAGAAATATTGCCAAGGCTACGCAGAAGAACCTGCTTGACAAACTGATGCACCACTCTCGATGCACGCCCATCGCGGAATGATTTAGGCTAGAAGCTTTGCCGCATATCATATTGTCAGAATGAATTAATTGAACAAAGCAAACGATCTGAACGGTTGGATTAAAGTACTTACGAGGATTAAAAGTATATGTGTATATGTACATATGTATAATAGTAGCTTAATCTTAAAATAATATATATATATATATTTCTAAAATTCATTAATTATTCATAAGCAAAATACAAAGGAAACTCATGACCCGTAGCGGATCTATATATTTGATATAGACTTGCTCAAATTTTCTCCTTCAATTTTTACAGCGTAGATAACATCAATCTTCAAAATTCCAACGCCAGTGAGCGTACAAAACGAGTCATTTTAGAAGTCATATACAAACCTTACAGTTCGGTCTTTATCAGATCTAAAACACTCGGCTGCGCCTCGATGTTTTAAATCTGATAAAGACCTCTTGTGCGGTTTGTATATATTACATATAGTTTTTTCTTACATCAAGGTATCCACTACAGCCTGTTTCACGCCATAAGCGATCATCAAGTGGCGAGGTGATCGTTTATTGCGTGAAACAGGCTGTAGCAGATACCTTGAGGTAAGCGAAAAACTATATATTTGCTCTATCTATATCATATCGAGTACTCTTTGGCATTTCGTGAACCAAAACGAGTACAACGATAACAAAATCGCATACGCCATGAGCAAGGTCAACCAAACACTCTCGTGTTATGGGAAACTAAGAATATTAAATAATGTGCCCTGATGAACATCAACGTTACGATTTCTAAATTTTGCGGTAATAAATTAACGTGATGCACAGATTTTGTTTCCACGAAAACAAGTCAATATATTATGCAAATATGTACAGTAAGTTGCTCTTTTGTATAACAGATTTTTAATTAAAAAACATTTTTAATTGTTGAGCCGGTGCATGTTTCGAAGACTAGAGCCTCATTATATATATTGAGGCACGTAACAGGGCTAAGTACGCCGTGATACTCGCTTTCGAGTTTATATCGAACACAGGTATTTGCGAAAAGTGTTTACCATATGAATACAAATATGGAGACAAAAGGGCGTCAAAATACCGAAAAAATTCAACCGCTAAAAATCGTAACAAAATACCGTATAAAAATACAAGAATAAAGCCGAGAAAATTCGGACACTTTGGTTACGTCATATATACAGGGGTATAGTGCTCGAAATAGTGTATATAATGGGGGTACGAGCGCAATTTCCGACCAAGTGCGCCAGCACCCTGTTGCCCGGCAGGTGGACTCTATGCAAAAAAAACCATGACGAATACTTAGTTATATTTTTGGTGTATTTTTATGGCCATACGCGTAGCTATGGATACCGTCATCAAGCGTGTATCTTTTGTCGTCAAAACAGCTGAGCGATATCTTATTAACATTATAAATACCGAGTTGGTGCTTTTTACTCCTAATAGATTTCATTACATGGCGCATCTAGAGATATTCTCTTAGTACCTGTTTATAGTTCTCATGCTGAATATCTTCTTACCTACATTTTTCCTGACGCCTTTAACCTTCTTGTCTCCCTCATTATTTTCCTTCACGTAGCTATACATTTTGGAGCGAAGGCCCACAAATTCAGTGATCGGAACTCCGGCAGCTTCATCTTTCATTTTGCCAATAACTTTCTTGTTCTCCTTAAAGTAAAAAGGAGAGTCAGGTGAATAGTCACCATTATCAAATAAGTGCTTATCCTTAAACAATCCTCATAAATATCCTCAGTTTTCACACTGTCAGTATCAGTGAAGAGCAGTTGAGCGTTACCACCATATATCTTTTTTATGTAGTTATAATAGAAATCGTACATCAGTGATTTAGCGAGGTCGACAATACACATATAGGCTGCACGATTGAGAACTAAAGTTTCCTTTATCTTATGTACCGCTACAAGGTTGTCATTAAAGGTTGAGACAAAAGTGGGACGAGATGCTAACCTCTTCAGTTGCCATTTTTGGGTAACTAATTGTACATTTACTCTTTTCCTTAGGTTTTCATGAGTTATTCATCAGCTTAAAGAAGTCCTTTTCGAAGGCGTTCTTAGCTTGTGTCCTTTTTTGGATATTGAAGTCACTTCCAAGGTACAATTCTAAGGCTCATATATAGTTTAAGGTTACGGTAGTGAACAACGTACTTAGCTTGTTATTAAGATTGGGTACCAGCTTATTCACCTGCCCCATAGACACATCAAATTTCTGCTATAGAAACTGTACTTAGCCATATTTCTACCACTAAGCCATATTTCTAAATTTTCCCTTTCTATACATCTGACAACTGTCTGAAACTCGTGGGCTATCAGATCCCAATGCGAGTGGTGCACATGGTCCCTCATTAACTTTCTGAACCATCGGACTCTGTTGTGCTGTCGACTCTTTTTCTTTAGGTAGTCATTCTTATTGTGATCATATGAGATGTGGGATGTAAATATTGGGTTGTTAACCACCCCACAATTTGTGCAGGTTATATACCCTTCGATGTGAACCATTTTTCACTATGAGACTGGGAACAAGTATCATAGCCGGACTTCATATAATATAAGTCAAGATAAGTATTTAAGTCCTTACTCCCCTTCTAACGGAGTTACAAGTCAATATAGTATATCCAATGGGAACACCAAGTACTCCTTCAGCCAGTCATTTATTCTCCTCTATTTCCGTGCTTGGCGTATAGAAGTCGGACAACTCAGGTTCCTCATTATACTACTTCCCCTCATAAGTTACCGTCCTCATCAGCTTCAAGCTCTGCTTCAATAGGTCCAGTGCACTGTTCGTCTCGTCTATATCCTCATTCAACTCCTTAAGCCTCTCCCTCAGTTCCAGTATATTATCATGCTGCCTAACCTCGTTCTCATACAATTTTTCCTTCGCCGAAGCCAAAGTTTCCAGTGCTTTATTATGTCTTTCAATCTCCTCCTCATATCCTTGCTTGGTTAAAGTGCTGGAACAGATATCCGGCCCCAGCAAATGCAAATGCATTGAATATTCCACCTGCAACTGTTGCTTCCATATAATAGGTAACATGTTATCTTTTTAATGGGTCCAATGAAATAGTCCCATCGAAGCTATGCTTTGAATGGGTCCAATGAAATTGTCCCATCCAAGCTATGCTTTCAATGGGTCAACGGGAATGTACTTCTTGCCCTTCAGATATCTGACCAATAATGTACTCAGTGATACGGCGACTGCCTACTTCAATGTTCCTTAGATTTAGACACTGAATTCAGTGTCTCTGGAGTATCCAATCTTTCTCCCATTGCCTTTTTACTTAACATGGAAATTCCCACTGCTCACCAGTTATAAGACATGCTTCATATACTTCGTTTACTATCTGTTTTTCTGTCGTCATATACTATAGCCGATATCTTACAGGTAATCTATCATCCCTTAATGTTCCCTTAACCTGCTTAAACTTTGTATATTATTTGGACTCCCATATGTACGAAGTTTTTTGGCTATGAACGGACTTTCCTTAGGGTGCCTGGATCAAATGTAGCTACCATCACCCAAATGTGTGAAGCCCTCCGGAGAACCACAAGCTAATATGTTATGTTGAACAGTCCAGTCACTCCACCAACTGACTGACACATGCTTTCTCTTCGCCGGCTCCTCCTTGTAGCTGGGATTTTTTTTCTTGCTTAAGCAGAGCTTCAGCTGAGGTAGGGACAGCACTTAGTACTAATTGCTATGTACAGATTTCTCTATCTTCAGTAGGATACCTCTTAGCCTCTTTTCCACGGGTGTCTTCATTTTTTCTGATGGGAATATTTTATCTGTCTCCATACTTCCTGTATAAGAATTTTCCTTTAAGCCGCTTGCCGGCCCATTCTGATGGAGTCACAAAAGCCGCTTGAAGCTTCGCTTACACTGTGTCTAGCGGAGTTGAAGCTAAGCTCTCCACATCTCCTATAAGAGCTGTAACGGAGTTACCAGTTTGTTGCGAGATAGTTCATAGGTGATCTGTAAGTAGAGCTTCAGCGGGCCATCCTTTGACTTAAATAGAGACGGCTATCCTTCTAAGCTATGCTTACCACAAAGCTGGAACATAATCCTGACCTCCCTGAAGTGGTCAGTTATTTCCCTTATAATTAAATCGTAATCATTTGATACCAGGCACTTATAACCATTTTCCCTATACTTATCCAACAGCTCCTTCTGTGGGTCACTTAGCTTCCCAGTACCCAGTGGTGTCTTGAACTCAATGCACCTGCCCCTATATTTCTTATGGAGATTACTTACGGTCAGGTCAGGCTGTCCATTCCATACCCCTTCATGTAGGAGTTGATTCTTTTCCGTGATGTGTCCTGCAGCTCACCTAACCCCGCCGATATCAGCGCATCTGGATAAAACCTAGTGCGTATATAGTTTACAACCCTTGTGTGGAGGTCATACTCACTCTCAATGTGAAGTGCCATACCATTCTTTTTCCTTGGAACTCCGTTAGAGGAATAACTACCCGTTTTTCGTATAGATGGCAGGACCTCTGAAAATACCCACTTCGTAAATTTCTTAGCAGCTGGTACCTTAGAGCTAAAAATGAGGCTGTGCACATCTGGCTCTGATATTAGGGCATTAAGATTCACGTTTCGGCAAACGGCAGAGTCAAGTTTTCTTTCCAACACTTTGGTTTAACTTCTTCGCTTCATATTTTCTTTCTTATCTCAAAATAATCATCTTGCACTACAGTTTTAAAATAGCAAGTTCATTTTCCCTTTATTGCCTTATAACGTAAAATTTTTCTTCGCTTGCCATTTGTCGTTTGATGTATAAACGTGAATCTTAATGTCCCTATCAGCACTGAGTGTGGTTGCAAACCAGGGGGGTCCCGCCGCAGGGCCTCGTATGAGATCGCTATACTTTTCCCTAAACTCAGAGTCAACATGCCTCTCTATGGTGTTCCTAGGTTTCTTATAACCAACTAACCAAGTGCCTTTGCGACATCCTTACCTATGAAGTAAACCGCCTGCCTGATGACTACTACTCTTATGTTATCGTTTAGGATCTGGCTATTCATACTCCTATATAAGGTTTTTTCTTTAATTTTCGTCGTTTAGACTTGCAGGCGTCTAACTTATACTTATTATACATGTGGCTGCTGGTAGTTATCCCTCCTGAGAGTATTCCAAGGAGTGGTAAATAGGGAGTGACCTTTTCTATGGCGTTGTACACAACCCATTTTAACAGGTCATTTTTCTGCAACTCGTCATTCAGCGCCGCAGGGTCTTCTATTGCATCCAGGCCGCCAAGCAGATTGGCAAACTTACTTATGACCAGATCAGTAAGAAACTCATTAGACTTCTCAGCCCTCTTCCTCTCGTACTCTCTATACAACTTTTATATGATCACCTTATTGGCCTTCTTCAGCTGCGCTACACTTCTCTTCGGCGCGCAATCGTCAGAGTGCTCCGAGAGCTTTATACGTTTCTCCGGCATGTTGTCTACATCCACTACGCTGTCGGTGACCTTCGGTAGCGGAGTTTCAATTTCATTACCCTGCGCTGGAATACTGGCGCTAAGCCCTTCCGCCTGACCCTTTATCGGAGATAACAGCGCTTCTAGATCATCAACTGTCTTGATCTTCTTTTCTTTTTTACTCGGCATACTATCCTTTTGGTTATAGGAACATATCTGACGTATGTCTTAGACTTATATCCAGGTTTGGGTAGAGAGGACCTCCTTCAGTTTGCGCGTTATCTCCTCCATCACGCGCTTATTACTCATACTTAGATTCTCACTCGCTAGTCCATACTCTACCATCTGACCTCTTTCTGTGTAAGTAAGCCATAGGTCCTTATATACACCATAGAGAGATTCACCTGAGCAATCATAGACTGTTTCTCCCGCTAGCCGTATTTGTAGCCGCTGTACCAGAAGCTTAGACAGGTTATTCAGAAACCAACTCTCGGCATTAGCGTTTTTGAAGTCGAAAACTAAATGTAGGGATCGGGACACTAGGCAACTATCTGGTTTCCCCTTCGGGATGTCAATATATATTTCTTCTCCTGGCCTGGTACTGTTCGGATTCATGGTAACAACATGTCTGACGGGGGTCCTTTTGTCTCTGCCATTTTCATCCTACGGAAAGAAGGTCTTAGTTCTGATTCTATCATAGTATACAATAGTTGAGGTTTTAGTTCCTACGCAGTCGTTGGCTATACTGGTTAAACAGGAAGAGTGCAAGTGCAAGGACAAGGACCCAGAGGTTACTTGCCAACAAAACTATTCCCTGTGCACCAAAGGAGAAGACTTTAGACAGCACAGTTAGTATCGGTGCTATATAAACTTTAATCAAGCATACCAATTACATAAATGAAATACATACAATCTATACAAACAACACGATGCACTAGACACGATAAGCTTGATGCGGGGCCAGCGAACGGACACTAGGTCCCAGCGAGGCTGACCCCGCATAAATAACAAATGTAATAGTAAAAAAATGCTAATAATAATAAGATTCTAACAACATCAAATATTCAAAGATCTACAGCGGGGACACACAGTCTTCCATGTTCGTACTCTGTCCGTATCGAAATTATTGTCCAATTTGTTAAAGTAAAATTCATACAATTTTACTTTAAATAAGATGAAAGTCGATGACTGTCTAATTACAAGTGGCAGGTTATTCCATAAAAGTACAATACGATTGTAAAAGGAGTCCCTAAATAGAGAAGTACGGCAGCGCTGAGGACGGAGATTAAGATTACAGGCAGAGCTTCTAGTACGATCGGTTACAATAGTAACGTAATTATCAAGCGATAGGTTATAATAACCGTTAATAGTTTTGAAAATAAAACAAAGATCACGACATTCGAACCAATAGGACACAGGGAGCATGCGCAGTGAGATGAGTCTGGTTTTGTAATCAGGTATTAATTCAGGATTGTTACAGCAGCCGAGGATGAATCGAGTGGCACGCTTCTGAGCACCTTCTAATAATTTCATGTCTGAAATGCGAGACTGCGGAACCCAGACCTCACTAGCTAGCGTATCCTAGATGGGAACGGACAAATGCCAAATATAGCAACCTCTTACTGTCAAGGCCCACGTGAGTACTACAGTGTCGACGTAAAAAAACAAGCATGCAGTTAGCTTTGCCAACCACAAGGCATGTGTGGAAGCTCCACGTCAATTTGCTGGTAAAAGTGACACCGAGGTCTTTTTGGTTCGACACTTCTACGAAGGCATGAGTGCCTGCGACATAAGGCTTGGTAGCAAGGGATGGCACTAGGCTTGTTCTTTTTCTAGAAATCGGCATGGCCTCACATTTCGTGACATTAA
The DNA here is from genome assembly GCA_016169945.1 of Trachythela sp. YZ-2020. Classification (NCBI taxonomy): domain Eukaryota; kingdom Metazoa; phylum Cnidaria; class Anthozoa; order Malacalcyonacea; family Clavulariidae; genus Trachythela; species Trachythela sp. YZ-2020. The sequence continues at coordinate 10,152,488 of JADLSH010000387.1, forward strand.
AGGATAGCCCCCAAATACTAGACCAAATACAGATATTATCAAGATCCTTTTGTAACGATTCAGAGTCACTGGGACAGCCAACGACACGAGTACACTTGGCGTCATCAGCAAACAAGGCGATGGTAGAATCACAGGTATACAACATATCTGGTAGCCACATATATCGTATAGTATAATGAGTCTGTTTTATGGGTACAATGAGGATGACAAGGTGACAAAAGAATATGTTAACGACGGGGATAAAAAACTAACACTGGCTGGTTGGACTACATGCAAGGTAATATAGATATGAACTACTTCGCTATAAATAATGTGCCGTCGCCTCCTGTTAGTAATAAGCAGGCAATTAATCAACTTTTTGCAGATGGAAGGTATGTGTTAAAAGGGGTTCCTCATGTTGTTCATAACACATACATACATATTGGTGTGAGTAAAACGCCTATCGGTTGGCCATATCACCAAACCGGCTTTCCAGCATATGTATTTAATGTAACACCAAAAGTTGGTGATAAGTTGGTTATTGAGTCGGTTACCTTCGACAATGAACTGAAAGGGAACCTACAATGTGTTAGTATTGAGTTCACAGTTCAGATGTTTAGTAGCAAGAGTAATGCAAAGGAAACATTTCAGCTATGACGGGTTGACTTAGATAATTACCAGAAAATGATTTTAACTTATTCTGAAGGCGACATGCATATTTTTAATATCAATAAAGAATTTACTTTGACGCGACATCACAAATACTAGATGCGCTTACTTTTAATATAGGGATTAAGGGATTAAACATGTCTGCCAATGGATCGGAGGTCAATGTAGACTACACCTTACATATCCTATAATATATGCCAATAAGAGACAGAAAGAAGAGCGCTATTAATTTCAATCATATAAGTGAGCGGGTTAGCGCTGGGGAAATCGAAAAGTTAAAACGATGGTACAAATAATATCACAAATTAGCTATCTGCTATAAGTGGAAAAAATAAAATATAAGAATTAAGAAGTATAAGAAACTAAACTTAGGATTAAATACGGTGGGGCTGGGATTAACAGTTATTGGCGGTGTAGCAGGTGGGGTAACAATGAACCCAATTGTTATTGGCTGTATCTCTGGGCCCGGTGTTCTCCTACAGGGATTCGTGCAAAAGAGTAATCTGAGCAACAAAGTGGATAAATGACGGTTTGCTTAGGCAACATATAAAAAAGTACTCGTACAGCTTAGGCAGTACATTAGAGGCCAGCCTTATGATGAGTCAGTTTTCCTGTCGGATCTAAAAGTAATAGATGATATTGTAGTGGATAACGGTACAGCAATAAAAGGGCTATCTAAGAAATAGAGATTACTTCATGGTTGACGAGTGCGTACGATTTTTATTCACGAGTTGTGAAAGATTACCAACGAACGAGTGAGCGCAGCGAACGAGTGAGTTAGTAATATTTCACAACGAGTGAATGAAAATCGTACAAACGAGACAACCATGAAGTAATTTGTTTATTATATAAGTATAGAGATAATGATTTGATACTGACAGGCTCACAGTGAACAACTCGCAAGCGAAATATATCTAGCCTCAAAAACAGATTTCTTACCGTTTATTTCTTCATTTTCTTGCTGAAATTCCAACCAAAGAGGTTTATCTTAAGTACTTTTAGCCTTGAGAGTTTCCTTGATGGTAATATAGTCGCTTTATTAGCGAAAAATGCAATAAAACTCTCACTTCTTTGATATCGCTAAAACTGGGCGCCATGTTTACAATTTTGAGCGCGAAAACACTAGCCAATCAAAACGCAGATACGATAATTCACCACATGTGACATCTGGAGGCCTCGCAGAATATAACGCGCGGTCATGATCGAATGTAGAGCCAGAGTCGTCAACTTCACGGAAAATACCTTATATCTCAAGAACGAAAGAATTTACAATAAAATAGTTCAATGCCATTCTGCATTAGCTTTAAAAGTATGTTTATACCTTGTAAAGTGTTCTCTCGAGGCCTCGCAGACGGTTTGTTGTTATACGACGTCAAAATGCCGTCGTGCGCAAGCAGACATCCAAATAAATAAATAAAATCGATATATTTTTAAAACGGCAGAATGTATCGCAATATAGTTTCATGCCGTTCTTCATTTTCATGAAGGAAATTCAATAAGGCAATCCAATCGTTGTTTGAAAGAATTGTGTTTAAAAAAGAGATTTCATCAGAACTTCAATCATTAATTGGACGCGACCAATTTGCATACGGAGAAGGTATCGGTGCGACCGATGCGCTCATTATGTGTCATCATAACTGGTTAAACTGGTTGGATGGTAACGCTGATATCATCAGTTTGATCTTAAAAAAGCCTTTGATTCCGTTTCTCATAGCATGGGAAAGAAATTGAAAGAAATTGAAAGAAATTGAAAGAAATTGAAAGAAATTGAAAGAAATTGAAAGAAATTGAAAGAAATTGAAAAAAATTGAAAGAAATTGAAAGTAATTGAAAAAACCAACAATAATCCATACATAATTAATTGTATTGCAAATTTCTTGACGGACAGGAGACAAAGAGTTCTAGCTAACGGAATAGAAACGGGTTATATGGACATTAACAAAGGACTACCACAAGGCACAGTCCTTGGACCATTCTCATTCTCTTTGATGATAAACGATTTAGGCCTAACAGTCAAAGATCCTGATAACAATCTGCTAATCAAGTTTGCAGATGATATGAGTATTAGTGCTCCGGTCAAAGATAACCATGATTCTGCACCAGCTGAAGTGAACAATATCGAAAAATGGTCGAAAGCAAACAGAATGACATTAAACTTGTCTAAAACATGGGAAATGATTGTAAGTGGCAAATCAACAAAACCTATACCAGAACCAATTGCTGGTATTAAGCGCAAGACATGGTTGAAACTATTGGGAATTTCACTTCAGGATGATCCGTCTTGCTGGGATCTTCATATTGCAAATTTGTTATCTAGAGCCAGTAGCCGTATGTACATCTTGAGAGTGTGTAGATCCCATGGTTATTCTAAGAAACAACTGACAATTCTGTTTGACACACTTATTATGTCTCTATTTCTTTATGGAATTGAAGTATGGGGTTCAGCACTTGAAAAGAAATACCTGGACCGATATGGATACACAACAAAGAGCGTCCGGATAATTGATGTGATTAAAGAAAGAGATATGAGTTTATTTAACAATATAACCAGTAGCCTAGATCACCCTTTATATGAATTGCTTCCTCCTAAAAGGCAAAGACCATTAAGAGAACGGGAACACGATTTCACTTTACCAAAGATTAAAACAGAAAGATTTAAACGGTCGTTTTTAAATAGGTGTCTTTTTAACAATTTTAATTAAGCTCAGAGTAGATACAGTCAATTTAGACAATATGCCTACAATTTAGAAGTTAAAATTTACATATCATGTTGTTTGTAAATAGGTGTCTTTTTAACAATTTTAGATAATTTTAGAGTAATACAGTCAATTTAGACACCAAATTTTGTAACCTTGTATATATTTTTATATAATTGTTTACTCTTTGTAAAGTCGCACGTCTGTTGTGGCTATAGACAATAAAGACTTAAGAATAATAATAATAATAATAATAATAATGATAAACGTTTTCAACTTGTTCGATATCCTCTGTAGGCCTCGCAGAAGATATACGTGTCATTATACGCCGCCATGTGTAAATTTGAAAGACCTAGACTCTTGTCGCGGTTGACGCACTTCAACAAGACATGTTATGCACGCAATATTTGCAACACAGAATGACGTGGAAGGTCGAAAATTATAAAATTTACTGCTTTGATATTAATCAAGAACGGCATGAAACCGTTAAGGACTACGTCACGCCGTTTTGGAGAAATACCACATTATGTCCGCGACAAGAGTCTTGGTCTTTCTAATTTACACATGGCGGCGTATAATGACACGTATCTTCTGCCAGGCCTGCAGGGGATACCGAACAAGTTGAAAACGTTTGGATTGCCTTATTGAATTTCCTTTATGCTAATGAAGAACGGCATGAAACTATATTGCGATAAATTCAGCCGTTGTGAAAATATATCGATTTTATTTATTTATTTGGATGTCTGCTTGCACACGACGGCATTTTGACGTCGTATAACAACAAACTTTATTCGATTCATTTAATATTAATGAAGAACGGCATTGAATATTTTCTCCATTGCTTAAATCAGTCCGACGTTATTGCGGTTTTATTATGAAAATTTCCTGTCTGGCTCTAATTCGAATGTGAATGTAGAGCTGCGAATGTGAAACTAGAGCCATCTGTCTCATCGTGAAGAAATCGCATTAAGAATAACGTATCAATTTCATTGCAAGTCATTCTATACGGTTCTCCTTCGTTTACGAAAGAGAATTATTCACGGTTTGCGTTTGCGTTGTATTTTCCCGTGCTATATGTACAATCAGTTATAGTAATTTTATTATATAGTCATATTATTCAATTTCGGAGTAAAAAATTTGGATGGTTTAATTAAGTGTTATCCTTTAGTTGACTAACAGTCAAATGTTTCTCAAAATTGAAAATGCCATTTCGGAGGATTTACATTTCAAAATTTTCTGAGGGGGCATGCCCCCAGACCCACTCCCCTAGTTGGGTGATGCTTTCGGCACGACATCGATTACCTTTTTGCTTTGGTCAGCCCCCCAAAATTGATGAGCTTCCTATGCCCCTGGCTAGACCGCTAGAGCTTTAATTACGTGTTACCTGAACATTGAGATGTGAGACAACTTTGTCACTGCTATCTTGTCTTGTATCTTTCATTACGGCATGTAATGGTCGCCCACCTTCAAGCAAATGACCTAGTCTTTCAATCTCTTTATCACGATGTTCAACTTGATAATAATGAAATACGACAACGAATAACTGAGTGAATGAAGACAGTTCAAACCAATTCAGCAACAAACTTAATTTTAATTTTGGGATATACAGGAATCCATTGTTGTTCACATTCTTCAGCCTCGGATTATATTTCACGAGCATTAGCACCTTACAACTGTGCCCAGTTTAACAACAGGTTTGCCATATAACCAGTAGAAGGTGTTAGCAGATGGAATACTCGAGCGGAAATTTATATACATTTTTAGATCTAGGTCATGAGCAGTTGCAAAAAATGCAACTTAGGCCCTCTGGCAGGAATTGAATCCGCGGCCCTGCGATTCCGGTGCAGTGCTCTACCCAACTGAGCTACAGAGTCCAGCCGCTGAGCATCAACCGCGAGTGATGCCAGTGTATGGTGTATGGGTAAATATCAAGATTTTTCTCGGCATCCCGTTCGATGAGATTAATAGTAGAAGGTGTTAGTAGATGGAATACTCGATGTCTGTTTATAACTTTATACCGCCTCAACACGATTAGAAGCATTTGCATATTAAAAAGAAAAGTATAATGCTGTGTACAGCATTTATTTTATATATTACATTTCAGGCAATCACGAAAATGTTATCTCGTTTTCAGTGATGTAGATAAGAAATAGGGTAGCCAGGCTAATCTGAAATCTAGAGGGGGCCATGGGAGCTGGGGCATACTAGTGGTTACATAAGAGCTTACTGTGGTATACTTCAGTCCAGGGAAATTTTGAAATGTCTGCATGTCTTGCATTTCTTGGATAATTTAGCAGGTTAGTTTCAGGTATTATAATTTGTTCCAGCTCTAATTCGACGCCATCTACTAAATTAGGAATAACTGTTCACTAATTAAAAGCTATAATGTCAAATCGTGACCTAAATCAATAACTTCTGATGGCAGTTGAGAAGTGGATGCAGGGTGTTGGATGTCGTTATTCATTCTTTGACTTTACTTTCAGCAACTGGTCTAATCCGAATTCTTATGGAGACAATTACATGTAAGTTCTCCGAATTCCACACAAACATTTACAGTTACTGATTACACCTGTATCATCTAGAATCTAGATTTTTAGCACAGTTTAAAGCCTGCAGTCCAAGAGCGCAACATAACCGGCCAGTGGCCCGTTGTCCGGCTATTAAATACATCACTGCGCCGTTTTTAGTTGACACTTCATCCCCCAACTTCGTACTTCGAGGAAGGCGTTTATTAGATTAGAGACGTCTAGTCGAGAGGCGTTTATTATTAAATATGGCTGTTTTACACTTTGTAAACAAGGCTTGAATACAGCAGTTATAAGTTGGTGGAAGTTTCTTTGGATAATTATACACAAGCTTCAATAATTCCGCACCATTTTCAAGCGTTAACTTGTCAAATTTTGCTGCCTGTACCTCAAAAAGTTGTAGAAAAGGGGGGGGGGGATGATTTAAAAAAGGGGGGGATAAGACCCCTTTCCGAACTACGGGCGTCTATTAGATACAGGGCGTTTATTAGAAAGTGGGTCTTTCGTGATGGCATGCAAGACAGCACAGGAGGTCTCACTTTTGTTGTTCTGTTTGAAGGTGGCCTGTGGCCTTCAGTATATGTATTATATACTGTAGCTTAATGCATTTAAAACACTATTCTACCTAGCTATAGCTTATTTGTATACTAGCTGGAAAAATTTTGAACAGTCAGAATAAACCGAAGATTGGTTTTATTGGCATCCACCATAATTATCGGAACCTCGTAAAAAAGCCTTTTCAAATGGCCAACATTGGTTATTAGTTAAATAACTCTGAGCACCATTCAATATAAATCCCTTAATTCAATATAAATCCATCAAGTAATTTTGTCAACATTTACATCTATAAACCAGAACGTAATAGAATATTTCCCCATCTGCTTTTCTCTTTTACTCTAAATTCCAGGGTTCTCCTTATCAGGCGGTAACCGGTCCAATTTACCATTTTCACAACTACTGATTACCGCTTGGAGAATCTTAGAGCAGTGGCGGACACTTCACAAAATATTGGGGGTGCAAACTTAGGTTTCCAGCATATAACCACCCTTTTGTTGCTGCAAATCTCATGCAATTCTTAAAACATTCTTGACTTAAATTTCATGCAAATTTACTTAAATTATAGCCTATTAAGGCTTTTCTGGCTGTAAAATCATTGATACAGATTTGTTACACAGTTAATCAGCATTCAAAGGCTTTGACCGCCCCCATTCGCCCCCTAGTGTCGGCCACTGTCCTAGAGTTTGTGTAAAGGTATTTTGTTGTAAACACAGTTTTGTGTAAAACAGATATTGATATGACGTTTTATTGTTATAATGCTTAGAATTCTATAAAAGCTTAAATCTTCCCTCAAAATGCAGAAAATGGCATTTCAGAGACTTCAGATTTCAAAATTTTCCAGGGGATCATGCCCCTGAACCCCCCTAAAGGTTTGTCGTACCTCCGGCGCTACAAGACGCTTACCTGTTCAGACACCTATTTTACCTGCCCCGCTCACAACTGTGGAGAACCTGCAATTCGCATCAGAAAAATATAATTGCAGGTCAGCAATTTTTTGTGCCCTCCAGACATGATGATAGGTCGACAATCGGGTCGGCATTTGCTGACCTGAATTCAGAGGCACGCACAGGCTGTGCTGGCGGCTATATCAAGAAATATAAACTTGGTTTAACAAACCTGTTTTCTTAATGTTTTATTTCTTCTTTCCATTGCTTCCCTATCATTCTCCATTTCCTTTATTTTGCCTTGCATTTCTTCAATCCTGCTATCTGCGACATTCAGCAGATCAGCCACGTACGGATCATGTGTATATGAACCGGTCGACCTTGCTGAGCGATCGCTGCTACTTATGTCCATGCGTTGACTCCTTGTGGGTATCTGTTTCTTTCTACCCCCAGGTGTTTCCACAACTGCATGCAAATTTTTCTCTTGAAGTTCACTAATGCGTATAGTTTTCTCACTAGAGTCTTTGTCCAAGGCTTTAACTTTGTGTACATACTGCGTGTTTAAGAACTTTAGATTGGCATTTTCATGTTCCATTTTTCTCAAGGAACTTTTGAGTTCTTTAATGGCGTGTTCGCTGTCTTCCTTGGCGCGAATGAGTTGGACATGAAGCTCATTGTTTTCACGTACAAGTTTTGCATTGTCACTTTTGTATGGTTCAGCATTGTCTTCAAAAGTGGTCCTCTCTTTGTCTCGTTTATTAAGCTGAAGTTTAACATTCTTTAAGCTCTCTGTAGTATGCACAAGATCTGTAAATAATTTCTCAACAAGAGGCACTGACTCAATCCCCAAAGCTTGCCTGTAGCCGAGTTGGTCCAAGCGCTTTCGCAAATTTGTAAACTTCCGATCGGTCATATTCAACGAAATTTCGATACTTTATATCTAAATCAAATGTTGTAGCATGTTACTTTCTCCATTTCAGTTTGTTTGTAGCCGTTAGACAGATTTGTTTGCATATTTTCGATTAGAATAAACGCACGGAAATTAAAAGGATCAAAAATTGGTATTTCGGAGCAGTAAGCCGACATATTAAGCGATCAAGTTTCACACATCAGGAATTCAATACTAGCCTTCAATACTGTATCCTTATATAATAATACTATAAGCATATATATTTTTATCATTAATATAGTTACCCCAATGCCCAATGGCAATGCCACGGATAAGTAAATATATTGGGAAATGCTCCTTCTGTCTCAAAATGATTGGAAAACATGAAAAATATTTACAATGCAAGACATGTCATAATTTGTTTCATGCTGCGTTTGAATGCGTAAATATACAGGTAGATATTGACAAAAAGGAAATTGATTGATGCCAAAAATGTATACAGGACTCCTTAGCCTTGCCTTTTCAAACACTTACAAACGACGAATTTGATGCGCGTGAAAACAATCTTTCTCAAATTGACATGGATAGAGTAAATCAGTTAAAATTCAATCCGTTTAAATTTGACAATGATATAGCATCATGTGAAGGTATAAATAAGAATTTGGATGTTGCCTTTAATATGAATGCAATAAACTGTAACTACTTCCTAGCAAACGAATTTAACGAAATCTCATTTATCACTTTTTCATCTAAATATTAGGAGTATTGTAAATAAATTTGACAGTCTTAAACACTTGCTTAGTTCATTGAATGAAACATTTCAAATAATAGGCTTAACAGAAACCTGGCTAAATGATGACAATAATGACCAATTTAAACTAGATGGATATGATTATATAGGTCTAAACAGAACAACTAAGAAAGGCGGGGGAGTAGGTATATATATTACTGAAAAAATAAAATATATAACCCGTGAAGATCTAAATGTCAATATAGAAGACAGCATTGAATCAATTTTTATAGAAATAATCACATCTACTGGTAAAAATATACTTTTTGGTGTCATCTATCGACCACCAAATAATGGAATTGAAGCATTTGAAGGTGCAATGAATGAATTATTGAGTAAAGTTGACCGAGAAAATAAAATTTGTTATCTTACAGGTGACTTTAATATTGACCTACTAAAATCAGAATCCTGTGATTATGCAAATAGATTCACTGAACAGCTTTTTACGTCCTATTTTTATCCACTTATTACAAAACCAACAAGAATCACTGCACACACTGCAACTCTTATTGACAACATTTTTACAAATAATATCGACAAACTTGATACAAGTAAAAATGGAATTATTTTTAGTGATATCTCAGACCATCTGCCAATAGTCCATATATGCAATTTAAATTCCAATCAGAAAATAATCAATGTCACTGGTGAGAGAAACAAAACTATTAAAAGAATTATAAATGATGAAAATATCAGCCGCTTTACAGAAAAAATAAAAAAAACATCATGGGAAAGTGTTCTTACTGACAATGATCCCAATGAGACCTTTACTAAATTTTCGAAGTTATTTTCAAAATCTTATGAAACCAGTTTTCCACTTAAATCCAAAGTATTTAAAACAAAAATTGACAAAATTAGAAATCCATGGATGACAAATTGTATTCTAAAATCAGTTAGGACAAAAAATAGACTTTATAAAAGATACTTACTTGATCCTAGAAATAAGAATGAAAACTTGTACAAAAAGTACAAAAACAAGTTGAATCGTGTAATAAAAATATCAAAGAAAATGTACTATGAACAACAACTAATTAAATACAAACAAAACACAAAGATGATTTGGAGAACAATAAATGAAATACTGAATAAACGTCCAAAGAATAAAGAGCTTCCGAAAGAGTTCGTAGACGCAAATTCATTAGATATTATCAATGACCCAGTTAAGATAGCTGATCAATTTAACAGTTATTTTGTAAACATAGGCCCTCAGCTTGCAAGAAAAATCAATTCGAATTCAAATGCCACGTTTGAGAAATATCTCACGAACAGTAACCTAAATAGTATGTTTCTTAAACCAGTTACTGAGCACGAAGTTGAAAATGAAATTAAAAATGTGGATGCAAATAAAAGTCCTGGGTACGATGGTCTAAGTGCTAGAATAATAAAACACATTGATAAAGAAATTTCAAAACCACTTACACATATTTTTAACCAAACATTTCTTACTGGAATTATTCCTGAACAGTTGAAAATAGCTTTAGTAACACCAATATTTAAGGCAAATGAGGATAACAAATTCGAAAACTACAGACCTATATCAGTTCTCACCTGCTTTTCTAAACTATTAGAAAAACTAATGTACAAAAGACTGCTAAATTTCATTGAAAAAAACAACATTCTATCAAAACATCAATATGGATTTCGGAAAAATAAATCAACTGAACATGCAATAATAGAACTTGTAGATAAAATTACCAAAGCAATAGATCAATGAGAATACACTATTGGTATTTTTCTTGACCTATCAAAGGCATTTGACACTATTGATCATGATATTTTGATTAGAAAATTAGAACACTATGGAGTCAGAGGAGTAGCAAAAACTTGGTTTGAAAATTATCTAAAAAATAGAAAGCAAATTGTAAAATATAACCAAATAAAATCCAAAGAAATGACTATATTGACTGGTGTCCCACAAGGATCAATATAGTCATTATACTTGGACCACTTCTATTTCTTCTATATATAAATGACCTTCAAAATTGTAGTAAAATTGTTTCAATCTTATTATTTGCTGATGACACAAATATATTATACAGTCACCCATGTATTAAAACATTAAATGAAACTCTTCAAATCGAAGTAAATAAAATAGCTGAGTGGCTAAATATGAACAAGCTCTCCATAAACACAACTAAAACAAAATTTATTATATTTAGATCTCCAAATAAAAAGCATAAAGATGTAACAATAAGCATAAACAATGAAATCATCAAGCAAGTAAAAAAAACTACATTTTTAGGTATGATTGTTGATGAATGTTTAACATGGAAAGATCATATCAATATGATAACCAAAAAAGTTATTAAATCTACAGGAATTATAGCAAAAATACGGCACTTTACAAATTTGAATACTCTAAAATTAATCTACTACGCTTTAGTCTATCCGTATCTAATATATGGCAATCTAATATGGGGTAGCACATATAAAAAGCGAACAAAAAAACTATTACAAATACAAAAGAAAATAGTGCGTTTAATGACATTTAAATCCTACTTTGATCACACTGAAGAAATATTTGAAAAACTACAAATATTAAATTTAAGTAAACTTAATGATTATCTAACAAGTTTATTCATGTTTCGATACCATCATATAAAGAACTTAGCAGAAGTATTTTCCAACTATTTTGTTACAAATAATCAAATTCATAATCACAACACAAGAAATGCATCCAAACTTCACAAGTCTTATAAAAGAACAAACTATGTAAAACACTCTCTTTCCAACAAAGGAATTGACATTTGGAATGATCTTGATACAAAATTAAGAGACTAACGCCCGTATTCTAAAAGCGTACTCACACTCACACTTGAGTGGCATTTCAGTGAGAAGCACTGAAGTGGGGTTGAAGTGCGAGTTTGATTGGAGTTTGAGTGTAACTGTTTTCGTTGAGAGGGCGCACTCATTTGTTAAGCAAAGTGGTTAATTTGCATTCAAAGAGCGTACTCAAGTGTGACTGACTGGAGTGCAGTATTGTGAACAATCATAAGTGCATGTTAATAAGAGTGTGATCTGTCTTGGCTGAGAAGTTCCAAAGACAACGTGCAAGATGTCACAAAACAGGCAGTACTTTTCTCAACTAGAAAAGTCACTACTGACAGAGTTAGTAGCAAAGCACAAGGCTGTCCTGGAATGTAAAAGAAATGATTTCAGGACAATATCGCAGAAAAACGCGTTGTGGGAAACGTTATCGCACGAATTCAATTCGCAGTCCGGTGTAACTAAACGGGATGCTAGACAACTTAAGAAATGTTGGGAAAATTTGAAGGCCCGTGCCAAAAAGGTCCTTGCTAAAGCAAAACGAGCCGCTAAATTAACTGGTGGTGGTGTACCCACATCACCAGGAGACGAACAATCATCGGCTATTGCTTCAATAATTCCTGCTCAAATAGACAGCCTACCAAACCCGTTTGACGACGATAACTTCGAATCAGGTAAGGATATGCTCTGAATCATGAAAGAGTTGTTAAAGTTTAATATTATAAAAGAATACACAATAGTGTCTTAGTGCATGTCGTATTTCATTTCTCATTAATTTAATAGAAAACGATGAAAACGACATTCAGCAAATTACAACTTCTACATTAACTCCAAATCAGCAGCTAGACCCGTCGACTGTTGTCGAGGGTGCATTGTCGTTACCATCGACCACAAGGAAAGGAATGTCTGCGGCTCAAGAGCGTTGTTTGAGCATGCAAGAAAAGCAACATGAGGCGGAGATGGAATTGTTGGCTATTAAAAAAAAACAATTGCTGACTGAACACAAAAGAAAGATAGAAGTGCTTGACGCCGAGTGGGAGTATTGGAATTCAATGAGTAAAACCATAAACCTCGCTGCAGAACAACCACAGAAACCATTCACCCGTTCTAGGATGAACACACAATAATACTTGTAATGAATGATGTTAAACACATAACGGCATAATATTACGAAAATCTAATTACATAATAATGTAGGTGTGGTAGATAATACGTGACAACTCAATTTGTCAAACATACACAGTAGAATATACAGTGTACTGGAAATATTGTTTCGAAACCTTTATCAACTATATTAGACCAGTGGTTTACGTGAAATGTTGTATTATCAAGGCGGCGCGCACAGCAACACCCAATCGTCCTTCATTGCCTTCAACATCTGGCATGTCGTCACCTTCCTCCGGAATATAATCAGGTTCATCAAACGGATCATTTCTCTTTCGTAAAAATTGTACAAAATAGCTGTCGCAACAATAATAGTCAGTGTCGTTTCCAGTTTTGTACGCAGACACATAGACAAGCATGGAAATAATCTCTTTAATACTCCAAATGTTCTTTCGACCGTATTTCTGGTTCGTATTTGAGACACATTATAGCTTCGTTCTGGCCGTGTTCGGGGATTCAACAGTGGTGTCATGAGATAAGGCCGACATGGATACCCACTGTCGCCCAGTAAAACGCCATCGATGTCGCCACGTTCAAATTTTGCACATAAGCGACTGTTGTCAAAAATTCTTGCATCGTGTACGCTTCCTGGCCAACGTGCGACAATGTTTACAATTTCCAAATTTGCGCCGCAAACAACTTGGACATTGATGGAAAAATACCCTTTTCTATTCCGATATAGCTCTGCATTCTGGCCCCTGGAGATGAGATTTTAACGTGGCTACAGTCTATTGCCCCAACCACATTGGGAAATCCACAAATGCGCCAGAAATTAAGCTTGCTTTGTTGTATCATATTCTCATCTGGAAATTTTATGTAATTATTCTTTAGTCGAGCAATAGCTTCCGACACTCGTTTTATAATGCGACTTGCTGATGGCTGCGATATTTCACATAAGTCTCCACATGCTAACTGAAACGTACCAGTAGCATAAAATCGGAGAGTTATCAGCAGTTGGATATCAGCGGGAATCGGTCGTCCCCTGTCGTTATGTGCCTGTATATCTGCACTGATCATGGCCAGGAACTCCTGAAAGGCATCCTTTGTTAACCTATATCTGCTCCTAAATTGTTCGTCGTCGTACTGCTCTACATTGAAATTATATTCTCTCCGTCTATTTCTGTTATTGAATATCATATTATCAACAGCATTCAGTCTATTTAGCCATCTTTCGGCCATATTTACATGCAGTAAAAATTGTGAGTGCAGGTCAAGGGACGTATACCTCTCACTCACACTTCACTCAAAATCTGACCTTCACTTCAGTGTGAGTGGTGTCTTTGAATAGTTGGAGTGTGAGTGTAGCATTATACTCAGTGAGTGTGAGTGGACACTCATTGAGTGGTGAGTTGCACTAATTGAGAATGAGCGTCCACTCATTGAGTGTGAGTGTGAGTGAGCTTTTAGAATACGGGCGATAACATCATATAGCCTTTAAAAAAAAAATCAAAACAATACTTCTCGCAAAGTCATGTACAACCAATCAATTAAAAGTAATATATTAAAATCTATTAGTATTATTATATACTTTACAGCTACTGTACTCTATCTCTTTGTAAATAGTTTAATGCTGTATTTAACTTTTTGGCCAAGCTTTGTATTCTTTCTTTAATAATAGTTAGTTATCCTTCGATGTTAAAATTTGTATATAACAGTATTTCCACTTTCATCTTTTTACACTGAACTAATATAGATGACCGATTGCAAAAGACAATAACATTAAATATGTAAACTAGGGGTCTTAATTTAAAAGCCTGTAAGGTTTCTAGTAGACGCCTAGCCCTAATTAATTAACAACACGATTATGTAAAATATAGATTAATATAGTGTGGGCGAATTAAATAAAAAAATTAAAAAAATTAGAAAGTCGAAGGACGCTTCCTCGGCATTAACAAATAACTACGCATGCGTGAGATTTGAATTTGCCTCCGAAAAAATATGAGCCCGCAATAGTGGGGAATAGGAGAATACTTCATCTTACAACAAATACAATTAATTTAGGTAGGTACTGTACCCACTGATCTGACTGTACCCAGTGTGACCAGCGTGGTAATTTAAATTACTTTTGGTAATTTTTTTACGATTTTTAAGCACTTCTTAGTAATTAGAAATTTTTGGTAATTACTTTTATTAGTAATTTTTTTGAAATTTTGGTAGGGAATATTTACCCTTGTTTTCCTATAATTTCCAATTAATATGGAGATATTTTACTTTATTTGATACAAATTGTAAATTGTGCACAATTTGTGAAAATAGTGATATTTTGAAACCTATGACGCCCAAACCACCTGTCCTGTGGCCCGCATGAGAATAACCTCATGGGAATTTGGTATTTTCTTGGGGGGGGGGGTTATGATTGCAATTATTGTAATTTAGTGATTTTTACTCAGATTTAGTAATTTTTGCCCCTTTTTTAAAAACATACATAAATTTCTGTAGTAAAACTGAATAAGATAAAATTCTGCAAATTGACAACGTACGATGCTAAACAACCTGTTGCCACACATTTCAGCAGTAGTAATCACAGTGTTTCGGATATAGACCTACAGTCTATCTAGTGTACTTCAATCTATATAGAAAATGACAGGCGGGGTAAAATTATAGGGCCACTCTTAGGTTTTTTTGCCGCCTCCCTCCCTATGAAAACATGGCAGCGACTCTGTGGAGCGCATATGAAAATGAATCACCAAATGGGAAGAGAAAAAGTCAGCTGTAGAAGTGACTTGCCTTCGAGTAATTTGAAGAACAATATAGATGTTCTATTGATTTGAGATTTCCAATTTGCTGGAGTTGTAATATTTTCTTAGAATAATCCCTGGAATTTATTATTTAAGAGCTTTGAAGATCTCCTAAAAGTGGATCTTGAGGACGAGAGTGAAGAAGATGGAGTATATAACATCAACCTGGTCAGAATCAAGACATCGACTGAGATCAGTTAAACCCAAAATGTCATCGGATATGCAGAATATGAATGATTTCAAAACCCGGCCAGTTGGTAGTCAATAATAACCTTGATACGGTGATAATCGATACGGGTGTGCAAGTCAGTGTCTGTGGAACTGTCCAAGCCAAAAAGTGGAACATGTTGAGCAAAATGACACCCTCAAAAGTAAGGATAAAGCCATACAAGAGTACTCCTATTCCAGTACACGGTCAGGCTCGATGTGCGGTCACATTTGAACAGACCACTCATCTATTAACTGTGGTTGATTTGAAAGCTCTAATTGAATATGCGAGGGGTTTCTACATGCATGTATTTCTAGTTAAGACATTACCGATTCTATTTTGAATCTAACAACCCAAATCAAAGAGGATTCTCCTAACTCCATGGTAGGTGTTTCTGCGTTGTTAATCAGAAATGATTGCCCGATATTAGCCACCAAGGTTAATCAAGTCAACTCCACCTTAGAAAATCTTTGTCATATGAACAATATTCCCTTCCTTAAAAACGCTAATATTAACACTAGTCACCTCAACAGTAGAGGTCTCCATTTAAATAAATTAGGCAGTATATCCCTCCAAAACAATTTCAAAGAGTTTATAAATAACTTAGAAAATTGACATGATATTACGTTGTCTAGAGTTGCTAATTCAGTAAATAATGTTCAATCTAAGACTATGCAAACTACTTCTAACATTCAAAACCTGCTCTTGCCAAACAGGAGTGGCTTTAAACTTGCCTCACTTAATATCACCAGTTTGGTCAAACATATTGATGAGCTTAGAATCTATCTATCAAATAATGTGATTGATGTACTGGCTATTAATGAGACAAGGCTTGACTCTATGGTTGGTGACAACGAAGTACATATACCTGGATACGAAATTGTTAGGCGATTACCTGAGAGAAATAAGTATTCCAACCGTTTACGCATTACTGTCCACGTTAAACACTTCTAAAGCAACAGGTTTAGACAAAATATCTTCTAGGTTAATTAGAGAATGCTCTGACTTAATTGCAGAATCCCTCTGTCTTATTTTTAATCGTTCTATCACTACAGGCATATTCCCAAACGAATGGAAATGTGCTAAAGTTATTCCTATATACAAACAAGGCAAACGCAATTGCGTTGATAACTATCGTCCCATTTCTATTGTTCCTATTGTGGCTAAGGTTTTTGAAAGGGTAATTTATGATCAGCTATATACATTTATAGCTGAAAATGAATTATTAACTAATTATCAATCGGGATTTCGAGGCCTACATTCTACTGTCACCTCTCTTCTTGAGGCTACCAACGAATGGGCTTATAATATTGACAGTGGTAATGTAAATGCTGTAATGTTTCTTGATCTTAAAAAAGCGTTCGACACTGTAGATCATGAAATATTGCTGAACAAACTTAATGCATATGGAATCAAGGGAACTGCGGGTAACTGGTTAAGATCGTATCTAAATGAACGTAATCAAAAGTGTTTTGTAAACGGTCATTTCTCCTCGAATCGATTACTACAATGTGGGGTTCCTCAGGGAACTATATTAGGCCCGCTTTTATTTTTAATCTATATTAATGATCTTCCTAATTGTCTAATACACTCTCGGGCACGAATGTTTGCTGATGACACTAATTTGACATATGCAAGTAATAACATACATGAAATTAATCATAATCTTAACGAGGATCTTGCTAGTGTCAGTGAATGGTTATCAGCAAACAAACTTACTTTAAACCAGACTAAAACTGAATTTATGCTAATTGGCTCTCGCCAAAGAATAAATACTTTTCAATCTACTCCTTTATTAGTAATAAATAACGTTCCAGTTAAACAAGTCTCTCATACAAAATCACTCGGCGTACATATTGATGAGAACTTATCCTGGAATGTTCATATTGAGAAACTGAGTAAAAAGTTGCTTCCGGTATTGGTGCACTAAAACGCATTAGACCTTATGTTCCTTTTACCACAATGCAACTTATTTACAAGTGCTTAGTTCAACCATATTTCGACTACTGCTCTGCTGTCTGGGACAGTTGCAGTAGTTATCTAGTTAACAAATTGCAAAAATTACAAAATCGTGCTGCCAGGGTATTAACATCTTCTAGTTATGATACAAATGCCGATTATCTTTTCGAAAGTCTTGGATGGAAAAATCTTGTATCTCAGCGTAGGCTTTCCAAGGCTATCATGGTGTATAAATCCTTGAATGGTCTTGCTCCAGATTATCTTTCTAATATGTTTGTTGATCGCAATAGTATCACAAATTATGCATTGAGAGACACCAGTAACAAACTAGCTTTGCCACTACCGCGTACTAATTACTTGAAAAATAGCTTTAGTTATAGCGGTGCAGTACTGTGGAATTCTCTTCCTACTGAGTTAAGACAGGCTAGTACTTTACATAAATTTAAGTCTGACTGTAGCAACTTTATTCAATAATTTTTAAATATTTTATCTAATTTTAATCAATTTAATGCACGGCACTCATGAAAAACAGGTAGTTTTGTAAATATGTATAGTATAATTTATCATATAGCTAATTTCCTTTGTTACTTTATCATAAGTGTGTAAAATCCTGATGAGTTCACCGTGACTAAATAAAGTTCACTAACTAACTAACTAAATATAACTCTGACTCAAACGAGAACGTTAGTTATCGCAAGTAGGCAGTCATCCATATCGCAGACGGCCAATCGGAAATTGAAGTCTCGCGGAAAACATCTCAGTGCAGCTTAGCAAATTTAAAGCGTGGTTAACAAATTTACGAAACCGTCTCATTGCTACAGCCAAGCGCTCAAATGACCAGTAAAGCATTATTTTCCTGACTGTCACGTAATCAGGGCTTTATATTACATGGAAGGTTTAAGTGGATGGATATTTCGAGTGAAATAATATATACAATATTTTATACCTGAACTCTACAGTAAGTCCTCCGACAGGAATCGAATCTGCGGCCCTGCGATTCCGGTGCAGCGCTCTGACCACTGAGCTACAGAGTTCAGTTGACAAGCGTTAACCGCAAGTTTATGTATATATATAGATGCGGGTACTGCGGGTTGTGATAAGGTAAACTACAACATGTTTTTTTCTTTATATTACATGTATTTTATGTAAGATGTACCCAATAAATGAAACGACCACGCGCGTGGATGTTCTATTACAAAGTTGTCCCTTTCTACAGGGTGTATAAAAAAAAACGCAACCTCGGAATTTCCCAAGAAATCCACTTTGTTCTTAAGAACAAAAGATTTTAGGCCCCTGGGAATTTAAAATAGCTTCTAATCGTTTTCCAGGAGCATAACTGTCGAATTACTAATACGATTAGAAGCTATTTTAAATTCCCCAGGGGCCTAAAATCTTTTGTGCTTAAGAACGAAGTGGATTTCTTGGGAAATTCCGAGGTTGCGTTTTTTTTTATACACCCTGTATACAAAAACGAAAAAGTGCATTTTTCTAAGAGAACTCAGGGGTGAGGTGGGGGGGGGGGTTCAATTTTCATAATGGGGACCAAATTTGTAAAAAAAGAATTAAACAAAGCTGAAATAAGATGGCATTTGAAGAACATACAGACTTGAAGAAGACTACGAGATACTTGAAGAACCAAAAAGACCCGGCCACAAAATATGGCCTGAATACTTTTAGTTTTTTGTTTTTTTTACTGTGATTTCATGTTTATAGCATTTATTTCCCACTTTAAATAGTCTTTTTTGTGTTCTTCGGAATTTCCCGCCTCCCCATAGCTTCCGAGTTTTTCGATAAAATTTAAATTATGCTAACTTTTGTATCAAGATTCAAAGATTCTTGTAAATATCAAGATTCTTCTCGGCGTCTCGTTCGATAGGATTTATAGTCCGTAGAAGGCCAAGGTGTTAGTAGATGGAATACTCGAACGGCTAGGTCTAAAAAATGGATATAAATTTCCGTTCGAGTATCCCATCTACTACCACCTTCTACTAACTTTTGTATATATGCATTTCATATAATAGTAATGTTTTTCACAGTTATATTCTTTCGTCTATTTCAAATAGATCTTAACGCCAATAGAATTGCTTTGCCTGCATTTTCATACGACGTTTTAGCATAAACTAGTGTAGGCAGCCTGCAACATTTCGGAAAGCCATATTGTTTACAATTTGAATATATCTAGTAAAGTTTTGAACTTTTACGTCTTGCTTCCTCGGCCTATAATGATCAAAACTTCGCTTGTATTTCCCTTGACATCATGCCTTTGTATGGCCTATTTTAAGATATTTTTAAAACTCACAACGCCGTATATATTTTAAGGAAAGTTTCGTTGGGTTGCTCGCAAACAGTCAACGAAAAAACTGCAGGCGAAGCGGGCGAAGGTTGAAGGAAATGATTTAAACGCTCATGCATGCTTTGAAATTTTGTTTATATCTTTCCAATTTTATATCTTACAGCCTGTACTTATAGATCAGGAGAGCGTACTAAAACAATTACACCACTCGGCCTCGTTTTACAATTAATTGCTAACTGTACAGCAAGCGTAAAAAGCAAATAAACCGGTAGATGTAGCATGGTCTGCATAGATAATGAGACAACGCATTTGACTTTTGACTCTAGTTGTCGCTGCAAGATATAACAAACAGTTGTACGTGCAGTTTATTCGATCTGCATCTGCTTTCTTTCTTTAAATTTTAAACCTTTTCTTCTCAAACGCTTCCCATTCTTGTGGAAAATTCATGCAAGTTATTTATGAATTAATTCTTTAAGTCACTCTGAGGAAGAAAAGGTTGACACGCGCTAATTAAAAGATATGACATTCGATTATTCAACTCAATGATCTTTTCATAGGCAGTCGATCCTATGGAAACGGCATGTACCCCTTTAAAAATTATTTGTGCAAATGTGTTGTGTTGTACTTCAAAGTGTTCAGTTCAAACGTTTAGAAGATTATCTATTTTTAGCTAAAAGTTTTATATTTGGACCTTCTTAAAGCTGGAAGGCTTATAGAGGCTAGAGTATAGGAGGTTGGATTAACGCTTGGCATATGAAACTACTTGAATAATGCCGCTCATCAAACAGAAAATAAAATACATATTTTGTTTGATATCAGGAGCAATTTTTGTTATTTATTGTTTCATCTACCTAAATGCTGTTTTGAATGAGCGTTATAGCTTCCTACCAGATAATCAAGAATCAGAAATCCATGTTATTACTAACTATCCGGTAATGTCTGAAAAGCCTTGGAACGAAAATCAAACAGACACGAACAAAACCAGATTATGGCAAAGACAGGAAGAAATAGAAGAGACATTACGGAGAAATCTCAATCATCCTTCAGTTTCAACTGTTCATCTGCTCGTTAATCAGCCATCAGCCAAACAAAGATTGTACAAGCTTGGTTTTCATAACAAGCACAAAATATTTGTACATCACATCAAGGCACTAATGCCTAGATATAGAGATTTCTTTGATTACGCAAACGACAGACTTCAAAATCAGGTTGTGGTAATGATCAATATGGATATTTACATTGGGGAAGGATTTGAAAAATTGAATAAAACATTTCTAGTAAAACAGAATGTATCTTACGTTTTAACACGCAGTGGACGCCAGGAACGAAGGTGTAATATGGCTGGAAAACGTGGATACTGTGGAACAGGCTACATTGGTTCACACGATGCCTTTATATTTGTTCTTACACTCTAAAAAAAGGTGTGTTAAATTAACACACCTTTTCTGTCCAAATTTTAACACACCTTTAGGTGTGTTTTGTAACACACCATAAGGTGTGTTAAACACACCTTAAGGTGTGTTTTGATACACACCTAAGGTGTGTTAAACACACCATAGGGTGTGTTAAACACACCTTGAGGTGTGTTTAGTTACACACCATAAGATGTGTTAAACACACCATAAGGTGTGTTAGAAAACACACCTAAAGGTGTGTTTTCGACTTGTCCAAATTTTAACACACCTAAAGGTGTGTTTTGGAAGAAGGTGTGTTT
This sequence comes from Trachythela sp. YZ-2020, assembly GCA_016169945.1. Lineage (NCBI taxonomy): Eukaryota > Metazoa > Cnidaria > Anthozoa > Malacalcyonacea > Clavulariidae > Trachythela > Trachythela sp. YZ-2020. Next base: position 10,174,320 of record JADLSH010000387.1, read on the forward strand.
TCTAACACACCAAGGTGTGTTTTCTAACACATCAAGGTGTGTTTTGAAACACACCAAGGTGTGTTTTGACACACATCAAGGTGTGTTTTATTACACAGCTAAAGCTGTGCTAGACAACACATGTATTGACCCTGTACTCTATTACACACCTTTCCTAAAACACAACTTAGAACACACAAATTGAATCGGGCTTAAGAACATACAAAACAATGCACACATCGAAAATGGTTGACATCTTAATTCCATGTTTCAATGATTGCAAGATGGTTGAAACACAGAATTCAAATGTTATACTCATTCCCAGATTGTGCAGTGCTTTGTTTTTACAAAGTTACTCTGTGGCAACCATGATTTTTGAATCTAGTTTTACCATTATATAAGAAAGCATAATACTATAATAATTGTTAAATAATTTATTAAGACTATAAAGTAATGTTAAGACTATTAAATAATGTACAGACTATTTTGTAGGATTACAGTTAGCTTAATTCATAACAGAATAGTTCTACAGTTCGTTTTCAGCTATTGACATGCTACTGTTTAGTTCAGTCATTAATGCTGAGTACTTTGTACCTTTGTATGCATTATCGCTTGATCGCAACACAATTTCCTGAAGAAAGGATAAGGTCACAACCATACCATCTGGGTAGGAAACGTTGAAAACGTACGGTAGTGCGCGGATATGACATCTATCAGAGCGTTGATCACATCAGGACGTGGGTCAGGGCATTCAACAAACACTTGGTTCTCCCCAATAATCATTAACTGGTCTACATCCTCCGGGCACCCAGTGCACAGTACACAAAACTGGACCATTTTGTCCCGGACTATACTCTCCATTGCTGACGAGGGCTATGGAAAAAAATATTGTGAGCGTCAATGTAGATATTGGTGTAAGAGACAACTACTCAGCTAGAATACGATTACACATCCAACATAGAATATGAGGTCTGAGGTCAGAGCACTTGCACAACATTAAATATCCTGCAGTAAATAGCACTTGCCAAACATCAAATGTCCTGCAGAAAGCAAGCTAGATTATATACTTTGTCTCAGTGATGAAGCTAGACATTAGCAACTAGCCATGCTATGCAAATATATTTTTTAAATTATTGAAACCTTTATTTGAGTTATTATAAGGAGAGTGGGATACTCGGCAGTTGACTGTTCTGTAAAACGACCTGAAGACTGGTAGACTGCCTGGACATTATGTAATACCATAAGCTATCTCTCTTGGATGAGAAAAACCTCTGGTCGCAATAGGGACTTACAAAAATAACATTTAGAATTTTTGTATTTTTATGCGGTGCAAAGATTTGATACAGTATGTAGTTAACTAATTCAAGGTTATGGCGGTTGACTGAACATGTGTAAAACTACCTGAAAATACAATAAGAAGTTTGACGTTTCGAGCGAAGGCCCTTTGTCTGGGCTTCTACTAACTTCCAGATGAAGTTTTACACAACAGTCAACCGCCATATTTTCTATACTCTACCCACACTGGCACCGCACGATCGAGATAATTCAAGGTTAACCGATTAATGTCCAATGCATTAATTTTTATTCTCCTAAGATTCTATTGTGGCCAGATGTTTTGCTTAATCCAAGAGAGCTAGCTTATAGCATTACCTGTACATAATATCTACCCAGTCTCCTACTCTCCCTTTGATTACTCAAATTGTCTGCAGTTAGAAAGAGCATCAATTGGCAAAGCAAGCCATGGAAACTGCTCTTGCTATTCAAATAAGCATGCATTAAAATAGGCTAAAGACAATGCATTTCTGAAGGTTTCAATAATTAAAGAATCAACAATTTGCATAGCACAACCAGTTGCTATCTCTAGCTTCATCACTGAGACAGAGTATAATTATAATCTACCTTGTTGTGAGACAACCCACTGATTAAAACAGCCTGGTTTAGAACAGGTCGCTGCATATTGATTGAAAAACTGCGTGGTATTAGACAGAGAATAATAGCGAATTAAGGCACATTGCGGTTTAATAGGTTAACCATAAGTGAGGAGTTAATTAGAGTTAGAATACTATACTGATATTAATCGTCTAATAGTTTGTAGACATGTGATTGTCAAAAGACTGCAACCCTAAGTTTTCCATGATCTGAATACCTTTTACATTGTCACATTGGCCAATATCAAACACACATAACTTGCTGCAGTTCATTCAATCCTTGTAGCATTTGTTTTGTCTCTTCCAGTAATATATCATTGTCCTAATCTTTGAGTCCTTAGGACAAGGTGAACCATACAGAAATATACCTTGTTTCGCCAGCTCCAAATATACAATATCTGTCTCAAGAGAAGTAAAATATATATTAGGACAACCTTATAATACATATAATGGAGTATATATTGAATGCCAATAGACTGGTCTCATAATTATGTCTATTTAAGCCATGCATATCCAACACTCTTTCCCTTAACAAGTAAAATCGTCTGGCATTCAGACAGAGTGAAATAGGAATGTAGGGCCACTAGGGTGAAATGAGCAAATTAAAAAGGGTTAAAAAGAGACATGGGCAAACAGTTCGGTTAACCCACCAACATCCAGCGGTCTGTGACGAGTACAATCATGTGGTGTTAAACATAGTAAACTAACGTATGGGGAATTAGGGCACATCCTTAATGATTAACCACTCAACATTGGTAACGGTCGGGCATCATTAACATATATGTACAAAATATATTACCTTTTCAATTTGTGCAGGAACATTATAGAATTCTGTAATATTAAGCAGACTGGCAGACAGTAAGGGGGACTCATATAATCTAAAAATATAAGATACATGTATTTTAATTTGCAAGCACATTTCAAAAGGTAATAAATTTTGCTCACAGACACAAAAACATTAATTAATGAACCCTGGTACGCATACTATAAGAGTAAACTATTATTGGATTAAATTACAGTTATATCTAAAATCATAATCAATTTTAAGTATTTTGCAATAAGCAGTGGTAGACACTAGGGGGGCAAGAGGGGCAGTCGCCCCCTCCAATAATTTCTCAAAGCCTTTGAATGATAGCTGGTTAACTGTGTAACAAAGCTGTATCAATGAATTTACAACCACAAAAGCCTTGATAGGCTATAATTTAAGTAAATTTGCATGAAATTTTAAGCGTATGTTGGCAACCTAAGTTCGCACCCCCAATATTTCGCGAAGTGTCCGGCACTGGCAATAAGTTCCATATCCACACATTGCTTCTGTCTGCGCCAGGACCCAGGGGGATTGGTCTTTTCACCCAGTCAAACCTTAGCAAATCCCCTTGGGGACAAGATACAGGTATTAAATACAACCCCCACCCTCAAGGGCAGTATCTTTTTTTCAATCCTATATCAAGTTACAGAGCCAGTTGCAAGCGGTATAAGCTCTTGTTTATTGACTGACTTATCAACACTAAAACATCAACAATGACTTGTAGCAAAAGGTAGGAAATGTATAATATGAATGGCCATAGACCAATCCTATAAATTCATAATAAATTCAATGCATCCAAGTCACATTTGGGAGTTTCTAAATCAAAATCTCCTGGGTACGTTCCTGTGGGTTTTCGGCTTGAGAATCAAATTTGACTTTTCCCCCACCCCCATGGTATTCAAACACTTGGCAAATGCTTCTGGGTCCCCAGGGGGAAGCCGCTGATACATGGATAAGTAGGGCATAGTGTTAGTCCTCTCTACTCTTGGAACATAGGCATGATATAATTTTTTCTCCATTTTCACTGCATATGTATCAACATAATTATGTTAAAATCTTATATGAAAGTTGTAGCTGATATTTGAAGTGGTTAAATCTTTAAATAAAGCTATATACTAGGACAAGAATACAAGATGGGCTCTGAGTATTTAACTGCCAATCTGTCATATACAATTGGTAAATATAAACATTGAAAGCCCAAGTAAAAGTGAAGATTTTGTTAGCAGCATTTGCTGACGTAATTTTAAATTGGGACTGTATTATTTTCAGCGTTTTAATTCATATATTGTCGCGGCAAATTCAAATTTTAAGCGGGGACAACATGCTTGACATCCATGAACGAAGATTGCAAATATCTCCTAACAAAATCGCTCTATTACATATAAAACATAACAATAACCTTACCTGAATATTATTCAGTAGTCGCCGATGTATTGCTTCTGAAAATCCAGTTTATCTTGGGTCAAAAATACAAAATTTCGAGCTCGATTTCGACTAACAGAACAAATATAAAAATTTTAAAATATGGAGGTGTGATGACTCTATCCCGAGAACCTTTGCGCGCGTAGTAAGAAGACTAGACACCAGTCTGTCAGTCAGCGCGCATGCGGAATATTCATTTTTCGTTCATTCTTTGATAGAGTGACAAAACTTCAATCACCATTAAATGTTTAAGATTTTCTGTTACATATAGAGCTCTTAAATAGCTAGATAGTCGCTGAGATGCCCTTCAAACTTGAGCATACCGATATATTGCCCGATATATTTCAATATTTTCGTAGAAATATTATAGCATACATGTGGAATTCTGGTATAAGGAAGGTTATTAACATATAATTAAGGTCTTTTATCAAAATAATAACTAAACGGTTTGAAATTTTTCGAGAAACATCTATTACCGCCGTTGCTATGGTGATAATGACGTTTCAAGATAGCAGTTTGGGTTTAAAATGCTTTAACCAGGGACTGCGGGACAGAGGGGGAGTGGCGGTGGGGAGGGAGAGGGATTGCACCAATAATATATCATACATATTTGTCATACACATAAGTTAAACATGTTATAATTTTTCACATCTATAAACAAGAAAACTAAAGAAAACATTATATACGCCAACTATGATAACTAACTCGAATACTCGATCACTGTTGTATTCAAGTCAGTCGAGTCTCTTTGTTTTTCAAACCAAAAATAATTGTCAAAAAAATTGGATCTAAGTAGGAAATCTACTATCTCTTTTAGAAAATGTAGGGAGCCACTTTAAAAGGCATTTCCTTTCTCATTCCATGCTGTTTTTTGTTTAAAAAATCGGTGCGAGGTGTGTTCTGTAACACACCAAGGTGTGTTTCTATAAAAAGTCAAAGGTGTGTTGTCGAACACACCAAGATGTGTTTTCATTCAAAAGGTGTGCAACTTAACATACCTTACAGTCATCAAATAAAGGTGTGTAAAAGGAAGGGTGTTCCATAACACACCTTGGTGTGTTTTGTGACCCACCATGGTGTGTTCTCTTACACACCAAGGTGCGTTTTCTAACACACCAAGGTGTGTTTTCCAAAAGTGCGTAGAAAGGTGTGTAAAAAGTACACACCTTGGTGTGTAATGAAACACACCTTGGTGTGTCATTAAACACACCTTGGTGTGTAATTAAACACACCTGTTTTTAGAGTGTACACAACGTTTAGATGAGTCTGTTCTGTCGGAGTTGGATTACGAGATGAATGTCTATGGAGCGGAAAACATATTGCTATGGGTATTAAGAAACCAGATGAAAAAGAAACTTCTCAACCCCTGTAAATACTTAAAAACATACCACAACCACTGTGTTAATATACATGGTAGTGTGAGACCAAGAATAAACAAAAAAGGAAAAAGTGCTTGGGTGGCTCCAGGTGGATTATATAAATGATGAAAACATAAGGTGAAAATTGAGCTTTGCCAATATAGATCATTTTCATGATGACGTCAAATTTGGCGGGCTAATGGACTACACACGTGAAAACGCACAAATTGTAACAAACATGCAGCAGACTTGCTCCCAGCTCTTTGACAAGTTGTGAACGGCTAGTTGCCAACTTGGTACAAGCTTGTAGACTCAACCGACTTGTTCCAACAACTTGTTATCAACCTGGGATTCAACAACTTGTTAACAAGTTGTGAATGACAACTTTGTAACAACTTGATAAATTGACAACATTGCTAGTTGTTACATGTTGTCGACAAGCGTGCTACAAGCGTGTTACGAACACATCTCGTTGAAAAGATGCATGTGAGATTTTTACGTGTGTATCTTGTACTCGTGTTCAAATCTAAAACTTTGTACGCATTGCCGATGATGTGAAATAGTCCTGCTGCTCCAGCTTAGCTTTTGCATATTCGGTATGCAATTCAAACAGGGATGGATGTTCGTCATGAAGCGGGACACTACTGCCAATCGAATGCATTATCACTGAGAGAGCTATGGAAAAACAGTCCCGGCAATGTCCAGACGAGTATGTCAGAATATTTTTCAAAAATATGGTTGCTTCGATTGTCAGAGAGGCCCGCAAACGGCAAATATTGTATTTTTGTTAGATATTTTCCTTGCCAAGGCTAAGTGTGGTGCCATCCCCAAGCACCTTCCAGAAAATCCATCTCTGTACGCAAATATATATTAAGTCTTTCTGTATTACTGATTATATTTGATTGCATCGGCCACCTTGATATGGTCGCTACGAGAAAGGGTCTAGCTTTAGAATCAAAGTTCTGGGAAAAGACCCTAGGTGTGAGATTTTCACCTTGTCAAAAGTTAACTAATGCTTTGTACCTGTTAATTAGCCTCTTGCTCAGGCAACTCTGTGGCTTCCAAGACGGCGAAATTCGCATAAACATAAAGTAATAAACAACGCATGAACGTGATATTTTTTATGGGTGAGGGGGGATGACGGGGGATTTTGTAGGATAAAATTTGAAAGAGGAAATTGGGGCTCCCAATCCCCCTGGCAGCCCACCTGCTCGCTAAAAGTTTGTTTTGAATTTTTGACCGGAATATAACAAAGAAATATTGCGTTCATGCGTTGTTTATTACTTTATATTTATATGAATTTCACCGTCTTGGAAGTGCGGAGGAGGCTATTCAGCTGTTTAGTACGTACCTAATTAGAGACGACACACAGAGATCATATGATGTGATTACTGTTATGATTATGTACAGATTTGTTGTGAAAAATACAAATGGCGGATAATTTAACAAAAACTATGCTCCTTGTGTAGAGTCCTCGTGTCATACTACCGCATGTTTAGGTTACATACAGTAGAACCCCGGTAACTCGAACTAATTCCAATTTCCCTTGGATTTGAACCAATTTTTACAGTAATTTACTCTGGTTAACTCGAACTCGCTTAACTCGAACTCCTCGCTAACTCGATCAAATTTCATTTTCCCATGGTCAAATTTACCCTGTTAACTTTTCGAGACGTGGATCTCATCGGCAAACCTCAAAATGTCAGAACATAGCACATTGACAAGTCGGAAGCTTGGATTTCTATTCAGACAACGACAATTTAATCGGTATATAATATATACAAACATAATTCAAGTGCATAAAGATATAAAAGGTTCAACAGGTAAGTCTTCATGGTTTTGGGATTGTCTTCGGTTTAAAATCCGTGCGTTGTTGCTATATAAAATGCACAAACGTGGTACAAATTGACAAATAAGAATGCGAGTTTACGAAAATCGAAGTTCCCGACACGTTCGCGTCGCCCTAATCACATTCAATTGTTCAACTAATCATTGCGATTTTCATAGGCAGTCCTATGGAAACGGCAACGTATCATTGATCCCGATCATATCTTTTTAAGCATTATTTGTGCAAAGGTGTTGTATTGCATTTCAAAGTGCATAGCACTGAACTTTTAGAAGATTATATATCTTATGCTAAATATAAAGGCGTTGATATATATACAGGCTCATAAGTGAAAGATCGATCTTCAAGAAACGGATCATAACTCTTCACTTGGTCATTGTTAAAGACGTGCCGCTTTTAAATAGACTATAAATAATAATTGGATCGATCTTTTTAAAGCTAAAGGTCCTGGGTAGCATTTGGATCAAAGCTTGGCAAACGAAAGTGATTGCCTTGAATCATGCCGATCTATAAACGGAAAATAGAATACATGTTTTGTTTGATTTCAGGAGCGATTTTTGTTATTTATTGTTTTATCTACCTGAAAGCTGTTTGAATGAGTATTATGGCTTCTTTCCCAATAGTCAAGAATCAGAAATTCATGTTATTACTAACTATCCTGTAATGGCTGTATTTTATACCATGTATTTATTCGTGCAATCAACTTTCAATCTTCGCTAAATTTCAACTATCCGAACAGCGTTATACGGTTTTAGTATATCTTTTGTGATTTCTGTATTTTATAACGTTTACGCCAAAATTTGCGACCATACCAAATAGCATGTGAGACATGACATTATTAAGCATGCTCTCCCACTCCAAACTTAAGTTGCAATCGGTTTCAATCTTCGCTAAATTTCAACCATCCGTACAGCATTATATGGTTTGAGTATATCTCAGACAGTATATCTTTTGTGGTTTTCTGCCTTTTAGACCTTTAATAAAACTTTTAGGCCTAATTTAACGACAATACAATAGCATGTAAACCATGTATTTCTATTCATGCAACTAAAGCATGCTCTGCGACTCAAAACTTTAACTCTTAATTTAGCAATCGGTTTCAATCTTCGCTGAATTTCAACCATCCGTAGAGTACGATGTTAGTTATTTTTCTTGCATTTTAAAACTTTTTAAATATAAGGTTGAGGCCAATTTTTATGATCCTAAGAGACTGAACTACAGTATGCTGAAAATACAGTTATTTTAGCAATAACATTACTTCAGTTTTATGCATAAATTATACAGTGTAGTTCACGAAATTTGCGTCATAAATAATCTATACTAATTTTTGAATCATCTTGCCTGTCAACAGTAGTGCCTGATGTAATGTAGATATTGCCATAAGTATACTCTTACGTTTGTCGTTGATTATCAAATTCTATTTTTATGCTATTCCGCATGATAACACCCAGCTCTTCAGCGGCCCTAGGATCACACTATACATGCATGCTTCTTGATGTTCTCGCTGTATTAAGCCGGAATCGGAACGCGATTCGTATGATTTTCTCGGTTGAGTATGAACTGTAGAAGAAGAATGCCTGCGTACGTGGTTAAATTACTGAATGGCTTACCACATGTAGGCCTACGCCGTTCATGCACGCCTTACTGAATGGCTTACCACATGTACGCCGTTCATGTACGCCTTCGACAGTTCGTCAGAGGAAGTGCACTTATCATCCGTGAAAGCCTTCTCATTTCCAAATCCAAACCTTCTCTGAATATATACACAAGACAGTTCTGTGCCCATTCTTCTACTCCAATCCCACATCTAACCTGTGTAACTCTCTTCGTCCCCCTATCCTTATCATACTTGTAATTCAATATCATGTAAATAGTTGTAACATTTATGGAATAAAGCACTCTGTGAGTGCATGTATTATCGGGATTCACAAGCACGAGTTCACGAACAAGGAACGAGAGTTTAATACTGCACGAGACGCAGTCGAGTGCAGTATTAAACTTCGAGTTCCTTGTCCGTGAACGAGTGCTTGTAAATCACGATAATGCACGAAAAAAGAGTGCTTGAAACGTTTTAATATTCAATTTGAGTAAACGCTTTGGCGGTATTTTTTTATTTATGAATTATGAGCAAAAACATTCTATAAACTTTGTTGAACTAACTGTTTACCAGTTCCTTGTTTACTTTTGATAATATTCAAAAGTGTTTTTAGAATATTTTAAAACGAAAAATTATAGCTTTTATATAAGAAACAACCTTGTTGTTGTTTTGGATCTGTCTGCCGAATTAGTTACGAATATATTTTCAACCGGCTCCGCCGCTTCGCCACTCATTGCTGCGGAGCGAGCGAGCCTGAAGCGAGCGAGCGTAGCAGCAGCCTAATGTGTGCAGAGAGGGAGTTTTTAAGTAAATTTTATTTAGCGCATGGAATTGTGGTCGTGCGCGCTTGCTATGCGCAGAACAGAAATTTTAAACTCGCTCACTTAACGCTCAGTTTCATGTGCTTTTCGATATAAACGTCGAATTTCTAAAGCTTTTTCAAGTCTATTTTGATCATTCAAGGTAAGATATTTTGCCTTTTGTTTATATGTTACGTTTATATTTGTTTACTCCTTTTTGGAAAGTTGGCAATATTTGGTTATATATCTATGAAACGCTGAAAGCACACAATCGATCGCAGCTAGATTCAGTGTCTGTTTATATATAAACTATATATTCTGCTAATGTGCTATCGACTTTGCTTGAGTTGTTAGTCAACTGTTAGTGTTGTAAAGCATGGAAGTCTTACATAGAGATGTCTTTAAAAGGTTTTTCTATCCATTCGCGTTTGCCTAGGCTACTGTAGGCATATAAATATGTTTTTATTCCTATTTTACAATGGACTTAATATTTTTGTCTAGTCGCGTTCACATATTTTTGTCAGAACAGAGGCCTGCTCTGGGACGGTAACTCGCCTTAACTCGCCGCGAGATAATGCGAGTTAAGGCGATTTAAGGAAAAATTGCGACTTTAAGCAATGCGATGCGATTTAAGGCGAGTTAAGGCGATATTGCGAGTTAAGGCGAGTTAAGGCGATTTAAGGCGATTTAAGGAAAATTGGGACTTTTAACCGATGCGATTTAAGGCGACTTAAGGCGATTTAAGGCGAGTTGAGGTCCCAGAGCAGGCCTGAACAGACAGGGTCTCAGTTCTGCGCGCACTAAGACAAATATTCGAATGGCAATGAGTTGAAATGAGTTGTGCTTTACATGTACGTGACTCACATATCCAGCAAAGTAAGAACAGAATGATGGAACAACGCTTTCGTTTATAGCTTTTCAAATGCAAAATTATTTTGCGCACGTGTATATATATTTTAACGCTTATTATATGCACTACAAAAATATGCAAATTTCCTTGCGTGGCAGTGTAATATAATTTGTAATTGCATATTTGTTTGCATGTTTGTTTCAAGAAGTTAAAGAATAATAACAGTCCCGCAGTACCCTAGCTCACAACTTATATTCCGTAAATCCGTAAAATAAACTAAATAAACAACACATGTTTAATTTAAATAACCCCGGAATTATTTTATTTTATAGAAATTTGGCCACTTCGTGGTTTTGGAATTGTCTTCGGTTTAAAATAAACGAAATCTTACAAACTTTTCCATTCGTGAATTCGGGCGCCATCTTGCCGTGCTTGATATAAACTATATCGGCACTGCCGTGCGTTGTTGCTATACAAAATGCACACACGTGGTGCAAATTGACCAATAAGAACGCGCGTTTACTGAAAATTGAATATTAAATAGCAACAACGCACGGCCGTTTATGTCACAACTCACGACGACTTTTGACTTTATACTGCAAGCTATCAAGAAGAGTTTTCAATGCATTTTCAGTTGTATTTTCTTTTGCAAATCATGTCTTCCCAAGCACTTTTCCTTTCCGTCTGTTTGGTCCCAAAGTTCCCGACACATTCACTTCGCGCTAATCACGTTCAATTGTTCAACTAATCATTGCGATTTTCATAGGCAGTCCTATGGAAACGGCAACGTAGCATTGATCATATATCTTTAAGCACTATTTGTGCAAAGGTGTTGTATTGCATTTCAAAGTGCATAGCACTGGACTTTTAGAAGATTATATATATTATGCTAAACTTACTAAAGGCATTGATATAATACAGGCTCATAAGTGAAAGATCGATCTTCAAGAAACGGATCATAACTCTTCACTTGGTCATTGGTAAAGACGTGCCAGTCTATAGGAATATAAATAATAATTGGATCGATCTTTTTAAAGCTAAAGGCCCTGGCTAGCATTTGGATCAAAGCTTGGCAAACGAAAGTGCTTGCCTTGAATCATGCCGATCTATAAACGGAAAATAAAATACATGTTTTGTTTGATTTCAGGAGCGATTTTTGTTATTTATTGTTTTATCTACCTAAAAGCTGTTTTGAATGAGCGTTATGGCTTCTTTCCCAATAGTCAAGAATCAGAAATTCATGTTATTACTAACTATCCGGTAATGGCTGAAAAGCCTTGGAACGAAAATCAAACAGACACGAACAAAACCAGATTATGGCAAAGACAGGAAGAAATAGAAGAAACATTACAGAGAAATCTCAATCACCCCTCAGTTTCAACAGTTCATCTGCTCGTTAACCAGCCATCAGCCGAACAAAGATTGGACAAACTTAATTTTAATAACAAAGACAAAATATTTGTACATCACATCAAGGGATTGCCCAGATACAGAGATTTCTTTGAATACGCAAACAACAAACTTCAAAGTGAGGTTGTGGTAATAATGAATATGGATATTTACATTGGAGAAGGGTTTGAAAAATTGAATAAAACATTTCTAGTAAAACAGAATCTATCTTACGTTTTAACACGAAATGGACGCCAGGAACGAAAGTGTAATATGGCTGGAAAACGTGGATACTGTGGAACAGGTTACATTGGTTCACACGATGCCTTTATATTTGTTCTTACACAACGTTTAGATGAGTCTGTTCTGTCGGAGTTGGATTACGAGATGCATGTCTACGGAGGGGATAACGTATTGCTCTGGGTATTAAGAAACCGGATGAAAAAGAGACTTCTCAACCCCTGTAAATACTTAAAAACATACCACAACCACTGTGTTGATATTCATGGTAGTGTGAGACCAAGAATAAACGAACAGGGAAAAGGTGCTTGGGTGGCTCCAGGTGGATTATATAAATAATGAAAACATAAGGTGAAAATTATTATCAAAATCACTGGAGCTCGAGTGGTAAATTGTTCCCTCGAGATTTGCACTCGAGCGATTGATTTAACGTACCACATGATGAACTTTTTGGGCACCTCGTGACCACTTTTGAACTTCAACGGCGTTTGTGAACAATCTGCGATGTTCAACTGGAAATGGCGCTTTTATGATCGAGAAAATGATCTTTAGAGCACTTTAAAAGCAATAGTTTTGACTATATTTCATTGTGTGAAGGTACAGTCGACAACATTCTTTAACTGGCACAAAATACACCATTATTCAATCGATTTGCCTGTTTGGCTATTTATAAACAATGTTAGTAATAATATACCCGGAAAGGTGTAAGATTTGTGCTAAATGATTTATGCTAAATTATTTTTATTTACCTAAATTTGCAGCTCTTACTTGATTCTAACATACTTGGGCATCTATAGTTATTTTTAGAACTCTATATTTACCGTTCACACTTCTCAAAACGTTATTTAAGCAATATTTCAAGCAAAATCAATCCCGCAAGTGCAAATACTCGTTGCTCTGTAGTCAGTTGAACCATTCTTACTCGAACTGACGGTAAGAGGAATTTGTAATTTGACATTACCGTCAGTTCGAGTAAGAATGGTTCAACTGACTGCAGAGCAACGAGTATTTGTCGTAAAACCATTTATTTGTGAAATCGTTTTAGTTTCTTCGATCGTCGCGATTAATTATTTGGACGAATAAATACTTCCTCCGTTTATGTACAATTCAATTCAATTCCCAAGGGTATAATAACGCACAAGAGTGATTTCTAAAGGGGGACATTTTTCTGGGACACCTTGTATATCGTTTTCATTATGTTGTCAAATTTGGCTGGCAAATGAACTACACACGTAAAAACGCACAAGTTTATTCCATCGCTACGTACGAGAAAGGGTTTAGATTTAGAATCAAAGTTCCAGGAATTAAAAGACCCTGGTAGATTTTGACCTAGTCAATAGCTAAATGCTTGTCAGCTGTTTAGTACCTACATCATTAGAAACGACACACGATGATCAGATCAGATCATATGATGTGATTACTGTTATGAAAATGTACAGATTTATTGTGAAAAATACAAATGGCGGATAACAAGTGTGCTCCTTATGTAGAGTCCTTGTGTCATACGATGGCATGTTAAGGTTACATAATTACAATATAATTAATAAGAATAGTTATAAACCATAACTTTGGAATACGATATATATACTTAAAGCTGGATAAATTATTGGCCTCCAAAACACTAAAAAGTATGTTTGTGTAGAAAAGCGATTTATTGCTAAAACCGAGGATGACGATGTCGCCAGAGATGATACGCCGCCATGATATTCAGCCTCTCTGGAATCGTGTACAGAAATATTATTCAACGTGATTTAGGTCAGTTAGTTTTAGCATTAGACGTTCGGAAACTCTCTTGGATGTCCCTACCCCTGACAAAGGAGAGAAACCTATTTGACAGAGGAGTGAGACTGCTACACTGATGGGAGAGGTTCCTTCTCTTCTAAAACCTCTATCCGCAGTGTACCCCGACCTTGAAAGGCGAGCGAGAGAAGCTTAAAGAAAATCTATGTTCGTACTAATTATTCAGGAATGTACAAACATTATGTAACCTTATAAATCTCTCTTCTCCGCAGAGGCAACGCTCGCACACATGACATATCACTTCCGACAACAGCGCAGACAACGTCGTTCCCAGGCTCGTCATCCTGTAGTGTGAAGAACGAGGGAACGAGCTTGTAGCGCGCAATAACGGAATCAATCTGGTAAAAGCGATTTGCATATTTTTATTAAGACCAAAATTTCATTTGTGACCAATACTGTATATAGCTCCAGTGTGCGGTCGAATAACGAACGACGTTCGTCTTTCAAGAGAAATATTTAACGCGTTTTATAATTTCTGATATGCGTAGAAAAATGCTTGCGTTGTGCGGAGAATGCCGGCTATCTGCTTACTGCATCGGTCATGAATAAAATTTAACTCTCTGGTACGCGTTGGCCTTGTAGGTCAGTCATTGGCTCTCAGATAAGCTTCGACACTTTCCCCATTCACAAGATTTCTAAAAACGACCTCGCTCTCTTCTAGTGACGGATGATACGGGTGACCGGGCTTTACGGCTACGTAATGATCATACCGCGATCTCTTCACGGGTTTTCCATTGACTAACACAGCTTGTAGAGATACTGGTCTTCTTAAATAGACCGATATTTCCACGGGCTGACTTCTCATGTAGAAATACTCATTAACACCGTTGTCCCTTGTTTTATGAGTCACTTTTGTCGTGTTGTAGTTCAAATCAGGTGAGCTGATACTCAAATTCGTATTTGAAAAGTTCGGAGAATCTATTTCGGCCATAATAATACATTCAGCGCTAACGCTTTTGACAGGGCCTTCAGCCAAGCTTATAAAGCTTTCATCAAAAAAGGCGTAGCCATACGTAACGCCTGAGCTTGCTATGTAATCCGCAAAGCGTACCACGTGAGCAGCGGCGTTTTTGTGAAGCACTTCATATTTCGGCGAGTGAGAGGATTGTGCTGCTCTCAAGGCTTCGATACTGGCAGCATCAGCTGAGACTACTATTGTCCTTTTAGCGTTGTGATGATATCGTTACCTTGGAGGTGCTAGGGAACCCAACGTAATCGAGCTCAGAGGGATCTTCAAAGGATAATATTGGTGGTACAGCATCACTATGGGAACCTGCATGGATATAGTGTCAGAGATTAGTTAGTTGGGCTAACCGACAAAATATCTTAAATTATAGGTAACAAACAATTAAACAGAAATTTGAAATTGATATCTTACACAAACTTTTACTCACAGCTGACAATTGGTTTGAATCTAATGATTGTGGTGTTAAAACTGAGGTAAATCAATTTTAGTTTAGCAAACCAAAGGTCGCGCTGATTCGATTCCCACCCGGTCAAGCAATTTTTCAGCTTTCCCGTTGTGGAGCCACTCAGAGCGGCATCATCAAATATTGGTTTCAATTATATTTGGCAATTGATACCAAAAACCCATTAATATATCCTATTTTCAATCTGCGATTTGTTTGGTTGATATATCCTATACACTTTCATGATATTTGAAAAAACATCGTATACGCCATCTGGTAACATATTTAACTGAAACTATTCCTCGGTACCTGACTGGAAAACACATGGAATAGGGCTGACAAATCGTAATGTGCAAAGACACCTTGACTGGCGCCTTAAGCCTGGTTCACACCAGTAATTTTGTTGGCGATTTTTCCTCCTGATCGAGCGAATGACATATCAACGTATAATACATGCTTTTGCTAATCCGATCCTTTAATGGACACATAATAATAATAATTTACACATACTTTTGGTTGTCAGTCTACTCATTCTCATGCGTCAGTGTGATCCAGACAGGACATAGTACTTCATATCAAACCCCCATTTGATTCCGTTAGATTATACTCACAAATATTTTTCCCCGAGCCAACGGCGTTTCGCGCCGTGCGAGGGTATTAACTCCGCTCGGATATTTACACACGGGTATGTGATAACATAGTGGAATGCAAAGTCGCCCGCCATTATGTCATGGACGTTGGACGTTGGTAGGCTTTCTACGTTACGCGCGTGCGCGAGTTCAGGCCGAAAGGATTTGTTTTTCAATGTATACGTCAGAAATTTAATTGCCATTTTGCAAACTTTTTTCAAAAAGTTTTATACTGGGCACATCGCAAAATACAGACAAATAAAGTCTCCAAAACAAGATAAATAATATTTTTAGAGGACTCTCACTTGCTAAAGTCAACAGGAGATAAAAACAGTCAAAAGACCGAAAAAGAACAAGACATTCGAGTTTTAAAGCGTTTTAAATTAAACGGGAAAGTGTGTATTTTGCATACTCAGTGCTTTTGGCATGCAGTATAGTTTGTGGATTTGCAAGGGCGTAGGTCACTCTGTATGGTTAATACATTATTGATTAAGCTTAAAAGATATTTTAGTGTTAATCATTCAAATTCGTTAGAGAATAAGAAACATCTAACATAATCTCAAAAACGTCTAACATAATCTCAAAAACGTCTAAAATAGAATTTTACAGCAAATCAAAGCTAAAATGGCGTGCATAATAGCATCCCAACTTTATATAATTGAAGGGTTTTGGAGATGGAAAATTATTGAGTGTAAATTATATACATTTATTAGACCTAACCCGGAACAGCTGCGAAAAATGCAACTATAGGTCCCTGGCAGGAATCGAATGCGATTCCGGTGCAGCGCTCTAATCAACTGAGCTACAGAGTCCATGCAGTTGTCGAGCTCTAACCACAAGTTCATGTATATATATACTAGGGTACTGCCATGTTAAGTTGTGGGTAAATATCAAGATTTTGTTGGCATCTCACTCGATTGAATAATAATTGAAGGGTTTTGTAGCTGGAAAATTATTGAGTGTAAATTATATACATTTATTAGACCTAACCAGAAACAGCTGCGAAAAATGCAACTATAGGTCCCTGCAATTGGTACTTTTATTGTTAAAAGTACAAATCTTATCACTATTTTACCATTTTGTACAAAAAATAACGGAAATATACAGTGTTGCGTGTACCGTGGTTACAGTGATCGACTCAATACTTTATGTTACATAACTTTTGGGAAGTATAATTCCTTGGTTCGAATGGGCGAGGGGATTCTGCATGCATGCATGTATTTCTTGTTAAACTAGTATGAATAGGTTGACTTCAATAGTTTAACAACACACAATTTCAATGGCTGCAGTTATATATGTACCAGATACATTACTATAGCATATAAAATTTTGAAAAAAATAATGATTATACCACCGATAAAATATTTCGCAATTCTAGTATACATTGTGGTTTTACCGGCTCAGGATAAAAACTGATTAAAACCAAACAAGCTGCTTTCGTTGTTTAAAATAATTGAAAAAAACAGATTCTTCAGTACGACGCCATGAACTTTAAATTTAATATGTAAGATTGTTTGCTTTTATTCATTAATTTTCTATAATCAATATAGGATTAATTTTTGTCTTACAATTTCGTGTTGCATCAGTATAGCCGTAGAGAGACCACTGATGCAGTTCGATGTCAATATGGAGTCGCTATTCTTCAAAAAGTCAGTTTAGCCCGTGTATATATATATATATATGAGCCGTGCATGAAGGGCTGGCCATTTTAGGCGAAATCCCGCGTGCTAATTCAAATCACTATTAAAAAGTGTCTTCGTTTATATTAGTGGAGGCCAGCCCTCCTATAGGCGAGATCACGCTATTAATTGTTAACCCGAGATCTCGCTTAGTAGGGCTGGAAATTTCCCATATAAACGCAACAGGAGGGGCTATCCTCCTAGTAGGGCTGAATAAAAAACTTGCCAGTAGTAGTGTAGGTACCGTTCGAGCCTTATTTTTGGGGGTGTGCGGGGGTGTGCGAGAGTGTGCGAGAGTTTTGAGAGTGTGCAACATCATTAACATAATTATGTATTGACGTCATAATGATATGCAAGGTGAGTTTGGGCGAAACAGTCATTATGTTGAGTTTTGAGAGTGTGCAACATCATTAACATTCATTAATTATGTATTGACGTCATAATGATATGCAAGGCAAGTTTGGGCAAAACAGTCATTAAGCTGAGCTCAGTGACGAATCACAAAAAGAGTTAATCCTTACGCTTTTTTTCACAATAGCTAGACGTTTCTATATATTTTGCCAAGCTTTGTGTTCCAAACACAGTCCGTTTCGACAACGAGTAAATAATATATTCTCGTATCTAATATCACCTTATACGAAACGGCTTAGATAACTAATATAGCGAAGCTTAACCTAGTAAAGTATTATTACCTTATGCGAAATAATAACAAGCAGAGATATAGCTTTCTAAAACGAGAAGATCTTAAGGTTTAATCGGCATAGCTAAGGTCTTATAGAGCAAGACAAATATATGTTTACCAAGCGATTGTATAAACATAGTTCTTACAGGGATTTAAACCTTACAAAGTTTCAAGCGTTTTAGATGTAGCAGAGCGGGAAAAGCAGTAATTTTTAAGCGAGATTTACAAGCATACACAAACATTGTATATAAACTTCTAAAATTCATTAATTATTCATAGGCAAAATACAAAGGAAACTCATGACCCGTAGCGGATCTATATATTTGATATAGACTTGCTCAAATTTTCTCCTTCAATTTTTACAGCGTAGATAACATCAATCTTCAAAATTCCAACGCCAGTGAGCGTACAAAACGAGTCATTTTAGAAGTCATATACAAACCTTACAGTTCGGCCTTTATCAGATCTAAAACACTCGGCTGCGCCTCGATGTTTTAAATCTGATAAAGACCTCTTGTGCGGTTTGTATATATTACATTTAGCGTTTGTTAGGTAATTACGGGCAATTAAGATTTTCTAGCTTGAAAATTTGAATAAATTTAGAATATATTATTATAGCACGGGAAAATATTGTACAATGTACATACAATACACACAGAATTCGTTTTAAAACATATTTATTGCTTAAAATTTCTTTTACAGCGTTAGTAAGGTCTGCTCCTAAGAGCATATTGTTTAGGTGTCTTTTGTATCTTTATTTTTTTTGTCTATTTTGGGGGATAATCTTGCAATTGCTAAGGTCTCCAATCTGAAACGTCTACCCAATTAAATATATTTTTAACTAAGGTCTGCTCTGGGTCTGCTTCTAAGAACCTATTATTCTTAAACTCCATCACTCGCTTGGGAGTATACATTGTCCGAATCAACCTCATAGCTTTTTCACCTTTTAACCATAACTTTACATTTATTTAACCCATACCGAGCAAGCATATCTCTGATATACTTGTTAACTAATCCAATTTCTATGACTTATGACTTATGACTTATGACTTATGACTTATGACTTATGACTTATGACTTATGACTTATGACTTATGACTTATGACTTATGACTTATAACTAATGACTTATGACTTATGACTTATGACTTATGACTTATGACTTATGACTTATGACATATGACTTATGACTAAGAGTGAATCATTGAATCCTAAGAGTGAATCATTGAATCCAAAGATTGAATCATTGAATCCTAAGATTGAATCATTGAATCCTAATATTGAATCATTGAATCCTAAGAGTGAATAATTGAATCCTAAGATTGAATCATGGATCATTGAATCCTAAGAGTGAATCATTGAATCCTAAAATTGAATAATTGAATATCGAGCGATGTTAGCTTCATATCGAGCGAGCCAACCTCCATATAGAGCGAGCTTAGCTTCGAACCGACCTCTAAGACGTAAGGATAGGCCCGAGCCGAGCTCTAACATATAAGGATAGGTCAGAGCCAAGCTTAGTGTATATCTCCGATGATATCCTAAGATATTGTATAATATCCTAAGATACTGTATGATATCCTAAGATACTGTATGATATCTTAAGATACTGTATGATATCCTGAGATACTGTATGATATCCTAAGATACTGTATGATATCTTAAGATACTGTATGATATCCCAAGATACTGTATGATATCGTAAGATACTGTATGATATCCTAAGATACTGTATGATATCCTAAAATGATATCCTAAGATACTGCATGATATCCTAAAATGATATCCTAAGATACTGTATGATATCGTAAGATACTGTATGATATCCTAAGATACTGTATGATATCCTAAAATGATATCCTAAGATACTGTATGATATCGTAAGATACTGTATGATATCCTAAGATACTGTATGATATCCTAAGATACTGTATGATATCGTAAGATACTGTATGATATCCTAAGATACTGTATGATATCCTAAAATGATATCCTAAGATACTGTATGATATCCTAAAATGATATCTTAAGATATTGTATGATATCTTAAGATACTGTACGATATCCTAAGATACTGTATGATATCCTAAAATGATATCCTAAGATACTGTATGATATCCTAAAATGATATCTTAAGATATTGTATGATATCTTAAGATACTGAACGATATCCTAAGATACTGTATGATATCCTAAAATGATATCCTAAGATACTGTATGATATCATTGAATCCTAAGAGTGAATCATTGAATCCTAAGATTGAATCATTGAATCCTAAGATTGAATCATTGAATCCTAAGATTGAATCATTGAATCCTAAAGAGTGAATCATTGAATCCTAAAGAGTGAATCATTGAATCCTAACATATCGAGCGAGCTTAGTTCCAAATCGAGCGAGCTTAGCTCCATATCGAGCGAGCTTAGCTCCATATCGAGCGAGCTTAGCTCCAAATCGAACGAGCTTAGCTCCATATCGAGCGAACTTAGCTCCATATCGAGCGATAGATGGACTATAGTCTATGACTATAGTCATAGTCATGGACTATAGCTCGCTCGATTTGAAGCTAAGATCTCCCGATTTGGAGCTAAGCTCGCTCGATATGGAGCTAAGCTCGCTCGATATGGAGCTAAGCTCGCCCGATATGGAGCTAAGCTCGCTCGATATGGAGCTAAGCTCGCTCGATATGGAGCTAAGCTCGCTCGATTTGGAGCTAAGCTCGCTCGATTTGGAGCTAAGCTCGCTCGATATGTTAGGATTCAATGATTCACTCTTTAGGATTCAATGATTCACTCTTTAGGATTCAATGATTCAATCTTAGGATTCAATGATTCAATCTTAGGATTCAATGATTCAATCTTAGGATTCAATGATTCACTCTTGGGATTCAATGATATCATACAGTATCTTAGGATATCATTTTAGGATATCATACAGTATCTTAGGATATCGTACAGTATCTTAAGATATCATACAATATCTTAAGATATCATTTTAGGATATCATACAGTATCTTAGGATATCATTTTAGGATATCATACAGTATCTTAGGATATCATACAGTATCTTACGATATCATATGAGTATCTAGGATATCATACAGTATCTTAGGATATCATAAAGTATCTTACGATATCATACAGTATCTTAGGATATCATTTTAGGATATCATACAGTATCTTAGGATATCATACAGTATCTTACGATATCATACAGTATCTTAGGATATCATACAGTATCTTAGGATATCATACAGTATCTTACGATATCATACAGTATCTTAGGATATCATTTTAGGATATCATACAGTATCTTAGGATATCATACAGTATCTTACGATATCATACAGTATCTTAGGATATCATACAGTATCTTACGATATCATACAGTATCTTAGGATATCATTTTAGGATATCATGCAGTATCTTAGGATATCATTTTAGGATATCATACAGTATCTTAGGATATCATACAGTATCTTACGATATCATACAGTATCTTAGGATATCATACAGTATCTTAAGATATCATACAGTATCTTAGGATATCATACAGTATCTTAGGATATCATACAGTATCTTAAGATATCATACAGTATCTTAGGATATCATACAGTATCTTAGGATATTATACAATATCTTAGGATATCATCGGAGATATACACTAAGCTTGGCTCGGACCTATCCTTATATGTTAGAGCTCGGCTCGGGCCTATCCTTACGTCTTAGAGGTCGGTTCGAAGCTAAGCTCGCTCTATATGGAGGTTGGCTCGCTCGATATGAAGCTAACATCGCTCGATATTCAATTATTCAATTTTAGGATTCAATGATTCACTCTTAGGATTCAATGATCCATGATTCAATCTTAGGATTCAATGATTCACTCTTAGGATTCAATGATTCAATATTAGGATTCAATGATTCAATCTTAGGATTCAATGATTCAATCTTTGGATTCAATGATTCACTCTTAGGATTCAATGATTCACTCTTAGTCATAGTCATAAGTCATAAGTCATAAGTCATAAGTCATAAGTCATAAGTCATAAGTCATAAGTCATAAGTCATAAGTCATAAGTCATAAGTCATAAGTCATAAGTCATAAGTCATAAGTCATAAGTCATAAGTCATAAGTCATAGAATTGGATTAGTTAACAAGTATATCAGAGATATGCTTGCTCGGTATGGGTTAAATAAATGTAAAGTTATGGTTAAAAGGTGAAAAAGCTATGAGGTTGATTCGGACAATGTATACTCCCAAGCGAGTGATGGAGTTTAAGAATAATAGGTTCTTAGAAGCAGACCCAGAGCAGACCTTAGTTAAAAATATATTTAATTGGCTAGACGTTTCAGATTGGAGACCTTAGCAATTGCAAGATTATCCCCCAAAATAGACAAAAAAAATAAAGATACAAAAGACACCTAAACAATATGCTCTTAGGAGCAGACCTTACTAACGCTGTAAAAGAAATTTTAAGCAATAAATATGTTTTAAAACGAATTCTGTGTGTATTGTATGTACATTGTACAATATTTTCCCGTGCTATAATAATATATTCTAAATTTATTCAAATTTTCGAGCTAGAAAATCTTAATTGCCCGTAATTACCTAACAAACGCTAAATGTAATATATACAAACCGCACAAGAGGTCTTTATCAGATTTAAAACATCGAGGCGCAGCCGAGTGTTTTAGATCTGATAAAGGCCGAACTGTAAGGTTTGTATATGACTTCTAAAATGACTCGTTTTGTACGCTCACTGGCGTTGGAATTTTGAAGATTGATGTTATCTACGCTGTAAAAATTGAAGGAGAAAATTTGAGCAAGTCTATATCAAATATATAGATCCGCTACGGGTCATGAGTTTCCTTTGTATTTTGCCTATGAATAATTAATGAATTTTAGAAGTTTATATACAATGTTTGTGTATGCTTGTAAATCTCGCTTAAAATGCCTACTGTTTTCCTGTTTGCTACATCTAAAACGCTTGGAAACTTTGTAAGGTTTAAATCCCTGTAAGAACTATGTTTATACAATCGCTTGGTAAACATATATTTGTCTTGCTATATAAGACCTTAGCTATGCCGGATTAACCTTAAGATCTTCTCATTTTTTAGAAAGCTATATCTCTGCTTATTATTATTTCGCATAAAGGTAATAATACTTTAGTTATTTAAGCGCTATATTAGTTATCTAAGCCGTTTCGTATAAATATTAGGATATTAGAAAATATAATATACTCGTTGTCGAAACGGAAACTGTTGTTGGAACAAAGCTAGCTTGTAAAAATATAGAAACGTCTAGCTATTGTGAAAAAAGCGTATTAACTTCTTTTGTGATTCGTCACTGAGCTCAGCTTAATGACTGTTTTGCCCAAACTTGCCTTGCATATCATTATGACGTCAATACATAATTAATGAATGTTAATGATGTTGCACACTCTCAAAACTCAACATAATGACTGTTTCGCCCAAACTCACCTTGCATATCATTATGACGTCAATACATAATTATGTTAATGATGTTGCACACTCTCAAAACTCTCGCACACTCTCGCACACCCCCGCACACCCCCAAAAATAAGGCTCGAACGGTACCTACACTACTACTCTTGCCGTATCTGTGTCAAGTTCCGCTTTTCGAAGTCATTTTCGATTCAAATATAGAACAATATAATTCAATTGTCTGCTAGTTTTTATTCGAAAATTTGCTCGGCAAAATATGATTCTGGACTTCGTGAGAAAATAAATGAGTTGTAGGGACGCCATTTAATGCTGTAAACACGAGGTGCCTTAGTTCTGGTAGGGCTAGCCCTTCATATAGGGCTTGATGTAAACAAGGGCTAAGTAAATACTTACTAGAGTGTTCTACTTTGTGCGGAAAACCAAGAACAGGAAAACATGAGAGGAATATAAGAATAACCCACTGTTTCTATATAGATGAAACAACAGAATAAAACAGAATCAACATGCCATTTACGAATTAGGTTGACTATAGGTTCTACAGTATATTCCGAAAGTATACGTAACGACCCTCATAAATTTCGGATTTAGCGGGACGCTACGTATACATATATACCATAGAAGTATTAGATATATATTATTTCTATGATATGTTCGTACAATCCATAGAGAAACAGCACACATTGATGTTGAAATGCGTTAAAATGTTGAAAAAGCATGCATGGTATGAAACATCTTGTCGATCATATTGATGGTTTTCATGTGACATCAAAGCGGCCATGCTGGTGGACAACTTCAAAGTTCCGATGTTTATCAGAGCAAATAATTTATGGATATTTCTTTGTTTTAAGGTATTCTTCCACCAGCAAGGGAGACGTGAAAACCACCAATTGCAATTCCATCACTTTGTCTGTAAGTTATTTACATACTACACTACACAGGTAGCTTCAGGTGTTCTTTAAATGGGCAACGTGGAATCGATTACCCGTTCTAAAGATTGCCCAGTAGTCTTAATTATAGACGTCTGATTGTGCCTTGGCTTAAGAGGTGAACGACTAAGTTGATACTAGACGTTATCACGGCAAGGAAAGTGCTGCCGAAGCCCTGCATAATTGCCATAAGGGAAAGACAATTGGCATAAATATTACAAACATGCATATTACAAGTATGTAACTTCTTCCTATACATAGTTCTTATGATATAGTGAATAATCAATAACTTTCGCTGTTATACTGTCCATATATTCAGTATGTATAAAAGGTTTGTTTACAACATTATTGATATTAATTTGAATTGGTACTAATTAAAACTGTTCATAATTGAATTTTCGAGAACATGAATTAAACCATGGTTCCTCAAGCATGAAATGTAATGCCACAATACAACATCTCCGTCAATAATGCATTTCACAGCCTCACTGAAGTTAATATATCCAGGGTTGATGCGAGTACAGACAGTTGGCGTACAGCTTAATTACTCATTGTTCACATCTATAAATGAATTATTGTAGTTCATTTCGGTGTACAATGCGACAGTGCATTAAACCATTCAAGTACAGTTTGTGTATGTTAGTTGATCGTCACAGCATCATGGTTAAATTATATTTCAAAATTGCCACAAACATGCAGTGGTTGTCGTGCATGAAACAAATGCAGCCACACAGGTTGAGGTGAAAGTACACCTATTTATGGCGATGATGACAATGATTTATGAAAATAAGTTGTTCATTTACTCATTATTCTGTCGCCACCAAATATAAATATTAAACTATACGGCTATGTTGTTACATTCATATCATGCTCGCGTGCTGATCTGAATTGCTTCATTAACTTTGTTAATGATTTCCATCCAGCACTTCAGTTCACATGGGAGATCAGTGAGACCAGTGTATCATTCCTAGACATTCTCATTTCTATCAATGGTAATAGGCTGAGCACATCTGTGTTTTACAAGCCTACTGACTCCCACAGCTATCTTCTCTTTTCATCCTGTCATCCTAAGCACACTAAAACTGCTATCCCTTACTCTCAATTCTTACGTCTTCGTCGCCTCTGCAGTGAAGACGACGACTTTGTTCAGAAATGAGAAGCTTTTTTGTGAATCGTGGTTATCCTTCCCACTTTTTAGATACTGCCCTTAACAAGGCCTCCTTTATACCCCGTTCAGACACCTTAAGAGAACCTTCGGTTGTAATTTCTAATCAAAAAGTACCTTTAGTTTTAACCCTTCATCCCTTCAATTTTAAAGTAAGGGACATCATTTGCCGGAATTTTAATCTACTTAAAAATGACCCTGCAACGTCTTCCATTTTCTCCCAGACCCCACTAGTCTCTTTTCGACACAGTAAAAGCATCCGGGAAACCCTAGTGCACAGCTCACTGCGACAGGACTCTGTGTTACCAGCTGGCACTGTTTCCTGTGGTCGTGCTAAGTGCTACACTTGTAAGCATTTAAACCCCGCCACCTGTATTTCGGCTCCAAAATCTCAGTTTGTCATCAAGCACAGTTTCACGTGCATCTCCTCCAACCTCGTTTACTGCATCTCTTGCAGCAAATGTGGCTAGAGACTGGAAAGCGTTTAGGCGATAGGTTTGCTGAGCACTTGCGTGATGTTAACAACAATGTGCACAACAAACCAGTTGCTAGGCACTTCAACAGTGCCAACCACTCCTTTTCTGATATGAAAATATGCGCCATTCATCCCATTATTGGTGGTAATGATACCCGTCGGAAGCAAGAAAAGCGTCGCATTTTTAAACTTGGCACCATTCAGCCTGATGGTATCAATGAGCGCCTCTCCTTCATCTAGCTCATTATTTTCTCTTACTTCTTATATACTTTCCTCTGTATCCCCTCTTCCCTTCCCTTGTACGACATTTATAGCACTTTGATAAGTGTAACGCCTGTCGCAGGCCTTCGACCCTATAATCGGGCCGAAGCCTGCACGCAGTCTATATCTTTACATATGAATTCTATTTTGTTATGATTGTTATGACTACTTTATTTTCATTGGTTAATATTTTGTTCACGTGACAGCTTTTATAGCGTTGCTATAAAAGCTGATGTAATGTGTTTATCTGTCTACTAATTTCTCCTGACGAAGGGCTTTAGCTCGAAACGTCGAGATTTTGTTTATATATTTTAGGCACACGCGAAACAACCCTCATTTGTTTCTATAAAATAGAGAATGGGTTTACTAACATATAATCACAAAGATGGATGAATGTATTAAGTTTCACAGAAGGCGTTATATAATAGAATAGTTGTTGAGTATGCTTCTCTATTGTTGACCTTGTTGCCGCGCTTTGGCATGGTTTGGGAGTTATGCAAGCTCCCCAACAAACTGATTATATTCAGTAAACAACTAAACAGGATGATTTTTGTAGTCTTCAGGTAAATGTAATCCAAATGATATTCAAAATTGCTGCAATATTATTTCAATTATATTATCCGCAGATTATTTTTTACAGTCACAGCTGCCTTAACATTAAACAAAATTATTCAATCAGAAATTGACAAAATAGCTGATTGGTTAAATGTCAACAAATTAGCAATAAATACAACAAAAACAAAATTTATCTTATTTAGATCTGCTAAGAAAAAACAAAACCATAATATAACAAGTACAATCAACAATAAAAATATGAAACAAGTTAAAACACGACCTTTCTAGGTATTATAATTGATGAATGTTTAACATGGAATGATCATATTGATATGATATATATATATATGGGAAAATTATTAAATCAGCTGGTTTGATAGCCATAATTCGGCATTTAACGAATCTAAATGCCTTAAAACTAATTTATTATGCATTAGTCTATCCATATCTAACCTATGGTAATTTAATATGGGGTAATACATACAAAAAAACGAATTCAAAAATCGTGCGTTTAATAAATATTTAAGTCATATTTGGAACACTCTGAACCAATATTTTGTGATCTTAAAATATTGAACATATTTAAAATCAATGATTTCTAACTAGCTTATTCATGTTCCGTTACTCACCACAAGTATTCACTGACTATTTTGTAGCAAATAATCAAATTCATCAACTAACACAAGAAATGCTTCAAAACTTGATAAATCTTACAAAAAAACAAACTATTTAAAACATACTATAACTCATAAAGGAGTTGATATTTGGAACAACTTAGACCCTAGCATAAAAAATATCAGTTCACACCATATTTTAAACGAGAAGCAAAAAATTTTTTTCTTACAACCGAGAGTTGTTGAGTCATCGTATATTATGTAATATTAAATGTATCTCCTATTTGCTAATATCTCTTACTTGTATATAGTCTGTATATAGTTGATTATACCTATATAGTGTTATATCTAAACGAATCATTTAATTTTTTTCTTGCAACTTTATTCTTCGAACTGGTTTATACAGTTTGTAATTAAAATTATATATTGACTAGGGGTCTTCAGTAAAAAGTCTATCATAGTATCAAGGTTTCTAGTATGCCCCTAGCCCAAATGTAAAATAATTTATAGATTACTACAAATGTAAAATGTTTTTCTTTATTGGGGAAAAAATATTAAAATAAATAAAATAAGTAAATAAATGTTCTGAAAGTTAAGTGCTAGCCAGATCTACCATTACTATGCGAATCCAGAGGTTATGTACACTTACTAACATCAAGCTGTATTTTTCTTTGTATTATTCTACCACGAGTGGTATATTTAATCAATTTCGGCCGAGGTGTTTTGCATTAAATGCATTTGCAATTTATATAGAGGCTGTTAAACATTTGTGTGCCAAAATAATTTGAATTTGAATTTATTTGAATTTATTGAATTTGCCAGTAAATTACAAACATATATATACTACAAATTACAAAGGTACAAAAACAAGTAACTGGCAGGAGTTGGATGCAGGACTAATGTCACAATTGCCATCCTACCCCTATACAACAGTACAACACGCTAAAATAAATCACGCAGGTAAGCAATACGTGGTTAATTTATCAATGATCAAATAGCTCATAATTTGTATTCCTTTTTTGTATTCCTTTTGGACATTTCTCTTTTGTGGCTACATTTTTGGATCGTGTATTATAAAGGTGAGTAATTTTTAATGCTTTATACTAAACGTTGCATGCTATTGTTGCATGAGTCATAGTAAAGAATTTGTTTTATACCTATGTGTATACGCAACATTCATACCTTATTCCAAATTTCATATCTAAAATCAAATATAATTCCAACATTTGTCAGTGAGAATAAAGATGCCTGCTCTCATCAGTGAACAAAACACCGTTTGTGCCTCAGAACCAAGTTCTGAGCTGGTGGTCGAGCAAGAAGAACTACTGTCAAAAAGGCAACAGTCCCACAAGATGTCCGACTCAGCCAATATAAAAGTCAGTGTGAGGACCTTGTCTATTACTTACAAACGAACAAATGCAGCCCAGGACTATCAAAAAAGGAAATCAGAACATAAAGAACAAGGTAGCAACACACAAGTTGAATTCTACCAGTAAGTGTAAAAGTATTTTTCAAATATTACACCTATTTATGCAATAATGTCAGCTGCCTTTCACTGTTAGCCATGATATTGTGAGGTTGCATGTTTTGTGGTCCAGAGGTCTGGCACTGTCATAATACCACAACTATTAACAACCAATACCAGCAATGAAGATTTGAAATCTTCTTGAAATTTAGTATTCCAGATTTGGATAGTAGGTATTCCGATTAGCAGTATCCAAACAAGGTAAAATATCCAAATAATAAGTTTTACTTACTATAGCGCATTACTTGGGCAGTTAAATCGGTCGTCTCACTTCCTCGACAGCTGGTACGGTCTCATCTGTCTGCCGTCGTCATCATCGACTTGTATCGGCTGCAGTGCTTCATCTTGCGGGCTTTCATCACCGATTTGAACGTGCGTGCCTTGTTGACGTTGGTGTGTTGGATTACCGAAGATGAAGTAGACCATTGTCTCATCATCAACTTATGTTATTTCAGCTGTGGAAGTTGGTTGTCTCCCTTGTTGATTGGAGTAAGGATAAAACGCGGAGGCGGAACGGAGCGGGGCGGATGGACGGAGCGGATATGGGAATAAGACGCGGAGCGGATATGGGAATAAAATGCGGATATGGGGATAAAATGCGGATATGGGGATAAAAGGCGGATATGGGATAAAAGGCGGATATGGGGATAAAAGGCGGCTATGGGGATAAAAGGCGAATATGGGGATAGAAGGCGAATATGGGGATAAAACGCGGATATGGGGATAAAACGCGGATATGGGGATAAAACGCGGATATGGGGATAAAACGCGGATATGGGCGCTTTCACGCTTAAAATACGAGATATCTGTGTATTTTGCTAATTTAGGTCGATCAATCTGTCGCGTCTGACAAAATAGCAAGCAGTATATGATTATATATAGTTTTAGACTTTTAATAACACTTATTGACACCATAGGCTGCTCAGCTCCAGTTTCAGATTCGCAGCTCTATATTCAAATTGAATCTAGAGCCAGAGGCATGGCGTTCATGTTCAAATGGCTGTAACTCCACAAAGGCTTCACCTATTCTAACAATATTTGTTTTCATTCTTTGTCAAGAAAAGAAGTATGATATAACACAATCGCCAAGTCTCTACTGCTTCTAGATTTCTCTAAACAACTTGCATAAGTCAAGTCGCCAAACGGCGTGCGGTCAATTAAATCTGGAGCCAGGTCCGGTTAGTTCCCGCCAAAATCGCTGTATAGTCGTAACGAATAAATGTTATGCTAAAATATTTTTTTCCATTCTTCACTGATAATTTGCACATTATTTAAAACAATCGGCTTGTCTGTAGCGCTTTTACTTTCCTCAGGAGAGCTCGCATAAGTTAGGTCTTCAAACAGCGACATGTTGACACAGACGGTAAACAGGCTTGCCGCTTCTCACTTAAAGCGCTCTGTCTCAGCCAAAAGTTACTTTATCGCGGAAAGATTATTTTTCATTCTTCATCATTAAAGCTCACATCATTTGAAGCTATTTTTAAGCTTATATCGCTTTAAACTTTGCCTGGACAACGTGCACAAGGTGAGTCCTCGAACAGCCACATATTGACACTGTCCACAAGTCAGTCAACAAGTCAGTCTACTAAAAGCGCTCTATCTCAGCGAAAAATGAACATATCCGTAAAATATTTTTTTTCATTCTTCCCTGATAATTTGCACGTTATTTAAAACAATCGACTGGTCTGTAGCGCTTTTAGTTTCTTCAGGAGAGCTCGCATAAGTTAGGTCAGTGCCTAAACAGCGACATGTTGACATGCTGGACGGTAACCCATGCAGGGTTTCCCTTCGCTTCTCGTTTACGTACAGGCTTACTGTAAAAAGTTGACTTTACGGATAAATTTATTTACTAGTAATATTAATTAAAGCTTACAGATTAATTCATTTGATATAGCTATTTTTAAACATTTGGTTTGGGTTCAATTCGACTTTATTTTTGTATATCAAGCGACTCAACAGTCATTATTATGATGTTTCGTCTGCCACTTTTCATTGCAGGCCACTGATGGAAGGAATAGTGGGCCTGCTGAGCATTGAGTATTCCATGTTTTCGCGTTCGTACACGAGCATGGCATTGTTGCTGTCTGAAATAGTCTTTTTGAAACTTTGCCGTTGGACAACGCCATTGAAACGACGTTTGGGTCTCTCAACAGCTTTATATTGACACTATACGAGTCAGTCAACAGTCATTGTTATGAAGTCAGTCTACTAAAAGCGCTCTATGCGCTCAGATATGGAAATGAACATTTATGGGCCCGTACGGAAGACCGGGTATTTTTTCATTCTTCCCTGATAATTCGTGACACGTTATTTAACGCAACAATGCTGACTGGAAGTGAAAATCTGCTAATGCGCTATTTAGTTTCCTCAGGAGATTTGACGCCAAGTTATATTTTCTGAAATGCTCGTTCATGTACGAGCTTTTTTGGACTCACAACATCCGAAGGTTCCATACTTCGTTTGCATACGTGCTTACTTTACAGGAAATCTGAAGACATTGATACATAACGATTTACTTCCGCTTTACAAGCATAGTACACGATATTAATTAACGTTACAAGATTAATTTATTTGTAAACATAGTATGCCGAAGAGGGCGTTGGTTTAAAGGGTGTTTTCAATTTACCCGGTCTTTCACATTTGGGCCACTATATCAGCTCTCAACATTTGATGTCATTGTTAAATGGGCTATGTTTCGTCTAGCCGCGTGCAGGCCCACTGATGGAGAGGAATAGTGGGCCTGCACGGAAACAGTATTTTATGTTTTCCGCGTTCGTACACGAACGCAGCATTCAGTGGCTGTCTGAAACGTCGTTTGAAATTGCCGTTTGAAATTGCCGTTTGAAACGAGCGGGACTCTCAGCATTCTCTTCGTTTGTCGTGTTCTTTGCAAATTGAATAATTGATACAAATTTCGTACTTTCCGCTCACAAGCATTGCACACACGATCTGATAAACGTGACGATTTATTTATAACAATGCCGATGGAAGTGAAAATCAATGCTAATGTGGTACCACGGCTTCCCTCAAGATTTGACGTTTTAAATATATTTTCTGAAATCAGACTTGTTTGCTTGCTTTTTTGGAGTTGATATATCCATTCATACTTTATTTTTATTTTGACATGCTCAGAAAAATCCCAAAATGTTTTCTACATGCGAGTTTGTTTATTTTTGCTTTGCTGTCATTGGTTATTTCTTGGTTATTTCTTGACTATGACGCGCGAAGGGGGTGCGTGTTTAGAAAAGGGGTACTCAGTCAGATTTTACCCGGTATGCTCTTGTGCAGGCCAAAGACTATTCCTCAATGCTAAAGTCAGTGGGCCTGAACGCGGGCTATGTTTCAAGCTGCACTCACGTATTCCAGCTGCAAAACATTGAAGTTTATATTCTATATCTATATATTTCACAAGGATTTGTAATTAGTAAACTTGAGTAAATCACAAAACTCACTTATTGTGGAGGATATGGCATAAGAAGGGACGATATAAACTTGCAGTTTTAATTTGGCAGTATGCACCTGAATGACCTGCACTTTCCTTCAGAATTTCCAACGCCAGTGGGAAACAAAATATCAGTCATAAGCCTTATATGACGCACTTGAAGCGGGCAAGGTATGGTGTATAAATACAGAAGTCACTCGCATCTAGACTGCGTTACAAGCTGCGCACTGACGAGCCGTTGAACGGCGAAACATGCACATGTCTGCGGAATTTGACTATATATATATATTTCTAAAATTCATTAATTATTCTATGGGCAAAATACAAAGGGGAAACTCTCATGACCCGTAGCGGATCTATATATTTGATATAGACTTGCTCAAGTATATACTCCTTCAATTTTTACAGCGTAGATAACATCAATCTTCAAAATTCCAACGCCAGTGAGAGTACAAAACAGTCATTTTAGAAGTCATATACAAACCTTACAGTTCGGCCTTTATCCAGATCTAAAACACTCGGCTGCGCCTCGATGTTTTAAATCTGATAAAGACTTAATAACGATTTGTATATTACACTATATATATGACGCACGCTCAGAGGGCAAGGCATGGTGTGGTAAATACGAAGTCACTCTTTGCATCTAGATCAAGTGTTGGTTAAGTCAGCACTGACGAGCCGTTGAATGGCTTAGTTACGTAATGTCTGCAGATTTTGACTATATATATATATTTCTAAATTCATTAATTATTCATAGTAAAAATATACAAAGTGAAACTCAAGTGACCCGTATGGACGATATATATTTGATATAGACTTTGCTTCAAATTCTTTTCTCCTTCAATTTACAGCGTATACATCAATCTTCAAAAATTCCAACGCCAGCAGAGGTTGAAAAACGAGTCATTTTAGAGTTACATACAACCTTTACAGTTCGCTTATCAGATCTAAAACACTCGGCTGCGCCTCGATGTTTTAAATCTGATAAAGACCTCTTGTGCGGTTTGTATATATTACATATAGATATCATATATGAATTATAGCCAACATCAAATCATCAATACTAAAACCCACAAGAGTGCTAAATTTTATCATTGATCAATAATTTTTTTGTCAAGAATCCAACAAGAATATATTACAAAGAGTATTACAAGAGTGGGACAACTCAACGTAATTTTGTCATGTTTTAATATTTAGTAACCATTAATATATACTTGTATATCATGTAATTGTAATTTAATAGCATGTATATAATCCTGCCTGTATGAGTTTCTTCTTAAAAAAATAATATATACTTGTAAATATACTTATAATCTACACTTATCATCGTTCTTGTAAATCAGTTCATAATTATCTTCCGTTAATTGTTCGGTCCGAAAATTCATTTTGGAGATAAAACTATTTTTAAGCGCCGCATCCGAATAAGCGCCGCACTTATTCACAACAATGCGGTGCTTAATGAAGCACCGTCAGAATTGTTGGAGAAGCCAAACTAAAAACAACTACATTAGGGACTGGTCATAATTTAGCAGGGGGGTGGGGAGGTGTAATTAAAGATTTCTAGGACTGAAACTGGGTAACCCTGCCTTGTCGAGAGCATGAAAAATGATGACCCCCCTCTTGCTCATGACTGAAAAAATGTCTACCCCCCACTCCTGAACGATCTTCTGGAACGGCAATTCCTGCGTTCTAGGAGATGATTTGACAGTAAAAGGGGATTGTTATTTCGGGGCCAGCATGAAAAATGATGACCCCCCCTCTTGCTCATGACTGAAAAAATGTCTACCTCCCACTCCTGAACGATCTTCGGGAACGGCAATTCCTGCGTTCTAGGAGATGATTTGACAGTAAAAGGGGATTGTTATTTCGGGGGGGAGCGCAAATTGCCTATGTTAAGCTATAATAGCCCAGCCAATAGCAGCCAATATTAGGGCCAGCATAAAAATAAGTGACCACCCCTCTTATAACGGTTCAATATTTTGTGAACCCCCCTTTATTGCAGCTAAAAATGTGACCCCTACCTTTTCCACCTCCCCTCCCCCCCTGCTAAATTATGACCTGTCCCTTACATCTCAATCTTAAAGGAAGGGGAAACCCCGCATGGGTGAGTCCAGCATATGAACGAGCATGACCTAACTTATGCGAGCTCTCCTGAGGAAACTAAAAGCGCTACAGACCAGTCGATTGTTTTAAATAACGTGCAAATTATCAGTGAAGAACGAAAAAAAATATTTCAAGGATATGTTCATTTTTCGCTGAGATAGAGCGCTTTTAGTAGACTGACTTGTTGACTGACTTGTGGACAGTGTCAGTATGTGGCTGTTCGAGGACTCACCTTATGCACGTTGTCCTGGCAAAGTTTAAAGCGATATAAGCTTAAGAATAGCTTCAAATGATGTGAGCTTTAATGACGAAGAGTGAAAAAAAATCTATCTGCGATAAATTAACTTTTGGCTGAGACAGAGCGTTTTAAGTGAGAAGCGGCAAGCCTGTTTACCGTCTGTGTCAACATGTCGCTGTTTGAAGATCTAACTTATGCGAGCTCTCCTGAGGAAAGTAAAAGCGCTACAGACAAGCCGATTGTTTTAAATAATGTGCAAATTATCAGTGAAGAATGAAAAGAAATATTATAGCATAACATTTATTCGTTACGACTATACAGCGATTTTGGCGGGAACTAACCGGACCTGGCTCCAGATTTAATTGACCGCACGCCGTTTGGCGACTTGACTTATGCAAGTTGTTTAGAGAAATCTAGAAGCAGTAGAGACTCGGCGATTGTGTTATATCATACTTCTTTTCTTGACAAAGAATGAAAACAAATATTGTTAG
This sequence comes from Trachythela sp. YZ-2020, assembly GCA_016169945.1. Lineage (NCBI taxonomy): Eukaryota > Metazoa > Cnidaria > Anthozoa > Malacalcyonacea > Clavulariidae > Trachythela > Trachythela sp. YZ-2020. The sequence continues at coordinate 10,209,994 of JADLSH010000387.1, forward strand.
AATAGGTGAAGCCTTTGTGGAGTTACAGCCATTTGAACATGAACGCCATGCCTCTGGCTCTAGATTCAATTTGAATATAGAGCTGCGAATCTGAAATTGGAGCTGAGCAGCCTATGGTCTTATTGACGTGTATCTAGCCGATTTTTTTACATGCACGCTCATTAGGTCCATTTATACAGGGGGAAAAGTCACAACTTTCATACATATGACGCGTCTTATATAAGACGTGAATGTCTCATGTAAGCCACGAATACACTCGTATTAAATGGTCAAATTTTAAGTAAGAACAGGGTTTAGGCTGTTCCGCCATAGGTCGCGACTTATTAGAATATGAACATTTATACGAGTGTGTCCGCGTCTTATAAATTATATATATATAAGACGCATCTTTTGTCAGTCGCGACTTAATCTCTCCCATATATATCTTAGACTACTCTCCCATATAAATGGCGCTATTTTTCTCTTTAAAGCGAGTCGTTGTTGTGCGTTAAGGCGGATCTCCACTAGACGATTTTTATGACGATCGTCTGAAAAATTCGCGACGAACATGCGCAGTAGGAAATAAATGATCGTCAAAGAGATCGTCAAGCGCTCGACGAAAAGTAGAAACCAGTTCTACTTTTCGTCGAGCGCTTGACGATCTCTTTGACGATCATTTATTTCCTACTGCGCATGTTCGTCGCGAATTTTTCAGACGATCGTCATAAAAATCGTCTAGTGGAGATCCGCCTTTAGGCAATGATGCGGCTGCTATTTGTTGAAGTGAGAACTTGAGCTAATTCGATTTCGCAGTTTTGCCGACAACAGGTTGAGAGCGGTGTGAAATAATTAAGACTCTATAATCTTGCGCTGGTAAATCGGAAACAGATCCGGGGAACAATCCACGTGCTAATATATCTGTTAGGTGTATTACAGTTGACAATGGTAAAATAACTTTTTTCTAAGGTTACCTTAACGTATATGCAAATAGTATTATAAATAGTAAGGCTTTTGCCAGACCCAGTTGGCGACACCATCAATTCAAAACATCACGGCCGCCGGCCGGAGAGATATGCTTCTACAACTTGCCGTTGATTTTCTCTTATTTGTTCAAATCCAGGCTTCCTAAGGCCATAACTTATAGCATCTTTGATTGAATACATGATGGTACGAATAAAGAACTCACAAAGTATGCAGTAGAGATAAACCTGTGGATAAACAAACACGGAATAGGAAAAACCATCGATACTTGAGTGTTGACAGGTACACGTATGTTAGGTATGTATGGCTAATTCTCAAATCTGATTGGCTAACACGCACCGACTAGGATTCGAGTCGGTAAAATTTGGTGCGCTGCAAGAGCGACAAGTCGACTCCTCTGCCCGTATCAACTGCCCAATTTCCGACTCGCGCTTCCGTTGAATTGGGCTTAACTGCGCGTCTGGGCTTTACCGCGCGTCAATGGAGTCGACTTGTAGCAAGTCTAGATACACGTCAATAAGTGTTATTAAAAGTCTAAAACTATATATAATCATATACTGCATGTTATTTTGTCAGGCGCGGCAGATTGATCGACCTAAATCCCCATATCCGCGTTTTATCTCCATGTCCGCGTTTTATCCCCATATCCGCGTTTTATCCCCATATCCGCGTTTTATCCCCATATGCATATCCGCGTTTTATCCCATATCCGCCTTTTATCCCCATATCCGCGTTTTGTCCCCATATCCGCGTTTTATCCCCATATCCGCGTTTTATCCCCCTATCCGCATTTTATCCCCATATCCGCTCCATCCATCCGCCCCGCTCCGTATCTGCATCCGCGTTTTATCCTTACCCTGTTGATTGTCTCGCTGTTTTCGTATTAAACATCTCCACATTTTTTTAAAAAACTGCCGTAAACATTGCTTGAGCACGTGCTTTTTATACAGGCAGTATATGTACTGTATATACTGTATGTTTGAAATGAATCTCGTGCGTAGATCCATTCCACATTTTCGCGACAAACAACAAAAGAAATACACGGAATAACAAACAAAGCACTGAAACAGAGCTATTTTAATAAGCATTGGCCGCAACTTCGGAGTTTGGATCAGAAATTCAGAATTTTTATAGTATCCCATCGGGATACTAAGCCTATGATATCCAATATCCAAAATGAAATTCTTGTATCCCGTGGATATCGGGATACTTCAAATCTTGAGCCCTGTAAGCTATTTTGGTCCCCCCAGTGAAGGTCCCTTTTGTCCAAAGTATAAGCAAAAAAGGGGTGAGTTTAGAGGAAAGTTATGGTATTCTCACAACAAAACCTGGCTCCGTTTAGATGGGATATATCAAAAATTGTATCTGAAAATGCAGGAAATCAAGCCACAGAGACTCAAGAATACAAAAATTTTCCCAGACCCCCCTTCACCTTCCCGCACCTGTAATGCACCACCTACTTGTTACGTCCCCTTTCGATGATGACCGGCCCCCCCCACCACTAACGATTTCTTAAAAAAGGCCCTGCAACTGGTTCCACCGTAGGTGTGAGAAGGTCCCAAAGGTTGTCAAGAAAAATGTTCCCTTTTTTGTCGTGACTGTAAATAAATTGCTACCAACTGTAAACAATTATGCTTCCTGTAAATAGTTGCTCCCTGTACATATATTGCTTATGATTGTAAATAGTTGCTCACTGTAAATAGAAGACTTTGTATTGTAGCCAGTTGGGCATTATATATTTATGCATCTATATGTGTACTTATTTCTGTGAAGTTGATGTGCATGATAACTGCAAATAAGGTGCAGCGGCCTCCTGCTTACACATTCACTGAGAATGTGTCCAATTGTATGTCCTTTATGCACCTCTACACAAAATGTATATTTATTAATCCTAATCCTACACAGTTAGTATAGTGTAGTGGCAGACACCATGGTGGAATTCAAACCTGTGACCTTTGGTTTGCTAGTCTATGGTCAAGTAATTTTAGCTTGAAAACAGATGCAGTTCAGTGTCGGCCATGGTATTCATATAAAAATACTGTGGTAGGGTACTTCTCAACCTGAAAAATAGTAAAAGTTATCGAGCGAAGGTCTTAGCTTGAAATGTCGTTACTTATACTATTTTTCAGGCTGACGAGTACCCTACCATAGCATAGTATTTTCATAATTCAATTGACAAGTTTCTCCAAAATCTATGAGAGAGTCATGTACAATCGATTGTTAGAATTTATAAACAAACTTGAAATCTTGTATTGTCATCAGTTTGGCTTTCGTTCTAATCATTCAACAATTCTTGCACTGATTCACCTAACTAATAAAATTGCACTGCCATTGATCAGCACAAAATTGCTGCAGGTGTTTTCCTAGACATTTCCAAGGCATTTGATGCTCTTAATCATGACATATTATTTACCAAGCTTGAGCGCTATGGCATACGAGGAGTGGCACTGCATTGGATAAGAAGTTACTTTAAAAATCGAAAACAATTTGTCAGTTATAATAATGTCTCTTCCAACGAACAACTCATTCAGTGTGGTGTGCCCCAAGGTTCAATTTTAAGCCCACTCTTTTTTATTCTCTACATAAATGACCTACCAAACGCATCGCGATTAACTGAACCCTTATTGTTTTCAGATGATACCTGTATATGTTACTCTCACTCGGATCCCGCAATACGTACTAACTACTGTACTAAATCAAGCATTACAAAATATTAGTTTATGGATGAGGGCTAATAAATTGTCTCTTAACATCGATAAAACGGATTATGTTATTTTTCAACCTAAGCAAAGGAAAACTACAGTTGATATACCTCTCTTAGTTGACGATGAACTGATTACTCGGAAGAAACAGGTTAAACTCCTTGGAGTCCTCCTAGATGAAAATCTCTCTTGGAAATCACATATCAGTTATGTTTGTAAAAAGATTTCCAAGGCCATTGGTGTTATTTATCGAACTCGTTTCAATTTGTCTGGGAGTACTAAATTAACTTTATATTATACCTTAATTTACCCATATCTTACCTATTGCAATACTGTTTGGTCGTCTACCTATGTTTCGAATTTAAGGCGTGTATTACTATTACAAAAGCGAATTGTCAGACTATTGACTAACTCTGATTTCTGTGAGCATACTGCTCCACTTTTCACCAAGCTGAAGTTGCTTGACATTTATAAGATTAACTCCTTATACATTGGAAAATTTATGTTTTCCTATCACAACAAGTTACAACTTTCCTTCTTCCATGACTTATTCACTACCAGTAATCAAATTTATCAGTACAATACAAGAAACGCAAGCCCATATCGATCTCATGCTTGTAGAACTAATAATTGAACTAATATCAAACAGTTCACCATACTTTATCAAGGTCCCAAACTTTGGTGTTCTCTCCCAGACACTGTTGGAAATGCCGAGACGATCAATTGCTTCAGGAAAGGAATGTTGCGGTATTTGCATGAGAAATAAATTTATTGCCATGTGCACTTATCTTCAGAGTCAGTGCGTGAATCAAGGTTAGTTTCCCGTGAACGTTCATAGTATTCCTTCATGCTCTGGGTGACATCCCCTTATAAGCCTTATGGTTTCAGGATGTCTCCTTGCCATTATTATCTTCTTTTTTCTTTTCTAATACACATATAATATATCTTGTAAATATTCTAAGGGCAAAAAATTAAATTGAATTGAATTGAATAATTTTAGCTTGCCTGGTTGGAATCTACAAAAATTAAGTTTAATTATGTGTTCAATCTTAAAGTCAAGTTGCCAGCTTTGAAAAACGTATGTTCAACAGAATGCACAATGATTGGACAACTTTATTTGATGGTGACACATGACAATCTCAGAATGCATCCTGTCTCTTAATAGCATACCAAGATTGCAACTACTAATTTGGACATGTGCACTACTTTACTCGCTTCAACACAGTCATTTTAGATAATATTCAGATTGGCTTCCATTATAGTACAAGTGCTTGCAGACATATTTTTAGGGTCCAAGGTTCAATTCCCTGTTGGAGACTTCTGTGACTGTGTTGTATATTTTAATATTAATTTCCCTTGGTCACGTCACAAATTGTGCATAGACATAGTCAAACTGTGTATAATCCCTTAGAATATCGGTGTATAGGTTTCCATATGTGACTTTAACTGTAGTTCCCTATTAATATTGAAATTACTTATTAAACAATACTGTCTGTAATACACCTTTATATGACTAGTATACCTTGCAGCTGGATGAACGCACAATAAAGATCAAATTCGACCAAAAGTATTTAGAAATAACAATTTTTATGAACTTGCCCGTTAGCTACTGTTATTAAAGTTCTTGGAAGTTGAATGTTTGATCATGATGAATTCTGCTTTAAAGTTTGTGAAATTCACTGAAATTATAGTATTTACGATCTCAGCACTGAAATTATAGTGAGTACAATCTCAGCACGATAACAAACTCAGACCGCTGTAACGCGTGCTAAGATTGCAGGCGCCATTTCGAGCATGCGCAGTAGTCCGCCACACCTGGGTTTCAATTGACTAGTACATTACTTAATAGCCGATCAGTAAGGTTCATGTATTAAAGGATATTGCTCTAGAATGCGTCTAGAATGAACACTAAAATGTTCATCGCCTTCATGTAGCTCTCGATGAGTACTACCAGAAAAAATAGAGCCATACTAACCTGAATTTTCAGAACTGCATTCAATATAAAAAGCATCATGCAATAATGAAATTAATTTTTGTAGTTTGTCACTAATTTAGTGATAAATACGCTAAAACATACCTTCAAAGTGTAACTTTTTAAATAAATTTGTTGACTCAACCGTATAAACACAACGAGCCCTCAACGACGACATACGAACAGTTACCGAGCGACAGAAATCGAAAATTCTCTAAAACTAGATTCAGGTGGATTCATATAGCTCGGTCAGGGAACTGGCACGAGTTATTTCGTCAAAATCAGTTGTCAAGAATAATGTGCAGCAATAATACAAACGGAAAATGATTTCGCATGTTAAGGTGATGAATAAATATCTGGCCATGAATATAGCCATTAATCAGAATATAAACAAAATTAAAAAAGGAAGATGTACTACGTTTAATTATTGCCTTTTGGCAAGTGCTTGGTGTTCAATCTTTTTGTTTCTTTAGTCACGTCTTAATTGGCGTATTTTGAGCTTTAAGGCTATTTACAATAGTTGTCAAGAACAATAATCAGTCACGTTTATAATAATAATAATAATAATAAGTTTTCAAAAGGGACCTGTAAACTGGTGAATTTGTCAATGAATTAAAAAATCTTTAATAACCTAGTTTAATATTTACGAGGTTTCAAAGGTTTACGAGGTTTCAAAGACTATCACATCTTTATATGCCACTTCTAGGGCAGTAGGGATCTCACTATGTCAATGCCGACTTAATCGTCTTGCATTAGACATTTGATAGTAAAATATTCAATGATTTGGAAATCTTCTACATAGCCACTATAAGGTTTAATAATCTGATAGTAAGTACCACAATAGTCCATACATATACAGGGTGTGTCAAAAAAGGTAATCCAACTTTAGCATATCTGTGTGCGTTTGATATTTTGTTTTTCGATAAAAAATTTTAGACAGCAAAAACAATCAGTCTTTTCGCTGTCCAATTATACCATTTTTGTATCATTACAAGGGAAAATGACCAAATACGAATGGAATAAATATTGTCGGTCGAAATCGCATTTTTCCAGCGTTGGCAATTCATGAATTTAATTTAAATAGCCCCAACATATGGAATAGAATTAAACGACATAAACGAATTAAATGTTTAGCAACTGAAGACACCAAGTATTAATTGCTTTTTCTTTTGTTATGGACTGCTTATATTATGCACGAAGGTGGAACCGGCTCTTACTTGGTCATTTCTTCTTGGAATGATACAAGAAAGTTACATGTAAACCTAATCTTTGCAAATATGAAAAATTAAATCAAATTTTTGAAACGCCATAGAACCATTAGAACAGGCTAAATTTTGGATTACCTTTTCTTTATACACACTGTATAGTTAATCATCTATTACCCACAGTAAACATAAGTAGGTCTTGATTCTTATCAAAATTTTACTAGAGGAGTAAGCCAATCACCTAACAATACCCAGCAAACATAACATTTTACATTATAGGGATGTTTCGTGACTTAATATATAGGGTAATTTTAGGCGATTTTCGGCCATGGAGTAGGCCTAAATATAACATTCTACTCTAATATTCGCTCCATGACTGCAAGGGCAGGGGGAATCTCGCCAATGGGAACTTTTACTGATATCTATATCATCATTCGTTTGTCTCCAAACGCGGTAAACAAACGGTTATCCGTCGAGGTGAACTGCCTGGATAGTTCGTCTATCACATCAGGTTTGTTTTCAGAACCGGCATTCCCAGTAGTGATAGCTAAATTCTAGATACGGTTCGTTTTGGGATAGTTCGTCTTGTGGTTACGCTAAGATTTTTTGATCTGTCAGATGAAAGATAAGTTTTGACGGGTGATATGTCTCTAGAACTTTAATAGTATAAATCAGACTATAGTTCTAAATTCGTGACTTTAAGTCTTTATACTAGACATAAAAATAAATCCAATAAAGCAAATACTGTATTAATGTACAAAACGACCATAAATTCTACGTACATGGTGATATGAAGTCTTGTTTAACTTGGTATAGTCATCTTTATTATATTTCGACACTTGTACCATTTTACTGGTTAGATATTTCAGACTGATTCAGACATCATCCAAGGCATCTGTATGTAAATAACTCGTGACCAAAACTGTTTTCTCATAATGATATGCATGCATGAATACCCAACTGTATGAAGCTGTATGAATCGCAGGAATACAACAGAAATGTTTCCATAGCAACTGTAAACCATGATATTAAGATAGTATATACTTATTATAAATACTGATTTCTCCAAAACAAAACCGAATCCGCATAATATACGTAAGTACAGTCTCTTTATGCAGAGTCTTTGGTTTATATGATGTTCATGTTAATTGTTTAACGGTTCAGCATACCATGTCCTGCGCCATATTGTAACCATTATGGTTATAATTATAGGCCCAGAATTTCAATAACCGTCACCACAGTATCTCGTATAAAGATGCCCGTGGAGTGCGTTGGAGGCTATTATTTTAATATCTCCTTACACCTGTCACACGCTTGATAAAAAGCCGACACATTTTCTTTCTCTTCTCTTCTCTTTCTTTCTTATTTCTAATTTTTAGCGTAAGGTAAAGCAGCTTCCAAACGTTATAATTATATTGATTAAAAGTATAATTCAGTGGTAAAGGATTAAAGTATTAAAGTGCATATGTCACAATTACCATTTTTTTCTCAAAAATCGGCCGTGACGAGACAATTCGAATGATATACATCATTCTTTAAACGGATAAATACTTCCAGAGATATTTTGGCTCAAACATGCCAAAAAATAGGTTTTTCAAAACTTGGCCGGGAGAAAAGAGGCTGAGTACGAATAGCCGCGATGACGTCAAATCGGGAAGTCATGTTTTATTTACATTATAAAACAATATAAAATATAGTCATGTTGGAAGCGAAAAACTGCCGAAATATTAAATTATCTGGCATATTTGTTGGGAATTCGACTTCAGGATTTTACGCAATAGAAAGGTGAACATTGCCGTTCCCAGAATTTGGTAAAATATTTTCTATAATGAAGAGAACTCAAACGGTGTGAGTCTAAAATGTCGGCTGCAAGCCTGCAAATGAAGTCATGGACCCGTGCTGGACTTCGGAAAATTTACTGAAGTAATTTACATGAAGAAAATTAAAAGGATAAAGGGATATGCGCGTGGATGCCTTGTGAGAACGTAGTAATAGACGAAAAGACTGGAATGTAGAAACAAGTTAGTAAATTGAAATTTGCAATTTTGTATTAAATTGTGCTACCTTTTAAAATATTTGAATATATTTTGTGCAAGATGTGCCACAATTGCCCTGTATAAAAGGAATATATAGCATAAAATAAAAAACAGTCATGGGAGACGATGTATGACTTCAGATTGACCACATGTCTTAACATGTTTATAAACAAACTTCTTGTGCTTGCATTCTCAGTGTCTATAAAGTATAGTAAATTATCAAACACTTTTTACATTTGATATTGTTCAATATATTGCTTATAAATGGTATTTATACTAATAGTGACATCATTTATATGCTTATGTAGGAAAAAAACACAAAGATGAAGAGAGAAATGAGGCTCCAATGATGATAATTCAGACTCATAAGACATCACATAACTTGTTAATTTACTTGTCTAATAATTAACTAGTATCTCTGTTATTTGTATGATCACTGTTTATATTTAGAGGGCATATTAGTGATATAATAGGGTCCTGAAGGAGGGAGGGGAGAGGGGTACTAATCCCAGTTTTACGACCCAAATTTTGACCAAATTCCATAGTCCCATCCTATGTTTTGCTCAAATCCCAATCCCATTTTCTATTGTTTTTTGTTGTTGGTGAATCCCAGCCCCAGTGCATAAAATGGTTTCCCAGCTCAAAAGCATGAAAATACCAACTCCCATTTTACCCCATTCAGGACCCTCGTATAAGGATAATCAGTAATCTGCCCTATAAATGCTCCCTATACTCGTTATATTGTTATGTTATGCACACAAATATATTTCTTTTTGATCTTGACCCAATATGATATAACCAATTTCCTTATTACTGATCAAGGGATACCCATTATTGGTTCAACAGATTTTAATAATTCAGTTGTAAGAGTATGGCAAACATATTAATAAAAAATTAATCACAAAAACAAATAAATTTGTTTATGACCATCCATTCTATGTTTTTCATTTGACTAGTTGTATTTAGCATTTTAGAATACATTAGATTTTTCCTTAATCTCAAGGCAAATGCCCATCTAAACAATACAATTAGTCATACTTGATTTTTATGCAGGTATATGTAGTTGATAAACATGACTAAAGAAGCCACATTTCAACCTACCACTGACGAGTAAAATTGGTGTTAGATAGAATAAGTAAAATACTAAGGTAGGGCACATCTGACCTGAATAGGAACTCTGGTGTGTTAGTCATTTTCATATGTCAGAATGAGCCATAAGTACAACCCCTGACTCAACAAAAGCTGTCACTAGTGCTGCACTACAAGCCGAGGCCTAGACTTGGTCAGTTTTTTGCTTCACCGATTTTCTGAGTAGTTTAATCAGCCATTCCATAAACCAAACTGGGCCACAGTGAGGCTTAGGTATGCATGCAGTGTATATTCATAAGATATACATTAGGCTGTATAAAAGGAAGGTGGCTGTGTGGAAAGTTACATGGAATTATAACTTCATTTATTAAAGAGTTGACCATGGGTGGCACTTTTCCATGGGTGGCACGGTTTCATTTCACTTTACATGATACTGAATAGTGGCAAGAGACCTGCCCATAGAAATAACAGATATCTACTATTTCTATGGACCTGCTACATTGCACTACACAGAAACCAAATAAATATATATTAAATGTCTTGCCCCATAACACTCCTCATACTAGGATGTTCATCTGGTGGATATAGAAAAATATATAGTAACAATTAAATGTATAGTAATGAAATGTTGTCTCTGCCATCTGTAACATTCCTTGGGCTATCCATCACATTCTTGTGGCCACTCATCAGCTGATGATACCATACATTGTAAATGTAATATTGCTCTGTGACCTTGTGTTCTGACTTGCTTAGCATTAGATACTATAAAATGCAAGATGAAAAAAATATGTTTAATATATATCATTCTCCCAAGTATATCTATGCTTAGTAGATTTTTGTAGACGATGGTGGTATGTAGTTTTCATCTATTTTTTGTTACAATACAATTACTTGTTTAAACTTACCAGTTCCCATAAATACTTCATTTTGTACGGCTTCCTCGACGGCTTCAAAGCGTTCCTTCGACTCCGATCTCAAAATTGACAAAATATGAGAGATTTCGCCCACATTCTGGGAACGGCAATGTTCACCTTTCTTTTGCGAAAAATCCTGAAGGCGAATTCCAAACGTATATGCCAGAAAATTGATTATTTCTGCAGTTTTTCGCTTCCAACATGACTATATTTTATATTGTTTTATAATGTAAACAAAACATGACTTCCCGATTTGACGTCATCGCGGCTACTCGTACTCAGCCTCTTTTCTCCAGGCCATGTTTTGAAAAACCTATGTTTGAGCCAAAATATCTCTGGAAGTATTTATCCGATTAAGGAATGATGTATATCATTCGAATTGTCTCGTCACGGCCGATTTTTGAGAAAAAAATGGTAATTGTGACATATGCACTTTAATAATTCTCATTGCAATTATTAGCAATGGATATATCAATCAAATCTATTCAAAACATTTAGATAAAAGTCAGCCATTCAACTCTCAAGACGGAATAGACGATGGGCGGTTATCAGTCGAACTTAATAAACCGTATCTGACATTAAAATGACATAGAACTGAAAATACCATGTATCAATTTGGGTAGGGAGTTCTATCACATTGGTAGTTACCCTAAAAATCTTGGTCTACAATATCAGGTCCGCACAGAGACATTTGGGGACCGGGGCAAAAAAGAACTTTGGGGCCCTGGCTATTTCCAAGATCTTTGGGGTCATGTGCTTGTTTAGAAAACTGTTTTCCATACCCTTTAACTTCTGGATTACGTCCTGCAGTCTTTAATGTTTTTTCAATCTGCTTTCAGTATTAAAATACTTTAGGCGGTTCCGAAATTTTTTTGAAATCTAGGGTCTAGGAATGCCAAATTCCTGCATTTTGAAAGACTATTTACAGTAATATATACTTACGCATATTTCACTTCAGTTATATTTGGGCCCCTTTTATTTGGGAGCTCGGGGCAAATTAGCCCCTTTGCTCCCCCCTATGGGCGACCCTGTATAACATGCACTTGGAAAATAGTTGTGCCTGCACCATATGCCAGTATTGCAGTACATAATGCCCACCTACCCCGCTCTCAAAATTTAAATGGTTGAGTCCTTTCATAACATTCTACTTTGTAATAATATAGAGAATGATAGATAGTTTTACAATTTGATTTTACAATCTTATCAGAGCCTGCTTTACATTCATTCAGACCGGGTTTTGATTATTCCCTATGTCATTGCTACGTGTCTCCAGCGAAAATTTTGAGTCGAGTATAGTTACGGGAATTTTTAATATCTTTGCTAACGTCAGCATTATTTTCAAATACCGCTGCTTCTGATCTCGTATACGCAATTTGAAATTCTTTCTCTGAAAGGAGGGGGCTTCTTAGCTAGAGAGAGAGAGAGAGAGAGAGAGAGAGTTATATTTGTGGGGGCGGGTATATTTGAGAGGGAGGGCATAATAGAGGATTTACGGTAATAACTCGCCTTTTGTGGAGACATTCATGCATATAGTCACATAATTTTATTATGACGGTTATTTAGTCACACCAAACAAGGATCATTGGTATCTTACAGCATTATATTTCGCATTGCGGCCCAACCGCCCAAGCCAATAAATAGAGAGTGTACGATCTACGACGCGGTCAGCTCGACGACACCACGTCAATTTATGCTTGACATAAGCCACAGGAATTTAACTATACTGCTTTAAATGTCTAAAGCATGTTTTAACAACCTTACAAACACAAATGTTTAAATTAGGCTAAAACACTCCGACCTTTAACTGATATTTGCGTTCGGTCAAATTTGCATATAACGCAGCCGCCATGATATACATCCGAGCGAACCTGCGATCACGCAGCGGTTTTGCATCGTGACGTCATTGCGCGGTATTGACTATAAATATTTACAAAACAAGGAGAGAATTGAGAAATATAATTATTAAAGAGAAATGGATTCCTCAAATGAATCTTCAAGCGATCGTTCTGGAAGTAGTGAATCCAGTTATAGCGGAGAAGATTTTAACGTCGAAGGAGACGTAAACATGATTCAACCTTACGCGTTTGAGCCGGTTGAAACAGATTCTAGTGGCGACAATGTAGATTCAGAGGAAATGGCTTCGGAATCTACTTCAACTTCTGAAAATACCACCAGACTTCAGGACACAAACTGGTAATTATTAAGTTTACTACAATTATTTATAGTATCATAACAATCTACGTGGCGATTTATACGGATTGCCTTGTCAAAAATAGGTTAAGTTTTGTCAACAAATGACTACTGACTAGTGTCTACAGACTACAGTTAACGTTTGTATTGTATTTGTATATAAATAATTAGTGCTCTTAATACATTATTTCGATACATGATGCCGGATTTGCTTGTCACAGCTAGTTTATACTTTTAATGAACACATTTTGGCTGAAATTGGTTAATTCAAATACTATGCAACCTATGCTAAAGTCAAACAATTGAACTCGATCATGGCTTTTTACATGTAGGTGCCTTTGTACTCACTGCCAAATAATGGATAGGGAAGAGGAAAGTGTTTGCTGCCAGGAAATCCCAGCATGTGTTAACATAAACCAAGAAGCAGCACAAATTGAGAAGATTCCCGTCCAAGAATGTTTAACTGATAATCCTGCATTTCAGTGTATATGTCTGAATTATTGGGCCTTGCGGCTTGCTTGGAGCTATTACCGGCAGCATTATGGTGTTAAGGCATTCGAAGGGCCTGAGCATAAAAAGCAAAGACATGTTGCTTACAGGCAGTTTGTTAGGTGGTGTTGGGATGTATTAGGCAAAGAGATAAGAGTCCCTTTGCCATCCTGTGTGGTTAGTTGCATTCGGGCACATTTCCCACCACCAGGTTTAGAAGAGGACTTTGTTTTTGAAGGTTTTAAATTTGCAGATGAGTAGATAAATATGTTGTAGGTGTTTTATTCAGTTACTAAATGAAGATTTTTTACTTTTTATATATTATTGTACTATTGGTATTTGGCTTCCTATATTTTGTGCTTGTTCTATTGTGTCATACACTATTTGTTTAATTATAATCATTTGTAAGATAATTATAATGACACTTGTCCAGGGTAACATTACACTATCATGGTATTGTCTCTTTTATTGGCTGCATTTAACAGTTTCTTTTGTGTTCATAACAGTAAGTTTTCTTCATTCTTTAGGAGACCTTTATCCAATTGCATGCCAATTTAATAGATAGTAAAATGGCAAAGTAGGGTCCATTATGGCTAAATGGTCTTACAAGATACATCGTTAGATAGTATGCTTAACCCATTAATTAACATCCAGCATTTCCCCTTGGGTAAAATCACCTGGCATGATTAGACAAAGTAAAACAACGAAGTAGGGTACATTGCACTTTAATGGGTTAACCTACTTAGTTTGTTTTGATTAAATCCATCTGATTGGTTTTTTTTATCACGCTTTTGTATTCACTATAAAAGCACATGTTTTTCCCCAACCCATACTACTAACTTCCAGACCAAGGGCCTTGGCTCGAAACATCAAAGTTCTTATTGTATTCTTCAGGTAGTTTTATATATCATACTCAACTACTGAATCTAACCAAATTATTCCTACATGCTTCAAGAAATTGCTTATGTCTTTCCCATCCGTGATCTGTGTGCTGTTATAACCTCCTCTTTGATTGGCCTTGGTATTGGTGCAATGTTCTTTGGAATATTGGCTGGCATTAGTGATTTGCTTTCATCATCGCTCTCGTCATCCTTGAATGAAAACACATCCCCAATCAAGTTTTGAACGAAAAAAAAGGACTTTCTAGCCAACATCGGTTTTGCTACCCATTTCTTTCGGCCCTTTGGGAAAACCACCTTGTACCTCTTTTCCCCTTGCTTTTTCCCTTTCATAACTGTTGCTTGCTTTCTGCCAGTGTTACAGTTGTGGTCAATCACTGCAAGTTGGGTTCTGGCTTTGATACCATGCCTTTGTATGAAAAATGCCGACGTTTCGGAGCGTACTTCAACATTAGTGAATGGTAAACTTCAAGATCACCTGTATGATGAAACTCTGTGAGTTTTGTGATATCTTTCAACAGTTTTTTATTGAGAACCACCTCCTCTAGTGCAACATGTGCTGCTGATCCATTCTCTAACCATTTTGTCTTCCTTTCCTTTCTTCTAGAGACGTCTCTACACTTGAGAAAGTGCTTTCCGTTCTTCGATTTCTTCCATCTGTGTTTGTTCACCACATGATTCAAGACAGACACCCATTTCTCATGCAGGACTTCAGCATCACCACCACATGTCTGAGAACACCACCACAAATGATTGGACACAGATTGAATCCATTTAAGAAGTGGCTCATTGGCCTTTTTCTTAGTTTTTTTTGTTAATTTTTTTGTTACCCACTTTGACAGATGCCACACATCGTACTGATGGATTATGCAAGGGTACTTTTTCCGCATTTCTGATGTGATCTGGGTATGACGATCAGTTGTCAAAGATCTTATTTTGACATCCTGGTCAATGACTTTGTTGAGTGACCTTCGACAGCCTTCGACAGCCTTCCCCTGCCTGTTCAGAATCAGGAAGTGTAATGGATGTGTCTGTTTCTTTCCTTACAACTGGTGTCACTGGTGGTGAAAGGGGAGCGACAGCAGGACAATTTTGATAAAGAGCATGGATAGTGGATGACATTAGTCCTTTTGTTTCAATCGGTGTTGAAGGAGGAGTAACAACTAGACAACTGTTATTTATATTGTGGCCACTACCAGACTTTGTTGGCCTTTTTGATTTTCTTTTACGATGGGCAAGGGTTTGCACGGCAATGCTTCGTTTTAATATTGTTTCACACTGAGTCTCAGCATCATTCATGTTCTTCACTATTTAATGTTAGTAGGCTTGTTATTTCCTGCAAAGCAGTTCACATGAATAAAAATAGTCCAAGATGGTGGAAACATTTACTCACTGGACAATTCTATTTAACAGAATTTACAAACTGCAAATCCTTTATCAACCCCCCCCCCCCGTCCCCCCCATCAAAATTCACCTCCTCTAACGCACCCTGCCTCCACCTCCCTCTTACTGTTTATTGAATAGAGCAAGTACTATGATCTCTCAATAAGCAATTACCTCGTCTTTTGCAATTTTCTCTCTAAGTTGTGTCCTCTTATATGATAATTCGCGCTCTGGTTTGCGAGGTAAAAATGGAAATACTGATGGAACACTCCCACGTTTTAAAGCCTTTTTCCCCTTCATCCCAAATAGCTCTTTAAGTGAACCCTCGAAACAATCTGGACTAAAATGAGCGCTGCAAACATAGCACGAACTGGCTTTCGGTAGGTTGTCACGACGAATACGTCTGAGCCATGTTCTTCGCATTTGCTGGTCGTTTGGCAAACGATGATACGATATATCACTCCCTTTTGTCTTCTTCGAACAGTGTGTACAACCTGGTACCATGCAATATGGCATATTTCCGAAAAATAGGTATTTATACTTTTATAGCACTAGAAAAATCGCCTGTGAAGATTGCTGCTTTTGTTTTGAAATTTAAATAGAAGGCGCTCCCGCGAAACCGCGCAATGACGTCACGATGCAAAACCGCTGCGTGATCGCAGGTTCGCTCGGATGTATATCATGGCGGCTGCGTTATATGCAAATTTTAGCACTTTTATCGCTATATTTCTCGACTTGGATTTAACAGGGAGATGTGAGACTTTGTGTACAAGGTAAGCATTATATAATCTTTCATTTGAGCCCAAGTTGTCCTGAACTCTGACTTCCCCTTTAAGAAATGATGAAGGTGAGATAATAAACCCCACTGACATTCCAAATACATTCAATCAGCATTTTACGGACTTGGGAGAACAATTATCTAACGATATACCTTACACAAATACAACTCCAGAAAGCTACTTCACAGCGTTTGAGCGCCCAAGTAACCCATTATTTTGTTTTAAAGAGATACCGGAATTGGAAACTCTAAGACTGCTTCAAAACTTAAGTGCTTCGAAAGCATCAGGTATTGACAAAATTTCAGCTAAATTCTTAAAAATTGCCGCCCCCGTTATATATTGCTTCTTCACTCTCATTAATTTTTAATCAATCAATTCGCACCGGTATATTTCCGTGTGACTGGAAAATCGCAAGAGTAACACCAATATACAAATCTGGGGCCAAACATTGTACGTCTAATTATAGGCCAATATCCGTTATTTCGATTGTAGCAAGAATTATGGAGAAGCTGGTACACAACCAGATCTATGATTATTTGATGTACTCAAATTTATTAACAAAATCTCAGCACGGATTCAGACCGTGCCATTCTACGGTTACTGCATTGCTAGACATCACTAATAGATGGTATCAAAACATTGATATTGGTAAATTAAACGGCGCAGTATTCTTAGACTTAAAAAAGGCCTTCGATACTGTCAATCATGATATCCTACTTAAAAAGTTGGATATTTACGGCATAACAGGAACGGCACTATGTTGGCTCAGGTCTTATTTGACAGACCGAACGCAATATTGCCAAGTAGGGGGCCATTTATCTGGACCACTACGTGTAAAAACAGGTATTCCGCAAGGCTCTGCTCTAGGGCCGCTTCTATTTCTATAATATACATCAATGATCTGCCTCAATGCTTAGAGCGAACTAGTGCTAGTATGTTTGCCGATGACACCCAAATTGATACATCTAGTGATAATATTAATATAATTGTAGAAAATCTTAACCATGACTTGGAAAATGTATCAACTTGGATGTCAGCTAACCAACTTACTTTAAACCATTCTAAAACGGAATACATGATAGTAGGTAGTAATAGAAGATCAACCAAATAAACATACAACCCCACATACATATTGGAGGTAGGAAAATAGACCGAGTTAAAGTAACCAAATCACTTGGCGTAAAGATGGACGAAACTTTGTCATGGAATGCCCAAGTGAACCAAGTTACTAAAAAGGTCAATGCAGGCCTCAGCATCCTAAGACGGGTTCGAGAAATAGTGGATTATAGAACACTAATTACATTATATCAATCAATTATTCAACCTCACTTTGATTACTGCTCGCAAGTATGGGGTTGTCTAGGAAAAGGTTTATCAGACAAATTACAGAAGCTCCAAAACCGAGCATTTCGAATAATAACACGTGAAAACTACGACTGAGATTCGATCTGTTGACATTTTGGAAAACGTAGGAGTTTCTAACTTACAAACCAGAAGAGAGCATCAATTAGCGATTCTAATGTACAAAGTCAAAAAAAAAATGCTACCAAATGATTTAACTGAAATTTTCACCAACACGAATTCAATACATGATCATAATAGGAGAAATAGCGAATTTAATTTCGCATTACCTAAGCCAAAAACAAATAATATGAAAAAGGCTTTTGCCTACAGGGGGGCTGAGGCTTGGAATAACATTTCCACTGCAATAAAATCATCGAAAAGCATCTCTAGCTTTAAAACCAACATAAAGCGAATATACTAATACTGGAAATTCATTTTCAGTCACCTAATTTTTTGTCGACCATTGATATTTTATATAATATATTTGTAGTGCATGTACACGGCCTATTGGAAGATTACCTTTTTCTTTCTTTCTTTTTTTTAATTAACATCATTGTAAATAATTAATCAGGTGAAATGGTACCGTTTTTAATAAAGTCAAAGTCAATAAAGTCATGTCGCAACCAGCTTTCATATCACTCAGACGATGTGAAAAGTCCTCATTTGACGATGACATACGAATGGCAACGCTGCTGAGGAAACCCCTGGAACAACAAATTATTCATCCTTTTTGCCTTGCATGACATATATCTTTGTTTTGCAGGCCCATCGTCGAGCTGGTCGGGTCGTATAGATTGTAAACTCCCTACAGGTGTATGTACCACAGAATACCAAAAATGTACATGTTCCATATCTTTTGTCAAATATATATAATGTGGCTTCTCAATATTTTTTAGTATAGTTTATCGATATATTTTTTCTTCTTGGGGGTTTTTGGGCTAGATTTCATAGACTTCAATATTTTTTTTAATTGAACATTTTGTGGAACAAACTCTAAAGCCCAGTTCACACGGGCGATTTTTGCTGCGATTTCTAGTGCGATTTTCCTCTTTTCATGGATGTGAACGAGTGGATTAGTTATGAATATTCTGAGTATATGTACCATCATCTGAACATTCTAACTCTTCCACTCGTTCGCATCTATCAGAAGAAGAAATTCGCACCTAAAATCGCAGCAAAAATCGCCCGTGTGAACTGGCCTTAATGTACCACAGAATACCAGTGCGGAGATAAATAAGGAACGGTTTATCAAATTGTACCAGGATTTGGCGCGTCATGTTGTGTGATAATACTGTACTGATATTGCAAACTTAATTTAGTGAAAGGTAAACACTAAAATCATTACAGCTTACCAGTGGTGTAACCAAAGTATACCAGGTTTATCAATAATTTTGAAAAATTCAGTTTTTCAATGGTAAAATTGATTCCTCGGTGCGATTCCTGTATGGTAATAATGTTGTGTTGCATAGAAAAAGTAGTGATCAACATAAATTATACTGGTTTGCAAACTTATTTTTAAACTTTCGAATTTTACATGCATTATATATGCGGGAAAAAAGTATCAAAAACATAGAATGTTATTTTTTGTTAATCCTGATTATTTTAAAGAATTTTTATGAAAATATTCATTTTTTGTTTGTTATATGTCAATTAATACTAAAACTAATGTATATTCACAAAAATAAAGTATACAATATGTTTCCTCCAAATTTTATAAGATCAATAAATAAGACTGGTATTCTGTGGTACATACACCTGTATATAATAAATATACAGATGATTACATATTATACATACAGGATTACCATAAATTCAATAAATTCTCCTCCCCGGATATGCGTACTTGGAATAAATGTATGTAGTATTAAGATTTCGGAGTCCCTTATTTCAAAAGTTTCGCCGCAATGAAACTAGGCAGTACAAATATCCCAGCAAAGATAAAGGCAGCGACCGCGTGGTTTCTCACACGTTGTTCTAATGTCACGATATATTCCTGGACGATTTAATTTTCAATGTTGTTTCCTAGCCACCTATTGATATTCCAGCGCGCAGATTTTCGCGTTCAATGTTGTTGTAAACTTGAATACTGAAGCCAGTTTCAGAATCTGATCGCTGCACAGTGCTGCCATGTTTAGAACATTCATGTTGAAATTGCAATAATACAAAATAATTCAAATGGTCAATCCTTAGTTTGTTATTAGCTTGCTACTAGGTTTGTTACTAAGTTTACTAGTCAATTAGCTCGTCAGTTTTTCAGTGAGTTAATTACGTATTTATTTAGATAAATTATTAGCTACTTATTCAGTAAGCTAGGTAATTTGCTAGCTAGATTGTTTTAAAAAAATAAATTTTAATTAAAATTTTAATTAATTAAAATTAGTTAGCTACTTATTTAGAAAGCTACCCAGTCCGCTATTTAGTTGATTAGCTAATTAGTCAGTAAAAGAAACAATTGATGTTGGCACTCGTGAGCCTGAGAACGTAACACAATTAACAATTTGACGTTTGAAACGAAGGTCTTTCGTGAGGACGCAAGTGACAACCAACTCTCTTGACGAAGGGTTCGCTCGAAACTTCGCAATGTTCTTAGTCTATTTCAGACTGGCGAGTATCAGTAATAACGCTTCCTATATTCAACACTGAACCCCTAAGATCAATAATACATTTCTACGAAGTTAGTTAGTTGGTTAGTTAGTTAGCTAGTTAGTTAGTTAGTTAGTTAGTTAGTTAGTTAGTTAGTTAGTTAGTTAGTTAGTTACTCAATCAATGGAGCGAACGATCGGTCAGTTTATGCACACCTTTGTAGTAATCAAAGCTGTAGTCCAAGTCACTAGGGAAATCATCTTCGCTGATCAGTTTACAATGGTAGAAGCTGTTGTTAGTAGGTTCATCACCAAAATTTACAGTGCAGGTACACCCGTTAGATGGTGTATGGTTGTTACTGTCAGAATCACCACACTCCACATAACCATCACCATAATTGCCACAGATCATATCATCAATCTCTTGATCACTTCCTTCCCTCCCGTCATCTCAATCACTTTTTGTTGTATCACTGGCCACCGGGACTGGGTTTCCAACAGAACCACAACTCAAGCAGGATACCACATCCTCTGTCCAGAGCTTGTCTTGAAAATAGGTATGTCTAATTCATTCCTGTTTCGTGTTTCACGGTCGTGAATACTGCAGCGGGTGCTCAGCCGGATATCCTGGAGCCATGCCATTAAGGCATTTAAACATTGTTAATAAGTCTCTGCAACGTTGTTGGTCTTTTACAGAAAGCCATCCCAGTTCTTGTAAATGAGGAGTGATATGATCAAACTTCCGTGCGCCTGTTATTATTCTTCCTGCCAAGTTTTGGACCAGTTACAATTTTTTTTATGTTTGAGTCAGATGTATTGGCCCATACCGACGAGCAGTAATGGAAAGGAGTACTTTCGAATCGTCAACATAAGATTCTGGTTGACAAGTTGGAGTGATTGATGGCAAATCATGTATATATATGCAAAAAAGCAAGGAAGAAAAGGACTGCTCCCTGTGGGACTCCGTGTGCAATTGGTAATTGAGACGAAAGAGGAGAACCAATCCGTACAACCTAACTTCTCCCTAATAAGAAGCTTTCGAACCATTTTACAACGGAAGACGAAGCACTTATGTAACAGGATTCTATGATCAATACTGTCAAAGGCCTTCAAGAGATCTAATAGAACCATTGCCGACAACATTTTTTTGTCCATTGCTGCCAATATTTCGTCAGTTATTGCTACATTAAGTGTCTCTGTTGAATGGTGTTTCTTGTTGCCACTCTGGTGAGATGAATACGGTATAAAAGTGGGATTTTTTGACAATATTAAACGACCGAAAAAATACAAAAAATAGAATATCCTCAAACTCTTAATACGAATATAACGTAGTTACTTGAGATTTCATTTAAATGCTTTCGTTCTGCTCAGTCTCATATAATTATTTATATGCTTCACTTTCAATGCTATAAGGCGCACACCTAATTGTGTTAGTCTTCGACCAACTTCTGCCTTTTGTTAAATAAAGTGTTTACTACGTCGTTAGTGGCTAACAAGTGTTGTCAACACACACCGCGTAACCAGCCAATTCATGGGCAGAATATTGAACAGTTATTCTACGAACTCGAATCATATACGACGAGAGTGAGTAGAATAACTGTTTGATTATATACACAAGCTCTGGATATGAACAGAACATTTTGGCGTACTCTTTCAAGTGAAACTTGAATTTTCTCTTCATTTAATTGTCCAAATCTCTACTAGCAGGCTATGTAAGAAATATTATATGAGCTCGAGTCGGATATTGGCTGATAGCCAACGAGGCGCTTCGCCGAGTTGGCTATCAGCCAATATCCGACGAGAGCGAATATAATATTTCACTTATAATATAGCCTTGAGCTGGTAAACCATTCTATAAAATTAAACGAAAAATAAAATATGTTTTCATGTTTTTTTTGTTTTTTTTTTTTGTTTTTTTTATATAAACTTTATTTAACTGTTTGCCCCAAAAGCCATGCTTATCGAGGGGGCTCACATGTAAAAAAAAAAAGGATATATAAAATTATTTACACCAAATAACACACAAATAAACAAACAAAATAAGATAGTGTTACAGAAAAAACAAGATACATAAACGCACAAAGCATTGCTAGGAGAAGCGACAAGTATCCAAAATAAAACGTTGAACAGCACCGAACAATAAACAATTTTCATCAAAACTTAATTGAACAGAACCGTTCAATAAAAATTCAAGTTTTCCATTGTCGTTGCTCGTTAGCCATGCTTTTCCACAAACTTGTGCAGCAGAGGTAAGAAGTTCATTACGTTGAGCAGCAAAACGAGGACATAATAAAAGATAATGTTTAACTGTTTCATTTTGATGGCAACATATACATAAAGGAGAATTACAACAATTAATTCTATACAAATAGTCATTAAGCGCACAAAAACCTAATCTTAGTCTTGTATGTAAAACAGATGCCTTCCTCGTAAGAGAAAAATTTAACCATTTATTATAACAAAGCGGATCATAAATCTTATTTATTTTCAACTTAAAGTTTGAAAGAGAAGTTGAATTTCTAATTTCAATATCAAGAGTATTCCACAACGAAATCGTGGAAGGAAAGAATGATTTCTTAAATTTTTCAGTTCTACATTTATATTGACTAATATTATGACCAGACCTTAACGGAATATAAGACCTTTCATTAACCAATTTTGGTAAAAGCTCAATTAAGTATAAAGGAGAATAATTATAAACTATCTTATAAAAATAAGATAATTTATGAATTTTTCTTCTAATGCTCAACTCCTCCCAGGCCAGTTCTTGACGAAGACTATTCGAACTAGTACCTTTAATGGCCCCAGTAACAACTCTAGCTGACTGATACTGAACACTTTCAAGTAACTCACTATTCCCGGCAGTACAATTATCCCAAATAATATCGCCATACTCCATTATTGGCCGAATAAAACTTTTGTATAAACAAGCGAGAGTTGATTTATCAATTTTGAACTTCAATGGTTTTAACATATTTAATCGTTGAGATGCCTTTTCATAAACTGATAAAATATGATTTTTCCAAGACATATTACTTTGAAAAGTCAAACCCAGATGAATGTGCGAGACGACTTCATCAATAGGACAGCCTCTCATTGAAAGTACCGGATGACTTTCTTTCTCTTTTTTGTTGGAAAATGTCATAGATTTAGTTTTTGAGGGGTTCATTGTCACCAACCACCTATCTGACCATTCTGAAATCTTATTTAAATCATTATTTAATAGTTCAGCGGAGCAAGTCGGATTATGTCGGATTATTTGTTTTTATGGCCAAATCAGGCAAATGCAAATTAAAAAGCGATTATTTTGCGATACATGTTTACTTTCCGTAATTTCTTTTTAAGTATAAATTTTATACACATTTACATTTGGCTTACCGTCAAAATCCTTTGGCTGCCTTTTTTGTGTTCTTAGGCGTGCTATTTTGAAGCAAAACTCCAATTTCTTCATCATTCATGCTTACAAATCTGGAAGCCATTTTGTTTTTTCCCTACTAGTAGGATATTGCTCTACTAGTAGGATATCACAAAATATCCTGCTAGTAGACAACCAATCAGATTGCAGCATTGTGGTTGGCTATATTATAAGAGCTAATATCCTGCTAGCAGAGAACCAATCAGATTGCAGAATACCTCATATACAGAGCTTGTGTATATAATAATGAAAGATATTGAAGATGGAATGACAGTGGCAATGGAGACAAAATAACAAGATGCCGAAATCATAATTTCTCTATCTAAAGGCGGATAAAGGATTTAGTATAATTCTGATGTATTAGCTCCACGCGACATGATGATTGCTGGTTGATCCGTAACCATGCATGCTTCCGATAGAGCCGATAAGCTGTATAGTCTGATATACAACTGAGTTCGGCTGATCTCGTCGCAATGCATGTAGGTTGAAATTTATCATGGTTTTTGGCAATCTATTTGGGAAATCTATTGCTTAATATTTAAATATTGACATTATGATTGGTATTACCGTTACAACTCTGGCAAATACATGGTCGTCCATACCCTTAAGCAGCAATCATAACTAATTATAAGCTATAATTTATTTACATGGCACAACTCACAATCAAAACAATTCTGTAACCAGTGCTTTGAACTTAGTGTGTGAATGTGCATTGCGCACGATCTGCATTGTAACAGACAGGGTGAATCCGAGATGCTTACCAGGTTTTCTTCCAAGTTTTGCAAGGTATAAAATATTCCAACAAGAGTGGCAGATTTCAGAAGAGATCTTTAACTAGGGCCTAAATAACAATAACACTTACATTTTTCACTGTTGAATCAAATTTCTGGAAGGAAAGCTAATGAACTGTAGACTTCCAAGGAATGAAAGATGGCGAGAAGAGGCAAATCCCTCTACGGTTCGGTCTCAGAAGGTCTGTACACACATCATAGGCCTGCTACCGTAAATACATGAGTATATTGAGTTGCTACTGTAAATTAAACTACTTTCATGAATTAAACATTTTATTCGAACTCATTTTGTTAATTAATGTTTGACGAAGCCAGCGTCTTCACAGATCGATTCTCTTACACTACTAGAAATACATTCATGCAGAACCCCCTCGCCCATTAGAACCTAGACTTGCTCCAAGTCTGTCTCGTTCCACCTGCCCGCCGTCCGCCTTAATTTCCTTCCGCCCGCATTTTCGCAAGAGACAGACTTGGAGCAAGTCTAATTAGAACCAAGCAATTAAACTCCCCAAAAGTTATTGTAACATGAAGTACTGAGTTGATCACTGTAACAGTGTAACCATGGTAACACGCAACCGACCGTAATACACCGTATATTTCTTTTATTTTTTGTACAAAATGGAAAAATAGTGATAAGGTTTGTACTTTTAACTGTAAAATTATCAATTGCCCAACTATATAAAGTAGCTATGTTATTACGTACTCTTTTAGCTTTGATTTACTCTAAGATTTCATCTGAGACGTCTCACAAAACGTTTCAAAATTGTCACAAAACTTCAACTGTTTTTTGAACATTTTTATACTATGAAGGTTTTGAGATTAAATATGTTGTTTCTTATTCTATAACGCATTTGAATTAATATTAAAACACTTTTTAAGATTAATCAATGTTGTATTGACCACACAGGATGAACTACGCATTTTGAAAACCACAAACTATAGCGCATGCACTGCATGTCAATTGACGGCAAAACTGCAAAAGCAAGTATGCAAAATAGACACTTACGCAAAATAAACCTTGTCCTTTCTCGGTCTTTTGACTGATTTATTTTCCTGTTGACTTTAGTAAGTGAAAGTCCTCTACAAAATTTTCATTTATCTTTGTTTTGTCTGTGTTATTTCCCGACTCCTGAGAACAAAACAATGTACAAAACTATACTTGAAATAAAGTTTTCTCTCGGGCCTTTCTCGACCTAAACTCGCGCATGCGCATAAAGTAGAAAGCCATGTTCGTCCATGACATAATGGCGGACAACTTTGGAATCCGCTATGTTCTCACATACCCGGGTGTAAATATCCGAGCGGAATTAATACCCTCGCACGGCGCTTCGCGCCGGTTCGGGGATAATTAAAGTTTGACGAAGCCAGCGTCTTCACAGATCGATTCTCTTACACTACAAAAAAGTCTGTACATAACTTCAGAATAGAAACTCGCAGTTAAATCTACAATACTCAATAGAATTATATTATTGAAGACTGCTTGTTAGCTCAACTGGAAGAGCGACAACGCCGGACTAAAATAATGCGAGAGGTCCTGAGTTAAAATCTCCGCCGAACCAACATTTGGAAAACGGTGCCTACAAATTGTAATTTGTTAGCCGTTATGTTAATAAACAAGCGCATGGCGGTTATAATATAATTATAGGAAACCACAAATATACCTAACTATAACTGCAACCAACCAGGCTCCTGAGCTGATAATACATATTCATAATTTTTGTCTTAATTTTGATGATGCTACTCTGAATGGCTCCAGACAGGGCAAGCTGATAAAATCCTTGACCGTGGTGGGAATTGAATCTCCGACCTTTGGTTCGCTAGACCAATGCTCTACCCACTGAGCCACGAGGTCAAGTGGGTTCGAAGTACTCGATGTTGCCCGGTGTGGAGCCACTCAGGGTAGCATCATCTCAAATAAATTTACCTGCGTTCTAACATCACAATCACTAGACTTATATTCACCATTTTGGTAAGGGTTGCCAAGTATTCTTTTCCATCATTTTTGGATTTGTGATATTTAATGCTTTCATTCTTCCTATAATTAATTTTAGTGAACATCCCTACGACTTCGCCAAGACGCAGCTCAATCATACAATGCATTCCAGATTTACAATTAACGCTGACAAAGACGTCAAAATGGACAATTGTCGCACAGAAACTTAAGCTTAGTTAACACAGGATCCACATGACGGGCAAGGCTAACAGCATTCAAAACACCACTGGCCATTCTGCGTGAAAACTTGTTCTTATCCGTTTGTGATGACCCCCTCGCCTGCGCTCCGCAGTTCAGCGGTTAACTACGTTTAACGTGAACTTCAAACAACGGTTTCTGTTCATGCAGAGTACCTTCTAGCGCAATAGCGCATTTAATTCCTTTATAAGTCACTACGGAGGAGAGAAATGGGATCATTTATCACTTTTTGTAAATGTTCATTCATGGTAAGTTCCCTGTATTTAACACTTTTAGCAAAAAAATCTCGGAAATAACATACCAACAGAAAAAACAATACTTTCAGCTATAGCAAGTGCAGGAATGCTTTGAGCAACTTGAGCTAATGAACAACAGTTATATATTGCCACTTATAGACTATGGAGACATTTGCTGGGGAGAAAAGGGAAATGAAACATTGATGACTGATCTACAAATTTTACATAACAAGGTTGCTAAGATAATCTTATATTTTCCAATATATACCTATGCAACCGATGCTCTCATGACATAATTTAAAAAAATTAAAGCGTGGAAGAGCCAAGCATCGTGCTATATTTGCCGGTAAGGCGTGTTATCGCACCAATTTAATTTTTAACTTATGGATATTATACTATATCAAAGAATAGTTTAGAAAATCCAAGGCGTCAAGGAGGTGGGGACACTGGACAACGGTAAATTTTGTCTCAGATGTTTGGAATAGTTTGGATGATCGACTAAAAAGCTCCGCCTCGTTAACTTCCTTTCAGAACCGTCTCGAATTGTAATGACTTAGTTTTTCTTGTCTCATTCTCCATTGTTTATTATATGAGTGTTTTTAGTATTTTTGTATTATTTAGCTTGAAGACCCCTCTGTAAACAACTATTTGTGAAGTTGAGCGTCATCATTAAAAATCATGTTTATTCATTCAATGAAGACATGGCTGTCAGCCAAACAAAATTGCGTCTAGCGTCTCAACTGTTGAAATATAGTTCCAGTGAATGATGTAACTAAAACGTTATCCAGGGATGCTGATATTTATAAATAAATTATGAAGTTCAATAATATTAAACATCCACTATTCAGTGCTAAGAACATTTCACGATTTTCTTGGCTTCTTTTCTCAGCATTGATTTGGCCCAGAAGAAGATCAATGAATTAAGACTAGAATTTAGCAAAACAAATGTCAAACTCCAATTTATAGCAGCTCGACCCATGTATATATTTAGGTTTGCGCTTGTAAAAGTTATCAAAGGGTTTGGTAGAATACATAATATGAAGCAAATAACAACCATGAAACAAGATTTCACCATTTTCAGCTCTTTCAAAAGTTGTCTTCTTCTGTTCACTTCTGGCACATTATTTGCATAGGCAATATTTTCACCAGGTCTATGGTTTGGACGCAGGTTCTTTCGGGCAACGAGATAAATTCTTGTGTAAACAAATACGAACGATACGATGAAAGCAATTAAAATAAAAGCCATTACTCTTTCAAAGATTTTGCTGGAGTCGTTGAACCCAAAGGCAAATCCTATTATTATAACCACACTAAGAAGACATGTGTATCCTAGAACTCTTTTCTTGGTAACTTCAGTACGATGGAAAAATGGATATAAAATACCAAAGTATCTTTCAAAATTCATAGCAGATAATGTTGATAAGGGCAGAGCTGTAGTAATATATACTATTTGCATCAAGACGGTATTTAAAATACAACTTGCGGTTCCAGCAATCTCACTGGCTACAACATAGGTATATATTGGTAGGGAAACGAGGCCAATTATTAAGTCCAGCGTGGACTGCAGAAGGATGAGAAAATAACATACTTTCTCCTTCAAATGTAAACATCTGGATATAGTTAGAACTGATATACCATTCAGTATGACGGTAGAAATGATCAAGATGCAGCTGACAACGACCACGGCAACATCACTAAGAAAGTATCCATGTGAAGGATATCCATTTACTATTGTATACTTTTTGCCTAATATAGAGCAATTTTCAAATAGAACCACATCTTTTGTCGCCATTTTCATACGACTACTTGAAATATAACTACACTTTCGCTGATTAGATTCAAGTTTATTTCTATTAATAATAATGGAAGGTCAGTACGCGATGTTCTCTTCTAACAAAGGAATAAAAATAGGTATCAACTCGGGTCTACAGCTGTTTGAATGGACACCACAAGAACATAATATAAACAAACGTAGCTATTGTTATGCTAAGTGTTTTTAACCCAGCTGCAAAGGGCTGTTCCCAATTTCCTTGAGCATGTAAATGTTAAGCATATTATTAAGCACTGGAGTATTTATATAAAAAGGACAACTTGCTCTGCATGCCCTTGGTTTACATCGCTCACAGTGTCGTTATTTGGGGCGAAGTAACTCACGAATCCATGTTCGGAGTTCATCGACTTATTGTCGTTGTCCGTCCAAGACAAGAAAAGTATTGCAAATAATATTCTTATTGCAATGTTGTTATTAGCTAATTAGGTAGTCAAGCAATTGTTACGTCATGTATTTAAGTAATTGGATAATTGGTCGCACGTGTAAAATTGAGGTGTTGCTCGTGGGATTACCGTTACGCGCGTGAATTTGACTTGTATGTAAAGTGCTATACTTATTTTCGGGTTATTTTTAGGTCCGTTGCACCCAAGTCACATTTTACGATAAGTTGCTTGGCTAGTTATAATAATGTGAGCATAGAATGGAACAAAGGTAACCAAGCACTGAAATTTAATACGGCTGTGGTTGATTCTCTGCTGTGCTTCGAGGGAATAAATAAGTATTATTATTATATGGCAAGTGCTAGTTCCAATAGTTTACGCGATATGATGGGCTAATCGGCGATCCGGAAAACACGTAATGCCCCGCGACGGGTTACGAAATTTTTGATGCCGTACAACAAAAACAAACCAATAGTAAACTACTTATTTTACTACGTACTTATGGTGTGCTATCTAATAAACTACTTATTAACCTCAAACGTTCGGTCTCTACGGTAAAATATTAAACCTCGGTCTTGCCGTATTGACCTCGCTAGCGCTCGGTCAATTCGGCAAGACCTCGATTTAATATTTTACCGTAAAGACCTCACTTTCGGTTAATAAGTAGTTATTATCAATTTTTACCATCAGGAGTTAATAATATCACAAAGAAAATGCTGCCTCGCACTTGGCGCGTTTTCAATATATTGATTAAAACACTCGCGACCAGCGACCTTGATGGAACTTTGAAGATAATTAGATAGGAAAATACATTTAGCTGTGAGGGCCCCTCTGTAAACCACTATTTGTGAAGTTGAGCATCTTCATTAAAGATTATGTTCATTCATTCAATGAAGACATGGCTGTTAGCCAATCAAAATTACGTTTAGTGTCTCAACTGTTGAAATATAGTTCCAGTGAATGATGTTTAACTAAAACGTTATCCAGGGATGCTGTTTTATACATAAATTATGAAGTTAAATAATATTAAACATCCACTATTGCTAAGAACATTTCACGATCTTCTTGGCCTCTTTTCTCAGCATTGGTTTGGCCCAGAAGAAGATCAATGAATTAAGACTAGAATTTAGCATAATAAATGTGAAACTCCAATTTATAACAGCTCGAGCCATGTATATATTTAGGTTCGCGCTTGTAAAAGCTATCAAAATGGTTGGTAGAAAACATAATATAAAGCAAATAACAACCATGAAACAAGATTTCACCATTTTCAGCTCTTTCAAAAGTTGTCTTCTTCTGTTCACTTCTGGCACATTATTTGCATCGGCAATATTTTCACCAGGTCTATGGTTTGGACGCAGGTTCTTTCGGACAACGAGATAAATTCTTGTGTAAACAAATACGAACGATACGATGAAAGCAATGAAAATAAAAGCCAGTACTGTTTCAGAGATTTTGCTGGAGTCGTTGAAGCAAAAGGCAAATCCTATTATTATAACCACACTAAGAAGAAATGTGTATCTAAGAACTCTTTTCTTGGTAACTTCAGTACGATGGAAAAATGGATATAAAATGCCAAAGTATCTTTCAAAATTCATAGCAGATAATGTTGATAAGGACAGAGCTGTAGGAATAGCTACTATTTGCATCAAGACGGTGTTTAAAATACAATTTGCTGTTACAGCAATCTCACTGGCTACAACATAGGTATATATTGGTAGGGAAACAAGGCCTATTATTAAGTCCAGCGTCGACTGCAGAAGGATGAGAAAATAACATACTTTCTCCTTCAATTGCAAACATTTGGATATAGTTAGAACTGATATACCATTCAGTATGACGGTAGAAATGATCAAGATGCAGCTGACAACGACCACGGCAACATCACTAAGAAAGTATCCATTTGAAGGATATCCAATTACTATTGTATACTTTTTGCCTAATACAGAGCAATTTTCAAATAGAACCACATCTTTTGTCGCCATTTTCATACGGACTACTTGAAATATAACTACACTTTCGCTGATTATATTCAAGTTTATTTCTATAATAATGGAAGGTCAGTCCGCGATGTTCTCTCCTAACAAAGGAATAAAAATAGGTATCAACTCGGTACGTGTGTCTACTGGGTCTACAGCTGTTTGAATGGACACCACAGGAACATAATATAACTGACAAACGTAGCTATTGTTATGCTAAGTGTTTTTAACCCAGCTGCAAAGGGCTGTTCCCAATTTCCTTGAGCATGTTAATGTTAAGCATATTATTAAGCACTGGAAGTATTTAAATAAAAAGGACAACTTGCTCTGCCCTTTGTTTACATCGCTCACAGTGTTGTTATTTGGGGCGAAGTAACTCACGAATCCATGTTCGGAGTTCATCGACTTATTGTCGTTGTCCGTCCAAGACAGGAAAAGTATTGCAAATAATATTCTTATTGCAATGTTGTTATTAGCTAATTAGGTAGTCAAGCAATTGTTACGTCATGTATTTAAGTAATTGGATAATTGGTCGAACGTATAAAATTGAGGCGTGGGATTCGCGTTACGTGCGTGAATTTCACTTGTTTGTAAAGTGCTATACTTATTTCCGGGTTATTTTAATGTCCGTTGCACTTAATTCACTTTTTCCGATAACTTGCTTGCCTAGTTATAAGAATGTAAGCATAGAATGGAACAAAGGTAACCAAGCACTCAAATTTTATACGGCTGTGGTTGGTTCTCTGCTGTGCTTCGAGGGAATAAATAAGTATTATTATTATATGGCAAGCGCTAGTTCCTGTAGTTTACGCGATATGAAACACGTAATGCCCCGCGAGGAGTTATGAAATTTTTGATGCCGTACAACAAAAACAAACCATATAATAAACTACTTATTTTACTACTTATGGTTGTGCCATATAATAAACTACTTATTAACCTCAAACGTTCGGTCTGTACGGTAATATATTAAACCTCGGTCTTGCCGTATTGACCTCGCTACTTAACCCAGGATTAGCACTAACCCAGGGTTAAAAATTCTTAACCCTGGGTTAGCTAATCCTGGGTTAACTTGGCGTTGCTCAAAGGTCGGTTAGCGGTGCGATTAGTTAACCCTGGGTTAAGACATTTAACCCAAGAATAAATCTACGTTAAAATATATATCTAATATAAGAACGTTTTTGATTGGCTGAAAAGCGTGCGTCAAAACATGAAGCAACTGAAATTGAACTATTCAGACATGAATTTGAGGATTTTAGAATATTCCGAGATAAAATAATACTTGATCAAAATCGTTTATATAGACCAGACAAATGAGAAATATATCAAATTAAATTTGCTCATTATAAGCCATAAATTTTGGAATTTTAGGCAATTTGAGAACAAAATTAGACTTATGCCAATCAAATGAAATTCCTTTTTTTTTTAAGTTGAAAAACAATTGTCAACGCATGCGTATTGCAGAAGATCTTAACAAAACATTAAAATAGAAAAAAGAAGCCAAGCAAAGTTGTTTTACAGCTTTCAAAAACAATGTTTGTTAGCAATACACTGAGTCTGTAGGCATTAAATGTGCAAAAACTTGTGATGTTCAAGAAAAGCAAATGGGAACTTGTAAATTAAAACTGCTGGCAACCGAATTGTTTGGCAAAAGAAAAAGGGTTCTGAGTAAATATATTTTTCGAACAAACCCGAAGGCGTACAAACAGCAAGTTGTTTTTGGTGGCAATATTGAAAGATGGCATTTCAAAGCTTTCGTGAGTTCATTCGTTTTACTTCATTGTACAATATCATGTTTATGCCAAACAGAAAACTATATTTGAAAACCATTTTAATAGCTATAGGCGTAGTACTTCTATTGTAAAATTGGCCGAAGACCGACGTAGTCTACAGTATTATTAACTATGATGTCCATGCTTAGGCCAATGACAATCTAAATTGTTGTGTCTTTAATGCTCGTAAAATGTAACGCCAGCATGTATAGATAAAGCAACTCAATGGGCTCGTACAGGACGAATAAGAATCTCAATAATATTCAAAGACTTAGAATTTACTGTTTGAGGTTGGTTTTCATCCATAAAATCTTTGTACACTCTTTGTTTCACCGAGATTTTTGTGTGTTTACGTGTTTTCCACTCCTTTCGACGTCCATTTTTACGAGTTAATCGGCGATTAGCAAGTTAACCCACCTAGAGAGGTGGGTTAAATTTAACCCACTGTTTAACCCTGGGTTACGGTTAATCTAGCTTTGAACAACGCAAACAAACCTAAGGTTAAAATTTAACCCTAGATTAGGCAAATTTAACCCTGGGTTAGCGTTAACCCGCTTTTGAACAACCGGCCCCAGGAGTTAATAATATCGCAAAGAAAGTGCTGCCTCGCACCTGGCGCGTTCTAAATATATTAAAACACTCGTGACCTTGATGGAACTTTGAAGAATCTTAGATAGGCTAATAAATTTAACTGTATTTTTGAAAGAATACATTTCATTCAACACAAATCAAATAGTCAGATAACACAAACACGCGCTCTTGCTACTTGGAATGTACTTATTTGAGTGGGCGTCCGTTTATTGGCGCAAAACATCCGGACAACCAGGAATCCATACTGACGCAAAGTGAGATCCGCAAGCATTTACATCGCGCAAAAGTCCTGGCACAAATAGACTTTGAAGAGTCGGAAGCAGTGTCAAGAATAGTGAAGGCTTTTGTAGATGGAAATTTCGAACGAAAATTATATACACATACTTTTTTACCTAACCTGGAGCAGTTGCGAAAAATGCAACTATTGGCCCTGCGATTCCGGTGCAGGTGATACAATTAAGAAGACTCTCTGATTTGTTCATAGGTCTACTGGAAATTATGGAAGGGAACCCAGTCATATATGATTGGAATAGATCCTGTAATTTTAGGCTCACAACCTGGCACATCGGTGGAATTAAATACAATTTGGACTATTTTTGACAATGTCTAAATCAATGTGACTTCTGTTGTATTCAGGAACATTGATTATTTCCTGAAGAAGAATTATTTCTCAGTACTGTAGATTCTCATTTTGAATCTTGGGGAAGATGTTTTTCGGAACTAAATTATTTTTCTCTCTCCCGGAGTGGAAAAGGTGGTATATAATTTTTCTGGCGGAAGACGTTAGATAAATAAATTGAAATATTGGACAACTTGGGAACAGATAGAATTGGTGTTATGCATGGAAGTAAATAGAGAAACATTGTTTATAATCCAGGTATATCTTCCTACAGTTTCGGAGCCGATTGCAAAGTTTAAATCTAGCATAGAAACCTTAGAAAATATTATGTTTCAATTAGGTCAAAGAGGAACAGTAATTACAGTTGAAGATTTTAATGCACATATTGGTTCAAGCGGTGGTCCACGTAGTTTCACCGCTATAAACCCCAGTGGTCGAGAGTGAACAGAATTACTAGAAACTTTCCAAATGATCTCCGTCAATTCACAAAAGTTCTGCAAAGGACCCATTGAGACCTTATGATTCAAAAACACAAAGCCAACTGTATTAACAGCTGTATTGGTTGGGATGAATCCTGCAAAAACATGTCATTTCATCGACCAATAACCTGCCGAGTATTAACAGCAGTTAAGAATACCAGTGCAACAGCAAAAGGAAATCATATCAACATTGCCTTGGGAAAGTTAAGAAATGAACCATATTTGAATAAATAACAGGAAAAAGTCGCATCGTCACTCTCTACACCACGATGTGATGGTACAGAGATCAAATCCCTCGAGACTTTGGAACATACTATTATCGATCTTATTGCCAAACTCAAATCTGCTGCGCAATCAGTGCTTCCCGCTGACACAAAGAAACCTTATCGAAAGAAATACTGGAATGCAACGTTAACAGCTTTAAATAGAAAAGTCAAATTATTTTGGAGAGAATGGATTAAAGAGGGAAAACCTAGAAATAACGAATGTCAATCTTACTTCAACTACAAAACTGCGAAAAGGGAGTTTCGTAACGCCCAAAGACAAGCCATTTATAATGAGGAATAATATCAACCGGAGCATGTTCTTAAAGAGAGTTTCGAACATGAAAGGAAAAAATGCAACAAAACCTGCTTGTTTAAAAGTAGATAGAAAGCTTGTTGACGATGAAAATAAATTCCTGTCAGTTTGGAAAAGACACTATGTAACACTATGTAGAATTATATACTCCAAAGCATTTGCCTCAGTTTGGTGAAAATTTCAAAATTTCGTGGAAGAGCAGCTGGCAGATTATTTAACAGATAGCTATCAACACTCAGATCCCTTAGGCGACCGCGAAGCATTTACTTCTGTAGAAATAATGAAGGTCTGCAATCAACTTCCAAACGGAAAATCAGGAAGTATTGATGAACTTACATACGAGCACTTAAAATATGGAGGTGATAGTTTGTACAAAACTCTTTCAAATATTTTGATGCAATACGAGATCTATATGCCCGAGAACTGGCTAATTGGAAGTATTATATCAATTTTCAAATCCGGAAAAAATGACAGAAGAAGCAAAGCTAATTATAGAGGAACTACCCTGCTAAATGTAATAGGGAAAGTAATCAATAGTTGGATTTCCAAACGCGTTTCAGTTTGCGTATCAGAACAACAGAAGTAGCTCACTGGCTAGTTTTGTATTACAAGAGATGATAAATCATAATGTTGAGCATGGAACCAAAGTTTACTGTTGTTTCCTTGACTCCGCGAAGGCGTTCGATACTGTTTGGCTAGATGGACTCTTCTTCAAACTCTTCAATGTCGGTATTAGAAGTCTTGGAGACTGCTTAGAAGGTGGTACAGTGATATGAAATGCTGTATTTTATTAAATGGGGAATATTCTGATTTTTTCCCAGCAACACAAGGAGTCAGGCAAGGATGAGTTCTGTCTCGTTGGCTGTATCTTTGCTTCAATAACGATATCTCTCAAGTGTTCGGAAGCACAGGTTATTGTGTAGCTGTTAACAAGATATCGGTAAATTCAGTCCTTGTTGCTGATGATGTAACGTTGATTTCATTGAGAATAAAAGGGCTTCAAACCATGATTGATTGTGTTGAAGAATATAGCAAAAAAATGGAGGTTTGAATTTAACCCGGAAAAGCGGAGAAAGCACGCAAACGAACAGATTCTGTACACCTACCCGTCAATGGCTCTTAAACAACAAGCCAATTAAAGATAATCAAAGCTTTCCTGCACTTTATCAGTAACGGATACATCAGATCTGAAAAGCGAAGATTAATCCTAAGGGGATTGGGGCAAGAACGTCTTTTATATGACTACCCGTTGCACAGTTCCAATATTTTGAAATACTTATTTTGGCTGTCAAATAATACGTTTTTGTATCATTGCGATAAAAAAGCCAAATACGATACGATTAAAAATTGCAGGTCGAAAACGCATTTTTCTACCATTGGGAGTACGTACTTAAGAATTGGTAGTAAGTAGCTGCCTAATATGAACACATTAATTTGTGATTGGCTTTCTGAAACAGTTATCAGTGTTTCTGACTCAGTTAACTCGTTCTTTTGAAAGATAATTTCTATAGTTTATTGTCTTCTATTGTTATATTCAACCAATCACAAAGCATGTTCATATAGGTACGGGGCGACCCAGAATTGGGTAAGGTGACGTAACCATGGGCTATTTATCAAGTCCTGGTAAATCCCGATTTAACAGCGAAATTTGGTGGTTGAAACATTTTACGAAACAGGAAGTTTGCTGACTGAACCATTGACATCAGCTATTTCAATTAAGGTTGTCCCCGAGCAAAGCGGAAAAGTCGAATACGAGCGCGAAAGGCTTGCTGGGAATCACCAAGAATTTGACAAACCTCAGTGGATTCCTAAGAAATTAACATATTGTTCTTAAGTACAAGACTTTATGCTACTCATACGATTACAAGGCATTTTAAATTCCCAAGGGTATAAAATCTTATGGTTAAGAAGAATATGTTAATTTCGAAAGGTTTGTTTTATACACACCCTGTATACCAATTTGCAATTAAACGTGCTGCAAAGCTTATGATTATTCGTGACTCCTGTCGTTATAACGTAGTGGAAAATGCCTCGAACTTGTTCCATCACAAAATTGTATGTCAGCCATAAATGCCACCTTGATTCGTTGACAGCTCTGAGCCACTGATGCATAAAAACGTCTCAAAGGACTTACCTACAAAGAACAACCCACAAAACATTTAATACGTTTCTACTTTGAAATTATTATTGCTAATTTCTTAGGAATTCACTGAGGTTTGTCAAATTCTTGGGCATTAATATTTTAGCGTTTCCCAGCAAGCCTTTCGCGCTCGTATTCGACTTTTCCGCTTTGCTCGGGGACAACCTTAAAGTGCTTATAAACCCAAAATGTTTTTTTACTGATTCGGATAGAACATAAAAAGTTAGTTAATAAGTTCTAGATTAGTTTTTGGCTTAGGCTTTTAGTTTCGGAGATATAAAGGCTCAAAGTCGCTATTTTGGAAAAAAAGTAGCGTCTTCCGGGGGACTGGGTCCCAGGAACGTGTGTATTTAATTTTACTATAAAAACTATTACATTTGGATAAATCATCTTGAAAAGTCGGCTATTTCTTGAGGAAAAAAACACATTTTTGAACTCAAACACATTTTTGAGTGTGTAAAGTAACCCTTCTAGTGGTTTGCATCGTCAATCGTGGAATATAGACGAAGGAATGGATTTAAATGCGATTTCAAAGTCGATCGTGGAACGACCATGACACTTGCAGTAACTTATGTCTATAAATTCTGGGACATAGATGCCTCTTCTGGCGAACCAATTGCTTATAAAATTCTTTCGTATAGTATCAAATAAAGAAAGAAGAAATAAATGAACGAATGCAAGGGTTAAAAGTTTGTTGGAATGGAACTTAAACCTTTTACTGCATTGTATAGTCTTCATGCCTTCATGGACATGGGAATCGGTTGCATTTCATTTCTGATTTCTACACCTGCTTTAAAGTTGGTTCTCACTTTAGCAAGGAAGCTTGTTTCCCTACAAATTTTACATCCAAATTTACCCAAAATTTGGACATTTTCAAGAATAATAACTGGTTAACTGCAACTGGCCAACCCACAATCTAATGAAATTGGCCCCCGTGTATATTCTCACAGAACCTTTCATAGGAAGATTGGTTGACAAATAGTCATCTTTGTCCATGTAAATGAAAGATGATCAATACACAGATATCATAAACTGGATATATAGATATATGGAATTATTGTGACAACACTAAACATTAATTGCCACATAAATAGGCTTAGAATAATATTCATCTTTTGAGAATATTTTAGTGGGGAAACATATCTAATTTAATAAATAAGCCATAAGGCCAGTATGTGATCTGTAAAACATCATACTTTCTATTACAGTAGCTTTGCCTGTGTGGGCAGAGCAAACATGCTTCAACTTTCACATTAGATGTCTGGTGTGAGAGTGATGTTTGCTTTACTCACAGTGTACACACATCCAACTTTCTTGGCATGCCCACATAGCTGATTTAAGTGACTCAGAAAGGTGCTTCTCTGTGCAAGTAAAATAACTTTCTCTCCATGGAGGGAAATGGATGTTGACCCCCTCCCATACCAGATGTCCTTGCACATTTTATAAGTGGAATCTCTCCTTCCAGATGGGTAAAGTTCCTCCATAGTGGGAGTCTGCCTCTTTTCTAGGTAACCCATTACCCAAAAAGCAGCTAAGGTTTAGCCGATCCAATCAAGCGCAGTTAACCCATTAATTGGCAGTACTCTACCACTGATGAGTAAAATTTGCCAATTAATGGGTTAAGCCAATCGATCCAATCAAGGGGCTGAGCTATTAAAAGTGCACTTGCCCCCAAGACACAGTAGAGTCACAATACAACATATATTGATAAAGATGTTTAATAAATATTTAATTAAAAATGTTAATTCATCTTTCACTGATGGTTCCAGTTTACTTCACTGATAATCTAGATGAAATGACAAACAAATAGTTTAATCCTCCCTAAAGTTCTCCAACATAGGTGGCTAACAAACCAAGGCCTAACCGCAGAAATGCCTGATACTCAGGTTAAGGTGGTTCCACTAGTGGGACAGTGCAGCACTTGGTGATCAACTTTCTGAACTTTGTGCCAAATACATGTATCAATCAAACATATAGCATCAATATCTCACTGTCATATAAAACATTTGACATTGACCACATGTGTAGGATAATACAAGACACTGAAAGTCCACATATAAAGTAGGTTGAAATCTAAAAGTAGAATGGCCTATTAATTTATATTAGTTAAATACAATAAAGGCATTAAAGTTGTGATAATATTCACATTGAAACATATATGATATATTATTCTATAACAGCAGTATGTAATCTCTCAGAGGTAGAAGCACTTCAATCGATTTGTGTGCCAACAAACACCGTTGTACACCGTTGTATACTAAGCAAATAATATGCACATTTAGGTGGCATGATTCAACGTTAAATATCCAAAGTTTATACGCGCGAATAGACATCATTGCATTTGTTAAAATCACAGCTTACCTGTATGTTGATTCCTGTCCTATGTTGGGACAACTGGGTACATTTGTCTTTGTTTATAGGTCGATAACTATGGCCTGTATTTGCCACCAAATGTCTCAGATCGATGAGTTTCGGTGTCCTCTTTTCTATCGGTTTAAAGTTGCAGTAGGTGATTTATCATCCAAAAAAGGTGTCAGATAGCTAGATATATTACTGTTGGTACTTTCTGTGTAATATCACGCACAAACGAAACATCGTTTAGACAAAATATGCAAAAAAAACACAATACATCGATATCTTCGCCATATATTTCTTAGTTGTTTATCAAAGTTGGGTTCCTGGGATCCAGGCCCCTTGGTGATATTTTAGTCGCGCTACTTTTTTTCAGAAAATGCCAAAATTTGCCTGTTTGAGCCTTTATATCTCCGAAACTAAAAGTCTAAGCCAAAAACTAATCTAGAACTTACTAACTAACTTTTCATGCCTTATCCGAATCAATAAAAACCCATTTTGGGTTTATAAGCACTTTAATTGAAATAGCTGTATATATATATGGACTGCTTGCTCTCACACTTTTAATCAGCCAACATGCGTGGCAAATTGAACGCCACATAGGCTGACGAATACGAGAGTAATTGCTAATGGTAAAGAATGCGGACGGATGTTTTTTACTAAAAATAATGAGCTCCATATATATCTGGAGTAAGAACGTCTGATGTTCGGCCAATACAGGTAGGCCAAGTGATGGCGACAATTGACGTCCAAACTCATGAAGGTCATAAACAGTTTTCGTAGTATTTTTTCAGCTAATTCCAGCTTTTTCTAACAAATCGCAACGCTAATCAAGTTATCAGTTCATAAAATCATAATGTTGTTGTTTAAATTGAAGTAAAAACACGAAATTTTGGCACACTCCTTGCCGGCTTGTACAAACCGCGCGGTCGAAACCAATAGAAAGGGATTGGCATTGGACGTCAATTTCCGCAATCTTTGGCTTCACTTTTTGGACGTAAGTTCTCACTCCAGATATAATGGAGCTCACTGGTCCCTAATAAGACTGTTGGCGCAGGCGAAAATATTTTCCGTGCAAAATTTACACTTTTACTAAAAATTGTTAAAAAACAAATATAAATATAATATAAATTTCATTCTCTTATCCTCTATAAAATTGTTTTAACACTTCATAAACTTGTCAAAACTGGAGTGAAAAAGTGTGCAGGAATGCACAAAAACAAAATATCGTAAATAATAAATAGCCTTTGTTATAAAAAGGCTTTGCACAAACGTATTTGAACAAAAAAATTAGAACAAACTTCAGACTTTTAAGTGCATTTGTTTTAGGTATATTTACTCACCCATCAACAAAATTTGAAAAAAAAAGCATCTGAAAAAAACTTTTAAAATTAATTTTATAAAAAAACACGGGAAAAATAAAAGATAATCGCCAACAGACCGCTCCGAACACTTGTCAGTGGTCGACTTCATGAGCAAACACTGCGCCATCTTGTGACCACGCTTTTTAAGGCCGAGCAAGCAGTCCAGTTATATATATGTCAATGGACTGAACTGGAATTGCTAAACGTTTCACAAATAGGCAACTATCATTTGGGCAAATGTTTGAAAATTCGAAGGACGTTTGATTCCCAAAGGTGGAAAAATGCGATTTCGACCACTCTTTTTTCATCGGATCGCAGTGATGCAAAAATATATCATTTGACAGCTAAAAGTCAGATCTATATTTGTATGAATTATTATGCTCGCTAAAACATAGCAAAGTTGGATTACCTTTTTTATACAACCTGTATAACATTTTAATAAATATAATTGGTAAGTTGATATAGATTATGATCAAAAGTTATCATCCAGTCATTTTAAACAAATTTTATACTGTACTTCTTCCCTGAAAATTGAAAGCAGTTAAAAATTTAATGGTGTTATTTTCTTTGTTTCCTATCAAAACTTAAGCCTCTTGTTAACTCGAGTTTGATCTCGGTCAACTCGCACGCTATAGAGAATTTGCTCGAACGATAGCACTTGCTCGCATCTACTAGTCTAGTCTGTAGATTCGCTATAAAATAAATGAATTTGTGAATTTGGAGCACGGTTTTTATGGATTTTGGACTATGTTTGCAGTTTTTTAAATACAGCACTCGCGTTCGCTTTTGTCAATGCTATAAGTCGTACACTTAATTCTATTAGTCTT
Source organism: Trachythela sp. YZ-2020 (assembly GCA_016169945.1). Lineage (NCBI taxonomy): Eukaryota > Metazoa > Cnidaria > Anthozoa > Malacalcyonacea > Clavulariidae > Trachythela > Trachythela sp. YZ-2020. Next base: position 10,252,084 of record JADLSH010000387.1, read on the forward strand.
CGACTTTGTCCTGCCCTTTGTTAAATAAAGTGTTTATTAAGTCGTTAGTGGCTAACCAGACGTTGTCAACGCACACCGCGTAACAACCAATTATTCTGGGCAGTCAAGAGTATTGAAATACATTGAAGATGGAAAAATAGTGGCAATGGAGACAAAACAACAAGATACCGAAATCACAAGTTCTCTAGCTAAAGGTAGTTAAAGGATTTAGTATAGTTCTGATGCATTAGCTCCAGCCGACAGGATCGGATAGCTGATTGTTCCGTATAACAATGCATGCTTGCGATAGAGCCGATAAGCTGTATCCTTATGCATCTGAGTTAGGCTGATATCGTCGCAATGTAGGTTGAAATTTATCAAATATGGTTTTGCCAACCTATTTGGGAAAACTATTGCTTAATGTTGACATTAAGATTGGTATTGACTTTACAAATCTGGCAAATGCATGGTTGTCCACTATATTTGATACTTTTAAACTGTAATTCTGTAACGAGTGCTTTGAACTTAGTGCGTGAATATGTATTGCACACTATCTGTATTGTAACAGACAAAGTGAATCTGAGATGTTTCCCAGGTTTTGCCCCAAGTTTTGGCAGGTTTAAAAAATTACCACGAGAGCGTCAGATTGCAAAGTAGCTCTTTAACCAGGTCCTAAATAAACATAATACTTAAAGTTTCCACTGTTGAGGCAAATTTCGTGCAGGAAAGTTTAATGAACTCTATAGGTCCCGGTGACGAAAGACATTCCAGGGAGCCGAACCATGCAGGGAGGCAAATCCCTCTACGCGGTTGGGTTTCATAAGGTCTGTACACACATCATAGTGTTGTTGCCGTAAATACATGGGGATATTGAGTTGCTACTGTAAACTACTTTCATGAATTAAACACAGTTTTTATTCAAAGTCTTCTTGTTAAAATTTGATTAAGCCATTACTAGGCATTACTATCGCGAGGTAAGTGCTGCCTTAATTAACAGAAAAGTTAAAGTATGCTGTTAACAATTTAAAAAATAATCATTGGGTCAATTATATATATGGTAAACATAGCGTAGAGTGTACACATATAAATTTACGTCATCACCCCCTCCTTGTGCACAAACATGCAACCAATATGGCAATATCGACATCATGTATGCTTTAGAATTTGACTTATTCGCATTGCAAATAAACAACAATGTATATACGAGTTCATTTTGTTGTCAAAATATATTGAAATAACAACAGTGGCTATAGACTGTGTATGTAGGCCTATACATCGACTGATATTGTGATGCTTCGTACCAACATTTTAAGCCTATATAGGCCTACGTTAGAAATCATTCTTTACTTCATATATGTCAAAGGATGGTCTTGATTCTTGAATATAATTATTTGGAAGAACATGTCATGTACATATCATTTGAAAATCTTCAAATTTAGGGTTCATTGTCAGCTGTGTCAAAGAATATACAACTGTGTTTGAAATTCACCAACGCCATGCATTCAGTCTAAGACAGAAGAGAACAACGTTAGTAGAAAGGGCTTTTGTTCGATCAAAAGGTTGAGAAGTATTCTTATTCGTGTTAGCAACTTTTTAACTTCAAACACTGTTGTATGTACATTTAGGATTGCATAAGTGTTCACATAGAGGTTCTCTCCAGACACTGATTAATGTTTAACTTTCTTCGACACCGGATACAGTAAACCAACATAATGGCATCCAGGGCCGTCCTCAGAAAATTTATCAGGGGGGGTGTAAGGTCCTTTCAACCGACTGACTAACGAACTTGTACCGACTACATTGTTGTTAGTCATCAAAAATATTTTTGTCTCCCGACTAAAATAGCACTTCTGCCGACTGAAACTCCAAATAGAATTTCTGGGGGGGTGTGACACCCCCCAAACCCCCCCGTAGGTCCGGCCCTGATGGCATCTCTCTCCAAAACAACAGTGAAACTTATACAGGGTTCTTGATGTCCACGTGACTGTACACCAATAACACGATCCCATATACAGATGATGCAATTATACATCCATATTATTCTGTAACAAGCATTTTTGTTGAAGTAAGAATACATTTTGAATACAACCAGCTGTTCAAATGTCACCAGTCATTGTAATGATCAATATTGTACTGTCAGAATCACATACTATATAACAAGAAAAAAATATGTTACGATAAGAAATTGAATTAAATAATTGTGTCAAAATATTAAACAAACCGACATAATTATATCGTAATAATCGTACGAAAAGTCGCTTGGCATCGTCATACAACGTGAAATACTAACAATTAAAACTGCTGGTAAGTTATCTATAGACAACAACTCCACACTGAATCTGGGATCAGTTAAGCCATCATTGAGAGCTTTAAGTAAATTTTGTCTTCTTACTCGATCAAATAATCTAAACGAGACATTTTGTGCTGTTGAACTGAAGCGCCGATAAAGCCATGAAAGTAGATTGCTAACGTCTAGAATAAACACTAAAAAGCACGTCGCCTTGATGCATGTTAATAGCAGAAAACAAATAGAACCATAACTTACCAGTATTATCAGATTTATCTTCAGAAATGCATCGGACAACCAGACTTATATATGATCAAACCAAAACAGTAAAACACGTGTCATGTGACATGTGCAATATACATGCAATATCGTGTTACTGCGCCCTCATTTTGAAGCTTAATTAATTCCCCCGGAAAAGCGACAGACAAACAGAGCGCCGCAAGTCGACTCTCTCAACAGGTGGGCATTTTGCACAGCGCATGCGCTAGTTTATGCGCGCAATCTGGCGTATAATCCCTTTGGCGTGTTCAAGAAATTCAATATGGTGGATTTCTCTGCTTTTCAAGTTGATAAAACAGCATTGTCATTAAAGGAAACTTTGCAAAAATTAATTGCAAACATTTATCAATGCTTCCCAAAGCTTTTAAAATTTTAAAGAAGTGATAATGCTCCGTTATTTCTCTTTCTTTGCTTTGAAAACAGGCAAGCTCGCTCTTTTTGATAAAACCATCAATATTCCCAAGTTACTTTCCCATCATTTGTTTAAACTAACAGAAACAGATTAAATACTTAGCTATATAAGGTATATAAAGAAGCATTGCTGTCGGCCGATTGCCCCAGATTGGACGCTAGGCACGAAGAACTATGTTTGAAGACACTTACGAAGATAATCAGAGGTGGCCCGCTTGTACAACATGTGACCCGGACTAGATCGAGAGAACATAATTATTTTATTAAATCATCAAACAATTTGTCGAATTACAAATGTCGAACTGATCGTTTTAAAAACAGGTTTTTTCAAACAGAAAGCGGTGACTAATGAAACCTGACTTCTAACTTTTAACTTTGTCTTAAATAAATATTTTAATATAATCTTATAGTATTATAGTATTTTAATGTAAACACATTGTAGCCTAATTCATTTCTATATGCGAAAATGTGTAATTAAACATTATCCATTATCCACATTATCCATTATCCACATTATCCATTATCCATTATCCATTAATATTGTTCACTGATCTGAAAGATTCCAGTATTTTTAGTACTCATTAGAACAACAAATTAGATGTAATTTATTTAATTAAACCCAAATATGCATATCAAGAACAAAAAGTATAAATACAAAATGAAAATAAAGGTTCATATTATGTGAAAAACTATTTCGCATGTGAAATGTATATTTCATATGTGGAATTGGAACAGTTCACATGTGAAAAGGCATGTTCACATGTGAAATTATATGTAAAATTTTCGTGTAAACACACCAGGTCCAATTCACATAAATACTGTTAGTTTCTCAAAAACAATTGTATATTATCATGACATTTGCCATTTGGCTAACATTACTACGTACACTATGAATGATTGATAGTAAACACTGACATAAACACTGTTTTGAATAAAGTAAGCACAATTGCCATACAAAATGTCAACGTGTGGCCATTTCCTCAAAACTTGAGAGCTTACATAAAACTGAGAGCATGTTATGTGAATATCATATTTCCAAAAGACATATGATGATTAATAAGAGCCTTTTACTAGACTTGACAGTGTTGTATCAACAACATGGAGGAATTTATCTGCACGGAAAACATAAATAATTGTAAATCTTTGGCGAAATGGCCAAAACAGGGAAATTGTAAGGCAAATGTAGGCTAATAATGCCCAAGGTGTATTTAATATTCTAGCCAAAGTAGAATATGCTATGGCACCAAACAGTAGGATATGAATCAATACCAAATATTGCTATAACATTTTCTTAAGAGGGCTGCAGTCAGTGATGGCTGACACACCCATATTCAGAACTTAAAATTTATATCGTTTGCATTTGAAAGGCCAGGGGCAAAATCTTAAGATATGTTTATTTATATGCCATATCACCATTGAATTTGACAAAGCAAGCATGCCTATATTTAAGACAGCCATAAGGCACTTAAAAACAAACAAATCAATGCGGCATTTCCTGAATCATAACAACCAATATTTGAGCAGCCTCAAGAAAACTTTACAGCTATTTTTACTCTATTACAAGGCAACACAGGAGCAATTTCATAAGCATGCAGTGACAAAATAGCATTCTCACTGCTTAAGCGCATTTGGCAATTACAACATATAGTACACTTTTCCTATGAATATATTTCAAGTTTTAATAGAACAAAGTATGATTTAACTTTCATAAAATACCTTTTCCGGCCATATTATACAAAATTTACGGAGGATATGTGTCATTTTCTTCAAAATGTGTATTTTTAAGACACTTGTGATTCTTGATGAGGAAGGACAAACAAATTATTGAACATACCTGTGGAAACAACAACAACTCAGCTTCCATTAATACTTAATCACGCTTGGGCTTTCAATCCAACCGCGGTCAAGCAATTTTTCAGCTTGACAGGTGTGGAGCCACTCATGCAGTGTAGCATCATCTAAAATCAATTTACCTGAGTTCTAACACCACAATCTTTGTACTTGTATTCAAAATTTTGTTAAAGGTTGCCAAGTATTCGTCTCGTCATTCTTGGATTTGTTATATTTAATGCCTTCATTCTTCCAATAAATTTTAGTGAACATGTCTACGACTTCGTCAAGACGCAGTTCAATCATACAATCCATTCCAGATTTACATTTAACACAGGCAAAGACGTCAAAATGGACAATTGTTGCAGAGCAACTTAAGGCGAGTAAACACAGGATCCTTTTTACCTTTATATGCGTTTTACTCTTTAGTTTCATCGGTAACCTATCCTCAAATTTTGACCACAAATTTTAATTTTAGTAAATTTTATATATTTCAATTTAAAAAAAATCGCCAGTGTAGAAATCTTTATATAACATTTTTGAGTTTAAAAAAAATGCACACTGGCGATTTTTAAACTTTCATAATAGTTTCAGAACATTATGCTTAAAACTTATATGAAATAAAAAAGATGGGTCATCGACTTTGTTTTTTAGATACGGACAATTTTATGCGCATAGTAACCACATTTCAGGCTTACGTCTTGTTACCATGGCAACCATGACACGACCTGAACCGGGTTTTAAATATTTCATAGATGATAAATATTACCCTCGAGTATAAAAAACTTCGTCATCTGCGATAATACTCGTTTAAAAACGATTTATTATAAAGCTAAAATAACTGTAGGGAGCCACCTTAAGTTTCCGTTTAACATTATATATGTGTTTTGTTTTGATTGAGCGAAATTGAGAAGGATAGTTTATATAATTGTTATTAAAGGCGTGATATAATTCTCGAATACTTTTGGCCGAAACGCCGGGCCATAGTAATAACACTCAAAAAACCACTGGAAAGAAAAGTACCCGAAAAAAACAACTAATAATTCAGTTGAGAAACGATAAACTTAGAAAATATTAGCCGTTCTGCGTGTAAACTTGTTCATATTGGTTTGTGATGACCTCCCTCGCCCGCGCTCCGAATTTCAGCGGTTAACTACGATAGTCGTGAACTTCAAACAAAGGTTTTTATTCATGCAGCGTACCTTCTAGTGCATGGCGCAATTAATTCCCTTTATAAGCCTTTACGGAGGAGAGAAATGTGATCATGTGTTGCTTTTTGTGAATGTTCATTCACTGGCCCCCGTGATGCTTATTAACTCCTTGGCTTTATTAACGCCGCTACATTTGGTATTTTTATGTTTGCGAGAAATTAAATTAAATCCAAACGAATATTCTTGGTTTTGTTTAGAACACCAAAAGACCAAAAGAAGGAAGAAAACGTCGAAATAGTAGTACAGTTTTAGCGACTTCACTGGATGGCAGACGCAGAAAGAATGATCTAGTTGATAAATTTGTTGAAAATTTAAAAAAGTCTGTTAGTAAAAGTAATAAAACTGAACTTTCAGAAGATGAACAAACCAGGCTTGAAAATTCAGGTCAATATACCGAAACTGATTCTCTGGGACTGTCACGCCTTTCAAGCTACAGAAATGTACTTCGATTTTCCGCCGTGAACAGAAAAGATCCAAAGGTAAAGTAATAATTATTGTAATATTAGTGGATCATGAGCTAATAATGTAGATCCTGAGCTTATTGTAAGTTTCTTGTATTTAACACTTTTAGTGAAAAAATGTCAGATATAACGTAACAATTTTGATATAAAGCACAAATGAATATTTTCGGCTTTAGCAAGTGCCGGATGTTATTTCAGTCTTTGCACAAGCTAATGAAGGCACGGCTGTCAGCCAATCAAAATAACGTTTAGCGTCTAAACTGTTGACATGTACTTCCAGTGAATGATGTTCAACAAATATGTCATCATAAACATCCACTGTGGCTAAGAATATTTCACGATCTTCTTGGCTTCTTTTCTCAGCATTGATTTGGACCAGAAGAAGATCGATTAATTAAGACTAGAATTTAGCATAACAAATGTGACACTCCAATATATAGCAGCTCGAGCCATGTATATATTTTGGTTCGCGCTTGGAAAAGACATCAAGGAACACCATTTTCAGTTCTTTCAAAAACCTTCTTCTTCTATTCACTTTTGGTACATTATTTGTATCGGCAACATTTACACCAGGTCTATGATTTGGACGCAGGTTCTTTCGGACAACGAGATAAATTCTATAACAAATATAAATGCAGGGAGGTGCGTCCGGGATTGACGCACCGAGGGAGTCTGTTTTTAGACAAAAGTAATATAAACTTTTATAGCTCCCAGTCTCCTAAGAATTCTTAATGTAAAGACGAAAGCAGCTTCAAAGTTATGATTATTGCATGCCACTCTACTTAAGGTGGCTCCATGCTGTTTTAAACAATAAAATGGTAATATAAACTTTAAAAGCTCCCAGTCTCCTGCAAAAAAACTAAACGATCTATCACACTTAATCAAGGTTCCTTGCATTCAGTAATGTTTAACTTAAATTTTGATATACACTGTGTGCATTTTCATGCAATATTGACCCAGATAGCTGCGTTTAAACTTGAGTAAACATTTTTGGAAGTGTCGAGAATTAGCTAAAAACGGCCTATTAAACTAATTTGAAAACCGTTACAATTTTATCGTAAGTATGCGTTTCAATGAAGTGAAGTTGAAGTTAGAAATGTTTCTTGAATGGATATGCTCTTTTATTTTTGTCTTAGAGTTTTCTTCTAAATATTCTATCTAATGTCCCTGCAGCAGTCATGGGGAATCAAACTCTAATATGCCAGGAAAGAAACGTCGCGTTGGTCGTTTCTTTAAAAATATGCCTGGTTTAATGAAGGACCAAAGAGTTTGGATTTGTTTAGAATATGCATGGGTAAATAATGCTCGGACTGGGCGCTAGGGTAACCTTCCTAGCTAATTTTCGACACTTCCAAAAATGTTCACTCAAGTTTAAACGCAGCTATATCTCGGTCAATGTTGCATGGGCATGCACAAGGCGTATATCAAAATTTAAGTTATACATTACTAAATGCAAAGAAACTTGTTTAAGTGTTATAGCTCTTTTAGTTTTCAAGTTATACTAAATCAAACAGGATAACTTTTTTTGCGCCACCCGGTATATAATTGGACTTGGATATTAGATTAATTTTTGTAGCCTGTAGCCTTAAGACGTAGAGTGAAACGAAGGCTAAAATTGTTATGCATTTTTATTTTATTTTTTTAATAGTCTTTATTTACCATCCTTGGTGAAAAAGTACAATGGTATTACAATATATGAATTAAGCTTATGTACAATAAGAATTACAATCGTTTCCATATATAAATATTAAATATGTAAGATTAAATTTTAAAAAATTATTTACAATTAGAACATCGCCTATTTCTTATGCAAAAGTCGAATGGGTCTCGGTATAAAAGACTGTTTGTGCCTCTCAGTTTGTGACAGAGGAATTCTAAAATTCCTGCAATTTATTTTCGATCTAAGATTATGATTATGATCCAGTATATTATCAGTAATAAGTTGGTCGAGGTCACCATTATCCTGAATTCTCATAAATTCTTTCTGAGTTTGCTTATCACGTCTCTGTGCAAGTGATTCCAAGGTGTGTTTAGGAAGACCAATTACGCTCATACAACGATCCTGCACTCGTTGGAGTTCATCTTCAAGATACCGAGGTAATCCATTGTTGTAGATTGCAGAGACCAATCTCGGACGGCAGGTTAGCCTTTCTACACGTTCTTAATTGGTAAATCCTCTTGCTTGCCTTGCCAATAATACTTGATACATGGGTATTCCATTTTAGATCGTTCTGCATATAGGTACCCAGGAGTTTAAAATAATTTACCCTTTCTATTTCAGTATCACCCACACACAGCGGGGGTGGAATTGGACCCGATTTCTTAAAAGTTATCCACATATCCTTAGTTTTTTTCCCATTAATTTCCATTTTATTCCTCTGTGCCCAGATTTCCATTGCATTTATAGCACTCTGGATAGAGCTACTAGACCCTGTAGGAACCGACTGATAACGTGTACAATCATCAGCGTACTTACACGTTTCAGGAATTACATTCTGATCAGCATAGTCTTCTATGTCATTTACATACACGTTAAACAATGTTGGAGAAACTACGCCGCCTTGGGGCACCCCAGCAGGAATATGGCTTATTGTAGATAGTACTCCAGGAAGCTTCACTTGCAGAGTTCTATTTGTAAGGGAACTTTGTATCCACAACCAAAAACTTTTACGAACCCCCATAGCAGAAAGTTTAGCCAGTAATATAGCATGGTCAACGAGATCGAATGCTTTGCGTAAATCCACAAAAACAACGTGAACTCCGTCATTTAATGTATTAGAATCGGTGGCGTCGTAAAGATATTGGGTGAAATTGGCAAGTGCTGTGACCGTTGATTTACCTTGGGTAAAGGCATATTGCGTATTATTTATCTTTAAATCTACCTTGTTAAGACCGAGTTGAATTTTCTCTAGCACTTTCGCGATTTGTGGTAACACAGATATTTGTCTAAAATCATTCTTCACATCTTCGGGGCTTTTCACTTTCGGGACTTGACTTATTAAGGCGTGTTTGTATTCTGTCGGATACTTGCATTGTAGAATACTGGCACAGATAATATCATGGATTACAGGTGCCAGTTCTTCACAGAAACGATGTAAGAGCCACGCCGGCACACCATCTGACCCAGTAGCTTTTTTGTATTAAGGTGTTTTAACGCAGCTTTTACCTGTCCAATATTCGGAGTAGGTGGTGGGTGATCCTCCAGATCATCTGCTAAATCACTTACTAACAATGAATTTGACTCACGATTCTCCCAAGGGGCAGTAAAAGCCTCAAGAAGCTCGTTGGCCACTCTTATTAATTCAGTTTTATTTGGCGCCGTGGGAGTTGCTTTATGTTCCCTGGCACCAGTCAGGGCATAAATACTCTTATACCATTTACTCGAATTTGTGTAGCGGAGTTTCTGTGCTTTATCTTTATAAAATTTATGTTTGGCTTTAGCAATCAAATCAACTACTTTGGTGTGTAGCTTTTGGTACTTCGCCATATCATTCTTCACATATGCTTTTTGTTTAGCTTTTTTGTTATGCATGCATGCATTGCATGCGCCCTTTCATTTTAAAGGGTTCGAAATAATTTTCTGTTGTTTGAGTTAAGAAAGTAACGACTTTCAATTATGCCAGGAAACATACATTGTTTATTTGGCAAAAGCAGATATAAATAATTGGGTTTGGTCATTTCAATTTAAATTGAATTTACTCGGATTAACATTATAGAGTTATGTACGTTCGGGCCGATTTCAGGTTTTGCCGAATGTTAGTAAAGAACTCTTTCAGTCAGTGATGCCGTCAGAATGATGACATTCACTTCCTATTCTTTTAAATAATATAAAAAAGTAAAATTCACCTGACAAATCGAAACAAATGCACAAAATATAAGTATGTAATATAGCTATACTGTAAAAGTATAATAAACACTTATTGGATGAGGCTGAGCATGATATAAAGAATTATTCAGACCGAGGTCAATGTTATCTGCCGAAGCGAAGCTGAGGCGGATAACATTGACCGCGAGGTCTGGATAATTCTTGATATTATGCGTAAGCCGATACCAATAATTGGTTTATTATACATTAAAATGACAAACACCAGACAAGTAAGCCAAGACTTGCGGCCAGTGGGAAAGATGCAAAAACACATAATTTAACTTTTAATAAAACAATAAATACTTTTTTGACAATAGTTTGGACATATTCTCTTCGTTTGTAAAGGCAAATTTGCAAGAAGCTATTTTGTTTTGGCTTTCAAAATTTCGGATGCTTTTATACAACCTGCCGACCACGCTGGGGGTCTGGGCTCGATAGCGTTCAATAATAGTTTTTTTGGATCGACGTTCGATCCAAAAAAAATATTATTCCGCGCTGATGACGTCACCAGCTGAAGTAACGTGAGAACTACCGGATATTGAGAATTATCCGGGGATTTTTGACCAATCAGAAACGAGAATAGAGTTTGAATGTATAATAATATGAGTTACTGACACTTTTTCAATACTTGCCCTATTAATTTTCAAAATATCTTAGAGTTTGTTATATGTAAATGAACTGAATATATGACTTCTATGAAGGGTCATAGTTAATATAGAGATAACATGGTTAGGAAACTCGGCTTTCGCTTTTGTTCTATGTTTTGTTTGCATTTGTGCACGGTCACGATTAGTGAATATGTTGTAGTTTTATGAATCGACCAATAGAAATGTTTGGGCTTAATCTCCAAACCGTGTTTCTGAAATATTAATGAATGTAAAACAAAAGATTTGTGCACGGTCAGGTACCGTTCAACATAAATCCCATTCAATTGTTAGCTGCTTTGTAATTTGACGAGTTTCCTAACCATGTTATCTCTATATTAAGGGTGAAACTGCGGGTAAGATGCTTACTAGAAAAGCAAAATTGGCAATAATTAAAAATAGTTTTCTTCAATTACAGTATATTACTTCTATATATTTGTTCGATTAAGTATAGCAGTAAAACGTTAAATGAATATATTAATACATAATACGACAATTATTCATCAAAAATAGCTAAAGCATGCAAAAATAGATAACTACATGTCAAATGGAGGTTTAGTGATAGAAGTATAACCATGTCAGTCTTTACAGAAGAAGTCCTTATTAATGACGTTCTTCGTATTTCAGATGCAGCCGTTAGAGAGGTTTAGACGCATTGCCCATCTGGTTAAACTGCTGGTGAGAGTAAAACTGCTATATCAGAGGTACTCTTTTTATGATTATATGAATTTGAAGTCAAAATTTAAAGAATAAATAATTATCCTAATTTAATCATTATTATATTAGTGACAAGATGTGATCTATATCACGATTTTACCTTAAATTGATTTACTGTACAAACAACCGCAAGACCATGTTTAATTGTGACATTTTTATTCAGATTCTGTTGTAAAGGTTCATCGCTGACAGTTGCGGTTGAGGAAATGATTGAAGACAAAATTGATAACGCAAAAGTTGAATCTCTTTTTGATCCCCTTGATTTTAAAGCACTAAAAGAGGTAGATTTCTATTTTTGTTATGATACTTATACAGCAGTGACATTCTCTATCAGGGCTTCATTTTTGTTGTTTTGATGCTGCCCACTGGGCTTCGAGCCAACTTTCGTTTCGAGTATCGTTTTGTCGATATAAAGTCATATAATAAATGGAGAATTATATGCTAGTTATTTAGCGAAAACACCTCCCCTGTAATACTCTTTAGAGTAATTGTCAATCAATTTCTATCTTTAATTCTATTAGGTTCCATTAAGTCAAGATGCGATAAATTTGCTCTCACTAAATCCCACAAGCCGTACAAACGAACAAATTCAAACGGTAATATTGGAAATAAATTGGTTTTATCTATACATCAGTAGAAATATCTATAAAAAAGTCTTCGAAAGAGAAATAGTTAACATTATAACGGCAATCGTGTTTCCTCCTGTTTATATATATAATTGTTGTATATAGGCAATGATGGCTGTAAAGGGAAGTGTTCCCGCTTTCAATGAATACCCGTTAAAAATGCAAAAACAACTTATTTCAGTTTGTTGGTATGAAAGGTAGGAAGAATGTGATAATTTTGTTGTTGACGTTATTATTGTTATGTGGAGAATTACCCTGCCTCCCGGAGTAACTCGCACAAAAATAATAATAAAAATACTTTTAATTGTCTCGCTTTTGTTCGCTTTACAATCGCTTTTGATATTACGTAGTCGCACGTACGGTTTTTTCTCAAAAACTCTGAACTCTATAGATCTAAAATCTCATTGCTCAAAAGTGGCAACATTACCCGCACGCGGGCAAATCCACAACAGTTATTTTTACCCTTGTTCTTGTTATTGTTCGCCATTATTCGCTTTCTTAGTTCCTACTTTTTCCTTCTGCTGGTCATTCCTTTTCTTTTCTTCCTTTTCTTTTTTTCTTTTTCTTCTTTCGCACCTTCTCTCCTTCTCCTGCATTTTTCTCTTCTCTTTCACTCGTGTTTTGTCCTTTACTTTCTAACTCTTCTCCCATGTCTTCCCTTTCTTCTCCGTCTTATTCTTAACCTTTCATTTCTACGTCTTCCTATTATCCTTCATATCATTCTCATCCTTCTCCCTTTCTTGCCTCTTTTTTTCTGCTTCGTCTTCTTCTTGCTGCTTCTGCTTGCGTGTTTTTACTGAAGAATTTGTGTTACATTTCTTCTTTAGCATTATTATGAAACTGTTTTGTGGCTTATCTATCCTTTGAAATAAAATGTTTGGTTCATATATATTGTCCATATATTGCCTAGATTTGAAGGAGGACGCATCATAATCCGTCAAGGTCATCAAGCTGAGTGCTTTTACTTTATTCTCTCAGGGATTGGTAAGCTAATTGGCAATTAACCAAAGTATAAGAACTTGGTATCCTAAAAATTACCTAGCTCTCGATGAATGAAAATAATACTATATTTAAAGTATTAGAAACTGTCGTACCTTCCTTAAATATAAATTATTGTAGCTTCCTTGGACAGAACAAAGAAGCGAATTGATGAAATCATGCAATAACTTAAAATGAGATGTTTTATACTGTAAAACGTACAAATTTGCAGGAAAGATTAAGCTGTTTATGGAGCACTCCGAGTTCGACAGGCTTTGATGTAGACGTAGGATTAAGTGCCGAATCGTATACTGTATTATAAAATAATTTTTATTCAATCTAAAATTTAACAATAACAATTACTCTATTACGAAACCAGGCCCGTAGCTGAGGGGGGTGGGGGGAAAGGCCCCCAACCGGAAATAAAATTGAAATTGTGCCCCCCCCAACCACGATAAGCGGAACGTAATTTTTGTTTTGAAAAAGTTCATTTATAGACAGAAAGTATGTTATATATGTTAACTCTAAAATTTTAAGCAATAAACTAGAAATGTAATAGTCAGTATTGTCGGGTAAAATTGTTTTCCCCTTCTGCCCCCCCCCCAGTTCAGAAACGTGGACTGACATCCAAGAGTGCCCCCCCCCAAAAATTGTGAGCCAGCTACGGGCCTGTACGAAACTATCGCCGCTACGCATCAATATAATAAATTTACTTACTTCTGTGCGGCTTGCCACGTTTACATCCCTTTTTACGTCTCTTTTACAGGTTAGCTTAAATCTGGTTAGCTTTTAAGACTTTATAAAATTCAGTTCTAAACAGTTCATACAGTTCTTGCACATAACTCCATTTATACAGGTAATTTAACTCATTAGATATATATATTTTGATATTGTTTTAGTTCTCGTCAATAAGACGTTCAACTTAAAGCAAGATGGTAAAGAGAGAACAAAAAGAGTTGCTCGTCTCGGAAAAGGGGGCAGTTTTGGGGTAAAGTGCATGAATTGCAGGAGGTTATACTGCGAGCTCAAACGACGCATTTTGTAGCTCTGTGTTAACTAGATTTAAAGTATTTAACTGTTCAATCATCCATTTGTGCTGTACATCTGCACTTATATTTTAAATATGCACAAATTAGCTCGACGAATTACACAAAGTTTTTGCACGGTTGATTCGCTTCAAATGACCAAAATACTTTTTAAATGCACCTTTCTATATTTTTCTTTAACATAATTATTACCAGTGACAAAATACACTATATTTTTCCCCACATAATTCCTCTCATGCCACTTGCATGGGATGTGCAGACGGGGTGATTATGAGGTATGCTTACATCGCTATTCATCACACATTGCATTTGCGTGGGTCCAAAAACAATGAGTTAAATATTATGTCTTTTAGTACGAATACTCACACTTGACATATATTTCAGATTATCTTTTCTGTCACGATAATTAGGAATTGGCCAAACAGTACGCAAGTAACAATATGTAGTATATATTGATCCTCTAATGAATTTGTAAACATCTCATCTATGCTATTATTATATTACTATTTTAAGGAACTGGCCTTGTTGCACCATCGTTGTAGAAATGCGACCGTGGTTTGTAAGGATGATGTATCGTTGTTGGCCGTTGGACGGAAGGTATATAACACAACTACAATTATTCAAGTTTTATAACACACATTATTATATAAGAATTAATTATTTCTAATTTTCCAAATGATATGAAAAATTATTAAGGTCTCTGTTTGTGGCCTTGATAATTCTTCATATCATGCTCAACCTCATTCAGTAATTGGTATATATCGTATGGTGAATCATGAATATTTTAAGTCATTGCATGAAGCAGCTTGGCAATCGCTGTGAGCGAAAGACCGAGATCTGGTCCTTCGAGCAGGAACTGTTTTATATCAGCGATATTTTTGTTCCTTACAGGATTTTTGTGATATATTTATGAGTGATGGTAAAGGAAAGGAACCAGAACACATATGTTACCTCAAGTAAGGTGCGATTATGGATTGTAGTGCTTACTCAATGAAATTTACCTATTTAAAATGTCTTCATTGTAAAGAAATCGCCTAAAAATACCAAACAACATATTTGATAATTTTTTAGCTTGTTTCTTTCTTGAGGCATGCATTCAACTTGTTTTATATGCAAAAATACATATGTATCAAGCCATATTGCATATAAAATTGAGCATTTCGCGCGAAAGGTCATCAATTTCAACTTTCCAAATGTAAACGCGTGACTGCAAGCAATGGCAAGCATAACTTGGGGCATAACCCAAGGAAATTAAAAGAAGTTAATTTTTTTTGCTTTGTTTTCCTAAGCCTCCTGAGGAAAGTGATGTTATGTTTTCTCCTTTATGCTTGTGACGCTAACGAAAACCAGACTAAACATTGAGCTATCTTTATGTCAAGTGTTCTGTTCAATGCAATCATATATATTAGTTGAAATTTCATTGTCTAATTTGTATTTATACTAAAGAAATTGACAAATGAATTATTTTCACTTGCAATGTTTTTGTTTCAATAGATCAATTTCTTATCTAAAAGATCTTCCATTGAATGACCTTATTACACAGAAAGATGCTTGTCTATTTCACTATTTCAGGTAATTCTGCACAAGTTGGAGTTGAAAAATTTGTCTAACGCTTGTATATATCCAATCCCCAACTTTGCTTGGATAACTCACATGGCTATATTGAGTTACTATATTAATAGTATATTTGAATACAACAAATGTTAGAAAGCGATATTGATACCTTAGGTAAGAGACCTTATGAAATCCCAATGCTTAATAGCAAATCATCTTTTTTAATCAGCTGTTTGCTTTCATGAACTCGAACAATAGTAATTATAAGAATGTCAGTCATCCAAAGTTCTTCAGTCAAACCAACAATGTTCTCACACACTCTGTGTTCTATTCAAATTGCCAAATTGCCAAAACTTGAAATTGACGTGTGAATTGAAACCTAGAGTATAGTGTTGTTATTCAATATTTTGCGTTGATAAGATCTTGCGAACTTGCGATGGACTTGCGAATCGAAACAGTTGATTATCACGCGTGGTGTTTTTTACGCAATTACAACTGAATATTGTTATTGTAGACGAGGTTTAGTTATGGTCAACAATAGTGAAACAGATTGGATTTACGTCGCTAAGACGGTAAGATCATTATAAAGCTTGCATTCATGCATTCTGGTAGGTTAGTTCTAATGTCGATCTTGGCGAGAAAATAAATTTCAGTTTGAACTTCTGTCCCTGACGTTGTAGCCAGTATTTTGGGTCTTGTATTGTCCAGTTCACAATGACGGCTATTTATAGTGCTCACGCTCTTAAAAGTGGACCCGGACAGACCTAGATAATTATAAGGAACAACAGAAAACATGTCTAACTGTGAAGTCAAACACCTTAACGTCTTCATCATTTATGCGGTTCAACAATTCAGGGTCGCTCTAGGAGGGAAATGGGCAGGGACGCACAAGAAAAGCCAAACATAAAAGAGTATTGGTTTCAAAGCAAACATTGTTGGACAACTAGTTTGTCATGAAATCATGTAGGCTTGTTGCATTACGTTTGAGCCTAAAAGGTTTCAGGACTGTAATTTGTAGCAAAATGGAGGGGATACTGGGATATTTTAACAGCCTTCATGTATTCTCCAATATTTTGAGAATGTCCGCCACTGATAGGAGAAAGCTCTAAATAACATTACTTTGCATTTAGGGATCGTTTCGAGTATTAACAAAGATATTGAAGCGCAAACTGGATACAAGACGGTCAAACAATCATACACCTTTGCCTTTAACAACAGACTTTCCACTTATCTCCATGAGTGAAGTTGAACGAATGAGAACCATCAGTAGAGGTGTAGTAAAAACATTTTTTCACAAGGCTTGCGAAACAAACATCATACGTCTCAAAACAGACTAACTTTTTAAATAATTTTTTCAAGTTTAGTAACATAAATCTTATTCAGCACGCTAGCATGGAATAGCATGAAATCAAGAGTTCAGGATTTGCGAAATGTGCTAGGCCTTCTAGCGTATCAGTTCGCCCGTAAATTTCACGCTGGCGTCTGGAAGGCCAGAAACTAGGCTAAAATCAAATATGTTTTTTCTTCATTGCAGAATACCGCTCAAGACCAAATGCAGGACTTCCACCTCTTACTCCAAGAACCGTGGTGGAAGCGCGTAATCAAAAATCCAAAAGTCAGCCACCTTTAAAATCAGATAGCAAACAACATTGTGTAGGAAACAGTTTGATATCATTGAAAAACTTAAACATTACAAATTTTATCAACGTCAATTATCCGTTATGCAGTGATATCTGTTTTGGCAATCTTTGCCATCCCTGGTACCGCTGAAAAATATACTTATAATGGCCAGAGACGTTGTCAGAAGGGAGGCCCGCTCCCTCTTGGGGAATTCATATTAGTACAAAGTTTGCGTATTAAATTATCATAATTTTGCAATGCAATTTTTTTGCTTTTAATTTCTCTTTATTTAGTTTTTTCGGGTGGTTTAAGTATTGTAGTTAATATGACTCTGTTCATGATGATTTAGATTCATGAAAAGTCTATAAAATGGTATATAAAATTGTGTTTTCCAAAATTTCTCTGGAAGTTACAGAATAGAGACTTAAGGCTAAGATTAATAATTAACGTGTTACGTGACTTTTTCACCATTTCAATTTTGTATTGCACTAATTAAGATAAAATAATTAGGATCCGCCAATTCCTTTGAAGTGAAAACGAGTCCTTCGCAGATTACCCCCTAGTATAAGCTTTGTAGTTATCCATTGAAAATGGGATTTCACTTCTAGGTTAACAACAAAGGCAAGTATATTGTGGTGCAAATTGAAGTGCTGAAACCTAAAGACCAGTTTGTAAGTATTAGATTGAAAAAGTAGTAAATTTACGAAGCGATTCCAAACAAAAGCAACTTTTGTCTCAATTCGTTAGTGAATTAAGATTTCTCCTAAACTTTTTGGTGCGGTACAAGGGAGGCTTCATTGAATGAGAGAAAATCTTTAAACAATACTCTCGATAATGTCCCAGTATTACAACTGGGAGAACCGGAGTACCAGCCGTAAACCTGCGGTATCTGTATTGAATAGTGTCGAAATAGAAGTACTCTTCTCACATGTGGTGAAATTAAAATCAAATACTGTTTACTACAAATACCGAACCCTGATTGTACAGATGAAATGTACATGCACTAACCACAGTGTCACCCGTGATAAATCCATAAACAATTCGTCGGAAGATTTAGAACCCCGCTAATACATGACATTCCCATTTATAGGGTCTATCTTCGCTATTGTTTCACTCAAAATCTGTTCAATGCCATCTGGTAGGTTACCACTCTGCATGCATGCCAACCACTCTGTCCCCTCTCCCCCAAACTTGAAAAAGGTAGTAGCATCAACTCTCCACAACTATAGCTTTACACTATTAATTCTAAATCTCAGAATATCCGAGTGCGTTTCCATAACAATCCATGCAACCATAAAGGGCAGTCGAAACGCTTGTTGTAGTAGTGCAATAAAGTATTATAGATTAAAACGGTGGTTTTATCTAAGACGGTGTCGTGGTCATGGGGAGAGCATTACCTAAAACTATTAAAATAGGATATATAGTTATGTTTCTTCTAACCTCATGAAAACTTTATTAAAACAATAGAAAACGCAATTTAAAATCCGAGCTTTTGGAGTAATCGTCCATCATAAGTAGTGTTGTAAATACTCGTTACTAAAGTAACGCGTTACTAATTACTAATTACTTTTTGAGTAATTTTTCGGTAATTTGTTACTTTCTGTACGAAAGTAATTTGTAACGTAATTAATTACTTTTTGAAGGTAACGAGTAACATTTTTCAAAAGTAATTTTACGTTACTTCTGTGTACTTCTTCTTATTTTCCAACCTTACAAATTCCGCATTTAGACGATTTCGTCCATGTGTAATACGGTTTGTTTCAGTGTTGAAAATCGTTTTATTCCCTTGAATTTCGCTTCAATTGTTTTTACTCGAAGAGGCCTGCGGTGTTACTGATCAGCGATCATAGAACATGGTAAATACTTCATGACATTGTATTATTGTGTAGCAGTGCGAAAGCAACATAAAAAAATAAAAATATTATCTTATAAATAAAAAGTAATCTGAAAGTAATTAGTAATTAATTACTTTTTAACAAGTAATTAGTAATTTGTAATTGGTTACTTTTGAAAGAAAGTAATTAGTAATTTGTAATAATTACTTTTTCGGTGAAGTAATTGTAATTTTTACTCACTACTTTTTTTTGGTAATTTTTACAACACTGATCATAAGAATAAAACCATAGTGCACTTCATATATGTTGTGGACTTAAGTTGGATAAACTCGCTACCAATCCCAGCCGGTTGGCTCCATGGCTCCGTTCGAATCCCGCGAATTTTTCGTTGTTCTCTCCACTGTAGGAATTAGTGTGGAAATTTTTTCTCATATCTACGAGGATGATTCTTAAATAATAGGTAAAACTGTAGATTACAGTATATCTAGAGACAAAATTAATACATACATATTACAAATTGTTAGTTTTTACTTTAATCGAAGGTAAGCAATGGTGGAGAATGCATCCTTATATCGAAAGAATGGTTAATGAGTCACGCCAGTGAGACAACGCTGGGAAAGATGAGAGCGCAGGTATGTCACGAGAAACGCTTCACATTGATTTTATAACATTCAAATATTGCTGCCGTATTTTGCTTCTGGCAAAATTATGTCTTCTGTACCGGATTAATTTGGTACCGTACGAAAGCTGACTGGAGCAATATGGATTGTATTTCGACGAACAGACGGAAGCTGGGATTTTCCTATTTTCCCTGGAAAATGGGATGTAGACCACTGGGGATGGATTTGTACCACTAGGAATGGGATTTGGTAAATTAGTGGGTTGGGTGACAGGGATTCAGATAAATTTTGGCTGGGAAAATAAGATTAAACACCCCCCTCCCTTTACTGACCACTGAATATTTGCCAAATGTTCTCTAATGTTTCTATTTCGTGTTTTTTTTGCCACCTTTGGGAAACATGCATAATTCTCTGTTATCTCTCTCCTTCGTACCAAGAGGCACATAAGGCCTGGATACTCCTTAGGCAATTGATTCTACCATAGTTAATATATACTGACAGGGTTTGGAATCTTCAATCACGTGTCTCAATATGTTGAAGTTTTCGTCACGTTACAAAAGTAGTGCACAAATTTGTGATTTTGTAGTATAAATCCCTTTGACGTTTCGAAACTCTTCAATTTTTGAACGCGATGCAGAGCTTATGACAACCACAGTATATGTCCTTTCATAATGTATGTAAAAGGCATGTTTTGACCAACTTTTTAATCGGATAGGCCCATCTGGTTTCGCTGGGCATAATACATCGCGACCGGGCGCGAACCATATTATCTTAGAATCAAGGATAACAAGCGAAGTATCTCTCGCCTGGAATCTCTCAGATTAGAGTGAATTCGTTTGGGGAATGGAAGAAACAGTTAGAAGTTCTTTGCCTTTGTTTTCGAGACGGATATTTATTGGGCAAAATTACATGTCATCAAGAAACAATGTTGTCTTTAGCCTTTGCTTGAGATGATTTTTAATCCCAAGTCCAGAATAATAGTAAGTTAGATCTTAATAGACAACATATATTAAATAAATGCTTGTTCTAGCTTTCGAATTGAAAATTTCGTGCGCGCGACATCAATGATACATAATTTACAGAATACATATTGTTGCAATGCTGGCCGAACTCTGCTCGGTCTTAAATTTGAGTAATATTTACTATGAATACACGTATGTGAAAATACTACAACTGCAATGTTAATTAATTCATGACAATAAAATCTACAATCATCGCTTAATGTTGATACAGTATCTTGAAGCATGATTTCAGCTTTATGACTTTAATATGTATTGTAACACACTTCTGTGTTCAAAAGATATTTTATACCTTACTTACATACCTTATTTGTGTTTCTTGTCTATAAGTTCTAACTTACTATAACCCTGGAGCTGGGATTACCAATGATTTCTGATCAAGCAAAGCGAAAGAACAATACGTTTCTGGACCAGACATTTGCCAATAAATATCCGTATCGATAACGTCTTAATGTTTCGATCTTCCATTTTCCACGAACTCCACAGACTTAAAACTATGAAAGCGTTTTGAGAATATAAATATATTCACCCAAAAAAAACTCGCTATAATCTGAGAGATTCCAGGCCTAGTTTCGAATAAGTATTGGCTTGTTATCCTTCACTCAAAGTTGTAACATGATTACTCACGCCCCGTCGCGATATAGTATGGCCAGCGAAACCAGATGGGTCTTTGCGATTAGAAAGTTGGTTAAAACATGCCTTTTACAAACATTATGAAGGAAATATTACTCTAGTAGTACGAAAACTTCAACATAGTTGGAAGAAAAGGTCACGTGTCCCTTTGAAGTTTGCCGGGCTTCCAAACCCTGTCAGTATATATTACCTATGATTCTACCCAACGCCTTGTGCTGCACTGTATACGAGCTCTTTCTCCCTGCCTCAATTCTTTCCTTTGCCAGTGACGTCATGCAATAAACGCCTTACGTTTTGCATGACGTCATGCATTTTTCAACTCCAGATTGTTTTAGGCCGGCCTCGCTTCCTTCTGCCTTCAGGTGTCCATGTAAGTACAGTTCTGCAATCACTATCCAATATTTCCCCATATGCCTGGCGATGAATCGCCATCTCCTTCTCCTTACATCGTAACTCAAGATTTCGATATCTGCCATTTTCCTGATTTCTTCGTTCGTCACTCTGTCTTGCGATTGAATTCTTAGAATCTGTCTCAAACACTTGTTCTGCATAGTTGCTAGGAAACAATGTTTTCGCAACATACTTTTTCCAGGCTAATATAGTCCTTTTTTTTTGCTAATATAGTCCAAAAATTGTATTTTATGTTTATGTTAACTTAATTTGTCTGGGAATAAACGGGATAATCGACATGCCTGCATGAATGTCAGAAGATAATGAACCATTTCACGTTTAAAGATACTCCAATTTTTCACGAAACATGGGCATGTACTGTCAATATATATCGATGCACAATAAATTTAGTCTTTTTAACATAATTATTTACTTTCATTATTTCTTACTATAACTATCTAGATCCCTCCATACCCTAGTCAAGAATCATTACAACAGCGTTTGGTAAATCAAGCCAACTGGAACTTTTATAAAAGTCAAACACTCAATGATATTTTACAAACTTCAGTAAATAGACTAAATTTTAAATAAATAGAAATTCAATTATTATATATGATTAAGGATTCTGTCTTCATTGCCATGATTTTTTTCCTGATTACTTAATCTGATATTCATTCAAGCACTTGGGGTTAAATTTCTGCAAGGATACAACAAATTTAATAAGGTGAACCGAAAAATATCCAACAAAGCTAGCCAAGAACATAATGGGAAGATTTTTTCTCTTTCCTCCCTTCTCAAGATTTTAATGGTCCAACTCATACAGCAGCTCATTGCAAACCTCGGGTACAGGATGATGACACTTTTCCCTGACACTTTTATAATGTCAGGTAGAGTTTCACGGACTTCGGGCATGGCATTGTTTCTTCCGCATCTATACAGAACTATCGCGTTTTCTAGGCGAGGAGTAGATGAAAGACTTGTCTTGACGTCAAGTGCTCCCCAGAAAAATAGATATTTCTCACTGACGCCTCCAATCTCCGTTTCCACTATATATCGGATACATCTCTAGATGCGAAGGAGACGATGCTCAAGAACTTTCTTCACCGCTGTACATCCATGAAAACCGAGTAGACCAAGATATAATAGTATACATATTGGACCATGTCTGAGATATTTTACAATTTCCACTTGATTACCAGAACACATTGTAACTTTGTCAATGGCAAACTCTTTGAAACTACTACACTGAAAATTGCATTGAAAATACACTTTTTCAAATGGTTCCATTTGAGGGAGTTTATTTTGATTTCGCTGATGAAATATGAAAAATCAAATTGTAAAACTATTTACAAAGTGGAATGTTATGTAAGGAATCAACCATTTACATTTTGAGAGAGGGGAAGGAGGGCGTTATTTACTGGTGCATATGGTGCAGACATAAGTATTTTCCAAATACATGCAATGGATCAAAATGTTTAGGGTAAGCACCAATGTGATAGAACTCTCTATTCAAATTTATGCATGGTATTTTTCTGTAATTTTAGTGTCAGATACTTTTATATATATTAGTTTCGATAATCGCCCATCGTGTATTCTTCTTAAGAGTTGAACGGCTGACCTTTATGTAAATGTTTTTATTGATATATCCATTGCCACAAATGAGATAGAATTGCCGCCTATACAACTGGTGGGGGGATCTACTTGACAGAGTATGAATGCTTCCTGTATTAAAATGTTACATTTATTTAATACAATTATAAAGCTAACAAAATATATCGTTTTGTTCCTTCTTATAATAATAATATAATGGGTTTATTTTCTCGCAGTTACAAAAACTGATTCTATTGGTCGCCATTAGAAATACTGGTTCAAAAAATTTTTCTGCGTTTTTCATAACTTTGGTACTAAAAATAATTTATGATAATTTTTTTTGCTGACGTCTGCAATATCGGATTTCCCAATGGTTGCCATATGGCAACTATGAACAATGATGGCATACATAATAAAATATTATTTAAGAAATAGAAAACGAATCCGCGTGCTTTATGGTGTGATAAAGCGCGAGGGGAATGTTGGGAGAACACGAGAGAAGCGTGTAAAACACGAGGCGTAGCCGGATGTTTTACACGCTTCTCGAGTGTTCTCCCAACGTTCCCCGAGTGCTTTATCACACCATAAAGACACAAGACGAGTTTTTCTATTTCTTTTATATTATAAGTGGTAGATAAGCACAGTAAACAATTTTGTTCAAAGATCAATATTAATATTCTCCTAACATGTAATCAATTACGTCGCTCGGAAGATTTTCAATGTTTTCATTGCTTGGCAACAACTAGAATTTTGAATTTTGGCGGACGAAGGGGCGAAAAACATACAACACAACAAAATTTAGGGATTAAAAAGACACAAAAACTGTTGATAAATGTTAAAAAATAGCCCACAATGATAGACAGATTGGTTTTTCGTTGTTCTGCTTCACTTTTGTCGTGGTTTTTGTCAAGGTTTTTGTCGAAGGTTTTTGTCGAAGGTTTTTGTCAAGCTCCTTTGACGACAATGTCTCTCAAGTTGATTTTACGTCTCGAATCGAATATATCAGGCAGTGTTTATTTGAAGGTACTGTTTGAATATTTTTTGTGTTTTTTTTTGTTGTTCAGTGGTTGGTAGTAATAAACTGTCTTCTCGGACAAACTGTCAAGAAATGCAAAAACATGCCGTATTTGTGTAGGTTTTTGTCGTTGCACCTTGACAGCTTAAAAACATAGTGTTATCTAAATCAATGCCGATTCAATTTTTGCGTTTTTTGTCGCCGTTGAATGCGAACTTTCAAACAAAAAAGTATATTTCAAACTCAGAAACAGCTGCGACAAGACTCTCTACAATTACACTGATGAATTTCAGTAAGGTGAGCTGTTGCTTTCTTGGCACATTCATCTGGTCAGCGTGTCGACGAGACAAAAGCCAGGCATTGACTTTTGCAATATCTAGGCAGTGAAAAAGGACCTTCAGGTAGCATCTCCTTGTCTTTATGGGAGTGCGGTAGAGTGATATTAACATATCTGCCAGGTCAACACCACAGATAGATTCATTACATTCTTTGATTGTTGTGGGACATTTAATGTCAACATATTTCTTTTGGACTCTATCCCACCTACGCACAGTTGATATAGCAGTTGGCAGTAGCGTAGCCAGCCCGCCGATTTAGTCCCGCTATGCAAATTTGTTCGTGTTCATTGAAGGTGAAAACAATCGATTTCTAAAGAAATGAATAATGATGAGTTATAATAATGATAGTTGGACCGGAATATGTCGATTTGTTGTTGTACCATTTCAACTGTAACATCAGAGTTACCATCGCACCTGAACGTACTGCTGCCTCTCCCCTGCTTCACGAGTTCTTTGTATTTTGGCAAAGGACATCCTTTCAAACGATCTGCTCTTAAGGCGCTGTTGCTAATATTCCCAATTCTTTCAAATTTATGCAGAGGCAAGGTGGAAAACCAATTTTCAAAATAGTTCTGGTGTTTTGGGAGAGTTTCACAAATATTCACCTGTGCGTTTCTCTGAAGTACTTGCTCCTGCATATAGAAAAAAATCATATGTCATACCGGATTTGCCTGCTCTAACAAAGTTCTTAAACCCCCATTTGACAGGTTTTCTAGGATTGTACTGCCTAATACCACTGTATCTGGTTTTTGCTGGAATAATCTGTTCGTCTGCAGAGTTCTCAACTTCTGGAACAATCTTCAGGCAGTTATTTCCCACATGCTCAAGCACAGGTTGAATCTTGTATAGTCGGTTGCCTTTGTTTTCTTCGCTTTGAGCAAATGTGTTGTCGCTGACATGCAAGTATTGCCTCAACTTCTTATAGCGGTTGATGGACATCATGTCAGCTACTGGTGTATACAGAGTCTCGATACACCAGTACAACACATATGATGGAAATTTAACAATGGACATATACATATTCATGCCCAAAAGATTTTCAACTTCATCCTTTGTTGTTGTGATGCTTTTATCTGACTTCTGAACACTATACAAATTTGTTTGTTCAGAAAGCAAAGATGTTAGCTCGTCATTCCAAAACAACTTGAAATAGTGCAAAGGAGTCATGTCATCTTCATCTTCAGAGGGTAGAGGGAATTTATCCCCAGTAAAGGTAGGGTAGGTTCTCCCGTTTTTCGTTTTTCCATTTGAAAACATGCTCTGTTTGTTTTGCCTTATTGTTCATTTTTCCAGTTCCATCATTTTGCGGTTCTTCCACATCGTCCGCTTCACTAGGTACTCTATCCTTCCACGTCGTCATCTTCGGAAGGTACTCTATCCTCTAATACTGTATCTGGGATTTCAAATCCTCATAATCACTATCTTCTAATTCTGATATTTCAGAATCCTCACCAGACTAAATTATATATTGAAGAGCTCTCTTACACATCAAATATTGTTCTTTCATGTCTTTCTTCTTTATATTTCTAATAATTTGTGAAAATAATAAAGAATAAGCCAGCTTCAACCAATACTCCAATTTAAGTATCTCTACTTTTTCGTTTATCATTTGACAATGCGGCCTTGTATACCTGGGTTATTGTAATTTACTAAAAAAAGAGAGCAAGTCCTGAGGAAATTCGCATCCGTGTTGTATCGGATATACAACGCTCGCCTCCGGTTAGAGTTTGTATATCCGATACAACACTGCCGCACATGTTGTAAATAGTACATGTAGCTGTGCGCATCAATTTATGCGAGTTTATAAATTATTATTTATGTGCATTCGTCGGACATCAATCTCTGTTTATTTTCAATAAATATATACCACAAGCATTTGATATGAAACCGCGCTTGAGTCGTTGAGAGAGCATTAAACTACAAGTTCAAATCAAACAATTTTGCTTGGTTTGTTGCCTTGTCTGTTGATAAAAACTGTTTGAAATGATTTTGTAATATATTCCCAAATAATATCCCACTCCTTGCAATTAAACTGTGACGTTTTCAAGTGGAAAATATAGTATATTCAAATATTCATTGTATATTTCATTTATATTTGCATGTTAAATATTTCCTAATTCTTTCTTTTACTTGTACCTATTTGTTAATGTTTTACACGCCCATTGCGGAAACCAGTTTAGCTGACAATATTAGCGTGGTTAAATAAAGTTTAATTTATCATCATCAAGTGAAACAACGCGAAAAAAAATTCGATAAGATTGGTTGGCGAAACAATTCGCGGCGAAAAAGTTGGATCGGTTCCTACTTTTTCGCCGGGGATTTTGTCCCTAATTAACCAATCACATTGCCGAATCTATTTTATCGCTTCGCTTCACGCGAACAAATTCGCCTAGCTTGATACCGCTTTCTAAAGGTGTATAAAGTTGACATTTCGTCCGGTAGAACTTATGTATACGCTAAATATAGCGTAATTATTTTATACAAAATGTTACGTTCATTAGTATTCCCTATATAAAATATCATGATAATTAACATTTTAATTGTATGTAATGAAAAAAGAATAGACCTACCTTTCTCTTGCAGGGATGGCTTTTAAGAAGGACGAATTTTTCAAGACCGATATAAAACATTAAAACCCAGCTAATTAGTTATTCTATTGTTCTCGCAGTCATTATTTTTAATAATGGACTATTTCAAATTATTGGACTGCTAGCTGTCCAATACTTTGAACAATACTGGACGCTGTCCATTTAATTACAATAACCAAATAGCTTTAATTTATTCGAAATACGTACATTATCAGTTGTGCCATGATTTTGAGGTAAACCTCCATTGATCTCCAATGGAAAATCGATGTCCAATGGGTTTTGTCTCATAAATCAAATAGACTGATATTTGTTAGTCTTGTTACTTACCGAACTATTAAGAATAATCATGTGTTTGTGCTTCGTAAAAACTGTTTTCAACTTCGGCATTGTTTATAAATTTCGACGCCATTTTGAAAATAGTGAATTTTGCCAAATATTTTGAGAGAAAATTAATAAAAAAGCCAATAGTAATGTAATTAGCCAATGAAATTGCTTATCGCAGGTGAACATCAAAAGTAAACATCAAATCTAGCAGGTAAGCATCAAATCATTCCAGCAGTCCGTCGGCCAATCAAAACAGTTCTTATAATTATCTCATTTATGGGACAATAGTCATTACCCAAAAACACCCAAAATTTTCAACTATGCTGAATACAGATAACGATTTCGTAAATAGTGTTTGGTCTGTATTCTTTCCCTGCCTCGTTTCCAACTTCAACAATGAAATAACTCAAAGTCTCACTTAGCTCTTCATTTGTCATCTCTAATAACGGTTTATTAAAACGTCCCCCGTGTGTATGTCTGCATCTCGCTCTTTGCCACTTTGAGAAGAGATTTACAGCCCATCTTGTCTTGCTTTCTGTATTCTTTGATTTTGCATTTCCTAGCATATTCTCCAAGTCTTTTTCTCCGACTGGGCTTGCAAATCTTTTCTGCACTAACTCATTACTAGTTCCTTATCTATTATCGAACTGTCACAAAACAGGTCCTCCTCATTGTCTGCATGAATGCGTTCTTCTAACTCTAAAATACCATTCAACACTTTGTCCATATCACTTCCTACGTCTCTACTATTGCATTTCGACTGTGTTATATACAACTCACTATCGCTTTGACTGTATTCCGCTATTTTCTTACAAGCTCAAGCAATAATGTCCATTCTCTCAAATACTGGATTGGGTTTCGGCTTTTATCCTTTACTTACTGGCCAATGGACCTAGCGAATATTAATGAGTGTTTGAGTATGATTAAATGAAGGTATTGAAATTGTACAATCGCACGTGTATTTGCCATCCATCTTTACGTTTTCATGTTGTTCGAGATTGAGAAGTAGAGAATCAAAACTAATTGAAGTCCCAAAACCCCCAATGAAACCTGACTAGTAAGTAAACCTTTCAGGCATGCATGCATTGCCGTAAAGATTCGGCCGTTTTTGACGCAATTAATAGCCATTATTATACATTGTAGTCACTACGTATCTTCTGATTGGCTAATTGCCTACAGTTAAATATGGCAATCACGCAACCTACAGATAACTGAGTTATCTGCTAGCAGATAACTGAGTAATCTGTAGGTTGAGCCCGCGATTAGTAATATTGCGGATTGTATTAAAAAATAAACAATCAAAATATTATCCAAAATTCAAAACAAATAGATAAACGATATGGATGAGCGGTTTTCAAACATTTCTGAAGACGAAATACAAAGATTACTCGAAAGTAAAGACTCCGAAAATACAAAAAGAACATATAAAGTTTCAAAACAAATCTTCTACGACTATATCACGGAAAAAGGAATCTCAGAACCCATTGGGAAAAGTGAACTCGCAAGAGTTCTCAAGAAATTTTATGCAGTAGCAAGAAAAAAGGATGGCTCTTCATACGCTATGGGAAGCCTTAGAACAATAAGATTTGGGTTAAAAAGATATTTCAAGTCAGCGACAGGCTTTGATATTATTAATGATGAAGGATTCAGCGAAGCAAACGAAGTTTACTCGGCCAAATGCGTCCAATCAAAGAGAGACGGACTCGGAAAAGTAGAACACAAGCCACCGATAGGCGAAGCAGACTTGAAAAAACTTTACGAAAGTGGTGTATTTAGTATCAATACTCCCAAAAGTCTTTTAAACAAAGTGTTTTTTGAAATCATGTTGTGCTTCTGCCGTCGTGGACGCCAAAACCTACGGCAGTTAAAAAAGTCTCACTTTGTTGTTCGCACAGATGCAACAGGCAAAAAATTTGTAAGCAAAGCTGTTGATGAGTTGACAAAAAATCCCAGAGAAAACGACGAGGCAGAGGAAGGAGGAGTGATGTATGCTACCGAAGGCCCGTTCTGCCCTGTATCATCTTTTGAGAAATATTTGCAGCACTTAAACTCCGAAAATGAGTTATTGTTTCAACGTCCAAAGAGGAAAACAACGCCAGATTCTGATGTGTGGTACTACAACATGGTCGTCGGCGAGAGAAGTTTAGGAGAAATGATGAAAAAGACATCCAAAGAAGCGGATTTATCAAAGCAATACACAAACCATTCCATACGAGCGACGGCGGTAACAATTTTGGATAAATCCGGTTTCGAGGCCCGTCATATAATGTCTGTCAGTGGCCACCGTAGCGAAAGCTCGATCAGAAGCTACAGCAAGACAGACGATGCTACAAAGAAACGGATTTCAGAAACCTTGACTTCAGCAACTACCAGCGACCTTTCAAATATCTCACCTGGCCAACTGATAGCGGAACCTGCTTCTAGCTTGTCTCCACTTCTCACCCTATCCCAAGAAGAGCATATTTTGAGAGATTTTAACTTGACTTCGAACTCGCAAGTTGCTCAAAAATACATATTTAACAACTGTAATGTTGTCTTTAATAAGTAATTTTATTAAGCAAACTTTTATTTGAACTTTTAATTGGTTGACAAGTTTGGTTATAAACTATTTTGTTCTGCATGTTGTTTCTTGTTAATATTTATGTTAATGTTCATTTCTAGTTCTAGAAATAAAGTCTTTCATACGTTCCATTACGCTCATGTAATAAAACAATTATTGCAATGTATAAAACTTGAAATGTATAATAAAACAATTATTGAATTCGGTTTATGTGATATGCAAAATTATCAATGTCTCGGTAAGTGTTATCAGCCTCGCATTCGGCTCGGCTGATAAAACCTCATCCAATAATTGTTTATTAAACGTACACCTGTTTCATTAAGATAGTGCTAATAAATACTACGAAATATAACTTAAGTTTTTAAAGGTGCTCTTTCTCCCACGGTACATGGCCACTTAAAACTGTAGAGAAACAATATATAAATTACTTTTTTCTTCGTTTAAAGACCAGTCCTGTATATACGCATGTTTCGATCAGTGCACGCAATTTGTTTTCGAAAATTGCATTGACACCAGAAATAGAAGACGGGTCGTCAAAACTAAGTAATGAATTTCGCCGAAGCAAGCGAAGCGATCTTTAAAAAGTGTAATATTTATCATTTTACACATGAAATTATAACCAAGTTTCCTTCGCAATAGTACATCATTAACCAAATCTTGTTTCGATGGTGTTTTAGCGTTTATGACTATCATTTTGAACAGCATCGCAATAGCAATAATTTCAAAGGGCTCCAAATTAGAAGATCAGTTGAGTTATTTCCTTATTCTTGTTCAGTCTTCCGTAGATTTAGTAGTCGGAGTTCTTGGTCTGACATTATTTACCTTTGCGTTGGCAAGTGAACTGAGGGGTGATGCAGCTGATTGTACTATGAATGCTCTTGCTCGAAAGTTCTCATTTCTGACAACATGATTTTAATTTATAATGTTATTCGCCATTAACATGGAGAGATATCTGGACACTTTACATCCTTTTATTCATCGCAAGAAGCGCACGAAGAACAAGCTGTTGCCTATATTTTTATTCATAATACTGGTTTGTTTTTCTTTCGTATATAAGTCAACTTTTAGAAAAGTAGCAGCGATATTCATTCCAGCTTATTTGTTGAAAGTGATCTATGTTTACCCTAGAATATTTTTGGCTGCCCGAAGAAGTTTAATGCTCAACGGACATGAAGAAATTGCAGCAGGACATGCCAATAGAAAGGAAAATACGAGAAAGAAAGCTTTCCTCAAGGAGAGAAAACAAGCTAGGACGCTAGGTCATGTTTTACCATGGTGTTAGTTTTTCTATTCTGTTTTCTTCAAATATCAATGTTAGTTATATGGATATATTTCGCCAGTAGCCTTTTGCGTGTAGGTATGGAAGAGAAGCGCACACAACAATTTCGTTTTACTCTGGCAGGCAACATTGCCACCATGTGGTAATTGTAAAAGGAATGTTGCGATGACCTTGCCGTGGAAAATGGCCCTTCTCAGAAAACAAGTCTCGAGAACATAAATATGGAATGTTAAAGTAAAATTTAGTTTCTCTTCCTTAATTACAAGAACTGTGTTATTGCTTTTCTTTTCAATCCGCAATAAATAAAATGTTCTTTTAATGATCTACTATATTATTAAGACATATTCCCAAGTCAAACGAGAACGCCAGTTATCGCAAGAGGGTAGTTATCACTATCGCAGACGGCCAACGAGGTAGCTGAGAAATATTCATACAAAGTAACGCCTTAATATGATCGTCAGATTATGATTTTGTTTATTATATTACTGAGTTACCAAAAACCACAGGCTTGTCGCACTGAAAAATTGTATGTATAACAATCATACATAAATTTACTAGGCATCATTTTTAGCTAACTATGTAATGTTATATATACTTCACTAAAGTAACGAGCCTTAAAATGCCCAAAATTTACACAATTAGTATAGTGTTGAGAAGCGTTTTCTGTTCTTTTTCCCTATTATGCATTATTTTTGCATAAACGAATAATTTTGTAATTATCATTGCCTCAGAGCTCAGATCGAGGCGTTGCTATTACCCTGGAAAAAATCTCCAAGCCAAATTGCATAGTATTGTTCAACCAACTTATTTTCATTCCGAAGGGTCCTCCCCCTCGTTTTGTGGTTCGGTTCAAATTTCCGTCCAGGGCCCAATTTCTTTGCCTGATATTCTAGAGGCGTGGTGGTTGTGCATGACTTCATGGTCGAACACAAAAGCTAAATAACATGCAACGTCTATTGGGCAGAAAATGAACACTCATCTACAAACATTATCTGATATTTGATGTCGTGGGATGTTTTACGAGTGCGTACCTCTTCTGCACTGTGTGCATGCATATTTACAGAGAAACTTCTCACTTACGTAATATGAAAAATAAAATACTACAATCTACTACATGGTTATATTTTTGTAGCAAGTTTGTAGGATATAGCGCCTTCCTGATATTTACTTTTAGCCCACTATCAGGAATAGTTCTTAGACCTAAGATCAGCAATTGCATGGTCACACTCCACAAGGCATGCACACAAAAACTGTGAAATGAAATTGATATCATTATTATTGTACAGGCTTCTGCTAGTTTTACGAAGATATTTCCAATAATTGTCTCAGTAAACTATCTTCCTTACTTAACAGTACTTGAGGTGTGCCACAATCCACTATCTCTCCTTGATCTAAAATCATAATTCTGTCAGAACCTAATATTGTACTCAGACGATGTGCAATAGTAATCACAGTACAATCTTTAAAAACCTCTTTAACAATCTTTTGTATATCTTCATCCGTCTTTTCATCCACCTTACCCGTCGCTTCGTCAAAAACAACAATTCTGTTCTTTTTTAATAAAACTCTCGTTAATTGCAGCAGTTGTCGTTCACCCAAACTGAAATTTGAATCAGTATAATTGATTTCATTCTTAAGTTTTCTTGGCAGACTTGAAATAACGGAACTCATTTTAGTCTGAGCCAAAGCGTTCCATATTTCAACATCGCTGTGTTCTTCAAAGGGATCAAGGTTAACTCTGATTGTATCTTGAATCAAGGTCGGAGCTTGGGAAATGACGGACACTACTTGACGAGAAGATAGGACATTTAGTTCTCTTATATTGCAGCCATCAACAAATATATCCCCCTCAGTTTCCGCAAGTCTCATCAATGCTGCTACAAGTGATGATTTGCCTGCTCCAGTCCTTCCTGCAATTCCAATTTTTTCGTTTGGATTTAACGAAAATGAAATATTCTTCAGAACTTTAGGTCCACCTGTGTAGTGCCACAAAGACACGCCTTGGAAATCAACTCTCCCCGCCTGAGGCCAGTTTTCGGAAGGAGACTTCAAAAGATCGTGCCCGCGTTCGCGAGGAATTTTTGTGTAAGCCAAAGCTCGCTCGGCAGAAGTCATCTGCGAGTTGACATCTGCGGCATGTCGGACAGTGTAGTCTATCGATTGGTTTACGCTAAACGCGTAGAGGATGGTGACTGCAGCAAGGCCTAGAAATAGAAGATAGTCAATGACAGTATACTGACAATACTAAAAATCTCTTTATCTGAAAATATCCATTTTTTTGTTACCTAGAAACGGATCATTTTATAGATATGTGATGTTGCAAATTTAAAGTGATTGCAGCTGGTTTCTTCATGAGTCAAATTGTTGCATGTAGTCTTTTGTTAAATTTGGCCTTTTGACAATGATTGCTCTGTTTCATAGTTTCAGATATGATTCCGCGGAATCTACGAGTACGACTACGACTACGAAATCTGACCGCAAGTGGTCTGGGGTCTAAAGTCACGTTGTGGTAGTCGTAGTGAAACGAATTGTTGTTAAGATGACAACTACAACTACGAGTACAACTGTCACGACAACTTGTCGTGATTGGCGATTTGTCTTGACAATTGTATTTGTACATGATTGTATTGCAATAAATTTTGCCAAAACGTATTGCAATCAATCGATTTTTGAAGCTGTAGCAGTGCTGTTCACTCATGAATATATAAGCGAAGAAAAACTCCTTGTTATTCATGAATTAACAAGGCGCAAGTCACCCGAATTTCCATACTAGCAATACGAGCATATCGCTGTTCAATTGCAGCATATGAACGACGATTAATGTCTCTCATACTTCAGGGTAAATTTATCGGAATTAAATGCGTGTTGAGAATAGGACAGTGGCAACAGGTATTGAAGGTTGTGTGTCGTCTTATAGTGGCTCCGTACAATCAGTACAGTTTGAAACACGATCTATATAGATCAGACGTCATCCTCGCGTACCGCGCGTGGAATCTTCGTGACCCGGCAGAAATTTTGAAACAAGCCGCGAGAAGTTATGTTCGGAGACTTTATATCTGCGAAGAAACCAGAAGAAATCTTTGAAATTTAAACAGTACGTATGTTTTTAACTAGTTTCTAAGCTTTCTTTTAGTGTGTTTTTACCTATATACGTTCAGTATTATTTTTCATAATGTTCAAAATCTTCGACTTGTTGCATTGACTAAAAAATTCTGAAATTATAATTTATATTCTCCTCAAGGCAGTCTAGGACTGTCAAAGTAATAGAATAGTCTATAGTCTTAAAGCAATTGAAAGTTTGAAACTTATGGTACTCCTGTCTTTCAACTCAATTCACAATTAGTGTTTGACCTGCTAAACTACAGTAGCACATATTAAGAACTACAATACAGACAGTTAATACGAGTTGTCTTATGAAAAATATATGTTGTTTGAATGTTTTGAAAAGTTGTCACGCCGATTTTAACAACAAAAACAAATTGAAGAGACATTGGATTGATAATATTTCCATTTCTTGATGTTTTGGTAATTAATCTTCCATTTTAATTTCAAACAAGTAAAGAATATTTGTCACAAGCCAAAAAGTCGAAATAAAAATACACAACAAAGATCGAACCAAGCATAGAACTACACAAGTTTCGTTTCAATTCGTGTTGTTCACGCATTATAATTCACACGCATGCGCAAGATGCGATCATGTCGACTCGATTTATTTTTACTTCAGCAACTTCAACTGGACATTCGAGTTGTTTTTCTCGTGTTTCCTTCGGTGAAACTTTGGACAATTGTTAAATAAGGCAAAAAGAAAAACATATCCTAATTTCAGAAATTTCTACAAAAAGTTTCCCTGCAATCGAAATTCCATCTCTCGAAAACCTGTTGATAAATTATAAATATGTTACTCCTTGGTGGATCATTAATCTTCCAAAACAATTTCAGAAAAATATATTGTCGATTCAATCTGAAATTAGACGATAAAAGCGCAAAAGATAAGACACCGTGGTTGCCATAACAACACCAACGCTATTCCTGTTTTTCCACAAATGGACAGCATTACATTCAGAAAATTTACATTCCATTAGCAATGCTCGTTTTGCCCTGTCGTAAGTGTATCCAATATAAATTTGGTTGAAAGCGAGATTTACTGAAAAGTGCCCAAAGTTTTACAGAACTTTAGGGAGCCAACTTAATGCGTTTTTCTTACGATTGTCGGTTCAGTGATATGATGCACATATCTGGAATATCGGTACCTGAGCTAAGCCTCATAGCCTCAGAGGTGGCTGATTTTATGTACGAAAATCACGATAATCTTCTGCGAACATTTAACCAACAATGGCAAGAACCAGACTGTCCTGTGGTGTTTGCAAATGCCATTCACAATCGTGGAGCAACATTGACAAACTGCTGGGGTTTCGTCTATGGAATTGCCAGATCTATTTCTCGCCAAGGTCAACATCAGCGAATTGTGTACAATGGACATAAACGGGTTCACGCAATAAAATTTCAGTCTGTTGTGGCAATAAATGGGCTTATTGCAAATCTTTACGGACCTGTAAGTAAGATTTGTATTTCTCTTTTATTATCGTTGTTGATTTAACAAAACTCGAACATTTTCAAACTCGACTGAGTTGCTGCGTAATTTGCAAGTTGATTGTCAAGTTAAAATTTGAAAAATAATTTTGTATATTGTACCAAATAGGTTTTGAACACAAATCCTCTGATTGGCTAAACAGGCATTACATGCAATCCAGTATTTGCCATGCCATTCACCAAAAATTTTTTTAAAAATTACATTATGTTATTATATCATAATCCTTTTTATGTATTACAATCTGATGGTGTACTTAATTGTTATGCCAATTAATCAGGTTTATTGGAGTCATTGGAAACCCATTGCAACACAGTAGCTGGCGAACCTCTCTGCATTTACGGTGATCCAGCATATCCCTTTAAAAGACACCTGCAGCAACCATACAGACAGGGAATCTTACCGATGCTCGATGAAAAAGCATTCAAACTCCAGTAGTTTTCGAGCCCCTTTTGTGAGGGGGAAAAGAGGGGGAGCAAGGGGCGTATGGGGAGGAGCATGAGCATTAGCATATGAGGGTGAGCATCATCATTAACATATTATTAGAGTAGTATCGATCAACCCTTATTTTTTAGGGGGAGCTGAGGGGAAGAAGGGGCGAGTTCATCATTAAAAATTCAAACACATTAGCATATGGTACATTAGCAAATGGGGGGGCTCGTGAACATTAGCATATGAGGGGAATCATGTACATTAGGATATGAAGGTGAGCAAAATCATTAACATAATACAGGGGGGCGCATGATCATTAGCATACAAGGGGCATTATGTAATTTACATAAACATTCATTAATTATGCAACTCAGTGCTACTCCTTTGACATCTCCCAACCCTCATTAGTATAACTGTGAATTTTGCTGAGTTCAGCGTTTTCCGTTTTTCCCAACCAGATAATTCCATAAACATAGTTTATAATAAAGTCCAATCTATCGAATGCTTATATTACAAATATACCTCTTCCACAAATTTTCAAGCGTTTATTTAGTGTAGTCTATACAAGTGAGATTTACAAGCATAGTTTTCATTGTCGTTCTGGCGTTAGAGACATAAATATTTTGATGTATTTGTTTTTAATGTAAACTATAGACACACTAGTTTAACTCATTAAGGGATTAAGTCAAAGGACTTGTTTGGGCGAAACAACCATCTATCATTTATCGCAAAAGGTAAGCGATGGGCATGGTAAAATTTTCGATATAAAAACTCCTTTTTAGTAATAAATATCTTCTTGTATCTAGTAAATTGTAAAAATAGCTATCCAAAACCTTAAGGATTTATCGGCATAGTATATGCAAGCGTCGCTAAAGTCTCATAGAGCGATAAAAATACACGTTTGCCAAGCGAATATATAAACGTAACTCTTAAAGGTATAAAAGTCAAAGCTTTCATTTTATTACCAATATTGCAAATGCTACGCTTAACCATTGGCATTACAAACAATAATACATTTAACATTATACTATGTAAAAGCAGCGAGACATATATACGACAAATTTAAAACAGAAAGCTAACACAATTCTATCCGTTGTCATGTTTGTTAGGTGAGAGCAATTAAATCTAGTTTTGCAAGGTACATTTTGTACTTTAAATAATTAAACCGGTCATTAACACAGCCAAACAATCATCTCTTCAGACATGTCTGAGCGAACACGAACCAGATAACTACAAGCAAACAGACTTTACTTTTGTAAGATACTGTATGACATCATAAGATACTCCATGAGATCCTAAGATAATATTCTAAGATATTGTAGGATATCCTAAGATACTCTATGATATCCTAAAATGATATCCTAAGATGATATCTTAAAATGATATGATATCCTAAGATGATATCCTAAGATGATATCCTAGAATGATATCTAAGATACTCTATGATATCCGATATCACGAATGATATTGTTGAGTTATTTATCTGCCTTGACACAAAGTTGATCACAAGTGATATAAAAACTATGTTCAAACTATCGGACATTAATTCATCGTTAATACAATCTGGTCTAGGAAAAGTAGCGCCTGTTGGGGCTGAAGGTGTAGATAACTTAAATTTCTCTGAGGATGGAAATATTGATGAAACATCGTCTGGTTTCAATTATGGTACGCCACTGTTTAATGCTAGTCAAGGTGGTCGTGTTGCGGTAGAATCAAGGCGGACACATAAGTCTTGTATAGAACGCTTTTCTGCTTTAGAGGCTGATTTATTTTTGCTACGGGAAAGATTTGATCGGGAAATTCAGAAAATTATCGTAGAATTGTCAACGAAGGAGGACATTATTAAGAAACAAGGAGCCGAAATCAGTAAGTTAAAAACTTCCAATCGTGAGTTACAACAAAATTTGAATATACTTAATGATAATTTAAGTCATAAAATGCCTGCAGACAATCACAATTGTTCTGAAAATAACTCTAAGGCATTGTATAGGGAAAAAGCAAAGAAGAATAGTCATGCGTTAAATCACTCAGCTCAGTCAAAAGGAATTTCTGATGTGAATAATAATGATAATTCAAGTCCTAAAATGACTGCAGACAATCAAAATTGTTCTCAAAGTAACGTCAGGACATTGTATAGTGAAAAAGCAAAGAAGAATAATCATGAGTTAAACCACTCGGCTCAGTCGAAAGGAATTTCTGATGTGAATGATGTATCACTATCTGTTCAAACAAGCCCTATTTTTAGGCCGAACAGCCCATTAACTGTCCAACCAAGTTCAAATAAACTTAACAAAGGTAATTCAATGGCTGAAAAACAATGCAGCAAGTCAATTGAGCTAATTGAATTAGATAACAATGTACCAAAAACTAATAGAGGAAATAACGACACACAATGCTTGATGAATAATGTTGAGCCAGGCACAATAGATAATGCCGATGAACAAAATAATTGTCAAAATAGATATGGAAGGATTTGTGGGCGTTGAGCGCAAGAGAAGGAGAATTAGTCGGTTCCTCTTGACAGGTATAAGAGATAACGTGGTAGCAGATGATATTCGGTCGTTTGTTGAGAAAAAGGGAGTTACTGTGACCCATCTTTGTGTCTTTCCGAGTAGACGTACAGGTACTCTTTCGGCGAAAATAAATGTTCCCAGTGTAGATGCAACTACAGTTTTACGTGACAGTTTCTGGCCCAATTTCGTTATGTGCAAACCTTGGCTGTCTAAAAGCCAACTGGAAAAAAAATTACGTGTAGTTAAAAATTTTC
This sequence comes from Trachythela sp. YZ-2020, assembly GCA_016169945.1. NCBI lineage: Eukaryota > Metazoa > Cnidaria > Anthozoa > Malacalcyonacea > Clavulariidae > Trachythela > Trachythela sp. YZ-2020. Next base: position 10,291,570 of record JADLSH010000387.1, read on the forward strand.
ACAAGCCTATTGCTTCAGGATCCGAAATTGATTAACTTTCGCAGCTAATAATACTTCTAACATTTGTATCCAAAAGAGTCTGAAACTACTGTCATGGAATGTTACTGGTATCAAGAATAATCTTAGTTTTTTACGAACTTGTTTACGGGGAGCGGATGTTATTTGCATTCAAGAACATTGGTTATTATCAGAGACGTTATCGTTTTTGGAAAATGTGCATCCTCTCTATAATTCCTGGGGTAGAGCTTGCTTGAATTCGTCTTCGGTTTTTAGCCGTGGTAAGGGTGGTATTGCATTTTTATGGCAAAAGGTCCTTGATAAATATATCTCTAAAGTTGATGATTTTGGAAATGAGCGTATTATGGTTTTAAGCTTACATTTACCACATAATCAAAACGTGTACATTGTTAATGTTTATATGCCACCTCAATCTTCTCCCATTGGCTTCTATCAAGATATTGTCAATGACTTCTGAATGTACTGCAGCATTTAGAGCATAAAGGAACTTTACTGATTGCGGGGGATTTCAATGCACATTTGGGCCAAATGGGTGGGCCGCGAGGTTTTATCGATATAAATAATAGAGGACGGAGACTGTGGAATTTGTAATAGAGGTTTGACTTTGTTTCTATTAATTCACAGACCATTGCCGCTGGCCCTGTGGAAACGTTTTATGCTGGTGGTGGTGAAGTTAGAACAACCGTCGATCACATTTTCGTAAACTGTTCATTTTTGTCTTCCGTACGGGAGTGTGAAGTTCTTTCCGACTGCTCTGATAATCTCTCGTATCACTTGCCAATTTTCTGCATCTTTGATATTCCAACTATTTTTACGAAGTCAACCTCTTCGAAACCTAGTTTAATTTGGAGAACACTTGAGGATCCGACCTTAAGAAATCGGTATCAAGTAGATGTTGCTCAGGGTCTAAATGAGATAAGCGCCCATTACGCTAATCAAGATTTGGTTGAGCGTCTTAAAAGACGGGGTGATTCCTTCTAAAGAAGTTTGGAGAAAACTGGTATTGAGGAAAATATATGAATATGAGGAATATGCCATGAGGACGACGATGGCATATAAACCCAACCTTGTACATTATGCTCAAATACATCATGAGCTCAAACCACTTATCCACTGGGAGGTTCTGAAACACTATCCATTTGACCGTATAATTATGACTAATATGGTTAACCTGATGTGCGGAAATATTCCTAAGTCCATTGTATCAGCGACGGAAGATCGGGGTGAATTTTATATTTGCAGCCTATGCACGAAAGCACTGTGTGATATTGGATTCCATTTTGTTATGGAATGTCCAGCAACAATTAATGAACGCAATCAGATGTGGGATAATTTATATGATAATATATGATAATATATGTATAAGGAGCATTTCAAACCTGTTTAATAGGTCAGATCCTGATATTTACGACAGCCTTCTTGGAGGCTTGAACATTGATGGTAATAATGAGGTGGACAGAGAACAATTTCTTATAGTAGCTCGAAGTGTACTTGCTATGTTTAGCAGAGTGGCTGCATGTATAAATTGATGTAATTTGTAACTTTTATCTTAGGGTTAGGTTATGTATGTATATTGTTAGTGATCTTTTGAAAATTTGTAAGTCTCTCCAGAATTGGGGGCAATAAATCTCTTCTATGATAAACTAAAATGATATGCTAAGATACTGTATGATATCCTAAGATACTGTATGATATCCTAAGATACTGTATGATATCCTAAGATATTGCATAATGTCTTAAGATATTGCATGATATCCTAAAATAAGGAAGATAAGTAATATATCATACACGAGAAGGAGTTTATTATAATGATTTGAAACACCGAAAAGCTAGTGTGTTGAAGAACAAGGCGCTAGCCGAGTTTTTTAACATACTTTGAGGTGTTTTTAAATCACTATAATAAACAACTTCGAGTGTATGATATAGCTTCTCAAACAAACCAGTATTTAAAGAGAAATTCAACGCGAAAGTTGAGTAATTTATGGGTGTTTATTACCGTGGTATGAAGACAACGATACGGTGGTGATTTCCTTTGTGTTTTGCTCATGAATTATTAATGAGAAAGATAAATCCCACTCCTCCCTCTAACCATTTCTCTAACCCTAACTCTCTAACCCTAATTATCTAACTCTAACCCTCGGTCTACTTCTAATACTAACCATCGCTCTAACCCTAACCCTAACCCTAACTCTGATACTTACGCTAAGTCTAGCTCTAACAAGAAGGTTCAGCTGAGGGCTGTGACCATTAACTAGAGCTAGACTTAGCGTAAGTATCAGAGTTAGGGTTAGGGTTAGAACGAGAGTTAGAGAAATATGGTTAGAGAGTTAGGGATAGAGAAAGGGTTAGAGGGAGGAGTGGGATTTATCTTTATTTTCCTTATTTTAGGATATCATGCAATATCTTAAGACATTATGCAATATCTTAGGATATCATTTGAAGATATCATCTTAGGATATCATTTTAGGATATCATAGAGTATCTTATATCATCTTAGGATATCGTAAAGTATCTTAGGATATCATACAATATCTTAGAATATTATCTTAGGATCTCATAGAGTATCTTAGGATATCATACAGTATCTTACAAAAGTAAAGTCTGTTTGCTTATAGTTATCTGGTTCGTGTTCGCTCAGACATGTCTGGGGAGATGATTGTTTGGCGGTGTTAATGACCGGTTTAATGATTTAAAGTACAAAATGTACTATGCAAAACTAGATTTAATTGCTCTCACCTAACAAACATAGCAACGTATAGAATTGTTTTAAATTTGTCGTTTTTATGTCTCGCTGCTTTTACATAGTCTAATGTTAAATGTATTGCCAATGGTTAAGCGTAGCATTCGCAATATTGGTAATAAAATGAAAGCTTTGACTTTTATATATTACAGAGTTACGTTTATATATTTGCTTTGCAAACATGTATTTGTATTGCTCTATAAGACTTTAGCGACGCTTGCATATACTATGCCGATAAATCCTTTAAGATCTTCTCGTTTTGGATAGCTATATTTACAGTTTACTAGATACGAGAAGATTTTTATTTATTACTAACAAGGAGTTTGTAAATATTTTACCATGCTCATGGCTTACCTTTTGTGATAAAAATGCAAAGTAAGCATAAATGGTTGTTTCGCCCAAACAAGGCCTTTGACTTAATCCCTGAATGAGTTAAGCTATTGTGTCTATAGTTTACATTAGCAACAAATACATAAAAATATTTATGTCTCTAACGCCAGAACGACAATGAAAACTATGCTTGTAAATCTTACTTGTATAGACTTCACTAAATAAACGAGGTATATTTGTAATATAAGCATTCGATAGATTGGACTTTATTATAAACTATGTTTATGGAATTATCTGGTTGGGAAAAACGGAAAACGCTGAACTGAGCAAAATTCACCGTGATTTGTGACGTCATACTAATTAGGGTTGAGAGATCAAAGGAGTTGCATAATTAATGAATGCTTATGTTAATTACATAATGCGCTCCCTGTATGCTAATGACCTTGCGGCACCCTATATTATGTTAATGATGATGCTCACCCTCATACGCTAATGTCCATGCCCACCCTCATATGCTAATGTTCATGCCCACCCTCATATGCTAATGTTCATGCACTCCCCATATTCTAATGTACCATATGCTAATGATGTTTGAATTTTTAATGATGTGCTCCCCCCTTGCTCCCTCTCCGATCCCCCTCACAAAAGGGGCTCGAAAACTACCTACATTAGTATTAACTCCTCAATGAGTTCAGTCAGAGTTGCAGTCGAGTACGTTTTTGGTGACTTCACCTCATATTCTGCATTCTTAAATTTCAAACATAATCTGAATGTTGGTATAAACCCAGTAGAAAAAAATCGATTCTGTGTGAGCACTTTTCAGAAATGCTCTTAACTGTCTTCATGCTTTAAGGACAAGTTCATTTATTGAACTTTCTCCTCCTACTATCCAAGATAATTTCAAGCAAATAATGTTTAAAGTTTAAAATGTTAAGACATATACCTTTTCACGATTTTACATGTAGGCTCCTTGAGGCTTGACAGACATGCATGGCAGACTGTTCTATGCAGTGCCACATTAGACAATCTAAAGTATCAATGCAAAGTGCATTGGATTAAGCCTCCAAATTTTGTTTTCTCACAGTGCCTTGCTACTTTATTCATCTATTACGTGAAGCATGAGGTTGTATGATCTTGTTACACTAACTACTTAATTGACCCTAGAAGTTGTTACGTAACAAAAATTCCAATCAATATAAACATTAGGTAAATGCAACATATTCATTGTTGGACAGTGGCATGACGTAAGGATTTCTGATGTCAATTTTTCTTGCATGTTTACTAATGGGTGTATTTTGGCGGAAATTGCATCATAATTAGTTTTATTCAAAATTCCGTTCCTGGAAAATATAAAGTTAATAACATTTTTGTAATAACATTTTAAATCTAATTAATAGCATTAATCTCAATGATGTAACAAAATTGATGTATCTATAATAAAAATCAGGGTCTTACCCATAATGTTTATTTATTTATTTATTTTATGTACCAGTTCAGACAGTGCATTTACAAGTGCCATGGTCACTGCTTGTTGCCTTAATTGAAATTGCTGTTGCTGTTCCAAAACTCTTTGCTGTAACTGTTGCTGGTTGGCTGCTTGCTGTTCTATCAGCCGCTTCTCCCACTTTTAAAATTCCTCTTAGCTTCTTTCCTATTTTGACGGATTCTTTCAGAACTTCCAGCAGCTCCCCTCTTCTTTTGCGTTTCCCTTCCGGTCTTCCTACATCTTCTCTTTCCACATTGGTTATTTTCTTCTCTCCCCTACCCTCTCGACCGCTCGCTTCCTCATCTCCTACTCAGTTTCTTTCTCGTAATTCTCTTTCTGCCTGTCTTGCTCATTCACTTCATCACACACTTCCATTCTTTCCATAACATCCAGCAATGCTTGATCTTGATTCTCTGCTGCCTCCTTTTTCTTAAATGTTATCATCATTCGGTTAAATCTCTCTCTTACCGATCTTTGGTTCACATTCAGTCCCATATCTTCCAGCAGATGCGCTATAGCTGTCCACGCCGTCCCTCTTTCCTTCGTGCCAAATCGAAATCTATACGGCTCATGTGTGAATACTTCCTTTAATAAACATATTACATAGTGTTCACACCAAACAAACAGACCCCTTTTCCCCGTCTCGCTGCTTGAAACATTTGTGCTTTCCATCTACAAAGATAAGAATTTTAAGAATACCCTTAACAAAATATCCAGGTAAAAGATAAGAAGTATAAGAAATTTTGAGGATTAAAATTTCGACTTTGGTCACCATTTCATAGCCAGGCAAGCTGTGAAAATACAGCACAGTATTCAGTTGCTTTGCTCATCGCCAGGTTGTATAGATGCATTAAACCCTGCAACATTACAGTATGTTGCTTTAACAGTTAAATAAAAGAACAATACTAAAAATCTACACATAAAAATAATATTTGTTCAAAAACCATACGAAAGACATGGCTGCCAACATGGCACAAATGACAACAAACATTTCAAAGCTGTGCCACGGGGGGGAAGGGTCAAATAAACGCCGTAAATTCTAATTATTCATATTCACTTCCGTTTCCGCTTTAAGAATTTATGTATTTTTTTTTACAAAAAAACAACATTAAAAGCCTTACCTTGTTGTTTTTTTCAACTCGTAGTGTGGACTACTAGATTTTCGAAAAATCTCGTACTCAAAGCGGCGGCTGCTACGACTTCTCGGCGCAATCCGGACTTGCGACAGCAAAATATGACGTGATTAACGTGCAAATGACGAATCTCATAGCGGTAGTCGTACTCGGAATCAAATCTAAAGCTCTCTATTATGTGGCGGCTTCGACTATTAATTATACAGTAGCTATTCTTGGCCAGGTCATGACATTGGATTATATCCCATTCAATAAATTTGCAGATGATGGAAGCAAGTGCTCATGTTTCTTTTTTCATTCAAAATTACAGTACAATCTGTATTAGGTGGTGATCCTCGTGGATTTAGCATGTGACCGCCTAATATAGGTGACACTAACTACCAAAGGAAAAAGGTAGTAAGTGTGACGTGAATGTATTTATCATATGGGCGTTCGCGCGCACTCTACCACAGCAGTATTTCACTTAGCCTATGGTGTATACTCTCACTTCGTCTACGGTGTAGGCTATGTTTCACTATTACTTTGACAAGACGGGCGTATTTCACGTCTGCGCATGCTTGTGAACATATTGAAGGAAAGATTGTAGGAAAACATACCTGGCGTATACGCATCATCAATGGAGTAAACGACAGTTAGTGTCACGATCACTGCCAGAAATGTAGCTATACTGCTATAGGCAATACCAAAACATCGGACTGATTTATAGAATGAGAGAATTGCCGCACTGTGGTTGTCAATATGTCTGAAAAATTTAAAATCAAAATTAGTTGACCGATCGCAAACAACGCTAGCAGTGTATACTCCCTTTTCCTAGTGGTCATGACGTAAAGGAGAAATAATTGCTACTCTAATCAAAGGTCAATTATTAAACAGGCAGTTTTATACGTAAATCTTAAGGTAGTCTTTTCATTGTATGTCATCAACTCTGCCCGAGTGACAACGGAAAAGAAAAGCTGTGAGGACAGCATAAATTGAGTGAAGGATCAAGGATGCACAAAATGCAACAGGGCTATGAAATTCGTCGCGTTGGTACTAGATGCCGGCTATGTTTTAGAAAAATTCGATTTGATTGAACGTCAAGTAAAAAGTTTAACCCTGGAGAAACCGGTGTGTAAAAGTAGTAGATTCACCTGCGAGTGGAAAACCAAATATAGAAGATAAACTATATATACCTAAAAACTTGTTCTGTAAATTCTCTCTGTCTTGCATGAACTCTGATAGTTCTTAATCCTTCCATTGTGTTAGAGAAATGAGAATAGATGGGATCTGCTGCCATCAACATCAAACGTTTGATATCGGAAGATGAAATAAAGTAAATATTTGCAATGATGTAGAAGAGCGGTAAGGAGAATAAAATTGGGAGGATTAACCAAGGATTGGTGATGAAAGATAGCAGAGTAGCAGCAATAACAGGCGAAGTATAATGACATGTTAGATAGAAATAGTAAGGCAATTGTTCCTCTAGGTTGTTGATGTCTTGAGAAAAGTGGTTTATAATTCGACCAACAGGATTTGCAGCGTGAAAAGATACAGGCGCATTCATCAGGCTGGTCATCATTTTGTTGTGAATCTGAAAACAAATTGAAAATGTCAGAAAAGGCTATTTAAAATACATGTAACTGTACCCTGAAGGTTGATATTGTGAATTTTGCTCACCTTGTATGATGCATTCATAAAAAAAAAAAAAAAAAAGAAGAGAACCCAAAATCACGTCAGTACTAAAGCAAAAAAAAGGTAAACAGTGTACATTTAACGCTACTTTATCTTTATTCCTTTCCCTTTTCCTGATTTTGGCAAGCAAGACGGTTGCCCACCGTCCAACTAACAAACCTGTCAAAAGGGTAGAATGAAAAATGTTAATCCGCTGAGTCCGAGAAAACTATGAAAATGTTTAGTTTCAGTGAGACTAATAAATTTCCATAATACTATAAATACATGCATGCAGCAACCCGTCGCCATAGCCAAACAGCTATAGTTCCAAGACATTGTTTTAACATGTAGCAATTCTAATTAGCAAACTGCTGCGTTGACCGAACGCTGGTTCGCTTCAAGTCAGTCAAGTATCCAAGTGGTGGTGATGGTAACAAGACTATATATATTTCTATTTTTGTACAATACAAAACTGCAAAAATAATAAAAGGATTAGTAATTTTATCTATGGAATTATCAATTTCAGAAATATATGATGTAGGCATGTTATTATGCATTCTATAAGTTTCGAATTACAGTAAAATTCAACCTTAGACGTTTCGTAAAATGTTTCGAAAATATGTTCATGATTTTTGCTGATTAAATTCGTGTTTGAAATAGAATCAGTTCAAATTATACAATTCTCCCGTGAGATTAATTTGTTTTTCTTTTAAATTAAAGCTTGATCATGACATAAAATAGGTTAATTTAAGAAACTAGCACAGAATACTGATCGTGGACAAGCAACAGTTTTTTAAAGTAACAAATACATCAACAATTAAGACAAATTTGCCTTATATTTTACGAATGTCAATCATATATCCCTTCATATCCTTTTTTGGGAAGTAAAAGCGAAAAAATTCATTTCACAGCTCTTCATCCATCAAACGATTTTAAATCCTCTTCATATTTTCAAACCTTTGCTCATTCCACTCCTGACAATCCATCATATATTTGAGATCAGTGGGAGGTCCACCCATGAAACGGAAACGTAAGCGGCGCGACGCGCGCGCGATATGATATATTTTTTTTCACTACAATCCTAGCCAAAACAATCTGGCATCTGCTGTTCTGTGACGTTTTTTATTATACCACTGCAATAATTATTCAATAAATAATCTGCTCCCCAGTTACAATGTTGAGCGTAAGCGTGTTGACGTTTAACTATGTTCTTGGCTGAACGCTGAATTTGTGGGGGGGGGGATCGGAGGGGGGCTGTCTATGATTATTTGAAAGTTTAGTGAATAATTCAAAGTATTGAAGATGTTTGAATAGTGTGTCGTATTTGTCCAGTTTCTCTTTTTTTCTTAGGTAACACAGCGGAGCAGAATTAGTACCCTCGCACCGGGCTATCGCCTTTGGCTCGGGGATTAAACTTTCCGAATTAAGATGCGATTTATATGATACCTATATAGCTGCGAGGGATGGAACATATAAAGGGCATATAAAAGTGAGTTTTTACAAGATTTCCGTGCCTGAAGGGCGAGTGTTAATTGTCGATTGTTCATGTTATTACTTCATCAAACTAATACCAGAATGTTTTGTGCAAATAATAAGACTGAAAAGTGAATAAAAATGTTTTCTTCCATTTGTCCCTACGAATTATTTTTTGGCACTAGATTATTATGAGATGGTCCTGCTCTTTTCATTTAAAAATAGAATCAATTGTGACTAACCTTCGCCAGAGAAAAAGAGCACAGGGATAACAAATAGGATCAATGGTGATGCTCCATATAGGAAATATTCCATGTAGACCCGCGGTGAAACTTTTCCAATTTTCCTATCCTCCGTTTCTTCTTGCAGGTTCGCACCTCCCCCGGATTCTTTAGTATTGCTCCATAATTCATGTGGACTGTTTATGTTGCTATCATTTTCACTACGTCCACCAACATTGGATTCCTGAAGTGCAAGTGTTGTTTTCACAGCTTCAAAATCTCCTTGGGTGACAATCGTTCCTCCTTCTAACAGAACAATATAATCAGCTTCTCTGTAGTACCTGGTATCGTGTGTCGTTAGGACAACTAACCGGTCGGATAATAATCCATGGATACAATCTCTAAAACAAACAAATGAACAGCGGATTAATATTATGGATATAATTTGCTTTGTTCCTGTCGAAATACGACAACATTTCGTAAAATTACCAAAATTTGCCAAATTCATCTAAAATTTCGCCATAATTACGTAAATACACCTAAATTACAGGTAAAAAGCTATTGAGAAATGTGCTTCCGATTTATAAGATAAAATTTAGCATAAATAATGAGGAATTGTGTGCAAAATTTCGAAAACATAATATATTATTTTTGTTACGTAATATGTGGCGGGACGGCCAATTTCTGCAAAGGAAGATGGGAGCTTTGTTGATCACCACACGGCAAAGTGTTTTTGGGCCAAGTTTAATTTAGTGATGTAAAAACTAATCTCCACACTCCACTCAGGTAAATTGATTTTTAGATGATGCTACTCCGATATCATAAGATATATATAATTATTATACCTCAAATTCAAATTGAAAGAAAGCTAGGTTTGTACCACGTGACCATGTGATTTTTTACGGTATTTCACCCAATCCCATGATTTCGTACTCAAATAATTAAAAAGGAAATTAGCTGAACTCAGGTAAATTGAAAATGAAACATTGTATTCACATAGTTATTTGGCACATCTATTCTAAAATTTGTGGGTTGCTTAACTTTCGGTATAATATATCATTTATAGACTCTTCGCTCGGGGGATTCAGCGAAATATTACGTACCTTCAGTGATGATGTTTCTTTCGGGGCTTCGCCCTCCGGAAATATCAACACTTAATGTTATATTTCGCCTAATCCCCCTCACTCCGGGTCTGTAAATGATAAGACGTGACCTCACTCCGGGTCTGTAAATGCGAGACGTGACCTCGTAGCTCAGTTGGTAGAGCAGTTTACTGTGGAAAAGAATAGAAATGGGGCATGTATAACTGGAAACACGTCAATATAATTTTTTTGAAAAGAGTATATATTGTGACATATCTTGTCCTTGGCCAGTTGGGCGTATAATTTGCACAAGGTTTGTCGCATGGATCTTACTATTTCCCATCCTATTTCTCTTCGAGTCATTGCGCTTTCATTGTTACGACTTACTTATATTTTCTTTAAATTCAAGTGGCACAAAAAAGTTCCTGGCTTTTCCACTCCTAAAACACTATCCAGAGGTGGCTGTTGTGTTGAACTAGTTTGTCAATGAATAACTAACCTGAAAACATTATCAGCGACATTGGTATCCAATGAACTTAAAGGATCGTCCAGTAAATATATATCCGCCTCAGAATATACTGCGCGTGCTAAAGCGATACGTGTCCGCTGACCACCGCTTACAGTTGCGCCGTGTTCACCAATACGTGTCAAATCATGCTCTGGAAAACTATCAAAATCTTTGTCCAACTGACATGCTTTGATAATCTGGATGTATTTGCTTGGTTTGTAAGATAAACCGAACACGATGTTCTCACGAATAGTTCCGGGGAACACCCAGGGAGAGTCCGAGACAAATGCTATAGTTCCCGAGTATTTGACGAAGCCATTAGTTATCAGTAACTCTTGTCCTAAAATGGTTGCCAGTAGAGATGATTTCCCACTACCAACAGGACCGCAAATGATAACTAATCCAGGGGAAAATACTTTAAGTTCAACGTTTGCCAGTAATGGAAAATATGCGCGGTTTGGTTCTAAGGACTGGCGGGAACTGTGTGAAGATGAAGGTAGTTGACTGGTGACGTCATGCAAATGAAGAAATGATGGACTACGTTGCTTGGGAGGAACAGACGTTTTTGTTGGAAAACGTTTTGTTTCATCCGTTAAATTATCCAAATTTGAAGACGAAGTGTTAGCTTCATTAACAAAATTATTAAAAGATGCAGGAGAACCAACGGTTGAATTTTCTTCCCATGAATGTTCAGTTCTTCTAAGGAACATTTCAATGCGTTGCAAAGCCCCACGAACATCGGTGAATAATCGTATTGATGTTGGAATACGAGCAAATAAATATTTACTAATTTTTTCGAAGAGGTATATCATAGCAAAGAAATTTAAATGTAGAATATCATTTCTTTTTGTTAAAACCAGCGTGAATACTGTGATGAAAGTAGCCAAACTTTGACCACATGGTAGGAATGAGTAACAAATCAAAGAAATAATCCAACGCTTCGTTTTAAGTTTTACTTCTTGCCTGCAATAAAGAAAAAAAATATGACTTAGTTATAGGTTGCACCTAACTTGTTTCAACTTCATCTGGTCCAGCCATAGGACGATCTATATACTACTCACCATCGTTTTTTCTGAATTTTATCTTCATAAATCTTCTCCCAACAGTTAACCTTGACGGAATGTATAACAGCCAAGGTTTCCCTGATATACCCAAGACGTGCTTCTGACAGTTCTGAAGCTCTCTTACGCAAACCATAGTCGAATGTATTACAGGACAAACGTACAACTGCAAGAGCCACTAGGAAGATAGTACCAGGTATGATTTGCCAGCCAATGAAGTAAAGTAACCAAGCTACGAGATTTAAGGATTGAAATACGCTACGTATCCCAAGCGGAATGTACCACTCGCCACTGTTGACTAGTCTTTGAGAGTCATTACATATTAATTCCATGACATGACCGCTATCCAAGGACATCCTACTGAGTCGGAGAACCTAGATATTTATAAAATTGTGCACATTGAACAGTTTTCTTAAAGTTTCTTAATTAACGCGATTTTTACTAGTCGCTCCACTATATATAGCAGCTAGAGTAACATGACTTATGCAGAGATGGGATGGAAAAAGATTTGTAACATGCGGTACGTCGGTTGTTTAAAGTTAATAAGAGGCGATGTAAAATAGATATTACTTCTATCGATCTAAATACGTCCGAATGTTCTTTCCAACTTGTACGAAACAAGCCTTCCCCCCTTCAGTAACACACGCATATATACCATGGTTACATATGAGGACGAATTAATTTTCTGCTATTTCTGCCATAATCAATGACGTAGCCAGAGAGGGAGGGGAAGTTGTCGCCCCCAACACCTAGGAAACATTCGGACTAATACAAATCCCTATGTTGGCCCACTAGTATTTTTCGGGGCTCCCCTTGACTGAAAAGCCTGGCTGCGCAACTATGAATAATGTCTGACAACCATGTTGTCAAGACGTGATATTTATGATAACAATAATGTTACGCCGTTCTCCAACAATTATTATTATTTCCTCACAATTTATAATTTAGTCTTCCATAACAGGATCTAGTGCTGTCGGCGGATATTCAAATGCCTAGTGGAGATGGACAGTAACTTATTGCCGCAATTTGTAACATTAAGTTGCTCAATTTCATCTATTTCTTCGAAACGCGGGAAACATTTACTTCGAAAGTCACTAGGTCGTAAAGTCAGTACATAATTTCCTTCTCGTTCAAATTTGGTCAAGTTGCCTTAAACACACTGAACGAAATCTAATTTTAAATTAAGCACAGTTTTTTTAATAACTTATTCACATTTTATATTATAATTCACTTTTAGTTTTGTTGTTTACGCAAATGTTGTCGCCTTGTTATTATTACCGTATTACTTTGAATGGTGACTACTTTTTACCAAGCTTATCTCCGCAGTATAGCTATTATCACGTTTAACTCACCTTCTTATAGAGCAAGCCAACTACGCCTGCCCTTGCTCTGTTCCCTAGTATAGCACCATGTAAATTAAAGTGACTCCATCCTATATGTTCCATCATGGTTCCTAACATGATACCATATATATACACTATTGCGTCTTCTTGAAACCGGGCGTTATCGCGTCTGTTGCTCTTTACGAAATTGCTGACCTGATTAATCAATTTAATGAGCGAAAAGCAGAGGAGATTTTGTCCAACCGCGATAACGAGGAAGGTAGCTAAGTATTTCATGTAGTCTTGTACACTGAAATAGCGTAACATTGCTTTCCATAACTTCGAGTCTCGATTACCTGGAAGATATACATCAATTTTATCATTTGGAATTCATTCAATTTAATCATAATGAAAATGCGTCGTCGAAACTGGAATCTGTGTTGTTCAAATAAATAATATAATGAGCAATATCTTTAAGTTGCGGTTGCCACTGAGATAAATTTTAGAAAATAGAAAATAATGGACACTCCGAAAACGGTTAACATTTTTATACTACACGTTTCGGCTATCTTGCAGTCATAATCAGGAATGACGCTACTGAAATACAAACGGATATACATATACAACATCAAATGAAATATGATATCTTGCTAGTTAAAAATTACAAGTTCTTTCGAGGAGTACACACGTGAAATAGTTCCGGTTTCTGGCTATGAATATGAAGAGATTCTTTAGAAGTAATAAAAGAAAAATGTCCTGATTTGTCTAATATTCTACAGTTACTAAAAATAACTGAATCAGAACTAAAGTCGTCGAGATTAAATAGCGAACCAGATAGAATAAATATTGCCTTATGTTAGAAGTATAATAATCTTAGATCTTATAATAAAGGAAGTGATCGCATGAGTTTATGTGTTTGCATATTTCTGACTCCTTGGTGCGGGCATGTTCTTTTAGTCTTGTCCTCAGACCAACCTCGTTCCCAGGCGCTTTGGAGGATAAGAAAAAATAGCGTTAAGCTACTATAGATATCAGTGGCTAAGTTGAGCGAGCGCGCGGTGGTGCTTGAGGAAGATGCGAGCAAGGAAGCGCCTGGCAAAAAATAAATTAAACATGGCGGCGGTGATTTTATCATTCATGGATGCAACGATTTGCAATTTAATGCTGATGATTTGCAATTTAAAATATTGTTGTAAGTTCAAATAGTACTTTCCTGCAAGTGCTCTGGCTAATTCTGTGTACTGTCCTCATTGTTTAATGTCATCACAACTCCCATCCCATTGGCTTTCTGCCATATATTTTCGCAGAAAGATTAGTATAGACAACGCTGCATCAAATGTTAAGAAAATCATCATTACAGCTCGACACTCGTGAACAACAGCAAGCCATAAAGGAGTAACAACCAAGGGTTACACAACACCACATGAATATATTTTGATATTTGGTGCAAATTTTACAAGGTACACCATATAATATCAGTTACCAAATGTGTACAGAGACATGCAATTGTGTATGTACAGTACAGCAGTGTACCTGTTATAACCTGTAGACCATCATTTTTCATACTCTAATTGTAATGAATTCAGATAGATAGATATATATATAGATAGATTGTTTAATAGAAAAACTTCTTACAGCTATACAACTGAATTGAAAAGGTTTTAAATTTACGGTGGATGTTATTAAAATTTAAAAACCTATGTAAAAAGTTAACTAAGTTAAGTACAAGCATAGTGCCAGTTCCCTCCAAAATACCACTTTTAACGATCCTGTGGCATCGGTTAAATAGATCACCCGCCTGGCTTTTTTGTCTGCTCCGTCTCCAACAGTCGTAGAATCTTCTATTCGCGAGACCTTTGCTTTGGTGTTCACAATGGACATCTCTTCTATATTCGTCCTCAATATCGTTGCAATATCTACGAATATTGGCTTGAGGATAAACTGTTGCGTCGATGGTTCCACTTTAGACCCATTATCTACTCCTGATGATTGCTTTCCATAAGCCTTTTTTATGGTAAAAGACTTAAGCTGATATGTTTTTGATACGTCAAGTTCGTCATGAAATTTTTCATTGAACGAAACTGCTCTTAGCTTGCATGACGAATCTTCGCCCATTAACGTCATTGAGAACATTTTTCCTGTGGGTATGTTTTTAACTGGACTTTTGGAAGCTATGGCGCAAACCAGGTCCTGCAAGGATCTTGTCGGCTTAACCGGTGTCTTCATTTTCTTTAGGTCCTTAACTGTAATGTTAGGTTCTTCCTGAAACAAAATAAGTGAATAATCAATTTAAAAAAACGCAATTGGCTTGACTCACAGCGCGTAACTCCGCATCCATATGTTCCGCTAGGTGTCAGCTTCTCTGTTATGTTGAATAGGACCACGGTTTGATTCAATATCACCACACATTAGAAGATTAACCCAATTATAATTGTTGCGCACAACCATGAAGTGACTGTTCATAGCACGTTCTGAAACATTACATCACTTAATGTGACACCACAAGGAACAGTGTGCTCGCATGTTTCTATTCTGAACTTTATTTGAATATTTAGGAAGGCCGAAGAACATTGCAACTTTCCTCCAAAGAGGCATGATAAGTTTCCCCCAAGAGGCATGATAAGTTCCCCCGAAGAGACCTGATAAGTTTCCCCCGCAGAGGCATGATAAGTTTCCTCCGCAGAGGCATGATAAGTTTCCCCCGAAGAGGCATGATAAGTTTCCTCCGAAGAGGTCTGATATATTTCCTACAAAGAGGTCTGATAGGTTTCCTACAAAGAGGTCTGATAGATTTCCTACAAAGAGGCATGATATGTTTTCTCTGAACGGTCCTGGTCAGTTTCTCTTGAAGAGGTGTGGTAAAAAGTAGACTGCAAAAATTATCCATCCTTCTAGGAGCATGGCAAATCACAAATTCTCTACACATTATGTTGAAGATATATATTATATTGTATATTGTACTGTAAACTTTATAGGTGTAAGCTATTAAAGTATTAAACTATTCGGGATACTATACTCTATAGGTAAATTTCAAGTTCCCTTTCACCTTTACTTTCAGAATGTTATATCTGCCTCGAACTAGGTCCGTCCTGGTTGCTTTCGATCAACAAACGGACTGACCCAGCCTCAATTAAATACAAGCAAATATGTACAGTGTACAGTACTTACCAAGTTTGTGTGCGATTCCTAAGCGATCTTCGACTTCGTCCAGTTTCACCTACATTATTGTTAATAAATATGAGGATAGTAAACTAAATAGTAAATCTCAAAAGGATAGTAAATTAAATAAAAAAATCACTAAAAATCATGTTGAGAATGCAGAATACTTACCAAACAGTTCCTAGTTTGTACGTCGCAGTTCAAAATCAATGAACGAATGCCATGTGTAACAATCGACTATCTGTCGTAAGTTTTCGTCGCCATCTGTGTATTCAGATTGGCTCCGAAGCCGAATGACATGAAATACTTGATGTAGCATTGTTATATTGGGTGTTAACTTAACTTAACTTCTGTCTTTCAATTCAGTATTTTAATGAGCAATTTTATCTTTACGCAGCGAAGAGTGGAAGCCATGCTCCCCCCAATTCACTGTCCCTGAAAGATAAATTTTTATCAGCCAAAGGTTTTAAAACTGTAACAATTAAATGCCAGGTGGAAAGCACAATTTAAAGAAAAATATAAAAGCTTAGTAAATAACTTCAAATAAAACATTGAAGTAATAGTTCAAACACGAGTAGGAGGACTTCGTCCGATTTCTAAACACCGAGAAGAGTTGAATATGCGGGGCGAAGCTGAGTATATTTTAACGAATTGCGAGGTGTTTAGGAATCGGAGAAAGTCCTTCTTACGAGTGTTTGAACTTACTTCTCAAACGGATGTGTATTTTGCGAGAAAACCGACGTGAAAGTTAATTTAATTTATGTAATTTCTTCTTCTGATTTCAAACCATCTTCCACGCTTATGATTCTCTTTGTTTTTGGTTCATGAATTATTAATGAGTTTGAGAAAGTCATTTGCTGGCCTATTATATCTATTTTTAAATTTTCTCAGGTTTGTCTCAGTCTCCCTACTTATTATGTAGCCCAGAGTCATAATGAAATCTGCAAATGAAATCAGCTTGTATAATGTACAGGTGTAACATGCTACAAGCATTAAATTTATACTAGCTAGAAATATACACTTTCTTTACTATGGCAAGTATACAGAATAATTTTACAAATATGATACATTCTTTCATGTTCAATCATTTCTTTCTCTTTTGTTGAACCTGGAAAAAGTGATTTGACTGTTCGAGTGAGAATACTCTTCTCATTGGCTATCAATAATGACTGTTTGACCTAAATATTTGAGTCTTCATCAATACTCAACACCATGTTCCAGCTCCGTTGACAACTTATGCATTCTCTCATCACACTGGAAACTAGACAAATGGTAAGCTGAAAAGCACACATGTAAAAGACTGTTTGACTCAAGTTGTCACACACTATCATATTACTAAAGATATCTATTCCATGGGCTGTTTACAAGGCAATAGGGTGACCTTAGCAGCAGGGTTACCCTAGTAACCGGTAACCCTAGTCTATTGTGTGCTAGAGTGATGGTAGAGGTAGGGTTACCTTAGCAAGCAGATAGGGTAACATTTGCAAAAGGGCAATGCTTTTGATTGAATAAGACATATAAAAGCATTCTACCAGATGGGTCGCGTTTTATTCACTACGCATGTGACTGTATGTCAAAAGAAAAAACAACAAAGGCATATTTAAACAATATCACCAAATAGAAGGAGTTATATCTGTGCAATTTTGGCACGTTGCTAGCAATATATATCATGAATACACTGGCTATTTTCTGACCCTCTTAGTAACCCTGCTACTTCTATATCCATGTATATAAATCTATATCCATGTATTTAAACAGGCCCTTCAATGTATTTTTATGCTTATCAGCATATCGTTTGGGTTTTGACTCAACGGCAGCTTTGGACTCTAGTGTCAAAAGATGTTTTCCTGGGTTTGCCTTAACAGGTATCATAATGATATCATATTTAAACATTGATAACTTTGTAGAAAGTTCAGATAGATACGTCTGGTTCAGCACTAGAACATGGGGATGCTATCAAAACCATTTTGTATTACAATGTTATCTTAAAGTAAGCCAAATAGAGATGCAATCTGCAAAGTCACAACAAAGGACATCAATTAATACACCAAGAACACATTGTTTGCACTGTTTGCACTGTAGCCGGCATCGAAATTTAGAAAATATTACCTTCAAAAAACAATTCTTGGAAAAATTTCTCCAGATTATCCATGGAAGCATCAAGTAGAAGTTACCAGAAGCAAAAAATAGGTCAAACACGAACGAATTGAGCAGTGATATACGATTGTCCAGAAATCGGTCATTTTCTACCAGGCACTTCCAAGTCTCGTAGCGTCCTTCCCAAGCACCCCCGCGCGCTCGCTCAACTTAAACAACTGATCTCAATATACTAGCTTAGAGTGATTTTTTCTCTTCCCGTTTTCCTCTTAAGCTCTTGGGTACGAGGCTGTCCTCGGACAACGATCAATAGCGATCAGCTTTCCCAATATAGGAAGCTTGGCATCGGGTGAAACTAAATTTTTAGACTACGACACGTACGTCACTCTGTAGTCGTTTCAGGGTCCGATCTTTCAAATGAAGGAAGTTTGGTGTTTGTGCTTGTGCATGGTGTCGTTGATTGTGGTGAATTTGACGCGCTTTTTCAGCAACCGAGATATTTTGTGGTGCATGATCGAATTAAGGAGGTACCACTTTTACAAATGAATGGTAGATGGTAGTCCCATATTATACGGAATCTCTTTATACTCATCGCCAGAAACCGGAACTAAATCGCGGATGTAAAGCCTCAAAATAAGTTGTAATTTTTACCAAGCAAATATCATAATTATTTCATTTTATCTTATATACATATAGCCGTTTGTATTTCAGTAGCGTCACTTCCGATGATGACTGCAAATCGAAACGTAGAAAAAAAGCCAAGCAAAATGCCATTCAATTTCCCGGCCAATAGTTTTAAATAATACCTTTTTTCGCAGAATGTTTTTCCTGTTCCCATTTTTCTTCTAAACGTTCAGTTAATTGATCACTTTGATCTCTATTCTTGACTTGGTGCAGATCTTCCTGATGTAACGGACTTCGAAACCCTTTCCATAGCAGTGGGACAATCCACCACATCATCACCTTGGATACAAAATTTGCTTCCTCTTCTGGGTGATGGGATTTAATGCTGCTTGACGCCATATCAAGTTGCTGATGTTCACTGAAAATATAATTTCATGTCATATACGCACTGTGCTTTTCAGGCTCGCTTTGAAATCCTTGAAAAGATAAAGGCCGCAGTAGACAATTAAGGCCCCAAAAATTCGAGACTATAGCAACTATCAATATAAAGTCGAATGATTTTGAAATGGAATCGAGATATAATTAAGGTACGTCTGCCTTGGAAAATGTTGAATTTGCTTACCCTAAATATAAAACATTAAAACGGATGATTGTTAAAGCAGATGAAATCGTACTTAAATTACGAAAAAACTTTAAAGGTGAAAACATAAGATTAAGTTGTAATTAGTGAATGATTTAATTATTTTAATGAATTCGTCACGTTGCCTTTAGTTGGAAATTTTTGATCAACGCAGGATGTTTCAGGGAGTATAGAGACAACACGTTGGTCCCGTATTCCAATTAGAGTCGCATTAAGGCAAACTACAGGGATTTTCTAGTGCTGGCGTAAGTTAGATCCCAACATAATCTTTCAAGCAAGCCAAGTGTTTTGGTAAGTTTTCCAACGGTGTTTTCTATGTGCTTTGTCGAGGGTAGATAACTGGACACAATGTGACAATGATATGAAGGTGAATTATTACCAATATTAGCGCACATAACTTTCGGCACATAAATGTAATAAAACACCTGAGCTGTAGGTATCAAGCTGTAGGTATAAAGTAGGAAAGCTTTTGGTGAAATTTAAGATCATAAGCATTTAGATGGCGGCTTTCGACTTTCGCGCCGGCTTTTTGTTTATACAACGGCGAACGCCCGAATGAAAATTCACTAAAAATATATTATTTGTGAGTTGAAATATAAGAAAACGGACGGTATAACAACCATTATATCGAAGGAAAATTTCAAGTAATATTTGGCTAATAAAAAGAAGAAAAAAGGCTTAAAAAGGCCAAAACGTTAGATATTTTCAAACTGTAAACAATATGGCGGGAAATCTCGAACCACTTAAAATATATCATTAAAACGGAAATAAATCATTGAAATTATATAGCTAAATGGCTGAAATACAGTTAAATAACTTGATTGTGTTTTTAATGATTTTGCTCGAAATATAAACAAAAATTGTCCATGTTCATAAATTCGCCAGTCACTTTTATGTTCAAAACCGTAATACTACATGTAAAATGTCAAAATTTAACCTTCTTTGCAAGCAGTTTGCAAGATAGTTCGTTAGGTTTTTTCAAGAATAAAAACTAGGACCGATTTTTTGAATATTTTTCTTAAAAAAGCAACTGATTCACAAATTAATTTATCAACAAAATGTTCGTGTGCATCTGACGCAACCATGCAATTTAGATTGGCTATTTTAACCAATCCAGTTTTTACAGTTCGGTCTGACATAAAATTGTTCTGCTCTCTAACAGTTCTGCAATTAGTTACACTTATCAGAACACCATTACCGCCAGGGTCAGAATTCATTATACTTTGGTCTAAACTCGCAGGAACTTTCACCGCACGTGGATTGGCAAGGCATACATAAATGAAAACAGCAAGAAAAATATAGAGTCCAAAAAAATTTCCATCACAAACAACTACTGGAGTTGTGGTAAAACGATTTGACGTATACATGTAAACAAGGTGTCACTTGCCATATTGATATACTCCGTATCTGGACATACGGCGTTTATGGCAAAAATAAGCAAGAAACGCAATGCGCACGTGTCTGATGCCCAACACTAGTACTGAAAGGTCGAAGGTTATATAGATAGGAAAGACCTATTTCTTTGAAATTGTGGGCATTTCTTCCTTTTATACATAATAAAATTCTACTGTGATCCAGATTGCTTTAAATTTTTACATACAGTATAAGTCTTAATAGTTCTGAATATTTTTCTTGCGTTGTTTATAGCACAAGTATGACAAATACTTGCATGTTAATTGCTCTACTGTTACGCTTTAAAACCAATTCTACTGTGATGCCGATTCAAGAGAAAAAAACCCTCAAATTGTGGGGTAACGAAGCCGGCCATGCAATAGATCAGAAGTATATATATTACGAGAGTCGACCAAAAGATGTGTGGGGGGTGGTTGGGTTCACCATTCCCCTTAGGTTTTACGCTCTTGTAGCAGTTGAGTGTTTCTTTTGTATTTGTTTATACCCGACAAGTATGGCAAATATTTGCATGTTAATTGCTATAGTGTTACGCTTCAAAGCCACAGATTTATCGATTTGGCGAAATTGCATTTATATCATGATACGGTGTACGTAAAGGCAGCAACAGAACGCCAGTTTATAAAACGATTATGTACGTAGTTACAACATAAGTATTAAGGATCTTGGGAACAACATTTTTGTTGCTTTTAGCATCGCTTGAGTTTTCTATTATATACGTGCCGACATTTATAATTAATTTCAATACATCAGAAGTTTCCCACAGCTATTGACTTCTCGATAACCTCAGGAGTTTATATACACATAGGTTATAAAACAGTTTAGTCCACAAGTTAATATTAGAGTACTGGATCTAATACAAATTTGTAATTGGAAAGCGGTTGATTTCGTTGTTATAGTATAATAATAAAGACACTTACATGCTGACAGTCGCTTCCCTGGCGAGCCTTCGATTCGCAATTGTTAAATCAATTTGACATGAGCACTGGATAATTCTCTGCTAGCAAGTTAAGACTGTATGGTCAACACTGTTTGGTTAAATTAATATCTCGTCAAGTTTGACCATCGACGTAGCCTCGTATAGTATTTTGAAATTCCACATTGAGTGATAATCGATACAACGTTGCTAGTATATATGCAGTTACGCAAGGTCGCTCATCAAGATCAACTCGAGTGTAAGGTGTGGTTTGACTGAATAATTTACTTAACTAGTAGGTTTATACTAATATTATTTGGTCAAAAGAACCGAAATTTTGGGTAATATATCCAAATTTTTGGTTGTTTTAACCAACAAAATATTGGTCAAAAATATGTGCATCTAAGACAACCAATTTAGATTGGCTATTTTGACCAATCCAGTTTTTACAGTTCGCTCTGACATAAAATTGTTCTGATCTCTAACAGTTCTGCATTTAGTTACACTTATCAGAACACCATTACCGGCAGGGTCAGAATAATTCATTATACTTTGGTCTAAACTCGCAGGAACTTTCACCGCACGTGGATTGGCAAGGCATACATAAATGACAATACCAAGAAAAATATAGAGCCAAAAAGAATTTCATCGCAAACAACTAGTGGAGTTGTGGTAAAACGATTTGACGTATACATGTAAACAAGGTGTCACTTGCCATATTGATATACTCCGTATCTGGACATACGGCGATTATGGCAAAAGTAAGCCGCAAGAAACGCAATGCGGACGTGGCTGGTGCCCAACACTAGTACTGAAAGGTCGGAAGTAATATATATAGATAGGAAAGACCTATCTCTTTGAAATTGGAAGCATTTCTTCCCTTTTATACATAATAAAATTCTACTGTTATCCAGATTGCTCTAAATTTTTACATACAGTATAAGTCTTTATAGTTTTGAATATTTTTCTTGCATTGTTTATACACAAGTATGACAAATACTTGCATGTTAATTGCTATACTGCATGTTACGCTTTAAAACCAATTCTACTGTGATGCCGATTCACGAGAAAAAGCCCTTCAAATTGTGGGGATACGGAGCCGGCCATGCAAACATAATCCCCGAGCCGGCGCGAAGCGCCGTGCGAGGGTACTAATTCCGCTCGGCTATTTATTACACCCGGGGAAAAAGGAAAGCTATGCGAAACCAAAGTTCCTGGCGTGTGGCTATGTTTCATGGGTGTCATGCACTGATCTAATAATAGACTGGATATAGCTTCTATACCTATGAAAAATGAAGCCAAAATCAATCGGCGCAAATCTACTTCCGGTTACCACTTTGCAGCGAAAACAATATGGAGTTGTATGGGGAAATGAGTCGGCGAGGCTGGTTTTTCACCATTTTCAGGCATTTCCAAGCGCTGGACTAAACCGTTCGTCTTGTAATGAAAAGAACAGGATATTTTCTTACTTTTGGAGAGATACTTTTGTAGATTTCGGTAAAAAATCACCGCTAAAGACGTTTGACAAGTTGCATACGCGAAGTCCATTTTCGGCCAAAACTCTCTGCCAAGTGGTCTTTCATGCTGGCATTTTCGCTAAACAAATAATCTGGCTGGATAGAAACTCAAGTCGAATGGATTAAACGAAAGGTAAGCAATGTCTAATAAGCGTTTGCCTTTCTCAATCAAGCGAAAAAGTGTAGAATATCGGTGTTGCTCTCGGGTTATGTTGTGCTATGCGCCTATGCCTATATGAACATTTATAGCAACAATATAGCTTTATATCTATATTGTCTATATTGGCTAATTGCATTTTGTATCTTTTGGTTTTTGTTCTTGACCGAAAAATACATTTAAATAATATATAAATGGATTCGTTTCTAAAACAAGCTCTGTATCATTCATATTATAAACTGCTTCAAGTGTTTTTATGCAGAAAACTTGCAATCCAGTAGAGTCTGAGGGTAGTATGGAGCACTAGTATACACCATATTAAAATGGTGTATGCCAAGTTTGACTAGTTGTCAATTCTCACATTTGAAATTTTTATTATAATTTATAGAGACTAAAACATTGAAATTAGAAAACATTAAGACATGTCATCCTGATCCACTGGTGCTGACTGGTGTGATGGCAGAGAGGTCCCGTATTATAGAAAGTGGCTTGTTGAAGTGACTGTATCATTGAATAATAAATTCTCTGTTCCTTTTCCAAAGTAGATGAACATTTTGTAATCATATGAACATGAATAGCTATGTGACTCAGACTCATATAATTTTTAATAATGCTGTATAAAAATTAGTTGTTTTAACATAGTATGGATAAACTGATAATTATCTTTTTACTGTACCATGCCCATGGTCTTCACTCACCAGATTAAGACCCCTAGTAAATTCTGGTGAGCTGCTCTCCTCTCTTGTAATATTCCATAGTCTAACATTTTCAGGGTTTCTTGCAGAAGGGAGAGAAGGCCATGGGTGGGGTTTGCAAAATGTTGACCTTTTCCATAAAGTATACATTACATGTATGCAAATTAAGTGTGGAAATATATCACTTTCCCACATACATAAGAGTACCATAGACTGCAACTGGTTGTCTTGTGTGTTATGTTGGTTGTTCCCATGCATTTCCTTGTTGGTAACAAATACTGGTCATTACATATTGGTGCTTGGCAATTTGGCTTCTTTGAGGTCATTTCAAAACCACCAAGATGGTTGACATGCTACTTCATGTTTCATAAAAATTCTACTAATTAACCCATTAAAGGTGCATAATGCCTCCCTTGACAAGTATAATTATCTGGTGTTAAACAGAGTATCATAGGCGTAGGAAGCAACTTCAAGTTGGGGGGGGGGGGCATTTTGTCTTAAAGGGCACCTCTTCTATTAGAAAAGGGCACTTTTTCCATTGTTTTAGCTGATGATAACCATCATATTCAAGTTGATATGTTGATGATAACTACATATTCAAGTTGATAAAGATTATATCAGAGTGTTATAGTAAAGTCCGCTTCTACCAACTTGGGAAAACAGCCATGGAAAGTGAGAAAGAAGTTGAATAAACTTGTCTTGTTTAATCACCAGTGAATCGCAGTGATGAAACTATCCAATTTAAATCTTTAATACATAGGAATGGAATGAAGTAGTGTATTGGATTGCTGTAGAAAGCTCACGGTGTCTCCTCGATGTGAAAGAAGAAAAAACCGGTTCCTTTAGGAACCAACAACTATTTAAAAGTTTCCAAATCAAATTTTGATTGAGCTCATTCAACTTTGTCCCATGTCCTTTTTACAATTTTAGTATCATATCTGCATAAAAACACTTGAAGCAGTTTATAATATGAATGATACAGAGCTTGTTTTAGAAACGAATCCATTTATATATTATTTAAATGTATTTTTCGGTCAAGAACAAAAACCAAAACTCCAATCTGAGATACAAAATGCAATTAGCCAATATAGACAATATAGATAGATATAAAGCTATATTGTTGCTATAAATGTTCATATAGGCATAGGCGCATAGCACA
Source organism: Trachythela sp. YZ-2020 (assembly GCA_016169945.1). Classification (NCBI taxonomy): domain Eukaryota; kingdom Metazoa; phylum Cnidaria; class Anthozoa; order Malacalcyonacea; family Clavulariidae; genus Trachythela; species Trachythela sp. YZ-2020. Next base: position 10,316,968 of record JADLSH010000387.1, read on the forward strand.
ACATAACCCGAGAGCAACACCGATATTCTATACTTTTTCGCTTGATTGAGAAAGGCAAACGCTTATTAGACATTGCTTACCTTTCGTTTAATCCATTCGACTTGAGTTTCTATCCAGCCAGATTATTTGTTTAGCGAAAATGCCAGCATGAAAGACCACTTGGCAGAGAGTTTTGGCCGAAAATGGACTTCGCGTATGCAACTTGTCAAACGTCTTTAGCGGTGATTTTTTACCGAAATCTACAAAAGTATCTCTCCAAAAGTAAGAAAATATCCTGTTCTTTTCATTACAAGACGAACGGTTTAGTCCAGCGCTTGGAAATGCCTGAAAATGGTGAAAAACCAGCCTCGCCGACTCATTTCCCCATACAACTCCATATTGTTTTCGCTGCAAAGTGGTAACCGGAAGTAGATTTGCGCCGATTGATTTTGGCTTCATTTTTCATAGGTATAGAAGCTATATCCAGTCTATTATTAGATCAGTGGTGTCATGGGTGAACGTTTTCGCGAATTTCGTGAACTTTTCGTGGACATCGCGTGGGCTGTTATTGTCAGGAGCGGAATGAGCGAAGATTTTAAACATGAGAAATTCTGAATATTTCAAAATCGCTTTTAAGGACTTTATAAATAGGAGCTGTGAGGCGAATTTTATCGCTTTTGCTTTATATAAAAGGATAAGAAGAGATATAAGGCGAGTTTGTTATAATTGTTGATGTATTTGTTCATGGCATATTATCATTGTTGTTTTAAAAACTGTTGCTTTATATAAATAGTCAGTTTAACTCCAGTTTAAGTATCCTATATTTTATGGTACAAAAAGCTATAAATTAAGAGGAAAGCGGAACCATTTTTACGAGAGAATTGTATACTGTCAACCGCAAGATTTCATTTCAAAAAGGAATTTATAGGTAATATATAATGCAGTTTTATGAACTTTACGAAACGTTTTATATTGAACGGACGGTTGAATTTTTCAATTTTACATTAAAATAAAATATTAGAATGCATAATAACATACCTACATGATATATTTCAGTATTCTATTGTAAAAACCATTAATATTTTAACTACATTTCTGGTTTTGTAGTGTAATTTGTACGCTAAAAACTGTAAAAAAAATTTTCTTACAGATCGTGTTGCCATGACTACAGTGCTTCCACAGTTTTAAACACATTTCCATTGTTTATCCTTGCAAAAATCCTTAAAATTCCTTTATATAATTCCTTAATATTTAAATTTTCTTCCAGTTTTCCTTTGTTTTCCTTCCCAACTATTACAGTAATATGATTAAAATTGTCATGGCACATTTGAGACTGCCATCTTAAGCAATTAAAAAACCCTAGCTCTCGTAGCCTCTTTTTACCCCTTCACGATCAGTGGTGTAGCCAGCCCGCCGATTTGGTCCCGCTATGCAAATTTCAAATCATCATTATTCATTTCTTTAGAAATTCATTGTTTTCACCGTCAATGAACACGAACAAATTTGCATAGCGGGACTAAATCGGCGGGCTGGCTACGCTACTGTTCACGATCGCATTCTGACTAAGTCTATTCTGGTTTTGAACAAATCATCCTTTGCATGCAGATTTTGCAACGAAAAGCTTAGAAATGTTTAGGAACTGTCGTTGTTTAGCTGTGGCGAGGGGTTACTGCATGCATGTATTTCTAGTTATATATATTACGAGAGTCGACTAAAAGATGTGCGGTGGGTGGGTGCGTTCACCATTCCCCTCGGGATTTACGCCCTTGAGCAGTTGAGTGGTTTTTTTGCAGTTGTTTATACCCGACAAGTATGGGAAATATTTGCATGTTAATTGCTATAGTGTTACGCTTCAAAGCCACGGATTTATTGATTTGGCGAAATTGCATTTATATCATGATACGGTGTACCTAAAGCAGCGACAGAAATCCAGTTTATAAAACGATTATGTAGCTACGTAGTTACAACATATTAAGTATTAAGTATCTTGTAAACAACATTTTAGTTCAGTGCTTTTAGCATCGCTTGAGTGTTCTATTATATACGTAACGTAGCGACATATATAATTAATTTCAATACCAGTCAGAAGTTTCCCACAGCTAGACGTCTCGGTAACCTCAGCAGTCTATACACATAGTTTATAAAACAGTTTAGTCCACAAGTTAATCACTGATTAGAGTACTAGACCTAATACAAACTTGTAACTGGAAAGCGGTTGATTTCGTTGTTATATAGCATATTAATAAAGACACTTACATGCTGACAGTCGCTTCTCTGGCGCGCCTTTCAATTCACAATTGGTAAATCAATTTAACATGAACACTGGATAATTCTCTGCTAGGAAGTTAAGACTGTATGGTCAACACTGTTTGGTTAAATTAACATCTCGTCAAGTTTGACCATTGGCGTAGCCTCGTATAGTATTTTGAAATTCCACATTGAGTGATAATCGATAAAACGTTGCCAGTATATGCACCGTTACGCAAGGTCGCTCATCAAGATCAACTCGAGCGTAAGGTGCGGTGTTGACTGAATAATTAACTTAATGGCCTACTAGTAGGTTTATACTAATATTATTTGGTCAAAGCAACCGAAATGTTGGTTAATAAACCAAATTTTTGGTTGCTTTAACGAACAAAATATTGGTCAAAAATATGTGCATCTAAGACAACCAATTTAGATTGTAGACTTTAATTCAGCGTCGGCCACGGACATATAGAACAAATTGAGGGTTGCTTCGCGTGTGCCTAAAAGATATAAACAAAATCTCGACGTTTGGAGCTCAAGCCCTTCGTCAGGAGAAATTAGTTTACAGATAAACACATGATTGGCTATTTTAACCAATCCAGTTTTTACAGTGCGCTCTGACATACATGTAAGACTGTTCTGATCACTAACAGTTCTTCATTTAGTTACACTTATCAGAACACCATTACCGGCAGGGTAAGAATTCATTATCCCCGAGCCGGCGCGAAGCGCCGTGCGAGGGTACTAATTCCGCCCGGATATTTACGCCCGGGTATGTGAAAACATTGTGGAATGCAAAGTCGTCCGCCATTTTTTTTTGTCATGGACGGGACGGTTTTGTAAGTTATGCGCATGCGCGAGTTCAAGCCGAGAGAAGACTTCCTTTATGCAAACTTTTTGCAAAAATAGTTTTGCACTCATTTTATAAGCAAGTCTCTATGTAAGTAAGTTTATATGTTAAATATCCAAAACAAGAAGAAGCGTTTTAAACCGAAGAAGAAGCGTTTTAAACGGGCAAGTGTCTATTTTGCATGCTTACTTTGCCGATTTATAGCATGCAGTATAGTTTGTGAATTTGAAAATGTGTAGAGCATTCTGTGTGGTCAATACAACATTGATTGACCTTAAGAGTATTTTAGTATTGATTCAAATACGTAATAGAAAAATAAAAACATTAAATCTCAAAAACTTCATTATTTTCAAAAGCAAGTTTGAAGTATAAAAATACTGCTCGAAAAGCAGTTGAAGTTTTATGAAAATTTTGAAACGTTTTGTGAAGGTCTAAGGTTGAATATTACAGTAAATCAAAGCTAAAAGAGTACATAATGGCATACCCACTTTATATAGTTGGGCTTTCAGTTGGGCAATTGATAATTTTATAGTTAAAAACAAAATAACAATATTTTGTACAAATTAAAATATAAAAAATATACAGTGTTGCGTGTTACCATGGTTACAATAACATTTGGGGAGTAAATTGTTTGGTTCAAATGGGCGAGGGGATTCTGCATGCATGTATTTCTAGTACTTTGGTCTAAACTCGCAGGAACTTTCACTGCACGTGGATAGGCAAGGCATACATAAATGACAATACCAAGAAAAATATAGAGCCAATACATCGCAAACAACTACTAGCTGGAGTTGTGGTAAAACGATGCGACGTTTACAAGGCCTAATACAAACTTGTAATTGCAAAGCGCTTGACCCTCGTTCTTATAGTAAATTACTAAAGAGACTTACATGCTGACAGTCGCTTCTCTGGTGAGCCTTTCAATTCACAATTGTTAAATCAATTTGACATGAGCACTGGATAATTATCTGCAAGGAAGTTAAGACTGTATGGTCAACACTGTTTGGTTAAATTAACATCTCGTGAAGATTGACCATCGGCGTAGCCTCGTAGTATTTTGAAATTCCACATTGAGTGATAATCTTTATAACGTTGCTAGTATATGTACAGTTACGCAAGGTCGCTCATCAAAATCAACTCGAGTGTAAGGTGTGATGTTGACTAAATAATTGACTTAACTAGTAGGTTTATACTAATATTATTTGGTCAAAAACAACCGAAATATTGGTTAATATGACCAAATTTTTGGTTGTTTTAACGAACAAAATATTGGTAAGAAATATGTGCATCTAAGACAACCTATTTATATTGGCTATTTTAACCAATCCAGTTTTTACAGTGCGCTCTGACATAAAACTGTTCTGATCACTAACAGTTCTTCATTTAGTTACACTTATCAGAACACCATTACCGCCAGGGTCAGAATTCATTGTACTTTGGTCTAAACTCGCAGGAAGTGTCACCGCTCGTGGATTGGCAAGGCATAAATTAATGACAATACCAAGAAAAATATAGAGCCAAAATAAATTTTCATCGCAAACAACTACTGGAGCTGTGGCAAAACGATCTGATGTATGTAGTACATGTAAACAAGGTGTCACTTGCCATCTTGATATACTCCGTATCTGGACGTGGCAAAATGGCAAAAGTAAGTAGGAAGCTCAAGGCGCACGTAGCAGATGCCCAACACGTACTAGTACTGAAAGGTCGAATGTAATATAGATAGGAAAGACCTATCTCTTTGAAATTGTGAGCATTTCTTCCCTTTTATACATAATAAAATTCTATGTAAAAATTTAAAGCAACCTGGATAACACTACAATATTATAAGCCTTGATAGTTTTGCGTATTGTATTTTTTTTGCGTTGTTTATACCACAAGTTTGACAAATACTTGCATGCTAATTGAAGAAATAAGAATCTTATTGGCCGATCAATGCCTCGATATACTTGCTTTGAATGAGACAAGATTGGATGAGAATGTTAGTAATCAGGATATGTATATAGATAACTATGATTTAATTAGGTTTGATCGTTCTAGAAAAGGGGGAGGCGTCTGTATATATGTTATTTCGAACGAAAAGACCTGACCAGAGATAATCTCGAGGTTGTTTTCATCGAGATTCATAAACCTTCTAGTGCACCATTTATTGTTGGAACAATATATAAACCTCCAAGTGCTTCGGTTGACTCATTTACCACAAGAGAACATTTGGTGAAACTAATAGATGACGAGAATAAGGAATTTTATTATATGGCAAGCATTTGTTTTGGTGTATCCCCAATTTGATTGGTTCCTGAGCGGTCGGAATTTCCCGTATTGCCCCCGGTAGGTAATACCGGGCAATACGGTATTCTTATTGCCCTGCGACGACTTGAACACATTTCAAACCAATAAAAGCATAAAAAATCCTTAAAAATAATTTAAAACAATGAAAAATAAACGGATAGTTTATTTATTTAAGGGATAAAAATTAATCAAGTTAAGTCGAAATATTAAGGTAAATTTTACGATGTTTTTAACTAAAACAGTCAAGAATATTTTTGTTTTTTCGAACATGCAAATTTGTTTTTGTCTTTGATCCGATAGCTCAATTTTATTCTATAAATGGTACTGTAGAGTAGTTTTACTAAGCTAAGATTAGATAATTGAAATTATTGAAATTATTTTGACATTTGAAAATGACCGGCTTTGAGTTTCGGACTTTGTACTTTGCCCTCGTGTGACCAATTTTTGGCAAAATGAATTGTTTTTTGTTGTCTGAATGCCATATAATAAACAACTGACTAACTTCGACTGTTCGGTCTGTACAGTAAAATATCAAGCCTCAGTCTTGCTGTATTGACCTCGCTATCGCTCGGTCAATACAGCAAGACCTCAGCTTGATATTTTACCGTACAGACCTCACGCTCAGTTAGTAAGTAGTTACTACTTGCTTGGCGATTTAAATGCCAACATGTTAGACATTTCAAATAATGCCACAAAGAACTTAGTTTCAATAATGGAACAATATCAACTAACACAAACAATTAGCGAACCCACTCGTATGACCATGACTTAATCTTCTTTGTTAGACGTTTGTTTCACTCCCACTCCAGAGACGTGAATTATATCCAAAGTAGTGCCGATTACAATTAGTGACGATTATATGATGGTCGTTGTTCGTAAAATAAATATCCGTTGTAAACAAAAACGCCATAAGAAAGTTGAATTTCGAAATTTAAAACATTTTAATGCCGAAAATTTTCAAGCTGACTTGCGAAGTCAGGAATGGGAATTGTTAGATAACCAATCCTGCGTTGATAAGATGTGGGATACATAGAAAACACTTTTTATGACAGTACTTAACATACATGCTCCAATTAGGCCTGGTTTCCACATGGTCGTAACCGTGTCGTAAACGTGTCGTAACTGTCGTGGAGATAGACCGCAAGCCTATCTCCACGACAGTTATGACACGTTTACGACACGGTTACGACCATATGGAAACCAGGCCTTAGAGAGAAAAGAGTGAAGAATACACCAAGTGTCCCTTGGCTAACTAATGAAATTAAAAAACAAATTAGAGAAAGAGATCGTCTTAAACTCTTTACAATAAGACATAAATCGGAAACTATTGGAATGCGTACAAATTATGCAGAAATCGCGTAACTGATGCATTGCGAGAAGCGAAAACAGTTTATTATAATCTGTGTTGCTATGGTTACAATGATTGACCGAATACTTCATGTTACAATACATTTTGGGAAGTATAATTCCTGAGTTCGAATAGTTCGTAATTCAGCCCACGGGCTGCAAAGTAATTTTAATAAAACATCTATCTATCCATCTATCTATCTATCTATAGTGTCATACCGTTCTTCATTAGCATAAGGAGAATTCAAGCAAACAATTCAAACGTTTTCAACTTTTTCGGTATCCTCTGCAGGCCTCCCAGAAGATACGTGCATGTCATTATACGCCGCAATGTGTAAATTTGAAAGACCTAGACTCTTGTCGCGGACATAAAGTGGTATTTCTCCAAAAAGGAGAAATTTATTCCTTAACGGTTTCATGCCGTTCTTGATTAATATCAAAGCAATAAATTATATAACTTCTCGACCTTCAAAGTCACTCTGTCTTGCATATATTGCGTGCATAACAGGTCTTGTCGAAGCGCGTTAATGTTGTGGTGGTCTTGTGGAGCATTGAATTATTCAAAATTCATTGATCTTTCCCGCTTAGTTTTTAGTGTAGAACGAACAAAAGCCAATAATAACATCGCGGAAGCAACCCCCTGACAAAATTATATTAATCCGTTATGAATCCACGGGGTTTTCCCAGGGATAAATATAATTCTTCTTATGTTCGTAGAAATTTTATTATAATTTTTAAATGCATAAATTTTGATATACTCTTTGAAAATATGTCACTTCATCAGTGCAATTTCTACAAATAAGCGGGGTGCCATATTTTTCGGAGGCACCTTTGCGGGGGGAGGAGATTGCTGTGGTCATTTCTATAGCACATAAGAAGAACGACATGACACCGAGTTTCGGTGTACACAACATTATATTTATCCCTGGAAAACCCCGGGGATTAATAACGGATTAATATAGTTTTGTTTTGACCGGCGGATCAGGGGGGTGCGATCCGCGATGTTACTGGCTTTTGTTCGCTCTACACTAAAAACTAAGCAAGAAAGAACTATGGATTTTCAATAATTCAACCCTCGTGGTACTAACGAAGAACAGCGTGAAATATTATAGAAAAATAGCCTTGCGTTGACGAGATATTCTGTTTCGGATGCGAAGGTCTTCCTTCTGTTTCGAGTTTGCGGCAGGTTGACGCGCTTCGACAAGACATGTTTTGCACGCAATATATGCAAGACAGAATCACTTGGAAGGTCGACAAATTATAGAATTTATTGCTTTGGTATTAATCAAGAACGGCATGAAACCGTTAAGAAATAAGCCTCGCCGTTTTGGAGAAGTTTTTTTTTCTTTTTCTTTTATATTTATATATTTTGTTTACATTTTGTTATATTTATATTATGTCCGCGACAAGAGTCAAGGTCTTGCAAATTTACACATGATGGCATATAATGACACGTATCTTCTGCGAGGCCTACATGTACAGAGGATACCGAACAAGTTGAAAATATTTTGATTGCTTGATTGAATTTTCCTTATGAAGAACGACATAAAACTATATTGCAATACATTCAGGCGCCGTTTTAAAAATATATCGATTCTATTCTAACGTCGTATGACAACAACCTGTCTGCACGGCGTTATATTCTGCGTGGCCTCCAGAGTTTTCTCTGATAAGCTAAAAATGTCTCAATGTCGATTCATTTAATGTTCTCCTACTCGTTCCCCAACGTCCCTCATTGGGGCTGCGATGTTGTTGTTGTGATAACAGCCTGCTTCGTCTGAGCGAATATAGTCTTTCTAGATTCCTGGTCGCGTTTTCTTGATTGACGTTAAGAGGTGCTCGATAATTGACACGACAGAGTACAGTCTTGGACACAACTTTCAAATAGTTGTGCGTGGTACTCGATTTGGAGCAGATTGCTGTCATGATCACTTTTGGAAAGGAAACTGTTGACCTGCTAGTTCATCCCTCTTATCCCAAACCAGTCGGATTGTTTTTCTCTGCAGCGCATCTGAACAAAACTCATCGCCCAGTCCAATTAACAGGATTGAGTATTGGTGAAGAGCTTAGACTTTATGAAGTTATGTTTGCAATCTTAGCACGCAGAATGTGGGCCTTCCAATTATGAATACGATTTCATGCTAGTGCAACGTCATGCTTGTAGTCGTCCAGCTGTTCTCTAGTATTCATGTAATTTGCACGTTCTTTCAGTTTCTCTTCAATGGATGTTATAGTTTGATTAATGTTTTCACTGCTGTCGAAGCACACGTTGTGTGAATGTAAACATGCAGCTTGGAAAGAAATCAGAATCAACGGGATCACTCAAAGCAAACGATCTGCAGTGATCAGGACAGCAGCTAGATTCGTGAGAGCAATGAACTCGATAAATCGTTTTTAGATAACGCTTACCACCTCTTAGACCACCAAGGACATGCGGGACATTCCTTTTCTGATCCATGCGATTGTTCCAAATCTTCCACAATGCTAGAAAGGGTATGAAATGCTGCGACTCCTTCTGTTGCGATGTTGTCTAACCCTTGGAGCGACTTTTGTTGGGATGCTTCTCTAATTTGTAGCACTAAATACATTGATGCACGGCTGAGTGGACTGAAATATTCTTCCTTGCAATACCGCTCATATTGGGCAATAATAGTTTACCTGGTTACGGTTCGGACAACGTTTGGCATTGAAGAGCACCGCTCTCGAGTTTTATTTTACGAGTTTAATATGCAACGGTAGAAGAATGGGCTGTTAATAACATTTAAATACACTTAAAATCTGATTTTTTACATTCCTTGTCCGTGCACCTTTACTAACTCTAGCACATCATTTGCTGGCTCATATGCATTACGAACTGGCCTTCGCTGCCGCTAGGTGCAATAGTATTGAAAATTATGGTTAATCTCTTTAGCCTTTTTTACGCATATGTTATCAACACTTGTAGCTTCACTTAAGCTCACGGGATGAAACTGTGTGTTAGAAGCTTTTGCTATTCTTTCCATTGCATCATTGAAACATGCAACCGTCATCTTCATCGGCCGAAGAATCGCTGTCACCACTGTTGTGCACACATACATACATACATACATACATACATACATACATACATCTTTTATTGGAAAAATATTTACAGTATAAGCTAAAATAGTTTTGTTCCAACACATGACCAACTATATCCAAATCTCCGTTTGTTCCTGCTAGCTCTACTAAATAAAAATTAAAAGAACACTAAACTATATAGATACTTATAAGCACTAAATAAAAACATTAATTTATAAAAGGAGCAATGTTCATCGGATCAATGTTTATCTAACAAGTTCTTGAAAAGGTTCACTGATCTGGCTTCAATCACGCAATTTGGGAGTGAGTTCCAGTCATTTACAATCCTATGATTAAAAAATGTTTTTCTTACATTCAGCCAACACTGTGGCTTGAAAAGTTTCACATTATGGCCTTGCAAGTTGGGCTCACCTCGACGGAAAAAATTGTCCGGATCGATACGATCAATACCGTTTATTATTTTATAAACTTGTCCCCTCTTCTCCTCCTGTAATGAAGTTATGGAAAGTTTAGCTCTTTCAATCTTCGTTCATAAGGTAAGTGACTTAATTTTGGAATCATCTTAGTAGCACGTCTTTGTACTGACTCAACCAACATAGAATCCATCACAAATCTTGGGTTCCAAATGACGTTTCCATACTCCAACAAGGGTCTCACAATCCCGATGAATAATTGGGAAATTGTGCTCTCATACCTGCACTGAAAAGCTATTCGTACACGAGCCAGGACACCATTTTCTTTTTTAACAGCTGAAGCAACTTGGCTGTGAAACTTTAGTTGATTATCCATTATTATTCCCGGTCCTTTTCTTCATTTACTGCAGTCAATGGTTTAGCTAGCTTGAAGTCTTTATTGGTTATTGTTGTATCCGAGATGTAGAACTTTCGTTTTATCGGTATTAAAATATAATTGCCCTTTGTTAGACCATTCAACAAGATTGCCAAGGTTAGCTTGTAAGTTAGAACATGCTTCCGTAGACAATGCCTTAAATAAGCTAAACACCTTGGTACTGTATCATCAGCAAAAATCTTCACGAAACTGTTGACTACATCCGGTAAATATTAATCACCTATATAGAGGAAAAAGAGTAAGGGTCCCAAAACACTACCTTGTGGTACACCACTTTGAACATGACTCCATTTTGAAAAACAATCATCGATCTTTACAAGCTGTCTTCTATCTTTCAAAAAGCTACATAGCCATGTTTTCATATTTTCAGAAATTCCATAAGCATCCAATTTACTTAATAATCTTTGCTGAGGAACTGAATCGAATGCTTTTGTGAAATCCAAATATATCAAATCCATTGTATCACCCATATCTAGTGCAGAGGTCCATATTTCCATTGTTTCCAATAACTGCGTCACACAAGAGCGATCTGGTACCAGGGCCTTTTTTAAGAAATCATCAGTGGGGGGGCCATCATCGAAAGGGGACGTAGCAAGTAGGTGGCGTATTACAGGTGTGGGAAGGCGAAGGGGGGTCTGGGGGTCCTCCTCCAAAAAGTTTTGTATTCTTGAGTCTCTGTGGCTTGATTTCCTGCATTTTCAGAGACAATTTTTGATATATCCCATCTAAACGGAGCCAGGTTTTGTTGTGATAATACAATAACTTTCCTCCAAACTCAGTTTTTTCCCCTTTTTGGCTTATACTTTGGACAAAAGGGATCTTCACTGGGGGGGCAAAAATAGCTTACTGGCCAACATGGGGGCTGGGGGGGCTTTTGCCCCTCCAGTACATTAGTTAAAAAAGGCCCTGCCTGGTACAAAGCCATGTTGTTCATCACAGAAAAGACCATTTATCATCATATGCATATGATTTGCTATTGCATCTCTCACTAGAGACTCCATAATTTTCGCTGAAATTGACGTTAAACTAATTGGGCGATGATTTCCTGCAATCTTCCGGCTGCCTTTCTTATGTACTGGTATAACATTAGCATCCTTCCAAATTTCAGATAATTTACCTTCATTAAACGATTTTTCATAGATAATAGCTAGTGGATGGCAAATAGCTTCTGCTGTATCCAACAATACTCTAGGATGAAAACCATCAGGACTAGCTGATTTGGAGCTGTTTTAGCTTCTGCAATACTATATCTGCATTGATATCAAGAGTAGAAATAGGAACTCCAAAATACCTGCTACTAGAGTTGGAATATTAGTAAGGTCCTCCTGAGTGTAGACACTGGTAAAGAATGCATTCATGGTTTCTGCAATTTCTGCATCACTCTGAGTCAGTTTGCCATTTGGCTTGAGTATGTTATTCATCCTAGATCTGGTCTTTAAATTGCTGTTGCAATATTTCCAAATATCTTTCTCAAATTCTTTACGCAATTTCTTAGTTAGTTTTGACAACTCCCTGGCTTCTTTTTTAAGCACGTAAACCATCACTATTATCCATTGACAAACGAAATTGTTTCCAAGTACGGTATTTTTACGTCGTTTCCTAATTGCCATATTATTCATCCACAACTTTTTCTTCCTGTTCTTATTTGGCTTGCATTTTGGTATAAAAAGTTTTGGAAAAAATTCCCATTCTTCGTCCGCATTCATACACTCCATTGTGGAACTCCAATCAATCGCAGACAAGGCATCTGTCATTATTTCATAATCCCCTTTGTTATATTGGTATTTGGGCACAGTAATTTTTAGGTCTGTGTACACATTTAAATCGAACAGTAAGCAGACATGGTCGCTCAGGCCAAGAGCTGGAAGATACTCTAAGTCACTTATCATGTCCTCTTAATTTATAGATAGTAAATCCAATATACTAGAGATTTGGTCATCCCTATGTCGTGTACACTTGGCAACATGTAGATATAGAAAGCAATCCCTGATATTCTCTATAAACTCGAGTTCTCTTCGTTAAATCGCTCCAATTTATGGTTGGGAATTTGAAATCCCCAAACCCGATGACTCTTTTAATTCATCTAACAGATTAAGTAGGTTATTATTATTCTCATTATCACTTGACGGACTTCTGTAAATACAACCCAAAGTTAACTTATTGTAACCTCTCAACTTCATAGTAATCCAACATGTTCTTCTAATTTTGTATTGTAGTCCAAGCTACTGGCCAGATGACTTAGTGTAGTAGACACATAGATAACTATCCCTCTTTTCCCACCATCCTCTATGTTGCTAAAATATTCATATCCATTAAGCCAAAATCCCCTAGGACAGGCATTACGGTGCAATTTTTTTGCCATAACCTCATGATTATCACAATATCAGGCTGATGTATCCTCGTACACAGAAAAAGTTCGTTCATTTTATTCAACAAGGAATCACTATTTGTATAAAAAATCTTTAATTTATTCTTCACCAGTCTTGATCCCTTGTTTTGTTTCAACTTTTGTCACTTTTGCAGGCCATTAGTTCGTTATGAGCTTTCTTGGCGTCCATGTTGGATCTATGCCATCCACAACTGGAGACCCTACTATTTCATGGAAGGATTGTTGGTTATTCTGCTTAGTTATTCTAGGACGTCTAAAGTTTCGAAAATACAACGAGTCATTGAATCTAGTGCATGTTTTTTGTACATGTTTGAGGTTATCGAATCGTGATCAAAAATAAGGCTGACCGTCGATCTCAATGTTGCTGATCATGATCTTGTATTACATTGTAAAATGAATGTGAGATTAAAATAAAATAACCTTTCTTCGACATTACACTTTTTTGTGTCTCCGTTATCTGGTCTCAGCCAATGTGACTCACAATCCACCTTTCCTTTGTGCTTTTTTCTGCAGCTACAGCACATGGCTAAAAGCGAAACTTCTTTTATTTACTTGTACAAGTTAATTTCTTTCAAGATTGGGGACGTATTTGGTGAGTAATTGGCCACAAATTATAAGAATGTAGCAAGTTAGAGATATAAGGGTGGGAGATATTTTCTAATTGTTTAATTTTAGTTCATGGACATTTTTAACCAGTCCTGAACATCAATTTTCTAAGTTTATTATGGGACCATATTCCTGGACTTCTAGAAAAGGCTCGAAAAGTCCGTGGTCAACGCGCTACGGTTCTTGTTAGTTTGCCCGCCAATCTCCGTCATCCCTGAATAAACAGAGCGTATTAGCATTAATTAAATTCCATGCACGCTTTGATGACACTTCACGTACCTTAAGGTGACGTAAATTAAGCGACATCAAATTCGAAATTAAACACTTGAAATCAGTGAAAGTAACAAGGACGTAAATTAATGTTAATTAAATTAACGCGAAATGTTAAAATTAGCGTTAATAAAATGCATCGTTACTTTCTATGATAAGGTATATAACAAACAAGTGAACTGATTGAAATTAATAATAAAATACAAGCAAAATTAAGAGAGTAAACTATACCTGACCCGGTAGGAACAGTAACTCCATAAAGACGAAGCACTTCCTCGGACATTCTGATGGAGAATGCATCTCTTCCATGACTTTTCTTTTATCACCTACATGACCAGGATATTGAAAACTGTTTTGCGCTTCAACCAATACCTTCCTAATCTATGTTGGTGTTTCGGACAAATACCAATCTTGCTGATTTGGTCGTCGCTAAAGTTGAATAGCCCTGCTCTTGCCAGGATAAGTTTATATTCATGAATATTTTCCTTAGACAAATGACAGCTTCGTAGATGGGAACTAATGTCATCTTTGCAGTGATACAAACAAACTATTTAATTGCATCCAGTGAAACTCCACAATTGGAGCTGTCGCGTGCACTTAAAAAACAATGCAGTTCCATCCCGTTTTGTAAATAGACAATTCTGGTAATAGATGAACATAAACTTACTTAAATTAGCTCTGATAATGCCTCCGCCTTGAACTTCCGGTTTCAGAAATTTACAGCACGCGACCATGCAAAACAATTTAATGCAACGCTAATTGAGAAGTTTAATCAACGAGTTCGAGCATATTTTACATCTTAACATTGTTGAAATACTTAGACGAACATTTGTTGCTGCGTATGTGGATTACTGCACAAGCTAGATAAATGTAAATTGTCTGCGTCCTGTAAATAGGACATTGACAAAATTTCATGTAAGTGTACGAAATTAGCAAGATTTCACTGCTCATCACAAGAAACACGGGAACATACCGCAATATATTTTGAAACAGGCTGATAACATGGAATACAAACTGTATTCCGCTAGTATTTTAGTTCCTTTACTCTGTCTAACTTCCGAGATATTGCAATTCAAAAACAGCGTATTTTACTCTTCGCTAAAATACAGATTTTATGCTGTGTTCGAAAGGTTTATTTTTGAGTGGACCATTATATTTTTGATGGGGTATTGGGGTGAGGAGAGGGGGTTGCGTGAATTTTTGGTGCTCGATATTTTTTGTAGTCCTTTAGCTGTGTAGGATTCTTGTTTCATTCTCCGTATCCTTCCACGATATACTTTTCGGAAATTTTAGAGTCAAATTAAATATTAAAACAAACCTTTTAAATTTATAAAGTGATGCTGCACTGACAATGTCAACATGTATGTTTGCTAAGACCTTATCATTGTGTTCTCAGCAAACTTTTTATCCCAATTTATACGTCATCGTAATCCTATAAAAAACATTTACTGCTTTTCGAAAATACAAAAAAATATAGTTGATTTTTAAATATCCTTTCACTGTACATCCAAGTAACGGGGGTTTTTTCAGAGTATAGTTTGCACAATGCCAGTAAAATAACGGAATGTCGGCTTTAATTATTCTTTTATTTTTATTATTATTATTATTTAAAAATATTTAAAAACGGTAACTCTTCAGGGCTCATAGGCACCTGCTTTTCAAGGCCTAGGACCGTTTGTTACATAATTATCAAAAAAATATGAAGAATAATTACAAAATAGATATTTATACATATATAAGAAGAATCAGGAGCGGTCAAGAATAGATTTGAATTTGTTAAAGCTTATGCCTTTTTCTTCGGCTGTGCCTGGTAAGTTATTCCACAATGACGCCGCTGAGTAAATGATACTCTTTTTTATAAAGTTTGTTTCGGATTTATCAGGAGCATAATTATTGTTATTATACTTCGCAAATCATACCTATTATTAGTTTTAATTTGAAACATGTTTATTTAATTTGAAACAATTAAAGATTGATGCATGACGAGCGGACGTGTGCTGTAGTGCTCCGCTCAATGTTTGAATTTATTTCATGATATATTCTCATTGTGCTGCAGAATAACCTAAACATTTACATTGTATACATATAGTTTTAACTCAAAGTCTTACAATCGATTAGAAGCGATAATTTAATGCCTCCGAAACGAAAAATCAGAAAAAGTCTGACCTGGTTACCGACGAAGCCGAAAATGATGTCGAAGTCGAAGCAAGCGTCGATATGCCAGTTACAACATCACTAAAACAAAACATGGAAGCTTTATTTGATCGTCGCTTTCAACAGCAAACATCTCTAATTAATGATCTTTTTTCAAATCAATTGCAGACGACAAAATCTGACTTAGATGAAATTAAAAGCAAGTCAAGAATTCTTAGGATTGAAGTTTGACAACCTTGTTGTTTCAATCAAAGAAGTTAAACCAGAGAATGTCAGTTTACGTAAAGCTAATGAACAATTGCAACAGCGCGTTAAACAGCTAGAAGAAAAAGCTAATGCAAGTGGAAAGGACGTGGAGGATTTACGTCGTTATTCCCGTAGAGACACGCTTGAAATTAGTGGAATTCCTGTTATTGCAGGTGAAAATACTAATGCTATTGTTCTTAAAGTCGCCCGCCTTCCTGCCCCTGAATGTGATTTTGATGAATCTATGTTGTCAGTCAGCCATCGCTTGCCTTCTACGAGAGGGTTTATTCCAAAGATTATTGCAAAATTTACTCGGCGCGATCTACGTGACGAGATTTACAAAAAGAGGCGAAACCTCTCTTCGAAATCTTCCAGCGATCTTGGCTTGGACGTATCGAATCGTATTTATGTTAATGATAGCTTAACGGCTCAAAGCAGAGTCATTTTTTCCGAAGCAAAGAAATTTCGAAGCCAGTATAACTTCAAGTTCATTTGTACAAGAAATGGAAAGGTGTATTTAAAGAAAGACGAAAGTCAATTATCTCCCAGTTTTGTGTTTGACACTGTGCAGGAATTTGGGGATTTTAGAAGCAAATTCCTGCTGAATAAAATTCAAGATTAATTATGAGCATTCGTGTTCTTAAAGCTTTTTTTTATTACTCATTATTTAATCACGAAATCTCATCATCTTCTACAAAAGTACAGATGCTCTTCCTGAGAGCCGTGAGTTACAAATATTTACATTAATTATATTACAAAAGAAGATATTAATTATATATTAAATTTACTATGTACAACTAAATAATTATAGAAAACTACTAAAAATTTAGAATTGCTTTTTAAATTGTGTAATTGTTAAACATACTTGACATATATCCCAAGATCATTTAAAATATCTTTTGATCTTATATCGTACTTGGAACGAGTGACGATTCTGGCTGCCCTATTTTGAAATTTTTGGGGTTTATTAGATAAACCCTTTCCCATTGATCCCCATGCAAACTACAATAATCAAGGTGAGGAACAATTAAATAATTGTATATGGTAATTAAGATGCTTTTTGGAACAAAAGATCGAAGCCTTCTCAAAACACCAAGTCCTTTGGCAACTTTTTTTGAAATATTTTCGATGTGAGATTCCCATGTGAGAAACTCATCAACGTATACTCCTAGGCATTTAAAAGACTTGACTCTTTTTATTGCAGTACCATTTATACCAATATTTGGATCTTCAGGAAGCTGGTCAAGCTTTTGGCGTGTAACCAAAAACATACATTTGGTTTTTGTGATATTTAAGCTAAGTTTGTTTGCATTTAGCCACTCATGAAAATTTGGTTTAAATTATGGTTTAAATTAACTCGTCTGAGTCACTCGCCGCATATGTAAGGCTGGTATCATCGGCGTACATGCGGACATTTGAGACTAAATTTGCATTTGGTAACTCGTTTATGTACAGTAAAAATAACAAAGGCCCTAAGATGGATCCCTGGGGAATGCCGCTTTTCATTGTCTTAGAATCCGAGAGAATACCATTAACCATAGTTTTTTGTGTGCGTTGCGACAAATAATCAGAAAACCAGGTGAGTGTCTTTGGTAACATGTCATATAGTTTAATTTTAGATATCAAAATCGAGTGGTCAAAAAATCATCAATATTAATAAACCACTCGTTTGTGATATCAAGTAGAGCTGTAACTGTGGAATGCAGTGGCCTAAAACCTGATTGATGTTTGTTTAGTAAATCGTTTTTAACTAGGTAAGCGTAAAAATGATTGAAAGCTGCCCTTTCAAGTATATTAGCAACCACTGGAAGAACAGATATAGGTCTATAGTTGCTTGTTGTTGACTTAGCCATTCTTTGTACACTGGTGATACCCTTGCATTCTTCCAGTCAGCGGGAGAATACCTTGATTAATTGACAGGTTAAATATATGGGTCAATGATTCGCCAATCACGGACGCACTAGCCTTAATTAAACAAGCAGGAATTCCATCCAAACCACTAGCCTTTTTGGTAGGCAAAGTTTGAATAATTTTGGCAATCTCAGAAACAGTGAAATCACAAAAGTACTGTAATTTCAGCTGGTTTAATAAAAGAACTAAAATTGAGAGCGGATTGTGGGATTTTCTCGGCCAAATTTGGTCCTACCTCAATAAAGTAGTCATTAAACAGGTTGTTAATATCGTTTGGTACCGTAGCGCTATTATTAAAATCAATACCAGCGTTGTTGGAACGGACGTATTTTTCGAGTTTTTGGACAGAATGGTATTCATGCCCTTCCAAGTTTCCTGCATGTTCCCTTTATTGTTGGAAAATAAATTATTATCCCCGAGCCGGCGCGAAGCGCCGTGCGAGGGTACTAATTCCGCTCGGAGATTTACACCCGGGTATGTGAAAACATTGTGGAATGCAAAGTCGTCCGCCATTTTTTTTTGTCATGGACTCGACCTTTTCGTAAGTTATGCGCATGCGCAAGTTCATGCCGAGTGAAAAGTTCATGCCGAGTCATTTTATAAGTAAGTCTCTATGTAAGTAAGTTTATATGTTTGTCTCCAAAAAAAATAAATGAAAATTATTTAGAGGACAAATTAACAAGAGGAAAAACAGTCGAAAGACCGAAAAAGGAGCGTTTTAAACAGGCAAGTGTCTATTTTGCATGCTTGTTTTGCCGATTTTTTAACATAGCATGCAGTATAGTATGTGAATTTGAAAATGTGTAGATCATTCTGTGTGGTCGATACAACATTGACTGATCTTTAATTAAGACTATTTTAGTATTGATTAAAATATGTTATAGAAAAATAAAAAAAACAATTAAATCTCAAAAATTTCATTGCAAAAGCAAGTGCGAAGTATAAAAATACTCCTCGAAAAGCAGTTGAAGTATTTTGAAAATTTTGAAACGTTTTATGAACGTCTAAGGTTGAATGTTACAGTAAATCAAAGCTAAAAGAGTACATAATAGCATACCCACTTTATATAGTTGGGCAATTGATAATTTTATAGTTAAAAACAAAATAATATTTGTACAAATTAAAATATAAAAAATAACAATGTCGCGTGTTACCATGGTTACATTCGTCGACTCAGTACTTCATGTTAAAATAACTTTTGGGGAGTAAATTGTTTGGTTCAAATGGGCGAGGGGATTCTGCATGCATGTATTTCTAGTAGTAACTAGATTTGTATCTCTTTATTCCGCTGTTGACATTATTTCTAGCATGCTTGTACGCAGTCCAATCAGCCTCATTTCCCGTTATAGTGGCAACCTTTTTGAGATGATCGCGCTGATACATATGCTGTTTTAAATCTGGTGATAACCACGGTGAAAAAGAGTTGCGAGAATGTTTTCATGGGAGAATGCATAAACAAATCACGCCATTTCTCCCAGGCAACAATAGGATTACCAATCATTAGAAAATTGTCCCACGGGACCTGGTTGATATCATTTAGAAAATTGTCACAGTTGAAATGTTTAAATCAGCGATACTTGACGTATTGAGGTGTAGTTTTGGGAATAACAAACTTCCTTGATGCATAAAAGACGTTGTGATCACTTATCTCCATATTGGAAACCCCAACATCATTATATTTGTCAGGTTCTTTTGTGAGGATAAGGTCGATAGTCGTAGCACTATTTTTAGTTACCCGTGTCGGATTTTTAATGAGTTGTGAAAATTGTATAGATCACAAAGCTCAAGCAAAGCTTTAGTGCATTGTGAGGGGTTTTGTGAGGAAATATTATAATTAAAATCGCCCAGAAATGTACATTCAATATTTGCGTTCTCAATTTTATCAAGGATGGTTTCAAAAAAACCCCAACAATTCCATGCTTGAGTTTGGAGGCCTGTACCAAGTACCGACTAAAAATGGTTTTACTTTAGGTTTTCTGACTTCGACAGTTAGAAATTCAAGTGCATCATGTTCTAAGTCGTGTCTAATCACAAAATCCATTGTATTTCTCAAATAGATTGCCACACCACCACCATTTCTATTACGATGTTTTATCACAACGGAATAACCATCTATATGATATTCCGCAATGTCTATAGTATCGTCAAGCCACGTTTCATTCAATATAAGGATATCAACATATTTAGTGGCCATATGAATCCGTAGCTCATCAATATGCTTTATTACGCTTGTAATATTCAGGGCTGCAATTTTAAATCCCTTTAGTTTTGGTAACCCTAGCTGAAAATTTGGCTTATTACTAGTATTAGTATTTGGCGTGTTTACGTGTGACTCGGCTATAGGCTGAGTCACAGGAAAATTGAGTTCGTCAGGATCATCACTCAATATGGGAATTTGGTCACTAGTTACAGAGAGTTCTACACAACATAATCAATTTTTATAATAGTTAATAAAATTACTAGTAAGTATTGAGTTACCATTTTGTGTTAGGTGGATACCTCCGCGATTTAGTTCCTTCACACCAACTTTGCTATGGGCTATATATCCATATCCATGTTGATGACATAACTTCCTCAAGGCTTTGTTGGTGGCTTTAGCTTTGGCGTTTAGGTCGGCGTCGGCTCTTGCTATGAGTTCTGAGATGGAAACCTTAGTTGACTCCGTTTGGACGAATCCGTCTTAGAATCTCCATTTCTTGTGACTGGGCTCGTTTTTGTTGTTCAGCCAGGCATAGCTTATGTTTCAAATCAGCATTTTCGGTTTTTAGTCGTTCAGCTTCAACAACGGTCATTATTTGCCACGGATTGCTGTTAGGAGAAAGTCCAAATTCTGTTCTCAAGCTTGCCAACATAATTTTTACTTGGTCCTCAAATTCGCTTATCTTTGCTTCGAAGACTGATTGTTGAGAAAGTTCATTTAGCTCATCATTTAGCTCTTGAACTGTAGACTCATGCGGATTTTGTGTCATTTCGATGTCGGTTTCTGCTTCTCAGATAATGATTTGTTGGTAATACTGGCTCTATCGTTTTCCAAAGTAGATTCATCAAGGGTTAATATAATACCTCAACTACAAATTGTCCAATCGGAAAACAGTATTTGTACCACATGACCAGTCGATTTTTCGCGGTGTCGTATCCCAGTCCCCCGAGCTTTGAGCTGGGGTGTGATAAGTTATCACACACACTGGGGAATTTAATTCACGCGACGTTCACGTTGGGGACTACGCACCCCACAAACAATGAAAAAATGAAAAATGGCGGGAGTTGAGAGTTTGTCTTACGATGTAAATGACTCGGATGATTGTTTTTGAAAAAAAAAGATAAAAAAAAAACAAAAAAAAAACGAAAAATGCACTTCGTGTGTTGTGTGGGGCGGTACGGCGGTTGGAAAGCAGAAAAAAAGAAGAGAGAGAGAAAGAAGAGAGCCTGAGTTTTTTTAGGAAAAGTTTTTCGTTTGATGGTTGTAAGTTTAATATAAATTATAATTCGTAAAATACGTTACAACATATAAATTTGACTTTTAATGTTTCTTTATTATATCTACATATATATATATTATATATATATATAAAAAAATCTAAATAAAAAAAAAAAAAAATATTTTATTTTCGCATGACTCTGTACTGTTCAAGCTAGTATCGCATGTTCATTACGTATAATTCATTTCGGAATTATCTCATCATATATCATGTCCATGTAATATTTTCGCCCATCCCCCCTATAAATGATAATTGTTATATAGCTAGGGTGAACACCAAACGTGATTGGCTGATTTGTGGTCACGCGGCTTTAGATAAATGCAATGTATCCCGCCGGGCAGCAAGTGAAAATTGTTGCACGCCCCGACTACTGGCTACGTACATAAATAAACAAAATGGCGGCACAACTCGCAAGTTTATGAACTACGATTTTCCAAGTTTGTGTTAAAATAAACAATGTAAAAGAGAAGAAAAATACACAACAGGCAACAGGATATGCTGCTGAAACCGTTTAAGTAGGTTCTTTCAATTTTAAACTCGTGTACACTACTGTTTAGAGTTTTGTCATGAAATACAATTGTTATATGAATGTTGTTGATTTTTCTTTCGTCGCTATATAACAAAACACTTAATGTCTGTTCCCTCGGGAAATAGTTAGTTTTGTTTTCCCTCGAGCCTCAATGTTTCCCTCGACTTCGTCTCGGGAAACATTGAGACTCTCGGGAAAACAAAACTAACTATTTCCCTCGGTACCAGACATTAAGTGTATATTGTAGCCTGGGCAGCTGAAGCATTGCAATCTTGCCCACAGTCTTTCTCCGCGGCATGATCGTCTTTCACCCCGGCATCATCATTTACAAGCATGGCGGTTAACAAGCGGGTCAATAAGACTTGTTTTGTCCCTTTACTATCAAGACCTCTGGTGTTTAGTTCTTCTCGAAACTTAGGTACGTGAAATTTTACAATCGCTTAAACGTTTGGGAAGCTCATAGTTGAAAATTTAAAGTGAAAATACAGAGCTCGTAAATACACGTCTTAACTCGTTGAAGCTCTCTCCTCAACTAAAGCTAAGTAATTATTTTTATTCTAATGGCTTCTGATATTTACATGAGCTCGAGGATCTTCCTTTTAGTAGTCTCGATAATGATAGTTTTGAACTAGAAATGTATGAATTGTCACATGGTAGGGTTAATTTCGAAGCCGATAGATTACTTAATTTGAAGCTAAATCCACTTCATTGCAATCAACAATATACCTCGACCTTAACAAGTAACTTAGACCCGGATTCTAATTTTTTGAATGATTTAAATTATGATTTTTATACTGAGAGCAGTGTAAATAGCATGTTGAGGAGAAACAATCAAAGTCAAATGATCGGTCTCTTAAGACTTTAGTACAAAAGTTAAAACAATCTACATACATACATACATTATTCAGCGCACTCCACATTGGGACTTTTCAGTGACCGATTACATCAAGTATCTAACTTACCTATATTATGTACTTAACCTACATTATTTATTTTTACAATTGTGATATTACTTTCCTAATCTGTCTATCCTAACCCACCCAGTCAACTTTCCCCGTGGTTGTCCGAAGTGAGTGTCCGAAGAAAACCCACGACTTTCGACAGAGCGTTGACTTACTCTTTTCACGTGAGTGTGATGAGTAAAGTCCTCAACGAGAATCGGACTCAAGACTCAGACGTGAAAGGCGCTTGCTCTGACGACTGCGCCACCGAACGTAGAATTGTAGAAAATGTAGGTAGGTTTTTCTTATTTATTCCTTTCAACCTTTCACTCTTGGTCGGGCACTAGCCATGCATTGCGTTACTTTTGCCACTTTCTGCATATGTCGAGGTACGGAGTATATGGCAAGTGCATGACACCTTGTTTACATGTGTACATCAAATCTTTTTTTATGCCACAGCTACAATAGTTGTTTTATTTTCGCTTACTATTCTTCTTGTACGTTATTGCCAGTTATGTATACTTTGCCAACCACGTGTGGTGGCAGTTCCTTGGACGGTTGAGTTCAGACCGAAGTAAACTGAATTCTGACCCTGCAGGAAATGGTCTTCTGCTAAATGTAACTTATTTCACAACAGTTTATATGTCAGAGCGGTTACATTCGGGCACGGCATTATCTATAGGAATACACAAAGCTCTGTCGTGAGCAAATTCGCACACTTCATTCGTTCACATAGGAGTTCGTACGCTTTCATCTGATTTGCATGAATTCCACTTCGAAGGCAAAATGGTGCAAATTTGGATTATTCACACGGTCAGGTGTGAACATAGTCTTCTGCCACTTTTGCCGGTCCCCGCATTACTGCTTTCAATACATTATTTATACGAATAAAAATGTCATCCTGTAACATACTAAACGAACAGTGTCTAAATTGCTTTTAATGAGGCGGCAAAGTACTTATCAAAATGTTTTTTTGTTTTTGGCCCCAGTTTTGGTGTGTGTTGTTGTCAAATATATTATCGGATTTGGATGGATCTAAAATCACACTCTGAAAAGCGACTGCGGGCGGCATCTCGGGGCTTTCTCCTCTCGTCCCCTGTCGACGCCACTGTTCCTGCCTTACAATTTTTTGCGTGATGCGGTATGCTGCAAATTAACAGGTTAGTCAGTGTATTGGGTTGTTGCATTTATTATCGCTGCGATCGCCTTTTGGACGATCTTAATTTGTTATGTTTAGTAAGCCTGCGTTCCGCAGCGGTAAAAGGACGGAGAATGCGCGAGAGGAGATATACGGCGTGCGAAGAAGAAACAGTATTTTACCAACACACAAATATGTTTTTGTAATTTAATTTTTTTATTAAAAGGAGTTAAAATCTGTTTTTTCGGATATATTTACTGGTACTATCCCAGTACAGTCAGGCACCACGAATTGATCAGTGCATGCTTGCATCAAAATGTGTAAAGACCGTTATTGGGAACTTTAAAGAAACCAACATCACTCGCTCTCCTGATGGCACACATTGTGCGAAATTTTCATGGGAGGCTGAGCATCGCGACTACCGTCCAATTACGCCGCTTATGCAAAAAGAACAAGACTTCTTGCTCGTCACCCCCCACACTTCTGAAGACATATAGCGACATCATTACAGAGCAGGAAAGGAAAGGAAAGGATTTATTGAAAGAGTATCTACGACCAACATACCTGGCAAGATCCACTACATTCCCCCACCATCCTGTGAAAAAGGACTCTTCCACCACACGAATCGTATATGACAGTAGCTGCCGTCAGTCAACAGATCACCCAAGTTTATAAGATTGCTTTATATCTCTTCTGGTCGGCACCGTCGAATATTGTTCTCCAGAGGATGACGACTCTGAGCGCTCATATCTTTGGCGCCCCTCACCCAAAACGGACGAAAATACCACCAATCGATTCAGCAAACAAAACTGTTCTTAACTAATGCCAAAAAAATCGCTAAACACAACGTTTTACAGATCTCCGTTAGTTTTAACACCTTTGTAATCTGATATTTATTATATCGTAAACTAACTAGAAATACACTCATGCAGAATCCCCTCGCCTTTTCGAACTCCAGAATTATACGTCCCAAAAATTGTATATTTGTACATGAAGTATATCATTGTATTTTGTATTTTTAACCATAGCAATACACAATTTTTTTTTTAAAACAAATGATTAAAGAGTAATATAAATATTTCTACTTTCTATATTTATACTATAAAATTATGTATATTATATAAATGTTATTATTTACTTTTTTAGCTTTTGTTGTAAATATTTAACCTTAAATATTTCACAAAAAAGTCAAAAAAAAAAAAAAAACAAAAAAATTATTTTTTATTTATTTTTTATTTTTTATTTTTTTTTTGATTTATTTGATATTATTAATTTGTTTTTATCTTAAATTTATTAAAATTTATAAATTAATTATTATATAATATTATAAATTTAACTAACCAGTGAGTTATACGCTTTGTAAACCACAAACTAAAAATTCAAAAAAAGAAAATAATCGTTTCTCTTCTTGTTTGAAGACTTAGATTATCGGTATGTTTTTCCAATAGTCTTTTATTAAATATCATTTTTTGAATAATAAAAAATGTTTTATAATAAAATCTTTTAAATAAATCTTTTAAATCTCTCGACCTGAATTCGCGCATGCTTATAACATGGCGTAATGCAACCCGATAACGACATTCCACTGAACCGCTTGATTCCACTGTGCGATTCCATACTGTGTTTTAAATATTTTGGGATTCCCGCGGTGTCGCACCCATACCTTCCGCTACTCCGCGCCGGCTCGGGGATTATATATCCAGTACCTTTGGTCGATTATAACTTCTGTTTTAAAAACCGTGTGATTTTGGCTAACACACCGTTTTATAGAGCTTTAAATACCGTACCTACTGACCAACTTCAAAGAAAACAATAAAAATTGACAAAGTTACGGCGAAATTTGAAATGTAGCGTGTGGGTCAAACCGGACTTTCAGACAATAACAACCGGAAAATGCCCAAAGACAAACAAAGACTGTCGCTATGTTTTTTTAAGTGGCCGGAATGAATTCCCCAGGGTACAATACCCTATATAATATCTTTTTGTCGGGACTGAAGCGCGTGGTCGAACCATATATAGTCAAACCACGACAAGCGCTTGCATGCTGGAAAATAGCCGATAAATAAAAAAAAATTCAAAATAAATACTTCTAGTAGTAGTATCGAAGCGAAACTTTCCAGAAGAAATACACAGATAAAAAGCGAAATTTCGACCATTAGAAGTCTGTGGTCAAATGCAAGAATAAAGAAGATATTAAAGTTTGTTTGAGTTGAACTGGAGTATGACTGGAGGTATGTTTGGGATTAAACTTTTAGTATTTTTGATTCTGTAATGTTTAGTCGGCAAAATAGCCCACTGTTAAAAAGATTATTTTGTAAGAATTCCAATGGTGTTAATTTCATTGCCAGTTGGTAAATATTTTCCAAAGGAAATCGTACTCAAAGTGCTCTTGCGACAACATAATTAAAATATGACCGACCAGAAAGAGTATCATGCCCATCGTCACTGAGTGATATGTGTTCATTTCTTCTGCGCTTTCCACTGATATAGAAAAAGCATTTCTACACGTCCAACTCCACGAGGGTCACAGGGACTGCACCCGATTCCTGGGGCTTTCCCGACCTGATGATCCCGAAAGAACTTTTCAAGTCTGCCGATTCAAAGTAATGTTGTTTGGCGCTACATGTTCGCCACTGATACTCAGCACAGCACTTGAATCCCACCTCAACCATTACAACTCAGAGATTGCTACCTATATGAAAGAAAACCTATATGTTGACAACCTCATTTCCGGACGGGCCGCAGAAAATTACTTCATCCACTACTATAAGACAGCACGATCTATTATTAATTCAGGTCACTTCAACCTTCGAGCTCGGGCATCCAACTGTCCGCAACTTCACAGCCTATGTCTACAAGACGGAACTGCTGACGCTTAGACAACTGTTAATATAATTCGTTTTCAGTGGAAGACCTTAGCGGACACTTTGTCCCTTCCCCCTAAACATATCTCACCAACCCTCAACTTACCTACTAAAGGAGAAGTCTTCAGCAATTCCTCAAAGATCTACGATCCACGGGGCTTGTTATCCCCGGTTACCATCAGAGCTAAATTGTTAAGGCAAGAATTGTGGCTACAAAATATCGAATGGGACGAACCACTTTCACAAGAATTCAGTGAGAGGTGGTTAAGCATAGCAGAAGATAGTATTATATTGGTTGTCTAGCAACGTCTGATAGTATTATATTGGTTGTCTAGCAACAAACGTGTTAGTCAGTTCATCATCAACAGTGTTGAAACAATCAAAAATCTATTTCCCGAGTCAACACGGGGATATTGCCCGACCACCGATAATCCCGCAGACCTTCTTACGAGAGACATTGGTGCAAACCAACTTGCTTCTTCAGTCCTTTGGCGGCATGGTCCATCGTGGTTAACGTCCGAATCCAAGTGGTCAAAATGGTCTTCAACCGATATGTCTCCTACTCTGACCCTAGCAATATCATCATAATATATCAACCACAACGCACCTGATAGAGAGAGAGAAACCATGGAGAAAAACCATCAACCCGGAATCCATCACGTCATCGATATCACCAAATACAGCAGACTAAATTACCTCCTACGTGTTACAGCCTACGTCCTTCGATTCATCGCTCTTCTAAGAAAAGCCGAACCTATTGTTACTGTCTCCCTTACCGCAAAGGAATTAAAGCACGCCGAACGAAGATGCATGTCTCGCATTCAAAACATAGCACTCATTCGACAATTGCGTCTTTTTCAGGATACCGAGAATCTGCAATACAATGCGCCATTAAAAGAAAACCTATTCCACAGTGGTGTGGACTATACAATGACCACATTACGTCAGACCTACAGGATTCCGTCCTTTCGCCAGTACGTGAGAAAGCTGCTGAGATGGTGCGTAAATTGTAGTAAGGTCACTGGAACTGCATATATACGCCTCGATCATCCTCCACTCCCGAAGTCAAGAACCGCCGAGACAGAACCCTTCACGACGACCGGAGTTGACTTCACCGGAGCCCTTTACGTACGTGACAACACTGGAGAAATAAAAGTCTACATCAACCTCTTCACATGTGCGGTTACCAGAGCTGTATATTTAGAGATTGTGACAGACCTATCCTCCCAAAGTTTTTTGAAAGCATTCATGGACGCAATTTGTTGCCACAAAAGATGATCTCAGATAATGCGTCAACCTGCATATCTGCTGCAGACGAACTCAGAGCTCTCTTTCATTCAAAAACACTGCACGATTCTCTCAGTAAACGAGTTGTAGAATGGCAATTCATTCCCGAAAGGCGCCTTGGTTCGGAGGATTCTGGGAGCGTCTTATTGGTCTAACTAAAACCACCTTAAAGAAGATCCTTGCCTCCTTGGTCGAACATATATAAGCATGAGAGGTCTACAAACGATCATATTTGAAATGGAATCTGTGCTTAATGACCGTCGTATCACCTATGTCACCTCCGAAACCGACGATCTCGAACCCTTAACGCCTTCCCACCTCATCTACGGAAGACGCGTTAGTAGACTACCTCATCAAATAGTAGAAGAAGATGAACTCCACAATCCCAATTTCGACGACGACTCCAAAGTTAGAGAATGAGCCAAAATACAATTGCTAATTATATAGTCCTTTTGGATACGATGGAGGCACGAGTACCTTACTTCACTCCGCGAATATCACAAAACATCTGGGACTAACAATCAGAAAATCAAAAAAGGTGACGTGGTGTTAATTCATGACGGCCCCAGAGTCAACTGGAGACTTGCTGTAATTGAGAATCTTGTCAGTGGAAATGATGGACTGATTCGGTTTGCTAATATCCGTACTACACGTAAAAAAAACAAATTAAATAACAGTGCAAACAAGCGTTATTAACAAATCTGTTAATCTGAAGCTGTCAACAAAATTGTCTTCTTTTGCTGTTGTGTAGTTGTTAGTGGAAGTTTGGGTTAAGCTGTTAACAGAAGTTTGATGGCATTATCGAATTTTGTTGCTGCTGTTTGTTCAAGGTTGTCTGTGTCACAGCCATGATACAGCAAGAATGTTACAGGTTGACAACTGAAGTCAAAATAAATATTGTTATATCATTTGTATCGTAATTTGTTGGAACAAACAACCTAACAAGTATGATGATAATGCCATCAAGTTTTAAATTGTTAAAACAGTTTCTTATTACTTGTTGACAACTTGGGACCAAGGAAAAGGATGACAACTGGTGCAACTTGCTGTGGCAGACTTGTTGTGACTGAGGTTTGCCAGTAGCAGAACCAACAGAACAGTGGCTTACCTCTACCCCAGTTTCATCCGAATAGGAATCTAAATCCACCCCATCATCAGAGCTATCGGAAAAATCATTACCAGTACAGTCGGAAAACCCACACGCCCGAGAGAGAAGCTGCAGTAAGGGGGCGTGAATGAATCGCTAACTGGACAAAGAAACTTTCGCTCCCCCCTGTTGCTATTTTGTATCAGAACATGACACCTCAAACTCTACTTTGAAACTGATAATTTAACCCAATATTTTTTATGAGATGGTTAACCAACTGTAATCTTTATCATGCTTTAATAAAAGTACGGTTAACGGGGCTTTTTAACGGTTAACGGCGAACCCAATTTAAAACAATGTCTAGACCTATCATATACTACTGAAATACATTCATGCAGAATACCTCGCCATTAAGATCTGATTCCACGCCAGCGAAATTGTTCGCGAGAAATTGTGGCTGCGAAATATTTTGTGAATAAATGCACATGGGTGATTCTATTGAATTGTGTTTCGCATTTCGCTGAGGAAAAACACTCGTAGAATCAGACCTTTGCACATGGGTGATTGTACTGAATTTTGTCATTTATTTTGCTTTCGCATTAAGTAGAACTAACTTCTACGATTTTTTATGATATGGTTAACCAACTGTAATCTTGATCATGCTTTAATAAAAGTACGGTTAACGCCTTAACGGTGCTTTTTAACTGTTAACGGCGAACGAAATTAAAACAATCTCTAGACCTACTACTAGAAATATATTCATGCAGAACCCCTCGCCATTTTGCACATGGGTGATTGTATTGAATTTTGTCAAATGATTCAGGATGCTTAATGTTCTTAAAAACGTTCGCGTACAGTCAGTTCCAGCCTTCTTTCATCGAGGCGACAACTTTTTGCAACAGTCAATGCTTCACTGTAATGAAGACCAGGAAATACAATGCGCATTACACGTTTTTGGACCATCTCTATTTTATTGGAAAGGTAATCCGGGATACTATGAGACCACACTACACAACAGTACTCCAATATCGACCGTATCAGGGCAAAGTAAATATGTATCAAGTCGTTCGATGGGACACCCGCACGTTTTAGCACTCTTATGATATGTAAACGTTTGGATGCTTTTGTAACGATCTCCTTTATATGGTCGTTCCATTTCGAATTATTCATTAGAGTTAGCCCAAGCACTTTGTACGACGAAACTTTATAAAGAGTGATGTTGTTAACTATCAGAGGTGCGACCTCTGGTTCCTTTTTTAATGGACAGATGATCATTTCCTTACACTTTTTCGGGTTCATATAATTGTTTTTGGACCAGGTCGAAATTTCATCGAGATTAGACTGTAAAGTGGATGTTGTTTCGATTTTAACGACCTCCGACAATGAAATATCGTCGACATACTTCCAGTGGTTTGCCTTCAAAGGTGACTTCAATGCTAGATCGTTAATCATAATAACAAATAAAATTGGTCCTAATTTAGTTCCTTGGGGGACACCAGCGTTCAAATGTTTTCAAATGTTGTCACATTCCCGGGTGTAAATATCCGAGAGGAATTAGTACACTCGCACGGCGCTTGGCGCCTGCCCGGGGATAATATTTGCTGTTGTCCCCGTTAACCTCCAAGCGACATCAAATCTTTTCGTTAATCGTTTGACACGTTCCTATATCTTATTATATAACGTTCATGCTCTTAAAACCATGGGAACATACTCGCCATTTCGTATCAAGGTCGAACATGTAGTGCGGTACTTTGTTCCCAACGGGTGGTCTCTATACTGCAATTGAACCCGTCAAAAGTTACGTTTCGTTTTTTTTCTCTGAACTTCGTAACTATGCCCTAGCAATTGCTAACCGTCTCCGATAGCCCGGAGAATGTTTGCGTATTAATGTGATCGAATAGTCGTTTCATGAAGCAAACTCTGTTACCAATCATGATCAATTTGCGTGTGCCAAGTGTTTGATATGCTTTTATATTTATTTATACAAAGTTTTCAATAATGGTATGTCATAAGCTAGAAACTGAATTTACCATAAGTCTAATAGACAGTTTACTTTTATCTGGACGTTTATATAATTGTCCTGATGGAAAAGTTTTCTTTCCTCATAGTATCAATATCACTAGTTGTATCCCCTCCAACAATTGGTAATATGGTTGTACATTTCGGTTCACTAATAATACTTGCAATATGCCATTTAGCAAACAATTATTCCCTCATCACAACGCACAAATATGTATTTTTCTAACCAAAATTCAGAAACATTTCACATGCAAGCAAAATTTCTACATTCACACGAACTTGGACATAACTGGTTGAGACTGCCTTTCCCTCTATGCGAAATTCGCATACCCCATATTGTAATTTCCCTTTAAAATCATGTTGCCCTTCTTAAGCACCCACTCCCCTCACTCAATGTTGAGTTTGTGTCTTGATAAATTGTCAAAAGCTGTTTCGTGGTTGCTCACAACATTCAACTGGAGAAGAGGGGGTAACGAAAATTGCTTTCTCAGTATTCATTAACTTTGCAATATTGCGAGCTATGGTCTCAAGGGTTATGGCCAACATTGCAGCTCTTCATATCAATTTATGAATGTAAATATTTCTCTGAAAGGAAATACAGTATGCATGAAAATACAAAAGTTTCTCGATTTCGAATTCAACAAAATAGGCGCCAATTTGCACTCGAATTTTTTAACCGGAAGTGAAGTGATTCAAATCGGAACTGAGGAACTTTTAAAATAAACTAATGGACTTTTGATTGGTTTAGGAATTTTGCAGTTTTCAAAAGTTTTCAACATTCTCGACGAAAAACTCATGAAATGCGACGTTTTCTATCCGATTATTCGACGAGCTAGCTTCGCAAATAAGATCAAGAATATTCCTGATATAAGAGTAGATGAATAATATAAAAAATAATCTGAAAAATAATGGGCTAAATTTTGAATTGTAGCAGTGAAGGCGCACTAGCGTTATATATAGGAAGTTCATATTCAGTGATAATATTTGGTCCTCCATGCAGAATAGCTACAAACAACTAAAAATGCTTTATTTGTTTACAATTATACCATACAGAACATACATAAGGCTAATACATTAAGTTTTGCAAACACATGTAAATTAAGGCGTCGTTCAAACGTCGCGCTCTGCCGTGCCGAACACGCATTAGAAACAATAGATAATGAGGCATGATGTATTGTTTTTAATGCGTTCGGCACATGAGAAGCGTGACGTTTGGAACAGGCCTAAGGATGTCGATATCTAACTAAAAATAATAAACTCGTTAAATATTCTAGAGAATTACTTAGTTGAAGTAAGTTGGACCAGCGTTAGGCCCAATATTAGGATCTCCATCCTCGTCAATTGGTGTCTGAACCACACGGTTGCCATACACAATCAAAGATTTCATCAGACCAAACGTGTCATCAAACCTGTCAACATTACCATCAAAAACACTTTGTAATGTCTCCAATAACTTCCTGTACATTGTATTGAAGGCTTGTGCGTTCTTGTAAGCCATACTATCAGGTCTGTACTTCGACATCTGGGGGTTGTCTACCACAGGCCAGACCCCGGTTTCGAAGAAAGAAATTTTGTCACCAGCATAGACATAGTTATCGTGGCATTTCTGTTAAAAAGATATTAAGATAACTAATGATTCCGAAATATTTATTTCTGTGAACGAGTACTGTATATAGTGAAGCGTTAATGGTTTGTATACTACAGCGTGCCCAAATACAAGTTCAATTATTGCCTGATAATGGTGTTGGATGTCTCAACTCGAAATCAAACACAAGTTCTATGGTCTCAATTACTAACTTTTAGCAAGTGATTCAACTTCATTTGAATACTTCAAGTTACACCTCTATTATTGCCACACTCCCTTACGGCAACAAGCAAATATTATAATTCTAAGCTACATCTGCCAACATTGTCTTACAATTATATCTGTTAAGTTCGTCGTATATTTAAGGATTAGTGAATAACACACGTAAATATGGTGTGTCAATCCGGTTTCAAAATAGCTGAACGTGTCAGAGCGCTTTTATGTTAAACCAGAGACAGTAACTCGAGTCCGCTTTCCAGTTGGGAAAAGAAAATTCAATCAATTTTTCAGCAAATAAGGACACATTAATGTAATATTTCTTCACTGCTGAAGCCAAAAAAGTTTCATGCAAAAATCTTAATTTTTATCGGAGATGATTTGAATATCAAAAGTGGTGTTTTTAAAATCGACAAATCGTATTTTTTATCATGGTGCAGGCCATCCTGAGAATGGCGTACGCGTGCTCCTTTAATTTATATTCGTAAAACAATAATATTTATACAAAAAATGGAAGCTCAAATAATGAGGATGTGCATGTGCAGTCATTTGAACGTTATGCGACAACAAAATATTATAGTTGCATCCTAGCACTAAAGAGCTTGCAAGAAGTAAGAATTAAATGTCTGCTGTATTGGGAATAAGAAACGTTTTGCACGGCATTACACGCCTTAAGGCGGATTTCCAGTCCTCGCACGAAGCTCCTCGCAGCTCGCTGCGAGTACTCGCACGAATGTCATTCCGTTGCCACCACACGCCGTTTTATGATTGGTTTATTATTGCGAGCTCTCGCAGCGAGTAAAAAATAGTTCAAAATTTTGAACTATTTCCCACGAGCGGCAAAACACTCGCAGAACATCTGCGAGTACTAGCAGCGAGCTGCGAGGAGCTTCGTTCCGCCTTTACAGGATCGAGGAGTGCGATCCATGGAACCCCGACCCTTTTCTTCTTAGGATATCCTGAAACAGATTAAGAGCGACTGTCCGTAAAAATCGAGCAAAATTTGAATTTCGCGGCAATATACGAAAAATAGATTTCTTTCATATTTAGCTCAAATTTAGCTAATACCTAGTTATAAATGGTGTTTGGGTTAGATTTTCAATATTTGATCGATAAACGTACAAATATCAGAAATCAAGATTTTGTCTCCAGAAGGCTATGTTTAGCCGAAGACAAGGCCGTTGCCATGGTCAATTTCATCATTTTGCCGCCCATTCAAAAGAGCCAGTAGATAGTTCTGATATTTTAATAACTATAATTCAAGTATCAAAGAACATCGTTATCTACACTAAATGGCTTTGAAGTCTTTATTTGGTCCGACAGAAGCCGTTGAAATTGGCTATTTTTAGTCAAATTTAAAATTGCATTTTGTTGCTGGATTTCAAGGGAAAATTTACTATGTGCGATAATCGTAAATTTGTTTATATTTCATCCACGGAGTGTTATAGCATGGATATATGTTATATATAAAAACTAACTTGGGTTATTGCCTAGGAGCCTCACGCGAGACTTTTCAAAAAAGATCATTTTGCGGTAGTTCCGGCGACAGTCAGGGAGTCTGTATCAGACCATTTCATGACCGAATCACATAAAATTTAAAAAACAAGTCGTCGTTGAGAAAGACGAGTTTAGTCTTTATATATGTATATATATAAAGACTAAACTCGTCTTTCTCAACGACTTTCTCAACGCCAATACGCGTCTGAAAAACGACCATATCGATTGAAAATAAAATATGACTGTCTATACGACATGCCGTATAATTTTTAAGTTTATGTTTCATATAGCCTATAGGTATTGATTTAATCAGTTAGTTATATACGTGGACGTCTCGTCAACGCCCTATAAAAACCATACTTTCCAGTCTACGGTCTGCATTTCCTAAACCCTAGTCAGAAGTCTGCAACTGCCGGTCTATTTATAGAATGACCTATTTCGTGCGTACACTGTTATAATTTGTCTACAATCTACGTATACACGCGGTATGGATGTGTCTTGTTCGTTCAAGAATTATAAATTTGTTGCAGGTTCTTGTAGTGATGATCGAAGAGATCGCACTAAGAAAACCAACATTGTTAGTTTACTTTCGTGCGACAAAGATATTTTAGGTCACACAAGATTCTTGTCCATAACAGATGTCAACTCTGAAACGGAACTTTTGTTGGCAAGAGCCTCAATATTTTCGCCACCAAACGATATTCAAGCACTAACAATTTGCCCGTTTCACCGCTCATCTCTCGGGATTGGTTGGAACAGAGGATCGCAGACATGCAGGGTTCCACAGGAAATATCGCATCACGGAGAGCAAGGAAGAAAGTTGCCAAAAGCTGAACGAGGCTTGAGCAAAGCAGGTTCGCAGATAATTTTGAAGCATTTGGGAATCTTTGTGCCTGTAGGATCAGGTAAGTGTTTGTCAAGTAAACTTACTGCTTCTTAGAAAGTGAAATTGACAGGCTTTGTTTTACAAGTAAGCTTTACTTCCCTCTTTCCTCTCCACTCCCCTCGTATCCCCTCTTATACCCTCACCTCCCCCGAAGGCCTGATTAGGTTACGAGAGATCCATTGTATGATTGTAGGAGGGCTCAAGCAATAATTAGAGAAATTAATAACTGTTTATTCAGTTTAGTATGTCATTGACTAAAATGTGACGCAAACGTGGGGTTAAAAACGAAAAACGTAAATTACAATAGATGTATAGAACAGTAGCTAGAACAGATCGTTTGCAAATGAAGTCATACAATGCCTGGCAATCGGTAATCTTGATTGATTGATACAAAACTACTGCTTTAAAGATGAAGAATGACGGTTAAAGTTTATTCATGCTCGTCTCATTCTCAATTTATCGCGCTTTTATATTTTGAGTTGTGACGTCACTAATTTGATGTGACATCGTGGCAATTACAAGAAAGTCTGATATCTTGATAACTATTTAATAATCATGTTAAGAACTAATCCCCACTCCCTTAGCTTCTTTTCTTTTTTTACAAATTTTCTCCTGTAGACTTTGTGCAGAGGGCGTTTACTTGTTTCAATGGTTTAAAATTATCACAACACCTGTACATACCATCGCAATAAGCGGAAATTGCAGAAATTGGTTTTTATTTCGTTGGAAATTGATTACGAAGCAAATTGAGGAGAAGGGACTGTGGACTATTGCGTTGCTATGACAACCATATAAACAACCTAACATCTGTGAGCTCTATATATATCTGGAGTAAAAACTTCATTAGGCCTATGAAAAAAGTGAGGCCAAAGATGGCGGACAGTAAGTCCAATTGACGTCCAACTGCTTTTAAGGTTGTAAACAGTTTTCATACAATTTATCCAGCTAAATACATGTTTTTTCCCACGCATCACATCGCTAACTAAGTTATCACTCGATAAAACCAAGATATTATTCTAGAAATCGAAGAAAAAACATGAGATTTCGGCACACTCCTGGCGAATTTTTCTCGTGTTGGCTGCGCAGTGAGAACAATAGGAAAGGACTGGCCTAACGTCCAACAGCTCTTCAAATTCAGCCATCTTTTGCTTCACTTTGAGAAACCAAGTTCTTACTCCAGATATATAGAAAGCTCACTGTCTAACATGCTCGAAATTAATGACTCCTCGGATAAATCTTGACTTTCTTTTTAGGAATATGCCGCAATTGTAGAGTTTTGCTGAATAACAGCATCCAAATGGTGCCTGAAGATGCGCATGAAGAACATGATTCAGTTATTGACACAAAAATGGAGAGTTTAGCTCTGGTAAGCTTAAATATTGGCACTATAAGATTTTTCCCTGATGCCCAAACCGAGAAAGCTGACGTAGCTTTTTGCTAGGGATTTTAGCTCCAATTAACTATTTATAAACTTGCTATCGTTCAAACATGCTGATGTAACCAATTTAATTTTTTGTTTTTTTATAGTGCGACGAAGACAATTTTTGTTTACCAATTCACAGTACTCCATTTATCGGAGAGTCGTCACGGACTGTTGCTAAAACGGTTGGAGAAACATCTGAATGCAGTTTATTCGTACTATCTGGTGACACTTCTGAAGATGACCAAAACGAGAAAACGCCTCTTAATCACCTAAATGGATTATTGGAATCACGAGACCTCAGTCCGGTGAGGCATAAATTGACAAAACCATGGACTGAGTGCAGTGAGAGGACCAAGCGTGCTCACACACGCAAGGCCCAGCAAGGCATCACAGCCGTTTTAGAAGAAATAGCTCCATCAGATCCTGGGGCGATATGGAACTCGGTATGTAGATCACAAGTTATCCAAAAGCGGTTTGCACGGGTTGAAAGGGAGAGTAAACCGCGAAACCTTGATATTACTTTACTTGACGCCCTCACCGAGTGCTACCAAGGTGCTTCCAACTGGCAAACACGCCGACAGATTTTATCAATTATCGCTGACAAAGTCGATTTTCCAACCTTACAACAATGGCTGCCGGATTTAACAAGGTATAGATACAGCATTGCTAAACGGCATTTCTTATTGCATGGGCGAGGAACAGTGGTGACAAAACCATCTCCTGGAACACGAATGAAACTCTCTACTGACAAAGTTGAGCACTTTGTCAGTTTCATCACCAGTCCACACATCATTCAAGATCTACCTTTTGGCGAAAAGATAATCAAATTGTCAACTAAAGAGGTGATCAAAGTTCCGAACGTTATTCGCATGATAGTTCCTGAACGAATCGTGAGACAATACCAGGCATATTGTCAAGAATCCGGGATTGCTGCTACGAGCCGTAGCAGCTTACTGCGCGTGTTAAATGTATGTTCGGCCTCTGTAAGAAAATCTCTACAAGGCTTAGATTACATTAGTTCATCAGGTGCCGAAGCATTTGATCATTTGGATGGTGTTGCAGAGATGGCGACAATGAAGAAGGAATGTCCTGGGCAAGAAGAGGAAAGATCAACTCAAGTCAGCAAAACGCTATTTAAAGACGGATTACAAAGTATAATTTATTTAGCTTGAAATTCGTCCATCTATCGTTCAATCTTCAGATTAGCAATACTACATTTTAAAATATTCTCTCTTTTTACAATCGTTACAGGTTCATGTTTCTGATAGCTCGACTGTTGCTGATCACTGCAAGACATTTGCCTTAAGTGACCCAGAAGATGGTGATTACAGTGTTATTTGCGATCATAAACACAATGACCGATGTGACCGGTGCGACGAAGTGACGTCTACCATCGAAGAAATAGAAATGGCATTGCAAGAGCAGTGGAAAGCCAAGAAAATGGAAGAAGTGGTGAAGGAAGAGGCCGAGTTCACGATACGACATTCCAGGGAACATATAAACGCCTGGAAATCACATCTTATTCGTAATGTTAATCAGGATCAGGCACGAGTAGATATTCTTGAGAATCTGGATAGAAGTTCGGTATTTCTCGTTCAAGATTGGGCAATGAAATATCTCCCCAGAAAATATCGTGAAAGCCAAGCGGATTGGTTTGCCAAAAGAGGGATTAGCTGGCACATCACAGTGGCCACTCGACGTGGAGAAGACAATGATTTTACAATGATGACGTTTGTTCACATTTTTGAATCTTGTAGCCAAGATTACTGTGCGGTGATTGCTATCATGGCTGATGTTATCAAACAACTTAAGAAAGCCATGCCTCAGCTGTCCACGGTATTTTATCGGCAAGACAATGCTTGTTGCTATCACAATGGCCCAACGATCATCAGCGCTGTCAAGACGAAGGTGTTCGAATCCAGCGTCTTGATTTTTCCGACCCACAAGGCGGAAAAGGGTCGTGTGATAGCAGCAACCATCAAGTCCCATATGAGACTTCATCTGAATGCTGGAAATGACGTTGCGACAGGTGATGAGATGATGCAAGCCATGAAGTCCTCTGGTGGTGTTCCAGGTGTCACAGTGAAATTGTCGGAGCCTGCAGCTGGTCAAGAATCCGAATTGTCTGTCATCAACGAAATTAGAGGGTGTCAGTCTTCTTTTCAATTTCCGTTATGAAGAAGATGGCTTACGGTCGTGGAAGGCGTATAAGATGGGGCCAGGAAAATTGATTCCATGGAGCAAGTTGACTAACCCGTCCTGTGCTGATCTTCCGTCGCTTACATCTACCCATGTTTCACCTGAAGAAGACCAGGTCTTGTTCTCTTCCATTAAATCTAAACGGAAAACCTTGCAACCTAGTTCAAAAGAAAATATGGAGAGCAATCCGTCAAATTTGCCGGAGTCCGAAACTGATTTATTTTCATGTCCTGAAGAAGGTTGCGTCAAGGTATACCAAAGGTACTCAGATCTTCAATATCACTTGGACTGCGGAAGACATGACCGGATGCCAGAACAAGAAACTCTCCTGGATAAAGCTGTTTGGAACTATGCTTCAAAAATTGAACAGCGTGTAGAACCATTACCAACCCTGAAACCTGTCCACCATTCCGGATCAATTACAAAGTTACCTATGGGTTGGGCTTTAAAGACAACACCGCCAAGAAAACGCTTTTCTCAACGTCAAAAGGATTATCTGATAGCTCGATTCAATCTTGGAGAAAGCAGCGGCAAGAAAGAAAACGCAGCTTTTGTGGCAAAAGCTATGGTAAGAGCCAAAGACGTAGACGGGAATCGTTTGTTCCACGCTGAAGAATTCCTTACTAGTAAACAGATATTGAGCTTCTTCGGCCGCCTTGCAGCCAAAAAGAAGCTTGCAACGGACAGCGCCGCTGATGATGTCGATGAAGAGGAATTATTTAATGCCGAAGCCGAAGACGCGGAGCGTGAAAAATTGGTGCAGGAGTTAACTACAGGGGTAATTCAGGAAATGGCTGTACAACATCCCATTACCTATGACATTTACAACATTTGTGATCTTTCTGCCAATTTGAAATTGTCAAAGTTTGCTATCTCTGTGTTGACGGACATATGTCGACATTTAGGTATCGATATTTCAGAAATTACTGTGAAACGAAAGCAACCTTATATCGACAAGCTGAATGATTTTTGTAACAGTTGTGTTTGCAGAAAATAAATCTGTATTCTGCAACGGCAGAAGTAACATGCATATTTATAAAATATAAAGATGCCTGGACATGATCATTGATAAATTAAAGCGCTTGATAATGACGTAAAAAGGTGTTAAACGTACAGTCCTTATTTAAAAAAAACATGCAATCTATTTTTTAAATTTTCACTGACTTCAGCACGTTTAGAGCTTCAATTTATATATAGCGTAGTTATTATCTTTTCAAAAGGAAACTGATTCAAAGACAACAGATCAACAATGAGTACTGTAACTTTTATAACTTTTACCTCAGTTTTTAGATAGTTATATATACATTTGATATTTTTATTCTTCTTTTCTGTTCATTAATTCTATGTTATTCATGATTATTAGATCTTTTTTATTATTTATAGTAAATATAGAGGGCCACTGCCCACTGGTTTGTTAGTTTTGTAAATTCCCTCTATAAATAATTAAAGAGCTATTATTATTATTATTATTAATATTATTAATATAATCCCAAAAAGCTGAAAATGTCTATAAGCGTAAAGTGTAAACATATACATTTTCAAACTTAGCTATGCATTTTATTGTATTTAACTTTCTATTTAGTTTACACATGCAAGCAGAGAAAGCATTAAACAAAATTTCTTTCAGTCCCAAAGACTTTCATAGACATAGTTTACAGCCAGAAATTAACAAACGCGAATTGCTATAAATAGCAACGTAAACAACCACCTAAAGAAGAATATTGAACCAAACTGACCTAGATATACAACTAAAAGACACAACAAACCATCACAACAAAAATCTGTGTCGTAAGAGACATTTAGAGTTTGAAAAAGAACAATTTAAACCGCTTCCGCTAGACTATAGTATAGTCTATAGATATATACTGCGTAGCTAAAGCTATAATAGTCGTAATAAAATGATTTAAGAATTAAGTTGTTGTGCTTAATTATCACTAAACTATCTTGAAAATCCTTCTAAACTTTTCTTTATAAAGTATGCAAAGCATGTGACATCGAACCACAAAATTCAAAGTTTTGAATAATTTGAGCTTCGTTACTTTGTAGATGTAGACGTAGTGATTTAATTGGACATTCAATTGGAAACCACCAAATTGAGTTTTTTTAAATGTCTCGCGTGAGGCTCTTAGGCAATAACCCAAGTTAGTTTTTATATATAACATATATCCATGTTATAACACTCCGTGGATGAAATATAAACAAATTTACGATTATCGCACATAGTAAATTTCCCCTTGAAATCCAGCCACAAAATGCAATTCTAAAATTTGACTAAAAATAGCCAATTTCAACGACTTCTGTCGGACCAAATAAAGACTTCAATGTCATTCAGTGTAGATAAAAATGTTCTTTGATACTTGAGTTATAGTTATTAATATATCAGAACTATCTACGGGCTCTTTTGAATCCGCGGCAAAATGATGAAATTGACCATGGCAACGGCCTTGTCTTCGGCTAAACATAGCCTTCTGGAGACAAAATCTTGATTTCTGATATTTGTACGTTTATTGACCAAATATTGAAAATCTAACCCAAACACCATTTATAACTAGGTATTAGCTAAATTTGAGCAAAATATGAAAGAAATCTATTTTTAGTATATTGCCACTGTTTGCTCAATTTTTACGGACAGTCGCTCTTAATTGGTTAAAATAAACCTATTAGTGTATGCCTACTGTTTTCCCCCGACGCTTGCGAACACAACTATTTCTACTTCGTTCTTGTTCAAAATTCCAGTTCTGGTTGCAACGAACAAAATACAAAGCATTTATAGCTCTGCAGAAACTAATCAAAGTTCGTCAGAAATGCCAATCGCAGTGTCTCAATTAATGTGATATGTTAATTCTTATTGAACCGTTACCGGCACCGTAGCAAATAGTTGATTTAAATTTGAGTGTGGTGAATGGGGCATAATACAACACGACACGACACAATACAATATCTTTGGTTTACCTGTGTGCTCCTGTGCACATCTTCAGCGGTTATCGGTGCGTGGAACGTCGTTATTTTTCTGCCGTGAAATATAGATGAAAACTCGAAATAATGAGACAACTCAGATGAATCAACATTCTGCTGCAGAGGATTGTACGGCGACGCCCCTTCACCTTGATCGACTATAGTTTTAATAGCGTCTAAAGCATCTTCATAATTATGGACCTC
This sequence comes from Trachythela sp. YZ-2020, assembly GCA_016169945.1. NCBI lineage: Eukaryota > Metazoa > Cnidaria > Anthozoa > Malacalcyonacea > Clavulariidae > Trachythela > Trachythela sp. YZ-2020. The sequence continues at coordinate 10,359,474 of JADLSH010000387.1, forward strand.
TCTCACTTTGTGGGTGTCGGCCCATTTCAGTTGAGTGGTCGTGCCAGTGAAGATGTCTTTCTCGCCACAAATAGATAATTGTCCAAGGATGTAGACAACAGCCATATAGAAATCGCCGATTGTTTTATGGTTTTTCTCAGTTAACGTTTTGTTTGGAAGTGGAAAACTGTCGAGAAATTTCCCGCATTCTTGTTGATAATTTCCTTAAAGTTCGCATAAAAATAAAAATATAACTATGAGTAACAGATACATAACGTGTGACTGGTTTGAGTCATAGAACATCGAATATCAATGCACGTCCGGCCATAATAATGGCCTTTGCTCTACTTTTGGGCCTGTGTGGAATGAATGAATTGGTCTGTTCTGCAGTTCAATAATGCAAGCAACGAAATTGTCCCAAGATATCATCAGAATTAAAGAAGACCAATCCAAATAAACATTGCCGTGAATGCCAATGCTCGAGTTGTTCGAATCAAACCTCGAAATGGTAATATGCATATTTTGCACGCCAATATTAAAATGCAATTTTTACATCTATTTCTAATATGTATATGAGTAATATAATAATTATGTAGGCTAATTTAACACGAGGCTGAAACACGAGAGAGTAATAAGACGCCATTCATTATAAACTATACAATACTGTATAATCATAATTTAAACCAAAACATGCATGTAAAGTCTAAATTACCCAGTAACCATGAATATATAACTTTCCGATTTTAATCCAAAACTGTTAGATCTTGACCAAATGCATGCGAGTTTCAAACGGCTAATTGGATCTTTCAGGATATCGATGCTTTCGATTCATTAAACTAACATTTCAAAAGTTGAAATGCAATATCTAATAAAGCCAAATTGGCGTAGAGAAATTCTTACCTCTGAGAGAAGATTTCAGTTCCTTGTTCCCGTCTACAGAAAGGAAAATATGGGTAGTGAGCGAATATTGTCAAATCTAAAACGGTCTTGCGCCTACTAATACAAATTTTCCAACGCGCATCAGTATCAGATAAAAGATGAACTGTCTCTGCATAATTATATAGCATTATAGCAAGAATCACAAGAATCAAGATAGTTTCATATATGTCGACTTTCTTGTGTTTTTGTTGTGGCTGAAGGCGCAGATCACTCAACGCGATTCTACAACGCGGCGCAATTTTTCGATTTTCAATGACATATAACTTTGATCCTGTTTTATGTTTTTCAAATATTCAGAAACGCTATAACAGTTTGTGTTATTTGGTCTGCATATCTTTTAAAATTTCCTTCCATGACGGTTTTATTTACTTTTAAAAACTGAAAATTCGCGTCGCTTGCCGAATCGCGTTCAGTGTGTCTGGGCCTTAATTCATTTGGACTTATTCACGAGTCTTAAAAGTGTTCTTGTGCGTGGTTAAGGTGTGGCAACATTAAGGATTGTAGACGCGTGTTCTCTCCCTTAAGGCAAAAACAACATTTCGAAGACTTGAAATTTCAGATCTTTTCCGGGAAAGGGCATGCCTATGGGGCCCCCGTTTCTTCCAAAAAGCTTTCTCTAGGACCCATGATGATGCGGTCCCCATTTTTTTAAAATGACGTAAAATGACTATAAATTAGTGAATATAAATTAGTGATTTATCAATCAATGACCATGCAAAAATGACGTCTTAAAGTTACAAGTGCCGAAAATGGCATATGATTAATATTGATGCATGCACTGGAAAATGTACAGTGACTATCATTGCATAACAAATTCCAAAAATAAAAAAAACATTAGAGATTCTATAGTTCTTGACTATGATATTAAATTTTCCCATAGCATTTAATTTCGTTCTTTTTCCTGTTGCCTTACGAGGGTATAGTAAACAGCTAAGCACGCATTTTGTTATTAATATTAGAAATTACAGCACAGGGAACTCTGAAGGAATTTTAGTCTCATTAATCCTTTTTTCGCGGATTCGTAGGCACTGTGTGCGAATTCATAGACTCCGCGGGATAGATAATATAACAGGCGAAATAATGGAATACGCGCTTATAGTGACTAATTATCTGCACCAAAGGATGCTACCTGGAGATATTTGGTTCATAAGTGTAACCAATTCGTGTTCTTTTAGAACATAAGAAGGCTCTTCAATTTCCATATATACATCGTGAACTTGCAGAGGAGAAATTTTATTGATAGTTGCAATCGTATCAGGTCGACATCCTCCTGGGAGATGACTTGGAAAAGCAGGAACAAATGTATTCCCCAAAAGATATGGCCGTCCTCCAAGTGCGTTAATGATATTTGCAACTTGAGCAAAATGAAACATTTCGTCCACGATAATCTGATGTAACATCTTCTTAATGTCCTGATTTTGCCAAGGTTTTATCGAAAAAAATCCGTTCAGGTAAACTGGTATTGTGGCATGTTCCAGTTCAAGTGCAGTCTGAAGCATGTCCAGCAAATGTTGCTTGGTTAATTGTGGTTTGTGTGTCAGGCCCAATTCAGGTTTATCTTCATCCAGCCACATTAAAATCATTTCCGTTTTCTTGGCTGAGAGATCACGTGTAACAGGCATGAACTGTGGATCCTGGAAATCTAACGACATCGCTGTAAGTATATGACATTTCTTCTCAACTACGTTGTTGAAATCCGCAAGATCTAGGAAACTTCGCATTACTGGGAAAAGGTTGGCATAAAGCTGGAAAACAGGTTGGATGTGTGTAAGCCATGTTGTTCGTTCACTTGGGAGCACTTTGTCGTAGACATAGATAAAAACTGCAGTGTTCATTGCTTCATTTCGTTCTTGATTTAACGGATAACCATTGAATGTGTACTGTAGTGCATATATTTGTCCATCAATAATCTTTCGGGTATTGTTAGGATTTTCCATGGCGTAAAAGTAATAGTTGTAGATGCTGGCATCTTCGGTATCTTGGAATAACCCAAATGGTTGAGCCGGACCTGGGGTGTCAGATCTTATAATTGAATCCGCAGTTTCCAACTTGAGGTCAAAATGTTGTGCCTGACTCGGATTTTTACCAAATATAGTAGCAAATAAGTTGCCATATACGACTTCTTGATATTGTGCTCGGAATACGAAATGACTATTTGCACGGACATTGATGCCCTTCTTGTGTTCAGCAAGTACAATTTTCTGGCAAGATCCATCTTTTTCAATCTGAAAAATGATAAATAACAATTTCTACAGCAAGTGAGCAAGTAAAGTGGCAACTTTAAGGAATGGATTGGACTTTGTTAGTTTTCACATGCAGAACTCCAGCGTAAGACCAACGGCTATTAACACAAAATTAAATCGATAAATAGTTAAAGTTGTCAGGTACGTACTTTTAGACCTTGTTCAGAAGGTGGAATACGGGGCCATTCATATCTACCAGTGCTAGGACTACCTAAATAACATAATCGTAGTGTAAACGGACCCGCATGCACGTTTTCGCGTCTTGTACAGTGTGTACATCGGCTTTAAGTCATTTGAAAACGACCTTTGAGTACAACCTTTCTGAATGGTGATAAGCCATGAATTAGGTTTTGAAACTGTATTAACTTCATACCATGGTTAAAACAGGACACGGTTTCGAAACCATCACTGATTTTCACATTAACTATGTTAGCGTTCTCCATGCTCTTACTCACTATATCACGTTCACGTAATTTGTGGTGTCCAAACGGGTCGAGTTACATGCTGAGACATTCAATTCCGGGGAGTAGCCCAACTGGGGATCGAACCCATAGTCTCTGGTTAAACCTGCCATTCAAACGAACCAGAAACTTTGGGATCGAATCGCAGTTTGGACATTCGGAATTAATTTTTTCAGAATAATATTCAAATCATTCCTCGCAATTGCATGTTTTCTAATCACATCCCTTGATCAGCTAAATTTAGCCTCTTTGTCTAGCAAGTTATGAAACCGCTTATTGGTGTGAACATATTATGCTGGAATGTCGAAATTTGGGTTTTGAATAAATTCATCCTACAGTTACATTAAGCATTCGCTTAAGCCAGAGTAGCGGAAACATGTCTGATATTATACCTGGCTGCCGTGAACTTTAATATATCAGTTTCTTCAGTTCTTTAAATAGAAACTTTAAAGAACAATGTAGAGATTTCTATTTTAGTCATAGCGCGCGTTCAAAGTTTTTGGGACCGCCGTCTTCATTTGTCAACTCTACCGTCAGAATTAATCCAATTACGCTCAATGGTCCATGTGTTTCACAATTTAAGCGACAAATATACAGAGTACATTACATTGAGTGTTCTACTAAAGAATGAAAAGCTTTGTCTTTATGCAACTTGGAATTGTACCCTCCGTGATTAAAATGTGGGAATTCTATCATCAATTCGTGACTGACTACCCATTGAACTACAGCACAAATTGATTTGTTTCAATTATTGAAAGATCAGGGCTTACGCGCCGAAAGCTTCGGATAAAATGTCGTCGTGATGTTCCACATCTAGTCATTAATTATATTTGTTGCCATCCATGCAAACCCATAAAGAACCTATTGCTACACGACTTTACTTACCTTTGCTAAAACAAATTGTTTTTCAAGCTCATTTTCTTCTTGCAGGTTGTCCGGAATATCGACTACGTTTATCCCAGACGTGAAATGGTATCCACCCCAATCCTTGTAGAAAATTCTTGCAATCCACGTAATTTTATCCAGGCAATTGGGAGTATCTGTTGCGCCTTCCTTCATGACGCCAAGAGCCAATTGTCCAACTGAAATTAGGACATTGCCATTTCGTCCAATAGCAAGTGTGTTCCCTAAGTCAATATATATTTTCCTTTTATTGTTAGCTTCAGATACTGTAAACGGTGCGTAGCTAAGTTCATTTGTGGCTGGCAAGCGGCGTAGCAATCGTCCATGGTCAAAGAAATTCGGTGCTTTTTCACCGGCTAATCCAATTGAACCTACGATCCTAGCGAAACTATAGTTAGCAGCTGGATGTTCGCCCACCATATCAATATTGAAACATATAGATAGCTTTTGATTCGGGCCTATATTTTTTTTTAGTTGATTAACAAGCGCAGACTGAGGATTGTATTCGGAGTCCGAGAACTGGACATTGTTGAGAACACTTTGAAATCTCGAACCTTGACCATAATCATCCTTGGGCTCATCTATCATTTTAAACCACATTGATTGGAATGAGGCACGTTCCATATCACCCTTGAAAAATCCTCCCACATCAATGGACATTCCATATATCTCCGAAACTCTTCCTTGAACTGCTATATCGAGATCAACAATCTTTGCAGCAACCTTTCCGTTTGCTTGGTCTGAAAATAAAGAATAATAATGATGCTTTATCATCTACGAGGGAGCGTTCATTAATTAGGTCGCAGGGGGAGGGGGATAAATACAAGGGGTATCTTAAAGAAAATTGCAAGTTGAAATGCAGTCATGTCATCCAAAGGGGAAGCAATATACTAAAGTTTTTATAATGGCAAAACATGTTAATACCGTTCGTAAGATCAGTTTTGAAACGCCAGTGTTCTCTTCTGAAATCACCCAGAACATAGAAATTGCTATGTTTGAGATTTTATACCATTTGGCCCCATCTACTGGTCTCCTTCTCGAATTTAGAGACGGTGTAGTACTTCTCAGACCTAACTAAGCGGGATTTCGGACGAACAACATTAGAAGTTTGTGTATAAGTAAATAAGCGGTTTTACTCTTTATTGTTGTCTTAAAACGGTATTTACGATCAGTTGATTCAAATGTAAATATCTCCAGACGTGTTTATTCCCTGGCTGCAGGACACGCCTCATTCGATAGCTTATGACTTCCTCTTTAAAATGATATTAAGTTTGTCCCGGTTCATATTACATATTAGTATAAACTTACTAGTAATCTATTGCAAATTCAACGTTGTGATTATTGAGGCTTCTAATGTTGTCTATGATATATAGAGGAAAATTCAAAAAAATCAAAATGCGGAAAATTTGCGTTTTTGCTGAATGTTTTTAATGATGTTTTGGACGACTTTTTGGACTATTTCAAAAAAAAAAAAAACCAGCAACAAAAAATGCAATTGCAAATTTAATTTTAAGGTAAGTAAATAAATAAAATAAACATTGAAAAAATTAAATTAAAATTAAAATTATAATTTAACACAATTTAAAAAATTTAAAATTTGCTTCCCTTAATATATAATAAAATTATTGATTGGTTTGCAAACCAGAAACAAACAAATAAGAAATTAATGTTTTAATTAATATTAAAACAGATAAAAACTCATTAACAAAACTCACTCTCAGTCTTAGCTTGCCATAGTCAACTCTTCGCCTCGCCTCGTATTCGGCCCTCTCAGACATTCGGCCTTAATTATCAGAATTAATTTGCATACATGTTCATAAATTATCTAAAAATTTTACAATTATTGTTGAAATAAATCGGAATTGCCAGAGCAAGATTTAATATTTTCGAGCAAATGTTAATTCCAAAATTGTAGCTCATGTAAAAAGGAATATTATTGGAAAGTTTCATTGCATTTGAAGAAGTAGAAGTATTTATTTTTATTTTTTGAAAGTCGCATACAAAATGCCAAGATCTTTGAAATTTGATTCCCGCACGCGCAATAAATTACGAAATGCCATATAAGGTCAGTGTTGATTGCTATAAACCAATGAAAATCCGCCATCTAGGCAATGACATCACGAGAAATCGATTGCCGGTACTTTCAATACGCTAGGATGCAAAGTCGCGGAGATTTTAGGTTCCGAAGTTGTCCGAACGTGCGCCGACAAAACCGGGATTCCCAATAAGACGGCATTTTCACGAGAATTGTCATAAAATGGCTAGTTTATTTCGTATGGATATTTAAATACATCCTTTCGAACAGGATTTTCAAGAGCTATCCAATGGTCATACTTAGGAGTTTGTAGCGTGTAAACCAAAGGTAGGAAAGCGAAATGAATATTTAATTAGTTTGTATTATTGTTAATTTGTAAACAATACAAAGTTGAATTGAAAGGGGATAAAGCGGCCGCATAGCGTTGTAAACAAACACAATTTACTTGGCTAAAGAGATGGTATTGTCATCTACATAGCATGCATTGAACCGAAGATATGAACCTGCAAATTCGTATAGCGATATCGCTATAAAAACATTAGCCGTCAATACTAAAGAGTTAAAATTAAGGTAAATTCTTGATTTATTTATTTTATTTATTTATTTTATTTATTTATTTTATTTATTTATTTAAAATATTAAAATTTCCCCAAGGGCTTTTCAGATATTAATTGCGAAGTTAAAAAACTAAGATTAATTATAAAATTGTTCAAAAATATAGGCCCCGTTTACATGAGATCGGGACGAAGTCAAACCGAGACGATTTCGTTTCGGTCATAGCATTATTTAGAATAGATGTTTACATGAGACCGGAACGAAAAATTGCTCAGACTGTCTGAAGTCATGCCTTGACTATCTGGACTGAACCGACTACTTCAGACCGGGAGGAATTCAGCTTTCTTAGGTTTTTTCTCGAGGTATTTGCCAAAACGGTTGGGCAATAATAAAGCTTCAGGAATACAGGAGCGTTTAAAGCTGTCAAAAACGATTTCCAGTTAAGGGGATACTTTACACGATTTATTTGGCATAAACTTGCTGTACATTTAGAAACCACATCGGTAGCATGCGTATCGTAGCTCAAACATGAATCAAGCGTAACGCCCAAATCTTTTGCCGATGGTACAGGATATATTTTTTCCCTAGAAGTGAAACACAAAAATTTTCAGGTGTTCTCTTAAGCATCTTCGGTGTTCTCTCCCACCATTCGTAATAGTTCATCCGTTTCCTCCCTTAAAAAACAGACTAACTGTCCATTACTCTTCTCTACTTCATTCATCTTCTTCGAAAAAACAGAATGCGCACTTGGAAAACATTCTCTAAGTGTCCTAAGTGCCCAACTTTAAGCTGTTAATCGTTCGTCGTAATTGTAAATATTATATTATTATTCGTCTTGTCCTCGTCTTTGATTTATGTTTGTTATAGCTTGTGATCTTCACATGGGATCTTCATGGTGGGCTATTCATACCTTCAACCATATACCTTAGTGGTTTAATCTTAATTATGTAATCTATTTAAGTTAATAAATAAATAATAAATAAATAAATAACAACAAAAGTTTCGTTTTGTCAAGGTTGATTAACAAATTATTTTGGCAACACCAGGCCGAAATTCTTTCCACGTTCTTCGCATTTTCTAAATCCTTCACTGCAAATGACAAATACCATTTGGAATCGTAAACGTATGACTAAAGTGAACGCGTTTTGGGAGCAGAATTAGGCAAATCGTTCCTGTAAATATTGAATAAGGCTGGTCCCAAAATTGAGCTTCGTGACACACCGTGTTAAGGGCAACTCGCTCGCATACTTTGAGAGTATGCGAAATAGCGAAATAGGACGATTGTTATCAGCCACATGATGGTGTCCTTCCTTCAGTGCAGGGGTAACCTTAGATCTTTTCCATGATGATGAAAAAACAGATGTCATGAGAGAAACGTTGACAAAATTGGTAATTATAGGAAAAAATGGCGGATAATGAGTCCTTTATAAAATTAACCATAACCTTATCCCAACCATGTGCTTCGTTTCGGTAAAAATGTTACGTATGTCCTCCGGAGTGACAGCATGAAAATCAAACTCTTTTGAGGGAGTTATATTTGAAATAAATTATACTCTCTCCTAACTTCTCAGACAAATTTACAGTTCGTACACCAACTGATGTGAAAAAATAATTAAATTCCTCGGCGAGTAGCTTCTTATCCGTTGTGTATACGGGTTTAGTCATTTCTTCACGTGGTAAGCATTTTCGTATAACTTTCCACTTGGCGTTAACTGCTTCGGTTTTCCTCCAACTCTTTATTCACATATTTTCTTTCAACTCACGCAGCTTTCTCTTAACGTCATCGCGCATCCTTCTGTATTCATTCCAGTAACACTGAGTACCAGTCTCTCTACATTGTGTATTTGATCTTGTTGATCTTCTCTCATTTTCCTTTCATTTTTTTTTTTTTTTTTGGATTTTTTTTTTTTTCTTTTTTCTCTACTGGGAAGAACCGGGAAACTAATTGAATAAGACAAAAAAAAAAATAAAAAATCTAAAAAAAATCCGGAGTTAGAAAAAAGCTCTTAAATGTTTTTTTGATCTATAAAGACCGTTGAACGATATTTAATTTTCCAGGTCTTAAGGGGTGCATGATTCTTTAAAACTTGAAGAAAGATCTGATCGACTTTATTATTGACATTGTCTACACATAGAATCCTTGCAATGGAATTTGAACCAAGTCATTCGTCACAAAATTCTTCGGCTGATAGTGCTTGTAACTTCGTGTTGTTATATAAATAGGTGGCGGCTTGGATAATTTCAAATTAGCCAACATATATAATTATCAAACAATGATCGCTTACGTGGGTCCCGGTGACTCCAGTCTCATCGACCAAAGCTGTATTCGATGTCATAATTACATCAATTAAAGAAGACGACTTCGGTTTAACGCATGTAGGCAAAGCTACAAGTTGTGATAGATTCAAGCAAGAACTTAAGTTATTAAACGCATCAGCTTCGGGCGAACATTTTAATAAGTCACAATTTAAATCTCCTACGACCAACAACTCAAGGTAAGGGCTTGTGAATACGTATAAGTAAATTCATCAATAAAGTAAGAGACTGAAAAGTCCGGCGGTCGATAAAAACACATAATAAAAACGACTTTATCTTTTTGTGTTGAATTTGTAACAAAATTCCGGTAAAATATTTCAATACATTTGCTCTTAAGGACGCCTCCCCTGGTTTGTTTATTTTATCCAATCTGGACAATTTATATCCCTCAATCTCCAACTCGACATTTCGAACTGTTGAATTTAGCCAGGATTCTGAGACGGCAAGCATATCATAATCGTTTTTTTTGCACGATAATCGTTTTTCCGCGTGACTGAACACACTTGTGTAAGGTGGGTAATTATTATATTTATATTGTCTTTGCGCGTTTATACAATCACAGTTAATACAATCACTTCAGCAAGTGTGACGAATCCTGCTTCTATTGAACCGGATATTATAATTCGGCTCGACCAATGCATTTATACATATGATAAATCTGAAAATCGACTCCCCATTCTGTATATTCATGTGTGGTTGTGTATTTATGTGAACGACATCGGTCTACGTGATCAGTTTGCTACATTTCTGGCTTTTTGCTGCTAACTGCTTCACTAGCACTGCAATTTATTTATAGTCAAGAGCTGCAGTTGCTTGAAATATCAATAGCAAAAAAGCAGTGTGACGCTTCAATATTTTGAATCATCCAAAAATGCTTTATTTAATATTTCAGGAAGAACCTTGCGAGAGTCGGTGATGCTGAAAATTTTCATAATCTTGCTGTTTTTATGAGGTTAATTTTGCGTTGAAACGTCCCTCAGAATGCAGCAAATAGCGTTTCCGAGCATTAGAGAACCAAACATTTTCTGAAGGGGCCTGCTCCCAGGCCCCCTAGGAGGCTCGCGCCTTTGGCGCTCGGAAGTTGGACGGGTTAAGCTAACCATGTTCATAAAAGCATGACCAGTCAATTCAAGCTGGCTACGCCATTGATTGGTCATGGTATGTAAGTTTTCTTGCAAATAGAAGGTAGCGAGTAATATATAATGGTATCACGAGTGAGTGGAAGGAAATCAATAAAGGAACGACGCAGGGCAGTGTCAGTGGTCCGTACCTTTTTACCGTATTCTTAAATGACTTGTAATTAGATGACCAGGAAGAAACATCATTAACTAAATACGCGGACGATTCTACAATTCAACAATCAATCATTTCAAGAGGTCTGTCAGATAAATCAGAGATAGCTTTATCAACGTTTATGAAATGGACGAAGATAAATAGTATGCCTTGTAACACTGGTAAATGTAAAGAATTGGTCCTGCGAAAGAAAAAGGGAATGCAACTGAGTATCCTGGTTTACATACATAGGAGATACGCTTTAAGGAAACTGTAAGTTTAGTGAGCACATCAAAATTAAGCTACTTGAAGCAAACAAATGTCTCTTCATAATTCGAAGCTTGCGCAAAGAAGTCACTGTATGGACTTCCAGTATATGCAGCTAGTGTTTCTGATCTCACAGTTGTACAAGACGTTTTAAATAGATGCCATAAGAGGCACTATACTTCAGCATGTTTTAATATTGTAGAGCTTCTAGAGAAATTGCACTTCGTTACTACTTATACAATAGATTTCACTTCCTTCGCCATAGTAAACAAAATCAGAGACAGAAACCATCCGTTGTATAATCTCCTACCAACGTATGAGGAATCATCTTCACGACTTAGAAATAAGTCCAAAGTGTAAGGCCAAAAATGAATATTAATATACTTTCTGTATTCTAGCTTTTTTAATAGACTAAAGTTTAAGTACAATTTAGCTGTTTAGGATTTTAAAATAATTTATTGTAACATCTGATATGTATTTTTATCTGATGAAAAAAAGACATTTATTATTATTATTATTATTATAATTATTATTATTATTCAACATCGGATCTCCCACCCAGAGGACTGACAATAATTTACATATACTAATGGGACTGTTCATTTTATAACATTAAGTATTAATCCTACCATTCACGGGGGCTCCAGCAACAGGATCAGTGTGTGATAGATAAACACACCACCCTTCTTCATAGCAAACTCTTGTCACAGAGACATCTACCAGTCGAAATTCACTAGATCCGGACGGATTCCAATTTGCATTGGTTATTCTACTGTCGGCGGTGGTGAATTTTTTCGTATCAAAGTTGTCATACACGTTGTTTAGGGTCGCAGAATCTATTTGAACTTTTCCTGCGAAGTGGATCCTCGGGAACATAATGTAGGAATGGTACTCTAGAAAGAAACAGTCATTTTGTTAGCAACATAATTCATTTCAACAAAACTTATAGGGTGTCGATTTTCCCCTTAACGAGTACGGCATAAATGGAAAATGAACAAAATTAAGATTTGTAACTACATTTATTTCTTGAGATATTTAAGCGAAAATTGACACCGGCCAATATCATGACGTCAATCTTCACTCACTTTCTTTCTTTGCCGTTACAGCCGTGTAGACACAGCTTATTTCTCCTGAGGGATATTTCTTTGCTCGGCATTGTAGTTCATTCACCTCATCTAGAAAGGAACATTAAGAAGTAAATCCTCTCCGAATTTGGTTACTGTATAATATGTAAAGGTGTGTCTTTGTGATTCTCAATCATAAGCAAAGTTCATGATCGTGAAGTTATTTAAATTAATTTCTTTCTGCATAGTGAATATATATAATGATGTTATTTACCGATTGCAAGGCCACATTAAAGTTAAAAAAATACAGTTTAAACAGATATCATAGAAGAAAAAACTTTTCTGTGCCCTCGGTCTTGAAAACGTCCCTCGCCCTCCGCGCTCGGGCCGTTTTCAAGACCTCGGGCACAGTTTTTCTCATTCTGACCGACGTTGCTGGCAAATAACGTGTTTATTTTTTATCATATGTAAAATTTAAGAATTTATTAATTTGAACTTTTTGGGTAGATTTTTTAATCTGAAAATTGTTTTACTCCTGTGTTTTGTCGCGTAATCCAGAGAGGGCCGGATGCAAAAATCCGGACCGCTCTGAACGCTCGCTAGCCAGATTGCTTTATTTTCATAGATAAAAAATAATATCAGTTATGCCATGATTTGGAGGTGAACCGCAATTTATCTCCAATGGAAATCGAGGTGCAATAGTTTTGATGTCTACCGAGGTGGACATCAGAGCGAAGCGAAGTGGACATCAAAGCCATTGGACTTCGATTTTCCATTGGAGACCAATGCGCGTTCACCGAAAAATCATGGCAATACGGTTTTGTTCCATAAAAATCTTTTACATACGTAACATCGAACGTCTATTAAAATACCAAAAATCAAGACAAAAAGCCTAAAATATACCGAATTCAAATGGAAATATCGGTTAATGGTTTAGCCTGTAGCTAACGTACTTTTAAATGTTTTAATAAAAAACATTACTCTTCTTAAGCTTTGTCATATTAATCCTTCCCCGTTTCTTTAATTTGAACGCTGGATGAGCGGATCAACAACAAATTTCTTCGTTGTTTTCTATATTCAAGTATTGCTAACTTGGCCCATTTTGAAGCTGAAATCAGAATGACCTTTACTCCTGACATGTATTTTGGACCAATCAAAATGCTTCAAAATGTTTTCAGAGGCGAAGATCAAATTCGGAAGTAAGGAAGAAAGTTTTCGACCAATCAAAATGCTTCAAAATGTTTCATAGGTGAAAACCAATGCATGACAACGGCCAGACGATCAATCAGAACAGTATGGACAACGGCAGTGGGAAACAATTTCCATGATTTTCGCCATGTTGGATGAAATTTTCATTGCAAACAAGCGAAATCCTTTTTAAATTTCATCCAACATGGCGGCGATGGCATCAGGTGAAAAGTTGAGAACCACCTAATATTGCAATTAGCCATTCTACAAATTACTCACCCTTAAATTCATTCTACTATTGCGAACAGACATAAATAAAGCAATTGCGTATAGAAATCACCATCGTTGAATATGTAGTAAAATATATACTGCACGCATATGAACTACAGTCTTACCATCACTGTTAGTCGATGTTTTATCGTCTATATGTATCATATTGGATGATATGAAAAAAAAATATGAGTAAATTAGTTTTGTATATAGTTTCAATAATGATATAATAATGACATGTAGGCGGGAAAGGAAAAATTATGTGGATCATGGTTTAGGTAAAATCTGCTGAGGTCTAAATAGTAAATATCACATCAGGTCATGTCAAGACCGCTTCCCAGTAACGATGGAGTTTCATACGTAGCTACGTATGGAAACAAGTTAATGTCATTCTCACATAATCAAATCGAGTTTGCGCGCGATTTTCGAGTCTGGGAGTTGCAGAGTCTGCCTGTTACGAATCTCCGTATTGCGACTCTGCCAGTATGCAGTTGTTTCTAATATTTCATTGGGAATTATATACAATGATAGTCCTTGAAGTCAGTTCATGAGATTAAAAAACCTACGACACGATACGATTAGGATTTTGACGTATGGAATTTATGAAACCCAACCGCGCAATGGAAACGTGCAATAGTTCACGGATCACGGTCACGTGATCATAATCAATGAATTAAATGATGAGAATCTACTAAGGTGTTATATAATAATAAATATTGACATTTTACGCAATGATATTGTACACACAAAATAGACAATTAAGGAAGGAATCTTCGCCAATCAGCTATCCTAAACGCGTGCATTGATTATATACACGAAAATTACAAAAATATAGGCGCCAAGTCATATATCATGTTTTATATCTTCAACATTGTAAGACGACATCTCGTTTTAAATTGCTGAATGTTGATTTTGACATGCATGCTTTTTCGTCTATTTTAAACCTGCCCACCACTTGCCAGAAACCATGCACCAAAACTCAGGCACAAACAGGTTTTAATTTTTTACTTGTTCACAACTTTATGATAATATGGAACATAAAAATAGGAGACATCATCTTTTGCATCAGTGAAATGCTTGTGTTTGTCTATTGCCATTGGTCTGAGAAATCTGCGACGAAAGAGATTAGAAATATGTTTTCATGGTAAATTAGAACACATACTTGTAACTCACAAACTCGCAACTCACAGATTCGCAACTCACAGACTCGTAACTCGCAAAGTAGCCGACCTCTTTTTGAGACTTGCCAGATATATCAGCTGGTCATATAGTAATTAATACGATAAATGTTGTCTTTGCTTCATACTTAATATTCTAAACGGCACAGAACTTACGTAATTTTGGGCAAGAATATACTTTTGGACAATTGTTGAGATTATTAGAATTTTCTTCTAGGGAAACGAAAGAATACTTAAAGTTAACTTTCGGATATATTAAAGTATTAAGATATAGTCTAACAAAGACTCCATTGTCTACATTTTGAAGGGTAATATTTATACAAAGGTGATGTTATACGAGCAACAAAATCGCTGCAACATGCAACAAAAGTTGCTTCTAACGTTACTTATGCCTTAACGTTACTTATGAAATCAGCTTTTGTTGCAAGTGCAGCAAATTTGTTTCCCGTAAGTACTTTGCCTTTAGGCAACTAAAACACATGTCAAGTGAATTGTTAAAAAACGTCTCTTAATTTCTTACTTATCTCGTCACAGTTCTCCTCGCAAGTGTCAACTAAAAGAATTATAAATAAACACTGTTATAATTATTATTATAAATAAGAACTAATCATAAATATAAGCTAATATAATACCATTGTGATTTTGATCATTTATTTATTATTATTCAGTATTATTGTTATTAAATTTTTCTTAATTCCGACCACAAATTGTAAATTTCGAAGAAGGAACCAGGTAACTATATATATTAATAATAATACATAAAATTTATACAGCGCTAAATCTGCAATGCTCGCTCTAAAGCGCTTTACATGCATGTCGCATTAAAATGTTACCTAAACCTAATTTACTTGTAAGAAAGTTTAAAAAGGTGCGTTTTCAAATGTCTTTTAAAAATGTTAAAACTCGGTTCAAGTCTTAAGTTGTCTGGTAAATTGTTCCATAATGTTGGCGCCGCCGATCTTCTAAAACTTCGTCCACCTTGTGTAACCTTCTTAACCCTTGGATAACCAAATGGTTTTTATCATCCGCTCTATATAGTGCCTTGAGTTTGTTTTCACGCTTTTCAAACAATTCGGATGAGTATTCTGGTGCAGTTCCTTGGAGACACTTAAACACAAGCAACAGCATTTTGTACTCTATCTTTTTTTTCACTGGTAACTAGTGGAGTCATTCCAATATGGTTGTACTTTCTTGTTCCAGTGATTAATCTTTTAGCCAACTTTTGGGCGCGATATATAAGTTGTTAAAATCACAATTTGGAAGCCCATATAGAATAGCATCACTATAGTCAAGCCCTGACGCAATCACACTGTGTACCGTTATCTTCGCCGCATCTTCAGTAATATATTGTCTAATCTTATACATGTTCGGAGCTTGAAAAAACAATTTTTCGCAACATTACGAACATAACTCTTTAAGGTAAGCTTGTCATCTAATTTAACTCCTAAGAGAGTTACTGCTTCAGATTTAACAATATTTTCTTTTCCAGTTGTCAGGAAAGAAAATTCAGAACAGTCTCGATGAGGACCAGTCGGAACAAGGAACTTTTTTTATCATCATTGAGCTTAACCATGTCATCCAAGACTCCATCCTATTAACCGTCCCCGTCTGTATAGTTGACAATCGTCAGCATATATATGAAACTGTACATTATGTTTACGTGCAATATCTCCCAGTGGCAATATGTATAATGTAAGACGTTTTGGGCCAAGGACGGATCGCTGAGTGACACCGAAGTTTAAATGTTTTAATTCGACCACCAGACGCTTGTGACCAAGCCCTCTCGCCTTGGCTGAAAATCTACCACCTTGAATTGGATTATTGACTTTCTGAGGGACAGACAGCAAAGCATAACGCTTGGTGGACACTGCTACTCAGACTGGCTAAGCAATTCCCGCGGGGATCCCTCGTGGGACCCGTCTCGGCCCCTGGCTATTTTTGGCAACGATTAATCACCTGAAGACACCCAAAGTTTCTACACCTATGTGGAAGTTTGCTAATGATTCCATCGTTTCTGAAATAATCCCACCATCTAATCGCAGCAAGCTGCAGCCAGCTGTCGATCACATCAGTAGCTGGTCAACGGAGAATTTCTTGCAAATTAATCCATCAAAATACAAGGAGATCTACTTTACTTTCAAGAGAATCCCCGTGAATCATGTGCCCATTGAGGTTGGGAGGATACAATTTGACAAAGTTCCATCTGTAAAAGTGCCATCTTTAAATGGTTCGTTCACGTCGATGAAATAACATCCAGGGCTGCAAAGCGTTTATATCTACTACGACAGCTCAAGCGTGCTGGAATAAACACTCGTGATTTAGTGCAGTTTTACTGCGCTGTAATAAGATCAGTCCTAGAATATGCGTGCCAGGTATTCCACCGCAGCCTGCCTGATTACCCAACTACCCAGATCGAGTCAATACAGCGGCGCGCAATGAGAACGATTTGCCCTGAGCTTAACTACTCAAGGCACTTGAGTCAGCTGCTTTAATAACCCTGTTCGCCAGGCGTGATAAACTGTCTAAGGACTTATTTGAGACGATAACCCGCGATCCAGATCATAAGCTGGCTTCACTTCTTCCGCCGAAAGCCTCCGACACCATAAACATACATTTTACGTACGATGCGAGACTTTCAAATTCCTAAATTTAGAACTAATAGTAATCTATTTCACAACACTCTCAACTTATGCTCAGTGATATTAAGATTGGGGAAAATTGATCAAGCGTCCCAGAGGGAGTGGAACGAGAGCCACTCTTTGGTGCACGAATCTCCAGCACGGGGAGGGTGGGTGGGAAGCCCGTTCCACTTTCCCTCTACGACACTGATTTGAAATGAGCGGCGTTGAGGAGTGTTTTCCCGTGTTTTATAGCATCCTGAAAGGGCGTGGCCTCATAACTATTCATTATCTCATTTCTAAAGCATTGTTTTGGTCTAAATTACTTCGTATTTAATTTTCGAGCATTGTGAATAGTAATCTATTTCACAACACTCTCAACTTATGCTCAGTGATATTAAGATTGGGGAAAATTGATCTGCGCTTCCCCTTCTATCGTTCTCGCTTTATTTATTTCTCATTTTCCCACACCATATTCTACAATACATAACAAAACCCCAATTCTCATAAAACTCCCATTCTCAATCCTTGTCTCTATAATAGAAACACCTGGTTATCTTAAAGAAACCAAGTTCACTCGCACATGTCCGGGGAATCTAGTTGCTCAGAGATTGTAGTAGTGTCGGGAAAGGCACACACAAATTGTTTTAACTGGTTCAAGTCCTGCCATTCTTTGGAAACTTGAGTTAAGTCAGTCGCAGCAAGCTTCGATGAAGCACCTGATGGATTTAGTACTTTCGCCAATTGGAGATAGTACAGTGCCGTGTGTCGTCTGGCCCATCCGACATGATCCATGATTTCCGATAACTCAGCACCTGTCAACGCGAGTGTTATAGCACATCCTGCTCGAAACCCATGAAGGGTAGCGCCTGAATCGGCCCCCATTTCCGTAAGATAGACTTTAAGGCGCGCATCTGCTGCCGAAGATGTAAATGGAGCATTTACGACACTTCCTTTAGAATTTGTTGGCCGAAATAAATATCCTGTCGTTAAGTCAACTTTCAATTGGCGAGCCTTGGCAATATAATCTTCAATGCCTTTAACTGGACAGATAATTGACTGTGGATTGCGTCGAATACCAAAAACATTACTATGACCATCTCGCAACGTTTTCCCCCACACATGGTTGAACAGGAGACCGTCATCGTTTGGGAATCTCAAAATTTCTGGGACTTTAACTTGGCCCATATCTCCAGGACGATCACCACTAAAAAATACTGCTTTAAAGTATGCTTGATCTCTGGCGATGATAAACTGTTGAGTGGGCGAAGCCTCCTTGGAGTGGAGTGCTGTATCCAAATGGGTTGCTAATTGGACCAGTTTATCCACAAAGAATGGTGTCGCCTGTTTCGGTGTAATACGAGCCTGCAGTTGTTCCGCAGTAATAGTACGAAGATATTCCTTGACACTCTTATCCGTAGCAGGATTACCTATCCCGAGGTTCCGATCCCATTCACCCGAACGGCCAGTAGCGTGGAAAATGGCACGAAGTTTACCAATATAAGAATCAACTGTGTTGTACGAAAGTCGAACCGGACAACCGCATTGACGTATTCCTTTAATACCGAGAAAAGCACAGCTGTTGACATGGACCTGGGTTTTCCCGTGACGATCTTTGTATACAAGAAATCGGCAAATATCATTCGGAGTGGCTGTAGCAATACTAGGAGAGCCGGGTAGTGCCCCAAGGAAGGACTGCATATCCATTCGCAAGGCATCTTTTTGCTTGGAATAACTTGTCGACTGTCGCATTAATGATAAATCACACAAACGCTTGTCAATCTCGGTTAACGGGATGTCCAAAGCAGCGTGAACGCGTGGATTACATACTTGACGTGGATAGCCGCATCGTTGACAGAATCGAAAATCGGCATCATTGGCATAACTGCATTGTGGGCAAGACACCGAAGGAACAAATAGTTTCGCGACACGGGGAAGAGCCTATACACACCGAAATAAAACAAACAAAACAATGTATGTAGCTGAAAGTCTAAACAGAGGGTAAGAAAATAGAGTTCACTCAAAACGTAAAGCAAACGCCCATAAGTCGCCGGGAATGCCAGAATGTCCGGTCCAACCACCTCTAGACGGGACGAGCAATGCATTTGTATCTCCCATTGATGCTAACTGAACAGCGTGGACGGAATATTTCTGAACGATTGGCCACCAGTATTTCTTTGGATAAACATCCAACGTAACCAGAGTGCACGAGCGCACCCGTTGGGCCAAAAAACGCAACACGGGACCAACCAAAATAAGCGGTGGAAAAACATACGGGACTTCAAGGAAGGGATAAACCGATGACAGATCCTGAGCGAAAAGGTTGACTCCCTGTGAACCTGGTGAAGGGTAAGGAGTAAAATGTGGTAGAGGACGACCCTGGAGGTCTGGCATAGCATTGGAGTCGAGCGCCATTAAGTCACAAGTATGACCCAATTCCCCACCAAATTCTCGTTGAACTGTAGCCCATATTGTTGGATTCAAGCAAGCGTCACGCGACGACAAACGACGAGACGGGGCGTCGGCAGGATTCTCAATTGTCGGAATATATACAAGATGAAGCGCGATATTTAACTGCAACGTCGTGAAGAACAGATCCTTCATTGCATCGTTCAATGACTTACTCCGACCTCCCTGGTTTTGCCAAGCATGGACTACCGCTTGGTTATCGACGCTCGCATCGACCCATGCGTTGCGGAGACGAGGAGCGAAGGAAAGTAACACCTTGTTGAGGGCGACCGCTTCCTTTGTAGCAATGTCACATGTCTGTTCATCTGTCGTCCAGTAATCGGAAGTGTGAAGCTCAGGAGACGACAACAACACACCACCCCAACCAGAACCGGAAGCATCAGACGCTAGTTTAAGAGAGAGATGCCTCTCTTCGCGCCAAGGGAGAGGGTCATCCCAGGCCTCCAAAAACAGCCAATGACGAATTTCCATCTCAAGTGCCTGGTACATACTAATCGGTTTTCCAGTTCGTAATGCTTTCGTAATAGCCCAATGCATCTCCCGTGTAAACAGTAGGGCAGCTGGAACACTAATTGAGAGAGAAATACACTTCCCTGCCAATCGCTGCAATGATTTTGTTTGAATTCTAGTGAACGATAAGAGACTTCGAACCAATGCTAACAGTTTCTCCTTTTTCTCGGGTAAAAGAAGAAACGCCTGCCTTAGTGAATCGGAAAGGAAACCCAAGTAAGGGACCACCTGCCGTGGAATAAGGATGGACTTCTTTAAATTGAGGAAATACCCAAGTAGTACGAGGTAGTAGGCGACCACAAATATAGCTGCCTTCGCAGCTTCAAAATTACGTGCTTCGGGTTTGAGAAGTGACTGATATACACCTTTACTGGAGGCAATCTGCAATTGACCATTATGACGGTCGTCGATATAAAGGGAGCATGGAATGCCAACTGAACGAAAATAGTCAGACGCCATGAGTCCAGTGGTATGATAAACGTAGGGAGAAATTTTCCATCCGAATGGTAAGGTGTTATAAACGAAATACCAACCTCCCCATTGAATACCAAAAAATGTCCGACTCGCTTCGGTTAAAAGAAGATGATCGTAGCCTGACTTATCATCCAATATAGTTTGAAATGAACTAGGAGTAACATAACGAGGCAAATTTGTAAGGGTGTCGAGGGAAAAAGGCATATCTACCATCCAGAGATTTAAGAAGCGGGCATCATGACAAAGTCTTGGCTTCGATGGTTCAACGGTTAAAGGTAATATCAAGTGAGGTGGGTCAACCTGACCAACTTTACCGAGTAAAGAAACAGCACCGGTTGTTAAACGGTCTAATATGGTTTTGCGAACAAAATCAGCAAACTGTTTACATGAAAAATTGTTTTGAAAATACGCCGAGGGTGGGCGATCAGAATGATAGGATTTTCCTTTGAAAACACCATTAAACGGGCGAAAATATTCGAAAACGGAAACCTTCTGCAGAACCCACTTCAAGACCTCAGCCTGTCGTGGAGAAGGAGTATCTCCCGCCATCGCCTGCCACTGATCAGCATGATTGTGCAGCTCCCCCGCAGAAAAACAATTTGGATCGCGAAACCGTAACTCTGACAAGTCCGTCAATTGTCGACCGTCAAGAACCCGGGCAACTGAATCTGCCTTGATGTGCGAGGCTGTCGCCTCCTCGCTAGGCTGTATTAGGTCTCCCCTCCAGTCAACCCATTTCTGGGATAAATGAGAATCACGCGATGACTGTCTCTGAAAGTTCATAATATTTTTGTCAAAATCGGCGTTATATTCCCATGAAGCACAAGCAGAAGGGACATTGGATATCTGAATAAAATATATTGACGTAATGAAATTAACAACAGACAGAATCGCCGAATATTCACATGGTATCATTAATGGGGGACCCAATTAGCCAGCGAGAAGACGACAGCCATGACCGAGCAATTTGCTCAGGGAGTGTGTTTAGTTACTCTTTTTCACAGCTGCCTCCCTCCCGCCGAACTAAAGTGTCCTTAAAAGGGCTATATAAGTACGTCGGGTCACAAAATGTAAGCCAAAATCAAGCATATATAAGTATCGCAGAAAATGCAGACAAAACAACAAATCATACAGAGTCCTTTGAGTTTGTTTATTTTCTTTAACACAAATTCAAGATTCAAAATCAGTCACATTGACAGAAATAGTTAAGTACGCAAATATCACACATCAACACTAAATTACGAAAACAAGTTCACTAAACGTCTCACTCCTGTCAATAAATCTTGTCAGCGACGGTTGGCCGCCGGTCGCGTCGGTCTGGAATTAGAAAATGGCTGAGTAGCTCCATCCAATCTTCGTTGCGGACAACGGGCTTGAAAATGACCGAAACGATTGCAGTAAAAACAACGCGAATTCCGATACGGTACATAGGCATTTCGTCTAGATGAAGACGCAGTATCCTTCACAGCACATTGGTGTTTCTTTTCTACTTTAGAAATAATATCAAGAATTTTCTCCTGATTCTTATCCCCAAGCAACGGAAGGGGAAAGTTCCGAAATCGTTCATCAGTTTCATCCATTTTCCCACGGAGAGTTTCAAATGTTAGTCTGTAATAGCCAGCCTTCTCGTGATGTGTATCATGTGCTGTATTCTTGAGCGACTCAACGAGGGCCAACGCGTCATAACGATTAAATTCTGGGACTGGCCGCGCCGTTAATTGTTGGATCCGAGAAAGTAGTTGATCTACCGAAGATGCATTCAGCATGTTCACTGTATTATTCAGATCATCGTACTTTTTCTGCAGAGCCTACAGCCAAGATATAATAAACGCGTCACACACTCATTCACACAGGGAATTCTCTTGAAGCACGAGAAGTTTGTACATGTACGCCATTCTGAGGTATATTGTAACACTGAATACACCCTGCCTACTTCCCTCCAGAAACGTAGGCGAACCCATTCACGATATACGAAATAACAATGAGTGAACCAAAGGGCTTATATACACTTATTTGAGATGAAGCAAAACCTCTATACCCGTATCTTAGGCGAACCAAAGCACCTATACACTTATCATAGGTGAACCAAAGCACCGATACACCAATCTTATAGGTGAACCAAAGCACCTAAACACTTATCTTAGGTGAACCAAAGCACCTATACAGGTATCTTAGGTGAACCAAAGTACCTATACACTTTCCGGAGGTGAACCAAAGCACCTATATACACTTATCTTAGGTGAACCAAAGCACCTATCCACTTATCCTAGGTGAACCAAAGCACCTATACAGGTATCTTAGGTGAACCAAAGTACCTATACACTTTCCGGAGGTGAACCAAAGCACCTATATACACTTATCTTAGGTGAACCAAAGCACCTATACACTCGTCTTAGGTGAACCAAAGCACCTATATACACTTATCGTAGGTGAACCAAAGCACCTATACACGTATCGTAGGTGAACCAAAGCACCTATACACTCAGTGTAGGTGAACCAAAGCACCTATACACTTATCGTAGGTGAACCAAAGCACCTATACACGTATCGTAGGTGAACCAAAGCACCTATACACTTATTGTAGGTGAACCAAAGCACCTATACACTTATCGTAGGTGAACCAAAGCACCTATACACGTATCGTAGGTGAACCAAAGCACCTATACACTCATTGTAGGTGAACCAAAGCACCTATACACTTATTGTAGGTGAACCAAAGCACCTATACACTCATTGTAGGTGAACCAAAGCACCTATACACGTATCGTAGGTGAACCAAAGCACCTATACACTCATTGTAGGTGAACCAAAGCACCTATACACTTATTGTAGGTGAACCAAAGCACCTATACACTCATTGTAGGTGAACCAAAGCACCTATACACGTATCGTAGGTGAACCAAAGCACCTATACACTCATTGTAGGTGAACCAAAGCACCTATACACGTATCGTAGGTGAACCAAAGCACCTATACACTCATTGTAGGTGAACCAAAGCACCTATACACTTATCGTAGGTGAACCAAAGCACCTATACACGTATCGTAGGTGAACCAAAGCACCTATACACTCATTGTAGGTGAACCAAAGCACCTATACACTTATTGTAGGTGAACCAAAGCACCTATACGCTTATCGTATGTGAACCAAAGCACCTATATACACTTACCATGGTGAACTAAAATACCTATATACTTATCGTACGTGAGCTAAAGTACCTATGCACCTAGCTATACGCGTGCCTTAAAATGAACCAAAGCAGCTACTATAGTATAGACGCACAGAACCAGCCCTATTAGGGCAGTTTAAGGTCAAAATTCGAACTTTTAAAGCGTAGATAGCGATGGAAGTAATCCGGCATTTTAAGTGGCACGTCACGGCGTAATGCACTTAACACAGGACCAGAAATGCCAGAAATGCACACTCTACAGTATAGACTCGCTAAACAATTTATAATAAACCAAGATATTTTAGCTATACAATGCCTATACAATGTCTAACATAACCCTCCTTGAACCCAACTAACTGTGTAAACGGGTATAGTTAGTTCTTTGATCAGCGAGCTGTACAATCCAGCAAAAAAAAACACCCAGATTTGTAGCCAAAATAAAATGGTTAAGTTTAATAAAGCGTAACGATGCATAATCACTAGTAAGTACCGCTCGTTTTAATCAAAAGAGAGCCAACCAAGCGACAAAATACTGATTTCGCAATATGAACAGGAAAGTTTGTGGAGCGCTCGATCAGTTACTAACCAACTATAGTTGATATTAATACAGCAGAAAGATGACTAAAGGAAAGATATACCTCAAGCTTCTCTTCTGTCGTAAGGACTGCATCTGCAGCCTGTGGAAGCGCTTGAACTGGCGGCGGTGCTTGCGGTGCAGCAACATAATATATAAAGATTTATACAGCGCTTAAATTATATAAAAATATTCCTGGGGCTGTTCATGCGGTATCTGAACATCTTGCGGATCGTCCATATATTATATTGCTCGAACAGTAAACGGTGCTGGAGATTCGTTATGTGTATTGTAAAAGTTCGTTCCACTTTCCCTCTACGACACTGATTTGAAATGAGCGGCGTTGAGGAGTGTTTTCCCGTGTTTTATAGCATCCTGAAAGGGCGTGGCCTCATAACTATTCATTATCTCATTTCTAAAGCATTGTTTTGGTCTAAATTACTTCGTATTTAATTTTCGAGCATTGTGAATAGGTTTAAGAACTCTTCATAATTAGCCATGCTATCGAACGTTATAGAAGTTAGTTATATCGAACATTATTTAGTAAATAGTAGATGTAGTATATTGTATAATGGTGGTGTTTTTTTATTGGAATAAACGATTTATCTATCTATCAATAGTAACTCTGGCTATACAGTCACTGAGATAGGAGCGAAACCAATTCAAACACTGACTTCTCAATCCCCCAATTCTAAAACGAAAAGTCAATTGAAAAATTACGTGTGCTCCTCCAATAAGTTGAATGGAAACACAATTAAATAAACAAAATATGTACACACATACTAATAACCACCTTGTATAAGAAAAGTTTTTATATTTAGGTCTAATTGCACTAATTGGAAATTGAGCAGAAACTTGTTCTCTGACTTTCAGTTACATTGAGTACTGCGCATGAGAGTTCATGTCATACTGCCTTTAGTTTTTAGAAATTACGTACACAGTGCTGTCTGTGGTAAAACTCTTAGGTGCTCTTAGCCCTTTCAGCCGAAGCTGGTATCCAGAGGGGCCCTGTACAACAAAACATACGTTTACATCAATAATACAGTAACTAGCTAATAAGAGTCCTAGGTACAGTAATATAAGTACATAGAAAGAAAAACAACACAATAATAATCTAAAAGTCATGCAGTCTAATAAGGTTCTTGAAGGATAACAACGAAGTAGATGGTGCAAATAATAGTGTTCCAGAATATCTAAAAGTATGTTTCCCAAGGCTTAAGTTAGGTTTGGGGAGATGAATATCATTACTCCTTCTAGTATTATATGATTGAATGCCACTGTTTCTAATAAATTATTCACTAAGATATGTTGGAACTAGGTCATGCAAACACTTGAAGACTAAGATACATTTATTCCTTCCTCTGATTGCCTTTAAGTCAGACCATTCTAAAATATTCATAGCCTCGTTTGAACTGCATGTATCATCTCGTTATGATACGAGCAGCTCGATTTTGCATTCGTTGTAAGTTGTCATCACACATGGCTGAGAGTTCACGCCACACAGTATCTGCATAAGTAAGAGTCGACATAATCAAACAGTTATATACACATTTGGATGCCTTGATGGTGAGACATGACCTGATTCGGGCCAGCAAACTAAGACACTTGTACACATATGATTCTTTAATAAGACCAACAATCTTGGAGCAACATGAACCTATAGATTGATAACGAACGTTCATAAGCTGTGAACGAGAACAGTTTATCGCAGAACCACCCATGAAAAACGAAGGCATAGTTTGCAAATGCCGGTCATTTACAGAGATCTTACCCAAATTGTGTTCATTTCCATCTTTAACAGCAGGTCCTGGATTAGGATGGATATCCATATACATATCGTAACATATGTTAAAGTGCTGTGCGCAGGCATAGTCAGTGCCGTTTTGCCGTGATTTGACCATTTAAAGATACAAAAACCAATTCGATAACGAATCCTTGATGCAATTCACATGAACAACAGCAGAAGACGGATCAGAATAATTATCGACCCATACACAGTTTCAGCACAGTAGCACGAATATCGCAAAAAATATTGAAATTACTTTCATTTGACGTAATAAGATTATCCAAAGAATGTCTACTAAGACCAATCGAAACTAAAATGCAAAGAGCTCGGAATACCGTGGCAGTCAGGTTGGGCGCCGTATACGCCCGTATACGCGCCGTATACGCGCCGTATGGAACAAAATATTGCACACTGCAATTGAATGAGTACGTTGAGCCAATTTGCGACCTGTTAACAATACCCTCAATAGGCCAGTTCATAGACATGATCTTGATTAGATCTTACACAGCTTTGCTAACAGCTTTGCCGCTCTAGCATACATGACATACAATATAAGGCGGGTTCAAGTATAAATTTCACATATGATTTCACTTGTTAAAACGTGTGAATTGTTCCAATTTCACGTATGAAATAATAATTTGATGAAATTGATTTTGACATCTCAACCTTTACTTATAGTTATATGTGATACAATAATGTGAAACTCAAATATCAATTTCACATAATAGGCCTACTATGAAATGAGCATCATCACATGCGAAATGTTCCAGTATCCATTTCCAGTCGACAATTTTAGAAATATAATACTCTTGTGCGCTGAAGACATGAGTTACAAATAATATTGCACAATATGCGGTGATATATCGATTTTATTTCCAGGTCATAATATGATTAATATCTTGAAATTTCACCCAACGAAAATTCCCCCATTTATTACTACCTGTTGTTTTGCATGATTTGAAACAAGTTGTCCAAGGTGGCGTTTTTTCTACAAAAATATAATTGAAAATTAATGTTTACGAGCAATTGTTTAAAAGCATAAATACAGTGATCGAATACATTGAAATTTTGACAAGAGAATGAAACAGTAAGTTAATGAATCTTGGTTTTGCGATGTATACTAGAAGATGTATACTGTAAAAAGGTGGCAAACCTTTTTCATGAAAGGAAACGCTTATATATTATTTGGAAATAATTTGCAAAAATGTAAAACATATAGCCTACTCCCAAAATAGCATTGGTTTTATATCGCAATATTGTATTATTTTACACATGGTTTTGACATTGTTTGTGCATGTTACATTATTTTGATTGGTTATTTATTAATTCCTTTTCATCGTTACTGCATTAGCATAATTTGTTTCTTTTTAATACCATAAAAGAAGCGTTTTTGTTTGTATCTTCCTACTAATTAACGTTCCTGATAATGGACTTTCAATATAATGTAGTTTCTCAGCGTATGATATGCATGAAACTTCACGCGCCTTTCTATCAAACTTACTTGTACATTCAGCACTTTTGCACTGGTCATCGTTTGCTAAAAAACAGCAAGCCTTTCATCAATAACGGAACGAACTTTTACCTAAACATGCATGATAACTCTTGAATAATCTTGTTTCTGCCTGCAGACAGGTTTTAGGGGTTTTTAATTGAATAAATTAAATCCGAATTTTTGCACATTTATTGTTTGTCCAAAAACAAAAACGATCTATATATAGTCATGAAGAGTACATTTTTATTCACACAAATTGCGTAACTGCCGTTGCTACGGACAATAGGGTGTTAATATTAATTACAAAATATTAGTAAATTCGACGACCTTTTAAAAGAATAGGTCATGCGCAAACAATTATTACGAATAGTCACGCACATTTTCCTAATTCGTTCATAATACTTGTTTCGACATCTTTCTAAATTGCCCAAATAATTCAAAACACTTGCCCATTGTATGAGATAAATATATTGGTCTCACCGAAAATACTTTCGAGTTACTATCTACCTATCGAAAAGTCACTGTTATCATAGCAACGGCGTTTGCATGAATCTTGTGAAAAATTTCAATCTGTTTAGATAATTTGATATAAATAATTGTCCAAAAATTCCATCTAAGTCGTAAATGTTCTATTTATAAAGCAAAACTGTAAGGAGTGAAACATTAAATGAAAGAAACATGAAAGAACTTCAGGATGATGAGTATATAAGTTTAGAATATTGAGGTTATTGAATATAACAGTGAATAAGTATCCAATTATGTCTGTTCCAGTGACTATCTATTTTATGAACGATGTTCAAGCTGTCTGGTTTCAGGTCCCTGGCTATAGGCCTACGAGTGATTTATTTCATGCAGAATTTGGAATTCGACAGAAATTTATACTGTTTTCCCACCAAGTCAAATTATGAAGTTTAAAATACGATCAAAATGTATTTCACCAGCCATCAATTGGTAAAGTTAGCTACGTTCCATTAATTAACAATAACGAGTACAAGATGATTAGAAATTGACCAAATTAGGAAGATTTACTGAGTACCAGTTTCTCATAAAGAAATTTAAAATCACAATATCTTACCTAGATTTTTCTTACAGAGATCACAAAATGTTTCTAAAATTGAAATTATACAAATAGATTTTCATGAAATAAATTATTTTATACCAGGAATTTAATAACTAGCTATACTTGCCCAGAACTGTGTAAAGTACGATAACTGTATCGACAGTTCAAGTCACAAAAAGGAAAGTTAAAAATATATAGGTAAAGCGGGTTTGCCCGTTCTTGCTGATTATATCGCTACTTTGTTAACACTATATGATCGTTTTAATTACCGCAACAAAAAATGCAAATTCTCAATGCAAACTTTATTCACTAACCTGACTCGTCAAATAATTGCGCATTTGATACATATTACATAGTTGTACTTTACCTAACCGCGCACAATTTGCTTGACACGTCTGATCTATAATATAATATAAATTAAATATAATATAATGCAATGCAATGCAATGCAATGCAATGCAATGCAATGTAATGTAATGTAATGTAATGTAATGCACAACACACAACACACAACACACAACACACAACACACAACACACAACACACAACACACAACACACAACACACAACACACAACAAACAACAAACAACACACAATATGTTAATATGTTAATGTACAATGTACAATGCACAATGCACAATGCACAATGCACACAATGCACAATGCACAATGCACAATGCACAATGCACAATGCACAATGCACAATGCACAATGCACAATGCACAATGCACAATGCACAATGCACAATACTGCACAATGCACAATATAATATAATATAATATAATATATAATATAATATAATATAATATAATATAATATAATATAATATAATATAATATAATATAATATAATATAATATAATATAATATAATATAATATAATATAATATAATATAATATAATATAATATAATATAATATAATATAATATAATATTTAACAATTATTCGCCGAAGGCGAAGTGATTATCGGTGAATATTCCCACTGGGAGTTCCGGCGCATTATGCCAAGATAGTAGCTCTTTTTAAAACACTCTGTTAGCTAGTAAAGGGGGAAACCACTAGGGACAAGCAAAATAGTTTAAAAGGAGTGCGGGGTCCAATTTTACTCATTCTACGTTGGAAAGCAGAAGAGATACAAGTTTTAAGTCGTTCAAGTATTTAGCGCGTGATTCTCAGGTGTCGCGACTGAGCCTCACCAGTATGGATAACCCAGTTGTTCCAGGGGAGATTCATGTAGATGAAGTAATACAAGCTTTTAACGTCGCTCATCGGAACGCTATACATGAAGCAGCCCCAGAACACCAACCTGCAGAAGCACCGCCACACGCCATCGTAGCACCGCCGCATGTCAACGAACCACCGCCACAGCAACCAGGGCAAATAATCCCGCCACCTATGCCTCAGGTTCGTATAGTTTGGGTTTATCAGCAAGGTTGATTTTCAGTGTGTCATTTACGTGGTATTGCAATGGTACGCTTAGCCTTAACGCTTAATCGTTCTTATTTGTTTACGCGATTAAAGCTCGTTAGTAATGCCTAATGCCGTAATGGTTTAGGGGCGTTATGTCAAATTAGCTTTTCTCCTTTATTCTATACAGTACATCTATGTTTGTAGCAATTAGCAGGGCTCAGTTTTGTGTCTCCATTACGCCCCAGACAGCGATATTTACATGTACGGCTACGTACGTAGCACGTCCCATATATTTCTACGGTATTAAACACGATGTTTACCGTTAAATTCCGCGTTTTTATAGCCTTATGTGTTATGCATGCTACACACTATTGTAGTTAGACAATACCTCATAACACTTTATGAAATTCCCTACAGGCACTTTTATAGCGTTAATTAGAATACCGATTTCGTCGTTGGGTTTGCCACGATTATTTATTCCGTTTACGGCCAGTTTGTAGTACGTTTAGCTGCTGTATACAGTATACTATAGCTATATAAGCTAGTTGGCAACCACTACGGGCGGTAACAAATAATCTATCCTTTGAGCAAGACAATCTCTGGGTGAGACAACGAAGATTTATCCTCGGTGTGAGGCAACAAAATTTATTCTCTGTGTGAGACAACAGTTTATTCTCTGTGTGAGACAATCTCTGTGTGAGACAACAAAATTCATTCTCTGTGTGAGACAATCTCTGTGTGAGGCAACAAAATTTATTCTCTGTGTGAGACAATCTCTGTGTGAGGCAACAAAATGTATTCTCTGTGTGAGACAATCTCTGTGTGAGACAACAAAATTTATTCTCTGTGTGAGAACAAAATTTATTCTCTGTGTGAGACAACGAAATTTATTCTCTGTGTGAGACAACAAATTTTATTCTCTGTGTGAGACAACAGAATTTATTCTCTGTGTGAGACAATCTCTGTGTGAGACAACAAAATTAATTCTCTGTGTGAGACAATCTCTGTGTGAGGCAACAAAATTTATTCTCTGTGTGAGACAATCTCTGTGTGAGACAACAAAATTTATTCTCTGTGTGAGACAATCTCTGTGTGAGACAACAAAATTTATTCTCTGTGTGAGATAATCTCTGTGTGAGACAACACAATTCATTCTCTGTGTGAGATAATCTCTGTGTGAGACAACAAAATTTATTCTCTGTGTGAGACAATCTCTGTGTGAGACAACAAAATTTATTCTCTGTGTGAGACAACAAATTTTATTCTCTCTGTGAGACAACAAAATTTATTCTCTGTGTGAGACAATCGCTGTGTGAGACAACAAAATTTATTCTCTGTGTGAGACAATCTCTGTGTGAGACAACAAAATTTATTCTCTGTTTGAGACAATCTCTGTGTGAGACGACAAAATTTATTCTCTGTGTGAGATAATCTCTGTGTGAGACAACAAAATGTATTCTCTGTGTGAGACAACAAAATTTATTCTCTGTGTGAGACAACGAAATTTATTCTCTGTGTGAGATAATCTCTGTATGAGACAACAAAATATATTCTCTGTGTGAGACAACAAAATTTATTCTCTGTGTGAGACAACAAAATTTATTCTCTGGGTGAGACAGTCTCGGTGTGAGACAACAAAATTTATTCTCTGTGTGAGACAACAAAATTTATTCTCTGTGTGAGACAATCTCTGTGTGAGACAACTAAACTTATTCTCTGTGAGACAACAAAACGTATTCTCTGTGGGACGCGAATAAATTTCTGAATGGCCCCACAATTTAGCTGTGAACTATACCCTCTATAGACTATACGCAACTATACTATGTCATCTAGGACTATGATTGGGGAGCCAACGAATTATAGTTGAAACTAACATAGTCATAGTGTGAAACGCACAGGGGTTACTTAGGGGCCATTAAAATTATGCAACGGCATTCGGAATATGACGTATCCTGGGTATTTACAATATGTTCGCCAAGTGTAAGCCTCGGGTCCGCAAAATGAGCGCTCCGCCGCCGTGACGAAAACTGTAAAACAAGTCCCCCACGGTACTTTGCGTCAGGCGATCGATAGGCGAAGAGGGTCTAGCTCGTCAGGCTGTTTGTGTGCGGCAGGTGTAAGTACGATGTCACTGACTCGGTTAGCTATCCTCATTCACAACATGGGTCAAAATTTTCTGTCCATGACTGATCATGATCCGTTCACTTTCATAGGCAATTTTCCGGGGTTTTATTACCCCTCTTGTATTTTGATTCGAGAGGGGCAATTCTTAATATACGCCTTATACTCTGTCCACGACGGAGTTCTCGATCAGATGCATTGGGGTGAGATTACCTAAAAAAACAAAAAAAAAACACAAAAAAAAACAACCCCACAAAAACCTCCCCAAAAAACCAATCAATCGCTCGATTCTCTACAAGCGCAAGTTGAACTATTGTTGACAAAGACCAACACAAACACGATGGCGATGGCATTAGCCCAATTAAGGCATGAACTCTCAAAGCCAGCGGGGATTTTTTATCCTTTTGTAGCGGTGGCTACACTCGAGAACCTAGTGGACGTGTCACGGGAAAGCGGAGACATCAACGCTCGTCGCTACAATTCCATATATAAACAGACTCGCTCCTTGCAACAGCATCCTCAGTTCCAGTCTCTACTATTGAAGTTGATGGACGACAAACAGGAAATGGAAATAGCCAAACTTCTCGAGAAGTCACTCAAACATTCTTCGCACACGTGGTCTCCCCCTGTGAACCCTCGAAGACAATCTGGTCCCAGCGCTTCATCCAGGCAATCACGTCTAGGTCTCTAGGACGTGTCAAGACCAAATAAATACTTTCATTGCCCGATAACGAAGGACTCTTGTTTCGACACACATCTGGGAAAACGCTTCGAGGCAACGATGTCCATACTTTCGCGGTGCGTGCATGTGCTGATTCAACGGTCTGCCCGGTTACAAACCTCTTCCTATACGTGCATCTCTCAGAGGCCATGGGAATCAATTTACGAGATGGTTATTTGTTTCGCGCATCAAACAGCAAGGGACAAATCACTCGAAACGCTTTCCAAGGTTCTGCAGTGAGAAACCGACTTAAAAGGCACCTGACCGCTTTACAGATTTCTGACGGGGAAACAATGCACAGTTTTCGCTCAGGATGTTCCATAACTTTGTCTCTTTTAGGCGCCTCCGACGACGATGTCGCTCAACATGTGGGTTGGAAGAGTTTGGCAACTGCGCAATACTACACACAAACCCGCCAAGTCATGCACACCTCGGACACAGCTACCCTCCTTAGTACAGCCGCCACGCCTACTACGTCGATGCTTTCATCTCAAGCCTCTCGTGTTGGCTCGCAACTCCGCAACCGAAACAATTTGAACAATTTCTCGCTAACATTTCCTTAACTCTGCGCTTTAATATTATATGGGGTCTTATTATACATTATTATATTCTGAGTATTGGAGAGAACGAGTGACGTATTTCTGTTTTGCTGGGGAAAATCGTTAAATAAAGCCCTACATCTGTGAGGGCGAAATTTATTTGTCCCCATTCTTAATGCCCTCAGCTTGGCCATTGTGTGGCGGAAGGAGCAGTGGAAATATAATACTATTCCCACTGGGAGTTCCGGCGCATTATGCCAAGATAGGAGCTCATTTTAAAACACTCTGTTAGCTAGTAAAGGGGGAAACCACTAGGGACAAGCAAAATAGTTTAAAAGGAGTGCGGGGTCCAATTTTACTCATTCTACGTTGGAAAGCAGAAGAGATACAAGTTAAGTCGTTCAAGTATTTAGCGCGCGCCCACCCACCTCCCCTCAGTCGCGACACCCCTTACCTTTCGCCCACTTTGTCCAAGCTGAAATTAATTTGTCGCCATTCTTAATGCCCTCAGCTTGGCCATTGTGTGGCGGAAGGAGCAGTGGAAATATAATACTATTCACCGAGACGAAGTCGAGGTGAATATTCACCATAATCACTGAGCCTGAGGCGAATAATTGTTTTAGTATAAATTTTGCATGTGAAATTAAACAACAGCTTTAAATATCAGTTTAAAAATTCAGAAATTAAGTTATGTTCAGCCGGTTTACAATTGCTTTATTTTATAGTGTTGCAGTGTTTCTTGTTCGCACGCACTTTCAAAAGTAGTTTCCTTTTTCGAGAACAGAACAAAGTTTTTTATCTTACTATAAATCTCTGTTTAGAATATAATACACAAGCTAGGACAGGCTGACTGGCTACGTTTGTAGTTGAAAATTTGGAGAAATGCTGTACTCAACTTACGAACTTTGTTTAGCGAAAATTTTTCCAAACGACAAGTTGTTTATTTTCAGCCTCAGCAAAACAGAGCATAAAAACACACTTTGCAAAGAATAGATCAATGCCTATAGGTATGGAAGATAAAATTGTAGCGGTGAATTGACATTTAAAATATATTGTTGAGATTCTGGTTATTCTGTCCTGAAAAAAACTGAGAAAAATACGAAAATTCAACCGAAAAACTGATGATATTATAGCTAGTATACAAATCTCACATGAGAGTTTCGAAAACATAATTATAAATATATTGATAAAGCACGACAAAAACAAAACATTTAAAAGTGAATATGGTTACCATAGAGAGTCTCGGATAGATACAAATATATATATACAAAGTAAAATGATTTAAAAATATTATTAACAGCCAGGTTTTGCCAGCCTTAAAGTATATTTTTTTGCTAGGAAACTTGAAATAAAACGGACAAAGTTTGAAGCGTATCACGGATGTTTCGGAGTTTTAGATGATATAAATTGTCAAAAAAAGTTTGATACAAAGTATTTAAAGGCGTCTTACCTTTTATAGAAAAACACTAAACTTTTGTTCTTCTTTTGGGAGTTTTTTTCATCGTTTAAAAAGGTTTCAAACAACTTTGCCATGCAGGCCATTCTTTTGGAAAGCATTATTTACTAGCAGGCTAGTAAATAATGCCTCAGATTTACTAGTGCAATAACCAATCAGAACGCAGGAAAGCTCATTTCGTATGCAAAATTTATACTAAAATATAATATAATATATAATATAATATAATATAATATACAGCATTCAGTTTGATCTCCGATCATTTCCTGTTTGGCATTTACTACCAATAAAGTGTGCAGCCAATTACAATCACTATCAATGTTGTCATGTTATGTCGATTCACAAAATACATGCTAAAAATAAAGGACTCTCATTTAAGCTATAAACCTATACACGTATCACGAAATTCGGGCAAAAATTACAGTTAAAGAAAAACATGTAGCTTTGACTCGATGATATAAAATATGCGTATTAAAGTATTCAAATAATCAGCCATGCATTCGTGATTACATATCACAACTAAAAACAAGAATACATGACTGAACATTTGAATACTTTAATACGCATATTTTAAATCACC
This sequence comes from Trachythela sp. YZ-2020, assembly GCA_016169945.1. Taxonomy (NCBI): domain Eukaryota; kingdom Metazoa; phylum Cnidaria; class Anthozoa; order Malacalcyonacea; family Clavulariidae; genus Trachythela; species Trachythela sp. YZ-2020. The sequence goes on from JADLSH010000387.1 coordinate 10,395,125, forward strand.
AGTCACAGCTACATGTTCTTCTTTTGCTGCGATTTTTGCCCGACTCAAAACGCGTCATTTGGATGCCAGCCGGATTTCGCGATTCGTGTATAGAGCCTATATAAGTCTGAAACACTGTAAAGGTTACTAAAACGGTTTGTTTACCAAGTTGTATATTTTCTTTAATTAAATTGGTACAACAAAAGCCTATGTACAGTACTACTCACTTGCTTCCTTACAGCAACCTTTGCAATTATCTGAATTTGAATATACATGGTTTAAATAGAAGAATAAGGTTATATGTATAGGTAAAACGATCCCGAAGAAGCATGATATTTCTATGAATGTATGTAGTAACCATGGTTATAAACCATTATACAAGGACTGATATATATTACATGGCCTTACCTTAAACTTTTACGAAATAGGGTTATATGAGAGATGAGTGTGTGGTCAGTTATTAAATAACTTTTCTAGAACTTTAAACGTGCAATTCAACTCCTCAGCGCAATTCAATTTAGGCAAAACTTGTGGTTCTTGCAAAAACGCAGTAAATTAAGGAAGAATTAAGAAAAACCACAGGATATCAATGTTGATTACATAACTGCATACAAGCGCCAAATCAATAAACTGGTGGCCAACATCATGTTTTTCTTTATCGAAGGTAACTATTACTGTTTGGCACGGCTTATATATATACATTCGAACTTCTATTAAACGGCTACCTTCGGAAATTTCTTTGTCGACACTTAATGTACGAACGGCAACAGTGGGCATTGGGCGTGGGTAAGTGTCGTTCTCTTAAATTCTAAATTACTTGAAAAAGGAACAAGTAAAATTCAGTTAAAAGAACAAACAAGTAGTTAAAAAAAGTTTTCAGCAACGAAGTGAATAAGAACATAAGTTGGTAAATCGGGCATCTTGCGGTAAAATTGTGCATAATAAATAAGGCTGTCCGTTTAATAGAGGAAAAAACCAATACCAATTGAGCATCATAAGGTAGCTCGTAGTTGGCCGTTTAATGGAGGGATAATTATACAGTTAATATTTATAGGGAATGTTTTTGGGACTTTGATCGGTGGCCGTTCAACGGAGGGTGGCCGCCTAATAGAGGGTCGGTTAATAGTGGATCGACTGTAGTAAACTGTGATTTAATAAAGCATGCGATTATGAAATTGAAATGAAAATATTCAGAATATAAAATCTCACCAGCATCTGCATAACACTTCTTGCAACCATCTACATAAATTGAAAACAATTCTATTTCAACAAACATTTCAAATAATTCCTTCATTTAGGGGTTCTCAAGCGTCGAAGGTGGTGTTCGGGAACTGAAAAAGCCAATCCGTGGGCCGTTTAAATGGCGGTGTCATGAAGAATCATATCAATTAATATTGAAGTCGCCGCTATTCAGGAGACAGCATGAAGAATTTATTATTCTTTATCCAATTCCATCATAAAACCGTTCGTAAATTCGAATTTATTATTCCTTAATCGTTATAATAAAGTTGTCCTTCAGCAGCATATTATGGTTATAGTTCTTAATATGGTTCAAATGAGGCCAATACCTTTAATAGACTTTATTATCTAATGATAATTACTGTAGATAATGACAATGTCAATTTGAGACTTAAAGAAGCATGTCATATCCGTAAAGAGCGACCAACAATCAATTCCCGAGAGGAATGACAGATCTTTTATTTTAGATACTTTTAACCATTTTTAATTTTTAATTTTTAAGACCTTTAGAACAATAATGACCTTAATATTCTTTACCTCTTTGTTTAATACTATTGTTCTTAACTATGCATTCGTAAATATTCAAATTATCCGCACTGTATATAACACGTAGCCTCAACACACATCTCTATCTCTGATGATGTCGTTGACGACGAAAGCTTAGATCATAGAGTTTTTTAAAGTTTTTAAAAGTTTATTTTTTAACAGCCGCAGTATTGGCCTCATTTGAACCATATTAATTAAGAACTATATTTATTATTCCACTTCAACCCCCGAAAACATGAATCATATACAACGCAACTACTTTGGTAAAATAATCGAATATTTTCCCAAGAAATCATTGTTTAGCAGTAGCAAATCGTTTGAGCATATATAGCCAATAGAATAAACAAGGTTAGGAAGCTCAAAGGAAATACAAGAGAACTCAATTCTATGTTGGTTTACGTTTATTGTAAAAATATGGTGGTTCATCGTTACGTGCATGGCTATTGTATTCAAATGAGATATCGCAGATGGGTACTTAAACCATACTGCTATGGTTGGTTGGGGAAAAAATACACACGTGACGATGAAACGACAATTTTCTTCATAAATATTGTATTTCCGGCATCGAGTTTCCAAACCTTAATTGTTTTCTATTGACTATGTTTAATAGTAACACTGCATTTCTTAAGGGCTTCTATAATTTCTAAATTACGGAATTGTATAAAAAATAGATTACATATATCACTGTGAACCCACGAAATTCACTATCAGTAAAGTTTCATATCCAAGAATGACAAAAGGTTCTTTCATAATGAAAGGGCAAATTAAATAGAAATAAAATAACTAAGTCGCACCTCTCTCCAAGATTGTTTGCACCACTGGACAGAAACTTTTAGTATCTGGTTCACTTATAATATCGTGCTCTACACCGACTAAAAAATACAGATACAAAACCTTACTAACATTATTTTGTTATTTGATCGACTTTCACGCCGAGGAGCACACATAGCATATGATAAAACATAACGTATGAAATACCCTAATCACCAATAATTTTAGTGAACCAATTTTTCTCGTACAAGAAACTTTTCAGTTTCGTATTCTTATAACGCTATTCCCATCCAATATTCATAAAAAACGGGTGATGTTCATATTAATATATTCGGTAGGTTAGCTACTTCATAAGTTCATGTATAAAATTATATACTAGGGTACTGCCATGTTAAGTTGTGGGTAAATATCAACATTTTGTTGGCATGCATCTTACTCGATTATTGAGTGTAAATTATATACATTTATTAGACCTATAGCCAGGAACAGCTGCGACCTGGTTAGGTCTAATAAATGTATATAATTTACACTCAATAATTTTCCATCTACAAAACCCTTCAATTATTATTCAATCGAGTGAGATGCCAACAAAATCTTGATATTTACCCACAACTTAACATGGCAGCACCCCAGAATATATACATTAACTTGTGGTTAGAGCTCGACCACTGGACTCTGTAGCTCAGTTGGTTAGAGCGTTGCATCGGAATCGCTGGGCCGCAGATTCGATTCCTGCCAGGGACCTATAGTTACATTTTTCGCAGCTGTTCCTGGTTAGGGGTAATAAATGTATATAATTTACACTCAATGATTTTCAATCTATATACAAACCCATAAATTATTATTCAATCGAGTGAGATGCCAACAAATTATTGACATTTAGCTACTTTATGTATCGAGTATGTCAAATATATCAGCCAGACAGGGATGATTCGATGAAAGCAGTTTGAAACGTCGAATGTATTAGAGGAAAATTTGAAGATGATGTATCCCACACACTTTTCTCTTAATGGCTGAAATGCCGCCGATCATTTTTATTTCAACCAGGAAATAGCGGATTTTACAAAATTTTCAGATATGATCTATACGTTTTATCCAACCAGAAAATATTAAGGGAACTTTTAACTAGTACATGTAGATGCAATTGCATGATGTTCTGTGTATGGTGAAGATGGTGAAGTAGGCGACATGTGAATACGCTTCCGAAAAGTAATCAAGAACGACCAAGAACAAGATAATAAATAACCGTTTGAACTGAAGATCGCGGATAAATGATTTTTTCAGTATGAAACTTCAATGATAGTTGTTTGTACTTGAATAACTAGATTGCGATGTCGTTGATGCAAACTCTATGAGTGTATAAATGCCAAATTATATATTGAAAAATAATATTCTCATTGCTTTCTTCCAGTAAGTTTATTTACCTTTGGTTTCACAACGTGGTCCTATATATTCCATTAGACAACTACATTTTATTTTTTCGTCACCTTCTTCGCATGTCCCACCATTTTTGCAAATATCGTTGGTGCAAACGCTCACTATAATATTAATGGAAAAGTGAGTTACGATGAAGTAAGTAATGGATCCAGATGGGACACAACTCTACAACGATGAAAATCTCTCTCTTCATAAATCTTAGCAGTTCTTTTGATGCCCTATTCTACCCATATATTTTTATAAGAAAGATAACTTGAACTACATGAATGCACTAACCCTTCGGCTATTTAACCAAATGACGAAAATGTTGTTCCAACATGTAGTATTTCGCATTAAAAACCGTTGACCAAACAATTGTACCGAGATCAGGTAGCGATAGCTTCATTGACATTGCCGTATAAATTTGTTGATACAAAACAAATTATTTTAATTAAAAAATTACTTTTAACTATGGAACTACCAATTTCGGAAATATAAACAGTAGAGTAAGTATGTTAGTAAGCAATAAACATGATTTTTCGTTATAAATATTTTTTGGCTCCACACAATTTTTTAAAACCCGTTCAGATAATCTATTTTTCTACAGGAAAACGTTTCATGAAATAAAAAATGTGGGTAACTAGGCGCCTTAAAGAGTAAAGTGCGTTAAATGCCAAAATGTCGGCCATATTGAAACATCATTGTCACCATAGCAACGGTAATGAAGTCATTTTTGTAAACAATTTTCAGCTCTTTAATCTAAATCGTAAATTTTCCACATTTCAAAAAATTGTAGGGAGAAACCTTAAATCAGAGTTGAGCACGCACCTTGCACAGTAATATCAACTTCTGTGATTATTATGTCTTGACCGCAGGGATATTCTAAAAATAAAAGATAAAGATGTATGCCGCTGGTCACATCTGGCCACATTCTCGAATAGCCAAACATTTCGCCTCGAACTGAACTAATTGCGCGGATTGAATATTCGGTAAAGTCCTAATTGTCGGATTTGATATATTACATTAACTACAAGTGAGATTACCCATGCAATATACCGTTATACATTAACACATGTCACATCCTTGACACATGAATTACCTATATAAATTATATACAATACATGAACGACATGTCACGTTACCTATATACTGTAATACATACATCAACTACAAATCACTTTACCTATAATTTCGCAGTTGATTCCAGAATATCCTGCTGCACAGAAACACTTGTAGTACGGAAACACTTCGTTGTAACTAACGTCATGACATTTTCCACCATGTTCACAGGGATTGTTATGGCAAGTGGCTGGAATTACAGAGAAGACAATAGTACGCATCAATTTTTAGAAAATATCAATATCTAGAAAATATACTGTTAGAAAATATCAATGTAAGAAAACACCATATGAAAAAAAGGGGAATTTCGTTTTTAGTCAAGCATCAACACAAAGGAGTGAGAAAATATTACTATGTTCTAAGCCTTCCATGCAGCGGAATTTTCACTTTTTTGGTCCAAACACGACAAATCCTAATAAAACATTTTCAAATCTTGAATTTTCTCGTGGGCATTTTTTCATTTCGCCTTAGAACTTGAGATCATTATTTATGTTTGATCGCGTTAGTATCGTGATATTTATTGCCGTCATTGGTCACTTATATGAGAAAATGCACGTGTATCGTTAGCTAATTTTGTAGAGTTTTACCCATTGAACTGAATAGGACTGGAAACGCTACCTCCAACCGGAAATTTGAAACCAAATCCTTGAAGGTCGTCCCCAGTCTTTCCATGAAAGGAAAAACGAGGCCCAAACAAAATTGCAGTTTAAGAAAATATAATAAACGAAAATATTCTTTTTATATTCCAATAATTCTGCTCATGCATGATTTGTCGTCTCGTCAAAAACGGTGTGATTAATTTGGTCTTGCGAGGAAATCGCGCGACGTGAACACGCGTGTTTTGACCTCCAGACACGCATGTCTGGAGGTTCAATTTGGCTTCAAGTAATCATAGGTGAATTCTATAGAGGTAGCGTTCCAGTTCTATTTAGTTCAATGGTTTTACCTCATTTAATAGTGTACACAGGAAATAATACAATTAAATGATATTTAGAGCAATATCATGATGAAATGCGTGTCGGAAGTGCGTTAAAGTAGTGGAAACGGAGGTCAAAATATAATATCTGGTGCACGAAACACTACAAATGATGCAGATCAACGTAAGAAAACAATGTATTATATAATGTGTTGTTTATTGTACACCTTTTACTTTTGTATATATACTATCTGTGTGGAGTGATAGCTTATTTTATATGCGTTGAGATATTTCAAGTAAGTTTCATTCTAGCTAATTCTACGATTTAATATTCTTTGTTTTCATAAAATAGATCCTAAGTATTTTAATTTCAGATTGCGGATATTTTAGAATATTAAATAATCAATTATATTCCTTGATTTCCTTTTGATTAATTTAATGTGAAAGGAGCTCTCGTTTAGAGTTCTTGTCTGGACTCTGGAGTTCGGCGAGTTCCACCAATAAAGGGCCTGGGGTATGATTTCCCAATTTTTAGTCATTTCTAAACCTATCTTTCAAACATAGTGTCACATTTTTGTGGCAAGTATATTATTATCTTCAGTTTTTTATACTATGTTAGCTCCCAAATAGTGCGGGCAATGTTTTGTGTAAAGGATGATTAGTCCAGTTTTCCAGGGTATGTGGGTACCAGGGGCAACTCTATCAAGGTTTCTTGAATCAAATTTTTGTTGATCAAAATATGCTTTAATATAATCTTTCCAAACACATCTTGAATCGAAAAGGGCCGTGTTAATGCTTGTCATTGCCATAGTAATCACGTAAGCTAATTGATAATGTAAACATTGCATTATTAAGATAGTATTAAGGTGCCCTCATCTCTTAATCAGATACTGGCACAATCTGGATAGTATCCTGGTGCCCCCTTGGGTATACAGCGAAGAGACAATACTGAAAATCTCTTGTGTGATATAGCATGTATAAATATTAACACAACTGTTTGACTATAGAAACGTTTCCTGTGAAATATATAATAAATAACAGACTTTACCAGACTTTACCTGACTTCCCCCCTCCCCTCTGTAACCGTTTGTTCGCACTTGCAGCTATTCTTTCATTGCATCATCCTCTGAAAAATCAACCTGTCCTGGATTTCAGACGATGGCTAGAGTTAATAGTTGTCTTTCCTCAAATCGCAGGTCCTGAGCGAGAGCCTAGCGGCAGAAATTGACTTTCTCTTATGGGTAACAAACTTTCGAAAATTTAGATAAAATTCCTGAACTCCCCACCAATCTGCACTTTTTAGCGTTTCTGAAAGGCAGCTTGGGGGGGTGGGAGGCAATTGGCTACCGTACCAAATTTTTTCAACAGTTGACTTATTGAATTTCTTAAGCATTACTCCAACTGCTTAACGCACACCATAGCTCACTCATCCTGCTTGGAAGCAATGTGTGGCCAACTGCAAATTATTTTGCTGTTTTCAGTGTGTTTAAAATTTATTTCCTTTTTGCCCTTATTATGCCTCGCCCACATTCTTTGGGAGCAAACATTGAAAATAATACTGAAAATAATACCTGGCACAAAAACATGACATTATAGGCCCGTTTACACTACGCACGATTATTGGCACGGCACGGATAAAAATGGTACCCGTACCATATTTATCCGTGCTGAGACTACCTAAATAGGTAATCTCAGCACGTGTAAAAGTGGCACGGGTAACATTTTTATCCGTGCCGTGCCAAATATTGAGCGTAATGTAAACGGGCCTTATGTTTGTTATGAAAACGACGCAAAAATAACGCTTAAAATCAACGGTAATTTATAAAAATATGAATGTCTTGCATTACAAGAAATATTAAATACAGTAGAAACTCTCAGGCTATATCAAAAGTACTGGAATGTTTGGTCATTTTCATGCCAGCCAATGTTCGGCAGTCTCGTTAGCTATATGGCCACGTTCTTTTATTACAACAAGACGCTCTGTTGAGCGTTAAGTTGCTGGACCTTTTTAAATAGCAATTTACGTACTTGTTAGTTTACTTAACTTATTCGCAGTCAAATTGCTAGAGTATAGAATTACACCCCGCTTTTATTTTTGTAGAGTTATATATTCAAAATCAATCGCATACGATTGCATCGAAATTCGACCATGCTGTGCAAAATGTTACGCTCATTGTAACGGTAGTACAGACCTAGAAAAGCCGACAATTTAGAGATATATTCAATCTACAAGTGTGCATGTTATATATTGTTAGACTAAGAATTACACCGCCGCTTTAATGTACACTGTACTGGTGCTGAACCGAAGATAGGACTTCGGACAGTTTCCCGTGTCGGGCTTTTCATTGGCCTGTTGATAAGGAGTTTAATAATATAACTCAACTCATTCTTTCAAAACGAGTTTATTACCCTTATGTAAGTCGTATGTACTCGTATGTTAGTCGTATGTACTCTTATGTAGTCGTATGTACTCGTATGTTAGTCGTATGTACTCGTATGTACTCGTATGTACCCGTATGTACTCGTATGTAACTCGTATGTCACTCGTGTTACTCGTGTGGTGTTTTAGTCACGATCCTAACTCCAGACCAGAACTATGAATGAGAACTCCTTTCACATTATATTAAATCGAAAGGAGATCAAGCAATATAATTGATCATTTAAGAGGCTGTCTCTCTAAAAACCGACCATTGGCTTTCATTCAATTACAAAAATGATTTCTTCTTGTATTTTGCCCATATGTTGTTGTGTTTACCTTATTAGAAATTAGAATTTTACCGCTATTATAATTTTTAGATTTTATTTAACTTTCGAGTTTTAGCTCTTTTTAACATATGTGCCGGGTGAGTGAAATTCGAGAAGAAGCGCCGCCCATAAATCCCCGGTTTATCTCTCGTCGTATGTCGGAAGTTTTGCATCAAATTCAACAATTCTTTCAGATATTTAAACAAGAACTATTCTTTATCAAACGCTTTATAATTTATCAACTTAAGGGTCTACAATAATAATAAGTATATATTTTCTTTTTTAGCAAACGTAATTTTTTGTCACTCAATCCTTCGCCGTCTAGTCCGCACTTATAATCGAAAAAAAATCGAAAGTGGCACCTATCTGGGCTCTGACAAAGATTCGTTGAGAAAAGCACTTCTTCAAGTTAAATAATCGACAACATAACTTGCCGGCAAAGGAAAATTGAATGAGAACAAAACGCAGTAAAACGAATAATTTTTGGTTGATTTGTTTACCTGTCAAGTGCGGCAGTCACTTTGATATTACACCAAGACGGCTACAAGCATGCAAACTTGTAATTCGTACTGAAACACCCGCAAAAAATGTTATTCTTCTGTGTTAGAAGTAATCTAATTTATTTTGGGTACGTTTTGTCCACGAACCTTGAATTGAAATTAAGTTGACTCACGCTTTCTTGCGGCGACAAACCAATGAGAAACTATATGTTTTCATTGTAGTTTTGCAGTGCGAAAATAATTGTTGTTCGAAATAAGGTATAATCACTGAATCTTGGTATTATCTCTACCTATATTGAAGCAAACGATAACAGGTAAAACTCAGAAGGAGCGTGTAGATCGCTACATTGCCTGTAGGCTACTGTCGCGAATCGATTTACGTCGAAAAATTGATCAGATTAATAAAGACATTTTGTAAATATAGTGTTATAGATTTCTCGCCCGCTTATCTACAATCTACAATAACAATAATTACAACTCACGCCCTTAGGCAAAAATAAATTCTGTTTCTGGTCAGCGCGCGCGTCATTTTTAACTATCGTGTCAACATATTTTTGGCAAATACGGTCCATCAATATCCTCGCAAAATGAAGTACTCTTAAACTCTATTAAACCTAAAGATTTGGTGACAGTTTAGTATTAAAAGCATAAAAAATCCCTTTATAAAAAATTGAACTGTACAATGAATAGCACGCCCATTCGCTTACTCGCGTGTTTGAAAACTAAGTAATAATTAACCAAATATTTATATGAAATGTGCTAATTAAATGTATATGCCAAACCGAACGACTCCTCGTTCTGGTTTGCATGACATGGGCTGCAGATTTCGAATCTGATCATTCTTTGAAAATACATGTATTCACACAGAGGGAGACTACAACATGAGCATGTTTGAGACAAGATTGATTAGGTCCTGGCTTTTTTACTTTCTAACTGAATCCGAGCTCAATATGTGAGCAGATTTATTTTGGCATCGAAACGTTCAATTCATTACTGATCAAATTTATTAAATCCGTTCGTTTTTAATTTTCTTCCGCATCGTCACTCTTACTTTCATAGCTATTGACCTCAATTTCCTCCCGAATAACCGCGCTTATCACACCTTTGCGTCGCTGTTTTTCCAACCTCGAGAAACAAACCTTTGATCCGTTGTTTGTTGAGCCACTCGGCTGTCTGGAATAATTGTTCTCCAGCTTAGCCACTTGTCCTGGATCTGATTTATGACGTGTTCGCTCGCTATAATCAAACTTTGGTTGGTCAAAAGCCAGTCTTTGGTTTATCGCATCTTTGAAGAGGATTCTCCGTATTTTAAAGTTTGACGTTGTTTAAGCCCTTCGACATTTTGTGAGATTACCGTTGTGAATTGCCTTGCTGGCCAAAGTCCAGGTGAAGCTCTAAGCTCTAAAACGTTTCAAACACGTAGTTGCAACCAGGCTCAGTGCAATCAAACAACCCAGCACTCTTTACATTAGCATTACCATCATCGCTTTCTTCTCTTTTTAGTTTCGTTTGCCTAGTCTGCTGTACAGCGGGAAATATAACAGACATCTGCAATTCTGTACCCCCTTGATGGCTAATATAGACAGCCTTATCAGACAGCTTCTTTCCTCTCCCAATGCCATATGCTCTTCACACCCTTATCTCCGCTGTTCATGCTGGAAATTGTGGTAACTGCAAACCCTTTTTGTTCTCCACACTGAGTTGCTCCACAGAGGCTTTGACTTCATTGACTAAACAGAATGAAAACTCAGTGCAGTATGTACATCTTTAGCTGTAAGGATATAATTTCCTTCATTGCAGTGTCTTCGAATTGATGACTTCAGGGGACCGATGATCCTATCGCAAATATCCTTGCCTTATTGAGGCTCGGAAAAATCGTAGCTTTGGACAGAAATTCCAACTCGATTTCCAATATCTTTCAATGATGCTCTCAAAAGATTGTTATGGTAACATCCAGCCTCATCAAAACGAATGTAAGCTTTGCTGATATTTGGCATACTGGACTTGATAGTTGATAGCATGCAGGTGTTCGAGAATTGATGGGACGGAAAACAAGTCTTGACTTGTGCTAGAATCGAATAAATGAACATATGATGTAACCAGTAAAGTATTAGAGGATACGCCCTTCGATACGATGCTGCTTACACGCCAGCTTAGTTCACGTTTTCCGTACCAGTCAGACTGTTTTTCTCGAAAACGTATCTGATGAAATTTCATGGCCCAGTCGATAACAATTAACACTGACGTTTCGTCAAAGCTCTCCAAAATGTGATGCTTTGCTTTTTTCTGATTTATCGACCGGAGAATGTGTGCCTTCCATTTGTTAATACTGTTTTTAGCTTCACTAAAGTCGTGAATGAGCTCTTCTTTTATATCTCGAGTATAAGAAAACCGCAAACCAGCGTATGTTGATGTGCACACTTTACTTGAAAAGCTTCATTGCCTGGATCACTGAATGCAAATATTGTACAGTGATCAGCACACAAACTATCACCGTCTTGGCAATGTACCTTGTAATCAGTTTTGAAGTATTATTTTGCTTTATGTAACCTTTTGATAAAAGATTATGACCATTGGGGATCAATTCCAAAATGAACCAGGCGTTCAGATATTTGCTCCAAACTGTTAAAACCATTAGAACCATCAGCAGCAGTATTATCCAAGCCTTGTAGAGACTTTCGCTGTCACGCTCTAACTTCAAGAATACGAAATAGTGTGGATCTGCTAAGACGCTCGAATTCTTCTTCCTTACAAAACTGCAGATATTGTGCCACCATCGTACACTTCGTGACTGTGCGAATAATATTTGGCATCTCGATTGTTTCACCACTTTCAAGTTTTAGTGTTCTGGTGCTGAAGGCAACTTCTTGATGGAAGTACGGTCGGTTGGCGAAATCATTGAAGTGATATACTTTGCCCATATCTGGACTTATTCGATGGTGTCGGGATTTTTTCACTTTCATACATGAGCACGAGTTCTCTTAATCATCCATTTGCTACGTCGGCCATAAGGCTCGTGCAATGTTTGCAGTTTGTGTGCGGGCATTTCGTAAGCGTATAAGCTAAGAATCTGCAGCTTCAAACTTCTTGATGGGGCTTGTGCGTAGGCTGTCATCAACGGGACAAGACTTTGCCCTGATTTTTATGCTGCAACGAATCAGAAAGCTTTTCTGCGTCATTTGGAGCAATGATTTTACAAATACGTTTGCAGGCATCTGTAGCCCTTGTTATGCACTCATCTTTTTCTTTATAAGATGCAGATTCTAGGTCGCCATTGAGCTGGAAAATCAGTTTTGGCGGAGCTTCAGTTCCGACAAGCTGAGATATAGTTTCCACGGCCTGATCGAATTGATCTAAAACTTTAGTATCAACAGCATCGTATTCTTCTTTATCACTGTCAGTGTCACTCAAATAGGTACTAGCACTACCTGGTGTCCACATGTCGATATTCTGAAGAACAAGATGGGGTACTAAAGAGGCTCATTTCAAAAATTTGATCTGTTATTGTTGCTGCTGGTTGCCTAAAAGTAAAGGACACAAAGCTTACCACTTTGTGAATTTTTTCATCGTTATCGTCAGTAATTGCAAACAATCCTTTCCTATAGAATTACTATAGAAGTACTATTTACAAATAAAAAACCCCTACTGTGGTTGCTTCAACCAAGCGTCTCTTGTTACCCTTTCTCTGTGCAATTCTTGACACTTTCTGCATATGGCAGAAAAGAATTATTGAATATACATTGGTGACACGATGAAACATGGAGTCGTTTTTCCAGGTATCAAAGTTGCAGACGCAAAACATTGTATGAAACATGGCCATGCATGTCGTTGTTGATTGTGTTGTTGTTATTCCACTTTTAAGAACTAAACTTCATTTTGTGCGACAGTGGTACAGTAAGTGTTTCCGACGGTAAGTGTCTAATACCGACGAGACCCTGATAATTTCGGATGTCACAACAACCTAATTCAGTAATTGTTTACTATTTTAACGCGAACAACTGCGAGCATATCCTAATGATTGATGAACATATCGCAAAAATCATATTAGATATACACGCTAGATATACAAAAACTAAAACTACTGCCGATACTGAATTCATAGCGGGAACTGATAAGATTGTAATTAAAATTACTTACGCGACCCTATATGCACAAGTTTCCCATAAAGTTTGAAGACGGTTTCCGACAATGCCACGTTGAAAGCGTCTTTCCCTGGCATTGACATGATTTCAGTGGTCTCAAAAATCTCCCCAATCTGTTGCGATGACTTGGGCATAGGGTCATGTTATGAAGCTGTTCCTCTGTAGGGTGAAAATTCCCGCTCTTGCGGAGATAACTTCGCATTCTTGCATTGTACTTTTTGAGAGATGACAGCTAGAAGGAAAGTTTCTTATATCTTCTAGACAATCACTAATTAGAGTAACAGTGTCCTTCACCCGTCTATTTTCGCCACAACAAATCACTCCTACGCCAATGAACGAACAATTCTTTGTATCCATGTTAGAAAATCGCGTTTTCCTTTTGCAATTGTGTCACGAGTATGGGCATAGAATATATTTAATACATTCCATATCTATTTTGGTTAATTATTATACTTAGTTTAATTTTCAAATCACGCGAGTGGGCGTGGTATGAATTATACATTTCATAGGAGCGTGGGTTGTTATTGTCAATATTGTAGAGGAACGTGGATGTTGTGAGAAATATAAATATTATTTTACAAAATTCCTTTATTGTTGTGACTTATTTTTCAGGTAAAGAAATTCGCGATCGACAATAGCCTACAGGTAATGTAGTGATCTACACGCTCCTTCCGCGTTGCCCCAACCCGTTCATGACTGTTTTTGATAGAAACAGGAATAAAGAGGACGTGGTTACCATGCACGCTTGGCATTTTTTCTCGAGAAACGTCCAGTTAGATTTGTTACATAAAATTTCCTGCTGCGCGTCAATTTTCGGAAGGTTGGTGTCGAATTACATTTTGAAAATTTAGCCCCAACTCTCTGCACAATAACTATCCGATGGATTGCCGTGACCATTAGTGTAAATGCTTGATAGATATAGGCCGTAGGATGAGGGTCGAAAATATGCTTAGAAAACAGATTCCGTAGCACCCCTCGTGTAACTACATAATTTTTACATGAATCAATAGATTAGAACGTACTTAGTTAGAATCCACTTCCCCCCAAGCGAAATAGTTGCACAAATTGAAGTACAACCTCTCCAAAGTTCGGGCTTCCTCGTGTTTCGAAATCATGAACGGCCATTGTTGTGTTGCAACTACGCATGCGCTTGACCACAAAACACTTAATGCGCACGCGCAGATAGGAAAACTGATCTCAATAAAACACGCATATTCAAGATGGCTACTAATGACGATATGTCGAAAATTCGAATATCCTCATGTTTTATGCATTTTTAAGGCGTAACCGAGCAACTTTCTAAAGTTACTCGTCAAAGGCTTAAGAAATTTGTCGATTGCAGGAATAAATGGGCGAAACTTAATTGCCTGCAAGCTGAGATAGCGAAGGATTCGTATGATAAGTTTGATGACGAATTCATCAATTATTCATACTTGGCAGAGAACACAAACGAAAGTTTTGATTTAGAATGGTACCACCACATGAAATGCTACAAGAAATTTAGCGATGAAGAAAAGATCCGTAGGAAAACGGAGCTAGTACAAGCACGGAAAAGGTCGCTAATACCATAGATCACACATGCCACATGGAACCAGCATTTACCAGCCGTGGAACCCAGAAGAAAGATTACACGCAATTCAGTCATTTCAGTGGAACCAAGTAAGACCTTGCCTCAAAGAAACAAGCATGTACTACCAGAATGCTGCATTATTTGTGGAAGAGATTCGTCTTGGTTTTCAAGAGACAAGGTATGATTATGTACAATTTCTTGTGTACAGTATCTTTTTATTCTATGGACCACCTTTTGGTGGAAAAGTTGTCATATTGTGCCTTACTGTCTTGTGCATATACCTATAATCCTATATGGCTATATGATATTTTAGAGTACCTATTGGGTGCGTTGGATCTTAATGGGTTAATTATCCAGATAATAAGTTTATTTAAACAAGCATAATATAAGCTACTCTGGATTGTAAAGTTTATGAACACAATGTTCGGATGAACGGGATGAATTTGTCTTGTGTTTATATGAGAAAATTTCATCCCAGCAGGCGGGATGATTTTGTTGTTTTGACCTTTGACATTGTTTTGACAGTTCTTAAAAATAGCTTACACACAAATTGGTGGTGGCGTCTCTTTCAACTTTCATCCCGGCAACCGGGCTGACCCGGTTAGTGAGTGTTTATATGGGGAAATTTTCATCCTGGTAAGCGATATCTCGCCTTTTTCAAGTGAGATCTCTTGAACCGGGCCAGCCCGCTTGTCCATATAAACGCACAGTAGTTTTTACTATAAAATCAATTACATGGCGAGATCTTGCTAAGCGGGCTGGCCCGGTCAGCGAGCCAGCCCGGGTTCCATATAAACAGGCCCTCAGTTGGTAAATGCCATTTTTAAACAGGCATTCTAAACTTGTATGTTTTGTGTAGAAAACACAAAAGAGAAGAGGAACACCACTAGTGTTGGCAAGTACAATTGATGCTGGCTTATTACGTACAGCTGCTGAGAGGAAAAATGATGAGCGGATACTTGTGCAGATTAGAGATAAAGACTGTGTTGCATTGGAGGTCCGCTACCACAAAGTTTGCTATAGCAACTATACCATATTCCTTGCAAGGGAGGCAAAGATGACCACAACATGTGCACCACCAGTGTATGAAATATCTTACAATGTATTCTGTAAAGAAGTCATTGAAACTGAAATCCTCAAGGGAAAAGTAATAAAGTACATGATTGAGAAATTTGTTGTCATTGCTAAGGAAACTGAGAATGTGGATGCATCGAAATACAGGTCTTCCCAGCTCAAGCAGCAGCTAATTAACAGTTATCCCCAGCTGGTATTCTATTTGCCTAAATCTAGAAATGTTACTGAAATTGTGTATGCTGAGAACTTGGATACTTCTGATTTAGTTGAGGAACATATGTTGAGTAAAGCTGAAAATAGTAATGAAGAATTTGATGAAGGCGAGTGCATAAATAAACAAGGAACCTGGACTAATAAAATTGATGGGAAGAGAGTTAGAAAATAAATAAGATTGTGAACACCGAGTAATACTTATTTATGGCATATCGTAATTTATCTATTAAGCACCCCCCTGCCCCTCTCCTGTAAGCAATTAATTTATAAAATCGTGAAGCGTGAAAGTATTGTATTTTAAAGATAATTATGATATTCTACTGATACTTTGGTACGTAACATCACTGTACCCGATGTTGCATATTTATAAAGAGAATCAAACGTGCAAACAGACTCTTTGTATATATTAGAAATAAGCCCCCCCCCAAAAAAAATTAATAGAGAAATTACGGTATGCGTGTTCTATAATGTTTAGGATTGTGATAATATTTAAAGCCTGAAAAACAGATTTGCTTGCAAAAACGTCATGCAATTGCTGTAGTATAAAATAACATCATATTTTTATTATTGTAATGTTGGCTTGGAAGTGTTCCTGGCGAGGGCTTGACATGGTACATTGCTCAGAATGTTTGCGGAACTCCATTAAAATGCACAGAACATAAAAATATCATATATTTTTAAAACAATCCGATGTCATCTTGTATTACTTCAGCCCTGCTTTCGCACATTTCATATTTTTTTTCTTGTCCAGTCCTGCGTTGAGATCAGTTTTCCTATCTGCGCGTGCGCATTAAGTGTTTTGTGGTCAAGCGCATGCGTAGTTGCAACACAACAATGGCCGTTCATGGATTTGGAAATACGAGAAAGCCCGAACTTTGGAGAGGTTGTACTTCAATTTGTGCAACTATTTCGCTTGGGGGGAAGCGGATTCTAACTAAGTAAGTTCTAATCTATCCATTCATGTAAAAATTATGTAGTTACACGAGGGGTGCTACGGAATTGAACATTTTCGACCCTCATCCCACGGCCTAATAGGGTAATTCATGATCTTCAATTTGATATCAAAATTGCCATAGTAACCACTACTGTCCAATCGTCAGCCCGCTTCTTCTCCAAGGCTTTTGTGCGTAATGGCGCCATTCGTTCGATTCCGTAAAAGTTATGCAACTTTGGCTTGTATAGGATTCTTAACGAGTGGCCGTTATCCTTTAATTTTTTGGGTTTTGTGAAGATAAAAGCCTAACTTAGACTTGTATGTTTTTTTATTTTTAATACGGCCGCATAAAATGCAATAACATGCCATTTTCGAAGGCCTCAAAATACAAGCGCTTCAATGTCGGTGAATACATGCTGCAAAAGCGTCTGGGATACTTGGGATGGTGCGCGGTGCAAGAGAAGAATAAACACGTTAGAGCGACTTCAATGAAGCTAAAGTGTTTGGATGAAAAGGTACGAATTATAATGAGTCATAAATAATTTATTTTGTAGGATATTTCGTTTCAATGCATATGTATTTAAATACATTGAATTTCCTGAGAAGAATCCAAACAGATTTTTAATAATATTACGTCTGACTGTTTCACTCGACATCTACTTTATGTAATAATTTACCCTCCTATGTGCTGAAATGAAAGGTTTAGAGTCAGAAATATAAGTAATTTCATCACAGTATTAGTCGTCAACTCGTCATGCAATGTGCATCCTTGTTTATTTATATTCTCATAACAGGCTAACACCAGAAAAACCCCCGGAAAGGGGGCACTTGCATATTGACATGGTTACTTGTTGAGCTTGTGCCACTAACATGTTCAACTAAATGAGCAAAATCATGTGGTCCATATTAAAATAGGGCAGATCATCAATAGTGCAACTTTAATAATGGGTTTAAATTCTAGTATATGCTTCCATAACCCAGGCCACTTTATTGTTTATGTAGAAAAACTCAGAGAACATTAAAGAAGAGCTTTTGGGAAAGCAAAGTATTAATGCGGAAGAATCGGATCAGTCGTTTGAGATTACCAAATTGGCAGTTAAAAGGAGGAAATGCAAACCAACAGGAGATGTAATAATTACATAAATAATTAGAGTTATTTATGATCAGTGTTTACAGTTAATGTTAGAATATACCGCATATGTTCCGCATAGGGACATTATTAAGCGAACAAAGAATTATATTGCATTGAGCAAAGGGCCTGTTTATATGATCCCGACTAGGCGGGACGTTTTCATCCTGTCTAGCCTGCAAACTCGCCTAGGTGGGATGGCGTGTTTATATGGACAAAATACATTGCCGGGATGAAGCCAGTTAAGTGCTTGACATCATATTTTCTTGCAGAAAAGGGATTTACGCATGCTCAGAAGAAAAGTTCATCTCGGCTAGGCGGGATAGAGTGTTTATATGTGAATTTCTCGTCCCGGCTAAGCGGGATACCGGCAACAGGCGCCGGGATCCCGTCTAGGCGGGATAGAAGCGGGTCATACGAACACTCAATAGAGTTTCTATGATAAGCGGGATCTCGGCAACTGTACCGTCCCGCCTAGCCGGGATCATATAAACAGGCCCTAAATTAAAACATTTGTGTGCCTATTAAAATCAACACGGTCAGCCGATTGTGAAGTGAAGGCAGCGAGACAGCGGCAAAATGAATCAATCGAAGCAGTCAGTGCAATACATGAGGGGGGGGGGGCTGTAGAAAATTTGAAGCCTGGTACCATTGGGATGTTGGAGGCATTGGCAAGGAAGAAGATGTAGTGGATGGAGTAAAAAAGATAAAATTATTTAAAGAGAAAGTGTTCCCAAAAATTTACAAAGAAGATCTTAATTTGTTTGAGCACTGTAATTCTAATATGCTTAGATCAATATCAGTTTACTATAGTAAGGGACTAATGGGTAAGGATAAGTATAAATCGGTATATAAATCTACTTCCTATACACGAGTGCCTGGTAAGAAGGGGCTGTGCATATTAAGGTTGCCAATGGTCATACCCCTCGGCTTATTCCCTACCACAGGCTGATGGCTTAAATTAAGTCCATAGATATTGGTAAGTTATATAGTGTTGGTGAAAGGTTTTGTGTTGGGTTGGAGGAAAGTGAAAAGTTAATGGCTGTTATCATGACATTGAAGATCTTCTGGTGAAGTTGGGTGAATTCTATCCTAATAATAGCCAATTTCAGGTAACATTTATTGACGCTAACAATTTTTATGTCGCTTTAGGTGGTGACGGTGCCGCGTTCTGGAAGGACGACACAGCTTGCTGTTGGCTTGTAATAATTCTAATTTATTTATTTGTAGAAAGCAACATATAGTTGTTTTGCAAAGCTTTGATTATTAAGCCTTAATCATGGCTTGCTATTGAAATAGGGCAAGTATATATAAGAATAATGGCGGGCAAAAATAATCGATCATACATAAGCTAATGAAGGTGCTGCCATAAGGTTGCTTAATATGTATAAGCAGCAACACGAACACCAACATGATCGATTCTTTTTTACCACCAGTGTAATAATTAATTATCTATAAAACTTTGTGTTAGTGATTGTATTTACTGTGCCTCGACTTACTTATAATTGTTTACTGTAATGCTCCCATTATACAAGTTACATAAAAGAAAATTATTTACTATTAAGTAGCATTACAGTATTCAGTTCACTAATAATAGTTTATTTACTTATAGTGCGCCTGTTACATAAAAAGATGCCAACAGGCACATAGTCTGCCACATAGTCGGCGACGAATTCCCGCAAGCCACAATATTGCCTCGCTTTTGAAAACCACTGCGGCATTGATCGAACTGCCAGCGAGAATATGTGTTGTAGTCGGACAAATTTTTCGTTCTGCTTTGCTCATCTCCACTAATGGCTGCATTAACCGCACTCCCTCGTCCAGAATTTCGCTATCAGAGTCCGAGCAACGGCAACAAACACTTTAGTATCTTGCTCTGAAGCTTTTCGCCTTCATTTCGATTTCTTTTGCCCAAAACAACTTTGTTAGCAACCTGCTCTGCTGAAAATATTTCCGCCATTTTGAAAATAGTTGGGGAACACCGCAGGCCAAAATCACTTATTTGCGTAATTTTATTCGAAGTGCCGCTGGACAGTATGAATGGCGAACTTTAGCGAACTGGACGTTTCTCGAGAAAAAATGCCAAGCGTGACCAAATACAATTGAGATACGATTAAGATATTTTCAAGCTTCCGTGATTGTTGCTGATTTCAAATAACACTTTTTTTCCGCACAGAAAAACTGCTTTTAATAGTTACTTAATTATTATTGTAATTTTAGCGGGCATTGTGGCGTATTTTACGGGCTAAAATGAACAAAACGCGGGCTAAAATACATTTTAGCCCGCTGAATTTTAATGGCGAGTGGAGCGACAGAAAACGTCTTTAGTCGGCTGCCGGCAAGTGCCTTTTTTACACTTTTAACTACAAAATGCATGTCTGAAAAAGTAAACGAAGTAATATTTATCGATCTTCGAAGTTAAAAGGACAGACAAGATTCCATTCCAAAAAGACGAGAAGACAATGTCTGTAGACTGTATAGTGCCAGAACCTTTAATCTAATTATATACAAAGGCGAAATGAATGTAAATTTGTATTTATAGTGCATTGGCTAAGAGCAGTGCAATTATTATTGAAATTGCACACTGTCCAATTCACTGAGCTAAATATATCTGGAGGACGTGCCGCTAATGTATGCCAGGCAGAAAAGTGAAGCCAAAAACATGGCGGATTTTGACGTCATTTGACGCCATTACCATGACGACTGGTCCGAAATGCTCATGGTAATTACCACTGACCAGGCTCAATTCTGAGCCCGCTACAGCCTTCACACCCCCCTGGTTTTTGCAAAAATAATTTAGCTTTTTGCCGTGAAATCTCGTTGTTTTGGAGTTTTCGACATATCTTTTCGACTTTCAAATATTTATTTAAAGATGTCCAAGTCGTACACGTTATTGTCGTATGTGAAAGACAACAAAGAAATATCAAACCGCCGAGAAATTTGGGCAAAGACGATATTTGAAGCCAGAGGTAACGAGTATAAATTTGAGGTAAATTTCACAGTCCACAAATATTAATCAAATATACTTTATTTCCTTAAAAGAGACTTTTTGAGTCTTTGTACAACAAGTATTTAATATAGACTGATTGTAGAAAATATATTTTGCTTTATTAAACTTAGTTTCTTCCCTCAAAGCAAGGATTGGTGTATTAAACTGCACAGATATTTTTAAATAGGATTGAAACTCCATATTTTTACAGCGATCATACTATTTTATTGTGTCTGAGTAAGTTGTACACTTGTATGTATTTTTAGCATTTGAGAAATTATGTCTGTGAGTCTCTGTGGGTGGTATGAACTATGAAGCCATGTTTTTTGTACTATCTTGACTCTGAAGAAATGTCAGGAGTGGTTAAGATGATTATGATGTGCCACCGTTTTTAAGAGGGAATTAGGATATAAAAGAGTAATGTTTTTGTCTCTACTGTATAACAACTTATTCATATAAACTAGGGTGCCGGGGGAAAGTCTGGAAAGGCAATGTCTACCTAGTTTTGTGGCCAACAACATCTTACATTGGAGATACTGTCTTTTTAATATATATTTGAACCACTAGTAAGGGTTGAATATCACTTTGAATAAGATATGTATCCTTGTAAATACAGTGCTCACTGCTCAGCTTGTTAACCATCCATCCTCGCTGAGTGAAAGGTATCTTGGGTGATTACTCCCAGTCCACCCATAGTTAAGGGCTTAGACAGGATTAGCAATCTACATGTCAAAATGTGCTGCAATATGTCTACCCCACCTTCCCCCTTGGTCAAGGTATGTGCAGGGACTGTTGAATGCCATTATGTTTTGTTTCTAGTATTATTTAACATTTTTTGCCTGGCTACATTAAAAAATACCGATCCAAAAGTCGGGCAGATGGGCCTCTGGCTAAGCCCATGCCCATAGTTCTGGTGTCCCTGAAGTTAGGTCACATTCTTTTGTTTTCCTATCGACCTCACCCTATTTTTATTTGTTATGCCTTTGTCTCCACTGAAACCTGTATAGCATTGTTTTAGGCCGTGAGCTGGTGCACCAAAAGATGGCTAGAAAACGAATTTCATTGGACACCTCGCTAAGCTAAAAGAACTTTACATATTCTTATAGATTAAAACACGCTGAATCCATATCTAAAAAGTTCTTGTCGATATACCCTGCAGTTTTTTTGTATTTTTCGATTGAAATCTTAAAAATTCACTGTCGCGTGATTATGTTTATTAGCAGTTTCGCGAAAACACATCTTTCAAAAATCATACTTCCTGTACGAACATGCGCCGATTTTCTGCCGGTTTCTATTCGACTTACAGGCGACAGCTGTTTGAGGCATGTGTTTTTTATTTTCTTATGGATTTGTCAATGTGCGAGAAAGATCATATTGCATATCTTCGGTTATTGTTTCACCTAAACTTCGAATTTCAGATGTGTTCCATTGTATTCCTACATTTAAGCGATAGTTTTAAGTTATGGCTGCTCAACAAGTAGACAACGCGAAGGAAATTAGCTTTCAAGATACCAGCGCAAACGAAAAGCTTTTAACTAAAGAATGGTTCTGCTGCTCTTGAGGTCAAGAATAATGACAATATCTTGCTGTTCTACCTTCAATTAAAGCCATTGGCGCAAGTTTTTATCTTTATAATATTATACACTTGGTCACTTGCGCTTTGTCTAAACACTATGTCTATATATATATTATTTATATTCCTCATTGTTCACTGCAATATACATACACAGCATTTTTTAGGTCTAAATTATAGAGCATATTTGTTTTATTTATTTTTAAGATCCCAAAAGTCTTGCGACAATGTAGATTCATATTTGTATGTAGTTTAATTAAGATTGTACTGTACAGTAAACACTCCTGGAGTAAAATATAAATGAAAGGAGGTGCATTTGAGCATTGGATGTCAGCCCACTATTCCTCAAAGCACTGTTCTGTACAGACTGCAGAATTGGTCAATGCTGCACCTGAAATTTCTCAATGTAAAAGTTTTAGCACACCTGGGATGTGCTTTGATATAAACAATTTTTATACTCCTAATCTATCCCCTAAATTTCATTGTTTTTAATATCTATTTGGTCAATTTTGTGACCCTGACTGCTTCTTGACATGCCCTTGGAAACAGTTTTGCAGCCTTGCCCCTAGATTTGTAGCTTCTGCACCACCAATACCTCATCAAGAACAGCCCTTGAACTCTCTAGCTGCAGGTGTCTTGTACCCAGGTGTCTTGTACCACCAGTTGCTACATTGTTGTGTGACTGGGGCATGTGATTGCTGTATTCAGAATTTTGAGGTGGCATAGCAAACCAAAGTGCCTAATTGTGAGGCAGATTTATAATATAATTTTATAATGGGTAGACTACCCCATCTATTATGCCTCTTGTTAACTTGTTAAGCAGCAATAGAAAAGCAAACCTTCATTTTGGCAAGGCCTTCAATCAGTTAGCCACATATACATCAGTGCAAATACTGCAAAACAATATAATGTATATTATTTGCCCAGATATAGATCAGGGTTTACAGATCGAAAGCCTTGTAGAGAAAATAAACGTGGTATTTTACATAAACAAAACAATGATAGGGTGTAATAATGTAATGTATTTTGTAAATACTGGTTATTAATTGTAAATAAAACAATTCCAATTGAAATAAAATTGCAATATTGTCTGGTACTGTTCATTTCTTGAGATAAAAACGTTCAAGGTACCAACACCTTGCACAAATCCCCTCTGTATTCAAAAGAGGAGATATATGTATATATATGTGACACGATTCACGTCTGTATTCTCACGTCCATATTCTGTTGGGCTATTCTGCCCCTGTTGACATGCTTTCAACTGATGTTTCACTGGTGATATAAAACCTTATCAAACGCCGTGGCAGATGGCAGATATCGAGTCTTCAGATTTTTTATAGTATTCTTGTGCTTTGCGAAAACACACTTGCATCGTTTATTGAAGCAATGATATTTATTAAACTAGAAGATATATAAGCCAAGCTTTAGTCAATTCGTTATGTGGTTTGTCAGACCTTGTTGACCTTGTTATAGGCCGTCCTTCGCAGACTTTGCTCTCCGTCAATTTTTTTAGCGCATCAGAAAATTGGGCAATAGCCATAGATACCTGAAAGTTAAACGGATCTTCGTACTCGAAGTAGGGCAAACACTATTGTCAGGAAAGTATCCTCGTGTTGGCCTTCGTTTCCCCGTCGAAAACTACATTATCCATTGTCAATATGCCTTACAAAGCCCTCGATATCTTCACGAAGCTCTACTGTTTCTATATTACGCTTCATCGCTGTCAAAAAAAAACATTCAAACGATCAGAAAAAAGCTTATTTTTTATCGGAAACCTGATATGAATTAAATACGGAACATTTTGTTTACAAATGTTTTGTACATCACTATTTTGTATATCTTAAAATGACCCGAGATATGCCCGAGTTGTAGGCGGTATGCAGGCTATTGGTCCGATTCTTACGAAACGCTTTTTGAACGATGAGTTTGGCACGGAATTGCTAATAAACGTAGTTCAAAACAGTGAATTTTTTAAGATTTCAATCGAGAAATACAAAAAAAACTGCAGGGTATCTCGACAAGAACTTTTTAGATTTGGATTCAGCGTGTTTTGATCTATAAGAATATGTAAAGTTATTTTAGCTTAGCGAGGTGTCCAATGAAACTAAACGTTTTGGTGCACTAGCTGACGGCCTATTTGTGTAACAGATATAATCTACTCTTGTTTATTGCAGAATATATCCCACAATAACACAGTCCTTCTTTCTATAATTGGTGAAACACATCACCAAGCAACATGTTTGTAAATTATTAAAGATACAAAAGCTTGATCAATTTTTGTTTTATTTTAATTGACATTTTTCAAATAATTATTATTAATTAGCAGTAAATATTACTTTTAACAACCAAACTGTATAATCAAGTTATGGCATTATAATTAGAACTTTGCAGCCCTAGTTTGCCTGTGACTTTATTCTGCCTGCTCGACCAGCATTTTGATGCCTTGTGCCATTTCTTGTGGTACCTATAAACTTCCAGATGAAGGGCCTTTGCTCGAAACGTCGAAGTTCTTATTGTATTTTTCAGGTAGTTTTACACAACTCAGCAAAAAAACAGTCATACAGTATGTCTATATTATTATCCTTACACCACAATACTTTAATAAATATACATAGATCTATGTTAACTCTATGTACGGTACAATACAATTCTTACAAGTTCTTTGTATATCACAGTTGAAGTCTGTAATGGAAATGAGAAATAAAGTTACCTTGGTTATTTTTATACAGTGGTGTGCAAATAATTACTTACTATGGGTGAACTAGAACTCGGTTCTGGCCAAACTTAAAATATTAGTGGTGCACCACTACTCAGTGGCGTAACTACTATAGGTTCGGACCGGGTAAACATGGGGCCCCCAACCCCAATGGCCCAAAGAGGGGCCCCCAGGCAGCCAGGCTCAGACTGTAGAGCAAAAACAAATTGACAGGGAAGACTCTGAGAAACGAGAAATGCATGAACGCAACAACAAAATATCAAAAAGCACAATTTGTCTATATATAGTCATGCCCGGGGGGCATGCCCCCAGACCCCCTTGTGCCTTCGGCACTCGGACCGGGGGGCCCCTGGTATAACGTTACGCCACTGCCACTACTCCTGCACTTTGAAGATATAATAGCCAGGTCATTCCGGGAATTATCCAAACCCCAACTATTGAGGAAATTTCTGCCATCCAAAGGCGGGAGTGGGTAAATCCATTTCTATATAGTAGTAGAATGTCTGTTTAATAGGACATTAATTAACTGACTTTTATGAGGGTGCTGAAAGGATTGGTTGTGCACAACCCCTACATCCCCATCAATAAATACTACAATACCCGACTGCACAGTAGGTGACTGCCACTACCAAAAGCCTAGAAGACCTAGCAACTTTGCCAAGGGCAACTTGCAAGCCAGTAGACGGCTGTGGTATTAGTGTAAAGACTCTGACAGACTGATACCATAATCTGTATATAATATGAAAGGATTGTAAAAGACCACCAAGTATAAATTCAATATATATAAACTTTTAAAACTCAGTTAATGCAATAAAAACACAAAGGCCCAAGCATGGCCAGTGCTGGAATAAAACAACAAAATTTATGTACACAATTGTCGGCCATTCAAAACGATTTTGATTGTATAATTTGTTGATATATTTGGCATATTTAATATTGTTTATAATAACATACGTTTTTGATATAGTATATAATTCACACATTTACAAGCTATAAATATTTCTTACCGTAATTAACAAAAAGCCAATCTTTCCTCGACGTTGTAAAACAAGCCAAATGGCAGAAAAAATGAAAAATACCACGATCTTTTTATTCTTTTAGGCTTTAGCTCAAAAACAAAATTTGTGCAAAAACCAGGAGGGTGAAGGACTTTGTTTATAGCTTAGGATCGCGGTTGGTCAGTGGCAAATACCATGGGGATTTCGGTACAGTTGTCTTGGAAATGGCGTCAAATCCGCCATGTTTTTGGCTTCACTTTTCATTGCCGTGCACTCTCTCCAGTAATATAGTATAGCTCAGTGGTCCAATTACAGCAGTGCCAACTAGCAAAACAAGAGCAGAGCCTGAGAACGAGGCAATAAAAATCAACATGGCGGCGAATATTAGCAATGTAAATTTTCACTTTTTGACGACTTTTTCTACACTTTCAATGGAAAATCGTACGTGAATACAACAATTTAAGTTCAAGGAGCACATAGACTGAAAAAGTTTGCTAACAAGCAACGAAAACAATGCTTAAACGGCGTAGGTGAGTGCACAAGTGTTATCAAGTGTTATTGTAAGTAATAGTATGGTTTCTCGTGAAATTTGGAAAAACAAATACTCGTGAGTTTTCAAAGACGTCAAATTGCACTCGTCCTTCGGACTCGTGCCATTTTGATCGTCTTTGAAAAACTCACTCGTGCATGTTTTTTCCAAATTGCACTCGAAACCATACTATTACCCATACTAATTCTTTTTTTTGTCTGTTGATATTTAAAATTTAGTAAATACAATGTCAATGCCAGCGTGATGACGGCACTGTCATTCTATAGATTCTGCTTGCCATATATTTTTATTTTCTTATCCGACTGCAAGTGCATGCAATGTAAAATTATAATAATAGTAATACAGTTGATGTTCTTGGGCGTAAATATGTTTTTGCCCTCCTCAGAACTCATTTTAACCCTCGCTACGCTCGGGCTAAAATGAGTCTGACTCGGGCCAAAAACATATTATTTTATGCCCGCGAACATCAACTCGCCGTAAGCAAGCGTGAGTCAACTTCATTTCAATTCAAGGTTCGTGGACTAAACGTACCCAAAAGAAGTTAGATTACTTCTAACATTGAAGAACAACATTTATTGCGGGTGTTTGAGTACGAATTACAAGTTTGCATCCCATGCCTTCTGATGTAAATATATCAAAGGGACTGTCGCACATTTAATACTGCGTTTTGTTCTCATTCAATTTTCCTTTGCCGACAAGTTATATTGTCGATTAGTTAACTTCAAGAAGAGCTTTTTCCCAATGAATGTATTTCAGAGCCCAGATATAAATGCTACTTTCGATTTTTTTCCGATTACAATTGCGGAGCGGTTGCCAAAAAGAAAATATATACTTATTATTGTAGACCCTTAAGTTGATATGAAGCGTTTGATAAAGAATAGTTGTTATTTAAATATCTGAAATAATTGTTGAATTTGTCCCGAGATATGACGAGAGATTTACCGGGCGGCGCTTCTTCTCGAATTTCACTCACGCCGGTGTCACAGCGGATTTGGTCCCCTCTCAAAATGGTCCCCCCGGACCATATCCGCTAGCGGATATGGTCCGGGGGGACCAAATGCGCTAGCGGATATGGTCCTATGGGGGTCCATATCAGCTAGCGGATATGGTCCCCTCTCGCGGATTTGGACCCCCTCTCGAGTCTATCGTATGGCATATTAAATATCGAATGAAAACATTTTGAATCATCTTTACATCTAACAGCGAAAAGTGTACGAAGATTTTTTGGATTAAAATGTTCCTGTAAATTTTCTCGCGCTTTTGGACTGCAGGAACTATATTTTACTGCAACCAAAACTACATTTCACTGCCAAATATATATTTCACTGCCACTATAATATATTTAACTACGAGAAGTAGATTTTATTGCAATCAGAACTATTCATTTCACTGTAGTTCCCATTTAAATGTTTTGTCTCAGCAGTGGGAAATACAAAGTTGTAAATGTTAACAGATTAATCTTATCATTTCAATTAAACT
This sequence comes from Trachythela sp. YZ-2020, assembly GCA_016169945.1. NCBI lineage: Eukaryota > Metazoa > Cnidaria > Anthozoa > Malacalcyonacea > Clavulariidae > Trachythela > Trachythela sp. YZ-2020. The sequence goes on from JADLSH010000387.1 coordinate 10,423,723, forward strand.
GACGCTTTGAACGCAACCAATGAAATACTAGCTAATACTTATGTAGAAATAGGCCATGTGCCAGCAATTACTCTGTTGACAATTGATTGATTTTTCGGTGCCATTTTCCCGTAAATTTAATTTCCATGAGCATTCACTAGTGGTATACAGAAAAATCTCTCTTAATTCTGCTTCGGTCCTGGAAACGATTACTAATCTGTTATTTGTGTCTGTTTCCGCATTAAATACCATGCCTACAGTTATGTAAATTTTAACTTTCAATTTTGATAATTTAAATGCTTCTGAATGGAATCCCATAAACAACAGGTGATGACTCATAAGATAAAAATGGTGATCTGAATGAATACGCGCGACCATTGAATCGTGACCTTGTGAAAACAGCTTAGGTTGACATGGTGACAGTCAGCTTGCTTAAATAAAGTTATTTACTACTTAACTTTCGTAAATGTTTGTTGCCGTTCTTAATCAAAACGTCAGATATTTAATTTTATACGCCAATATGGAAAGAAAACCGAAGAAAAATATTCAGACGATTACTCTAAAACCAAATCATATGCAGCTCGAAAATACTTGTAGACTTTTGGCGAGAACTTTGTAAACAGTAATATACTTATTGTTTACAAAGTTCTCGTCTGTCTATGATTTCATAGCGGGGACCATTTCCGCGGAAGGGGGTCCATATCCGCTAGCGGATTTGGTCCCCCCGGACCATATCCGCTAGCGGATATGGTCCGGGGGGACCAAATCCGCTGTGACACCGGCACGTATGTTAAAAAGAGCTAAAATTCGAAAGTTTAATAGAATCTAAGAATTCTAATATCAGCTAAAATGTTGCTAATGTAAACACAACATAAGGGCAAATACAAGAGAAAATATTTTTTCTGATTGAAAGCCACTGGTCGGTTCTTAGCCGCTTAAGCACTTTGGACTCAGTGGCAGATACTCTGCAGACAGTTCTATTTTATGAAACAACTGAATATTAAATCGTAGAATAAGAATGAAAATATATAAAATAGCACTCCACACTATAGGTATACAAATGTAAATATATAATACATTGTTTTCTTACGTTGATCTGCATAATTTTGTAGTGTTTCAGAGCTTTTTGTATTGAAATGTGCAGAGTGTTCTCGCGCACCGGATATTACATTTTGACTTCCGTTTTCACTACTTTAACACACTTGCGACACGCATTTCATCATGATATTACGCTAAATATAGTTTTAATTGTATTTTTACCTGTGTACTGTGTGTACACTATTAAATGAGGTAACACTCTACAAAATTACCTAACGATACACATGCATTTTCTCATATAAGTGACCAATGACAGCAATAAATATCACGATCGATATCACGCGTTTCGCAACGCGGTTATTCAAACATAAATATCTCGCGTTCTAAGACTAAGTCGAAATTAAAAAATGCCCACCAGGTAATTAAAGATTTAAGCATTTTTTCTTATGATTTGTCGTTTTTGGACCAAAAAGTGAAAATTCAGCTACATGGAAGGCTTAGAACAGAGTAATATTTTCTCACTCTCTGTTAATGTTTTTAGATTTCACGCATTGTGATTGTTCGAGAGTCAAAACGCAGACAAACGCGATGATTAGCTCAAAACGAAATTCCCCCATGTTGGATATGAATGTTTAGAGATTATACATACATAGGCCTACAGTATTCAGCTCACTCACCATTGGGGCTTTTCAGTGACCATTGGAATTTTCAAGAGACTTTGAAAATTTTGAAAAGGATTTTTTTGCAAGAGATTTTGAGATTTATAATCTTTTTCTTGGATTTTTAGGGATTTAATGGGAATTTTTCGGATTTTGGGATTACAAAGATTTTACAAATTTTTATGAAAAGGATTTTGCAAGATATTTTGAGATTTATACTCTTTTTCCGGGATTTTTAGGGATTTAATGGGAATTTTTCGGATTTTGGGATTACAAAGATTTTACAAATTTTTGCAGGATTTATTATTTATTTTTACAATTGTGATATTACTTTTCTAATCTGTCTATATCCTCCCACCCAGTCAACTTCCCTGCGGGAGGAAACCGGAGTGCTCGGAGAAAATCCACGACTTTCGACAGAGCGTTGACTTACTCTTTTCACATGAAGGTGATGACTAGTGTCCTCAACGAGAATCGAACTCAAGACTCAGAGGTGAAAGGCGCTTGCTCTGACGACTGCGCCACCGAAGCCCCATGTAAAGAAATAATTATGATTGTTCAAAAATATCAATGTTTCTAGAAATTATCCGAGAAGCATATATTACTCTAGATATTTCAAAATCACTGCAGTATAACATACCCAGGGCTTTTGAGATTTTTCGCGAAATTTTAAGTGGATTTTAATGGATTTTAATAGATATTCTGGCTTCATTTCTTGGGATTTTCAAGAGATTTTCAAAATTTTGAAAAGGATTTTGCAAGAGATTTTGAGATTTATAATCTTTTACTGGGATTTTTAGGGATTTAATGGGAATTTTTCGGATTTTGGAAGATTATTTGGGAATTTTGAGATCGCTTACGAGGGTTTTTGGAGTATTGATAAAGATACTACATCTTTAGCAGCTCTGATACCAACTACGGCAATCAATCTTTTTTGCAGTGGAGAAAAAGTGATGAAAAATATTCAATTATTTAATATTAAACTTGCTAGCGCAGTTTTGAATAATGCTACTCCCACCGCGAAAATAAGATATTTCCCGAACCTCCCTCATTATTTAGATGAATATTTAGCTAAATGCGGCAGTCGCTTTCTTTTTGTGTATGCGCGAAAATATTAAATATAGACCCAATCCCCTTCACGTTAGTATGCAAGTGTCGTTAGCTAATATCGTGTTTTCCTTTAGTTGCAGTTGCTATGTCTCTAAAACTCACAACTGAATAGCGTCCTCGAATTTAAAATAATGCCAGGCGTCCTATCTCAGGTTATTGTCATTCCTATGTGTTGTACAGTGACCGCTTTGTTACCGGGAACCTTGAATCTCTGAATCCAAGGATATAATTTGATTGTGTTGATTTTAATGCGGCCAGAAAGGCTGCTATGCATGCAGATAAAGAAATGTTCTCAAATAATTATTAAACTTTGTCGTCGACGAAATTGTTCTGAAGAGGTCGCTGACCAAGAATACATGCACAAACGAGCAAGTTTTGTCTACACAGTATATATAGGTATCATTTCCACTCCATTAGCACCAACATAATTTACCTTCCATAAATGTTACTGAAATTTTTGGATCTAATTTGAAAATTACCTTTGGTTTCACAATATTCTCCAACATATCCAAGTTGGCAAATACATTTCATTTTGCCGCCATCATCCAACTTTGTCCCACCATTTTCACAAGCGGTAACTACAATATTAATACAAAATTGTACCCAGTCAGAAATTAGACGGAGAGCGTATCTAAGTATGGGCATCTACTGTATAACATTGTTAAGATTAGATTAGTAAAGGCCTAGCTGTGCAAACTACAAGACACTGTTGCAGAAGCATTGGAGAATCTTCGTAATCTACATCTCTACTTGGCCACAAATCATTGCTACAGACAGAACATTTTCTTCTCCGCAAGCGAATTTACTAATCTGGGTATCCAATAACATATATATCCCTGTAAGGAGTAATACAATTATGTATGAGACATTTTTCTATTTTTCTACCGCTTCATATAAAAGGGCCCGCAAGTGCTCTAGCCGGCATTGAGAATGTGTCCGGTGTCTGAAGTGTTGATACAACAGAGATAATGCAGTATATTGTGGTCATTTCTATTCGTACCGTGAGTATATAAGCATTGTTATGATTGTGGTGGGGGAGCTCGGGTGAATTAATTTTAGATGACGCTATTCTAATTGGCTACCGACACCGGGCATGCTGAAAATTGCTTGATCGCCCTGGGATCCGAACTTGTGACCTTTGGTTTGGTAGAGCATTGGACTAGCAAACCAAATGTCACAGGTTCGAATCCTACCGCGGTCAAGCAATTTTTCAGCATGCCCGGTGTGGAGTCACTCAGAGTAGCATCACCTAAAAATAGAAGCATTGTTCATTATGATATGAGTATTTCTTTGATGCCAAATATGTCATAGACACTTTGCATGCTCCCAGAACTGTGTCGCTCCATATAAAATAGCACTTACTGAAATCCTACATTTTCTACCCTACAGGACCTGGATTGATGGCCAATTGCCACCAAGAAAAAATGATGCGACTCGGGCAAAAATTTCTTATGAGACCTGAGCCGTAGCTCTGCTAATGTTTGAAGGGAAACCGATGGTTATAGAATATGAAAGGCAATCTCAACTTAAGTGGCGGGCACTAAACTTGGGAAGATCCAGTTTTACCAATTTACCCCCTCCCCCTAATATTTCGATCCCGATTATCTTGGAACCCTAACGCAAGTTGTCGGCTCCCACCGATTATCTTGGAACCCTAACGCAAGTTGTCGGCTCCCAAGCTGCACTTAACCTTGGCAAATACCAGTTGCTCTGATACTAGCAAATATTTCCTGCAGTAGGGTTGTTGGCCTTTATTCTGGGAAATCAGACTAAAGTTCTTGAAACCCATTCCCTGTTTTCCCAATCTTTGTAAATATCGCTGAAAAACAATGCTTTCTAGTTTGCCCTTGACCTAACGAAAAATAACATTAAATTGTGGTCTCCAGATTGTAATGTGGTCTGTTAGTTTCGGAAACGATTATTATCAGCAAATTGTATAGATTTTTAATGACGACAATAACCTGGATCCTCGGTGAAAAATTATTTTCAGATAATCTTGTTTAATACCTTCACAATGTTTCCCGGCATATCCAATGTTACATACGCACACGACTGTTGCATTTGTATCTATCGTACACAATCCTCCATAGTTGCAAGGGTTACGATCGTGAGAACATTTATCTACAATAAAAACATCATTATTGCTATACTGACACACAGTGTATGTCAAACACTTGGCCACATCAAATACAAAGATATATGAATAAACTTAAGTCACTATATTACAAGAAATTGAATTACAGACACAGAAACAAAAACACTTACCACATCAGATACAAAGATAGAAAAATAAATTTAACTTAAAGTTACTATATTAAAGGTATATATATATATACACGCTATATTTACCATGTATCGCTAAGCCTGCTTTACGCTATTTCGACCTTATTTTATCCAAGACTCGTTTCTCTAGCTAGCTATCGTTCATTTTTAAGAGGCTGTCTCCGTAAAAACCTCCTGGTCAATATGTGGCTCAAAAATAGATTTCTCTCATACTCTGGTGTTTTGAAGGTCTATCCTTGGGAACAACTAAAATCGATTTCATTTGACTCAAATTTCTGTTAAATTATTTTTGGGGGCGATTGATGTTCGATCGACACATTTTCACCGCTATTTTTTTAAATCAAATTCATACCTAAATTTTAATATTTTTGCACAGAAATATGGACTTATCCTTCTATTTTCGTTGGTGATATGACTTAGATAATTATTCTTTTGTATAAAATAGAAAACAGCGCAGTTATTGACCCTCCTGCACGGATAACGGATATCGTCTCAAAATATACTAACTTTGAAACCTTATTTCAAAATCGTGGCACTTGATTGGCACATGACCTTAGCTTTTCTATAAACTACTAACATTAGTCAACACAAATTGCTAATAAAATCTTTCTGCTTTAGCATTTGACAAAAATGATAAGCGCTCGAACTTTGTAAAATTTGAAAATGTGTCGAAATTGAGCATATTTAACGGTAAACCTAATTATTGATATTAACAGATAAAATCACCTTACACTACACGGAATGAAGCTTAATTATGTAAATATATGTCGTTCATCATTATTCTTTGGCTTTGCGCTTGAAAAAAATTATTTGAGTACAGTTTGACTTCAAGGATACAGTCATTCAATGCCAGTGTCTTCTGCGCGCATCACTGCCATTAGAGGCCTGATTGTCACATACGAACTTCGCTTTGTTCGCTTTGTTTACCTCCTGTAAATAAAATGTCTATGTGTCTTGGGGTTTATTAACAATGTCCAATCAAATTAGAAAACTCAGAATTAGTCATAATACAGAGATTTCATCTGTTTGTTTACGTTAAACTGTTAAAATTTCGTTAGAATGTACCAATTAAATCTCGGGGGAAACCCGTGGCCGAAAGAAATGTACTCGCTGTGCATAAACATGTCAATCAACACGATGAAATGTTTCGTTGCTCTCTGGCTTCTCTTTCTTCGTATTGCATTAAAAATAGTAGTCTTAGTATTGCACCAGGTTCTTGTGTCTACAATATTGTTTTTTCCTGTACTCATTCATATAGTGTTCACTATTACTACAGTCTACAGCCGCAATTGGTGGTCACTCAACGTTAGGTAAACCTAAACGATTTCGGCAGACAGTAGATTTTATCAGCCTCGTTACCCAGGCGCTTTTAAGGAAAATAAAATTTATGCATTCACACCTTGATTCGTCATTTCCCCCCCTGCTACTTCACCATGACTGGTGGCCTTTTCCCTTTTCAGTTTCAGTCACAAAAACCTGGTGCAATACTAAGACTACATTTAATGCAATACGAAGAAAGAGAAGCCAGAGAGTAACGAAACATTTCATCGTGTTGATTGACATGTTTACGCACAGCGAGTACATTTCTTTCGGCCAGGGGTTTCCCCGAGATTTAATTAGTACATTCTAACGAAACTTTAACAATTTAACGTAAACAAACAGATGAAAACTCTGTATTACGACTAATTCTGAGTTTTCTAATTTGATTGAACATTGTCAATAAACCCCCAAGACACATAGACATTTTATTTACAGGAGGTAAACAAAGCGAACAAAGCGAAGTGACAATCAGGCCTCTAATGGCAGTGATGCGCGCAGAAGACACTGGCATTGAATGACTCTATCCTTGAAGTCAAACTGTACTCAAACAATTTTTTTCAAGCGCAAAGCCAAAGAATAATGAGGAACGACATATATTTACATAATCAAGCTTCATTCCCTGTAGTGTAAGGTGATTTTATCTGTTAATATCAATAATTAGGTTTACTGTTAAACATGCTCGATTTGGACACATTTTCAAATTTTACAAAGTTTGAGCGCTTGTCATTTTTGTCAAATGCTAAAGCAGAAAGATTTTATTAGCAATTTGTGTTGACTAATGTTAGTAGTTTATAGAAAAGCTAAGGTCATGTGCCAATCAAGTGCCACGATTTTGAAATAAGCTTTCAAAATTGGTATATTTTGAGATGATATCCGTCATCCGTGCAGGAGGGTCAATAACTGCGCTGTATTCTATTTTATACAAAAGAATAATTATCTAAGTCATATCACCAACGAAAATAGAAGGATAAGTCCATATTTCTGTGCAAAAATATTAAAATTTAGGTATGAATTTGATTTAAAAAAATAGCAGTGAAAATGTGTCAATATTTTGCCTCATTCGGAGTTCAAGTTGGTCACCAGCCGATCGAACATCAATCGCCCCCAAAAATAATTTAACAGAAATTTGAGTCAAATGAAATCGATTTTAGTTGTTCCCAAGGATAGACCTTCAAAACACCAGAGTATGAGAGAAATCTATTTTTGAGCCACATATTGACCAGGAGGTTTTTACTTTTACTTAAGTCGTTGTTTACGTTATAAAGTCATTCCTAATGGCTTTAAATCGCCTTTCAAGTTATATTTTCACTAGCCTATTGTCCGCCATGTTATGTCTCGTCGCGTCACAAGGGGTTGTTGTGAACACAGTCGACGTTTGATGCGCATTGCCGTTGAACCTATGTCTTCGCATACTCCCAATTTAGATTTAGATATTTCGCATGTCAAAAGCATGTTGTCATAATAATAATATTTATTTCCAGGAAGCTTTCTCACAAAGTGATTTTCAGAAAGGTCCTGTGAACTCAATTTACAAAGTTACAAACAAAGGAATACATGCAAACTACATAACTATGAAAATACTAACGATATCGTATACAAAAAGTTCAAAATTAGTTTTAAAAGTTACTCCTAAATGTTGAAATACTGTTCGAAAGTCTTGTCTGTCTTTTCAAGTTGTTCCACTCTGAAAGGGCCTGATATTCCAATCTTTGTTCCCCCAATTCCTTGACACCGTGGAAAGCCTTAAATTGTCTCTGTTTCGTGTATTATAGTTGTGTATCTCACGGTTGGTTAAAAATTCATACTCATGCGAGGTTAAAATATTTATACATTTAAAAACCAATAAGCACCTATGATACAATCTTCGTTGCTCTAGAGTGACCGAGTCCAGAGTGTTTAGCGCGTCGGTTGCGATCAGAGTAGTGGTCTGTCTAAAACAATCTTGGCGGCCTTATTCTGCAGTACTTGGAGATTATTCATTGGCATTGTATTGTTTTTGTCTCCCCACACAATATCCGCACAGTCAAAGATTGGGAGTACGCGAGACTGTTATAAAAAAGAATTCGTGCATTAAGTGGTAGCAAGTGTTTTATCCTATGAAGTAAACCAAAGCGTGGATTGATTTTAGACGAAACACGATTTATATGTTCTGACCAGGTAAAATTGGCAGTGATGGTAACACCTAAGTACTTGAAATTGCTAGCGTTGGAGATTTCAGTATTGCTGACGGAAATGGACGTCGGGGATACATTGCATAATTTTCTATCACTGTCTATAATCATTGATCGAGTTTTACTTAAGTTCAGTGTCAGCATATTTTCGTTCAGCCAAATTGCCATCTTAAGTAGATCTTCATTAAGATTTCTTTCAAGTTCAGTTGCACATCTGAGGCGTAGCAATACAGAACTGCGTCGTCCGCACACGAGGAAACATTGCAATTATTTGTAATACTGGGTAGATCTTCTACGTATACGAGGAAAAGTAACGGTCCCAAAATGCTTCCCTGGGGTACTCCAAAAGTGATAGGAAGAGCATCTGATAATTCGCTTCCAGAAGACGTTCGCTGTATCCGATTGGTGAGATATGACTCAAACTAACCAGCGGCATCAGAAGAAACACCTAGTGCCTTTATAGTTTGTAGAGCAAGATGTTGTGATCCACGGTATCGAATGCTTTCGATAAATATAGGAATACAGCCTCACAAAGCCTTCCACATTCCATATTTCTCAGAGTTTCATCCGCCAAGTTGGAGAGGGCATTGATGGTTGAGTGCTTTTGTCGAAAACCGAACTGCTTGTTCGTGAGCAAGTTGTTAGCACTTAGGTGGTTGTACAGTTGTGAGTGAACGGTTCTTTCTAAGATCTTACTGAGAGTAGGCAAGATTGAGATAGGACGATAGTTTGTAGGATTGTCGAAGTTACCTGATTTGAATAGAACCGTGACCTTAGCGCATTTCCAAATTTCAGGGAAATGGTTGCCGTTGATGGGCAGATTTAGCAGTTTTGTGACAGACTGGTAGATTGAGCAAGACGCACATTTCAGACGTCTTGCGCTTAGTTTGTCTAAACCAATGGCCTTGTTGGTCTTCAAAGTTTGGAGTTGTCTAAGAACATAAGATTCTTGGATTTCTTCGTGCTCAAACGTTGTTTCTGGGGCATAAGAGGGACTTGTTGAAAACAGTTGTGAAGCAGTTGTAAACTTTGCAGATAGAGATTTCCCGACTGAAGAAATAAATGTTAAGGTTGTAGCAATAGATTTAGAGTCTGTGTGTTTAACTCCGTCGGCAACAATGCACTGCGGATTGCGTGATGAAACTTCGTTAACTGCCTTCCAAATCTTTCCAGAGTCACCTTTACTTTGTTCAATAAGCTCGCAGTAGTATTTGGACTTGGCCGATTTAACTTCTTTATTAACAAAGTTTCTTAATTTTTTGTACATATTCCAGTGATAGGGTGTATTAGACTTCAACGCTTTGCGGTGATGGTAATCGCGGTCTCGCATCGCTTCGCTGATCATGTTATTCATCCATGGTAATTGCACAACTCTTTGTTTGGCACCCGACTCGTTTCGTCACCAAGTCACACTAGTTCAGCCAGCAATGTCAATTTAGTTGTTACGATTCCCTCTGTTCTAGCCCTATCCGACTCTGATAGATTTGTTCTCACGAAAGGTCTCAAATTTGTTCCCAATCCCTGGCCCCTTAACCTTTTCTCAGTTAAAGCAGATACCGAATCTTTTTTTAGACGATTGCCCCTTAAGACGCACTTTCACGAGAATCTCTCCGTCCATCAAAAGGACGTTTTTGAGGTCGTCAACCCAAAAAACCTTACCTGCTGATAAGGATGGTGCCTTGGTTGTTTGGAAAGCTGACTTATATCGCAACGAAGCTCATCGACAATTGAGTGACACCACTTTTTACAGCAAATTTGACGAGGATTTGACTTCTTCCAATCAAACCATCTCTCCCACCACCATCAAGAATTTCATAGCCTCTAGTGATCTTTCTGAAACTGCGAAGCATCTCATAACCATCACACCTCGCACACTTGTCATGTACTTCTAACCCAAAATCCACAAACCCGACAACCCAGGTAGACCCATTGTCTCTGCTTGCGGCTTTATCTCTAGCTACGTCGATCGGTTCATGGCGCCCTTGGTTAAGGACTTACCATCTTATATCAGGGACACCAAAATATGCTCTCCAAATAATTCATAACATTCAATATCTTAACACTCATAGGTTAATTTTCACCATGGATATAAAATATTTGTACACAGTCATTCCCATTCACCACAGATTCTACCACTACACTCTCAGCACCTAAATCTAAGAACACTATTAACACCATTTCACGTACACCTCCTCTCATCTCATCTACTGTATTTCATGCAGTAAATGCGGCATGCTCTATATTGGTGAAACTGGTTGATATTATAGGTTTGGTGAGCATCGTCGTGCTTTCGTAAACAATGATCCTAAACAACCTGTTGCCAGATATTTCAACACTGGCAATCACAGTGTTTCAGATATGAAAATTCGACTTCTGTTTCCCATTTCTGGTAGTAATGAGAGCCGCAAAAGGCAAGAAATGCGTCTCATTTTCCAACTTGGCACCATTTATCCTCCCGGCATTAATGAGCGCCTCTCTTACATTTAACTCCTATCTGTTTATGCCTGCCATCAGCAGATACTCTACATCTCACCACCTCTAATATATAGTTCCTTATTTCTGTCTTTCTTGCTTTGTTCGCTGCTCCTTATATGCTAATATATTTTGTGATGTAATTTCCATTTTTTTTTTGTTAAATCCATCTGATTGGTTTATTTTTATCACGCGATCGCTCTTGTATTCGCTATAAAAGCATGTTTTTCTCCGACCCATTCTACTAACTTCAAGACGAAGGACCTTCGCTTGAAATGTCGAAGCTCTTGTGGTATTTTTCAGGAAGTTTTACACAACAGGCAACCTCCCACTATATTACAAGGTGTTACATTACAGACACAGACACAAAAAAAAACAAGGAATTGAGAGTGGGGGTGGGAATCAGAGTAGGAAAAGTGGGAAAAACTGCCTTGCCTGTTTAAGAAAGGTTAGAATTTAGAGATTAAAAGACTTTTGCGAGTTAGAAGTTCATCAGGGTTGGCGCAGAAAGAAAGAATTTTTAAGTCATCAATGGAAGCTGTGTGGCCAGTGGTGCTGAACAGAATGCTCGTGAGAGTAGGATTACTTCTTCTCTTTGCTTGTTAAGGCAGAAACACCTAGCTGTTCCGATACTTGGGTGCGTAAATTACGGACAGTTTGGCTCACTTTCCTACTCTGATTCCTGACACGAATTAATCTCATTTCCCTGCTTTTTCTACAATTTTTCCGACGCCAATCTCATTTGATTGCCTTAATGTCTGTGTCTGTAATTTAATACCTTGTAAAATAATAACTTAATTTTTTTCATAAACCTCGTCGTTAAACTTTTACTGTTAGTCTGAATATCTCTTAAGGACGAAATGTCACTTTTAATAAAACTTTTATATATATTTTTGTGTATGGCTCTATTTAGAGTATTATGCTTACTTTTATCATCAGAATACGTTTCCCGGTCAGAAAATCACTCGTGAATACAAGGATAGATCTAAAATTTTACCACGAGGGCGTGTGTTTAAAGATTTTATATATGATGTATATTATATAAACAGTCTAAAAGGTAACTTTTCCACATGAAATCAGCCAACAACGTTTAAAACTGAGCGTTGCATGTGTAATATCACAGATGTGTAATTAAACCATGTCGAGTTTCCAAACCTTGTGTTCTATTGACTATTTTTAGACTCAACCCTCAATAAGGACATCAAACTTCTTTCATATAAATGCAATTCTGGTAGCAATTTCCCTACTACTATAAAATTTAGGTAATATTTTCCAACTGGAAATACATTGATGCAATTAAGCCCTTCCTTTAATAATCAGTGAACATATCTGGAGTGAACCTTAATTTTCATTCCTGACCGTATCGCTCCCGACACTTCCCACTTCACTTGAATTTTACTAGTTCGTTGAATATAAGGATATCAGGCTTTCCTTCTTTAAAAAACTTATAATATCTTTGAAGTTATATATAGTACTAGTCATTTTTCTGAATTAATTTTCCGGATTTATCGCAAAGACTGCAGGAAAATATATTCATGGGGTAAAGGAAAACATAGTATAGATACCCAATTTGATAGTGGGGCGAAACCGTTGGGAAACCTAATAATTTGCCTCTAGCTACAGCGGACTGGCATTACTATAGTGTCGGTAATTGTCAAAATAATTTTCGTGCTTTTTCGAACAGTTAATCCCTCTCCCCCAAAAATATGTTCACCACATACCTACATCCTCACAAATTGTACCAATGTGTCCAGGCACACATTTACACGTAAAACGTCCAGTGCTGTCTGCTAAACATACCCCTCCGTTTTGGCAAGGATTGGGAATACAAGGATCTAAGTTTAAAAAAGTTCAAAAACATCAGCTAACCGATCTGTCGAGAGTGACCTAAAGGCTCACTTGACATTCATTACTACTTTACCAAAAACCACGGCCGGCCAACAATTTCGAAAACTGCGTTTTAATTAATTTTAAGATAACAAGTCCCGGTCCTGACCCTACGACAAATTTCAATCCAAAAAACAGGCTTATATTTATGTTCCTATTCAATGTGCTTCTGGTGAGCCGTTCTTAATACGTGGTTCTGCTTAGGCTAGAAGGCGGGGAAAATATTTAAAAAACATCAGTAGTATGTAAAATCGTATGTTATGATCATTGACACATTTGATACCGTCCCTGTAAAGCATGGCTATTTGAACAGGACAGGACGAATTTTTGGACAGGCGAATTTTTAGTTTAGCCCTGCTTAATATAGAGCGCCATCCTTTTTATTCAGATGTCGTGTTTCACATGTACTGTATCCTTTGACGTAAGTTCGGATCATGAAAAGTATGCCGTCACTGCCGCGCGTAATAAGCATTCACAGAAGGGCGTAATATAATGAAAAGTAGAGCATTACTTTTGGACGTTTTGGCCTGGCAGAATGAACCGAGAAATTCGGTGCCGGTGCAGTCACATCTATAATTTAGTGTAGTGTCTTACTTTTGCTCTGGTAGAATAGACCGACCAAATCAGTGTTAGTATGCAGTCACATTTATAATTTCTAGTCCAGTGTTTACTTTTGATCTGGCAGAATGAACCGAAAAACTCAGTGTTGGTATACAGTCACATCTATAATTTCAAGAGTAGTGTCTTACTTTTGACCTGGCAGAATGACTTACAAACTCAGTGTTGGGATACATTCACATTTATCATTTCTAGTGTAGTGTCTTACTTTTGACCTGGCAGAATGGACCGACAAACTCAGTCTCGGTATATATTAATATCTATAATTTCTATATTATAGTTTCTTACTTTTTATTTGGCAGAATGGACAGACAAACCCAGTGTTCAGAGGAGGAATGAGGGTCTTCCCGAAATGCAACGCGCCTCAACGCGGCTCATTATTATTCGACATCTTTATTCTCAACGCCGTTCGATTAAAAACTGTTGAAATATATTGCGATTTTTGCTGTGAAGATCTCGTTTTCTCAAAGGTATGTTTTGATAACTTTTTTGTTTAGTAATTCAATAATAATTTTGGAATAATTTTGTATACAGGGTGTTTCAAAAAAACCGCTACCCTTAGAAATTAGAGGCTTTAGAAAAAGCCTCGATTTTGTACACTTGGGAATTTAAAATTGCTTATTTGCTTCTAATTGCATACAAATATGCCACACAAAGCGAAATTTCTAAAGCCACTAATTTCTAAGGGTAGCGGTTTTTTTGAGACACCCTGTATACAGGGTGTATCAAAAAAACTGCAAATACCATAATTTGTATGCACGAGATCATACATTAGAATTTCAATGGCTGTGCAAATAATTACGCTTCTGGGATTTGAAAATACGTTTCCCAGGGGTATAAAAACAAGCACACAAAGTGAATTAAACTTATGAGTTCGATTACGAATGGCTCAGTTTACGAATGACTGCTGTCGAGTTTTGAGTTTGGGCGTACTTTAAAACAAGAAATACTCTTTGCTCTGTTGTTAGCTGAGCCATTCGTAATCGAACTAATTTTAATTCACTTTGTGTGCTTATTTTGATAGTACTGCACGTGGAAACGTATTTTCAAATCCCAGAAGCGTAATTATTTGCACAGCCATTGAAATTCTAATGTATGATCTTGTGCATACAAATTATGGTATTTGCAGTTTTTTTGATACACCCTGTATATCGCATTTTAGTTATGTTAAATTCCCATTGTATTTATGCATGTTTCGGGTCAGTGAACATGACCTTCAAGTGGCATTGAAATATTCATGAGTAGCTAAATTATACTTTTTTACAAAGAAACTAAAAATCACATCAGTCAATTCAGGAATGTTTACTCTTTATAGTGATACTTTAAAACATGAATTTACTCCATAAAACCGAAGAGTTATCGCGGTTTGAAAATGAGCTATTTTTGCTATATTCTAACCCTGATGGCGGGAATATACCGCGTGGAGGTGGTTTTGGCGCTACGAAACTACTGTATGGATCTCTATTTTCTATCATAATTTTGAAAATACACATGTGTTGCTACTTATTTTATTTCATTGTTACGTTTAGTTATATTTGAATAAATTTTATTGTATTTTCTTCATTTCTAGAGTAAATAATAATGGCAACAAATAATAGCGATGCTGTCAGTGAGGAAGAAAATGAAACTGCTAAGCGTGTATATACTTCTATTGGTGATACAGGCCAGGGAAACCAGATCGAAAAACAAGAAGACTTTCTCGTAAGGAAGATTCAACAACCAGTCGATCTTTGTTTAAGAGTTCCACAACATCACCAAAGACAAAGGTAGGCCTATAAATTTATTGTAATTTGTGTATTCAATTATATAATGCAAGTATCATAACAGATCTCTTTGAGCATGTAATAATCAAGAAAATTACATCAATAGCTGCACAGTACTTGCAGTCATGGTTCATATGCTGACGTTTTCTGTCTTGCCAAATACAATTATGCACTGGTCAGTCAATGTAAACCCCCAATATCCCAAAACCAGGACTATATGTGATTGGCAGAGAATTACAAAAATGTTTACTTGTGCCCCAGTGCCACTCTGTCAGCAGAAATGTCTTTAATACACCGATAAGCACCGCTCCCGATTAAGCGCCGCACTCAGGATCAGAAAAAATTAATAAGCGCTGCGGCGCTAAAACGAGCATTACGCTATCAATATTTGCCACACAAACAGGATTTAGTAGTTGTTAACTAAAGCTATCGGTGGAAGTACATTATCCAGCTCATAATTTTGAATATCCAGGTCAGCTGGAGATGTTGGTGATGGTAAAATATCAAACTCCCACAACATGACAATATTACATAGCCGGCCACATCCATCCCTGATTCCAATGGGGTCGTGGAACTACGCATGGAAGTATTAAAGAAACACATTGAGTAGGAACATAAGTCAAGGTAAAGGACTTAAATATCAGTCTAACAATGACGTGTTTAATATTAATATAAAAAAACAAATAAAAAATATATTTTATGCCCTGAATTATATCAAATATATTTATATATCATAATCAATTTTCACTACATGTTTACTGATTAAATAATTTCTTATTCAAAGATAGTTATGTACTGTAACACATTGTATGTATTTCTTATCTATCTTATCTTTTTTTAAATTTTCTATTTTTTGGAAATATACAAAATGTATTTCAATCAAAATTATGTATATACAGTATTAAAAGCATGCGTTTAAATCATCTCACCTGGAAAACGCAACTGGTTTGCACTTCTATCAATGCAGGGCTACTACAATCAGCGAAAATTTCTTCGATTTTTATGCCTTTAACAACTGATGGAATAAGGCTGTTCGTCGAATGTCCAAACTATCCATAAAACTTATATGAACCTCGCAGCATTCTAGTTGAACGCAACATAAAGAAGTTCCTGCCCATCTAATTCAGAAGCTTTCATCCCAGTAACACTGCGAAAACTCGCCATTTTAAAATATTTTACTTTTAAACTATGAGTTGTGAACGCAGCGAGAAACAATCGAACAATGACGGAGCAGGCCGAGGAATTGATTATATATGATAAACCGCCCCGGCGCGCGTTGCATTTCGGGAAGACCCTCATTCCCCCTATTATTTCTAGTGTAGTGTCTTGCTTTTGATCTCGCAGAATGAACCAACGAACTCAGTGTCGGCATACATTCACATCTATAATTTATAGTGTAGTGTCTTTTTTTGGTTTGGCAGAATGAACCGACACTCAGTTTTGTGTACAGTCACATCTATAATTTCTACTGTAGTGGCGTACTTTTGTTTTGGCAAAGTGGACCGACAAACTCAGTGCATGTCGGCATACATTCACACAAATAATTCCTAGTGTGGTGTCTTACTTCTGACCTAGCAGAATGGACCGACAAGCTCCGTGTTGGCATACATTCACATTGATAATTTCTAGTGTAATGTCTTACTTTTTGTTTGCCAGAAAGGACCGACAAACTCAGTGTTGACATACATTCACATAATATATAATTTATAGTGTAGTTTCTTACTTTTAGTTTAGCAGAATGGACCAACAAATTCAGTGTTGGTGTACAGTGACATCTATAATTTCTAGCGTAGTGTCTTATTTTTGGGTTGACAGAATGAAACTACAAACCCAGTGTTGGCAGTGGAGTAATGGCTTGGGGGGGGGGGGGGGGGTTGGGTGGGCCATGCCCTCCCCCAGCGATGGTTTCAAGGGGCCCCGAGATGTAGGCGTGGCGCCAAAATCACCCTGAAGGTATTACAATTTAATTCAAAAATTAAAATTTTTAAATTTAAATTCTCAAACAATAAAGCACGATACTATTGCGGCACAACAACATATTTTTTTATGTAGTTTCTGTTGTTACAACAATCTACCTGGCGAAGAAAGAGCCTCTATAACTTAACAGTTTTAGCTGCCACTGCAAAAACTGCCGTTGTAAACAATGACAGAGACGGGATGAAAACAAATTAAAACTGTTTTCGAGAAGCTAACGACAATTTTATCCAGGGACGTAACGAGCGGGAGGATGTATGTTGGGGTGTGACACACCCATACTTTTAAAATGGTCGGTAGATTGGTATCAGATTGATAGTGGTCGGTTTTGAAACCAAAGCGCGAAGCGGCGGATCGGTAAATTTTAAAATTTCGAACAACCACAAGACTGTCTGCAGCACTTTGCTCAACCAGGATTGTACTTTTGTTCATACTCTAGCTATTTCTTGCAGATCCAACTACAATCATCTCATCCCCAATAGTTTGTCGTTACTTTCACATTGTGTATATATAAAAAGGAACGAAACCAATATTCTTACCACTGACGCTTGTAATTGTATACGGAGCAAATCTTGAATTTTTAGGTGTAAGAACTTCACAATTTTGTTAAATATCCACTCAGGAAGAACGGAAAATGCACCCAGAGCATATACGCAGTAGTACCCCCGTAGGTTAACAATTTGCTGTACCAAAATGCGTGACGGGCTAGTGACGTTGTGCGGCTGCTCAGGCTTAGCAACTAACATCGGTTTTTTGCACTTCAAATTCAGGTGATCCCGAATAGGGAAATATTGGGGGGGGCAGTGTCGAAATAACTCTTAGGGACGCGAAATTTAACACTGGCCCCCCTTGAAAGTTTGAAGCCACCACGCTACTGGCTGTTGGTGTACAGTCGTCTTTATAAATTCTGGTGTAGTGTTTTACTTTTGACCTGGCTGAATGGACCGACAAACTCAGTGTTGACATTCATTCACATTTATAATTTCTAGTGTAATGCCTTACTTTTGATCTCGCAGAATAAACCGACAAACTCAGTGTTGGTATATATTCACATCTATAATTTCTAGTGTAGTCTCTTACTTTTGATTTGGCAGAATGGACCGACAAACTCAGTGTTGGTATATGTTCACATTTATAATTTCTAGTATAGTGTCTTACTTTCGATCTCGCAGAATGGACCAATATAATTGCTTAATTTGCAGTCACATTTATACATTCCACTTGTGCCCACTGGTATACAGGGTGCATCATTTTCGCAAGGACTAGGTGTTTTGTTACATGGATCTAAAATTCAAAATAAAATAAGGGTAATGATGAGTATAAAGATAAGAAGTTATTCATTATTGCATAGTTCAACCAACCAGAGGCCCATGATACAGATGCTCGACAACTAGTGAAGGCATGTAAGGGTCAGTTTTGAGTGAGAGAGGAAAACCGGGGACCAGGGAAAGAAACACTCGAAGATAACCAACCAAACTTTTCATACATATGAGTTCTCAAGTACAGGGAAATTACTCAACCTAAGTAAATCATCTACCCTGGAACTGCAGTAGCAAATTTTTCTCGACGTTACGGGGCAGTGCCTTATATATACCGTGTCTGCCAACTGGACTTCTGTCCGATCACGTGTGTCAAACAAATTAAACCATGCGATTGGGAAGGAAGACTAAAAGATCATTAGCATAAAGAAACGTTTGGGCCAGAGACGTTATCTAAAGCGTGGCACATAAACGTGAATAATCATGCACGGAAGCTAGCTATCTCACATAACTGTCATGTCACATCTCTAGCCGATGTTGGCCGATGACTTCATGCCTCGACTGCCTCGACATTTCACCCATGATGAAGACACTATACCAGACGGTCGAATCTTGGAAAACTAACGCAATTCGACTGGGAATTGCATTTCTTCACTAAAACATTTAATTCGTCGAAACGTATTAAGAACTCGTTATATTTCATGAATGTTTCGCTTTGCATATATGCAGGTACAGTGTATTCCCAGGTTCCGAAACGAGCAGTACAAGTTGGATAATAACAAGCCCATCAGGTACTTGACGCAGAGAAACTTGAGAAATATCAGGACCTGTAGATAAGCGAGATCAATAAGATTATTTTGAAGTTGTATCATCGCGCGCACCAATTTTAATTGAAGCATCATATGACTTATTCCAGCATAAACTCGCCTATGATTGAAGAAAATTGATTGGGAAAAACCTCCCAATTTGACACTCGAAAAGTTTTAGAGTATCGAAGGTCGACAAGGAAAACTTGCATTTCAAATTTTGCTATGGACTGCATGTATTCATTGATTTATTTAACTCATAAGTAAAAATAGTAAATACAATAATAGTGTTACGTGCTGGGAATATTAGGAATAATTGTTAGGATTTTATACTTCAGTAGGTTGATAGAAAACAACGGATAGTCGTTGAGAGATACGCCGTAAGAAAGCGAAAGAAAAAGGAGAAGAACTGAAGACGATGAAGAGGAAGAAGAAGTAGAAGAAAGAGCGAATTTGTTTCCGAATGCCCCCGCCCGGAATAAAAAAATTCGCGGGTGCTTTGATTAAAAGTTTTAAATTTGGGCCATTTGTATTATACGCGAAGTTTTAAGAACGCAAAGAAAGTTCGAGTTTGACTTATTTGCAATTTCCCTATTTTCTTACTTGGACCACTTTTAACCTCCCCCACCCCGTTTCTTGGAAGCACCCCCCTAAAACACTTGTAAACATGCAAATTCATAATCTACATGCAAAATTAAACAAGAAAATGTGATCACGTAATTCTCGCAACAAATGACAATACTCCTGCTCCAACTAGTCTAGGATATTGTATATATATACCTTCAAATTCGCATGTAAGGCCAATTCTGCCAGCTTTGCATTCACATGAAAATGGAGTTGGAGAACAAGGATCTAAAATAGATAGCAAGTCAAATGGCATTAGTATATGATTTGATGTATTTGGTGTATACTGTAGTTATATTCCCTCGCATCGCTTTTTCTACTATTTTTGTTCTTCGTTCAGAGGCGTAGTCACTGGGGATATATCAATGTGATTAAAGCAAAAAGGGACTTTGGACTGATCTTTTGCAAGAGGGTAGACCTATAGCTTGCATGCGAGTCTGGCACTCAAAGCAGCTGAGCAAAATCATGTCCAAATTGAGGAGGAACTTCGATCTGGCGATTGTGTCCGCGGTAAAACAATTCCATTATTACACATATGAAAGACCGGAATGCGTTGACTCTGATCACAACCCATTAGAGAATATTTTTGCAAAGCCCTTCGTATCTGCACTCAGACGTTTACAGAGAATGCATATGGGCATTGTATGACCCGCATGTGAGATACAGGAAAGGGACCGAATTACATCTTGCAGATACTTTAAGCAGACACCACCTACTGCAGAAGATACTACAGAAGGAGAAGAATCCCTGAATTATTTGTCACATTTCGAAAGACGCACGAGGAACATGATGAAATCATGGAAATACAACAGTTTCTGGCGAGCGAAAATTTCATCAGTATGTACCGAGACAAACAGACCGAGATTAATTAGTGGTTCAAGATGGGCTGATATTACGCAGCTTTCGACTAATTATTCCAACCTGACCGGTCATGGGGAAAGATCGCCTTTGTTTTGTTTGAGTTTTTTCGAGATTGACCGACTCTACAGCGCTAAGGCCCTATCAGTTATTCGAAAGCGTAAAGCACACAAAGCGAAGTGACCACACTATGACCTGCCCGCATTATCATCAGGAAAATGGAAGGGCCGAAGCCGTTAAACAAGCTAAGAGAATCCTAAAAGTCGCGAAGATATCTGAACGAGACCCACGTTTGACTTTGTTGGAACTTAGAAATTCTCCCCAAGATGGGTCCAGTACAAGCCCAGCACGGAAGTTGATGAGCAGACGGACTAAGAGTATATTGCCTGCCAACCTCGAAAATTTTGTCAAAACCTGCAGTTATAGAAGGTACCAAAAGAAGAGAAGAGCTCCTGGAGCAAGAGATTTACTGGCCTTGGCTGTAGGTGATCAAATATGGATACAGCCAGTCAAAGTGGGAGGACGAGAACGGAAGAAAGCAACAATTTTAAGAGAATCAGCGATCAGATCATATGAAATCGAAACGGAGAACGATCGAGTTCTTATTCGGAATCGAAGACATTTGAAAAGCAAAACATAGGACCGCAAACGGCGATGATATTCAACCAATCCAAGAACTAACCAATACACCTAAATCAGCCGAGCGACAATCGAATGGGCTTGATGAAGGCAGACCCTATGCCAGACCCAGTGCCGAGTCCTCTATTCCATCTGCTGATACAAGAGACATAATCACTCGAACAAGGAGTGGTCGATTACTATACCTAGTGGACAAATAATTAGATAGGGAAAAAACATGATTCATAAAAACGCTTAAAAAAGATTTGCATGCATGACTAACTTGTCGCCTTGTTAACCAGTGTGAAATAAGTTTTAGTTTGTAGTTAGCCAATAAATTGATTATAAGAGTCGTCTTTATGATTTCTTTCTTGTCACCGAAACATGGACCTAACCTCACCAAACTGTATTATATTCGTACGATGCATCATAATACACGACAATTTTTCATTAATTATATCATTTACTTCAACGAGTTTGTTTTGGCCGTCGTCGTCGCATTTCTGTTGTGCATGCTATAGGACTGCCGTCAGCATTTCAAGGTTGAAATATATTAAGAACGACAATGTATGCAGTTTCACTTGTATGATTTCAAGCACAACGTGCTGTCGCGAGCTTTGACGGTTTGGTTTTATACGCATGACGACCGTATGATAGATAAGGAATGCATAATTAGGAATATTTGAAGATATATTTATTGGAGTTTTAAATTTGGGGAACTTGAAATCTAATGTCAAATTTTCCATAAGTTGTTCGAATTTTTGGAAGGCAAAAATTTGCATGAATTGCATTTCATCAAAATGATTTGGAAGTTTTCCTTGTTTTATAGATTGAAACATAAACAATGCTGAATTGAATGCAAAAATATCAGGAACTTTAATAAAGATTGTTAATTTAAGAAAAGGAACTTGTATGTTTTTAATCATTAGAACATGTGGATAATGCGTATAGACTGTTTATAAGCGATCATTATCGTTCGTTTTAAACCTTGAAGCAAGCCATATATACTGACTACAGCCACATGTATAGAACTTCGCTCAAGGCTTCCTCAAATTTGGCGATCGAGGAGCCTCCATTTGAAACATCGGTAATTTAAGATTTATTACAATTTTCACCTCTTTACTCGATGACACTTGGTAATGCACTCAACAGCACGGAACAGTTTAGGTTCAGTCGTATAATTACCTTCGCATTTGCAAATTGGCTCATTTCTGCCAGGCATACTGGCTCAATTCTTCCAGGCACACATTCACATTTACAATAGCGTTGTCTCGACATGACGTCACGAATTCCGACCCCCCGCCAAGACTCAGACAAACATTGGCAACTCTTAATATAAATTGTATTATGATTGAGAGCTTGCTGTGAGTTATTTTGATAATTTGATAGTTTGTTTAAAGTTTATTTGTGCGGAATCGTTGTACTTTTTGCTTTAGTCGAATTGCCAGTGTCGATATTTTTGCTTTGGTGGTTGTAATATAGGCTATTAGTATGGACTATTCTGTCGCTGCTATAAATAGGTCTACTATCCTATATAGTCTATATTAATATATTGTTGCTTTCGTGTTTATGCTAAGTTTGGACGCTTAAAAACCATTTTTTGTCGATTTAGTGCCCATTATTTTGCTCTTTTGGTGTTTTATATTCGCTTTTATAGTGCCCATTATTTTTAAAGTTTACTATTTTGTCGCTGTATTAGTATCCACTATTTATAGTCTATTTTGTTTACCTTTTAGTTTTAATACTATAAAAGAAGCTAGGTCTAGGATTGTCCACTATTCTATCGACTATATTCTATATTTAAAATACGGATTTATTTCAAACGAAAGATTAATTGTCACTTATACGTTAAATAATTTCAAATATAAACTCTTTTCACTGAGGAATCTTCCGTTGATAAGTAAAACTATTTTGCTTTGACAATAAAAAAATATGTTGAAAAAATATTTCACAGGCCGGTTAACTTATTGATTTAATAGTCTATTTTTAAATATCAGTTCTGTAAAAGAGAGAACCGCCCTTTGGCACTGTGTCTGGTTTAAAAATGAATTCTACAACACTAGTGCTTCTCCGATAAATTTAACAACTCTCACTGAAAACGACGGCGTTCCCGGCTCATATTTTGAGCATGATCCATCAGATTATACTGTCGATCAACTCAAGCGGTGGTTAAAATGTAGAGGCTTCAAGCAAAGTGGTAAACGCCGAAGGCCCTTTACCACTTTGGCCCTTTATCCGAGGGCCCTTTCTCGCCTGGCCAATGAACTGCACAAATATAATTTATGTATTCTAATTTATCATTGATACATCAAAGTTTTTCCGCGAACATGCTGAAACCCAGCGACGAGACTTTTCAATTCCTTGCGACGGTTTTGGAAAAGGTATAAATACCTTTTGCCCAGAAGCTCTTATTTCCTGAAGCGATTTCGGCAATTTTTCTGGATATCTCGAATCACTTGCACACGTTCCCCAGCAACAGTGCTTAGTACTAACCATGTTCTAACTTTGGTGTAAATTTTAATGAGTTTTAGTGCAGATAAAATAAAAAAATATGCCAATGATAGTTCGCTGCTAGTATAATTCTATATTAAATAGTAGTTTGTCAGAGTCTCGTGGGGGGTCTTAGCTGAGGGAATATATTTTTAGCTACGTGAGACAACGCTATTAAACTTACCACATTCTTTCACTTTACAAGTTCCCTCGTGAACACAAGGATTTGGAGAACAGGGATCTAAATAAGAAAAGGTTTTAACATTTTCACTATCAGACCGGACACCCCAGGGTGTCATTAATAAACCCGGACCTAGGAGGATTCAGAAAAAATGCTACAAAAAATAACTTGCGTAGTCGGTGTAACAGTACATGTAACTTGCGACCAGGCCCTGCCAAACAAACCTAGGCCTTAACCGCAGAAACGCCTGATACTCAGGTTAGTGTAACAGAAAATAAGCCCCACCCCAGGTCCTTGCGGCATGTGCACCCTAGCCCGAATCACCCGTTGCAGAAATTACCATATATAGGTATTAAAGGTTATAGGATGATTGCTTTAAAAGTCATATTTATACTTTTATGTGATTACAATTTCTATCTCTATGTTAAAACTTTCCGTCAAACATTTCAAAACTTTTGCACTTTAACAAAATCTTTTATATTCGTTTCAAAGGTCCAAAACGGCTGAACTTTTACTGTTAGTTTGAATATGTCTTAAATTAAGACGAAAGGTCACTTTTAATAATACTTTAATATATATTTTTGTGTATGGCTCGATTTAAAGTAGTATGCTGGGCTTCTATTCTTGATTTGTTACCAGAATACGTTTCCCGCCCGGAAAATCACTCATGAATACAAAGATCGATTTAAAATTTTACCACGAGGGCGTGTGTTTAAAGATATTATATATGATGTATATTATATTAACAGTGTAAAGGTAACTCTTCCACATGAAATCAGCCAACAACGTTGAAAACTGACCATTGCATGTGTAATATCAGATGGGTAATATAACCACATCGAGTTTCCAAACCTTTCATTCTATTGACAATGTTTAGATTCAACCCTCAATAAAGACCCCATCATACATCTTTTCTTCAAGATGCAATTCTGATAGCAATTTCCCTACCCCTATACAATTTAGCTAATATTTTCCAAGCATATCCGGAGTGAAGCTTAATTTTCATTCCAGACCGTTTTAGGTTTATTGAGGATAGTCTATTATGCTCCTGTATCACTCCCGACACTTTCCACATCAATAGGCAATTCGCATTACAGCAAAGCATCTTGGGAAATGTGGTAGGCTTCACTTGTAGGCGAAATGGCCGTCGCGATGCGAGCATTTTGCTTGTGAGAGAAATTGCTTTTTTAACGTAAATTTTTTCCTGAATTTTTAAATTTCGTGTTGAACAGGCGAGGAGTGAAGAATGGCCTCACAAATACGTTCCGAGAGGAAGGTTCTTCTCTACATTTTAAGGCGAGTACGCTTGGTAGACATCGAACTCCTCACCATGTTGCACTACAAACACGTGTGAGTTGTTGCTCGATCGTGCGTTATCTCGCTATTTTTTCGCTTCTTGAAACTCTCAAATTCGGGCCATGATGTCTTTCGTTCGTTCGATAAGCAGGGCCTCCAAATGAAGTCATTTAAAGACCTTGAAAATGTTTTGGCGCGAAACAAAACCACCCTAAACAGGTTTTTTCTGCTCCAGCTCTGTTACGTTACGAAAAGCTTAAAAAGAAAGCATTTTGCCGCTGTTTCTGCCGTTTATAATAATTTATGCTTCCTTTGTTGTGGTCGGTTCATTTCCTATCAAAATAAACAAGGTTCTAGGTAGTTAATTTTAAATCTATTAAATTTAGATCTATAGCTTAGTTAAACTGTTTAAAATTTGCATCGTTTTGTGCTTAGTTAAATACATATAGAATTTTAGCCTTTTTATCAAATTTAAAGGCGTTCTTGTTTATTTTTTCATAAGCTGCAGGCAGTTTAGTGGAATAGAATATAAATATATTAATATTGTAAAATTAAGAACAGGTTTTAGTATTTAGCTTAAGGCAGGCCCTAACAATTTGTACCCAGTTAATTTTAAAATTGTTGGGATAGGTATAGGTCAAATTAAATTATATTATGGATAGTTTATATTATATGGATAATGAACCGGGAACGTCAATAGAGGCAGATAAAAAGTTGGCAGCAGACCTAGAAAATACATGTTCTAAGAAAAAGCAAAAAGGTGGCGGTGGAACAACTTGTTGTGATAGCAATACTAAAAGAAGTCCTGAGCTATCATTTTATCAAATTCCGACTGATAAGAATATGGGAAAAATGTGGTTACACTGGATTGGCCGAGCAAGCGTTATACCTAACAAGTGCCACCGAGTTTGTTCAAAACATTTTGTAGGTCGCAAGAAGACGTGTCTTCATAATATTCCAACAGTTATGCAAAAACTTTTGCTGCCTACACCAACAAAGTCCAGAACAAAATCTAAGTGTGTAAATGAAAGAAACCCAAATGAGGATAGACCCATAGTAGATGAACAGCCAAAATCTTCAAGAATTAAATTTCAGAATAAATGCAATCAATTTAAAGGCAACGATAGTTCATTTAATGTCTACACCGGCTTCTCCAAATAAGATTTAGCGAGTTGAGGCAGAGTACATTCCCATTGCTTTTCATTAAAATAGATCCTCTCAACATAAACTTCACTCACTGTATAAACAACAAAATCTAAAAACTTTAACTGGCCAATAGCCATAACTCTCTGTGACTGGTAATTATATAGTAGATATGTTTCTTTTTGAAAGAAGGTTTGGCATCAATAAATCTCCAAATAAAAGGCTTTGTCACTGCAAGCTTCCAAAACACTGATTCCAGATTTGTATGCAGGGCATTTCATCTCCGCAGCTCCACAGACTGGCACTTCTCTCTCATCAGAGATAAGAGCATCGGGGCTTGCTCCGAGCCATGGGCATTTTGGATTCACCACCAACTCACAAGACGAACAAATATTCACTGGTAGGTTGGTCTCATCTTTATACTGGTGGTATCTCAGCAACGCATTTGGCTCATTTTAAATTCCCCACAGACAGCATGCATTTTTTGTTTGACTGTTTAGTGATTGTGTTCACAATACTCTTTGGATATATTGATTTCCTTCTCTTTACCACGACACCAAACTTCGACGCAGTCAGCCGACATCTTTTGTCATACCACTTCTTGCATTGGCTTTGTTGACGCGTTTTCTTTTCAATTTCATGGCATCCCTGTTTGTCAACAATAAATTTTGTGCTGATAAACTCTTTGCAATTGCCACTTCCTGGAACATGACTGCAATCTTATTTGCCATCTAACTTCGAAAGTATATTAGACCTTACAAATGTCTTCTCTAGCCTATCGCCCATTCCCTCTGCCTTAAAAATTATTTGCCTAGATGGTAATGCATTGACATCAAACTTACAAGGTTCACAAATATCACAATGCGTCTCAGTTAGTACTCCAATTAAATAACAGGTAATTCTTAAGATGCTCCAAATCTCCCTTACAAACCTTTCCACAGATTGAGCTGTAACTGTCTTTTTTACCTTCTGGCACAGCACGTTTGCGTCCCTTTTTGTCCTTTTCATGTGTCCTCTAGGAAAATTAGGTCTTCAAACAAAAGAGCTTCTTGTGCGGTGGATTTTTTTGGAACATGCCATTTCTGTAGTTCTCGAGTGCACGTCTTAACATCTGGTATATCAGACAGGCCTAGTCCTACGTAATCCAGAAGCTGGAACAAAGTAGCTGCTACATGCTTACAACGGCCTCCAACACCGGCAGGACAGCAACACTTCGCAAAAACAACATCTCCAGGACTTTGATCCAGGTGCACATAAACAATGTATTGTTTTTTCCGCATTTCAGCAAATACATGACACCGTAACAGAAAGTAAATACCCTTATCTCCTTTCTTTAAATTTAGGTTGACCGACAAATTGCATTGAATAACCAGCCTTAAAAAGTCTGTATCCACTTTTTTATGTTTAAATGCTTCGGCAGGCTTGTTATCAGGTGTTTTTTAGCATCCAGTACCAAATGTTCCTCAAATTTTTGGTATGAAAATTCTGGGATATTCTTTAAACTCTTTGTCCAACCATCCCATAATGCTGCCAAATTTTTATCTGCCTCTATTGAAGTTCCTGGTTCATTATCTATAATACAAACTTATTTATATTTAATTACTAAACCTATCTTAACAACTTTAAAATTAACTATGTACAAATTTAATTTTTAGGACCTGCCTTGAGATAAATGTTTAAACCTACTCTTAATTTTAAAATAGGAATATATTTATATTCTACTCCACTAAACTAGAATGCCTTTAAATTTGATAAAAAGGCTAAAATTTTATATGTATTTAACTATGCACAAAACTATGCTAATTTTAAACAGTTTCAACTAAGTTATAGATGTAAATTTAATATATTTAAAATTAACTAGTACTTAGAACCTACTTGCTTATTTTGATAGGAAATCAACAGGAAGCACAAATTATTATAAACGGCAGAAATAGCGACAAACACTTTCTTTCTATGTTTTTCGCAACGTAACAGAGCTGGGGCAGAAATAACCTGTTTAGGTTGGGTTTGTTTCGCGCCAAAACATTTTCAAGGCTCTTTAAAGACTTCCTTTGGAGGCCATGCTTATCGAACGAACGAAAGACATCATGGCCCAAATTTGAGAGTTTCAGGAAGCGAAAAAATCGCCAGATAACGCACGATCATTCAGAAAATCGAGATATAAATCGAGCGACAACTAACACGTATTTGTAGTGCAAAATGGTGAGGAGTCCGATGTACTAAGCGTAGTCACTTTAAAATGTGGAAAAGAACCTTCCTCTCGGAACGTATTTGTCAGGCCATTCTCCGCTCCTCGACTGTGCAACACGAATTTTCTCGTCCGTTTTTTCTTCGACTTCGATATACTTCCTCCACAATATACTTCAATGTGTTACAAACACATTACTTTTATTTAAACTATAATACTCTGGAAAAAATGTACTTTAAAAAAGCAATTTCTCTCACAAGCAAAATGCTCGCTTAGCGGCGGCCAATTACTTAGACACCCAATTTGGTAGTGGGGCGAAACCATTGTCAAACTTATTAATTTGCCTCTGGCTACAGCGTAATGACATTATTAGTGTCGGTAATTGTCAAAATAATTTTCGTGCTTTTTCGACCAGTTAATCCCTCCCCCCTAAAAATATATTCATCACATACCTTCATCCTCACAAATTGTACCAATGAATCCAGGCGTACATTCACACGTAAAACGTCCAGTGCTGTCTGCTGAACATTCCCCATCGTTTTGGCAAGGATTGGGAATACAAGGATCTAAGTTTAAAAAAGTTCAAAAACATCAGCTAACCGATCTGTCGAGAGTGACCTAAAGACTCACTTGTCATTCACTGCTACTTTACCAAAAACCTCGGTCGGCCAACAATTTTAAAAATTACGTTTTAATTAATTTTAAGATAAAAAGCCCCGGTCTAGGTCATGACCCGACCCTGTACGTCAAATTTTAGTCGAAGAAACAGGCTTATATTAATATTTATATTGTATTCAATGGTGAGTCGTTCTGGTGAGTCGTTCTCAATATGTGGTTCTGCTTAGGCTAGAAGGCGGGAAAAATATTTAAAGACAATAGTAGTATCGAAAATCGTATGTTATGATCATTTACACATTTGATACGATCCCTATTGAACTAGCGTGAACCGTGAAGCACTTCGACAGGGCGGATTTTTAGTTTAGCCGTGCTTGATATAGAGCGCCGTTCTTTTTTATTCAGATGTCGTGTTTCACATGTCTGTATCCTTTGAAATAAGTTCGAATCATGGAAGGTATGTTGTCACAGCCGTGCTTAACAAGCATTCACAGAAAGCGTAATATAATGAAAAGTAGTGCATTACTTTTGGGCGCTTCGGCCTGGCAGAGTGAATCGAGAAATTCGGTGCCGGTGCAGTCACAACTATAATTTAGTGTAGTGTCTTACTTTTGCTCCGGTAGAATGGACCGATCGACAAAATCAGTGTTGGTATGCAGTCACATTTATAATTTCTAGTATTGTGTTTAATTTCGGTCTGGCAGACTGAACCGACAAATTCAGTGTTGGTGTACAATCACATCTATAATTTCTAGTGTAGTGTCTTACTTTTGACCTGGCAGAATGACCTACAAACTCAGTGTTGGGATACATTCACATTTATAATTTCTAGTGTAGTGTCTCACATTTGATCTCGCAGAATGGACCGAGAAACACAGTGTCGGTATGTATTAATATATATAATTTCTATAGTGTAGTTTCTTACTTTTTATTTGGCAGAATGGACAGACAAACCCAGTGTTGGTATATATTCACATCTATAATTTCTAGTGTAGTGTCATCTCGAAAAATGGACTGACAAACAGAATGTCGGCATACATTTACATCTATAATTTCTAGTGTACAGTAGTGTCTTATTTTTGGTTTGGCAAAATGAACTGACAAACTCAGTGTTGGTGTACAGTCACCTTTATAATTTCTAGTGCAGTGTCTTACTTTTGATCTGGCAAATATATAATACAATATTCAATCCAATAAGAGTATTACCAGCTGGGGAGCTTCAGGAAACCTTATTAGGCTATTTTATACTTCAGTAGGTTGATAGAAATCTACATACGGATGGTCGTTGAGAGATACACCGTGAAAAAGCGATAGAGAAAGAAAGGGAAGAAGAAGAAGAAGAAGAAGAAGAAGAAGAAGAAGAAAGATCGAATTTGTTTCTGAATGCCCCTATCTGGAATAAAAAAGTCGCCGGTGCTTGGACTAAAATGTTTAAATTTGTGCCATTTGTTTTATACGCAAAAGTTCACCATCAAAGAAAGTTCAAGCTGGACTTATTTTCAATTTCCCTAATTTCTTGCTTCGACCACTTTTAATTTTCAACATGCATGCAAATTCAAAATATAGATTCAAAATTACACCAGAACATGTAGTCTCGTAATTCTCCCCACAAATGACAATACTCGTCCTCCAACCAGTCTAGACTGTTTTTGATGTAGTTTCATTCTTCATCCAACTTCGTGAATATTCTTCCTCGCTTCCTATACTCATGGAGCCTCAAGATATTATCATGAGCTTGGTTTGGCACCTTAAATCTACTTAGCTTGCCTTAAATCGCAACTTATTTGGCCGTGTTTCTCTTAAGTAGCCTTTACCAAGTAAGGGCGAGTTACCATGCCAGCGTAGGTCTAAACTCTAACCTTTTTCTGCACATGTTTTCCCTTTATATCCCTCCGTGCAATTGCAGTAGAACGTATTTTTATCACTATGGCATTCGCCGTCGTTTTCACATGGGTTGTTAAAACATGGTTCAGCTGAAAGGAAAGAAAAAATTATTGAAATATACTATACTGGTAAAGTTGGCCGTTTATGCAGGGTTATTTTAACACTTTCCCTAAATAACCTGACGTTATCGAAATTTGCCAATCTCGCACAATTCCGGTTGTCGCAAATCGAGAGTTTGGCAAGTTATATTGGCAGCGGAGTGAAATAGAATTACGATAATAGCCTTTTTTAGTCGAGCAAAGGCATGCATTACTAAGACTTAAGTTGGTCTTATACAAAATTTGAAAAGAAAATCCTATTTTGCGATCAGCCATATTATGCATCATTAATTATCCCTTTTTCGTTTTCTGGTGTTAATTTTTCTATTTGTTTTGCGGAAAATGGATAAATAGGGGAAAATAGCAGGTTGTTGGAAATTTTGTCCCGTAGCAACCACCATAGCAACGACATGTTATTGGAAAATCGCGAGCATTGTAGCATTTACGAAAAAGTTTTTTTCTCCAAATGAGTACCCTCCCTAACTATATAGTGATAATAAATTATTTCAAATTACACTAAGTACAAGTCGGTTATATTTAGCGGGAGAGGCGTTATAATGGCGTGAAAGCAAATTGTGTTCATGCTATATATTTTGTATAATTAATTACGGTTCCACTTCAAGGCTATGACTGATTGAGGACATCATGTAAAGTCCGACGAAAGTCGATCTGCCATAACCTTTCAAAGGATCGAAGGGTTAAACATTGGTATCTTTTTAAAGACGGCAACGGCGGAGGTCACAGCTGGGATCCAAACTTTGACGTTGAAATAGTATGTGTTAAACATTTTTCAAAAAATCTAGCATGGCATTTTCATGATATATATGCCTACGTCTCCCGTTTAGGATATGTTTGGGTATGTGATTTCGACCCCGAATTAGTCAACGTATATTTTGTTAGCATATGAAAATATGGGGGAGCTCCATGTCCATTTTTTCATTTGTGAAAATCAAGAAAAGGAAGGCCAAACGTATTCAAATGGATCATTCTAGCTGCTGTTTGCCTTTCTTTGGTTAGTAATGTGTACTCAATATTATTGCAAAACGCTTTTCGAAACTATAAACTTGATTTTATCAAAACGGCTCAAAACGTAAGAGTAAGAAAGAATAAGCAAAAGCAAGGAGAAACAATATGCAGCTGGGTCATTTTAAACTTTCCAGATGCCTATTCAAGTCTTCAAATTAGGATAGTTTGTCGAAAACATACCTGAGAATATTTTTAACCTAATTTTCCCAAATTGTCAATTCACAAGACGTTAAAAACTCTCCTGGCTTTACTATTTATGCAATCAAGGTGATATTTTCAGCATTTATACTCATTACTATTAAACCTTTGATGTGAAGCTAAAAAATACTATGTGTGAGTTATACATGCCACAGGCCAACCCTATTAATGAACTGAACATGCCCATATTTTCATTCATCTATAAACAGAAGTAAAATTTATACACTCTATGCCTTTAGCTGAGTATTTTTTTAGGTTCACGATATAGATAGGTCTATTTTGTATTCATTAAAGCTGTTTGGGAGATCATTCGTAGTTTACTTTGGCTCCCATCATTTGTGGCGCAAACACCATATTTTACTCCATATGGGGTAATATCGGGTTACTATGGCAACAACAAATATATAAGTGAGTGATTTCGTGTCAGCTACCCACATTCTATAATATTAGAGTAAAAAATGAGGAAAAAGTATTAAATTAGGAAAAAAGGTTTTCAACGTATAAGACCACCTTAGGTGTATTTTCCTCTTAATTTTCCACTGTAAAATCAGATTGGTTGAAAAATATTCAGATGCGCTATAATCACAAAATGAATATTAAAAACTATATATATTATGATTAAATGGAGTCCATAAAATTCTATGTCTAAGAAATTTGACAATGCAAAACTAACATAAAAATATACGTGGAATCTGCGGTCCTGCGATTCCGATTCATGTCGGAGGACTTAGAGTTGTATAATAATATTTCACTCGAAATATCCATCCATCTGAACCTTCTACATCAATTCCAATCGAGTGAGATGCAGAAAATTTTTTTGTATTTTAACATTAAAATAGTAAAGTTTACAAAATACTAACAAGTAATGCCGTGTGGTATGGGAAATAGGAGTGTTTTAATAGTTTTTAAAACTGTTAATAGATTGTATATGTCTATGCAAATTTGAACGCTCAGTCACCAAATGGTGACTCGAATAGTCACGAAGTCATGTAGATACAGATTTGAACGAAGGTGGAAGAAGTTCATCATTTGATCGAAGATGATAGTCTGAGTGTTCCCTAATGCGAATTAGCTCACATAAATATTGCGGAGCCAAACCATGTATTGCTTGAAAGGTTAAAATGTCGCACGGGCACGCCAAGAAAGTTGAATGTAGTGGAGAGAAAACTCGCATGCTAGACACCTAGAGCGAAAGTGGAACATGGTCGTTCTGCAGCGTAATGGAAAACTGCCTTCACAAGACATGAATATGATGAAAATGATGTTGAAATTTGAACAATGACGTAATGAGATGTGCAGGAGAATGGAATTGATCGTTGCCATTGGCTTTGTCTTACAGTGAGAATGCTACTGTTAATGAACACGTGTTCATTGGTGTTGCCGTTGTATTTTCCATTGCCAAACTCTCTATTCGTTAGAACGAGGCCCTGTATGTCCTAAGTTGTAAGCTTTAATATTTAACTTTGACATGAAGACTCGACCGGGTGGTGCTGTTCTTGTTCACTATAGAGCATAACTTGAAAATCGCCTTTGCCTAAGGAACTTGATACGACAAAAAAACAGGGGAAGGCGAACTTAAGCTCGCTTTGGGCACATGTATACACTGTCCAGGCAAAGGAGGAGGTTAAACAAAAGAATGATTAGATTTGCTTGCTGAAAATGTCGATATAAAAAGTCAATGATGGCCTCACTAATATGACAGAAAATCTACCGTAGTGTGAATAAGTTTTTAGTTTATAGAGACATTATTATTTCAATCACTATGCAAAAACATAAATAAAATACATTAATTAAGTATACTGTACCATATGATCGACAGTTTCCTCTTGGTTCTCTTGACAAAAACTCGACTTCAGATTTTGTGCCACACCATGCATTCGTATCCCAAACCATTGTACATGCGTCGTAAGAAACTCCTCCGTATGTGAATGGAAACACACAGCATTCGCCGTTCGTAGTTTTAATTTGGGAAGCTAGAAACAGGAATACGCGTAAAATAGCGGGAATTAGCGGCCAATTTAAGACAAGGAAACTAAAAACCAAAAATAAAAATATCTTCGAAACCTAAAATATGAAATAATATAGATATATTTCGATTCTTGTGCAGAATGATGATGATGATGATGATGGCGTAATCGGATCGAAATATAACCATTTAAATTTACGTCTTGTTTTAGACCATATATCGGGTTTTCAACATGACATTATTTTAATTTTTTAGTTTTTGTACGGTCCTGATCAAATTCAGGTTATATCACGTTTGATATAACCATGTGATTGCATGCATATATAATTTTCGATAAATTTAGCAATGGATGTTTTCAACGAAACAACAACAACAACAACAACAACAACAACAACAACAACAACAACAACAACAACAACAACAACAACAACAACAACAACGACAACAACAACAACAACAACAACAACAACAACAACAACAACAGAAACAGCAAGAGAAACAGCACCAGCAAGTGAAACAGCAAGAGCAACAGCAACAGCAACAGCAACAGCAACAGCAACAGCAACAGTGACAGCAACAGTGACACCAACACCAACACCAACACCAACAACACCAACAACAACAACAACACCAGCACCACCACCACCACCACCAGCACCACCAGCATCAGCACCAGCACCAGCGACAACAACGACAACAACGACAACACCGACAACAATGACAACAACACCAACACCAACACCACCACCACCACCACCACCAGTATCAGCACCAGCACCAGCACCAACGACAACAACGACAACAACGACAACAACGACAACAACAACGACAACAACGACAACAACGACAACAGCGACAACAACGACAACAACGACAACAACGACGACAACAACGACAACAACAACAACAGAGCGGACTTACTTTCGTACTTGCAGTCACCATATTCTTTGTGCTCTTCATAATCTGAAGTCAATGAACACCATGGTTTTAGACCCAGTGCAGAGTCTTTAAACGTACAAAAGTCATACGTTTCACCGTCGTATGTAAATGGAAATACACAACAGTCGCCGTCTGTTGTTTTAACAGTACATTCTAAATAAATGACAAAAAACCGCGTTACTCATGGAGACAAAACGGTTATGAGAATGCAGGGAAAGGAACACATATCTGTGGAAAACAGCACAGGCCAGAACCACTATTTATAAACAGTTTATAGATTGTGTTTGAGGCCTACTTAATCTTTAACCAAAACTCCAACTACTTAAAACCCTAGATTCACATCACTAAACCAAAACCTTATACCTTACTGTAAACCCTAATCATAACTTCCACCCATGCATAAACCTAAATTCTCAACGTAAACTCCAAATCTCTTAAC